>JARACZ010000026.1:0-2788750 GCA_029255805.1 Keiferia lycopersicella
AACCTAACCTAACCTAACCTAACCTAACCTAACCTAACCTAACTAACCTAACCTAACCTAACCTAACCTAACCTAACCTAACCTAACCTAACCTAACCTAACCTAACCTAACCTAACCTAACCTAACCTAACCTAACCTAACCTAACCTAACCTAACCTAACCTAACCTAACCTAACCTAACCTAACCTAACCTAACCTAACCTAACCTAACCTAACCTAACCTAACCTAACCTAACCTAACCTAACCTAACCTAACCTAACCTAACCTAACCTAACCTAACCTAACCTAACCTAACCTAACCTAACCTAACCTAACCTAACCTAACCTAACCTAACCTAACCTAACCTAACCTAACCTAACCTAACCTAACCTAACCTAACCTAACCTAACCTAACCTAACCTAACCTAACCTAACCTAACCTAACCTAACCTAACCTAACCTAACCTAACCTAACCTAACCTAACCTAACCTAACCTAACCTAACCTAACCTAACCTAACCTAACCTAACCTAACCTAACCTAACCTAACCTAACCTAACCTAACCTAACCTAACCTAACCTAACCTAACCTAACCTAACCTAACCTAACCTAACCTAACCTAACCTAACCTAACCTAACCTAACCTAACCTAACCTAACCTAACCTAACCTAACCTAACCTAACCTAACCTAACCTAACCTAACCTAACCTAACCTAACCTAACCTAACCTAACCTAACCTAACCTAACCTAACCTAACCTAACCTAACCTAACCTAACCTAACCTAACCTAACCTAACCTAACCTAACCTAACCTAACCTAACCTAACCTAACCTAACCTAACCTAACCTAACCTAACCTAACCTAACCTAACCTAACCTAACCTAACCTAACCTAACCTAACCTAACCTAACCTAACCTAACCTAACCTAACCTAACCTAACCTAACCTAACCTAACCTAACCTAACCTAACCTAACCTAACCTAACCTAACCTAACCTAACCTAACCTAACCTAACCTAACCTAACCTAACCTAACCTAACCTAACCTAACCTAACCTAACCTAACCTAACCTAACCTAACCTAACCTAACCTAACCTAACCTAACCTAACCTAACCTAACCTAACCTAACCTAACCTAACCTAACCTAACCTAACCTAACCTAACCTAACCTAACCTAACCTAACCTAACCTAACCTAACCTAACCTAACCTAACCTAACCTAACCTAACCTAACCTAACCTAACCTAACCTAACCTAACCTAACCTAACCTAACCTAACCTAACCTAACCTAACCTAACCTAACCTAACCTAACCTAACCTAACCTAACCTAACCTAACCTAACCTAACCTAACCTAACCTAACCTAACCTAACCTAACCTAACCTAACCTAACCTAACCTAACCTAACCTAACCTAACCTAACCTAACCTAACCTAACCTAACCTAACCTAACCTAACCTAACCTAACCTAACCTAACCTAACCTAACCTAACCTAACCTAACCTAACCTAACCTAACCTAACCTAACCTAACCTAACCTAACCTAACCTAACCTAACCTAACCTAACCTAACCTAACCTAACCTAACCTAACCTAACCTAACC
This sequence comes from Keiferia lycopersicella, assembly GCA_029255805.1. Classification (NCBI taxonomy): domain Eukaryota; kingdom Metazoa; phylum Arthropoda; class Insecta; order Lepidoptera; family Gelechiidae; genus Keiferia; species Keiferia lycopersicella. Next base: position 1,594 of record JARACZ010000026.1, read on the forward strand.
TAACCTAACCTAACCTAACCTAACCTAACCTAACCTAACCTAACCTAACCTAACCTAACCTAACCTAACCTAACCTAACCCAGTTGCGCTCTTGCCACGGTCGAGTTAGCATCTAAACCAAAGTTGCTCCGCACTAAAAAATCGATAAATATACGAAAAAGTTGTCCGATTTTCATAAATCATATATCACAAGATAGAGAAAAGTGTGTGCTATAAAGTGACTTTTGAATATTCAACCTTTTCGCAGTGCAAAAGTGAAATATCCACAAAATACTTAAGAAATAGGGATTTTGGACCACTTTTCTTAGTGAAAATGGTGAACGCTGCGTGATCTAGCGCCTTACCCCCTGTTTTTTATTGTGCGAGTAGAGGGGCTCTCATAGCCCCCGCTTTTTGACACCCGCAAATTCACCCGGACGTCATGGCTTCTGAAGTTATCAAGACATTCCTGAAAAATCCACGTGGTTTTTCTAACCTCTAGAACCAGAAGCAGTGGACTTGGACATCTGAAAATTTGCTGGGATCTTCTTTGTGACTACAGAAGAAAATTTCTGCAAGTAGAAAATTTTTATCACCTTCCAAAAAATTTTTAAAATTAATTATAACTCTGAACTTTGCCAGCTCATAACTTGAAGTGTAAAATGAAAATTTTGGTTCTGCAACTGCTATTCCCTGCGCGCTTAAGTGAAGAACAATAAAAAAATTTTTAAAGAATTTTAACTCAAAAACTGTAAAACGTGAAATCAAAACTGTAAAAAATTTTTTAACTCAAGATTTATACTAGTAAAAAAAGGTATTTCTTAATATTTTTGATTGCATCGTAATTGTTTGTACTTTCTTTACTTTATACATTTTTTGTAAAATTTTACCTCTAACGGTTCCTGAGTTATCGATTTTTCAGTGATTTCTGTTAATAATTAAATATCTAATTAAAATATGCTATTTTTGGTCACGTGATTGGCCTTAGTACACTCATCTGACATTGGAAAAGCCCAAACCCTGGGCTTCTAACGTCTGTATCGGCGGAGTTGAACAATTTCCGCCATTTTGTTTTTTGTTTTGAAATATCGAAATCGTTATAGCTCAGGAACCAGTGCAGTTAGAAGAAATTTGCTGCCACAGCTATTTAGAGCGCATCTTTATCTACGACAATTTTCAGGTTTCAGGCGTTTTCAGGCCCTGAAATTTTTTAAACCTGAAAACATACTCAAGAGACGCAGTAGGTCAGGACGAATCCCCTGACACCAAGCACGAGTCTCTACGACATCCGGTTCCGGATTTATTGGCTCTTAAAGCCAAAGTTTGACATTTCGGCGGCCATATTGGATTTATTCAACCTGCCGTAACTTCGTATCCGAGGGTCCTAGAGACTCGAGTTTTGGAATTTAAACTGACAAAAACTTTGTCCACCCGGTCCTCGCATTTCAGGCCATTACGAGTCGGAAATTTTTCAGGCCCCTGAAAAGGACTTTGACAAAAAATTTGGGCTAATCCAAGGCAAACAGTTCAAGCGCCGTTCTTCTGCGACCTCTGGAAGAGCCGCTATCGCAGGTCGAAGTTTGACCTTGGCAGCGCGGACGCCATCTTGGAAAACTTTAAAGCTTCATAATTCCCCAACCAAGGGTCGTAGAACAAAACGGAAAAATCTTGACATTATATCTAGGCCTAAATTATACGATCAGTACAGTTTCAGTCGTTTTCAGGAGCTGAAAAGTTTTCAGCCTGAAACCGAATCCAGAGTGTGGGCCTTCCCGGGCACAGTCAGATAAGCCCTCACACTTGAGTTTTGGGCTTGTGGTTCCGGAGCTATCTCTATTAAAAGCCTATCTGGCGGCCATCTTGGTTTTAAAACCATAACTAAAACGGCCATAGCTTGGGAACTAGTTGCCCTGGGGCACTGGTGTTTGGTATCTCTGAAAAGGGCCCGGTAAGGACTACACGTTGGGACTACTTTTAAAGCTCTACGTAGAGCAAAAATTTTTTGACTCCGTAGAGACATATTTACATTTATTATCTATTAAATTTGAACCTCTAAATATACCTACAAAGGCTCTATTGAGCCAGATTGTTAACATTTGACCTGTGTTCTCATTTTTAGTTGACAGTGGTGCAGTAGCACATATTTTATTTTCATATATTGTATATTTCGTGTCTTGTTTCTATTTTATATTGTTTTAGATATAGTTTAAATTCTGACGTTCAAATCTGTTGATTTATTAAGTTGCAACACCCTTTACACTGTTGCAAGTTGCTCTATTTTTTTTTTTTTTTTTTTTTTTTTTTTTTTTTTTCTGTGTGTTTTGCTTAAATTTGACGCATTCCTCAAACCATGTTTGCCCGAACACCGATAAAACCAGTCGATGCAAAGGAGAAAAAGAAATCTCCACCAAAAACCCAGACTCTGTCGACGACAAATGTTAGGAAAAGCATCGAGAGACTAGAGACTGAAAAAATCGGAACCCAAAACCCGACTCCGACTACCGGAGCGTCTAGCAGCAAAGTCCTACCAAGACGAGTGCTTGCTACCCGCATGGCTGACGCCAAAACAATATTGGTCTCGGCCAAAAATAGTCTCAACCACGCTGGAAATATTAGGAAAGACCTAAAACAAAACGTTTTGGAAGCATTGGACAAACTCTACCAAATGATAAAAGACTCAGACACCGAGAATCAGGATACTAGCAGCACCGGGCCTAAAATTGAAAAAACCCCTGAGGCACCCGAAGAGATGACAAAAGGGGTAACCGAGGAAAGAAACAGCCTAATCACCGAACAGTTAAAAGAACAGAGCCGTCTCCTCCTCGAAAACTGTAAGAAAATAGACGAACTCAAAGAAAGGATAGAAGAGCAACATCACCTCTGGAATAAAAAATCCTACGCCGAAGTTACTTCGCTCCACCCAACCTCACACCCTCTCCCACAGAGTGCACTGCACTCTGTAGTTGTAACATCCCAGGACGAAACCGAAACTGGTGAACAAGTACTTACAAAGGTCAGAGAGGCGGTTGACGCGAAGGACGGATGGATTAGAGTAGAAAGAACTAGGAAGGCGAAGGATAGAAAAGTTATTATGAGCTGCAAAACTAAAGAGGACAGACAGAAAATAAAACAAAGACTTGAAAAGGCTGGAAAAAACCTGGTTGTAGAGGAGGTGAGGAACAAAGATCCCCTCTTAAAAATCTTGGATGTTTTCTCTTACAATAATGATGAGAGGGTATTGACGTGCTTCAGAAATCAAAACCAAGAAATCTTCCGCGACCTAAAAGAGGGAGAAGACAGGTTTGAAATCAAATTCAAAAGAACAGCCCGAAACCCGCACCAGAACCATATCATCCTGAGTACTTCCCCAACCATATGGAGACGAGCCATCGAAGCCGGAACGGTCTACATTGACCTCCAACGCGCTCGAGTCGTGGATCAGTCACCACTGGTGCAGTGTTCCAGATGTCTTGGTTATGGTCACACAAAAAGGTTTTGCGTAGATCCAGCAGACCTTTGTAGCCACTGTGGAGAGCCGCATCTCAGATCACAGTGCCCTGAGTGGCTGGCGGGAGGCGAACCGTCATGTAGAAATTGCACTGTAGCAAAGCTGGAACATAACAACCACAACGCTTTTAGCAATGAATGTCCTGTACGCAAAAAGCGCGACTTTATAGCGCGCATGTCTATAGCGTACTGCTAAGGGCACTCAAGTGGAAACCAGCAAATACCGAGTGCTTCAATGCAACCTCCAACGCAAAAAGTTAGCCACGGACGAATTGATGATCGAAGCCACAAAAAGGAAGGTTGCGATAGCGTTGGTCCAGGAACCATACGTGGGTGCGTCCGAAACTATGAAGTCATACCGTGGAGCCAGAATCTTCCAACACACTGGACCGGGGGTAACAAAAGCAGCTGTGGTAATCCTCGACCCAGACTTAGATATCACACAACATCCGGACCTCTCCACAAACAACATCGCAGTGGTGAGCGTTAGTACAAAACAGTGGAAACTTACGGTGATCTCATACTACTTCGAACCGGACAAACCCATAAAAGGGTACCTGGATCAATTAACCGGAATAGTCAAAACCTTGAAACGGAGGCTTATTATTGGAGGAGATGCCAACGCAAAGAGCACCTGGTGGGGAAGTACAGAAATTGACCACGAAGGGGAAGATATGGCCGGCACGCTGCACGAACTGGATCTCAACATCTTAAACAAAGGCGACACCCCCACATTCGACACTATTCGTGGAGGGAAGCGCTTGACCAGTTTTGTAGATGTGACGGCCTGCACCACCGACCTGCTGAAGTTGGTGGATGACTGGGTGGTCATCATAAACCTCACCAGCTCTGATCATAATGGGATAGCCTTTACCATCAATCTCAAAAAATCGGTTGGAATGAGCGTCCAAAGAACAACTAGATTGTATAATACAAAAAAAGCGGATTGGAAGTCTTTCCAAGATGGACTGAACCAAACAATGACAGAAAACAATCTGACCATAGACGAGATTGATAAAATAAACAAGGTCGAACAATTGGAACAGTTCATTGAATCGTATCAGAATACTATCACCGAAACCTGCAATCAAACTATACCTAAGAAGAAAAACTTTGAGACGCTTACCTTACCATGGTGGACAGAAGAGCTGGAAAAGATGAAACAGGAAGTCACGACTAGGAAGCGCAGAATCAGAGTCGCTGCTCCGATAAGAAAGCAGAAGGTCGTTGATGCCTATCTAGAAGCCAGAGATAATTATGAGGCAAAGGCAAAGGAGGCCCAGATTGTGAGCTGGGTGAAATTCTGCGGCACACAGGACAAGGAAAACTTATGGGAGGGCATATATAGGGTCATAGGGAGAACGGCAAAAAGAGATGAAGACGTACTCCTCGAGCAAAATGGCATCACTCTCGACGCCAAATCATCGGTAGAGCTGTTGACAAAAACATTTTACCCGGAAGACCTGGAGGAAAGCGATAACACAGCTCATCGTGGAATAAGAATCCGAGCGTCAACAGTCAATGACATACCATCCGAAGAGCCAAATGATCCCCCCTTCACTACCACGGAGCTATATACCGCACTGGATTCCCTGAACCCAAAAAAGGCGCCAGGTGCCGATGGATTCACATCAGACATATGTAGCAACGCTATAAAGAATGACCCAAAACTTTTTCTGGCGGTACTTAACAAATGCCTAGACCTGCATTACTTCCCGGTTATCTGGAAAAAAGCTACGGTTATTATACTGAGGAAACCAGGAAAAGATACGTATACGAGCCCTAAATCATACCGCCCTATAGGCCTATTACCTGTCATGGGAAAAATTTATGAAAAAATGTTAGTCGCAAGACTAAAATATTACCTGCTGCCAAGGCTAAACCCCAACCAGTTTGGCTTTATGCCCCAAAGGAGCTGCGAAGACGCCCTCTATAAACTAATGCAGCATATAAATGCCAAGCTCGATGAGAAGAAAATAATAACCATTGTATCATTGGACATAGAGGGCGCCTTCGATAGCGCCTGGTGGCCAGCAATAAGAGTCAAACTGGCAGATGGGAACTGTCCACAGAACACAAGAAAAGTCATCGACAGCTATCTTGAACAGAGAACAGTTACAGTTAGGTACTGCGGGGAAACTTACAGCAAAGCAACTAACAAAGGTTGTGTCCAGGGGTCAATTGGTGGACCCATCTTATGGAACGTGCTACTAAACCCCCTCCTGAATACTCTCACCTCTGAAGGCACCTATATACAAGCGTTTGCTGACGATGTTGTGATGGTATTTGATGGACATACAGCACAAGAGATCCAAATCCAGGCCAATGCAGCTCTCGAACGTGTTCGTGTGTGGGGTGTTGAAAACAAGCTCAAATTCGCGCCCCATAAGACCAATGCAATGGTAATCACACGCAAGCTTAAATTTGACACCCCGCTCCTGAGCATGGGGGGGACGAGCATCGCCATGGCTGGGGAAATCAAGATGCTGGGAGTTACGATTGACCACAAACTCACTTTTAACGCTCACGTAACAAGCACATGCAAGAAAGCCATCAACATATTTAAACAACTCGCTCGAGCGGCAAGGGCGAGCTGGGGCCTTCATCCAGAAGTGGTCCGGACAATATACACAGCAACCATTGAGCCTATAATTCTGTATGCGGCTGGTGTCTGGGGCCCAGCTGCTGAAAAACTGGGAGTGCAAAAGCAACTGGGCACTTTACAGAGAGGTTTCGCACAAAAAATTTGCAAGGCTTACCGAACTGTCTCTCTGAACTCTGCGCTGGTCTTGGCGGGGGTCCTCCCTCTTGATCTCCGGGTGAGAGAGGCCGCTTCTCTATACGAGATCAGGAGGGGGGCCCCCTTGCGCGTGCTGGGGGATAGAGAGATAGAACGACTAACGCCAGCCACAGAATTGCCACACCCTGCAACATTCGCAGACCTCGACATAACGAGCCTTAAAAACCGCGAACCGCAAACAGCAGCTGTGCGGTAAAAATCTTTACAGATGGCAGCAAGATTGGCGGGCGGGTTGGTGCTGCGCTCTCCGTGTGGGAGGGTGACGCAGAAACCCAAACCGTAAAGCTCTGCCTGTCTCCTTACTGCACAGTATACCAGGCGGAACTGTTGGCCGTCTGCGAGGCTACAAGACGGATGGAAGCCATGAAAGCGCTGACTTTCGGAATCTACAGTGACTCCATGTCAGCACTGCAGACGGTCACAAACCTCGGCTCTCTCCATCCATTAGCAGTAGAAACCCGCGAGAACATTAAAAACCTGTCTCGCCAAAGCAAAACTGTGTCTTTGTTTTGGATAAAAGCGCATGCAGGGCTGGATGGAAACGAACGAGCAGACGAACTGGCTAAGGAAGCTGCAAATGCCTCAAAGAAACGCAAACACAATTATGAATTATTTCCCATCTCATTCGCGAAAAGACAGCTACGGCTTGAGTCGATTCGTGAATGGGATGTGAGATATAAGTCAACAAATGTCGGTAAAATCACCAAAGTTTTCTTCCCGGACGCTGCTGCTGCTTATAGTGTAGTCAGAAAATTTGAACCAACCTTTCTAAGCACACAACTACTTACGGGCCATGGGGGGTTCTCCGAATACTTGTACCGATTCAAGTGCAAGGAGAGTCCCTCTTGCATATGCGATCCTAATAAAGAAGAATCTATTCTCCACATCGTACTAGACTGCCCTGTGTTCGGCTTGGAAAGGTTGGAACTGGAATATCAAATAGGCATGAAACTTACAGTTGAAAATATTAATAGTGTAATGATAGATAAAAGACGGAAAAAATTCTTAAAGTATTGTTCTAAATTAATACAAATTGTAAATAAGAGAAACAAGATGTAAAAGTATGATGACATTATATTGTGGAATATATTGCACATCATACACAAAATAAATAAGAATAAAATTTTAAAAAAACAGTAGCATAATCAAAATTAGATATAGTTAAAGCTAAGTAAATCTGTAAGCAAAAATATTAGTTGTAAGAAAAACGTTTAAATGTTTAAAAAACTAAATAAATAAGATTGTGTATGTTGTACCTTTGTGACCCCATAAGCTAAGAAAAGCTGCAGGACTCCCGAACGAAAACCCGGAGCCCTGTACCACCCTATCCGATTAAGGACTGAAAATAAATAAAACAAATAAAAGTAGAAAAAGTCCATGTTAAGCTAACTACTGTCTCTGATCTCCATGTCAGAGGACAAACAAGCAAAACATACAAAAAAAAAAAAAAAAAAAAAAAATTCAAAAAAAAAAAAAAAAACCTAACCTAACCTAACCTAACCTAACCTAACCTAACCTAACCTAACCTAACCTAACCTAACCTAACCTAACCTAACCTAACCTAACCTAACCTAACCTAACCTAACCTAACCTAACCAGACCAGAGGGTCACCGTCAAATACAGGCGCAAAATTAGGAATCCCCATAAAGGACATATAGTGCTGCAGGTTTCCCCCGTAGTATGGCAGAAACTAATAACAACAGAGCGAGTACACATAGATATTCAACGCGTCAGCGTGGAGGACCAATCACCCCTAGTCCAATGCTCTCTATGCCTTGGATACGGGCATGGAAGACGTTTCTGCCAGGAAAAGGTGGAAAAATGCAGCCATTGCGGTGGCCCACACATGTGGAGTGAGTGCGAGACTCGGAAAGAGGCCAACCCACCTACGTGCTGCAACTGTACCAAAGCAGGAATAAGCAATGCAAATCACAATGCATTTAGTTCAGACTGCGCGGTAAGACGTAAATGGGACTCGCTAGCACGAGCCTCGGTAGCGTATTGTTAAGGGCACCCAAATGATAAGCTTAGCAGCCAACAGCGACGGCACCGCAGACTCCCAAACGGAAGCACCCTGCCGATATCGAGCGATTCAAGCGAACCTCCAAAAAAGCCAACTTGCCACTGCCGAATTCATTGTAGAAGCCACCAAACGGAAAATTGCCTTCGCCCTCATCCAGGAACCTTACATAGGAAACGTGGGGATGATGAAAAACTACACAGGCGTTCGGGTAATACAATGTGAAAGAAAAACCGAGAGAGTGAACAAAGCAGCCATAGTCATATTGGACCAAAATATAAATGCTATCCCATGCCCAACACTCACCTCGGAGAATATCGCGGTCGCCAAACTTAAACTGGGAACCCTAGAGATGGGATTGGTGTCGGTTTACCTGGAAAGCGACAAACCTCTGGAACCGTATCTAACAGAAATAAGAAAAGTATTCAAAGAGATAGGCACTCGACACATTGTATTTGGTGGGGACGTAAATGCCTGGAATACCTGGTGGGGGAGCAGTGATGTCAACCACAGAGGTGAAGAACTTGCAGGATTCCTGGAGGAAATGGACCTACAAATTCTCAACAACGGAGTAGATCCTACCTTCGACACCATCAGAGGAGAAACCAGATACACAAGCTGCGTTGACATCACAACATGCTCAGCCAATATGTTGGGGAACATAGAAAACTGGCGACTGGATGGAGACCTGACCTGCTCGGACCATAAGGCAATTTTATTCGAAGTTACTGCGTTAAGGACGAATGGTATTGCAATTAAAAGGCAGACAAGGAGATACAACACTAAAAAAGCCAAATGGTCAGAATTCCGATCGAAATTAGATCAAATCTGGAGCGAAAGAAAGATAAACAAGGAAGAAATAGAAAAAATCACCACCAAAGAACAGTTAGAACAGGCAATTAAATCGTACTCCGAGACGGCAGAATTGGCTTGCAGAGAGACCATTCCGGAAATAAAGACTCAGAAAAAAGCAAAGCTGCCCTGGTGGACGGAAGAGTTAGAAAAAATAAAGCTGGAAGTTGCCACAAAAAAGAGGCGTATAAAAAACGCAGCTCCCATTCGGCGCGCCCTGGTTGTGAGGCTATACCTAGAAGCAAAGGAAGCATATGAAACGGAAGCAAGAAAGCTACCATAAGCAGCTGGAAGAAATTCTGTGGCAAACAGGACCGCGAAAGCATGTGGGACGGAATTTATAGAGTAATTGGAAGAACCACAGAAAGAAAAGAAGATCTACCTCTAAAACATCAGGATAGAGTTCTCAACCCACAGGAGTCAGCTGAACTACTGACGGACACATTCTACCCGGAAGACAAAATGGAGGAGGACGATGCGGTCCACGCTAAAACTAGAGAAGCAGCCAATAAAATAAATGAGTGGCAACAAGATGATACTTGTGACCCACCATTTACACTAGAAGAGTTAAAGTGGGCCGCATCGAGCTTTAACCCTAAGAAAGCCCCGGGTATTGATGGTCTGACAGCGGACATCTGTGGAGCGGCAATTGCTCACAAATTTGAAATATTCCTTGCCCTCTTAAACAAGTGCATTGAACTGTCTCACTTCCCGGAAATCTGGAAGGAGGCGGTGGTGGTGGTACTGCGAAAGCCGGGCAAGGAGGATTACACGCATCCCAAAGCATACAGGCCGATTGGGCTTCTGCCTGTCCTAGGAAAAATCCTGGAAAAGATGCTGATCCGAAGAATTCGGTGGCACACTCTTCCAGACATGAGTAGCCAACAGTTTGGATTCACACCACAGCGCAGTACCGAAGACTCCCTCTATGTCATGATGCAACAAATAAAAGATGGACTAAATAAGAAAAAACTAATGGTAGTAGTCTCACTAGACATAGAGGGGGCCTTCGACAGCGCATGGTGGCCTGCAATAAAATGCAGATTGGCGGAAACCAACTGCCCCAAGAATCTCAGACGACTAGTTGATAGCTACCTTACCAACAGAAAGGTTCGTGTACGATACGCAGGAGAAGAGTGTGTTAGACAAACGACAAAGGGATGCGTGCAGGGCTCCATCGGTGGACCAACTTATTGGAACCTACTCCTGGATCCACTGTTAAAGGATCTGACCGAAAGGGGTGACTACTGCCAAGCATTTGCCGACGATGTGGTCCTGATATTCAGTGGCAACGTAGCCACAGAAGTACAGAGGCGCGCCAACAGCGCACTCGAACATGTTCGGAGGTGGGGAGTCGAAAATAAATTGAAGTTTGCGCCGCAAAAGACCAAAGCGATGGTCATCACAAACAAGTTAAAGTACGACTCACCACATCTGAGCATGGGCGGGCAGGAAATAGAACTTTCGCGAGAAATAAAAATACTGGGGTTGACGATTGATGATAAACTGACATTCAATACACACACAGTCAATGTCTGCAGGAAGGCACTTAATTTGTACAAACAGCTTTCCAGGGCGGCAAAGATTCACTGGGGTCTCGAATCTGAAGTAATTAGGACTATATACACGGCAGTCGTAGAGCCCATAATCATGTATTCGGCCTGTGCCTGGGCGCCGGCAACAAACAAAATCAGCGTCAAGAAGCAACTAAATGCGGTGCAGCGTAGTTTCGTCCAAAAGATAATTAAGGCCTATAGAACTGTATCTCTGAACTCAGCTCTAATGCTTGCCGGATTGCTTCCCTTGGACATGAGGATTAGAGAAGCGGCCAATCTTTATGAAACAAAGAAAGGTTATTCCCGAACGGTGACAGGTGACCGAGAGGTAGAAAAACCCATACCTTTTCGCAACTCACCGCACCCAGCGGAGCTGACTGAAATTGAGATAGGCAGCGTGACAGATGGTGCAGAAATGGCCCAACACGAAACCGAAACCGGTCGATTACACATTTATACCGATGGTAGTAAAATCGAGGGGAAAGTTGGCGCGGCATTATCCCTGTGGGATGATGGCGTGGAAACACGAACCAAGAAATACAAATTGGAGCTCTTCTGCACCGTCTTTCAGGCAGAACTGCTTGCACTTCTTGGCGCTACAGAACAAGCACTTGAACATAAAAAGAATGAGTGCAGCATCTTTTGCGACTCCAGATCAGCGCTGGAATTAGTGGCTAACGGAGTATCTCTTCACCCCCTAGCAGTAAAGATAAGAACAAATTTAACAGCTGGGAAGCAAAAAGGGAAAAATATAAAGCTTTATTGGATTAAGGCACATGTGGGTCTGAAGGGGAATGAACGAGCCGATGAACTCGCTAAAGATGCTGCACTGAACCTTAAAACGCGCCCACATTATGACCTTTGCCCAGTGTCATTCGCAAAGAAACAAATTCGTATGCAGTCGATCACCGAATGGGGAAACAGGTACAAAAGCGAAGACACTGCCTCAACAACAAAAGTCTTTTTCCCGGGAGCAGAATCATATCCAGTGATTCGAAAAATTGATTTTGATCACATCCTCGTGCAGGTTATAACAGGCCACGGTGGGTTCTCGGAGTACCTTGGCAGGTTTAGGGTCAAGGAGAGTCTGTCTTGTGCTTGTGATCCCGAAAAAGAAGAGAGCATCCTACATATATTGACGGACTGTCCTATTTACGGTAGAGAAAGGTTTGATCTGGAGAGTGAAATAGAGCAAAAAGTAAATAATGAAAGCATATCGTCAATTGTAGCAAACAAATTGACTAGGAACAAATTTTTAAAATATTGTAAATATGTAGCTGAAAAGGTAATAGATAAGAATAAAACTAGATAAGAAACAAAAGCAAATGTGAATGGCACTAAAATATGTATTATATCTATAAAATAATAGAGCGAATATATATTTTTAGTGAAGGAAAGAATATACGTGTATAATAGAGAAGTATAACATATAGATTGAAACAACTTTATATAATATGGAATAAGAACATAATATACTGTAATAACAAAAGAAAAGATACAAAAAGACCTTGATTATGTCAGGGGTAATATGTAAAGATAGCCAAGGGTTTTAGTCGGTAAGAGTCCGACACTTCTGGGCCCCCCATTCCCAGAGTCCAATGCAGGATTTTTCCTTTGGCTATCTATTAATAAAAAAAAAAAAAAAAAAAAAAAAAAACCTAACCTAACCTAACCTAACCTAACCTAACCTAACCTAACCTAACCTAACCTAACCTAACCTAACCTAACCTAACCTAACCTAACCTAACCTAACCTAACCTAACCTAACCTAACCTAACCTAACCTAACCTTTTTTTTTTTTTTTTTTTTTACGTGGAGGAAACCTGCGATCCAGGTACCTAGCTTACCGGGGGGAGAGCTAGGTTATGTGGGATTTCTACCCACTAAAAACTCCACGGTGGCCACCCTCCGTGCTATTCGGGAGGCTCTGGGATCTCACTGGGAACACAACCAGTGCCTCCCTAGCGCAGCGCCCGGAGGCTCTTCCCGGGGCAGAATTTTTCACCGCCCCCGCACCATCCTGGTGCACAGCAACAAAGTGACCACCCTTTGTTGCTGCCTTCCCGGGGCCGTTGATAGGACGCCGCAGCCCCCGCTGCAAACGCTCACAGCCCCAATGGCCCCCTTTAGTCGCCTCTTACGACAGGCGGGGGAGACCGTAGCGCTATTCTCCACCGGCAACTACACGGCTTGCACGCCAGGAATTAGTCCTGGCTGCGACGTACGTGAGTGGCTCTGCTGTTCAGAGCCCTCCGTCGTCGTCTTCGCGCGGGATCCGCCCGCTCGCGGTCCCGCTCAGCGGTTTCCTTCTGGACCATGACGGTCTCGCAAAAGGAAACTACTGCGTTCCATTTCTCCTTACGCTCTAACATTGCAGCGACCACTGCTGGCAGAGACAAGTTTGTTCCAATTTCTTGGACCAGGTCTTGACGCTCGGAGTGCCAAGCGGGACACTCCTCCAGCGTGTGTTGTGCTGAATCCTGATCTGAGCTACAGTGGTAACACTGTGGCGTTGACTCGCGTCCAATTCGATTCAGATACTCACCATAGCAACCATGCCCAGTGAGTATCTGTGTCAAGTGGAAACTAACTCGACCATCCCTACTGTTTCGTTTCAGCCATGCATCAAAGCTTGGCAGTACGGCGGAAACTACCCGCTGCCGAATGTTTTGTGGCTCATGCACGCGCCGATGCCATCTTTTTACCGCCTTTTTGTGAGCCCGGTCTCGAAGAACCGTGGGGTCAACTTCAGCCTCATTTCCACCATTTTGACGAAGCTTACGGTAAATTGCCGCGTCCATTTCCGCCAGAATATCGAATGGTGGAAGTCGAGCAAGTATAGTCGCTGCTTCGAATGATATTGTTCGATATCCCCGTGCCACCCTTATTGCAATACGCCGCTGTACGGCGTTTAATTTATCCCTACGTCGTCGGGCAGTTAGAAGCCTATCTGACCATACAGGAGCACCGTATAAAGCTATAGACCGTAGTACACCAGCATACAGGCGCCGTATTTCTTCCCGTGGACCCCCAAGATTAGGTAGTAGTCTATGCAAAGCACCCGCAGCCTTTTCAACCCTGGGAACCAGGCGGTCTAAATGCTCTTCGAAGTTCCATCTTCCATCAAGGTATAGGCCCAGATATTTAAGGCACTGCCCCACCTGTACTTGTGCTTCTGCCACTTGCACTGTAGAAGCGGGCGGTGCTTCTCTCGGAGGGAGTCCGTGGAACCATAGAGCCTCAGTTTTATGAGGCGCGATCGCCAAACCTATTTGACGGATTTTACCAACCACGCAGGCAATTCCTACCTCCGCAAGTCTTGTTGCTCTCTCGAAGGATTCTCCTTCGGCCAGGATTAAAGTGTCATCTGCGTAACAGACAACTCTTACTCCGTAAGGAAGAGCCACCCGTAGAACCGCATCGTAGGCAAGATTCCACAGCAGAGGGCCAAGAACTGAACCTTGCGGAACCCCACACACTACTTCTCTCTGAATCAACGCCCCATCCGGAAAACCTAACCTAACCTAACCTAACCTAACCTAACCTAACCTAACCTAACCTAACCTAACCTAACCTAACCTAACCTAACCTAACCTAACCTAACCTAACCTAACCTAACCTAACCTAACCTAACCTAACCTAACCTAACCTAACCTAACCTAACCTAACAGTCGATCACCGAATGGGGTAACAGATACAAAAGCGAAGACACTGCCTCAACAACAAAAGTCTTTTTCCCGGGAGCAGAATCATATCCAGTGATTCGAAAAATTGATTTTGATCACATCCTCGTGCAGGTTATGGCAGGCCACGGTGGGTTCTCGGAGTACCTTGGCAGGTTTAGGGTCACGTCTGTCTTGTGCTTGTGATCCCGAAAAAGAAGAGAGCATCCTACATATATTGACGGACTGTCCTATTTACGGTAGAGAAAGGTTTGATCTGGAGAGTGAAATAGAGCAAAAAGTAAATAATAAAAGCATATCGTCAATTGTAGCAAGCAAATTGACTAGGAACAAATTTTTAAAATATTGTAAATATGTAGCTGAAAAGGTAATAGATAAGAATAAAACTAGATAAGAAACAAAAAGCAAATGTAAATGGCACTAAAATATGTATTATATCTATAAAATAATAGAGCGAATATATATTTTTAGTGAAGGAAAGATATACGTGTATAATAGAGAAGTATAACAAACAGATTGAAACAACTATTTATGTAATATGGAATAAGAACATAATATACTGTAATAACAAAAGAAAAGATACAAAAAGACCTTGATTATGTCAGGGGTAATATGTAAATATGTAAGGTTTTAGTCGGTAAGAGTCCGACACTTCTGGGCCCTCCATTCCCAGAGTCCAATGCAGGATTTTTCCTTTGGCTATCTAATTAAAAAAAAAAAAAAAAAAAAAAACCATACCTAACCTAACCTAACCTAACCTTACCTAACCTAACCTAACCTAACCTAACCTAACCTAACCTAACCTAACCTAACCTAACCTAACCTAACCTAACCTAACCTAACCTAACCTAACCTAACCTAACCTAACCCAGTTGCGTCCCTCCCTCCGTCGCGACCGGATCAGTTTTGAAGGTGCTCCGCACTTAAAAAGTCATTAAAATAGGACATAGTGCTCCGATTTTCAATTGTGATACCTCAAAAGTTGCGAAATCGTGTCTCGCGTGTGATGGTGGCTATTTGACATACAAGGATTTCAGTTTGAGTGAGTTGGACACCGAAAACCATTTTGAAGGTCAGATTACCACATGTTAAAAACTTTACACGCATGCGTTGCGATTTTAAGATCGAGGACATATCATTTTTATTACTGATTATTTGCCTACCAGTGAATGTGCATTTTTTGAAATTTTTTGGGATTTTTTGCGCTCACAGTTAGCGAGTTATTGCCAAAAAAACAAGTTTGACCTTTGGCTCACTTTTGAGAAGGGAGTGCGTCCGGCTGTTTTTGGGGTTTCCAGAGGCAAGACTCTAGCTTATCAAAAAATCAAGAGGAAACTGCATCATCTTTGGACTTATAAAAAACTTTTGACAGCCTCTCAAAGTTTTAATTTTCGGAAGCCTATAAATCCCTTCTCCGACGGAATTCAAGAATTTTGAAAACGCTTGTTGCTGCGCGCTACCTTAGAGACTTTAAGTTATTTTTTTCAAATTTTTGTGTCTTGTGTTGCATGAGATATAGCCGGAAAACCATAATTTCAGGATTTTCAGGCATATTTACTGAACTATTGTATATTTATTTTCACACAGTTTTCATTTTTTACCCTAGCCATATATTTGTTTATAATTAATAAATTTTTTTAGAATTTTTTGTCGTAAGGTTTCGGAGTTACATAATTTTAACTGCTTTTTGTAAATAATTAAGAAAATATAAGTTCTAAAATTATTTTGACGTAATAATTATATTTATGTCACTTTTTGGGTCAAGTTTGACCCCAAACAACGTGTTCAGAACCTTAAAAACAACGATTTTAACATTTTTGTACATTTTTCAAAATCTGTGTCCAATTTTAAAACGTGGATTACTCGGGAACCAAAAGTCATAGAGACTTCCTGTTTTCAAAGTAGGGAAGTGTGACACTGTGTTTTCGAGTATTTATCGGTTTCAGGGACTTCTGTAGCCTGAATTTTTTTTGCCCTGAAAGCCGCTTCAGGTGAACCGGGCGGTCGAGCCGAGTCACCCGATACCCATATTGTGTCATTTGGACAAGTGGTTTCGGCACAATCATCACTTAAAGTTGTCAACTGACAGCCGGGCGGCCATCTTGGTTTTCTTTGAGCGGCTGCTATTCTGAAGCCTTTCGTCGCACAGAGCTGAATTTTCATATCTAGGCTCTGGGCCCTGATATTTATCCATTGTGTAAATCTGAAGCGATTCTGACGCTGAAATTTTCAGGCACCTGAAAACCTTTTCAGGGGCAAGATCAATCAAATTCGATTAAAAAGAACCCAAACACCGGGGATATCCGACCACAGGAACCGGCGCTACAGGCCCCTAAACATACGGTTTGACATTTCAGGCGGCCATCTTGAAAATCTTTAAACAGCCATAACGCGCGAACCAAGGGTCGTAGAGTCCTGAAATTGGTACCATTTTTCTTGTGCAGTTGTCTTCTTTCGAGACGCATAGTTCGCTATCATCTTTCACCATTTTCAGAATATGAAATTTTCAGGGACTGAAACTTTACGATACAAAGTTTAAACGGTAGTCCTAGGTTAGAGCTGAACTTTGAGACTAATATCATTAAAATCGGTCAACCGGTTCCAGAGTTACAGCAAGTTGTACATTCTTGGCGGCCATTTTGTTTAATGTACGAAAAATTTCAAACTGGGATAGCGCCGGAACCACAAGGGCTAGCGAATCGACCGAGGTGTCATCTGAAAGGGCTTTAAGCACTCTTTTGTTCTAATATCCTCAATCAGCTCTACCTAGAGTCAGTAACAAAGAGTTCCATATCTCTGTTAATAATAGAGCTATCGGAGAAATTTCTTCTGGTCTGGTCTTGGAATTGGCAGTCTTTCTTGCTAGTACGTGCACACGACAGTCATCAGAATGTCCACAAGTTCCGCTTCAACCAACAGCAAAGGAGGGAAGTCTGGGAAGAGTGCATATGCACCTAAAGCCAAAGGCAAACCATTGGCAAGCAAGAATCACCCACAAACTGTCAACCCCTCTACGGATCAGCTAAAGCAGAAGAAATCTGAAGGGACCAAAGGAGCCACAGGTAGCACTGGGTTTAACGAACCTGGCGAGCCGAGTCTCGCTATAAGGGTAGCTCATTTAGAACTATCACAGAACCAACTGCGGCCCACTGACATAAAACAAGATAACCAGTGCGGCCCAAACCGTCCTGTACAAAAGGAGATGAACAGCGCTGTGCAGGAGGAGACTAGCCACCCATCTGACTGCGAACTGGGCACTTCCACCCTTCTTGCGACCCATCTTCTCACTTCGACCCCATTGCCATCCTCCAAATGCCCCGAAGGAGAGCTACCACCACCACTCAGCTCTGCTGACAACGGAGAAGGCGAAGCTGACATACTGCCTATTGGAGCATCTCCCCAGGCCCTGGATGTAACGGTCAGAGGTACGGAGGAGGTGGCGACCAAAATTCTAAAGCGCGACTCTCTGCTTCGAATCAGGACTCAAATCCGACAAGCAAAAGCGGTTGAAGCGGCTGGGGCTGCCGCCGAGATGAGCGACGAAGAGTACTGCCAGAGGAATGAAATTGAGTCGAACAACTCAGGTGCTGAAGGTAACTCGGACTGCTCAACTCGAACTGTCGCGGGGAACCGCATGATTCTAAGCGAATTCCCCAGAAACGCAAACAGAATATTGCTGGAGGCCAAGGAGAAGCTGGAGGCATCCGGTAATCTGCGAAAAGACATTAGGGAGGCAACAGTTTCAGCTCTGCACACTCTGCATGAGATGATTCTTCGCCTGGCTGACTCTCGGGCGCACCACATAATTGAAACCCAAAGGTCAAAGCAGGAGACGGCCAATATCACCAGGAGGCTCGCCCAAAATTACT
The DNA here is from genome assembly GCA_029255805.1 of Keiferia lycopersicella. NCBI lineage: Eukaryota > Metazoa > Arthropoda > Insecta > Lepidoptera > Gelechiidae > Keiferia > Keiferia lycopersicella. The sequence goes on from JARACZ010000026.1 coordinate 19,861, forward strand.
CGGATGCCCTTCAAAGAAATGTGGACAACTACGCCGACTTAAAAGCGGAAATCATGGACCTCAAGAGGGACCAGAGCGAAGTCAGGGATATGATAGCGCGGGACGTGTGTGAATTCCTGACAACCTTAAAAACCACCATCAAAATGGAAACGGCAGCCATCTCAAGGTCCGTCGGGGAGCTCAAGGCAACAGCTGCTCGGCTGGCACAGTCAAACGCCGCTCCTTTAATTGTGACTGAAGGATCAATGCAGACAAAGCTGACCGAGGACATGCAAAACATCTACAAACACATCGGAGGACTGGAAAAGTCACTGGAAGAAAAACTGAGCACAACGCAAGCCTTAGAGATGCCGACCCTGGACCCCGAAGACCTAAAGGAGGCATTTCGAGACGTTCTTGCCACTACACGACACACAGAAGATCCGGACCTCTCTCCGGTGGTTTCGCTGGGCCTAAAAAATATCGCATTAACCACCGATTTGGACAACAAACTGCCGTCCATCATTCACCAGGAGGTAACAAAGGCCATTAAACCCCAAAAGGCTAGTATAGATAAGCTTCGTGAAGAGGTTGGCAGCCTTAAAGACACGATGGCCGAAGTGAATGCCCCCACACGTACTGCACTTGAGGAGCTTCGCAAGGAGGTAAACTCGAATGCAAATACAAAGCCATTGGTAAAGGATGACATCCTAAGAGCATTGTACGAGTACCATGACACGCGGATCTCACACGAGTTTGACGAGAAGGAGCATTCGGAGAAACCAAGCAAATTAACACACAACGACCCACCACGGACGTTTGCCGAAGCGCTAAACAGGCCAAGGTACCCGCTAGTAATAGAGTCAGCTGACCCACGGCATACGAGCAATGACGTTGCCCAAAACATCAAAGCCAACGTGGATATTGTTCAGTTAGGCGTTGGAGTGAATGGTTTCCGCAAGATGCGACACCAAAAAGTGCTAATTAGCTGCGACTCAGACAAAGATCGCTTCATTCTTGGAGAGGCTATAAAGTGCAGCGGAGAGAAACTTACTGTCACCCAACCAGCCACGAAAAATCCCCTATTAAGGTTGCAAGGAGTAGCCCAGGATCTCAATGACAAAAAAATAGAGGAGGCGGTCCTAAAACAAAATGAAAAAATAGTCCAGGAGGTAAAACCAGAGCAAAGAACGGTTAAAGTAATGAGAAGAGTGAAAGGACGAAACTCAAACCTAAATAATATTATAATTAAAGTTAGTCCTGCACTATGGCGCCAACTAAGAGACCAGAAACTTAGAATTGGATACCAAATTGTATCTGCAATAGATCAATCGCCAATCCTGCAGTGCTACAGATGCCTAGACTTCGGACACAAGGCCCGAGCCTGCAAAAGCGAAGGTGTATGTTGTGGCTACTGCGCCGGTGAACACGACACGCGGCAGTGCAATAGCAGAAATAGCGCACCTCTGTGCATCAATTGTAAGGATGGAGACAGGCACCATCCAGCATACTCCCCCGAATGCCCCGTGTGGCAGAAGTGGGACAGGGTGGCAAGATCCACTATTAACTACTGTTAGAAGAAGTTGACTCGGATATCCACCCAGCTCGTCAAAAAAGTATGTCTAATGGGAAATCGGATAAGAATGAAACCACAACTACGTTGTATAAATTCAAGATAGGCCAAATAAATTTAGGACGAGGTTTCGCAGCAATGAAGGAGTGCTTAAACGAGGCAGTAAAACAAAAATACTCAATTTTACTCATACAGGAACCATATGTAGGATCTAACGCACACGTTACCACTGGGAGCAACTTTAGAGTAATACAAAGGATCACCAACGACACCAGCAAACCAGTACGAGCGGCCACAATCTTAATGGATCCGAACATCCAGATCATTGACAACCCAGACTTGGTTAGTGAGGATATAGTAGGGACAACCATTAAAATTGGAAAACGCAAAATAGGCATAATAAATGTATACCTGCATGGCGAAGCAGACATAAATGTCGATTTGAATAAGATTCGAAGTATCATCCAGAAACTCAACACAGCAGACATTATTATAGCTGGCGACGTAAACGCAAAAAGCTTCTGGTGGGGCAGCGAAGTAGAGGATACACAAGGTACCGATCTGGCAGAAACACTGGCTGAACTTGACTTTAACGTCCTCAACGAAGGAAGTACACCTACTTTCAGAATGCTCAGACAAGGCATATGGTGTACAAGCATTGTGGACGTGACTGCGTGCACTACAGGCATTTTGGATAAAATACCAACATGGAAAGTTAATGAACATCTTTGCACTCTCTCAGATCATAATGGCATAGAATTTACCATAGAGTTCGGCTCAGAAAAGCGAAACACTACAAAAACCACAACGAAGCGATTTAACACGGCGAAAGCTGATTGGGCACTATTCTGTCAAACCCTAAAAGAAGAACTTCAGAAAAGCCAAATAACAGAGGACCGTATAGAGGGGATGACTGGCGAAGAAGACATAGAAAACGTAGCGAAGGAATACATGCAGGCGATCAGCACAACATGTGAAAAGAGCATCCCAGAGATATCTGATGTGACTCGAGCCCGGGAAAAAGATCCCTGGTGGACCACGGAACTCACTGAAAAGAAAAAGGAAGTTATCAGAATCAGGAAGAAAATCCGCAAAGCAAATCCTAGAAGGAAGAAGTACATAATAGAGCAATACAACATGGCAAAGGAGGAGTATAAAACCAGCATTGAAAAGGCAATCACACAAAGCTGGATGGACTTCTGCTCAAAACAGGAAAAGGAAAATGTCTGGCAGTGCTCATACCGAATTCTCAAACACTGCTCTAAAAAGAGCCACGACAAACTACTCAGATGTAATGAAACTGGAGACATGCTATCCCCGGAAGAATCGGCTAAATTACTGGCAGATACATTTTATCCCGAGGACAAAGAAGAATCAGATTCACAGGAGCAAAAAGAAATAAGAGAGTACCAAAAAATAACAAAAAGTCCAGCGCAGGACGACATCTTAGCTGAAGAGTTCGTACCCTTTACCAACCAAGAAGTTGCCCAAATATTTCACAACATGAATCCGAAAAAAGCCCCGGGAAATGACGGGTTTACATCAGATATATGCCAGAGAGCTTATGATGCAAACAGAGCTGTTTTTCTGGCCATCTGTAATAAGTGCCTTGAAAAAGGTTACTTTCCAAGCATATGGAAGATAGCTGTCATCAAGGTAATACCAAAACCGGGTAAAGATGACTATACTAAACCGAAATCGTACCGCCCTATCGGACTTCTTCCAGTGCTAGGGAAGGTTCTCGAAAAATTATTCGTAAACAGGCTGCAATGGCAGCTGGGAAACGAAAATAAACTTAATGGGCTGCAATATGGCTTTACGCCTCAGCGAAGTACGGAGGACGCGCTGTACGATGCAATGACCACAGTTTACCGAGGCCTCACTGGCAAGAAAATAGTCGTCTTGGTATCCCTCGACATAGAGGGCGCATTTGACAATGCCTGGTGGCCGGTTATTGTTCGCGAGCTCCACGAAAAGCAAATCAACAGACATGTGTTAAAACTGATCTCTAGTTATTTATCAAACAGAGAAATCCGGCTGAACTACGCGGGAGCCGCAGTCAGTAAGCCGACAAACAAGGGATGCGTGCAGGGATCAACCTGCGGCCCGATCCTCTGGAATGTTCAGCTAGATCCTTTGCTTAGGACCTCGCCGATAATGCCAGCACATATCCAGGCATTTGCCGATGATATTTTAATAATTGGCGTTGGAAACACTGGAAAGGAAGTAGAAACCAAAATAAATGAGACTCTGGAAATGGTAGCTAAATGGGGAAAAGCTCATAAAATGAAATTTGCACCGCACAAAACTCAAGCCGTTCTCATCACAAAAAAGCTTAAATACCACGAACCAAAATTAATCATGGAAGGGACTACAATCGAGTTCACCGACACCCTAAAAATCCTCGGCCTCAATATCGATAGGAACCTTAACTTTAAACAACACATAGAAGGAGTATGTAAAAAGGCTCTGAACCTTTATAAAATGGTCTCCAAAGCTGCTCGAGCACAGTGGGGACTAAACTCGGAGATAGTGCGAACCATCTACTTGGCAGTAGTGGAGCCCACCATTCTTTACTCCGCCAGCATATAGGCAAAAGCCACCGAGAAACAGTTTTTGCTAAAATTGTTGAACAGACTTACACGGCTGTTTTGCATCAAAATAAGTAAAGCGCACAAAACAGTCTCACTAACATCTTGTGCCATTCTGGCCCAAATAATCCCGCTGGACCTAAGAGCAAAAGAACAGGCAGCCCTGTACGAGGTCAAAAGAGGTAAACCCATGGAGGAACTCGCAGATAGGCAACTAGAAATGCGAGTGAGCCCATCGACGCTGCCGCATCCTGCAAAAAGAATAAGACTTACCTACGAGCATATCAACTCCGAGGAGGACGTAATAGCGATCAACAACGACTGGCCAAAACTATATACGGATGGAAGTAAGATAGATGGAAAGGTGGGGGCAGCGTTGTCCTGCTGGAGCGGGGATGCAGAATCTACATCATACAAAATGAAATTGGATAGTTTTTGTTCTGTCTTTCAAGCCGAGCTGGTGGCTATAGCCAAGGCAGTAAGGCTAAATCTCACAAGTACAGAAAAAGCAACATAATTAGCGACTCGAGATCGGCACTAGACTGCATATGCGATCCCGATTCTGTGCACCCCATCGTCTCAGAAATACAATACTCCATCAAGGATATCACGACTCTCGGCGGCGAAGTCAGGCTATTCTGGATTAAAGCTCATGCTGGCATCTCTGGAAATGAAAAAGCTGACGAATTGGCGAAGGAAGCCGCGCTGAAGAGCAAGACCAGACCAGTCTACGACCGATTTCCACTATCACTGCCAAAACGTCTGATAAGGGAAAATACCTTAGATACCTGGCAAACCAGGTACACTGACTCGGCGCAGGGCGCAATAACTAAAATGTACTTCCCCGACATAAAACAGGCCTACAAGGTTCTTCGCAAACTTAAAATCACCAACACTCTAGCACAGATATTTACAGGGCACGGAACCTTCCGCCAATACCTGCACCGATTTAAACTTCTCGATAATCCGTTCTGCAATTTTGACAACGAGACCATACAAGACGTTACTCATGTACTTACAGAATGCCCGAGGTTCGGAGCAATGCGTCACGAGTACGAGTGCAGAATGGACATCAAATGAACAACTAAAAACTTACCTGACATTGTCAACAACGATGACGCTCGGGAGATATTCCTGGAGTATGCCCATAAAGTCCATGCCTCCCTATGCAAAGAGAATGGCTCTAAATTTGTAACCTAGTTAATAAGTAAAAGTAAGATAAAATTTAGAATAAGTTTCTAGACATAAGGCATGTCATGTAATATTAATAACGGAGGACAAAAAAAAAAAAAAAAAAATGCAGGTGCATGTCTCACTAAGTTAAGTGGGACATGCACTTGTTTCTAGTTAGTACCATTAATTTAGTAATAGTTTTATATATAGTCTAACTAACACCAGTTCCAATATATATCACCAGAACAAATCGTTGGATTAATACTAACGATAATCTGAAGGGGAGGAGGGTTTAGTCCGTAGGTCGCTGGGCAAATTCCCAGCGGAATCGGGCATGCCATAACGCCCGGGCCTATGGTATCTATGAAGATTACTTCCTTCCACGAAAACAAAAAAAAAAAAAAAACCTAACCTAACCTAACCTAACCTAACCTAGCCTAACCTAACCTAGCCTAACCTAACCTAACCTAGCCTAACCTAACCTAACCTAGCCTAACCCAAACGTAACCTAGCCTAACCCAAACGTAACCTAGCCTAACCCAAACGTAACCTAGCCTAACCCAAACGTAACCTAGCCTAACCCAAACGTAACGTAACGAGTCTTAAGCCTGTTGCCGTCGCGAAAGCAGCGAAACCTTTGCCGCTCCAAACGAAAAATTACCGAAAAATAGGTTTCTGTGCTAGTATTTTGAAGTGCAATACACCAAAAGTTGCGCAAAAGCTTTCCGCGTGTGATGGTGCTAAACTGGATTATCAGCATTACCGATTTCAGTAACTGGAACACCAAAAATGGATTTTTAAGGTTAGAATACCACGTGCTTTTTACTTACACGCGTGCGCTGCACTTTTGAGATCGACGACATGTACTTTTTATTACGGAACTTTGACCCCCTAGTGGACGTGCATTTTTGAGAATTTTTTGGGATTTTTAAAGCTCGTAGTTTTCGAGTAATCGACAAAAAAACAACATTGACCTTCGCATCACCTTCAAGAAATGCACTCGTCTGGCTTGTTTTTTGACACCTGTGTATAGAGGAACATATAATAAAAACCTAGAAACAATTTTGAACTTTTTTGGACTTAAAACAAATTATTGACAACGCATCAAAGTTACACTTTTTGAACTCTTGTATCTCTATCGCAAGACTAAAATTCGAAAATCTGGAAGTGCTGTCTGCTGCGCGCTTGCTTAAAGACTATTAGTTGTTAATTTTATAATTGTTTGTCACTTTGTTCTGGAGATATGGCTGAAAACTGGGTTTTCAGGATTTTCAGGCATAACTTCTGAAACTTAAACTTTTTTCATAAATAAGTGTATAAGTGCTATTCTACAGTATTTATAGATAATTACTATATTTTTTGTAAAATTTTTGGACCACTGGATTTGGAGATATTGAATTTTAACCTTTATTTTCAATTTAATTCAAATATATAACTCCAATAAATATTTTGATGCTAAAACTAAGTCCCCTGTCACTTTTGGGTCATATTTAACCCTAAAGATCACGACAATATCTTTTAAAACAAAGATTTTGACTTTCTGGTGCAATATTGCAAAAGTTGCACAAATTTTGAAAGTTCGATATCTCAGGAACCAGCAGACCTAGGAGACTGTTATTTTCGAAAATTGTAAGCCTGAACCATGAAAATTCTGACCTGCCTACTTTCAGGCTGTTTTGGGGCCTGAGTGTTTTTGAGGCTGAAAACCATCTGGGTTGAGAGAGGAAGTCGAGCCGAGTTCTACGACACCCATATTGGGAAAATCCGACGAGTAGTTTTTGAGATATCTGCCTTTAAAGCAGCTATCTGACAGATCAGCCGCCATCTTTCTTTCCTTTAAGCCATTGTATCTCTGTGACTGGTGGTCGCAGAAAGCTGAAATTTTAGATTTAGGCTCTGGGGCATACACCCCTGACACCTACAAATTTTCAGCCAATTCAGACTCAAAAATTTTCAGGCTCCTGAAAGCAGCCCCAACAGCTAGATCAGGAAAATCCCAGCACAATAAACCCAAACACCAGGTCTCTGCGACGACTGTGGCCGGCGCTACATCCCCTCAAACAAATAACTTGACAGTTGAGGCGGCCATTTTGGAAATATTCAACTACCGATAGCGCCCAAACCAGACGTCGTAGAGAGCTGATCTTGACACCATTGTTCTCGTCTCGATTGGAACTATCAAATCTGAACGCGTCTCTCCTGACCGACCACCTTCAGGTTCTGAAAAATTCAGGTCCTGAAAGCATTTGAAACTAGTGTAGATCGGTAGGCTTTGACGAGACGAGAACTTTGAGCCCAATATCGGTGAAATCGGCCTACTACATCCGGAGTAATACCATTTCGCACTTTTTTTTGCAATTTATGCATATTTGCACCAAAATTTTCAACCTCGGATTGCTCCGGAACCACTGGAGCTAGAGAACCGATATTGGTGTCATTTAAAAGGGCTTGGGAAGCTCTATTGAATGACATTATTATTTAAGCTCTACATAGAGCCATTTTAAAAAATTGTAGAGACTGTCTCTACATACGGTGGTAATTGTCACAAAGGCTTTTTTGAGCCAGATTGCTATATATTTCTAGATTTAAGACCATCCTGCCTTATACGGACAGGATAAAATAGATATAAGCTTAGTTAAGTTCTATTACCGTTTTTTCTACTGACTTAAGACTTAGGCAAATTACTGCCTATTGCTATTCTTGACTATACATCTAATTTAATTTCTATAGTTTTCTTTTCTTAAAATGAATCCCATCAGAACACCCCCGAAAGCTCCAATGGAAGCTAAAACGACGCCAAGCGTGAAGGAAAACGTTGAAAAGTTTGGTGGCACAGTCCCAAAAGCCACCAAACAAGGAAACACCAAAACCTCGCTCCCGGCAAAAACTGACCCTCTGCCCTCTGGCTCTACTTCCACAGCACCAAACGCAACAAAGCTCTACAAAGACGCAATGCAACAGCTTGAACTGTCCGGTAACATTAAAACTACCATTAAAGCCACAGTGACCAATAGTCTTAGTGGACTGTACGCTCTGGTGGGGAAGCTTCAAGCTGAAAAGAAGCAGCTGCAAGAACAGATCCACTCTCTTAAAGCAGTCGAACCATCGCAGGGGGACGGCTCACATGAGCTGGGAAACCAACTGGAGAACATTCTCGACGAGGTCCGCGCAACCAGAATTGCAATGGTTGCGGAGGTTCTTGAAATAAAGAAAATGACTTCACGTTCCTCATCGCTGTCCCCAAAAGTACAAAGGGCGGGTGACGATAAAAAAGTCATAAAAGAGCTCGGCGCGTTGCGCGGCCTGATAGAGCGCGAGGTAGTAGAAAAGCTGGATCGTACTCCCCAGGCTGCTCAAAACGTCAAGCTAGAGGAAATTAAACGAAATGTCATCGATAATCAGAAGTTGATAATTGAAACGAAAGGGCAGCTCACAGAAATAGGGAACAGCATCGACGACTTTGGTCGGGAAATTGGGAAGCTGCCGACTTACGCTGAAATGGCCGCATCCACGCGCGGTCACAACGAAAGCACCCAGGATCTGAAACACAGCAATCAGGTGCGGCAGCCCCTACATTCAGTGATCATTTCGTCCACAAGTGAGGATAACATCACGAGCTCGGGGGTTATTGATAAGATAAGAACAGCTGTCGATGCCAAAACGAGCGGACTTCGAGTAGAACGATTGCGCAAGGCGAGAGACCAAAAGGTTGTCCTGGGGTGTAGTACTAAGGAAGAGTTAGACCAGATCACGAGCCGCATCAAAAACTCCGACCAACAGTTAAACGTTGAAGGAGTGAAGAATAAGGATCCCTTAGTAATACTTAGAGACGTGCTGGCCCACAATTCTGACGAAAACATCATCGCCTATATCAAGAGCCAAAACAAACACCTCATTGGCAATATTAAGCCGGAAGATCAGAGACTGATGGTTAAATATAGACGAAGAACTAGAAATGAACATAATATGTGTCAGGTGGTCATGCAAGTATCACCACAGGTGTGGACACGGTTCGTGGAGGCGGGAAAAATACATGTAGACCTACAAAGAATTAAGGTCGAAGACCAGTCCCCACTGGTGCAGTGCTCGCAATGTCTTGGCTATGGCCATGGCCGCAAGTACTGCACGGAAACGGAAAATGCCTGTAGCCACTGCGGTGGAACTCATCTAAGGGCTCAATGTCCGGACTGGTTAGCGAACACCATGCCAACATGTCTGAACTGTGTAAACGCAAAACTAGATAAAACAGACCACAATGCGTTCGACAGAGAATGTCCCGTCAGGAAAAAGTGGGATAGGCTAGCTAGGTATAGTGTAGCGTATTGCTAAGGGCTCCCCGGGGACTACACAGAATGCTCCTAAAGTGCGCTCTTACAGGGTATTACAGTCCAATCTCCAAAGGAAGAAACTAGCCACTCAAGAGCTCCTTATCGAGGCACACAAAAGAAAAGCCGCATTTGCATTAGTGCAAGAGCCGTACATCGGTTCGCAAGAGGAAATGAAGAGTTATATAGGTACTCGAATAGTCCAAAGAACAAACAACAGGACTAAACCGATAAAGGCAGCAATTGTGGTGTTTGATGACTCACTGGAGATCCTGGAATGCCCAAATATGACAACCGAAAATGTGGCAATTGCTATAATTAAAACCGGTTCCTGGTCATTGGCGGTGGCATCCGTGTACTTTGAAGACCACCTACCAATAGAGCCTTATATACAACAAATAGAAGACATCAAAAAGAGCCTAAACATTCAACTGTTTTTGATGGGAGGCGATGTAAACGCCTGGAGCACATGGTGGGGTAGCGTAAGGGAAGATCACAGAGGAGAAACCCTTGCTGGCACGCTGAATGACCTAGGCATGCACATTCTGAATGAAGGTGACACTCCAACCTTCGACACAATCAGGGGCGGCAAACAATTTAGAAGTCATGTAGATATCACGAGTTGTACTCATGAGTTACTACATGCAATTGCTGACTGGAAAATCGAAGAAGGTGTCACCAGTTCTGATTATGATCAGAACTGGTGATCATAATCGCATTATGATGCGATCACATTCAATGTGAATTTGGGAAAGCCGGGGTCTGGAAGACCAAATAAGACCACCAGAAAACATAATACGCGTAAGGCGGACTGGACCAACTTTACCGCAACCCTCAAAACGGATCTACAAGGAAATCACGTAGACCTGGGCCTCGTTGAGAAAGTAACGACTAAGGAGGAATTGGAGGTGATAGTCGGAAAGTACATTCACTCTGTTGAAGTAGCCTGTGAAAAAAGCATACCTAAGGTAAAGAAGAGAGATAAAATCGACTTTCCCTGGCTTACGGAAGAACTATAGTTATAATTCCTTCTTTCATCGTTCTGTTTCATTCTATAACAAGGAGATGTCTCACGTTGATCCATTCTCCAAAAATTTGCTTCAGTTCAAAAAACTTGTAGTTAAATACCTAGAAGACACAATTAGCCCAAATTCCTAACTACAACATTTAGATTATCTTATCAGTGTTATAATTATTAATTTCTTTCAAAGTAGTAAAGTTTTAATTGATGGAGAAGATGTAAGATACATTTTTCTGTTTCTCATAACAATTTTTATGAACCTAGTGTAAATGCGAAATGTACCGTCTGTTTTTTTTTTTTTTTTTTTTTTTTTCTCAGTGTTCCGATATGTTTAATACTAAGTATAATATAAATAGAGTAGGCACTCAAGGTCCATACTTGAACATGTTCTATTGTATGTAATAGATATTTATATGACTGTCTGTTGCCAAAATAAAATAAAATAAAATAAAATAAACTATGTCAGCTAAAAAAAGAAGTGGCCACAAAGAAACGTCGAATCCGATGTGCGGCCGCCTGCAGAAAAAATGCCGTCATCAAAGAGTACATAGAAGTAAAATCTTCATATGAGGAAAAGGCAATGGAAGCGCAGGTACAGAGCTGGAAGGACTTTTGCACAAAGCAGGATAGGGAAAGCGTATGGGACGGCATATATCGTGTTATCGGTCAAACATCAAAGCGACATGAAGATATGCCTATGATAAGCGGAAATCAGGTTATGGGTCCGGAGGAATCTGTAGCATTCCTTGCGAACACATTCTTCCCTGCTGATAAAAGTGACGATGACTCGATTAAACACAAGGAAATCAGGGAAAAGGCTAGGAACTCAACCAATAATACGGAGGGTCTAAATAAAAATGATCCCCCATTCACCATGGTTGAGCTTAAAGATGCAGTTCGTAGCTTTAACCCCAAAAAAGCACCAGGTCTGGATGGATTCACTGCCGACATATGCCAATCCGCGATTGTGCAAACTGAGGACGTTTTTCTGGCTATACTAAATAAGTGCCTGGAATTGTCCTACTTCCCAATACCTTGGAAAGAGGCGGCGGTTATCGTACTCCGCAAGCCCGGAAAGAAAGATTACAATCATCCCAAGTCGTACCGGCCAATTGGACTGTTGCCTGTAATGGGCAAGATATTGGAAAAAATGATGATAAGGCGGATCAAATGGCACGTTCTGCCAAAAGCAAACCCCAGACAGTACGGATTTGTGCCGCAGGGCAGTACGGAGGACTCCCTCTATGATCTGATACATTACATAAAAGATAACCTTAAAAAGAAACTGATAAACATCGTAGTATCCCTAGACATAGAGGGGGCTTTTGACAGCGCGTGGTGGCCGGCTGTGCAGTGTCGACTTCAGGAAAAATCGTGCCCATTGAATCTGAGACAGTTGGTAGGCAGCTATTTCGAGAATAGAAATGTGAGGGTACGCTATATGGATCGGGAACACCTTGAAAAGACCACAAAAGGGTGCGTCCAGGGCTCGATAGGAGGACCCACATTCTGGAACCTCCTGTTGGATCCTCTATTGGACGAGTTGGACCGACGGGGAGTCTATTGTCAGGCATTTGCGGATGACGTAGTCTTGGTATTCTCTGGGACGGAGGTATCGAGTATCCAAGAACAGGCGAATGGAGTGCTCGACCGTGTGTATGATTGGGGGGTCGAAAACAAGTTGAAATTTGCACCTCACAAGACCAATGCCATGGTCATAACAAAAAAGCTGAAATTCGACACCCCGATCATACGCATGGGACCGGCTCCGATTGAAATGGTAGAAGAAATAAAAATCCTGGGCCTGATTGTAGACAGAAAGCTGACGTTTAATAACCACGTTACATATGTGTGCAAAAAAGCCGTCAACATCTATAGGCAACTGGCAAGAGCAGCCAGAATATCATGGGGCCTAAACTCGGACACAATTAAGACAATATACGTCGCGGTCATAGAGCCAATAATACTATACGCAGCAAGCGTATGGGCAGGAGCGGCGGAAAAGATCACGGTGCAAAAACAACTCAACACAGTACAAAGAGGATTCGCACAGAAGATTTGTAAAGCCTACCGCACCGTGTCTTTAAACGCTGCACTCATACTGACCGGTATATTACCTCTGGACCTTCGAGTTCAGGAGGCCGCTCAATTGTTCGAGGCAAAACGAGGCAGGCCCCTGGTAGAGATATTTGGCGATAGACGGATCGAGGAAAGAGTGTGCTTCCTAAAGGCACCCCACCCAGCAACAGAAGTTGAGATAAGCTTCCAATGTCTCGAAAACATGCTTCCGGAGACCGTGGAAAATCTCCAATTAACTGGCCAGTACATTTTCACGGACGGAAGCAAAATTGAGGGAAAAGTTGGAGCGGCTCTCACACGCTGGGTGGGTGGAAAGGAGGCGGAGGGAAAGAAGTTCAAGCTTGAATCCTTCTGCACAGTGTTTCAGGCGGAACTGTATGCGTTAAGCCAGGCCATCAAAATGGCGAAGAACTATCCGGTCAGCAACATATTCAGCGACTCAAAATCATCGCTTGATCTCCTAAAGAACCAGAGCGTGTATCACCCTTTGGCATTTGGAATTAAGCAGGATCTTGCAGAACTGCAGAACCAAAATAGAAGGGTGAACTTATTCTGGATTCGTGCCCACGTTGGAGTACCAGGAAATGAAAGAGCCGATCAGCTGGCCAAGGAAGCAGCGCTGAAATTAAAAACCGGTGCCCACTATGATCGATGCCCAGTCTCCTTCGTGAAGAAGAGAATAAGAGAGGACACGATAGGGAAGTGGAACATCCGTTACACGCAGGGTGAAACAGCAGCAATCACAAAGATCTTCTTCCCCGAAGCTGCAACTGCCCATCGCACAATTAAACGTCTGGGCCTAACGCCAGTTTTGGTACAGATGCTGACTGGACACGGCGGCTTCGCCGAATATCTCAATAGGTTTAAGCTTAAAGAAAGCGCAGGCTGCATTTGCGATAACCAAAAAGCGCAAACGGTGCCACACATCATAGTGGAATGTCCAATATTTGAGAGCCAAAGGACTGAGCTAGAAATCGAAATAGAGCAAAAAATTACACTAAACTCAGTAAAAGATATTTTGGCAAATAAAAAATCCAGGGGTCCCTTTAAAAAGTTTATAGTAAATGCAGCAAAATATATAATAAAGTCAAATAAAACTAAATGAAATATGATGTATAATCGATAATACGAAACTGTGTATGAACTAGCGTTAAAACATGATATAAGATATATAAAAAAATAGATATAAGAAAGCTTTTCAATATTGTATATCATAAGTATATACATTAATTGTAATATGTTACAGCTAATAAGATAGTAATAAGATAGAGTATATGAAAACCTAGAATGTAAACCAATAACAGAATAACTAATCATATAAAATAAGAAAAATACTAAAACCTAGCATAAGAAATATAGCTGTAGATTACTAAAACCGGTCGCAGGACTCCCGAACGAAAACCCGGAGCCCTGTACCACATCGACCCGATTAAGGACTAGCTAAAATAATAATAATAAAAAAGAGTCGTCGAAGTCCGTGTTAAGCTACATAAAATTTCTGACCTCCATGTCAGAAGTGAACAGCAAAACATACAAAAAAAAAAAAAAAAAACCCAAACGTAACCTAGCCTAACCCAAACGTAACCTAGCCTAACCCAAACGTAACCTAGCCTAACCCAAACGTAACCTAGCCTAACCCAAACGTAACCTAGCCTAACCCAAACGTAACCTAGCCTAACCCAAACGTAACCTAGCCTAACCCAAACGTAACCTAGCCTAACCCAAACGTAACCAACGACCGGTGTGTGTATTCGACATAGCTGCAAATCGGAAGGCTGAGCAAATTGTTTGAGAAAAAGGATAATTATTCTAATGTTGATCAGCTCCAGCAAAGCTCTACTGAGTACTGCTTTTGGTTTGTAACGAAACCTTATCAAAATGGAAAACTTATATGTAATTCAGTATGTAACTGTGTTTTAAAAGAAGTCTAGATATTGCTATCAAACAAGGACGTTTCAGAAGATTTATTTGGAGAGGTTGGACTTTTATCTATAGTGTACATGAATTAACTTGTACGTTGTTGAACGGAGGGCAAGCCAGTAAACATGCACGCGCTGCATATGTGCTCGTTACACAACACGACGTGACTGCAGTGTCGCAGTTCGTCACAGACGAGAAACACACCGGCGCGGTAGGCACGCTAAGACCGCAGCTTCCTTGTGTAATCGCATTTACTTCGCGCGACATGTTGCAGATACCTCTTTGACTATATCGTGGTTCCTCCATGCGATATATATTACGATTTACCGGCGATACACCACGGTTAAACCGTTTGATATTTCCATATGCATTTCGCGCTCCGGGCGACATTTGTCGGCGCCTGCGCGTGGAATTCGAGTATTGCACCTTCTTCTTGTGAGGGATCTCAGTTCCTCCGAGCGAAGTATCGCGACTTCTGCGTGACGTATTTTGCGCTCCCTCCATGCGATGTATCGCGTCTCTTCCATCTGTTTTATCTTGGCTCTTTCGTGTGATATGACGTTGCTCTTTCGTTCGATGTTCTAAGGCTTCACCGTGCGAAATGTCTCGGCTCTTCCGTGTAGAATACTGCGGCTCCTCCTTCCGATTTATGGCGGTTTCTCCGTGCGGCATATCGCGGCTACTACGTGAGGTGTTTTTCATTTCCTCCACTCGATGTTTCGCGTCTTTTCTATCTGATTTTTCACCGCCCTTCCGTATGCTATTATGTCGTTGTTCTTTCGAGGTTTCACCGTGCGATATATCGCGGCCAGTGGTATATTGAGACTCCTCCGTGTCGTACATAGCGGCTTCTCCATCTGGTCTGTCACGACTCTTCTGTGTGTTGTATCTCTGTTCCTTTACAAGATCTGTGTCGGCTCCTCCGGGAGACAAATCGCCGCTCTTCGTGGTCTCAGTCGTTGCCGTGACACCTGGCGACGTTAAGCGACTTTAGGGTAGATAATGGCTGAGTTTTTCATTCACTGGTCAACATGGTTTTAGGGAGAACATACTTACAATTAGCGGTATTTATAAAAATGATAGATAAATATTGACTAACTGAGACAATAAGCGGCCACCTACCCTTGTTTACTACAATATAATATTATTGCGTTCTATTATCATTGATCTTTCAGAATCTTGATCTCTAATAATGGATCGACTATTTTGAATCAACAGATGAAATAATTTCAGTGGTGAAAATGCTACAAAAGGTAAATAAAACGAGCATACACGGTGCTAATTTTGTGGTTTATTTGTGTAAGCATTTCTATTTACCCTTTTTCTTTCCTTTGCCCTTTCCTTTTCCCTTCCCTTTTCCTCCTTTGTCTTTCCCCTTCTTATTTTTTCCTTTCTTGGACTTGATTGTAGTGCTACTGTACTGCTGTGCAGTGTCGTTACTTATTAACTTATCATTCTGTACTTTAGGTGTCACCAGTTCAATTTCAAGGTCGGTTTTCTTATCTTTAGTTTCCATTTTCTTTCCGATCTTAAGAATGAATACGTCTTTCTGTGGGTGCACTACTTTTTCCATGTTGATGGCGGAGGAGATGGGGCAGTTGGTGGGCGTGACGTTGACGACGCGGCGGTCCCTGGTCTCGCAGGTCTTGTCGCAGCCACGGTACGTGTACTTGAGCTGGGAGGTGTAGTCGCGGTGCGTCTTGTCGGGCGCGCACAGCTCGCGCGGCATCTGGAACTGTATCTGCTCGGCGCCCGCGTCGTGCGCCGGCAGATCTTCGCACGTACACAGCTCCTGGATCTTCTCGTATCGTGGATTCTTGTCCACTTTTGTTGCCTTAGGAACTCGAATTTTCAGCTCATTATCATTCATCTTCGTAAATATTTCGTCGAATCTCGGTCCACCACCACTGGTGCTGTTAGGGCCATCTGTAAGAAATTATTATTTATGTTTTATTAGTGCGCTAGCTTCGTTAGCTTTTTTTAAGTGTGATGATTCGTGCTTGCAATCCTAGTTGATATGCCTTTTAGGTGGGTAGTTAACGGTCATTACACAAGCACTTATCAGAAACCTGGTAGACACTAGGGTTCATCAGGTACGTTACTTGGTGACCCGTACGACGGCTGAGATTACGACTTCGGTATCTTTTAGTATGTGTTCTTCTTCTTCACCAAGAAGAAGAAGTAGGTATTGAAATTAATACTTTACAGTAGTTAAGAGACTGTGGCGCCTCCTGCGTCGTTTTATGGCGTTTTAAAATTACTCCGCAGTATGAAAGAAGTGCAAGACGTTTAATACACAATAAAAATAAACAGAAATATCATAACGAAACAAAAAAATACAATAGGTAAGTAAGTAGATGTAACTATTAGAAATTAGGAAAATAGTGTTTATTCCGCGAGCGAGCCACCTTTAGGTGAGTCTGTTTAGATAAAACCATTGTACAGGGTCTTAGGAATAGTACTGCGGAAGAGAAGAGCTTATTCTTCTTTTCGTGTGGGACACTAAGTCGTCCAACGAGCCGATGAACCCTAGTGTCAGAATTTTTTCAACCGCTTTCTACAAGTAACAGGCTTCTGACATGGTTGAGTAACGACCGCCGTCTAAGTGATCATCTAGACATGAACCGGGACTTACGACTGAGGGTTGGTCCAACCAACCCCAAAAAGTAATCCATCTCCTAAAACTGGAAAATTTTATCCATGAGACGTATATTGCAAAATTGGATCGACCGATTGGCAAAATCATTAGTGGTGCACTAAACCTTTTAAAATTTTATTTACGTTCGTGCAGTGGAAAAATTTTTCAGCATCATAGACACGGCATTGCCATCGTTTAGGTACTCGAATACATAGATTAACCAAATAATTATGTGTGATATTTACCACAATTGTAGCGAGACCTCGAGGAGTAGGCGCGACTTAGCTGCGACGGACTCGTCGTTCTCTTTGAAGGAACACAATTATTGTTTTTTTGGACGTAGTCATTCTCGTCTAACAGTATCTTGCCCTGGTCATCCATTTCTACTTTCTGACAAGAATACATTGAGATTCCGTTGTCTTCCTTCTTCAACACAGATGTCCCTTTGGAACTAGGCGACGCACAAAACGCTGTGTTGATTTCTTTGCCCAGGAAAGACATTCGTACTGACATTTCGATAACTCCGATCGATTCAATGTTGCACTTGTCACCGCACGAGAGGTAGAACATACTCTTCGATAGTGGAGTCGACGTCGTACAAATAATATTATCTTTAGGTTTTTCTTCCGACCATTTGCGGCACAATTCTTCGCGTAATTTCAAAAATTCTTTCGTGTAGTCCATGCGGGTTTCCGCTATCTTAGTGACGCAGGACGAGCAAGAAGGCTCCTTCGTGATCTCCAAGAGGATTTCGAATTCAGTGATGGCGCATATTTTGTCGTAAGTCATAGCGAACAAAGTCGATTTGCCGACATTCAATTTGTTGAAATCATTCAGCGGCCCGTACGAATCATCATACAGAATAATTGGTAGTTTTCCGAGGAACGTCGCGGAGATGACGAGGTTGTTAGAGTTCAACTCGAAGCATTCACACTTCATGTGGATCTTGTTGACGATCATCTCGATCAGGAACAAGTGGTAGGGGAAGTTGACGTCCTCGCACCTGCAGATGTCCTCCTTGGTCTTCTGGATGTCCTTGCTGAGGCCGCGGATGGAGTTGCGCAGCGCGGCGGCCTCGTCGGTGAGCACCTTGCTCATGCGCGTGATGGCCTGCAGGTCGCGCTGCAGCTGCGCGGGGTCGCCGGCGTCCAGCTTGCCGGCGATCTGCTGCACGGACTGCGTCAGCTCGTCCACGTGCCCGCTGATGCTGTTCCCCTGCGGCACCAGCTTCAGCACGGCATCGCTGATGTTCTGCTCGAGCTTGTCCACGTTGGACCTGACGCCGGCCGAGCGCTTGGAGCCGAGCGAGGCCCTGGAGGGCGTCCCGGGCGCGGGGGAGGGGGCGGACGCGGGGGCGGGCGCTGGTGGGGGGGCGGGGAGGAAGGGCTCCGCGAGGGTCTCCCGCTCGGAGACGGCGGGGTCCTCGCCTGCCTCGTCCTCCATCACGTCGATGGCGGATTAAATAGCACCAGAATTTATAAAACGCACTAAAATATTTGACATAATTTTGCACTAAAACGAAAGTCAAGACATATTTTACGATGTTATGAAGACGTCCATGGCCATGTGGATACTTAGTAAGAATTTAAAATATTTACTTGTTACTGGTGTTGGCCACGGTATCAACATTATTGTAGGAGGTTACTTTGAGTGTTAGAGCATCTTTTTATATTTTAAAGCTATAGAGTCAAATTAAACTGATTGGTCTTTGAAATACAAGTTGATTTTTTAATTTAAGAGCACGTTAATTTAAGTTAAACTTGATTATTTTCATAGAATATTTTTTCGAGTCGGTCAAAACACGAGAGTAGTTACTTATATAAAAGCAAGCTGCTCACACAGACGACCTATGTGGCGCAGTGGTAGTGCCACTGCCTTTGACGCAGAAGGTTCCGGGTTCGATTCTCGGTGGGTCACTCACAAAGTGTTTATCACTTTGTGAATTTGTTCCCAGTCTGGTTAGGACATTGCGGGCTGAGCCACCCGATTGTCCGTAAGTAAGATGGTTCCGTGTTTCGGATGGCACCTTAAGCCGTAGGTCCCGGTTGCTGTCTATGATCACTTAGACGGCGGTCGTTACACAACCATGTCAGAAGCCTGCTACTTGTAGAAGGCGGTTGCAAAATTCTGACACTAGGGTTCATCGGGTCGTTGGACGACTCGGTGTCCCACACGAAAAGAAGAAAGAAGACACAGTTAGTCTGTAAACAAACTAAATTAATAAGGTAACAATGTGTATATTGAACCTCTATATTTTCGATCAGCAATCGCAAGTATTTAGGAACAGTAACAGCCTAGCAGCGATCACGCCGTCCAGTCCGCCAGCACTGAGGGCGCTGGGCATCGTGTCGTCTGATCGCGGCTTCACACAAGTGTCTACGGAACTTTTGCTTGCGCTGAAGAACACAGGAACTCTGTAGCTGCCTTTTATACAATATGTAAAAATATTAGCTGCAAATAATTTAAGGGACGAATCAGCCCATAAAACTGAACCACTTTTCCCAAGAAGCATATGTCGAATTATGAAAAAAATTTTTGGACTTCCCATACAAATTGGCATGGTCGTCGGTTGGTAATTTTGTATGGGAGCTCCAAATTTTTTTTCATAATTCGATTTTCATAATTCCTTAGAGAAAGTTGTTCAGTTTCATGGGCTGGTTCAACCCTTAGAATATTTGCAGCAATTTTTTTTACACCATGTATACAGTACAATATGCAACTTTAAATGCGTAAATCCTCAGACCAGGAATCAGACTCAGACTATTAACCTCAAATCAGGATTTTTTAAAAAAAAAATATTATTATATTTTAAATGCTTTTTGCGCTGATTTCGCCGTTTCTGTACGACGTAATATCTGTAATATCTGCGACGACGTTTTGATAACAGAGAAGGAGACGGCAGGTATAACCGTGCAACGCGGTTTCGCGTGTGTGTGGGTTGGATTGACTTATTAATAAGTAGACATGGCAACGCCTATATTTTTTTATTACTTATGTTGAAAAGTGGTTCAATCGATTATTCTTGTAATTCTGAACACACATTTTCAGGTTTTGCGCATTTAAAGTTACACTTTGTATAAAGAAATAGATTCACATAGCATTATCTGTATTTGAGCACTCTAGATTTCACTGCGTGGAGAAGTATTTCGATATAATAAAAATTACACTTCAAAGTCACTTGAATCATTTATTTATTACATAAATACCGCATTCATTAAGTATAGTATTTAAGAAACTGCTTAAGTTTTTGATTAAATAACACTTAGTACGCTTATTAAACACGCTATTATTTTATATTTATCTGAATAGAACTAACAGTACGAACATTAATCTGAACCTTCCTAGTATGTACAAATCAAGTGCATCATAGCTAAATTATATTTATACCTCAAACTATATCGTTTAACTAAGCAGATTATTCTATGTACTCGTAAATATACAGATGAAGAATAATACTGCCACCGGAACTGTGAGGGAGGGGGGGGGGGGAGGAAGGAATGTCTGTTTGAAGTTGGGTTTGTTGTCAGCGGAGCAGAAGTGGCGACGGGTTGTCACAATCACAAGTGACTGTATTTATTTGTTTACCATGTATATGCCATGTATAGTGGTTTCGAGGAATTACATATTTTTTAAATGTTTCTGTTAATAACAGGTGTATTGTTCATTTGATTCTACTTGGGTTCTATATTCTCTATTGTGTCGACGTGCACGTATGTGTGTGTGCGCAGTAAGAAATAATTTCAATCCTTCACCAAAGAGACAAAATAGAATCAACGAAACGCATTTTACATGACTTGAAATATATATTTTTTGTATTTTAATTTATTAGATTAAGGTAAATAGTAATGTTTTTACATAAAAGATACCTAATTTTGCTTGAATTTTTACTAAAATTGAATATCTACACCTCAGGTACGTTTAGTTAGTACCTATTAAACCATGTGTGTGTTGCAAGCACATTATCTATCTATACTTGAAATAATTGCATTGCTTACGTATCGAGATACCTTTACCGAGGGAAAATAAAAATAAAGTCCGCTACCGCGCGCTCTGCATTAAAGTATTATTCTGAGGTATCAGCAAACTATTCCCGAGAACGATTAATACAACATGGGAATGTATTATCTATCAAATTATCAATGAAAATGCCGAAAAGCTAGTTTCTTATAATGATTCTAAATTATGAAAATCTGGGGTCTTAAACTGATAATACTTCCCGATAGAGGGAGGCCCATGTCCAGCAGTGGACTGTTGTGGCTGTAAAGAACAAAGTAATCGGAGGCACTCCGTTTTTTTGGCGATTAACAATAAAAGCAATTGTATTTCCTATACTGGGCTGGGGGAGAGAGTGGTGGTGGGAGGTTACCCCTGGAAGAGGTTCTGCTGCTTGGGGTCGTTCTCGAACTCGCTCCAGGCGTTGTTGAGCTCCATGAAGATCAGCTTGGCGATGTTCTCGTTGGGGGTGCCCATTTGCTGCAATACAATGTCATTGTTAGCCGCTCGCACTGATAAACTACACGCCAATATATCACTATTAACTGTAATAGATCTCACTGAGGTTTCGTGATATAGCTCAGTGAGGATTCATGATATATCTCACTGCGGATTCGTGATATGTCGCACTGAGGATTCGTGATATATCTTACAGAATAGTTGTGATATATCTGAGTGAGGAATCGTGATATGTCGCACTGAAGATTAATGATATATCTCACAGAGTAGTTGTGATATATCTCATGGAGGAGTTGTGATATAATGTCACGGAGAAGTTGTAATTTATCTCACGGAGGAGTGTGGTATAATCTCACAGAGAAGTTGTAACATATATTTTACGGAGTAGTTGTGATATACTCACGGAGTAGTGTTGATATATCTCACTGAGAATTGCGATATATCTAACAGAGGAATTGTGATATATCTTACAGAGTAGTGTGTGGTTCCGTACCTTGTCGGGGTGGCAGGCGAGGCAGGCGCGGCGGTACTGCCGCTTGACGTCGGCGGCGGACACCAGCTGCGCCATGTCGCACGCGCTAGTAGTGTGTGGTTGTGTACCTTGTCGGGATGGCAGGCGAGGCAGGCGCGGCGGTACTGCCGCTTGACGTCGGCGGCGGACACCAGCTGCGCCATGTCGCACGCGCTAGTAGTGTGTGGTTGTGTACCTTGTCGGGGTGGCAGGCGAGGCAGGCGCGGCGGTACTGCCGCTTGACGTCGGCGGCGGACACCAGCTGCGCCATGTCGCACGCGCTAGTAGTGTGTGGTTGTGTACCTTGTCGGGATGGCAGGCGAGGCAGGCGCGGCGGTACTGCCGCTTGACGTCGGCGGCGGACACCAGCTGCGCCATGTCGCACGCGCTAGTAGTGTGTGGTTGTGTACCTTGTCGGGATGGCAGGCGAGGCAGGCGCGGCGGTACTGCCGCTTGACGTCGGCGGCGGACACCAGCTGCGCCATGTCGCACGCGCTAGTAGTGTGTGGTTGTGTACCTTGTCGGGATGGCAGGCGAGGCAGGCGCGGCGGTACTGCCGCTTGACGTCGGCGGCGGACACCAGCTGCGCCATGTCGCACGCGCTAGTAGTGTGTGGTTGTGTACCTTGTCGGGATGGCAGGCGAGGCAGGCGCGGCGGTACTGCCGCTTGACGTCGGCGGCGGACACCAGCTGCGCCATGTCGCACGCGCTAGTAGTGTGTGGTTGTGTACCTTGTCGGGATGGCAGGCGAGGCAGGCGCGGCGGTACTGCCGCTTGACGTCGGCGGCGGACACCAGCTGCGCCATGTCGCACGCGCTAGTAGTGTGTGGTTGTGTACCTTGTCGGGATGGCAGGCGAGGCAGGCGCGGCGGTACTGCCGCTTGACGTCGGCGGCGGACACCAGCTGCGCCATGTCGCACGCGCTCCAGCGACACTCCGCCCACACCACCGAGTGCAGCGAGCACAGCAGCGCGCGGATGTTCGCCTGCTTGCCCTCCGTCTGCGCCATGTTAAGATTGCAAGAGAAAAGTGACGTTATACGGTTATACAATGCAAATTGATATGAAAAGCGCCTGCGAAATGATGCATATAAACTTGTAGTTTTAACTAATAAGTATTTTAAAAGTTAAAGGAACTATGAAATACTAGCTTTTGCCCGCGACTTCGTTTGCTTGGACTTCAGGTTCGTCCCGTCTTCGTATAAGCTATAGCCTATGTGTTATTCTGATATATAAGCTATATTGTGGTAAAGTTTCATTCAAATCCATTCAGTAGTTTTTACGTGAAAGAGTAACAAACATCCATACATCCATACTTACAAACTTTCGCCTTTATAATAGTAGTAGGGTAGTAGTAGGATACTGAAAACTATCATGTGCCGCAACCAACATCATATTGTTTTTTCATTAACACTAATAACTGACCTAATTCACACAACGTATGAGGGATAGAAAGTGTAAAGAATCCAAATGTTTCAAGGGTATTCGATCGCCTCGAATGTTCACGAACGTACCAGACATTCTGGTGCGAAGTAATTTTTTTCAGAATCAAAATTTTATTTGCAAAGAAAATGGTACAGTTTAGCAGGTTATAGGCTTAAAATTAATAATAATGTTCAACAATGTTCAACAACAATAATGTTAATAATGTTTCAGTCACGTAAATTTTTGCGGAGTAATGAAAAAACCATCCGGCTCACCCATTCGTGTATCTTGAGCTTGTCGGGGTCCATCTCGCGCACGAGGTCCTCCTTCCTCATGGCGTTCATGGTGCGGGGCCCGGCCTCCCTCCGGGCGAACTCGTACCCCTGCGAGCCGAGCAGGTCGCCGAACACGTCGCCGGGCTTCTTCGCCTCCGCCGGCTTCGGGGGCTCGAAGTGCGCGCGGCTACCACCAAACAAATATATGTTACTCATTACATTACTCAACGAAAGTATAGTAATACAGGGTGTAAACAAATATCTGCAAATATGTTAAGGGGCGAACTAGCCCCTGATACAAAAATTCACCCGGCGATAATTTTCTTTCTTTCTGACTTTTTTTATAGGTATAATTGTGAGGTTTTTCAAGCGATTATTTTTGTTACACGATTCTTTATGAAAGAAAATTAAATTAACCACTTAATTTTTTTGCATTCATTACAGAAAAACGCGGAACATACACGGGGGTGATTCGGATACCCATAACTACAAGACAATCGAATTTTGTATTTAGTTTGTAAAATTTTGCTTGATACTTGTGACGTTTGTGACCTTGGAACAAATGCTATGACATAAGGTCCATTTTCCTAGTAAACTAAGGAACCACTCCTAGCGCCTTGCGCCTCTGTACGCAAAAGCAATTGACAGGTTATAGTATGTGTACATACTTGTAGTCGGGCTGGTGCATGGGCGAGCGCGCGGGCGTGTGCGGCGCGTGCGCGGGGGAGGCGCGCGGCGTGGCGGCGGGCGTGCCCCCCACACCGCCGCCCCCAGCCAACGGTGACGGGGAGGGCGCGGGGGAGGGGGCGGCGGTGGGAGGCATGGCCGCGCCCAGCAGGTTCAGGTCTGCGAAGGGATCTTTCTTCGCTGGTTGCGCTTGCGGCTCGAGGGGAACGCTCGAAGGTCGCCCTGAGGGTAATAATAATTATGTCATCAACTTGTTATAAAAGTCGACGTTATTCAACCGGCTAAACGTAAATTCGGTAAGTGGATTTGCACAGAAACCTTAATAAAACAAAATTCAAAGTACTTCAATAATCTTGGTTTTACAAGTAATACAACATGTAGTTACCATCGGCGGGCGTAGTGAGCGGCGCGAGCAGGGGCTCCTGTGGGGGGAGCGGCTCGTTGAGGCCGAACGGGTCGAAGTTGCTCGCGTCGGAGGGGGGGCCGTCCCCCGACGCCGCGGGGGCGGGGGGAGGGGGCAGGTCGCCGAATATCGGCTCGCTCGAGAATGGCTGCAAACATAAAATAAAATAAGCAGGTGTAATTTTAGTGACGACCTTCAATCATTTGTCAGACGTGACGATAACGACGGTAATTTATCGTTAACGCTCTGCCTACCCCGCCAGGAATGTAGGCGTAATTTGTGTATGTGTGGCGTGTCATTTTAGTTCAAAAGTTATGGCCTGAGGACATGGTGTTTCAGGGCTTGTATGCGCGACTGACCTGCGGGTTGTCGGCGGCGGGGGCGGCGGGCTGCCCGCTGAGGAAGTCCCCGAAGTCATCCTTCTTCTCCATCAGCCCGAAGAAGTCGAACGACTCCTCGCTCTGCAGCTTCTTCTTCTCCTGCTGCTGCTGGCTGGAGAGGTTGAGGAAGTCTGCCTCGCTGGGCGGGGGCGGCGCGGGCGCGGGCGGGGGCGGCTCGGGGCGCGGGGGCGGCGGGCGGTGCGGCGGGGGCGCGGGGGACGGGGGCGCCGGCCGGGACGGGGGGAGCTTCTCTTCTTTCGGTGATAGATTTGCGGCCGCTGGAAATACAAGTCAAATTAGGTGCGTTGCACTCGGTACTATGATATTTCATATTAAGATGCCCACATAGTCAAAATATCGATTATCTTCGTTGTTAGTGATGTTAATGGTCTTTCCCCTAGAATTGGCTCCCGTGGCTCGCGTCACTCACCCAGGCTGTCGAGCGTCTCGTCGCGCTCCAGCTTGCTGGCGAAGAGCACGTCGGGCGTCCGTACGGGGTAGGAGTGGTCCTCCTCCCAGGCGTCGGCGCCGGGCTTGCGCCGCTCGCCCGCCTGCACCACCAGTGAGATCACGACGCACGTGTTCGCCGAAAAGTGGTCCGGCACCGCCTCCTCGATGCCGTCGATCTCACTCCTGGGAGGGAAAAGGAATCAGATCAGATGATTTTCAGATTGTCTTAGTCAGATTTAGAGTAGTGTAATAAGCTTTTGTCAATTTACGTGAATGCACATTGCACACCTACCCGAGGCGAACGGACCGAACGAATGAACCGCGCCTGAAAGAATAAGCCGTTTATACGCTTACTCGAGCGCGGCGAGGTGGGCGAGGCTCGTCCACACCGACCGAACACGCGAGGCTGTGCGCGCGGTCGAGAGCAGCCGTTGACCAAGCATCGCTGAAAAGATCATTTGAACCGTTTCCAAGATCCTGATTGTGTGTGTACCTGGTCCAGCGCACGTGGTTGGTCTGCGGGCTGGTCGCGCCGGTGTGCATGGCCACGCTGAGCACGGGCACGCTGTGTGTGTGTGTGTGTGTGTACCTGGTCCAGCGCACGTGGTTGGTCTGCGGGCTGGTCGCGCCGGTGTGCATGGCCACGCTGAGCACGGGCACGCTGTGTGTGTGTGTGTGTGTGTGTGTGTGTGTGTGTGTGTGTGTGTGTGTGTGTGTACCTGGTCCAGCGCACGTGGTTGGTCTGCGGGCTGGTCGCGCCGGTGTGCATGGCCACGCTGAGCACGGGCACGCTGTGTGTGTGTGTGTGTGTGTGTGTGTGTGTACCTGGTCCAGCGCACGTGGTTGGTCTGCGGGCTGGTCGCGCCGGTGTGCATGGCCACGCTGAGCACGGGCACGCTGTGTGTGTGTGTGTGTGTGTGTGTGTGTGTGTACCTGGTCCAGCGCACGTGGTTGGTCTGCGGGCTGGTCGCGCCGGTGTGCATGGCCACGCTGAGCACGGGCACGCTGTGTGTGTGTGTGTGTACCTGGTCCAGCGCACGTGGTTGGTCTGCGGGCTGGTCGCGCCGGTGTGCATGGCCACGCTGAGCACGGGCACGCTGTGTGTGTGTGTGTGTGTGTGTGTGTGTGTGTGTGTGTGTGTGTGTGTGTACCTGGTCCAGCGCACGTGGTTGGTCTGCGGGCTGGTCGCGCCGGTGTGCATGGCCACGCTGAGCACGGGCACGCTGTGTGTGTGTGTGTGTGTGTGTGTGTGTACCTGGTCCAGCGCACGTGGTTGGTCTGCGGGCTGGTCGCGCCGGTGTGCATGGCCACGCTGAGCACGGGCACGCTGTGTGTGTGTGTGTGTGTGTGTGTGTGTGTGTGTGTACCTGGTCCAGCGCACGTGGTTGGTCTGCGGGCTGGTCGCGCCGGTGTGTATGGCCACGCTGAGCACGGGCACGCTGTGTGTGTGTGTGTGTGTGTGTGTGTGTGTGTGTGTACCTGGTCCAGCGCACGTGGTTGGTCTGCGGGCTGGTCGCGCCGGTGTGCATGGCCACGCTGAGCACGGGCACGCTGTGTGTGTGTGTGTGTGTGTGTGTGTGTGTGTGTGTGTGTACCTGGTCCAGCGCACGTGGTTGGTCTGCGGGCTGGTCGCGCCGGTGTGCATGGCCACGCTGAGCACGGGCACGCTGTGTGTGTGTGTGTGTGTGTGTGTGTGTGTGTGTGTACCTGGTCCAGCGCACGTGGTTGGTCTGCGGGCTGGTCGCGCCGGTGTGTATGGCCACGCTGAGCACGGGCACGCTGTGTGTGTGTGTGTGTGTGTGTGTGTGTGTGTGTGTGTACCTGGTCCAGCGCACGTGGTTGGTCTGCGGGCTGGTCGCGCCGGTGTGCATGGCCACGCTGAGCACGGGCACGCTGTGTGTGTGTGTGTGTGTGTGTGTGTGTGTGTACCTGGTCCAGCGCACGTGGTTGGTCTGCGGGCTGGTCGCGCCGGTGTGCATGGCCACGCTGAGCACGGGCACGCTGTGTGTGTGTGTGTGTACCTGGTCCAGCGCACGTGGTTGGTCTGCGGGCTGGTCGCGCCGGTGTGCATGGCCACGCTGAGCACGGGCACGCTGTGCACGCGGCCCAGCTGCTGCCGCGCGTGGTACACGCACACCAGCACGTCGCCGCACATCGTCGTGTCCAGCGGGAGCGTCACCTGCACACACAACACCGTCACATCAGACAATGATACGCACAAACATAAGAAATACAAAACTCCACGCCACCGAATACCGTAGATTCGATACCGAAAATGAAGTAGGCATGGTTGCAAGAAGAAACTAAACAACTTTTACCATCAAGGCTACTAAAAAAATTTTGACTTCCCATACAAACTTAGTGAAATTCGAATGGGAAAATATTTTTTACTCTCTTGTTTTCCAGCAATGGTCCCATTATGAAACTTGTTCAGTACTATGTTCGAAACAACTTCCCAATTTAATGCATTTGCTATGAAACACAGTGTATGAAATGGTGTGTCAGAAATGGATACTGACAACTTTGTAGGCATGATCACATAAAACCGAACAATTTTTTCTGTGGAAGCTATATTAGGAAACGTTTGTGAATGTTGTTATTGTGTACTAGGTACCTTCCCCTCGTGCATGGTGTAGAGATGCAGGCGGTCGTACTCCTGCTGCGTGGACAGCACCAGGCGGTCCTCGTTGTACACCTCGATGTACGGCCGGCACCCGTCCCTGGACATAATATGTGTATATATATATATATATATATATTTTTCTTCGGAAAACTTACAGCCTAAACTATGACTACAAAGCTTTCGCCTATAGGTAGAAAAGTTATTCTATCAGAAATTTATAAAAGTTATTCTACCAGAAAGTACATGTTAAACTCCGAAGGTCTAAAATTGATTTTCTGGATACCCACTTGTAAGAAAGACTGCTTTGCACTTTTGCAACTTTTCAAAAGAGGGCGTATCCAATTAAATATCCCCCCCCAAATTAACAACTTTGGCAACCTCTCAAACTAAACTACTTAGAGTGACCGTGAAAAACTGTGGATGAGTGAGTATATCTGGTGGATAGGAAATGAGTTGTTTATCCTACAAAACTGCAAATTGAATAATGTTCGACACATACTTCTCATCAAAAATCCGGAACAACTTGCCAATTTATGTTTCGTACGGATTACATCATTTAAAAGTATGTTAAATAAGTAAGTTGGAAATAAATGTCCAATATCGTGTAATAGTGTGTAAAATGAGATTTATAAATCTTAATGTAAAATTCCCAAATTCGAAATAGTTTTTATATAGGCTTCGTGTTTTATCAAATCATAAAAACGAGTCTAAATATCTCTGATGAGAAGTACCTATAGTTTAGTGCACGTTTAGGTACCTACCTCGCTTTGGTGAAGAGCGGCACGGGCTGTATGGTGATGGACACCAGCGTCACCGGACGGAAGTGCGGCAGAATCGGATTTGGTCTGGAAATAAGCCAATTCATAAGTAAAATGGAGGAATTGAGGCGTTAAATAAACTTGAACTGATAAATTAGTTCATGAAACTTTATATATATTTTTTACAATGACTAATCCATTCATCTAGTGAACATTATTGCAATTTGATATTCTAAAAGTGTTTATTGTAAATCTTCTTGGAAATAAACCATTTTGATTCTGAAACCAAACAACTTTCTTAGAGGAATAAAAAATATAAATCGTAATAAAAAAATAAGTAAAACCGTCGCGATAAATAATGTATAAAAAAGTAGAAATTACATGGAAATTACTCAGTTACGTGGGCTCGGTAGGCTGGTTGATTTGAAGAAAAAAGATATCTTTTGATTATTAGAGTTCATTTATTTTTAATTAACCACTTTAAACAATGTTCGTATATAGTTACCTAACAATATTGCAGAGGTACTGCAGGTAGCGGCGCTGCGCGGGCGGCAGCGGCGCTGCACTGCGCTTGCCGGCCCACACGCGCGCGGCCGCCTCGGGGGTGTCCACCAGCTTGGCGTAGATCAGCAGCCCGCACACCAACATGCCCGAGTACTGCTTGCCGTCCTGGAATATTACGTTTCTGACATACAGTATGATTTGGAACAGTAAGACGAAATATATGAAGTTGGTGACTCATCTGACTCATCCATTTTATTATTTATTTATTATTGAGCCTAAACTGTCCCACAGCTGGGCAAAGGCTTCCCCTTTCTCTTTCAAGACTAAGCGGTCCACGGCTGTTCGACACCAGTTCACCTTGGTCTCCCTCTGCGCCGGCGTTCTTGTGGAACAAAGTCTGTAGTTAATTTGGCTCACCTCCCCGGTCCCCCTTCATGAAGGATGTGTTCTAAGTGAGATTTTTTTTAAATGGTGGTGGTGGTGGTGGTGGTTAGAAGGGATCTGGGTTAGGTGAGATTTAGAAGTGATGCGAAAATAAAGTGGGCGGTGCCAAGATGACGTAATCAATGAAGGGGAAGTGAAAATGGGAGTGGCTTAGGAAAGCGTGTGGTCAACGGGCGGGACCAGTGAGCTTGGAAAAGGCCAACAAGATGTGAGCTAAAGTAAGAGGAAAGGGCTGAGTTTATAGGGGAACAGTGAGCGGGCTTATGGGGTGTAGTCAAGAAGCTCGTGGGCAGGGTCTAGAAGGTATGCCCTCGCTGCAGGGCACAGAGCACGGACACTCACCGGGCACGTGACCACCACGGCTCTGTGCGCGTTGTCGCCGAGCGCGCGGTACATGTCGGCCAGCAGCGTGTAGTAGGGCGCGAGCAGCGGCGCGCGGTGCTCGCCGGTCGGCCACAGCGTCCGCAGCGCGTCGGTGACTGCGACGCCGCGCGGGAAGTGCGCGCGCGCGCGGGACGCCGCGAACACGCAGTACTTGCCGCCCGGGTGACGCGCCTCCAGGTACGCCTGGGGGGATCAATCACAACGTTATTTTAGATCTGTTCGCGTCGATTCGGGATTTTGATAACGGAAACAGTCCCCAAATAGGAACTTTTTCTTCTTTATAATCGAATTAACATAATAATACTATTCAAATAATTTTTTACACACTTTTTACCATTGCCATTGTTTGTTTTAAAATTGTCATCTTAAAATCGTATTTATGCAAACTTTCAAACATTCTTTTTCTGCTTCCTTTTCAATAGAAACCTTCTGTAGGTAGGCAGAGGCCTAGGAGTAGACTATTTTGGCTGCTCAGGTACAATATTTGTGAGGAAACTCAAATCTTGTATATTCTCCAACTGACCTTGACATCATCAATATGGTTGGTCTTGTAGGCGCTCTCCAGCCCCTCGGACGGGAGCGGCATCACCACCAGCCGGCTCGTGATGTACGTGATGTCCAGGTCCGTGCGCGCTATCGATCTGTCAAAACAAATACGTGTACCATCATAGCATGTCATTGAAAACTATGAATGTTTACTAGTGATTGATACCAAAATATCAAGACGGCTTGTCGATAAGGAACAACTTTCCCCAAGAAACATAGGTCGAATCGGCTGATACATTTTGTATGAGAGGTCAAAATTATGTTTTCAACAGTGTTTCCCATCTATTACCAACCAATTAAAACGCTGTCAGTCATTAGTAAAAATCATCCTATAGATTTGAAATAAAATAACTGTTCGATTCAGTATAATGAGACAGTGTAACGATGACTTACTGTTGTACAGTCTGCATAACCTTGGAGGAGGTGTCCTTGAGGTTCTTGAGGAAGCTCCCCGCGCCGCCCTTGATGGAGGAGAACAGCCCCCCTCCCCCTCCCCCGGCCCCGGCCCCAGGACCCGGCACCTGTATAATACATTCAACACAACATTTTAAACAACTATTTATTGTAAAAATATATATTTTTCATTATATAAGTAATTACTATGGGAAACGCTCACCTGGTGGTTGTACTGCGCGTGTGGGTGTGGCTGGGGGCGTTGCGGGTGCGCGGGGGGCGGCGCGGCGTGCGCGGGGGCGGCGGCGGGGGCGGGCGGGCGCGCGGGGGGCGGCCGCGCCCCTCCCCCCGCCTCCTCGCCCGCGCTCGCCGGCACGGGAGGACCTACAACAAATCACTATTGTTCAACATGTTCAAGTCAACGTAACTCATATACAGCAAAGCACATAAAATAAATGATAATTACCTAATGGTCTGTTGCATTTATGGTTTCAGAAGAAATAATAGGTATGGTATCCCAAATAAAGTTGCCTCAGCAGGCATTAACAAAAACAACTAAAATACATTTTTACGTCATTTATTTTTAATAATGTTTATATATCTTCTTATTTTTAATCCTTAGATACTAGTAGTAACAAAAATATTGCTCGTCTATAGATTATAATATAGTAACAAAATGTTGTTTAAAATACTCATTGAATACCTATAAGTAGGTGATACAAAATACGTTTACATGATATTTCTAAGAACTAAAGTTTGAACAAAACTGTTATAGTATATTAAAACAATAATGAATATTAAATATCTTAGGTCAAATAAATATATCACACGATAACAATACAATTTGAAATTTTTCGTATATCTTTTGAAAATAACTAAGTCGTAAGTAGTAATGTATCTCTATTAATGTCTAAGTTGTATCTAATACTTTTAAGCACTTTGTAAAATTGTAGGAGACAATGTTTTATGAAGAGGTTTTAAAAATGACTCAGCGGGAAAATATGAAACAATACAGGTGATGGAAGTTTTTGAATCTTTGTAGGAAATACAATGAACCTTGAAATTGAATACTGAAAATTTAATAAATCAATATCTACAAGATGATTATGGTCCGAATCACAACTAGCTTGTGGACCCACATTATAGCAATGTATGGCGTCATACATTCCTATTTTCATATTTTTGGATAGTTTTAAATAGTAGCCCATTTGAGCTGCCAGTCCACAGCCCTACTGTGCGCTACTTTCCAAACGCTTGCATCATCTCGGTTGAGTTTTGGCTCACACAGTGAAGCACTTCTTTCAGACTAAAAGTATTCATTTACTGAACTGTTTATAGCTATATTAATACCAAAACGAATGCTTATCTCAGTTTCTATGAATATTACGATTGTGATAGAAGTAAAGCACATAGCTTAACGCGTTAAGTAGTTAAAAATCAAAGCACCAAGAATCACTTACTTATAATAGAAAATACTTCACTATTTTGTAATAAAAATACTTTGTATTATAAAAGCAAAAAAAACTGTTTTGTAACTAAAATTACTAACTCTAACATAACACAGCTAATTCGTTTAAAAATAAACAGTAAAATTGTATGTGGTAATTCTGTATTACATATAAAATGGTAGGTACTACTAGCGAGTCACTAGTTCTACACGTGTGCTGTTCGTCTGCATTCGCTGATGGACACACTTTGGGTAGTAAAACGAAGCCAGTGCCACTTACGCATAATAATTTTCTTCCGTTTGCTCGTAAATGACGTCATTATTTAAAAAAATAATATGTACTTAACAAGAATCATTGAGTCATGTAAAGGAAAAAAGAATCATGTAGAGAGAAGCACGCAAAAAAACCGACAATAATAAAATTCCATACTACGTGTTGGGTCCTGGAACCAAAGAAAGGTTCTTAAGCTACACATTTCGTAAAATAAGGTTTTTGTTTGAAGTTTAAAGGCTGAATGTGATTTTCCCGCGTATTCCTTTTTTATTAAATTTACCGTTGCTAACTGCAAGCACGCAGCTTGCGTATTTCAAAATTTACCGCAATTTAAGTGTGGCTTTCTGATGTTTCCTCGAAAATGGAAGAAAAGCATTATACTAGCCTCAGCTAAAATGCCAATTCGTTTACTTGGGAACTCGTTCATTCGACTTCGTCTCGTCCTTATAATATAACTAGACTAAAAAATATTCTATTTTGGCTACAGCCATAATGTAATATGTTTGTAGATAGCATTATGACATTTCAGTATAAGATTTACAGCGTTGTTTTCCGAAAAGGGCACCAACTTCCCACGTGGCACTAGCTTCCCGCACGTGTGTTAAAAAACGTAAATTAGCCTTACAAAGCTTTCAAAACAAATACATAATTAAAATAACATTAAAAACAATAAAAACTTATAATCATTAATATGATTTACTTATAACATTGGTAACTATGTAATACTATGAATCATACTTCTGTTTGTACCTGAGTGTCGATTAAATACAATTATTTGTAAAACAATCAGTACTTACTGTTTGAATTATTGTGATGGTAGCATAAAGAACTTAATCTTTCTATTCTTATTTTTTTTTAGGGTAATCTTATTATTGACATAAAGAAAAATAATACTTTTCACCGAAAACATCAAATTCTAGACGGATAGAATAACCGACACAAAATCATAAATAGTGGAAACTCAGGAACTCAATAGGAATGTTCAAATGGATGGAATAATAAAACATATCGCAGTCATAACAACATAACTCATTTTACTGTGGCACTTCTGTATTACATATAAAATGTTCCTGTCATTGAATCATTGGAATTGAAAACTTTTATTGTTTTATGCGTTTTTTCTGCTACTTTAATGAGATAACTATTTTCCTAACTCGATAATAAAGTTACAACTACATATTATGAGATAAAATTGGAACGAAGTAGCATAATACAGTCAACAACAGATGAAACAGCCGAACTGTGAGAGCGGACAATCGCATAAAAACAAGAGGACTATAGTCACATCCAAACTTCTGTATACAGTATCGAATAAGAAATAATTATAAGTAGTAGGTAGTTTTGTCTCCACAGTTCTACATGTTTTTAATAGAGTAATTCAACTTACAGTAAAAAGAGTTACGAGGGCTTAATGCTTAAATTATAACAAGAAATAAACTATCGCTGAAAGTATGCACCATCGTCGGCAATACCCCTACCCCACTAGGTAGAGACAGTCAGTAGGTACTGCTCACTATACGAGCGAATAGCTATAGTAATCAGTATTCTTTGTTATAACCGTGAGTTTGGTACGCCAATTATACCTACTATATTGGCAAAAGAGACGGTAAGTACTTATGACAAAACAAAGATTTTTTTTCAATGCACCTAACATGAAATAAAGAATACTACCGGGTATGTTAGCCAATCATAAAAAAAACTAACGAAGACGCAGCGTATTTTGTTAACTAATAGGAATTTATTCTACTAGAAAAGTTAAAGAATATTATTAAGTTACGCATACGGCAAATGAAACATTCCTAGTGGGATAGAAGGTTGAAAGATGCGTGCAACTTAAAACAAAATCATAATATTAGGTTTAACTAATAAATAAAAAACAAATACTCATCATTGCGAGTTAATCCTTTGCTAGGTATGCGTGCGGTATGCGGTATGCGGTAGCGGTAGCGGTATGCGGGGCCCGAAGCTCATGCCACGTGTCATTTTAACGAGAAAACTATGGGGCACCCGAAAAAGTTGAAAACACCTAAAATGAAAAAAGATACGTGATATGTATGTATAACTATAATACAAAGTGAAAAGGGTCGTGAAACCTCTTGTCTTTTCACTATAAAAAGTGAGCTAAAGTTCTACGATCCGTAATACTAATCGTTGCACCGATGCTTTAATGTACCACAAAATATACATAGGTTCAATTTGTTTTTGCCTCCGCATAATATTGTTGGCGAGGAGCAACTTGAAAGTAAACCAGTTATGCAGCAGATCGAGTACTTATATAAGGTGAAAAAATATTAGCAATATTTTAAGGGGTGAATCAGCTCATGAAACTGAACAACTTTCCCTAAGAAACAGGTCGAAATATGAGAAATTTATTTGGACCTTCCATACAAATTGGTAAGTCGGTGACTTTGTATGGGAGGGCCAAATTTTTTTTCATATTTCGACCTATGTTCCTTGGGAAAAGTCGTCCAGTTTCATGAGCTGATTCACCCCTTAAAATATTTGCAGCTAATATTTTTACACTCCGTAGATTAAGGGTTCGTAGCAATCGTAACACTACTAACGCGCATATTGAACGACAGACTTAGCTAGCAAAACAATTGTTTGAGCAACGGGCTGGCAACATTCCAAGACAAGAGGTTTCATGTGAGCAGCGCAGCGCGCGGGCACGACACGGACATGCAGATGGATATGGTCAAACAACGAAACAAGAAAAAAGCACTTCAACTATATAACATGCACTCTAGCTTTGTGAAACAACTTTATATTTTGCTTTTTGCAATAATACTGAGCGTATCAGGAGTCAATTAATGCTAATCGTAAATAAAAAGAAAATTATATAATTAAACAATACTTTACTATAGTATCGAGGGTGAAATGGGTTTTAATATTTTTGGTTCTCGCCCTATTTCGTTGCTTTAATGTTTTTAGAAGCTGCTGTACAGAATTCGGTAACAAATCTTCAGTAACTGCAAAAACTCTACTACATGATGATGATCATGAACACTTAAACAGGTACGCCAGATCCTGAATAATTATTTACTTCCACTATACAATGTATGTATAACTGCCGAGTTCCCTTAGATAAAAAGTAGGTACATCAACCGTGAGATTTCTACTTGTGATTCTAACCAGCCAGTTTCACGCGAGGAACAATGTCCAGAGTATTTCTTGCTGCCCATCAAGTTGAGCCCCAGCATGCCAAATACCATATTTATAAGATGTTCATAACATGCAACTAGAGGTATACGAAAGTCATTCATAACAAATTAATTAATTAATTATATTGTACGACAGATATGGTAAAGATTAACTTAATAATTCAAACATGTCATTTTTACCTATGAGTTCCGGGTACCAACTGTATACCGAATAAATCAATATTTTTATAATAAATAATAGAATGGATAAATAAATTAGAAACTGAACCAACTTTCATTACGAGACATAAATAAATGAAGTTAAGTCATCTCGCGAAAGATAGAAGGAAATATGCGTGGCTGGACTGCCAACCTTCACTAGTTGGAGACGCCTTACCAGAAGAAGAAGTTTAAAATATAATATAAAATACTTAAAAAATATTTAGAAAATAAGTCAGTTTCATGGGTAGTTCTAATAGTCACAAAAAATAGTATTAGTTATGTTATTTTAGATAGCAGGTTTCCAAAGCGTTACCACTACACTGCTACAATTGGTAAGTATCTAAATAACCACACCAAACTTTTATTCCCAAATGTTAAACCAGATACAATAAAACAAATCGAGCGAAGAACCCTGCACCACAACAAGGGGTCCCAACCAAGCGGGCAAGCAGACAACACAAAACAAAAACACTATAAGACGTGAAACTCGACAGAATCGAGCCTTCTTGTATGCTGTATATTATTTTATTTATGTAATAATAGTATAAAATACTTTACAGTATGAGTATTATAAATTTCCATTCACTCAATACAAAAATATTTTTTCAATTATAGTTAAACTTTAGTGATGATATTATGTTGTCACTTTACATCATGGAAGATAAACTAATGGCATAATGGAAATAATCTAAAAGGTAATTTTAACACGAATATTGAGACATTCATATTATTAAAATACTTTTGCTAAGTTGGAAAATTGTGACGTAAGATTTATGTTAGCTCGCATTGCCAATTAGATGGTAAATGGGAATGAAGGCTAGAGTAGAGGCAGACAGTGCAGTGCTGCAGTGGGTGGTGGTGTTAGTCACAAACAAACATTCATATTAGGTGAGCGTTGTCTTATCTACAGCAATAAAATAAAAAACGTGCAAAATAATACAAATTACCCATCTTTTATCCAAACCACGCCTTCAATGCTTCAATTATCTAGAAACTGTATAAAATTATAAGAAATAAACAAAGCACGGGTCATAAGAATATAATCATTTATTCATAGAAACTTGGACAAGTAGTGTAACTAAATAATTAATGTATATACAACGCAAAAATTGTGATGGATTTGTGACAATAACAAAAATATAAAAACTGGTAGCAATCTACACAGGGCAAGGTGAACAATATATAATTGCATTTTCTTATATTACACTACTTTAGTTATTAGCTTGTACCTCAGTTTAACATTTCAATTATATTATATTGTCCAGAATAATAAATCTATAATTTAATTGATTCAATCAATGTACCTACATTTAAATATATAGTTTTATTAACACAGGCTTATACTTCAAAAAGAAGACTAGTGATACACATACGTATAGTAGACTTACAGAGAGGCTTCACAAGGAGGCGTGTCATGTTGGCTGTACCGCTGTGTGCACTGTGCCTGTACTCTATCATACAGACAGACTGTACGTGTGTGGGTATATCTAGCAATAGAGGATCATGACGTCACCACGTCAGCGGGGAGGCGGGAGCGGGGAGTGGGGGGGGGGGGGGGTTGCGGAATGTCATTGATTGTTTAATCATCATTAGTTAATCTTAATACTATTTCTCCAGTAACCCAAATGTTGTTAGTTGAAGTGGTCATTAAAATATTAAATACCTTCCCAAATTTGCATTATCATAATTCATGTAATATAACATACATAAATATATACGAAGTATACTTATATTTTATATAGTTATTTTAATAAAGGTTTATAAACATTTTGTCTGAAACTGGAGTCTTGCATTTTGTCATTTGAACCCCCTAAACTACGAGGAATGTATAAATATAGTAACTAACATATGACTATATAGCGAAAAGTATCCTAATCTTTATACGACTTTATTATACACGAATTATTAAAACTCATCCATATTTTGATAATAGACATAAAGAATTAGGCGTTAACAGCTACAACATGCATTTAAAATGAGCTGAGCGAACCTCACCATGGATTGATGCAAAAATAAGGTATTAAAATATACTTTTGATATCTATAAAATGAATCATCATTAAATTTTTAATAGAAGTTCGGCGCTAAATAACTAGCTATACTCCAGCATCGTATGGGAATGCTAGTACCCTTTAGAACCAGAGTGATTTCGCTCCATCGTCACCTCGGTAAGCTCATCTCTTCAGGCCGGAACTTGTCTCACGAGCTAGCCGCGCCGTTATGCAAGCAGACCCTCCTCCATGGCCATACGCAAGCGCCCTGACAGTACTGCTACATATATTCTACTACGTTTTATTTAATTTTTTGTTCTTGTTTCACTTCTACCAAGTTAAAGCTAATTTTTTCCAATTTATAATTATGCTCTGCATACATATAAATAGGCGACATTTAGGTAAATAAGTAGGTACCTAGGGTACTCCTTCTTGCGTCCCGAAGGATACGACACCTGATACTAAAATCATGATAATGCATTTCAAAAGCAACATAAATACTGGTTTCCTTATGGAATATTAATACAAAAATATAATGGAAAAGTCAAATAAATGCTATACTACCTTACATCTTCAGAATAATTTTTAACATTGCCTTACCTTTGGTGTTTTTCGAGTATTTGGTGATAATCAACATTGGAATGTTACGTTTCACATGTTCATTTATGTAGATAATAACTAATACGAAGGAACTGATTTTAAAATAAATCTTGTTAAAATAAAATTTGAGTGTAAAAAGTCAAAGAATGCTTGACCATTTTAGCTCGAGTCATAAATGCAACAGAACATAATCAATCAATGGACCGAACGAGGAATGAACTGAAGCGCACGAGTAGTGGGGGGGGGGGGGCAGGCGGCTCGCGAAAAGTGACCATCCAAATGCAGAAACACTGGTAAATATTATTGTTACTATGCATTTTTGTGAGTCGCAAAAATAAGGCCATTGATATATGCTAGGTGACTTCAACAACTATGCTACATACGACGAATGCGAGAGGGGTTTGGTTTGACTGCTGGTGACTGTTCGCCTTGAAAATGAAGCAGATTGAGGTAGACTCGTAGCGTCATGAGCTACTGTTGAATTAGAGAATCAAGTATTTTTTTATAAGAATACTCTCTTTTTTTTTGTGGCACCTCGCATATATCAAACCCTTGAATCGACACTTGAATTGACGCTATCGAATATTTGAATAGCGAAGTAGATCAGTTTTCGCGTCGCCGATTGCCGGTTGCCGGTCGGGGTGGGACGGCGTCGCGCGCGGCTTAAGATATGGTAGTGTAGTATTTACTTGACTTCTTATTACCTGGCGAGCTAGTGGCCACGGATTGTTCAACTTTTTTACGCTCAAATTTGAGTGGTTGCTTGAGGTTGACGTCGTGCGCCTCCGCCACGGCCGCCAGCCGCTCCAGCAGCGCCGGCACCGTCAGCCGCGAGCTCGGCTGCACGTCCAGGCACCCCTCTGCGGAACGCAACACATTCTTACCAACAACTACATTGTGTCTATTACCCAGGGCCCTAAGTCTGCTAAATTAAAATCTTATCAGTCGCGATTGGATCTCAGTTGGATGATTTTAGTAGTTTCGTAGTCTGCTAACAGTTTGAAGTATAGAAAATCACAATGGCAATGGAACGACAGTTGAGTTTCGATATCGTTACAATGACAAAAAAAAAAACAAAATAGCAGACTTGAGGCCCAGAACAGCTGTTTGGTTTGGACAATGCCGCGGATAGATCGACGCGATCGCTTTTTATTTGAAAGTGGCATGCGCTTTAGCAAAGACGGTCATGAATGAACGATAGGGTCGACATGTAGGGTAGAATAGGGCGAGGGAAAAGGCAAATCTGCAAAAGGTAATATGCAAGCAAAGTAATTCTTGTGAATGAGCTTCTTTTTTTGCATGAAGTTAGAGAAAATAAGTTTTAGTAACGTAATACAGTAAATTAAGTATAAAATACAGCTCATAAGTTCGTGTCTTAAAGACAGCTGCGTGCGTGCGTGCGTGTGTGTGTGTGTGTGTGTGTGTGTACTCACTGATGATGTGGTGGAAGCACTGGAAGCGCGTGTCGTGCGGGTCGAGCGTGTAGTTGGCGTTGAGCACGGCGAGCTTGGTGTGTGTGTGTGTGTGTGCGTGTACTCACTGATGATATGGTGGAAGCACTGGAAGCGCGTGTCGTGCGGGTCGAGAGTGTAGTTGGCGTTGGCACGGCGAGCTTGGTGTGTGTGTGTGTGTGTGTGTGCGTGTACTCACTGATGATGTGGTGGAAGCACTGGAAGCGCGTGTCGTGCGGGTCGAGCGTGTAGTTGGCGTTGAGCACGGCGAGCTTGGCGAACTCCTCGAAGGGATGGTGCATGTAGC
Organism: Keiferia lycopersicella; assembly: GCA_029255805.1. Lineage (NCBI taxonomy): Eukaryota > Metazoa > Arthropoda > Insecta > Lepidoptera > Gelechiidae > Keiferia > Keiferia lycopersicella. The sequence goes on from JARACZ010000026.1 coordinate 60,825, forward strand.
AGAGCGTGTAGAGCACGCAGCCGAGCGCCCACACGTCGGCCGCGTGGTCGATGCGCCGGTTGTCCCACGTGTCCATCATCTCCGGCGCGCGGTACAGCGGCGTCGTGCACTGCGCCAGCTACAACAACAACAACCACGTACTCAAACAATGTGTAGGAGGCGGTGCAACGAAAACTTTGCAGTCGTGATCAGATCATGAAACTGAACATCTTTTTCTATGGGGGCTATTTTGGGAAACGTGAAAATTTTTTCTACCTGTCATACAAAATTGCCGATCACCTGAGAGACTTTGTATGGGAGCTCGAAAAATTTTTTTTCGTTTCCCAAAGAGTTGTTCAGAATCATGGCCTGGGCATGGGCACGCCTGCAAAGTTTTCGTTACACTATCTCTTACACCCTGTATAAGGTTACATTGAAATAAATACGTAAATATTTAAAGGGCGTGTTCTGCTTATAAAACTGAACAAGTTTCGTTTAAAAAAAAAATATGCTATCTCAAATAAAATGTACCAACTGAAAAGGTACTTTGTTAGGGAAATCTAAATTCTTTCATATTTCAATAACGTGTTTCAAACAGTTTCGTCTTCGCTTCTTTACTACTGCTCTTGAAAATGTCAATAATTATGTTTCATTAAATAGCTACCAGCTGATAGACAAGGCCCTCCTGCTACTGTGGTCGTCTTCCTTGGAGAGCGCAGTGTAACATGTTGCATTCACATGAAACATTATCTATTTATCAATCACTCCATAAAGTCTACTTTTACGACAGACGAAAAAAAAAGGATAATGCTATTCTCAGCAGGCACTACGCGAAAAAGTGATAAGTAGCTGAATGAAATGACAAACATTACAATAAAAATAAGCTAATGACCGATAACTTTCATACGACAGACGGCGGACGGCGGACGCCCCAGCATCGCGCGGGCGTTTCATGTTACACACACGCGTCAGGGAAATATGTAAATGGCGTCCTTTCAAAGGTCAAATCGATATAATCCAGTTTGAGAGCTGGCTGGACTACACCTAATTACATTTCAGATATATGACCTAATACGATCTTTCACCCAGTAAAGCCACAGATTGATGTAGATTGTAGAGTATAAGTAGAGCTCAGTTACACATTAGTACGACAAATTCACGAGCAAATCGTAAAGTGAAGTGTAACTTACAGTTTCTTCCAACATATTCCTTTGGTTTGCACTCCACGAGGGGTTGGGCGTATATACATCTGTAGTGGCTGAGCCGAAATCACATAGTTTAATTGTACCTGCAAATGAAAACACTAAATGAAACACCATTTTCACATACCACACGAGTGGAAAGTAGACCCCTGAACAAGTTAAACAAGGTTATCAAATTACACGTACGTAAAGTAGGTGGTTGCAAATCCTCTTACCATCATTGGATATTAGGAAATTTTCTAGTTTGAGATCTCTGTGCGCGATGGGCGGGATCTGCGCGTGCAGGTGTTGCACGGCGCGGCACGCCTGGTAGAACACGCGCAGCGTGGTGGACAGCGGGAAGGCGGCGCCGCGCTGCTGCAGCGCCGCCATCAGGCTGCCGCCACTGCACAGGTCCGTCAGCAGCAGGTACTCGCCCATGCCGTGCGACGTCTTCGACTTATCGATAAATGAGGCAGCTATGTATTTTATTATGTTCGGGTGGCCCGACAACTTTTTTAATATGCTAATTTCTTGTATAATGTTCTTGTTTGCTTGCTCGTCCGCAGCCATGAGCCTTTTCAAGGCGTATTCAGTGCCGCTGGCCACATCTTGAGCAACATACACAAATGCAAAACCACCTGAAACCAAGACATCATGACATGGGAAACGCAACAATAACTATGAGTTTTACTGATCCTGTTTTCAAATGTTTCTTACAATAACACCTTCTAGGGCAAGTTTTATCTGATGATTATAAATATTTTTCATTTAATTGAAGTGTCTATTTATAAATGTATAGCACCTACTTGGTTGACCAAGCATTGCTTGACTTTTTCTTCCATACAAAATTATTTTCGGGAAATGAAACATAGCTAGATTAATTTATCACCCATGAATCCATTTTACAAATTTTCATGAAAACCACTGGAGCCATTTCCGAGATCCCAATTAAAGTGTTTTCCATATTTTGCGATAACAGGCCAGGGCATTTTAAAGAAAGTATAAATATAATCACATCCACCAGGACAGGGATGAGGAAAATCTAATTTTCTAATTTCAGAAAACATGCGCAGAAATCATTACTATGTTTGGCATCATTTTTATTGCACCAACCAAGCACATCAAAACAAACCTATTTTTATGTCACTTTTTTTAGTAGGTAATTAATAAACATATTTGGCCCGCTTACAAGTTGTGTTTCCTTCATATGGCCCTTCCTAAAATGTGATGTGTAACATAAAGAGTAACTTCTATAAAGAATTCCTATCAAGATAGCAAAAATACAACCCCAGTTGCAACACAACTGCAGAACATCAGTCATGATTCTCTGCATCTATTTTTTATAAAAAAAAAATTATAATGGACATGAGCCTCCCCCAACGGGGGGGTATTGTCATTGTTTATTATTTGATAGAGCAAGGATTGTTCCTGAAAAGACCAACAGCCACTGAAACCTTCGCAGATCTATTGTGTCTATGTGGGGGTATTGCCATACTCACCATACTTGGCTGGTGGATAGGCAAGGGCAGTCAAAGATACTGTGTTCATATAAGAAGTACACATGGATGGCTGCCGCTCAGCAGTCCTCTGGATCCAACCTTTAGTTGCCTTTAGGACACACTCACACCTATCCACTTTTATCAGGAAGAGTGTTAACGGCTCTAAGAATACGGTTGCTATCGCCACATCTGTCATTTTTGAGTATTGTTTCAGAAAACATATGTATAGTAATACAAGTAGTCAGCCTTTAGCCTAAAAATTGTAATACACCCATACTCTCGAGTCCCTTAGTCGTCCCTTATGACACCCACAGGAAGGATGTGGGGTGATGCTATTCTATGCTGGCATCACACAGCATCAAATTTGATTCCTAATTTAATTTTCTTGAATGATGTTTCATCCATGCAAATGCAGGCTGTCTCATATTAGTGTTGAGAATTTGCGGAGAGTGTCTCCTAACACAATTTCCAGACTGGCCATAGAAGCGTGCAGATAGAACATTTAATCCAGCAAAGTTAGTCATAGGGGTAGTTCAATTTTTAAAACGATGAAATGATGATTCTTACATATAACAAGATTTTTTCTAGTCTACACACCTAGATACCAAACTTCAGTGACATTGTTGAGGCTAGCTAGCATATTGTGGGTGCAATATGAGGAAACACAAACAAAGGTGACCTTGAACTCCTTTATATGTAATGTGTAGATTCGGAACAAAGGCAAGGATTAACTACCAATCTCAGATCCGCCCCCAAAGTGCTACACTGGCACTTTCCTTTTATTTTCGTGCCACGGAAATCCCGCGAGAGCGCAGTCTAGGAGCCTGAGTTAGCTTCTTGCTGGGGCTGGTTAAGGTTATATGAATTAAAAACGCAATTAAAACGTGTACATACCTTCAGCGATAACCTTTTTCACTTTCAATTTCATGTTCCCGATTTCTACAAACTGGCCAACGAAATCATTATCACTGCCACCGTTCGCGCCTGCTGAGCTGAAGTAGCCCATGGCGGATTTGAACACGCTCATCTTTGCCTATTAATATTTGATTTGACTATGGAAACAACTTGATTTACAATCTAAAACCCCTTATTGGGTCCATTTCACAAAGCAATAAGCCATTGAGCCATTCTGAAAAAGTGACGGAATGGAACAGAGCAGACAGACAGAAGGGAACCTAGGGCTGCCAACCGATATTTTATTTTCCTCTCAAGCACTACTATTAAAATAGTGGAACTAGTGTAAAAAAATGTTCCTTCAAGAAATCACAACACAAAATGTGAATCATTCAAGCACTTAAAATTGCGAATGCTGCGTAGTCGTCGTCGCGCGTTTTGTAATGAACTACCGAATAGGTACGTTAGTGAGTCCTCATTCAATTGAAGTGGTTCAGATGAAGTGGGCGAACCAGACGCGGGTTTACGCTGGCGATACGAGTTATGCACGTAGCGATCGCGTTACCTGCAAATTATTATGTAAAATCTCTCGCGGATAAAAGTGGACGATATTATACTATACTACATCGTATGGAAGTCTATCTCGTATTTGTACGAGGAACTTCTTACGGTTGGCAGCCCTAGACAGATCTGCCAAGTCAATCAAACAGTGTGACCATTATCCATAAATAAAATCCTACTAAAGTTAAAAAATCTAGTACTAGCAAAATCCTCATTGAAAAGAAATATAGATGGCGCGCTTCATTTCAACATTGGCATCCTAGGTTTTTTTCCAAGTTGTTGTATTTGTGTCAGCTATCCAATGCTAAGTCTCACATGCTGCTATTGGTTAATCTATTATCGTAACGGGACCCACTGTATTTTTCTCCATAAAACTGTATGTAAAAATAAGAGCATGCACAAAGTATTTTACTAAAATAGTTGGATTCAACCGCGCATTGGTACATTCTCCATAAATATTATTATCTTCTTGCATGTGACTGGAAACGTTGCAGGGGTAAGACCTAGGCGAACGTACCTAGATCAAATCGGGGATGTTCTAAAGGAGGTCAGGTGGGACTTTGACTTTTGGGTTGAGCATTAGCACACGTGGTTTTCGGTTTATTTCGAATATCGGGTGCTTTGATCAATCATAAGTGCTTCATTCTCGTTGATTTGTGTTATAGTGGTGGTTTTTATATTGTGTTTGTCTTATAGTAAGTAATTTAGCGTATATATTTGTTTATTTGTTTACAAACATGGACGGGGGTGACCCCCCCGGTGACCCCGGGGGAGGTTATAATAACAACTATATGAGGTCGAGTAAATCATTCGAAACTTTATTGAACGTGGTTGGTATGGAGGTTGACGAACAAGTACGTCTTGCTCTTGCCAGAGATCCAGCCTCGAAGAGGCGTATTGAGGAAGCGCAAAATTTTAATCTTCCCCCTCCCAAAAAAACTGTTGGTAACACCCAGACTCCCTCGATCCAATCCACATTCACACTACCTGAATATGAAAACGACAAAAGAGTTTATGGAGAACATGACATTGCTCCTTTTGTTGTCCATGTCAGCAAGGTGACAACTGAAGCCACGGCTGCAGGCACCACTTTGCGTCCCATTAAATTCGGTCATTTCCTGTACCACAACAAGATACAAAATGTTGTAAAAGATGGCATCAAACGTGTAGGGCGCAACAGAATTTCTGTGGAATTTAAGACTGCCTCTGACGCAAACAATTTTCTACAACACCCGTCCCTAGCCCCTGCTAAATATGAAGCGATTGTACCTTCATTCAATACAACCCGTATGGGAATAATCAGGGATGTGCCTGTTGAGTGGACACTAGAGGAGCTAGTTTATGCAATTGAAGTACCATCTGGGTGTGGTGGAGTCATAAGAGCTCGTAGGCTCAATCGAAAATCTTTTGGCGAAAACAACACTCCTTCATGGATTCCAACACAAACAGTTGTACTCACTTTCATAGGCCAAAAACTGCCCCCACAGATTTACTGTTTTTACACATCTTTACCCGTCCAGACATACGTTCTGCCCAGAATTCAATGCAACAAGTGCTGTAGATTCGGACACATAGCTGCCAAGTGCAGGTCATCTGACCGTTGCTTTGTATGTGCAGGGAGTCACCCTGGCATCTCTTGCTCTAAAAGCACCCCTACTTGCCTTTTCTGCAGTGGTAGTCATAAAGCTACTGACCTGAATTGCCCGGAACATTTTCGTCAGAAGAACATTAAATTGGTAATGTCACAGGAGAACATCTCCTATATCGAAGCCTCTGCTAGATTTCCTCAGGTTCGAAAATCTTTTGCTGATGCATCTCGCAATGCTCACCCAGTTCATACAAGCCAACATCAGCACCCCCGTGAGTATCCCCTTTCTCAACCACACATTTCATCATCCTACAAAAAAACAGTGTTTTCTGAACGTCGTTCCCCCTCCCCTGCCTCCTCTGGTGGTTATAACAGGACAGCACATATGGAAATAATTAATACTCCAACGTCATCTTCTCTAAATGGCTGTGCTTTGTCCTCTGATCCTCTTGATGCTGATGCTAATCTCATTGCACTTTTATTATCAACTTGTATTAAGTTTCTTTCCAACAATAGTCAAAATGAATTACCGAACAACATCCGCGACAAACTGTCTGAGCTAATGAATGTCACCTACAATGCCAGTATTCCTTCAGTGGAACTGCCGCAGCATAAGACATAAAAAAAATGAATTATTATTCCTCATTAACAAATATAAGCCATCCCTTCTTGCCGTCCAGGAGATGTGGCTTAAGCCTGGAGCTCTTTTCAGGGTCCCGGGCTATTCATGTCTCCGGGACGACAGAAGTGATGGTCATGCTGGAGCTGCCATAGTAGTCTCCAGATCTGTAACTTTTAACCAGATTAATTTGCCTTCTCACAGTGACTCATTTAATATAGTTGCTGTGAGAGTATTTAATATTTCTTTTGTATCTATATATATTCCTAATCCTTCCAGCTCTTTTCTTACAGAATTTAATTCTATTATTTCTAACCTTCCTTCCCCACTTATTACTATGGGCGATTTTAACATTCATCACCCCTCTTGGGGCTCAAACTTTGCTGATCCTTTATCTTCAACATTTCTTGATATTTGCGATGATCTGAATCTCTGCATCATTAATGATGGATCCCCTACTCGCAGAGTTCCTCCATCTCAAGACCCCAAAAGTGCCGTAGATTTAACTCTTTGTTCGCCTGCTGTTTCTTCTCTTCTTACCTGGAACATTCTACCCAATTCCCATGGAAGTGATCACTTTCCCATTGTCGTTTCACAGCATGAATCTAGAAACTCTCGTATTGAAAATATTCCCAGCCCCATATCCAAATTTAATCTTTCTAAAGCCGATTGGTCTAAATTCAAAACCGCATTGGATTCCGAATTATCTCTACTTCCTTCTGTTTCTCCTGATAATGTTCTTGCTACTTATTTACTCTTTAGAGACGCCCTTTTACTTTCAGCGAAGAAGTCTATTCCCCTTAAAAATTCAGCATCTGATAAAATTAGATCCCTACCTTGGTGGGATTCTGAATGCACGGATGTTTGTAAAAGAAGGAAAGATGCAGAACATATTTATTCAATTCATATGTCTGATGAGAACTGGATTGAGTTTCAGAGAGTTTCTGCCAAGACAGTTCGAACATTGTCGGAGAAAAAGAAACGTGGATGGAATCACTTCTGTGAATCCCTGTCTCCCCGCTCCCCCCCATCCTTGGTATGGAGTAATGTGAGGAGATTCCGAGGTGCGGTTACCGGAGATGCAAACATATCTTCTAATGATTCCTCTATTTGGCTTCACAGTTTTGCTAACAAGTTGGCCCCTCCTTCTGCTCCTACTTTAAATGAATCTTTAATATTTACCTCTAATGCCAGATCTAATGATAAATTCGATTCGCCCTTCACTCATGAGGAATTATGTTTGGTTCTATCCGCACTTAAGGATACCTCCCCAGGGGTTGATGGAATCCCATATTCCTTTCTGGTCAATTTAACTTCTAAAGCAAAAGAAATTTTCTTACAAATTCTAAATTATCTTTTTCAATCAGGCATTCCCCCGGAAGACTGGAAAACGCAAATTGTCATCCCCATATTGAAACCAGGCAAACCTTGTTCAGATCCCGCTAGTTACCGCCCTATTGCGTTATCTTGTACCATGGCAAAAATTCTAGAGCACTTGATCAAGAATCGACTGGAATGGTTTATGGAGAGTAAGGGTTTACTAGCTAAAAGTCAATTTGGGTTCCGTAAGGGTTTTAGCACCATGGATAGTTTAAGTTTATTTGTAACTGATATTCGTTTAGCTTTATCTAACCGAGAATCTCTGGTAGCCCTCTTTCTCGACATCTCATCCGCATATGATAATGTTATTCTTTCTGTGCTCAGGCAAAAAATGCTACAGCTGAGTGTCCCAGTAAAGATTGTAAATTTTGTTTCAAACCTTTTCTCTGCAAGATCAGTCCAAGTTAAGTATCAGAACCAGCTCTTTCCCCCCAGAATTGTCTGGAAGGGACTTCCTCAGGGTTCAGTACTCAGTCCCTTATTATACAGTATTTACACTTCGGATCTTGATCTTTCAGTGAACAGCTTTTGCGATATCTTGCAGTATGCGGATGACATTGTCTTGTATGTTGCTTCAAAAGATATTGATGCCATTTCTTCCCGACTAAATTCAGCTTTATATTACCTTGGTGAATGGCTTCAGGATCATGGTCTTACTCTGTCTATCAACAAAAGCTCTGTAACTGTCTTTTCTCGCAGCAGAGTAACGCCCTCTATTTCTATTTCATTTAACGGCCAAGAAGTCCCTGTTAAAGACTCATCCAAATTTTTAGGAGTAATTTTAGATTCTAAATTGTCTGGATCCCAACATATTAACTACGTTAGCAAAAAATGTGAAAAGAGTATTAATGTTCTTCGCTCTCTCTCAGGTGTATGGTGGGGATCTCACCCATATACCCAAAAATTATTATATAATGCTTTGGTTCGCAGTCACCTGGACTATGGGTCTTTTCTGTTGGAACCATGTAATAAGACAGCACTGGCTACTTTAGACAAAATTCAATCTAAATGCTTACGCATTGTGTGCGGAGCAATGAAATCGTCACCGATTAATGCCCTTCAGGTGGAATGTGCGGAGCCTCCTTTAAACCTGAGAAGGCAGTATCTTTCTGACAGGTATTTTTATAAAATCATCCAGCTTTCTGACCACCCTCTTATTCCCAAACTGCATGTTCTTTCAAATTTAATCTCTTCTGATAAGTACTGGAAACATAAAGAATATCCATGCCTTTTCAATAGTTTTGTTAAATTTATTAGTCTCCCTTGTCCTGTTTTTCAGTGTAAGCTTAATCCTCTTTTCGAAACCTCTTTTGATGCTATTATATTCAAACCTAATGTTTTACTCGATTTGGGTATTGAAAAAGATTCTCCATCAGCTAATGCTCAACTTAACTGTCTTATAGGTAAAAATTGGAGTGACTGGTTGACCATGTACACAGATGCATCCAAGACTTCTGATCAAGGTTGTGTTGGCGCTGCTGTTTGGATACCCAAATATAGCATTATTCTTAACTTCAAATGCCCACCTCTTGCCTCTGTCTTTACTGGCGAATCTATAGCAATCTTAGAAGCTCTCCAATACATTCAATCACATAAACTTGATAAATCAATTATCTTTTCTGATTCAAAAAGCTGTTTACAAGCGATTCTTGCTAATCAATTCACTTCAAAATCAAAATTTCCTTTTATTTTAAAGATAAAAAGTATATTATATAGCTGTCAAGTCAATAATATTAGAGTTATCTTGGCTTGGGTCCCTGGACACAGTGGCATCCATGGCAATGAAACTGCAGATTCCTGCGCTAGAGACGCTACCCTCTCAGGCTGCGATATTGATGTTGTTTACCCTTCAGACATGATCCCGTTAGCCAAAAACCGCATGTTCTGCATATGGGAGGAACAGTGGAAAAAATCCAGCTTACATAAAGGTAAACATTTTGCTGATATCCAAGGCTCCATATCTCCCGTCCCATGGTTTTTTAAATACCGCAATGCTTGTAAACGTGTAACGTCTACCATCTGTAGACTACGACTAGGTCACTCATGTGCTCCAGTTCACCTCGCCAAACTCCATATAAAAGACTCTTCCATTTGTGAATGTGGATTGGATGAGGGTACTTTAGATCATATTTTCTTCAGTTGTCCGCGTTTCTCTGTCTCTCTCTATGATCTCCTACCGCCTGATGTTACTCGTCCCACAAATTTTAAGTCTTTACTCTCTCTTATAAATACTCCTTTTATAATAACCCTTAGTAATTATATTAATATAAATAATATTAGGTTATAAATATATTTTGTCTTGTCTTTTCTTACTAACCTACATGTTTCATGTTGTGTATTGTTATGTGTTGTCTTTTGTTCTAGATTCAACGCATCTCAGCAGAAAGAAGTGTACGTCAAAAAAAAAAATATATATATATATATATATATTGTCTTTAGATCTGTTCGTCGTTCTTTTGTGATCCCAATAATATATGTCAAAGTCATCTCCGAAACTTGATACTGGCGAAATCATAATGAAAACGCCATAAAACAAGAAATTGAATTGAATTGAATTGAGGTCAGGTGAAGAGTACCCTAAACCGACGAGCGTGTATGAAAAGACTGATGAATGTTGAGGAAGCGAAAGAGGTGTGTCAGGATCGTAGCAAGTTTCCAGTTTCCTTCCGGATGTAGTCTCGGCCTACCCATCCGGCAAAGAGGCGTGATTATATGTATGTCATTCATTCATTTATCATCATTTATCATTATGTATGTATCTTCTTGCACGATCAATTGATTGAACACGGACAAGACGCATTGAGCTCATCGAGCAGATATAGGAAAGTATAATTATTTAATTTAGTTATGGAATTTTTATTTACTATTGTAGATTTTATAACTGGTATTCACACTTATCTATCTATCTATCTATACATATCTATCTATACATCTATCTATTTCTATCTATACATATTATAAGACAGTAACAAGTCAGTGTTCAGTGACCCTATATAGTTTTGAGAAAACACAACGATAGCGCGTTTTAAAAGACGTGTGGCGACATCTATGAATGAGTTTTGTACGATGTTTGTGTGTTTGTTTGTGTATATGCGGAAGCATCACGCGAAAACGACCGAACGGATTTTGAATCAAATTGTACCAAAATGTCAAGTAATTCACCGACCAGGTTATAGGCTAAAAAAAAAACATACCCCTAAAAGGGGGGTTGGCTGCTACACATAAAATAAGTTTGTAGGTCATGTGAATTTCATAGTGGTGCGTAGTAAAAGGATGTGTATGGGCTAATTGGACCTGAGATTGATTTCAAATTTCGAACTGGCCAGCACGTATTGTGTCGCTTTGAATAAGCGCACAGGAAGAAAAAAAAAACATGAGGCCGTATTTATATTTTTATCTGTATTTTTATAACCTCAACAAATGAGTTTGTCGAATTATTGCTCATGATTACGACAAGGAAACTAAAATCTATGAATATGTCGACGACTGCAAAAATATCTCTTTAATATTGGAATATTAAAGAGATTTTCACTTTTAATAATTCAATAATTATTACCCTCGAAAACAAAAGTTCCGTGGTGCAAGACGTGCAAGTTGCGTGGCCAGACGATACAAGCTTCATATAGGAATCGTTTTCTTTGTGCGTAATCTACGCGGGAAAATTGCAATAACTTTTTTGTTTTAAAATTTACTCGCTAATTTGGTTAAGGCTATTTAGCCAATGTTTGTCTGGTACATGCAGTATGTTATAGGTTTTGCCGACAATACAGCTACATTATTTTCAGGGTGCGACAACTTTTTTCTGAAATATTCTTTGGAAATACTAATAAAAATTGGACTTCCCACACAAAGTGACTCAATCGGCTGGTACATTTTATATAGAAGATACATTTTCCATATTTCTGTAAAATTTTCTTGACGAAAGTTATATTTTATACGTTTGTGCCAGACGATCAAATCAGTATCTGAGATAAGACTTTTCGTGGCTATAGGTATAAGCCGATTTTCCACAGACACTGCTTTGTCTGGAGTGTAATTTTGGAAAACGCAGGGTTGCTCAAGACCTGCGCCACTCTCTCGGGCTCCCTGACTGACACCACAGGAACTTCGAGTTGATACGTGCGGAGCCAAATTGACTGCAGGATAGACCTCTGTCACACGCGTCTAACAAAGACTCCGTTCCGGGTTTAAATGTAGATTCTGTTGTGTTTCTCCAGGGCCGCCGGTCTTGGTCAGGTTTCTCCCTCGGTTGATTCTTACGACTCCCACGGGAAGAAAGGTGCTATTCTACTTTGCCGACAGCCCACGACCTTAATTAAATAGCCTTAGGTACTTTATTAAACGTAACCCTAGCCGCGGCTCCGCCATGGCATCACACAGGAACATTTTTTCGCGAAGAAAACTTTCTTATGCGTTAATCCAAGTTACCTCCTTTATGTCTGTGTTCAATTTCATGAATATCAGTTAAACAGTTTTTGCGTGAAGGAGTAACAAACAAACATATAAACTTTTGTATTTATATTATTAGTAGGAAGTAGGATAGGATAGGATTAGTAGTATGATTACTTGCTTTTGTTTTTATTTATTCACACTCATGAACTCGGTCTTCAGTCTTCCATATTGTAGTCTTGGAAGTAAATATTGCACGGATTTAAAAAATCTGCTAAAAATGGCATAAGAGGCGGAAATTTGAAGATATAGTGAAGAGAACTGGAAAGCTAAAAAATCGTAGCAGGGAAAGACGACTTCAAGAAACTGAACCTTTAGGGATTCTAAAAGACTAAACACTATAAACCAACCACTGTTTTCTTACTCTTTCTTGCATGTGGAAATTGAAATTTTACGATTTAACAGTTTTTTAAATTACTTACATATAGTCTGAGAAACCCAAGTTTTCTGGCCTACCAACAATTTAATATTGGCTAATATTATTTTATGGTTCTTAGAGGCCTATGTTTAGCAGTGGTCGTCCTATATATAGCTGATAAATGATGGAAGATATATTATGGCGAAACGAAGTTCGCGGGCACCAGCTAGTTAGTTAATAAAGTAGGTACCTACCAACTTAGGCACTAATAGGTAAGTAAAATACCTACCTACCACTTTTTAATAACTTTAATTTTAAAAAACCTAGGTGAGTATATAAAGCAAAATATAGATAAACCATTGCATTTGGTATCTTACAACATAATATTAAGTATTAGTATTAGTAGCTATATGGAAAGACGTACAATTTTATAAATATACACGTGTAAACGTTCCCAGGCGTCAATATTTGATTACTGCAAACAAGTAGAGTGCCAAAAATAATACTTACAATTTGAAAAATAATCTGTTGGCTTACGATCAATGCTAGCACATACTTAATTCAGTCGTATGTTGTAGTATCTATTGTTTGTAAAGCTTGTATTTATAATCAGGTCGCAAGACTGTCCGGGACTTCGAGAACTATTAGTACCAACTAAGAAACAAAACATGATCGGTACGTAAAAAAACCTAGTAAAGTCCCAAAACCGAAAAACCGAATTTACTACTAAAAATAGATAGGCATAAATAGGTAACTGATCTAAAAGCCATAGCCCCTAAATACTGCTAGGATCCATGGATGCTGACCATAAATAAAACTGAATAACTTTCAGATTTCAGATTTTCAGAAACACAACGAATGCTTTTAGAAAGTAAGGAATTTACAATATAATGCTGTCAATAAATAAATAAATTAGTCATTGTAAAAAAGATAAAATTGGCAGACACAATTTTCTCTTTTTTTTACAATTTTATGTTCCTAGTAGAAACGCGGCACAAGTGGAATAAAAAGTAAAGGCACTGCCTCGGGGCTGCACACAGCATGTAACTTTGTCTATTATACGAGTCAGAATCTAGTGTCAGAATTTTTCAACCTGCTACTACAAGTATCAGGCTTCTGACATGGTTGTGTAACGACCGCCGTCAAAGTAATCATAGACAGCAACCGGGACCTACGGCTTAACGTGCCATCCGAAACACGGAACCATCTTTCTTACGGACAACCGGGTAGTTCAGCCTGCAATGTCCTAGCCAGACTGGGAAAAAAATCACAAAGTGAGAAATATCAACTTTGTGAGCGACCCCAGGAGAATCGAACCCGGAACCTTCTGCGTCAAAGTCAGTCGCACTACCACTGCGATGCGACACATTGGTCGTCAAGGAAAGACATAAGAACATGTGTGTAAGAAAAACATAAAATTCATCCTCCCATGTCCTTAACACCCTGCATGGTAAATGCAGACTTCTACTGATTATCGCGTTCAGACTTGAGACTGTTCTACCACTACAGGCCTTCAGCGTGTTTAATATTCTGCAATACGTACTTATTTACTCTTTAGAGACGCCCTTTTACTTTCAGCGAAGAAGTCTATTCCCCTTAAAAATTCAGCATCTGATAAAATTAGATCCCTACCTTGGTGGGATTCTGAATGCACGGATGTTTGTAAAAGAAGGAAAGATGCAGAACATATTTATTCAATTCATATGTCTGATGAGAACTGGATTGAGTTTCAGAGAGTTTCTGCCAAGACAGTTCGAACATTGTCGGAGAAAAAGAAACGTGGATGGAATCACTTCTGTGAATCCCTGTCTCCCCGCTCCCCCCCATCCTTGGTATGGAGTAATGTGAGGAGATTCCGAGGTGCGGTTACCGGAGATGCAAACATATCTTCTAATGATTCCTCTATTTGGCTTCACAGTTTTGCTAACAAGTTGGCCCCTCCTTCTGCTCCTACTTTAAATGAATCTTTAATATTTACCTCTAATGCCAGATCTAATGATAAATTCGATTCGCCCTTCACTCATGAGGAATTATGTTTGGTTCTATCCGCACTTAAGGATACCTCCCCAGGGGTTGATGGAATCCCATATTCCTTTCTGGTCAATTTAACTTCTAAAGCAAAAGAAATTTTCTTACAAATTCTAAATTATCTTTTTCAATCAGGCATTCCCCCGGAAGACTGGAAAACGCAAATTGTCATCCCCATATTGAAACCAGGCAAACCTTGTTCAGATCCCGCTAGTTACCGCCCTATTGCGTTATCTTGTACCATGGCAAAAATTCTAGAGCACTTGATCAAGAATCGACTGGAATGGTTTATGGAGAGTAAGGGTTTACTAGCTAAAAGTCAATTTGGGTTCCGTAAGGGTTTTAGCACCATGGATAGTTTAAGTTTATTTGTAACTGATATTCGTTTAGCTTTATCTAACCGAGAATCTCTGGTAGCCCTCTTTCTCGACATCTCATCCGCATATGATAATGTTATTCTTTCTGTGCTCAGGCAAAAAATGCTACAGCTGAGTGTCCCAGTAAAGATTGTAAATTTTGTTTCAAACCTTTTCTCTGCAAGATCAGTCCAAGTTAAGTATCAGAACCAGCTCTTTCCCCCCAGAATTGTCTGGAAGGGACTTCCTCAGGGTTCAGTACTCAGTCCCTTATTATACAGTATTTACACTTCGGATCTTGATCTTTCAGTGAACAGCTTTTGCGATATCTTGCAGTATGCGGATGACATTGTCTTGTATGTTGCTTCAAAAGATATTGATGCCATTTCTTCCCGACTAAATTCAGCTTTATATTACCTTGGTGAATGGCTTCAGGATCATGGTCTTACTCTGTCTATCAACAAAAGCTCTGTAACTGTCTTTTCTCGCAGCAGAGTAACGCCCTCTATTTCTATTTCATTTAACGGCCAAGAAGTCCCTGTTAAAGACTCATCCAAATTTTTAGGAGTAATTTTAGATTCTAAATTGTCTGGATCCCAACATATTAACTACGTTAGCAAAAAATGTGAAAAGAGTATTAATGTTCTTCGCTCTCTCTCAGGTGTATGGTGGGGATCTCACCCATATACCCAAAAATTATTATATAATGCTTTGGTTCGCAGTCACCTGGACTATGGGTCTTTTCTGTTGGAACCATGTAATAAGACAGCACTGGCTACTTTAGACAAAATTCAATCTAAATGCTTACGCATTGTGTGCGGAGCAATGAAATCGTCACCGATTAATGCCCTTCAGGTGGAATGTGCGGAGCCTCCTTTAAACCTGAGAAGGCAGTATCTTTCTGACAGGTATTTTTATAAAATCATCCAGCTTTCTGACCACCCTCTTATTCCCAAACTGCATGTTCTTTCAAATTTAATCTCTTCTGATAAGTACTGGAAACATAAAGAATATCCATGCCTTTTCAATAGTTTTGTTAAATTTATTAGTCTCCCTTGTCCTGTTTTTCAGTGTAAGCTTAATCCTCTTTTCGAAACCTCTTTTGATGCTATTATATTCAAACCTAATGTTTTACTCGATTTGGGTATTGAAAAAGATTCTCCATCAGCTAATGCTCAACTTAACTGTCTTATAGGTAAAAATTGGAGTGACTGGTTGACCATGTACACAGATGCATCCAAGACTTCTGATCAAGGTTGTGTTGGCGCTGCTGTTTGGATACCCAAATATAGCATTATTCTTAACTTCAAATGCCCACCTCTTGCCTCTGTCTTTACTGGCGAATCTATAGCAATCTTAGAAGCTCTCCAATACATTCAATCACATAAACTTGATAAATCAATTATCTTTTCTGATTCAAAAAGCTGTTTACAAGCGATTCTTGCTAATCAATTCACTTCAAAATCAAAATTTCCTTTTATTTTAAAGATAAAAAGTATATTATATAGCTGTCAAGTCAATAATATTAGAGTTATCTTGGCTTGGGTCCCTGGACACAGTGGCATCCATGGCAATGAAACTGCAGATTCCTGCGCTAGAGACGCTACCCTCTCAGGCTGCGATATTGATGTTGTTTACCCTTCAGACATGATCCCGTTAGCCAAAAACCGCATGTTCTGCATATGGGAGGAACAGTGGAAAAAATCCAGCTTACATAAAGGTAAACATTTTGCTGATATCCAAGGCTCCATATCTCCCGTCCCATGGTTTTTTAAATACCGCAATGCTTGTAAACGTGTAACGTCTACCATCTGTAGACTACGACTAGGTCACTCATGTGCTCCAGTTCACCTCGCCAAACTCCATATAAAAGACTCTTCCATTTGTGAATGTGGATTGGATGAGGGTACTTTAGATCATATTTTCTTCAGTTGTCCGCGTTTCTCTGTCTCTCTCTATGATCTCCTACCGCCTGATGTTACTCGTCCCACAAATTTTAAGTCTTTACTCTCTCTTATAAATACTCCTTTTATAATAACCCTTAGTAATTATATTAATATAAATAATATTAGGTTATAAATATATTTTGTCTTGTCTTTTCTTACTAACCTACATGTTTCATGTTGTGTATTGTTATGTGTTGTCTTTTGTTCTAGATTCAACGCATCTCAGCAGAAAGAAGTGTACGTCAAAAAAAAAAAAATATATATATATATATATATTGTCTTTAGATCTGTTCGTCGTTCTTTTGTGATCCCAATAATATATGTCAAAGTCATCTCCGAAACTTGATACTGGCGAAATCATAATGAAAACGCCATAAAACAAGAAATTGAATTGAATTGAATTGAGGTCAGGTGAAGAGTACCCTAAACCGACGAGCGTGTATGAAAAGACTGATGAATGTTGAGGAAGCGAAAGAGGTGTGTCAGGATCGTAGCAAGTTTCCAGTTTCCTTCCGGATGTAGTCTCGGCCTACCCATCCGGCAAAGAGGCGTGATTATATGTATGTCATTCATTCATTTATCATCATTTATCATTATGTATGTATCTTCTTGCACGATCAATTGATTGAACACGGACAAGACGCATTGAGCTCATCGAGCAGATATAGGAAAGTATAATTATTTAATTTAGTTATGGAATTTTTATTTACTATTGTAGATTTTATAACTGGTATTCACACTTATCTATCTATCTATCTATACATATCTATCTATACATCTATCTATTTCTATCTATACATATTATAAGACAGTAACAAGTCAGTGTTCAGTGACCCTATATAGTTTTGAGAAAACACAACGATAGCGCGTTTTAAAAGACGTGTGGCGACATCTATGAATGAGTTTTGTACGATGTTTGTGTGTTTGTTTGTGTATATGCGGAAGCATCACGCGAAAACGACCGAACGGATTTTGAATCAAATTGTACCAAAATGTCAAGTAATTCACCGACCAGGTTATAGGCTAAAAAAAAAACATACCCCTAAAAGGGGGGTTGGCTGCTACACATAAAATAAGTTTGTAGGTCATGTGAATTTCATAGTGGTGCGTAGTAAAAGGATGTGTATGGGCTAATTGGACCTGAGATTGATTTCAAATTTCGAACTGGCCAGCACGTATTGTGTCGCTTTGAATAAGCGCACAGGAAGAAAAAAAAAACATGAGGCCGTATTTATATTTTTATCTGTATTTTTATAACCTCAACAAATGAGTTTGTCGAATTATTGCTCATGATTACGACAAGGAAACTAAAATCTATGAATATGTCGACGACTGCAAAAATATCTCTTTAATATTGGAATATTAAAGAGATTTTCACTTTTAATAATTCAATAATTATTACCCTCGAAAACAAAAGTTCCGTGGTGCAAGACGTGCAAGTTGCGTGGCCAGACGATACAAGCTTCATATAGGAATCGTTTTCTTTGTGCGTAATCTACGCGGGAAAATTGCAATAACTTTTTTGTTTTAAAATTTACTCGCTAATTTGGTTAAGGCTATTTAGCCAATGTTTGTCTGGTACATGCAGTATGTTATAGGTTTTGCCGACAATACAGCTACATTATTTTCAGGGTGCGACAACTTTTTTCTGAAATATTCTTTGGAAATACTAATAAAAATTGGACTTCCCACACAAAGTGACTCAATCGGCTGGTACATTTTATATAGAAGATACATTTTCCATATTTCTGTAAAATTTTCTTGACGAAAGTTATATTTTATACGTTTGTGCCAGACGATCAAATCAGTATCTGAGATAAGACTTTTCGTGGCTATAGGTATAAGCCGATTTTCCACAGACACTGCTTTGTCTGGAGTGTAATTTTGGAAAACGCAGGGTTGCTCAAGACCTGCGCCACTCTCTCGGGCTCCCTGACTGACACCACAGGAACTTCGAGTTGATACGTGCGGAGCCAAATTGACTGCAGGATAGACCTCTGTCACACGCGTCTAACAAAGACTCCGTTCCGGGTTTAAATGTAGATTCTGTTGTGTTTCTCCAGGGCCGCCGGTCTTGGTCAGGTTTCTCCCTCGGTTGATTCTTACGACTCCCACGGGAAGAAAGGTGCTATTCTACTTTGCCGACAGCCCACGACCTTAATTAAATAGCCTTAGGTACTTTATTAAACGTAACCCTAGCCGCGGCTCCGCCATGGCATCACACAGGAACATTTTTTCGCGAAGAAAACTTTCTTATGCGTTAATCCAAGTTACCTCCTTTATGTCTGTGTTCAATTTCATGAATATCAGTTAAACAGTTTTTGCGTGAAGGAGTAACAAACAAACATATAAACTTTTGTATTTATATTATTAGTAGGAAGTAGGATAGGATAGGATTAGTAGTATGATTACTTGCTTTTGTTTTTATTTATTCACACTCATGAACTCGGTCTTCAGTCTTCCATATTGTAGTCTTGGAAGTAAATATTGCACGGATTTAAAAAATCTGCTAAAAATGGCATAAGAGGCGGAAATTTGAAGATATAGTGAAGAGAACTGGAAAGCTAAAAAATCGTAGCAGGGAAAGACGACTTCAAGAAACTGAACCTTTAGGGATTCTAAAAGACTAAACACTATAAACCAACCACTGTTTTCTTACTCTTTCTTGCATGTGGAAATTGAAATTTTACGATTTAACAGTTTTTTAAATTACTTACATATAGTCTGAGAAACCCAAGTTTTCTGGCCTACCAACAATTTAATATTGGCTAATATTATTTTATGGTTCTTAGAGGCCTATGTTTAGCAGTGGTCGTCCTATATATAGCTGATAAATGATGGAAGATATATTATGGCGAAACGAAGTTCGCGGGCACCAGCTAGTTAGTTAATAAAGTAGGTACCTACCAACTTAGGCACTAATAGGTAAGTAAAATACCTACCTACCACTTTTTAATAACTTTAATTTTAAAAAACCTAGGTGAGTATATAAAGCAAAATATAGATAAACCATTGCATTTGGTATCTTACAACATAATATTAAGTATTAGTATTAGTAGCTATATGGAAAGACGTACAATTTTATAAATATACACGTGTAAACGTTCCCAGGCGTCAATATTTGATTACTGCAAACAAGTAGAGTGCCAAAAATAATACTTACAATTTGAAAAATAATCTGTTGGCTTACGATCAATGCTAGCACATACTTAATTCAGTCGTATGTTGTAGTATCTATTGTTTGTAAAGCTTGTATTTATAATCAGGTCGCAAGACTGTCCGGGACTTCGAGAACTATTAGTACCAACTAAGAAACAAAACATGATCGGTACGTAAAAAAACCTAGTAAAGTCCCAAAACCGAAAAACCGAATTTACTACTAAAAATAGATAGGCATAAATAGGTAACTGATCTAAAAGCCATAGCCCCTAAATACTGCTAGGATCCATGGATGCTGACCATAAATAAAACTGAATAACTTTCAGATTTCAGATTTTCAGAAACACAACGAATGCTTTTAGAAAGTAAGGAATTTACAATATAATGCTGTCAATAAATAAATAAATTAGTCATTGTAAAAAAGATAAAATTGGCAGACACAATTTTCTCTTTTTTTTACAATTTTATGTTCCTAGTAGAAACGCGGCACAAGTGGAATAAAAAGTAAAGGCACTGCCTCGGGGCTGCACACAGCATGTAACTTTGTCTATTATACGAGTCAGAATCTAGTGTCAGAATTTTTCAACCTGCTACTACAAGTATCAGGCTTCTGACATGGTTGTGTAACGACCGCCGTCAAAGTAATCATAGACAGCAACCGGGACCTACGGCTTAACGTGCCATCCGAAACACGGAACCATCTTTCTTACGGACAACCGGGTAGTTCAGCCTGCAATGTCCTAGCCAGACTGGGAAAAAAATCACAAAGTGAGAAATATCAACTTTGTGAGCGACCCCAGGAGAATCGAACCCGGAACCTTCTGCGTCAAAGTCAGTCGCACTACCACTGCGATGCGACACATTGGTCGTCAAGGAAAGACATAAGAACATGTGTGTAAGAAAAACATAAAATTCATCCTCCCATGTCCTTAACACCCTGCATGGTAAATGCAGACTTCTACTGATTATCGCGTTCAGACTTGAGACTGTTCTACCACTACAGGCCTTCAGCGTGTTTAATATTCTGCAATACGTACTTATTTTAAGTAATAAAGTAAGTATATATAAGACACTTGTGCGAAGGCACGAATATATTATTAGGTACTATTAAAGTTGTACCATATCAAAAGCCTTACTTAAACATGGCGTAGGTACTGATGTCTACTTAGGGCGCAGTTATTCAGTAAATTAGAGTAAATTAGACATGTTCAGCTCAGCACACGAAGGATTTAGGATACTCGTTTATAGACTTTGAATAACTTAACTCTTTATACTTGTTCGGTTTTGACCCTTATGCCGATTTATTTAAGCACTCTAATATGCTGAGTTAGTGTAAAAAATTTAAGTCATTCTAAAAACGTTGGAATATCACAGAAATTTAAATCCTGCATTTCCTGTATTGCCTCCGCCGCAGCGGGCCTGTGAAAATGTTATGGCAGTTGTATTTGTTCCTGTTTGTGACATTGGTGTGGGTGGTTCGTAAGCGGAACCGGAAGAGGATCCAGGCGTACAAACACATACAGAGCGATTCTCCAAATTTGCCGCTCATTGGGCATGCGTATAAGTTTTTGGGAGGTGATGAAAGTAAGTATTTTGCGTACCTATTAGATATTGAAGTAAAATACCTGGCCTAAAACAGATATTTCAAGTAAAATGAACCACAGAGAAAATTACATTTTGCTTACCGTCTGCGCGCGCATGTCATCTCTGATCTGTGGAACGAACATACCCCAGCCTACACATTCTGCATAAGTGACCCAAACTTATATATCGACCTACATTCCTTTTGAAAGAATTTACTAATGTAAATAAGTGTCTTAATATTTATTTTGTCAAAATAAGTACAAATATTTTAAGGCTCATAAAACCGAACAAATATATGTCTGAAAAAATTTCTTTGGAATTATGAAAAAAAATATATTAAGGCATCCCATACAAAATGATTCGGTCGGCTCAGTCGGCTGTTACTTTTTGTAGGGGGTCCAAATTATTTTTTTCATATTTTAAAGAAGTGTGTGGAGGCCTTTGCCCAGAAGTGGGATGGTAACGGTAACGTGTACTTGATTTAACGGAACCCTATATATTGAAAACCATAGTATCTTTGCAGCCCATATGAAAGCCAACCAATACTTTGGCAGAGAAGCTATTAAGAATGGAACCCACACCTCCTTTTGGTTAGGAGATCTCGAGATCGTCGGTAAGAAGAAATATAAAAGTGAATAAACACACATCTATTATAAGATTTTATCAGAAGACTAGCAGCGGCCCGTCCAGCAGCTGCACCCACTGCAACTCATTTTCCCGTGGGAATAAGATATTTTTCCGGCAAGTATAATACATAAAAACCTTTGTTTTGAATAACTCTATCTATTAAAAAAGTGGCATAAAAATCGGTTGTGTAGTTTTAAAGATTTCAGTAAACATATGTACATACATACAGAGGCGAAAAGCGACTTTGTTTTATACTGTGTACTGATAAGATAATGTAAAGTAAATAAGTAACATATAGATCGAGCTAGACGTGTTCCAATAAAAATTTAATCGGAGAAAAAGTAAGTACATTTAAAAATACATATCAAAACTTTTCAACAACCAGTATCATGAATGTATGGCAAATATGCCAATCAAGAATCTGATTACACAGTCATGAAAATTAAGCAGTAACCCACCACATCATTGATAAATCATCTACAAAAGAATGATACTGATCAAAACTGTTCTGAATACATTTCGTCGCTATGGGTGTTATGTGATTTATATTTGTCAGAAAAGATTAAGATTATATTGTAATGAACATTATAAAATGAGTGCGTATGTTTACGGAAGTCGCAAAGGGCGACATTTAAATAATGATAATTTTATTTATGCACCACGTGTGCCTACTTATAAAATTATTGCATATATTTGACAGTACCTATATTTTGATCCTAGTTGTAGTAGACCCGGAGGATGTCGAGTTTATTACAAAAAACTGTTTGGAGAAAGGCGTCCTAACGGATAGCATCCGGTACGCCACCGGAAACGGAAGCATTTTTGCACCTGGTAAATATATGTTCTGACCAATGATCATGCATGACTTTTTGAGTAAATTTTCCAATTATTGTTTAATCACCGCATTTTCGATCTTTTTACCCAATTTCCTTGAAAACAGGGTAATACTTCTTCGAGAGTACGTTTCTAGATGTGCATACACAAAAGTACGTAAATACTTTTCACGGACTACAGCCCAAATAGCTTGCTGGATGTTGATGAAGTGTCGTTATAAAAGTCTCAGCAACCCTGTCACAGGTCTTAGCAGCGTGAATACCACTGGCTAAACTCAAAATTTTATAAATTTAAAGTAATGGATTTTAAATGGTATAAGGTATATAAGGTGTAAAAATATTAGCTGGAAATATTTTAAGGGGTGAATCAACTCATGAAACTGAACAACTTTCCCCGAGTAACATAGGTCGAAATATGAGAATTTTTTTGGACCTCCCATACAAGTTGGATTGGTCCTTTCGTAATTTTCTTTGGGTGGCCAAATTTTTTTTTCAAATTTCGACTTATGGTCCTTGGGGAAAGTTGTTCAGTTTCATGGGCTGGTTCACCCCTTAAAATATTTGCAGCATTTTTTTTTACACCCGGCATAACTTTGAAATTATCTCAACAGTGTTTTTGTTAGGTATAATAGTATAATGAAAATTTATGCTTATGAAATGATGGAGCTTTAATGCGGTGTTGAAATATTCTCTATATAAGACACTATGTCGACAGCGGTTGAGCGGTTATAGTAAGGGGATTGACATTTCCAGTATGGATCTGACAGACCGCTACGATGTTTTAGCGCCCCGTCATGCGTCAAGTGTGCGATCCGCCTAAGGTGTAAAAATATTAGCTGTAAATATTTTAAGAGGTGAATTAGTCTATGATACTGAACATTTTTCCCGAGAAAAATAGGGCAAAATAAAAAATTTTTTTAGGACCTCCCATATAAATTGAATCGGTCAGTTGGTAATTTTGTATTTCAACCTGCGTTCCTTGGGAAAAGTTGTCCAGTTTTATGGGTTGGCGCACCCATCTAAATATTTGCAGTCATTTTTTTACACCCTCTTTTATGTATTTAGTTCCAATTTGGCGGCGCCGCCGCAGGATTCTGCTGCCCACATTCAGCTCAAAGAACTTGTACCAGTTCGTGTCGGTCTTCTCCCGGCAGGCAGCCATCATGGCCGACCAGCTCGACCCAATGGTCGGGAAGGGAGCTTTCTCTACATGGTATTTCTTCACCACTTTTACAATGGATGCTATTTGTGGTAAGTGAGGATACTTACCACTTACCTATAAATTTTATTTAAAAATGCCTATTATATTCATAATTTTGAAGTTATTATCTTGAACGTTGACGGTCTTGTCGTGAAGACCGTCAGGTCTTCCACCATGCAAGGGATAAGGCGTATTTATGTATGTATTACGATTCTCGTGTTTTATTTTGACTAGAAACGACCCTCGGCATAGAATTGTCGACGCAGATCAACCGCGACCACCCGTTCCTGACGAACCTGGAACTCGCCAGTCAACTGACGGCGGCGCGCATCGTGCGTCCCTGGGAGCACAACAACCTGCTCTACAAGCTCACACCCAGCTACTACTGCATGAAACGTGTCCTCAAATACTTCCACAGTTTTATTGATGAGGTGTTTTTCAAAGTCTTACGCTTGTACTTTAACGCCGTTTATTTTAAGTTTAAAGTATCAATTTCACCATAATATTCTTTAATAAAATGCAAAAAATTCATTTACTAATGCTTTGGTTCCAAATATAGATGACTTCTTGATTTACTTCTTATTGCAGATAATCAAAAAGAAGCGGACAGAATTAAAGCTAAGAGCTGAGAACAACAACTTTGTAGGTAAGAATGATAAATTAGAAAAACATTTTTAACGCGTAAAAGCATCGTTCGCTTCGGCACGCTAAACTATCTGACTAAAAAATTACTGTGCCGTGTGGGGCTAATACGGTAGCACCCTATTCATGGTGGGGCAGGGGTTGATAAGATTATGGACAATTGCAGAAAACGGGTACATAAAGCCGTTCTTGGAGCTGCTGATCGAGGCGTCGGCGCTGGAGAAGGAGCAGAGCTACACCGACGAGGAGCTGCGCGAGGAGATTCTGGTGCTGGTGGTCGCAGGCACCGACACCTCCGCAGTGGGCGCCGCCTTCACCGCGCTAATGCTGGCCAGGCATCCCCACGAGCAGGAGAAGGTCTATGAGGAGTGAGTCAATGAATAGTACTTGTCTAAGCAAAGATGACCAATGAGGATAATTAAACCAAAAGCAATTACTGTTGTCAAGCATTTTCAAACGTTACTTTAGTTGTATAATTTCATTGGGTATATACCGATGATACGAAAGGAATAAGAATAAAAAATAGGCGGCACGCGGCAACGTATCGAAATCATCGCTGCTAAGCAAGCTTTAAGTCGCGGTCGGTACGTATAAATCCAAGTGTATTCTAGGTTTCTATTTTAGGCTTCTGGGTACGCTCGATACTTTACCCGATTACCCTGATTGTCTCACTATAATCAAGAACCAACTCAACACGATTAGATATAAAGTGGATATTTATTATTTTGACCAGATTGAAGGAGGTGTTTGGAAACTCAGACAGGCTGGTAGTACCAGAGGATCTCCCTCGACTAAAGCACTTGGAGCAGGCGATCAAAGAGAGCCTGCGCCTGTACCCGCCCGTGCCGCTCGTCACTAGGCAAGCTGAACAAAATCTCACCCTGCGTTAGTTACTAAATAGTTATTTATTTACTTATTTCTTACTCATTTTATTTTATTGTTTTACATGCATCTTTCACCTGGTGGCCGTTTAATTTGATTCATCGTGATAACGTAAGATCACAATTACATTCGTGTTGGGATATTTGGGGTGCCAGATAAGAAAACATAACTAGTTATTGTCAACTGCTGGTCATTATGATTTGAGTTAGGCTGTTGTATGTATTATGTTTCAAGCGTCTGGGATTACGGTGACACACGAGCACCCGATGATTCTAAACATCTGGGCGGTCCACCGCAACCCGCGATACTGGGGCGCCGACGCGGAGGTATTCCGCCCTGCCCGGTGGGAGGTACCGCTCAATCACCCCGCGCAGTTCATGCTCTTCAGTTACGGAACCAGGACCTGTGCTGGTAAGTGTAGTACAGCAAACAGCGCAACTGGGGTGAAGTTATTCTAAACAGCAATGCATACTGAATAGACTTTTAATAATTTCACGTCATGTGATATCATTGTATAAATAGCGCTGATTTTATTGTCTTCACGTTGATTGTCCGCAGGTTACCGCTACGCGATGCAGTCGATGAAGACGGTGCTGGCGACGATGCTACGTCGGTACCGCGTGCTGCCGGCCTCTGGTCCGGTAGTGACCGGCGTCGGCGAGGGGCACGAGCCGCTGCGGCTCAAGTACGGCATCATGATGAAGGACGTGGAGAACTTCCCCATCCGGCTCGAGAGGAGAGAGTGATGCAACAACCCGTCTCAATCAATAGAAATCTGATAGATAACGGATTTTGGTTTTTGTAAAAATATTCACCCTAGCAATGAGATCATCTACCTCATGGTAAATATAACATGTATTTTTTTTTTCCTGAATACAGATGATGGTGATGAAGTCCTTAGTTGCTGACTAAAGAGCCAAAGACTAAAACCAAAGACTAAAATCATAGACACGCAAACGTACCCTGGAATCTAGTGAAAAAAAAAGATGAAAATCTTTGTATCGGAATACAAAGAACAGACATCGAATATGCTAACAACAAACAACATGGCAGAGCTGGAGGATAGGATCTGTGAACTACAGGGACATCAAAACTACGCTTGTCGGCTTGGTGAGGTGCTCGAGCTCACCCGGAAATAATTGATTGGTTGTTCAAACAAGCCCCATCTCGCCCTTTGACCGAGGCTGGGCTTAGGAGTTGTTCTGGGAAGAACGGATCGGACTGAATCTACCCGGTATGTGCCGGCAATTGCCAAAATGAGGCGCGAATGAGAAGCGGAAATGATGACGAGTGAGACGTCGGCGTGGAAGCTAGCAGAGAGGGAACGTGATAGGAGAAAGCACAGGAAGCGATCAAGTACGTTAAGTAAGTTGTGCGACTTTATTGCCGCTTATTTTGACGGATGAGGTGATATTATTTGCATATTTGTAGCCCCAGATGGGTTAGTATAATACGCTGAGCGTGCAGCATTATAGCAATTAAGTTAAGTACAAATAATTTAAGGGTGTGTTCTACTTTTTTGTGCAACATTTTTTCGAAATATGAAAAATAAAAGCGAAGCCCCCGTACAAAATGTACCAATTGACCAGTCCTTGTGGGTGGAAGGTCTTATTATTTTTTATTTTATTGAATAAAAAAAAAACAGACTTATGAAACTTAATTACGTATTTTTTAACCATGAGATTCGACATTAAATATAACGAAAAGGTTAAGTATTACTATTTATTTATATTTTTATATATTTACCTATTTTCACATTTTTTTTTATTAATTCTGTATTATTACAGTATGATAAAAATGTGTACCTACCTATTTTATTAATGTTCACCTACTGCATTTATTTTAACCATTACTCTATCTACAGTAAATTTTATTTCATTATTTGAACAAATATAAATGTTATGAATAAGCATAGACCTATTCATGTAGCCAATCATGTATTTTTTTTACTCTTAATAATAACAGCTAACTTATATTAAATATTTACACTATTGTTTATTAATAAAAAAACCAGTGCAAACTTACAGTGTGAAACCAAAACGCTTACAATGCTAGTACATAGGTAGTTACATTAAAATATTGCTAAGTGTAAAACTACTCTTAACTATAAATTTTAAAATCAGTTACAGCAATTTTTAATTCATCTTCAGCTTCCTATTTACTAGCGCCTAGATAGGTCTAAGAGAAATTAATAGGCTCCCCTATATATTTCTTCCATGGCACTGTTCAGCAAAACAATCCACTAAAATGGTAGAAATTAGCCGCGTATGGTCTCTCTCCTACATTTTTTCACTCCTACAGTCCCTCTACACGATCAATCAATTGAATCAAAATCAAATCAATCGATTGTTCTGAAATGTAAATGCTGAACTTGTCGGACGGGGTAGGTGGAAGTTTCATGCAGGTAACAGGAGGGCGCCTCATCACGCTTGTTCGTCGCATCTTCTCTTTTCGGAACATCATCGTAATCAAGTGCCGCAGATTCAGCGACGTAGTTTAAATTGAATGTGTTTTAAAACAGCTTTGCATAGGGCTACACGAGACTAACACATTGGTAGGTAGGTACCTATTGACTTTGACTTCTTGCAATAAGCCGTGAAGATATGAAAGGCTGAAAAGGATTGCTCTACGAGCACGTAGGATCACACGTTCTACTATGCTAGGTAGTGGGTGTTGGGTAGAGTTAAATATTGCATTTCTTCCGAAACGCGGAAGTCATAAATAATACCTACCTACTCTTGTCATGTACTAAAATTATGATAGTCGAAAGTAAAATACTAACTTACCTATGAGTAGTCAGCTGCAGATTTATTACTGGAATTAGTGTGGCTGTAGACAGTAGAAGAAGAAGAAGGTACTAAGTACGTAGGTAGGTAAATTGGTTGTGTACCGTATGATGCTGGCTTAAACTAGCATCAAACCATTTTTGTCCAATAAGAATCATTCATTAAGTGACTGGACTAGGTAATGATAGGTACAAGCTGCGGGACGAACCGTGGCAAACCATCGTTTAAAAATTGGACTCTTGGAGTCCAATTTCTGTAATTTTCGTTTCGGTTTTCCGTGCACGAAAGTCCAAAACGACTGGTCAAACCACAACATTCATAAAAAAAAATACTTGATGTTTTTATAGTCAAAAATATGTGTAAATTTTTGAGGTAATGTGGGAATTGATAATAAAGTAGAACGTGAGATACCAGCATAATAATAAGTGGCAGAATTTTGCATGAAACGTAAACGAACGTTCGTTCTGATGCGTTCGTTTTTGCTTCCGTGCACGAAAGTCCTAAACGACTGGTCTAATCACACGTTTGTAAATTTCTTATAGTTGATGTTTTTATAGTCAAAAACATGTGTGCATTTTCGAGGGCATGTGGAATAATATGGATATTGATAAGTAAAGTAGAACGTGAAATACAAGTATATTTTTTACATGAAACAAAAATGAACGTTTCAGAAATTAAGCTCCAGTAATTTAAAAACGGTAGACCTGTCGTTTTGGACTTTCGTGTACGAAATTGAAACACTTCCTGTCCCGTGTTAGGTAGGAAGTTATAAAATTATTGGAAATCTTACAAAATTGGCCAAGATATACTTGAATTATATTGCGGGCTCCGACGGAGGCGCGTAGCCCAGATAGAAGAGACGCTCGCCTGCCGGTACCAATATTTTCGTCTCTGGTTCTTGAAATTGCCAAAGTTATAGGTGTCGTGAAGGAATGTGATCTGGAACACGAAAGGATGATCTCCTGCGAATCCTCTGGAATCGAGCTCCTATAACATTTCAGTAAGGTGTAACTGAACTGAATGAAAATGCAATGCCGCGGAAAGGCAAAATGGTCTCTGACTGAAGGCAACTTTTCCCCTCCACTGCAGTTCACTGCTACTGTTCGGCTGCAGTGCAGTTTCATCTTAATGTGCTTTTACTAATAAGGTGAACGCACACTTATCCGCACCAAACAAACCCAATTTTTGGAATTCTTTATATGAAATCCTATGAAACCTTGCACATTTGCCGGAACCGAATCGGTCGAATCCAGCAAATGAGTGAGGTTTCATAGAATTTCATCTAAAGAATTCTAAAATTCGGTTCATTCGGTTGGTTTGGTGCGGATAAGTTGGCGTTCACCTTAAACCTGACATACCTGACGTTGGTGCAAAAGATATAGGCATATTGCACGTACCTTTAAAATCAGATATACATACACATATCAAGCCTTTATCCCTTGCAAGGTAGAAAGAGTTAACAGTAAAGAAAATAGCGGGACATTTCCGTAGAGTCGTCTGTCAAATTGTTAGGTACCTACACACATGAAACCCTCGAGTCCCAGATAACAACGCACCGAGTAAGTGCCAACTGTGATAATGTCCTCTGCATTACAGTCACAACTACTTTCTCCACAATTTTTATTTAGACAAAATCCCACTTACACCTATTAGATATTACATGTGCCTAAACGCAATTACGTAGGAAAGTAAGAAAGTTTTTTACATACTATAATGAAATTATAAATAAAACACGTAATTATAGAAAATCTATACAAACCACGCAATTTGGCATCTTATTAATCCTTATAGCATTTACCCAAAGATCGCAAAGCTTGGTTTACCCCTCTGCCAGAAATTCACTGCCCAATTTGCCCAGCGCGTTACATGAAAATGACAGTTACCATTTTGTCTGTGGTTGTCAAGTTGTTGTAAAATTAATTATCGTTATGTGCTGAACGTGTTGATGAGGTGTTTTTACCTCCCCTCCAGTAAAAATTGACAAAAAAAAATGTTCGGTAATTGACAGTTTACCACCTCCATTGGGTGAATGCTCTACGTGTATTAATCACACACTAACCTGCGGATGTAGTATATTTTTTTATAAATCTACGCGTTAGAGATTAGGTACTACGCGTGTGTTGTTATATGATAAACCACAATTTTATTTATATCAAATAATCTTTTGGTTCAATAGATGCCACGATCAAAGCTAGAACAAACTAAATTCAGTCGTCTGTTTAAGTCTATTGTTTGAAAGACCCGTATTTATAATCAAGTTGCAAGACTATCAGTTGCTGTCAGGGGCTTGAGGAAGTAAAAAAACTATGGGTAGGAATATTTTCAGTTTTATTCGTACCTATGTTAGCAATGAATGAGATCTGAAACTATTTGTCCTTGTGTCTCACACACACATACCCCTGAAATAATAGAAGTCAGTGATCCTGAGGGTAAAACCAAACCCGAGAATCACTCACTACCTACAAAACACGATGAGGATTTTTTTAAATAGTTTTTTAGTCTGAAGCCTATTTAAAATTTTAAAGTATACATAAATAGAGCTGTTCGCGTACATTGTATATGATAATATATTAAGTAGTGGTGGAAGTATCTATAGCGTGAAAGGTCCGTTAAAATGGATGGACAGACGTGTTCTACAGACTTGAGACTGTTCTATAACTACGGGTCTAATAGTCTTAATTATACTGCAGTAGGTATATATTTTAAGTAAATAAGGTATGAATATTTATTACTATTAGTACCATATCGAAAGCCCTTCCTGAACAAGAAGTACTGATGTCTACTTAGGGCGCTGTTATTCAGTAACTTAGGTGGACTACAGGTTAAACATACCAAGGATTTAGGATTTACAGACTTTGACTTACTGTATATTTTATACTTGTTGTATCTTAACCCATGTTCCGATTTATTAAGGCACTTTGATATGCTTACTTAGTTTAAAAAAACTCAAGTCAGGCTAAAAACGTTACAATTTTACAAAAGTGGAAAACCCGCATTTCTTGCATTGTCTTCATTGCAGCAAGCCGCAGTGAGAATGTTATGGCAGTTGTATTTGTTGCTGTTTGTGATATTGGTGTGGGTGGTTCGAACCCGGAACCGGAAGGGGCGCCAGGCGTACAAACCCGTGCCGGGCGATACTCTGCGTTTACCGCTCATTGGACACGCGTATAAGTTTTTTGGGGGTGATGAAAGTAAGTAGGTACTTTATGTACTTAGCTAAGTTACTTAAAACTTTTTATCAATTTTGCTCAAGGTACAAAAAGTTCAAAGTAAAGAAATATTTTCACTTCTGATACGAATGAACCTACTTAAGCTAATTAATTTGGCCTGGGACATTCAATCTTTTTTTATCGACATATTATTATGGGAAAGTGGCTCTGTCGATACATAGCTCGCAATCGCCACGTCTGACAAATATTAAGAGCCCTTTCAGATGATTTGTGTATCACCGTAGTGACAGCTTGTCAGCCTGTTGCCTAAAATTGCAATACACATGAAACCCTCGACTCGAGTCCCTTGCAATGGCACGCGGCATGAGGCAAACCGTTCTTATTTCGCACCTTATAGACAAGACTTCTTGAAACTTTTGCATTTCTATTAAACTTCCAAAACTATTATCTACCTATCACCCTTGCAGCATCCCTTCTAACGCAGCGTAGCGTAGATAATAGTCCATTATGATATTCATTTAGCACTGTTAGTACAGCTAAAATATAAAGCCAGCCGTGTTTGGAAGTTGGGCAATGTAAACAAAATTTATAATTTGCTATAAACAGTAGTGTCGTTGCAGCTCATATGAAAACCTACCAACACTTTGGCAGAGAAGCTATCAGGAATGGACGCCACACCTCCATTCAGCTAGTAGATCTGGAGGTCCTCGGTAAGTTATATCAGAAAATAAAAAAATAGTGAACATGCTTAAAGGTTATCAGAAGAGTAAGTAGGTATCTAGGACGGGTAGTGTATATAACATGGAGTATAAGTCTATGTATACAGCACCTTCCTCAATATTTCACTTATATGTATAAGGTGTAAAAAAATTAGCTGCAAATAGTTTAAGAGGTGAACCAGCCCATGAAACTGAACAACTTTCCCCAAGGAACAAAGGTCGAAATATGAAAATAAAATTTGGACCCCCCATACAAAATTACGAACCGACCAAATCTATTTGTGGGATTTGGGAGATCCAGAAAATATAATTCAACTTATTTATGTTGTATGGGGAGAGTTATTGAGACGATCACTCCATGGTTAATGCACATTTATTGATCTTAAACTATGGCTTATATATTAATATTACAATGACGTAAATCACGTAGAGAGGTGATATCTGTAGCTAGCTCTCTACGTGACAAACGTGTAGGAATTGCTGATGTTGCTTCCGCAACAGTACTCCCCCCTTTTGAAAGAAAAACTCAAAAATATTATGACTCCATAAGAAGATAAACATAAACCTAACAAAACTGTAAAAACAGATATAACATGTAGGTAGGTTCGTGCTGAATTGACTCGCCGCCGTCGTCATTAGAAAGCCTCGCTGATCAAGCAGATTTGCCGTGACTCCGGGTTTTGCCAACTTGCATTAATTTCTTGGAGTAGTAGTAGTAACATTGACCTTGCTGCATATTTCATTGTCATTATGGATGCGTCGCGTTGCTTAATAAAATGATACTGAGGGAAAGTTTCGTCCTCGTATCTTGGCGTGCTCCAGTCCGGACCGTGGACGAGCGAAAATACTCCAGCTCCTTTTCAATTAGGGCGAGTTAAATCTCAGCTGACTGTCCGCCTTTTGCTGTAGTAAACATGACTACGCAATTTCAAGTGGCGGCGGCGCTGTGTCAGGGAAGTGCGGTGCGCTTGCGACGATAATAATTTCTTCACAATTCTTCATAATTTGTAGATTTCGACGATATGTAGGTTCTGTGACGAGAGTGAGACGTAGCGATTGCAGCATGTGAATTTTACAGCGAGTGTGCGGCGCGGTATGGGACGACTATTGGTAGGCAGGCGATACTTTTCCTTCTTCTGTTGTTGTTGGGTAAGTAGATTCCTGTCTGAAGTGGTGTATTGGAGTGACAGTAGATGAAATAAAATCAGACAGGCGACATTGCGTAGTTCATTGTTGTGTCGTCATCGTGTTCATCGTGCGTCGTGCGGCTGGCAGTGAATGCAGGCGAGCAAACTTCGGTGCGCTGGAGCAGGGCGCGTAGCTGCTATTTCAACCGTGCAGAGTCCAAAACTTCGGGTGCGTCGACGAAGTGTTGTGGATCAGTAGCAGTGTACCGCGTCGGTAGGCGAAGAAACAAACTTTCAGCTAAGTGCGGTGCGTATGAAATTGCTGCGATGAAACCGCGTCTTCAGCGTTGAAGGTTTTCTTGATCCCGCCGTAGCCCGTGACGTTGTGACGACTATGATGCGAACTGATGTTGTCTTGACTCCAAATTCTTGAGGTAGACAGCGCAGCAGCGTGGCCATCACTGAAAGCTGCCATGTTCCTTGCGGTGTTACTACTTTGGCGATAGAAACGATACTCGTGGGGGGAGAGTTATTGAGACGATCACTCCATGGTTAATGCACATTTATTGATCTTAAACTATGGCTTATATATTAATATTACAATGACGTAAATCACGTAGAGAGGTGATATCTGTAGCTAGCTCTCTACGTGACAAACGTGTAGGAATTGCTGATGTTGCTTCCGCAACACACCCCTCAAAATATTTGCAGCTAAATTTTTATACCTTGA
The DNA here is from genome assembly GCA_029255805.1 of Keiferia lycopersicella. NCBI lineage: Eukaryota > Metazoa > Arthropoda > Insecta > Lepidoptera > Gelechiidae > Keiferia > Keiferia lycopersicella. Next base: position 95,126 of record JARACZ010000026.1, read on the forward strand.
CCTCATACAGGGTTATTTTTTAGCCAGTACACAAAGTTTGTAGGTTGTTGCAACTCATGATTCTCAACAACTTTTACTATGGCACCACCTGCAAAATCACGAAAAAAATTATTCAGTGTTTCATACATTTTTGCCTAGTAGATAAATTATGAACTTTTCTATGGAACATGTGCCGTGTGATGCCGGCTTAGAATAGCATCACCCCACATCCTTCCCGCGGGTGTCGTAAGAGGCGACTAAGGGACTCGAGAGTATTGGTGTATTACAATTTTTAGGCGACAGGCTGACAACCTGTCACTATAGTGATACACATGTTTTCTGAAACAACCGTGGAAAGCAATCCTCGAAAATGTCAGACGTGGCGATAGCGACCGTATTCTTACGGTCGTTAACGCTCTGCCTACCCCGCAAGGGATAAAGGCGTGATATATGTATGTATGTCTATGGAACACCCAATTTATTTTTGCAATTTCGCAGGTGGCCCCATAGTAATACCTAGTTGTTCAGAATCATAAATAGAAACACCGTATCTACATTGTTTGTGTACTCACTACAAAATTGTGCTACAAAATGAACCCTGAGTACGCAGCCAAATTCTTCAAATGCGTTTGTACGATATTGACCAATAAGTATGTATGCGGAAGTCGCAAAAGGTGACATTTGAATAATGAACGAACGTGTACCTATTTATTTTATACATTTGACAGGACGTGTAATTTGTTTCCAGTGGTAGTAGATCCGGATGATGTAGAGTTTATTACAAAAAACTGTTTGGAGAAAGGTATTCTCATGGATAACCTCCGGTTCAGCACCGGAAATGGAAGCATTTTTGCACCTGGTAAATATATTGGTTTTCCATGTTCTTATAACCTGTTTGAATAAACCATTTCGCCCGTCTGCCTGAAAAAATAAAGTTAACAATTTTTGTCAATAATTTATGTAGGTACATATACCTAACACAAATTATTGACGTCATATGAGTTTTCTTTAGATTCATCTCAGCAGCGCAAGTGACATTAGCTACCTATAAATTCGAAATGATACATTTTATCTGGAACATATTACTTTCTCTTCTCTTTTCGTATGGAACACCGAGTCAACCAACGACCCAATGAACTCTAGTGTCAGAATTTTTCAACCGCCTTCTACAAGTAGCAGGTTTCTGACATGGTGGTGTAACGACCGCCGCCTAAGTAATCATAGACAGCAACCGGGTCCTACGGTTTAAAGTGCCATTCGAAACATGGAACCATCTTTCTTACGGACGATTGGAAAGTTCAGTCCGCAATGTCCTAACCAGACTGGGGACAAATTCACAAAGTAATAAATATCAACTTGGTGAGTACCCACAGAGAATCAAATCCGGAACCTCCTGCGTTGCAGGAAATCGCACTACCGCTGCGCCACATCGGTCGTCAACCTGTATCTTTGAATTACCTCAGTCGAGTTCATGTTTTTCAATAATTTATGCTTGTTTTGATAAGGCTTTAATGCGGTATTCAAATATCTTCTAAATTTATATATTTAGTTCCAATTTGGCGGCGCCGCCGCAGGATCCTGCTGCCCACGTTCAGCTCGAAGAACTTGTACCAGTTCGTGTCGGTCTTTTCCCGGCAGGCAGCAATCATGGCCGACCAGCTCGATTCCATGGTCGGGAAAGATGCTTTCTCTATATGGCACTTCTTCACCACTTATACAATGGACGCTATTTGTGGTATGTTTTATCTATGCATTTTGTTTTAAAACGTATGTCTCAATAGAATAGAAATTGTGGACATAATTGTCCACAATGTTCAAATAATTGTTACGTGTCACGTGTTTTGTTGTAACCAGAAACGACCCTCGGCATAGATTTGAAGACGCAGAGCAACCGCGACCACCCGTTCCTGACGAACGTGGAGCGGGGAAGTAAGCTGACGGCGGCGCGCATCGTGCGTCCCTGGGAGCACAACGACCTGCTCTACAAGCTCACTCCCAGCTACTACGCCATGAAACGTGTCCTCAAATACTTACACAGCTTCATTGATGAGGTGTGTTCAAAGTCTCATGCTTGTATTTATTTTTAGCGGCGCTTATTCTTTCTTAGTATTAATTTTACCATATTTTAATAACAGGTTGCTAACATAATGCAGAACACACAGATTCTTCTTTTTCTGAGACACACAATGTCACAATTCAAAACGCAGATGAAATTTTTATTCTTAATTGCAGATAATTAAAAAGAAGCGGGCGGAATTAAAGCTAAGAGCTGAAAACAACAACTTTGTTGGTAAGGATTATTATTTGGAAAAAAACATCTTGAACCACTTCGAACGCCTAAAGACCTTTTATTAATTATCCTTCATTTAGAACAAAAATATATTTTCCAATTATGATAATTGATTAATTTAAAAATTTCATTACATTCGTTAATATTTCAAACTAGCGGAGAGTGCGCTACGACGACCTCAATAAGTTTGTTTGCCGAGTACCCACCAAAGTAGATACCATCCGGCTTCTAAACAAGACAGAGTATCTAGCGTCGCCCGGGATAGCCCATGCTATTTTATCCAAATTAACTCCGCTATTGCGTTCCCGGTGGGCAGACTTTGCTGCGGCGCGCGTGCACACTAAGACTAAATTTTTCGCGAAGTTTTTATTCAAGGAGGTCGACCTCCACATTAGACGTAGACGTCAAAACTAAGGCAAATGTGCACGTGACGTCCGTCACCTAAAAACAAAAAGGCTCGAAAGCCAAGTTAAAGCGATCCGTCACCACTAACTGACACCCATAGACATAAGTCATAACAGGGTGGTCCACAATCGCAGTGTCAATATTGCGAGGCGGTAGAACATGACGTCAGCCAGTTTCAGGAGTTCAAATCTTTGAACATAGATGGCAGGTGGCAGCGGGCACTGGACGCCAAGGTAAGTCGAAGATGTTAACGCCGCGGTGGTCTTAGCTATCGCACATGCAGAAAGACATCGTGCAGCGTCTGGGGATGCCAGGCAAACGGTGTCCACCACTCCCTCCTACACAGAAAGGCCAACGTGGTAGCCGCCATCGGGGAAGGTCCTCCGCTGCTAAGCGAAACGAGTACGTCAAACTCGGTGATGCTAGAACCTCAGGTTAGCACCGTTGCCCGCGCCAGCAATTCAAACGGTATGATGGCCATTCTTAAAATTATCCCGGCCACCATCACAGGTCCCGCAGGAAGCGTTGACACGTTCGCCCTGTTAGATGGCGGCGCCACAACAAGCTTTAACTATGCCAACGTCTCGCAGCCACGGTAGGTACTACGGGCCCTGTGCCACTGTGGAAGTAAAATGTATCAGCGGCTTGAAGAGTGCAATGCCCACTTCATTAGTTGACGTGTCAATCAAGGGCAACCACAACAACTCCCACCATCAGCTAGAGAGCACTCGAGCTATTCCAACTCTGGGACTTGCCAAGCAGACTCTATGCCGCACAGACGTAAGAGATTGTCACCACTTAGACAATGTTGCAGACCTCCTAACGTGCAGCCACGGCAAGCCTGCCGTATTAGTGGGAGCGGACATATGCAATCTGATCCTTCCACTCGAAATTCGCAAGGGTTCAAAGGACCAACCGGTCGCGGTGCTGACAGCATTAGGCTGGGTGTGCTACGGCCCAAACCGAAACTCATATGCGACTTATTGTGTAAATCGTGTATTTTTAACAAAGTCGCAGACTAAAGAAAGTCTGGAAACCCTCGTGAGAGCTGGTTACCGGCTGGTACATAAATAAAAGTACGTATTCATTTTCAAATAAGTATTGCGACATAATATTATTGGCATTTGCAGAAGACGGGTACATGAAGCCGTTCCTGGAGCTGCTGATCGAGGCGTCGGCGCTGGAGAAGGAGCAGAGCTACACCGACGAGGAGCTGCGCGAGGAGATCTTCGTGCTGGTGATCGCAGGCACCGACACCTCCGCAGTGGGCACCGCCTTTACCACGCTCATGCTCGCCAAACATCCCCACGAGCAGGAGAAGGTCTATGAGGAGTGAGTCAGCGCATAGTTCTTCCCGATGTTAGGTCCGGGATTGGTGCCTGGCAAACGATAAGATTCTATCCAAACCATTCGCTGCTAAGTATTCTGTAGACCAATATCGGTGCATAGAAAACCCAGTGCAAAGTTTCTATTACAGGATTTTGGAAGCTTGATACTTTGTCTAATATGTATCGATTACTCAAGTTTTCTAGGCTACTGTCAAGAACAAACTCGACAAGATTAGATATTAAGTAAATATTTATTATTTTAACCAGATTGAAGGAGGTATTTGGAAACTCACATAGGCAAGTAGTTCCTGAGGATCTTCCTCGACTAAAACGCTTGGAGCAGGCGATCAAAGAGAGCCTGCGCCTGTACCCGCCTGCGCCGCTCGTCACCAGACAAGCTGAAAAACCTCTCACTCTACGTTAGTAGCTAAATAGTTATTTGCTTTTGAAAAAATATAAAGCTTATTTTACTTTAGCGTCAAAGAAGAAGTGAAGAAAACTAATTTGAGGTATTATGTTTTGTTTTATAAAATCATGTGTAAAGGTATAAAATCAGGTAAGCATCTACCTAGGATTTTTCCGTAGGTAATCTAATTAGTTACAGTATTATTATAATACGATGCACCATAGCTATGCACCTTTCACCTGCGGTAGTTTTCATCAGTGTCGTAACGACATGAGATCACAATTACAACCGTATTTTTACTGCCGTTATGGCTTTGCCTTCCCCGCATGGGATAAGGGCGTGATATATGTATGTATGTATGTTAAGGCTCAAGGGTTCAATTCAGCCAATGCAATAATGTAAGTTGAGAATAATGCAAAAAGATCATAATGGTGATCTTACTAATGTTGTTATCGTGGTTATTTTCCATATTTTCATGGCGCTTTAATTGAATTTTTCTAATTGTTTCTAGGTTGTTCATTTTGATTGTTCACGTTTGATAGTCATATGTATCATATTACCAGCGTCCGGGATAACGGTGACTCGTGAGCACCCGTTGCTGATTAATATCTGGGCGGTGCACCGCAACCCGCGCTACTGGGGCGCCGACGCGGAGGTGTTCCGCCCCGCCAGGTGGGACCAGCCACTCAACCACCCCGCGCAATTTCTGCTCTTCAGCCACGGGACCAGGAACTGTGCTGGTGAGTGTAGTGCTTGCTGCATCTAGGGCCAAAATATTCTTAACAGTTAATAATTCTTAAAAGTTTGACATAATAGTTTGGCATTATGACGTAAGTATGGCGCTGATTTTAATGTCTTATCTTAAAGTTAACTGTCCGCAGGTTACCGCTACGCGATGCAGTCGATGAAGACGGTGCTGGCGACGATGCTGCGTCGGTACCGCGTGCTGCCGGCCTCTGGTCCGGTAGTGACCGGCGTCGGCGAGGCGCACGAGCCACTGCGGGTCAAGTACGGCATCATGATGAAGGACGCGGACAACTTCCCCATCCGGCTCGAGAGGAGAGAGTGATGCGGCATCGCACCGGTTCTAATCCTAGTAGAAATTTAATGGATAACGTATACTTTGGTTACTGTAAAAATATTCACCCAAGCAATGCAATGTAACTAATGGTACATAATATGTATATTTTGACGATGAACCCGAAGAAGTAGCTACATCTTATATTACTGACTAAAGAGCCTTAAATGTACCTGACCTCCCATAAAAAATGTACCAACCGACGACTGAGTCAGTTTTTGTAAGGGCCAAATTTTTTTTTTCTTATTTCGACCTATGTTCGTTGGGAAAAGCTATTCAGTTCATCATTTAGTTAGTACTTTGTACTTTTCCTAACACCCCGTATAATTACAGTATGATAAAAATATGTAGGTAGGTAACTACCTATTTTGATAATTCTCACCTATGTACTCTACATTACCTGTAACTTTGTCTAAGAATAGTCAATTTATTTTATTCTTTGGACAAATAAAACGTTATGAATAAGCATAGATCTATTCATGTATTTTATTTTTACTCTTATTAATAGTAGTTCACTAATTATATAACTACGCCTATAACCTACTCTAACTATAAGTTTTAAAATCAGTTACAGTTAGTTTTATTTCATGATCAGCTTCCTATTTACTAGCGCCTTAAAGGTATAAGGGAAAGTAATAGGGGAGCCTATTGTATTTCCTCCATGGAACTGTTCAGTAATGCAATCTACTACAATGGTAGGATTTAGCCGCGTATGGTCTCACATTTTTTTCTCGCCTACTGTCCCTCTACACGATCAATCGATTGATCTGAAGTGTGAATGCTGAACATGTCGGACGGGGTAGGTAGAAGTTTCATACAGGTAGCAAAAGAGCGTCAAGTCAAACTTCTTCGTCGCATCTTCTCTTTTCGGAACATCGTAATCAAGTGTCGCAGATATGGAGGCGTGGTTGTAAACTAAAACACCTAAGCATGTAAGGATTACACTTCTCGTAGGATCACAGTTCTAATTGGGTACCTATAATATAGGTATTGGATTTCTTCCGAAACGTGGTGTTGTGGGTAGGTAGGGATGTGGGTAGATCAGTAGATTTAGTCTAGGAAATATAATTTGAGCCGATGAATGTTATTTTTAAACAATTATTTAAATCTTTTGTTCTACTGTAAGTACTCACATTAAGAAGTCGTTATGTCGAATCGGCTTAAAATTATACTTATTTCCCAGACTACCTATAAACCCAGTCACATTATCATATCATGAACAAAATAATAATAGAAAGTGAAATAATTACCAACCTGCCTGCAAGTAGCTGCGTAAACATACATAAATATATCACGCGTTCATCCCTTGCGGGGTAGGCAGAAAAGGCGGAAAAATACGGTCGCTATCGCCACGTCTGACAAATATTGAGGGCCGGTTGAGATAATTTGTGTATGACTATAGGGACAGGTTGTCAGCCTGTCGCCTAAAGCTTGTAATACACATGAAACCCTCGAGTCCCTTAGTCGCCTTTTACGACACCCACGGAGAAGAAATTGGGTGATGCTATTCGAAACCGGCATCACACGGCACCTAATTGCAAAAATATATAATACTTACTTGCAAAAAGATACACTTGAATGATATTGCGGGCTCCGACGGAGGCGCGGTAGCCCGACGGAAGAGTCGCTCGCCTGCCGATACTGATAGTTTCGTCTCCTGTTCTTGAAATTGCCAACGTGATTGGTGGTAAAGGGATCGCGATTGAAGGGCGATCTGGAACACGGAAGGACAGGCACTCGATTATTATCCTCTGCGATTCCTCTAGAACCAACCTCCTATAACATTTCAGTACGGTGTAACTGAGTGGAACTGAAATGCCTATGACAGTGGTAAAACGGTGTCTGACTGAAGACACTATAGATAACTTTCCCCTAAGTTGCAGTTAACTTTTACTTTCGGTTGCAGTGCAGTTTTATCTTCATGTGCTTTTACTATTACCTGACATTGGTGTAAAAGAGATAGGTATATAGCATCTACCTATAAAGTAACACATAACACGCCTATATCCTTTGCGGGGTAAGAAGCGTTAACAGCAAAATTACGGTGGCTTCGCTATTGCCATGTCAGACAATTAATATCTGCGGGCCATTTTCGTATAGTCGTGCGTTAAATTGTTACACACGTGAAACCCTCGAGTCCCAGATAACTACGCACCGAGTAGGTGCCTCCTGCATACATACATACACACCTACATATATCACGTCTTTATCCCTTACAGGGTAGGCAGAGCGTTAACGGCTGTAATAATATGGTCGCTGTCGCCACGTCTGACAAATGTAGAGGGCCTTTGGAGATAATTTGTGTATCACTACAGTGACAGGTTGTCAGCCTGTCGCCTAAAAGTTGTATTACACCTGAAACCCTCAAGTCACTCAGTCGCCTCTTACGACACCCACGGGTAGGAAATGGGGTGATGCATTTCTAAGCCGGCATCACACGGCAAACCTACTGTGGTAAGGTAATTTCCTTTAAATTAGTTACAGTCTCGATAACTTACCGGAATATGTATATTGTTTGCCCTGCAGTGGGACACAACAAGCTCGTAAATAAATAATAATAAATATTGTTGTTGACAAAATGTTATGAGGTATTTTCACTTCCACCGCCTATCAGATAATACATGTAGACTCAATAAGGTTAGTAGGTAAGTAAAGTACCTACCTACCTATACTTTTTTGCATGCTATAATAAAATTTTAAATATAGCACGTAATTATAGGAATCTATACAAACCATAGAATTTAGTATCTTATAATTAATTAAATATACTAATACTCATAATATAAACATTTTTCTTATAAATGTCCTTATGAGCAGGAGGTTGATAGAGCAGATTCATTTTATAAAGCGTAAGTTATTATTTGAGAAACTACAATGTGTTGGTTCAATAGACGCCGCGACCAGAGCTAGAACAAACTAAATTCAGTCGTCTGTTTAAGTATCTATTGTTTGTGAGGTCCGTATTCATAACGAAGTCGCAAGACCAAGACTATCAGGGACTTGAGTACCTAAGTAAAAAAAAAAATTCTTTCAGTTATTTTTTTTCGTACTTATGTTACCGAGGGATGAGATCTATTGGCCCTTAAGTATCACACACACACCTCTAAAATAATAAAAGTGAGTGCCCCTCAGGTTGAAACCGAACCCGAGACTAGCTGCATGAAAGCACGTCCTCTACCACGGCGTTGTCGGGTGATTTCATTTAAGAAACAGTAAGATATATATATTATTATAAGTATGTATAAAGTTCGTTGACTGATGCCTATTAAAATTTGAAATGTATACATAAATAGGTAACTCAGCTGAGCGTTCATTGCATATAAATTATCTAGTGATGGAAGTACAGGTATAAAACTAGACAGAAGACCGCTCTATAACTACGGGCCTAAGCGCGATTATTATACTGCAGTAGGTACCTATTTTAAGTAATAGGTACATATAAGACGCGTGTACAATGGCATGAATATATTATTTGCTAGTAGTACCATATCAAAAGCCCTACCTGAGCATGGCGTACTGATGTCTACTAGGGCGCTGTTATTCAGTAACTTAGGTAGAATAAATACCAAGATACCAAGGATTTAGGGTTCACACACTTTGAATAAATTCAGAGTTTATACTGGTTTGAAACCCTTATGCCGATTTAGTTAGGCACTTTTGAAATGCTTACTTTTTTTTTTTTTCAAGTCAGTCTCAAAACTCGTTGAACGACTCGGGTCGGTGTCCCACTCGACAAAGAAAGAAAAAAGTCTCAAATCGTTAAAATCGTTGTTCATATTACAGAAGTGGAAATCCAGCATTTGAGGCATTGTCTCCGCCGCAGCAAGCCGCAGTGAAAATGTTGTGGCAGTTGTATTTGTTGGTGTTTGTGATATTGGTGTGGGTGGTTCGTAACCGGAACCGGAAGGGGCGCCAAGCGTTCAAACACGTGCAGAGCGATTTTCCAAATTTGCCGGTCATTGGACATGCGTATAAGTTCTTCGGAGATGAAGAAAGTAAGTACTTCATGCATCTAGATAACTCCTTATAGTTTAAGTAAAATATCTGTAAAACAAATACTGAAAAATATTCCACGTAACTACGAGCATTTAAAACTTTTTGACCATTTTGCTAAAGGTATTTAAGTAAACGTAAAGAAACACTTCCCATACGAAACGCCTACCTCAGCTAACACATAATGTTTACACCTTAAAAGTAATAAACATGAACTCTAGAAACCTTTGCGTCTGTAGGTACCAAACTTCTAAAACTATTATCACACTTGTATCATCCCTGCTAGCGTAACTAAATAGTTCATTATATTATACCTATTCATTTAGCATTGTGAGTGCAGCTAAAACATAGAGCCTACCATACGCGGCGTGAATGTTGTTTGAATACCTATGGAACCTTATCCAGAGTTTGAAAATGTGCAATGTTAAATAAAATGTGTAGTATTGTAACCTGTAGTGTCGTTGCAGCTCATATGAAAACCTACCAACAATTTGGCCGAGAGGCTCTCAAGAAAGGACGCCACACCTGCGTGTGGTTGGGAGATTTGGAGGTCGTCGGTAAGTTGTAACAGAAATATTAAAAGGCAGTGAACATGCTTAAGTTTATCAGTAGAGTTTTCAATGTAATATCGATCTAGGTGTTTCAATAAGAAATAATTACATAAATAGAATACGTATTAAAATTCAGCAAATGCCGACACTGACCAATGAGTATGTTAGCGGAAGTCGTAAAGGATGACATTTAAATAATGAATGGCTGATTATTTCATATATATTCACCATGTGTACTTACCTATTTTTTATTATCAGATCGTTGTGCATACCTATATTTTGTTCCCAGTGGTAGTAGACCCGGAGGATGTAGAGTTTATTACCAGACACTGTATGGATAAAGGCGTCCTCATGGATAGTATCCGGTTCACCACCGGAAACGGAAGCATTTTTGCACCCGGTAAATATCTAAACACTCGTGTTTTCCACATTTTGATACAATCACGACATTTAACAGGTCTTTTTACTGCCTCAAAATAAGGGGTTTACAATTTTCATTTGAGTTATATTAGATTCATCTCAGCAGCGCGAATGACACGGGCTATAAAATCAAAATGGAGTATTTCTGAAACATATGACTTCGGATCGTGTTTATGATGAGGCAAGATGATATTTGAGGGACCAGTGAGTCTTCGGGTTGCAGAGGTCAGATGGTAGTCGCTCTGTGTTAAAATTTGGTTCCACATCATCATCAAATCCCCAAGGTGATGTAGCCGATTCCGACAGAGAACGAGTTAAGGCAAGGAGAATAATGATGTTTGATGAAACTTTAATGCGCTATTCAAAAAATACCCTCTAAAATGTAGAGGCTATATTAATTAATATTATTTATGTACTTAGTTCCAATTTGGCGGCGCCGCCGCAAGATCCTGCTGCCCACGTTCAGCTCGAAGAACTTGTATCAGTTCGTGTCGATCTTATCCCGGCAGGCGGCCATCATGACCGACCAGCTTGACTCCATGGTTGGGAAAGGAACTTTCTCTATGTGGTACTTCTTCACCACGTATTCAATGGATGCTATTTGTGGTATGTTCCATCTACGCATTTTATTTTTAAATATATATGCCTATTATATCCACAATTTTGAAGTTTATTATCACAAAATAAATACTTGCTCGCGCCATTATTATTACGTGTCACGTGTTTTGTTGTAACCAGAAACGACTCTCGGCATAGAGTTGAAGACGCAGAGCAACCACGACCACCCGTTCCTGACAAACCTGGAGATGGCAAGCAAACTGACTGCGGCGCGCATCGTGCGTCCCTGGGAGCACAACGACCTGCTCTACAAGTTCACTCCCAATTACTACGCCATGAAGCGCCTCCTCCATTACTTCCACAACTTCATTTATGAGGTGCGGTTCAAATTCATATAGGCTTGTATTTTTAGCCGCTGGCGCTTATTCCTGATACTGATTTCATTTCTTTAATATATGTAGTTAGTGCAAAAAAAATCAATTTAGTAATACTGCTGTTTCAAATACTTTCAAATAGGTACGGATTAGTGTACTCGTAATTTCAGATAATAAAAAAGAAGCGGACGGAGTTAAAGCTAAGAGCTGAGAACAACAACTTTGTTGGTAAGAATGATTAATTGGAAAAACACCTTGAACCATTACTGCTTCGAACGCCTAAAAGCCACCTAAAAGCATCATTAATCACGCTACCTTTACCTTGCTTCTTCTTTATACATTATCACTTACCTACATGTTTTTTTTTACATCAGTTGGTAATATGGTAAAAAGTGGTAAAAACTTTTTTCCCAAACTTTTAACCTTATGAACAACACATCATAACAACAACAAACAATCAGAAATAAATAAAAATATATCAAATTATCGCGTCATAATATTTTGGCCATTGCAGAAGACGGGTACATAAAGCCGTTCTTGGAGCTGCTGATCGAGGCGTCGGCGCTGGAGAAGGAGCAGAGCTACACCGACGAGGAGCTGCGCGAGGAGATTCTGGTGCTCGTGGTCGCAGGCACCGACACCTCCGCAGTGGGCGCCGCTTTCACCACGCTCATGCTAGCCAGGCATCCCCACGAGCAGGAGAAGGTCTATGAGGAGTGAGTCAGCGCATAGTAATTAAAGCGATAGCTGTTGCCTAGCATTTTCAAAGGTTGCTTAGCACAACTCGTATTGGGCGTATAACGATGATACTGGATAAGAAGGATAATAGATAGATGCATGCAGATCTAGCACGCGGCAACAACGTATCGAAATCATCGCTGCTAAGCAATCTATAATAGGTCGCTGTTGGTGCGTAGAAATCCCAGTGTATTCTAAATGTCTATTCTAGGCTTCTAGGTAAGCTGGATACTTTGTGCGATTACGCTTATAGTCTCACTACAAACAAGAAATTTAGACACGATTGGATATAAAGTGGTTTATCCTTTTGACCAGATTGAAGGAGGTGTTTGGAAACTCAGACAGGCCGGTAGTACCAGAGGATCTCCCTCGACTAAAACGCTTGGAGCAGGCGATCAAGGAAAGCCTGCGCCTGTACCCGCCCGTGCCGCTTGTCACCAGGCAAGCTGAAAAACACGTCACTCTACGTTAGTAACTAAATCATTTTTCCTCATTTCACTGTCATGAAACAATTATTTGCTAGTTTTACTATGGCTGGTTTCAGAGCGACGCGTCTCGGCAGCGCTGCCCAGCCGCGCGCGCCTCGCATTACACTAGATTGTATGTAGCGTTTCATAGTGACGCGTCTTGGGCCGCGTCTCGGCCGCGCCGCGGTCGGATCTCCTTCGATTGCCAGTAGCGTCGACTTGCAATCTTTTAAGACGTCGTTGTTGCACTCTTTTCCATATATCGTTTAAAGCTAATATAGTGATTACGTTTGCTGGCATAATGATTCTCTGCACTCGACCGTGTACACCACAACGAAGCGCGCGCGTCTCAATGTCGTTTCACAGCGAACGCGCTGCCCAGGCGCGCGCCCGAGCCGCGCGCGTCTGGGCAGCGCTGCTGAGACGCGCCGCTCTGAAACCAGCCTATCACTTTGCATAAATACATCATAAATTCTTTCGAGCGAACAGAAAAGAAGAAGTGAGGAGAATTAATTTGTAAATATACTGACGCTTCACCAGCAGGTTGGGGTGAAAATCTTACTATACCGTTATAATCCTTCTTTTCCGCTTATCTGCGCTATGTTATTATGTTTTCATTTATCTTAGTACCTACCACAGATACCTACCTATACGATTTTTCCCTAGACCAATTAATCGCAAATTCATAATACTGTGCACTTTTCACCTATGGGTATTTTCATCAGTGTCGTGACGTGAGATCACAATTACAGTCGTTTTAGGGTGCAAGAGGTCACTGCACCAACTATTTATATCTAGAGAACAATGCAAAAAGGCCTTAAGGTGATCTAACCTCATAAAAATAATTGAACTAAATGTTGTTATCGTGGTTATTTTCCATATTTTCATGGCGCTTTATTTAAGTGTCCTAATTGCTTCTATAGGTTAGTCATTTTGTTTATTCATGTTTGGTAGTCGTATGTATCGTATTCCCAGCGTCTGGGTTAACGGTGACTCGTGAGCACCCGATGATGTTGAACATCTGGGCGGTGCACCGCAACCCGCGCTACTGGGGCGCCGACGCGGAGGTGTTCCGCCCCGCCAGGTGGGACCAGCCGCTCATCCACCCCGCGCAGTTCATGCTCTTCGGCTACGGCTCCAGGAACTGTGCTGGTGAGTGAGTGTACTGCAGTAAATGGCAAATCTAGAGTCAAATTTTTCGTAACAGCAAGGCTTAATGGTTTGACATAATAATTTGACATCATGTTGTATAGCGCTGATTTAATGTGTATGCGTTGACTGTCCGCAGGTTACCGCTACGCAATGCAGTCGATGAAGACGGTGCTGGCGACGATGCTGCGCCGGTACTGCGTGCTGCCGGCCTCTGGTCCGGTAGTGACCGGCGTCGGCGAGGGGCACGAGCCACTGCGGGTTAAGTACGGCATCATGATGAAGGACGTGGACAACTTCCCCATCCGGCTCGAGAGGAGAGAGTGATGCGGCATCCCACCTGCTCCCACCCTTGAATCTGATTGTCTATCGGATAATATAAATGAACTTATAAAACGTAGTTGGTCATTATTTGAAAAGTACTCTGTGTAACAATCTCTAGAAACTTCAATTTTCCATGAAAACACTAAACAAATAACTCGTAAAGCTGTAATTATAAATTCGAGTTTAATAACAATATTTTTTTTTCCTAGACTGAGATTTTATATCAGATAATAATTAAGTACGCAATAATTGTGCAATACAATACAATTATTGTACCTAAGGTTAAATAGACCCTGTATAATAAATACATTTTAAATGGAACACTTTATTATCATCATAACTGCAACTAATTACATGCATATACAAGTACATAGAGCCGCAAACAATAGGCAGGAACTTTAGTAGGTATTTATTAATTTATAGAACAGATATCGGTCAGAGTTTGAAACCGGGCTATTCCCCGACTTGAATGTACGACGTCATATATGTAGTAGTATCTATTTTGTATTTTATTTTATCACGGGGAGAGTGGTAAGTTTATTAACTGTACAAAAATTATTAAATACTTAATACCTTCTACCTTTAGGTAAAAAAAAATCGCGAGCTTGCCTTATGGAGGCAATGTCCCCCCGTTGCATGGTCAACTCTTGGTGCAATGTAGCTGCCAGCTCTGGGGTCCCCAGTTGTCTCGATGAATCAATAAAGTATCTATTTAATATCATATTTACTTTTCGCTGAGCTAGGTAGCTGTCATGTTATCTCATACAACAAGTAATTTACACACATACACAAAACACGCCTTCCACAGGTAATTTCATTTATATTATTCTGATGATCGTCTCATATTGCATTTTTTTTTATTAAACTTCAGAAAACGTTAATACGGGAAGCAAGTCTGTACTTTGAATATTTATCAAAAAATATATTTTTTTTGAAATGTCTTAAGTGTTTTCTGTTTAGTCTATGTATAGGTAGTACTGAAATAGTGATGAAGGGTGTTGCAGCACGCACGTTGCATTGGTGCATTGCATTATGCACCTCTGTTAGAAGGTATGATTCTCTGCTTGACGATCAAAGCCAGTTCATAAACAAAAACAACTAGCTAAGTACTAAGCTAGCGTTCCTACACCTTACTCGTTAAGAGCTTTTTCAGCTAGACATATTTCTTTGGCTGCGAAAACAAAAACAGTGGTTTCTTCCTAGGTCATTAACTGCTTACGTCCGCGGCAACAGAGTCGAGATTGCCGGAGCGTGCAGCGCCCTGCGCCTGCGCCGGGCGGCGGCTGTGCTCGGTAGTTAGTATCCGGATGTCTGGAATCTCAGTTCCCGACTTGGAGTGGACAAGTGACTGTTTGATTCTAGCCAGGGGTCTATAACTATTGATTAGAACCTAAGCTATGATAACGGCTTTGATTTTAGCTTTAAGGGATGAATACTAATTTCCACGAGAAATTCGAATGTACCATCCTAAAAGATACCTACCCAAGACCAAAAAGTGTTTGGAAATTGTATTGTACTTAATATCTTGGCACTATTGTGCTAGTCCTCTCCTGAAGCGTGAACCTCTCCCAATTAGAGGGTATTGGGTAATAGGTACCACTTTATGCATATTTTACTAAACCTTTATTTCTTCAATATTGAAGATCAAGAGCAAACCACTCAGCTAAAATAATAAGAAAGTTATTATATGCACGTATGTTAGCGGGTACATTAGACTCAGGGTTGTGTTCCCCTGGTAGTTGGTGCGGGTTCAGTCAACCCTCACTTCCCGGTCGGCGGCGCCGGCGCACGACCTGCGCGCAGTCAGTGCTCCTCCCCCGGACTCGCGCACTCGTCTACCACTACTACTGCGAAACAGTGCCTACACGTAGCTGAAGGTAAAACAATCCATTTAATAGTCTGTATTCAAATGTCTTCAAATCTTGCTATTCATGACAATATCATAAAAGTTACAGTAACTTTACTGTAAAAATTATCCACCCTATCAGTAAAATGACGTAACTTATGGTTGTTCATTAATTGTACCTACATAATCTAATTTCTTTTGTTCACTTTCAAATCACAACCATCAATAAAAATAATAAATATTTTTCAACAGATGCATTGCTTCGTGTGCATGTCGTACCTGTTCATCATCTGGTCTGCGCGCGCGCACCCCGGCAAGGACCGCGAGCTGCCCGCCCCGCAGCAGCCGGCGGCAGCGAGACGCTCGCTGTTCCACGACGTGATAGACTCCCTCCGCATCAGAGCTCAGCTGCCGGAAGAATTCAGCCAGTATGAAAACAACGTCTCTGAAAACTATCCTCCTCGTGAATACGACCATGAACAACCTCTTCCTAGTGACGCCGGATACATTCCGAGAAGAAACGATAGAATAGAAATGCCGCCGCTTAAGTATCGCTTTCCAAAAAACTTAAATGTTACAGATGATGATGAACCTAAAGAAGAAATAATTCTTTACATTACTGACACAACTAAAGAACCAAAAACTACAACCACGAAACCTAAAAAACCCAAACGTACGAGACCTCCAGTGAATAAAAAAACTCCTAAAGATGAACTTGATTACGGAACACAACGACCAGATGTCGAATATAAGCCAATGACAAACAACATGGCGGGGCAGAGTCACATCGGGAACAGAGAATCACAGATGGTCGTTAAACCTACAGTCATTGTAAACCTGAGAGGATCTGTGAACCACAGGGACGGAGAGATCAAGATTGCCGGAAGGAACAGAAATGTAACCAATGATACATACCCTTTGCCCGACATCCCACAAAATATTTTCAACATTAACCAAGAAATAAAACTGGAAAGGACTTTCACGGCCATGGGGAGTATGGGTAGCAGCGGGGCTCAGAAGAAGGTGCCGGAAGAGAGTCAGGGTTATAAAGTAGAGCAGAAGACTCATGTAGACGAAGACATGATGATGTGTGAGACGGCAACGTGGGAGCCAGAGAGGGAACGTGATGGGAGAAAGTACAGGAACGTTCTGCAGATATTACTATCAGTGTAGTTCAGGATGTAGGAAATGCTTTGTAAGAGAAGAAAGTGATTAAGTTCTCATATATTTCAGAATAATTTAAGTGGTGCGACTTAATTGAATGTAATTTTCACAGAGTGATAATATTTACATTTTTATTGCGCCAGATAAGTTAATGTAAAATATGTCGATGATGAAGTGTACCTATTCATATGTTTATCATCTTAATTAACTTGCAATGCGAATAAAATCGTATTTTTGAAGAAATTTTATAACTTTTTATCTAGGTTATAAGCTTTTTGCCAAATTCCTTCAAACATTGCCTGTTTCTGCATCTATTGCTGGCTATCTTATAAGATTACATTAGGCACGTTTTTCAAAGTAATCATAAATTATCGTACATGCATCCTACGTAAGAGTTTCAAGTCGCATATTTATCAACATTATACGCCTGGGGAGATAAATACAATAAAAATACTCTACCAAAAGAGTTTTAAAATATGCAGACGCATAGAGGTTACAAATAGAGTTTGTATTTTTAAGCATATTATTTACTTCACTATTTACTGCATGATAAAAAATGTATTTGTGCTCACCTTTGTACTCAACCTTTAATAGTCAATTGTATTTTATAAATTCCGCAAATGAGACGTTTGCAATAAGCATATTGGCATATTCATATAATAAAATTCAAAGTAGGAATGGGTGTTAGTACCTTATAATTTTTTACTGATAGTAGGTAATAGAAAAAATGTACCTACTAATGCATAGACACCTGCATAAAATTGGTGAGCAAAGTATAAACTTGAACAACTCTTTACCTAAGTCAGGCGCTATTTAACAATTTAAAATTAATATGACAGTAGTTAATTATGTGAACTCGGATTGTATTAAGATTTTAAGAACTATACTTAGATAGGAATCTTTTTTTCAGGCAATAACTTATATCGTCTTCTTTATCTGTGTGTATGTATACCTACGTAGAGTGTCAGTTTGCATTTATTACCTTATGTTATATTATAATATACAACAACGGAGGTATCATTTATTATAAGTGTATAGTCTAATATTTTATCATCTGATGATTGTATGTTGCAGTTGTTGCAATTATATTTATTCCAAAATTAGCTTAATAACAACATACAAACTAGAGCTCGCTTTCCATAAAAAATACGAATCGGGGTATTATGACTCACATTACCTTTTAAAGTGACATGCCATAAATACTATAGCTTTATAAAGCTCCTATTTTACACTATCGCCATCTGTGGTGGTTTACGATCCAATACCGTTATTGTTCTAGCTCTCACCTACGCGGCTACTATATAGAGACATGTTGACAAAGCTAAGATTTGTTCTTTATACGGGGTTGTTTCGTTGCCCCAAATTACGTATCTATCAACGACTTTCTAAATTTTGTGTCATTAATTAGCAAATGGATGGAATAGAAGACGAAGGACTAGAAACGAAGAGGTTTGCACGAATGATAGGTAGTACCCGTAGTCCCATAACATGAGTCATGAATTAAAAACAATGCCTAAGTAGCGAGTGCACATTTCAGAGCCCAAGATCCATTTTGAGTCGCTGAGCCAAGGGAGTTAGGTTCTAAGTAAACTGTTTCCTGAGTGGTCATCCAAAGAAATACAAAAAATTAAGGTTTTAGTATTTAATCTGGTAGATACGACGTTACTTGAACGGTGGTCACTTATTATTGAGTCAAAGTGTTCGCTAAACGTGCACCTTTCACTGAATTCACACACAATTGCATGTTGTCCGTTTCCTGATGCTGCACTACTTTACCGGACCTTAGGCCTTCCCCACACTTAACTCATAACGCAGCGCTAAAACAACGCATCCGTAACGCAGCCGTCTGTCCATACTAGAAACAGAAACGTCAATCCTCATGCTAAAACATTCGACGCACCTGCGTTATTTTGACGTAACTGCGTCGACAAAGGTTGAACGATTTTAATATGACAGACCGCTGCGTTATTATAGCGCTGCGTTGTGCGTTAAGTGTGAAGCTGGTGAAGCTCGTTACATTTAGTAGAGGTCATTTGCGCCGATTGCTGCTAACCACACGCGTAATAAATCAGTTAGCTGAAAATTTATGTTTTCTAAGTTTTTGCTGCGGCTTTCCCATCAGATACAAGAATAAAGGTAGTAGAATATGACTGGGTAAACTTTTGCGTCAATAAATACGAGATCAAGACTTGTATTGTAGGCATACCTGCCTACATGTTGGTTCTGTTTTGTGACTAGAAGCTCCTTAACCCTGGAAGATGTACACCAGTTCATCTTTTATATCAATTTCTTTCTCTAGGGATTTGCATAAAGCGCACGTGTGTTTATTTCAAATTGTTATTAAGAAATCAAGAGAAATTTTCGCATCCTTATTGTGAACTAAATCACAAAAAAATTGTAAATTAATTTATTAATAAAAGATCCTATTCGTTTGATATTAAGAATATGAGAGCGTTAATTAGCATCCAAGTTAGTTCTACTTTCACAATAACATCCCTGAGCACTACCTTTGGAACTCGAAACAAATATACTTTGATAAAAATACACAAGATCAAAAAAGTGGCGAAATCTCGTATTGGAGGCCAAGACTCACTTTGGGTCGTCGAGCCGGAGAAGTAAGTAAGTAAAAATAATTACTGCTGATCATTTCAGTTTAGTTCTTGAGTATAATTACTTACATATTTATATATTTATATTTATTTATTCATACAATTTTACAACATGTGTTACAAAAACTTGGCATCATTAAACCTAGTTCGGTTTGTCTTGATGCTGCACAAACCTCTAATTTCTTAAATACTTAAACAAACTAGTCTATTACAACTTATTTATAATGTTTATCGATGCAGTGTATAGGTACCTATGTTGTCCTGCCGCACGGAGGCCTACATCAATAGCAGTAGGTACAGCGCAAGCGCTCAGCGCCAATAGTGCCATGCCAATACAAAACCGGTTGCGCTGCGAACATATACAGGTTGCTCCTTCCTATCACGCTTGCTTATGGTTAGGGTTTGAACTATATTATCATTAATAAAAATAGTGGACATCTTAATATATTTTTGATAACAAATAATTCTTTATTTTAAAGTGAATATTTCTTTCTGTTAAGCTTTCCCTTAATTCTAAGGGAAGCTCGTTTATTAACCTAGGTAATAGGTAATCTAATGATCGCTTGCCGTAAAAATTATACGCCCATAATTTAATATTTAAAATGTTGATCGCTACACTTTGAGAAGAACAACATTAATATATATAATAGAATAGTATTAAACATCATATTTGTACAGTAGTAAATTCAGGGTGAGGAGATTTTCAAATTCAAATTAAAATTATTTATACAAAGTAGTAAATTTTACATTTAGCTTTTTGATGGTCAAGTATTAACAATTTTATGAACCTAGTGTAAACGCGGCGGAAAAAGAGAGACGGTAAATTATTTTCAGTGTGGGCTCCCTGCATGCAGTTCTGTGTCCGTCTTCTCTGAGCTAGATAAGAGTCGAGTACGTGTGGTTCGGTTCGAGAACACGTAGTAGTCGCTACGTCCAACATTTAGCAAAAGCTGTCTCGCGGTGGCGAGCTTGCGACTCTTGCCGCGGACTCGCGCGCCGGCCGCCGTGAAAGGTACACACGTACTCAACACGATCCAATTTATTTTTATTTTTACTCAAACGGATTTTCGGCAACATGGCGCAGCACATTCTATTTGGAGTTTTGGTAAGAACCATTTATGTTTCACGTGTATTTTATGTGATATAAAAATACCAAATTCAAATCGTTTGCGTAAAAACATATCTAAACCAAAGTTATTGGTTTATTGAACAGTGTTTTCCTGTTACTGTACACTTTCACTCTTTGATCGCAAAATCTCGTAAGTTTAGTGTCGAACGAAAGTATGGAGTTTAGAACAAAATTCAGACGTCTCGTGAAATTTTGCATTGTATAAAAATTATATCAATGATTTTCTGCCCCAGTTTTTCCAAGATTCGTTCCAACCAATATAAAACATCTCGTGTCTTGAGTTACAGCTTCAGTTATCTTTATTGTTTTGATAATATTTATATGAAATTAATAAATATGAAAATTATTTTTAACTAAAATTATCTGTAAAATAAGATAAAGAGTAAAAGGATGTAGCTAATTCTGATAAGTATCTAGGTCTCCCAGGCTAGATGGACGGACGAGGCTTCGATCTCTAATTGTGTTCGACCTTCAATTACCTCACTTGACCAGGCGGTAATCATACCTGTTGTTTAACTACAGTGCTAAATATAAATGAGCTTTCCTAGAAGGAGAGCAGTACGACATAGAAAAATGCTTTATCTACTGCAATCATAAAACTCAGAACCTGCTAAGGTAATCGCAGAATTTTAATAAAACTGTAGTTACACATACAGTTACGTTTAGAAAATTGCTAGAAAGTTTATAAACCTAACACATAATATTTAAGCTCTTTGAATCTGAAATAGAAAGAAGATAACTATATAGAATAACCTTAAATGGAAAGAAACATTAAGACTGTCTGTTTATGTGCTGAACTTGACCGATTCGATGTGTATTATTCATAACACCTTACTTTCACTTCAGCTAACACTTTTTGTATGCCCGGGTGAGCTCCAAATGAGTTCACTACATTGTTAACTTTAAAATATGAAGTTATCTCAATTACTTGTCTACTAATAACTTGGGACATTATTATCATTTACACTACTTAAATAAATATTAATGATAATTTGATAATGAAAATAAAAAAATATCAAAAAGTTAAGTTGTAATTTTAGTAAAATATTGCGTTGAAGTCTTTTGTAAGAAAATTATCTGTCGAGGTTTTTATACGCACTTGCGTATGTTTTGGACTGTGTCACTCAACAAATCACTTTTACAATGTTTACTGAACCTTATTTTCAATTTAATCAATATATGTAATAAACTATGATTAAATAAACATGTCAAATAAATGGTACGATATTTGGCATTAGTGCATTTGATTAATATAACAATGAAAATGTCAACTTTCTTGTATAAATAATAACAATGTATTCAGTAGAGTTTACTCAAGCTTTTACAAAAATTATGTAATCATACCGTTTGCTATATTATGTACTTCAATAATTTTGCAATACATAAATACATACACATATTACGCCTTTATCCCTGGCGGGGTAACCTTTGCAATGATATTCAAAATATTTTTGTTCTTTAAATAAGTATTTAACAGTTCAATTGCACTTGCTGTAGACAAGAGAAGACACTTGAACTTGAACTAGACGGTCCATTACCTGTCGTTTAATGAGTGTCAGCGCTGTCGATGTTGCCCGCGGTCAAACCGGTGTGATGCGAAACACGATGTAGACAACCAGCCAATGTTGTTGCACTGCACTGATACAACTTTCTTTTTTATTGTTTTTTTTATGACTGTAATTTCAAAATGCAGACAGTAGTACTGAAAATGTAACCGTAATGCTATATTTTCGCCTTTTTTTCGTACGTGTTATTCGCGGTTCAGTCACCTCAATTTTATTTATGTAAAATCACGTAAAAGATTAAAACTAGGTCAGTAAACATGTTTCATGTCGTATTCGTTCTACTCGGAATTCGGAGTTGGCAAAGTGTGATTTATGTCATCAAACGACAAAATTAACTTTCTTTCTATCATCTCCACAAGGTATTAGACAAGGATGTGATAAAATCTGACCTATCAGAGACTCTTAACGAGGCGAGAAAGCTCTACACAGATCTACGTATTGTTTGGAGATCACGAGATTACTTATTGTTGCACAAGGGTCTGTCTCTTACTTAAATTTAGTTTCAGATATAGAGACAAATTGTGCGTGATAGCAAAATCAAATTGAATTAACAATCGAAAACCATTCAATAGACTATCTATACCGTACGAATTGTAAGTTTGAATGTTACTAAACCATAAAAGAGAACCATTAAATCCGCTTTAGAGTTTACGAGATATTTGAAGACAAGCACATTTCCATTTCTCAAATTTCGCACACTTGCACAGAAGCCTTTAGCAACCGAGTAACGTGACTAATTCTTTACGCTCGCTAATAAAAGAGCAAATTGTAAAAGTGTGTTGGTTGCGTGCGGGAACTCATCTTGACCGCCAACTTTACGCGCCCGTCGCAAACTTTGACCTCTAAACGAACAACACCAACCTCCAAGTGATGAGTTGACCCAGTGGCCTATGACTATGGAGCATGGAACACTTGTTGAGAGAGTAGAACTGGAATCTAGAACAACAAAGGAAGTTTGTAGTGATACGCATCTGATGGATTATGATTGTTGTGATAATATGCATTGTGTGAGCAAAACCTGTCACGTCTAGCCTAGCCCTTGAAGGGAAAGTCTAGCTGATGAGAAGTCTAGCTAGTTAGGCTAGATGAAATGCCGAGATCATCGCAGAATTTACTTGCGGAAAGTTAAGTTATCTTTTGACAACTTCTATGATGAATAAAGAAAAATGTTATAGAGCTCAGTAGGCAATTTTTTTTTATTTAACGTAGATAGTAACGAATTTAGCCAAAATAAACTTTTTGCCAAATTTAACGTAGATAGTAACAAATTTAGCCAAAATAATTATTTAAGAATATGCTACTAAGAAAAGTCATGTTTTGTCATTAATCGACTCGGGATACCACATGAAAAGAGAGATTAAAAGTTGTAAGTTGTATTTGTGCATTAGTATGTAAAATAGTTTATTAGTATATGTAGGTATAGTTCGTACATATGCACTATCCCGCTTGACCCTGCGTACTTTTCCTGCCAATAAAAGGTTGCCTGGTAGAAATTGCTACCTCAGCAATAAGGCCGCCTAATTGTACCGAATTTTTCTTTTATTGTACTTTTCTTTGTTTTGTGTTTTGTACAAATAAAGCATTTGTATTGTATTGTATTGTATTGTAAGATTGTGAATTTGCCGTGTGATGCCGGCTTAGAATAGCATCACCCCATATCCTACCCGCGGTCGTCGTAAGAGGCGACTAAGGGACTCGAGGGTATTGGTGTATTACAATTTTTAGGCGACAGGCTGACAACCTGTCACTAAAGTGATACACATGTTTTCTGGAACAACCTTGGAAAACAATCCTCAAAAATGTCAGACGTGGCGATAGCGACCGTATTCTTACGGCCGTTAACGCTCTGCCTACCCCTCAAGGGATAAAGGCGTGGTATATGTATGTAAGATTGTGAACTAATAAAAGAAATTAACGGCTATCTTCATAAAAGGTTACTAAACTTTGACTTAGATCCCGTTAAGTTTACCTACATAACTATATATCACACGCTGTATTAATCTCCGTGCCCTACACGGTCGCGGACCCAAGATGGTCGTTCGCCAAAATAAACACCAAATTCGATCGCGCGCGGATTTATCAGTACAGGTTTGCTTCTGTAGTTACGTAAGGTCGTTCACCTCGGCTCTTTCAGAAACATCCGTCTGGTAAAGAACATACAGGGCGTAAACAATAGCAGCAAATATTTTAAAGGGTGAACTAGCCCATGAAACTGGACAACTTTCCCTAAGATACATGAGACGAAACATGAAAAAAATTTTTGGACTCGCCATACAAAATTTTCACATATTCAACCTATGTTGCTTGGCGAAAATTGTTCAGTTTCATGGACTGATTTAACCGTAATATATACCACCTTATATTTGCACTCAAAACGGGTGTACTGGTTAGTATAACTCGCAAATATGTTATTGGAAGGCGAAGGCGTCTACTGACCGAGCTAACACACACTTGTTTCTCTTTTTGGGACACTTGCCAAACAAAGCCAAGACCCGGTTCACCACTTATGGTATTTACTTTACAAGAATTGATTAGATGTTTACGAGTAGGTTTCTTTATTACTTTACTCAAAGGATAAAGTCAAAAGCTCTACCTTTTATTTTCTAAGTCTATTCTGATTTCACAGTTTTTTCAACTATGTAAGTATGTGATTATTGATAGACGACTTTTATTAATATTCCAGGTGGTGATGGCCTGCTTCTGCTCTGAGGGTTCTACGAGACCATCAAAAAACGAGTAAGTATTTTACTATTATCTTTTAATTAGATATTTTTAAAAGATACTTTGTAGGTATTATGGTATAAGAAATTGAACATCATATTGTAAGTAAGATGTGGATGCTTATATCTGAGTTATAGTTATACAGTTTTCTGTTTATGAAAATCCAATAAATATGTCATCCTACATTAGAACAACTAAATTAACTGTGTGGTACTAATCTAATTAGAACGTAAAATAAAATAAACACACACACGCACACATATCACGCCTTTATCCCTTTCGGGGTAAAGATTTCAGTAAAATAGTGACATTATTTTTCACATTAGAAATAGTAGGAAAATACAAAATAAAATAAAAATACAGGATATAAATATATCTTAGTCACAAAATTATTGATTTATTAAAATTAGACAGCATTTTGTTACGGTACAGTACCAAACAACAAATCTTTGCAATTCAAAATAATTATGTTGTAAAAATGCTAAATTAAGTTAGTAATCGCTTGTCTCGCTAACACCGTAAGAGTACCTCACCTACGTAATAAATTAATATGATTTAGTACAAATGTTGAGCATAAGCGCACGGTGTCGTATTGATCCTATTCCGCAAAATGTATAAAATTCTAATTCCAAAACCACTTGACGGGACTAAAAGAGTTCAAACTGATGGATTTTATTTTTAAAACGCTTTGCACGCGAAGAGCACAACGCACATTGACCACAGCACCAACTAACACGTAGTCGATGGGTTCCAAAACCTTCCAGTAGTGGGACCTACACACTAAACTGTACTCTATTTGGGAGGCCATGGTTCAAGTATGCTATTTAATTTTATTTAAGTTTGCTGTCTATTTTGCTTATTTTACCATTTCACGCAAATATTTTCCTTATTTACGCACGCTTATTAAAATTTAAAAAAGAGTTGCAGAACACATGTAAAACATACTTTTATTATTTACAGGTCTCCAACTTCCCTCAGAGTTGAGCTGCCAATCGAAGATGTGCCACAGATTGAATATGGAGAACAATTTCAGGCAGAAGAAGAAGCGACTCCCGAGCCAGAAAGTGATACTCAAAATATTTTAGATAAAATAAAAGCAATCAACGATAAACTAAAAAAACCACAAAAGCAGAAGTTTAACTTCAATGCTCCACTCTATACCGGAGGACCATACATACTAGATAAAGCAATTTTGGAGAAAATTCAGCAAATAATAGCATCAGGAAAACTTCATGGTGCAAAAAATACACAAAAACAGCAAACAGATAAACAAGACGAAAACAATGAAGCAGAGGACACGAGGGAAGGACAAGAACGGGCTTTACAATTTGTACAACCTGAAATTGCCAGCAACGTATTACCTGCACAAACAGTTGCAATGATGTCTCTTCCGTATGTTATAAATATGCCGGTATTAGTTACTCCCACTCCTGTAACTGGATACTCAACAAGTAATGAGATTAACGCACTTGGTGCTACATCACAATACTCAACAAGACAACGACCGTCGCTGCCTTTTCAAATACAATGGCCGTTGGGTGGGCTTTTCCCAGTATTGATAAAAGACCCATTGCTTCATTATCTTCAAGGAGGCACGTGGCAAACTTTAGTTGACTATGGTCAGAATGCTGATATTTGTAACAGAAAGCAAAAGTCCGCTGAAACTGCAGAACACGCTTTAAGTGAAGATATTCTGAAAGAAAATGACGACACGAATCTTAGCGATGCTAGCGAATTAAACCCTTATAAACTTTATAGTTCAAGACAAGGACGAAAACTAAAAAATAAACGTACAGTATCAAAAACAGCGCCTCAACAAGCACTCAACGAAAAATATCCCATAAAGAAATCTGTACAGACTGCCAAAGCTTCATCGTATCAAAATGTGAATAGTGTTAAGCGCCTTCCAAATATATTTCAAAAACAGACAACTGCTAAACCATTGAAGCACAAAGTCGAACAAATTGATGATGATGAACAAGTAGACGGTGACCTGAGATTCCCGTTTGGAGATTTCACTTGGTTTGGAAACAGAAAACCTGTCGCACCTAGTCCAGGCTTTTTTATTAACAGATTAAAAGTTCGAAGGGGTGGTGTCGCGATTGCAGGCCCAGGGGGCGTCGCTACTGCTGGAAGAGGAGGAACTGCAGTTGTTGGACCTGGAGGGCTCGCTTACACACAACCTGGTGGTTTAGCAGTCGCGGGACCTTCTGCAAAAGTAGTGGCGCTCTCACAAGATGCGGACCTGAACTCTATCATCAGTCGTCTTCACCAACAAGCATCAACTGACGGTTCAGTACCAAGATTATTACAAGCCATACCTGAAGGGAAAGTGGTTGCAATCGGTCCAACAGTCTATTATCATCCTTATAAAATCTGATCTTTTCTGTCCTATTCTCTATCTCATCGTCATCCAAATAAAGTGCCTCAAATCCTCATAATTTCTTGAACCTTGGTTTTCATGGAATCATTTCATTTCATCAGAACTTCATTTCATCTTTCATTAACTGTCTCTTTCCTTCTTAATAGATTCTACTCCCGATGGAGAGGACGACGAGACTGGAGAAGTATCGGAGGAGAGGGCTGGTCAAACAAAGACGAATATCAGTACGACGGGTTTCGTTTGATTAAGGGTCCGGCAGATGGAAAACCTAGCTTTAAGATAGTCCTAAAACCTGAGGCTTACGCTGTGAACGTGAAAGGGGTTGCTATAGCCAACCCGGTGTCTCGGGTGGTGCTGAGCAGGGGCAAGCCCGCGTCGATAGTGCACGCGCCGGTGGCCGCGGCGGTGGTCGGCCCGGGCGGCGTCGCGCACGCGCAGACTGACCTTTATATTTATGAATACATCCCTGTTTAAGGTAAATGTGCTCCTATACTGATATTTGAAACATTGTTCGGCTGTTGCAAATAAGTAGTTAGATTTTTTTTCTTTTTATCAGTATTCTTCAACATTCAAAAATAGACTTCGTTACCAATACGCAGTGTGAGAGCACATTTTACTTGATGTTAGATAGAAAATATTAAGAAAATGTTAAATAATAAATTAAGTTACCTAGTTATATACCTAGCACTAAATGTAACTAGCAAATACCTACTCGTATTAAACGAGTAAGTTTAAATATCAGAAATAGTTTTCGATAAGCAACTTGAAAACCATTTCTGAATTATTTTCATGCCTCGCTAAACTAACGCAAAATTAATTTAAAAAATAAAATTAAATAGACATTTTATTTGTTTTATTATACTGTATTGCCTAACCGACGGCTTATGATGGAGAGACAAGGCGCGAAAGCAAACCCAGGCATTTCACTGTACGATAGTTCTATATTTTAACATGAAAAAACTATTTTGTGAGTAAAATATTCAAATATACATAAACAAAGGCACAACATGATTCGGATCAGCTGTGTTCTACGTCAAATATAATCAAATAGCCATGTCAGATAGTAAAGCTTTAGGCCAGTGAGTGCCCAAAGATTAGGACACAGCACCTAAGTGAACTTACTAATCATGAATCTTTAAGGAAACCTCAATTATAATCAGCAAATTTATTTTTCGTATACTTTCCTACCTACCTACTTTGTTCATTCATTAATAAAGAAAAAGATGAATTAATATCAGATGTTGATCTGAGTTACCCTACTAATGAACTGTGTCCAAATCGGACTTATAGCAGTAGGTTCTGCAAAAAATTTTGCTTCCGCTAAACATCACAGATCATATCCTCAATAATAGGTATTTCTAGTCTAGAGCGGTGTCTCAATGATCAGGCGTTGTATATGTTCGAATAACGACGGGAAACTACCACCTACTATCAAAGCAGGTTCTTAGCATTTGAATGAACCACTTTCGCTCCCGCCAGATAAGCACTTGATCCGCTAACATCGAGATCGCGACCTAATAACCGAGTCCTTTCCAATACTGACACGATCTCTACAGCGTGAGCTTGTTTTTCTAGATCGTCTCTACGCGTTAATTACCTGCCCTTCTACGGAGGAGCAAAAGGACAATACTTAGAAGTTAAAGAAGATTCAACAGGCGCTATAGTCAGCGAGAAGATCGTTTCTGAAGAAAATATAAGCAGCGAGAACATCGTGAAAAACAACGAAGAGAACCTGTTCTCTAGGGTGCTGGCAGCTAACTTGCAGAGTCTTAAGACGTTGTCGAGTAGCGTGCTGAGGCTGCACACGCTGGGGAGGAAGGTGGGGGGGCTGAGCGCCAGCGACAAGGCTCGGCTCCGGGCGGAGCTGGGCGCGCTGGGGGAGACCGCCTCCAACACCATCAAGCTGGTCGAGGAGCTGGGGGACAACGTGGACGTGCTGTTCACCTCCAACCACACCAAGAGACAGTACGAGAGCGATGAAGACGATGTAAGTATTGTTCTTAACGCGGCTGATTTAGAGACAACTATTAACTTCAGGTTACCAGGAGTATCATTCTTTATCTTACCTAGTTTTATTTTTGGGAAAAACTTATTGCATATTTACATAATATAATACTATTTTGGAATATTAATTCTTTTCATTCTACCAAACGGATCACCCACATTTTGTGCTAGTAGAACTAGCTTACTACATTTCCTCTCAATTACCTTTTGCGATTTCCCACAGTTGACGTCATTACAAAAGGCTGACAGTTAAGAGTTAATATATTTTATGTGTATGTTTAACCGCAGGTCGGTGAGGAAGGAGTGGGCATCGACAGCCCCAGCGAGCACCCGGGGATCCCTATCGAGGCTCTGGAAGGCACCATCATTGCTCAGGCCGCTCCTATTGGTAAGAAATCACATAAATTCCAATTTCTATTACTAATAACCTCCCGATGAAGCAGAGGACCATCGGGATATTAAATTCTCTGCTTTAATCAATTGCATTAATATTGTTGAATAAATTTGCACGTTGCGCTGGTATGCAAGCGAATGCGATACTTTTATAAATTAAGAATCAACATACAGTAATTTTGCAAATAAATAAGTTATTTTCTCTATATGTAGGTCTGGCCGTGGTGGGCGAGCACGGGCTGGCTGCGTCGCGGCCGGTGGGCACGGCGGTGGCAGCGTCGGGCATTGCTATAGCTCGGCCGGTAGGCACCGCTATCGCCGGGCTCGACCCCACTCTACTCGGGATCAACTTTCAGATCAACAAGTCCTAGGGCGCTCCAGCGGCGGCGGCGAGCGGCACCCTTAGAGGACATGCTACCATCAGTACGTCGCATGGTATTGCCATCTACAGCCTCGACGCCGCGCTCTTTGAGATCAAATCTCAACTCGTCAAGTCCTAGGACGTTTCAATTAATCGCAGGCTTGTTTGTCAGGTTTCTCTCGTTTATTGTGAGGAGGTTTTTCTCTTCCATAAATCCTTTTAACTGATATATAATCTAATACACAAGAAGCACCTTTTGTTACATTGCATTTGAGTCAAATGTTTCTCGAGCTGCTTTTTATATTAGTTCGCTGAGGTGCATCGATTATTTTTGCTGTAGTATCACCACCACTACAAGTACATTGTAGAAAAGAGAAACCACTTCTTCAATATTGATTATTTTTCATAGTGCCACTTTCTTTAGTTGTAAGATATTTATTCGCTTTAAAAAATACGAAAGTAAAGATTTCGTAGCATTTATTAGATAAGAGACTAGATATACTTTTAGTAAACTTTCTGCCATATTATGTGATGCCATTTACGAGTACCTTCAAAAGGTTTATTAATAAAATATCTGTAATGTAATTGTTTTATTTGATATCTTCGTTCCATTAAAAAAATCTTTAAGATATATTTTATTTATTCATGGAACGTATTATACATTCCAGATTGTGTAGATTTACTACAAAATGGGTGATCTAAAATAAGATATAATAGTACGTGGCGCCTTCTATGTTACAAAGAGATAAACATAACACCATACATAGTTAGCCGCCTGCTACATCTCATAAAATCACAGAGCAAAAATGAGCTGCACGCGCATGCCATCTCAGATCTATGCATAAAATAATGTCCAGTTGCTTTGAGTTTGAATTCTATTTACATGAGTATAATTTATTTCTGTTGGTTTTGTATGTATTGTTTGGAAGTTTTTCCGCGGAAACTGTCACTGTTGAATATTGATCAAAAGTATTTAGAAAAAAAAGCTGAATCAGTATTAAACTTAACTTAGGTACCTATATAAAACGTCGTTTATTAAAATAATCTGTGAACAAATTCCATGAATACTCTGCGTAATTAGATTAATCGATACTAAACTGTTTAACTTATGGCGACTTGGGAATGCCGAGATTTTAATAAGATCAATACGCAATCGAAATGCGTAGTATTTGCGGTGAGATGACGAGAATATGGCCATCCCACATTTGACGCACAACGCAGCGCTAAAATAACGCATCCGTAACGCAGTGGTCTGTCAGATACATACTAGAAAATTCAATGCCCATACTAAAACCACTCAACCGCTGTCGACGCAGACGCATGCGTTATTTTAAAGGGATTGACAATTATAGAATGGATCTGACATACCACTATGTATTAGCGCTGCGTTGAGCGTTAAGTGTGAAAAATACCTCTTGTGTGTTTAGTAAACCACGTGGAGTTCACTTACTCTATTTACATACATATTATTTAATTTATAGGTAATTAATACTGAAGTAGACGACATTTATACTTATTTATTTATTTAAGTAGCTTACAGCCTTAAAAAATATATACAATGTTGTCACGAAAGAATGATATAAGATAATTTTACCAAAATAGATTGTCCTAAGGATCGGTGAGTTTACGTTTAGAATTGTATGAATATGTCATGAAGGATTTTTGCCCAATTTGTCAAATGACTACTGATTTTCCTGCGAAAAAATTTCCGCATGTAGCTGTTCATTGAATTCGGGTTATTTATTTAAGTACCTATTAGACATGAACCACTTTTTATCCTAGTGCGGAAAAGATCGATAATATACTCAAATTAATATAATACGAGTAAGTAGTAATTTATTATTACACGAGTATATGTAATAATTGGCCTTACTAGACAAATAAAACTACTTCCGTAGGTATTTGTTACGACACGTGAACTTTTTATAGATACGAGTATATCGCTCGGAAAGTAAAAGGAAAGAGAGGAAGAAGTCGACCTAAGTACAATCACTATAAAAATAAATATATACGACGTGTTGCATCAGAGTGTCAAATTACTAGCTAAGAGCAAGAATAGTCGAACTCTTTCAAAGAAGTTTAAAAGATAGATGCAAAGAGCACATAGCTAAGTTTATTCTATTATCTGCAATATTTTATACTTACGTACAGAGTTATAATTTTCTGGCTAAACGCCAAGACGAACCGTAATTATTTTATATTGTAATATTATGCTTCCTACATCCTAGTTGACTTATCATATCATAATCGGCTAAATTATTGTTGAGATTTGCTAAGTTAGCCTCCAGAATTCTGGAAATTGCTCCTGTGAGTTTACTTTTGTCGTGTAATCCTGGAATATTTACATAGTTGCAAGGAAATGTGTTCCATATTTGTAGCCATATATATATATATATATAAGTCACATTTATATTTCCCGATGGCGTAGCGGATAGTAGCCCTGGCTTCTACGCCGAGGGTCGTGGGTTCGATCCCCACAGGACACAAATATTTGTTAAGTCGATTTTCAAATATTTGTGTCGAGTCTGGGTGTTTTGTATGTATATTATGTATTTATTTACAAAAAAAAAGTATCTAAGTATTAGTATCAGCTATCTAGTTCCCATAGTACAAGCTTTGCTTAGTTTGGGGCTAGATGGCGCTGTGTGAATTGTCCAGGATATTATATGACGCACATAAATTTATATCGTACCTACTTTAAAATCATAGCTTTTGTTACAAGCTCTATTTACTTTGTGTCAAGAAGTGTTTTTGTGAAATCCTCGATTTCTATGAAATGGTGTTTATTGATTTTACGTGTTTAGAGTTAGAAGGAACATTTGGCACGAACTGAAGGTTCATTTGATTGATTTGACCCGTTTTACTGCACACCACACAAACTACATTGAATAAACTTAATTTTTGTTATTATTCGTAAGACTATCTCAGTTTTCTTTGTAAACCTATTTCAAGTTTTTCCCGTAAACGAAGATACAAAACCCTATCAAAATTGAAGATGCAAATATGATGAACTTCCTACACTATACCCAGGTGGGCTTGATTCATGTTACAATTGAGAAGCCACACCGCGCGTCACCCTGCACCCTGCCTGCACTGCGCTCGCCGACGCAACACTATGTTTATAAAAGCGTGCGCGTGCGCGGGCGCGCATCCTCCAGCCGTCAGCTGCGCGCGCGCCGCGTCTAGTGAAGTGCTTGTTCAGTGACAGACATGAACCTGTATATTGTGAGTTACATTTTTTTATTTACTTTGGTATGTGAGATTTTGATAGACGTGTTTTCAGGCTGTTAGAATTTTTGTAAACCCATGCAGTTTGGAAGTTTTTGTGTGACCGAAATACCTAATCAAAGCAATAACTGTGATCATTGATATGAAAAGATATAATTTTTAACCTGAATTATTTCATTTACAAAATTTAGTTTTGTTCACATTTCAGTTCATTTTCAGTGGTGCGGTCTGAAACACGAAAAATAAGTATTTTTCACGTAGGTAGAGAATTTTCTTTGAAAAGTTCAATGTTTGTTTGTATATTACCAGCTGCCAAACTTTATTCTCATGCCTGTTTATGTATGTTCTCAACAATTAACATGTGTCATTCAACTGAAGGAGATAATGAAGTTGTTATTATGTTGTTACCAACAATGTGAGTTTGCAACACTTTTTAACTAGTGTGAGAACTTGCAATTTATACCAACGAATACTGCTGACTATAAAGCATACTTAAAAATATAATGGGCAGTTTTCTGAGTCGCTATCTCAAAGATTTAGGTATTCAACTACTAAAGCTGCAAAAGTCCACTGCTGGACGTGGGACTAGTGAGCAATAACTCCAAATGGGAGTTATTGCTCACTACGCTTGGTGGATGGATTGACCAGCGCAGTGCAAGGTGTAAATAGTCACTAGGGACGCTGTTGCCCAATTCCTGGACAAATCTCCTTTTTACGACACCTTGAGGTGCCGGTAGATTAGAATAGCACTACGCCCTGTCTTCCCGTGGGGGTCGTAAGAAGCGACCATGGGAGTAACCGACCCAAGCAGACCAGGGACCTGGAGAAGGACAACTCCACATGTAACGGGGTCTCCATCAGGCGCGTGTGACAGAGGTCTATAGTGAGGTAGACTCTTGCAGCCGACCTGGATCCGCACGTATTGACTCGACGTTCCTGTAAAGTCAGCCACGGAGGCCGAGAGGGTGGCGCCGGTCCTGGGCAACCCACAATTACGTCCCAGGCAATCGCAGTGTCTGTGAAGAGGAAACTTCAAGTCTTGCCTCAGAGATTGATAAAATCGTCTGTCACAAACGCATGATGCCAATGATGATGATGATGACAGGTTTAAAAAACCTGCCAAGTCACACAGACTACTAATAAAGGTATACTTTATCGTTAGTTTTTATAAGACTAGAAAGAGATATGAATCTACTCAGTAAGGAGGTTTTTACTATCCCGTCTGCTGTGATATAACATCATATATTTATACAAGTCTGGGACAGTTTGTTCCCCATCAAGAAAACTGCCCATAATCCAGATCAATCAATATTGAAGTCGCCCATCATTAACATATGCCGGGAAAACGTCTTCCTCACACAGGCAAACGTCTTATCCCCACGAGAACACTATGAGCAGCAGATACAATCAATCAAGTATTTAAAGTACACAATTATAATAGAATGTCTCTAATTTCATTGTAATTTGTCATCACGTGAGCATCTAAGCTCTTGGGATGGTTTGGAAGTTGCGATTGCAGGCGGTCGTTTTGTTATCCAACTGTGTCGAAATCTGAAGAGGTAACCAATGGTGTTTCTCTGGTTGAATGCCCATCTGGTGTGAATCTAGACCAGACCACTAGTGGCCTAACGAAGCGAGCAAACACACTCAAGTGAACACCGACACGCATGCGCAGTCCCGTCACCGTCGTTTTTACCAGCCTGATGCAACCAACACAGTGACATACTGACGGTAGTTGGTAGCTCCACCGTATCGGATTTCGACGATAATTACTAATTACCGGGTTGAATGACAATCCGACCGTTTTTATGCAATATTTTAATAAACAAATCTACGAATCACTTCCTGAGGAAGACAACTGAACCAGTCAAGCAAGCGCTGCTAATGAGGGCTACAACACTTGACACAAGTCCTTCCATAAAATTAACTAACTATATTACACCGGGGTTCATTGGGTCAATACTTCTTTTCATGTGGGATATCCACACTATTGACTATGTTATATTGAGAGCTTTTAAGTGTAGAATACGTAACACAAGAGACACAAATTGTAACCAATGTATCATTATCAACATCTATAGTTCCAATTTCGCCTCAGAAGTTCAAATTGTTTTAAAAGTTTTACTTCATACACAGCAATTTCTCGCGCAAGGAATCATATTTCATAGAGTTCTAATGCCAGTAGCAAAATACTTTGATTTAATAACAACTTATGAACAAATAGGACAACTTTTGTGTACAAACTTTGACATCACATTCATATAAACAGGCCTGTACTGTCAAAGTACATACCACCGTAGCATGGTGCGATTGCGTCGTCATCGTTACTGTCACCGGCGGTAGCGGCGTGTGACCGGTGTCGCAATGGGGAGGGTCCGTCTGACATCCATTGTGGCTAATTTGAGGACATTATGAGTGGTCTGCTTAGCAAAAACATTCATATACACACACGCAGCTTACGCATTTTTGAAGCCACCGGAAAGGCAGATTGTTGACGGTTTTAACGGTCGTTTCAACTAGTCTTAAGAAATAGTAGGTGTAGTAACAAGTTAAAAGCGTTTTTTTAACACAGTAGATAATATACCTACAGTTTCATATGAAAGGCGAACCCATCGTTTTTTTGCTTTCTGCACATTTTTTAGCGCATCAGTAACGCATGCGTCTGTTAGATGCAAGGAGAAAGAAACTTCCAGTTTCAATACCGACACAGCAGGAACGCGTAAACTTGCGTTGGCATGTGTCTCTTTGTCTTGTGAGTCCTGAGAACTTCATAACATGTCCCGATCAAATTCTTTGTTATTTTCTCAGCTGACGATTACTGTTTATTAGATTTGTTGGCAAAAAATTAACAAAGACTGTCAATATCACGTTTGGCTTAAGCCAACTCTTTGGAACAATGATCTTTTGCAACAATGACCGATTGATTGAGTCCTGGTACTTCTGATTGAATTGTTAAAAAAGATTATGCCTTAATAATGTCCCCTGACTCACAGCTCTTGCCAAATGCAGGCGAAACTCCCAGTAATAAAACTCTAAAATTAGGTCCTGTTGGAACTTTAATATCTTAGTCGTGATCGTGAGTAGTTGCGTCGTGAAGTCGTAAACAGCAGGACAGAGGGCGGAGGTGAACGCACCCTTAATGCGACAAGTTCAAAGGAAAATTGTCAAACGATGCAAAAAGTACCTCTTTTGCGGGTCTGTACACTCTGACTATCCTGCAAGAGGTGGCATAAAGGTGTGATGTGAGAGACAGTGGGAATAAAGTAAGGCTCTACGTTGCAGACAAAAATTTGAACCTTTTTGACTGAGGTAGGTTATGTTTTAAGAGAGTAAGTTTGTATATTATGAACAAGTGACATTGAAATTACCTTTATCGGGTCCTTGTTTTCTAATAATTATGGCTTTTGCAAGCAGTAGCACGGATAGAAGAAAGAGCTTGTTGATAAAATAAATTGCGCAATTACCTTTGTCCAAAGGTAATTAATTATTTGTTAAAGGAATATTGCAAGGCCATTATTGGGTATATTAAAAAATATATATGACGTCCCCTTCATATTTTCATGTATCATCTGTATCCAAATATTTTGGTAGTAGATACTCACTCACAATTAAATCTGTATTAACGTTTGAAACTTGTGAACAAGGCTAGTGATGGAGGTAGCACACGCATGTGATGTTACGTGTCGAATGGCAAGTGAACGACCGCCGAAACGAGGTTCACAAGGCCAGGGACAAAGCCTTAAGTAGGTACGCTTTATTTACGATCACCAACCTGCCTGGCGAATCCTACATTGTACCAGACCCCGCTGCAGTGTGCGGTGTTTTGAACTATGGTAGCAAAATCGTACTTACATCCTTTCTCATTGCGGTGCGACGGAGCTGTATGGGGGTACGGTTCGCTCCGCAAGGATTCGTGCGCAAGGGAATTCGACAAAGCAGGCCGGAGCGAATTCTTTGCTGCCGCAACCGCGTCCGGACACGCGAGCGGTATCCTGTGCCAGTGTGCTCTTTACGTCATTGACTTGTTTTCCTGCTGAATATCTGAAACTATGAGTCAGCTTGAGCTAGATATTTTATTTCTTTTGTTTTGTTAGGAGCAGAGTCAACGTTCGCGAAAACATTTTCTTGGAAATGTAAAATACGTCAAGAGATGCATTGTGGTCACAAAATAGGCAATGTCATTGTCCAGATCATCAACTTACTTCGACTGAAGCGAGGTTAAGCCTGCGTTTAGTTCCGTAGAGAAATAATCATCAAAAAATTCGAACTGTCGTGCTCGCATTCGGATGGTTTGGATTGCTGTATTGCAGGTAGAGTTTTAAACTCTTGAGAGAGATAATATTATCCTGCGTTTCGAGATATTTACAATAACTTCCATTTTCTTTTTTTTTTAGGCTATTCTTGCCAATATCTATGGATTCGTAAAAAGCTTTTCACTTAGCTAATATTTATGAGAGACTGGTGCGGAGAAGAGCCACCTCATCCTCGTGGTTTGCTGAGCGCGTGCGCACGCATCATGGCGTCTCGGACACGTCCCGTTTAAGACTACAATGGCCGCTGAGCCGATCTGGGTGAAGGCTCGCACACACACCACATACTAATACGATCACTATGAGATCAATCATTCGACAATTATGTCATTCTAATATAGGTAGTAAAAAATGCATAAATTTTAACCGCCATCCTTTAATTTTACCATTTCAACAGTGTAGGTAATGTAGGTCAACCGCAAATTTTAAATTACTTGAACATGAAATCAAATATTTTTCGAATAATACATACTCGTAAAAGTTACGAACCAAACGCAAGCAAAATACGTGGGTCGAAGTCAAAGATCTAGTAAAAGCAATTTAAAAATATATTTCGCATATTTTTGAATCCAAGAAATAGTAACATTACAACTTATAATTTTATAAGTTAGCATAATATTATAAAGTAGTATTACATAGGTAAATCACAGGATTGTCTGTCTGTCCTTAGGATATCCGGTCGTTAAGGCGGGACTTATTCGCGTCTTTGTGTTTAGTAATTTGCTTTGTTGCGTGTGATGTGGCAGACGTTGTGTGTGGTGTGACCTAGTTACATTCAATTACCTACTTATTTTAATGGGTGTCATCCTAAACACTTACTTTAAATTTTACACAAAACTTACGTTTACTTTAAATTGTCATTCGTCAAGTTAACATAAACTGAAAGAATACTGTGCAAAACTTATTATTATGTTACTTAACCTAGTAGATTCGTAAAATTCTGCAACGACTAGACGATCTATACAAATCACCTTCGTTTTCTAGTTCTGAACCCCGTAAAAACCCGATTTACTCCGTCTGTACACTTTATAGAGTTTTCAAAGTCAAAAACATACTAATTAAATTACCTACGTGATTACGAGCTCAGGCGTAATATATAATAGACTCTTCAACTTCTCGGCGTTTATTTCAGGAAGTAAATACGTAATATTAATGTAATAAAATGAATATTTATGGTTGGGTTACTCAGTTGCTTGGAATCAATTCGTGCATACAACAACTGTATCGAAACTTCAATCAAACGGAAACAGTTCCTATGTAATTATTGTTCAATGTAACATTTAACCATTTACAGATTCTTCTTACTTAACAATGTTATGTACGTAAGTACTCCTATTTGGACATAGCATGGAAAGTCAAAATACAGGGTGTTAGGCAAAGTACTAATTTCCTTTAAAGGATTCTTTTGAATCATCATCAGCCCATGAAACTGAACAACTTTCCCCAAGAACCATTAGGTTGGAATATGAAGTTTTTTTGGATCTCGCATACCTACAACCTGACACGGTACATTTTGTATGGGAGGACCAATTTTTTAAATATTTCGGCCTATGTTCCTTTGGAAAAGTTGTTCAGTTTCATGGGCTAGTTCAGCCCCTGAGAGGAAGTAAGAAATTTTCTTAACACCCTGTAAGTTAAAATATGACTATGACAACTCACACAAAAAATCTTTGATGTAATATTATTAA
Source organism: Keiferia lycopersicella (assembly GCA_029255805.1). Taxonomy (NCBI): domain Eukaryota; kingdom Metazoa; phylum Arthropoda; class Insecta; order Lepidoptera; family Gelechiidae; genus Keiferia; species Keiferia lycopersicella. Next base: position 134,587 of record JARACZ010000026.1, read on the forward strand.
CAAACCTAAATCCTGTGACTGAGTTATACGCAGATGTTTCTCATATTTAAGTTACAGCTATGATCTTTATAATAATAACCTATATGCGAAGTCAACTGCATAGATCTACAATTAATCAAAAATAGCAATTACCTAAGTGACAATAATCTGACGCTAGATTTATTTATTACCATAGGTATGTCCCTTGGCTCCGTCTGCTTTACGTAGAAGGAATATATAAATAAACATTAATGTTAATTTTGTTTGTTTGTACCGGAGTTTGTTGCGAAGATGCGCTATTGATTCCGGAATCATTCGCCTGCTGAAATATATGCGTTTGATGGTTGCAAAAACACCTAGTTGTGATGTAATAAGTTCACAGAATAAGCTGAAATGCAGGCTACGTGCATTTGCAACTTAGAATCAGAATATATCGATGTATATCTAACTTGTTTAAAATGTAAAATTTTTAGTTGCATTAGATGTGTATGAAATATGGAAACTTGGCTGTAAAATCTTCGATTTCCTTACACTGAAGCAAAACCATCAAAGATAAAGAATTACGTAAGCCTTCGTACTTTTATTCTTCCCGTCCTGTGATCTTGAACTAAGGACAATGCTTTGCGAAGATGTCAAGGAAGGTTAGTGTGCAATTGTCGTACTTATAGAATTTTAACATCTAACTATGATTCAATTGAACAGTCTAAAATTAAGACTTTTCGGTCAAAAATGCCTGAGAAAAGATGACCGCTCTCTAAAAAGTTACACATATCAATTTGTACCTATAAAATTATATTAGTTAACGCAAATTCTATCGAATTGGGTTTCAGAGGAAGTTATTTAGAAGAATTTATACCATGGCACACTTCACCGTAGTGCGATAGGCCTAGCTCTGCTGTTCGTCCTTCATTCAAGTGATTTTTTCTCGCATTTTATCTAGCCTTCCCTTCCTCTTGTTTCAGGGTATTCTTGCGGCGCTGGTAGCGGCGGTCACCGCGGCGCCGCCCCCGCCGTCTGCGCAACGCCAGTACCAACAGCCTGCGCCTGCGCATCTACAGTTCAATCCGTGAGTGTGTTTCGTTGCTATTCATGTCTCAAACGGCATTACTTGCTTACAAAAGTTCTGTTTCAGATCTAAATTATCTCACACTCTTCTTTTATAAGAAAGAATGATTGTAGAGGATTTTATTTCTGCAGAATAGCAAACGAAATCACAATGGTGATCGAAATCACAGAAGCACAACTCACATTTTGCTCTTCCACTGTTGGTAAATGCTTTGACAAGAGTTTGATGTATTGCGACTGTAATTTCAACAGGCGGCTATAAAATTAATAATCTTCAAAGGTGTTTTCCTAGGTATAACTTACGTACGTATTTGATTGGTGTTGATTTTAGAAAGATTATAATCTTCATAATTTATTGTTCCTTCAATTCCAGTTATGATGGATACCTGATGGACAACTCAGACGTGGCGCCGTACTACAACAACATCGTGATGAGTCAGGCCGAACAGAAGCAGGGCGAGCGGGGTGCAGCGCCGGAGCGGCTCGAGAGCCTGGAGCCGGACAGCGAGGTGGAGCTCATACCAGGCGCGCAGCAGCCGCAGCAGCCTCCGCAGCAGGTACGATAGATAATGCCGGTAGCATATACTTAATGGCAAAAATTTCTAGGAAACCTGCAGAACTCTAGCCATGCCTTCTACATTTTGTATTTGATCTTGGTCCGTACCTCCTTCGAAGTCACTAAAGGATTATACAGGACATAGATATTTTAAATTTCTTGTAGCGCAAGTAAGGTTAACCAGAGTATTGCAAGAGTTTCCTGCAATAGACATTGATAACCAGTTAGAATTTATCCTAAAGGAAAATTTAAACCGCTATAAATGAAGGTGTTCCTTTTAAGTGGCATTTTAGAAGTTGAATACAGTACCTTCATCCAGCCAAAAGCAAAAAAAATGTAGAAGAATAGACTCCAGTGGTTACAATAGTAACCACTATAGCATAGCGTAGCGTACTATAGCATACTGTAGTAGTATAGTGGTGGTTCTCATGTTTCAGAGTCCAGTGAACCCGCAGGTGCCAGGGCTGGTGCCCGGCCAGCGAGGAGTGTTCATCGTGCACATGCCCGTGCCAGGCCTGCGCCCCGGCACCATCGGCGGCTACCAGCCCGTCTACATCGTCGCCGCCGCTCCACAGGGCAACCCTGCCTATGCCAACGGTACGTGCAGACACAGACAGCAAATGAAAGAGTAAAAACTGGTGGAGGAAAGTTTATTTGTACGCGGCATTTTCATCGGCGCGGCGGCTGCTAGTCCGTGCTCAGCTCTACATTTGTAGTGGTCTAAAGTGCAGTTGAATTACTACTTAAAGCTTCATAATCCAGCATCCTAAGCGTTGATGTCTTTAGTATGGGACTATCAAAATGATTCGTAGAATCTTTTAACCCGGTTTAATACTTAGAATGTACGATTTGTAGAATTCTTTTTCTTCTTTCCTGTGGGACACGTAAGCTTACAACCCAAAGAACCTTCGTGTCACAGGTTTTTAATTGCCTACTACTTACTACTAATGTGGACGACGACCGATGTGGCGCAGTGGTAGTGCGACTGCCTTTGACGCAGAAGGTCCCGGGTTCGATTCTCGGTGGGTCACTCACAAAGTTGATATCTATCACTTTGTGAATTTGTTCCCAGTCTGGTTAGGACATTGCGGGCTGCGATAACTACGCTGGGGTTGCTGAAGTGATACACAGGAGTACGTTGATTACACTGAATACCTTTATTACTCACATACATCACCTTATATACTATTCAGAGATACTTACTAATACGTGCTTTATTTGGGAGAGAGAGGCCTATCTAATCATCTAATCATTGGCGTGCTAGTATGCTTCTTAGCATATCACACCTCCCCTGAAAAGGATAGGCGTCCCTCCCCTGAAACGAGCCTCCTTAAAATAGGAAAAAAAAAAATGATAAATTTAAAATATTAATACACTAAAAGATAAAATATTTTCACTCATTAAATTTCTTAGTTCTATTCTTATGCACTAAATAATCTTTATTATTCTTAATTACCTTCACATTTTCGCCTAAATCTCTTATTACAACATATGGACCTAAATACAAATCATTTAACTTATTGTAATTTTCATTTTTTATTAAAATTAAATCTCCTTCCTTATAACTAATTTTATTTAACTTGTTATCGAAACTAACTTTTCTAATTTCTTTTGATTTCAATAAGTTATTTCTCGCATCCAATTGTGCCTTCTGTAACCTATATTTTAATTCCAATGGATAATTATCATGTATATATAATGGTTCTACTCTACGTAACAAATTATTTGGTATATTACAATTTTTCCCAAAAACTAACTCATAGGGGGAATACTTCGTACTCGTGTGAACTGACGTATTATAAGCGAAACACCAATACGGTATCCAAGAACTCCAATTTGATGATTGCTTGGCTTGAATTCTTAAATAACAACCCAAATGTTTATGCCAATTTTCTAAGGATCCTATACTCTCATGGTGATATGGTGTCGAATTAATTTTCTCAATAGATAGCAATTTACAAACATTTTCTAATATGGAATTCATAAATTCCGTTCCACAATCAGTTGCAATTATATTCGGAACACCATATCTCATGATGAAATTTTCAACCAAAGTCCTGGCCACCGTATCCGCTGATTTGTCTGGAATAGGATATGCTTCGACAAACTTCGTCAGTTCGCACTGTAAGGTAAGTATATATTTATTCCCACTATGATCAACCTCCAACGGTCCAACAGTATCTAAAAATATTTTCTCAAAAGAAGAGGTAGCTGTGGAAGTTATACACATTTCCTCCTTAATATTCCTATTTATGAATTTCTGTTTTTGACATTCAGCACAATGTTTTACATAATTCGCAACGTCTTTGTACATATTATTCCAGTAGTATTTCTTCCTTATATTCTTTACCATTTTAGTGATCCCAACATGCCCACTAGACGGCAATAAGTGATAATCGTTCAAAATCACTCTTATCATTTCCTTGTCGCTTATCCTCTCTACATCACTTACAATGCATAAACGAGGAAACAAATTATTTTTAGAAGCTTCTTGTGTCAATATTTTAATACAATTCTTATTGAGCTCATTTTTAACCAATACTAACTCTACTATACCATTACTTTTACATAATTTTATCAGCTCTCCCATCGTTGCGTCTCGGCGCACCTCCGTTAGTAAAGAGTCCTGACTTATGTAAAATGTAGAGTTACTAAAAATAATATCCCTTAAGGGTTGATTACCTTCTATACCTTGAATAGTCTTTAAATATTTGTTCGAACAAACTACCAATTCCACGTCATTTGAAGTTTTTTTGATAATATCCACTACTTTAGGCCGGCCGGAACCTAAGAGCGAACTATCATTCCCCTCACAAACTCCTCTGTCATATCCGGTGTCTTCCAAACGCCGTTTCATAGAACGCGTTAAAACTCCTACAAAGTTTGTATTTAAACCTTTCAACTCCTCCGACGTCATAATAATACGTGACAAAGCATCTGCCGTTACATTTTCCGACCCCTTCACATACTCTATCTCAAAATCAAACTCCTCTAAAGCAAGCCTAAACTTTGTCAACCGACTATTAGGGTCCGTCATACTAAATAAGTGCACTAATGGTCTATGGTCTGTCAAAACTCTAAACTTCCTACCAAACAAGTAAGGACGAAATTGTTTAACAGCCCACACTACAGCTAATAACTCCTTATGTATTGTTGGATAGTTCATTTCTGATTTATTTAGCTGTCTACTAGCATAAGCTACAGGCTTATTATTACTATTTGACAAAACAGCGCCTAAGCTTACACCACTCGCATCTGTCTGCAACCTGAACACATTCTCTTCCGAAAAATCTGGATACTCCAGAACTGGTGGCGAACAAAGCGCCAACTTTAGGGTTTCAAACGCTTTTACACATTCCTCTGACCACTGGAACTCGACATTTTTCTTACATAATCGATGCAACGGAAAAACTACTCGCGCAAAATCCTTTACAAACTTCCTATAAAAATTAGCAAAAGCTACAAAACGCCGAACTTCGTCTACGTTTTTAGGAACAGGATAATTACGCAACACCTCAATCTTGCTACTGTCAGGCAATACTCCGCTCGGTGTTATCACGTGTCCCAAATAATTAATCTCTTTCTTCAAAAACTCACATTTACATGGATTTAACTTCAAATTGACTTTCCTGAACCTATCTAACACCTTTACCAGATTAACATTATGCTGATGTAAACTTTTCCCAAAAACTATTACGTCATCAAGATACAAAAAACAAACTTCGTAATTTAACCCTGACAAAGCCATGGACATGAGCTTAGAAAACACACTCGGACTTGTCTTCAACCCCATTGGTAGTCTCTTCAGCTGGTACTGTTTATCTGCTGTAAAAGCTGTGTACTTCCTACAATCTGGAGACAACGCTAACTGATAATAACCTGAACTTAAATCCAAATGTGAATAATACAAACACCCAGATAAAGAATCAATTATCTCCTGTATATTTGGCAATGGAAATTTTTCGTCAACTATTTTCTTATTCAAAAGCCTATAATCAATCACAATCCTCCACTTCCTTTCATTACTACTATCCAACTTCTTCGGTAAAAGCAACAAAGGAGAAGACCACTCACTAGAACATTCCTCAATTATGCCATCATCCAACAGCTTGCCAACCTGTTGGATGATGGCATAAAGTGACAACCAATGTAACTAATAATGAATTCGCGAGTGTTTTGCGGCAGTTCAGTGTAGTTTTAAGGTGTTACTTATAGTGTTTATTTACGAATGGCTAGTTTGCAAAGACTTCTAGAAGAGTTAAAGGAAGTTCGCGATAGCGTAGTGAAATTAGCAAAAGATAAACGGCTAACTGCGCAAGGGCAAACTTAGTTATTAAAAGCGAGATTGATTAAGGAAGATTTTGATAATTTGATTAAAACTTTAAATAAAATAGAGGTGGTAGCTGAGGATTTAAGATTAATTGTTCAAATTTCGGAGCAATTTAATTCGCTGTTCCGGGAAATAGAGTCTTTAGTCAGCACAATGGCGTCTTTTGATTTAAAAACAGCGCTTACGCTGCTTCCGGTAGTTGATAATAATAGTGAAACCCAGTTGGGACAACTTATAGACGGACTAGAATTTTATAAAAGTACCTTGAAGCCAGAGGAACACAAAATGTTAGCTGATTTCGTGCTTAGGACTCGGCTATCGAGTAGGGCTAAAGTTAGACTAAGCAAAACATATATGAATGTTGATAGTCTGATTGGAGATATCAAAAAGTTTTTATTGAAAAAAAAATCGTATACTGCAATTTTATCGCAATTACAGCGGTGTAGGCAGGGCAGCAGGAGTATAGCGTCGTTTGGCGATGAGATCGAGAAGCTGATGACTGACCTTACGTTGGCCCAGGCTGATGGGGATGAAGGAGTCCAGAAGATCCTGAGTCCACTAAACGAGAAAACAGCTGTAAAGCGTTTTGCCGATGGGTTAAATAGCCAGCGGATTGGGACGATTGTCTCAGCGAGAGGCTTGAGTTCTCTTAGGGAGGCAATTTTGGTCGCATTGGAGGAGGACGACGTGGTCCCAAATACATCAGAGGGTTGTATGAGTTTTGTGGCTGGACCGAGGCGCTGGTCTCAAAATAGTTACCAACGTGGTAATAATCATATTTGGAATAATGGCAGAGGTGGAGGTGTGAAGCTATCTAATGCGCGCTATGTAGCGAGTCAGCAAGGTCGGGGCCGCGTGAATCATACGAACAGAGGTCGTAGTCACGGTAGTCAGCAAAATAATCATAGCCAATCTTATCGGCCATTCGCGCGAAATAGAGTAGTGAACTGTGTAGAGTCGCAAGACACGTGCCCGAATGAAGATGAGTCTCAGAGCACGTTTTTTCGAGACCACGAACAGTGACATAGAAATATTTAGTTATGGAAAGGGGAATCACGTAGTCTTCGATAGTTATGATAAGCGGTTATCTTTGTTAGTGGACACGGGTGCCAATATTTCGATTTTAAAGTTAGGATGGTTACAAGGGCTGTTAGATAAGTTTAAAGTAGTGCCAGATAGGCTTAGAATAAAAGGGGTATGTGGAGATCTAGTTTCTGTAGGTTATATTTATATTGATTTATGTTTGGATGGATATAGTTTTTCGCATAAGTTTTATGTTTTTGACGATTTGCAGTGTAAGAAAGATGGCATTTTGGGTGAAGAGTTTCTGTTGAAGTACAAAAGTTCTGTGGATTATGAGAAAAGGGTAGTTAGTTTTCAACATAATTCAGGTGTAAAATTATGTACGGAATTGTTTTTAGGTCAAGAGCAGACAGTGACTGTTCCGAGTAGGTGTGAAATTATTAAGTACGTGCCAACAGCGTTAAAGGGTGTTTATGTTATTCAGTGTAATCAACGTACTCCTGTGTATCACTTCAGCAACCCCAGCGTAGTTATCACAGGCTGAACCACCCGATTGTCCGTAAGTAAGATGGTTCCGTGTTTCGGATGGCACGTTAAGCCGTAGGTCCCGGTTGCTGTCTATGATCACTTAGACGGCGGTCGTTACACAACCATGTCAGAAGCCTACTACTTGTAGAAGGCGGTTGAAAAATTCTGACACTAGGGTTCATCGGGTCGTAGGACGACTCGGTGTCCCACACGAAAAGAAGAAGAAGAAGACTTACTACTAATAAAAAAGTCGTCGCACCGCTAATTTGATCTACTTATCTGGACTGTATAATATTGAATGCTGACTCTGTGTCTGTTTTATCTACCCAGTTCCCGGCGCACATGTGGCCCCAGGGGTCCAAGGTGTCCAAGGCATTCAAGGTGTCCAAGGCGTCCAAGGTGTTCAAGGCGTACAAGGTGTCCCAGGATACCAGAACGCCATCCTCATCAACCCAGCTAGACCTGGCCAAGCCGTGTCGCCGTACTTCGGCTTCCCAGCAGCACAGCCCCAATACCCTGGAGGCCAACTGCAGTATCCTGGTCAACCGCAGTACCCTGGGCTAGCTGGACTACTGTTTGGGCCAGGGCCACAGAACCTCGGGCAGGGGCCGCAGAACCTCGGACCCCTGGGCTTCCGAGGAGGCTTCGAGCAGCAGCTGTACCAGGCGCACCTGCAGCAGCAGCTCCAGCAACAAGCGCAGCAGCAGCGGCTGCAGCAAGGACAGCAGGACCCTGCTTATGCTTACCAGTAAGTTTAGTTCGACTATGTTTAATACTTTTCATAAATGAAAACAAGAAACTGAAAAACTTACAAGCGTCGACTAGGAATAGAGACTGGGCCGCTTAGAGTACCGGCCCAATGCACTGCCACTGAGCTGAAGACGCACCGGTCGGCGTTCGTCAATTTCTCAATCTTTTTATAGTCGTCTCGAAGTGACGATCTTAGCGGCATCTAGGTAGTAGTACTTGATTAGATTCCTGGTCTATGCTTGTCAATTTTTCAATTTCTTATTTTCATTTTTATGCGAATAATATAGCACTTTGTGTGAAGTAAATCCCAATAAAATGACACTCTTTTATCTAAAAACTAACATCTTTTCTAAGAGGGTCTATATGTATTCGTCTACTAACTGACCATCTTCACGACGCTTCAGGCAAGCGGGTCCTCAACAGCAGCAGCAGCAGGTCGAAGGTCCTCGCGGAGGAGCAGTCCACCTGCAGCAGCTCATCGGGCTGCAGCAGGCGCAGCAGGCGCACGCCAACAACCAGCAGAGAACTAATGGTTAGTGGAACATCATATCTCTCTGTATTGTAAATACAAATACGTACATAAAGATTTATGATGAAAATCAGTTATCGGTAGCCTTGTCAGGTGCCTAAGACTTCGCAATATGTGCTCAATATAAATTCATTATACTTAGATTAAAGGTCTCGCTGGCGAGCATAGCGAAACCTACAATCATCTAAGACTTACACGTTCATCTATCATTTTATCAATTTTTCTCGTGTGCTAACGCTATTAATTGCATCTTTTGGAGGTGGCGACCCTTGTTCAGCATTGACTTTAAGCAGATAGAAACCCCAATCAATATGCCACATCAGCAGCTGGTCACTTGGTATGTTCTGTTGCAGAAGCGTTACAAAGCAGCGAGCAGCAGAAGCGGATAGGCGACGCGAGCGAGAGCCGCAGCGTCGAGTCGAAGGAGGCGCCGGCGCAGAGCGCGCGCGCCGCCAAGCCTGCGCCCGCGCACCCGCACCAACACGCGCAGAGGAACAACAAACTATAGGATAGGACTTAGTAGATAGCGGAGAACTAAGCTCCGTCTTTATAAACCGCACTCAAAGTAACTCTGAGATCGATCTTGAGTGCGACTTTGAGATGCTGTATGGACTGATATTTGTCAAAATCGCTCTTGAGATCGATCTTAGAGTTAGGTGCGACTTATAAATATAGACCTTAGATGGCGGACAAGAGCCGTTTTGATACAAAGATGAGTAGTCGATAATATTTAATACTCGTAAAAATTAAATTATCTGCATCATCTGATCACACCTCATAATGTGTAAAACTTATGAAGTTTGTACAAGACCTTTGACACCATTAGAGTAGGTTACCATTAACAGTGCAGATATTTTTTGTATTTTTGTACAAAATATGTGCAGAAATATAAATAATATCTATGTGATAGACATTATTTTAAAACCCTCACTCAACCCTAAGAAGTGAAGTTGAATTCGAAGTCGACTTGAGTTGAAGTATTGTAAAGAATCCTCAAAAACGTGATTTTTGTAACTTAACTTTAAATTAACGAAAGTTACCATTATGTAAAAAATAAAATAAATAAATTAAAACTTTAAACTGTTTGTTGTTGTTTGCCCCAGCCTTAGATCGAATCTAACTAACCCTATGTAAATTGACGTATTATTTTGGGCACAGAATCTGGTTTCTAGGTCTAATTCAATTTACCAGTAGCGAAAACGTGCTAGCTCTTTACACCTAGCTGTAAACTGTCATAGATATCGCACTGTAGGGCTGCACTCTTCCAATTAAAGGCTATAAGCAGTAATAGTTGACATTAATCTGACGGCGGAGAACTGGACCAGTGCGATATAACGCGCTGTCCACTAACTCAGCTGCAGGCTACAATTATGCCTGCACTGCCGCACAGGGCTTATTCTGAATAGATATTAGATAGTAGTTTCATAATAAAGGTATCAAATTGATGTTACGATTGTTACCAAGTAAGTACTATGTAAAATAAAGTCTGTATACCACTTACGGTTGCAGTACCACACTCACACACTGCACCTACTCGTACCTCATTCCATAATCAAACTTCCTGCATCAATCAGTCTACCTAATCCTACGAATATGGTGGATCGTACACTTACCGCACAACGGAGCGCTATAATAACGCATACGTAATGCAGCGGTTTGTCAGATCCATACTAGAAACGTCAATCCCCATACTAAAACCGCTCAACCGCAAATAACGCAACCGTAACGCATTCGTCGACAGAACTATGTACCTACATGATGACAGCAGTATGTAATGACAGTATGCTATGAACATCCACATAAAAAGGTCAAGGTACGACACGGCTGGTACTGATTGAAATGAAATCCGTCCAATCCAGCAGGAGTCCAACGTAGCAACGTAGGTCCAGTATGAATTGCAGAGGAATAACACCGTGCCTAAGTTGATATACAGAAATGGAGCGATAGTGCACGTCGTGCGCGGGCGCAGGCGGCCGGCCGACGCGCGCGCGCCGCCTCCCGCGGTCGGCCGCCTTTCTACCGGCCCCGGCTCTAATTGCAGCCGCTACAGCTAGAGAAATGCAGGATTGTTGTAGAGGCAAATTCCTTTATTATTGCTATTATTCACCTACATCACTATAGTGACATTTCATTTGCTTTAGCCATAAAACTTTATTGTACGACAAGCACTGCAGTTCTAATGTAGCGCATAGGCGCGATCTCTGACTACGAACCTTTTTTTAACTTTTTTGAAATTAAGAGAACACTAATGAATAGGGAGGATTGTCTTGATTATTAGCGTGGTAGAATTGATTCTTATAAGTGTAAAATTGTTTTGGCCTTGCATTGTATTTCGTTTTCTCGTGTCGATGGCAAATTTAGAGTGTGCCCAAATTTAGCCGCGCGGACAGCATTTTCTGTGGCTTTCATGAGGTCATCAAACGTGCAGGTATTGCTTCTTGACAAGTAACATCTCTATACACTACTCTAAACCCGAGATCCCTTCAGTCGTTAGAGACAGTTCTATTTCAGTTCGTAAATAATTCAAGCCTAAGCTTAGCAAGTCTTCAATGTCCCGTAAAGCCTGGTCACCGACAGCTGCCAGCCATTAAGCCTCTGCCGGACCTCCTTCATAACAGTAACTTCATAATACATTTCAGACCTCGCTGCCGTTACTGCATGCTACACTGTATATTAGACCTCGGCGAGTAACGGAGGCCCTTCCTGCTATAATTAAAGTACTCACAGATCAACCGGATATTTTTTTTATGTATGCTTACCCCTAGAGCAGATGACCATTCAAAGCTTACAAGCCAAAAGCGAAAGGGGTCAGCTAGCTTATATCTTTCCTCTTAATTAGTCTTGATAGATTTGTCTAAGGTAGATCGCACACTTAACGCACAAAAATATCGCAGGGGTCTGTCAGATCCATACTAACTATACTATGGAGAACGTCATTTCCCATACTAAAACCGCACTCGACGGACGACACTGAGTGTGAGCGGTTTTAGTATGAGGATCTGACAAAACGCTGCGATGTTTCAGCGCTCCGTCGTGCGTCAAGTGTGCGATCCGACTAATACGAGTAATCGGTAAAAAGAAATTATCCGTCATACGTTTTAGATAATTAGAGAACGTTTGACATAAATAGATAATGATTATTATTGTACATAAATTAAATGTATGGATGTCATAGGTACCTAATAGATGTTGTAAGTAAAGGTTCTGTAAAATACCCTTTTTCTCACACCCAATATTGTGAGAGCTTATTTTTGGATTATGTAGATTGTAGGTACTAAAATTGGAAGTTGTAAACATCAGCTAATTGACAAAAATCGCGGATAATATTTAAAACGGCATCAAACATCCGCCGGAAGAGATGTGATTATAAGTCCGTTATTGCTAATATTTGCTTAACTGACAAGATGTAGAGCAGATAAAGATTTGAGTCATTATTTCTTTAATGCAATTCAATAAAATTTCCATACATAAATACACATATTACGCTCATATTCCATGCGTAGTAGACAGAGCGTTAACGGCCGTAAAATACGAATTTCCTATATTATCTTTTTTTCATGCATGCAGTAAAATTTGGTTCACTAAACATTGTCTCTACCAAAAATTTCACTAATTCGCTTGGCTAGGCAGGCATACGAGTACTTAATTACATAATTATCTTCAATCCGTCTGTATGTGCTAATCAATGCTGTAATAATTCAAACAAACTTGAGCAGGTAATGTAGACTTAGTGTAAACAGCGATTAATAAGAAACCTCTCATAAACAGGGTTTCTATTTCCTCAAATAATAAAATTTTATGATAACGTTTCATAGAGAGTCCCTCAAAGTATGTAGGTTTATGTTTTTGCTTGACTTGAAGTGATTTTACTTTCTCACTTTAGTTTAGATCTCACTAACCTGATCCAGTAACCACGGCCAGTAATGCACTTCCGACCAACTTAACAACCTCAGTAGAACACACTTACGTTGATGACTTTGTGACTAATTGAGACAAGAAATCTGGTACATAGTCAATTACGCTCGAGGAAGTATTTTTATTGGGCGTAATCACCTGTTGATTGGTCTGGAGAGCATAAAGCGCACTTGAGTAGACAATGGTGTTGGTGTTTGGTGCTTGTGTTGCTCGTGTTGCTTGTGGTGGTCGGTAATTTGGGCGTCTCTCGGCGCAAATGAAGATGGAATCGCTTTCCAAACGAAAGGTGCAGACGCGAGATAGGTGCAATTATCTGGCGTCTGCTACCGGGGATACCTAGGGCTACCAAGCGGAGTTAGAAGATGAATGTGTTATTGGGTTAGTTCCACTGACACCAAGGTTTATCGGGTCGATCATCGCATTGGTGTCCCGCGCGATTGAAGAAGTAGTATAGCCCCACGCCATAACATCAATCTTTGATAATGACCCAACAAGGAGGCGCACCACCTCGTATCTTAAATTTTTTGGCTAAGGCTATATGAAGGGATAAAGGCATTGTACAGGAATATCCTAGTCAGTACAATTATAGGAACTGGAGTAAGTTTGAGATAAGAAGTGATTCCTACTTCATGTGCAGCTAAAAATACCTCCTGGTTCACATAATTGTCAAGCAACACTAGGCAGATAGGTCATTCCAAGGCTTTTAGTTGCTCTGTATCCTACTGTGAAGGTTATTTTAAAACGATTTCTTTTTCTACGCCTAATGTGAAAATTTGTGAAATCTGAAAGCCTGGTAGCCCTACCACCGAGCCAATTACGATCTTTTTGCCGGACCCGTTACCTCAGCTAAGATGCGGAGCAAAAACGTTGCGGGCGCAGTGTACAGATCCCCGTCGCGCGCGCCGCACGCGTCACCGTCACCGCAGCATCACCGCACCATGGCCCGCGCCGCCGCCGCCGTCCTGCTGGTCGCGCTCGCCTGCCTGCACGCCGCCGCCGCCAGGCCCGTCAGGAGGACCCTCAACTTCAACATGTTCCTCCTGCAGCCCAACAAGAACAAGCCCGACGACCGCTTCCTCATCACCACCGACGGAGTCTCGCGGTTCGGGCCGATCCTCGAATACTTCATCCAGAGAGTCCAGGGCATGATGTCGGTGAGGGTGCCGGAGAACCACACGCCGCCGAGCAACGAAAGGGTGCCGCTGGCGGACGCCGCGGAGAACGAGGTGGACGGCGCGCCGGCCGGCCCGCAGCAGCAGCAGCAGTCGCGCATCATGCCGGGCGTGGTGGTGCGGCCCTCGCGCAGCAAGCCCGGCACCTACGAGGTGGAGATCGACGTGCTGGTCGACGACGGACAACCCGACAACAAGAAAAACGACGCCAAGAAAAACTATAACAGAATATAAACTTTCCTCCGCGGTGATATTTCTATTATCTTTTGCATTTATTAATGTAAGTGTAGTGCATCGTATTTAATTTATTTATTTATTCTCGCCATATAAGTTTAAAATACATTTTTTGTTGTATATTTTCTTGTGTTGATTTCAATTGTCCGTGATAGTTGTGATTGATGAGGACGCGGTGTAGTTGGTAATTTGCAATTGTGATGATGATCATTGATGCAGTACGGGGTTCGATACCGATCTGCTGAGTAATGTTGACAGCAGCTTAGCATACTAATTAATTAATTAACCAGAACTGAGTGAAACTGAAGATTCTTTGTAGAGAAAATTTATGATTTGCACATCGCCTTGTTTGTTTAGTGTTCCTTGGAAAACTTTCACACCCATTAGAAAACGTTCTGTTCAATAGATGTTCTAATTATGCTAATATAGATTTTGTGAAAGAAACCTAAACGACTTCTTAACTAAATGTAAATCAATATTGATTATTGGTATGTTTTTCTACATACATGCAATAACAATAACAAATTTGAAAGTTATAAAAAATTATACAATTACGAATATGAACAAATTACTGCTATAGACATAGAAAAACTTTATTCACCACCACTTGTACAAAGAACAGGCACAGACCAAATAGTAAGAAAAATAACTGAAGTACTCGTATGTTTGATATGTAAGAGCAAATATGTGTAGGCACGGCATTGCGTTGCGGCTGCGAAAGGGTGCTGACTCAGCATGAACTGTGGTTTCCCACAGCGCTGTTGTTCAGCCAGACGGAACAACTATCTCAATTGTTTATCCTGATGAAAATTTCTTGTAAGAAATGGAGGGCCAGTTTCAAGCAGAAGAAGAAATCCATACTCGTACCTGCTTACTTCACGGCTGATTACTAAAGAAGTACCTAACACAACACCTTTCTTTATCTGGAATCCAAAGGCGATGCTAAACGGATGACTTCAGTATAAATTAAATTAAGTTCTTTCATATGTAATTAAGATAAAATTAGCAAAAAATATAACTTTAAAATAACAATAAATAAAAGAAAGTATAATGTGGCATTGATGAGTTAACAGCTTTGTCGTGATCTAGACTGACCTAAATCACCGGTTGATAATGATTAATGAATTCATTCACCTACGTTACATAGGTAGGGCAGGTGCTTCTTTCAAATTACAGTAAGTGGCTGCTCTCACACTGGCAATAATGATGATGGATCCCATATACTGCTGCAGTCTCCTTCGGTGCGGATACCCCCTCGAGATCACTTGCGCACGCGCACTTGTCAAACACCGCACTTCTCCGCGAAGCGGGTCCGGATCTGTCGCGCACGTTGGAGACCGCGCGGAGATGAGTGTGGTAACATGCGGTTAAGTATGTATTACTTACACTTGCATATATCACGCCTTTATCCCTTGCGGGTTAGGCAGACCGTTAAGACCGTAAGAATACGGTCGCTATCGCCACGTCTGTAATTTTTGAGGATTGTTTTCCAAGGTAGTTTCAGAAAACATATGTATCACTATAGTGACAAGTTGTCAGTCTGTCGCCTAAAAATTATAATACACCAATACTCTCAAGTCCCTTAGTCGCCTCTTGCGATACTCGCAGGAAGGATGTGGGGTGATGCTATTCTAAGTATATATGATTGTCATAAAATATATTTTATTCAAGGTAGGTAAAGAATAATCTACAGAAGCAAGATGTAGGTATAGTAGCGAGCAGTTTGAGTTATTAATTAGCAATAAGTAGAGACGATAACCAAGAGAAAACTTCTACACTTAAGACAGATTTCTAACTTAAACATACAAGAAGGCGTGTTTTTTGATAAGATGAACACTGGTGTTTTAAATTAATACCTCATTTCCAGTTTTAATGCTTAGAGAAAATTTATATAGTAATGAACTGAGGTTCCAATATTAGCTGTCAGTTAGTACTCTTATGATGAACAATTGTGATGCTCTATCTTCAACACATCATGAAAAACTAGCAGGTATGATGAATGGGACCAATAAACCTCTCCTAACATTTTTATGGCCCCAACACCCTCACGACTTTAATAATCTTCAAGCGACTCTGTTTATAATTTTGGAAACTGAGTTATCGCTCAACTTACTCAATGCCTCTCTATGTAAAATATACGTATAAATAAATCACTCCCAAATCGAAAGGAAAGAAAGTCTGAAGGTTATGGAGTCCTGTCAGTAGGCCACTAGGTGACAATACACTTGCGGCGAATAATAATCGGCGTGAGGTGCGCACGCGCAGACAGTACGCTTCCTCCCGGCCGACAAGCTCACTGCTCCGGTACTACAATATCCAGATAAATTCATAAAAAATACGACAGTCAGCAAGTTTTGTAAAATTGAGTGTGATTTTAACATAAATCAATACTGTTTCAAATTAAATTAAATGTTCAGATTCAGTAACTAGTGGTTACATAGTGGACCTGTTCAGATTCAGTAACTAGTGGTAATTTAAACATAGGCCTCATAATATCAAATTATAGACAGTTAAATACGACCTTAAATAAACTGAAGTGGAACGTGAGTTTTAAAAGGGATCGTAAAAAGATAGTGATACTTATATATAAACTACAGTTGATTGAAGGTTTAGTTCTAAATAGTCGCGTTTATGTGGAAGTGAAACTAGTGGAAAATTTCTAAAATATGAATTATCAATTAGCGCTATTGCTAATTCTACAAATTACTACAACATGGACTGCGCCATTGAACATAATACAAGCACAACCACAGGTAATGATGCACAATCTTCAGCAGCCTTCACCAATAGAGACGCTGCAGTCGTTAAAGGCGCAGAAAATAAACCAAGATTTACAAACATCCGCGAAATTGCAACAAATGATGATAACAAACATGCAGCAACAGATAGCAACGAACACTCTACAAGAACTCGCTAAGATACAGGCGATGCAATATGCAGCTGTGAACCCAGTGGAGATGCATCCGCTAGATTTGATGCAATCGTGGCTTCCTCACATGCAAACGCCGATAGATTCCCCGTGGCCTCAGCCGGGAGACCTACAAGAAATGGCACCGCAATACATGCCGGAGCAGCAGGCCGTGATGCCGGTCGTCCAGCAGATGTCTGAAGAAGCTATGCAAGAAATAGCACTTCAGCAACAGATGCTCGCTCTGCAGCAGATGCAGGCGTTCAGTCAGCTGAACACGGTTCAATCTCAGTACACATTGTAAGTAGGTTATCTATTTTTAAATAATTAACGCAGATTTCAGATATGCGCGACCATGAATAGAAAATTTATTTTGCTACTTACTTAGGTAGCTCACCTAATCACTAATCACATATTTAAACTGCAGTGAACCTTGAAGTTTATTTGTTGTTCTTTATTCCGCGCATGTTTCTGACAATGTCCAATAATTGCCAAGGATCTGCTACAAAATCAATGATAATGGGATATGGTGCAATTGTATGATACCTAACACGCAGAGGTCCAGGGTTCATTCTCGATTGGGGAAGATATATAGAATGAATTTGAGTGGGTGGGCTTTTATTTTAATTTATCCATCTTTCTTATCATAATTATATCCATCTTTTCTTCACTGATACTGATACATATGGGAGCTATTAGAAGGTAATCGTTTTCTTATTAGAAATGAACGCTAAAAAAACTATCAACTTTTATTTGCAGACCTCAACCGGAACCAATGCTGATTCTATTGCCAGAGGAAGATAACAATAATTCTGAGAATGGGCTCTTCAAAAACACAAACAACAATGGGCACAATGAAGAACATCAGGATGAAGATTCGGACTCAATTACAGTAGATTCAACTAATGACACACACGCACAAGTACCAAAAGGAACTAGAAAGGCAATTTTACTCATTCCGAATGCTAGATTCAGTATTGGAGGAATAATATCCCAAATCCCTTGGCTACCAATCGAAGTGAACGTCCCAGATACAGCGATATGGGCGTGGAATGGCATTTACAACGGGATCTCCAGTATAATCTCTATCATCGGCAGCCGGCTGCCGTGGAGACCGAGGCCTGATGCTGCAGCTGGTGCCTCAGACTCAAGTGTCAAAGCATTCTTGATACAGTTACAGAAGGATAACTACATGCCAGCTGTACCCGTATACTGAATGCTATTAAAAAGTTTGGCCTTTCCCACACTTAACGCACAACGCAGCGCTAAATTAACGCTGTGCTAACGAATGACTCTGTCAGATCTGTAGAAACGTCAATCCCTATACTAAAAATGCTCTTGACGCATGTTACAGTCCCAACGCACAACCGCTGTTGTCACAGCGTGCAGTGTCGTGTATTGGACCTAAATCGAGAGCGGTTTTGACGTTTTTAGTATGGATCTGACAGAATATGCATACAAATCCGCTATCGCAGTGTCGTCCGTCGAGTGCGGTTTTAATGTGGGGAGTGACGTTTCTAATATGGATCTGACAGACCGCTACAATATTTTAGCGCTCTGTCGTGCGTCAAGTGTGCAATACGCCTTAGCGCAGTATTATTTTAGCGCTGAAGTGTGAAAGAGGCCTGACATTATGCAGTAAAGGCTGTTATTGGATGAGACGATTTCCTGTCGATAACAAATAGAATTAACATTGACAGGATATCATCGCATTCTTGGTTAGAGATTTCATTAAAAGATACTTAATGGACATTAGCTGGTATAAATTACTTTATTTTTCATTACAATGTACAAAAGTGTTTCGTGAAAAGTTTGTGGTAACCAGACAATATGAAATAAGACCAGGTTCAAGAGTTTAACTTACATAAACACATTAAAAATCATACTTACGTTCTACCTCATAATAATTGTGTCCTTCACTAAACCAATTTGTTACACTATCAAACACCGGTCTTTTTCCATTGAAAGATGTCAAAAATATGTTAATATAAGTATAGGTACAAATACATACCTAGGATAATATATGAACGAGTAAAACAGTTAGGTACTATAACATAGACGGACTTATTAGAAAATAATCACATACTCGAACAGTGTATTAATAGCTACTTAGCCTACTTACTAAATGGCAACCATCATTAACCTAGCTAAGTCCAAGTCGACGTATTAGAAAAGCTTAATGTATGTACTCGTAAGTAAGTGAAGTTCAATCATGATTGCTCGAAGATCATAAAAGAAATTAATATTCAATGCAGTTCCGCCTATTGTACTGGATACAGTCACGTCCGAGGATAGTTGCTGTCATTAAAATTGTTTCGATGTACAAATTATGGTAAATTATAGATATTGGTTGTAAATGCTGCAACCTACTCCATTTACTTTTACAAAAAATTATATCTACAGTTCAGTCGCGACTTTGCAACAAATTCGATGTTTAAAACAAGCAATGATATTTATTTACTTTGATATTTGATGTTCCAAAGAATGGCATTCAGCAACTGACTTAAATACGCAGGTGCAATGTTTTAATGGACTAAATATTATTTTAGCCTAGAGCAACTCGGAGAACTAACGTCTAGCGGCCCTACCCGTAGCGCGGGGGGTTGGCGCTGACGCCGACGGTGTCGTGGTCGATGGGCTGCCCAGGGTTGACGGGACCGCCCTGACTGCCCTGCGCGTCCTTGCGCAAGATGATGGACACCGGGTAGTCGAAGCTGTAGAAGAAGCCGCGGGGAGGACCCTGTGAAACAAAAGGCAAATATTTAGAAGTGTTGGCTCACAATATAGGAATATTTATAGTTCAGTATTCACATTAATGGTATCAAAGATTTTTATGACAACGCAAATATTATGTAAAATTCTGCGAATGATGCTGTAGTGAGCAAAAAGTCACTTTATAACTTACTGTAGGCTCAGACTCCTCTTGACCATGTTGTTGCTGTTGTCCGTACTGCTGCTGCTGTCCGTACTGCGCAGACGCTTGAGCTTGGTTGTACTGTGCGCCCCCGAACTGAGTGGGCTGCTTCTGCTGGCCGTACGCCGCAGCACCGGCGTAAGCCTTGCCTTCACGAGGCGCTGAAGCAGATACGCCTTGAGGCTCTGAGCTAGATCCTTGGTACTGGCTGTTGGAATGAGGCGCTGGAGCTGAGACTCCTTGAGGCTCCGAGGCCGATCCTTGGTATTGGTTGTTGGAATGAGCCGCTGGAGGAGATACGCTTTGAGGCGCTGGAGCTGAGACTCCTTGAGGCTCTGAGGCAGATCCTTGGTACTGGATGTTGGGATGAGGTTCTGAAGCCGCAGCCTGGTATTGAGGCTGGTTGTAGGCTTGAGAAGAGGCTTGGTATTGGGGTTGAGCGACTGAAGCTTGGTACTGGTATTTCTGTCCTTGTTGTTGGTAGCTCTGTCCCTGTTGTTGGTAGCTCTGTCCTTGACTTTGGTAGTTCTGGCCTTGGTTCGGGTAGTTTTGAGCGGAGCCTTCGTGGTATTCTCCCCTAGAAAGGTATTATATAATGTGATTAGTCACTGAGAAAATGCAGAAGAGGAAAATTTATGTAAGATGTTGTCCAATGCGAGGTCTTACTGCGGGTCTGGTTGCTGAGCAGCAGCGTTGGCAGCCTCGTGCCAGGCCTTGAAGTGAGCGGCGCGAGCCTCTTTCACTTCCTCGGTGTCCTCATTAGGCTTCAGCTCTACCTTGGGGAGGTTGTCTTCTTGGTGGAAACCTTCGCTGTCGGCCCAGTAACGGACCTTTGGAACAGAAACAAAGTTATTGCTAGAAAAACTGAACGTTTGCCAAACCAGAAGAGTAAACCTTAATTGGGTACGGTCCTAACCTTGATCAGCTCATTGTTGCCATCTCTGTAGACGTAGGACCCCGTGACATCGCCGGAGCGAGCGCGGTTCTCTACTTTCGCTGATTCAGGCGCCCTGTAGCCGTAAGCGTATGCTCCCAGACCGTCTTGTCCATGAAACTGGGACGCGTCGTATACCTATCGGCAAAACACAAAATGTGATCATGGTAGTAGGTAAGAAACTATTTTTATCCAAGAAGATTCGTTGTATGTTATATTACTAAGCGTAAAAGGGATTACGAACGCAAAGCGCCTGTAAGAATGATTAAAACGATGTCAAATGATTCGAAAATAAATGCTAGTTACTTTACTCTGCAGTACAGAAAGCAATTTGTAAGGCACTCTACGCAAGTCAATAGAGAAGGTTATAGGTTATAGTAACACTGTGTTCACCAAATAATGTTTTTCGACCGATCTATGCAAATAATCATATCATCATGGGATGCTTTTTTAAAATTGATTCAGCATGGGGAAACCCACGCTGTGTTGAGCTACTAGAGTCCCAAAGTAAGCTCGTGTTACCTCTTCGACATAGTCGTCGGTGTTTTCGATCTCGTGTCCGTTCTTCCAGTAGTGTCCGAGGGTCGGGCCAGCTTCAGCTGCGCGAAACTGAGGACTGTCAAAGCGGACCTGAAAATAACCGTTGTAATATGAACATAAATTATATTGCTCAAGGAGCTACTCAACATAGGAACAAAGCATGTTTTTAGTCAAAATTTTTGCTGAGGATATCATTATCAAGACCAAAGTCAACGAATAGGTTTTTTTATTCAAGAACCAGCAAACGTCGTTGCACTGGCTCTTTACTAGTAGAATATTATGCCTTCTAAAGCAAGGAGCACTTACCAAGGGCAGCACGGCGTTGCGGCCAGACAGTTGAGGGTCCGTGAAGGGTGGACTGTTCAGGTACTGCTGGGCCTCTTCCGGGGTGATGTCGATCTTGAAGATGCTGCTGGGATTGGGGGCTGCCACCACTACCGCCACCTGGAACCAACACAAGGAAAAAAATAAGTATAACTGCTGCGAGAGCAATGGGCTTACATGCATGCGTACGGACATATTTATGGTCCTCGTCTGAAAACCGAAACCTGTATGTCCTAACCTAACCTGTCACTATAGTGATACATATGTTTCTGAAACAACCTTAGAAAACAATCCCTAAAACTGTCAGACGTGGCGATAGTGGCCGTATTCTGACGGCCGTTAACGCTCTGCCTACTAATATGATAAAGGCGTGAAATATGTGTGTACATACATATATCACGTATGTCGGCGAACCGTGGTGACCACCTAGGTTATAAAAATAAGCAGGTAACTAGCAGCATATAAGACCCGACCTATCGATTTTTTAAGATGTCCTTCAAAAGGATTTTGAGTTGCATAAGTTGTTTTGCATAATCTTATTTTTACTTGCGCATGAATCTTCTTTCTGAGATCACCCTTGAGGTATTTTTACATATCATAAAATATGCTCACGTGCGTATTTTGAAGGAAATAATGTTAAAACGCAGTGAGGCCGCGTGTTTTCAATTTGAATAAACAACAACACTTCTGTGCATGCATTAATACTAATTGAACCTATTTCACTCATTTGTGTAAATACAAATAAGGGGCAATATGGATGAATAGAGTGCAAGGAGTGCAACCTTGCTAGTTAATGTAGGTATAACTACCCATCAGCAAGCACATTTTTTTTTATTACATAAGTACCTTTAAAACAAGAAGATATTAAAACAAAACACCATCATAATTCTTTCGGCCGATCATATCTTGTTACGTAAATAAATAATCATTAATGGTTTTGGGTGCGCCTTGCGAGTACAGATCCGCGACTAAAATATCGATGAGCAACCTCCTCTAACCAGTGAAAACATCTAGGTAGTATGATTATGTACGCACATCGTTAGAGACTACGAATACGTGTCACAAGACTATCCATGGAATACAATTTATGTACAGAAATAATTTGGATAGATTAGAAACAGCATCACCTCACTTCTAGCCAGGTTTGTTGTACGGTAATCCAGGAGTTGAGAGTGGTGTGCCCTGACAGACAATACCTTACATTGCGACGCACCTATAAGAATTGTAAGGCGTATCGCACACTTAACGCACGACGGACCACTAAAATATCGCAACAGTCTGTCAGATCCATACTAGAAACGTCACTCCCCATACTAAAACCGCACTCGACGGACGACGCTGCGATAGCGCTGCGTCGGCAGCGGTTGAGTGGTTTTAGTATGGGGATTGACAAATCTAGTATGGCCCTGACAGGACGCTGAAATATTTTAGCGATCCGTCGTGCGTGCGTTAAGTGTGCGGTCCACATGAGCATGGTAAGCACCCGTTCTCCCAATGCAATATTATGTATGGTGAACACTTTTAATCCCCAATACAGTAAGCCCATGTCCAGCAGTAGACTGTTGTGGCTATTGAGTATTGATAATACCTTTACTACGCAAAACTCATAAGGCACGAGTTATACTTACTGGAAGGTATAGGATTTTTTATTTCTTGTTTATTTCCGTGTTCATCATCATAAGCATAATCAATCATGAGGAGATTGACTCACATTATACAAACTGTAGGTATTTCCATTTACAATCAATATGCGCAGAAGTATAAAAAAATTTGCAGAGTATTTTATTATTTATTCCTTTAATAGAGAGAAATAATATGATGTGATAAGAATGGCGAAAAGCAATGAGCCTGCAAAGTTTTCGTGGATATTAAAATTCAAAATTTTCCTTAGTTTTTCATTGGGTCGTTCGAGGATTGGGACGAAAAGTAAAAGAATAATATTTTTGAAGAGTGGAAGTGGACGTTGGTCGTGGTCGTTTTCACGTAATTTAAAGCCTTTTCGGTTCAAAGTCTTTTTGAATTTTCAGTAAATATATTATAGTAATTTTCCATGGAGGCTAATTTACCAAATAAATAAAGCAAAAACTAGAGATAGGTAATAAATGAAAAACCTTTTCACGCTTGTTCCACGAATATTATATGCACCGGTTTCGTTTCAGTCTTTGGACAGCTACTTTTCTTTAAAAAGTGACGACATCATTAAAATGTATCTAGCTAGATGCTTCATGTGGATCAGTACTGTATCCATAAAGTTAGCTATCTGCAAGATCATTCATTGTATTATCGACAATGAGGAATCACCTAACAGCTAAAATCGATAAAAAATATGATTCATTCATTCAAGAAACATATAAATCTTCATTATGTTCAGGTAAAACCAATAACCATAATCTAGTAAGTATTTTAGATATTTGTCTTTTATACATAGATAGATTAACTTATCGTAGAAGAATCTTGCAATATAGAGTTCCTTTTATGCAAAAAATAGTAGTAGTTACGGAGACATCTTTACTATCAATGATCTATCTATACATTCTATACATATAATATGACAGTATCAAGTCAGTGTTCAGTGACCATATATAGTTTTGAGAAAACACAACGATAGCGCGTTTTAAAAGACGTGTGGCGACATCTATGAATGAGTTCTGTACGATGTTTGTGTGTTTGTTTGTGTATATGCGGAAGCATCACGCGAAAACGACCGAACGGATTTTGAATCAAATTGTACCAAAATGTCAAGTAATTCACCGACCAGGTTATAGGCTAAAAAAAAACATACCCCTAAAAGGGGGGTTGGCTGCTACACATAAAATAAGTTTGTAGGTCATGTGAATTTCATAGTGGCGCGTAGTAAAAGGATGTGTATGGGCTAATTGGACCTGAGATTGATTTCAAATTTCGAACTGGCCAGCACGTATTGTGTCGCTTTGAATAAGCGCACAGGAAGAAAAAAAAACATGAGGCCGTATTTATATTTTTAATCTGTATTTTTATAACCTCAACAAATGAGTTTGTCGAATTATTGCTCATGATTACGACAAGGAAACTAAAATCTATGAATATGTCGACGACTACAAAAATATCTCTTTAATATTGGTATAATTTTCATTTTTAATAATTCAATAATTTTTACCCTCGAAAACAAAAGTTCCGTGGTGCAAGACGTGCAAGTTGCGTGGCCAGACGATACAAACTTTATTTATGAATCGTTTTCTTTGTGCGTAATCTACGCGGGAAAATTGCAATAACTTAAAAGCAGAAGCACTTTTTTGTTTTTAAATTTTCTCGCTAATTTGGAAGCACTTTTTTGTTTTTAAATTTTCTCGCTAATTTGGTTAAGGCTATTTAGCCAATGTTTGTCTGATACATACTGCTGTTATAGGTTTTGCCGACAATACAGCTACTTTTTCTTAAAATATTCTTTGGAAATACTAATAAAAATTGGACTTCCCACACAAAGTGACTCAATCGGCTGGTACATTTTATATAGAAGATACATTTTTTTCCATATTTCAGTAAAATTTTCCTGACGAAAGTTATATTTTATACGTTTGTGCCAGACGATCAAATCAGTATCTGAGAGAAGACTTTTCGTGGCTATAGGTATAAGCCGATTTTCCACAGACACTACTTTGTCTGGAGTGTAATTTTGGAAAACGCAGGGTTGCTCAAGATCTGCGCCACTCTCTCGGGCTCCCTGACTGACACCACAGGAACTTCGAGTCGATACGTGCGGAGCCAAATTGACTGCAGAATAGACCTCTGTCACACGCGTCTGACAAAGACTCCGTTCCGGGTTTAAATGTAGATTCTGTTGTCCTTCTCCAGGGCCGCCGGTCTTGGTCAGGTTTCTCCCTCGGTTGATTCTTACGACTCCCACGGGAAGAGAGGTGCTATTCTACTTTGCCGGCAGCACACAACCTTAATTAAATAGCCTTAGGTATTTAATTAAACGTAACCCTAGCCGCGGCTCCGCCCGTGTGGAAATCGGTCATTCCATAGCATCACACAGGAACATTTTTTCGCGAAGAAAACTTTCCTATGCGTTAATCCAAGTTACCTCCTTTATGTCTGTGTTCAATTTCATGAATATCAGTTAAACAGTTTTTGCGTGAAGGAGTAACAAACAAACATATAAACTTTTGTATTTATATTATTAGTAGGAAGTAGGATAGGATAGGATAGTATGATTACTTGCTTTTGTTTTTATTTATTCACACTCATGAACTCGGTCTTCAGTCTTCCATCACAATGTCAAGAAATGTGGCATCAGTCTACTTCACGGAATTAATACTCTTGGAAGTAAATATTGCACAGTTTTAAAAAATCTGCTAAAAATGGCGTAAGAGGCGGAAAGTTGAAGATATAGGGAAGAGAACTGGGAAGCAAAAAAATCGTAGCAGGGAAAGACGACTTCAAGAAACTGAACCTTCAGGGATTCTAAAAGACTAAACACTATAAACCAACCACCGTTTTCTTACTCTTTATTGCATGTGGAAATTGAAATTTTACGATTTAACAGTTTTTTAAATTAGTTACATATAAAACTATAAGACATTATAACGGGTTTTAACTCACGGTAGGGATATATCGAGCACCCAATATTTCCTTAAAATCAAGTGTTACTTACATATAGTCTGAGAAACCAAGTTTTCTGGTACCTACCTACCAACAATTTAATATTAGCTAATATTATTTTATGGTTCTTAGAGGCCTATGTTTAGCAGTGGTCTTCCTATATATAGCTGATAAATGATGGAAGATATATTATGGCGAAACGAAGTTCGCGGGCACCAGCTAGTTTTAGAATAAGTAGTAAGAATTGCCACTTGAACGTAGGTAAGGTAATAATATACGTTGACCTTATAGTTATTGTCCGTTTGTTTGTATTATTATCAGCAGCAGAGGTCGCGGTGAGGAGGATACCGGGGCCTGATTTTAATATTATTCATATTTATCTTGTGAGTCACATAGGACATTAAAACTTACCTACCTACTTGTTCGAAACATACATTTGAAAAAACTTGGAGGAAGTTCCAATAACATTACGAGTATATGAGAAACATTTTCCTAAACCACAGACTGATGCCCACACCAAATATTCTCTATGTAGATGTAGATTTTTTCTCTATGTAACTAGATGCCCAAATGTGTCTATAAATTGATCTTTGAGCGAGATTGATTGCACACCTACTTTTTTATTGTACACCTACCTTTACTAAAGAAATATAAAAAATTATATTATTTTCTAAAAATATTTTATCTTTGTTCTATTTTGTAAGTACAACATTCGGCATTCAGATATAAACAGAACAGAGTTTCTCAAAAGTCGACTTTCTGATACTAAATATATGTAATGAACAAAAGTATCCCTGGGGCGATCTTATGTTCCAGTATTTTAAAAAAGTCGGCTTGGTGCGACAATATGTTTGAACAATTTTAAGAGTTGTCAAAGTATAGAAAGTCGGCGTACAGCGACTACATCGTAGCAATGGTTATAAAAGCAATGGTCTGTCGTACATGTGCGTTGCCCTTGACACCTCGTCACCTCCTCCTGACACATCTCGATCCATCTCAGGTTACTCGAGGTAGGGATTACACCCTTATGTCCTAGGCAAAACGAATCGAAGAGTCATAACGAATCGTCTCGCACGCAGGCTCGACGACTTCCAGCCTCCCGAACAAGCCGGCTTCCGAAAAGGCTTTAGCACCGTGGATCACATTCATACGCTGAGGCAAGTTATACAGAAGACTGAAGAGTATAACCAACCACTCTGCCTCGCGTTTGTGGACTACGAAAAAGCCTTCGATTCGATCGAAACATGGGCCGTACTTCAGTCTCTTCAGCGGTGCCAAGCTGACTATCGGTATATCGAAGTGTTGAAGTCCTTGTACGAAAGCGCCACCATGTCAGTTCGAATTCAGGACCAGGACTCGAAACCTATCCAGTTGCAGCGAGGAGTGAGACAGGGAGATGTAATATCACCGAAACTGTTCACAGCAGCACTGGAAGACGTCTTCAAGCTTTTGGACTGGAGAGGACTTGGCATCAACATCAACGGCGAGTATCTGACTCACCTTCGTTTTGCCGACGATATCGTGGTCATGGCGGAAACCCTGGAGGACCTCGGTACAATGCTCGATGACCTCAATAGAGCCTCCCAACAAGTGGGTCTAAAAATGAACATGGACAAGACCAAGGTTATGTCAAACTCTCTTGTTGCACCCATTACTCTGACAGTTGGGGGCTCTACTCTGGAAGTTGTCGACGAGTATGTCTACCTGGGACAAATAGTCCAGCTGGGTAGGTCCAACTTTCAGAAAGAGGTCAATCGTCGAATCCAACTCGGCTGGGCAGCGTTCGGGAAGCTACGTAACATCTTCTCTTCTCAACAACTACCGCAGTGCCTCAAGACAAAAGTCTGGGATCAGTGCGTGTTGCCAGTGATGACTTACGGAGTTGAGACGTGGCCGCTAACAATGGGCCTCATAAGAAGGCTCAAGGCCACTCAAAGGGCAATGGAAAGGGCTATGCTCGGAGTTTCTCTCCGCGATCGAATCAGAAATGAGGAAATCCGGAGAAGAACCAAAGCCACCGACATAGCTCGAAGGATTGCGCAACTTAAGTGGCAGTGGGCGGGGCATATTGCTCGTAGGACCGATGGCCGCTGGGGCCGGAAAGTTCTCGAGTGGCGGCCACGGACCGGTAGACGCAGCGTAGGTAGGCCTCCCACAAGGTGGACCGACGATCTGGTGAAGGTCGCGGGAAGCCGCTGGATGCGGGTGGCGCTGGACCGATCATCGTGGAGATCCTTGGGGGAGGCCTATGTCCTGCAGTGGACGTCTATCGGCTGAGACGACGACGACGACGACGTCCTAGGCAAAAGGACACACATGTCTCATCATTGCACTCAGTGTACGAATTTAAAATGCAAACGGCTAGAGTGGAAATCCTTGACAATGCGTTTGTATCCGGGTTCACGGAGAAGTTGTCATGTGAAGAGGTTGAGAAAGTTTATGGGAATGGTCTGTTTGACCCATCTGCCGATGCCTATGCCTTTAGGATATAAATATTGCGGTTCGAAGTGCATGAAGCTAGTACAAGTCACGTTGCTGACCACCTGCTAAGCTAATCCATCCTAGCATACAGATTTTTTACTTCTTCAAGACACATCCGGCAGCTTACTGCACGATGCGATGCCCCTTGCCTGTCTGCCTGTCTGTCGCCCTTGAAGTGATAATTATGGTGCTATTTGAAGATCAATAAAATAAAATATATACCAGCTGTAAATCCTGCTCACTAGCATATTGAAAAATATATTATTTTCGTTTAACACAGCATTTAAAAATAACGTAAACTCAAATCAATACGTACTAATCATAAATTTAAATTTATGGTTTAACGGCTCTTAACTTTTAACAAGGGTTACAAATATACGAGATATATAATATATAAGATAAGGCTAATACACTTTTTTAAAATCCAATACATATCTAATTTACTTGATTTAGTAGTAGGCAACAAAATACAGTTATACGTAGATAGTCATAACCTCTCTCCAGTAGGGGTAGGCAGAGAATACATTCTTTCTCAGCCAAGATTCTTGCACACTTGTTTTCTGTATTCGCGTTTGTAAAGCATTTTATTTTCTTTTAAGCCTTCATTATTTTCTATCAGTTAGTGTCGCATCTATCTGAAAATATAGTTTGTAGACGTTATTCTAGTCTCTAGATGTTAAGAGAGTCTATGAAACAATTTTCAAAATGTTTCGTACCCATGCGATGTTCGATTAGTGTACTTATTATTATATCTTTTTCTAGGTAGTTCACATCTGATTGAAGCATTGTTGAATGCAGATGCATAGAATAGCTTCAAATAATAGTAGACGCTGAATCATTCGCCTATTTACAGAGGTTTGTAGACTTCTGCAGGTTCTCTATAAATATTCCGAATACTTGATTATGGGCATTAAAACAATTTATAATTAATAAGTCAATGGCATTGGCAGTATATGGATACACAAGATTCTCGAACTATCTGGACACAAAACTCTCAAATAACAAAAACAAGCAAGCTTTTTGCTCGAATTAAGCATCAATCTTTTGATGTTTTTTGTATAAAAACTGGTATCACGAAGATTCGCCGTGAACTTGAATTATGTGACGCCGCGGACCGCTGCTGATGCGAAGTAGAAAAATGACGCATTCTGTGTATTTTACAAAAAACACAGAAAATATTTGAATTGAGAATTGGAAGTAGCATAAATATGACAAATATTTCCTCATGTCACGCGCCTCTGAGTCAGACATGATGTATTTGACTAGGCGATCTGTTTACTATGGTATTACACAATTTTAGCACTTCAGTTTGTCACCTACTAACCTTAACACCTTTTAACACTTTGACTGCTGACTCATACGTAACATTATACAACATTGCAAATACATATTGGTTTGTGTTGGATTAGATTTTCATTTAGAAGTACGATGGTTTTATAGATGCAAGTAAAAGGACAGTTACAAAAAAAAAAAACTTTAATATTTAGTGGTGGTCATAGCTAGTTAAACAAATACTATATCTGTCTGTATCTAAGTATGCTGCGGATTTTTAACAATTTAAGTAACTTGCTTCCTTTTTTATGGATGCAAAATTTTACCTGCTTTCAGATGGCGAAATAAGTAACAGATCATACAGTAAAAATATCATACATCATACAAATAAAAACGTCTCATAACGTTCATTAATAATAATTTATTATTAGACTATTAGATCATCGCTCAAATAAAACACAATATTCATTATTTTTAATAGGGTACATATTCCATCCTAGTAGGCGATAATGGAATTACAGACTGGTGCATATCTTATTTCATGACAACAAAATTTTAAAATACATACAACAATTGAGAAAATCATAAAAGGACACACGAGGCTACATCGACTCTAGAGTTTACACCCTAACCTACCACTGTTTATTCTAGAATTCATTTCATGTAAAAACACAAACTGAACATTTTTTAAATGTTATTATCATTTTGATTCAACTTCGTCAATCTCAACTCTTACTCCACAAGAAAAAGAATCTCTATCTCTTACTAAAGACATCAACGCGATCATCATCAAATAACTTATGATCGATCCCCTTCGTGTGAAATATTTTATAAGGATAAAAGCAATACCATAAAGCTTACAAAATTATACACATTCCATATTTATAATGATCTTCACGGAAGTTAAAAAGCTTTTACATATTTTTTCCAAGTTCCTTTAATGGGGCGATCAATTTGTAAAATTACAATTAGTGTAGCACATCTTTACGTTAAAGCGTGGTTTAAGTCGTCAGACTGGTTGTCGATACGATCGTCAACTTTAACAAGCTATTAAAGATGCATTTCATTGTAAGAACGACTCATTTTTTTAACCAACTAGTGGTAAAAATGCGAATAATCTGTGGAGATGGGACGGTATGGTATGAACAAGGAAATGAGTGTGGAATTTCATCGTATCGTTTGTTATTGGGAATACATACTATGATAAGATATATCCCATCCCAAGGTTCCATCCTCACATTATTTTCTAAATTCGTGCTTTCACTACTAAACATACCAACTATACATATAAACAAACTATATTGGTTTGATTTAAAAAAAGTTAAACACGTGTTTAAAAAGTGTTTATAATATTGTTTTTCAATACGATTTGACGTTGTGTAATGACAAACTATTATGTCTAACTGTCTAACTATTTTCGTATTCTTTCATTAATTTCTTTAATTTTGGATTACTTAGTGATTTAAATTTTATATTTTTCGTGATTATTTTTTATCAGAATAGCTAACATTGAAAGTTTTGTTCGCTACAAAGATTGCTACACTTGCTTTGATTTAGTGAATATTTTGTATTATAATTTAGTAAAATTATCGTGATGGTCATTTGTTGGGTCTTGAAATAAAATCTTTACAGTAAGTATCAAACGCGTGTTACAATAGTTCAAATAAGTACATCAAGTTTTCTAAAATGACCTCGTAAGTAACTGGTCATGTACATATTTTATTTACATATTGGGTGTATCATTTTATAGATTTAAGCTCCCTTGTAAACACAGCTTGTAACCTACCTACACTGGAGAGCGATGAATTAGGGTCATACGAAAAATAGCAAATATCTCGGAAACTAAGAATACCAGCTTAATGAAATAAATTGCGTTAAGTAGACAATTTAATGCTCTTCAAACGCTGGTAATAAAAATTCTTAGTTAATATAAGGATATGCCATAAAACAATAAAAACGAACATTTACCTAAATTTTATTTCACAATTTTTCATACTTGGCGGATCGCACACTTAACACAAGACGAAGCGCTAAAATATCGCAGCGGTCTGTCAGATTCTTACTAGAAACGTCACTGCCCATACTAAAACCGCACTCGATGGATGACACTGTGATAGCGCTGCGTCAACAGCGGCTGTGTGGTTTTAGTATGGGGATTGACATTTCTTATGGATCTGACAGAACGCTGCGATGTTTTAGCGCAGCCGTGCGTTTTTCTTGAAATAGAAGTGTTATCGAAGAAAGATCTACATTTGGAAATTTATTATCAACTATGCAATGCGGGTACATAAATCAAAGGTAGTCTTTATTCTAATAGGTCACTCAATAATTTTTCAATACAAAATTAAACTTTCAGAAAATATTTTATGTAAACGAATCACCTTTTTAGTGATACATACTACATAATATTATGAAATATTTTATTTTCAGCACCTACAAAATTATTTGTTTTAGAAGTGGATTGGTTTTTGTCCTGAAGGTACAATTACATGATTTCAGATAAAATGACTGAAAATAGCACAAAATTGGCTTACACAGCTGAAAACTGTGTTCATCCCTGAATTGGCTGATTTACATTAGTATTGTATGTCAATCTTGAAAAACCCTGAATATTGTCTAAATATTTAGTAGGCGCAAATTAAGATATTGTGTAAGTTTTACTCAAAAACTTGTAATGAATGACCGCTTCCTTACGTAAACCTGCAAAAAACTGTCTAAATTACTATGCACACTTACCGTAGCGGCGAGAACTGTCACAAACTGAATCATTTCCATATATTATCTCCGTGTATGGCACTAGAATATATCACACGTGAGTCGGTACAAGCGGCGGATTTGTGTACGCATCGGCTATATACCGGCGCGCGCGCAGACTCCGGTGACGTCACAGCCCAGCGCCCCGCGCCGCAACCCGCCGCGCATGCGTCTGAAAACTCGTTCCACCAGACGCATCTTCATCTGGTGACCTTCGTTTGTTGTACATTGACGAGTGACGATGACGACTTAGATTTCAAAGCGAATAGACGACGTGTTTATAAAGTAATGGATATCGTTCTTTTTTTACTCAAGTTCAAGGTGCTGGTCAACTCTATGATTAGTTAGAATATGGACAAAAGATTCAGATGATATTTATACGAATTTTGATTAATGGACGCATCAAACATTGTCAGAACGAAATTATTTGTTTTGTTTTGGTGGGTACCTTATACGTATTATACTTTAAATTAGAATTACAATCCGGAAAATCCTAGCAGTTTTTGTGAAATTTTTATCAGATCTGACTAGAGTCAAAAACCCACGCTACGAAAAAATCTAATGCAATTAAAATAAATTTACAAATCAAGTCCGGTGTATTTTCTTCATTGCGTTGAAGATTTTCCGCTACATAGGTAGGTACTTACTTATCTTCAGATATATCACTTCATCACTTCGTCATATTTTTTCAGATTCAGCACACACAGTCATTTCAACATTTTTATTTTTCACTTACTTAATTAACTTCTGCTGGGTCAGTTTTAATATAATAAAGAGATAGAGTCACAAATTGTGCATGGATTATTTGTCCTAAAGTGAAATCACATAACCGTACTTATGATTTACTTTTCCTATCCTTATCTTATTGTAATTCACCTATACTTCTATCTCTGTCGTATTTCTCGGCAAAAGTCACCCTCTTCTCTCTCCAAAGCAGAACAGAATTACCTACTCTTATTAATAAAAAATATAAGTAGCTGTGTTTTATTTATAAAACTCTAACAGCCATTCATCTATCAAATCAGAAAAGTTATTTGAGCAAAAACAGCCTACAATAGCAAAATTGTACGCAAAATCTTGAATAACATCCATTATGGAATCACGATAAATAATTGGGCGTTATCGTAGCTCACGACTTCACAAAACATGTCAAAAGTCAAAACACCATGAGATCATAGTATAACAATATCTGATCCGTCATAATTAGGCACTGGATTAGATTAATAATATTATAATTATTGTGATACAAAGATCATTGAGCCAGAAGTGGTATCCTTCCGGCAATAGTCATTCATCTCTAGACATGAAACATAAACAAAATTAAACTATTTAGTCGGTCGGTACTTTTCAGGTAGGTAGGTATTCGTTTTTTGCACGACTTACACCTACTTTTGTAAGTGTTTGATTCTTGACGGGGTTACTTAACTTGACTTTAGAAGTCTATTATTTAACTTTGCTAAATATAAACTGATAGTAAGTATACAAAAAAGTTAGACAAGCTTTGAACGCGTATCTAAAGAATGACTTCATATAAAAAAGCATTCAACTAACGTTTTACTTTTTTGTAGAAAAGTTCATAACGTCTACTTACCTTTTTATATAATTATCATCAACAATGCTGAAGTAAACTTTCAACTTAAAATTTAAATTATCCACAGCTTCTAAACTTTTACCAGTTATCAGTTTTTAGTCTCAAAAGATGTAACTGAACTAGTAAAAACTGAATGACGACTGTACATTTTTATACTAACCTACCTACTCAAATAAACAATTGACAAAAACCTCCTGATGAGACGACGCATCGTTTGGACCACATCCTGTTCGGATCATCATGCAAATGTTATGCCATGCCGCGCAGCTTAGCATCATCAGACCCTTGTTGCGGTCTGCAGATAGCATCAGGTAGCATCAGGATTGTCACGCGAAGGTCAAGGATGCTTGGGGATCAATTCGTGGCAGCAACAGATTGTGCTGAGATTGAACTACCGTGATGAATCGCTTGATGACCGTATCACTAGGTATTGTCTCGCAAGCGCACGCAGAATATAACAAACCATCTATTACCTACTTACAGAAGGTATTTTACGTTTTATGAACTGAATCGATCTTTTCATATCATATGACTAGTAACATTTTGAGTATAGTAAGTACATTGTACTTAGGCATTGTACAGTTTAAATGAAAATTTTATCATACAATATTAATATTGCCTTTTCCGCGATTGCGTTTTCTATTACAATTTTATCCCAACTAAGTTTTTTTTTTATTTAAGACGTAAATGTCGTAAAGACACGTTACTAGTTTGTATGAATAT
The DNA here is from genome assembly GCA_029255805.1 of Keiferia lycopersicella. Classification (NCBI taxonomy): domain Eukaryota; kingdom Metazoa; phylum Arthropoda; class Insecta; order Lepidoptera; family Gelechiidae; genus Keiferia; species Keiferia lycopersicella. The sequence goes on from JARACZ010000026.1 coordinate 169,690, forward strand.
CTAATAATGTATGACTTTCATAATTATGTTAATTTCTACACAATGTACTATTGTTTTGAAATAAAATTGAATTTAATTTATTAAGTAAGTAGCCCATAGTGGTTAATTTTAAATTCCTTTTATCTCGATAGATATCTTATTAGGTATCGCTTCTGTGATCTATATTTTCCTATTACATCATCTGCAGCTGGGAAATGAAATATATTTTATTTATTTATGGATTCGCGGAAAATAGTTTTGGACAGGTGGATGTCTACCTGCCATATAAAGTTGTACTTCAACTTTTTTAATTGGTTTGACAGTGTTTCTGTTAATGCTTCTCCTCATCGAATTGTTGACAGGAATATCTGGGTTTCGGGTTTTTGACCATCATTTTTCTCGAGGAAGGAATTTTAAGTAAGTTTTACAATAGTGTAAGCTACAGAAAAATACTAAGCGGCGGATCGTACAGTTAAAGCACGACGGAACGCTAAAATATCGCAGCGGTCCTTCAGATTCATACTAGAAACGACACTCCCCATACTAAAACTGCGTTAACGCTGCGTCGACAGAGGTTAAGGGGTTTTAGTATGGGGATTGGTATTTCTAATATTTTCTAATATGTATCTGACAGATATGTATGTGCCGTGTGATGCCGGCTTAGAAAAGCATCACCCCATATCCTTCCCGCGGGTGTCGTAAAAGGCGACTAAGGGACTCGAGAGTATTGGTGTATTACAATTTTTAGGCGACAGACTGACAACCTGTCACTATAGTGATACACATGTTTTCTGAAACAGCCTTGGAAAACAATCCTCAAAAATGTCAGACGTGGCGATAGTGGCCGTATTCTTGCGGCCGTTAACGCTCTGCCTACCCCGCAAGGGATAAAGGCGTGATATACGTATGTATGTATGTATCTGACAGATCGGTGCGATGTTTTAGCGCTCCGTCGTGCGTTAAGTGTGCGATCCGCCTAGGAATACGTAAATACATATTTCGCAACTTTATTGTCTTTTGCACCACTACAATTAATACTTCTAAAGGTCATTTTCGTCATTTCGTCGGCAGGAATAAATAATAATAGGTACCTATGTAAGACTATACATATCTCCATCGAGCGATAGCCCCAAACTATCAAACCGTATAGATCTTTATTTCCACGCGTTAGAAGCTGTAACAAGTATAATAATAAAATAAGAAACGATTGCTATAATTTGTTAGTTCCGCTCACGAAGAAATGCTGCCTCGGGCGAGCGGGGCGAGGCAGGCGAGCAGCAGGTCGTGCTGGGAAGAGTATTGCATCACAATTAGCCATGCTCTGATGGTTCATATCACGGGAAATATCGAACCATTTCGAGATCTATAATTTATCAAGGTGCAATATTTTACTAATTAGAATAATAAGAAAGTGGTTTAATAAAATCCTTTGCCGTGGCCATGGCTAGAACTGGAATAAAGTTCGGAAAAAATCTATATAATCGTAGGTCTATCTTTGAAATACCTACCGTTTTCTTTGTGCAGGTTGCAGTTTAGCATGGAACAAAAACGAATGTGTCAGAAATGTTAACATGGTAATGTTAGTGTGTATGGTCCTCAATAATATGTAACTTTTTAAAAATAGAATTGCTTATGGCAACATTCTTTTTTGACACTTCCTTCCTCTGCTGTCATCGTTCGTGTGTGTCTCGCTCGTCTCAGTGTTAAATGTTATATTAATTCAAATCAAAAGAATCATCATATTGTATTTCACCAGCTATTGTGATCAATAGACAGTTTGAAATACTTAACCGCCTGCCTATTTATTTCTCGCCCAACGATCGCCGTGTCCACCACTGCTTGTCCACACTACACGCATAACCTCTGAATATTTCCAATAGGTTATGGGCCCAGCGGGTCGCAAAGAAGAAAATATTAAAAGGATTTCTACGTGGTCTACATCTTCAAAGAAAGTGACACTTGGCGTAGGGCGGAGAGAAATTGCGGTTTGTTTCACCACAATATCATGTCTACAAATAGTGGGGAACGTGGCCCTAATGGCGGCGGTACGCATGGTGAAAACAATGAAAATAACAGAGGTGATCGCTCAAATAATGATGATAATAATGGCAACCATCGCTCGACTGTGGTAATAGGCAGCGGGGCTTCAAATTCCGTTGAAAAATTGGCCGGTGCTGAAAACTGGATGACTTGGAAATTTGCAATCCGCATGGCCCTGATATTAGAAGATCTGTGGGATCAAGTTGATGGTGATAACCCGATAGATCCTGTCAAAAACCAGCGTGCGCTCGCGAGAATAGCGCTGAGCATCAAACCATGTCTCTATCAGTACATAGTAAAAGCAAATACTGCTGCAGACGCATGGCAAAAGCTTCAGGACACTTTTGAACATAAGGGGTTATATCGCCGTGTGCTACTGCTAAGAAAATTACACAGAATTGAATATACACAGTATACATCCATGTTGGACTATATAGAAGCTGTTACAACTCTAGTGCAGCAGCTTGCCGACATAGGCAAAGTTATAGAAGATGAAGAGGTCGCTGAGTTGCTGCTGAGTGGGCTACCGGAGGAGTATGATTCGTTGGTGTCTGGCTTGGAAACCCTGTGCATCTCCAAAAAGCTTGAAAGCGAGGTTGTGAGGGCACGGTTACTTCAGGAGGCCTACAGAAAGGGTACGGCTGAAACTTCTAATGCTTTCATCACTAAGAAGGTTTATAACAAGGACATTGTGTGTTCCTACTGCCAAAAGAAGAACCATACTAGGGCAAAGTGTTTTAAACTGCGTCGTGATAAACGTTCAAAGAAGGAAGAAAATGTTACCACTTCGGCCTTCATCGCTCATGAAACCAATGACATTTATATTGACTCTGGATGCAGTGTTCACATGGTGAATAATGAGAGTTTATTGTGTAATCTGAAAGACTGTGCAAGAAAGAACATTTCAGTGGCTAATAACACTAAACTTGTAGGCGCTCAGATTGGTGAAATTAATATAAAGTGTAACAATGAGGTAAGAACCTTACATAATGTATTGTATGTTCCCAATCTGTCCACAAATCTTATGTCAGTCAGTCAGCTGTGTAAAAATGGTTGGATTGCTATTTTTGATGAGCATCATTGTGTATTAATACACCGTAATAATGATTGTAAAATCTATGGCAACTGTGTAAATGGTATCTACAAATTAAATGGGTCTGTGTGCTTAGGTGATGGTAGAAATTTGCAAAATTTGGAGCACTCTCTGCTCCTTCAGGATAGGAAAGAGTCACAGAGTGCGGCAGTCGCTGTCTCCTCATCTTCACCTGTACTTTGGCATTGCCGACTTGGACATCTAAGTGTATCAGGTATGTCTAGGCTATCAAACAAGGCAAATGGTATGTTGTTACAGGTTGAGGACAATGACATCTTGAAGAACTGTGAAGCGTGTCTTAAGGGGAAGTTTTCGGCCGAGCCTTTCCCAAAGGATGGCTCTAAGCGTGCTATTCAGCCGCTACAGTTGATTCACACCGATGTCTTGGGTCCAACAGCGGAGGCCAGCTGGGGTGGTGCAAGATACCTTGTCACCTTCACCGATGACTTTACAAGAAAAACATTTGGATACTTGCTTACACACAAATCACAGGTAATGAATTGTTTCTTAAAATTCAAAGCTTTAGTTGAAAAACAATTAGGTTTGCCTATAAAATGTTTGCGCTCTGACAACGGCGGTGAATATGTCAATTTTAGATTCTCTAATTTTCTTGAAAAAGAGGGTATTATTCACCAACGGACAGTTCCGTACACTCCTGCTCAGAACGGCGTTGCAGAACGCCTAAATAGGACTTTAATGGAAAAGGCGCGTTGTATGTTGCAGCATGCTAACCTAGACAAACGTTTTTGGGGCGAAGCTATCATGACAGCAATTTATTTGAAAAATAGGAGTCCCACAACTTCATTGTCCGGTAGCTTACCTGAGGAAGCATGGTCAGGGTCGAAGGTCGATCTTAGCGCTCTCAGAGTCTTTGGCTGCATAGCCTATTCTCTCATCCCTGAGCAGAAACGTGGGAAACTTGATGCTAAAGCCAAAAAGTTTATTTTTGTAGGTTATAGTGAAACCACAAAAGGCTATAGGCTTGCAGATCCTATAAACCCTAATCAGGTCATATTGTCGCGAAATGTAGCATTTTTAGAAAATCGATTTTACAATCAAGAGATGACTAAAACTGAGACAGTAACAGATGAAGATTTTTATTTACTAAACAGTGATAATGTCTGTGATATTAGTTGTAGGTCTAATGAAATCAATAATGAAATTATTGTGAATAATTCTAGTCCTTTTAACAAATCAAATGAAATTTTAAATGACTTAAATAATATTTCTACTGGCACAATTAATGAACTAAATGAGTTTGGTAATGTCAGTAATGATTTCATTTTAAATTCTTTATCATCAGATGGAGAGTTCTGCACCGGGAGCGATGACGAGTCCAGCTCTTCTGGAGAGCCTGTAGAGTCGCCGGGTAGTCAGCCCTTGGCGCGCTGCGAGGCGCCAGTTGGAGGGGAAGCAGCGCTAGATGGCGCAAGTGAAGCAAGCGATCCTCGTAATTCTACTGGTCGTCCTGTTCGTTCCACACGAAATATTAAGCCACAGAGGTATGCAGATTATGATATGTCAGATTTGTCCTCTTTACTGGCCCTTGGTGCTTCTCTCTCTGATGAACCGTCGACCTACGAGGAGGCTATTAACAGCCCCCACAAGCAGCAGTGGAAGGACGCTATGCAATGTGAGTACGACTCTCTCATAAGCAACAATGTATGGGAATTAGTCGACAGACCCATAGGTAAAAATGTAATAAAATGTAAATGGGTTTATAAAATTAAATATGATGCATCTGGTAATTTTGATCGCTTTAAGGCTAGGTTAGTTGCCAGAGGTTTTACACAAAAAGAAGGAGTTGATTATAACGAAACTTTTTCCCCAGTCGTACGTCACTCTACTATGAGAATATTGTTCTCATTAGCTAATAAGTTAAACCTGAACATAGATCATTTAGATGTGGCAACAGCTTTCCTAAATGGGGATTTAAATGAGCAAATATTTATGGAACAGCCAATAGGGTTCTGTGATAATAGTAATAAGGTTTGTTTGTTAAATAAAAGCATCTATGGCCTTAAACAAGCAAGCAGGATGTGGAATTTTAAAATTCACACATTGTTGTGTAAACATGGTTTTGTTCAAAGTAAATGTGAACCCTGTGTTTACATAAAAAATGATAAAGATGATCTAGTTATTCTGGCTTTGTACGTAGATGATATCTATTTGATGTACAATTCTGAGAGTTCCATCAAGAGAAATTTATTGAATGTTTTGGAACAAAAATTTAATGTGAAGGACCTTGGACCTCTCAGAAATTGTTTAGGTATGAATGTCACACGTGATAGAGGTAAGGGTATTTTAAAGTTAGATCAGAGTCAATATATAAGAAAACTGCTTGCACGTTTTAATATGGAAAATTGTAAGGCCACAGCCACACCAATGTCTGTAGGTGATAAGTTAGTAAAAAGTGTAACTTCTTGTGACAACCTACAGGATGATGTATTTAACTACCGACAACTGCTCGGGTCTCTTATGTATCTTTCAGTATGCACGAGGCCTGACATCTCTTTTGCATGTAGTCAGCTAAGTCAGTTTAATAATTGTTTTGATAGGACTCATTGGTTGGCAGCAAAACGTATTTTACGGTACTTAGCAGGAACAATTCATTTGTCTTTATGTTTTTATAAGGATAGGGATTGGAGTTTAAAAGCTTATACCGATTCGGACTGGGCCAATGATTTAACAGATAGGAAGTCTTATACTGGGTTCATTGTTAAGCTGGGTAGTGATACTATAAACTGGGAGTCTAGAAAGCAGAAATGCGTCGCACTTTCAAGTTGTGAGAGTGAATATCTTGCAATAGGTGATGTTTGTAAGGACATTCTATTTATTATGAATTTGTTGTCAGAACTTACAACTATGCCAATAACTTGCATCGTTTATAATGATAATCAGAGTGCTCAGAAACTACTTGAAAGTGTAGAGTATTGTCATAAGAAAACAAAACACATAGATATCCGTTTTCATTTTATTAAAGACATAGTAAATAAGGGTGTATTATGTGTTCAATATCTACCTACAGATAGGATGATAGCAGATGTATTAACTAAACCATTATGTAAAGAAAAACATATGAAGTTTGTTCGGGCTATGAATGTAAGATAGAGATATTTTTATTAATTTTATCTTCATGACATTATAATTGTTTGTTTGTTTATGAATTTAAAATTGATTCTTGTTAGCATGATAATGTATGTAGAGTTATTTCTATATTTTGACATTGGATTTATAGAGTCAGGTTTATTCAATCTATGTGAATGTAAAGTTGCATTATTGATATAGCATGTGAATGTAGAGTCACTTTCTATGAATATAGAGCATGTAGAGTCTTATGTTTTTGTGCTGACAAATTATTGTTAACCATAAGGGGAAGTGTTAACATGGTAATGTTAGTGTGTATGGTCCTCAATAATATGTAACTTTTTAAAAATAGAATTGCTTATGGCAACATTCTTTTTTGACACTTCCTTCCTCTGCTGTCATCGTTCGTGTGTGTCTCGCTCGTCTCAGTGTTAAATGTTATATTAATTCAAATCAAAAGAATCATCATATTGTATTTCACCAGCTATTGTGATCAATAGACAGTTTGAAATACTTAACCGCCTGCCTATTTATTTCTCGCCCAACGATCGCCGTGTCCACCACTGCTTGTCCACACTACACGCATAACCTCTGAATATTTCCAATAAGAAATTTAAGCTCCATGTCAGAAGTCTAGAAGGCGGTTGTAAAAATCTGACACTTAAATAGGTCGTTAGACGATTCGGTGTCCCACATAAAAAAAAGAGAAGACCTGACGTTACGCCCTCAAAACTTTATAAGAATGAAATGGAAATAAATTATAATGAGTTTGAAATAATGAAATATTGAAAATAGTTCCTTTAAACCTTAATGTAACCGACCCCGACAAAGAACGGGATAAGGCAAGGAGATTGATGAGTTTTTTCAAAATGATCGGAATATATTTCAAAACAGACCATAAAAATCAGTCTGGCCTAATTATCTACATCAGGCAGGTTTTGATATGAAGCGCTTAATCGTGATATCATCAGCAGGAATAAGATGCTGCCTATTTTCAAAATTATTAGAACATTTTGTTTTTCTTGAAGACTATCGAAACTTTAGTGACTCACATTTTTGGTCACATTATGCTAAAATGTTGACTTGTTACGTGTTATTCTGACTGATTAGATCATTTTTAATTTTTGATGCGTTACAATCTTCATATAGGTAGCAGATACCTTAACCCCCTAACCATATGTAATTATCTATTTAAGTCCAACTACGCGCTTGCAAAACTTTCCGCTTACGTCGAGTGTTGCCAGTTAAAACATATGCGTAAAGTAAGGGTCTGTTTATCATTTATTTATTTCAAAACTTAAATCTGCAGTCTAGCCACACACGTAATCTGTTAGACCAGTTGATATTCATATTTAGACGGCAGTCGTTACACAAGCATGTCAGAAGCCTGCCCCTTGTAGGCGGTGTTGAAATTTTTTTACAGTAGGGTTCATATTGGGTCCGATCGCGCTAACTATCTAACCGAGGGCGCGCACTGAAGAGATCGTTACCGGCAACTCATTAGAAAGCCACCATTTACGGCAAATGACATGCACAATCTGGAGTGGTCATAGAAAAAAAAAATCAGACAAGGTACAATTCGACAATCTCCAGTTCAAGCGAAGATGAAGAGATAAAAAATCTTAACCTGTGAAATACGAGCGAAAATACAAGTTTATTTCTCTCATAAAATATATTTCTTTAGAAAATACAAAGCTTAAAAAAGTGAAAATACAGAAGCTTGGTATTCTCTCAAAGGTTAGGCGCTACTTTGCACCAGAACAGCTTCTACAACTCTATCAAGCTCAAGTTCGATCTTGCATGGAGTATTGCTGCCACCTTTGGGATGGATCTGCCAAATACCAACTGGCCGCCTTAGGCTCCATTGAAAAACGCGCCAAGAAGCTCATAGCAGACGAAGCACTGGTTGAGGCTAAGTTGCAGAGCCTTGAACGCCGTCGTAAAGTTGCATGCATGTCGGTATTCTATAGGATGCATTTGTACGACGACCGATGTGGCGCAGTGGTAGTGCGACTGCCTTTGACGCAGAAGGTCCCGGGTTCGATTCTCGGTGGGTCACTCACAAAGTTGATATTTGTCTCTTTGTGAATTTTTTCCCAGTCTGGTTAGGACATTGCGGGCTGAACCACCCGATTGTCCGTAAGTAAGATGGTTCCGTGTTTCGGATGGCACGTTAAGCTGTAGGTCCCGGTTGCTGTCTATGATCACTTAGACGGCGGTCGTTACACAACCATGTCAGAAGCCTGCTACTTGTAGAAGGCGGTTGAAAAATTCTGACACTAGGGTTCATCGGGTCGTTGTACGATTCGGTATCCCACACGAAAAGAAGAAGAAGAAGGATGCATTTCGGAGAGTGTGCTCAAACACTCCATGACCCCTTCCCCATTTCATCTCCGGGGATCGAGGCGCCGACTGGGGTTCCACCCTTATGTTGTAGATATACCTCTAATCCGCACTAAGCGTTTCGCTTCAACTTTTATCTTGCGTACGGCTATAGAGTGGAATACCCTGCCGGCGGATCTTTTTCCGGAACAATATAACTTGGGCCTTTCTAAGGCAAGAGTGAATAGGCAATAATATTTCTACACCTTAGACATGGTTGACAAAATTTTCTTATATTTCGACCAATGTGTCTTGGAAAAATTGTTCAGTTTCATGGGCTGGTTGACCCTTTTAAATATTTGCAGTTAGTTTTTTTACACCCTGTATTTCTTAAACTATACCTGCGCATGACTAAACTTTTTACCGAAGGATCTTGTGCACGATGTTTCACAACTAGGTATGTAAGAGTAAAATATGGTAGAATGTCGCATGAGATTTCCATCCCCAGTGAAACAAGTGGAAATTTGGTGGGCGGTGCATTACAACCTTTCAGACGCAATAAACAAGGTCACCTTGTGCCTCAATAGCTAGGTATTAGAGAAAAGTTTGAAACATACTCCGGTGTTAATAAATAGACAACTTTCATGTCCGGCCTGTATTTATAAACCGTAAACAGAGTTGACTCTGCGATCGATCTTGAATGCGACTTTTGAGATGTTGTTATTATTGACTACATTTGTCAAAATCATTCTCGAGATCGCTCTCAGAGTTGAGTGCGATTTATAAATACGGATCTTAGACACGAGCGAGGTTACGCGCAGGACAGAGCTGTGTGTGACTGAAACTGTTTGGTGTGACGTCCAATAGAGAATCTCATAGAATACAACGTCATTATTGCACGCATCCCATAATCGATCTTGATTATGGGAGGTCCAAATAAAATTCTCATAATTCGACCAATGTTTCTTGGTAAAAGTTGTTTACTTTCATGGTCTGATACAACCCTTAAATTTTCTACACCTTATATTTTAACGTAACGGTCAAATGGGGGAAAATGAGACTAGCGGGTAACTTGGGACATGGTCGACACCAGCATCTATGAACCAGCTATAACGTTGTAACTGGTTGCAAACTTTGGACTCTACATTTATCACCCAGTTATAACGTTTTAGGCTTATAGCTAGTTCATAAATGCTGGTATCAACCATATCCCAAGTTATCCGCTAGTCTCATTTTTTGACTGTACTCTTTTTGGTATGCTTTGTATCTAAAAAAAAATTATTTATTTGTCTCTATGTTTGTAATTATGTCATTAAACGTTTGTGTTGACATTGTCAAGGAAAGCCAGTCAGTGCCGAAGAAAACAAATAGTCTCAATCCCCATCGGTTTTAGTGTACCATTCTTCAAATATGTAAATTATCATAAAATTATCGTGAATGTGATTTGTTGGATTTGTATTGGAATAAAATCGCTAAAATATCAAGCGTCGTGTGTTACAATAAGTACATCAGTATAGGTACATAATTATACGTATTTCCATATTCAGCTTCACAGATTCTCCTCTTATTTTAGACGTAAGCTACCTTTAAAATTAATAATATACCTATGGGTTCACAAAAATGTGCATTTACCGACGTACTCACTCCTTCCTAGTGTTTCCTTCAAAAGAAAACGAACGAAATCTATATATAAACAGTTGACAAAAACCTCCTGTTATGCCGACGCAGCTTCAGACTACCTGTATCCTGTTCGGATCAGCATGCAAATGTTATGCCATGCCGCGCAGCTTAGCATCATCAGACCCTTGTTGCGGTCTGCAGATAGCATCAGGCAGGTAGTAGCATTAGAATCGTCATCACTTGGTTGGGGTTCAAATAGCAGCAACAGATTGTTCTGAGATTGAACTACCGTAATGAAACGCTTCATGGCCGCATCACTAGGTAGGTATGTGTCCCGTAGGCGCACGCAGAATATACCAATCCAACTACTACGTAGGTACCTAAACCTATGAATTATTATTTAAAAACAACCATAACATCACATCCATTACGGAACGCGATTTTTGTCTTACAAACGTATAGAAAAAGGCAAATTGCCTCATAAATATTGAAGGCTCGATGTCACGCAACATGCATCGCTCCGCTCAACACAAAAATAAATGATCCGTGCCGAACAGGACGATTATACTATATATGTCCGACCGACGTCCGGCTCAGTTTGATAGGTCAAAATAAACCGTGATTTATAATTCAGTCCTGTCCGAAAAGAATGATCAAAAAGCACGCAATGTACCTAAGCAAGAATAAGATAGGTAGTCAATCAATCAGACTATAGCTTAAACAATCAAACTGTAAGTATAACTTACAAAGGATCTTGAAAGTAGTTAGATGGTATCGCTACAGTTTGCCTATTGGCGTATGAGGTTCAGGTCATAACTAGTCGGCATGTACCTCAGTTACTGCCAACAATATTCCTGATGAAAAATGGCGGAACAGCTTTTTGGCTTCTATCTAGCCGTTCATCTTATAAAAACTATACCGGTCTTAGATAGTCACAAGAAATAACTAACACCTAAGCAGTTCCAACTATTTCATCAGGTACAACAGTGACAATGGGTAGCGGTTCGTCGGCGGAGGGGCGGACGTCTTACTTCCAGAACAAGCGAGAGCTGGCGGACGCGGAGGACGACATTGCCTCGCACCACATCAGCATTTCCAATAAAATGGTGACAGCTTCAACTTCAGCTTCAACTTTTATACATCCCCAAGCAAGCACGCACCTTTTTCCTTGTACCTACCTAAGTTCGGAATCGTAGTTGGAAAACTTTGAATACATTTGGAGATTCCATTTAAAAAATTGGGGTTGTTTCTTAAAAAAGACGTTCTGTTTTATGGTATACCTATTACAATTCTGAAAATATTATCATCATTTTATAACATGCAATGCACCAGATGTATGAAATGATTGATAGGTTTCATATAGTAAAACTGCAACATCCTATCCCCAAGATACTTTTAGATCACGTCAAGACAATATCAATGAAAGCAATTTGCTGCAGGTGGAGCGGCTGGTGGAGGACGCGGCGATGACAGGCGGCGCTGCAGCAGCAGTCCCCGCGCCGTGCAAACCAGACAAGCCCAGCAGAGACCGCGATGCCAAGGAACGCCTGCTAGCTGACCGGCTACAGACCCTGGATGAGATGCACTCGCAGAAGCTGGGGTAAGCGAGTGTAGTGTGAGACAAGGCCAGCAGAGACCGGGATGCCAAGGAGCGCCTGCTAGCTGATAGGCTGCAGACCCTGGATGAGATGCACTCGCAGAAGCTGGGGTAAGCGAGTGCAGTGTGAGACAAGGCCAGCAGAGCATAATCAACGATCGACAAAAGCGTAAGGTTCTGGAGTGGCGGTCGGGTCACGCAATACACGTATGAGGTCAACTGGCGATTTTGTAAAAGTGGCGGACAGCGGCATTTGGCCCACAGATTTCACATATTAAAGAAACGCATAGAGCAAGCGTTGTTCAGCTTGTCTCACAGCTGTTATGATGATGATAGCTGGAGTGTAGGGCAGCGGTAGATTCTACGGGCAGAGCTGAACGCTACGGAACCCTAAGAGTACTTACTTACAGCGGTGTTTTCAGCCCCCGCATCGAGATCAAAAACAATGATGTTTTCTAAAAGAAAGTTTACTCTAGTGCCTTGTAATGCCGGCTTAGAATAGCATCACCCCACATCCTTCCCGCGGGTGTCGTAAGAGGCGACTAAGGGACTCGAGAGTGTTGGTGTATTACAATTTTTAGGCGACAAGCTGACAACCTGTCACTATAGTGTCACATGTTTTCTAAAACAACGTTAGAAAACAATCCTCAAAAATGTCAGACGTGGCGATAGTGGCCGTATTCTTACAGTCGTTAACACTCTGCCTACCCCACAAGGGATAAAGGCGTGATATATGTATGTATACGTATGTATGTAGTTTACTCTAAGGACTTAACATTGCACTGTCTTTCAGGCTGACAATAGACAACGTGAGCGCAGCAGCGAAGCGCGTGGAGCTTCGGTCCATAAACCTGCCGAACGTGGATCCAGTGTGCCAAGACTGCGCTGATAGAGTGATAGAGTGTTACGAGTCCTGCGACCGCGTCACCAACGCCGCCAAGTGCAACGATCTCGTCGGTAAGTGCGCTCAAGTCGGCAGTAAGCGCGCTCAAGTTAGCTATAATTGCGCCCAAGTCGGCAATAAACGCGCTCAGGTCAGCAATAAGTGCACTCAAGTCTGCGGCAAGTGAGATCAGGTAGATAAGTGTGCAGATTTCCGATCTATAAACCTGCCGAAAGTGGATCCATTGTGCCAAGACTGCGCTAATAGAGTGCTCCAAGTCCTACGACCGCGTCACCAACGCCGCCAAATGCAATGTTGTCGTCGGTAAGTGCACTCAAGTCGGCAGCAAGCGCGATCAAGTCAGCAATAAGCGCGCTCAAGTCGGCAGCATGTGAGATCGGGTAGGCAAGTGTGTAGATTTTCGATCGTGATCGGATCGATTTCCGAAGTGTGCAGGTTTATACCTGCCGAAAGTGGATCCAGTATGCCAAGACTGCGCTGATAGAGTGATCGAGTGTTAAGAGCCGTGCGACCGCGTCTCTTTTACTGTGACGTCGTCGGTAAGTGCAACGACATCATCAGTAAGTGCAACGACAGTAGTCCCTAAGCAGTAGAACTCTACGATATTCAGGAGAACTGTTCAGTCCGCTTTTTTCTAGGACGGGCATGTCATTGAGATAGCATCCGAAGACATCATCCTCGAACTTCTCTCTCTCAGCACAGCTCATTCTCTCTAATTTCAGCGACCTTCGCGAAATGCGTGCAAGAGACTGCTGTAAACCGCTGCTACGCGCGAACGGCCAGAGACGCGATGGAGGCGGCGCGCCGGACGCGGGACGTCACCCACGCGCGACATTACGCGCTCAAGGACATTCTGCCACCGCATGAGGTGCCCACGTAAACCAGAGTGGCAACCACTTACCTAGCTGCTGCGTTCCCAAGATCAACAAAGTGCCCTAGTAAACCCGCTAGAGTCACGGACGCTTTCCTAGATGACTGTCAACTCAACATCAATACAATAATGAAACTTTTAGCGAGAATCCGATATGGTCTTGCTACCCGAAGTATCTCTCCATCACAGCGCATTACTTGTTTGGTCTGTGGTAAGGCTGCCCTATGCTCGACCCTCAACAAATTATCTGGTGAATAATGTAAAACTTTAATTGAGTACTACATATTATGTTGCCCTCTCTTTCACTCATGATCTCTTGTTGTTAGAATGTTAAGTGTTTGTGATGTTTGTGTAAAATTGTTGATGTAAATGAGAAACTTGTAAGTTGTCCTTTCCTTCCTGTGTATGTAAAAATTAGGCTGATATATTCAAAAATAAATAACGAGGAACTTTTGCTAATACTAATTTATTATTTAAATATACTTAGATTAGAGATATAGGCTTATGTATGTAAATATTATTCAGGCTGACAAACTGTCACTATGGTAATACACATTCTTCTCTCTCTTTTCGTATGGGACACCGAGTCGTCCAACATTCTTCTAAAATTACTCTTAAACTTTTGTCAGACGTGGCGTAAGTGACTGTTTTTACCTACCGTTTACACTCTTCCTACCCCGCAAGGGATACAGGCATGATTTATGTATGTATGTAAATATTCTTACCACCTAGTTTTCGTTCAAATACTAATTAAATGAAACTTTCTTCTTAACATCATCTACGGTCAGCTTCGTAACACGTGGCGCCGGCATGTTCACGGGAATATCGGCTCTATGGTTCTCCTTGTCCTCCGCACTGGGCGAGGGTGCATGCTTGGCGGAGGTGGCGGTGAGTAGGGCGAGTTTCCGGCGCAGGTCGCGCACCTGCGCGGCGCTGGCGAGCTGCGCGGCGCCGCGCGAGAGCACCTCCGCGCGCAGCTGCTCGCACTCACATCTGCAGACCACGACACAGGGATAACAAACCATGTACTTATCATCATCATCACATCAGCCTATAGCAGTCCACTGCTGGACGTAGGTCTCCCTCAGGGTATGCCACAATGGGCGATCTCCCGCTTTCGCCATCCAGTCGCTACCAGCCGCTCTCGACAAGTCATCGGTCTATCTGGCCGGAAGTCATCAAGCGGTATGCTTGCCGAGGCATAATCTCCACTCGAGAACCCGCTTACTCTACCGGCCGTCGGTTCTACGACATATGTGACCGGGCTGGATTACCACTTTAGTTTGCTACACTCTTGGACTATAATTGTTACTTTGGTCTTTTTGTACTCTCATTTTGGACCCTATTTATCAGCGAGATTCCCAGCATTGACCTTTCCATAGTTTGTATGGAATATTTCAAAAATAAAATAACTAGCTAAGGTATCAGACAGAAAATAATTTTGTTAACATTTTATATTGTAATCCACCTCCAGCAATTAGTTGGGGAAGGTAGCTTGCGGAATGGATACATCGATGCAGGGTTTGGATGAGAGATAAAAAGAACAGTTTTCTCCTCGTCTTGATCTCGCAGAAAAAAGGGTGTAGTAGAGGGTGGAACCAGTCAACTGGTCGGTCGTCAATCAATATTTAGGTGATTTGGTGGGTGAATATAAAATGATCATAATTCTCACTTCAAGTGGTCGAGGACGCCGGGCAGCCAGCCGGGCGTGGTGGGCTCGCTCAGCTTGCAGAACCACCGCGCGAGCTCGCGGCGCTGGCGCTCGCATAAAGCTTCCAACTGGGTGATGCGCTCTTCATAGCTCTCTGGAAATACAATGCAGTTTTTTAGCAGAAAGTGTTACGACAGTTGTGGGCAGTTGGATAGAAATGGCCTACCTATAGCCACCCAATTCTGAGTAGCTCTTCTCAATTCATCTCCACTGGCTAGCAGAGGGCTTTTGAATGATGGTGATTATGATAGATACTATGTAATTATCTTCATTCATCACATTAATACTTATTATTATTTTGTTGAACTGGGTTTGACTTCCTAGGTCAAAAGCTACTTCAACCTGTGAAGATTTACTGTGATTATGAATCTGACACTGTTTTTAGATGAAAAACCAAGACAAACAATCAATGAGTAAACTTACGAAGTAGTTCCTTATCATAATGTGCGGCAGCGCCGGCCTGCTGCTCCCAGATGGTCTGCTTCTCATGCAGTAGGGCATCCAGCTCTGTCTGCTTGTTGGCCAGCTCTCTCCTTAACTGAAATTACAAATTATGTGTTCAACAATACCCCTCCGGCCGTTTTGGCAACCAAGTTTCGCAACCGGTTGTTGAAAAAGAATTAACATTCTTGTTACGCAACTAGTTGCCTAAACAGAATTTATATTCCTGTTTCACAACTAGCGTTTATATTACTGGAGTTTCGCAACCAGGTTGCCGAAAAGGAAATAAATGTATTTGTTTACAACTGGTTACCAAATAAGACTTTCAAGAGTTGTCCTAAGGGGTTCCATCAATTGTACACGATACACGGATATGATATGATGATAAAACTCACATAATTACCCCTAAATACTAACAATACTAATACAATACTATCTACTTGGTCAGAGAAAAGAATTTTTAATCTTGCTTAGATTTTAATGTAAACTTTCAGTATGGATCAAATTAAAGGTCTAAATTAAAAACAGGTGAGTTTTTGAATGTAAAGTCAGTGATCGTAACTCATGACAAATTCAGATTTTAAGGTTTTGATTTTCTTGCAATACTGTTACCAACAAGATGATGCACACAATGGACAGTACAAAAGTAATAATTTTTTCTGAAAAACGCAACAGTCTCGAAAAAAAACGCATTCTTAAATTTTGGATTGTTCATGAGAAACGTGGACGGACTGTGCAGTTAGCTGTTTCTTTAGTGAGTGATTTTCATAGCTGCTGTGAGGAAACTTACTCTAGAATTAGTTTGTTTCATAGTGATCAGGTTCTTGGCCATCTCTTGTCTCTTGTCCTCCACTTCAGCAAATATTGAGTTGCCTTTTGCAGCTGGAAAGTATAACATAAAACCAAATAGTTAAAAATTCTTGAATAAACTAAAAAATTGTTAAAATGATAGAATATTACAGTATAAAGTCATCCTCATCTCTGGTCTCATTGTGTCTAATAAAATGCTGGTTATGAATCAAGTTTTCACTGCAGAATATGGGCCTCTTCATTGAATTGTTTGCCATCCTTCAGATATAATAAAGAAAGATTTGTTTTACAATGGTAATGTAAGCTTCATATCTACTTGTATTGTATCTATACACCGTGTTTCAGACGAAACACATTAAATTTGAGACATTATTTAGGGCATCATAATGAACAGCTTTACCTATGGGACCAGTGCTGGAAAATGTGAAAAAAAATTTCAACCTCCCATACACAGTTACCCATATCATGAATTTTGCAGGTCAATTTTTTTATCCTTTTTTCAGCATTGGTCCCACAGGGAGGGAAACTTGTTCAGTATGATCATGTCTCCAATTTAATGCATTTTCTCCAGAATGTGGTGTATTGTGTGAGATTGACTGAATGAAAGTAAGTGAGTTGTTGAAAAAATCACCATGTGGCTGCAAGTCCTCAGCGCAGGTGTACTGGTGCAGCATGGCACGCGCCTCCGCCAGTTCGGCGAGCGCCGTGGCCTCGCGCTCGCCGGCCGCCGCCAGCTGCTCGCGGCGCAGGTCCGACGCCGCGCGCACCTCGCCCATCTCGCAGACCAGCTCCTCCGTGCGCAGCTTCCACTGCGAGATCTCCGCGCGCGCCTCCTCCAGCGCAGCGCGCGCCGCCGCCGCGTCGCACAACGCCGCGTTTAGCGCCGCCCGAGCCTCGTCTAACTCCGCGTTGTCGCGCTCCGGACTCACGCGCTGAACTACCGCTTGTTCTTCTCTTAGAAACTTTATATCCTCTTGCAACTTTTTGATTTCATTAGCGTGGCTTTCGGCAGCTTCTGTACGCTCTTCCCGAAGAGCTGAGATCTCCTCCTGCAGTGTAGTGACCCGCGAGAGCAGTTCACTCTTGCGTTTAGCTTCCTCTTGTTGGTACGTCTCTAGCTCGATGTTTAGGTGGCCCTGCACTTCTAGCGCGGTCTGGTAGCTGCGTTTGGTGTCGTGCAACTCTTGTTTGAGCATCTCATAGCTGTTGGCGAGGTTTTCGTGCTGTTTCTTTAGCAAATAATACCGTTCACTTAGCTCGCCGTTCGTGAGCTCCTCCGCCTCGGTGAATGTTGTCTTGTTGCTGATAGTTGAGTAATCCATGGTAACAGCACTTAATAAGCACAAATTTCAAGGTATTTACTACAGAATTTCAAGAGTTATTTATTATTTATCGCAATTTATTCAAATTCAAACAAACGGTTACCCACAGCCAGCTGGTAACTTTTTGACGTTTGGTCGGATACACTTCAATCAAAACCAACATTCTTTTTTCCCCGACTCTAAAAAATCTTTCCTTACCACAAGGGTACGTACTGAGTTTTTATTAATCACCTGGGTCCTCTGGGTTTTTAGAGCCTATGGGTTATAATTATCATTTCTTGGGCAGGAGAAACTTTCCTGTAGGTAAAAATATTTTCGGTGACGGGTTTTGTGTATCCGAAAATACGTGCTGACAGTTGCACTTCTGAGGCACCGATTTTGACTAAACTAGATTACAAGACAAGGCAAGAAGATCCTCGACCACTGGCTGAAATTTTTTGTCTCTTTCTTACTTTGTGCTTAACAATTGAGAACCTGAAAATCTTGTGTAGTTTGAAGTGATTTTGGAAAGTGGGCGTAGAATTTTACGTGAATTTGGGTTCTATTTTAAATAAACCCACTTATTTCTCGTAAAAATGAGTTCGCCGCCTCCTACTAAGCCTCCCAGAGGGGTAAAGCAAGGAAGAGAAACAGTAAGTCCCATTGAAAACGTACACTCGAACGATCATTGATGATCTACTTAGCATTCCCATACGTAATTTCACCTAAATGTTAAGCCTTTTGCTAACACTGTAGGGGTTTTTTCTCTTCTATCGTGAACAGACCTCTCAGTCCTACATTACTAACCAGACAATATCACATTTGACTCTTCCTATAATGTCCAAATTCTTAATCCAACCATGACTAATTCTCCGTTATCTCGCCCCGGCAGAGTGGTCTGCTGATGTCTGTGATCCGTACGCTGTCGGCGAGTGAGACCAACGAGCAGCGGGAGAAGGAGCGCGCTAAGCTCGAGAAGGAATACAAGAAGAGTGACGCCCGGTTGGACGAATTGGTGGCCGAGCATGCACAGGAGATCACGGATGTTATGGCAGTGAGATAAAATTATAAATACATTTATTTCGCATTATTAGTAGTCGACATAGGTCAGAAGGCAGCACATCTTAAGTGGGATTGGGCTGGACATGTGGCCAGAATGCCTACTACACTATGGGCAAAAAGAACAACTACTTGGGTCCCTCCTAACACAAAACGGGCACATGGTTGTCCCAGAAAAAGGTGGAAAGATGAGCTACATACCTACGCCCATGACTGGATAGCCCAGCGGCCCAGGACAGAGAAAAATGGAGGAAATAGAGGGGGCCTTTGCCCTGCAGTGTGACCTGTCTGGCTCAAAATCAATAAATAAAGTAGTTAAGGTGATCCATTTTCCATACAAAAGTCAATGGACTTACATGCTTACACAAACCAAAAATGTTGGTTGAAGTACTGATCTACAGTCCTATTTTAATGTAAAGTTTTCGCAAAATGATAGAAATATACGACTTAGTTATCTGAAATACCTTTTTTGATCAGTAATTTTCTTCCCAATAATACATTTGTAGGCGTGCTATCTATAGTGTAGGATAGTCATTTGTGTGCGTAACATTAACCTGTGTGCGTGAATGTTCGAGTCATGGGCTGAAGGTCACTGGAGCCAGAGTGCATTCCGAAACTCGATATCGTTTTACGCATTTGTTGTGGAAACAGTTTGGGGGTAATATAAAATTAAATAATAAAATTAAAATATTTATATTTTTATGCTCAAACAAGATAAAGAAGTGCACACTTTATTTTTAATGCGTGCAAACCATTCAAACTCGCAATAAAATAAAATTCAATGATGATGCTCGTATAAACAATACCGAAAATTTTTGAGCGCAAGCGTAAAACTGTCAAAATCAAAGAACACGTGTACGTCTGGTGTGATTGTGCGATTGTTTACTATTTCAGAGATAGTTTTCCGGTAAAAAATTGATTTCTATATCATATAGAATGTGCAAGTAAATAGTTGGTGCAGCCTGTGTTGACCTTTCTCGGTTCCAGTTGTTGTAGGGCGGGTTGCGTCGTAGCTATTGCTACCAGGTAATCACTGAAAAAAAATTGTTTATGCCGACTGGTAGCAAATTTTATATTTGATGTTGTAGTAATGATTAGTTTCTCTTTTTAGGTGCAGGGACAGTTGAGAATTACAAGACGTGAAAAATGTTACTTCATTGGTTTTATTGCACCAACTCAGCCTATAACTGTGCTTGAAGTCCTAAGAGATGACCAGTTTATTCTAGACATGATACCAAAACTGGTGGACTTTTTCCGCGACTGTATATTGCCCGAGATCATCCTCAGACGTGTGAATAAGGGAGCCCAGTGCATAGATTTGGTGAATAATCCATATTTTTTATATTACATGTCGCGTCAAATAACATTATAGTTTGGTGTGAAGTTAGAGACAAATGTTCTAGCTTTTTGACAAACTTATATTATTTTGTTATTCACTTATGATTGTTTTTTTAGACATCAACAGTTTGTTGTTCGACACAT
The DNA here is from genome assembly GCA_029255805.1 of Keiferia lycopersicella. Lineage (NCBI taxonomy): Eukaryota > Metazoa > Arthropoda > Insecta > Lepidoptera > Gelechiidae > Keiferia > Keiferia lycopersicella. The sequence goes on from JARACZ010000026.1 coordinate 190,007, forward strand.
ACAGAAACTACAGAAGACAATACAGAAATTGTGACCGAGAGTACCTAATGACCAATCGCGTCCATCCATTGCCATGTGAAAGAAGGACAAACCAACAGACTTACCTTCGCGTTTAGAATATTTGTACATACATTATCACGCCTAAGCCTATCACAGCGTAAACGACCGCAAGAACGCTCGCTACCGCCACGTCTGAAAGTTTCCGTGGTTCAAAGATAATTTGTATATGGAAAGAATATAATTGTAATTTTTTTTTATTACAAAATGTCACGAATGTTACAAACGAGTCACGTCTTTATATTTTATTACTTTATTCCTAATGTATGAATATATTTTATCTACCTATCCTATCCATCCATACCATTGAATTCGTTATGACCTGACTGGCTGAATGTATTTATAAAATTGGGGAGTCCACATACATGTCACAAATAGGAATGCCTTTGTCAAAGAACACAATAATATAGCTAACTGCTCTAGCAGTGGATGTTTAGGTACTGATTTAGATATCGATTTCTCATCTAAAAGAATGCTAAAGAATTGCTTATTTTATGGACTTTCCCAGTTAGTACTTTTTCGATTAGAATTAGGCTATACCTATGGACTCCATCCATGCCGATGTCACGTCCACGTCAATAACAAAAAAATGCATCGAATAATTATCAATTCTTGTTTTATTCGAAAATAATTTTATTATACAATAAAAAAGGCAAAAAACAATACATAAACAAAAAATAAAATTTTCGTACCGAGGATAGAACCTGGTACGCCTTATCAAAAGCCACAATAAGGCTGTCACCTCTGTGGATCACGATGCATTAGGCGTCAAAATAAGCGAACGCTTTCGTATAAATCACTTGCACATGTGTGAGTAGAGGAGATGTGTATAGACACGGAACATATTTTCAATTGACTTATACTCCATAATTTGAGCAATTTTCTTTACGGAGATTTTTGTGACTTGTCGAAGATACATTATAATTGCCCTGTTTTAGTTCTTTCACATTACTTCTTGCTGTTGGGGCATTTTCACTCTGGTGGTTTCGCTATTTTGTTTTGATCTTGATTATAATTATAATTAAACCTTGATTGACTTTAAAGTGGCAATAATAATAATAAATATGGTTATTTCGTAGGGTCATTAAAATGAATTATTTTTGTTTTATGTTATGTCTTTTATTTGTTTAAATCTTACCTAACATAGAACCTGAAATCTTTTGTGAATGAGTAAAGCCTTGCATGGCTCTTCCTTATCATTTTCCTTGTCTTATACCATTTTCTGTCAGGGTCGCCTATTTAATGTAGGGTATTTGACGTGTCATATGTATTATGTTAATTTAACTTTGAGATAACAGACTCGCTTCTGTTTATTTCCAGAAATTCACCCTAGTAGGAGAGGCGTTATCAACATGGGGCGTTCACTGCGAGGCGGCGGTGGGGCGCCTCTCTGCGTGCCGCGGGCTGCTCAAGCTGCGGCGCGCGGACCTGCGCCGGCTGTGGAGCGACGCGCGCACGCACGCGCACGCGCTCGCCATGCTCACTGACATGTGAATTCAAATTTTATCATTTATTTCCAAGTAGATTCACAATCAATACTTTAAAAAAGTCGTAAACACAATACTATCACTGAACTTGGGGCTGGCCTGATAAGTACACTAACATTGAGATCTATTACTAGACATAGAGAAAACACCACCCAACACCCATAACTCATCGCTCTGCCTACCTCGTCAGTAATATAGGCGTGATTTTTGTATGTGTATTGGGCAGACCAATAACAGTTTGACTTCCTTCCAGCGAGCGCGTGGTGGTGTCCGAGCGCGAGACACGCGACGCGCTGAGCGCGGGGCGCGTGCTGCACGCCGCGCACACGCTCAACTCCGCGCTCAACCTCGCCGCGACAACCCTGTCCCACGTCACCGCGCTGAACACCACCAGGCAGCATTTGGAGGTAAGAACAGTCACTGGTTCGAGTCCCAGTGAGCGCGTGGTGGCGTGTGAACGCGTGACACGCGTGCTGCACGCCGCGCACACGCTCAACTCCGCGCTCAACCTCGCAGCGACAACCCTGTCCCACGTCACCGCGCTGAACACCACCAGGCAGCATTTGGAGGTAAGAACAGTCACTGGTTCGAGTCCCAGTGAGCGCGTGGTGGCGTGTGAACGCGTGACACGCGTGCTGCACGCCGCGCACACGCTCAACTCCGCGCTCAACCTCGCAGCGACAACCCTGTCCCACGTCACCGCGCTGAACACCACCAGGCAGCATTTGTAAGTAAAAATACATTTACATGTTGTGATAAAGTTATTAGAAACGAAACAAGTTGAAAAAATTTACGCCACCGATTTTGAACCCACGTCTTCTGACTTGCCGGGTCTGACGTGTTAACCGCTACACCACGGTTGGCCCTATCCTAGGCGGTGTATTGTAAACCACTTGCTTCGTTCATACAATTTCGTTACTTAATACCTTACGAGTAGCTTTTAGCGCCACTTATGATTTTGTAGAACTATATACTCGCTCAACTGATAACACAATCTGTATGCTAGTTGACGAGAGATGGAGCTTCTTCCGATTTGTGAATGCAATGTAGTTGACTGTTGATTTGTGAATGCAAACGCAATTAATATATCTTGTTGCATATTATTTTGTTGCTTTAATAGGGCAAAGTCATATTTTAAAATGCCTTCTCCAGATATTGTAAACACTAGACTTGCTTATTATGGCCTTATGTTTTCTATAGCTGAAGAAGCGCGAGCTGGTGGACGTGATAGTCCGGCGGCTGAGCGACGCCGTGTACCGCAGCGAGCGCGCGCCGCTCACTAGAAGACTATCAGCAAGGAGACGCACTACTTTGCTTCTAGCAGGTAACATACACATGCTACGTAAATACTTGAAGACCTTAAAATGTCGTAGATATATCATTAAATTGTATACAATTGTTATTTTCACAGAAAATACTTACTGCCAACATAATATATTACAATAGTACGAAATATGGCCGAAATGGGCCGAAATGGGAAATTAAAAGCTTTCACCTTTTATACAAACTACCACTGTCCATTTCTCAGTTTATATTTTATGCTTGTAATTGTTCCTTGTGTAGTGTGCAGAATTTCAACGCCATTGTAGTAAATTGATAGAAGAAGTTGTATTAAACATTTAAAAGTTTATAATTGGGGTAGTTTAAAATTTTGAATGATGCTATAATTTTCTTTGAGGATTTAAATTAAATGGGAAATTTACATTGCAGAATTAACGAAAAGCGGTGAAGTGACCGATGCGTATCTTCAAGACATAACCCCGGAGTTCGAGGCGTCTCTGACTGAGGAAGATAGCACGTTTGAAACTACCGTTATGATATCTTTGGAAGCCTTGGGAGTACTGGACCAACATAAGGAGGCCACCGAGGTAGGGTTTTTACAGCAAATAATGACTAGAAAATAGTTAAAATTAAGTATACCTTTTCTCATGAAAGTGGGATCATATGTCTTTTTAGAGAATAAAGTATCTTTGAACCAAATTATATGTGATGTAATGACTAGTTCAAACGACCTTATTATACCATCAGTCATAGTTCTTAAGCTAACAGTAAACCCTCGGAATCGTAGAAAACATTCATGTTTATCAGTGTCATTTCCCCAAATTAAATTAGTATTATTATATTTTCCTACAATGTATACGCCATACGATTAAATAAATTTCCCTAAATAGCAATTCCGTATCAAACTTGATTTAACTTAGTATAAGTCACACAATAGTAAAGCTGATATTAAAGTATTTCAAGAAGTTAATTCTACTATCGAAAACGCCATATTTGGTATCGATTTCAGTTTAATTATATTTATAATCCGTAAAATTTTACTTTATAACTGTGGCGTTTGACAGATCCATACTAAAAGAGAAGTAAACAAAGGAAAATTTACCATTTATGCCATAGCATTTGCCCGAATCTGTCAAATGTCATAGGTACCAAGCTATATTTTACCGTATTCCTACCCCGCAAATGTGCGTCAGAATGGCTGGTTGTCTGTGGCGATGGTCTATGAGAGTTGATTCAAAAATTGCTACATAATTGCTTATATTTGCTTCATATAATAAATAATTGCTACGTAGGATATATTTTTAGAAATAGAATATTTTTTTTGACCAGCCATCCTGACGTTTGGTTGGCTGGTCTCCTCCTAGTTTAACGTCAAGCACGCAGAGTTTCCCGAAATATATTGCGTCAATAATTGCTACATATTTACTTCATTTGTCTTATTTGGTTGTAACTTCAAATATATGTTAAATAAAGGATGTAGCAATTATTTAAATTATCCCAAGGAAAAGTGCCTGATAAAATAATAATATCAAATACGTAGTTTCGTAAATCGTCGGATTGAACCTTAAGGCTCTGGTAAATAGGTAATTCGATTCTTGCGTAAAAAGATATTTACCTACCCTCAATAATTGAATAAGCATCATTATTTTAATTATTCTTAGTCATTGTTGGTGCATATTATAGTATTGGAATCACAGTCTAAGCTTATTAAAATTTAATGTTATTTACATTTTAAATCGTGTTTTGGTGTTTGTGACGATGAAGAGAGGAAGAAAGTTTGTAGTGCCACTCGAAGAGCAAAAAAAGGTTTTCTTGCAATATAAAAAGTATTTTGCAACTATTTGCCTATATTATTTCAACAGGCACTTTTCCTTGGGATAATTTAAATAATTGCTACATCCTTTATTTAACATATATTTGAAGTTACAACCAAATAAGACAAATGAAGTAAATATGTAGCAATTTTTGACGCAATATATTTCGGGAAACTCTGCGTGCTTGACGTTAAACTAGGAGGATACCAGCCAACCAAACGTCAGGATGGCTGGTCAAAAAAAATATTCTATTTCTAAAAATATATCCTACGTAGCAATTATTTATTACAAGCAATTATGTAGCAATTTTTGAATCAACTCTCATAGACCATCGCCACAGACAACCAGCCATTCTGACGCACATCCCCGCAAGGGATAAAGGCGATATATATGTATGCATGTATATTTTAAGCACCATAGTTCTGATCAAGGTTCTGCTTCCGAAAAAAACAATCCTTTTTTATTTTCTACAGAAATTCAAAGTGCAAATCCAAAACGAGCTTCTAGAAGTGATCGACTCCGTGTCGCATCGCATCATAGAGGAGGGCGATATAGACTTGGACCCTGAGGGGGAAGAGGACGGCATGATGGCGGGCGGCGCGGGAGTGAGCGAGACGGGGCGACCGCTCGCGAGGCTCGTCGCTTGCTTGGGGGAGGAGTTGCGGGCAGCTGCCACTAGAAATAAGAGGTATTTGATTAAAAAAATACTTCAGTCTACGAAATATTTATAAAATTATTCTTTGTGGATCTACCTGGAAATAAAAACTAGTAAGTATTTGACTTTTCTTGCATTGTAGTGCTACTTCACTCCACGAAATAATTCGAAGTATTATTTGTGGATCTATTTGTACTAAAAGTTTTTTGTCTTTTTTTACATTGTAGTTTTTTTCTTTCGTAAGATGCCGGCTTACAATAGCATAACCCTATTCTTTCCCGCGGGTGTTGTAAGAGGCGACTGAGGGACTTGAGGTTTTCATCATATAAAAGGGCCCCTCAATATTATGTCAGACGTGGCGATAGCGACCGTGTTTTACGGCCGTTAACGCGCTGCCTATCCCTCAAGAGATAAAGGCGTGGCATGTGTGTATGTATGTGTAGTTTTTCAAAAAAATACTTCATTTACTTATTTGTTTCAGTCGTTATTGTGAATGTTTGATTGCTTGTGTGTTTGTAGGCTGATCCAGCTGTGGCGCGCGGCGGCTCAGAGACGTAAGTGCGAAGTGAGCGTTCACACTGAGAGGCACTACTGGAGCGCCGCGCAGCAAGTAGTAAGTAGTCGCACGTGTACTATTTTAAAGATAACATATTTAACCTGCTTCAAAAACCTAAATACGCATAGGATCCCGTTCGTAAAATGCCTCTTTCGGCTTCTCGCAAAAAGTCCCTTTCCCAAAAAGTCCCTTCCTCAAAAACCCTTTTTCAAAAAGGCCCTTCCTCAAAAAATCCCTTTCTCAAAAACTCCCTTTTTCAAAAAGTCCCTATCGCAAAAAAACCCTTTCTCCAAAAATCCCTATCTCAGAAAGTCCCTATCTCGAAACGTCCCATCGTACACCAAATGGTTTGTAAGATTGCGAAAGTTTCCACATAAATAGGTGGAGGTTGGTGGTAGTTATAATTTTGCCGTGTTTTATGCCGTGTGATGCCGGCTTAGAATAGCATCACCCCACATCCATCCCGTGGGTGTCGTAAGAGGCAACTAAGGGACTCGAGAGTATTAGTGTATTAGAATTTTTAGGCGACAGGCTGACAACCGGTCACTATAGTGATACACAAGTTTTCTGAAACAACCTTGGAAAACAATCCTCAGAGATGTCAGACGTGGCGATAGCGACCGTATTCTTACGGCTGTTAACGCTCTGCCTACCCCGCAAGGGATAAAGGCGTGATATGTGTATGTATGTATGTATAATTTTGCAGTGATTTTTATACAGAATGAAAAAAAAAACAACTATAAATAATTGAAGGGGTGAATCAGTTCATGAAACTGACCAACTTTCTCTAAGGAATAGGTCAAAATCCGTCGTCAAAATATGACCTCTAATAATAAAATAGTACCTTGCATACAAAGTATCTCGTCCGGCTAATACATTTTTTATGGGAACTCTACATTTTGTACTTATACATATTTCGATCTATATTCCTTGGTTAAAATTGTTCAGTTTCACGCGCTGATTCACCGCTAAAAATATATGCAGTTTTTTTTATATCCTGTATTTTTTAACCTCCTAATTTCATGTTATATTTCCAGCTGCAACTCCTGCTAACCGAATACCTGGAGATCGAGAGCGTAAACTTAGCAGCTGCTCGGTCTACCAACGCTGCGGTGGAAGCTGGGGCGGACCTGCGCTTGTCAGACTACTTCGGCAAGAAGCGCCCGCCCAGGAGACGCACCAAGCTCTTCAAGCTGGCTGGTGAGTTGTTTAGACCGGGTCATCGGGCCTACCAACGCCTCGGTGGAGGCTGGGGCAGATCTGCGCCTGTCAGATTACTTGGGCAAGAAGCGCCCGCCCAGGAAAAGAATCATTGAACTGTGAACAACTCTGAAACCAGGGTTCATCAGGTCCCATACGATAAAAATAAGTTGTAAAAGAGATCGAGAGCGTTAACTTCAAAGGACTGCGCTCTATTTAAAATATTTTAGCTTAGAGCGTCGGTGGCCAAGTGGCTAGGACACCGGTCTTACAATCGTGAGACCCGAGTTCGATCCCGCCATGTACCAATGTGTTTTTACTTACGTACATTCAAATAAAATTTTAATTCAGATGATATTTAATGTGTCTTATCCAAGGATCCGGACTTGATTTTATTGTTTTTGGTGATTCGACCGCAACTTTCAGTTTGGATATATTAGCCGCAAACATTTTAAAGGGTAAATCAGGCCATGAAACTGAACAACTTTCCCCAAGAAACATAGGTCGAAATATGAGAATATTTTCTGGTCCTCCCATACAAATTGACTTGGTCGGTCGCTAATTTTGTATGGAAGGTCCAAATTGTATTTTCATATTTCGATCTATGTCTCTCGGGGAAAGTTGTTCAGTTTCATGGACTAGGTTACACCTTTAAATATTTGCAGCTAATATTTTCACACCCTGTAGATATTCTAGTGAACATTGTATGTTATGTTTAGCCCCAGTGCTGGGCAGCCCGGCGGGCGGCGCGTCGGCCACTAGACTCCACAAGTACCCGCTGGTGTGCCGCGCGCAGCCCGAGCACCTGCACGCCATCCTCCCAGCTCTACACCAGCTGTGTGGAGACATCGAGACCTGCATCGGGTAACTACCTTTTACTATTTTTCAATAAGTTTGTTTTCTTGAATTAAACGGTCATTTTAAGGGTGCGTCTCCACTGAAGCGTGGCTGCGCTAAGCTGAGCTGAGCGAAGCATGAATTGACCAATCAAGGTGCTCCGCTGAAGCGGCTGAAGCGGGGCGGGGATACGAGGATTTTGAGGCTCATGATTGGTCAATTCATGTCGCGCTTAGCTTAGCGCAGCCCCGCTTCAATGGAGATGCACCCTTACTGTCAATAACCAAACTAATGAATATTTAAACTTTTCTTAAGATAGGAATAGAAAAGAACAGTCAAACTCTACTGCAACTGATTTTAATTGACGTTAATTTTCAGCGGCGGCGAATGTTCGCTACGCGCGTTCATAACGAACTACGTGCGCGCGGGAGAGAGCGAAAGGCTCGCGAACGCGGCGAGACAGGAGATAGAGGCCGCCATGAAGCCCGACGCGTGGAGGCAGCGCGCCAGCAGGGCGGCCCACAACAAGACAAGGTCAGCTATATACAGCGCGTGTGAGAGAGAGCGAGACAGGAGTTAGAGGTCGCCATGAAGCCTGACGCGTGGAGGCAGCGCGCCAGCAGGGTGGCCCACAACAAGACAAGGTCAGCTATATACAGCGCGTGTGAGAGAGAGCGAGACAGGAGATAGAGGCCGCCATGAAGCCCGACGCGTGGAGGCAGCGCGCCAGCAGGGCGGCCCACAACAAGACAAGGTCAGCTATATACAGCGCGTGTGAGAGAGAGCGAGACAGGAGATAGAGGTCGCCATGAAGCCTGACGCGTGGAGGCAGCGCGCCAGCAGGGTGGCCCACAACAAGACAAGGTCAGCTATATACAGCGCGTGTGAGAGAGAGCGAGACAGGAGATAGAGGCCGCCATGAAGCCTGACGCGTGGAGGCAGCGCGCCAGCAGGGCGGCCCACAACAAGACAAGGTCAGCTATATACAGCGCGTGTGAGAGAGAGCGAGACAGGAGATAGAGGTCGCCATGAAGCCTGACGCGTGGAGGCAGCGCGCCAGCAGGGTGGCCCACAACAAGACAAGGTCAGCTATATACAGCGCGTGTGAGAGAGAGCGAGACAGGAGATAGAGGTCGCCATGAAGCCTGACGCGTGGAGGCAGCGCGCCAGCAGGGTGGCCCACAACAAGACAAGGTCAGCTATATAAAGCGCGTGTGAGAGAGAGCGAGACAGAAGATAGAGGCCGCCATGAAGCCTGACGCGTGGAGGCAGCGCGCCAGCAGGGTGGCCCACAACAAGACAAGGTCAGCTATATACAGCGCGTGTGAGAGAGAGCGAGACAGAAGATAGAGGCCGCCATGAAGCCTGACGCGTGGAGGCAGCGCGCCAGCAGGGTGGCCCACAACAAGACAAGGTCAGCTATATAAAGCGCGTGTGAGAGAGAGCGAGACAGAAGATAGAGGCCGCCATGAAGCCTGACGCGTGGAGGCAGCGCGCCAGCAGGGTGGCCCACAACAAGACAAGGTCAGCTATATACAGCGCGTGTGAGAGAGAGCGAGACAGAAGATAGAGGCCGCCATGAAGCCATATTATGTACAACCAACTTACAAATATTCAGAATATAAGAACTTAACGCCGAAACAATATGGAATACATTTAAAAGTCCTGCACTGTTAGTTAGCCGAGCGATTCACCTATTCTCAACAAATTTTGTTGTACTTAATTTTAGTGGGTATCTGTTATTGGGTTTTTCTTTTACAAAAATCAGTGTATCTGTTGAACTTGTTTATAAGTTGTCGTTGTCCCGAATAATCAAAATAAATTAATACATTCTAAATGTTTTGCAGCCCGCAAGTGATCTTCGCGTGCTGCGGCGATGGGTGGGACGCGGTGGAGAAGGCGGCCATAGCGGCTAAACGCTGCGGCGCGTGCGGCGGGCAGGAGGCCTTGCGAGCCACGCAAGCTGCACTGGCGACCTTGGGTAAGAAAATTGGGTAGTTGATAATTTTATGTATCAAAAAACTTAACATATTTCAAATGCCTCAGCCTAGCCCTTCAAATTATTTTCCTCAATAAACACAATGACCATGTGAAATTAAATGTTACTAGAGCGCGTTCGCGATCTTCTTGATTTGCGAAATTTTCTCGATTGACAGTTCTCAAACCGACAAGTAGGCGAAACTTTCAGCAAAAATTTCTACTTGTCACTCTCGAACGGGGGTTTAAGAACTATTAATCGAAAAAAATTAATTGAGAACATCGCGCAAGCACTCCTGGTAAATAAATATAAGAACAAGATATGTCACAATACGCAGTTTGTATTGTGGCCTAATTCTTTTTCTTTCAAAACGTGCATGTTGATAACTTGTCAAACCATATTTGCAGCGACGCAATGTCGCGCGGCGCACTCCCGGCTGGTGCCCCCGCACGGGCAGTGGCGCGCCGCCCGGTGGCTCAGTGACGACGACATCGAGCGGTTCCTGCAGTCGCTGCCCAACTGGAGGGCCGTCACAGCCACGCCCACTGAGAACAAGCCTACTGCGCAGGTTTGTTTGGTTATGTTGGCAATGGCTGGCTCAGTGACGACGACATCGAGCGGTTCCTGCAGTCGCTGCCCAACTGGAGGGCCGTCACAGCCACGCCCACTGAGAACAAGCCTACTGCGCAGGTTTGTTTGGTTATGTTGGCAATGGCTGGCTCAGCGACGACGACATCGAGCGGTTCCTGCAGTCGCTGCCCAACTGGAGGACCGTCACAGCCACGCCCACTGAGAACAAGCCTACTGCGCAGGTTTGTTTGGTTATGTTGGCAATGGCTGGCTCAGCGACGACGACATCGAGCGGTTCCTGCAGTCGCTGCCCAACTGGAGGGCCGTCACAGCCACGCCCACTGAGAACAAGCCTACTGCGCAGGTTTGTTTGGTTATGTTGGCAATGGCTGGCTCAGCGACGACGACATCGAGCGGTTCCTGCAGTCGCTGCCCAACTGGAGGGCCGTCACAGCCACGCCCACTGAGAACAAGCCTACTGCGCAGGTTTGTTTGGTTATGTTGGCAATGGCTGGCTCAGCGACGACGACATCGAGCGGTTCCTGCAGTCGCTGCCCAACTGGAGGGCCGTCACAGCCACGCCCACTGAGAACAAGCCTACTGCGCAGGTTTGTTTCCCATTGTATATTTTCTTGCTTCATTAGAATTGAAGTAAGTTTTAAAACCCAATCCAACATTTCTCTAAATTCATTTTAAAAGAATCAATATGACAGTACTTACTCAGCATTTAAGCTGAAACGATGAGTATCCAAATACCGAAGACAAAAAGTACTGGTTGTTTCATCTTCATTTCGAATCACCAGGCGTGGAAGTGACCATACTACAACCATTTAGGATATAGTGGAGTTCAGATGAACTCTAGAATGCAAATCTGCGAAGCATCGGTCTCACGAGTGTCTTGCGACAACTCTAATGAGCCCTTTACGATAAGCCGCTTGTACGCGGTATGGAGTGAGGCTCGCTCTTTTACAGGTGTTTTGAAGACAGTTCCCTTTTTATAAGATTTTGTTGAAACTAGTTGCTATTATGGACACACGGACATCGCGGTCCTTACCGACATACAGAGTTACTTTTATATGGGAGAATTAATAATCGTGTCTATTTTCTTAGGAGCTGACGCAAGCGTACGAGCGCGAGGCTGAGATCATCGGCTCAAGCCTGGGCGACGGCGCCGTGTCCGAGCGGGAGATCATGTCCGACGTCACCACGCTCGCGGACATCGCCTTGATGGCCGAGTCTATGGTAAACTACCTATGCATTTGTTTTTCTTCAAAATGCGTTTAATATAATTATAGGTGTAATGAAATGCAAAGCTGGAAACGCAATTATTACTTTTCTACTACACAAAGGCCATTGATAAAATTGGCCCAAGTGCCGCTGCGAATTTAATTCTGACATAAAATGTTCCTAAAACTAATACCAGTCTAAAACCCAAATCTTAGCAAAATCCCTTGCCGGAGTATTGAGAAAAACAACATTATTTTTCAGTTTTTCTATTGACAAAAAAACATAGCCAACAGCTTATTTCCAAAATTCAAAATGGTAGTATGAGCGACTATAAGTAATAGTAGATTACGTACTGAGGTATGTAAGCTATCAATAACAACCGAGGTTTTTTAACGCCCGAGCGGAGCGAGGGCGGTACCTTTCCGAGGTTGTTATTGATGTTACATCCGTGGTACGTATACTGCTTTACATATCGAATAAAAAGTGAGTAAAATAAAGCGATAAATACAACAAAACGATCCATAAATGATGATTGTATCGTCTGGTATTCAAATTGCACCACTAAACTTTTTTTTCTATGATTGAAAAATATTGAATTAATATGAAAGAAAAGTATCCTAACATAAAGTAGACATTTTCCTGATCGTAGAGATATTAGTCATTTTTACTTTTGCTATAGTAATATTGAGTAATAATTCGACAAACTCATTTATTGAGGTTATAAAAATACAGATTCAAAATATAATTCCTACGTTCGAGCAGCACAATTCGTAGCGGCCAGTTCGAAATTTAAACAAATACAACCAATTGGACGGAACTCCTATTAAAAATAAGAAGAAATTTATTTTAACTTTTTAATTGCCGCGATTCTATTGGTTCTTTTTCTAGTTCCATATTTAAAATTACTTACAGGCTTAGTTTTAAAACCTCGCCTGTAAGTTGAACTTACAGGTCGTGTTTTTTGTCAGTAATGACCTTCTTTCAGAGCATGAGATATGTAAACCATTTTACATATCTCATGCTCTGAAAGTAGGCCATTATTGACAAAAAACACGACCTGTAAGTTCACATTACAGGCGAGGTTTTGAAACTAAGCCTGTAATTAATTTTAAATATAGAACTAGAAAAAGAAGCAATAGAATCGCGAAAATTAAAAAGTTAATAGTAGATTACGTACTGAGGTATGTAAGCTATCAATAACAACCGAGGTTTTTTAACGCCCGAGCGGAGCGAGGGCGGTACCTTTCCGAGGTTGTTATTGATGTTACATCCGTGGTACGTATACTGCTTTACATATCGAATGAAAAAAGAGTAAAATAAAGCGATAAATACAAGAAAACGATCCATAAATGATGATTGTATCGTCTGGTATTCAAATTGCACCACTAAACTTTTTTTTCTATGATTGAAAAATATTGAATTAATATGAAAGAAAAGTATCCTAACATAAAGTAGACATTTTTCTGATCGTAGGTGTTAGTGTCCTAAGGTATCGCTGGTGTTGCAATAAAAGATGGACTTCGTTGTATATAGTAGACTGTATTGTAAATGCTGATATAAAAGCCAAAATCTTATTAAAGAGATCAAATCGTCGCGATGAGCGAATGTGAAGAAGTGAATTGACAGTTGCGCCCCCGCACCCCGCGGGGCTGTCGGCTGGTGCGTTCCGTTGCACTCAACATACTCCCGGGGTTGAAGTACTTCAATGAAGTGGAAGTGGGCAGATGTTGTTGAAAGCTCGGCGTATCGTGCCTTTCTTGGTTTTCAGATATTAGTCATTTTTACTTTTGTCATTGTAATATTGAGTAATAATTCGACAAACTCATTTATTGAGGTTATAAAAATACAGATTAAAAACATAATTCCTGCCTTCAAGCAACACAATTCGTAGCGGCCAGTTCGAAATTTAAAATCGTATACAACTAATTGGATGCGACTCCTATTAAAAATACGAAGAAATTGATTTTAACTTTTTAATTGCCGCGATTCTATTTGTTCTTTTTCTAGTTCCATATTTAAAATTACTTACAGGCTTAGTTTTAAAACCTCGCCTGTAAGTTGAACTTACAGGTCGTGTTTTTTGCCAGTAATGACCTACTTTCAGAGCATGAGATATGTAAAATCAATTTCTTCTTATTTATAATAGGAGTTGCATCCAATTAGTTGTATACGATTTTAAATTTCGAACTGGCCGCTACGAATTGTGTTGCTTGAACGCAGGAATTATATTTTTAATCTGTAATAATGTAATTTTAATGTAATGAGTTTGTCGAATTATTACTCAATATTACAATAACAAAAGTAAAAATGACTAATATCCCTACGATCAAAAAATGTCTACTTTATGTTAGGATACTTTTCTTTCATATTAAATCAACATTTTTCAATCATAGGAAAAAAAGTTTCGTGGTGCAATTTGAATACCAGACGATACAATCATCATTTATGGATCGTTTTTTGTATTTATCGCTTTATTTTACTCACTTTTCATTCGATATGTAAAGCAGTATACGTACCACGGATGTAACATCAATAACAACCTCGGAAAGGTACCGCCCTCGCTCCGCTCGGGCGTTAAAAAACCTCGGTTGTTATTGATGGTTACATACCTCAGTACGTAATCTACTATTAATCGGTCTACCCCCTTCTGGATTGCCATCACCCACCACCGATGTTATTTTTCTCAATACTTATCGCTTTTCTCGCAACTCCGATTTATAGTACATAAAAAGGGGGACAAAACGTCACCTTAGGTAATATCGGTGGTGAAGGCAACCTTCGGGGATTCTTTATTCGATTTGTATTTATTTGTAGTTAGAGCTAAGGTGAAGATTGGGGAAACTTTCTTACACCATGTACATCTAATGACTGTAAATTTTTCCCAGGACTGGTTGAGCAGCAACATCAAGAGCCTACCCTCACTGGTGAGCGGCGGTGGCGGCGGGGGGGGCGGGCTGCGCGCCAGCGAGCAGTTCGTGCACGACACGCGCGCCGCCGCCGCCATCTTCGACGAGATACAACACAAGTGCTTGTTACTGTTGCATTTGGAGGTAAGATATCATTATAGTGGCAGTTATAGTAAAAAACAGTTGGCATACATCCAAGCTAAAGTCAGAATGTTTGGATGCTTTAAAAGCCATTGTGCCAGGGTGCTTATTAATACAAGCTATTATTTTCTATTAGTTTTCTGTTCTAACTCAGGGTGGAAAAAATTACACATTTCATTATACAGCGTGTAACGGAAAGGGGGTATCAAGCCGAAGTGCACCAACTCTGGTATTGACTAAGAACAAAATAGCAAAATCTTAAACTTCTAAGTTGACGTTTTAATGAACAAAACCTTATTGAAATCCAGGTCCAGATGTTACAAAATTTGACTTTGCACAACACTAGTGAGCTATCAGCTGTTTTGGGGTCAACCACCTCAGACCACCTCTTTCGAAATAGTTCCCACCTCCTTTTCTTCGACCTGTGCTCCTGGTAATCTAATAAATCACATTTGGTTCCGGATACCAACTCGCCCTATTGTTTTATTTTGTATTTGAAGGGGAAATGTCGTGACAGATAATAAAAAATTACGCTGCCTCACGCGATAATCGAGAAACAATATCATTTACATTTTTTTTTTCAATAAATCATGAATTTTTTAAAAGAAAGTAACTGTAGATTTCTTTAAATTGTCTGCAACAAAATGAACCCTAAAAGGGCGTGGTCTAGTTATCCTACAAGTGCGTATTTGTATTTCATAGAAATGGTTCCGGATTAGAATTACCCATAGAGTGCAATAAGACTGAGCGTTCAGGAAAACGACAGCAGCGTGACCGGTAAATGTAATTGTGATGCGCTTGCCAACCCACTTTTCAAGCCCGGTGAATATGGCAAACGCTCCTGATAAGGGGGCCATTGTCCAACCGTCTAAGGCCCCGGTCTCGGATATTGCGGGCAGCGGCCTCTCGGGTCGCTTTTTTTTCTAGGGAGTGCGCCGCTCATTGCCCACTCCCGCGCCGCTGTTGTTTCCGTACCGGTCCATTTGAATGTATGCAAAAGATTCTGCCGCTGCCGCCCCGCTGCTGCCCGCAAAATTCGAGACTGAGGCCTAAGGGATTGAATCCGTGATCCTTACTTGAATATTATTCAACGCTACCGAAAATCGTATTTTTTAAATCGTTCGCGCTCGTAAGTATCAAAACTCACGGGTTTCATAATCGATAGATGAATGCGTGCACGCATAAATTTAATAATACACTACATCACTTGAAATAAAATTCGGCACGCATTATTCCATTCCACGGTCGATTTCTACACAAATACCCCTAGGAAAATTATTATTATACTGAAAATCCGATTGGCAGTACCAGGAGTACATAAGTATGAAAGAGGTCAAAGCTGTGTCATGTATCAATTTCAAAATTTAACCCTAATTTATTGGTCCCGCCCGTTGTCCAATAATAATAATAACATCAAATCAATAACCAATAAGGATCAACCACTAAAATGGCCGACCATAGTGGTACCATCCCTTAGGTAGGGGCTAGGGGTGTCAAAAAACCTAAACGATAGCGTTTAATGATTTTCCTTAAAATAATGATGGGTATTTTATTTTTTATCATCACAACGCTTGGTTCCTTCTTGATGGGAAGGATAAGGATTCAATAACCAGTGTGTTCCTTAGGTAAAGCAAACTAGGTATTCGATATTACAGGCACGGAAAGAATCTGATTGCCCGCAAATTATGATAATTTTTTGTTTCGAAACGCACTTCTTTGACTATCCTCAGGCATTTAACTCGATACGTACTACTTGTCAGATAGTAGATTGCAATCATTAACGTGTCTTCCGAAGCACGGATTCCAATAATTTAAAAAAATCATATTATCCAGCCTATTATGCCCTTATCATACATACATACACATATCACGCCTTTATCCCTTGCGGGGTAGGCAGAGCGTTAACGGCCGTAAGAATACGGTCGCTATCGCCACGTCTGACATTTTTGAGGATTGTTTTCCAAGGTTGTTTCAGAAAACATGTGTATCACACAATAATATCCCACAATGACTAACAAAGTACCTATGTATTATTTTAGATATTGGATATTCGATGGGTAGTTGTTCAAAGATCTTTGCATCTTTGATAAACTCGGGATCCAGCGTAATTTTTACGCCAAACGTTTTGAATAAATGCCAACTATTTTACTGAAGTGTTCGTTGACCGATGTGGTGCAATGGTACTTAGCACGACTGCCTGTGACGCAGCAAGCTTCGGGTTCAATTATCACTTTGTGAATTTGTTCTCAGTTTAGGACATTGCGATTAGAACCACTCGATTTTCCGTAAGAAAGATGGGTCCGTGTTTTGGATGGCAAGTTAAGGCTAAACGCTCCCTTACGCGGATTCCCGCGCGGCGGTTTGACAGCCCCCCCTTTATTATCAGTCCGAATTTATAAGGCGCATAGTAGCTGTAATATGGCAAGGGTGTCATCGTGTACGTACGGGTAAACAGGCACGTGCCCGCGCCGCGGTTTGTCGAATTCGCCGCTCGCGCGTGAGCGAGTTTTGGGCCTAAACCGTGTAGGTCTCGGTTGCTATCTATGATTACTTAGACGGCAGTCCTTACACAACCACCACGTTAGAAGTCTGCTACTTGTAGAAGGCAGTTGAAAAATTCTGACACTAGAGTTTATTGGGTTGTTGGACGACTTGGTGTCCCACACGAAGAGAGAGACTGACATATTAATAATCATTAAAGGTTATTCTAAAATGAATCACGTAACTTTTGATTTATTTTGCAAGTATCAGTAAATGTGACAGCCCTACCGGGAGCGGGAATCCCTGCGGTCGCTTTCTTTCGGGACTAGTTGGTGGGGGCTGGTAGGCAGGACCAAATGAGTTGCCAGTACTTTAGTATTGGAGCAAAATGCGTAATTTTTTTTGTTCATAATTGTTGTCTAATTCTGTGACATATGGCAGAACAAAAATTTTGTGTGGCGTATGTACTTAATGGTGTTTAGGTATGTGAATTTCGATAAAATTACCATACATACACATACACATATCACGACCTTGCGGGGTAGTCAGAGCGTTTGCGGCCGTTGTAATACAGTTAATATTAAATAGGTAAAAAAATATGTGAAATAAAATAGGTGAAAATGACAAACTATTTTTTTAAATCGTCTAGACCGTTCTGGCAACACCTAGGTCCTTAAGTTTCTTTAGTTCATCTGCTGCGGCGTAAACTAGTGTACCTAATTGTAAAGTTAAAATAATCTGTGTCGTGCGTGACGTCTTTGAGTAATGCAGAATATTATGAGATGATTCTGTGCGTCGGTGCCACTCACGGCAACTTGAGTGCAGCACGGGAGCTCTCTCGTGAGCGTGAGCGATTCTTTGAAGGAAGACGAGCTGCTGAAGCAAGGCATCTGCCTTTATTGCGGTGCTTAAGGCGCATGGTGAATCGTCTGTATTCGACGGGTTCGTTTCACGCGACAACTGCGTCTGGCCGCACTACGACCCGAGATCCGAATTTTGAAGAAGCCGTACTGGAGCACTTCGAAGAGAACCCGCGGACCAGCACGCAACGTGGTGCCGAGGTGTTGGGGGCTGCGAACCACATACAAGTGTCGAGAATGTTCCACGAATCTGGACAGCACCCTTATCACTTCGCAGGACCAGGACGCAGGAGCTGATTCCTGCTATCTGCCGCGTGTGACATATCCACGCGCCGCCGCAAATCGCTTTGTGCGCCGCCGCCGCCGCCGCGCCGACACCTTTGAAGATGCCGCCGCGGCCCGCGACCCGCGCTTCCCCGCGCCTCCCGCGCAGTGCTATAATGCGAATAAAGTGCGAGCGTCAGGTACCAGGCGCCCAGGACGCGTAGAAAGTGTAATGGGCGGTGCTAGTGATAGTGCTATGGGAATGAAATAAAGATCAGTGACCTCAATAGTGTTGTGCCACATTTGTTTACATGCAAATACTTTAAAATCGTATGCTGGATTTTTTTTTCAATGTGTTACAAAGTTGGGTATATTGGATTGAAATTTTGCATAACTGATCTACGAAAGGTATAGTTAATTTTCACTTCGGCTTGATACCCCCTTTCCGTTACACCCTGTATAGAATTCACCATAATAAGAAAAAAAAGTCGGGGTATATTATTTTGGGTTTAAGTAGTGTCGAAGTAGAGTAATACGGAGTAGCCTTGTCGAAATTCAGTTTTCTGGTCCAAAATGTCACATTGCCGTGTGAAGCCGGCTTAGAATAGCATCACCCCACATCGTTCCCGCGGGTGTCGTAAGAGGCGACTAAGGGACTCGAGGGTATTGGTGTATTACAATGTTTAGGCGCCAGGCTGACAACTTGTCACTATTAGTAATACACATGTTTTCTGGAACAACCTTGGAAAACAAACCTCAAAAATGTCAGACGTGGCGATAGCGACCGTATTCTTACGGCGGTTAACGCTCTGCCTACCCCGCCAGGGATAAAGGCGTGATATATGTATGTATGTAAATGTCACATTTGAGAATGTTATCATGATAATGTATTTTGAAAAGGCCATCGTTTTTCCAGCTCCGCATCCAGTGCTTCCACTACCTCGGGCAGGAGGAGGACGAGGGCTCCGACGACGCCGAGTCCGCCGGCGGGGCGGCGCAGCTGGCCCGCGCGCTGCTGCACTTCCACGAGCAGGCCTCCGCCCTCGGCCGGCAGAGACTCGCTGTGAGTATACCTCGGGCAGGGGAGCCCCAGGGCTCCGACGACCCCGAGTCCGCCGGCGGGGCGGCGCAGCTGGCCCGCGCGCTGCTGCACTTCCACGAGCAGGCCTCCGCCCTCGGCCGGCAGAGACTCGCTGTGAGTATACCTCGGGCAGGGGAGCCCCAGGGCTCCGACGACCCCGAGTCCGCCGGCGGGGCGGCGCAGCTGGCCCGCGCGCTGCTGCACTTCCACGAGCAGGCCTCCGCCCTCGGCCGGCAGAGACTCGCTGTGAGTATACCTCGGGCAGGGGAGCCCCAGGGCTCCGACGACCCCGAGTCCGCCGGCGGGGCGGCGCAGCTGGCCCGCGCGCTGCTGCACTTCCACGAGCAGGCCTCCGCCCTCGGCCGGCAGAGACTCGCTGTGAGTATACCTCGGGCAGGGGAGCCCCAGGGCTCCGACGACCCCGAGTCCGCCGGCGGGGCGGCGCAGCTGGCCCGCGCGCTGCTGCACTTCCACGAGCAGGCCTCCGCCCTCGGCCGGCAGAGACTCGCTGTGAGTATACCTCGGGCAGGGGAGCCCCAGGGCTCCGACGACCCCGAGTCCGCCGGCGGGGCGGCGCAGCTGGCCCGCGCGCTGCTGCACTTCCACGAGCAGGCCTCCGCCCTCGGCCGGCAGAGACTCGCTGTATAAATATGGCCTTCTTTTGTGGGACAGCGATTCATCCAACGAGGAAAATTGTTGTTCACTTACATGTCCTGGTTTGCTAGTCAAACCAAACAGTAATTTTTACACCTATTTTAACTATTTATATATCACAATCTTTCCCAGTACATCCTGGGCGGTATCGGCGAGATGATGTCGGCGGGCGTGGTGTGGCGCTGCGTGTCGGGGCGCCGCCGCTCGCTGCCCGCGCGCCGCCTGGCAGCGCTGCGGCACTGCCTCGCGGCGCTGGGCCTGCCGCCCGCCGGCCTGCACCGCGCCATGCACTACCTGCACCTGCTCGACAACACCCCACAGGTGGGCATATAGCGAGATGATGTCGGCGGGCGTGGTGTGGCGCTGCGTGTCGGGGCGCCGCCGCTCGCTGCCCGCGCGCCGCCTGGCAGCGCTGCGGCACTGCCTCGCGGCGCTGGGCCTGCCGCCCGCCGGCCTGCACCGCGCCATGCACTACCTGCACCTGCTCGACAACACCCCACAGGTGGGCATATAGCGAGATGATGTCGGCGGGCGTGGTGTGGCGCTGCGTGTCGGGGCGCCGCCGCTCGCTGCCCGCGCGCCGCCTGGCAGCGCTGCGGCACTGCCTCGCGGCGCTGGGCCTGCCGCCCGCCGGCCTGCACCGCGCCATGCACTACCTGCACCTGCTCGACAACACCCCACAGGTGGGCATATAGCGAGATGATGTCGGCGGGCGTGGTGTGGCGCTGCGTGTCGGGGCGCCGCCGCTCGCTGCCCGCGCGCCGCCTGGCAGCGCTGCGGCACTGCCTCGCGGCGCTGGGCCTGCCGCCCGCCGGCCTGCACCGCGCCATGCACTACCTGCACCTGCTCGACAACACCCCACAGGTGGGCATATAGCGAGATGATGTCGGCGGGCGTGGTGTGGCGCTGCGTGTCGGGGCGCCGCCGCTCGCTGCCCGCGCGCCGCCTGGCAGCGCTGCGGCACTGCCTCGCGGCGCTGGGCCTGCCGCCCGCCGGCCTGCACCGCGCCATGCACTACCTGCACCTGCTCGACAACACCC
This sequence comes from Keiferia lycopersicella, assembly GCA_029255805.1. NCBI lineage: Eukaryota > Metazoa > Arthropoda > Insecta > Lepidoptera > Gelechiidae > Keiferia > Keiferia lycopersicella. The sequence continues at coordinate 211,096 of JARACZ010000026.1, forward strand.
CACAGGTGGGCATATAGCGAGATGATGTCGGCGGGCGTGGTGTGCCACCATATATATAAAGTGTTAAAATATTAGCTGCAAATATTTTAAGGGGTGAATCATGAAAATGAACAACTTTCCCCAAGGAACTTAGGTCAAAATATTTTAAAAAAATTGGACCTCCCATACAAAATGTAGCAGCCGAGCGAGTCAACTCTTCAAGTCCAAATTTTTTTTTCATTTTTCGACCTATGTTCCTTGGGGAAAGTTGTTCATTTTCATGGGCTGATTAACCCCTTAAAATGTTTGCAGCTAAGTTTTTCACTCGCTGTATAGCCAGGTGATAAGGGTTGTGGACTGGCAGGCCAAATGAGCTACTTTTTAAAACGATGTAAAACGGTATTTTGTATGAAAATAGCAATGTATGACTTCATTAATTGCTATTTTGGATAGCGTCAGAACACTTACTTTTTTCTGTTTATTTATTCAAACTTTGAATATTTTGAAAAATGATAAATGAAATCCGTAGTATTTCTGGACAATAGTTTTAATCGTACAAATTTTATATTTTATTAATAACCCAGTCCACAACCAAATACTTCGGAATAAAATATGATAGTTTAGCACATTAGCAACTTTTCACTTCACTTTCAATAATATTCAATTCCAAATATATAATATTATTTTATTTTTGACTCGTCAGAAAGTCAGAACATAAGGCCTAATTTTTACTCGACCCAGTTTCGAGACGATCCGCTCTGACTTGACCCAGTTGCAACTCCACACTGTAAATCTTATAAAAAGCAAGTCAGAACGGTTGAGTCAAAACGAAACTAGGCAAAAAGACGTCACTTATAAAAATTTTTTTTTTTTCACCCCACGTGAAATAATAGCGTAACTCCCTTTCCCCCCACAGGAAATAATAGCAAGCATTCGCGAGCACGGCGCGCAGTTCTCCGAACTAGAATACCTGAACGCGCTGAAGGTGGTGGGCGCGCGGCTCGGCCTCACGCAGCCCGAGCTCACCACGCAGCTGCACCAGCTGTCGGCGGCGCTGGGGCACGTCGGCGTCACCGTGTGAACACGCGGCGTCACCGTGTGAACACGCGGCGTCACCGTGTGAACACGCGGCGTCACCGTGTGAACACGCGGCGTCACCGTGTGAAGGTGGTGGGCGCGCGGCTCGGCCTCACGCAGCCCGAGCTCACCGCGCAGCTGCACCAGCTGTCGGCGGCGCTGGGGCACGTCGGCGTCACCGTGTGAACACGCGGCGTCACCGTGTGAACACGCGGCGTCACCGTGTGAACACGCGACGTCACCGTGTGAACACGCGACGTCACCGTGTGAACACGCAAAGTTGCGGTGTGAACACGCTACGTTTCCATATCAACACGCAACGCTAACTTGTGAACACGCAACGTTACCATGTGAACACAGCTTCATGAAACTACACTTCCCATTAGATAAATCGAGGCACATTCGTTTTTATGATTTGAAACACGAAACCTATACCTAAACCAAAACAATTTCGAATTCTGGGACATTTTCGTTAAGTTTTCATACCTCATCTTAACCACTATACACGATATCAGACTTATATTTCAAAATAAATAAACACACTAAAATAATACATGTAAATCGTATGAAACATAAACTTGCAAGGTGTCTCGGATTTTTTTATGAGAAGTGATCCCAGCCCTAATGATGTATTTGCGCTTACGTGACAAAAAACTAGCCTTTATTACCCTAAACCTAACCAGTATTCAGGAAAAGAACCTGATTGATATACTGAATGGGTCTTGTTACATTTCATATTCTAATCCTATATCTAACCGCAGCATATTATTAGGATATGGAATATGGAGAATAGTAGGCGTAAGATTGTTTAAAAAGTTATGAATGATATTAATTTAAGTTTGTTATTATTATGTTTACTCGATGGAATCAATTATGAAAATGTATATAAGGAAATAAGGATATAAAAAAACATAGATGTATTATTGTTTTAAAGTTTATTTTATTTTAAGCGGTTGAAATTAATAAAAACCTTACTATGATATAATTAACGCGTTTAATTTTATGAGAGAGTGAGTGTGATCATCAGTTATACCTACTCATAACTTAAGACCCCGACTGAAAACCATAGGAATATTTTACCTTCATATCTACATCTGCTTGATAGTGAAACCTGGCCAGGAATCGAAACCTTAGATCTATAGATGAATACGGTTGAGACAGTGGCAGTGGCAGAAAACTAACAAGTTTGGCTGTATGGGCTTTAACTTCTATGCCTCATGCGGAGCGGAAACATTTAAAAAAAAAAAAAATAACCTCACTTTTTTGTTTACCGCTCAATGTTGTTTGTTTGTTGTTATCTAATTTTTTCACGTTTGGTTTTTCATTTCTGGTAGTTTTCAGTGAGCTAAGCCATGGCAGATTCCGACCTAGCCGATCTGCGGAAGCAGTGCATCACCAGCTTGTATTTGTGCACCGACAACGTTTCCAAATATCTAGACGACGAAAAGGAGGACAAATTCAACAAACTCAAGTCCTATGTCGAGGGGTATTGCATGATGGAAGCGCAGCAGGAAGTCGCTATTAGGGCGCTCGAGAAGGCTACGGTAATACTTTAATTTACTATTCGTTTTTAAGAGGAGTGATGGACGATGAGGTCAGTTAGCCGAGTGACTACGGAGGAGGGAAAATGGTAGTTACCCGCCTGGTCAGTGGTCAGGTCTTGTGACCAGGGGTCCGATAGGTCCGACCGGTGTCCGGACATAATATTTAGAAGTTGTATATTATACCGATCGGCGGAAACACTTTCCAAATCAAATCAAAATAACCTAACTTATGCATCGGTTTTATAGACGACTCAAACTGTGATTCTAGACAGAAACAGACTCGTCAAACACGGAGTCCCTGGAGAGCCGGTTCCAGGCTAACCTGAGCAGCATGGCCAAGAAGCGGCTCAACACCAAGAACCATCCCTACATGAAGGAGTTTGATGGTCGGGTTGCCAAAGGACTGCAGCAGAATAGGCGTAAGTATACATTCTGTTATATCATTTATCTGTGTCATACCTATTGTATACCTAACTGAAGATATTAAACTTGCACACTATCTTATTTAGGTTGGGATGACTGAAGAACAGCTCCTAGTGTTGGAAGCATTTTACCCAAACATGATGATGATGAAATCCTGTTATCCCTCATTTGGGAGGGCATAGGGGTCGAAGTAGAATTTTCCACTTCAGTTATACTTGAGCGACAACCATAAACGCTCCATAAAAGGCTAGTCAATAGGCTTGGCGAAACATAACTAAGAAGTAATGTACTAATGCTGAAAGTCACTGGTTCAAATCCAGCAAGTTTTCCAAAAACTAAAAGTTACTTCGGATAACTTACTAATCTATCTATCAAAGGAATGGAGAAAATGAGCTATACATGGCTATACTATTCAGTCAAATTGTTACAAGTAATGTTATTCTTTATTATCTAAAAATGATTTACTTATTATTTTACAGAAAATCTGGATGAATCTGATTTAGCAATCACGGAAACAGATGAGCAATATGTAAGTTCTTTTGCAAATGTTAATTTGTTATTTAAACTCTGATCAAAATTGATTGTATTATAATTAGTATGTTGTACACATCAACTGCCTCACTTTATGCCATCTCATTACCCTAGGTCTGCTGGAAGAGATTTCTTTTTAGAAATAAGTTGACCTGTTGTGTATTGTTCTTAATGTTATGTCCTTTGTGTTCTATTGTGTACAATAAACGGTTAAATAAATAAATAAATAAAATAGGTATCTATCTAACTTATCTATGTTTTTAGATTGACCCAATAACCAAGAAGCCGATCACAGACCCAGTGAAGAACAATGTGTGTGGTCACGTCTACGAGAGAGAGTCTATCATGAAGCTAATTGACATGAAGAACAGGACTAGATGCCCAGGTTAGTTGGCTTGGTTAGATCTAGTAGAAGTAAAAACTTGCACAAGAAGAAATAACAGAAAACAGGACATATTCAACTCAGCACGCAAAGGCGGCCTTATCGCTACGGGCGATCTCTTACAGGCAACCTTTGGATAGAAGAAATTGACACAGAAAACAGAGCAGAGTAATAAATAAACAGATACATAAGCATTCAATATTGTCAAATCAAAGTGTCTAGCGTGGTGGGCGAAATATTTCAATAGGTGCCAACCAGCATAATGAAAGGAAAACAATTAGAAATCCCTGTTTTTACTGGCCATCAGTTTTTGTATTTGGCATGTTTTATGTCCACCAATGTTACTTGTAAAACTAGTTTCATTTAATTTCATCTAGTTCACCCCTTGATAGGAATTGGCTTATACAGGAACATTCGTAGCTGAACTAGGAGTAAGTTTCGTAACACGATACTTACAATTCTATTTGTTATTTCAGTTGCGGGTTGCGGTCACAAGGAGCCGATCCAGAAACACAACCTGATCTCTGACGAGGAGCTCAAGTTCCGCATGACCATCACGCAGCACTCCACCATGGTGCAGGAGCGCTCCATCATGAACTTGGACGAATCTCAGTAAATAATAGTCAGGGAAAGGCGGAAAAAGAAAACATGAAACTGAATATGACTAAAATTAAGTCTCCTTTTCGTAATAGCATGATTCGAAAGTACGACTTTCAGAGTACAATGCCGACACTCTCTAACCTTATCAGTAATCAAGAAGAAGACAGAGCTACCGTGCTTCAACAGTGCATAGTTTCTAGATTTTCTTCTGAAAAAAATAATACAATCAGTGACATTACTTATTGTGGAAGTTAAATTTTGTATGACATGGCCAAAATATTTTAGATTTTTCCACTTTTTGTTTCTTATGACCAGCCTATCTGGAGTTTTCGTTATCGGTCACTAGAACCTTTATAATAAACCTTTTATATAATATATATATATGGTCATAAGAAACAAAAAGTGGAAAAATCTAAAATATTTTGGCCATGTCATACAAAATGTGCCAATAGAATTACAAATAAGGCTGTGATCTCACAAGACATTCGAAGATAAGTAATTTGTAATGTAAATGTTAGGCTGGTTTCAGAGCGGCGCGTCTCAGCAGCGCTGCTCGGGCGCGCGTCTGGGCAGCGAGCGCGTTCGCTGTGAAACGACATTCAGACGCGCGCGCTTCGTTGTGGTGTACGGTCGAGTGCAGAGAATCATTATGCCAGCAAACGTAATCACTATATTAGCTATATGCGTTACATGGAAAAGAGTGCAACAACGACGTCTAAAAAGATTGCAAGTCGACGCTACTGGCAATCGAAGGAGATCCGACCGCGGCGCGGCCGAGACGCGGCCCAAGACGCGTCACTATGAAACGCTACATACAATCTAGTGTAATGCGAGGCGCGCGCGGCTGGGCAGCGCTGCCGAGACGCGTCGCTCTGAAACCAGCCTTAGTTGTAGGTATTTTATTTTCTCTGTAATTGATGTTATAAGCTACTAGCTGATACCCGCGCCTTCGTTGCGATGATATTCTAGTGATTTGAAAATGAAGTAAAATAATGATCAGTGAAGTTTACTTTGAATAAAGACTTGATATTTTAATACTCTTGTTTCAGTTTGAGATCTTAATAAAAAATAAACTGAGTTTAGAATAATTTAATTTAGCAGAATTATGTCTTAAAATTTTTCAAAAGTGAATGCTAAGAGTATATTACTTACAAAAAATAATTCTTAAAATCTATAATAATGGATTATAATAACCAATGATTGTAAGTTGCACCTAAGTATAACAATACTAATAATTACCTAATAATTATTAAAAAAATAACAACATGAAATAAATTTTACATGCTAATTTGGTCCTTATTCTAGAAATTCTAGATCATATAGGTGCATAAATAAGTATATTTTTCTTCAGTTTTAACTAGTTGAAGCTGAATAAACTCGAAATACAAAAAATACCAAAGGCAGACTTTAAAATGCTAATATTTTTACAAGTTCATTTCATGACACAATTATAGTGGTTATAGAGTATAATGGCAATAATTATAATGGCTCGGTGGCGGGAATGCCATGGGAATGGAGTACTTCCAAACATTCTCCCCCTCTTTTCGTGAGGGAGGGACACCGAGTCGTCAAAATGATCAAGATTAAGAACTGGATTATACTTATGCTGAATGAATGCGCTGCGCTGATCTTACTATTCTTATTGCACAAACCCCGAAATCAAACTGACTTGGTACATAATAGGTAAAATATCTACACCTGGATGTACCTAGTAATAAATGATGCACAAGGAACAAAAACACGTTCAATGATTTATAAGTAATAATTTTCCAATAAAAAATTTTAATTTATGTAGCAAAAATATAACAATTATTAATTATTGATTTCACACTAACATAAATCGATGGAATTACACTATACCTACTATAGTAAATCGATGGTATGCAGTTATCTTAAATTCCAGCAATCTTTACAGCCCCGTGCTTTCACTTGCATAACATATGAGTTGCATATCATATCACTTGCGTGACATATGATATCCAACATTCTAGGCGTCAATTCTCTATTTTAATAATAAGTGCACTATTGGATCTTACTTTGATAAAAATCTAAATATAATAATCTATTATTTTATCGATTTATAATCACAATATTATTATATTAAATGAAAAAAGATATTCTTATAAATTATGTAGTTGTACTTTTGAGTATTTCAGTAGTATTGCTGTATTTTTGTATTGTTAAAGAGTGCATTAATATAAGCATTAATGTAAGCAGTAATATATTTTAATTCTAAATAGAATATTTTTTTTTAATGAAAATACTTACTATTTTCCTAATATACAAGTATCGAGTAGTAATGATAAAATATAAAATCTATAGAATCGAAATAGTTGACAGTAAAGTGGAATGTATTTTATACAAAATCGTAGAGACAAAAAATACGGTTATAGCTAAAATAAAGTAGCATCGCTTGTACACAAATATAGGAAAGCCTAGCAATAAGCTTCGAATAACTATGATATGACTAGAATGAAATTGATTTTGAACCTTTACACTTTTGAAATATTGTTATATGGATCTGAATTTTTCTTGTATTCCCATTGTCCCCGGTATCCACGTCCCCTTTAAAAGTGGGGCAATATGTAGCATGGTAAGACATTTCCCAACCCTCTGCCATAACTTATTCTCCGCCTTGTCACACCTAGCCCTACCCTGCTAAACCTTGCCCCAATTTTAACGGGGGCAACGGGGACACATACATTTTTGTGATATATTTTTCACATAAAGTGATCATACATTGTTTTTCGAATTCTTGTCATTTTGAATCTTGAATTTCATTTCATTATTTCTTTACAGTATGTTCTAAGAATCCGCTATAGCTTTGATATCCACATCCGTACCGCCGTTGTTGGCTGAAATAATCGCGATCGCGTTCTCTATAACCTTCCTCAAACTATCGCTCAAATCCTTTCTCGTGTCTTTGAACTTTTGGAGCGATTCGTGAACTTTCGCTTCCTTCAAATCCGAAGCTACTTTATTCTTCTTACACGTTATATCGATGAATGCTAGTAGATTCTCAGCAACTTGTATTGGCATTTTCGCGCAGTTGGTTTCTATGAGTACGGAGATGTGCTTACCGATCTCTGAGCTCGTGAGTTGTTGTACGAATGCCTTTTCGTAGTCGAAGTCTGTGTTTTCTCTTGGTTTGAGAGCCTCTATCGCGAGCAGAGTGAGGGCTAGGATGGCTTCGTTTTGCATCACGGAATGGCAGACTACCAACATGTTTATCAGGCTGGAAACACAGCCTTCCACCTAGAATAAAAATAAACATTAAAATAACAAGTAAAGGAAATTGAAACATAAGATATGCTGTAAAATATTCTGAAAATCTTACTTAGAAACAATTATTACAGCGATCGAAAAGATTTGTCTAACATATCTTTCGGTGGTTGGTGGTTAAAGCTTTGTTTAACATATCTTTCGGTGGCTGGTGGTTTAAGCTTTGTTTAACATATCTTTCGGTGGCTGGTGGTTTAAGCTTTGTTTAACATATCTTTCGGTGGCTGGTGGTTTAAGCTTTGTTTAACATATCTTTCGGTGGCTGGTGGTTTAAGCTTTGTTTAACATATCTTTCGGTGGCTGGTGGTTTAAGCTTTGTTTAACATATCTTTCGGTGGCTGGTGGTCTAAGCTTTGTTTAACATATCTTTCGGTGGCTGGTGGTTTAAGCTTTGTTTAACATATCTTTCGGTGGCTGGTGGTTTAAGCTTTGTTTAACATATCTTTCGGTGGCTGGTGGTTTAAGATTAAAGTCTAAGATAGCCCACCCCGACGGAGAACGGGATAAGGCAAGGAGAATGATGACGATGATGATCATTCGGTGGCTTGTGGTTAAAGATTTGTTTATCATAATTTTCGGTAGCTGTTTAGTTTTAGTCGATAATAATAAAACGCAATTACTTAGAAGAATTTCAAAAGATATAACGGATTTTGAAGGAAACGCATACCTGAACAAGATTGGTCCAATACTGGCCCGTGGGCTTGAGGGTGCGCGTGGCCCACGCGAGCAGGCGCGGCGCCTCCCCCGCCGCCCCCGCGTACTCCCCCGCGTGCCCCCACTTCGCCACGGCCGCTAGGGCTTCCTTGTGGCTCACTAGCTGGATCGCTACGTCCTCTGAAATTAAAAATACACAGTAAAGTTTTGAAAAAAAACGGAAAAAAATTGAAATGAAAAATAGAACGAAAGCAAGAACAGGTGTTATTTCCAAGACGACTGATGATGTGGCGCTGTGGTAGTGCGATTGCTTGAGATTTTCAAGATTACAATCGTTAATTGCCAAGAAGATTCACAACGAATGCTTTTATAATGTCAGTGTATAAAGTACTGTCACTGAATAAACGAGTTAGTTATTGTAAAAAAGAGACGAGACGCAGAAGGTTCCGGGTTCGATTCACAAAGTTAAATCTGTTGCCAGTCCGGTTAGGACACTGCGGGCTGAACTACTTGATTGTCCGTGAGAAAGATGGGTCCGTGTTTCGGATGGCACGTTAAGCTGTAGGTTCCGGTTGCTGTCTATGATCACTTATACGGCTGTCGTTACACAACCATGTCAAAAGCCTGTTACTTGTAGAAGGCGGTTGAAAAATTCTGCCATTACCCAATGAACCATATTCGGTCGTTATTAAAATTCCATAAGTTTCAATCGGAATTGAATAAGCCTGATGAACGCGAAATTGGTTTTCAAGTGGTAACCCACCTTGTCCGTCGAGCAGCATCCTGATGGCGGCGAGTAGTTTGTACGCGACGTGGTGGTCGCTCACTTTCGGCAACGCGTCTAATAGAATCGGCGCCGCCCGTCCGGCCGCCGCCGCTGTTTTCTTGTTCGCCACCTACAACAAAACATTGCAGTAACAACTGTAGAAGAATCAAACAAACCACAAACCATTCTAACTGACAACCTCGTAAGGGTTGCAACCAATGGTTGCATAACGTCTGCGTAAAATAGTAAAAGCCGAATGGAGACCTACATTTTGTAGTATATGTCTGGAGATTGTTTATGATGATGATGAATGAGACTGCCAATATTGTTTTGGAGGACTAACCGGTACAATAAGGTTTCGTACTGCAGACAGAGCCGCGTGCCGCACGTTGGTGGCGCTAGCGACGTCGCGGTATTTCTCAAAGATATCTGTAAACAAAAAACATCAAGTAAATTCACCTTATCTGTGAGCAATGAAGACTTAGGGCGACTTTTAAATTTGCCTCGCATTGAGAACTTAGCCTGATTTTGAAATTTTCCTCACATTGACTCGCAGAAAAAGTCATTGACTGAAAAATTACATTTTCTATAACTTACTCAAAATTTCAGTCAAACGCTCACATTTCTTACCGAGCAACTTATCAAAGATGCCGTCTTGCATCATCGTGACGCAGTAGTCGTCCTGGCGCGCGAAGTTGCCGATGGCCAGCACCGCCGTCGTCAGCAAGTGCAGGCTGCTCGAGCTCAGCCACCGCACCATCACCGAGTACACCTCGCCGCTGCCTCGCTCGTACAGGATGTGCATCGCTTCGTCTGAAACAAACAACACACTAAATTGTGCAAAAGGTAAAGGTAAGAAGATAGATTAATAAGTCGCGAAAGTAGAGATAAAGGTAATGGAAAAAGGTACATTATTAACGAAAATTAGTCATGAAAATTGATAAGTAAGTAACGAGAATAAGCAAATAAGTCAGAAAATAGCGAAATAAGTCCGAAAATATAAAAATAAGTCACAAGAATAGGAAAATTTGGCACGAAAATAGGCAAATTAATCACAATAATTGCCAAATTAGTCACGAAAATAACAAAATAAGTCACGGAAATAAATAAGTCCCAAAAATTACTAGATAATTCACAAATATAACTGAATAAATAACTCACGAAAGTGAGTAAACAAATCACAAAAATAGCAACATAAGTTATGGATATAGCTAAAGTCACGAATATAGCTAAATAACTCATGAACATAGCTAACTAAGACACAATAGTAGGTCCTAAGTCTCAAAATAAGCAAATAGCATACGAATATACCTCCAGTAAGCACAATGATGACGAGGTCGCAGGCCTGCTTCATGACGGCCTCCACTTCCTTATCCTCCGCGTTCACTTCCCCTGCCGCCTGCTGCTGCACCAGGAACTCCAGACGCTGACACACCAGCTGCACCCCTTTCTCGTTCGCTAGCAGGGTTTTTACTGAATCTGGAGAAGGACATGGGAGTGTATTAGTTGGGGTGTCTTCAGAATATCCTCTTTTATAGACCTATAGGTCTAATAACTGTCAATCGAGAAAACTTCTAGGTTGAGGAACATCTTGAATGCAATCTTGTTTGAGAATGAGGACTGAATGTTGTTACATGCAGTCTTTGTTGGAAAACATAAGAGCCATTTATAAAATTGACTGTTCTATCCCAAAAAATAGTTCTTCAAGTTACTGCAGTGCAGTGCACTGAGTCATTTCCTCCTAATACAACATTCTGTAAATGGTAAAATAAATAAATAAGGTTGTAGTATTGTCTCATAATTATATAGTACTTGAATCTCAACCAGCATATTTTTGAAATATTACTTTTTCATCATGATATGAATTTTTAGGTTTCTAGAATTCTATAAACTATTCTAGGTTACACTTGATTTTAAGGTTCCGTGGTTATTATCACTAAAACTATAAGACATTATAACGGGTTTTAACTCACGGTAGGGATATATCGAGCACCCAATATTTCGGCGATGTTGCAATCTACCCGTGATCATGGCGATTGCAACATCGCCGAAATATTGGGTGCTCGATATATCCCTACCGTGAGTTAAAACCCGTTATAATGTCTTATAGTTTTATTCTAGGTTAGCAATTGACTCAAAAAATATTCTTTTACTGCTATGCTGCACCATGCAATAATTTATTTAGTTAAAAGTACAGATAGTAAAAGTTTTGCTTACCATGTTCAGCTTGATTGTGCAATAAATCTAGACATAACTCGGAGATCTCAACATTAGATGTTTCTTTCAAAACATTCAGTATGGCAGTGTTTATTTCCGGCTCAAAACACATCTCCGGCGCATTGTCATTGATCACACTCAGCAAAAGCAGTGCAGTGGACACCATGTCATCATTCATGTCTTCCTTTCCAAGCTCCAGAGTCAGAATTTTGAGTAAGTATGGGATTAAACCTCCTTTGACTATTGCTTCAGAGAATTCTGGTCCACCAATAGCAAAGTTCAATAAGGTTTTGCTCGCAAACATCTTTATATCTTCATAATTTGTTTGTTTATCTTTTAAAACTCTTTCTATGAGATTGATGATTGCTGAAATGCCATCAGATTCAAGAATGATGTTCCTAGCGGTGTCGCAGTCACAGCACAAGTTGCCCAGACCTCGGCAACTATGTTTTATAATATCAGAATTGTCTGAAGTGATGTCCTTTCGTAGAATATCCAGAATGGGAATTATTATGTCTTTGTTTGCATATGTTTCCCGTTTCTCTTCGCATTTGGTCAGCTCCGACACGGCCTGCACAGCTAGTAGTACAATCTCTCTGTCGCTGTTTTTCAACAAAGACTTCAAACACGATGAAACATCGTAATTGTAAGATTTTCCGGCGGTGATGATTTCGTTCAGTTTTGCTTTCAACTCGTTTACATTGGAAATAGTTTGAATTACCAAAGTTTCCAAAGAGGCAGATTTCTTCGGCGAAGGTCCTGAAATGATAAAAAGTTACACCATTACTCACAATAATTGATAAATGTACGAATGAAAATTAAACTCAAAACATTCGCTTACCATCCATGTTTGTATCGTGAGATATACGGAGAAGAAAGATGTTATGGGTATAACATGAAATTTATGAAGATTCACACACACACTTAGATTTAGTACAGCAAGGTAAAATAAGGCGAATAATAAAGAAAATGCAAGAAAACACCTAAAAACTCTGCCGGAAAAATCGATCGCTTACAACTGTCACTGTCAGACGATATTTTTTTGTATTTCATTGTTTGGATTCTAGTCTATTTGCCCCCATTTTTTAAAGGCAGGATTGCACCAAATATTCTGTGCAACACAACACAGCAACAGCTCGTCTGCGTATTATGAATTCTGCTTTGTATGTTCGTTTCGTGTGCGACATTATAACTCCCTGATATGAACCCTGTCAGGTGGGCCTTATGGGCTGCGTTCGTTTGCATTGCAACCGGCTTATCGCGCCCTCTATCTACTGCGCAAGTAGCCGAGGTGTCGAATGATCCAATGAACCCTGGTGTCAGAGTTCTTCAACCACTAAGCTACATAACAAGTAAGTAGCACGCTTCGGTCGTGTTACAACCGCCGTCTAAGTAATCAGTCATAGACAGTAACCGGGACCGCCGACAGCTTAACGTGCTCTCAGAACAGAACCACGGAACAATTGCCTGCAAACTCGTAACCAGACTGGGAACAAGTGATAAGTAGTTAGTTACCGAGAATCGAACCCGGAACCTTTGCGTCGGAGTCAGTCGTACTGCGTAATATCGTAGTCGTAGTCACAAGCAAGCCACTGCGTAGCCGGCGGATCGCTGGACCTTTAACCAGCTACGCTGTTGATTGTAACCTGTAGTTTCATAACATTAGGCCGTACCCGTTATGACAAAAGGCAATCTCGGACACAGCTGGTTTCTGTGAAATTATTTCAAGGCAATCGATAACTCTTATATAATTTTTAATTTTAGTGTTTTCAGTCGAGTTTACGATGCTTTTTACAACACCAAAGAAAGCAATAACTTTATACGTTATAGAACAAATAGAAATCAGCCAAGTGCGAGTCGCATTCGCGCACGTACGGTTCCGTTTCATTAGGTACATACATAAATCGTGTCTGCATCCATTGCGGGGTAGGCAGAGCGTGCCTCTCTAAAAATGCCATAAAACATGATTGTTGTACAGGATCTTGTTCTGCTTTTTTATATTCACTGATAAAGCGTCTCTCACTGACTCGTCTAATTTTCGGATGGCACGTTAAGCCGTAGGTCCGGTTGCTTTTAGAAGGCGGTTGAAACATTCACACGCTAGGGTACATTGAGTCATTGGATGACCCGGTGTTCCACACGAAAAGACACAGAGAGAGAATGGTCTAATTATCCTCTTATGACACCCGCGGGAAAGATGTGATGCTATTCTAAGCCGGCATCACACGGCAAATCACGGTAATGAGATTAATTATTACTGCAGCCAGGTGACAGACGGGCGGACAGACGGTCAGACAGCGAGTCGTAGGGAACCCTTTGGGTACGGAACCCTAATAATGTATTCGTAGGTATAATAGAGTCGGTACTGCCGTGAAATGACCTTTATATTTAAATTCTTACCGAGTTAGAATATATCAAAACTTTTAGAAATGAACTTTTTTTCAAATAGTTTCTTAATTTTTGTAAGCTGCGTGATTAAATCGTCAAGCAGTACTAATAATAGTATAAGTGAATATAATTATGAGAAAATTAACAGATTTGGAGCGGGAAGACGTGTGATGTAAGTAGATTCAGCGACAGCTTCTCAACAGTCTACTGTTGTACATGGGATCCCCCTTTTGGGGGATGTTTCACATAATGTTTAGGCGGTTTGACGAACCAGCGGTACCTACCTGAAGTCGGTTATTGCCTACGGCTTAGGTTTTATAGTTTTAAGTCTTAATTTACTGTCCAATATTAAGGTCCTAGCAGAAATTGTGAAATGTGCAGTTTTGCAGATTTTTAAAACAAATCTTGTTAACTACATCTAATTCAATATATTTTTCGCATCCTGCATGGAATGAATCGTTCAATGGACTATCCTTTCTCATGCTAATGCATAAAAGTTTGGAATAAAAAAAACATACATGAAAATCTAAAGTTCACACAATATCTTATCCACCATGTACCTATGCAGACGCGTTTTTTTTTCATTTCCAAATACAATTTGTTAATAACTTTAAAAGTTTACATGTTACACCCGTAGATAAAATTGAACGTTGAATATCAAGCCTTATGGCCAACGGGCCCAGGGCAATGGGTACTGAAACTTAATTTCTTTCTCATCCCAACAGCCCAGACTACCGCCGCCTGAACCCGAGCAAAGACTACGGCTTCGGACAACAGCAGCAGTACCCCAAGCCCTTGCCGACTATGAAGACGACCCCGGTCATGCCCGGACCCTACCACAACATCTTCCAGGGATCCAGGCGGCCTGGGGACTACCGCGTGTACCGGCAGAAGTTCGACTTCGAAGACGCCCCCAACGTTACGCAGCGGTACTTCTGCGAAGCTAGGCTTAATTGCGTTGTAAGTCCTTTTATCAACACCTTGGATCCCCTTAAATAAAACAAGATAATTATGCTCATTGTACTTACCTAAAGGACTAGGCTATTGGATAGGCGCCTAGCTTGCTACGACACGCAAAGAAGAAAAAGTTATTTTGGTGATAGTTTGATGCCGCATGACCAGGATGATATTAGATCATCATCAAAAATCATTAAAAAAATAATTTTCGTCTGCAAAGGTCTGTTACTAATTGTACCAACTTGTATCACACGTTCTACTTCACAATTCGATTCAAACACTTTATAATGAAGTAGTAGAAACTGTGTTACGTGTGACCAGGAGCTCAATTTCTGAATGGTACGTTGTCTGTTCCGTGCACGAAAGTCTAAAACGACCTGTCTAACCACACGTTTTTAAATTTCTTTTACTTGATGTTTTGATAGTCAAAAATATGTCTGAATTTTTGAGGGTATGTGGGAATCGTTAAGTTCAGTAGAACGTGAGATACAAGCATAACAAGTGGCAGATTTTCGCATGAAACAAAAGCGTATGTACGTTTCAGAAATAGGGCTCCAGTCCTTACGCACTTCCGTGCACGATTTCAGAAATCACACTTTTGGTAGTTGAGCTCTTTACTTTTGTTTCAGTTGACTCACTTGGCGGTGCGTACAGAAGGTGGTATCCCGATCTTGCTGCGCGGGGGAGTAGGCTACAAACATTTCTACGTAATAGCCCGACCTCATCACGGCAACACCATCAACGGGACCGTCTCCGCCTACTGCAACAGGGAGGAAAACCTCGAAGCCAGAAGGTACCAGTATGAAGCCGTGGCCAGTAAGAAAACTGATGAAGAATAATCTATTTCTACTGAACGGTAGTTTAACTTTATGCGCGCCGTGTAGTCACCGCTATGTTTGTTTGAGTGTCGAGAAAATGAGAAACTATTAACAAGAGTAATTTGGAATTACACTAAACGCACAACGGAGCGCTTTTTAGTGAATCCATAACGCATGCGACTGTCAGATGCAAGGAATTTTCCCTATACTAAAAACCGACGTTGACGCCGGTCTATCGCATGAACCTGTGTCAACGGACGCATCTGTCAAACAATGCAAGTTCATCCGTTGGTGCTGCGTCCACGTCAGTTTTTAGTTTGTGGAAATTAAAATTATAATCTGACAGTAGCATGAGTTACGGATACGCTAAAAATGCGCAACGTCGTGCGTTATAATGTGGCATGCGCCTTACGTTCCCTAAGTGTGACATCAGGGCCGCTTAAGTCGGCTAAATGAATATCGTTTCAGTTGGATGTCGATTGGATCTCAGTTGGATGATTTCGTTCATTTCGTAGGCTGCAGTTTAAAGTATAGAAAAATAACAATGGCAATTGAATGATAGTGGAGTTTCGATGGCAATGACAAAAAATGACAAAAAATAGCAGACTTGGGGCCCAGAAAGGGTTCCATTTCTACTAATGCTGGAGTCATATCTACTACTGCTTCTAGGCGTAAATTGGAAGAGCTATGTTGAATTAGGAAGATATTGTATAAACAAATATAAACCTTTCATGTATTTCTATGCACGTGTAACTTTTGTTAATTGAAAAGTTACGGTAGTTGAAGATACGATTGAATTTAATGCAGTGTGTACAAGTAGTTGTGTCAACTTGTTATTTCTACGTAAGCATGCAATTAGATACCTAGGTTAAAATGACGTAAGTACTTTTTGATATTGTAATGTAATAAAATTAAATACCTATTCGTTTTTCTGGCGTCCTTTCCTTGCGTAGTTACCAGCAAGACAAGACAACATGTTACATTTTATAGAACTAAGCGCAATCAAAGCTTGTAAAACCCAGGATTCAATTGACAAGTCAATGTTAAATTGGTAAATAGGTACCTAGATATCATCAATTGATAAGCATCTCCATAGGAGGTATAAAATGAAGTAGCTTTCCGCATTTCTCTGTCAGTCATGGGCAACGTTTTCTCTCTCTCAACAACGCAATGGATTTTGATGCGATTTATGATTCAAGAGGAAGGGTAGGTAGGTAGGTACAGTGATCTTCGAATATGTCGTCAGGCAATAAGAAAACATCACTCGTCTTCTAATGGTGCCTGTAGAAAATTGTAACCTACTGACGGAGTAGTATTACATTATCTGTGCCTACGGCAAGCATCATGCATGTTGCGCATAAACAACAGAAACAATTCATTTTCTTCCTGTTATAAAAAGTCTAGTATACAACACGCCCCCACACATACTGGTCTCAAATCAAAAGGCGCGATGTGCGCGCGCTCATCACAAACAATTAATATATCGGTTCTGGCAGGATGGAAGCGGTTCTAACTAACAAGAGGGACTGCACAGGATGAGGAAAAGTTGACATATCTTTAAGGAAATAAGTTTTGAGGAAGTAAACATTGTAGTCTCTAGAATTGTTGTCTGACCACCACTTAGCACAGTACCTACCTACAGGTTGATCTAATGGGTAACTATGGCCCGTATTTATAAATCGCTCTCAGACCTGAAATCGATCTCAAAATCCATTTTGACAAATGTCAGTCAATACTAACGACACCTCAAAATACGCACTCAAGATCGATCTCAGAGTCGAGTGCGGTTTATAAATACGGGCATAAGGTATAAGAGTGCGGCTGGGATTAACTAGTTAAATAGGTTTGATGTTTTTCTGTTGAGTTGATCGATTGCACCTCCTCTCAACTATGAGGTACGTTCTAAAGGTGGTCATCTTCCTCATAATCTGGATTATTAATTATTAATTTTTGAACTTTTGCATGTCTTTTAAAATAAGTAAACTATACCTGCGAATATACTGTCCGATATATCCCCAGTTTTCCCAATTTTGTGATATATCTATTTAAGTAGGTAGTAACTAGTTCTTTTAGAATTTGTATATTGCCAGAACTATACTCACCACCCCACGTAGTGCAAATCCTTTCAGCGTATACATATCTTTCTAATATAGGACCCCCTGTAGATTCGTCAATGAATCTACACTTTATTAAGAACAAACCAATAATTGTGGACGTCCCAGTAGGAATGTTCCTTTGGGCAATGTCACACCACAACAGTGCAGTACCCTCTTAAGAACGGTTTGTTTTATTTTGTGTTATTATCTAAGTGCTTATCGGTCAGTATAAGTTTTTCGTTGTGGCCGTGAGGTGAACTGCAGTGTTCATTCGCAGTGAAGGTGTTAAGATGTATTTGTGTGGTGTATCCAGTTTTTTTAGGAGAGGCAGGCCCTCGATTGAAAGGGTGAGTAGCTTTTTACCTATATAATCTCTTGGCTTGGTAGGTATAAAATAATTTATAACCTATTCGCTGTAAGTTGACTTTGCGAATTTGTTTTATTTTATTGGCATGCCACGCTGAACGTTTTATGGTGCTTGTGCGCTTTGCTAACTAAAATTTATAACGGTACTAGCGGCTAGCCCAATTTTCTATGTTTTCTCGTGGGAATGAGACAGTTTCTTCCTCTTGAATTACTATATCTATTTAAAAAATTGCATCAAAATCCGTTGTGTGGTTTTAAAGATCTTACATACAAACATAGGGACAGACGCGGGTAGTGATATTACTATGTATGTAGTGATAACATAAGAATTAACAATAATCTTATATGAGAATTTACTCATAATCTTTGACAGCAAGATAAAAAAAAGAGTGAATTAACTAAATGCACAATGTCATTTACTTATTAGTTAGGTACCTAGTTAACGTAAAACACCTATGTAGGCAGATATCGTAGGTAAATAGGCTAGGTCATTCACCATTTATTTAATCTGTGAAACAGAGGTTACCTAATCTATTTACCTAGATACCTACCTACATCAATGTATAGCTGTAGGCGATACCTACCTGACCTGACACCTGTGAACCTATCTACATTTTTTTCTCAATTTTGAGACCCATCAACAGTTACTTTGTTTTTCTAATAAATAATCAAAATCTCAGCCAAAGCACAGTGAAGAAAGTAAATAGTATCTTTCCCTCGTCTTTTAATCTGTTTACATTTTGTAAGTATAAAAATTGGTTCGCAATTAAAGCAAGTTCCATAAATCTCGCGATCGCCATTAACTAGATGTTGTTTTATTTGTTTATCAACAAGACTGCGCGCGCGCAGCTCCGCGCATGTTTACGTTTCTGCCAGCCAACCCGCGGACTATTGCGCGTCGGCGAGCGCTTTAATCGCACTGTAAAGACATTTCGTACTAGATAAGTACTTCATTATAATTACAAAAAAAACAGTTCAAAAATATACTAACCTGCGATTAAATAATTTCATAACACTCCATCATTAACAAAATAGGTGGCCAGTCAGTCTACCATCTTCCAATATCTATTAAAATTGGCTAATTATGAAATTGACCTAATTTTAGATACATTTAGATAGGTATAATAGGCCGCAGGTCGACTTACCCTATCATCTTAGGTTAATCAGTATCTATCAATATTAACCTATTATTCTTTAACTAAGCAGTTACGTATTTTTAGATTCAAGGGTCATTCATTGACCCGAATGTCCCACGCGAAAACATTTTGATGTATTCTCCATTTTTCCAGTTGTTGTTAGGTAGGTAAGTTTTAAAGCATGTTTCGCGTTACGATAAAAATATCTCGCGACAATGAAGCGATCGAGATATTATAAAAAATAAACCACATTTTTATATCGTTTGTGTGGTTGCAGTCGAAGGCAAAAGGATTATAAAAATAGCAATTTTATTTATTAGGCTGTCATATTTCTAGGTTATCGGGATTGGGAACGTGAAACTGCCCTATTTTCGTTTTGATGTGAATTTGTATTTTCCAATGTTCAGGAAAAAATTATACACTGCTAAGAAAACAAAATGATTAGTCATATTGAAGAAAAGACCTAAACATGAATGAATGTTACGGCGTAATACCTGCATAACTTATACGGGGTGTAAGGGACAGCCTTCCGAGTACTAATGAGTACATTCAGACAACGAAACTGAACAACTTTTCCTTGGGATTAGGTGTGTTTATGGAAAAGTCAAAATTTCTTTAGTTCCCATAGTAAATGCAGTCATCTGATCGTGATTTTGTAAGTAATAGGAGGTCGAGATTTTTTGTCGTTTCTTGACATTATTATGTTCCTTTAGCGGAAAATTGTTCCCCTTCATTGTCTGCATGCACTCAACAATATTTTGATGAGCTGTCTTTAGACCCCGTATTACGTAGATGTCTACGTACATCCACACGTAACAATGAATAGGAAGTAACGAGTTGCGATGATCGATACAATCCTGTTAGTGCGTTGTACTAATCTAATTTCAGCGGCGTCGTCTGGTCCAATTTTAAATGTCAGATAGATAATTGTGCAAGCGGCTGGCGGGCGGTCAACTTTCGCTGAAGCTGTAGACTCCCGTTTGATTCCCGGCTGTTCGCAGTTCAGTCATTTCGGTGCCAGAAGTGCGTGCTCATTATAACACTAGTTTCCCTGCGCGTGCGACGATCTGCGCGACGTTACGTGATCGTGCGAAAAACTGTAAATAAACAGTGGAGAATCGGGTTTTCTAGTTTTGAAATAAATCTGTGTCTTGGTGGTTTCGTTGAAAGTGAAAAATAATTGGTATTTTCAAGGTCTAGTGTTTTACGAAATGGAGAGAAAGAGGTGTGATTTGGCAAGATTTTCCGAAATTTTCATTATTCTCGTTTAAAAAATACTAACTTTACACGCAAATTAAATTGAGTAGCAGCACTCTCATTCATTTTATAAAAAGAAGCAATTGTTTTATAAATATAATCATAACTCAGTCAGTCATAAGCATAACAATAACCATACAATATACAATAGAATAATCTACTGCTTTACATAATAAAAACTCACGTAGGTGTTGTTGGCTTTTAGAGGAAAAATAAAAAAGTTAAAAGAAACATTTTATATGTTTTGCAATCTTTTAATTTCAAATAGAGCTTTGCATGATAAAAATAAATAAAGAACGACTTGTTGGTCCATAGTTGTTGGTAGTAGAAAAACTTGTTTTTTTACTGAGAAAAAAATAATTTAAGAATAAATAGCATTCGACAATAATTTTACAAGTACAGATATAAGAAAGTAGTTCCGTAAACCAACTTTTGTTTTTAACCAGAAATTAACTGGCTGATTGCGATTGTCTGACCGAAAGTTAGTCCTTTAAAACTGAATATTTTGGTAAATATCGAAAGCGGGTAGCTCAATCTGCTGGCCAGCATTAAAAAATCTTTGAGCCAGATATTAAATTATGAACTTGTGATATTTATATAGGAATTATTTTTAAATTACGTGAAAGCTTACATCGCTCTTTTTACAATAGTCTACAGCAGTGAAATAATGCTCAACAAATAAAATATAATACAATACCTGCTAATATACTAAGTCACGATGTTCCGCCCATCTCTGATCCGCGGTCTGTCGTGCGACTACGCTGACTCGTCTCGCTATGGGCTGGACAGGAGCCGGCGCGCGTCGCTGTCTGCCGAGCAGCGGCGCAAGCTGTCCATGCTGCGGACCAACTCCATCCCGATGCCGCTGACTCCGGTGAGCCACATTTACCATTGCGTCCCCTGCCCGAGACAGTGCTGTCAACAGGTATAGTGTAGTACCCTCCATTACGCCTGGTCGCGCTGGTGCGCTTCTATTTGAGCTGGTGAACGCTTCTATTCACGCATTGGAAGCGCTTCTACTTGCACTGATGACGCGCTTATACTCAGGTTTTAGGCTAAAGAAGCGCTTTTTCTCATAATGATGAAGCGCTTCTATTTACGCGGGGAAAACACTTCTTTTCACGGTGGTAACGCGCTTCTTCTTGCGCAGGTGAAGCGCTTATACTTAGGTGAAAGAAGCGTTTCTTGTCATAATGGTGAAGCGCTTCTATTTACGCAGGGAAAACGCTTCTTTTCACGTAGGTGAAGCGGTTATACTTAGATGAAAGAAGCGTATTTTCTCATAATAGTGAAGCGCTTTAACTTGTGCTAGTGAAGCGCTGCTATTAACACTGAAGAAGCGCTTCTAATCACGCTGGTGAAGCGCTTCTAATTACACTGGAGAGGCGCCTCTAATCGCGCTGTTGAAGCGCTTCTATTCTCTTGAAGCGCTCCTGCGTGGCTGAGGCTCGTTGCTTAAGCTTTGGCGGGTGGTACACTGTCATTCTGGCTACGTTACGACTGTAGAGGATTAGGATTCCGATACTTGTTGACAGTCTTCATTGTCTCAAGTAGCTATCCTTCTCATCTTTTATTTCCAAGGTCATTTTATTTTTGCCATTTATATTCTTCCATTATGAGAATGCTTTTCTTAGGAAGATTAAAGCATTGTTCCCAATTATCATTTGCATCTATTACAATTGTCATATTCCCCAACTGGTCTGATGCAGCATTGACCGTGTAGAACTCGCCTTGTAATCCTACCTATACCTATTTTTTTCTTCCTTGCATATGCTAGAATATTTCAAATGATAGATACACACTTGAATTTTAAAGCACTCTACTAATTCTCTGTGTGAAATATTAACCTTTGTGTGTTACAAATTCGGAATAATTAGTTACCATGATAACGTAAGTTCAGGATTTAGTCTTACTTTTTTATGTCGTCAAACGACCCGATGAACCTTGGTGTAAGGATTTAAGTAAAAACATGCCTAAGCACTTAAGGCAATACCACACTTTACGTCCATTTGCGCGTTTTTAGTGCATCCGTAACGTATAGGTACGTCTGTCAGATGCAAGGAAATTTCCAATATTCTGTAAAACGCGTAAAGCATTGGACGTGAAATGTAGATACCGCCTTTAGTAATGGACAAAGATGACACAAGTTGTTTGTGAAAATTGTTTAAACATTAGTCACGGTACAAAGGAAAATAGTGTTTTCATTACTAGAAAAGCTAAATCCATTATTGAAGTGGTAAATACGACAATCAAATTAGGCTGCTTCTATCAGTTTTCAATCATTTCTAATGAGTGACCCTCGAAGTGAAGTAGTTCGACAGAAACCCAAACACTGTTGGACCAGACTAAACATTTTATCGGGAAAATGCGGTTTAGGAACAAGAATAGCCACCACAATAGACACAAAGATTGCGGGATAGTGCTGCCAAGGTGTCGATATCGGTAGATTTGGCTGGATAAATCTGTGATTTCACTTCACTTTAGTCACTTTATTTTACCTTAACAGCTGCCGCAACAATCCACTGCTGGACATAGGCCTCCCTCTATTGGCCGGTATTGCCATATTCACCACGTTTGGCAGGCGGATTAGCGAGTGCAGTGCAAGATATTGTATAGATAATTAGCTATTCACAGGAAACGCTGCTGCCCGTTCCATGGATTCATTCCTGTGTCCGTTGCGTTGTTACCTCGGAGGTATTCCCGACAAGCATTTTACCTCAAAGGCAGAAAGCGGGCTTAAAGACCTTAATCTAGACATCTGATCCAAGCAGGGATTGCCATACGCTAGGATGATGACCCCTTAGTGACGCAAGTAGATGACGCAATTAGACACCGACGGGAACAAATATGATGATGCTATTCTAAGAAGACACCACACGGCATACTATGGTCCTTGCATTTATAAAACTAGTCCTTCAGAATTGACGCTATTGTTCTTATAGCAGCGTAATAAAATTACAAACTTGCGCATATTATTACCCACCCAGCCCACACCTGACCGACTGACGTGCAAGTGCGTGCGCACGCGCAGGTCTTTACAGCAACACACGAGTTTTATGACAATCGACATCGCAGCGCTAAGCAATGGAGTATAGGCAGTTTGGTATTTATGACCAGTTAAAACTTTAACAGCTCGTAAAAATAGCTAGTAGTAATTGATAAGAATACATGTATGTCGTAAAACTATAAACTAAGTCATAGTCAAATAAGTAAATAAATAATTTTAAATGAAAGTTAAAAACCTTTTAGAAAGTAATGATGTCAGCTATGCCATGAATACATATAGGTATAGTCACGGGTCTTGTCTTGGCATCTTTGATCCACGTAAAAAAAGTTGTATGTTTCAGACTTCCTGAACAACTTTTGATCTAGAAATAACAAAAAGGTCGTAAAAATATTAAAAATTCCTAAATACACACACTATAACTTTCTACACACATACATTTAATCACGCCTATATCCCTGGCGGGTAGGTAGAGCGGCAATGACCGTACTCCACGTCTGACAAATGTTTGAGGGTCGTTTAGATAAGCCGTGCATCACTATAGTGGCAGGTTGTCATCCTGTGGCCTAAAATGGCAATACACATGAGGCCCTCGAGTCCGTTAGTCGGTGTCTACGATACAAATGGGGTGATGCTATTCTATAAATACCTACGTATAAAAGATTCTTTGCAAAGATATCTTCTGGGGCGTTATTTAGTTGTCAATGAAATGCAATGGCCGCAGTCTAAAAATAGCTGCAATCTTCAGCGCAATCATTTCATTGTCGCATCGTTCCAACTACCATTTACTTTTAAGATTTTTAAGATTTCAATCGTTTATTTCCAAGTAAATTCACTTTTTGAATGTTGGTAAGTTACAATACAATACTGCCACTGAATAAATACATTTTATTATTTGTCAAAAAGAGAAAATTGTCAAACTCAATTATCCCCGTTTTATAATAATTTTATGTTCCTAGTATAAAAACGTGGAAAAAAGAGAGGGAGGCCTTTGCCCAGTAGTGGAATCCCGATGGCTAGATCAGATAAGAAGATACGATAGTATAAACGCGAGTGGGATAAAAAAATAAAGAAATAAAAGAACTGCCTCGGGGCTGGCCAGGCTGACCACCCAGCATGTTGAGCTAAAGGCTGCTCTGACCATGTGACGGTGTCTAAGAATAGCGCGGCATGCAATTATTCTCCTCTTGGGGGATCCCAAATGTCTAAGCCCTCCCTAAGGGCAGCATAGAAGTCAATCATAGTTGAGCTAAAGGCCGGTGGGTGCTAGCTACGTCGGGCGATGTGACGATGTCTAAGAATAGCGCGGCATGCAATTATTCTCCTCTTGGGGGATCCCAAATGTCTAAGCCCTCCCTAGTGCAGCATAGAAGTCAATCATAGTTGAGCTAAAGGCCGGTGGGTGCTAGCGACGTCGGGCAATGTGACGATGTCTAAGAATAGCGCGGCATGCAATTATTCTCCTCTTGGGGGATTCCAAATGTCTAAGCCCTCCCTAGTGCAGCATAGAAGTCAATCATAGTTGAGCTAAAGGCCGGTGGGTGCTAGCGACGTCGGGCGATGTGACGCTGTCTAAGAATAGCGCGGCATGCAATTATTCTATTGCGGTTCGTTGCGAGCCGTTTAACTGCGGATTTGTTGTTTTGTTTGTGTACATAAATAGAGATCTAAAAGCTAGGTATATAAATGCCAGTCTTACACAAGTACCTGATACAAGTAATCATCGGGAACGGTCAATTTACACCACCTACAAAAGATTTTGTAATATATCCTTTTATCTTTCAGTCAAACTTATTTTACCTATTTGTTATTTAATTAGGTAAAGATAACCGATTTTGTTTTATGGTACTGATTTGACATACACAACTACAAGTACAAATAATTTAAAAAAACAGGCGTTTTCTTAGTCCTAGGAGTTCGTGTAGTATTTTTTCTATTTTTAGTTTCGATTTCAAGATCGCGAAATTTCCACGGTTACCTCGCATTTTACACAAACCCACTGCCAATACCTTATTTTCAATTTAGTTACCTAAATAAACCTACATACAGCTTTGTTTGTTACATTTTCGCTAAATGTATATCTACGTGTAGTTCCTGTCAGATCTTGTTCATTATTTGTATTATCCTGTTTATTTCACATATTGCTGCAAATGTTATTGAGTCAATAACGTCCATTTCAATCAGTTTATTCATGTAATCGTATTGCATACAATCTGACGTATTTATTTATTTTACAGTATACCTGGGAACGGAATAAGGTAGGTATATTTGATTTTGTACAATTTCAGCACGAATTGTTACTTCATGCATCCAATACCAAAGCACAGAGACAAAAGAAGGGTTCAATAATTTATTAATTTACAATAAATATCATAATATCGGATACTTATAAAATAATTAGGATAATTATAAAATATATATTGGATATGGAAATGTCGGAACCCTGGAGTTCAATTTCTGAAATCGTACACGAAAGTTCGCAACGATTGGGCTAACCATTCGTACTTCACTTTCTATTACCAGAATGTATTAATTTCTAGAGTGCGTGTGAATCGATTGTTGTATCTGTAAAGGGATAATATTTGTGTTGTAGAATGTATGATTCAAGCATAGGTTATTG
Source organism: Keiferia lycopersicella (assembly GCA_029255805.1). Classification (NCBI taxonomy): domain Eukaryota; kingdom Metazoa; phylum Arthropoda; class Insecta; order Lepidoptera; family Gelechiidae; genus Keiferia; species Keiferia lycopersicella. The sequence continues at coordinate 237,193 of JARACZ010000026.1, forward strand.
TTTTAAATATGAATGTGAATGAATGGACGTATTATTGCTGATTAATTTTTTATGTTTGTTACTTTGTCACGCTAATATTCATTATATGTTGCTAATTTGTTTCTTTACATAATTATTGTTGTTTGTTTTTTTCATATTTGTTTGAATTTTAAACGAGTTATAAGTTTAGAATTTTAGAAATTACCGAACTAATAAGTTCCTGCCTTGAGTAAAAAAGCACATTTATTAGGACAAAAGATACTCTAGGATAATAAAGTCCCGCAAATTCAAATGTCAATCGTTCATTTCTAAGTGGATTCATAACGAATACTTTAAGAAAGTCATAAACACAATTCTATCACTGAATAAATGGATTAGTCATCGTAAAAAAGAGAAAATTGTCAGACGCAATATTTTCTCTTTTTTATAACAATTTTATGTTTCTAGTAGAAACGCGGCACGAGTGAGCTAAAAATACAAATAAAGCCAGATCAAACAACTTGTGTAGGATACTTGTTTAAAATAAACAGATATCTTTGACCAAGATTCTACATATTTTGACTTGGCCAAAACATTCACAGTTACCAAGGAGTATAATTACAGCATGTGACGCCGCGTTGTACAAATACAAGCACTTGATGGTCTTCATTACCAAGGTCCCGATATCAATTGTTCCAAGGCTGCTCAGCTCGATACTGATTAACACCAACTGGGTGTTATTGGACAATAAAATACCTTATAACGTATTCAACCAACGCATATATAGGTCTAAGGCCTTTCTCACATTTATTGCACAACGCAGCGCTAAAATAACGCATCCGTAACGCAGCGATCTGTCAGGTCCATACAAGAAACGTCAATCCCCAATTCCACATACTAAAACCGTTTTTGACGCCGGTCCTAACTTACAACGGATGTTGACGCAGTTGACGCAGTCTACGCACCGCCGTTTGCGGATCCGTTATTTTAGCGCTGCGTTGTGCGTTAAATGTGAGAAAGATCTAACTTATAGTAGTTCTTCGTATCTACTGTTTTTTTTACAAATTCGTTAACAAATTGTCAACGAGTACTTTTAAAATAACAAAATCACAGAATAAACAGATTCTTTCTCTAAGGCGGTGGACGTGGTCGTATATTGAGGGTTGGTGGTGTTATAATATAATTATAATAAAGTAAAGTCTTGTAAAACTAAGTCTTTTCTTAATATATATAACCCACTACACAGGTGGCACGCGTCACTATCCGTCGCCTCTCTTCTCGTACAAAACACGCACATTTGACCACCCAAATAGACATAGAAAATTACCAGTTGACATAGTGCGCCACATTTTATTTTGATAGCAATTTTCATACGAAATCGGTGTCACAGCAATATATTGCGTCGTTCAGTATTAGTTTCCTCCATCAGTCACGCCCACAATTCCAGTCGAGTTAGTCAGTTAGTCGCGGGCTAAGAATAGCGACCACAAGTGACGGACAAACGGACAGACGGACGAGCCCCCGATTATGTCGTTGAGTTCGCAGGGACGGATCTAGACCTGAGTTGCAAAAATATATTCACTCTTAGTACAACAGTAACTAATGTTGCCTAAAGTTACCCGCAAGAGAGAGAAAGTCGTTGAATGAGAGATAGATCAATCCGGCACACCTCGCAAGTGTTTCGTACGAATCACGTTGTTTAAAAAGTGTATTTATTGTGGAACAAATGTCTGATTTCCTGTAATAGGGAGTAAAATTACATTTATGGATTTGCCGTTTCCGTTTGATGCCGGCTTAGAATAGCATCACCCTATTTCCTAACCGTGGGTGTCGTAAGAGGCGACTGAGGGACTTCAGGATTTTATGTGTATTTCAACTTTTAGGCGACAGGCTAACAACCTGTCACAAATTATCTCAAACGGCCCTCTAGGTATATTTGTCAGACGTGGCGATAGCGACCGTAGTTTTACGGCTGTTGACGCTCTGCCTACCCCGTATGCATGCAAAAAAATGTCCCAAATTCGAAATAGTTTTTATAGGTTTCGTGATTTAGTCATAAAAACGAAAGTGTCTCGATTTGCCTAATGAGAGTATACTCGTAAAAATTTTCAGGTATTTTTTACTACGCTTACTACGAATTTGCTACGCGTAAGGCTGCTACGCTGTTATGCTGACTAAAAAGCATTGTTTTGAAGTTCTATAGTTATCTATGTCTGTTGATATTTTCGGATTGTGTTTGAAAACAAAACCATTCATTATCAAAAGGGATGGATGCCAAATCACTTGGCCGTAAATATCGTTTTAAATTGGTCACATTTTTGATGTGACAACTTCTTTAATTCGTTGGAACCGGCTGCACGCACCAAAAAACATGACTCATGCGGCGTTACCACGTTTTGAGATGTTCCATTTAAGACTTGAAGTGCAGGCGAGAGAGCAGAACGAGCGACAAAGAGGCACAATCGGCCTCCGCGTTCGGCAGCGTTTATCTATCAAACAAATAAAATTAAAATTTTCTTTTGAAAAATGCAATCATTTCATCAGCATTTTCTTATAACCTTGTCACGTTCAACTGTCGTCAGTAAACACTCTACAGACCACCCTTTTTATAAATATTTCAATTTATCCGTATATGCAGTCTTGTAGAATACGTCGCTGTACGTGGCGTAGGTACTAGAAGTGGACTAGAAGTGCAGAGCTAAATAGGAAATAGTCTTGACATCCACGTCGGGCCAGAGGATGCAGCGTGCAATCTTCGTGGCCCCCCACGTCATGACTCAAATGAAATCAGTAACTAGTTTAGGATGCACTGGACATTTACACTACAGGGTTATAGTTAAGTCAAGTTGCTGGGTGATTCTAGTCATTAATATGAACAATGTGTTCATACGATAATTAAATCGCATCGCTTTCCGAGACGTGGTTTCTAACTGTCGGCTTCTTAAATAGGCTCGGAGTCACTCGGTGAACTATGGAGATCAAAATCAAAATTAATAATCAAAATGCTTTTATTTCCAAGTAGATTCACAAAAAATGCTTTTAAATTGTAAAATACAAAGATCTATGCTTGGCATTTCTCTACGTGATCGAATTGGAAACGAGGAGATCCGTAGACGACTCAAGCACCGACCTAGCTGAGAGAGTCAGTAAGCTAAAGTGGCAATGGGCAGGCTACATTGCTCGAAAGACCGATAAACAGTGGAGCAAAAGAAATCTCAAGTGGAGACCGACAGAACAGATGAACAGACGATCTGGTCAAGTCCGCGGGGAAAAGCTGAATGCAAGCTGCTTTTAATCGGACACGATGGAATTCTTTAGGGGGGGCCTATGTTCAGCAGTGGACGTGTCTTATGGCTGAAGTGATGATGATCATGATGATCGCTTTCCTATCACTTTTTTTGTTGCTCACACGGCGAAAACTTTGACGGTAGCGCCTTCTAGCGGAAAACCTTGCAATCAATGCGTCTGTTCTAATTTTGAATCGGTTGTCGAATGTAGAGTTCATTGTTTTCATGTATGTTATTTTCCAAGGTTGTTTCGTAGAGACTTTGTAGATGGCGCTTGAAAGTAAACTAAACTAAACTAACCTTCTGTCGATTACTTGTATTAAAACTTTGAAACTGAACAACATTTTCTTGAGTAAGACAGAGGCGTGCGAGTAACAGGTACGCTTTATCTAAGGCGTCGCGAGCGCTCTATCTACGAGAGTACTTGAAATTACTGTAACAGAAAAAGAACCAGTAAGAAATGTGCTGCGTGATGCCGGCTGAAAATGACATCATCCCATTTCTTCCCGTGGCTATCGTAAAAGGCAACGGTATGAATATAGGGAACGGGCAGCAGCGTTCCCTGGATTCTACAATATTTTGCACTGCGTCGTCAATCTGTGATGCAGGCTTCGAATAGCAACACCCCACATCCTTCCCGCGGGTGTCGTAAGAGGAGACTAAAGGATTCGGGAGTATTGGTGTATTACATTTTTTAGGCGACAGGCTGACAACCTGTCACTATAGTGATACACATGTGTTCTGAAACAACCTTGGAAAACAATCAATAGTATAAAATACAAGAAACCTATGGCCCCAATGATCTTACAGACCGGCACTACATCTTGGTCGGACTCGTCCATCGTCCGTCGGCTACACTACGTGCAATTCATTCAATTGTCTAGTAATTGGGTCACGCTAATTGCGCTCACTTCCTTCCACTTCCACTTGCGAGCTCCGAGCTACTTGCCCTACACGAGATACACCTACTGACTAACCCAATTGTATAGCTAGACATACATACATACACATATCCCTTGCGGGGTCGGCAGAGCGATCACGTCGTTATCGCCACATCTGACAATATTTGATGGTCGTTGCAGATAAGACATGTATCACTATAGTGACAGGTTGTTAGCCTGTCGCCTAAAATTGCATACACTTAAAACCTTCGAGTCCCTCAGTCGCTTCTTACGACACCCACGGGAAAGAAATGAGGTGATGCTTTTAAGCCGGCATCACACGGCACCTACAAGTAGTAAAAAAACATTTTGAAGGGTAAGCCACTACATGAAACTGAACAACTCCCCCAAGGAATAGATCGAAATATGAAAAAAGTTATTGGCCCTCCGGCTTTATACATTTTATGTGGCAGACCCTTTTTTATTTTAGGAAAATTGTTCAGTTACATGAACTGGTTAACCCTTGAAAAGTATTTTATATCTGTAGTTATATTTCGAACGCAGCCTGTCACAAAATGTGATGGGAGTTATTATTTGTGATCAAGACAAATTATCTTTATCCTTATCTTTAAGGGGCTGAGTAGAGCTAATAGCTACTTTTATAAGTGATTTCTAACCTAGATAAAATGCAGAAAAACTGACGAAAAAAAAAGGTAATAATCTTCAGGATATTTGCTGTAGTGTTATTGTTTCCAAAACATGATATTATTAATTTAGCTTGATAGAAAAACATCGTAAAGTTACCTCTAAAAATCTATTATATCGCAAACTGTATGAACAAAACCCACGCAATAATTAAGTGTTTATTATCAGAATGAGCGCCTTACAATACTCTATCGACATATTGTTTTTGATTTTCAAATTACTTATTTTTGACCGAGTTATCATCGAAAATACGAAAATATCATTGAATCGGCAAGATTCCGTCCCGTTCGCACGCGCGCAGTTTGACATTTGTCAGAAAGGGACCGGTTTTTAGCTCGTGTCAGCCCCTTAAGTGGTTCGGAAGATGACGCGAAATATGGAACTCAGAAGACTGTTTGCCAAATCTTTACGCAAAAACTTTTGTAGAGTGTTTAAACGTATTTAAATAAGAAATAAGTAGTTAAACAAAAACGAATGGAAAACCATGCTATTGTTCATCATATAAAAGTCTTAAAAAAATTTGACGAAAAAAAGTTTGCGTAGTTTTATCGCTTATCTATTTTAAAAATTACTAAATAGATTTTAATGATTGTTCTTTTATTGGCTTAGGAACGAAGTGAGAACTGTAAAAAATAACTGTAAGCCATAAAAATGCAATTAGCAGTATTTTATATCAAGATACAGACTATTAAGAAACTTTACACTAACCACTCTCTATGAAGTCAGTCTTTTTACCCGACTGCATCACAAGAAAGGTTATGTTTTTCGTTAGAATGTATGTATGTGGACAAGAGATTTTTTATACCGTCTACAACACAAACGGCGGCTAGGTATATGTTGACATATAGTATGTATATACAATTCAAACCGCTACATGACTGGGTTGAACGCTTGTATATTGTCCAATTGTCCTGTTTTGCGAAATAGTTCAAAGTTTGAATTAACAAACAGAAAAATAATATAAAAGTAAGTGTTTTGACGGCATCAAAACTAGAGAGACATGACGTGATCTATTCATATTTTCATACAAAATATCGTTTTAAAAAGTATCTCGTTTGACCTGCCGGTCATCATGCCTATTACTCTCTCTCTTTTCGTGTGGGACACCGCGCCGTCCAACGACCCAGTACAGTGAACCCTATTACTGTAATCGGTCTGTTATTTTTTTAAAGATAAGTAGGTATGTTAGTTGCTAAATTGCATCCGCTATATGTTTACCAAGTTCCTTACTGCGTCGGTTCAGTGAGGTCATAAGGAGGTCACATAAAAATAGCGCCTTAAGTGAGCGAGCTAACAATAAATGAATTAGGCCCCAGCCGAGATGTGGGCGGCTGCCGTTTTAGATGAATGCACTTATGGAATGACTTGGTGGACTGCGGGCACTAAGCTTAACATACATACATATACGTATCACGATTTTATCCCTTGCGGGGTAGCCAGAGCGTTCACAGCCGTGAAAATACGGTCGCTATCGCCAAGACTGACAAATACAGGATGTAAAAAAATAGTTTATCAGCCTGTCGCCTGTAATACACATTAAACCCCCGAGTCCCTTAGTCGCCGCTTACGACACCCATGGGAAAGAAATGGGGTGATGCTATTCTAAGCCGACATCACGCGGCACTAAGTTAGTTTAAGTTTAACTTTATTTATTATTTATATCACATTAGCCTATAGCAGTCTACTGCTAGACGTGAACGTCCTCTCAAGACAATACGTTCATAGAATAATTTTCATGTTCCAATACGGGAACATACTCATCACGCACGAATTAGATAAAATTATCTAAAAATAACTTGTTCCAATTCCACTTTCCAGTTCTTATTTTATTATGGAATGTTTGTCTTCGAAACTCGAACAAACGGCGAAAACAACTTTCCTAACGGCCTGAGTCGAAATAGGAGGAAAAATTTAACTTCCATAGTAAAACCAAATCATCTACCAATTTTGTATCTTTTAGCGATAAAGCCGCCTTTGCGAATATTCGTTTTTGTTATTTTTTTGCATTAATATGGTCTCTGCCTACCCCTCCGGGAAAGATGCCTGATTAAATGTATATATTAAGGTGTTTTTACTAACTTTAAAACTTTCAGATTATGTGTTCCTAGCTAACAAACTTTTATCTCCATGTTTTGAATGTTTCCACAGATATAGGTATTTTATAAAACACAGCCTGTACAATTTTCCTGGTTTATAACCTATAAAATCGCCTCGATAGGCAGCGTGTATTAAAATGAGGGTCCCATAATGATTGATGCTCAGATTTCATGTATCAGTCAGGGTCGTCATATCCAACAACGATCATTCTCTTCTTATATTATTTATAGGATTTAGTCCTTCAAAATTATGTGAAAGTTTGTAAATTTTCCGATGTAAGGGTGATAGATAACAGTGTGGTGTCGGTTTAGAATAGCATCACCCCACTTCTACCAATAGTTGTCGTAAAAAAGGATGAAAGGAAACGGGCCACAGCGTACCCTGTGAGTGTGAATACCTACAACATATTGCACTGTGCTCCTAAATCCAGATATCTCGTGTGTCTGTGGGTGTCCCCACAACTTTGATATTTCGTCTACCCACCAGGGTAGTGATAATTTATCCTGTGGGTAACTTTGTAAATATGAATAATTAGGTACCCTCGCCTTGCTAATAATTTAGGTCAGCTTTGTATAAATACCGGTGAGAACTTTAATAAATTGGCATTCGACTGCCCAAGCCCGAACCGACTCCACCTCTCATTTACCTCTCACCTCTCGTGGCCTGCAACTAGCACTGCCACTTCCTCAATCACACTCGTGGTTCGCAACTAGCGATTCCACTTTCCTCATACACACCGTGGTGCGCAACTAGCGTCTCCATCTCCTCAACCCTCATAACGTGGTACACAACTAGTGTCCCACACTGGTGACCCCGACGTAAAACAAGAAACCGTTGCGTCAACTTGCAATTCGCCATAGCTATATCGCAAACATAATTTCAACATGGTTAACACTGACGAAGAAGTTCTGAAAGCTCAGGAAGAGCAACCTCGCCACGAATGCGTCAGTGGTGTTTCTGTCCAGTCAAGGATTATTCCCTTCTGGCGCGAGTTCCCGACTAGTTGGTTTGCTCAGTTCGAGGCGGTTATCGATCCCCTGAAAAATGGCGACGACCAGAGATATGCCTTACTGCTCCAGCAACTCAAAGAAGAGGATTTAAGGCACCTGACGGACATTTTAAAAGACCCGCCGTCTAAAAATAAATACAAGGCTGTCAAGGAGCGTTTAATAGCGTCGTATGAGCAGTCAGAAGTGCAGAATTTTGAAAGATTAATTGGGGAACGAGAATTAGGCGACCAAAAGCCGACCCAGTTGCTTCGTCGTCTGCGAGATCTTGGTGCCGGCATGTTAACTGAGGATGGTTTAAAGATTCACTGGATGAAGCAGTTGCCAGTTCATATGAGAACCGTTTTGGCGATAAGCACTGAAAGAAACTTAGACCAACTGGCTTTAATGGCAGATAAAATGTTAGAATATACTACAGTAGCATCCATTGCACCGGTATCCGTCGTTCAGCAGCAGTCTAGCCAGAGTGATCAGCTTAGCAGGCAGATTTCCGAATTAACAGCAAAAGTAGAGGAATTATACAAGAAACGGTCGCGGGAATCTCGTCCACGATCTAGTTCTAGCAATTGGTCTCGTGATCGCTCACGTCCTCGCAGTCAGAATCGGCGGGATAGCTCTATCAGCAAGATTATGGAACAGAGAGGGATTTGCTGGTATCATGCTACCTTTGCTAAAAGAGCATACAAATGTTCACCCCCATGCTCATGGAAATCCACTTGGAGTTCGGGAAACTAATATCGGCACCGATTGCGGCGGAAATCGGCGTCAGGAGAAACCGCCGCTTATTAATTTTAGACAAGGTAACGGGGGAACGTTATTTGATCGATACAGGCGCTGAAGTATCGGTTTTAGCAGCAAAAGTTAAAAAAAACCGCGGCGATAACCAAGAATATAGACTTTACGCGGCAAATAATACGCCGATCAGGACCTATGGGGAGAAAAGTTTGGTCCTCGACTTAGGCTTGCGACGCTCATTTACTTGGACTTTCGTGCTGGCAGACGTCAAGTTATCAATAATTGGCGCGGATTTCCTAGACCATTTCAAACTATTGGTTGATATACATAACAAAAGACTAATAGACCAGAAGACGGAATTAGCAGTCAAAGCAATATCCGTAAGATCGGTCCAAGGGTCAATACAAATGATAAACCCAGATCACGTTTACTTCGACATTTTGAAGGATTTCCCGAACGTCATAAGACCGTCTTCACTGAAGGAGCCTTCCAAGCACAGTGTAAGACATCACATTGAGACTACAGGTCCACCGCTATATGCAAAGGCACGGCCCTTGCCACCCGATAAATACAAAGCGGCTCAAGATGAGTTTGCTAAGATGATGGAGCTGGGAATTTGCCAACCCTCAAAGAGTCCTTGGGCGAGCCCCCTCCACGTAGTTAAGAAAAAAGACGGCACCTTGCGTGTTTGTGGTGACTATCGTCGGCTCAATGCAGTAACGTTGCCTGATAGATATCCGATCCCTCGCATACAAGATTTCACCTACAAATTGGATGGCATGAAATGGTTCACTAAGCTCGATCTGAAGAGTGCGTACTATTGGATACCTGTGGCGGATGCCGAAAAAACTGCGATCATAACACCTTTTGGGCTTTTTGAGTTCCGCTGCATGCCTTTTGGCCTTCGGAATGCAAGTCAAACTTTTCAGCGATTTATGCACGAGGTGTTGAGAGGTTTAGAAGGTGTATTCGTTTACGTGGACGACATTCTTCTATTCACGAAAGATGAAGAATCTCACAAGGACGTACTGAAACAGGTCCTAAATCGGTTAAATGAGTACGGAGTGGCACTGAATGTCAATAAATGTGAGTTTGCAAAGAATGAGATCGAATTCTTGGGTTACAGAGTAACAAACCTAGGAATCTCGCCCACCGCTGAGCGCACAGAGGTTATCATGAATTTCAAGAAACCCCAGAATGTGCAGGAGTTGAGACGTTTCCTGGGGATGCTGAACTTTTACCGCACTTGTTTGCCGAATCAGGCACATTTACAACAAAAATTAAATAAATATCTACATAATACAAAGAAAAACGATAAGACAGTCATCGACTGGTCGCCAGAGGCAGAAGAAGCATTTGAAAAATGCCGCCAAAGCATTTTAAGTGCAACTACCTTGTCTCATCCTAGTCACAATGCAGTTTTGGGCATAATGTCAGATGCCTCTGACAGCTGCCTTGGGGCCGTTTTGCAACAGAAAGTGAAAAATGAGTGGAAGCCGTTAGCCTTCTTCTCGAAAGCAATGAGTGAAACACAGAAGCGATACAGCACGTATGATCGCGAACTATTAGCAATATACGCTGCTACCAAGCATTTCCGTCGCCTGATTGAGGGAAATGATGATGTCACAGTTTATACGGATCATAAGCCACTTACCCATGCACTCACCAAGGCCCCTAGTGACAGTGATACTCCACGTCGTGAAAGACAACTAGGTTTCATAAGCCAATTTTGCTCTAGAATCGAATACTTGCAAGGACCAAAGAATGCAGTTGCTGATTGGCTATCGAGGATCGAGGAGATAAGCTGCCCGTCTTCTATTGAGTTTGAACAGCTTTCTATCGATCAGGAGCAGGACGATGAGCTTAAACAACTAAGAGAAAGACCCAATCTGAAGTTCGTGTCAGTCACAATAGATAACTTTCCAATCACGTGTGAAGTTTCAACACGAAACCCTCGACCTTATCTACCATTATCATATCGGCCAGTTATTTTCAAAGCGCAGCATGAAATCTGTCACGCGGGGATACGAACAACCAGAAAGCAAATAGCGTCAAAATACTTTTGGCCAGGGATGAACAGGGACGTCGGTCAATGGGCCAAAGCTTGCACCGCTTGTCAAAAGTCTAAAATTCAGCGGCATACCGTGACACCCATTGGTGAGTTTCCAGAATCAAGCCGATTCGAGCACGTCCACATAGATATAATTGGGCCCTTGGCGATTTCCAGGGAACATAGATATTGCGTCACGATGATTGACCGTGTTACTAAGTGGCCGGAAGCCGTGCCAGTAAAAGATATCACAGCGGAAACAGTGGCACGGGTATTTTATGAGCACTGGATAGTGCGATTCGGCTGTCCTATCCGCATAACAAGCGACCAGGGGAAGCAATTTGAAGCTAATCTGTTCCAGTGTTTACTTAAAAAATTTGGAATTCAACGAATACGCACCACACCTTATCACCCTCAGGCGAACGGTCAGGTTGAACGGTTTCATCGAACTTTAAAAGCAGCTCTAATGGCCAGAGGAGTTAGAAGTAACTGGGCAGACGAATTACCTACCGTCCTGTTAGGGTTACGTTCAACCCTGCGTAAAGAAAATAGTCTGAGTCCGAGCCTGTTGACCTATGGAGCACAGCTTCGCCTGCCGTCAGATTTCTTCGTGCCTACGACGCCGACTTACGATGAGGAAGAATTGGTGAAGAAGCTAGTTAATACAATGAGATCATTAGCGCCCGTTCCAAAGCGCAATACAGAAGACAAGATATTCATTCATAAAGATTTGGCAACCAGTTCGCATGTGTTCGTGCGTAATGATATGGTACGTCCCTCGCTAACACCTCCGTACGAAGGCCCGTTTAAGGTTCTACAGAGATCAGCGAAATTTTATAAGATTCAGATGCCGAATCGATCGACAGTCATCTCTCTAGATAGACTCAAACCAGCTTATATGTTGAGTACTGAGGAATCGTGCGAATCAAGTGAAGTACGGAGATCTAACTACGTAACAAGCTCAGGTCGCATATCAAGACCGACGGTACGGTTCAACTTAAAAAATTAAATTTTTATTTATATTTGCAAATACCTCCCTGTCTAAAGAGAATTTCGTGAATTTGTCACAAAGGTCCTGTCACCTGCCATATGACATGCACTAGTCATATGAAAGATTAAACAACAGGGGTTGAAAAATAAAACAATGAAGTCGATCTATTGAAACTTATTGAGCGGGCATGTTTTTATTTTACAATGCCGCGGTTCGGAAAGTATCAGGACATCCAGCGGCTACAGATCCAGAAGCATCGTAGGTAATTCGTAACACAGCAGGCGGCCACGTCGGGTTCGACTAGCAACGCAGCGCGATGAAGGCATGGCGCGGCGATGACGCGGCGTAAGTGAGGGAGCGTCCGTCCCGGGTCCTGGCGTCCGGCGAAATGGGCGAGCCGCGCATCTCAACTGGTTTTTATGCGCGCGCGACATCGGCAGGCGGCGCGCACGGCGCCGGCGGACAGCGACTGCTAGGGATGGCGGCCGCACTGCAGGGCTGCGACGTAGGACTGTGTGCGTCTACATTTCGCCATATTTTGTAAAATCAAATTAAGCAAAATTACTTAATTTTATATAACTTATCTTTTATCACATTAATTATTATTTCTTGGAGCATTTCATTTGAGGGGGAGTACTGTGGGTGTCCCCACAACTTTGATATTTCGTCTACCCACCAGGGTAGTGATAATTTATCCTGTGGGTAACTTTGTAAATATGAATAATTAGATACCCTCGCCTTGCTAATAATTTAGGTCAGCTTTGTATAAATACCGGTGAGAACTTTAATAAATTGGCATTCGACTGCCCAAGCCCGAACCGACTCCACCTCTCATTTACCTCTCACCTCTCGTGGCCTGCATAGAGATGGGTAGCGGGTAAAAACCCATTCAACCCACCCGGGTAAAAACCGGGTTTTTACCCAAATCACCCGGTTTTAACCCATTATTACCCAAATTGATGGGTGAAAACAGCATAAGTAAAAAATAATTAAAAAATGGTTTTTATTCCAAGCAAATCTAAAAGAATACAATGAGTATTTCACAGCTTTCTAATTATTTCTTTCTTTATAGTAAAAATGGCTAATAACAATCATAATAATAATCACCCGCTTGATTAAATAAGCTTTAGGCGCTGGGTACGTGCGTGAAAAAGTCATTTTGGCTACTAAAAATTATTTTCATTTAGAACATGTTATATTTGCAGTCATTCAAACATACATAAGTTTACTAGAGATGGGTCATTTTAGCTAAGGTACCACATAACCTAGTATCTGCTTTTTTATTATGACTTTATTTAATAGCGAGATTGCGACCATAGACCTTTCCAAAGCTCTCTGAGTGACATGTTTTATTGCTCGTTTCTCAACTCCGTATGTCATACCACGATTGGTAGAACGCACTGCTCGAACAACATTGTCTTGAAACATAGTGGCAATGCTTTTTAAAGGTACCGCTTAAGTCAAAAATACAACAATACAAAAGCATATCAATTGTTAAAAGGCTTGCGCTGATGACTTTTACCTGGAAAACAATTGTAGGTTCTTCTTAGCGTGTCGATGGCAGACACTACACAGTCGCAGTCCAGAACTTGGCTGCATTGACAGCGCTGGCAGACGCTGTCATAAGATCGTCCTTTGTGCAGGTGTTGGGGCACGCTGGACACGATATTAGGTGGTGCATTGTTTGGACCGCACCACACAATTACCTTTCGTCGGCACCCTCCAAGAAGCTCCACTTGGCCATGTTTTCCTTGCTCCGGCCAGTTTGGGTCCGAACTCTATTCAGGGACTTCCAAACCGGCAAGCTTTCAGCGATAGGGACGAAAGGAGCTGGTAGGGTTACCTTTTATTGATAAAGTTTGCACCTCGCTTGTTTGGGGTCGGTGCAAAGAGGAGACACGACTTTACAAAGTTATTGCGACTTTTCAACCAATGTGGCACTGGGATGTGGTCGTGTAAAGGGTGCCGTGCATCTGACTCCATCCTTGCTCTTTCAAGGGAGCTAGCCACAGTCCTGCGAACAGCTGGGGGCGCCATACCAGCCAGTGGGTATAGCTGGCTAACCGGGGTCGGTTTCAGGCAACCAGTTATGATCCGGCAAGTCTCATTTAAGGCTGTATCCACTAGCTTTGCATGGGCTGAACGACTCCACACTGGGCTTGCGTACTCACCTGCAGAAAAAGATAACGCCAGCCCAGTAGTTCGCAGAATATGAGGTGTTGCTCCCCATCCAGTAGAAGTAAGGCGCTGTAAAAGGTCATTCCGAGCGAACACCTTCATTTTTATATTTTGGCAGTTCTTACTGAAGGTAAGTGACCTATCCAGAGTAATGCCCAGATATCTCGGATGTTTATTGTGAGCTACAGGCAAACCTTGCCACTCAATATTGAGCCTACGATCTGCTTGACTGTTGCGGAGATGGAAAACGCAGGACTCAGTTTTTGATGGGTTGGGTTTTAGTGAATTTTCTCTATAGTATTTGCTTAAGTCTTTCAAAGCGTCTGATAAGTTCACCTCAACCTCTTTAAAACTGGTCGCCTGGGAAGTCAGCGCAAGGTCGTCGGCGTATAGAAAGCGGCACGTGTTGGGACAGGATGGTTGGTCGTTAGTGTATATGTTGAAGAGCAACGGGGAAAGAACGGACTACCTTAAGGCAGTCCGTTCTTTTGCGACCTCCAGCGACTTTTGTCCTGAAGAAGATGCACCTAAAACGGCGGTTATGGAGAAGTTCTCGAAGAATTGAGACGAAATTAAGATCGCCTGTCATCGTCTCCACTTTCCATAACAGCCGCTTAAGATTTACTGTATCGTAGGCTGCGGACAGATCTACAAATACAGCACCGGTTACCTTCCTCAGTTCAAAACCATCCTCGATGTGTTGCGTCAGTTTCAGTGTCTGGCTGCTGCAAGACTTGGCCGGTCTGAAACCCGCTTGTTCTGGGATCATTTTGGGGTCAATGAAGTCTGTTAAGCGGGACAACAGTAGTCTCTCAAAAAGTTTATATGTGTGGCACAAGAGTGAGATAGGCCTGAAGTTTTTGGGACTGTCTGTTGGTTTTCCGGGATTTGGAATGTCTATGACCTTTGATTTCCTCCAGACACGGGGGATCGAAGCAATTGTAGGTGAAAAACACGTTTGCGAATCGTCAAAATCTCCCGATAAAACCAAATGCAAACAAAGCAAGTAATAAATCATCCGAATAATAAGAAATTGGACTTGTGCTAGGTACTATTTTTTATTATGTGCTTGTGCATACCTATTTACGCCTTTCTTCGAGGCGTTAAAAACCTATTCTAAGAACATGTTGCATTTTAAAGAAGTATCTATAAATATTTTGATAAATATAAATGGTCAACAAGAAAGCAAAAAACAACCGATCACTTAATATTATTTTGGATACTACCCTATAACTGACTGTAACATCACTAGGCCTAAAAGGTTCACCGATGTGCCTAACATTTGAATGTCGGTTTTATATTAATTTTTAATTATAATGGCAGATTCCAAATCAATATTTTTATATTCTTGAAAAATAATTTCGACTAAAGTGTAGCAGTGGGACAAATTTATTCGAAGCAAACTCACCTTTTCACGTTTATTACATGTTTTATGTCATTAGGAATAATAAAAACAGGTATTGTGTTCTTATCATACTTAAACTATGATTATATTTAACATTTGCCCTTGCATCTTTTTATTTTTCATCTTATTTTGGTAATAAATCATTTAAAATTTTACGTCGGTTTTTACCCAGTCATCGGGTGCTTTGGGTGGATTGAAATGGGTAAAAACCGGGTTATTACCCAAGCGCGGGTTTTTACCCGGGTGGTTACCCATCTCTAGGCCTGCAACTAGCACTGCCACTTCCTCAATCACACTCGTGGTTCGCAACTAGCGATTCCACTTTCCTCATACACACCGTGGTGCGCAACTAGCGTCTCCATCTCCTCAACCCTCATAACGTGGTACACAACTAGTGTCCCACATGTCGTATGGTAAATAGATACCCCCCCCAATTGGGGGCGGACCATTTCCAGCAGTGGACTATTGTGGACTATTTTGATCAAAATAAACTGTTACGGAATTTTCCTGGTTTTTTAAACTCAAGAACCAATGTTCGTAACTCAACACGGCCTTATACTTTATGAAAAAATCTTCGCCGAGAATCCCATCTGCGGCGCAATCTAAATCTTTGAAAACAAAGAACTTTTGTTTGAAAATAACCCCCTCTATATTTATGTCTAGGTAAATATATCCTATTGATTCTATTTTCCCACTTATTCCTTTAACTACTATGCTATTTTCCTTAATTAAATTCCGTAAATCTATGTTATGCGCTAAACGTTCATATTTAATTGCACATAAGCTTGCTCCGCTATCTACTAAAAACTTATATTCCTCATTATTGTGTAAATAAGTTTTTATCGTAAAGAAATTATTTTTATTATAAGTAAAAATAAAATGCTTGGTATTTTTATATTTAGGTACGAAAAAACTGATTTCGTAAACTTATTTCCGGCGTGTCTGCTTCTGGCGCGATATGCTGAACACGCGGACTGCTCACGCGGCCTCTGGATTGCTGACGCGATGACGATTGCGAAGTGCCATTTTTACCTCTGTAATTGGAATTTACAAAGGAAGTTCGATGCCCTCTGTTTCCGCGTGGAAAATATGTGTTACCTTTGTGGTAATTATAATTATTACCTTGGTGGCCCGAAAAATTTGAACGGCTATCGAAACTTCGTTTGTAAGTCCCACGATATGAACCGCGACTACTGCTGTTGTATGCGGTCGGACTGCGCTTGTATGTAGTCGGACTGCAGTTGTATGTGGTAGGCCTAATTTGCATTACTTGTTCTGGCTGTTGTGACGACATGGTGTTCTCGTCTATAGCCGACCTTATAGCTTCGGGAAGCGACGAAAATTGCCGCGAGGCTATGATAGTACTAAGCCTAGAGTCTGAGAGCCCATCTGCAAACCTCTTAATTGCAGATTTTTCGTTGAGCGGACGCAGTATATCAAATTTACTGCTGTCCTCGTCAGACTGAGCTAGGGTTAAATTAACAAATACCTCTTCCAACTCTGTCCCAAAAGCTTCTATTGATCTACGACCCTGCTTTGCCCTAAAAAGCTGAGTTTGCAAAGCTTCAGTTGATTTTTTAGGTAACAAAAATTTCCTAATATCCTGTACCAAATCTTTAACAGTTGTGTAACTGGATTTTAATCTCAATTTTGCACTAGATGATAGTCGTGTTTTTAGCACAAAATCTATCAACTGGGTCTGGGTATTTTCAGTTACCAATGTACTGTACATCAAAATGCCATCAATTAATTGTTTAGTTACTTGCTCCTGACCGTTCATTAGTGGTAACAGGGCAATGGCAGTTTTAATATCAAATGGTGAAGCCATCTCTATAGGTGTATCTAGACTTTTGGGTTTGATTAATTCAAACTCGGGAGTTGTCTGAGCCTCTGAGTCTACTAGTGATAACAACAACTTTATTTTATTAAAAATATCCGTAATCTCCTTAATTAATTGCTTGTAATATTCATATTTTTCGGAGCTTGGAGTTTTCTCTTCAATTTCCTTATTTAACTGAGTCACAATACCTCCTAAAGTAGAGTAATACTTAGTAGCTTCATCTAGTTTCTGATAAGCTATCTCTTTTTTACGTCTCTCGGGACCAATTTTACATAAATAGTCTTTTAAATATTCTAAATTACCATGTAGCTCTATTAATCGCTCAGACATACTAAAATACCTACATTATCTACGTACTCTAATAACTCTTCCTACATAAATAAAACTATTTCGACTTACATTATAACTGCATATTTCGCTATACCGCACGTAAGTAGGTCACGCACGACGCGCGGTGACGTAGACGTCGCAGGCGGCCCGTGGCTGCACGCTGCTGGCACGACGACGCATGGCACGTTGGCTGACTGAGGCTGGTGAATGGGCCGGGCTATACCCTGGACTCCGTGGGCCGGGAATACCCTGGACACCGCTGCTACATGGGCCGGGCTATACCCTGGACACCGTGGGCCGGGAAAACCCTGGACACCGCTCGTACGCTTCTTTCTTCTTTCTTCAAGTCTTCTATAACGTTTAAATCTTCTTTCTTCATAACGATCTTCTATAATTGTCTTCTTGCTCTTCTTAAGATAAGGTTAAACTTCATTCTTGATGTCTTCTGTAACGGTAAATCTTCTTTCTTGATATCTCCTTTAGTGGTAAATCTTCTGTCTTGCTGTCTTCTATAATGTTTAATCTTCTTTCTTCCTGTCTTCTATAACGGTAAATCTTCTTTCTTGATAATCTTCTATAATTGTTTCTTCATTTTTCTTTCTTCATATTCAAATTGGCTTCAATAGTTAAAACTTCATAAACTGCACCTTCAAAATTAGTTTTCTTCACCTTCAGCATGACTTGCGATCACGAAGAACGGTTTCTCTGGTGTTGGTCGCCATTCTATATTATGAGGGAGCTAGGCGAGAGTAGTAGTAAAAGTCAGGTGTTTAAGACATGACTGTATTGTTCAGTGTCCAAATAATGAATGCTTACACTAAATACGTATTAATAAAATGTTAATTCTATATTGCTAACTCAAGCAATACGCATCGTATGTCGCAGTAAAACTGTGAATTACGACATCGTACATCTACACTACAGCTCTTGAAGTTGTAGTGTGATTCACGTGGATAATCTTGACAAAAGAAGGTAAAATATGCACTTTTGAAAAGTTGTTTTATAACTTGTTGTTTTATACCTTTCATGTTGGACCACAATAGCCACATAAAGTAAGTAGTTAGAAGTTTTTATATCAACTGCTAAAATGACATCTAAGCTAAACCGTCCTTTATTGACTTATACTATAGGGTGGGTTAACTTACGTTATGCTAGAGTAGTCGTTCGTCGAACGTTGTATCCAATTTCAAAATCGATTTATCCGAGGTCAGTCATAATCCGATTTCAAGCAAAGTTCTAAATAACAGTTTATTAATAAAGCTAGTAGCTGTCCCTTAAACTTGCTTTTGGCATTTATTGTGTTGTGTTATTAACACAATTTGTTAACACAATTTTTAAGTCAGTTTGACTGCACTTAATATGACCATAGAAAAACAGATATATCAAAATATATTTTTCTTACAAAACATAAACAATGCAGCTATGAAAGTTTTACATTTAGATTGTTATGTATTTGATAAAAACCACACTCACATTGTCATCTAAAAAGATAGCTGCCTTTAGGTAGGTGGGTACTCCTAGTCAAGAGAATTGGAAAACATTCTCTCTCATAATATTTACATTCATCTCCTTCACAGTTTCTCCTGGCTTCATATTTATTCAGGACTGTTTTTCCCGACCTGTGAGTAGGCGCTTATTCTCTCCCTTCATTGGAGCGCCTATCTCTGGCACATCGCGGCTTCCCGCCGCTCCCTCAATGCTGTCCCGCGCGTCGCGCCATTCGGTCGTGTGTCGGTTTAGTCGCGTTTCGTCAATCCTCGCGTTTCGTCAGTAGTCGCAGTTGGTCTACGCTCTGGAGTTGCGAGTCAAAATGCCTGATACTGACGAGAAAGGTGTTCAGGTGAGCAAAGACTCGATAGTAATAATTTTTTTATCAAATGTTGATGTTTTTGGCAGTTATTCTTAGATGTTTGTTTACAAAGCAAAGTTTTGGTGGTTGGTTGTTTGTTTCACTTACAGATTAAATATTGGAAAACTTTGGTATTTGCCAAAACTCAATTTAAGTATATTTAGCGGGTGTTTCAGCAAAGTTCGGAAAACTTTGTGTCGTTTCCAATACCGGTATTTAAGTCTAGCATTTGTTTCTTTACTATTTAGAGGATATTACCGTTGAATTTTTGTATTAATAAATACAGCTATATATTTTTCTATGTAGCCTGCTTGTGTTATTAAAAAGAATACACATGGTTTGACTGAAATGTGAAATCGTATGGAAAAATAATTTAAATACTGATTAAACACGCGTCCAATAAAATGCAATTACAGCAAGGTATCAATAAAACTCATATCGGTTATTTCTCTCTCATATTTTAATATAAAATGATTGCAACTATTTGCAACATATTAATTATGATTGCAATCGCTTCGAAACACGTACTTGTGAACTACATGGATAGTGTACATAGGTACCTACTCTCTGACATTGTTGTGAATATATGATTTACCTTTATACAGGGTGTAAGGGACAGCTTTCTGAATACAGATAGGGTGCGTGCAGACTATGAAACTGAACAAGTTTCCCCTAGAAACATATGCCAGGAAACGACACAAAAAATTCGTCCCCAATACAAAATCACGGTCAGCTAACTGCATTTACTATCGGAAACCCAAAAATGTTTTGACGTTTCTTGACATATGTTCCTAAGGGAAAGTTGTTCAGTTTCATGGGCTGATTAACCCCTTTAAATATTTGCAGGTAATATTTTTACACCCTGTATATGAGTGGGTGATATATGTATATAGGTCGCTTGATATTCAGACGATCTAGTTCCCAGCTACTCGCGTTTGTGTTCGTTGCAGTCTCTATTTATAGACAACACTCGTAAAACAGTATTTAGTTATGCTACAGACTTATATGTTTACTAGCTGGTGCCTGCGAACTTCGTTTCGCCATAATATGTCTTCCATCATTTATCAGCTGTATGTAGGACGACCACTGCTAAACATAGGCCTCTAAGAGCCATAAAATAATATTAGCTAATATTAAATTGTTGGTAGGTTATTAGTAGGGTAGGTAATTGTGAAAACTTGGTTTCTCAAACTATATGTAAGTAATTTAAAAAACTGTTAAATCGTAAAATTTTAATTTCCACATGCAAGAATGAGTAAGAAAATGGTGGTTCGTTTATAATGTTTAGGCTTTTAGAATCCCTGAAGGTTCAGTTTCTTGAAGTCTTCATTTCCTGCTACGATTTTTTAGCTTTCCAGTTCTCTTCCCTATATCTTCAACTTTCCGCCTCTTATGCCATTTTTAGCAGATTTTTTAAAACTGTGCAATATTTACTTCCAAGAGTATTAATTCCGTGAAGTAGACTGATGCCACTAAATAAAAACAAAAGCAATAAAAGCAAAAGCAAAAACAAAAGTAATCATACTACTAATCCTATCCTATCCTACTTCCTACTCATAATATAAATACAAAAGTTTATATGTTTGTTTGTTACTCCTTCACGCAAAAACTATTTAACTGATATTCATGATTTTGAACACAGATATAAAGGGGGTAACTTGGATTAACACATAGGAAAGTTTTCTTCGCGAAAAAATGTTCCTGTGTGATGCCATGGGATGACTGATTTCCACACGGGCGGAGCCGCGGCTAGGGTTACGTTTAATTAAGTACCTAAGGCTATTTAATTAAGATTGTGTGCTGCAAAGTAGAATAGCACCTCTCTTCCCGTGGGAGTCGTAAGAATCAGCCGAGGGAGAAACCTGACCAAGACCGGCGGCCCTGGAGAAGGACAACAGAATCTATACGTACATTTAAACCCGGAGCGGAGTCTTTGTCAGACGTGTGTGACAGAGGTCTATCCTGCTGTCAATTTGGCTCCGCACGTATCGACTCGAAGTTCCTGTGGTGTCAGTCGGGGAGCCCAAGAGAGAGTGGCGCAGGTCTTGAGCAACCCTGCGTTTTCCAAAATTACACTTCAGACAAAGAAAGCAGTGTCTGTGGAAAATCGGCTTATACCTATAGCCACGAAAAGTCTTATCTCAGATATTGATTTGATCGTCTGGCACAAACGTATAAAATATAACTATCGTCAAGAAAATTTTACAGAAATATGGAAAAAATGTATCTTCTATATAAAATGTACCAGCCGATTGAGTCACTTTGTGTGGGAAGTCCAATTTTTATTAGTAGGTATTTCCAAAGAATATTTCAGAAAAAAGTTGTCGCACCCTGAAAATAATGTAGTTGTATTGTCGGCAAAACCTATAACAGCAGTATGTACCAGACAAACATTGGCTAAATAGCCTTAACCAAATTAGCGAGAAAAATTAAAAACAAAATAGTAAGCCATTTTGATCACGGTTGGAGCGACAAAAATAAGGATATGTCTTCACACAAACTTTTGCTTTGAAGTTAATGCAATTTTCCCGCGATAAATAGTAGATTACGCACAAAGACAACGATCCATAAATGAAGAGAACGTACTGATCTCATCATCTTAGCTGCCCTTGAGCTTTGAGATAAATTACTCTTTCTCCTCCTAGGCATTGTAGCTATTCACTGCACAAAGGGTAAAATAGTAAGCAGATTCAACGTCCGTAAAGAATATCCTAAGTCAAAACCAATCAGTAAGCAAAATCGAAGTCCGTAAAGAATAGCAGATGTTTGTTAATAATTCAACAAATTCAATATTATCTCAATTAAAAAAAAAATATTTCTTTAAGGTGGCTCTTTATATAGTTTTGCAGGAAACATTCCGTTAGCGCGTTTTACAAAACTAACAGCGACATCTATGATTTTTTTTTGTAAACAATCTGGTTCTACAATTTTTTACAATGAATGGCATTATTTACGATTGGTGGTCTTTTATGTATGATTACTGTGAACCAAGTGAGATAGTTGCCTGTGTAAATGGAAAACAACCTGTAGCAAGTCCGGACTGCCACCGATTTGTAAATCATTCATTTGTTAGGTGCGAAGCCATTTCGACGCTTGGGTGGGACTCGGGTTCAACTCGCAACTTTTTGCTAGACTATAATGAATTGGTTTATTTACTGTTATTTTATTATTATATAGTATTATAGTATACACTTCGTAGGCGGCATCTATAAAATTATTTCGGAACAAATTTGTATCTCGCTTCGCCGAACCAGTAATGGTGTTTTCCTGTGGGAATGAGATATTTTCCCGAAATAAAAAGTATCCTAAATGTTGACCCGAGTAATAAGCTACCATTGTACAAAATTTGGTAGAAATCTGTCCAGTGGTTTTTACGTGAAACGCTAACAAACATACATACAAACAGACAAACAGACAAAAAATTTTTTAACCATCGTTTTGAGATCTATAACTTAAACTGAATTAGAAACAAAAAACCTTTTTTTAAACTATTCAATGTACAGAATTGGTTCAGTTACTGTTTTATTATATGTATTTATTTCGGAACAAATTTGTATCTCGCTTCGCCGAACCAGTAATGGTGTTTTCCTGTGGGAATGAGATATTTTCCCGAAATAAAAAGTATCCTAAATGTTGACCCGAGTAATAAGCTACCATTGTACAAAATTTGGTAGAAATCTGTCCAGTGGTTTTTACGTGAAACGCTAACAAACATACATACAAACAGACAAACAGACAAAAAATTTTTTAACCATCGTTTTGAGATCTATAACTTAAACTGAATTAGAAACAAAAAACCTTTTTTTAAACTATTCAATGTACAGAATTGGTTCAGTTACTGTTTTATTATATGTATAGATTAGTTTGGCTCATGTTTCAATGCGCTTTTAGTAAAATTAATAATAATTACTAGAAATGTAGGTTTTCTTTTCACTTGACTTTGGGTCACTTTGCAAGCACAAGCGTTCATTGTGTAGACAGTTCACGGTTACAATATCAATACGAAAGTTAGACAAACAAAAAACGCAGTGTACATCGATTTTTGCTTGATTATCGTACATTGCAGTTTTATGAAACAACACCTCTAATCCTAGCAGTAGATTGAGTTCACTAAAGTTCACTAAAAGAAGCCATAGGTATGAGATGGGTATATATAGGTTTCCGTGTTAAGCGTAGGAATTAAAGTATATCGCGCACGTTACGCACAATATTGCTGTTCGTGTCAATGGACATACGAATGACAACCTGTCATTTTCTTCTTTTCGTGCGGGACACGGAGTCGTCTAACGATATGTCATAGGAATATGAAAAACAGTCAGAAATATGATACGGTGACTTTTATAAAAAAGTTTTTCGTGAAATCAACCATTCCTGTAAATAAGTACCGCTAAATTTTGCGGTGCTTGTATTTTCTGCATGTTATAGGCAGGACAGGGATCAGTGAGAAATGCTCGTTTCGGAAGCTAAGATCCATTTTGGGTCGCTGGGCTAAGGCAGTTAGTTAGTTAGTTATAGGAATAGTAGGACCCAATGTATAATTATTAAATTCGGTTTTCCATTGTAAACGGGATGGGTTAGTTGTCCATTGGGTTAACGAAACGCGACACGAAGAACCCTTGTTTAAAATTCACAACTGTACCGTCGGTTATTCCGCGGCGGGGGTTTAATCGATGCTGCCTACCCCCCTACGGAACATCGGATGAACCGTTTCATTAATATTAAAGAGATCTGTTATAGTTACAGTCAAATAGAAGCTCTCTTTTCTATCTCTTTTCGTGCGGGACACCGAGTCGTCCAACGACCCAGAATTTTTCAACCCCCTTTTACAAGTAGCAGGCTTCTGATATGGTTGTGTAACGACCGCCGCCTAAGTAATCATATACAGCAATCGGGACCTATAGCTTAAAGTGCCATCCGAAATAGAAGCTCTTTTGTAGAAAGTTTAGTAAACTCTCCTTTTGAAATGATAATATTTTAGACTGATAGCAATGCCAGACTGAACTAGATGGCGCTTTAGAACTTTTTCAGATTGAGTGATCATTTGTCAAGTTCAGTGCGCAATCATAAAAAAACTACCCCTATCTATATGCCAAGTTTTTCCATCATTCGCACAATTTCGAACTAAACGTGATCAAAAATTTCCCATTGCGTTAAATAATTGACATTTTCATAATTTGTTATGCTGTCTTAGAATAGCATCACCCCCTTTTACCTTTTTCTTGTTTCTAAGTAAATTCATCAGTTTGTAATGTACTATAGAATTTGCCTATAACTACATATTTTATCCGTAGAAGCCTCTACGCCGTAGCAAATGTCCTTCGAGATAGCTACGACTGCAGCTACGCGCTACGAACGGCGCATTAGCGTTATCTTCGTAAAGGGCGCTGAAGCTTAGAGGAGGGGGATGAAAGGAACCGTACAATATAAGTGCGTAGTTATGGCGGATCGCACACTTGACGCTCGACGGAGCGCTAAAACATCGCAGTAGCGAGTATATAAGAAATATCAATCCCCATACTAAAACCGCTCAACCGCTGCTGACGCATTGCTAGCGCAGCGTTGTCCGTCGAGTGCCGTTTTAGTATGGGGAGTGACGTTTCTGGTAAGGATCTGACAGATCGCTGCGATATTTTCGCGCTCTGTCGTGCGTCAAGTGTGCGATTCATCTATGGTTGTAGTTATGTTATGCACACAGTTTCGTAGAATTATTCAGACGAATTAGCAATATGAATGCTTCTTTTAAGTGCGAGCCGGCACAGTAGAATAGCATCACCCCATCTCTTCCCACCAACACAATGGACCTAATATCATATCGCATCAAACCACACCAGCACAATGCCAGCAATTTACCGCCATCTATGATCCTTTTCGGATATCTATAAATTGGATTCCGGACCCCCCTCTGATCAAGACCTCAATTTTTGAAAGCGCGATTCCTGAAATCGAGCACGGAAGTCCACAACGACTGATTTAACCAGCAACACAATTTCTACAACTCGAATGTGTGAATTTGTCAATTTGAAGCGTAGTATATGTGAATGACTAATTCATTTAT
Organism: Keiferia lycopersicella; assembly: GCA_029255805.1. Taxonomy (NCBI): domain Eukaryota; kingdom Metazoa; phylum Arthropoda; class Insecta; order Lepidoptera; family Gelechiidae; genus Keiferia; species Keiferia lycopersicella. Next base: position 262,561 of record JARACZ010000026.1, read on the forward strand.
TCAGTGACAGATTTGGATTGTAACTTACCGACATTCTAAAGTAATCGTTGTGAATCTACTTGGAATGGAAGTAAACGATTGAAATCTTTAAAATAGATTAGTGTAGTAGAACGATACTACCACAATAAGTTGCAGACTTCTGCAAGCGAAAATTCAAAAATAGAACTCCTGTTCGATTCCTATCAATTCCACGCGATCTTGGAGTGAATGCTGTCTGCTATTTATAAATGGGGCTCCGATACCCAGACCCCCTCCGGTCTTTCTGATATTCCATCCATTCTTCACTATCTAGGAATTAGGATAAAGCTAATCCCAGGTCTAACGCACGACGTTTTGCATTTTTAGCGCATCTGTAATGAAGTTGTCAGATGTAAGAAAATTCTAATTTCCCCATAATAAAGAGCTGAATACATAGTACATACATGAACCCTAAAAATATTACACTCCTTTTTTTGGTTCGGCAGTCGTGTAAAAACTGACGTTGAACCAGCACCAATGAATGATAGGCGTTGTTTGACAGACGCATCCGTTCACGCAGGATCATGCGTTGGACAGATTAGACTTGCGTCAACGTTGGTTGACTGGCGTATGCGTTACGGATGCACTATAATAGCACTATTTTGCCTTATGTATGAAAACCGCCTATTTATAAACAGGCCTTCGATCCCGGACCCCCAACTTGTCCAATACCCCATTTATTCCATCCGCCCGCCCAGCAGCCACCAACCCTTGTTTCGCGAGAATAGTTCCCCCTGACCTTTCACCTTTTATCTCAATCTGACCCACTGAACCTATTTACTATTCCTCGCTATTTGAGGAAAATGGCGGGTATAAATGCAAAAATGTGTAAATAAAGCGGAGACGGAACTTGCCACGAAACACTATCAAAGTTGGAATTGGAAGAGTTACATTATCTACAAGTATCAGTTATCTATCACAGGCTTCATTTTAACGCAGGAGATAGCCATTGGATGGGCTTGTAATGATAAGTAATAGGTATACTGTATTGCTATTGAAATGTTCGACTGTTTGTGGGAGGCTGCTGCTACCAGTATTTTTTTATAGGTTTAGCGTAGGTATATGCGTTCTGGGACAATCTTCTAAATATCACAGGAATTGTTTTAAAATTTAGTACATTTTAGTACCTATTCAATTATTTATCGCGGGTTTTCATTCATTCATTCATGTCACTGTTTCATATCCAGCCTGCTGCGGCGAAAATTTTTGTGAGTTTTCCAAAGATAAATCTTTTATTTACTTCTGTCTAACGTAAAACATACATATATCACGCCTTTACCCCTTGCGGGGTAGGTAGAGCGTTAACAGTCGTAAGAATACGGTCGCTATCGCCACCTCTGACATTTTTGAGGATTGTTTTCCAAGGATGTTTCAGAAAATATGTCTTTCACTATAGTGACAGATTGTCAGTCTGTCGCCTAAAAATTGTAATACACCAGTACTCTCGAGTCCCTTAGTCGCCTCTTACGACACCCATGGGAAGGATGTGGTGTGATGCTATTTTAAGCCGGTATCACACGGCAGGTAAAAAAAGAAGCGAAAAATATCCTAAATATCGCACTCTTAGTAAGACAACGACCGAATGCAAAATTGCAAACTTTTGGGAAACAGCAAAAATGTTTTTGGATTTTTGTTGCAAATAGTAAAATCACTATAAAATCATGACAAATAAAGATATCCAAAATCTATAAAAAGGTGTGTATTCCTAAGAGTACCTTCTATTAGATTTAGTAAATCAAGTTAATGTTTGTTAGTCTATTATACATATATTTTTAGTTTTTTTCTTAAGTTTTGAGATCGGTCGTTGTCTTACTAAAATATTTTAAAAAATTGTGTCTGATCTACAAATAAGTCTATATCTTACTAAACTATTGAAGTGCAGAGGTGACCAATTTTTTTTTCAGTCATTATATTACTTAAATTTAAGAAGAGAGTGTAAAACATTACTAAACGAGTCGTTATTTGACAAAAAATCCCACATATTTAGAGGCTTATGTCAAAATTTAGTACCAGAAGATGCTGATGATTTACAGTAAAGTGTTTTATAAATGGCAAAATAAATACTTATTATGATAACTTAAGATGTATGTATGATGTCGAGTAAATAAAAACCATTTTTTTTTTTAAATTTAATAATAGGACGTATTTTCGCTGAAAGGACTCAATCCACAAAATTGTCAAAAATGAGTTAGTGTTACCAAAGAGGTTTATAGGGTCAGCTCTTTCATTCAGCAAAAAAAGACTTACGATCAGACAAACCAATGGCAGCGTTTTACAAACAAAGTCGTTTCTCATTTATTCGGTTGCAGTGAAGGAGTTCAGCCAAAAAGACTCAAGCTGTCTGAGTCGTTTTAAATAAAACATTATTTGTAGAAACAGTGCAATTTTTTATTTTCTTAAAAACAATTTAACCAATTTAGGTCATTTCTCTTAAATTGTAGGTGGTCTATACAAGACGACGTTTCATTTAACTGAAAAGATTCAAACTGTCTAAGTCAGTTCTGATAAATTCTCCTGAAGAAAACGGGAAAAAAATCCATTCATCTGAAATAACTTAAACTGTTTAATTCTTTTCTGATAAACTGGTTATAGTTCTACTAAGGCCATTTTCGTTTTATATGTATGGAATTAGTTTGATTCTTGCTACAAATTTTATTTATAAAAAAACACATTAGTAACAAGTAAAAAAAAACATCTTTACTATAAAAATTAAATATCTTTGAAACACATGAAGGCTTCAAGTACAAATTGGTTAATCACATCAGCCTACAGCAGTCCACTGCTGGACCTATGTCCAGGCCTATTTCTCCTCCAAGGTACACCACAAGGCACGACACGAGCTACCGCTTTTGCCATTCAGTCGCTACCAGCTTTTCTCTTTCAATGGTCCATCTGGCCGGGGGGCGTCCAACGGTATGCTTACCAGGGCGTAGCGTGTAAGATCTAGAAGAAGATATCCTCCAGCGCATTGGTAAAAAGTCTGGGTGATGTAACGCCACCCTGTTATACACCCTGCTGGGTGGGTCTTGTTTTCTGGTTTTGTACTTGGATGGACATCGTCGCCATTTTATATGGGTTTCTCAGCACCTTTAAGTATCGCCAGTCGAGTTGGTATCGCTTACAGACTTGATATCCATGCCTGCAGACTCGACCAGCCCAGGTTTCTCGTAGTCCACAAAAGCCAAACACAGCGGTTGGTTATATTCTTTTGACCTATGTATGACCTGCCGTACAGTATGGATGTTAACAATGTTGAAGCCTTTACGAAACCCTACCTGCTCCGGTGGCTGAAAGGCGTCAACTCTTGATGTCAGACGATTCGTAACGACTCTCGAGAAAGCTTATAGACGTGGCGCATGCAGCAGTGTGATCGGCATATAGTTTTTGAGAAGCGTTTTATCTCCTTTTTTAAAACAAAGCCACGACATCACTGCTCCACGCCTTCCGGGTTGTTTCATTGACTATCACATGAGTTGGATAGCCTTTTCAGCTCCGCAAGGACCAGTTTCCCACTTGCCTTTAGCAGCTCAGAGTCCACCCTGTCTTCCGCGGGAGCCTTTTTAGTTTGGGACAAAATGGAGCAGAGAAGTGACCTCACCATGCGGCACATTCCAGCTTGAAGTTGATATTTATGGTGCCTCTTACAAGTCGGTGATCGCTTGTTATTAAGAAGATGACAGAGTCATCCATATTATAAATATGTGTCTTTTAATCGTCATGATGAATAAAAAGCACAAATGTCAATCTTGTTCTTCGTCTTACCGTCAAAGCTCTTTCAGACCCACTGCTTGGGGTTGGGGCTTTTTCTTAAAAAAGGTGTTCATACAGACAAAACAGCCCTTGTCTGCTGAGGAAGTTGACCAGCATCTGGCCTCTCTGGTTTCAGTTCCCGTAGCCATGTCCCTAACATGATTCGCTGCCCTGTCCCATTTTGGCGTCGAAGTCCCCCATGACAACCGTTAGTGGGTTTCACTCGGTCGGTGCGTAGCCTTCGACACGCCGTCTTATGGGGCCTCCACTTCTTTGTCTGAGATATTCGAACTCAGTGCATATACATGTACAACCTTGACAGAGTGTCTCTCGGCCAATTTCAGTACGAGGTAAGGTAAGCTACCCTGGTCAAGACGCAGCATACCTATCTCCGTCACGTTGTCAGTGTTAGCAGAAAGTTCTTTGTTGACGAGGAATCCTATCCTACCCTAACCCCCATAAACAAATTGGTTCTGTTTCAACTATCATCAAATCATTTTATAGCAGTCCACTGAACTTACTGTGCCCGCTGAACGTAGACCTCCGCCAGGGTACAAACTCTTGCTTTCGCTATCCAGTCGCTACCAGCTGCTCTCTTTCAGTCATAGGTCCATCTGGCCGAAGGGCGTCCAACGATACGCTTGCCAAGGCGTAGTCTCCACTTGGGAACCCGCATACTCCACCGGCCGTCGGTTCTGACAACAACAGATGTGACCAGCCGACTGCCACTTCAGTTTGCTACTCTTTCGGACTATATCCATTACTTTGGTCTTTTTGCGGATAGTCTCATTCCGAACCGCCTGTCCATTAGCGAGATCATTACTCATTTATTGTTTGGGGTAGTAATATTTTGCTTAAGATAACTACCTATAAAATACACTATACTCATCACCAATGATTTTATAGGTAGTGCGTAGAATTCGATTGAGCACATACTTGGCTAGTGACCACAAGCGTATAGATTTCTTGTGACTTATCTAAAATAGCTTGATCCAAATTAAAAAAAAACAATGACCTATTTCATAATACTATGACACAAGTTAACTAGAATTTTATAAAATATAGACCTAAATATAAATGAGCCATCATTATAATAATTTATTCAATGTAACATAGACCGAATTTGACTTCCAACACAGTTAATGTCAGATTTTCAAAAGAACATAGACTTAACTTTAACACTGTCAATGAGTCTGTACACAATGTAAGTAAAAGAACGACTGAATACAAAATCAGTCAACTTAATCACAAACAGTTTTCGTAAGACAACGACGTATTTCAAAATCGGTCGTTCTCTTACTTAAGTATGTTCAATAAACTTATCCAAAGTCTAAGTGAAACAACGACGTATCCCGAAATCGGGCGATGTTCGACACAACCTCCGCTCGCGGTGGCCGGCGCAAGACTAAATCGGTCGTTGTCAGACGAATGAAGCAGGGGCGCGGGGATAGTAAGATAAAGACTCCTCTATTTTCTACCTAACTGTTAAGGGAAAAAGGTTGATTTTCTTTACACTACGTTATGAGACATGCTCTTTGCTGTCGATTTTTGCACCTAACTCAGTTTCGCCAATTTTTGATTTCGGTCGTTGTCTTAATAAGAGTGCGATATCTACACAAGCTCTCTGTTACCCTCTGTAGATGTCGCTACTGTCCTCGTACCTACTAGTACTAGTAGTAAAGGGCTCAAGGGAAATCATCCGAGCGTGCCCTACGCCTTAGGGCCGGCTGGACTACGTGATCACTGTATTTATTGGATTTACTTGGTGTAGCGTTGCTGATAGTTTAGGGGTAATTGGTGTAGACTATACACGTAATTGATTTACTTAGGGAAAAAGTTTTGTTCAATATAAGAAGTATGTTGAATAAATCGAGTGTCTTCTTTCTTTTAGAGAATGTTAGAAGAGGGTAATGTCGTTACAAAGTTTTTATTATAGTACTTTTAGTAATTTAGATTTAAAATTTTGACTTGACATACAATCCTTGGCGCTGACCAAGCCGAGCTCATGCTATATTATATGAAAAGCCATCCGTTTCGTATAAAAAATACTAAGTAAGTATAGTTTTTCAGGTCTACTTCTAGAACATGCTCTCAAATGATTAAGATATTCTTCTTCTTTTCATGTCTATCGTTTAGCTTGTGCACAATATTTTTCATTTTTGACCGTGGAAAAATAAAATGGAGGATGTTCTCCGTTCATGATAAACTTTTATTATTCTTATTTTTATAAATCTTTCTCTCTCTGTTCCATGAAAGGGTAAAGTCTTTATTCTGTAAAGAAAATTAAAATGGGGGACGTTCTCTCTTCATCGCGAACTTTTATTATTCTTATTTTTGTACATTTTTCTCTCTTTCCCACATGAAAGGGTAAGGTAAAGAGCGTCACGCCCGCTACACGGTTTTGCCTTCATTATCTCGAGTTTGGAGACGTACTTTAGATGTCGCTCCTGCTTTGTTTTCTGTTTTCTAAAATGCCCATCCAGATGTCACTACGGCTTTGTTTTCCGTTTTCTAAAAACGCCCAGACAGACGCTTCTATTGTTTAAGGAATCAAAGAAGGTCCATCGTCCATTATAAAATTCTGCGGGCTGCAACGAAACGTACCCCAAAATATACATAAAAAAGTAAAAATATACGGCAAATTATAATTTTACTTTCGGTGCTTCTTCTTTTTAAATCTGTTTATAATTCAGTTTTAATTTTATGATTGATAAAACTTGTTATAGATATTATAATTACGACGTTATAAAATGGTAATCAGATCCGTCTTCCCCGTTTTTTCTTTTGAAGTTACTCAAAGTGCGATTATGGTACCAACATACTATACTAATACGATCCATCCCTAATTCCATTTCGTATTTGCATTTTAGGTCCATCTTAAGAAATGAAATACTTTTGCGTATATTTTGAATTGCATAAATTACGACAATTTCAAAAGAAAACACACTACATTATTGCGACCGTTACGTATCTGCCTACTCTGCAAGGGATAACATCAAGCAGTGTGTATGTAAATACACTACCAACTCAAACAATTAAATTTTCTTTGTTTAAACTTTCTACAAGTGTGTTCTTACCCTCAGAAAATTAACGAAAATATTTCTTAATGTGAGCCTCTCGAAAAAAACAACCGGAAGTTGACATTCCCGCGAGATGTGTCTGAACACGCACCGGAAATGGCGGCGCTGTCGGCAGCATTTCCCTCGGGAAATGGCGGGAAATTACGCGCGTATTGCTTACTAGACATAAAAGTAACGCATTTATCTCGTGGGAAGAGTGACATTGTATTAAAAGGGGCGGATCGCACACTTTACGCACGACGGACCGCTAAAATATCGAAGCGATCCGACGAATGCGGTTTTAGTATGGGGATTAACATTTCTAGTGTGGATCTGACAGACCGCTGCGATATTTTAGCGGTCCGTGGTGCGATCCACCGAAGGCATGGTGTATTTATTGGTACAGTCTTATCTGTGTGTATAGTTTTGAAATGTAATAAAATGGAGCAATTTTTTCCGTCCATTCTATTCTTGGAATATGGCGTCACATCTACATCCGAGACATATTTTGCCAATATCGGAGTGTCAATTGCAAGTAGAAATTTTTCGAAGCGGCGGACCACTTGGTTGAGGAAGAGTCCACAATCCAGAAAAACCTACAACAAATCTGTGATATGCTAAATTGTGTAGTAACAAAAACTTGATAGACAATTTTTCTGCACCACGTGGTTAATTACAATTTCCTATTAAATGTTCAGTTTAAAAATAGTTTGTTTCTAAAAATCCTCATTGACAAGGTCATACAAAACGAACTCAAACTGCGTAGCAAATCCCCAGACGAATGAACCAAGTGATTGACCTTTTAAACGCCCAAAACAACATCAGAGAATGGCTAACGATTGAGAACAAAGCAAATTGCAGAATAAACGCTGTTTATCAGAGTAATATTAGATTATCAGATTACGAGAGGGATGAAAGCTCAGTACTGCTTTGATGTTTCTGATCAACAAAATCCGAGCCTGAAAGGACCTTAAGGATTAGATAAACAAAAAGAAAATCTGCTACCTTTTAATTATTTTCTTTCATTTTCTTGATTAAGAAAACAACAATATTGATAATGATATTAAAAATAAAAACAGATTCACAAGAAAATAAATTGACTTCGAGTACCCCTTAAAAACATTAGGTGCCATCTTCACACATAGACGTAAGACGAGAGACGTGATGCACGGTTGTTACTTTAGAAACTTCCGATCCCATTGATAGTCAGGTTTACGGGGTAACACAGCTACTAGAGGAGCGAGAGTTAATACAAACCGCGTCCTGGGGAAGGCCTTTGCCCAACAGTGGACGATGATATATTAAAATCACTGGGTATATACCCAAGTATAATTAAGTAAAAAATTAAATAAATATAAGCAAGTAAACTTATTAATTCCAAAAACAGTTTTGTTTTGATTACAGTCGCGGGCAACGTGCTAAATATTTCCAACGAACAACTAAATATAAACATAACATTTTTATAAAAAAGCATTATAACAAACCATCAGTCTCTTTCGGCGTTTTATTGCGTTAAAACTCTTAAAACCGCGTGGGTCGTGGGGTCGACGATCGACTTAATAAACAACACTGCTATTTGCTAAACCTTTTCAAGCATTCTCTCTCTATGAATGACCACTCAAAGTATCTAATAGTTGGGATCACAACCGAGCCTCGACTCGGTATAACTAAAGAACAACAAATAGATTAGTTACTACCAGGCCAAACATGAACATAACTTTTAACTTAGAAAATTCATCAACTATATCGAAGCGGCAAATACACTTATAGTTATTGATAATTAATACAGTATTTTGTAGATGTATCTCATTGCATGTACGTAGTCGGTCCCAAAGTTCTGTCATATATGAAAATACTGATAAAATAAAAAGTACCAATCCGTTTTTAAAAATTTATATATCAATTAAAAATACAATCATCGAAGAATCAAAATAACATAAAACTATTCGAAATGACCTCCCTTGCTTTTAACAACGGCCTTCAACCGCGGCGGCCAGTCGTCTATCGCAGCACGCACCATATCCATGTCGATTTCAGCGACTGCTTTAACTATGGCTGACTTCAGACTCTCCAAATTTTTATGGGGCTTAGCACAGACCTTGCTCTCTAAGACCTGCCAAATTTTATAGTCCAGAGGATTAAGGTCCGGACTGGAGGAAGGCCAATCTTCGTGTCTTATAAACTCAATGTTTTGACGTTCAAACCAGGCTTGAGTGGTCCTGGCTTTGTGAGCGGGCGCAGAATCCTGCTGGAATACAAAGTGATGTCCTGAAAATAGTGTGTTGGGCAGGTCTTTGACGTACCGATCCAAAACCGTCTCTTGGTACACTTTTGCGCTGGTTTTGACCCCCTTTTCGCAAAAATGAACCTCAGTTGGCCCATAGTAGGAGACTCCTAACCAGACCATGACTGAAGAGGGATGATGCCCATGTTGCACCCGCGGAACTTTGTTTCCTGCTTCTTCAGAGCTGGTAGCGTACACTCTATCGTTTTGTTTATTATACTTTTCTTCTATATCAAAATTTTTTTCGTCTGTAAAAAGTATATCGCGGTGCCGGTTTTTCGCGTACCGTTTTAACAACACCCGAGATCTTTTGAGTCTAATTTCTTTTAAACGGGCATTAAGTAAGTGCCCACTCTTTTTTTTGTATGCTCGCAGCTTAAGGTCTTCGTTTAAAACCTTTTTGACTGTTTTTCTACTAACCTTCATCTGCAAAGCCATAAGTTTCTGTTTTCGGACAGGATTTCTTCGTATGCGCTCCTTGATCGCTTTGATCACTGCTGGTGTTCTGGCGGAGCGAGGCCGGCCAGTTCTTTTCTTGTCCTCAACACTAGAGACTTCAGTGTACCTAGTTATAGTACGATACCCAAACCTAAGCGTTATTTTCAATTTTTTGAGCAACTTGAAAATGGTACTCGGCGAGTGCCCACAGCGATGCAACGCCAAAACTGCTATTCGGTTTTCTTTCAAAGTCCACTCCATCGTGAAAAATCGCGCCAAATGATTATTTATTGTTTTAAAATAATTGTTCAACATTCAAAAACGGAATGCAATAAAACTTTTCCAAATCCGTGTTCTAAATTCAAAAATAATATGCCAGTGACAGAACTTTGGGACCGACTACGTAATTGTCTCTATCTAACCCTATATCCAAATACGAGTATCTACTCGACTCGCCCGCTACAGTAAATCATCTATAAATACAGACGTGTTGTGTTGTTATGACGCTAGCAGTTGCAGGAAGGTTAGCTGCACTCAAATTGGGTTCAGCGACTAATATAGACGTCTAACACACTGTGTAAATGTAGGGTTTTCAGTGTTCTTCTTGTCCAGCGTTTCAGTCTTCTTCTTCTTTTCGTGTGGGATACCAAGTTTCAGTCAAATCTTGTCAATTCATAGGGTTACGAATTATAATACTCTATCCCAGAATCTGCTAAAGAGAGGTCATTAGGGCTCACTGTATCTATTAATACTCCATTTTATGTCTCATGGGGATCCAAGAAGAGGCTATCTGGCTATATATATTCTAGTCATAGATCATGGATCCATAATAAAATAAAAACTCCGATCGCTACAACAAAGTAGGCGCATCAGACATGCAGCTTTTCAAATTCCGAAACAAAACACGATCGATGCAGTATTTATAAGCCGGATCGATATCAGACAGAGATTGAGTCTCTCCGGGCCCAGTCTCCGGGAAACAAATATAAGCCTATTTCAGCACAGGTACAGTTCAGTCTCCGGGAGACATATATAAGCCCATTTTAGCCTAGGCATAGTCCAGAGTCTGTGAGGCAAATATAAGCCTATTTCAGCACAGGTACGGTCCAGTTTCCGGGCAGACAAATAGCCAGTAGCAGCGCAGATAGATGCAGTTGGAATCAATATCGTTTCCGGTCTAGCGCGCACAAAGGTGTTAATATGGATTGGTCGGATCAAAGGTTGGACGCTGTGTGTTTGTCGAGGTGTACGATGCAAAACGAGCAAATATTTTAAAAGATACGGATGAATTATGTAATGGATGGAACTATGGACGGATAAATGCAAGGAGAGGCGAACAAATCATTAGCTTCATTTGGATTTTATATGTCAAGGATAGCATTTTGTGACAAGTGCTAATATGTCACCTTAAATGTTACATGGCAATAACGCTCTATAGCAAACATACTAAAAAAAAACTACAAAAATAGAACGGGATTTAGGACACTGCTAAGGGTGCTACAAAATGCAACACAATATGTTTTCCAGCCTGATATATTGCTGTGGTCTGAAAAGGTACGATAAAATACGAGGAGGTTCTAGTGAATCGACATTAGGGCATACATTAGTGTCCTTTAGGTGATTTGTCAGCCCCACACGACCCACACATTGTGTTCTGTCTAATTTCGTTTAGGTATCGATCTAAACTAACTAAACCAAAATTTTTATCCAGATAGACTAAACTGACAGCTAAGAATGCCCCTTTTGTTTTAAAATGTTGTCATCATAAGTCTAGTGTTGTGGTTTGACTCATTTATTTTATTCATTGAACTGTTGTGAGATGAATTCTGGATGTAGTTATTTTTAAATCAAGTTCAAAATTTCAAGGTCAAAATCAATTTTTAATAAATATGCATAATAAATACTTGACTTTTACGGTCACGTAAAATAGTATACGTTACTTTACGTTTATACGCAAACTTGTCGTTTAGTTTAAAGAAATTAACAATGAATAACATTGTAAGTAATTTAGAAGTAGCCGTGCGATGCCGGCTTAGAATAGCATCACCCCACATCCTTCCCGCGGGTGTCGTAAGAGGCGACTAAGGGACTCGAGGGTATCGGTGTATCAAAATTTTTAGGCGACAGGCTGACAACCTGTCACTATAGTGATACACATGTTTTCTGTAACAACTTTGGAAAATAATCCTCAAAAATGTCAGACGAGGCGATACGTTGTTTTGTTTGTTTTTCCTGGTGAACCTGGTAAATAAATTCTAATCCTCTGACGATAACAACAAAAACGTATTGTTGTCAGGTCAGACAGGAAATAAATGTGAAGTTAGTTTGTTACAAATAAAGTGGTATGTTTGTCTTTAAGGCCAATTTTTTTATGGAAATTTAAATTAACCTAATTTATTTTTAAAAAAATTCAGTCATAATCTTTGAATCATATAACTTGATCATTCAGGGCACAACACTATTTTTTTTATTTTTTTTTAATACAATAACGTGGCAACCCACCAAATGTCAATTTAGTCTATCTGGATAAAAATCATGGTATAATTGAAACGTTTTACGTATTATTTTACCAGCAGTATGCATTTCCATGTGCTTGTAACATTTAAGGGAGAAAAGTATGGTTATTCGGACATCATATGCTGTTGATATTCTATCAATAATTTTCTTGTTGTACTTCAAGTCAGACTAATAGATAGTTTGGGTTTTTGGTAGTTCGAGTGCCTAACCCGATGTGAGCTTGACCGTACATTTATGGCACCGTCTCAATTATTCGCTGTCACAACTCACAACAAACTCACGACAACTTTATTCCATTTCAAACACGGCGACACGGCATTATGCGATGTTGACGTTATCGGGAATTGCACGACGACCCACGACAACATTGGATTAGTGCAATAATACCCTCTCAAAAATACAAGTACTTACATTTCATTCATTCATCATTTGCCGTGTGATGCCGGCTTAGAATAGCATCATCCCATTTCTTTCCTGTGGGTGTCGTATGAGGCGACTAAGGGACTCGAGGGTTTCGTGTATTACATATTTAGGCGACAGACTGACATCCTGTCACTACAGTGATACACGACTTGTCTGTAGCGACCCTCAAACATTTTGTCAGACGTGGCGATAACGGCCGTAATTTTACGGTCGTTAACGCTATGCCTACCCCGCCAGGGATATAGGCGTGATTTGTGTGTGTATGTTACATTTCATTGCTTCGGGACTGTACGAGTATGCTTTTTGTGTGAAAATGTTTTCAGCTACCTGCTTTTATGTGGCGGCAAAGTAGTTTTGGTAGAGATGTATTTTACCCAAGCTGCACGCAGGCAAGGAAGTTTATAAATGATATGTAGGACGGGATTATAAAGGACAAGGTACATAAGAATTAACTCTTACATATCTTCTCCCAAACTTGTTGTATTATAGTATGGTAAAATGCAAATGCACAAGTATTGGTTTAAGGTTCCAGTTTGGATGGGAAAGGAATACGTGAAACACTTTTATGAACGTCGCGTCCCCTGTAGCAAACGACCTCTCGAGGTTTACGGTTTGTTTATACACCTAGAATAGAACAGCTTACAGTGCTACAGTCACGTATTACTTATATCCACCTTGTATTCTACATACCACGCTCTACATATGTCTAGAGCTCAAACAACATTGTATTAAAAAAAATCTTTTTAATTTATCTTAAAATCTGACATCCTTTGGGCTTATAAAAGAAATGCTGAGCTCATCTCGCTGTAAAACCTATCAGTCTCTTTTTTGGACCTTGAGCTAAATCAGCAGTCAAAAAATTAATAACGGAAGTTTTCATTCACTTTCTAAATTTAATGTTTTAATTATCATAATGAACTTATTACTTTTTGTTCATTAAATACGCCTCGTGTCTTAATCCTGCCTCAGCGTCGACCTAATAACCAACCAGTGGCCTGATTCAACGCTAGTCCCTTAATGAGATTACGTTCAGCGTGATAGTTAATAGCCTGCCGGACTATCAGGGTAGCTGTATGGAATAGAGCGCTTGTTAGTGTCGGCTACGTAGTTTTATGACAGTGTAAGTAAGTGGAGAGGCTTGAAATGAACCAGGTTATGACGATATGGTTATGATTCGATTCGTAAATCTGATACACTGCGAAGAAAACTGACTACAAGGCGAAAACAAAAGAAAGTCATAGAAGATCTGCAAACCAATAATATTATAAATGCTGAAAACTATGTCTAAAACTTGGTTTGAACTGAAGGACAATGGCCTATTAAGGCCAAATAATGACCAGCACCTACATTACGCCAACTGATTGATTACGAACGTATAATTTTCTTACACATTGTGATCTCTTTCCTCCAAAGAACGTAACACGCGCTCTGTAGTTTCGTGTTCTGTACCATTAATTTTTACATCTGTGTGTTCTGTCTGTCTTATCACTAAGATTATCAATGTTTCTGTTTTAAACCATGGCGCCCCCCTAAATTGCATTTTACTGCACTCGTTTCCTGAACGCATTTCTCTATTGTTTTAGAAGTACGTGGTCAGCACGGACCGCAGCGGCGACATCCACGTCCACGTGCAGGTAAGCTCTGAGCTGCGCTTGCGCATCCACCGCGCGCAGGACGCCGATAACGGTAAAGCGTGATCATAGAATAGCACATCTACAGTTTGAAATCATAGAACATGTGATACTAGGCATCTACGCCACCACTTCGTATCATGGTGATTTTTGTACCATATACGTCTAATGTACATAACGTACGTACAACGCAAAGAAATTTACTTAGAGTTTTTATCATTTAATTTAATAATTTAGGTGGCGCAGGTACGAAAAAACCGTTGCAAACCATTGAAATGGAGAACGTAAAGCTTTTAGTGGACGGCGACGAGTGTGACTGTACCTAAATAACGAGTCACTGTCTCTCTACTTTGATATTGACTAATTCGGCCAAACACAAACTATAACAAAGGCACACTCCCGTTTATTTCTCAGTTTTCTTCATCATTCACGACTAAGTTTCCCAGACCATGTAGTAGAGGAGACACAAAAAGTGAATATCATCTAATATTATAGTTAAATAGCTACTTGAACATGAAGTACAGAAAATACTGTTTATACATTCGGGATTAGAAGTCGCAAAGTAAAAAATTCTAGTACACTTAAATACATGACAATAAAAGAAGTAAAAAGTTCAGCACTAAAGTTCGAAAGGCAAGACACAAAAGTTTTTTAATGAAACACTTTTCGACCCCCGTCAGATCGCTCTATCACTATCACTGAATTCGCAAGTTTGTTTCAAGAGAACTTTCTTTCACTTAGGATCAGGAAGAAGTTTAGTGTATGGGAATGTCGCAGGTTTTGGATAAAATCTAAGATGATATAATAGTGCCATACCTTTATGAGTTGATTACGATTATTATAGCTGCTGCTCTACCAACGAAATAATACGTTCTCTTAAACAAATATCGAAACGAATTTAAAACTTAAGTTTAAAAACATGTGCCAGTTAGCAAGACCTTCAAAAATCTAAGAATCTAAGAATATTATCATGTTTTTTGATCAATAATCTAGATTTTTATTAAACACTGGCACAAGTTTTTAATCTTAAGTTTGTCTTAAACTACCTGCAAGCAATGTAGGTTTTTAATAAAAAACTGAATTATTTTCGGTGGTTGGTCAAGTTATTAACAACATAACGTATTGTTTTGTTAGTAAAGCTATTATAATACTCGTAGTTAACTCATGTAGTATGCACTATCAGGTACTGTTTTCTCAGAGTAGTGTGGAGGGAGCTAGACAGACAGACAGACGGACAATAGGCTTCAAGACAGTGTAGAACTTTGTGTAACTACAAGGAGAATGGCTGTTGTAAGGGATTGTTGCAAGTTTCATACATTGTAGTCATAGATTCTAGTCTTTATAATGACCGACCTAGTCTGCATATACTTTATGATATGCTGACTTAAAACATGTAGGTGAAATAATAATAACAATGTCGACGGATCGCTAAAATATCGCAGCGTACTGTCAAATCCATACTAGAAATGTCAATCCCCATACTAAAACCGCTCATCGCTGTCGTCCGTCGCGTGCGGTTTTAGTATAGAGAGTGACATTTTCTAGAATGGATCTAATAGACCACTGCAATATTTTAGCGGTCTGTCTTGCGTTAAATATGCGATACGCTTAATAGTATGCTCAGAGTGGTTTGATTGAGTAATTTAAATAAATATTTTTTTAGTGCATTAAAAGATCTTTAATTGGAACTAAATACTGACATTTAAGTCGTATGTTGGCCCTACAAATAGGTACTTAGATATAAAGCCTGCAGACCTTTATAAATACTTTGGTGGCTATAGAATGAAATAGGCAGAATAACCAACAAGCGAAACATTTCTTTTGCTAAGACATTTACCAAAAGTACCTAGTTGACATTTCATTCACGTGAAAAGGGCGGGAAAATGTAAGTCTATGAAAAAGAAAATAATGTTAAAAATAGAGCCAAGTTTGTTGTGCTAAAACTGTCAAAATGTTCTATAGCTTGGCCAGAAAGAGTAGAAATTAAATGAAATGGAACAAAAATTTTTGAATGAATAATTGTTGTCATAGAGAAATGTCAGATTTGACATATAGCAAAGAAAGTAGCGGTCTCATTTTTTATCTACTCTTCATGGTCAAGCTATTATTCGGTAATTTTCAAACGCAAACTTGATAGAATTACATCTTCAAGTACTTTCTTTTCCGTCATAATGAATCACAATCTTCAATTTCAATTTTGTTCATGTAAAACATTCAGTTAACTACATTACGAGGGTTTTATGTTCGTGAATAAGCTGTTTAAGGAATTTCGAAATTCTAGCAGGAAGTAATACCAAACTGAGAGGCCAGTATCTTGAAACTTGAAGAGCTTTGTACTTCACTTAGCAATGTCTAGTACCAGGGAGGTAAGCGTCAAAAGATCTTCAATTCCATCAAAAGAGCCTCAATTGGCAAAAAGGTACTTCTTAATCTTGATCTACTGATCAAACTGAGGGTGTTGTCAGTCAGCCTTCTTCACTCGCCACCATCACCACCCAAGAAGTACCTTCATGTCAATTTTCCACTTTCTAGCTCGATGGACAGAAAGCGAAATATTTAATCGGTTCGTTTAGTTTCTAGTAGGTCGAGCTCGTGTGAATGTAAAAGCTTCAGTAATTTCCCATAGATAAGAGAAAAAGTACTTTTCATTGGGCACTGAACTTGAAAAAATAAGAACTCAATCTGAGAAATTTCTACAGCGTCACCTAGTCACAGACAAGTGTTGTTATCAGCCCAAAATATCATCATTGAGGCTCTATTTTGACGCTAACCTCCCCGTCATTTTATTTAAAGTGTCTTGCCATATACATGTCGTTTTCTGACTTGACTTGGCCTACGCGCAGTTTCGCGTTCGGGATACGAAATATTATTAGCGCCATCTAACTAGGCCAGCGCAACATGGCGCTAAATTAGGTTTAGTGACCGCGCCATACATTTTATCAAGCCACACTGTTGACACCGTTGGGTAAACTTTTGTTTTATTTTCATGCTGCTCTTTAGGGAACGATCCCAAAACATACTCAGGTAAGTTTATATTTCTATAGGTAATTACGAGTATTACTCGTAGAAGGATAATTACATGGATGATAACAATGGAATAGAAGAGACGAAAGTCCTTTCTGGCTACTTTAATCTGTATCTGTATATTAATACAGGGACTAGCTTAGAAGAATTGGCATGGAAAATAGAGGCTAAAAGTTTTATTATATCTGAGGAATATCTGTTTTCCCTCACAAAACTACAGAACAAACGGTTTGCTCTACGGTTCAGATCAGGCATTTTCAGTACAGCAGCCTGCTTTCAGTCCTGCTGAACTTTATTTTCCAGCTCGTGGATATGCAGTTCTATACTGGACACAAAAAAAAAAATTACTGAACCAGGTCATGACGAACAACTTTCCGTATTCAAAGATAATACCTATTGAAACCTGGAACCTACACAAAATGTGTTAGTGTATGTATCTATTCGTATTTTGTGCAAAATGTCCAAAGATTTTTGTAATAAAATGCGATCTATGTTTATTTGAGGAAAGTTGTTCAGTTACATTAGCTAGTTCAGTGTTTATTCCTAATCTTTTTAAATATTTTATAAACCTTGATTCATATTTAAGAAAATCCGGAAAAAGGAGAGTCAACAGTATTCATATTTAACGAAAATCCGGAAAAGATCAAATAGAGACACAAAAAGGAAATCTTCCAACGAACTTACAAAGCTCAGGCTTATCAGCACGACTACGCAGTGGCTTTCCCAGGATTAAAGAGAGACGCAAGATACTGAAGTATCGTGTGTGAGAGGGACGGAAGAAGGAAACGTGCTCGGGGTATAGTTAAAGATATGCTGCGTTTTGCGTCGCAGGCAGGATGGGTATCGATCCCTGCAGGCTCCGGGTCAGGGCTGTTCAGGGTCGGTTTTGTTGTGGTTTGAGAGGTAAATACACGTGCCACGAGGGGTTAATTCGTTTTAGCGCCTGCGTAGTTTCCAGGTTCGATTCCAGTCAGATTTTTCAGGGGTAGAAATGCGTTAAGTTGAAAACTTTGTTTAGTGCATCGTTCCGACCAATTTTTATTATCGGGCCAATGCTAAAAATAAGTTATAAGTTTGATTTGACCTCGTAAACTGTATATGAGCGTTGAAATTATGTTTTCGTTTTCCACCATTCACTCCAAAGTGAAAATTGTTCAGTACCATGGCAATCGAATGCTACTACTACAATAACAATGAGTTCAATTATAATGCATTTTTCAAAAACACGGTCTCGTATAACCATAGGTATATCTCTATCTACTTAAAAAAGCAATATCAACTTTTATTTCGGTTTTGTTGTTTAATATGAGACATAAGTAACAAATAAACTTTGTATAAAAAAGAAACTTAATTCCATGGAGGCAATTTTACTCCAGAATACTTATGAAAAAATGGAAACAAGGAAGTTATTAAATAACAGAACCGAGAGCAAAGGTGTCCGCGTTTCAAGGAAAAATGCGTGCAGGCTTTTTGTAAAATGTCATATTTTTACATTATGTATAACTAGAAACTGCCTAGCGGTTTCACTCGTTGCTACTTACAAACTGATATTTTCTCTTCATAATTGGTATAGTGTAGATAGGTACCTACTTTTTTATCTACCAAACAAAAACCAGAGGGATGTTATTGTGATTTAGTTTATGACAGAATTTCAGAGTGAATGACTTTTTGAGGCGTGTCAGGTCATGAAATTGAACAACTTTTTCTATGGAAGTTATGTTGTTGAACGTGTTTTTTGAACTCCTATACAAAATTCCCAATCAGCTGACTGACTTTCTATAAATAGTAAAAGTTTATGGTCTAATACTGCCTGAAAAAATTTTGGTACACCGTCCTTTACATCCGGTACCTACAATTAAAGGACGAACTAAAGGATGAATTTCGCTGGCCTGGTTGTTGATGAATGTGTGCATGCGTCTTGGAAGAAAACATAGCCCATATTTTCAAGCAATGGCATCACCTGTCTCTCAGCAGATGATGATGATCATAATATGAATTATGATGATTGCAGGGTGACTTGAGCCAGCAGGATAAACGATGCGTCTTCCTCACCGTCCACGATCTTGGCACAAACCGTGAGTATAAAAACACATAGTAAAAACATAGATACCAAATTAATCAGCGACACTAGCGCCGCCGTTTAGTGATAAATAATTACTGCCTGAATACGCAATAGATTGGGAAACCAAATTATGGATTGGCGACAATCATAAGCCACAAAGAATTTTTGGAATCTATATAACCACCAGCCATAGTGGTCACTTTTAGCATTATTGGGATACATAACTAAAGCACAAAGTTTTGATAAGGTTTTACTGATTCTAAAAATTATTTGTGGCTTGTGATTGTCGCCAATCTATAATTTGGTTTCCTAATCTATTACGTATTCAGGCAGCAGTTTTTTTACACTGAGCGGCGCTAGTTTCGCTGAAGTTGCCCCTTATGTGCAGGGCAAGGTGTAGGATGAATGAACCTGCTCTTAACCAAAGCAAAAAAAAATGTTGGTTTCGTGTTTTTTCACATCTAAATCATTGAAACATAACAGCCTGCTCAACTCTAATATCAAAATTAACGTGGACACTGCAAAGTGTAAATAGGTATCTTAAAGTCTATAGGAACATCAAAAACCCTCTAAGAGAAGGCTCCTATCCTACAGTGAACTGTTATGGGTGTTGAAGTAGAGCCGCACGTGCACCAATGCACACGTGTCCACTGTCCACGTTTCAATAACTTTATTCCCACAAGGTTTTCATAAATGCGTGTAATTTTCACAAGATTACACGACAATTATCTGGGAACAATGAGATGCTATCAGTACTATCAAGTGTATTGAATACGGTGCTGTCATAAAACTATTCAATGTCAGTATTTATAGCAGGTACTTAGGTAGTAGGTAAAGGTAAATGTAGGTACAGGTCAAAGTTGCAAAGACTAATTTAATATGTACTCGTGCTGACGATAATAAACTATGAAAACTATTGTTTAAACATGAATAAAATCCATTATAATAGTTTAGGTACATATAAATAAATTAAAAATTTATGATTCACCTTTCTATTATTGTATGCCTGCCTTCACATGTAAAGAAATGAATATTTATACTGCTACGTGCGTGTAAATAATACTCATAATTAATCTAAACTTATTAAAACTTTAAATTTTCAATAGATGGTTCGAGTTTTTACAACTAGAAACCATACGATAACATGTTTACTCTTTTATATTTTATCACCAACCCAAGAAGCAGACTAAATCGATAAATAAAATGATTAGGGCACGGCAGTGCTACCGCCAGGTCGAATGTGTACAATATAAACATACATACATATAGCACGACTTTATCCCTTACGGGGTAGGCAGAGCGCTAACGTCCGGAAAAATACGGGCGATGTCGCCACGTCTGACATATATAGACGGCCATTTGCCGTGTGATACCGGCTTAGAATAGCATTACCCCATTTCCTACCCGTGGGTTTCGTAAGAGGAGACTGAGGGACTTGAAGGTTTTAGGTGTGTTACCACTTTTAGGCGACAGGCTGACAACCTGTCACTATAGTGATACACAAAATTATCTCAAATTGCCGTACAATATAAATACTTTCAATATCCTCAGACTCGTCCCTGGTGGACTACGTGAACTGCCCCGCGATGTCGGAGATCAAGGAGCGGTCCTGCTTCATCCACGTGGACGTTCCAGGACACGAGGAGAACTCCCCAGACCTGCCTGACTCGTCAGTACCTTCTGATCTTACATAGCAGCCACCTAGAATTTCTCACTAGCAATATCCACCACATTACACCCGATTGAAATAATGTGTGCCAGAAACGTCCAAGATTTTATTTTGCAAAAGAAAAATGAAAACAAGAAGTGGCTAAGTTTAACACTCTTATTTTTGCAGGTACCAGTTCCCATCACTGCAAACTCTTGGTGAAGATCTGGTGACAGTGTTAGACTTTCTTCACGTGAAATACGCCGTCGGGCTGGGCGAAGGCGCCGGGGCCAACGTGCTGGCTCGATGCGGCCTGGCGCACCCTCGTCGACTCCTCGGCCTCATCCTGGTCAACTGCACAGCATCAGCCTCCTCAGTAGCTGATGCCTTCAGGTCCCGGTTCTCCCGGTGGAAGGGCGCGGACATCTCCCAATCGGAAGAAGACTTCCTCATCTACCACAAGTTTGGACACGTGAGTTTAGGAGAGCATCTAAGTTATCGCTATCAGGTATTCTTCCTCTGTTTTCTTTGCTAACTCTACTAACCTGGGAAGCCTTGGTGGACATTTTGATTTGGTCATCTACTATTTAAGGGCTTTGCTCTTGTCGGTGAAGTATTGGCCAGCCTAATCTGTCTTTCGCCTTTTTAATGACTTCTTTGTACGACGTGGCCATCTGGTAAAGTTTTCAAATGAATGCGCCGCTTTTACGCCTGTAGAACAAACTTCTTTTGAACTACTAACTGATTAACACCATCTTATCTTTAGTTAACGTAGTGCTTTGCTTAGTCATCCTTTGTAGATTAGTTATCATCAGCTTTTTGTTGTGTTTTTAGAATAGAATGATAATTCTTCATATTTTATTGTTTTTGTGTATTGTGCTTCTTAATAAATTACTTTATACTTTTACTGCAAATCATTCAAGCATTATTAGAATTAAAACTTTGATAAAGTTCGTAAATATATCGAACGACGAACATCTGACGAAGATCAGAATTTTTAAATGTATTTTTCAAGAGTTGCAATAGCAAGCTTGTTCCATCAGAATATTTTAAATTCTAAATGATTAGAAAATACAGGTCTTGCTGTAATTATATTTATTAATTTTACAGCAAATCTCGCAAAGTGACTCTTGCGACATCGCGGAGAAAGAGCGGCTGCTGGCTGACTTCAGGTCCCGGCTGCGCGGGAATCTCAACACGCACAATATCAAGTTATATGTGCGTGCGTTTGCGCAGTGAGTATCTACTATACTATTACTACTTCTACAGCCACAACAACACTCCAATGCTGGACACGGGACTCCCCCAAATTAAGGCGTATTGCTATACTGACCATACTTGGTAGGCGGATTGGCGAGCGCAGTGGAAGATATTATAGGTGTTCACAGAGAACGCTGCTGCCCGTTCCATGGATTCATCCAAATATCGGTTTTAGGTTGCAAGACTTGGCACATTCATTTACAAGTGGTTTTGGAAGTGATAGTGTAATGTTGAATAACAAAAAATGTTGAAAATAACTCTTCAAATACTCTGTTAGGTAAAAAGAGGATAAGTAGTAATTCATACATACATACATATATCACGCCTTTATCCCTTGCGGGGTAGTAATTCATCCTTGTATGTTATGTTAGGTTAGGGTTGGCTAGTATCAGCAGCGCCTCCAGTTCATAGACAAATACAAGGATCAATAGGCAAATACTAGTTAATTCTTATTGGAAAAAAGACAGTGACAATATCTCTTAAATGGGCCTTATGTTGATGAGAACATTCACTTGTTCCAGCCGCAAGGATCTGGTGCTGAAGGGGTGCCAGCCCGACATCCTGCTTATCACAGGGATGCTGTCCCCCTACTCCAGCGTCGTGGAGAAGATGTACAAGGAGCTGGACAAGGACAAGGTCACCATCCTCAAGATTGACAAGGTCGGAGACGTGCTCGCTGAAGCGGTGAGTAGAGCCTGGTAATGCTGCATGGTATCCAAGAGTCTGAAGTCATACATACATACCTACACGCCTTTATCCCTTGCGGGTTAGGCAGAGCGTTAACGATCGTAAAATTACGGTCGTTATCGCCACGTCTGACAAGTATTGAGGGCCCCTTCAGATGATTCGTGTATCACTGTAGTGACAGGTTGTCAGCCTGTCGCCTAAGTTGTAATACGTGGTAATACACACGAAACCTTCGAGTCCCTTAGTCCCTTAGACTAAGGTAGCTAAATATAAAAATAGTTTCAGTTGCGTCTCGAAATGCCAGTTGAATGCTTTTGGTAGTTTAGTATGCAAACAGTTTGAAAAACAGAAAATCATTGTGGCAATGGAATTACAGTTGAGTGTCGATATTACACTAGTAACATTATATTATTTATATTATTGGTCGATGGAGTCCCAGTGACATAAAAATTGAGAATCGGGGCGTGATACGGTGTTGTTTAAACTTAAAAGTTTAGAACCGATACCGAAATATTGTCAACCCACTTAGCTTGCTTTGTGCTAACACGCTCACAACCCGCGCAGCCCACGCGTATCTATAGGTAGTTGTTGCGTAGGAACGTCTGAAAAATCCTAGACAGTTGTGAACATTTTTCTTTGGACATGATTATTTGTCGCGCATTGTACGCCCCTCGTAATAAAAAATATATGTTGGTATTTTTTTACTTATCTGATGTTATATAGCTACATCCGGTAAAAAGATAATTGCAATACTCCTAAATGCGCAGTGAATAAATCTGCTATGATAATTATTTAAGAAGGTTTCATAAATCAGATATGATGAAATAACGGGTCAGTCTGTCAATTTAGGCTGGGTGAGGTTTTGTAAGTACGAGCTGGATGTCATTGGGTCGTTGGAATACTCGGTGTCCCACACGAAAAGAATAAAGAAGTCCAACCACGCTTAGTGCTGCCTTTTGTCTATTTTTATTGCTGTACTGTCGTACATAATTAAGTAAAAGGCAATAAAATATTCAATTTAATTTACGTTAATGAAAGTATTAAATTGCCAATGTAAATGAAACTGTATCAATTGTTTTAAATTTAATCACAGGTTCTACAAATAATATAACTTAGGTATGTATTTTTGCCATTCGTTTTTCATTGATTTATAACCGAATTGAGTAGGTATGTGTTAAAACAAAGTTGGTTGACCTACTTGTTCACTGCGCAGTATTCGATGCATTAGATCGACACCTAAGTACATGTACGATGCTTAATAACTACAATATAATTTTGTAAAATTATAAAGGATGTGTTTGCAACCGACAATATTTTGCAAGTTGTGTTATTTTATTGCATTATAGAGTGTGACCACGCAACAGTTTGTCTATGCCTGATCAGTTCGCTGCAGGCCGCAGGGCACAATGTCGGCGCCCCTTGCCATCGGGGTCATGATCCTCGTCGTCTTGGTTGTCAGGTTTTACCAGAAAAATACCAACGCCATGTGTAAGTCAACGAAAAGACTCGATGGCAACACGGCATTGGTCACCGGAGGCACCGCCGGCATGGGGCTAGAGATCGCTAAAGAATTCGCGCGCAGAGGAGCAAAAGTCATCGTCGCCTGCCCCTTCAAAGATGAAGGAGAGAACGCTAGAAAGGAAATCATGAAAGAAGCTCGACACAACAAAATCATATTTAAATTGCTGGATCTCGGATCCCTGGAATCTGTGCGCCAATTCGCAGCAGATATCTTAAAAGACGAAGACAGATTGGATATTCTTGTCAACAACGCTGGAGTGGGAGTGCCCAAAGATTTTGTCACGAAAGATGGCATGAGCTTTATAATGCAAGTGAACTATTTTGGACATTTCTTGCTAACTATTCTGCTGCTGCCTCTTTTGAAAAAATCGGGTACAATCGCGGACCCGAGTAGGATAGTGAATACGTCATCAATACTTCACACCATCGGATTTTATGATATCAAGAACTTAAACAGAGTGGACCATTTGTTCATGATGCAGATTTACGGCAAGAGCAAATTTGCTTTGGTGGTGTTTGCCAGAGAGCTGACAAAAAAGTTGAAGCAAGAGAACGTGGTGATTAACACTGTAGACCCGGGTGGAGTAGGAACTGGTATTTTTCATAGCTTTGGAAGACTTTCCGGTCCTGTTCTGACGTTTTTCTACGGGAGCATGTTCAAGACTCCTCGCGAGGGTGCGCAGACCGCGCTGCATGTGGCTCTGGACGACCAGGCTGGAGAAGTGAGCGGAGAGTTCTTCAAGAACTGCAAACAGACGCGAGCCATGCCTTGGGCTTACGACGACAAAATTGCCAGATATGTTTGGGAACAGTCAGTGAAATGTGTGAAATTGAGTGAAAAGGAATTGGTATTGTTAGGTGTTTAAATGTTGATTATGTATAATGGTAATAATTATTATTTTAGTTTAGTTTAGTAAGTCAGTCACAATGTTTTGTGATGATTGGAAATAACACAGGTACCTACACCTAATAAATCTTAGTCATTCATAGCATGTTGTACACACTCAGTATGTATGTAGGTACAATACTTACTATGTAATGTACCTAATAATTTCCATACGGTCTCGCTCCATGTCATGTGCTAATTGTTGTTCAAAAAGAAAAATATCTGTTCTAACATTAAAGTTTATTATTTTTATACTTTCAAACACTTAACATAAAGTTTTGCCCTTCAATAATATAATTGAATACACATTACACAACCAACCATCTTTCTTGCTTACACAACCAGTGGTTGACTGTTTTTTGTTGCCTATCATGTACAATTCTCTGTCTAAAATTCCTATAATTTAGTGAAGGAAAAAATATACAGGGTTATTTTTAGTACACACATCTTGTAGGGTGTTTCTACTCATGATTCTGAACAGCTTTTAGTATGGGGCGACCTGCAAAAACGCAGATATCTGGGTGTTCCATACATTTTAGCTGCGTAGGTATGAATTTTCTATGGCACATCAAAAAAGTTTTTGCGATTTTGCAGGTGGCCCCAAAGTAAAAGATGTTCAGAATCATAAGTAGAAACACCTTACAAAGTTTGCGTACTGACTAAAAAATAACCCTGTATATTTTTTAGAAACCAATTAGTATGAGTAGGATCATTTTTGTTGAGTTGTTCAATATATTTTTACTTATCTGATCTCAACCGTATCAGCAGCAATTATTGTTATAATACTATAGTAAATCCGCAATGAGTATTTTATTACCATGATAAATTTTACAAGGGGTTTCAGAAATCAGATAGGTATGTATAATTAGAGGTCAGCCAGATCTGATAAAACAATTATATATCATAATTTACCATTGTAAATAAAAGTACCTATATTTTTATAGTGTAGGTAGGTATGCGAATTAATTATACGTATCTATCTAGGTACAATCTGTTATTTCCTAAGACAATAAACTATAAAAATTCAACAGGAAGGTATTTAAAGGTTTATTTTTTCCATAAGTAGGTACGTGTAAAAATTTAAGTAGGTAATCAACTAAAATGTCAAGTGGTCAAGCAGCTAGAGAAAGGTGCGTGGCGTAAGAACTAAGTTCGTTGACCTACTAGTACAGTGCACACTGCGCATTAATCGATGCATCAAATCTGCGAGATAGACACCTTAATATGAACGTGCAGTATTTTCTTACACAGGATATACTGAACCACTATTGCAAAGCAAGTGTTTGCAACTGACAATGTTGTGAGTGCGATTTTATATACAGTCTAACCGCGTAACGAGTTGACGCGTCAGTCGGCTGCAGGCAGACCGCGGGGCACGATGTCGGCGCTCCTCGCGATCGGGGTCGCGGCCCTCGTCGCCTTGGTCGTCAGGTTTTACCAGAAAACTACCAACGCCATGTGTAAGTCAACGAAAAGACTCGATGGAAAGACGGCGTTGGTCACCGGAGGTACCGCCGGCATAGGGCTCGAGATCGCCAAAGACTTCGCGCGCAGAGGAGCAAAAGTCATCGTCGCCTGCCCCTTCAAAGATGAAGGAGAGAACGCTAGAAAGGAGATCATGAAAGAAGCTCGACACAACAAAATCATATTTAAATTGCTGGATCTCAGTTCCTTGGAGTCTGTGCGCCAAGTCGCAGCAGATATCTTAAAGGATGAAGACAGATTGGATATTCTTGTCAACAACGCTGGAGTGGGAGTGCCCAAAGATTTTGTGACGAAAGACGGAATGAGCTTTATAATGCAAGTGAACTATTTTGGACATTTCTTACTGACGATTTTACTTCTGCCACTTTTGAAAAAATCGGGTACAATCTGGGACCCGAGCAGGATAGTGAATACATCATCAATTCTTCACACCATCGGATTTTACGACATCAGGAACTTAAGCAGAGCGGACCATTGGTTCATGGTGCAGATTTACGCTAAGAGCAAATTTGCTTTGGTGGTGTTTGCCAGAGAGTTATCGAAGAAGCTGAAGCAGGAGAACGTGGTGATCAACAGTGTGGACCCAGGTGCAGTAGGGACTGGTATTTTCAATAGCGCAGGAAAGCTTTATGGTCCTATTTTGACGTTTTTCTTCGGGAGCGTGTACAAGACTCCTCGCGAGGGTGCGCAGACTGCCATCCACGTAGCACTGGACAACCAGGCCGGGGAGGTCAGCGGAGAATTCTTCAAGAACTGCAAACAGGTCAGAGCCATCACTTGGGCTTACGACGACAAAATTGCGAGATATGTTTGGAAGCAGTCGGTCAAACATGTGAAATTGACTGAAGAGGAATTGTCAAAACTGCTGATGTAGACTGTTTAGTAGTACCAAAGAATACTATCTACATGACAATACCTACCTTATTGTCAGTAATTAAATTAGGTAATAATAAATTTTGTGATAATTAGAACTTGTATTGTGACGATGTATTTTTAAATCTGTGTTTATGTATGTAAAGTATCAACGTATTGTCGGTGCGGTCTCGCTCCATTTCAGACGCTAATTTCTGTTACAAAAGTAAATATCCGTTGAAACGTTAACAGTCTATTATTTCTATTATTTCTATCCTCACTGTGGAAACACCTATTAAATTACCCTTGAGACTGTAATAACAGCACACGAAACACCTTTTTTGTACTATGCTGTATTGTTTAGGTCTATTATGTTGTATGTATATGTCTATCATTCTATCATCCATTCTTCATTATCCTGCTTCTTAAATATAAGAGAAAAATATGAAGTAGGTAAGTACTTTATGCAAGAAAACAATAGAAACGAATACTCATAGATTTAATTTTCCCCGAGATAGCTTTGTAATACCGTTCTAAGTTTATAATAATAATCATCGTCATTCCCTTTGCCTTATCCCGCTTTCTGTCG
Organism: Keiferia lycopersicella; assembly: GCA_029255805.1. Classification (NCBI taxonomy): domain Eukaryota; kingdom Metazoa; phylum Arthropoda; class Insecta; order Lepidoptera; family Gelechiidae; genus Keiferia; species Keiferia lycopersicella. The sequence continues at coordinate 290,695 of JARACZ010000026.1, forward strand.
GGGTGGGCTACCTAACCTGGGAGATTTGACAAAGAATCAAATTTTTACTCAGAACTAATGCCATCTGACCTCTGCAACACGAAAGCTAACCTGAGCCGAATCCTAGGTTAAGTCTCATCAAAATATTATCTGAGTTCAAATTTTATTTGAATGAGTGATGTACACTATGTTTTGCTTTCACCGTATCAAGAAAACAATAATGTTGACAATAAATCACGTACCTATACAAAAACATCAGCTTAAAGTAAGGCGCCCAATTAGCCCTCACACTGTATCTTTTATTTGTACCTATTGGTTTGCTGCGAAAGTAGGAAGTAGGTACCTATTGCGTAATCTGTAATCTTAGAAACTAGACTCACGTATCTTTCGCCGTTCATCAATGCCATAGATTAAAATAGTTTATGAAATGGGCCCCTAAAACCAGCGAAAATAAGTTTTTACCACGGGAAAACAAACAAACAGCTATGCGGGTCGCCATCATCTATAACGCAGTGACCAGACGGCCTTAATAAATAAATGATTAGGAATCAATTTATATAATGAATAACCATACACTGCTAATGAATGACGGTCAACGAGTAATGAAAAGGATAAATGGTAATGACAGGGACAATCTTAATGGTTGTACTTATATGTGAGTTTTTCTAATTGACTTGATAAAAGGAGGAAATTGTGGATAAGGAATTGACCAGGGCTACGGAATAGAAAAGGAATGATAGATGATGCGCTTCGGTTGCTAAGGTATTATACTATAATGTTTATTTACCGTTTAATATCAGAATGGACTAATTTATACTACGCATCCGAATCGCGCCATCTATAATTTTCTTTTCAATTACGTGTCCTCGGATAGACCCTCATGGTTTAGTTTTTTTGTAATATGATAAAACAACAGGACATATACTTTTGTGTCTGAAATTATAATACTCGCCAGGTCACCAAAGAGACCGTTCAGGAGCTCAGGACTCCTTGAGAAATTGAAGTATCATGGATTTTCTTTCATAATATCCCACTGCTGGGCAAAGGCCTTCCTCTTTTCTTTCCATCCTGTTCTGCTCTGGTCCTTCAGGTGCTAGTCCTTACTAAATACAACTAGCTCGTCGCGCCACCTGCGACAGGGTCATCGGTGGCGTCGGCTTTTCTATCATCAAATGTAATCTATTGACGTTTCCTTTCCAGCCGGCGAAGGTGGCCCAGTCTCTGCTGCTGTTCTGCCAAGGGCAGGGTCTGCTGACGTCGCTGCCGCCGCCCGGCGTGGAGCGGCGCATGTCCCGAGCCATGTCCATGGAGGAGTACGACAAGCCCAACATCCGCCGGCTGTCCTTGACTCCAGTTGTGTCAGAGTCTCCGCCACCGAGGAAGCTCTAGGTGAGTAGGTATCTAAGGATCTGAAGAATGTTATCGCATGTCACGAGCCATGTCCATGGAGGAGTACGACAAGCCCAACATCCGCCGGCTGTTTTTGACTCCAGTTGTCAGTCTCCGCCGCCGAGGAAGCTCTAGGTGAGTAAGGATCTGAAGGGTATTAGCGCATAACGTGACGCATGTCTATGAAAGAGTACGACAAGCATTACATCCACTGGCTGTCTTTGACTCCAGTTGCGGCAGAGCCTCCGCTGCCGAGGAAACTCTAGGTGGGTGAGTATCTGAAGGGTGTTAGCGCATGTCATGTCATGACGCATGTCTATGGAGGAGTACGACAAGCCCAATATCCGCCGACTGTCTTTGACCCCAGTTGTGTCAGAGGCTCCGCCGCCAAGGAAGCTCTATGTAACTTCACTGTCATTTTCCAAACGACCTTGGAGCCTTGTTCATGAGATATGGCTTCCACCCATAGAGGCACCACTGCCAAGGTAACTCTTGGCTCTAAGTAACTGCGCTTTTGTTTTCTTTTGTAATAAAGGTCTCAATGAATCGGGTATCAGAGCTAATGCACCATAAATAAGTAGATGATACCTACTTGATGGTCATATCATAAATAACAGGTGACTCCATAGCTCCGTGATTCCAATGTTTCTTGGAAAGTTGTTCAGTTTCGTGAACACTTTGACCTCTTTTTGTTGGGTTGCTAGGTGTATTTTGATTGTTCGATTTCTTTCCAGGTGCTGAACCTGGCCGCCGACTCTCTCCCTGAGGACGCGACCTGCTGAGAGCCCAGCTCTCTGCTAAACTGTACTGCATCATCCTCCAAGTATGATGATGATAATGATGATGATCATGTGGATAATTGATTAGTTCTCGCTTCAGTAGAACAACTATTCTGAAGAAGCGTCTTGCTAAAAACCATAGGTACTTTTTCTAGAGAAGTGACTAAAATTGTTTCAATTTTCAATTTCAATTTCTTTGTAGTACAAGTAATTATAATATCTTGGATCGTGGGATATATCACTTGATCGTTTTCTCTATCACGATATGAGTATTTAATGTAGGGGAAGTTTACAATCAAGATAAGGTACATTGATGTACCTATTAGATGTAATGTAATCTGAGCACTGTCAGAAAAATTACGATGAAGATGCGTTTGTACGTATACATAACATAATGTAGTAGGCACCTAATATATTGTGACCTAATGTAAAGTAGAAAAAATATCTTAATAGAGTCTCGAACCAGTCCGCTCTAATGCCAAATCATAATCAAGTAGATCAAATCAAAATCATTGGCGAAGCCTGGTTTGCGACTGGTACGCCGACCCTTTGCTTGTGTCGATGTGTTGTCGCTCGCTTTCTTTAGAGCGGATTCCGAGTACACGCGTATGGTACGCGTATTAAGCGCGTTATTAAAGTCATACGCGCAGTGCCCGCGTTTATTCTTTGCGGGTAGATTGTACTAATACGCGCAGCCTACGCGTTTAGCCAGCGTATTATTTTTAAATCTACTCTTTGCCTCCGATTATTGGCGCTATTAATGTAGCAAATATTACCTATATTCTTTAGATTTTAAGATTAGATAAGATTTTTGTATCACTACCTACTTGAGAAACAAAACCCACCCTCTGCAACAAAATGTTTGCTCCAGAATATTGTATTTCTGTGCACACAGATTTTACGTAAATTTTGATAAAATATACCCTTATAAACTAAACAAGATTGAATTAGGATCAAAACGCTTTTGATGTACACACATACGATTTTATATAGCGAACACAACATTTTATTCACCACGATCACACAAAAAATATATTTTATAAGAGTGTTTACACACATGTATAAAAATAGGTTTATAAGTATAAATCTATATAAATGTTTAAAAAGAAAGTAATGTTTTGTGTGGCTTACAAAAGTGATACAGAACGCCTGAAAGAACTGAGATGGCAATTTAATATGAAAATTACACTTTGTTGTAGCATATTATAGCTCTTACCACGAGGAGTAAGTAGGTGGTTAAAATTGTTCATAGATTGAATATCTTTAGATTGTACGTAATTTAAGTTTCTTTTGATTTGGGCGTTAAGCCCTCCACACTACAACCATTGAAAAGTCATGTGGCGAGGTAAAAACTGTAAAAACCCTGATTGAATTGACCGATCGTATCCACAAATTGAGGTTAAAATTGGTTATTTTTATATTGCACATTACCCCTGCCGATTGATCCATATTTGGCTTAGATTTCTGGTTATTTGGACGTAACAATAAACTCCAAAAACCAGTTATTTGCGCCAGATTAGGTCAAAAATTTCAATAATTTCATGTTCCAATGAGAGGCAGTATTTATTAAGCACAGAGAAGCTATACACACTATAATAAATGTATAGCGTATAGAGGCATAGTTGTAAAGTTTGAATATAATGGTATTATAGTAAAGTGGATGTTTATTACTTTAATCAGTAAAGTTATTGTGAATAAGCATTGTATTGTAAGTTCTAATTGTTGTATTATGATTTGTTAATATTTTTATAGTACGTTCATTAGATGTGAATTTTATGTACAAAGTGTTATTTTAAGTCCGTAGTTTTAAACTGTTTATTGAGAGAATATACGGTAAATAAAGAAAATTACTTATTATTTGACTTTCTTACTTTTTTCATTTTATTTTACTCTTGTTGAGTATGAGAGTGTGAAAGCCAGTAGGCTCAATGCTGCATGATGGAAAAGGGGAATTCCCTCCGAGCAAGGTGTTCAGCTCGGGGACCGCGGCCCAACTGGTAGGTCGTGGATTTTGTATTTATGCTAAGTCTTCGACAAACTTCGTAATCGCGTTTCAGGCCTTGGCTTCTGATTGGCTAATCTTCTATGACGAGTATGACGTGTCGTGTTTACATTGTGCAGGCAGCGTTCTCGTCGTCGCCTCGTCAGCAGTAGATGCGTCTAGCGAAGTCAGCATTCTGTGTGCGGCGTGCGCTTCATATTTCATTGCAGTCCGCGCCGCTACACTCTCATTCCTCGATTAATACACACACACACACACACACACACACACAAATCACGCCTTTATCCCTTACGGGGTAGGCAGAGCGTTAACGGCCATAAGAATACGGTCGCTATCGCCACGTCTGACATTTTTGAGGATTGTTTTCCGAGGTTGCATCAGAAAACATGTGTATCACTATAGTGACAGGTTGTCAGCCTGTCGCCTAAAAATTGTAATACACCAATACTCTCGAGTCCCTTAGTCGCCTCTTACGACACCCGCGGGAAGGATATGGGGAGATGCTATTCTAAGCCGGCATCACACGGCATACGATTCGATTAATGATCAAGTTATATCGTAAAAAAAGAAATTACATTGCAGCAGTGCAATATAGTCCATTGAATAAAAAGTTCTAGAGTGCAAGAGTTAGTAACGTAAGATGTTTCTTCGGAAACATGTCAAGAGTCCCTAGGTAATAAACATACTAAAACCCCGGGACACTAGGAGGAGCCCCGGAGTGGGGGGAGGGGGGGAAAGGGTCCATTTTTTCATTTTTCGCTTCAATCTCAAAAACGGTACATGTTAGAGAAAAACGTTCAAGAAAAAGTTGAAAGGCCATAAAATTATCTACAAGTTATACCTAAATCACTTTTTCCTATATCCTACCGTTTCTGAGTTACACGCATTAAAAAATGTTTTTGGCTCAAACAATTTTCCCATACTACATACCAATGTTTATCACATCAATCGATCAAAAAATATTTCTTTCTTCCATAAAACTCAAATGTGCAACTTGTGACCGGTACTGATAGATTGCTCTTGATTAGGTCTATCATTTGTATTTTTTTTTTTGTATTTTTTTTTTTGTACCAATGATAGACCTAATTAAGAGCAATCTATCAGTACCGGTCACAAGTTGCACTTTTGAGCTTTTTGGAAGAAAAAAAATAAAATGTTCAGGTATCGTAACTACCCTTATAAAATTCAATTTCCCCTAAACGCCTCCATGGTGGAATCTAGTATTTTTATCAATGATAGACCTAATTATGAGCAATCTATCGGTACCGGTCACAAGGTGCACTTTTGAGTTTTTTTTGGAAAAAATAAATAAATAGTTCCAAGTTCAGTAACTAAAACTACCCTAATATAATATTTTGACAATCGATTCCTCCTAAAGGCTTCCATGGAGGAATGTGTTTATTTTACCAATGATAGACCTAATCAAGAGCAATCTATCAGTACTGGTCACAAGTTGCACATTTGAGTTTTATGGAAGAAAGAAAATATTTTTTGATCGATTGATGTGATAAACATGGGTATGTAGTATGGGAGAATTGTTTGAACCAAAATCATTTTTTAATGCGTGTAACTCAGAAACGGTAGGATATAGGAAAAAGTGATTTAGGTATAACTTGTAGATAATTTTATGGCCTTTCAACTTTTTCTTGAACGTTTTTCTCTAACATGTACCGTTTTTGAGATTGAAGCGAAAAATGAAAAAATGGACCCTTTCCCCCCCTCCCCCCACTCCGGGGCTCCTCCTAGTGTCCCGGGGTTTTAGTATGTTTATTACCTAGAGACTCTTGACATGTTTCCGAAGAAACATCTTACGTTACTAACTCAGGCACTCTAGACCCCCTTTGGAGGTACTCATTCAATGGACTAATATTATACATTAAAGCAATGTTATATCCCCTATATCCAGACTATAGGTACTAGCGAATAAACAGAATAAACTGTGAATAAACCCAACATAATCATTGTTTTTTTATTATTTTCTGTTTGGCTACAGTACGGGTGGATGTAAATAACATGGACGGGAGCTCACTGAATAAAAAAAAAAAATAAAAAAAAAAAAAAATGATTTATTAAAGACTTACTTCACAAATTACATGTGTACTAAATTAGAACATTATTAAGACTAAGTGTATCATGTGCCTGAACTAGGATAAACCTGTATCTCAGGCTAAAAAGACTTAAATAAGAGAGTTGGTAATAATTACTTATAAAATAGGTACATAAAACTTATTTTAACTTATTCGTCTTATTATTAATTTTTATAAAGAGGAAGATTAAAAAACATCCTTAAAACTATAACATAAAGTATTAAAAAACTTATTTTATAATGAGCAATAGATTTTCCGTTTCCTCATAAGACATCTTTTGAAGATAGTCCTGAAGAACCTTCTTACATTCATTATAGCTAAGAGGGTAAAAAGCCAAACTTTCATTAAGCCTGTTATAAAGGAGTGGGCCTAGAAAAATGAAAAACTTGGAGGAAAAGGGACGTTTTGTTTTAGTTCTAGGGCAAACAGTATATTTCCTTCTTTTGTTGATATAATCAGTATTAAATGGAAGTGTGGCGTGTTGTTTGAGTATCGTACTTAAAACAAATAATTGTCTGACGGTTAAAACCTTGCAGGACTTGTAAAGGAGGTCTGTAGGGAACAGGAATGGTCGGGAAGTGGATACTTTTAGGATTGCTCTCTGGGCTCTCTCAATAGTCAGCAACAGGGTGGAGCCCATGCCACCCCATGAGGATATGCAATAGGTTAAAACTGATTGGCATAAAGATAAATAAACTTTCTTGATTGTTTCTGAGTCAGCAAAGGAGCGGAGCTTTTTAAAGACATATATTAGCTTACGAATTCGACCGCAAAGGGCTTCGGAATGATAAGTAAATGATAGGGTTTCGTCAATAATGACACCAAGGTATTTAGTCTTGTTGGTGAAACTTATTTCAGGACACTGACATATGTTGTTTGTCGTATTATTGCACTGATGAGCATAAATTTTAGGGTTAGGTGTAAGTTGGCTTGATTTCCGCATGCAAAATTTTATAATATTCGTTTTACCCGGATTTAGTGTGAGAAGATGCTGTTGAAGCCAATTATTTACGACGTCACATCCCAACTGAGCAAACTCGAATACTTCCGCATCTGACTTCGCAGAGAACAAAATAGCAGTGTCATCAGCATAGGATATTATTTTACCTTTATCTATTTTTAAATTACATAAGTCATTTATGTAGATTAAAAACAGGGTTGGGCCTAAAACACTTCCTTGGGGAACCCCAAAAGAGGTGCTTTCCATATACTCACTAAGAACATTACCTATTTTCACGCACTGACATCTCTCATCTAGATAATTTGTGAATAATTTTAGTTGAGTGCCTCGTATACCTAGAGATTCAAGCTTTTGCAAAAGGATTGGATTAGAAACGGTATCAAAGGCTTTAGCAAGGTCAAGGAAAATGCCTACTGTCCGATTTCCCTTATCAAGTTCCTGTACTAAGTAGTGTGTCAGTTCATGTACAGCGTCAGCAGTTGAAAGTTTAGATCTAAAACCAAATTGTGTTTTTGATAAAATAGTTTTTTTTTCCAAAAAGTTGACAAGTCTATTATTAATAATTTTTTCGAATATTTTGGATGTGGAAGAAAGTAAAGAAATTGGTCTATAATTTGCTTATTTCATCTTTACTGCCAGATTTGTACACAGGAACTACCACAGCCTTTTTCAGACACTTAGGAAAGGTACCTTCGGACAAACATTTATTAAAAATATTAGTAAGCGGAGGAACCAGAATATGTTTAAATTGTTTTAGAATTTTATTTGATATACCATCCCAACCAACTGCAGAGTTTTCTTTTAGGCCCATGATGATCCTTTCTACTTCTTGTTCGTCAGTATCCAAGAGCACAAATGACTTTTCATTGTTTGTATACCTAGTGGTTGACAGATTGTGTAAAATATTTGATGAGCGACTCTGTTTATCTGCCAGTTGCTTTCCTACATGGACAAAATAATCATTTGCACTATTAGCCGAAGCCAACTCCGATGAGCATGCCTTTAACAAAAGCGAAGATGATTCACTCTGTTTTGCTGAGTGGGTTAAATTTTTAATGCATTTCCAGACCAACTTATTGTTTTTACCGGCCTTTTCAAGTTCACTTTTATCGTAGCATGCTTTAACTTTCCTGAGAAGGTTATTACAAAAATTCCGGTATCTTTTATAGGACGTTTGCAATATTACATTATTTGGCATTGATTTAGCCTTAATATGCAGTTTATCACGATGTCTCATGCAGCGAATAAGACCAGGGGTGATCCAAGGTTTAATATTGTAATTTTTGCGACTTAAGCGTATATTTTTAGTATTGCTTAATAATGCTTGTCGAACCTTCTCAATAAAATATGACATGCAAAAATTCGCATCAGCAGAATTGTAAACTGGGTTATAGTCAATATTGCATAAATCATATTCAAGTTTATTTACATTTATTTTTGACATTATTTGCTTGCGCGTTTGAATAGGTGACTTTCGTATTAAGGTTAGTAGAACAGCCCTGTGATCAGTTATTGTAGAGTTAGGTACCAGTGTTAACGATAAAAAATTTGATTTAATCATGATATGGTCTAAACAAGATCCAGTAGGTAGGAAAGTAGGGAACGTATGTGCAGGGAGAAGGCCGTGAAAAGAGCATAGATTAAGGTAATCCTGGGCAGCTGATTCTCTGTTATCGGAAAGAATGTTGATATTTATGTCACCTACTAGAAATATGTTTTTAAAGGATGACAATTGCTGTAATGTGGCGCTAAGCGACTTAGTAAAAGTTTCCGTATTATCGAATGATGGAGATCTGTAAACACCTAATATTGCGTAGTCAGATCCAATTTTAATTAAAAGCCTACTGCATTCTAATATATTTGGTTCTTCAACGGTGACATTTAAGGAATATTTAGTGTAGACTACCACCCTATCGTTCTGGTTGTGATTTATTATGGTGTGAAACATGTTATAACCTGGCATTATAGGTATATTGTTAGTTCTTTGACCCAGCCAACATTCTGTGAGGACAATTACGTCACAGTCAATGTTTAGCCTTTGTTGTAAAGTACTAAAATTGTCAAAGTTTTTAAAGACACTCCTTACATTTTGTGTAATTATAGTTAACGGATTTTGACAAGATGATATATACTGTTTGCAGCTTTCGACATCACAAATTTTAGATTCAGATACAGAAAAACTATCCAAGTCGGTTATTAAACTATCAGTCATATTTAAATAAATTAAAAAATAAGTTACCTTATCTAGTTCTTATAGAGGTGGCTAAGTGGTGGCGCTCTTAGGCGCCTTCATAATCGACCGAGTTGATGTACCTTTTTTCGGCTTGTTTCTTAGCGGGACAATCTACATCACCAGTGTTATGGTTGCATGGTTTACCGAAGCGCAAGCACGTCGCACATTTTGGTGGCTCAGCCTTCTTTGGGCAGTCCTTTATTGAATGACCTACATCGGCGCAGTGGCTGCAGGTGCTAGATTCCGCTCGGCAAAACTTTGCAGCATGGCCGTACTGCTGACATTTAAAACAGCGTGTAACAAGAGTGAAGTCTCTCACAGGGCAGGATGACCAGTTTACGAACACTCGATCCTTAGTGATAAGGGACTTGCGAATAAGAGCAGGAACTTCAATTACATAATTGCAGGTATCGGTGTCCCTTTTGCCTGACTTGTGGCTAAGCTTGATGGAGCCCAAAAAAGTATCCATTGTCATATCTAGTACATTACCGGCTAGGTTCTGTTGAAAAATACACTTGAAGACCTCAGATTCTTGCATAATAGCAGGCACTCCAATAATTACAATTCTGAGATTTCGTTTGTGGGTATCGTCTACAGTAAGGCCTGATTTGGTCAATTTCTCTGACTGCTTTAGTTTTTCAACGTCGTCCTTGGAGTCGGTACTAATCATGACACCGCCGTTTTTTATTTTACGCAGACCTCTCACGTGCAGCTTCAATTCTTCAGGCTTGATAATTTTTTGAACCAGAGTTTTAGTCTCCTCACTAGACTTTGATTTGTCAGTAGGATAAATTGCAACAGAACTTAAGTTGTTCGGCTGGATAAAGTTTTTTGAACCATTTTTAAGAATTTCAGAATAGGACACTGCGCTTGAAGCTGGTTTTGAGGTCTCTTCAATTCGTTGTTTGAGGTCTTGAATTTGTTGCGAAAGGGCTTGATTTTGTTTAAGTGCTTGACATGTGTTATGATAGAGAACGGCTTTAAGTTTTAGAGAATGGTACTCTGTTAGCAGGTGAGATACTGACTGACCCGCTATCCGCATCAAGTGCTGAATTCTATTTTCCTGATCCCCTTTCCAGCGTCCTTCCCTTGCAAGAGCGCTGACTTCATTAAAGCACTGCTCGACAGACTTCAGCCATGTATGTAGCTCAGCAGTAGACAAGGCTTCAGGAGGAATGTCGGATTGGTTGGTAGTTTCGGGTATGGGCGTGGGCTGCTCCTTACGTCCAAGCACGGTCGTAGGCTGATCCACAGACGGGGAACCCAGTTGCGAGGGCGAAGATTGTGCGTTACGAGCCGAATTCATTTTTATAAATATTGCATAACTTCACTCAGTTGCACTAAACATTATAGTCACAAAAACCACTTGACTTGCATGACACAGATTTTTCTTCCGCTTTATGCAGAGCTAGGTTACAATATTGCAAGTAATTATTTTATCTTATTAATTTGATCGACACGTCTATTTCTAACGACGACTGACTGGCTCCATTTGTTGTGTACGAATGAATGACGTTGGGCTACAACATAGGGCTACAAGCAGCTCATTTCACGACAATTGTACATTTTGCACATGGGCCGTGCTGGGGAGAACCACACCATTTTGCGATTTGTTCATTTTGCGTTTTGTACATTATGCTCCGAAGGGCTAATTTGCAGTCTTTTCGCTAATACATTTCATTATAGTGTAATGCGACGAAAGTAAAGTCTTGTGTAAGCCGAATGTAAAATAAAAAACGAAATGCGAAGTAAACTGTATATTTCATTTAAACAAAGAAAGACGGTACACTACTGTAAACTTTTATAAAATATTATTAATAACGGACTTGCACGAAACGACACTATTACACTTAACATACACCGAATCACCGCAAACGCCTGCGCGTATCGCCACAAAACACGCCTGTCAATTTGAAGAGCAACATATCAATTAAAAAAACGTGTAAACAGACCAAAAGTTTCTTCATCCAGCATTTGCTAAAAAATTTAGAAAATAAACCAATAAAAAAACACGTCGCAAGACCACTCGATAAAGAAACTGCGACGAGGGAGCAGCAGCCCGACACGCCGCCAACCGGAACAAGCGCCAGCATCGTCCAACCTCAGCGGACATTTTCGAAACTTTACTAATTTTCGCAGTTCTGCCATATTCAACATTATAAAAAAATGCGGCCGCGGTTTTGTGGCGTCCGCCTCGTCGGCGACGCTTTGTAGCCGCAGTTGCTAGCTGCGCAGAGCCGTCACCGGGCGCTTCCAGCAGTGAATTTTACTGAAGGTCGTCTTCCGCGGCGTCAGTCTGCAGCAGATGGCATAACGCGTTGGTGCACTATGGGCAGGCGGTCTCGGCGAGCGCGGGCGCAGCGGGGACACGCTGCCGGCGCGTGACGATGTCACGTCACGTCGTCACGTCGCCAGCACGTCACAGCTCGTCGTCGACGCCGGGCTGCATGTCCGACGTCTCGACGGCCACTTCGTCGTAGTCGCTCTCCAGCGCTGCGAGGTCTTCCCGCGCTTCTGAAAACTCGCCCTCTTCCATGCCTTCACCCACATACCTGCACAACAAAATATACCACTTCAACGCCTGGCTTTCATGAAACAAAACGAAAGTCTATACTTTATCGAGTGAGTTCTATTTGGCTTTCTTATTTTTGCCTTAAAAGTAGACATCAAAAAGAAGGAGATGTCAAAAAGAGCGATAAAAAATGCAAATTGTTGAAAACATGAAATGTCATTTAAACGCGTAATACGAAAGCTCTAAATGTTCCAAGATATGAAATGTTAAAAAAGCACGTTGTCTACTAGTAGCTGGTAGTCTACTGAATTACCTGGAGCTGGTAGTCTACTGAAGGAACTACTATTGACCAGTGCAAGAAAACACGCTCCTAGGCACGCTGTGGTGTTGCTCTGCATGGAGGCTGCTGGTCTACTTGGGGCTGGTAGTCTACTGAAGCATCTGGAGCTGGTAGTCTACTGAAGGAACTTCGGTTGACCAGTACAAGACAACACGCTCTTTGGGTCGCTCTGGTATTGCTCTGCATGGAGGATGCTAGTCTACTTGGTGCTGGTAGTCTACTGAAGGAACTTCTACTCACCAGTGCACGAACGCCCGCTTCGAGTACATGAGGTCGAACTTGTGGTCGAGCTTGCCCCACGCCTCGGCGATGGCAGTCGTGTTGCTCAGCATCGAGGCCGCGCGCTTCACCTGCGCCAGGTCCCCGCCAGCCACCACTGACGGGGGCTGGTAGTTTATGCCCACCTGGAAAACAATATTGATATAACTTTGGTTTTTGAAGTACCAAGACATGAAAAAATATCTTAAGATATTCTAGTAATTTGAAGTAATATTTAAACACCAATGATGCTATTCCAGGCCGGCATCACACGGCATTTCTAGGCCAGCATTACACGGCATCAATCGTTAAAACACGGAAAAAAATCGACATTATTGAAAAATTATTTTTATGACCTTGAAGCTAGTGGACCTAAGGCGAAAACACATAGTTTACACATAGGGTGATCAGCCCATGAAACTGAACAACTTTTCCCAAGAAACATATTATGTAGAAATCGGAAAAAAAATTGGACCTTCATACAAAGTTACCGACCGACCAAGTCAATTTGTAAGAGGTCTAAAAAATTTACTCATATTTCGACCTATGTTTCTTGGGGAAAATATTTCAGTTTCATAGGCCGAATAACGTCTTAAAATATTTGCAGCTAATATTTATACACCTTATATACCTTGAAACCTGTGGGACACCAGTCGACGAATCGGATTCCAGCTCTGCCCTTCATGGCTGCTATCGCTGCGTTCACATCCTTAGGCACCACGTCTCCGCGGTACAGCAGGCAGCAGGCCATGTACTTCCCGTCGCGAGGGTTGCACTTCACCATCTGGTTCTGCGGCTCGAACAGCTCTGCTGTGATTTCTGACACGGACATGCCTTCGTGGTAAGCCTGAAATTCAACCTTATGTAAAAAAGATCAGCCTAAGTAACTGTTCTTTTAGAAGACGATGTTCGCAGTATGATGGAAGCTCACCTTGTCAGCGGAGACGACTGGTGCATAAGCAGCGAGTGGGAAGTGTATTCGAGGATAAGGCACGAGATTTGTCTGGAATTCCGTTAAGTCAACGTTGAGCGCGCCGTCGAATCTTAGTGACGCAGTAATTGACGACACCACCTGAAAGATATCAGAGGTTCAGGTAATGGCTTCAAGAAAAAGGAAACCTATCAACACATTAGAACTAGTCTTGTAAATATACTTATCATAAAAAATAAGAAAGCAAAGATGATTTGATCACATTGAGAGGATGGAAGGGGAAAACCGAGATAACGTCAGGTCAAAAGTACTCTAAACCGACGAGCATGTATGATAAAGCCGATGAATTTGAGGAAGCGAAAGAGGTATAGGATGTCAGGATTTTAGCAAGTGGAAGGACGATTTCTATCTATACTTCTGAAAGTGCCTTGATCTCTCTGATGAGAAGTGTAGATACCTGTGAAATCAGCCTGTTCAGGTTGGCGTATGAGGGTCTTTCGATGGACAGCCGCCGCCTGCAGATGTCGTAGATGGCTTCGTTGTCGACCATGAACGCGCAGTCCGAATGGCTGATGGTAGCATGAGTCGTCAGCACAGCATTGTAGGGCTCCACCACCGCTGTCGACACCTACGCATGCGATACAAGAAAGCTACAGTTTTATCACGATGTGGTGTAAAAATATGAGCTGCAAATATTTAAAGGGGTGAATTATCCTATGAAAATGAACAACTTTGCAATGAAACAGGTCGAAATTATGAGCATTCTTTTTGGACCTCCCATACAAATTGATTTGGTCGGTCGGTAGTTTTGTATGGGAGGTCCCTATGTTCCTTGGGGAAAGATGTTTAGTTTCATTTACTGGTTTATCCCTTAAAATATTTGCCGCCAATTTTTTTTACACCCTGTATAATCGTAAGTTCATGAGATTACCTGAGGTGCTGGATAGATGGCGAACTCCAGTTTGCTCTTCTTGCCGAACTCATCAGATAGCTTCTCCATGAGCAGCGATGTGAATCCTGAACCAGTGCCGCCTCCGAAAGAATGGAATACGAAGAAGCCCTATTAAAAAATATGCCATGAAGTTCTACCACTAACAAATAAGCAAGACATGAAGATCTAGTAAGGCTAGAGCCTTCAATTGATGCATAAAATCAAAGGCATTCTTTCATCACCTGGAGCCCAGTGCATTGGTCTGACAGCTTCCTGATGCGCTCCATGACAGGAGTCAGCACCTCGCGGCCGGTGGAGTAATGCCCGCGAGCGTAATTGTTGGCGGCATCTTCTTTACCGGTAATTAGTTGCTCAGGGTGGTACAACTGCCGATATTCGCCATTCCGGACTTCGTCTGAGGAAAAAATTCACAATTCACCTTTCAAATGGCAGATGTCGCATAGAACAGGAAAGCGTAGATTTGATGCTATTGTCTAGGGATTAGGCAACAAGCAATTTACCAATGACTGTAGCTTCCAGGTCGACCATCACAACTCTGGGCACCATCTTCCCCCGGTCGGCCTCAGAGAAGAACGTGTTGAAGCAGGAGTCGGAGGCGCTGGGGTCGGAGTCGCAGACGGGCAGCGTGCCGTCAGGCCTGATGCCGTGCTCCAGGCAGTACAGCTGCCAGCACGCCACGCCCATCTGCACGCCCGCCTGACCCACGTGTATGGAGATGCACTCCCTCTGCTCGTATAGAAAACGGTAGCACGTTATTTTATGAGGAGACACAGATAGCGTTATGAACTGTCTGGATTATGCGTTTTGAAATTTGAAGCATTCAGATGATATTCGAATGTGCTTTCGGGTTGCAGAGATCAGGTGGCAGTCGCTTTGTGTGTAAACTTGGTTCCACGTCAAATTCCCTAAGTTAGGTAGCCGACCCCGATAGAGAACAGGATGAGGCAAGGAGAATGATGTCAGATAAAAGAACAGGGGGAAATTCAGGACATCCCTGTTCAACTCTTGCTTGAAATGCTCGGCAGGAGTGCCCACAATTTCACTTTTTCATCTGAAGTTTGTCAAGTTTGACAAGATCTTGAATCAAAAACCTGAAAGTTAAGATTCTGTTGCTCTTGATCAGTTATGGATTGGAAAGGAAAGCTATTATATAGTAATCATGAAAGAAGTGCTAAATAAACTGGTGATCACAAACACAAACATTCATATGTACCCAGTATTCATATGGCTTGGGTGTAAACTGTCAAGTAATTGTGTTTTTTCTATCGCAGATTTGTAAAAATGTTTTATTCTAAAGTAAACTTTCTATCAGGTAACAAGTAAACTTATGATTGGGATAAAATTGTAAAAGTAGGTACTTACACGTTTCGACACTGACTCTACAAACCAAAGTTTAAAAAATCACGTATATTCAAAAAAACACTCACCATAATGAATACTGGTAATTTTGATCAGACCGGCGTAAAAAAATTATAAAAACTAAAAAACTAAACCAGTTTAGTTACAAAAATTTTGATTTTGACTTATAATTTGAAAAAAACTGAGAATCAACGCCGGTCTAGTCGGCGGCTTGGATCAATTGTCTTTTTTCTTCCATGTTTGAAATTAGACATTTTGTTTGACCGAAATTGATAGCTGCCAGCTAAAAATGTTACAGGCTTTTATTACAAACTTTTTGAAGATTTTCGTAGGAGATTGTATGTTTATGGAAGAGGTTTGATTGTAGCTTTCGATGGCTTGGTCTTGGTAGTCTTGCCTGCTACGCTCAGGGTCGTGGATTGGACCCGAACACGCAAAACTAACAGTTTATTTTAAAAAATCCTTAAAAAGTAAAGCACCTACCGTGTGTTGCCGGCTTAGAATAGCATCAACCCCAAATTTCTTTCCCGCTGTCGACGTAAGAGGCGATATATCGACTCGAGAGTTTCATGTGTATTACAACTTTAGACGAAAGGTTGACAACCTGTCATTACAGTGATACACGAATCATTTGTAAGGGCCCTCAATATTTTTCAATGGCGGCCGTATTTTTGCGGCCGTTGACGCTCACTTTACCCCGCAAGAGATAAAGGTAGCTTTGCTTAGTTTGTAGCTAGATGGCGCTGTTATCCCGTCTAGGGATACCTTTATTTATTTGTTTTGTACGTTATATAAAACAACTTGTAATATAAGTTTGTAGCACTTTTTGTTGAAAGACTTGATATTGATATCCTACACAAAGAGAGAGAGAGAGGGGGGGGGAGTATTTTTCAGTAGTCAGTACGGTCAGTACCTAGAGCAAACTACTCTATTAACTAACTCCGCTGACTCAGCGACCCAAAGACAAAGAGGATCTTGGCCTCCGAAAGGAGCTATCTCCACAGATCTCTGTCCTGCGCGATCTCCTGCCAATTGCTGACTAGAAGATCGTGCTGGTCAGCCTCTACCACGTCTCTCCAGCGGTACCTGGAGCGCCCCAGGTAAAAGGAAACAATAATGGCCATGACGTATAGGGAGGTCAAGGAGAAGGCGGAGGATAGAAACATCTGGCGGATGCTCCACCGACAAGAGCAATGAGTTCTTAAATATAAGAAGAAACTTCTCTATTACTCAATAAATATTGTACGAGCAATTTTAAGCTGTAAATACTCCTAAATAAGTAGGTAGGTAGCCTCTAGAGTCGTTATGTCTCTGCCCGTCAGATCTCATCGTTTATCGTTATTCCACATTCTCTAGGGGTGGGTAGAGTAACAGGGTCGTTGGCGGGGCTCCTGGGTTGTGGATCTGTGGGGTGCACACTCGGCTATTACCGAACAATGGACCCCTGACAGCCGATGAGGGGTGTACGACGACAATCTACCACTGTTGATATACATTACTACTTTGCTACCTGAGTAAGTTTTATTTTTTAACCGACTTCAAATAAAGGAGGTTCTCAGTTTGACCTAAGATAGTTTGTATGTATGTATGTTTGTCTGCAATTATCTCGCGTTAGGATGAACCGATTTTAAAGCGAGTTTTCATAAAAGTATTTGTCAGACTTAGAAGAAGGTTTTAGGCATAGGTATTAATTGACAAAAAAATGGAGGTTCGCACTTTTTACATCCAAATCGCAAAAAATAATATTTGATGTTCCATAGAAAAACTGTTATAACCCGCGCCCTAAATAAATAGCGTGCTGCTTTTCTAAACCAGTAACACACGGCGATTGCAAGCTGCAATGAAAATCAAAATGTAGAGTTCCTGTTGTCGCCGATAATCGAAACTGCCACATTTACAAGTGCATGGGTCGATGGATCACACTGGACCCTAAAATACGGCTGGTGTAAGTTCATTCGCATTTTTTTTCTACTTGCCAAATCGTTAGGGAATTTGAGATGGTAGTTTTAGGTGATTTCATTTTGTTTTGCGTAATCGGTTTTGAATTTTATTTGTGTGTTAAAGTAGTTAGGTAGTAAAAACTATGCTAAAGTTTACATGTGGAAAAAACTGGGTTTTGAAATAGAGGTGTAGGTGTATTATTTATCCCTTCATGTAATCCCTGTCTCAATCATCTCTCTCTTTTGGGTTTTCCAACAGTGATAATTTGTGGCTGAAGTTAAAGTACTATTTGTATAATGACACTATTGATCTGTGGTCATCATTTTAGTGTAGTTTTTTGTGCGTATGTATATTTGAGATTTTAACTGCTCAAACCTCCTCCTGTGATACCACAAAAGGTTTAAACTTCACCTGCCTCAATAAATCAAATTACTCAATTCTCAACACTCAGCCGTTTATTAACTCTCACCCAAACATCGCATTCATATTCAAATCCACCATTATTCTAGTGCATTATTTTGGTTTATCTGAATATTTAATTGCGTGACATTGTGTCGGGCGCCGCAACTAGCGTGACAGGCCCGTGACTGTCATGATTTTGTCACAAAAACCATGACAATCGTTCGGTCACGGTTGCTACTGCGAAGGAAACCGCCCTAAGCGTAGTAATTTTTAATTAGGAATTAAATAAACAAGTATTTACACATTTGGTGGTTTTACTGTTGGGTAGACTCAAAAATAAAACTTACAATATAAAACATTTCAAACAATTAATTTGGAAATAGCTTAATAAAAGTATTGTTTAGTAAACATCGAGTATAAAATATGACAGAGATCATTTCTGAAACGTTGTGATACCGATTCACGGAAGTTTGCAACGACTTGTCCAACCACACGTAATTAAATTTCTACTAGTGTTAATCCGTAAGTAAAATAGAATATGTGATATAAGCCTAATTATTTTCACAAGCAGATTTTCGCATGAATCGAACTAAGTACCTGTCACGTTTCAGGAATTGACTCCCATAAAGAATTACTCATTGCGCTGCACATGCGCCAAGAATGTCGTAATTGTTATTATTATTAAGTCTGTTTAATTTACTAAGTCAGCACTTTAGTAAGCTGAAATTATGAGTAGGATAGTTTACCTACCGAAGTGCTGACTTCTAATGGTGAGCTAAGCATAAACAGTGATATTCCACTGCTAGACAACAGCCTCCTCAGCTGTCTCCTATGGGGGGGTATTGCCCACAAACCAGATACAAAGATATTGCCATACTCGCCACGCTTGGCAGGTGGACTGGCAAGCACAGTCCAAGATGTTTATTTAATTCACAGGTAATGCTGTTGCCGCCCATTCTGTGGATAATTATCCCTTAGTCGCTTTCTGGGGTGATGATTGAGAATTGGTGTGATGCTATTCTAAAGCGGTATCACACGGCGAGAAAAGTACAGTAGGTAATAAATTCGTTAAATCGAATTGCTTTCCACGATACCACCGAAAAATCCCATTCGCATTTTGACCGATATGGTGTCAAACCGTTTACCCTTATCGCTTTATCCGGCGCCCATCTGTCGTGCTGCATTCACGTGCAGCAGGACAATGCAACCATTCATTCAGGAACTTTTTATCGAAAAAATACGGATTTTGACCCAAAAACATGCATTCGCGGTGTTGGGTTTAAGTGGGTGAGGGGGAAAATCGAAAAAAGTGGATTTTTATGATCAATCTTTTTTTTTTATTGGTGGCTTAATTGGTTGATCAAAGTAAAAAAGTATTATTACATAAAAAAGTGTTTAATCTAACCGTTTATTGTACACAGTAAAATACAGAGAATACAAAATAAAAACAATACACAACAGGTTACATTATTTCTAAAAATAAATCTCTTCCAGCAGACCTAGGGTAGCGAGATGATTAAGGTGAGGCAGATAACGTGTACAAAATAATAGTTTAGTATTATAGCTAAACTAATATAAAGCATATTCAAATGTTGTAAAAGCCACTGCGATCCGTCCGACTCCTATTATTGCTCAAATGGACTCTTAGTTTTCGATAGCTCCAGCCAAATAAAAGTTTCGAACAAACACAAACACCTACGTTTGTTTACTCTCCCTTATTCCTCAAACCACCCCAAATGCGAAGTCAATCTTTTGTCCCCGCCTGTACCCGCAGGAACGATGCTGGTCGTGACTGTACGCGCACCTGGCTTGTCTTGTTGCAGCCCATATACTCCGTGGGTTCATACAGGGTGTTATCAAACGGGGAACTTTCCTGAAAACGCTTAGGTCAGCTTGTCAAACTTACGTGAAATCAATTTTCACAGATAAATTTTAACGGGTTATTACTACAGACAGCAGATGTCATGCGAGTTATGCAAATTTAATTTTTTCTGTGTGGTTCTTACCGATGAATGCAATGTAAAAACAGATATCCCAGTTTACTCGAGTTTACACGTGGTCATACAACAGTGTCAGAATATTGGGAACTCAAATTATAATGAATTCGTCTGTATCGGTAAGAAGCCGTCAAAATTATATTCTAACTTTGATAAATTAATGTACACAACCGCGTTAGAGCGGGTAGCTATACCTAGTTAGTATTCTTAGGCGATAGTTTAAAATTGTACTTTCACCGAAAAATATAAATCAAAGCTCCCATAGAAAATTGTTTAGTCAGCATATTTTTTTTTGTACGGGAAGTCGATCTTTTTTATAGTACTTTGGTCTTTGATCCTTATAGAATGTGGTTCAGTTCGGGAAAGTCCGTCGTTCGGTACCATACTGTATACAGCCTCTAGCGCAGTGTATGAACGCAATCTGTATTGGACTGTACTCGCCGCCCCTAGTTCAGTGTGTATGACTGTATGGGCACCCTCGCGACAAGCCCTTAGGCCCTTTAGATTTAATTACTTGCTTTTGTACTTGCCGGTAGCAGACCCCAACCACTCCGCACTTGCAAACTTCTAAACTCTGTTTCCATGGGTAGTTTGTTCTACTATTAAGCAGACGGGTTGGTAAACTTTCTTTGAACGATTAGTTTCACTGTAATAGATTCTTGGCCTATGTAGATACCTACTACTATGCCATACACACAGAGGCCTATGAAAATAAATACTGAAAAAATAATCTTATAGCTAAAATAGACGACCGTCTGAATCGAATTTAGAAAAGTATTGTAGTCCCCATGTTTTGACATGTCAGTGTGTTACTACTTACTACTTTATATAGGTGGCGCTATGTGTCTCGATCACTCCTTGTTTTTTGATTTGCAAATGAGTGTCTATGTCGATCGCTCAATAAAATCAACTTTTGTGATATCATTTGTTTTCAAAGACCACCCCGTAGGGCTTCTCTAACTTTCATCTTTATTTTTTTTAGATTATTCGTAGGGTTCTGCATCAAGCTTTTAAAATATGATTTCTGCCTTAAGATGTCTTGTCTAAGAATTGAAGAGACAAAAGATTGAAGCAAAATATAGCTACCTACTTACGACGAAATCTAAACGTTTTCGCTGCCTACAAAAATCAGGGACTCGAAATGAATTTCATATTGCTAAAATCGCTTAGATCTGACAAATGACTGTCGCCCGAGCTGTGAAGGGGAGATGGTACTGATATGATTGAAGTTAGAGATGCTATCACGAGTATTACCGTTAATGGAACTAGATAATATCTTGTGCTGGAGAATACGCCCTAGTAGTTATTTTGTTCCAAAAAAAGAAAAGTATTTCATAAAGATTTTAAGAACAAACAAAAATCTATTTCTTGAGTGAAATGTGCTCCATAGTTAGCTGCCTCCAGTTCAGTGTCTAGTGTGTCTGTTCTTGGGAAAATTTATTAGCATGAATTGTTATTGATATTATTAATAAACTGGAGACTTTGCTTGACTTATTTGCTGTCATTCCCTTGCCTATTCCGTTCTCTGTCGGTGTCGGCTAACTAACCTAGGGGATTTGAAGTGGAACCAAGTTTTCATAGAGCAACAGCTATCTGACCTCTGCAACCCGGAGGCTAACCTGGCCCGAATCCTAGGCCAAGTCACATTCAAATATCATCTGAATTATATATATATTTTTTCTGTACTGCCATAAATATATTAGGTACCCAGAGTATAAAAACTCGTAAAAATGTCGCCCTTTCACATATTTTGTCAAAAAAAGGGAAATCACACAGTCCAGTGACAATACCCAGACAAAGCGTAGAGGTGTGGGCAAAATAAAAAATCCAATTTCTGAGCCAGGCATGCGTAATAATGACCTCTTTTTACCGGTGTAATCCGGATCAGATAGCTACGGGACCCTAATGTGATGCGCGTTTGATATTCATGATCATTCCCGGCGGATTCGTGATGGATTTAGGTAAGTAGGGTTTTAGGGGACCAATTTTCTGGTGAGGTCCAGTTTCTCTTTTTGATATTCGATAGCCTATTTTAGGCCCGTATTTGTAAATCGCACTTTACTCTGAGATCGATCTCAAAAGCGGTTTTGACAAATGTCAGTCAATACTATCAGCATCTCAAAGTCGATCTCAGAGTTGAGAGTGGTTAATAAATGTGTCTATCGTGACGTGGAACCAAACGTAAAGTTTTACATTTCGTTCGTAATCGTGCAACATGAAAGACACTGCCACTGCCTCCTACGCAATTTGATTACTATTCTAATTTATTGTCCTTAATTTGGACTACCAACATGTGTAGAATTTTTGTTTACACTCTACTCACCCTGCAAGTGATTTAGGTGTGATGTGTGAGTACAACTATTGGTGATGATGATTTAAGAGTTTCACTCTTGTCGATGTAGCGATCTCTAATCATCTTTTCTATGGACAACATCCTTTATGTCCCTGTAGCTTGTCACACCTACTTTCTCTTTTAGCTGGTCGCTTACCTTTTCCGTGCTCTTCCTCTTCTACGTTTTTCCTCAATCATCCCTCCATGAAAATTATTGGTGATTTGATGTGAACCGCCACGCCTCCCACAAGAGGCGTCACCTGCGCATGCGGTCCTAATATCCCAAATCCTAATTTCACGGCTCTCAGACTGCTAATTGGAAATAAATATTTAGCTGCACAATCGGCTTTTGATAGATGGAAGATAAATTGATTCGATTTGGTTTTAAATAGTGACAAACTTATTATCTTTTCATTTGGTTCGCTACTTTCGATTTAGAACTGAAATACTGGGAAGTGAGGGAAGATAAAGTATTTGATCAGAACCTTCTGAAATTACTCTTAAGTTTTTGTCGGACGTGGCGTAAATGAAAGTTTTTGTGGCCGTTTACGCTCTGTCTACCCCGCAAAGGATATAGGTAGATATGTAAGTATGTGGGAAGATAAAGGTAGGTAGGTAGATATAGGTAGTGAGAGGAAGAGAAAGAGAGTCTAAACTGCGTCTGATTTAAAGGTATATCTGACTCTGATAGTCGCAGAAGCCGGATGTTTGGGTCTATTTCTTTCGACAATTTATTACATCGATCCCAATTTGGTCAAAATAATGCAGAAAGATGCTTGGTAGAGAAATTGGTTCTGTATGCTTACTTGATTGCTTATTGCAGATTTTCTCTACACCTTTGTGTCAAAATTCTTCACTGTTTGATAAAACCTATATCGCGAGATAAGTCTTTCTACGGAACGCATCATTCATTAGTCTATTATAGTTTTAAAATTTTTGTTGATACCTGTGACGTTTGTGACCTTGGACAAATACTATGATATAAGGTCCATTTTCCTTTGTTTATTTATTTTACAAACTATACCCGGTTGTAGTTTCTATCCAAACAACAGTTGGTGATGATAAGTTTATAAAAATCTCTTGTAAACAAACAATATTCACACCTGTTAGGATCACTGCTCGCCAGCACGCGACTGCAAGTGCGAACGCGTGGCGGGTCGCGTGGCAAGTCGCGTGGCGGGTATCAGTTGGATTGGTTCTAAGTATCAGCTGTAGTGTAGATAGCCAGATTGGAATAACAAACATTGTACTTACTCTAATTTTTATTTAGGCTCTGTAAGGTTCGGAAAGACTTTATTTTGTAAAGATATCATTGTAACTGACTTTGACAAAATTTATCGTGACTACTAAGTCACAATAATATGAACCAAAATTATCGAAATCAGTTTGGGAGTAATAATATACGCAAGGCCAAAAAACACTTTTTCAGAAGTTTGTATAGACGAACATATGAAAATATCTTTTTCAGAAACTGGCAAGTAAATAAAATATTTCTATGTTTCCCACGCGGATTTTTATTGCGACAAGACAAGAGTGATTATAAAAATCGTGTGAAATGTTGAGCTCCCATACCATATTCATAATCACTATCCTAAATCCACACTTCAGCTTTTTAGCAAAAAGCGGCCCAATTTTAGGACCATCATGAATTCACGAGTCACCACTAGAAATGACACGCTCGTACTCAAGTGGGATCATAAATGGATAATGACAACAATTATACAGTATTTAACACTCATTGGCAGTGATAGGGTTAATATCACACTTCTGGTACCATCAAAAGTTGTGCTGAAAAGGTTCAAGTGTGTATTTAGGATAGGATATTTAGTATGGGAGATTTAATTTTCACACGGATTTTTGTATAAGCCACTTTCTAGTTATCCTGTTGTAGATAACGTGGGAATCATAACAGGCAATCCGTAATGGCTATTTCCGTATTAGTTTATCCATTAGTAATGAAGCCGTGTGATGCCGGCTTAGAATAGCATCACCCCATTTCTTTGCCATGTGTGTCGTAAGAGGTGACTAAGGGACACGAGGGTTTAATGTGTATTACAATGTTAGGCGACAGGCTGACAACCTGTCACTATAGTGTACGACTTATCTGCAACGACCCTCAAATATTGTCAGACGTGGCGATAACGACCGTATTTTTATGGCCGTTAATGCTCTGCCTACCCCGCGAGGGATAAAGGCGTGATATGTGTGTGGGTGTGTGTGTGTGTAATTAGTAATTACGTTTATTAAATAAAGAATTGTCGTATCGTTTGGTAAAAACATTCCAGATTTTTTTTTTCACATGGTGACTCTACTAAATAAGAGCACTGCCTTCGTATGCCATTTTATTTATAGGTGAGTCATTTCCATTCATTTATAGGTCAGTCAACCTTGTAGCGACCTCTGGTGGCTACAACATGAAGCTCACTCAAGTGGTTCACAAGCATACAAGACGCAACAGGAGTTCTCAACATATCGAAGAGATGGCGCCACGTGACAGAACAATGGGCCTGAAACGCGGTATCGAAGTGTTCACCGCGCAACGCATATATACAACTTCTAATCCGATCCAGGTGGACCCGTCGGTCCCCTGGCCACAACACCCGGCCAGGCGGGTAGCTACCCTTTTCCCGACACCACCTGGATTCCTCCTGTCACCCGCCATATTGGTGACCCCTACAATGGACTTCGCAGCCTTCAACCACACTTCAACCACTACAGCATGGAGCCAACTACTTCGTCATCAGCAACTACCACAGTCACAGCACCGGCGGCTTCACTGGTCCTCCTCATCATCCCGACTCACCGTGGACATTGGAACCAGGACGGCAGCTTCATTGGTCTTCCATCCTCATCCCGACTCACCGTGGACATTTGGAACCTACACTGCCTCGCCAAGCCAGACTGCATCATCACGCTACAATGACGTCATCAGCCCCACTACGCTCGCTTACGGTATCGACCTCCGGTCTTGAGGGGGAGTACTGTAGCGACCTCTGGTGGCTACAACATGAAGCTCACTCAAGTGGTTCACAAGCATACAAGACGCAACAGGAGTTCTCAACATATCGAAGAGATGGCGCCACGTGACAGAACAATGGGCCTGAAACGCGGTATCGAAGTGTTCACCGCGCAACGCATATATACAACTTCTAATCCAACCCAGGTGGACCCGTCGGTCCCCTGGCCACAACACCCGGCCAGGCGGGTAGCTACCCTTTTCCCGACACCACCTGGATACTTCCTGTTACCCGCCATAACCTCATGGCGCATATAATTACCAAAAGACGTTCAAAAAGTATCGATTTAAAGTTCAGCTTGCATAAGAATAGAAAAATCTGCCAAATCTCACTTTTACACTTTCACGCCTTCATAACTACACAAACTAGGTACATATTATTACAAAGTTAACCAAGTAACCATTCTACATTAATACCTTCTATCCACTTGCAGTCACCTGCCCGCCGCCCGCCCGGCGCGTGCCCGCAATCACTGCCGTATCCGTTGCATTCTTGCGGCGTGATGCCAGAAGGTGAAGAGGCGTTGGATCGTAAACTCAGTCACGTGCCCGGGGTATGATTAAGTGATAAAAAGTAGTCATTTGTTCGTAATGATGTTTTGATAATAATTTAGATTGTACTAAAGGCGACCATCGTTTTAGTCACACGTTTTCTATAGCTTGTAAAATAAACAATTGTTATTACAATTGAGTTACATTTCGCGTTTAGGTAACATCTGCAGCCGAATTAATGTTTTTTAAAAATAAATAATTAAACGATAAACATTTTAAAAGTTCTGTTATAATTAGTTGCATTTTTTAAGTAAGGTAGGCTACCTGCCACAGGAAAAGTTCTTCCTCAACGCTGGATAGTAGAGCAAATAATAAAAACATTTCATCGAAGTACCAGCTGAATATAGTACTTCAAACTAAAATAAGAATAACAAAAACAAGTACAGATGTGCTCTCAACTCAAGTAGTGACGTCACAGTTGTCTATACAACCCACTGGATCCACATACAACAGTTTGGTTGGTTTTCAATCAACTCAAGAGCTTAGGGATGGTATCCAAACTCGCTACCAAATGTTACAATCACTGTATGAAACACCCTACACATTATTTCACCCAGGAAATTGATAGATATCCATTGCTGTTTTTGTTAGACATAGTGATACGAGCTTAAACATACAAAGGCAATGTAATAGGCACAGTACAGCTTCTAACGTAAAGTTCTATTCACAGTCTTTGCTAGAAGTACAACCAGAATTAAATTGATTTTTAAACTGCATGGGTTGGCATCCACTATTTAATTTTAAAAATTTGTAAAACTAGAAAAAATATTCTGTAATTTTACTTTAGTCTTTACATAGTTTATCTGAACAAGACAGGAACTTAATCAATGTTTTTCTTTGAGATCTCCATATGCTTTTCCATACTGGCAGATCAAATGAGCTACTTTCTAAAACAACCTAAAGCGGTATTTTGTATGAAAATAGGAATGTATGACGTTGCTATTTTCGATGACGTCAAAACACTTAATTTTATATAATTTTTCTGTCTATTAATTCAAACTTTCAAATATTTCGAAAAATTCGAATGAAGTCCGTAGTATTTTTAGACAATAGTTTTTTCAACTTTTATATTTCATTAATGATTACATAAATTGTATAGATTCAATTCCCTTGAATTAAATAACTTTTTATGGGTCGGTATCACAGAGAAAAAATTACATTTGCGTCCAGTACGTTCCGTGTTTAGTATTTTGATCGTAACTGCAATACTTACGAATGCTAACTATCAATTTGACAGTGCAGTTAAACCCAAGGATTATGCGTCCCTATCTAAACCACTAGTGTGCCAATATTACCAATAGACGTACAAAAGAATTCATAAATTATTTATTAATATTTGTACAGTGATTCTGCGACTCCCTGCTATTTACTGACAAAACTACTTTGACCCCTGCAGTAACACCAGCAACCCCTTTACAACCCCAACTTTAGTACTACAGCAAAGGGGGTAGAAGGTCATGAGTCGCTGGCAGCATTACAGCGATCCGTAGCATTGTGTTGCAAAATTGACGCCTATTTTCAAAGAAGTAAGGTATATTTTGCTACACACTTAGAAGTTCTATCCTTAATAGTGCACTATGGCAGTTGGTCGGTGTATGCACCTAATTTGTGGTCCTGCCAATTCATCTCAGGGTGTTAGGAGTATGACAGCATCGATTTTATTAGCTTACTCTACCAGCTACTACTCCCTCTTCTGCTATGAATATTTTAATGGTTATTCTGTCTAGGAAGTAAAATAAGTACCTTTTTTAAAAAATGCATTTACATAGCTAATTATAACTTGATTTTGTACTACTTTGTAATACTTATTATTAAGATGGATCTTACATTTTTAAAGGATCATGCCCAGTCTTGTTTGGATGCTCGTCCTGTTTTTCATCAGTCTTGCGTCATCATATCACTTGCAGGCTTCGCATCAAAGCCATACTTATATAATTATAGAGTTTAAATAATGCTTAACATTTTAGAACAGAAGATGTTCTAATCAGGATTAAAGTTCTGGAGTTATTGAATGTTAAAATTGGGCATCTAAAGAGACAAAAATGCTGAAGTTTGGCTCTGTTTAGTGTATTTCGTTCTAAATTAATTATCTTCGGTTATAAATAAAATAATAAATAAATAAAATAAGCAGTGTAGATGCATTATTAGCCCATCTTAGGGCATTCTCTTTTAGCTAAAGTTATTGGCTCCTCACCGGCAATTTTAAAATTATCGTTTTCTTTTTTAACGAAACTTAAGCATGTCTATTAACTCTGAATTTATTTTAAAGCCCTCCAAATAAAGACTTCATAAAAACCCCAGCGATTCAATTTAAAAACGTAATACAAACAAACACTATATTAGCTTAGCGGACTAAACAAACACTAGCGACTGCCCCCGGGTTCGCTGATGAATTTTAAACAGGACAGACAAACAGACAGACAGACAAAGAGGCAATTAGCTCCAGGCTGTGGACGGACATACGATATCCGACATGTGGTGTTTGAGCATGTGTTTTTTTATAAAATTAGGGTTTTTAATATTGTGGTTATTTTATTTGGTACACGTGAGTCTATAGAAGAGAAAAATATAATAAGGGTATTAAAATTTTAAAAAAGACATACAAGATTCCGTAAATAAGGACATTCTTTGGGATAAAAGCTTTAAATAATCAAAGTCAAAGAGTAATAAAAAGAAGCAATAGGTAAAACATCATAGACAACAAATCGTCACCTGCTTCTGCGCGCCCATGATTTTTCATGTATATGAATATGACACCATATATGACCACTTAGAACACTCTGAGTATGACACATATGTAGGTTAACGGGTTAGTTAGGATAACATACTTTTGTAGGTTATACTCATGTACCTGTACTTTTCTATAACTGACAGTTTTACCAGTCAACTTACCCGCAGAATTTTGGGTTGTACATATTTTGAAATTATAGTTTTTTTCGCAATTTCACTATACCAGTATGTTTCGACACTTTCTATGCTACAGTTACCATAGCAGTTACTGTACATCTCGCAAATTATGTCCCCGATCCCTACCTATAGCTATTAGATTAATTTCTATGGATTACTAGCTTGTTAGTGGTGGAAGTGAGAGATGTGGGGAGATAACGGCTGGCGAATGCTTAATACCTCAGTTAATGTGATTGATTAAAATCACAGTTGATAAAATTTCATTTTACTACCTCTTCTTTACAAGTTTACATGGTAGTCTAGCTTATCGACCGACCTTAGGCCAAATTTTACGCATTTCTTGCTTTATATGAAGGTAAAAATCGCCTTTGTTTTTAAGTTTCTCTGTAACTGTATGTTTTTATGGTGTACAATAAAGAGCTTAATAAAAATTTGTCACTTGAAGGAATTTTGAAAATAATAAAGTTTACTTTTAATTTTTATCAAATTGATGGTTTGACGGCGACCAAATTTAACTTCTCAAATAGATTTTAAGTTTCAAAGTTTCAAAGTTTATTTATTCGACAATAATCTTAAGCCTATTACAAATTATACTTTGGGTCCCGCACTAGGAAATTCCTGTATCGCGGGAACCCGAGCAAATCATTACCAATTTAAATATTCCAGTAGCGAACCGTACTTTGAAGTTATATACATATATGTACAACTATTGTAATATTTTATGAAAGTAACAAAGAGTTTTGATTTCAGCGTTCGGCTACACTGTTTGCATTGGTGACAATACTCACAATGGTAACATACAGCTATTCAGCAAACGTCATGAATGGAAGCTGGAGGATTATGACAGCTCGCCCGCGGCCAGATCTGCCCACCCTTCGGAAACAGTGGCAAATCAAACAGGAGACCACATTGTGGACATAGTATTTTGGTTAGTTAAATTGCAACGTTTTTATGATTGAGGTAAGTAGTTTCATTATCTTCATTGTGATCATCATTATCACCAGTTTACTGCTGATCATTAACTTCTCAAACTTCACGCTGGTCACTAGAAGATGTGGTATTTTCAGTCATCCTGTGAAGATCATCGTTCCATCTAGCATGAGAGATCTCTGATCTCTCTACTTAGCAACATTAAAAAAATTTAAAACTATTTTGTGAGCTTAAAAAGTATTAGAAGT
Organism: Keiferia lycopersicella; assembly: GCA_029255805.1. Taxonomy (NCBI): domain Eukaryota; kingdom Metazoa; phylum Arthropoda; class Insecta; order Lepidoptera; family Gelechiidae; genus Keiferia; species Keiferia lycopersicella. Next base: position 320,802 of record JARACZ010000026.1, read on the forward strand.
TGTCAAAAGCCTGCTACTTCAACTAGGCGGTTTAAAAACTCTGACACTAGGGTTCACAGGTTCGTTGGACTACTCAGTGTCCCACACGAAAAGAAGAAGTTGCCTTCGATAGAGTATCTTTGGTGGTCTATAATAAATTAATCAGTGGAACGAATCTGTGCATTGTTGCCATTGGTCACGCGTCATTGCTTGCGTATGCGCATGACGACATAAAGGTGCGTGGAACGGAAGTGCAGTTCCGAAACAATCACAGCGGTAATTGCTAAAAACGTAAATTGATATTCTGGTGGCAAAGTCAAGATTGGGACAGAAGATTACTGGCTTCATTAAAAAAGCTACCAAATGCTCAAAGGGGATTCTTAACGTTTTTATTCTGTGACTTCTATAGGTTTCACTTTATAAAGACTACAAAAATAGACAACTAGAATTAAGACTTGACCTAACCTCATTTGATTTGAATTTATTCGTGAACTGTTCTTGACAATAATTTTCTTGTTATTTCTACAATTCAAAACTAAGTAAACCATTTTGCATACCTAATATTGCTACCAACGGTTAAAATACCGTTTGCAGCAAATCAATAGCTCTAACAATGTGACATGGCACCCGAATCATTGGACCAAATACAGATATTGAACAAAATAGGCCGTAACAAATTTCCAAAGCAAACATTTAGTTTTCGTAACTCGACACGAAACGGGTGCCCCCATATTTTAATACCATATAGCATTACCATTGATACAATTCCTATGATCTTTTCCATAGAGTTGAAAGTACAGTTTTTGGGGTGCAAAGGAGACTTGGGGAGATTTCTAAAGGTCTTAACAATACGTTAGCGTGGGGTGCGCATGAGCAGGAGCATTCACAACTTTTCGCTCTTTAGCGGCATTGTTCCAATTTGATTTATATTCATGTGTTCTCCGCTTTATTATTATTACACAGTAAATCAAGTGTGTAGTTCTCTTTCTGTTTAATTGCTGACATGTCAGTTGGAACGGGTGTTTGTAGATCAATTGGGGTAGTTTATTTCTGGGATATGCATCGTATAATATTTAGATTAACTACTCTTTGGTCTATTATAGATATCCGAAAAGCAATATTTTGTAAAAAATAAGTCAAGAAATCATTAGGAAAAATACAAAATATATTTCAAAAACTCTTTAAAAATATTACAATGTGACTAGAAACAAGCTTTGGTCTCATCTTAAAATTAATCACAAATATATTTTATTGTCTAAGCTTTAAAGTCTAACAATTTGTACGTACAATGACTAGCTAACGGTTCATATCTGAGCATTCACAATATTATGTCTATTATAATAATTCCTATAAAATCTTTGGTCATTGGTATAAAAATTGTTTTGCGTATAATCTTCATAGTTATTGTAACTTTTATCGTTATATCCATACATACTATAGTAATCGAAAGTATTCTGATATGACATCTCAGTCTTTGGGTATTTCTTAACATTATTGTTTTTAGCGTTTTCAAAAGCATTTTTGAATATTTCGTAGTTCCTTTGGTTGAAATATTCTCCATTGCTCATAACAGGGTGACATTCACCATAGTTAGGGGTTTCATATGTTGTTTGTTGGTAGAAATGTTGTTGACTCATATTTTCTCCGTAACTTGTAGGATTAGTAAAGAATCCGGTTCCTGTCGTAGAAGTTATACAATTTCCACCTTTATTGTTAACAGATACAGTCACATTTCCAACGTTTATCAGCACACCTTCTGTTGTTTGCATGAAATTAGATCCATTAGGGAAGGGTTTGCTAAAACCTTGAAATTCTCTATAGCTTCCATCATTGTTGTCTTTATTTGAGGAAGTGAATATGTCTCTGAATGCGTCTTTGTTAATTTTCTCTCCAACTGCGGGTATACTTTGTACATTTTCATAGTTTGAAGAGAATCCCTCTGGGTTTTCTCCTATGTTATCAAGGGCTTCTAGAGTTTGACTCAGAGCAAATATGTAGTTGTGAGCAAATCTTAGCGTTTCTATCTTTGTAAGTTTTGTATCTTCAGGGAATGTTGGTAAAACACACCTTAGTCTATCTAAAGCTTCGTTTAACATGTGCATTCTGTTTCTCTCTCTGTCATTGGCTTTCATCCTTCTGTTTTTCTTAATTTTCAATATCTGCGTTGGGCTCTTGCATCTCGTCACTCGGTTCTTCCCGTTAGCGTATTTCCTCTTTGGTTTGTTTGGGTCTTTCGGTTTTCTCTCCTTCTTGACTGGTGTAGACGTGTTCGTTTCTTTCAGAACTTCATCAAAGGGTTTTATTTCTGGGTTTTCGATGGGTTGAAAAGGGAACTCATATTCATCACTGAAGAGTTTTCTCCTGACGGTATCTTTGACAGGTGTGAGGGAGATGCCAGGGTCTACTTCTGTCTTCAGAGGAGTGCTGTGGGCTGAACTGGGGGTGTTCAGGTAGTCGGCGTAGGATCTGTCGAAGCCAGAGTCATTGCTGCAGATGCTGTCGTTGATGTCGCAGTAGTCTTCGAAGCTGGTGCTGAACATCGTGATCTGCGGAGAACAACAAAGTGAGTTGAATAGTAGCACAGTGAGTTGAAAAAACGTATTAAAGGACATATTGTATACATTCCAGCTACAGTAAAGGTGAACACAGACTTATCGGCGGCGAATGAACCGAATGCACCAAACGAATCGAACGAATTGACCGCGCCGAAAGAATAGTAAAAACTGCCTCTATTAAGCCAGTATTACTCATTTTTGTATTGATAAAAGTAAAGAGGCATTGCTCTGTCGCACTTAACTGTCAGAATACAAGCGCATTCGACCGAACCGAATCCGGTAATGTCATCCGAATTTCGGTCTAGGAATTCGGGATCCTGTCGGATTTGACTGATCCCATCGATGTGGCTCGGGCAACTGTGCGAGATTTCACAGGATTTCACATAAAGAATTCTAAAAATCGGTTCGTTTGCCGCTTGAAAGTGTAAGTTCACTTTACTACTAAAAGTCAACTACAACCACGATTATTTTAGCAGTAATTATCCCCGCAAGCGGAAATCACGACCGGAAGTAGGAAGTGATAAAGTTCAACTGACTTTCCGTAACACATGACCAGCGTGGTCACGCGAGCTAGGGGGCGCCACCTGTCTACGTTTGACGTGAAAATTGAACCAGAGCAAACACAGGGGTGCAGTTGCATGTTTTATGACTCTTAAATGGATGTAAGTGAGTTGTAGAGTTGAACAAGCTTTTAATTGTTTTGGTTTTATTATTACTCTTTACGCTAGTAACAATATAATATCATTGTTACTCTACATTCAAAAATAAAAGAATAATGTGTAGCATTTGTGCCAGTATCAGATTTAAATAGTAATGTTTTACTACGCCACTTTACATTAAAATTTGTCTAACCTACGCATAAAAAATTAATATGACTGCAAATCAAAAAAATACTGCAATGACATCTTCTATAGATTGTACTTCGGAGAGTGTGCGCGTGAGCTGCACGAGCTCATACCACCGTCTCCTTTCTTCCATCGGACATCCAGACGCACGGCCGGCTATCATCCGTTCTTAGTTGAAATACCCACATTACGCACTAAGCGCTTCAAAACATCTTTCATTATGCGCACGGCTAAAGAATGGAATTCCCTGCCTGCGTCTGTATTCCCGAGTGCATATAACCTGAATCTCTTTAAGTCTAGAGTGAATAGGCATCTTCTGGGCAAGCTCGCTCCACCGTAGATCCCATCTCTGCTCTAGGGTAAGATTGGGGTCAAGAGTAAGCCCATCATAGATAAAAAAAAAAAAAAATGACAAGAACAAACAATTATTTTATTTTTAAATTGTCTAAACTTTACCGATTTTTTAGTTCTATGAAATATGACACATCGCTTTTAAAATGATGTATGTCATAAATATACTTGACAGATTCAAATGCAGGTGTAAGTACCAATCATTATCTGCGTTACAAAGTTAAACACACCCCGTCCGTTGTATATTTTCCAGTAATTAGTAATCAATCACAATGATCAGCCCCTCGTGAAGCACAACCAAGCCACGCGTCCGGCACGCGACGCCTACCATCGTATGGTACCGTACCATACCGCCCACTCTACATAGTTTGAGAAATACAAAAAAATTCTGCAAATATTTTAAGGGGTGAATCAGTCAATAAAACTGAACAACTTTTCCCAAAAAACATATGTCGAAATATGAGAAAATTTTTTGGGCCTCCCATACAAATTGACTGGGTCGGTCGGAAATATTTTGTATGGGAGGTCCTATGTTCCTAGGAGAAAGTTGTTCAGTTTCATGGGCTCGTTTACCCCTTAAAATATTTGCAGCTAATTTTGTTACACCCTGTACATACATGCATACCTACACATATATGGCGCCTATATCCCTTGCGGGGTAGACAGAGCTTAAACGACCGTAAATACTGTCATTAACGGCACGTCTGACAAAAGCTTAGGGACAATTTTCAGGAAACTATGTTATTTATGTATTACCATAGTGATAGTTTGTCAGCCTGTCGCCTAAAATTGCAATACACATGAAACCGTCGAGTCGGCTTCTACGAAACAAACGGGAAAGAAATGGAGTGATGCTACTCGAAACCGACATTACATGGCAATCTAGGTGCACAAGGTGATAGCAAAAAGGGTAGGTCTAACAACCCGCAAGGAAATCTATAAATCTGAAAAGCTTTATTGTATTTAGTTCTTCACATAATCGTATTTTACTGTTTATACGAGTAGACGTTATTAAGTGGTTCGAAAATAAATTAAACCGACTACTAGCTTATTTTAACCAGTTTAACGCACTTGTTACTGCCACTCCTAGGCACGCGTCAGGCACGCGTCAAACACGCAACTCTACAAATTATGGCCAGTGTATCACGAAATTACGGAAGATCAGACTCATTAAGAGGTCTTGAATGTACTGAAAGGCTTTTTCGCGTCTAGTGCCGACTTAAAAATAGCATCACGCTAGTTCTAGCCGTGGGCAAAAAAGCGACTAAGGGATAATCGTCAAGGGTATGGGGCAACAGCATTCCCTCTCGATGCAACATGTCACACTGCGCTCGCTAATCAGCCAGCCAAGCGTAGTGGGTCTAGCAATGTGGAGGACCAGCAATAGACTGTTGTAGGTATGGTTAAGGTAAGAGTTATGAGGTTTTAAATATACTGAAAGGCTTTTTCGCGTTGACGACTGATGTATCTATATTAATGCAAAGTGAAATCATTGAATTGCTATCTGAAAGTATTTGGATAATGGATAAAACAGAACCACTTTACTATCCATTATCCAAATTAAAAAAGTTAAAACGCATATCGCACGTGGCGTACTTAGTATATGTCTAAAATTACCAATTTTTGTCAAATTATTTGTTTGAGATACCTATACCGATGATGTTTGAAGATTTTAAATAACTTTTTGCAGTCATTGTTACCTATATTTGATTCTCAGAGCTTTGAAACACTGTTATCGTTTGAATTATGTTCTTAACCTCATTTGATAGAACGTTGTTACTTACAGGTATGAATTTCCCTCGTTCCTCTCCTACTCCATTCCCGCAATTCCTCCACTCACACCACAGCCACTAAAGCCCCAGTCACACTGCACTAACGCTGCGTCACACTGCGCGGGCGGCGGCGCGTGCGACGGTCGCTACACTGCGGGCTGGTATGGGAGACAACAAGGTATATCTGTAAGGGGAGGCTCGGAGCCAGGACACGCCCACTGGCAAGGGCTATGAGGGTCGTAGAGGTTAGGTTTTGAAGAGTTCTTGTACCAATAGTTTAGCGATCGATTCTAGTTGGACCTGTTGTAGTTTTTATTGTGAACGACCAGTCGAGCAGACCACGAAGTAATTCAAGCCGCTTTCTTACTTACTCATTTGTTTTCGGAAAAATTAACTTAACTTATATTATGGTATTCAGGAAAAAATCAATTTACTACTAGTGACAAAATTTTTTAGACTATACTTTTTGATACTCAAAAGACAGCTTTGATTGTATACCACTGGTTACTTTTACAATTTGATTATTTAATTAAAAGTATCAAGTAATACTTTTATACTCCAGAAAATAGGTATTGATATGTATCAATATCCATATATAAAAAAAAAAAACATTTCAAGCAAACCAATTTATTTCTATACTTCATACAATATCGCGCTCTACATTGTACAGTCCGCCGCGCAAGTAAAGCGCTTGGCGCCTTAGATTGTCGCTGTGACGCAGAAAATTACTGCAAAAAATGGTTCGATTATTTCACCTGCATCGTTATCACTCCATCCACTTCAGACACCTTCAATGTAAATAAGGATAATCTCGATTATCTATTTTATTGTGACCAGGAATGGCAAAAATCGGCCACGGTTTGCGATACCCTGGCAAACGTGGTCAATTGTGCAAATAAATGTGAATATAGGTGTATTTTGTAAATATTTGTTTTTGGATATTGTTTTGTGGTTGTATTTGTGGGTAATTTGCACCCAAGCAGTCACAAGTTCGGTCGCGATAGCTGCGCCCGCGCATGTTCTAGACTGTACACGCGTCGCAATAGAGCTTACGCCCGCGTAGCACTTTGAAGCTACGCCACGCACTATGCATTCGTACCCTAGTACCTACTTTGGTTTGGCATGTAATGTCTATTCTTTTTTTTATTAATAACAATAAAGGTATTTTAAAAATATCTTAGAAATAAATATGTTTTTGAATTCTCACGTGTCCGAATAAACCTTTGCAGAAACATTTCTGTATTAAAACTTCTAAGTATTAACACCTTCAATACCTGTTAAGTAATATGATGCTTCCTTAGGCAATGGAAACGATTATACCAAGATCGGCTCATCCAAATACGTTAACTGCCGCATTGCAGCGCAATACCTCACAGATGTCAGACTTCTATATATAATTTAACTTTGAGCTTAATATATTTTTTGGTAATATAAATTCAGAGTACCACAAAAGACCGCCAATGTATTTGGATAAGCAGGTAGCGTAACTATGCTTAATGGATGTAGTTATTTTGAATAGGAACTACCATTGATAAGAAGACGCGGTGCCTACGTTTATTATGAGGATACCTATATTAGCTAGGTAGTCATCATCTAAACAATATTAATAGCGAAAAAGACTAATATTTGCAAAACAATATCTATTTCTAATAATTGGTTAATATTCACACAAATCACTGTTTTTATTTGCCAATCGCAATATTACTACTCCCAATCTTAATAAAACAAAGTATTGCAAAAATTAATATCACTCTACTGATATCATAGATAGAACACATGTTGCGTTCCCATGATATCAATCTACATATTAAAATACGAAACTATTCATTTGTTTAGGTATTTATCTTAGTTACATATAACTAGCCAGCGCTTTGAGCATTATTATTAACTTATTTTATTTCATTATTTATATATTATATATATTTTATTCTATTTTCTACTCACATTTATTGAATAGTGCTTTGACAAGTAAACATCTGAAATCTAATATGACTGCAGCAATGATGTAGCTGTCAATGTAGAGTCAAGATAACGTCATATAAGTTGACTTCATTTCAAGATACACAAGTGATATCATGTAATCACTATTCAATGTTATAGAAGTGCACATTATTAAAACGAGTCCTATGAGTATTTTGAATTCAGAACCTTTCTCATACTGACAAGTTTTTAAGTTGCAATTTTGTTTTGTACACTAATACAAATTTAAACTAAATTTCTTTTTTATGATATTTTTAGATTCACGTAAGTAGGTAGGTATCTAAAGTTCTATATAACGTTTTATTATGTTTAATAAAACCATAAATTACGATCAAAGTTCCTGTTAAATTTTTGCAGCATCTCAAAAATAGCATTTTATTCACCCATTTTCGCCCTTCGATCGTGCCCTTCGCTATAAAACGCCACCGTTTAGTTTTCTATAAAGAGTTGCGCCGTCATTATTTACAACCCTTTCGGATAAGCCCTTAACAACAGTACTTTTTAACATTTTAAACTTTGCACCACAATGGATGATGCATCGATTTTTTTTTACCAATAAGGGATTAAGGGCAAGAACCTGCCTTTGTAAATGTTTTAATATTTAAAAGATTAGCGTCATGTAGTGTATTTAAGTGTAGGTAAATATTGGCGGTATTAAAATGTTTATATTTATATGTTTGTACGTTATATCCTAGGTAATAAAAATGTCAAGTATGGATGAATTTTTAGTTTTCTATACATCTCAGAAACGTCACGTTCCTCAGTCATGACTTGAGGATCATGATAAAGGTAAATAAAAAAAGTTTAATTATGCCGTCAATCAGGCTAATTGTAAAAGCTTCCAGGAAGAAAACTCAAAACTTTCAAGAAGCCAATGCCTTGTTGTTTTTCATCAATATGGTCTCCCAATAAGGTTACGTCAAAGTTATACATAAAAAATCTTTAGCCTAAAAATTAAAACTAGATTTTACGCATTGATTGAGATGATATCTTTTAAAACTATAAGACATTATAACGGGTTTTAACTCACGGTAGGGATATATCGAGCACCCAATATTTCGGCGATGTTGTTGATAATAACCACGGAACCTTAAAATCAAATGATATCTTTTGTTTTATAGCATCATATAAATTTGACAAATATCGTGGAAATTATAGCTGAATTAAAAATCTTTAAAGCAAACACTTTGATAAGCTTGAAACGAGGTGGTAATTATCACATCTGGCCGACGACGACGCTGCGCTAAGTCCGCAGAATTATGCTCGGTGGCAGCGCGGTCGGAGCTTGCCTGTTTGGACCAGTGAGGGGCGCGTGAGCATAGCCAGGGTACTAGGGTTGTACTAGTAAATCTATCGAAATGTTGGGTTATCGACGAGACATATATACACACACAAATCACGCCTTTCTCACTTGCGGGGTAGGCACAGACTCTACGGGTAATATGCATAATATCTTTTCAGCTGACAGTGCCCGATTTCGCATACATTGAGTTTAGGTATTGTAATCACGCACACACATTTACCAGCTATGTTTGCTAAGGCCGTTCTCGCACTTAATGCAAGTTGGCACTGCGTCAATAGCGGTTTTATTATGGAAAAAGATGATTTTAGTATTGATCTGACAGACGCAAGCCGTTACGCGTTATTTTATGCTGCGTCGTGCGTTAAGTGGGAGAACGGCTTAAAAGTTGGGCCCAGCTGTTGGCAGTGTAGTGTAACAGTCTCTTCGGCTAATAAAGTGTTGGTTTGCGCCTATATCAAGCCTATGACTATCTATAGTTTAGTATTGAAATGAAAGTTAGCATGGGACTCAACTTCTCTCAAAATTCTTTGATGTCATATTCAACCGCAGATGTATAGGTAGCTAAATGAAACCTCTATTGAAGAGAATCGATTAACAAATTAAATTATATTTATATTTTAGTATATATATGTAGTTATTATGTATTATTTTTAAATACCGCATTTTGTATTAAATATTGTGCACGGTCATCAGCCTCACCTTATGCTATCTCTCTACCGTAGGACTGCTGGAAGAGATTTTAGAAATAAGTAATGCCTGTTGTGTTTTTTATCTAAATGTGATTGTCCTGTGTTTTATCGTTTGTGAAATAAACAGTTAAATAATAAATAATAATAAAAAATACGGATTTCAGGTTCCATCGATATTTTTTCGAAAACCTTCCCAACTCTACAAACTCTTAACCCTTCCCTATACACATGTAGAGGCACATTTAATGCATTCATGGGCTCTCGAGCGTGGCGACTGCAAAGTAACTAAACGTTCGCCCCACTCGGGTTTTTTTTATTTATTATTTTAGAGAGAGTTATAATTTTGAGATTTGGGACGCGAGGGGTCGCCACGAGTCGTTTGTCAAACGGGGTTTACTTTTACACCTGCTGGATTTGACTTGGTTTTGTAGTTGGTAGTTTTTTAACAATTAATCATCATTATTTTCATTAAAGCAGTAAAAGATGCAGGAACATTTGTCCTCCGAACAGCCATAATCATTTCACTCAACTTAAATGAGGTAAATTGTTATTCCATTTCTTCTAAAAAGCTCAAATAACGTTTTGTGATACATCTGTCCAAAATTTTTTGTTATCGTCCACACCCACAAGAGTCCACTGCTGGACATGGGACTCACAACGCTTGGCAAGCGAACTGGCTAGTGCAATTGGTGCTGGAAGTAACAGGGTGAGCTGATGGTCAGTCTCCGGATTCATCCCTGCCTAAGCCCAAATTACAATGCTGAAAAACGGTAATGTTACAAATGTGTAGGTACCTACTTACCTACCTACCGTGTGCACCCATGAAAATACCGATTTAGTCAATAAGATCCAGGCAATACCGTTGAACCCTTTCGCTCTATTGGCGTGACACAATTTGTCATCGTTTTACTAGAACGCTATTGGTGCGTATCAGACCCCTTAGCAGCTAAAGCATTGAAATGGTCCTTTATAGGCGATGTCAAGGTCAATATTGCCACTAATCAGGTGGAATGTGGAACTAATCGTACATTGCGTCTATCAAAACGAGCGGTCGGTGATAAACTCGGGCGGATCGCACATTTAACGCACGACGGAGCGCTAAAACTTCGCAGCAGCGGTGAGTCAGATCCATACTAGAAATGTCAATCCCCAAACTAAAACCACACTCGACGGACGACGCTGCGATAGCGCAACGCTTTTAGTATGGGTATTGACATTTCTGGTATAGGTCCGACAGATCGCTGCGATATTTTAGCGCTCCATCGTGCGTTAAGTGTGCGATCCGCCTAAGCAATATTACTTCACAATTATAAAAAAAATATTCAATGTGTATTTGCCTTGAAGACAGTAAATTTTATTTGTAATATTTACAAATTATCATCTTTATAGGACAGGATTCGTTTCTTTGTACATATCCAACCTTGTTTTCGGCCGCCGCCGTATTTCGGCCGTGCTTAGTAAGATGAGTCTAAATCCGAATAAAAAAAAATATATCCTATTCTATATCCCATGGGATAGGATTTCCTCATCCTTGAAATGTTTTCAGTGTCGTGTACCTTCTAGTATAAAAATTTCAAAATCGCATATGACCCGTGCGCCCGATTAGTTATAAAAAATGTTTCGTTCGCGGTGCGTATGCGTGTCCGATCAAATATTTACAATATTTATTGCCCGTCGATACCAACAAAAGGGTTGTGCAATAAAAACTTGCACAAATCGCACGCACCATTAAACTATTATTCCTACCTATAATTTTATTATTAGTTTAGTACTTAGAACAGCAGTGCGTTGAATAGGGCGGTTGTACGAACGAGGAACAGTTTAGGTAGATCGTATGGCTGAGAGAAATTATGTGTACACCTACCTAATGTCCCTAGAGATAACTAGAATCCCCTCAAAAACATTAATATATAAAAAAAAAACAAGTCTCGCTACTGAGCTGTTCAACCGTAAAAAGGTATGAGATCCATTTGAAACCAAGTCGGCTATCGATTTGTTCATTCCTCACTTAAGAGATATATCTTAATTAATTACGTAATTAGTTAATAAGCATTATTTTATAGTGACCATTTTAATATAATAAATTTTACAATAAATTGAATGACTTAGCCATCGCACTAGAACAGAAGGTTAACGTGTAATACATATTAAAATTAATACATTCAGTGCGATTGCCAAGTCATTCAATTTATTGTAAACATTAAAATATATATATTGAAAATACTAATATGGTCAATATAAAATAATGCTTATTAACTAATTACGTAATTAATTAAGATATATCTCTTAAGTGGGGAATGAACAAATCGATAGCCGACTTGGTTTCAAATGGATCTCATACCTTTTTACGGTTGAACAGCTCAGTAGGTCACCGCCGGTTCGCGAGAGAGCTTGAGTGAAAAGCAAATTTTGAGAAAATTCGCGTTCACCCAATTTACCACTACTATTTCTACAACTCTGGTGAACTATAGTCTAATCTAACAGGTTAGACGATTTTTCACTGAGTTCCTTACCATTAGCATTTACCAGTGAGAGGTGGCGAAAGGTACCGTGACATTAATTTCGGTCGCCACCTTATATTTTTCCCGAAAACAAAACGATAGCGTGTTTTAGAAACTAACAGCGACATCTGTGATAATTTTGCTGGACCAAAACAAAGTATTTTAGGAGCGACAGCAAAATATAACTTGGTAAACAGTACATTTCTATGGAATTACAAAGTTATTTATGCTATCGGTTTATCTAGAAAACTGCATTGAAATTGCTAGCTTTTTAAGTTTTTCCTTGATTTATACACTAAACCCAAATTATATTCTAAATTAGAAGTCTCTATGTCTGCTAGAAGTACCTTAGAATTTTGATGATCGGTCAGTGAGTGAGTCAGTGACAAAATTAAGAACTTTGACTAGCTATAATTCCTAAACCACTGGTTCAAAGTCAACGAAATTTGAAATATACCGTATCTACAGGGCTTTTGATTGATTCCTGAAGTTTCAAGTCTTTTGTTTTATCCACAAGAAAGTTATAAGGTGTTGAAAATGGCCTGAACCGCTTCGAGAAAAGGATGGTACGGCTGTGCCGCTTTCTAGCTCGACTTGGCCGGGGCACTGCCGTGCCCCCAGATATGTCTGCAGAATATAGGGAACAACCTACTACTATACATGTTGTTAGGAAAAGTACTGAGTTTCTTTCATGGGATCAATCAGCCTATGAAACTGAACAACTTACCTACCCAAAGGAACATAGGTTAAAATATGGAAAAAATTTTTGGACATCACATACAAACTGACTAGGTCAACTGGTATTTACGTTTTAGAAAGAAAGAAAGAAAGAAAAAATGTTTATTTGTTACCAAATACAGCAGTTACCAAATATGCCAGTCATTAAAAAAAGATATAAACAAAAGGGTAACAAAAAGGTACCCGCTCAGCTAATGCTTTAAGACTGCTTATACAGCACTCTCAAAGCGCTGGTCTTCCGCGGAACCAGATTCACAGCAAGTCAGCAACAACACCTAATTCACAATTTAAACAATTTCTTAAGTATGGGCAATAAAAAAAAACGTATTTTGACCTATTTTCCTCGGGAAAATTTGTTCAGTTTCATGGGGTGATTCATCCCTTGAAACGAACTCAGACCTTTTCTTAACATCCTGTATAACTAGGTAGGTGATCAAATTGATCGATGATATAACTTTTAAAACTGACTAGTTAACTTTAAAATTAAATAAATAAGTAAATAATAAACAATACCTCCCGTGAACCATGGTAGTGTATCTACAGTTTTGACCCGCGTTTACTAGATACCTACTTGCTGTGTGGTTTTGACGGCTAGCCGTGTGATGCCGCTTTGCAATAGCATCACCCCATTGCTACCCGCGGAAGTCATAAAAGGCGACTAAGGGATCTCTCTATCTCTTTCTCTTCGTGTAGGACACCGAGTCGTCGAACGACCCAACGACTGAGGGATGAATCCATGAAACGGGCAGCAGCGTTCCCTGTGAATACCTATCTATCTACAATTACAATACATTACTGCGCTCACAAATCCACAAATGACAACACCCCCAATTTGGGGGAGACCCATGTCCAGCAGCACTGTTGGGGCTATAGAAGTAGAAGTACCAACTACCTACTAGCTCAAGCTGTTTAACGACCCTATAGGTAGGTACCCAACCAATTATATAGATTAATAGGCCTTTGACGTGGTTCTGCTACGGCCGGCATCTAGTCATTAGGTAATCATAAAACACAAATAGGATCGAAAGCATAACGTGACCTCCGATTCCTGCGAAGCACAAAAACATCGTTCTCAAAATTAAAAAGCAGGATGTAAAATGGCCTTTTCGCACAATGTTTTATTTTTGAACGAATGTACGTCAAAAGTGCGCTTTATTTGCGCGATTGTACGACTTACAAAAAGTAAAAAAGAAGTAATAAGTTTGAAGTCCGCATAGTCCGTGTTATTCTTATTCATTTGTCATATTTATGACACTAATTTAGCGATCAAATAAGCGACATAACCTTGAAAATATCTCTGTTTTAGCTGTTTTACTAATTTTATTATTTTATTTTTAACTTATATAACAGAACTCATGGTGTACTTAGTGTTAGATATGTTTTACCTAATCTGCAAATCAATATAGGTACGCTCTTTTTTCGCTATGAGTTGTAGTGCTCTTCATAAACTTCATCAAAAGTCTATATAAGTTTTTGTTTACTACTTTGCATACATAGTATTGGTAGTGATTGTAATTATGATAATGAGTTTTTCATTCATTAAGCAACTGGTGAGGGGAGTAACGCGACCGCTGCTCGGCTCAAAGTCCTTTTCTACAAGTGCTATAGCCATGGTATGTGTTTCTTTGTATAACTTAGATTATTATTATTGTTATATTTTGTTGAATATTGTTATATACCTATTGTTGTTGCTTTTGGTGCAGTGTGATGCCGGCTTAGAATAGCATAACCCCATTTCCTACCCGCGGATGTCGTAAGAGGCGACTGAGGGACTTCAGGGTTTCAGGTGTATTAAAACTTTTGGGCGACAGGCTGACAACCTATAGTGATACACAAATAATCTCAAACGGCCGTTGACGCTCGTTACAGCCGTTACCGCTCTGCCTACCCCGTAAGGGATAAAGACGTGATTTATGTATGTATGTATTTTGTTGCAAAAAGTCATACTATGTAATTTATACTATGTAGCGCTACTTACTACATATCTATATAATTTTTGGTTGAAGTGCGCTTAGGGGATCAGCCATGCCAATAACGTTTCAAAAGTTTTTCTTTAACCATGAATGTTAAGTAGGTATATTATATTGCACAGTATAAGAACCGCTGAAAGTCCAAAATGTCTAACTCAGCCTGAGTTTGACTGTACTCTTGATAAGCCTAACTTTAGATCTTAGCTAGCTTTAACTCTTAATAACTTCTCTTCATCTTCACAAAATCAATACCTATGGCTGCTCCTGGATGTGAGATTTGTAAAGTTTAATGTAGGTAGTACTATAAGTATATCAATAAATGGTAGGTACCTACAAGTAAAATAACTTAATTATCATTGAAATAAAGTTGATAAAATGTGTCTGATTATCTGCTTAAGATAGGGAAAGATATAGAAATTATAATATGTTATGTAGAAATGTGTAGGTATATAATAAAAATAAACAATGTTTTCGCTTCACATTATCTTTTCAACCTTTGTCCTATGTTTATGATTGTGGCGGTTAACAGCATTCAACACAATTGCCTAACTACTACTACAACAGCCACAACAGTCTACTGCTGGACATAAGCCTCCCCTATTTGCCTAAATTCCCTAGAAACTAAGCAATTGTAGGTACTTTGTGAATGTCAGACGTGGCGATAGCGACCATATTCTTACGGACGTTAATGCTCTGCCTACCTCGCAAGGGATAAAGGCGTGATTTGTGTGTGTGTGTGTGTTGTGTATGTATAAGGTATTAGCTGCAAATATTTTAAGGGGTGAATCAGGCCATGAAACTGAACAACTTTTCCAAAGAAACATAGCTCGAAATATGAGAAAACTTAAAAAATAAATTGGACCTCTCATACAAAATTGCTGACCAACCATTTGTATGGGAGGTTCAAATTTTTTTTCATATTCCGACCTTGTTCAGTTTCATGGGCTGGTGCATCCCTTAAAATATTTGCAGCGAATTTTTTTGCACCCTGTGTTGATTTTATTAACTTTTACTTCAGCTTGCATCTACACATAATAATAATATGTATATTGAATTGCACAAACTATTATCTTCCAGACTGAACCAATAGTGACGGTGAAGCAAGGCAAGCTGAAGGGCAGCAAGCAACATCTCCTGGACGGCAGCCCGTACTACAGCTTCAAGGGTATTCCCTACGCACATGTTCCAGCGAGATTCTTGGTAAGCATACCTACCTAGCTTTTAAATATTTGTATGTAGCATCACCCAATTATTCCCTCGGGCGTTGTAAGAGGCAACTAAGGGACTTGAGGGTTTCATGTGTATTACCACATATTACAACTTTAGGCGACAGGCTGACAACCTGTCACTACAGTGATACACGAACCATCTGAATGGGCCCTCAATACTTATCACAAGGGATAAGGGCGTAATTTGATTTGTGTATATGTTTTAAATATTTTGTATTATAGGTACTATTTTGGTCTTTACCTAATATCTACCTTAATAAGAGCTAGAGCCCGATAAAACCTTTCATAATTAAATAAGTCTCTCTTCTCTTTTTGTGTGGGACACCAAGTTGTCCAACGACCCGATAAACCCTAGTGTCAGAATTTTTCAATCACCTTCTACAAGTAGCAGGCGTCTGACGTGGTTGTGTAACGACCACCGTCTAACTGATCATAGCCACGGGGACCGACGGCTTCATTAAATAAGTACTTACTCGGGTATACACATGCTTAGACTTTGCCTCTGACTTGTCGTCTAGTGATAAATACAGCTTATGAAATTTTCATGTAACAAGAAATGATTGAAAAGAAAAGAATTAGAAGAAAAGGTATCAATGGGAATCTCGAAAGAAGCTACATTTTACTCTAGTTTAAAGAGTTAAGTACTTGATACCTACCTATGTATATTCTCACATGACTAGTGACATGCTGTGTGGTCAGCCTGGCCAGCCCTGAGGCAGTGCCTTTATTTTTATTTTTTTATCCCACTTGTGCCGCGTTACTACTAGGAATATAATTTTTTTTAAAAAGAAAAAATTGTGCCTGATATTTTTCTCTTTTTTACTCGTACAATGACTAATTTCATTTATTCAGTGACAGTAATGATTCTTCGTGAATCTACTTGGAAATAAACAATTGCCATCTTGAAAATCTTGAACTATTTTTTTACAGTATTATATTGGTATAGTAGTTAGGTATGGTATGGTGTATAAGGTACATCTTGTACCAAGTAATTAGGTCGTAGTCGTAAATACGTACGCCCAAGTAGTTAGGTAGTTAGCTACTGCTATGTATTATTACTTAGTGTATGTAGTCTTTGTTCCTTTATTCCAGGCCCCCATTTCTTCTCAGCCTTGGGAAGGTGTCTACGAAGCGACGAAACACGGTCCCAAGTGTCCTCAATATGATCTCACCATGAGAAAGAATGTTCACGATGCAGATGAGAACTGCTTATTTCTCAACGTTTATACGAAAACTTTGAAAACAGACGCTAAAACCCCTGTGATGGTCTTCATACATGGAGGAGCGTACATGTCGGGTTCGGGAAATGTAGATGGTGGATTAGGACCAGAATTTCTAATTCAACATGATGTAATATTAGTCACCATCAACTACAGACTTGAAATATTTGGTTTCCTATGTCTAGACACTCCTGAGGTGCCGGGAAATGCTGGCATGAGGGATCAGGTGGAAGCTCTTAGATGGGTTAAGAACAATATTAACCAATTTGGTGGTGATTCTAATAATATTACTCTGTTTGGGGAAAGCGCAGGATCTGCTTCGGTAACGTACCACATGCAGTCGCCAATGTCCAAAGGATTATTCAATAGAGCGATAGCTCAAAGTGGAGTTGGAATATCTGACTGGGCTTTAGGTAAAGATGGGAAAGAAAGAGCGTTTAGAGCTGGAAAGTTTCTCGGTAAAGACACTACAGATACTACTGAGCTCGTAGAGTTCTTAAGAAGTGTTCCAGCGGAAAAATTGCCCAGGATTACATTTAGAAGTATGACGCAGGACGAAAGATTAAGAGGGCTACCCATACATTTTGGACCGGTCGTAGAAAAAAGATTCGATAATCTAGAACCATTTTTATCTGAAGAACCTATAGATGTTCTTGCTGCTGGTCACTTGTGTAAACTACCTCTTATAATTGGATACAACTCTGAGGAATCCTTGCTGATGTTGGGTGAAAATTTGAAACAATTGGATTTTATAAATAAAAATCCTAGATATTTAGTGCCAAAAGAAATAGCAGATAGAGTTACAGAAGAAAAAGAAAAGGAATTTGGAGAGAGGATAAAGACTTTCTACGTGGGAGACCGAGACTTTACTGAAGACAATTCCAAAGCTATTTGCGATATGTTGTCAGACATACATTTCGTTCACGGTATCCATCGATTTGCTAATTTCTATTCTAGAGATTCCCCAACATACATGTACAAGTTCTGCTGTGACACTGAGCTGAACTTCGTGAAGAGATTCTCAGGATATGGAGACGTGAAAGGAGCTTGTCATGCCGACGAATTGTTCTACTTATTCTACAGTCCCATGAACAGCTATGCCTACGAAGAAAACCCGAACTTAAAAGATGTTGTTTATCGAATCACGAAGCTGTGGACTGATTTCGCGAAAACCGGGTAAGTTTTTAAAAGAGCATTGCTTTTCATAATGTGATCGTATAGGGCTTGTACTTTTAGTATGCCAATATGATTTCAGACCCTGAGTTATCATTCTATAGTTCTAAAATGTCTCCCTATACAGGTGCAATTGCAGTATATGCAGGTCTCGTATTTGATCGTTTCTTCTGCCTAAAAAACACTGCTATTTTGATAAGTAACCTCTTTTTCCAGGAATCATACCCCAGACACATCGCTCGGCGTGACGTGGCCGACTTACACCTCTTCCAGCAAAGACTTTCTGAACATCGACGAGGAGTTGACTGCAGGTCACAATGCGGACAAAGCGAGGATTGAGTTCTGGGATAAACTCTACGAAGAAGCAGGACTGCCGGTCCGGCCGAGGGCGGCCAGTCATTTGTGAAGAATATTTTGAAGATGAATTTGAAAACTGTATTCAAACAAGCCGTCTAATGTCTATGGTATAAAAGTGATATCTAATTGCAGTTTGTACTAGTGCTGGCGTTTCTAGTCAGATTAAGGTTGTATTATGTGAAGACTGTTGTTAAGACGACAGAGGAGACGAGAGAGGGGTGCGGGGGGCCCGGCAGCGAGCCGGAGCCGGCGGCCGCACGCGCCGCGCATCGACACACTTCGAACTAAACGACCCACCATACAACATTGTATTTCTTTATTGTCATCAATATACTTTGAAAATTACCCAAATTCTTATAATTTCTACGCCTACTACAATAGAAGAACCCAAACATTGGTGACCCCGACGTGATCGACGGAAAAATAAGGCGAAAATCAAAGACGGAAACTACAAAGGAAGGCGGACTCATCCCGATCAATCCTGAGGGAAAGGCTGAAACAAAGCTGCAACAAACAACAGGGAAGTGCGCCCATTCCTATTTTCCTTGATTTCCTTCTTTTTCCAGCTTGAATTCGCGTATTTAAAGTGGATATTCTTTGTTCAAAGTGTAAATTATCTACCCTCTTCTAAAATGAATTTCTCAAATTTCCTCTAAAAAGTTAAAATTTTGTGGTAAAATCGCCAAATAATCTCGTTATTTACACACATTATGTGATTTCCTTAGTTGATTCGTAAAATTTCCGTAATTTACGTAAGGATTTCACATAATATTGTTTACGTCATACATTTCTACCCCAGCTTGTTTTGTAGATATTTGGAAATCTATTTTCCAACCTTTCTAACGTATAAATAATTAATTTCCATAGTCATTTACTCTAATTACAACGTTTTCCAAAAATTTCCAGGGAATTTCCGCGACAGCGGGTGAAATTGCGTGTTAAGCGGAGCGTTTTCCGCGGCCTACGTCCACTGTACGGCATGCGCTAGCGAGAGTGACTCACAGTACTGGGCGCCTGGCGGTCGAACGATTATCGCTGCGCTTATGAATATATCGTTGGGCTAATTCGTGTATTAAGTTCATTGTTGGAAATTATTTGCAGTTAAATTGTAAGTATTTACATTGTATTTTAACTGTGTTATATTGTTTGCACCTACAAGATGAGTGAGTTTAAAGAATTATCTAAACAAAGAAGCTCAGTTCGCGGTCGCATTACCTTATTTGAGAAGTTTTTAACGCCTTTGCTTGAAATATCGCCTGATGAAGTGAATAAGCTTACAATTAATGAATTGACCATGCGAATGACTAAGTTTCAAGATCTTTCATATTCTTTTGATGAGATTCAGACAAAAATAGAACAATTAGACGAGATAGATAGTGAGAAACAGCTTGAGGAGAGGGAAACAACCGAAAATAAAATATATTCTTTATTTGCTCAAGCTCAGGGACTTCTTGACTTCTGGCAGCGGAAAGGGGACGAAGGAGAGGGTAGTCATGATCATTTTAACTGCGGTAGCAACAGTTTAAAATTGCCACCGATTAAAATTCCATCTTTCGATGGAAAGTCACACAAATGGTTGGAATTCCGTGACATGTATTTAGCTTTAATTCACAATTCCAATAAAATTGATAAAGTGAGTAAATTTCATTATTTGAAATCATACCTTGAAGGATCAGCAAGTCAAGTTATTAGTTCTGTCACGGTTTCTGCCGATAACTACCCAATCGCTTGGTCGTTATTGTGTGAAAGATACGACAATAAACGTTTGTTAACAAATGAACATTTAAAATGTTTATTTTCAATTGAACAAATTCATAAGGAGTCAGATAAAGCTATACGTAACTTAATTGATACATTATCTAAAAATTTAAGTGCATTAAAGGTATTAGGTGAAAAAACGGACGAGTGGGATACACTTGTAATTTATATTGCTTCAGCGAAGTTAGACATCGTTACCTTGAGAAAGTGGGAAGAGTTTCGGGGCAATGAATCACCTACATTAGAAGATTTTTATTCTTTCTTGCGTCAACGAGCAGAGGTATTAGAAACTATCAACCAGGGTTCATCCTCTCCTCTATCAAGTGCTACTAATAAAAATGAAAGACGCCAAAGTTTAAATAAATCAAAAACATTTATTGCTGCTACCAGAAACGCCACTAATTATAAAAATATTTGCGTATTTTGTACACAAGATCACAATTTGTATGATTGTGTCAAATTCAAAGCTTTGCCCGTTGAGGACCGAAGCGCTAAGGTTTATCAATGGAAAGTGTGTTCCAACTGTCTACGCGGTGGTCATCAGTCTTTCCAGTGTAGATTGAGTGGCTGTCGAATCTGTAGCAGAAAACACAACACATTATTACACAGACAAAATATTCAACATCAACAAACACAAAATACTACAACACAACAGCAACAACAAGTACAACAAGCAATTAATCAACAACCAATACAACAACAATCACAATATGTTCAACAACAGCCAATTCAAGAGCAACAAGCATCACAACAAAGAACACAGCAACAATCTAATCAACAACAATCGTATGCTGGTGCTGCTGCTACGCTTATTACTACAAATCCTTCACTATCCGACAATAATTACTTTGAAGCCAATGATACTCCTACTACATGCATTTCTATGCCAGCTCTCTCTTCACAGCAAACTTTTCTTTCTACAGCATTAGTACAAGTTATACATGACAATAAAGCATTCGTATTACGTGCGGTACTGGACAATGGCAGCCAGTCGTCGTTAATAACCGAATCAGCTCAAATGCGGCTTGGACTACCCAAGCATCAGAATGCTGTTCATTGCATCTCTGGCATTAATAACAAAATAATTAACATAACAAACCATTGCAAATTTACAATTAAATCAATAACCAGCTCATACACAACTCCCGTTAAGTGCTACGTCTTACCTGTGATAACAGACGATTTGCCTAACAGAGCAATACCCATTCACAAGTTCAATATTCCCAGCGATATTACCTTAGCTGACCCAGAATTTAACCGTCCAAGTGGAGTAGATCTGCTGCTAGGAGGTGACATATTTTGGGATCTTATTGAAAATGGTATGATCAAGATGGGACCAAATCTACCAATTTTGAAAGAAACAAAATTAGGTTGGATTGTAGGTGGCCCTATGGACAGGAATGACGATTCTAAATCAAATCGAATTAGTTGTAACTTCAGTCAAGAAATTGAAAATCAATTAACAAAATTCTGGGAGTTAGATGATTTGCCTTCTACTAAATTTGAATCTAAAGATAATGAGTATTGCGAACAATTATTTAACGAAACTACAAAACGGGTAGATGGGGGCAGGTTCTGTGTGCAGATCCCATTGCGGGAGCCTCCAGAAGCCTTAGACGATTCTTACGATATTGCTGAAAAACGATTACTCCAAGTTGAAAGAAAGTTACGACGCAAACCTGTCCTCAGACAGGAATACAATAAATTCTTAAAAGAATATGAAACATTAGGACATATGAGTGAAGTTAAAATCAAACCACCTACCGGTAATTACTTGCCTCACCAAGCAGTTATAAGGGAACACAGTGAGACAACTAAGACCAGAGTTGTGTATGATGCTGCAGCCAAAACTAAAAACGGAAAATCGTTTAACGATATACAATATGTAGGTCCTGTCGTTCAAGATGATTTATTTTCAATACTGCTTAGGTTTCGACAACATAAGTATGCAATAACCGCGGACGTGGAAAAAATGTACCGCCAGATACTAGTAGATCCATCTCAACGCAAACTACAAATGATTTTATGGCGTGAAGATGAATTCTCACCAATAAAAATAAAAACTAAAAACGGAAAATCGTTTAACGATATACAATATGTAGGTCCTGTCGTTCAAGATGATTTATTTTCAATACTGCTTAGGTTTCGACAACATAAGTATGCAATAACCGCGGACGTGGAAAAAATGTACCGCCAGATACTAGTAGATCCATCTCAACGCAAACTACAAATGATTTTATGGCGTGAAGATGAATTCTCACCAATAAAAATATTCGAATTGAACACCGTCACATACGGTACGGCATCAGCGCCATTTCTCAGTACCAGATGTTTAGTTCAGTTGGCTAAAGAATGTCCTGATCCTAAAATGTCACAACTGATAAAAAACGATTTTTACGTGGACGACTTTTTGTCAGGTGCTCAAACCAAAAAAGAACTATATCGAATAGTCAGTTCAGTGACTAACATATTAAACTCAGCGTGTTTTCCTTTGCGTAAATTCCGCACAAATGCTCCATCAATATTCAAAGATAATTCGAATGTTGCTGCACCAATGGCTAATGAACTTGATCTGAGCTCTCAATCAAGTGCATTAGGGTTAAAATGGGATCCTACTAATGACGTTTTCCAATTTCCTGTTAATATCGAAGCTCCAGAGAAAGTGACTAAAAGAACAATCCTATCAAGCTCAGCTAAATTGTTTGATCCTTTAGGATTACTTGGTTTATGCACAATTACTCCCAAAGTTATTCTGCAAAAATTGTGGCTCACGAAGTTAGAGTGGGACGATCCTGTCCCACCTGAGTTAGAAAAAATGTGGAATAATTTTGTGTTGAGTTTGAACGCACTCTCGACAATACGTGTTCCGAGATGTGTAAATATTGATAAGCCGGTCAAATTAGAGCTTCATTCATTCTCAGACGCGTCGCAAATTGCTTATGCCGCCTGTATTTACATTAGGTCAATTGACAAACATGGAAACGTCTTGGTCAGATTACTCTGTGCCAAAACAAAGGTAGCTCCTTTGAAATCTATATCAATTCCCCGTCTAGAGCTTTGTGCAGCTCAACTGGCTGTTCGATTATCATCTAAAGTTTCACAGGCTCTGCGCTGTGATATTTCAGATAAATTCTATTGGACAGATTCATCTGTCGTACTGAGTTGGCTGTCTTCGGAACCTAGTGAGCTACAAACATTTGTAGCAAATCGTGTAAGTGAAATACAAAGCCTAACTTCAGTCAATCAATGGAGACATGTACCAGGTCTGGAGAATCCTTCTGATCTGGCTTCGAGAGGTTTAGACCCCAAAACTATCACCAAAGCGTCACTTTGGTGGAATGGACCAATGTTTTTACAAAATGAACCAGAAAATTGGCCACAAAACATTGTTCCAAGCATTGATGTACTTGAAAGAAAAAAATATCCTAAACCTACTAAACAAATAAAAAATAAAACTACATCTACTGAACAAATAAATACTAATCTACATTCTACAAATACTACATGCAATATAGCTACTACTAAATCTACGACAAAACAAACAAACAAATTAATAAACTTTGAAAAATACTCGAAATTACCTACCTTGCAAAGAGTGGTCGCTTACGTAATGCGTTTCACTCATAATCTGCGTCATAAAGATGCTAAAAGAACTGGTCCTCTAACCTGCAATGAATTAGATATGTCATTAAATAAGATAATAAATTTGCACCAAATGGAATGTTTTTTGAATGAAATTTCTATTCTATCAAGTGACAAATCCTTACCAAGTAAATCACATATATTGTCTCTCAGTCCATTTATTGAAAATGATACTGGCATCCTTCGCGTGGGGGTCGTATCCAGCAGTCACCTGAAAACTATTCAAAAAAACATCCGATTTTATTAGAATCAGATCATAATTTTACTAAACTACTGTTTATGCAAGAACACAAAAATCTTTTACATTGTGGACCACAGTTACTTTTGAGCAACATAAGAGAACGTTTTTGGCCTCTAAGAGGAAAGATTCTGGCAAGAAAAATAGTTAATAATTGTATTCGCTGCAGAATCTTAAAAGCTAAAAATATTAATAGATTAATGGGTAACTTACCATCAGCTAGGGTAACTCCAAGTCTTCCCTTTCAAGTGAGCGGTGTTGACTTCGCTGGTCCCTTCTATATTACGGATCGTAAGACTCGCGGATGTCGTATAAGCAAATGTTACTTATGTTTGTGTGCTTAGCAACCAAGGCGTTGCATTTAGAGGTTGCAAGCGATCTGACTACTGATGTATTCATGCTTTGCACAAGGCGATTTGTTTCTCGCAGAGGCAAACCAATTGAGCTGTACTGTGACAACGGCACGAATTTTGTAGGTGCAAAGAATGATCTTGCAAACTTCTTACAATCCAACCATGAAGATATCTTCAACGCCGGTGCCCAAGAAAGTATAAATTTCGTATTTTCACCCGCTTACGCCCCACATTTTGGTGGGCTTTGGGAAGCAGGCGTAAAGTCTGCGAAATTCCATTTGACTAGAATTTTAGGTAAAAAACACTTAACTTTCGAGGAGTTATCCACTTTATTTACACAAATTGAAGCGATCCTAAATTCCCGACCTCTGACCCCTCTATCCTCAGATGTAAACGACTTAAGTCCCTTAACTCCGGGCCACTTCCTCATTGGCAGAGCACTCACTTCGTTACCATCACCAGCATTGATTGATGTCAACGTGAACCGCCTCAACAGATACGAGTACATCGAATACGTACGACAACACTTTTGGCAGAGATGGCGTCGTGAATATCTGGCCGAGATGCAACAGCGAACAAAATGGAAGTTGGACCAAAGAGGGCCTCAAGAAGGAGATATGGTTATTCTCAAAGATGACAACCTACCTCCTCTGCAATGGCGTATAGGCCGCATTCATAAACTCTTTCCGGGACCTGATGGAGTGTCAAGAGTCGCCGATGTCAACACTGCTAAGGGCGTCGTGCGTCGTGCTATGAGCAAGATTTGTCCACTGCTGCCTTCATCAGACCACTTCAATTTTCCTGCTCGAAACCCTGACGTGTTCGAGGGGGGGGAGAATGTTAAGACGACAGAGGAGACGAGAGAGGGGTGCGGGGGGCCCGGCAGCGAGCCGGAGCCGGCGGCCGCACGCGCCGCGCATCGACACACTTCGAACTAAACGACCCACCATACAACATTGTATTTCTTTATTGTCATCAATATACTTTGAAAATTACCCAAATTCTTATAATTTCTACGCCTACTACAATAGAAGAACCCAAACACTGTTGTATAGGTAAAGATATTTTATTAAAAAGAGATAAAAAGTTATTCAATTTGGGGCTGGGTTGACTTTAAATAAGAAGATAGGTACTTACGTAAGTAATTTTACATTAATGTAAAAAAGTACATACTTTCATCTATGTTCCCTGGGGATAGTTGTTCATACTCACGAATGAGTTAGAGGTATGTGATTATGTATTGTCGATGTTAACGTTGATCAGTTTTTATATCATTTAATATTTATTAACTAAATAAAGGTTAAATTTCCATAATAGTATTTTATTTTAATCGATCGGTGTCACCCACGAAAAAGATGGCAGTTTATCGAAAGCCAAAGATGACAAAGAAAAATGCTGTATTTATTATAACTTGATAAATATTTTACTTTTTATTTACATTGTTATTGTTATTTTTTATGAAGATGTATAAAATTTCTTTACAAGAGAGGCTAAAAATAAATAATCCTAACATAATATTTGTGACTTAGTAATAATTTCTTACGTAAGTTACGTTACGTTTATCACACTACGTAATATTGAATTGATATTTTTATGGTGACACATATTTTGTACAAGTTAAATAGTACCATTTACACATAATTTAAATTAATACCTATACTTAAGTAGCTAGGTATCTATTTACTTTTTCAAGTTTTTTTTTTATTATAACATACATGATTTGGCAAGGTCTTTTATGCATTTGAATATTAATAATATGTCGATTCTTTGACAACAAATGAATAACATGAAACATATTAAAGTGCCTAAACGACATACAACCTATACTTACAATATACTGTAATGTCATATGTGTTTGTTTTGTGAGATTTAGATGACATACTGATTTTTAATTTTGATACCTACTTTCTATGATGTGATGTTTCTTTGTGATGTTTTCGATGATCCTGTCACTCCTCGATAATTTTCATAATCAAGATTTGTATTGATTACCACACCATTTCTTCTTCACACTATTAACCTGAACATTGTTTATAAAGAATGTCAAGTAGTATACAAAGGTTCGGCATACAGTCTTGTGGGCACTGATATATTGCTAGCTGCGACTGATTGTGGCATTTCTCTTGTCAGCAACATTGGTCTTCTTGCTCTCTTTTTAGCTGGAAATAAAATTAAATTATAGTAAAAACGTTTAAGCCATGATTATAATCCCCACTAGTGCTACAAAAAGCACCAGCCAACTTGTGGTATGATTCTAATATGATCGCGGAGCAAGCAAGGCAGCTCCTCGTTCTGACATATTCTTTCATCGGAAATGAACAGCCAGGAATAGCTGTCATACACATACATTCACAAGTCACGCCTGTATCCCTGGCGGGGTACGCAGAGCGATGACGACTGTAAAATTACGGCCATTATCGCCACGTCTGACAATTGAGGGTCGTTTCAGATAAGTCGTGTATCACTATAGTAACAAGTTGTCAGCCTGTCGCCTGAAAATGGTAATACACATGAAACCCTCAAGTCCCTTGGTCGCCTCTTACGACAGCCACGGGAAACAAATAGGGTGATGCTATTCTAATCCGGCATCACACGGCTATCATGGTACAAAAAGACCCACCTCCACCCATGGTCCTTCCCGCCTTTCGGCATAACGGACCGAAGCTTGGGGGACGCGCAAGGACGCGACGCATGCCTCGCATGCTCCCCCGACAAATTTTTAAATCCCTATCGTGACTCCTTTATCCCAGCGAATCGCCACAGCCACCGTTGTGGTAGACGGCACATAACAATGGACTTCGACGCCCAGCTAGCTGTCAGCTTGTCTGTCTATTGTGGCTTACTGTGCCTTACGCTTTGCGTGCCACGTGTGCGCAAAGGTTTTCAGTAACTGAAAATTGTGAGGACAGCTAACTAGGGCTTCGAAGTACGCGGGTCCAATCTCCTGGTACGCAAGGGAGTCCAGCATCCGAGTCCGCTCTTCACCATACAAGGGACACTCCCACAAAACGTGATCCCGAGTCTCCCGCGGCGCACCGCAACCACACTCAGCCGTTGGTGACAGCTTCATGTCACTGAGGCGGCCGCGAAAGCATCCGTGGCCGGTGAGCAGCTGCGATACCACGTAGTCCGGCTCAACCCACGATCTGCTGCATCTGACATGCACGTCGGGAAAGAATGCGAAGAGCTCACGACCCTTCTCCCCCGTCTCCCAACGCGTCTGCCATTCGGCCATCGTCTCTCTCCCAATCCGGGACCTCAGCAACCTGCGCTCCTTATTGGGCATGCTACGTCCCTCCTGCTCGATTCGTCCTTGCCTGCCGACCTCAAGGTCGGCCGGAAACACAGCCGCAAGCACTGGTAGGGCTGCGGTGCTCACCGACCGGTACGCTTTGGTCAGCAGGATCAGGGACGGTCTCTGTGTCCGAAGCAGGCTCCTGCTGGCGATCACAAGTGATGCCCGATGACACCATACCCCCGCAGCATAGGTCAGCGTAGCGACGTAGGTGCCAGTATACAGAGTCCGCAAGGCCCTGTATCGGACACCCCACGACGTTGCCGAGACGCGCGCCATCTTGCCGAAGCAGTTTGACGCACGCTCGCCAATCGAACGAGCATGCGGGAAGTAAGATCTCGACACATCGACGATCACGCCCAGCAGTTTCGCCTCGGTCACGCTCTTGATCGAGGTCCCGTCCATGCGTATTGTTGGTGGTCTCTGTAGTTTCCCTTTAATCGTCATCGTCTGGGACTTCGAAGGCGAGAACCCCAGGCGATTGCTATCATGGTACAGTTAAAAAAAGTTTACCTCTAGAATGCATGCAGCACAGTACCAACGCAGCGATGAGAGCGGCAAGAGGCAGCACCCCAGCCACCGCCAGAAGCGTCTGTTGCGACAGGGTGTGTTTCGGTCTCGATGCGCCACAATTCGTGATATTGTGCACGTTGAAGTTCTCCAGAATTTCCTGGAACTCGACGCCCAATGAACGGATAGTAGCCTTCATTGCTTTAGGGGTTAGAGCTTCTCCTGTGTCCATTTTGCGGAATTGGAAGCATGGCCTGCGGTAAAAAAAGTTCACCATTAACTCTTTCATAACTTTGCTGTCGCTTTTTTATATATGTCAGTTTTACGAGATATTGCGTATAATTTTCTGTAGCTCGCCTTTAAATTCCAGCTTTGTTTTTTCCTGTTTTGTTCGCCACCGGTTTTATCTATCTAGCTTGTATACTTTTGTTTTAGGGTACAAGAGAAAAACATACCCAGGATTAGCCATAAAGGCGCTGTTGACGGCAGCATCGTGCAGCTGCATCCGCAGTCCCCGCGGAGCCAGCGCGGCCTGCATGTGGTCTTTGAGCTGGTTGACGCGACCCCTGGTGCCCCCGGGCAGCACAAAGCGAAGCAAGTCCCGTTCTCGTACTACCACCACCTGGAAAAAGGTAAGGCACATTTTTGTTTTAAGGTCTTTATGCTTACCTAGTTCTAGTTAACATACATACATACATACATACATATATCACGCCTTTATCCCATGCGGGGTAGGCAGAGCGATAGTGGCCGTAAGAATACAGCCACTATCGCCACGTCTGACGTTTTTGAGGATTGTTTTCCAAGGTTGTTTCAGAAAACATATGTATTACTATAGTGACAGGTTGTCAGCCTGTCGCCTAAAAATTTTAATACACCAATACTCTCGAGTCCCTTAGTCGCCTCTTACGACACCCACGGGAAAGATGTGGGGTGATGCTATTCTAAGCCGGCATCACACGGCATAACAAGTTAACAAGTTATCCTAAATAATTTACCTCTACAAAGATATCCCTATACCGTTCAGGGTCATTTGAATTGTTTGCCCGTATCACCATCCTGAAAATAAATATAAGTTTCATAAGATTCTGCTCATGACAATGACTATTTTCGGGGAACTCTTCCATTCTCATCAATCATAGCTTTTTTAGAAATCAAAATTTGATTGACTTTGCCAATTTTACTATAACGAATTCAGATGATTTCTCTGTCATGTGGCACAAATGGCCCAAAGAAACCTGATGTCAGAATGTTTAAACTGCTTTTCAATTGTTTGATTAGTGAGCTTGTAACTGTTACTGACCTAAATATACCATCAGCATAATGAATCAGGTTTCTCATGATCTTTAGCTCTCCTGTTTCGTTGTTCAGCATTATCACGTCACTTATATTACTGGAAGACTTGGATTTGATTGGTGACTCAAAAGTCATGTTCACTATTTCATATCTTATCGGTAGAGCCTCAGAATCTTTGTCAATAGCTTTGATTGTAGCTATGTTGGTATCTATTGGGACATTCAGTCTTACTCCCAAAGTCATGTTTACACTTTCGAATTCAGGAAGATGGTCATCTATGTCGATCAGTTTGATAAGTATTTGTATTTCTGATGGATCCTGTGGGATAGAAATAATCGTTTTGTAGACTAATTACAATATTTAACCAATTATAATATGTAACTTTAATGAAATGTTTGATTTACATACCAATCTATTGTAAGATTTTACGAGTCTAGGCGTGGTACCATATTTGAAGCATTTTACAGTAATTAAAATTTTATCCATAGCTTCTCTGTCAAGCCTTGCAGCGGTGACGACAGTAGCTTTGTTATCATTGGTTCTTTCCAACTTTACGAAGCCCATGTCGTTCCCTGCAGTAATAACGTAATCTATGGCCGCATTTTCACCGATGTCTTCGTCAACCGCTTCTAAAGTACCAACAACTGTTCCAACTGGCACCTCTTCTTTCACTTTCATTACCATTGGTGGATCATCCTAGAATAAGAGTAACATGTGTCTAACGGCCAAGAAATTTCCAAGTCGTTTAAATTTAATCTTTCTATTATCATATGAGAAATAAACCTTACCGAATTTCTGGCAAAATGTGGTTTATGATCATCAACGTCAGTGACCATGACGTTCACTATCCTAGTGCTTTGCTGTGGCGGATGCCCTCTATCAGATACAAGGAGCACAAGTGTATAGGAGGATTTGCGTTCTCTGTCTAGGGAATGACGAGTAGTTATGAGCCCTGAGTGATAGTCTGCAAAGAATAACCGATGATATAAATGTGACCACTAATATAAAAACTCTTAATCAACAATTATTAAATATTACACTTATTTTTAATTTACTAAAAATGATACCTATTGAGAAGCTCTTTGCGTCTGAGTTGGTCTGCTGTATTGAGTAGTACAATTGTCCTGAGGGTTGTGTTGGATCATCAGGATCACTAGCCACGGCTTGGAAAACAGGCGAACCAATTGTTGCGTTCTGAAACACAATAATTGTTTAGTTACTTCCTATTGGTGGTATATTATACGTACGTAGATTCTTGATGTATTAATGTTTTACCTCGCTAACACTGATCATTTCTCCATCAGCGGGTCTGATGAATCTCGGAACTCCATCATTTTCAATAACATCTCCAATGTACAATGAGAGTGTAGTGTCACCAACATGGCCACCACCGTCGGTTGCGCCAATGATCAGCCTGTACGGGTCAGTACGCCCTCTTCCAGTCAAGTCCTTTTTAGTTTTTATTTCTCCTGTAGATGGATCTATTGTGAAAAGCCCTGAAATAAATAATAAAAGTCATACTTTTTTATTTGAACAAAAATAATATAAAAAATTGTCTATCAACTTTAAATATCTTACCATTGGTTTCACCTTCGTCAAGAAGATCATATTTTATTTCTCCACCTAATCCTTCATCTGGATCTATGGCAGTAACTTTGGTTACGTGTATTCCAACGGGGACATTCTCCGGTACAACAACTGAAAAAATAATCTTTTTATTTCTATGCATAATATATTTATTTGCGATCTTACATACAATAATTACGGTCTGTTCATCATTTCATTAGAAAAAAATAGCCTCTCTCTTACCTGTGTATATTGACTTTTCAAATGATGGTGTGTTGTCATCTACATCTATAACATCAACTAAAATTGTAGCAGTTGACTTGAGCCTTTCTGCTGCACTTTTCGGAGTATCAGATGCTTCTACTTCTAAGCGAAGAACAGATTGATGTTCACGATCTAATGTTTTGTTGGGGGCCACCTGTAACATAAATGCGTGTAATATATTTCGGTTTTGAAAAGTTAAAGTTATGGCAATTAATTTTCAGATATTCTCTACCTGGATAACGCCAGTAATATTATCTATGATAAAAAGATCGGAATTATCGCCTCGCAACGTGTATCGAACATCAGAATATCCTTTTGTTTTATCTTCCTCGGTTAAAACTCCATCTACGTCTGTGGCTTTTACGGTCAATATTTTTTCCGGATACTTGACCGATTCTAATACGCTGACTTTGTAGTGCTGAAATAATTAATAACAATAAGTGCTACAAAAATAAGATAAGGACAATTATACTTTCGGTTATGAATAAAATAGCTCTCTATTCTTACCTCTTTCTCAAATATAGGAGGATTATCATTAATGTTTATGACCTCAATATTTATTTTCGCCATACTGTGTTTAGTTCCATCGTTACTGGTTGCTTTGACAGTTAAACTTAAATTAGGCGATTTAAGGTCTTCATAATCCAAGTGGTTGGTTAAAAGTACTTGACCACTCAGGGGGTCTACTTGTAACAAACCTGTCTGCGAGTTTATTACCTTAAAGTTTGATACTAAATGGTCAGATATTGGATCAGTAGCCATCAATATTAGAACAGTGCTGCCTATAGGTTGCTCTTCTTTAATCTTGTGGTGTATAATAGGGTTAGAACTTGTCCATCCAGCATTACTAAACTGTGGGTTATTGTCTGAATAAGGCTGAATGTAAAGTGTATGCTCAGTGATGTCATATTGGTCATCTTTTTTTATTTTAGCGTTGATATCAACCACTTTTATCGTGAGTATAACTATAGAGGCTTGACTGTAGTCTAGAGTGCCGTTAACAAATATTTCGCCGGAGTCTTCGTCTATTCTAAATAATGATTTGTAATCGTAAGGTGAATTAGATTTTAACTGCACCCCAGCCTTTGAAAAAGCTTGTACTGGTTCAATTATACTGTATTTCAATTTGGCATTCAAATCTGTGTCATGAGCTATTATTGTTGTTACTACATCATTAATTTTAGTTCTTTCAGAAATGTACGTCGATGATTCAGAAGTATTAAATTTTGGCGGTTTATCATTCACATCTTGAACAGTAACGAACACTGTTGTAGTAGCTGTTTCAGGTATAGGAATGCCACTGTCTACGGCAGATACAATGATTTCATATTTATCTTCGTACTTGTCACGATCTAGACGTGCGTCTGCAGATACTGTTATAAGGCCGCTTCTGCAAAATAAATATTACTACGCTATTTTGTGAAAGATAACAAACATGTAAGTATGCAAAGAAATGTTGGAACAGTTGCACTTACTTTTCGTCTATCACAAAGTTATCCTTTGATCCGGAAACAATGTGATACGTCAATAGATCGTCAAGTCCATCCGGGTCACTAGCAAGGACCCTTGTCACATTGGTTCCCGGTTTCGCATCCTCTTTAATACTTGCTTTATAGTTCATAGGGTTAAGATCGAAAGTAAAATCTTCGTTGCTATTGGAGTTTGGTTTCATAACTCTGTATTTGTAATGATGATAATTTCCTTTGAATGTTGGGCGTTGATTTCCTGGGACACCTACTCTTATATAAACTCGAGTTTCATTATGTAAAGGTGGTTTACCTGTAAAAGTTGAATTTGTTTTTTTTATTATTAAATTAATCCTTATTTGTAGAAGATGTGTTCATCTATCCACATGTAGATGCTTACCATAATCTGTAGCTCGTACTACTAGTTCGTATTGTCCTCTTGGTGTGTCCATAGTTTCAACCTTGTCAACGATTGTAATTTCTCCCGTGTTTTCGTCCACAGCGAAAACATTTCCTTTATGAGTGATACTGTTGTCAGATTCTAGTGAATACCTTATTTTTCCATCACCCTGAGTTGGGCCGTCCGCATCTGTAGCCTGAAAATATGTTACAATTAAGATTGTTGTTATTATTAATAGATTATTGCTTTATTTTTACTGTTTCTTGACATTTACCCGAACTATTAGTTGTGGTTCAAATGTAGTTGCACCGTCTCTTACTGTTCGACTATATTCTGGGGCTTCAAATATTGGTGCATTATCGTTGACATCCAAGACGTCTATATAAATACTTGTGGAGGAATCTCTACCTCCGCCATCTTTTGCGAACATAGTCAAACTGTAACTCTTTTGTTTCTCATAATCAAGGCTTTGAGCTACATATAATCCGCCTTTGCTTTGGTCTGTCATAAATAAATTTGAACCAAATCCTGCGAGGCTGTAGTTGATTTCTCCAAATATACCATAGTCTTTGTCTGTGGCCCATACGTCTCCAATTTTCATTCCTATAGTAGCATTTTCAGGTATATCAAATTTGTAGATCAGCTCATTGAACACTGGGGAATTATCATTTACATCTAACAATTTAATGTTTATATTGGCTGTTGAAAGATCTTCACCACCTGCGGACGCCACTATGTCGAAACTAAAAGTCCTCATTTCCTCGTCGTCTACGTCATAATCAAGCTTTGAAGAATCTGTAACTTTTATACTTATAGGAGTTTGTCCTTCACCGTGTTCTGGGCTGATTGAAAAAACTGCATCAGAGTTATAAACGTTTTCGATTCTTAGATCATATTTGCTGTTTTGTCCTATATCGAGATCATCAACATAAATTGATAAACCTGGTATTGGACTCCCATTTTCGATATTTTCTGGTATCGATATGTCAAATTCGTCGTGATTAAAAGTTGGCACATGGTCATCTACATCTGTTACTATTATTGTTACTGGTGTGACTGTGTAGTCTGATGGCACTTCATTGTTTATAAGTTCTGTAGCCTGAAAATATATATTTTTAAAAACACTGACAGTTAAAGTTTTATTACAGGACCATCAAGTTTTGTTAGTATGTTTTAATCACCTTGATGTTAAATGAATATACTCCTCCATTCTGCAACACTGTATCGCTTTCTCTATCTATTGGAATATCTGTAGTGACTAACATTGCTCGTCCATTGGACCTTCCCGGTACGAGCTTAAAATACTGGTCTGTATCTCCCTCAA
This sequence comes from Keiferia lycopersicella, assembly GCA_029255805.1. Classification (NCBI taxonomy): domain Eukaryota; kingdom Metazoa; phylum Arthropoda; class Insecta; order Lepidoptera; family Gelechiidae; genus Keiferia; species Keiferia lycopersicella. Next base: position 355,576 of record JARACZ010000026.1, read on the forward strand.
TGGTCAGAAGTACTGGTCTAGGGTTAGCAGTGTCACCATCCTTTGCAATTATTTCCATAATGCTGGTATCCTAAAACAGAAGGTTACTAAAAAATCTCCTAGGTTTTCAAGAGCAGCCTAAGTATTTTCAAATTGTTCAAAACGTTATTTTAGATATATTTATATGTAATACTTACAGGTGGCGTATTTTCAGGAACAGTAGCTGAATATGGTGCATTCAAAAATGCCGGTGGCTGGTCTTGGACATCACTGATTGTAACTGCCACGCTAGCTGTTGCCTTCAATGGTTTGTCGGATTGATCTGTTGCTTCTAAACTTATAACATACGTGGACCGGCTTTCATAGTCCAATTGATGATTGAGAAAAATGCGTACTTGGTATTTGTTCGGTGTTACCTTAAAAAAAAAACGATTTTTTTTCGTGTGGCTTGGTATGAACTTGCTATTATTAATTTAAATGTAAATTGCTCTTACTGCGTCTGTGACGATGTTAAACATGGCACAAGCTTCAAGATCGCTATCCTTATCTTTTGTGGCACAGGTTACTCGAATTTTTCCATTTACTCCTTCGTCTTGATCTGTTACTATTATTTGTGAGTTCACCTGAAATATAAATTTATTACTATTAATTTAGCCTGCACTGTCCCACTGCTAGGCAAAGGCCTCTCCTCTCTCTTTCCAGGCTTTCCGGCCTGCGGCTGTTTCCGACCAGCTGGGATCATAATCAACCAGGTCATCCCGCCAGCGTTTTCTAGGTCTCCCTCTACGGCGACGTTCTTCTGGGATAAACTAGGTGGCTAGTTTTGCCCACTTTTCCGTTCCCACGTCAGTGATTTGAATTTTGGAGCGGATGGTTGTGTTTCGTATGCGGTCCGTCCTTTTCACTCCTAGTATGCTCCGCTCCATTGCTCGTTGACATGCCCCAAAATATTAATAATTGAACAATATTTTTAATTCTGTAGATTTCTTCTGGATTTCGTTTATATTTAGGTATATTGCATTTTTATTGCTTACCTCAATTTCGCTTCCAACTGTGGTTGCTTCACTGATATTAATCATATAAGGTCTATTGTGAAAAACAGGTGGATTATCATTGACATCTTTTACAGGAATAACTCGTCTTAGAGATACTGTATTGGGTTCTGTGTCTCCTACTGGTTCATCTGAAATGATTAGGTGTAAAACATCAGCGAGGCATATATTTACGGTTATTCCTTTTTGCTTATTGGTGTAATTATTTGCACTTTCTTATAATAATTTAATCATTTATTACCTGTAATGCTAATAATGACTTCGATGTAGTCCTGTTCTTCCCGGTCCAAGGGTTTAACAAGTGTGACTACTCCTGTTTGTGGATCTACGCTAAAGTGCTGGCCAGATATAGAATAGCGTAGTTGACCGCCATCGGGGTCTATTCCTGGAATGTTAGAGAGCAAAATACAGTTCGAACCATCACTATTGAGATTGAGGCCCTACTCCAGGCACTTTCATAAGCACCACCCCAACTGTTCCCGTGTTTCGTCAGAACTCAGAAGCGACTGAGGGATTAACCAGACCCAGAACCAGTCCTGGAGGACAACTCCACATTAAACCCGGAAAGGGGTCTCCGTCAAGCGCGCGTGACAGAAGTCGTGCGGTAGACTCCTGCAGCCGACCTGGTTCCGCGCGGACTTGTCGTTCCTGTGGAGTCAGCCAGGGAGGCCGAAAGGGCGCAGGTCCTGGGCAACCCCACGTTTTCCAGATTGCGTCCTAGACAACGCAGTGTCTGTGGAGAGGAAATTTTACCTTCGCCATTTGAATAGAAGTCTTGCCCGAGACACTGATTAAATCGTCTGCCACAGACGTATAAATGAACTACTTTGAGCTGTTGCATTAAACGGTTTCCCACAAATTTCATAGGCCGTCGATGGCAGGTACTTCGGACTTTGATAATATTTTTTGTCCACAATCTTTTCATTAGCGCACCATGATTTATCTAGCTCTCAACCTATTTATAAATAAATAATACAAGGCTTGCCCTTGATAACATTCAAAAGAGGAGAAATAGTAAAGTAGTAAAAGTTTTGCCACATCCTTCCCGCGGGTGTCGTTTGACGACTAAGGGACTCGAGAGAATTGGCGTATTACAATTTTTGGGCGACAGGCTGACAACCTGTCACTATAGTGATACACATGTTTTCTGAAACAACCATGGAAAACAATTCTCAAAAATGTCAGATGTGGCGATAGCGACCGCATTCTTACGGCCGTTAACACTCTGCCTACCCCGCAAGGGATAAAGGCGTGACATATGTATGTATGTATGTAAAAGTTACCTTGCAAATGATACACTGGTGTCCTGACCGGCGTGTCTTCTGATATACTGAACCTGGACATGTCTCCGGTCTGTGGTATGAAGTGAGGAATCCGGTTGATGACTTGACATGTTGACAGTTGCAGCAGCGATACTATTAACAGAATGATCAGCGGGTCTGGCACAACGATCACCGCTGCCACTTTCCATCTTTGAAATATTATTTCTGCCATCTGAAATAGTTAAGTTTAGGGGTAATATTTGATTGTCCCAAATTCTTTACAACAGAAAATATAATCGAGTATTATTACCTATGTTATCATCATAAAGTCAAGAATAGATCCTGTGTAGGTAGTGGATTCTAATTGCCTATGTGTTGCCGGTTTAGAATAGCATCAACCTATTACTACCTATGGGTTATGTAAAAGCGCGAATAAAAGCTGAATTCAGGTAATGGGCAGCAGCGTCCCTGCGAGTATCTACAACACATGTACAGCGGTCGCCAAGCGTGGTGAGTATGGCAAATACCCAAAAAAGTGGTACTCCCATGTCCAGCTGTGGACTTTTGTGGCTGTTGTAGTAGTGGACCCTAAGGGTTTTACCTTAAAAAAGTTTTCGTCTCTCATGAATTCCACAAAAAACGTAAGATTTTAATTTCAAGTACCCGTTCAACGCGCGTCGTCTTTATTCGCGGTAAGGCCGCAAACGCCGTGTGGTACCGGCTGAGAATAGCATCACCCCATTTCTTCCCGCGGGTGTTGTAAAAGGCACCTAAAGGGCTCGAAGGTTACATGTGTTTATAATCACAATTTTGGGCGACAGGCTGACAACCTGTCACTACAGTGATACACGAATCATCTGAAAGGGCCCTCAATACTTGTCAGACGTGGCGATAACGACCGTAATTATGCGATCGTTGACGCTCTGCCTAACCCGCAAGGGATAAAGGCGTGATTTGTGTATGCATGTATGTATGTAGGCCCCTAGGTAAGTTCTAACAGAGAAATTACCATGAGCTTGAATCTACGTCATCTCTATACCTAAATAGTTTTTAATGTGTAAGACACAATGTGTGTGGTATTACACGGTACATACATTAATCTTAGAACTTGTACTACAGTTTGTCTGTTATGAAATGCCATTTATTAGAAACGGTTGTTCAAAACGAAGTGCGAACTCTCAAGGTGGACCACTTGTGAGATTTGAGACAATCACTATGTAGAGTTATTTTATTTTTAGTATTCATTCGTTGCTGAATGCGTGTCTAATAAATACCAATTTCTGCCAATGTAGCTGATATATTCCGTATTCATGTTCTGCTAAGAAATGTTTTGATGCTATTCTAAGCCGGTAGGTATCGCACGGCAAAAATCTGATATTTTCTTTTTTGGTGATTCACGGAACAGCGGGTACCGTAGATATAGTAGGTAAGTATTATATGACAGGACAATTGGTTGGAACACTGTCAGTATTACATGACGACGTGCTTCTGCCTTTTATATGGGACACTGAGTTATCCAACGACTAGATCAACTCGGGTGTCAGTTTTTCAACTATTTTCAGCTATTACCAGTCTACCTAATCAGTGGAAATGACAGACAGTTTAATGGCACCTTCAAAGCACGGAACCATATTTCTTTTCGGACAATTAGATGGTTCCGCTTACAAAGTCCTAACCAAACTGAAAACAAATTCTCAGTAATAATTATCAACTTTGTGAATGCCCCACCGAGAATCGAACCCGGAACCTTAAGTCTCAGTCGCATTACCACTGCGCCACATCGGCGACGGCGGTGTTGAGAAACGATGTTGCAACACAAGTCGTCTTTGTAGTCGTCGCCGGGAACTCTTGCATTTTCGCAGTAGTCACGTTACGTTACATGGGAGTTTTTTAGTCTATTGACAAATAACGGCTTTTCTTAAAATGTCTTCGAAAAATCTATCCTCAAGTCTTTTTTAGTCCAGTAGTTATTTGTATCGAAGTAGGGCGGGTGTACTAATCCAGGCCCAGTCTCTGAACGATTTTGTTTGTAACATGCAATCTAGTGGTATTTGAAAGTTTTAATTTTAACAGACTTCAAAAAAAGGACGTTCTCTGTTTAACCTGTATGCATGTATGTCCGCGATTATCTCGCGTTTGGATGAGCTGATTTTGATGCGGTTTTCAGAAAAGTATTTGTCAGATTTAAGAGCAGGTATTAGGCATGTTAACCGACAAAAAATTGAAGCTCGCACATTTTGCGTCCGTTGAAGTCGGTTCTCTTTTAAAAAAGTTATTAGTTAACTGTATGACTTCTCTACGATCTACAAGCCAATGTACGGAGTGGTATAGGACAACCAACATTTCCGAAAACGCCAAGTTCGACATAATAAAATTATTTATTGCACTAAATTCATAATAGACACAGCAGTAGAAAACACAAACAACAGAGACAGTACAACAAGGCGGCCCCAATGCAACTTTTTACCAAAGAACACACCTAATGCCAGTACAAAAAAATTACCTCCCATAGAAAATTTCTATTGTACAGAAGTCGGAGGTACAATGTTTTTTGTCACTACGGCTTGATTCATGGGGAAAGTTTTTCAGTCAGTTTGCCATGTTAAGCTTAGCGTTTTCGGGAAAGTCGGTCTCTCAGTACTTCCCTATAAATTAGCATTCCTTTAATAAATTTCCGTGCAAAAATTGGTTTGGCTTTGGAACAAAACGGCTCAGGTCAGGTACGTCAACCCTACATAAACTGTGATTTTTATCTACAAAGTTTCATTGTCCAAATGGAGTAATTTTACGCTTACACGCTCATAAGTAACATAATGACACACTCGGCTAAACCATCTGATGTTGTATCAATTAATAGTAAAAAACGATCATTTTAAACGGTCGTAGTATAATAGCCAGTGATTTGACGCGATCTGTAATTGCTAGGCGTAAAAATGATTGCAAAGATCGCAAATTGTAATTAAATAGTTAAACTGAACTGCCCGTGATATTAAACGTAAATTGACGTACCTAAGTATTATTTGCCGGCCATGGCGTGTACCTTTTTTGCTCTGTTGTATTAGGGGCTTTTGTTCACAAAACTGTATTGAAAGTAACTTTTAAGCACCAACTTTAAGTAAGCACCCGTTCTTTTTTTCGTGTGGGACACCGAGTCGTCCAACGAACCGATGAACCCTAGTGTCAGAATTTTTCGACCGCCTAGTATAAGTAGCAGGCTTCTGACATGGTTGTGAAACGACCGCCGTCTAAGTGATCATAGACAGCAACCTACGGCTTAACGTGCCATCCGAAACACGGAACCATCTTACTTACGGACAATCAGGTGGTTCAGCCCGCATTGTCCTAACCAGACTGGGAACAAATCCACAAAGTGGTAAATATCAACTTTTGTGAGTGACCCACCGAGAATCGAACCCGGAATCTTCTGCGTCGAAGGCAGTCGCACTACCACTGCGCCACATCGGACGTCGAACCGCACCTATAAAAATTGTAGAGATCCCTCAATTTTTCCAGGATTTTATCAACAGGATGGTTAGCCAGACCCGGTCTGGAACGGGACGGAAGGGTATGTTGCTCGAACCTTGGTATCCGATTTTTTAACCGCGCCTAATCGAGACTGGGCCCATTTTAATTACCAACATGTGATAGATTTCTTTTTACCACGGGAAAATATCCTATTCTCATAGGAAAACGAGGTAACGGATGCCTTTGGGCAGGCCTTTAGTCGTAAAATATTATTTTGGCGATTCGCTGCGCAAGCGCTTTCGGTCACGTAGCCGGCAGCAAATCGTGTCAATTTCCTAATTTAAATTTTTATTTGATTACTTACTGTTGATTAAGCACATACTTGCATTGACAAATTATTCTTATATCGATGACTCCGCGATTATAATCGATGTTTTTTGATCTGTGTGCAATGATGTCACTTTAAAATTTTTTACATTGTTTTTGTATAACTTGTTCGAGGAATTGAATTATACCTGAGGTGATTTGTAACTTTTAGTACCAAACAAATAATTTTTATTTGTAAATTACTATCCTCTGTCCAAAATAAATCAGTGATAGTCTTTAGAAGCTAGTATCTGACAACCAGTCACTTACACGAAGCATCTGAAAGAAGACTCAATATTTGTCGGACGTTGCGAAAGCGACCGTATTTTTACGGCTGTTAACGCTCTGCTTACCTCGCAAGGAATAAAGGAGTGATATGTGTTAGTATGTATAAGTATGAAGTCGAGGTCTTGCTGATAATTTTTACTTATTTAAAGTTCGGTTATATATATTTTTTTTGTATTTTAAACAGACCAATCCGTTTATAATGTTTATAATACACCTACGTACATAGAAAATGCCCTATAGTTTAATGAAACGTTGAGAGGAACGTGAGTCATTGTTCACGTTTCAAATTAGCGGGAAATAAAACTCCTTACAAATCACGTTCCTCCCTTGGGGAGCAAAGATGCAAGGGTCAACGTTACGTAAAACGGAACGTAAATCTAATATATTTTGCAGGAAAAATGGAAGGTTTGTCAAGATACAAGATACTTTATTTGCTTAAAACATTTGTAAATAAGGTGGTACAGGTTATTTTTAGGTAGGTACATTAATGTTTGCCAACTTATGATTAGCATGCAAATACATAAAAACAAATCTAGTCTAAGTCTAATTAATGTGATTAAATTAGCAATGTCAAATATAAAATTATAATAAAAATACGTTAATTCCAGTCAGTTATTATTAAATATATCTCTTATGTCGTAAAAATTTTTTTCACTCAGCCATTTAAACAGTGTTTTTTTTGTTGAATGGACGTATTGCTTTTTCTTTGTACGATAATATTTAAAAAAAAACAATACCTCGCGAATTCGCTTTGGGTTTTTCATGTCATTTTTTAGTAAACCTAAAACTTTGTTCTTCTATTAGTATTTCCTTTTTTTCAGCTGTAGTAGAAAGCACTATGTATCACTCGGAAGGAAGTCCGATTGCAAACTGGTGGGTATGGTCTAACTACATCCTCGTTAACAATCGGTTCCTTTCCCACCATGAGATCAATGTACTATTTATTGTGGTTTAAACTCTGAAAACAAGTTCCTATTTTGATGCTACTCATTGTTAAGTATTGAAAGACGAAAGGATTTTGAATGTTATTATTATTATATTATAACATTTAACGTTTGTAGCGATGCAGACAATGAGTTTTGTTCGTGATCGTGCAGCATAATAGAGGAGAGGGGTATTCAAATGGATTGTACTATCGGCATCACCTTGACTAACTAATTAAAAAGATTAATCTTATAATAGGTTTGTCACAAAGTGAGTAAGAATAATCAGTATTCTTTGATAACTTTAAATACTGATAATAATATGGAATTTATGAAAACTCCGTCAATGTCGGATTACTGTGTTAATTTACCCTTGTTAAGTTACTATTTACGATATGTACAGAGAAAAGATACATACACACGAACACATATCCCGCCTTTATCCCTTGCGGAGTAGGCACAGCGTTAACGGCCGTAAAAATTCGATCACTCGCCACGTCTGACAAATATTGAGGGTCTTTTCAGATGGTTACAGTATCACTGTAGTGACTGGTTTTTGGCTTAAAATGTTAATACACATGATCCCTTCGAGTCTCTTAGTCGTGTCATATACATACACATACATACACATATCACGCCTTTATCCCTTGCGGGGTAGGCAGAGCGTTACCGTCCATAAGAATACGGTCGCTATTGCCACGTCTGACATTTTTGAGGATTGTTTTCCAAGGTTGTTTCAGATAAGATTGTGTATCACTATAGTGACAGGTTGTCAGCCTGTCGCCTAAAAATTGTAATACACCAATACCCTCGAGTCCCTTAGTCGGCTCTTACGACACCCGCGGGAAGGATGTGGGGTGATGCTATTCTAAGCCGGCATCACACGGCGAAGAGAGAAGATGATAAAGCGAAACTCTGCACAATTCTCGAATGTAGAGCTATATTCAAGACTATGACAAATCAGAGTAATCGAAACAGAACTGAATTGATCAGTTTTACCTCAATCTCTCCGCCATTGGCCTATAGGCCTATACAAAGCCTCTTTTAAATCTTAAGAGCTTGTTCTAGTACACAATTAATTGCACTAGCAACACCTTGATCTATCCACAGGTTCAAATTAACCTGGTTTTCTATATAGCTTACAAGAAACATCAGTAAAAGTTGATCTCTTGAAGGGTCAGTAGAGGTTCAAATTGTCATTACTTGCCTTTTATTGTATGAGCGGCCTTCAAGTCAGTGAACTACAGACAATACGCCATGGGAAAGGCGATAATAGTTCTAACCGATGTAACTACTTTGCCTGTATACAAGAGGAACTTTAGTTTTTACCATTGCTTATGCATTTCATTGGCACGACGCCATACTTACTTTTATGCTCCCAGATTTTTCTTGCTTGATGTTTGATGAACTTTGAGCTTAGTAAAGTTATCTTATCATAAATAACGAATGTTTTGTATATTTTGTTGCAATTTCTACGTTCTTAGCCGTTTTAAACTCAACTTTTTTGTGGTCTGCAATGACGTTCGTAACTTAAGAAAGCTATAACTATTATTACGTATATACTAATAAAGGCCCTTTATAAAAATAAAACCGAATCCTATATTATTATTTCATTACAAATGTTTATGCTTACTCGTATTAAGAAAGGTTTCCATATCGTAAAATGTTGCGTTTTAAGTAAATGATTTGTTTTTATTACCTATTGCCAATAGGTATTTTTGAATTAATATTCTTGCTAATAATACGTATTTTTTTTGCTGTCGGACTAAATAATACCTAATAGCTAGTGCAGCGGTCTAGTTATCCACTCTGCTTAGTTAAGCAACTTTTAAACTGCTGTGGCTTATTTCTCCATCTGTGGTATTGTTACGCGTTGATACAAGATTATAATTACTTCATAGATTTTTTATTCTTTATATAGATTTTTCTTAATTTAAACCCAGAACCCAAAAAATGTGTTTTAGTGTTGGATCTCTATCGTTTTTAATTTCATTTTTGAATGCCTGAATGCATCTCAATTGAACAGATTGCCCCCAAGTTCACCTTATATTACTACTGTACAATTACTACCTAAACAGTCAAAGTTGCCAGCAACATTATGTTAAAGTTCGTTTTACTCAGAAATGTCATTTTCATTTAGCAAAACCTGCCTGTCTTGTGCATATTTCAAACTTTATTCAGCTTTGACTGACTGGGGGTTTTTTACTATTCACGTATGAATTTTTTAAGCACTCCAGGATCTATCCTTAACAAGATGACTAACATACTCTCATCGAAAGTTCGCATGTAAACATGACTTTACCGTTACACTTACTCATATGATCTTAAAGAGATTATGATGCAAAATTCTTACCTTTGTGCTTTCCACAACAATCCTTATTTATGTCACCACTATTATAATTGCACTTTAGACACCACACAGCTCATGTTTTGTATGTATTTAATTTAAAACAGTTTATTTCACACAAAACATCTTGTCTCTCAAGCCGCTGCCTCCGTCAACTTTGAAACGTACTGTCAAAAACTTGTACCACCGGTATACACTACTGGGTTTGTGTTATGCACTTCTCTCTCTTTCATGTATTAGGCAACACTGTTGCTAGACAGAGATGTCGCATTAAAGTCACGCCCGTCTACGATCCACTGCAGATAGAGCCTTTTTGCACAGGTAAAAGTAACGGGTTTTTCTTAAGATGCGTGAGCTGAGATAGAGCGTATAAGGTCAGAGAGGTTAGAAAAGGATAGAAGAGTGGGTCACATTAGGGCCAACAAAATAGCTGTATTAAGGTCACTGGAGTAGAAATGGAATACACAGGTATTTTGAAACACTCTGATCAATGTTCACAGTAAGATTTATAAAAAGCTTTTGTTATAAAAATTATATATATATAAAATAGTAGTTAAATATAAAAACAGTTCTCTTAAATACGTCACCCAAAGAATTACGCTTACTAAGCATTAATATGCGTAATTTACGCAAAAGCTACCGATAGTTTATATATTTTTTATTATTAAAACCTCAACATTAATAATTAACGTCACGTTCTTTAGTTTTTAGTTGTTGCAATATAGGATTGGTGCCATCTATGCGTTTAAACCAAAACGAATAACATGGGAACCGAACTCTCGTATTGTTGAAAACTTGCGCATACGTAACTTTAACGTCGTAATATGTTTTAGTTCCTCCTTCCACAAACAGATGGAGTTCACTAAAAATGAAACAATAATGAAATGTTACTAAGAACAAAAATTTATTTACAATAGTGCCCACAGTAACAAAATATACAGAAAACTTTACACAGTAAAGTAAAAGTCGGCGGGACACGTGTTATTAACAAGTTTCTGCTATAATACTAACGTTTATTTATTTTCTTTGTCACTTGAATTTCTAGTATTATTCCTTTTGATCTCTACATACTGCGGTACGTAAGTTGACTTACGGAAACCAGTGACTGACATTTCAAGTCTTTTTTTTCTATCCTGTGGTGAACTTCCATTTAACCAAGTGTTTATGTTTCTTGAGTTTTGATTGACACTTCTATAGTGACCGTTGATTTGAGGCACATACGTTTTAACTGTAGAAGTTCCTACTAAAATTCTCTCTGTAGTTTCTTTTTCAGTAGAGGTTCTTTCATCGGTTTGATCTCGTGTTGTAAGTGTCGATGATTCCAAATACATTTCAGTACTGCTTAGATGTTTAGAATTTCTTCTGTTAATTCCCGGTATGACACTTGTGCTACTCGTTTCCTCTGATTCCCTTATTTTTTTATAATGTTCAGGAATTTTAGCGTCCTCGTGTCCGAACTTCAAAATTTCTGGTGGATTAGTTGCTCTGAAATTGTGTTCAGTGCTGGTTGAGCTCGCATCAATAAATGTCAATTCACTGGTAGATGTGGGCAGCGTAGGTGTAAAGATTTTTATAGGCGGTGGTGGTGCAGGCGTTAATCTTGCTTCTGGCGAAATAATACCGGAACTCCCTACGTGAAAGTCTTCCACTTGGGTAGACGTAAGCATCGGGATTTGTGTAGAATATCTCGGTGGAGCTGTAGTTGTTGTATGCGAGATACTTTCTGTATTTACTTGGTCTGTATATTGTTCACTTGGGATTAAATCAGGTGCAGGATAAACATTAACATGAACAATCATTTTAGGTTCAACTATGGTCGGTTTTCTTTGTTCATCTAAAACCTTGTATATTCTTCTACTTGCTAAAGTGCGGGGCTTAGAAATGAATGTTGTTGTGTGTCTTATAGGTGTTGTAGATTTTCTTCGAAATTGCACTGTAGGTCTGGGTGTGGTTAAGTAAATTTGATTAATTGGTAATTGGGTGCTTTCCAAGGAGTCCAAGTTACTTTCTTCAATATTATTAGGTTTTAATGGAAACAAATTTAGCATGACACTAAATGTTTTTAGTTTGTCGTGAGAAGTTGTTTCAATTCCTTTGATTCCGTTTGCTTCCTTGGTCTTGACTAATCTGCTTTCTGATGTTTCTATACATTTTATACCTATGCAGGTCCTTTTACGGTATTTTATGGGTCTAAACATTGGGATATTTGTAGCGTACTTATCTTTTAGTAAGTTAGGTGTTGGAACTGGTGAAAATCTGAAAAATCCATCAGCAAGCAGGTTGACATCACCTGGACTGTCTGGTTTGAAATTATACAAAGGATCTGGTGACTGATGATTGGATTTATGTTTTTCAACTGCATTAGAAGCCTGCGATATCAAATCTAACGTTGGTGAAGTTGGTTTCGGTTGACTTATTGTTGGTTCTACGTACACGCCAGAAAATGCAATAGTACTACTAGGTGCGTATAGATCACCAAACTTTGCGTTAATAGTCTTTTCTAGGTATTGTATAACCTGTTGAAGATTTTTCAATCTCTGAGCGTTTCTATAACTGTCGATCCAGCTTCTAGACGTGTAAGATTTACTAAAAGGAACTGGCGTGAGACTTTTGTATTCGTAATAAAATGGTCTCGGACTTGTTCTTCTAATAAAATTTGTTCTGTGACTAAAAGTTGTGGAACTTGTTTTAGAGATGTTTTTTGACACATATTTTGCTTTTGCCTTGATCGCAGTAGAAGAAGTAGCATCGGATGGATCAACATAGCTGTTTTCTTGCATTGCGTTAACTAATAATGGCATCTTTTCATAATAATCCTGGTCAAATCCGAAGTAGCTGCTGTCAAGTTTATCAGCGACGGGTTTAAGGTTTGTTTCATTCGTAGAATTACTAAATCTGATTTTTTGTACTAAACTTGTTTCTACTACTATTGCGTACTCGTAGATCAGTAGAATTACCTGAAAATAACGAAATGAATAATTCAGAACTTATTATTTACTGTTTTCTATTGTAAAAGAATATCAACAGTCACTTTAAATTTTTTTTATTATCCACGTTAAAACCTCTATCTAAACTAATACAATGTTTAAGTTAGTACTTTATTTATTGAAAATTATTTTCATCGGTTCCATAATCGTTGATATCATGTCGCCAACCAGAACGTTGGATTTCCAAAAACGTCGGTCTGCTAGCTGGTATCATTGATTTGATATATGTTGCTTCATCAGAATTTTCATTCCGCTGTTTTTTTGGTATGAGCATTGCATATTTATCTAATTCATTTTCTTCTGTTCTTTTGCTTTCCTGTAGTTCCTTATTTTGATATTTCAATTCTTCGTATTCTAAATGTGCTAATAAATTAAAATCGTCAGCACTCAGCCCCATATGAAACTTTTCGTTTTGGTTAGAAATGTTTTTTGTTTGAAACAGTAAATCATTAATTTCAGAAAAATTTGTTGAAAAAATTCTTGATGCACTCTCTTTGAAACTGGCTATGTTTTCTGTTGTAGTAACCAAAGAAGAAGCATTAGTTCGATCAAATTCGAAAGTATGATTTATTGAGGTTAGTATTTCCGCTTGTTGCCTCACATTCGAATAGCTTGGTTGTAAATAAGCTTTTTCTCTTGGAACTTCATTATCCACACTTGACATTTCTGTTCGTTCTCTTACATTTGTGTAGTTTTGTTCTAACAAAGCTTGTTCTATTGGACCTTCTTTATCCCAATAAATGTGCAATGGAGAGGGATTGTAGTTTTCTGTACTTTCATTTAATTCTTTATTTTGTGTACGTTGGGGCTGAAGTGTGTTTTGTATATTGCCTTGTTTGTTTTTGTCTATAGAGTCTATTGTGGTTTCTGGGGTAAGTTCGGATGAACTATTTAATTGCTTAGAAAATATAATATTATTATCTCTTTTACTGTTTTGCACTATGTCCAACCATTTAATTATACTTGTACTATTTTCTTTTTCATCCTCTACAGTTTTGTCTAAATAAGGAAGTATATAAAGTAATTGGCTCAGTGGGAATGTTATTCCTTTAGAATTTGTTACAAAACTAGGATGCTGGTTACTATCTTGAGATGGAAAAATATCGCTTATTTTTGTAAAATTATTTTTTAGATCCACAGGACGTGATGTTTTTTTGGTTGTACTCATAAATTTCTTATGACGTAATGTCTCCTTTTTTTCATTCTTTTGTTTAGATCTCAATCTAATTTTACTTATACGTTCTGTAACCACGTCCTCAAAAACTGAGGTGCTATAAGTAGGTTCGGCGGTGGCTTTCATCGTGTTAGTTATTATAAATTGAATCACGTTTTGTTCCTTTGGAACTATTGGTTCTTTAATAATAACCTTATTTGGCAATAATAAGCTATTTTTGATCGGTTTCATTGAAAAATCGCCAATATTAAAATTTTGAGGTTTTTTGATGTAATAGTTTTTACGTAAGTTTAAAACCGTGTCCAGAAATTTTGATGTATAGTTTGTGTTCGCAGTTATGTTTGGAATTAAACTGGCAGTTAAAGTATTCCTAACAACGCCTTTTTGTAGTGTATTATTTTTATAGCTGCAAATTTTTTTGTATATTTCAATTTCTGGTAATATCTTCTGAATATCACTAAATAGTTGTAATATCAGAGCCGATAATTTTTTTGAACAATGACAATAATTGGTTGTTTTTGGTTTGGCCTTTGTTATTTTAATGGACGATAGCCGTTGATCCTTTTGAGATGCACGTTCTTTAATTATTTTGGGCTTTTTATCAAACTTGAAAGCTGTTTTATTTGTTTGCATAGGTATGGTTTTTAATCTTTGATTAGTAATGTTCGATTGTGAAGTATTTTTTATTTTGGTAGTTTTGGTTTTCCGATATCGACGATTTGAAGTATTATTAATTTGGTTTATGTGTTTCCGTTGACTATAATTTATAATTTCTGTACTACGTTTTGTTGACGATTTGACTTGGAAATCTTCAGCACTAAGTACAGGTGAAGTTTGGCTGTTAATATTTGTCATCTTCTGAAAGTAATCTATCATTCTGTTGTAATCATTAGTCTGTCTAATCTTTTTGTAGTAGTCGAAACTTTTAAAAGTATTCTTGTGTCCCACTGGAGAAGATAATTTAAAGTCGTTTCCGTAAAAGTTTTGAGTGTGCTTTGATCCATGAAAAAGTTTCTTCTTTAAATTTTGTACAGTGTCATCTTCTGCTGATGCAGTGGCAGAACTTGATATTGTGTTTTCTATAATTTTGTTCTGTTTTAACGCTTTTAATACTAAAGGGAGTATTTTAAGCGTAATTTGATCAAAATTGGTTTTCGATTTAGTGTACTTGACTTCAAATGGAGACGTGTTATTGAAAATTCCGCGCAGTGCAGCCATTCTTGAATTGAGTTTTGGGTTTGAGTCCAAATTCATTGTGAGTTCATAGACCAGAAGAACAGTCTGAAATGGAAAAAGAAAATGTTAGCTAATAATTTTCTTCCGAAAACAAAAGTAACTTAGATGTCACCAAAATCACAGAAAAAAGTTTTGTAATATATAAGCACATAATAATAAAGTAATTAAAAAAATACTTACCTTTTCTCAAAAATATGAATTAGTCACATAAGAACAGGGGTCAATTATAACTATGAATCACGAAGACACATACATGACATGTAAATAGACAAAACACTTAGTGCAATATGTAAGATATGATTATTACAAAATTTCAGATACGATTTGTTCATGCTTTCGGAAACTCTTTCAAACTTTATAATATATTTAAGGACTTTTACGTGTTAAGAAAAACAGCCTGCGGTACCTGTTCTGTCAATATGTGTTTTATTCCATTTGATTTTATTTCAATCGGGAAATTTCTTTTATTTTTTAAAATTATTATTCTTGTGGCTGGATAGATGGCGCTGTGCTTGGTATGTTACCGCAAAAGGCGGAACGTAATATTAGTTTTTTTTTTTAAACTTAGACTCGGACTTATTTGGAACGAAAGTGTCAGTGCATGCCAGACTGTGAGTCAGTGTTGCAGTGTTTTTTTTTATCTTTTGGCTTTGGAATCTACACTTGAATCTAGTAACGATATTTGACTGTCTTGATAGCGTATCGGATAGTACCCCTGCCTTCTATGCCGAGAATCGAGGGATCGATCCCCACCGGAAACAAGTATTTGTTAAGTCAATTTTCAAATATTTGTGTCGAGTCTGGGTGATTTCTATGTATTATAAATTATTTACAAAAAAAGTATATAAGTATTAGTATCAGTTATCTAATTTCCATAGTACAGGCTTTGCTTAGTTTGGGGCTAGATGACGCTGTGTGAATAGTCCAGGATATTTATTTATTATTATTTATAGCCAGTTCAGCGCCATCTATCGAGTTCTTTGAAATACTATTTTTTTTTATCTCAAAAATAAACCTCCTATTTACATTAAGAAGAACAACACAAAAGGTGCTAGGTACCTATTTCTAAACAGTAATGCCTTGCAGCAGTCTTCTAGAGATTAATTGTTTGCTACTGTTGCGAAGTTAACACCCAATAAACACCTCTCTATATGGGCTTAAGTAATCGCATGCATGCGCACGCGTCTCGTTTGTAGTACTGAAGCGTAACAAGATACTCGTAAATCTCATAACAAAATCTCCGGTTTGTAAAGCAAAAAAATAGCTGCACAATAATGCTATTTTGTGTTCGGTATGCATTCTTCACAGCGCATTGATTTTTAACAGGAGGATTACTATAATTAAAGATTTTTGTAAGTAAAGACTTCTTGCGTGTATTTAAGAAATATATTAGAAAAATGTTGTAGCGATTAATTTTTGATGTAGAGAAAGTGATGCTAATTAATTTTCAGATTATTGCGAAGATATGCTAGGTTTTGAATTCCAATTAAGTGATGCTTATCATTATCAAGAACGCATTAAAATTTCAAGTCAGTCATGTACAGTCATGTACACGTAGACTACTTATTTATTAATAACAGTTTATCTGTTGTATTTTAGTTACATATTTATTGTTGTTGTTATATGTTTTTTCTTTCCTGATTCTTATACTTTACTTATTTTTGTTAATTTTACCTCCTGTCGTATTTCCAGGTTTGATCACCTTTAAAACTTGTTCTTTGCTATTTGCTCTAGTATTTTATTTCGACGACATTATTTCATACCTCCTACCTAGTCCATGCTGCGATCTAAAATTCTAGCCGCATCTTGTTAGAAGCTGAACACGCGGCTTTCTTTTTATCGCCAGGTGACATTAGCCGGTACATCGAGCGTGACCGCTAGTGAGGAGATGGAGTTAACATGACATTCCAGTCTCAATTGAGGAGAAATTGGGAGGGAGAAATAGAGAGGGTAGAGAAACGAGAGAAGAGGAAGAACCTTAAGAGGACAGCTGGAAAATTTCATACAAAAAGCGTTAACGTTTTTATCATACTTACCGGTAACCAATTGTTTTGATTTTTAGGTATTTTATTTAAATTCACAAAAACTAGGTTTATGCGTCTTTATTTTTTTTGATATATATTATAGTTTCAGAAATAATGAGGCACAAAAGTACACTTTTTTGATTCTGAAAAATCTTCATGTTTGAGTGAGGTTACTTACAAAACTGTACAAAATTTGGTCAAAAACAAAACGTATAAACCTAGTTTAGTTTATACTTAAGCGATCAAGACCAAAATTATAGAATTTGGTTAAAATTTAGGGGTAGGGAAACGTTAACGCCCGCACCCCGATTTTACTCTGTTTTCGAGGCGATTTCTCAGGATGCCTGCTACCTGTCTCTATCGCACAGCAGGGTGCTTGCCGCGCGGGCGTCGAGACAGCACATAAAATTTGAAAAACGCATTTCGCGCGCGCCATGTCTGTGAATGATACTCTTAAGGGAGAAGAATCAGTCGGGATGACCTGGGGAGCTATAGGACAAGTTAGTAAGGGTAACAGTGTTAAAGGAAATTAGTTGTGTACCTACTTACCTACGAGAGAGAAAATATGGAGTTATGGCTGCTAGCGAGAAAGTGTAAGTTAAATGACAAGGATATTATATCAGTGGCGAGCCAGGGGGAGATAGTAGTTTGACAGGAAAGAGTGAAGATAAAGGCGTTGTAGATAAGGAGAAGGCTGGAAATAGGCGTGATAGTTCGATATGAGGAAGTCATGAAGAAGTTGATATTAAAACTTGATTCCACGAGAAAATTGGTCGGGCATCTAGTGTGTGATAAATATATTGTCGGAGGTCATCAAGCACTTCAATTGACTTTAACTTTACCGCTATCTGATAGATTGTAAATTATTATGATTGAGTCATAAAAACTGACTTACATAGACGATTACATTAAATTGAACGCCTTATTAACTTCACACTTTATGTTCTATAAAAACGGCTATCAAAATGGCGTCACGAACGCCACCGAAAAAACTAAAAGCGTGACAATATTTACAATAGGAAAGCAATTATCCGGTGAAATTGTGTACTCGTAACGAGTGTTTACAGACGCGAACTACCTGTCACAATGACAACAGGCACATGCTTCAAATTGTGTGTTTTTGTCGCTCGTGATATAATGTTGACAACTCGTTGAATAATCTTCCGTTCTTAAGGCGATAGAGAGGAATTGAGTTACGTATCACAACATAATTGGTAATAAAATAACATAATCAAGTGATATTGCTTTATCTAGCGCTGTAATGAATGATATAGACAATAGAAGAAGATAAATGACGTAATACACTCGACTTCAAAAAAATCGCACGTCCGTAAAAATAGGCTTCAAGCACTGGTAATCCTTAAGACAAGCAGTTATTCGTAGCAATATTGGTATCATTTGAGAGCCCTATAAAAACTCTTTAAAAAAATATCCACTTCATTTGAATAAAGAAAAAGCTTGACACTTCACGTCACTGTGAATGACAATGGAACTGATTCTCCTCTTAAAATTTTGTTTGCATTGTTTAGTTTTTTGGGTATAAAAGGGTCGATACAGCTTATTGGGGGATAAATTTGCTACCAGCAGTCGAAGAAGACACAGAAGAATATCTTTCATCAGAAAAACGTCCTTGAAGATGGACACTACAGCTGCTGAAGCCGCCCAAGTTATCGCACTACTGCAATCAGGACTACGTCAGTATGATTTTGCTCGGCAATTGCACTTGAGTCGCTTTTCTGTTCGAAGAGTGTACCAGCGGTTCCTGCAGACTGGTGGCTTTGCCCGAAGGCGTGGGTCTGGTAGAAATCGCTGCACTTCTGCGAGAGATGACCGGTTCGTCGTATCGAAATCTTTGAGAAATCGGTTCTCTAATGCTATTGAGTTGCAACAGCAGCTTCAAGCAGTTCGTAGAAGGGCCGTGAGTGTCTCTACAGTTAGAAGAAGACTAAAGGAGAGAAATGTTGTGGCTAGAAGACCTGCCACGGGTCCAAAATTAACCGCAGCGCATCGGCGAGCACGCTTGCAATTTGCTCGCGCCCAAGTTAATTGGACCCTGGACCAATGGAGAACTGTTCTCTTCTCAGACGAAACGAGAGTGTGCCTTTTCTGCAACGATAGACGCAAAAGAGTATACAGAAGACAATGGGAACGTTTTGCCCAAGCCTGCATCAAAGAAACGGTAGAATACGGGGGCGGTTCCTGCATGTTCTGGGGCGGCATATCTGCCGATGGCAAAACTGAACTTTCTTGCGTCTCGCGGACCGGCGGTGCTCGCGGGCAAGGGTCGATGACTGCTCACCGGTACATCACAGAGATCCTGGAAGAACATGTGGTCCCCTACGCTGGATTTATTGGCGACGGGTTCACATTAATGCACGATAACGCTCGCGCGCACACTGCTGGTATTGTGCAAGGCTACCTTCAAGAGGTTGGGATCCCTGTCATGCAGTGGCCAGCGAAAAGTCCAGATCTGAACCCGATAGAGCACCTCTGAGACCAGCTGAAACGCAAGGTTAGATCCCGTGATCCAGCTCCCGCGACTCTTCAGGAGCTCCAAGACGCCGTTATTGAGGAATGGGGCAGTATCCCTCAAGAAGAGGTCCTAAAGTTGGTGCGATCCATGAGGGAGCGCATGGAAGACGTCATTAGGGCGAGGGGGGTAACACTAGGTTTTAGGTTAGTTTTAAGCAACTTTGTTTTGAAAAATTAATCAGATTTCATTAGGGTTTTTAAGGATTTTTATTGTTTTGTAAATTTTTCTCAGTTCCAATAAAAAACATTAAATGAATTATTGTTTTTGCATTCCCTGTTTCCTTACCTTTCAAATGATACCGAACATTATCAATATTTCATGATACAAATACGATTGAAAAATGTTTGAAATAGATTTCTTAAAAGGTGCGATTTTTTTGAAGCCGAGTGTATATACATCAACCCATGATATGCAAATTAATATGAAAACAGTAGGAAATCATGGAGAGGGGCCAATGTTTCGCGTCGACGTATAATCTAAATATGGTATCTAATCTAATGTAATATATTAATAATCTAATAATAATGTAATTTAATACTGATAAACTAATAATATATGTTTCCAAAGCTTAATTACATTTTAATTTTAAAAACATAATTTAAATTTTACAAACATAATTTTAATACTTTCTTTATGACAGCATGACAATTTTTTATGAGAGGCATAGTTCAAATCCCGTGTTTAAAAACTATAATATTTATAAAATCATGTAGGAAATGTGTTAAAGAGTCTGTATTCTAAAATTAAAATAGGTTTAGAAAGAAAATAAAAAAGAAAAGAAAGAAAATGGGAATAGTGTAAGCACGGATAGGTAAGGCAGTTGCTTAATTAAAATGACATATTACATTTTAATTATTATAATTTTCTGATACTTCCAATTTTCATGTTGTGTGAACACAACATCAAAATGATACATGAAAATGATCACAAATATCCGTCATTCGTGTTAGGATGACTTTGTAATTTATAAGAAAGTAGAAGAAGAAAAATAAGTTATAAAAAGCGTTTTACAAAATGTAGTTTAAACATTACATTACACGGGGAAAAATAGTAAAAACTGTTTACTTATGAGATATAGTCAATCGTGTTATTATTATTACAGAAAAGTTAAACAATGTCTAAGTCAAACAACGTCAAATCGTATAGAAAAATAATTTAAACTATTATCTACTGACACTGGCAGAATTACCCTTAATGGGTAAAAGTCCATATAAATACAAAATAAAATCTCGTATACTTATATGTTTTGTTTTAAGAGTAATACTTCTAAAAACATATTGTGAAACATTAACCAACAAAACTGACAAGACAAGTAGCACAGTTTTTTTTACAAACGCTAGTCAAACTACTATTGTGCTTTCTTAAATATAAACTACCTACCTAATTCTTTGCTGTGCATAATAAAATTGTGAAAACAATTAACTAGACAAACAAAAGTTATTAGCATAATAATCTACAATTCAGTCTAGAGTACACAAAAGTTTTTAGCATTTATTGTATTTTTCAAAAACATAAACGTTATGTTCCACTTCAAATAAGTATTTAAAAATAAAGAAAATGACACTTACAATAACAATAGTGACAGTGATGGCGGTAGAGACGGCTGCGCACGCGCATCCTTGCCGGATCTGGCGCTTCCTGGACAGCCGAAGGAACTCCTCAGTTCTTGCGTCTATACTCCTGTATATACCGAACTGACTGAGTCTCGAACTGGAACTAGTCGTCCTAGAGTCCACACTAGACATTTTCACAACACATTTGTAACCAAATATTTGGCGTCCAGCAAAACTTTTTTAAAATTTCGAATATTGTATGTTGTGGCACAAGATCACACGCGTGCCGTCGCCGGCGCAGGAAAATGTGGATTCTTGACGCGCGGTGAGCGCGCCGCTATGTTTTCCTTGGAGATGGTTGTTGTCGTTGCACCTTAGTGGTGGGCTGTAGACTTTCATTTTTGTCGATACTTAGTTTCAATGTTCATTAGCTTTATAAGTATGATTTAGTTCGTTTACTTTTAACATTAAATTGGTAATTATTAAGTGATATTCATATAATAATAATACAGTTAGTCGTTGTTAGTAAAATTTTGGGTTTATTGGAAATTATCTCTAGTTTAATATTTATATTATTTTCTTATTTACTGCGGTGTCTCTATGACCCAAAGAGGATCCTGGCCAGATATCGCCAGAGCTGTTGTTCGCCAGTCAGGGTGCTGAACATTTAATGAGCCTACCTGTCCTCATAGTGTTTCGAAACGCTCTCTCTCTCTCTTTTCTTCTGGGACACGGAGTCGTCCAACGATCCAATAGACGCAATGGATGTCATCACTCATTGGGTCGTTCCAAACGCTTATTCAACTATGGTGCACTGATGATTTGATGAAGTTCTTGAAAAGTTTCCGCTTAGAAAAGCCTGATCAAATATATTTTGGCATTGAATACTGTAGCTGATAGTCGTTATCAAGCTTTATTAGTCCATTTTATCGACATCGATATATGCACCACTAATACACCCATCACTACTCATCACAGTCGCAGGGCACTGGAGCGTGCGGTGCTTCTAGATATGCCTCGTATATCGAAATATTCTCAATTGACAAGTGAAACCCTAGCGAGTAAGTAATTTATGTATTCTGCGTAACAGAGCTATTCACGAGACTCATAATTACAGAGCACGGGTTAAGTTTAATGACTTTTCCTCACTTGTACGTGATTGTACTCGCAAGTTGGTGGAAGATATAGTGAAATTGCTCGCGTGGTGGTTTTTGACCATTTCTTGCCAACTACATAATTATGATTTAGACGCGGTACGGCTGCCACTGAAATTTTTCTTCCCCCAAAGGTAAATAATCATTGTCGTCACACTTGACAAATGGAATGATGAGTTTAGTATCGCAATACTAAAAGGCCATAGAGATCGGTAGTGTAGTTAAATCCTAAAACGACCTAGATTCTGCTGAACTTTAAATCTTTGAAATTTGTAACCGTTAGTATTATGCGTGTCCAAATATCTTCTTTTCTCTTCTTTCTGTAGAATAAGCCTTCTTAGTTTTTGCTTCGCAAATCCGATTATGTTACAAAATTTAAAGCTCAAGCATTTCGTGCGGCAACTAATGCTTACTTTTGTTCTGCTTTGCTTACAAATCTTTCAATAAGAAAACAAATATATGGTGTTCAAGAAACCATAAGGAACTGTGCCACTTTTTGTTATGATATCGATGGGTGAAAACGAAAAGGTCGTAACCAAAAATAGCCAACTTTACACCAGAGCCAAAAAACGAAAAAAAAATCACAAAAAAATTCATAACTCAAAAAGTATGCGTAATTTAGAGCTGATTTTTAGAACATGTTTTTGTTATAATAATACCTTTTATTTGAAAATATAATTTTTAATCTAAAGTGACGATAAGTATGTTTTTGTACTACTTACGCCCTAAGATTTTCAATTAACTGACCGACAAAAGGTCGTAAATGGTTCGCACATTTGTATGCAGTCGGAATAAGCTATCCATTTACAGACTTTTTATACGATGTATCTAAGATGGCTGAAAAATACATACATGACTTAGAGGACGTAAGTGTGAGAAAGATAATTACTTTTGCTATACATTTGTCGTAAACAAGAACCATTCCAAAATATTCTGTAATAAGTTCTGATGGAATTGTTGCTTATCTCTAAATAGTAATGAAACCTAGACAAAGTCGTCCAAGTGTTAAGTATAGTTGCACAGGAATGGTTGCATAATTAAGTATTATAAATAAAACTACGATTTATGTATTTAAAAGTAATATCTTTTATCCCCTCAAAAACATTAATATATAAAAAAAATCCAAGTCTCGCTACTTAGTCCATTGAATGAGTATCTCCAAAGGGGGTCTAGAGTGCGTGAGTTAGTAACATAAGATGTTTCTTCGGAAACATGTCAAGAGTCCCTAGGTAATAAACATACTAAAACCCCGGGACACTAGGAGGAGCCCCGGAGTGGGGGGGAGTCAGGGTCAATTTTTTCATTTTTCGCTTAAGTCTCAAAAACGGTCCATGTTAGAGAAAAACGTTGAAGGAAAAGTTGAAAGGCCATAAAATTATCTACAAGTTATACCTCAATCACTTTTTCCTATATCCTACCGTTTCTGCGTTACACGCATTAAAAAATGATTTTGGCTCAAACAATTTCCCCATACTACATACCCATGTTTATCACATCAATCGATCAAAAAATATTTCTTTCTTCCATAAAACTCAAATGTGCAACTTGTGACCGGTACTAATAGATTGCTCTTGATTAGGTCTATCATTGGTAAAATAAACACATTCCTCCATGGAAGCCTTTAGGAGGAATCGATTGTCAAAATATTATATTAGGGTAGTTTCAGTTACTGAACTTAAAGTATTTATTTTTTTCTTCCAAAAAAACTCAAAAGTGCAACTTGTGACCGGTACCGATAGATTGCTCATAATTAGGTCTATCATTGATAAAAATACTAGATTCCACCATGGAGGCGTTTAAGGGAAATTGGATTTTATAAGGGTAGTTACGATACCTGAACATTTTTTTTTTTTCTTCCAAAAAGCTCAAAAGTGCAACTTGTGACCGGTACTGATAGATTGCTCTTGATTATGTCTATCATTGGTAAAATAAACACATTCCTCCATGGAAGCCTTTAGGAGGAATTGATTGTCAAAATATTATATTAGGGTAGTTACGCAACTTAACCATTTTATTTTATTTTCTTCCAAAAAGCTCAAAAGTGCAACTTGTGACCGGTACTGATAGATTGCTCTTAATTAGTTTTATAATTGGTAAAAAAAAACGCATTCCTCCATGGAAGCCTTTAGGAGGAATCGATTGTCAAAATATTATATTAGGGTAGTTTGAGTTACTGAACTTGAAATTTTGAACTAGTATTTTTATCAATGATAGACCTAATTATGAGCAATCTATCGGTACCGGTCACAAGTTGCACTTTTGAGTTTTTTTGGAAGAAAAAAATAAATAGTTCAAGTTCAGTAACTAAAACTACCCTAATATAATATTTTGACAATCGATTCCTCCTAAAGGCTTCCATGGAGGAATGTGTTTATTTTACCAATGATAGACCTAATCAAGAGCAATCTATCAGTACCGGTCACAAGTTGCACATTTGAGTTTTATGGAAGAAAGAAATATTTTTTGATCGATTGATGTGATAAACATGGGTATGTAGTATGGGGAAATTGTTTGAGCCAAAATCATTTTTTAATGCGTGTAACGCAGAAACGGTAGGATATAGGAAAAAGTGATTTAGGTATAACTTGTAGATAATTTTATGGCCTTTAAGCTTTTCCTTGAACGTTTTTCTCTAACATGTACCGTTTTTGAGATTTAAGCGAAAAATGAAAAAATGGACCCTTTCCCCCCCTCCCCCCACTTCGGGGCTTCTCCTAGTGTCCCGGGGTTTTAGTATGTTTATTACCTAGAGACTCTTGACATGTTTCCGAAGAAACATCTTACGTTACTAACTCTCGCACTCTAGAACTTTTTATTCAATGGACTAACTGAGCTGTTCAACCGTAAAAAGGTATGAGATCGATTTGAAACCAAGTCGGCTATCGATTTGTTCATTCCCCACTTAAGAGATATATCTTAATTAATTACGTAATTAGTTAATAAGCATTATTTTATAGTGACCATATCGATATTTTCAATGTATTGTAATGTTTACAATAAATGAATGACTTAGCCATCGCACTAGAACAGAAGGTTAACGTGTAATACATATTAAAATTAACACATTCAGTGCGATTGCCAAGTCATTCAACTAACTACTACCTAAAAACGAGATCAAATGTCAGTATATTTTAAATCTATTCTATCTAATCTTCCTCATCAGTATCAGGTAAGCGATCAACTGTCAACAACAATGAACGGCGTAAATAAAAGTATGGTAAAATTTTCATACCTCCAGAAGGGTGTAACTAGATCTAGATTGGTAATACCTAACATTGATTTGGCGTAAATCAAAAAGCCTTAAAAACACTGGTTTTTGACCGGTTTACGACAAAAAATTTCTGAAAACTTTTCATAATGCAACCCAAATTAGAAAAAAAATTTTGTCGTAGAGCAACGAGACCCGGACCGTTCGATAGAGAAAAATCAGCTGATCAGGGGCGTGCCCTTAGTTGGTTACGACCTTTTTACGGGTTACGACCTTTTCGTTTTCACCCATCGATATAACACCAGATAAGCTAAGAAATGTATTTTAATTATCGCATAGAGTTTAACTTTGATTGATCTGTATTAATTCTGTATAATACTTTCTCTTACCGTCCATCTATTCAGGTTGGTAAGATCGAGTACCTTGATTACTAACTCATTTAATAAAGAGTAGGCACATTTACGTAATTTTTATTGGCAAATATATGATTGTGTATTATATTCGATATCTAAGCAAGCTCTATCAGAGGTTACATCTGCTTGGAAAACGTTTGCATATAATAAAATACTGTTGATGAAGAGAAACTTTAATTTGTTTATAGCTGTTATAAACTTTTTATCAAAGTCTGATGAGCAAATAAGTTTCAGTATCTATCAAATCGTAACTATCTCTACCATTAACTTGAGCCATAAATTAATTATATGAGGGATTGATATTATCACAACACATTTCAATTTACAACCGTCCAGTCCCAGTCCATCCATGCCTCTTCATCCGTGACTTGTCATAATGTTGTATATGTGGATGATATATTAAAGCCGCACACGCAACGATAATTGTGTTCCTAGCATAAAGTAGTATTTTTATGTATCTTTACATGAATTTCTTTGAATTGACATTAAAAAACCTTTTGAAAAAACCTCATAAAGAGAGAGAGAGAGAGAGAGAGAGAGAGAGAGAGAGAGAGAGAGAGAGAGAGGGAGGGAGGGAGGGAGAGAGAGAGAGAGAGAGAGAGAGAGAGAGAGAGAGAGAGAGAGAGAGAGAGAGAAAGAAGAGTTGTGGTTTATTTGTTCTATTGGTTTCTTTCATACATAGTCTACATTTAGCCGAGACTGTGTAAGAAAGAAACCAATAATCATCATTCTCCTTGCCTTATCCCAACCACTAAAATAAACAAACCGAAACTCTTCTCTCTCTCTCTATATGTGGAACACATTTATTTATATAAGACACTTGTCACTTTTCTGGTCCCTTTTCGATAATAAATTATGTAATTCAAACTTGTTTACCCCTTTTTTTCCATAGACAAACCTACTTATTATCCCAACATGTGATACAGATAAATCATCTAGATAGACACTAGCGCATGGTCAAGTGGAAAGTGTGCAATGTAATGGGAATCTCCGCGGTGATTTGCCGCGTGAAGAAAGCGAGTTTGCAATGCAGGAAGATGCCGTTTCTTGTTGTCAATCATCTAAACGTATGCCATCGTAACTACTTATTAGCACCTCTTCTTAATGCTATTGCTTAGTAACTGTTAGCATGCATATAACTAATAAATGAGAGGTATGAATAGGAGCATGTTTGTGTGTAACTAGGTAACTATGAAAATGTTGCATCTCGCAATTTTTATTCTCCTATTCGGGTTACTTTCATAATTCTGTTACAAAAAGGTCACCAATTGTAGGCATTATATAAGTTGTCGTCACCTCTATTACCTGCAAATGATTACGGACCTGTTACTTTCGTGATTTGTATGAATAGAACTAGAATTTACAAATTAT
Organism: Keiferia lycopersicella; assembly: GCA_029255805.1. NCBI lineage: Eukaryota > Metazoa > Arthropoda > Insecta > Lepidoptera > Gelechiidae > Keiferia > Keiferia lycopersicella. The sequence goes on from JARACZ010000026.1 coordinate 382,911, forward strand.
GGTTTATTCTTAAGTAATTCCAGTTACAGATAAGGTCTTTTGCTGGTAACATTATAATCATAGAATATTTTTATCTATGCATTTAAGAAATTATTTCTTTCTGTCTTTATCACAATGACAATAGCAAGTTATTAGTTTTTTCTTTATCTAATTCATATTATGCCTGAACAACCTGTATCACGTCGAAAACTAAACTACATTTGTCCCAAGCTTTATGCTGAGCGTGTCATTCATTATCAATCAATCAATCAATTTATTATGAATTTAAAAGTACAATATGTTACAAGAAATTAAAGCACCTTAACAAACTTAGCGTATATACAAAAACATAAGGTTATTTTACAACCCACACTAGGTAATCCTGTGTCGTGGGTAGGTAGGTAGTGATATGTGTGTACCGTTATGTAGTAGGTATATTAAGTAGTGGTGCGCACGATTACGTAGACTATAGGTTATGTATTTAGTGATGAAATGACATTGTGAGTATGCTTTTTAATAACCTGCATATGATGTATGTATATATATATATATATTATAATCTAATAAATATATATAATCTAATAAATATTTATAGATAGTATATTAGAAAAATAATTAAATAAAAAATGAAGTGCATGCATACATGGTTAACTACAAATTATAAATAGATAATATTCTGTATGTGTAGGTTTTATGAATAGGTAATAGTGCTTTTTTTTTTTTTTTTTTTTTTTTTCTCTTCTCTAATGCAGTATAGTTTTCAAATAACCATTTGCAACAACTGTTCAGTGTCGTCGTATGAGAGATTCAGTAGCCAACGTTTTACAATAGCTTTAGCAATACCGGTTCTTGATTTTTGTATGCCGCACTGAACCACTATCTTATTGTAAATACGTGGATGAAGAAAACGAGGAAATCTCGTTGCGAAGCTGGTGGAGACTGGCGCTGTAGGAATGCGAAATATTCTTTGTCTCAAAAGATTAATGTAGTCCTTGGAAGAGAGAGTTGATTTGTGGGTATTAAGAAAGACTTTGAGCACAAAGAGCTTTCGCACTGTTAAAACTCCTGCTTCCTCGTAAAGAGCTTCAGTGGGATACATAAAGTGTTTTTTAAGCATTACTTTAAGGACCGCTCGTTGAGCTCTTTCTGCAGTAATCATAAACGTCTTACACGTACCGGCCCAGGATAAATTGCAGTAATTAAAGATCGACTCACACAGACTCGTGTAAACCATACGGATCACATCCCTATCAGCAGAGTCGCGTAATGATTTCATGACATACATGACTTTCCGTGCCCGCGCAGCGATAGCATCTATATGTTCTTTGAAATTAAGTCTGTCATCTAGGATGACTCCCAGGTACTTGATGGAGTTTGCAGAAATAATACTATCACATTTACAAGTAGATGTAGGCGAAGAAATTCCACATCTGTGTACCTTGATAGGAGGGGATAGACGGGGCTTTGAGAGTACTGTCTTATGAAAACAAACGTATTTGGTTTTTGTGGTATTCAGGGATAGAAGATTATTGTCTAGCCAGTGTGCAATTTGGCCAAGGACCAGTTCCGCAGCGTTAAATGTATCTGTCCAAGTCGACCCGTGCAACAAGATGGCAGTGTCGTCGGCGTAGCACATGACCTCCGCTTGGGGCAAAGAGAGATCAAGGAGGTCATTGATGTAAATAATGAATAGGCTAGGGCCCAGGATACTGCCCTGTGGTACGCCGTACCGCACCGACATCTGGTCGCTGATAAATGGTCCGACACGACTGCACTGCTTTCGATCCGTTAAGTAAGAGCGAAACCAGTCCAGAGCACAGCCCCGGATGCCTACACGTTCCAGCTTAGCCAGAAGTATAGGCACCGAAACCGTGTCAAAGGCCTTTGCCAGGTCGAGAAAAATTCCCATGCATTTATCTCCCACATCCAGATGGTCGGCAACCCTCTGTGTCAACAATGTAACTGCATCGTCTGTTGAACGACCCTTTCTGAAGCCAAATTGTCTCTCTGATAGAAGTCCTTGAGATGTCAGATAGGAAATAAAGCGTTTGTTAACAATTTTCTCTAAAAGTTTGGAGAAGACACTGAGAAGTGATATAGGTCTATAGTTAGACGGCAAATCTCTCTGGCCTCCTTTGTGAATGGGTGACACAACTGCACTTTTCCAGGTGGTAGGAAATACTCCCGAGGACAAACTCAGATTGAAGACATGTGTAAGAGGATCTATGATACTCCCACCGATACGCTTCACAAGGACGTTTGTGAGACCATCTAGACCAGGCGCACTGTGATTTTTAAGTTCCATAATGAGTTTCTCGACCTCGCGACAATCAGTTGGATGCATAAAGAAAGAGGAAGGCTGTGATTTCGAGATAGTCATGGATGAGATAAGGTCGGACTCTGATTTACCCAGCCTGTGGAGTATTTTCTCAGCCAAATTCTCCCCAACTGTTGAGAAATACTTATTGCATGCGGAAAGAGAGTCCACAGGATTGGTGAGGGAAGACAGGAGCTCAGAACCACTAGGGGATTTTATCTTACTTATATTGCAAATGTCAAAGACGGAGCTCCACAATTTCTTTGGGTTATGCTTGTTTTCTATGAGCCGATTTCGATCGTGTTCCGTTTTGATTTTTCTAATGAGATCATTACAGAAGTTGCGGTACCGGGTGTAAGTTTTCTGTATTACCGAATTATTTGGATTCTTACGAGCATCCAAGTGGAGCTGATCCCTGTTCCTCATACACCGGACTAGTCCAGGTGTAGCCCATGTTTTGATTGGTACAAAAGAGCGTTTGATTTTAACCTTTTTGGTGTGTTTTGCGACAGTGTCTGTAATAATTTGAACAAGTTTGGAGGCACTATCTGACGCATTCGATGAAGTCATAATAATGTTCCAATCCACAGACTTAAGTTCCTTCATTACCGCCTCATAATCTGTCCGCGTGCAGTATCTATCATTATAATCACGCTTCATGTTTCCAGAGTTAATACCTAACATGATGAAGGCGTGATCAGTCACGTCAGTTTTACAAATAAGTCCAACAGGATGATGCTCTGGAAGGGATTTGACAAACATATGATCCAGACATGAGGTATTTCGTGTAGGAGCTGAAACTGCAGGCAGCAGACCATGGAAGGCATAAGGGTCAGATACTCTAGGCGATTTTTCTTGGCTATATTGGGTGCAGAATCATTGTATAGAATATCAACATTGATGTCCCCTGATAGAATAACAGTGTGATTAGGATCCATGTCGCTTAGAACGAGATTCAGACGGTTAAGAAAGAGCGTGTAATTGTCCTGCTTCTTAAAAGACGGGGACCGGTAGATTCCAAGAACACTGACGCAGTTTTGTATGTTTGCAAGCAAGCAATTAGCTTCATTTGCAAAATCAGGTTCTGAAACAGTAGCTTTAAGATTATCGCGAATATACATGATCACACCGCCAGATTTGTTTATTTTACAAGTGGTTTGAAATGAATTATATCCGTCAATTTGCATAATAGGTCTGTGTTCATTAAGCCAGCATTCAGACAATATAATAACATCAAATGTGATACCGGTTCTATGGAGCGCTATTGTTAAATTATTAAAGTTTTTATAAATGCTTCTAATATTTACAGCTAATATTTTAAGGTCATGAGAAGTAGTAAAAGTACCTACACAGTCTTCCAGGCGATTATGTGTGTGACAGTGAATGTTTAGCGAGTTATCTATTGATGTGGTAAACTCATCTAACGACATATTAATTGTATCAATGAATAGCAGCCATATAAGGCTGATTGAGGGGAGTCTTTAATTTGTGAGTTAATTTTATTCACTGTCGCTTGTAATATTAGTTCATGTGATGTAAATTTGAAAATATAGGATGCTGTGGAAGTAAGTGATGACACTGAGTAAATCGTGTATTGTGTAAGATTACTAGTTAGTATATGCTGGTTGCTATCGAAATAATCAGAATTAGGTACAGAACAATGTCCCTTGAATAGAGTTTTACTGGGAATGTATAAATCATGTAAATTATGTATGATTCCAGAAATAACTAATAACAAAAGTCCAATACTATTTAGCTGCATTAGAAGTAGGAGGCACATAAGACACTTGAAATGTGTTAGAGTAGTCATCAACTGATTTGATCTGCACGGGAGGTCGCGTTCCATTTTTCTCTCGGACGTAGATGGTCCCGTTCCTCGTCCAGCAGCGCAGGTTGTGAATCTGAGCCTGAGTCCTTGTCGCTCGAAATAACTGTCGGTTCGACAAGGTTAATCGCTCATTGAAGTAAACTTTAGTAGGTGGGCCAGCTATTTCGAAATCCGCGGATGTCAAGTTCTTACGGGACTTGGCAGCTTTGATGAATTCATCCCTCTTTGATCGCCGAAGAAATCGTACTACAATTGAACGCGTAGTTGCAGAGCCAGTGTTATTGTCTGTACCGTTGCCGTCGGCGTTGTTGGCGCGACGAGGGCCGGCGCGTGAGATGAAATCGACCTCCTGGTCCTCAAGGGTGACTCCAACCTTTGCGGCGACCAGGCGAACAACATGGTGTAGATTTTCAGTGGAGCTTTCAGCGATGCCTGAGATTTCTACTTCATTACGAAGATAAGACTGAGCGTTGCTGTTAAGCATTGTCTCAAGTCGAAAGTTGTCGTTCTCAAGTTGTACGATTCTTGTTTTAGCATCTTGCAATTTATCCTCCAGCATATTTTGACGAGCAGTTACGTTCTCCGATACGCGAACCAGCTCGGCCCTGAAGTTCTGATAGACTGTACTTAGACCTCTCTTAATAGTCTCCTCAATGCTTGTCTTAATTTCAGTCTTCATGGCTGCAAATTTGGTGTCCATTAAATCGCTGAACTGCTGCATAGAAATTGACAGTTTGGATTCTTCCGGGGGAGCAGTAGCCAGACCGTGTACCGGGCCCGCTTTGGAAGTGTAGATGTGGCTAGTGGAGTCTTCAAAAGACATGTTGATGCTATCATGAATTTTTTGTTCAAGAACTGTGAAATCCAAAGGACTTTTATCTTCACCTCTCGTACGTTGCGTGACGGTAATACAGGCATGACATTTCCAGTTCGATTTTTGTTCAACTGAGAGATTCGCAAATAGGTCCGTTGACATACCTACGCAGCGATAATGGTAATGCATGCGACAGTACGTGCATCTTATGTTGTCTGGGGCAACAATCTCCAATTTGCAAGTCACACAGGATTCCATGTTTATTTTGTGATAATTAATCACTGGTAAATAGGTATCGTTGAAGTTGTAGGTAGACAGTTATAGTCTGTTACATGATATATCACACTGTCATCGTATCCATACCGAGTGTTTTTTTTTTATAATTACCAAAATAAACAAGACGTTTACTGCAAACAATGGCCCAGTCCCCTAATTAACATACTGCGTCGTATCTGATGAAAGCTGGTATGGGGTCAGCCAAGCGTCAAATCTACTGGCACTACTTAGCTGTTGTTGATAAGCCTTGGAGGCTCATTTGGAGGTCCAGAATTCAGTAACTCTCTAGTATAGGAGTAGATTTTTCAGTGTAGGTTTATTTCTTAGCGATTTATCCGGGGATACATCACAACGGTTTGTATCTTGTTCAACGTCACAACGGTTTGCTAGAAGTAGCTGGTAAGAGACCGTCTGTCTTGGCAGGCTCTAGACTCTTGGAATTATTATTGAAATCTCTTATTGGAATCTGGCGTTACACAGCTTTTTAATTTGTTTTGGGAACTGGAAATGCATTTTTCTATGTATGTTTGATTCTAACTTAGCTTTATCAACCCTTTAGGCTTAGTTATACAGCTCAAGGACCGCGGTCTCAAGAGCGATTTTGACAAATGTCAGTCAATACTAACAGCATCTCAAAGTCGAACTCAAGATTGATCTCAGAGTTCAGTGTGGGTTATAAATATGGACCTAAGACAAGTACTAGGCGAACATATAGAGACATATGATTAGAGCATATTTATCTAATTTAGTTTTTGTTATGTGACAAGAAAATAAAAAGGTTGATTTATTTTTACAAATTTATTTACTTTTATTAAGAAAATGTTTTTACAATCTTAAAACATTATTATTAGTTTATAGGCAGTGTTGATTTCACATTTCGATTGTATGAGTATTATTATTATTTATGACTAAAAAAATATATATATACTATGTATACTTATAATATCACTAGAATCGTGGTAACTTCGTATTCGTATTTATACACACACAAATAAAATCGTTATGAAACAAACTAAATAACAAACGAAACGCTTGCGACTTGTACTTTTAAAGTACATTTTGGTATCACAATTATGGCAACTTAGTAGAGAAAAATTGTACTTCATTTAACTAGTAGACGAAAGGTACTCTTGGTTGGTCGTAGAAGTATCCTTGGTCGGGGACGAAAGGTGGTCGGGTGGTGTATTGGACGGGTGGGACGTAGGGGGCGCGGGTGGTTACTTGGGGAACGTATTGTGGGATTGGGGGGAAGGGCTTAGCTGGGGTTTGGTAGATGTAAGGCGCTCTGGTGGTTGGTGGTGGGGGTGGACGAGTAGGGGGTGGTCTGGTGACGGGGGGAAGGTAGGTTGGAGGGGGGGGTCCTTGGTGGAGGTGGCGGTGGGGGAGGTGCGGGCCTGGTTGGTGGGGGGAATGGGATCTTAGGCACTGGGTAGTTGTAACCAGTTACGGCTGTGACTGGGGGCCTAGTTGGGGGAGGTGGGGGTGGTCTGGTTGGTGGTGGAGGAGGAGGGGGAGGGGGCCTCCTGGTGGTTGGTGGAGGAGGGGGAGGCGGGGGTCTCCTAGTGGTGGGTGCGGGAGGAAGGTACGTTGCTGGGGGGTTTGTTCTGGGTGTGGGGGGCCTGGTTGGTGGTGGAGGAGGCGGGGGAGGTGGGCGGCGAGTTGTGGGAGGTGGTGGAGGCCTAGTTGGGGGTGGGGGCGGAAGGTAAGTCGCTGGTGTTCTGAAGGTTGGTGGCCTGGTTGGTGGTGGGGGTGGTGGTGGAGGTGGTCTTCTTGTCGTTGGTGGCGGTGGGGGCCTAGTTGGAGGAGGAGGTGGCAAGTATGTTGCTGGGGTTCTGAATGTTGGTGGCCTGGTTGGGGGTGGGGGAGGAGGGGGAGGCGGTCTGCGGGTGGTTGGGGGTGGCGGAGGCCTAGTTGGGGGAGGGGGTGGCAAGTATGTGGCGGGTGTCCTCACAGTGGGAGGCCTAGTTGGTGGTGGGGGTGGTGGTGGAGGTGGTCTCCTTGTCGTTGGTGGCGGTGGGGGCCTAGTTGGGGGAGGAGGGGGTAAGTATGTTGCTGGTGTTCTGAATGTTGGTGGCCTGGTTGGCGGTGGGGGAGGAGGAGGGGGTGGCCTCCTTGTTGTTGGTGGTGGCGGGGGCCTTGTTGGGGGTGGAGGCGGCAAGTAAGTAGCTGGAGTCCTTACTGTGGGTGGCCTAGTTGGTGGGGGTGGGGGAGGAGGAGGTGGGCGCCTCGTGGTTGGCGGTGGGGGTGGCCTTGTTGGGGGTGGGGGAGGGAGGTACGTAGCGGGGCGAGTTGGTGGCGGAGGGGGTGGTGGTGGGGGCCTTCTGGTGGTAGGTGGTGGAGGCGGCAAGTATGTTGCTGGCCTGGTTGGTGGCGGGGGTGGAGGAGGAGGGGGGCGTCTTGTTGTCGGCGGTGGTGGGGGCCTAGTTGGGGGAGGGGGTGGCAAGTAAGTTGGCGGGTTTGTCCTAGGAGTAGCCCTTGTTGTAGGGGGTGGGGGCGGGCGTCTTGTTGTTGAAGGGGGGAGAGTGAATGGTACTGGTGGTTTGGGGTAGCTGTAGCCTGTTGTCCTTGGCGCTGGAGGCCTGGTTGGTGGTGGGGGTGGTGGCGGGGGAGGGCGCCTAGTTGTTGGTGGAGGAGGAGGGGGAGGTGGTCTCCTGGTGGTTGGCGGTGGTGGGGGCCTTGTTGGGGGAGGGGGTGGCAAGTATGTTGGCGGGTTGGTCCTTGGTGGGGGTGCTCTAGTAGTAGGAGGTGGGGGTGGGCGTCTGGTCGTAGGAGGGGGGAGAGTGAATGGAACTGTGGGTTTAGGGTAGCTGTATCCTGTAGTTCTTGGCGCTGGGGGCCTCGTTGGTGGTGGGGGTGGTGGAGGGGGTGGTCTCCTTGTTGTTGGGGGAGGTGGCGGCCTGGTTGGGGGCGGGGGTGGAGGAGGGGGCCTCCTAGTGGTGGGGGCGGGGGGTGGGAACGGGATACGTGGGGTCTGGTAAGAGTATCCGATAGTCGGCGGTGGCGGCGGCGGAACCCTGGAAATAGAAATGAAATATAATATTAATTTTGTTTCAAAATGGCTTTAATGCATGTCACGTTAAGTATAATCTTAAAAAGACTACCATTCTGTTCTAATAATGTTAACTTGTTAAATATGAGGAGAAGTGGCTATCTAGTAAGAGAACCTTAGATAATATTTCTACCCTATAGTTTACCTACTAGGAAATAAGGCATATGATTCTTTACAAGAATATGAATTGTGACTCTAGATTTTTTCAGACAAATATTCGTGTTTGATTATTCCACCAATTTGCAGCCGGTTGAACAATTATTTTAAAGCATAACCATTTCACCTGCCGCATGGTGCCTAATTCGAATAGCATCACCTTAATTCGAGCCGTAGGGGTCATAAAAACCAACTAAGAGTGTGATGCAGTGAATAGGCAGATGCAAAATCTTGCAATGGGTTAAATCCTGCCAATCGTGGTAACTATGGCAATACCTCCTGATATGAGGTGGCCAAAGTCCAGTATTAGAATGTTTTCTTAAGACTTTACCTGATTGTGGGTGGTGGCGGCGGCGGCCGAGTCGAAGGCGGGAAGGGGATGCGTGGCGTTTCATACACGTAACCCTGCGTCCTTGGCGCTAGCGTTGGGGGAGGGGGAGGCCTTGTTGGGGGCCTCGTCGGGGGCGGAGGTGGCGGCGGGGGGGGCCTCCTTGTCGTCGGGGGAGGAGGTGGGGGAGGCGGTCTCCTTGTCGTTGGGGGAGGAGGCGGGAACGGGATCTTAGGCTTCGGGTAGAAGTAGCCATCCTCGTCGAGCGGCGCGTTGATCGGGGCGCCGAAGACCGCGTAGTTTTGGCTCGGGAAACTCGAGATGTCCCGAGGGGAGCGGTGCTCGGCCTGGCCGGCGTACACCGCCAGGAGCACCACTAATACGTGCAGTGACAGCCTCTGGAATTAGGAAAAGGGATTCGGTCAGATAAGGACATCTTCATTGAGTATTTCTCTGATTCAAGAAGACATTGTGATACAAGTGAACGTCAAGCATTAGTATCCGATAATGAAAAAAAACACTAGTTACCGAAAAGATGTAATAATAAACAAAGTCTTCAACAATAATGTAGATTTTTGCTAAGTTCTTACAATAGTACTGAAAGTACAGCTTTAGAAGTAAAAAATGTTTCTTAGGCATACCTACCTACACCAATGACGTTTTAAACATAAGATTTTTAGACCAATCTGCAGACTTATTAATATTCTAAAGCTTATGTCAAGGACAGTTATAATTTTGCAATAATATATCAAACGTTTAATAACATTTTGTTTAACCTTTAAGCTTCTGGGTGATTTGATGTTATGAGTAATTTATATTAGTCGTTTAAGTCGTAATACCATGTGGTTTTGAATTGCTTTGAATGTCTGTAAAAATTCTTAATTGTTTTTTGATGACTGCATTTATATTAACATCGTTTAGCTGATGTGTCAGATTGGCCATTACAGTGTCAAAATCTTCTAAATGTGTGTTATTTGAGGTTATTTGTAGCGATCATTAAATCACGCGAGTCATTAACTTTGCAACATTCAGAGGTGTCAAATCTAACGACCACTTCATCAAGTTCATTGATGATCAGTTGTCCGTCACATTCAGGGTCAATATTTTTATGCCGTTCATTTGGCTACCTTGTGTTATCCTAACTAAACAATTTAGCGCCGTCCCAAAGGTCAAAGAACCAAAACAAACTACTGACCCAAATGCCTAAAATAGTCTTCTCACGACCACTCTATTGTACAAATGTTGGCTGTTATGTACTTGACAAGAGTAATTTTGGACACCTCTGTCTTATAAGCAAATATACAAACGGCAAACAATCGGTAATACATGCCAATGACATAAATCTTCTTGTTTAGTCTACGCCTGTTAATATTTTTAAAGCAATGATGCAGAGCTAAAATATTGCTCTAAAGAGAAGCAAAGGCGTTTCTGTTCCAATTCATTCGTCATTTTATGCTGCATTTGAGTGTGAATTTTAATTTTTATAATTAAGTAAACGAATAGTTTTCTTAGTGGGTAATAATAATTCGATTTTTATTGTGCATTTTATGTCTCTATTAATGTCTTGTTTTAATAACGGCCTTGCATGAGTACTGTCCATTTTCGTGTGAATTACCATAAATTGGTTGAATTCGTTTTCGGTTCAGACATCACAAAATACTTTATTGAAGAAGCTCAAGGCATTCCGGTCTACTTCTGTGGAATGCCATCCGTATTTGGATCCAAGATGACGAGGAAAATGTTTCGAGGCGAACTTTAATCGGACAAATAAACTTTACGACGACTTATAACATTAAAATTCAAGCGGGTCGACTTAATTCAAACACAAGTTTTGTCTACGCACCCAAAATCTTTATTTTTTGTTTTTAGCTTTGGGCGGGGTTCGGTGGGTAGGTGGTGGCTTTAGCTTGATCTGGTGGTCTTCCTTATACATACTTGTATTTACCGGGTTCAAATTCTACACTGGGACAAAACTTTTGACTCTTATTGTGTTCTGCATAAATGCAATGGGTAATTCAAAATTATTCAAATAAATATTGCTTTAAAAAACTATACTCTTCTTCGCGGGTCCCAGCGAATCTAATTTTATTAAAAGTTTTATATATCTACCTAGGCCAATCGAACATAGAGGTAATCTAAATGTTAAGTTGGTTTCAAACAATGTTATACGACCTTATAAATCTATAAATTTCAGAATTGTCGATTGCCGGTTGAACATTGAATTTAGTATAAGACATGATAGGAAGAGGCAGCATATTAAACCTGTGTTGAAGCCTATATCTTTTTTAAACATGTGTACCCTTGTCCTTCAATGAAACATGTACTTTAGCATCTTCAACTGTTATTATTATTTACCTCGCCCCTAGCCAATGAGCGTATTGCTTATAAACGATACTACACGTTACTATTAATTTTATCGCGTTAGGCAAGCATTGATACTTTAATTCGTCACGTCATATTAGTTTTATGTTGTTGTGGAATCTTATTTTGCTCGAATCATAAAAAAAGACTAATGAAGTGGTAGCGTCGCTTCGTGTACAGTTGTGATGTTGTAAACCTCTTCATCCAAATTTAGAACTGGCGCCAATCCTGTCAACACCCCTATACTATCAGTCAAATGTTGTTGTATGTTTAAAGTGTGTAAGGCAGACGCACAAATGTAGACTTCAATCTGGCTCACTGTAGTGGCGCATTTGATTATCTACCTAAACGCAAATTAGTATGAATTTTAAAATAACCCTGTTTATGTAATGCTAATTATGTGCTTTTTCTTTTTCGTGTGTGTCACCGAGTCGTGTAATATCCTGATGATGAATGGTTTTAGTCTTTTTGACATATCTGCCGTCTTAATAATGGTAGTAATCATAAATGACAAATTATTATTAGTGGTAATTTCTTTGAGCTAGCGCTTATCTTTTTTTTTAGTTTTCGAGTTAAAATGATCGTTATAAAAACCGTCTGATCATATTTTCTTATTCTTTTAACATACCGACATTTCTACGCTGTTTTTCCAACGCAAATATGTCACAACGTCCGTCAGCGTGCGCGTGCGACGTAAACGCGCATAGTATTGTCCTTACGCGCACCACATGCAAATCTGCGCACGCGCATAGCTCCACTGCCCGCTCATGCGCATAGCCCACTAATTACCGAGATTCTATCTGGGATTCTTTTCTTAGTAACATTGCTATGCGAGGTACATCCGTGATGGACAAAACGGGTTAAGGGAGTGTCTTGTAAATAATATACATACCTAATTGACTGGCAAGGGGTATATAAATATTTGATATAAAAAGAGTATATTGACCTACGGGGTTGATTCTGATTGTAACCGATCCTTTCAACCTCTCAGTCATCGGCACTGCATCAGATCGATTCAACAGAATGACATCTCACCAGTTTATAGTAGTTCAGTCAGCTGGACGTAAGTGTCCCCTAGGGTGCGCCACTGATTTTCGTTTGAAGTTTTCGCCAACCTATGTTTACCAGCCCGTCTCTAAGTCATCGGTCCATCTAACCAGAGGGCGTCCAGTTATATGCTTGCCAATGGGACAATAATATGAAAATGTCAGAAAAATGTTCCTACAAATTAAATCGCTGTGCCATAGAATTTGATTTTATCTTGCTCGCTGCTTTTACTGTTGAATTGCGTAAAAGCTAAGGTAATGCATACCAAAATATACAAATTGAATACATATTTTGTTCTTCGGCTAGGTAAAAACAAATAAATTTAAAAAATGACATCAAGACAATAATAAAGCACTCTGAGTGCATTAAAAATCCCATACGTTCTTATGATAGCTTATGGTATGTTTCGGGTCTGCAGACATTTGACCTTCTAGGTATTATTTGGAAACTAGCACACTCATAATGTCCATACGACACGTAGAGGAGCTGAAATACCATGAAAATTGTTCCGTCACACCGTTTGTGCGCGTTACTTCATGTTTTGTAACAAAAATGTTCTGTAGAGCAAGAGTATTTGCGAGGTATATTATACCTTATAGGGTCCTCAATATTTACTATATGTTCAGTTATATTTTCAAATCTTACGGTCTCAGATAAAAAAAAACCTTTTAAAACATTACCATTAAGTGTTTTTTGCGTTTCTCTGTCCGTCTTTCATAAACACTGCAATAGGTACTTTTTTTTTAATCATGCAAAAGATTTTGATAGGTATGCTCGTGTTTTTTAGAGTTCTCCGTATTTTATTTTTCTTTAGTAAAATTAAATTATACATATAGGACGCCCATTTTAAAAGTCAATTAATTGTAGTACGTATTTCACAATGGACACGCTCTTTTTCATTTGGTCGGGTTAACCAAGCACTATCATTGTCAGTTACAATTATTTAGTTACAATTAGTTAGAATGATTCAAGAAAAAAAATCTAAATCTATAACACATGCCGGAAAAACGATCAGCAGTAAGTGCAACTTTACTAACCCACTCTAAAAAGCATTTTTTAATTCTCGTACCTCAAACAGCCAAAACGCAGATAACTTTTGATGAATAATTATTATTGTTACACCCACATTTACAATCCTTCAATGGAATAATAAAAACGAGTAAATTTTGTTCACTTGATAGATGCAAATGACTATCAAATATGTTTGTAATGACTTTGTAAATTACATCTAGTGGGTTGTATATTTTGGTGTTAAGTTATTGAGCCGCACGCGCAGTGGCGAAGGCGAATCAAAGGTGAATAATGATTAATAATTTATGAAGTATTTGCATCACTGATCCAGCCTTCGGTGCAAGTAAAAGTATTAGTAAGTTAGTTTATCAATAACCCTTATGATTAGGTACCAACTTTGTTGCTGATAGTTTGGCTCGTCAAGACAAAAGACGAATACGAGTAACATAATTAATGTAGTTAGTTAGTGCATAATAGATTACACTTACGTGATTTAATGGGTACAAAATTAGATAAATATGAGTAAGCCTATTGCCGTGTAATGCCGGCTTTGCCGTGTGATGCCATCATTAGAACAGCATCACGCCATTTCTTCCCGCGGGTGTAGAATACTCGAGGGTTTCATATGTATTACAATTTTAGGCGACAGGCTGACAATTTGTCACTAAAGTGATACACGAATCATCTGAAAGGGCCCTCGATATTTGTCAGACGTGGCGATGCCGACCATAATTTTACAATCGTTAACGCTCTCCCTACCGTCTCCCTACCCTATGCGTGATTTGTGTGCCTATTACGCTATGTGTATCTACCAGACATTACATATCTACCAGGATTCTTGCACTTACAGAGAGTGCAGTTTCATTTTCATGTATGATAACAAAGCTTCGAGACGAGGATTCTAAGGTCAAATATTTGGTGATAGGCTTCGGTAATGAGTAGTACGGGTTCAAATCCCGATTGCAGTACTTTTTTAGATTTTCTTGATATCATTTACAAAACGCTGTTTAAAAAACTACGAGTATCTCTACAACAAATAATTTGCAACCGAAGTTAACCAATAGACTTTATATGTCAAACAAATAAAACTCAAGTTTTTGCTAATAACAATTAGGTACCTACCTACTTACGAGTTATAAAACATCGCCAAGGTTTAGGTAAATTAAGTACCTACCAATTCAACTAAATAGTCAAAGAGTCATTATACTTTGTAGAGTTTGCGCAGTTGGTCAATAAAGCAAGTGGTCAGATTAAACAATAGGCGATGCGTCAAACTGACATTTCTGATCGTGCAATAAATAGCAAGGACCACTTGGCACAGATATCAAAATAGTTTATTTTCGGCATTGTTAAAACATTGATGTACAATGAAGTAAATAAAGCTAGGCATTTTATGTTGATCAACATTCTAGATCTTTTTTCTGAAAGACGGCTAAATTAGGGCGTTTTTTTTACTTTTATCCTGTGGCTTTAAATAATCTAATTTTAGTCCCTCTTTGACTTATCGCTTCTATATTGCATAGTTCGCTTGCGTTGCGCGCAACTTCAGACTTGTCAAATCGTATGGGTTTTATCAAAACAAATGAAGGATTTTGACACAAAGTGCAGAGAAATGTATGTCGCGGTATTAACATACTGGAGTAACGTTAATATACGTTAATGGAAGTTTTACCTGCATGCTGCGGGTTGATACAACTCGTTGGTTTAATTGTGCAACTTCTTATATCTTTTGTCATAAATAAACTAGCCATCGACATCAACCAACGCCAGTGACATAATTACATCACGTCAGATTAATCTGCTGTTTCCAATTTCTATCCGTCTCTATTACAGCGAATGTCATAACTCGCCTCTATCCATACAAACAATCGTCATTTGTCTGTCAGTCTGACGAAATTCGCCATATTTGGTCCGTGCGATCAGATCTGCCCTTTTGGGTGTTACAACAACACCAAGTTACACGCGGACTCGTGTGAAATAAGAAATTGCGAACAGGTTTCGATTCGAAATAGCTGGAGCACCAGATACTCTTGTGGTATTTTTATCCTCTAGATAAAGACAATATTGTAACTTCTTTGGGCATTATTTTATGAAGTACCTACTCACCCAGCCAGGGCTTGCACGAGCTGCTATTCGTTTTCCCGTAAAAAAATATATTTCTTTGGCATGTATTACACATGTAAAGCTTCCTCTTGAATTCCTCTATGTATAAAAAACTGCATCACAATTCGTTGTGTAGTTTTTAAGATCAAAGCATACATTCATACAGACATAGGGATAGGGACAGACACAAGAAGCGACTTCACTTTATAAATTCTGATTTATTCGCACAGTTGACTTTTGATCTCATTAAAAATAATCTAAAAAAAGCTGTTGAGTTTGACACTAGCAGAATTCATAGATATATTTTGTCGATCTCGGAAAAGAACAGGTTTCATACTTAAATTGTTCAGGCAGTAGATGATATTTTATCTATTAAAATGTCGCTGAATATAACCAGTTAAAATAAACATTGTAAATAAATTAGGTTGAAAAATAGATCTTAATCTTTTTGATATTTTACCAGAAGATGGGACTCGTTTATCAACTTTTCGAAACTGTCCTTGACTCATAACATTTTTGGGATCCATCGACCTCGCTCTAATATTAATTTAAATAAATCACATTAAGATTTTAGATCCGGGATTGCCAGGTCTAGATCTAACGTATAAATCAATAAACTTGTAGGCTGAATTCAAAAGAACCTTGATAACATTTATGATAAATGCTAGATATATGAAACCTACTTTGAATGTCACTGATTCCGTCATCAATCTTGCGTTCTTTACTGGAAAAGATTGAGACATGATGGCATATAGAGCTACGCAATTGAATTAAATGACCAACTATAGCTTTGGCCAATTATAGGCAAGCAATGCGAGGCAAACTTTACTACGCGTAATAAAAATTATGTCTATCTATCTTTGGTATGTTTGAACACAGTTTTTGCTCACAGATGTTCCTTTTCAAACACTTACAAGTGATTTAAACTCTTATGATAATGAAATTGTAACTACTTTTCATTTCTTTGTATCTCTCATCTAAGAGAGAATTGCCTATCTACCTTAAGGTATAAATATATATAACTACCACACTAAAGAAAGGTGAGGTATAGGTACCTACTATGGTAAATATTATAAAACTTTGTTGTCAAGGTGTGCAAATAATAGATTTCATTGTGTACCACAGTACCTACCATATTAGCTAATTCCATGTCACCTAAATTTAAATATTTACGTAAATATTATTCTTTAAACCAACAATATTTAGAAATACTGATTGTCTTACTAACTAAAAAAATAAGTAAAGAGAAGGCATAATCTTTTTTACATTTCATAAACGATTATATGAAGCTCTGATAGAATCTTTATACAAATTATCTCATAATCCCAATATTTTTCTATTACATTTGACCTGTCCATTCCTGCTTTGAATCTATCCGCCTACACTACAAATTAAACATCAAAAATTACCTGATAACTACAATTTTATACGTCATACGTCACAATCATACGTTGTACATCGCAGTTTAAAATGCATTTTACAACATTATTGTGGGGCTCGGATGATCTCTACATAGCGAGCTGTCATCTCATCGATACCTTTTGAGGAGATTCCCATCACCTGCGCCTACGCAAGTTCTCAATGTCGATAACATAGTTGATATACTACAATCGCGGATGTCGAACTAGGAGTAGGATGACGCGGTTGGTGTTTAAAAGATGTTTTGATTTCTTATCAATAATCAGTCGTGACATTGACAACTTTTATAAAATACCTACCATGACTGACGCTGAAAATATTTTATGTCATAGTTCAACAATCCGAAATTATATGTCTGAATAAATTCGCAACCTGACTCTTCTCTATTAAGTCAAAAAAATCTGGACCGTGAATAGTGGGAGTAGACAAAAAAATTGAAACTTTTTGGACCGCAGAAACTGGTCTAACAAAATTCAAGGTCTACGTGGCGACCCTAAGGTTTACCCTACTAAAATGAAAACCCAGTGAATACATCACATTCGTTTAAAAACTTGGTCACCGTTGTCTAGGCCATATAGAGCCTTAAAATCTCTGTCGAAAGGGTAAGAGCTGACTAACATTTGCTTAGCAAGGTGGCAAGACCCAGGTTACGTCACTGAGTAGACGTAGACATCCCGAATGAAGGAAACGAAACATGTTATGCAGAAACAGACATATTAACTAATTTCTAAATACTCTTTTGCAGATGTAAATTCTTTTCTTTCGTGTGCAAACGCATGTAGTATTTAGTAATGACCTTCGAAGCTTTGGTATTTGTTGTGTTACATAACGGAGATGGTGGAGAGATAGCATGTTGTTGGCAGGTTGTTGTATTTCATTATAAGGAATCATGCAATTTTATTGTAGAAAACGACTGAAGACTTTACTGAAGTGTGGACCACGAATGTTCTACTGTTTCAAACTGATGATGTTACGAACTTTAAATTAAATCATCCATTTATGTTACGGATCAACTTAATATAGTTTACAAAAGTTCAAAATTACTAAAATTCCTAAAATCAGTGTAACCGAAAAAGTTTTACCTATCACCTCAAATTTGATCTCAAAAAGTGGAGCATCATCATCGTGATCACCATTGGCCTCTTACGTCTGTGAAACACGATTTAATCAGTGTCTGAGGCAAGACTTATCCGCATGGCATGGGCGAAGTTTCCCCTTCACAGACACGGCGTTGCCTGGAACGCAGGCAGTATTCCGAACCGATCGAGTTATGCAGATCTTAAAAAACCCTGTATCCAGTTACCATGCACTGACCCAATAAGTCTTAATTTCAAAATTATAGCTTGATATCTAAGGTGTTTTAAAATGGCCAATGAGCCTATTAAACTTTACCGTAAACGATACTTTATGTTCGATTTCCTGTTGTCGGAGATAAATTGAGGATGTGTTACAAAACAACATCTTAATCCTTATAAACATAAACCAATCGGTCAGAGGTTGATGGTTCAATGATACGAAAAATACAGTCTCCTCCGTGATTGATAGATTTTAATAAACTGCTAACATCTTGGTATCTGAACTGAGCAATAACTTAACATATCAGTAAAGCCATCTGAGAAGGTAGAACCAAAACAGAATTTTTAAAAAGATCAAAATTCGGCCGAACCTGGGACAATGGAATTGCCTCTGAAATTTTCGGGCAAGATTAGATAAGCAATCATTATAACACATGCACATTTGCATTAGAAAAGAAATCCTGTAAAACAAGGTAGAAAAGAGCAAAAACTAAAAATCATTCATAAAGCTGAAGTAAAGAATGATTCGGAATGTTTAAGGAGGAATGCAATAACACAAAATATGTTTGAAATTGCTTAAAGTGTTGAATGGATGCGAAATTATACACATTTGTGTTGACATTTTATTGATTATGACTACGAAATTGCGAATCAGCAGACGATAGCATCTCGCATCGCATTGCAGCTTAATGACTCCACATAGGTATGTAGGTACCTTACTGATTCGTCATAGAGGTAGTCTTAAGAACAAAATGTCTACACATATCTATCTTAACCTGCGCGTTCTAATTTTTATTGAATTCAATAACTAAATGTAATTTAAACTAAAAGCAAAAGAAAGCTAATATAAAGATAATATTTAATTAAAAATAGCAATTTTGATGTAGAATTACTAAGAATCACAATCTTGTTTTGAACGTAAATTTACCTATTGCATGTATTTTCGAATATGCATCTAGGTATGTCCATGCCATTCATTAGGTAACTTGGAAAAACCTGTGTCTCATTCTCATGTAGTGAGTAAAAACTTTAGAACCACCTTAGCATTGCTTTGCTTTCACTAATTGAATATATTCTGACCAATATTTCAAGGATATAAGTTTCTCTTCATTTGACCTTGACTTTCTGGGTTTAGTCTTTAGTAGTATTATATATTCTGTGGTTTACTTAGGTAGTTACATACAAAAAAAAATAAGCTATAAAGTTTGTATAAGTAAAAAAACCCTTTTGCTCTGAGAAGAACAATACCTTTCACAGAGTGTAAGCAAAATTGTGGTTGGACAAATATAAATTAAACTGAACTATACCTATAATCTTTATATTTTTAAGTAAAAGTAAAAACAGCAAAATATTCAATCACAATAGAGGTTACTAAAAATATATATTGGTAACCTCTTCTAATCGTATACCTATAGATACTCTACATATGACATTGGATCATGTTATTTCTCTGTGTCATATAATACCTTTGCGGTCATTTAAATTTTTGAAACCTATCGAATATTTATTTAAACGTATAAAATCTATTGCTTTTTTATTGTTTTTGAAGTGATAAATGAGAGCATTTAGATACTATAATAGGAGGACTTTCCATAAAATTTGCAATTAAAGTTGCCTTCTATTTTTCATAATCTATCAGATATTCAGAAAAACCCAAAACGAACGCCTTGAAACGTGTATACTTTTAATTAGCAATAAAGTTTATAATTTTAAGTTGACAAACACCTGTCCAAGGCGATCGTGACCTCATCGGATGGCCAGTTGGCCACCAACAGGCGTAGGTTGACATACTCTAGTGTCAAGTTGTCAACCGTGTTGCGAACTACCCGTCTCTATCATTTAATACTGGTTTTGGCTACGGAGACTTGCCTAGTCAAGTTCAAAACCAAATGTGTTGAAGGAAGCTTTTTGATTATATAACCAAAGATTTGTAGCCAATAAATTATACTCGTTCTGTCGCGTTGAAAACCATTTATATCATTCCAAACTGGTTTGAGTTATGAGCATTTGGTTAGAATAGACTGGACTACTCAAGTTCAAAACCAAATATATGCCTGAGGACTACAAAACCATATAACTTTTTAAGCTCTCGCGATTGTTTTCATGCGACACATAAAAAATATCGCGAGTGACCCGGGTTAGCTACAAAACCATAATTTTAAGTTGATACTTGCGAAGTAATTGGTACTTATAATATATCCACTAACAAACGTTTAATTGGCTTACTTTACTTATTAAGGTACCTAATTTTAAAAATTTCCTAAGTGTCTCAATAGAAAGCTTAGTTATTTTAAAATTATTAGATTGTAGGATTTCTACTATGAAAGTTACTTTGAGACGCCATGGTAAAGAGTAGGTACTGTTGTAACAATTACGATGAACTCTACATTGATAAAAAATAACAAGGAAATCCTTATATCGAAACATGCATAAAATGTATGCAAATTTTATTCAAAGATCTATTGTTTATTTTGATAATAAATTCCGGAAGATCCACCTCTTGTCAATAACAAGGAGGTGTCTTGTCCAAACCTTTTTTTATTTGCCAAAATTGTAACATCCGTGTTTTGCATATTTTAAGAGGTTCTTATGAAATATTTTTTATCTGTTACTTTAGTTCCTCGTACTTGGCGCTTTTGCGAATGATTTAAAAGTTCAGCAGCGATTTCCTAAGCGACTGACAGATAATTCCTGAATCGTAAAAAATTACAACATCGTCACCTATACTAGTTCAGACAAGTGTTGGTATCAGCCCAAAAAATCTGTATTGGCTCGAGTTTAATTTTTTTACAAATACTCGTATCGGTGACAGTTGTCAACTTGCAATCTTAATAGATCGTGTTCATTGTTCACCGGCTTGGCTACGTTTTGGACAGAATTCGACAGAAATGCAGGACGAGAAGAAATAGATGATTATAAAATCTTTCTCATTTCCATACACGTGTTAAATTTAAAATTCGATGACCTAACTCAGGGTTTGATAGAACCTGACATTCAAATATAATGCAATAAATTAGTTTTTTCTTAGAATTTTAAAAGATTTTAGTCAAAAGATCGTTAGACTCAAGGTTTGTATATATAAATGGAAATATCAGGAATGTGTTTATTTTATAATTAATTAATGAGCATATTTATTAGATGATCGTGTGACATTTGATCTTAACAAGTCTCTACGAATATTTGAGGTGAATGAATGTCCTTGAGAAAAGGATACCTTCCTATATTTTACTTTATTTTCATATAAGTGGCATATATTTTATTGTATGGGGAATATTGGCTATAATTATTTTTATTAAGCTTTTTTGGTATTAGATTTATTAAAATTTTGTTCTTTTACTCAAAACCCATTTTTTATAAATTAATTACTGATATTTCCCGTTAGCAACGTTATGTTAACGTCTTTATTGCAAGTCCTAAAACAAACTGATTCATAAACCATAAATGTAGGTAGTAAATTATAGATTGAAATACTAGTTTCAATATAAAGTTTTTGCATATGTCCCGACCCCAGACCTCGATTAAATATTTCAAGAAGTTAATGGTAAATCACTGAGAGGCTCTCGAGACTTGGCCTTCTGATCTTCGTCATTAAGTGAAGATGGTTTTAAACATACTTAATTTCGTCTGAATGGATTGGCAGTGAGTGTGATTGGGCAACATATGGGGAGAATCGACAATAATTAAGGCGTTTTGATGGCGCCTACAAAAAATATGCCTATATTGATGATCGATGCGGCGTAATGGTAATGCGATCGTGTCTGCTATGCAGAGATCTTGGGTTCGATTCTCAGCCAAAGATAAACTGTTCATGGAGTAAAATAGTTTCTGCACTTAGCTAAGTATTGTCATCAATCCAATAACCGCTAAATTAGTAACGTAAATATTTTATACTAGCGGGTGCCCGCGGCTCCACCCGCATGGAAGTTAGTTTTCAAAATTATCCCGTGGCATCCCACATGAATATTTTTACGGGATAAAAACAATTTTATGTGTTAATCCAAGTTACGCTCTATGTGTGTGTCAAATTTCAAGAAAATCGGTTCAGTAGTTTTTGCGTGAAGGAGTAGCAAACAAACATACAAACTTTCGCTTTAATAATATTAATGCGATGGGATGCCACTAGTTTCGCCAATGATACACCTTAACTTAAAGTGCTATAAGTCACCGGGCGACGTCCGGTCCTTCAAGGCACTCTGGTCACTTTCCTCCGCGAAGCACCATCGATTGTGCAATCCCATAATAAGGTCAGTGTAGGCAATGATTCATGTCATTTGGGGTGAAGTGTGGACGCATGCGCCGGCGCAGGTCGGGTCAGCCGAGACCGTGAATCAACCGCATTGCTGATGTATCGAAATTTTATTCTCGAAAACGGCGCTCGGAATTCTTCAGCGTATTGTAGGTACGCAATAAGAAAAATTTACAATTTGTATATTTGAAATATAGGCTAACTGAAAATACGAGAGTCAGGTAATAACAATACAATTAACATCTCAAAATTAAAGAGTTATATTGGGCCGTGATATTGGTCTGCCGTGTGATGCCGGCTCTGCCGTGTGATGCCGGCTCAGAATAGCATCACCCCGCATCCTTCCCGTGGGTGTCGTAAGAGGCGACTAAGGGACTCAAGAGTATTGGTGTATTACAATTTTTAGGCGACAGGCTGACAACCTGTCACTATAGTAATACACATGTTTCCTGAAACAACCTTGGAAAACAATCCTCAAAATGTCAGACGTGGCGATAGTGGCTGTATTCTTACGGCCACTATCGCTCTGCCTACCCCACAAGGGATAAAGGCGTGTTATATGTATGTATGTATGTATGATATTGGTCATTCAAACGAGTGATATTTTTAGTACGAGAGCATTTTTCTTTTGTGTTTTCGACCCAATGTTTTAAAATAATAAGAACTTGCGTTGTTTTTGAATTTTGTGTCTTTTCTGTTGAAGAAGGATGACAATCGTATTTATTTAGGAGCTTGTATTAGCTACCTACCTACAGATGCGGGCATAAAATATTATACAATTCGTTTTCGCATACGATACGCGAAAATGCATTAAACTAACAGCCAATTCAAATGATACAATTGGCCATAAACAGAAGTAGTTTTGAAACAATGGCACAGATGGGGTAGCAGGACGTGAGATAAGAGTCCACTGGTGGGCAATAGTGGGCCAAATACATTGACATTCGAATAAATAAACGTTCATGCATTAGGATCCTCATCTAAAGATGCCCATACAAAATATCTACCAGGCCTGCTAGACAACAAAAAAAGGCGAAGTTAAATATTCTTTTTCGAAATTTGGTCAAAAAGTTTTTCATTTAAGACAAGTAGAACTACATTTTAAAATACTAAACGCATATTTTTAATATTTTATTAATTATATAATGTATTAATAAGTAGTACCAACCTGTTGTAGGTTTTGTTTCTCGTAATGATTCTATGTCCTGTTTTATCTTGTATTCAATAAACAGTTTCATTATAATAATAAATAGATTTTTTGAGTGCTTAAGCCTACCTAAAATAATTTGTGAAGTGCATACCAAAACTGTGCTTACATATTTCAAACTGGTACTTAGGGGTCAAGTGCTTTTGATAAAACTTGCATCAATAGCATAGACCTAAGTGGCCGTGACTTTGATTATAAAGCATCACCTTAACCTTTAAACCGCGCAAAAAGTGATGAATTAGGAAAAGATGCATTGCTAACAAGGCGCAAACAAGGTGCAGCTTTCGTAAAAACGCGTAAGTTAAGATCGTTCGTCTGTCAATCAATGCTGCGCCTACGCAACTCTCGGTGGATCCGCTTAGGGCGTGTTCTCACTGTTTTCTTGTGCTTTTGCTCACTTTTGCTTTTGCTCGCATGCTTTTGCTTGCCTTTGCTGTAGTTTTACGAAAAAGTTAATTGGAAGATATTTTTATCTTACTGAATTTGTCTTCCTATTAACTTTTACGTTCGTATACTCATACATATAAAATTAAGCTAGTTAGAGAAGAATTCTTCATCATCATTACCTGCATATTTGGGATTAGCGCAATATTTATATTCTGCACCCGTTATCACCATCAGCAGTCAAACGCTTATTTACACTTATCTAAATTTACTTCTTCTTTTTTTATCTCCTGCTGCTGCACCCATCTTTCATTTCACCTTAATCCAACTCCATGTTGATTACCATTTCCATATAAATTTTTTTATTGTTTTAAATTTATTGTAAATATGCGTTTTCGTGTTTCAGTGTCCACACACCTTAACCTGCCACCGGCATTACGCCACGCATTACTCTGCGTACACTTATCGGCACAAACATTTCACAAGTTACCGCCTCCTTTATTTTATATCGTTATTTTTTGTACTTTATTAGGCTGCAATATTATACATACATACATATATCACGCCTTTATCCCTTGCAGGTTAGGCAAAGCGTTAACGGCCGTAAGAATACGGTCGCTATCGCCACGTCTGACATTTTAACATTATTATGTTTTTGACAATTAATTACATTTGCGAAAATGTTGGTGTATAGATTTTTTGCGATTCTGATTTTATTTACACATAAAATATTTGATTAAGCTTCCTTATAGCTATGTAAACGTGTAAAATATTATCATAATAATTTGTCAATGTCAAACTATTTGATTATCAGTTAAATAATTATAAAAAGTATTGAAAGCCACGTCAATAATCACGTTAAGAATCTTTTAAAGTTTCTGTAAAATCTACATAAGAAATACTAATTCGTTTTTACTGCATTTTATTCAAAATGAAACTGATGATATCATTAACTTTATACAACCTAGAGAACACAAAAACTAATCGCGCTTGCATTTAGAACTTGACAATTACAAATACATCAACATTCAAAAACTCATGTCTTGTGTTAATGTGGAAAGATATAGCGATAACAAAAATGTGTTTAGTTGGAACTTGTGTAACCGCCAGTCCGGCCGGGGCCTGAACAAAGCATATGGCACAAAACTATCAGCTGTTCTGTATCTAGTCGTATATACTGCGTATGTATATCGTTAAATGTTTTGCTATGAGTGGTGCATGTTGGCTCTAAGTCAAAGGAACATAGTTTTTATGACTATGCAGTTTTAGACATAGTCTAGGTATGTTTGTATCAGTATTGGATCAGATCAGTTTGATACAGTTGTTAATAAATTTCAAATTGATTTCGTATTTAAGTAGTATTTTATTATTTAAATTGCTAAATATACCGATCATGACAATGAAGATTGAGCTGTAATACAAAATGTTAAAGACTTGGTGAGTAATATCAAAGACTAATATTGTCTACGTAAAGTACATTACCAATCAGAAATTCAACCTTTTGACCGAAATTCGATTTTCAAGTGGTAAGTATCGCTTTGACTTGAGTCTTGAGCCGCTGACAAATACCCACATTTGCGAAATTCCTCGCGCATTGTCTATTAAAATTTCTTACACAAAGAAAGAGAACCATTTTGTAAACCTATTCGTTACACAATAAACTAGGTTCGACAACCTAATCTGATTGACAGGTGGAATACATTAGGATATTAAATACGCGACTGAGGATCCTAATCCTAGTGAGATGTTTATTGATAGTCACGAGTCATTCGTTCATTATACATAAAACGAATCAAATTAATTAGAATATTTTAACTGATTAAGAGTCTCACTAATACTGTCCAATACTTAAGATTACAAGGTGGTCAAACTTCGGCGAGTACCATTTCACTTATAATATGGTTTTCACACCTTCAGGATGAAAAACGTTAAAAGGCAATCTTAGTTTTTACAAGGATCAGAAGAAAACATGTTATTATGTATTAAAATATTTTAATCTTTGCCTGAATTATGATATACTGAAAAAAAGCCTTCTTCTTTGCCAGATCAATGCAACTGGTCTTTATGGACGCAATTCCAAATACATATATGGAATAACCTAGCAACACACAATATTTATAGATCTGATAGTTATGAACAAGCGGCCAATATATACAGCTTCTTAATCAAGTATCTACTAAAAGGTCAAAGGCATCATCTAAAAGTTTTATTGGTTTTTAATTATGTTGAATATTTTTTTAAAATTATAGTTTATAATATGTTTTATGCTTATTATCAAAACACAAATAAACAGATGTAATTTAATTAATAATACTTACATACTTTTTGATTAATTGCATATCTTTGTTAGAGAACGTATTTAAAAAAAGGTGTGTATAGGGTAATACTTTCCATCAACATTGTAATTTTTATGTAATGTGTACTTTTTACACGAATTAGCATTTAGTGCGTACTTGCTTCATACCAATCAAAGAAAAAATATTTTTTACCTGATTATACCTACGACCTCCTCCTTTTCTTTCGTAAACATATCATATTTCAAGTGATTAATTATGAAAAATTACAAATGTTTCCATATTTATATGGCACGTTAGAGTTATATTTTAATATCAATCAGATGTAGTCAAGTAGTCAAGGCTCATGTTACATAACTAAGAAGATGTCATTGAAATTATTGATGATGTATTTTAATTAAGTCATTTTGGTCTGGTATTGTGATGAGCAGGTAGGTAAATAAATATATTTTTTGACGCAATATAAACTAGATGAACCGGAAGATTTTTTTTATTTGAAATTAAATACCAGTTGTCCTAATTTTAATGTTTATAGTGCACGCCAATTAAGGAAGATTATTTGGACTTATAAATCTTAATGTATGATAGCTGTCTCTAATTTTGAGTGGGATTGCTAGAAAATATGAAATGTATGTAATAAAATTATGCATTTACCCTTGGATGTAGGTTTGATGTTCAACAATTCAAGATACCATCAAATTATAAACGGCTGATGATCGAAACTCTTCAAACGGTTCAAGAGTGAATTACTAGTGTCCAACATGTTTTACAGTCTTTTGAAGTTTCACTTGGTTACGTTAGGTATAAGCATTTTTGTTGATAACAAATCGCCACTTCCATAGAATGTGAGATTTCTTTCATCTTTGAAGTTTTTCTTTCACTCGTTTACTATGACTCTTTCCGTTTGTTCTGGTTTTAGGCTATGGTGATATACTCGTATTATTCTTTACCTAAAATGCTTACATGCACCGCAGAAAACGAAAACTGATACAGCTAGTTTTTTTATATATTCTGAGTCTATTAATTAATTTAGTCATGACCACATTATTCCTACTTTATTATTTATTGATAGCTATAAGGATGTACCTAAATGTCAATATCCTTTGAGTTTTCTACTTCTAAGCAACATTGAATTAAAACTAGATACTTGCATTAATTGTATGCAATTTTCTTAGAATTTTTCTATTATTATTTGTTTCGTTTTGTTTGGCTTTTTTATAAACACGACCTTTGAAGTCTTTGTTTATTTTTCATATTATTGTTTTGTGTTATTTGAATTACATCTGCAAAGAATAGTGTAGTAGCTTCATCGTTACTTGTACATGAGTTAGGTGGAGCCAACTGACCCGTACTTAACGACGCAGAGGTTAAACGCACATGTTAGTTATAGCTTAACAAACTGTAGTTACGGGCAAGTTTTAATATTGTTTACAATTTGAGGAATATTTCCAAGTTATACAGCCTTTTCTACGAAAATTTAATTATCTTAGTACATAGAGGAAACATTGAAATAGCTCCGCAAGTATCTAATTTATGGTTGAGTATTAAAATTATATCTATGTATAAAAATTAAAAACCGAAAACAAAAAGTCTCCATCATCATTATGGGTGTATACTCTGGGTTATATAACGACTT
The DNA here is from genome assembly GCA_029255805.1 of Keiferia lycopersicella. Taxonomy (NCBI): domain Eukaryota; kingdom Metazoa; phylum Arthropoda; class Insecta; order Lepidoptera; family Gelechiidae; genus Keiferia; species Keiferia lycopersicella. The sequence goes on from JARACZ010000026.1 coordinate 410,661, forward strand.
TGGTGAAATAATATTTATGGAAGAGCTTTATATCAAAGAAAAAATATTTTGTAGAATGGTCCTTATATGTAGATTGACTCCACTGATGGAAGTGAATAGTACTCGCGAGGACATTACAGTTAATGACAGCCTGAAATATGCAGTGGGGTGTGCCGTGATTGATGATATGATTTGAAATTGTGGTTTGCGAACTCTTTTCGTGAAGTATACGGTCGCCGAAGTCCCGCATGGACATAAGGTGTCAGTGTGAGTTATCTTGCTGATTTTCTATACAAAACGACATCTTACTAAAGTTTAAACCCAGTTTACAAGAGCACCCTGCTCCTATTGCAATGTGAGGCTCGCGTGAGACCGCATTTCCTCGGACAAGCTAAAGTCGCTATCAGTACAAGTCCAAGAACTAAATGTAAACAGTAAAGCTTGCATACTGTTACAAAATATGGTGACAATTCAGATTCAGCGAGTGACTTATTGAAGCTAAAGTGGGTGGATTATTGGCTGTGGTCAAATTTGTCAAAGAGTTGTGAAGGTCCCAACCTTTGCAGCGGCCTTCGAGAGCGAATTGCATCATTTGACTCCTGTACGCATCTTGGGTCAGCTTGTAGATATTATTTGCTTGTTGTTGTTACTTATTTATTACGTATTCCTTTGTAGATAAAAAAGACACGTGTTATCACTTAGTATGTTATGGTATTTATTCGTTTTTGTTGTTTGGATCTTGTTTACGAAATTTTTTAAAATAAATTCACTGAATGTGAATATATACTGATACAGACGTTGCAGTTTTGCGTATGTGTACGTGGTTTCGTGATGAATATTCACTTAAGTAGTTTATCTCTGATCCTTGAATTTTTCGGCTACCCTATGAATAAATCCGTATACTTTATTCTCATTAAAAACCATTATGGTATCCTTTGTTTATCATCCATCGTGCATCTATCCCATCAGTCTACTTAGATACTAAAAATAAACTTTGAAAGTCACCGAGTGATTAGTTATTTGAAAATACTGTGTTTTTTTCATTTGCCGGTTGTTATCAAAAACTTTTCATTGTCACTTTAACACATGTTTTATATCACTTTATCGTTTATCTAAGTTATTTTTAATCACTCGATGTCTGTCAAAATTTGTATCCTGGTCACACTGGCCTACTTGTATATGTAAAGAAATAGCTCACCATATTTTTGAGGTGTCAACACTAGCACTCACGACACACTGGACGCTTCTCGTTCGCGTCTGCTTTAGCACTAAGAGATGCGCCTGCGCAACTCCGATATATAGCTTTGCTCGATAGTTCACAACCTCGTGGCAATGGCTGAAAATTTTCAATTTGAATATTGGATTTAGATTGTTTTGAAGGTATTTGAGAAGAGATATGAATACACATACATTAATCACGCCTGTATCCCTTGTATAAGACTATAAATGTTATTAACTAATACGGCTGGAAAGAGTGACTCATTATGCTGCTCTTTTTTTCTAAAGTGTAGAGTCAAGTCAAGTGGTAATTACCTATAATGAAACCCTGTAAATAATAAATTAAACAAACTTGGTTTTTAATTTAAGCTAAAAAAATTCTTATATTCTCATCCTAAAGTCAAATTAATTTAAAACTACCCATTTCACACATTTAATAAATCCTCTCTATATTTTTATTTTTTCTGAAATTAACCCTTAACTGTCATATTTATTACAATCTATATTCATATTTATATATATTTTTTATCAATAAAGCATTCCAGTGACGGCACACGTGCATCCGGTGACGACCTGAAACCACATAATCATGGCCTTGAACTTCGCCGTAGAGAAAAGTGCGATCTTGTTATGTCTTCAAGGCCATAGGCTGGTTTAGATAAAATATGCAGATGCCTTTTAAAATCTCCACACTTTTTATGAGATGACATAAAATTGTGTGGGTGTTTTGGGATTTTAGAATATCTGGATATTAAAACAGACAAATCAACTGAATTTATTTTAGATGCTGACTTAAAAAAACATTGCTACAGAAAGAGATTTCTTTTTAGAAATAAGTTGTAGCTGTTTTTTTGTTTTTTAGTATCCTATGTTTTAACTTGTATATAATTAAACTGAGAAATAAATAAATGCTGTGGCTATTTATAAACTTTAACTAACTTAAAACCTATACTTTTTACCTTAGATGAATGATAGGGCTGGACAAATTTTTGATCTTAGCTATTTACTTTGTTTTCTGAAAGTGGCACTGCGCTGATGAATAAAATAAATGTTTCAGTACTTAAATTTTATCAAAAAATTTATGAAAATGTTTTTTTTTCTGTCTTCCTGGAAAATTTATCGATAATAACGCGTCACGTTGATATCAATAAAAAAATTAACTTATGTACATGAATGTATTATCGGTTATTTTTCATGACACATAAGTATCTTATGTATCCTTTTGTCTAGAGTCAAGTATGTAAGTATGATTTTAACGTTTTTTTTTTCTCTTGTTTTTCAATTTTATAAGGAATCATCCTAATTTAACTTTAAATGGTGAATATGATGAGCTAGAAAAGGGCAACTGAAAGCAAGGGGGTCAACTCCTACGAAAAAATGTTCAGTAAAGACAATATAATAATAAGAAAAGACAGATGTGATGAATATAGAGCCATGTGAATTCGAGAGTTTAGCAGCGTACATACATACATACATTTATCACGCCTTTATCCCTTGCTATCCTTGGGGTAGGCAGAGCTTTAACGGCCGCAAAAATACGGTCGCTATCGCAACGTCTGACATTTTTGAGGATTGTTTTTCAAGGTTGTTTCAGAAAACATGTGTATTCATTACTATATTGATAGGTTGGTTTAGCAGCGTAGCGCAAGAATTGCGCGATCTTGTGAAGAGGGTAAATCTGCGACTTCGAGGAGCGGAGTAAAACGTAGCGTAAAGAGACATTTGTAAAGTAATTAATAAACCCTCTAGCTTTTGTCGGACGTGGGATACCTTCCCGGCCCGTAGAGATACAGGCGTGGTGTGTATGTACGACAGTGGTAAACTCATGTGCTCTCTTTCTTTTTCTGTTTTCGAGTGGGACAGCGAGTCGTCCAACGACCCGATGAACCCTAGTGTCAGAATTTTTCAACCGCCTACTATAAGTAGCAGGCTTCTGACATGGTTGTGTAACGACCGCCTTCTAAGTGATCATAGATAGCAATCTACGGCTTAACGTGCCATCCGAAACACCATCTTACTTACGGACAATCGGGTGGTTCAGCCCGCAATGTCCTAACCAGACTGGGAACAAATTCACAAAGTGATAAATATTAACTTTGTGAGTGACCCACCGAGAATCGAACCTGGGACCTTCTGCGTCAGAGGCAGTCGCACTACCACTGCGCCACATCGGTCGTCTCACACTTGAGTTTACAGTTAACATCAGCAACACTAGCAATCTACGGGCGCATTAGCGCCGACTTGATCAGGTTGGGAGTCAAAGTAATCGCTATAGCAGAAATCGGTCGGAGAGTTCACATCTCACGTAATATCCACTTTATGCAAATTCAAGTCCAATATCAAACGAGCTGGAAAACCCCAACCAGGGAGATAGAATTTCTTTCTAGAAATAAGCAGTGCCTGTATGCAAATAATGGTTAGATGGATGGAAATATGTAATAAATAAGAATGATTTATGACATAAAATTTACTTTATAAAGAAAAAATTATAACGATGTAACAAAAGTCAATGAACCTTAAATCTGGTAGACAGACCATCTACTTAATGAACTTAACGATTCCCAATAAAAACTATCGTTTTAAAATAATATTATTTATACATCTCTGTGTCTCGTTGATGTCTTTTGTACGTTAGTAAATAAATTACATTAGATATATGAATTGACATATTATTTTTTGTTTTTGGGTTTTCTTTGAGGAAAAAATGTTTTATTATTATTTAAAAATACAATATCTGACAATAACTGAAACTCATAAAGTCGCATTACAGTAACATTATCGCTTTGCGCGCTATTTTCGTAATTTGTATGATAAGTTCAGCTCCATTTAAGTCTTGAATTGCAAGTGAGAACGCGAAACGAGCGACAAAAGAGGCTTAAAAGGGTTCCACTTTCGGCAGCGAATGATTAAATTTTTCTTCTGAAAAATACAACAATTCCATCAGTATTATCTTATGACGTTGTCACGTTTAACTATCGCCAGTAATCCGACTTAGCAGACAACCTTTTTTTTTACATTCAACTAATTTCTTCGCACAAGCTTATCAAGATTTAATGCAAATACTAATAGCTCTTTTCTTTCAAAATTTAAGCAATAAGCTCTTTAGACGTTAGATCTTACGATATTGCCTATATTGCATAGTAACATCGGTTAACCTTTATCAGTGACAGTTGTTGCAACTAATTAATTGCCAATCAAAATATGTATAGCAATCGTTTAAAAATACATACATACATACATACATATATCACGCCTTTATCCCTTGCGGGGTAGGCAGAGCGTTAACGGCCGCAAGAATACGGTCGCTATCGCCACGTCTGACATTTTTGAGGATTGTTTTCCAAGGTTGTTCCAGAAAACATGTGTATCACTATAGTGACAAGTTGTCAGCCTGTCGCCTAAAAATTGTAATACACCAATACTCTCGAGTCCCTTAGTCGCCTCTTACGACACCCGCGGGAAGGATTTGGGGTGATACTATTCTAAGCCGGCATCACACGGCACCCGTTTAAAAATTATTAGGCATAAATATTAGTGAAACTTGTAGTGTAGGTATTTTCCAAAAAATTTATATTTATATTTATATTTATTTATATTTATTTATTTATATGTTTTGTGACACGTAATTCTTACTTAACTAGCCTTTTATTGATATACATTTTTGAACAACCTTGAGTACTTAAGACGATTTTCCGATCTAAGTTCATCTCGAATGCTGAACTAGATTAGCCTTTTAGCCGTGTGATGCCGGCTTACAATAGCTTGACCCTATTTCTACCCGTGGGTGTCGTAAAAAGTGACTAAGGGATGAATCCAGAGAATGGGCGCAGCGTTACCTGTGACATACATCTACAACACCTTGCACTGCGCTTGCCAACCCGCCAGCCAAGAGTGGTAAGTATGGCAAAAACTCCTAATAAGAGGGTGGCTCATGTCCAGCAGTGGACTTTTGTGACTGTAATAGCAGTAATCTTTTAGTTTAGTCTGGCCATGTTTCAGAAAAAAAAAACATTCAGCAACTTACATCTGTCATGCAAAAAGTTTATATTCTGTTGTTCATTGACCCCCCCAATCTGCCTACCCCGCAACATAAGCTTCAAATTCCTTACACAATTAAATTGAATTTTGACCATGAGTATTTTGAAGGTATTTTGATTCGCTCGAATAACATTGAAACATACTTAGTTTGAAAAGCATCTTGTTAGAGAATTTTAATTTAATGAGGATGTATGACATTAATCCCATTTTTAGGCTCAAAAATAATTTAATCATAGTAAAGTCGTTATAAATATTCTGAAGGTAATCAGTATTTAGTATTTTTACCCGGAAGCCTCAGAAAGAGGGTTTTGTTTTTCGGGAGTACGTCTGTAAGTATAACCAAGTGAAGTCTTTTTCACGGGCTACTGCCCAAATGGCTAAGAAGATGTTGTCTTATGAAGTGTCGTTAGATTAGTCTCAGCTTTTTTATAAAAAAAATACAAATTTGAAATAACAGATTTCTAACGCACAATATAACATAAAATTTACAGCAGTCGGGTGTATAATTTTTTTAAATTGGTGCTTGTGTTTAAAGTTATGTATGAATTATTTATAACGATGTAACTAAATTGAACCTTAACATGTTTGTTTGAGTTTAAAATATTATGGTCATATAAAGTTACAACTAATTGATTATTTATTTACTCATTATGTCCAAACATGGATAGCTGCTGCTTTTTTTTTGTAGGCCCGTGTTTGAATAACGTTTATATCTTCCATACAATTTGTACTATGGTATTGAACCGCTTCTATAGTGTAGCGATTTACTTTGTAATAATCATTACATAGTATGAAACAAATTAGCTATTCGCGTCTGTATGTATGTGTGCTTGTATCTTTAAATGTACACAATGGATTTTGATACAATTTCTTTTCGTAGATAGAGTAATTAAAAAGAAAGATTTATATGGATAACTCTTTCCGGGAAAACTATTAATTCCCATGGGAAAATGAGTTTCAGCTGGCAGCGCCGTTAGCCGGGCCACTAGTGCTAATAGTACAATATAGATTTGTATTTAATCAACACATTTGCTGCTCAGCTGTACACTATGTACATAGTTTTAACACCCTTTATTACACTACGCCGTAGTTGGTGTCTATAAACACACTTGTAGAAGCCAAGTGACGCGTAAAATAAGTCATACTAATACACGGTAACGTCAAGATTGAAGTTCTCGTGTGTAGCCTACTCGCAGCAGGGATTCCCTATAATAAGGGGCGATAATTCCCTAATGAAACTAAACAACTTTCTCCATGTAAATATTTGCTCGTTTGAAGATGTTAGATGTAGTTGTCAGATGTTAGATGTTGTAGTCGTTGTACGGGCATCTTAACTCTTATTGTGTGATGCCTACTTATTGTAGGTATAAGATATGGTTGTGTTTTATTTAGAGTTCTTCTTTTCGTGTGGGACTCCGAGTTGACCAACGGCCTAATGAACCTTAGTGTCAGAATTTTTCAACCGCCTACACAGTAGCAGGCTTCTAACATGGTTATGTAACGACCGCCCTGTAAGTAATCATATACAGGAACCGGAACTGTCCGGGACCTACGGCTTAACATAAACACGGAACCATCTTTCTTACGGACAATCCGGTGGTTCAGCCCAAACAAATTCAGAAACCCACTGAGACTCGAACCTGGACCCTTCTGCATCACAGGCAGTTACACTACTACTGCATCACATTGGTCGTCGTTTCATTTGGGGAAGGACGCATTGTTAGCTATACACCTATTCATATTTTAGTTAGACTGTCGCAGGCGCTCATATTGTACGAAGTTTGTAGGTAGTTCACTAAAGTACTCTAACTAATGCAAGTTTGTCTGTTTGTTTAAATGATTTTCAAGTGTCATTGACACTGTTGTACGACCTTTAGCATACCGTTGTAATTAATTAAATATATTTATGTTTGACAAGGCGTGTATCGGAAACTACATAGTAATGTTAGTGTGGTGTCATCGTAGTTCTTTTTATTGTCGACCGTAAGAGTCCACTGCTGGACATAAATGTGGATAGTGATGCTATTTGTAGCCAGCATCACTTGCCTATCGAGTCAAGGTTCTTTATTTGTTTTTTCATAGTTGAATTCGTCAAACAGTTTGTAGTGCATTTGATAGTGTGATTATGGTTTCTGAGGGTTGAATTTCACAACCCTGGTCTCTCTTTCTCTTTGTGTGGAACAGAAAGTCGTCCAACGACCCAATGAACCCGAGTGTCAGAATTTTTCAACCGCGACTACAAGGCGCAGGCTTCTGACATGGTTGTGTAATGACCGCCGTCCAAGTAATTATAGACAGCAACCAAAGCCTTGAGTAAGCTTTTCTCTATTTAAGCGTCTTTTTGGTTTATGTCGTAGCTTTTGAATTACATTGGCATTGACTACCTATTGATAGCAAAACCAATGATATTTATTTCCTTCTTTTTCTAAGTTAGCTTGAATATCCATTAAAAATGCAATGAATCTAGTCATTTTAACGTGTAACTAAGCGTGATTCTGCTGTAGGAATGAAATATTATTTTAACCTTATTAAAATCGCATGAATAATAAATGTATCGTCTGCCTATCCTAGTATGATGATAATTTAGGATCACCCAAGGATGTGTTTCGAAACTTTGTCGATATTTAAATTAAATTCGTTATAGTATTGTGAAAATAAAAATGTTTGGTAATATGTCATCGTCTCTATTAAGTTTGAGCTTTCAATTTAATTTGTGATTTATTAATTTTAAAACTCTCGTTTTGTTTTAAACTGAAATGTATGTATAATTTTGGATTAATAAGATAGATGCTCATAAATAACTCACAACGGATCAGTCTATTGCAGTCCACTCAGGGCTGTCTTAGCACATTTGCCGCCTGTAGGCTATTCAAATTTTGCCGCCCCCTCAACTCATCCCAAAAAATCCCATCCGGCTTCACCTCAGCCGTTTTTTTTTGGGCTGGCGTGAAGGTACAGTATTAGGGGGTCCCACCCACACCTATTTCGCAAAAATTCTTACATCTGAAGCTGTCGCCGATTCTCGTTGGATGTCGTCAATTGTATGCGGATGTCGTCGTTTATCGTCGAACCGATGACTTGACGACAAGCTCAAATACATAAAAATGTCGCAGACTGTTTTCGATTTCTTGCACTATATCCGTTTCTATGTCGTTAGGATATGTTTGTTCTAACGAAAGTGTTTTTTCTGTGAGGGTGTATATGTCTAACTCGTGTATTTTGGTAGTAAATGCATATTATTCATTATACTCGTAACTGGCATACGCCTCCTGTCTTTTTTAAATTCTGTTACTAGCCTATCTACGAGGACGAGAAACGTATTTACGCGAAATGCGTCACTCGCAGTCATTATATTTTGCTCTTCTGGTGTTTCGTCAAATTGTCTTTTTCCCATGTATTTACCGTATTGTTTGCATACGCTTAAGTCTATTGCTTTATCTTCAAAATATTTGAAATTTTGTCGTTGGGATACAAAAAACTGACGCAGTGACTCATATTGATCAGCAACCGTTACCAAATCTACGGTGAAAGACTGGATTTGAACATTTACTTGATTTATTCTTTCCAAAAAATCATTCCACACTATAACCATTACCGCCGTTTCCAGTTTTTCTAAATTAGAAAGTGTTCCCGCCGCTTCGTTTCGAGTAACAGGTTTTTCAGTAGAATCGTCCTTAATTGATTTCAAAGTTTCAAGAGCTTTGTGCCAAGAATCTCTCAAACTTTTACACGCGTCCTCCCTAGCTGACCAACGTGTCAGATTCACTCTTTTCAGGGTATCGCCTTTCCCGATTGAATTCGTTAATTTTTGCCAGCGATGTGTCGAGCTTGCAAAAAAAACGTAAATTTTCTGTAGTAGCATGAAAAATCGACAAGCCTCTGAACACGATTCAGCAGCAGCACATGCCGTTAAATTTAGAGAATGTGCAGAACAAGGCACGTAATCGGCAAAAGAGGCTTCGTTTTTAATCTTTGCCTGTAAGCCGTTGTATACGCCAGACATGTTCGCCGCGTTATCATACATAGGACTGTCCACGACAGTCTTCAATATTTATTCCTAGTGTTTTGAGTTCCGTGATAAAAGCAGAAAACATTTCTTCAGCATTATGTCCGACTGACGGCATAAATTCGAGAAATTTTACACACGGTTCGCCTTTATTTAAAACATATCTAACGACAAGAGTAAGTTGATCCACATGTGCTAGGTCTGGTGTGGAATCAATGATCAGGGAAAAATATTATTTTAACTATTAATATTTTATATAAACTATTATAATTTTTTTGGCGAATTTTGCCGCCCCCCAAAATCTGCCGCCCTAGGCTTAAGCCTACTCAGCCTAGTGCATAAGCCAGGGCTGAGTCCACTGGTGGACGTTTAAGCTCAATAAGGATGGATCATGCTTATAGATTGAGCCCAGAATCTACATACTGCCACCAATGGCATTTGGGTTTTTGGATGACACGGTGTCCCACACAAAAAGAGAGAGAGAGAGAAAGAATGACATTTAAATTTTAGAAAGAAAACTAAATTTATGTGGGTCTTTGAATTAACTTACTTAAAGGCACGAATAGCAGAATATGGCCACTGAAAACGTCAACTTTGATTTCAATTTCTTAGTAGACACTATCGAATCATTGATTGATTTGAATACCTGAAATGCCTACATCAAAGGTCATTGTCAGGTACTGATTTGATTATTTTCACGGTCGCCCGGTGGTGCTTTAAACTGAGAATTAATTAGGAAGAGGTGACCGTGCGTAAGCGCATCAAATGACCCTACGATAAATAGATTAGCGCTCTTTCTGACGAACCACATTCAACCAATGTCACATGCAGGTACCATCTCATTGTTCAAGACTCAGACCAAGCGTAGGTATCCAGACAGTATCGAGCGATCCAGATTGTGTTTCATCGTTCCAACGATCTTTCCGACCAGGTTCAAAAGAATCAAAGTTAAGGAATCATTGGAACTACCATTTTATGGTTCGCAGTTAGCACTTTCAGTAAAAGTTTTTTCAGAATTGTCTTTCGGTTACACACTAGCTTGCACTCAGAAACATGGTCGCATGGCAACTGCAGCTGCAGTTCATCATTACAGCGTAATGCCACACGATACGATTACTACTCATCGATATCTGCAGCAAATTTAATAAATACAGTTCGTCTGAAAAAGCGTTTAAAAAAATTATTCCGATTTGTTTTACAAAAATCGTACAACATAGATGGACGTAAATTTCTTACTACATACTTACAAAAGAACGTAGTTCTTAGACTTCCAATCAATGAACAGTAATAATAAAAATAAGTAATATAAAATATGATGCAGTTTTTTGCGTTTCTCTATCTGTCTATTTTATTCGTCCGCTCTGCCTACTCCTTTAAAATCTTAAACCACGCAATGGAGTTTGTTGCGTTCTTTTCAGTAGGTAGATAGAGTGGCTCAATAGAAAGGTTTATATTATAGGTAGGTAGGTACAATATATGCTAAAAAGGTTTAGGTAAAGATTTTTATAAGTAGTTCGGTAGCCGAACACAATTACATTGGAATGTTATGACCAACACCCAAATTATTATCTAACTTCTCTATAATCTGTTGGTAATATGTTTTGACAATCCAAATAAGCACTTGAACAATTTGTGATGCCCATGTATGGTACCTAACAGCACCACACAAAAATCTACATCATTAATTTTTGAAGACTGATCTGACCATTGTATTTCCATGTTATAAGTTATTTAACATAATTATTTCGAAATTGGATACTGCATCAAAGGTTACAGCAAACTCAATCATAAATCTGTCGTTTTAGTTTAACATAAAATAATGTTGACCTGTGTTTGGTATGTTTGTACTCAGTAGCTATTCCAATAAACTTAATTACTAATACATAAAACGGTCTAAATGTAGGGACACTGTTTCCTAAACTAAGAATATTCTCTATACTAGGAAATTCCCGTATCTTTAGGGTAAACAGGTAGCCGACATAACTATTCTAAATGAAAAAAAAAGTAGTATTAAACGATTAAAATTAACTTAAATACAAAATAACATTTACCTAAAAATCGTACAGTTCGAATTCTATATTCGATTCTATTCTACAAATAACTACACAAGATGGAAATTTTAGGGGGGTTTAGTTCAGCAGTAGACATCCTAGCTACGGCTGGTATGCATATGAATACTACACTTCCATGAATGGCTTTATCACTATTACGTAACATATCGTCATGAGATTTTCTTTTATCACACATAATATAGACAAGAATCGAAATGTCCAGTCTATGAGTTGAGCTTTTTCAAAGTTCCTTAATAACGTTTGTCAATATAAGGTGTAATAATATTAGCTGCACATATTTTATGGAATGAATCAGCCATTAAAACTGAACAATTTTTCCCAAGGAACAGATTAAAATTTGGAAATATACATTTTGATCTCCAATACAAAAGGTTTCTTTATTATAAAATAGGCCCGCATTTGTCTACTGTCTTACCTGATGGTAAGCGATGATGGAACCAGCCGCCAAAGTCAATTTATATGAGGGTCCTAATTTTTTAATTCATGTTTCGACCTATGTTCCTCGGGGAGAGTTTTTCAGTTTCATGGGCTGATTCACCCCTTAAAATATTTGCACCTATTTTAAACCTTATATATTATGGAGACAATAATTTCATAAATATGCGCATTTCTTATCTCCAAGCCGCTCTAAGAATGTGGTTCAGCAGATGTGTTCTAAAAGTCAATGTCGGTTACGAGCGAGTCCGGAGTTACGTAACTGACAGACGGACAAAACGTTGTGTTGTGGATATTTCGAAAACTCTGTCAACAATCCGTCAATGTTTAGCATTTAGTACTTAATTTGTACAAATATTGTTTTATGACTTGTAATCAAATAGGAGATTAGGACAAATTAGTTTTAAAATACTGTGAATGGTTCAAATCAATTCAATTTCTCTTTTTACGGCGTTTTAATTATGATTTTGCCAATATCGAGCTTCGACGATGATTTTTGAATAGATAGAATGGGATATGACCTCTCGCGCTCAAAATATTTGATGTCATATTTCATATTCAATTATTTCAAAATCCTACGAAATGGCGTTTACACAATGGTGTTTCCAGATTTAGGGATACCTAATGAACTAAATAGTAAAGATAGCTGAACCAATGAAACGTAAACATTTCATAAGTTTTAATGTCTCATTGGTCTCATACGTCTTTGACAGAGGCTAGAGCACTGCGTTTCTTGGGACGCAATTATGGAAAACGCAGGGTAGCCCAAGACATGCGCCACCTTCTCCGCCCCCTTCAATATGGCCTCCCTGACTTTTGGTCTTGTACATAGCAGTAAGTAACCACAGGAACTTGGGCCCGAGTGAGAAACAATACACATCCCTACATAAAATTATGCATTTTAAGTGCATGGTAAGCAGAGCATCAAAGGTCGGTCATTATAAACTCTTTTACACTACTTTTGTCAAGTTTTCAAGGACCTAAACCTAAAAGAAACATACAAGCGTAATCATTTGCTGCAATTTGTAGTGTAGCGTATCATCAATACGTATATATAATGTAAAATAAGGGTTTCATGTGTATTGCAATTTTAGGCGAAAGGCTGACAACCTGTGACTCTAGTAATTTTGCGGTTGTTAACGCTCTGCCTACCCCACAAAGGATATAGGCGTGATTTTAGTATGTACATGTGTATTTTATTTGCAGTAAATGTGTAATAGATCATCGTAGTTGCCATATCAACATGTAGATGCACTGTGACATTGCGCTAACTTGGCATGTTGGAATACGGATGTGAACTAGATTTTACTGATTAACGCGTCTCGACTAATGAGTGTGTAACTCTATAATTACATGTGTTTAATTATATGAATGTTAGTGTATAGAAATGTAGGGATTTATTATACCATTTCATAAAATGAGACAGCATAGCAAAGAAAGTTCTAAATTTCTTGCGTTGTTTGGCCTGTTTTAGGCTTATAACCTAATTTTTTGGTCTTTGCCCCAATATTTAATTTTCACTTTGTGTCAAAAAGAGGAGCTTTTTAAATATTTGGAAAATCTATGAGATAATTTCTACAAGATATTGATATGTAGAAGCTTTTAATGTTAAAATTAATATGGTCGTCTTTTGCTCTCTAACACAATGGGAAGGACAGGGACTTACCTTCTTCTTTTCTTTGCCTTAAACTAACAATATGTTAGTAACCTAAATAATAAATAATAATCTTATATCTTTAAACTGTAATGCAATTTCAATCTATAAAAGCCGCAATAAAATCCTAATAAAAATAAATTAATCCGTTTCCTAAGTAGAATCATCTTCTTATCTATGTAGATATGTTAAGTTTTATAAAAATACATGTATAAAATGAAGTTCATTTTTGCGTTTCTCTGTTTGTCTATTTGTCTGTCATGGACACCAATTCCAGTTAAAGTGCCATAAATACAAATATATTATGGAGTATTTCACGATTATAACATAACGTTGCCTTTCCACGTGAAATGTTTATTGTTGACTGATTTCAGCGACAGCGATGAGTGAAGTGAATAAGGCATGAAACGTTGAAATTTAAAATGTGATGGATAAAGGCTTTGGCAGAATGAAGGGAGGGGGTGGAGGTGAAGAGATGATGATTAACGGTAGGTACTATGCTACACAGTCTCGCCTCAAAAGGGCATGTTTGGGCTGGTTGTTTGACCAGTCATATAAATATTTCTGAGTGAGCCCTTGCCCCCAAGCCGTCTGGCGTAGATTTGATGGCATCGGGGCCAAAATCTAAGCATCATCATCATCTGCCTATGCTTATCCCAATTTATTTGGGGTCGGCCCAATATGTCTTCCTCTTCAATTCATCTCTATACGCAGTCAAATCGGCCTCCCTCTCCTTCTGCGTCCATCCACATTCAAATCTAATTTTGAAATCTAAGCACCGATCAAAAATATTATCATTTATGAATGAAATTTTATATCATTGGTTTGTATTGATCATCTCTGTATTGATTGTGTTCTTTATTCGCATATCGAATCGTTTTCATTGTCTTACTATTATAAGTTCATGTTTGATCTTTATGGTTAATTCGTTATACGTTAGACTTTGATTCACCTATCTACTTCACTGAATCACGTACCAGCTTAGAAGAATAATACGTTTTCTTCGTCTTCATGAGCCAAGCTAGTGATATGTACAACGAGTCATTAAGTAGGCAGTAGTAAAACCTAGGTACTTTTCTATTACTAAACAAACAAATAGCTCATGAGGGGTTCGTGCCCTGATCTAAATTTGCAACAAGTTAGACGTTTTTCTTCACATAAGGGGGAGGCACCTTTGTTTTCCTGAAGGTTGTTTTGAAAGTTATCTTTAAGGTCTTTAAAAAACATTTTCATTTTCTTCTGGTTAGGAATCAGACATTTGTAAAGAACTTCCAAGCCCCCAAAATAGCAAATTCTTCTCCAACTTCATTACAGTGCCACAACAGTCACACAGGGGGTGATGGGCCTCCACCAGTTGGGGGGCATTTGCCATACTCACTACGCAAGATTCCAAGATTTTTTCAATCGTTTATTTCCAAGTAGATTCACAACGAATGGTTTTAGAATGTCTGTAAGTTAGAATACGCTTGGCAGGCGTCTTGGTGAGCGCAATGCACGATGTTCTTTTCACAGGGAACGCTGATGCCTATTCCCTGGATTCATCCCTTACATAGTCTCCTTACTTTCTTTTTACGACACCCGCAAGTAATAAATGGGGCGATGCCATCCTAAGCTGGCATCATACGGCTAGTCTAATGACACTAAAATCGCATCGTCATCTTGTTAATATTAGGCCAATGGCGCTATGCCTACCACTAAAATTAATATTTTAATGATTTGTAGATAAAATCAGACACACATAGAGCACATTTGGCAAAAGGTCAAACCGGTGACCTTTCCGGAAACAAGGTCGCGACCTGAGAAATGACCATTTTGAATACTTTTACACTGATTTAGATTCCAATTACTTAACTTGATTATGTTGATGAACCGAACGAGTCAACAATAAACTTGAATTAATTACTAGATGTGAAGAAATTTTTAGTTCAATGTCAGCTTATATTATTTTTATTTGAAAGTTACCACTAGGTAAGTACATCTTTTACCTCTAAACGAGCTAAAACTGTACATATTGGGATCTCGGAAGCGGCTCCAACCATGAAAATTTCATGGAAATTTGTATGTAGGGGGATTGAAAGGCGATAAATTTATCTAGCTAGGTTTTATTTTCCAAAAATCACTCTGTTCGGCACAAAAATTCAAACAAGAATAGCACGTAAGTAGGTAAACTCTTTCTCTATTTTAGTCAAAAATAGTTTTTTTTTTCTTTGTAGTTTTTGTCTTAAATGCGCTATTATACTCATGGGTGTCGCTAAGGGTATTTTAGTGTTATCCTGACACCTGTATCTATCCAAAGAATGAGCTGCAAAATTTCTTATGAATGCATCTTGCACTGCGCTTACCAATGCGGCTGCCAAGCTCTGATTAGGTAAATATCTCCTATGGGGGAGACCCATGTACTAAAAATTGTGTATGTCATCCATCATTCTCCTTGCGTTATCCCGTTCTCTGTCGGGATCGGCTACCTAACCTACGTGATTTGAAAAAGCTCGTGTGTGTGAGTGAGTTTATTATCATAATATATTGTTGAAATTAAGGTGCGGTAGAATTATGACTAGCGTAAACCTGTGAATTCAAATTTTGTGATCTTTGAACGTAATATTATCTTACAGCGTATTAGGCGGATCGCACATTTAACTCACGACAGAGCGCTAAAATATCGCAGCGATCTGTCAGATCCATACCAAAACCGCACTCGACGGACGACGCTGCGTCGACAGCGGTTGAGCGGTTTTAGTATGGGGATTGACAATTCTAGTAAGGATCTGACAGACAGCTGCGATGTTTTAGCGTTCCGTCGTGCGTTAAGTGTGCGATCCGCCTTATTTTACTAACCCGGCGGTTATGTCCATAAAAGTATAAATATATATTTAGGTAATTTGTAAACCGGTAATGTTGTTCACCTTTTGATAATTTATAGAATTAGACGTCGCGTATGTTAATTAGAGCATTTGAAACATCCTCAAGATCACACCGATAATGGACTTTTAAAAAGAGCATCAAAATAATCTTAAATGTTGTTTATCCAAATATTTTTTACTCTGAGAACTAAGTAATTCACTACTTGACTGGGTCATTAATAAAACAAAAAATTGTGCGCTTTAAAATATTGTCCAAAAACGCTTCAGACCCCATTCATACTTTTTCGGTTTATTGAATTACTATGACGTCATGTTTTCAGATTTTTGTAAAAAATATCGTTAATATTATTAAATAAATTAGTGTAAAAACTTAGTTCTACGTGAAATCCCCTAGGTTAGGTAGTCGTCCTCGACAGAGAACGGGATAACACAAGGAGAATGATGATATACAAATTTCATAAAAAAGAAGCGCATTTGACATGCTCTGTATCATAGTAATGGATCAACTCGGTATTTTTTCAACTCGATCACATAAATTATGTTCGCAAATAAAGTATTGTTCAAAAGGGATTTTCGGCAGATTCACCCTATTTCTTTATTACTTTGTTCTTAATTAATTTTATATTTTTGTACAGAACACGTACTTCACATTTAAATCTTTAACACGTTCGACCGTGTAAATGTTGTAGAAATAAATCAAATAAATTATTCTATGGATAGCATCATTATGAGAAGGACAAAATGTGTTTTTTAATTTGCATAATGATGACCTTTTCCGGGATTCTTCACGTGTAAGTTTTAGTTTATTAGCTTTATTACCTTCTTTTATAGGTCAAACAAAAAAAGATGCAGTAAGTTGGATTTATTAATGTCATATTTGAAAAACATTTTATGCCGTGTCATGCCGGTTTAGAATAACATCACCCCATTTCTTTTCAATGGGTGTCGTAGAAGCCGACTAAGGGACTCGAGGACTTCATGTGTATTGCAATTTTAGGCGACAGGCTGAACATTTGTCACTATAGTGATACACAACTTATCTGACACGACCCTCAAACATTTGTCAGACATGAAGATATCGATCGTTATTCTACGGTCGCTAATTCTCTGCCTACTTCGCCAGGGATGTGGGCATGATTTGTGTGTGTGTAAAAAATGTACCGATTATTTGTAATTTAAGTGTTGGAACTTCTTTAGAACATATTTCTTGACATCCTTACCTGATAAGTGACAACATTCATGAAAAAGACGTGGCGGTCCGCGTACTCTCTACATACAAGTCCTGCGACGCGCTGTCATTGGTTCCCTCTATCATAGGTATTAGTACAACATCAAGACTAGTCGGTTCCGTGGGCACAACACTGGACTGAGGACTACCCTTATAATGAGTGTCATCTTTGAGTAGTTTGGTTGACATATCTAGTAAAAAAAATATTTTATTACTAATCAATATATTAGAAGTGTAGAATGTTAAGTTTATTATTTAATTACATTAAATTTTATGCTATTTGTTTTGAATAAAAATTTGACACGCATTTATAAAATTTATATTTGTTTGTAAACGCCTGAAATATAAATAAACGCGAATACGCCGTTCTAATCTTGCTGTCCTGTTTGCGCAGGCGTTGACAGAGGATCTGATCATTACTAGCTATTTGAAGAGGCGCAGGAAAGCTGGAGAAAGTAAAATCCAAGAAATTGGGTGAAATGCGTTCTATATTCCAAAGTCGGTACAAAATAATGACGTGTGGTGTGTGCACCACGTGACATGTCTTCTTAAAAGCTAGCGCCTGATGAAAAGGTAATAGACGCATAAGCTCCATTAATTTATATGTAGGCGTTCATCTTCAACATGCCCCCCGGCGTTGAAAGTCTTCTTTCAACCAGAATCTGAAGAAACATCAACAGGCAACGGGCATATCTTGCTAAAAGAACGTCGGACAGTTCCAGTTGCAGTTCTCACATCAGCGACTCGATTGATGCCATCAGCGCCAGGAACAACAGCGACGATACGGCCTAACTTCCATTTAAGTGGTGGAAGATCATCTTCTTTTATCAAGACGAGAGTGTCCACCTTCAAAGGGTCGTTACGTGACGTCCACTTGGTTCTGCGCTGCAGCTCAGTCACATATTCAGTGCTCCATCTTGACCAAAACTGCTGACGAAGTTGTTCGATTCGTTGATATCGATTTAAACTGTGAGTCTTTTGGTTTCTGATGTCACGAACAGGAAGTGAAGTGATTGGTCTGCCGATGAGGAAATGGCCGGGTGTAAGAGGTGAGAAGTCGTCAGGTTCAGACGAGAGTGGTGTGAGTGGTCTCGAATTTAACACCGCTTCTATTTGTACTATCGTAGTATTAAGTTCTTCATACGTAAGATGACAATTTCCCAACACTCTTTTAAGATGTGATTTGGTTGATTTCACACCAGCCTCCCAGAGACCGCCAAAATGGGGAGAGTAAGCTGGGATGAAGTGAAAATTAATGCTTTCGTTAGCAGCAGCCTCAGACAGAGAATTGCAATTAGCCTTTAAAAACTTAGACAATTCGTTGGATGCTCCAACAAATGAGGTCCCGTTATCGGAATATAAATCATTAGGAATTCCTCTACGCGATGTGAATCTGTGCAAAGCAAGCATGTAAGTATTGCTTGACAAATCACCGACTAATTCGAGGTGAACGGCTTTAGTAGTAAAGCATATGAAAATGGCTATATACACCTTAACTACTCGACTTCCGCGACCTTGACGGCTAACGCATGACATGGGACCGGCGTAATCCACACCTACTGCCTTTTCAAACGGATAACCACCTGGAACGAGCCGTTGCTGAGGTAAGTCTCCCATTAATGGTGCTACTATTTTACCCTTCACGCGAGAACATCGTATACATTGTCGGTAGCAAGCCTTTGCTAAATTTCTACCGCCAATGGGCCAGTAATTTTCTCTTATACTTGAAAGCAATAATTGTGGTCCGGCATGCAACATTTTTTTGTGTTGATAATGAAAAAGTAGATTTGTAAAACGATGAGTGGACTGTAACAATATAGGATACTTTTTGTTATATGAAAAGTCTGAATTTGAAAGTCGTCCTCCAACGCGCATTATATTGTCATCGTCAAGAAAAACGTTAAATTTCATTAATTGACTCTTTTTAGGTAGATGTCGCTTTTCGATTAAGAGTTGGTACTCCGGAAACGATTCGCGTTGAGACGTTACTATAATTAGTTTTAATGCTGCACTAAGATCACCCTCAGTGAGATACTTAGCAGCTGTTGGTTGTTTTTTACAAACACCAATGAAGCGCAACATGTACGCTACTGAACGGACTAGTCGTAGGTACTTTGAAAAACGGTCGAAATCAATCAATTTGACATGATCAGTATTTTGATCTTGAATAGTGTGCAATGTAACTTCTTTTCTAGTTTCTGGCAATGGCGATTCTAACATTGGACTTGAAGGCCAATTACATTCGTCCTGTTGAAGGAATGTTGGTCCATTCCAATATAAATCCAGGGATTTCATCACTTCAACGGATTCACCGCGAGATACATAATCCGCTGGGTTTTCAGCTGTGGGTACGTGTCTCCATACGCAGTCTCCAGTTGTCTCCAATATTTCTCCTACACGGTTTTGTACAAAAGGTTGCAACCGATTAGGCAGCATTTTAAGCCAACCTAATACAATAGTTGAGTCACACCAAAAAGTTGTACTTCTTATTGGAGTACGAAGGGAGCGGACCACTTTGCTGTACAAACGAGCACCTGCAAGAGCACCACAAAGCTCGAGCCTAGGAATAGTGGTAGGCTTTAGAGGAGCTACCCGACTTTTAGCTGTTAATAATCGCACCAACACATCGCCACTAGCATTGCTACTGCGCACATATAGGCAAGTTCCATAAGCCCGCTCGGATGCGTCGACGAAAACGTGAAGATCTAGATGAGTGCATGAATTGCAAATTACAAATCTAGGAATCCGTAAATCGGATAAGTTCGGTAAGTTTGAAAGTACTTCAGTCCATTCCTGACTGACATCGGAAGGCAATTCTTCGTCCCACGATAATTTCAGAAGCCACAATCGTTGTAAAAGCATTTTCATGCGAATTATGTAAGGAGATAAAAGACCCAAAGGATCGAAGATTTGTGATATAATTGACAACATATTACGTTTTGTATTTTTTGATGATGTTTCGGTACTAATCGGAAAGGTAATTTCATCAGAACTTGTATTCCAACTCAGACCTAATACTTTACTTGGTTTACCTCCTCCAATATTCAGATCTATTGACGAATTTGTGGGTTCTGAAACGATTTGGGAAACATTCGATTTCCATTTGCGCAAATGCATTCGAGCTGAAGATAATTCATGAGCCACTTTATCACGAATATTCATGAGATCCTGCAAATTGTCACTACCTGTCAACAAATCGTCATTTAAAATTATGTCAGAAACTTGCTTATCATTGCAATTTAGACCAATCTGCTTTAAACACCGCGTGGCAAGAAAGGGTGCACTAGCTGTACCATAGGTAACAGTATTAAGCTGATAGATCTTAACGGTTTCTGAAGGATCATGACGCCAATAAATTTGTTGCAGGTGACGATCGCTTGGATGAACCAAAATGGTTCTATACATTTTTTCCACGTCAGCGGACAAAACATATCTGTGAGATCTGAATCGCAGCAGTATTGACAGAAGGTCGTCCTGCACAGTCGGCCCTACCATTTGTATATCATTAAATGAAATGCCTGAACTTGTAGGATAACTAGCGTGATAAACTACACGTAATGCTGTCGTGCTACTGCTTTCACGTAATACTCCGAGATGAGATATAAAGTGAGCATCTGAACGCGATTCAGATTGAGGAATCTCTGACATGTGACCAAGAGCTTCATACTCTGACATGAAGGTTTTATACATTTCACCAAAATGTCCGACGAGCTTACGCTCCAAAGACGTGAAACAACGAATCGCTCGTCGACTTGAGTCTCCTAATACGCTAGGATTGTTTTTAAAGGGGATTTTGACGCAGAAGCTGCCGTCATCCAGGCGTGTTGTGTTTTGAGTGAAATGCTCTTCACAGAGTTTTTCTTCTGGTGAATAGTCTGATAACACAGGGCGAACTTCTTCTAGTTCCCAGAACCGCGCGAGCTGGTTATCAATGTTATCTACTTTTGTAAAGTTACACTTGATGGGTGAGTTTAATCGAATATCATGAAACTTACCCCCGAGAATCCAACCTAGAGTGGTCTCGATTAGAAGTGGTTTGCCCTCACCTAAGCTGACACGCTGCGCCCCTATCATATCCCAAAATTCACCGACACCAATAATGAAATCAATAGGTGCGGGAATATAGAAATTGGGATCGGCCAAGCATAAATCAGTAGGTATGTTAAGATCCGATAAGTCTATCGGATTGCAAGGGACTTCATCAGAAATAGAAGGTAAGACATAACATTGAATTTTCCTTGAGTATTTTCCATTCAATGAGTGGATTTGAACGAGGCACATCTTATCTACGAGTGACTCGGATTTATTTATACCTTGTACAGATTTGTTGACATGAGATGTAGGTGGACTTAGTACCTCATACATATGTTCAGTCATAAGACATGAAGTGCTTCCGCAATCAAGGGCAGCACGCGCAATGTGTTCACGACCTTCAGAATCATACACCTTTAGCAAAGCGGTGGAAAGTATACCATTCTGTATATCTGGTTTAGACGTTGAAACGCTGGCTGACAACGAAATATTATGTGTTGGGCCTGTCGACGCACCAGCATTTGAATTTGAGGACGTCGAATCAGATTGAACATTGACAGATTCGGTACGATCCAAAGGTGCGTGTTCTGCGTGTGTTACGTGGACCAAAGTGTGGTGCCTGCGTTTACACAATCTACACCCAGATTTGTTACAGCGATTTGCATAATGCCCCGTACTTAAACAATTAAAACAAATCTTGAAAGAAGGTAAGAGTTTGAGTCTTGACTCATTACTCAAAGAAAGAAACTTAGAACATTTAGCCAATGTATGTTCATCACTCTGACAATGAGGACAAGTTTTCACGGCTGAAACCTTGTTTTTATTAGTTTGTGGCATAGCCATTAAAGTTTTGTTTGCGTGTTTAGATTTAGTGATAGATTTATTATGTGGGTTGTTAATAGAAAGCTTACTATGCGATAACTCTAACGTCTCCAAGAAATCAGCACGTTTTCGAATGAAAGAAATAAAAATCTCAAAAGTGATTGAATCGTCTTTATCTAATTGAGCTTTGAATTCTTCCCATTTACGGTAAGTCATAACATCAAATTTTTGGGTACCTAAATAAATGAGAAGCGTATCCCATTTGTCTACAGGCTCCTTTAATGATTTTAAGGCTCGTAAGTTTTTGTTGAATTGATCAATCATATTTTTTAATGCGTGTGACGATTCTTTTGTGATTTTTTCGACATTAAATAATGCTGAAACATGATTGTTAGTAAGTAAACGTGGATTGTCATAACGCTCACATAAAATATTCCATGCCGAGGCATAATTTTCTGCAGAAAATTCAATTTTCTTTAAAATCTCAGCAGCAGACCCTTCCAAAGAATACCGCAAATAATGAAATTTACTAATGTCATCGTATCCGTTATCCGTGTGAACTAAGCTAGTAAATGTGTCCCTAAATTCGAGCCAAGTGTCATAACATCCACTGAACTTTGGTAGTTGTATCGGTGGTAATTTAACGTTTTTACGGAATGTTTGTTTGACGGTAGACGCTGATTCAGCAGAACCAAAATCAGAATCTTTTTTCTCATGAGAACTGATTATGATTTGTGCTTCAGCAATTAATTTGTAATAACGGTCTTCAAACTCGATACGTTCTGCAGTGACACTGTCTAAGTTTTCAGACAAAAGCTCTAATTTTGACTGGACCTCATCAAATAGATCAAATAAATTCTCAGCTTTAGTTAACCTTAACTGCAATTCCCTTATCTCGGCTGAAGTTAACGCATCGTTCAAGTTTTCCAAATAATTGGCGAAAGTGGTGAGGCGACCTTTGACATTTCCTCTCTTTGATTTTAATTCCTTTTCAGTTTCAGTCATCTTGGAGTGTGTGAAATCAACCCTGAAGTTAATATAAATTCAAGTTGTAAATACAAACAAAATGACACAATAATTATTTAATTTTATATTGTGTTTTAACGTTGGTAATAAACAGTGTTTGTCCTGTAAATATTTAGAATAAGTTTTTAGTTGTTTTTTAACCAATGTTTTAATTAGAATAAGTACTAGAATAAGACTAACTCCTGATATACCTACTAGATTTCAATTTTTGAAAATTGGCAAGTTTGAATAAACAATTTAAATGTCTATGTATAACACAACAATAACAAGTCCTTTGCAGTTGTTTGTAAATATAGTTTTGTTGAAAATATGTAATGAAATAATAGATACCAACAAAAATACCTATTCCACACAAATGTTGTAAAATTATCAATTTAAAACAAAAAGCAAGGTGAATTTTTTTTTTATTAAAATGTTAACAAGCACCTGCTAGTTAATAGTAAATAATATTTGCAAGCAATATTACACCAAAATAAGTTTTGTGTCTACTTAGGTATGAAATACCTATTTGTCTTAATTTCTTAAAAATGAACAATTCTGAGCATTTAAAAAGCTATATTTTTACATCAAAACGTTGACAAACATGTACACTTTCTTTTAATAAAGTATTTTTAGTGAAATTTAATATAACAAATGAAATACCTAACAAAATACCTAAAGTATACAAAATAATGGAAAACAGGCAGTTTTAGACTTAAATTTAGTAGTTTGTCTAGTGTACAGTATTGATAAGCACTAACTTGAGGTTTAGAAAAGGTATTTAGAACCAAAAAATGAATATATGTAGAAATACCTAATGAAATACCTAAAGTACAAAAATGATTGAAAATAGGTAGTTTCAGGCTTCAATTAAGTTGCTTATCTGTTGCACAACGTTCACAAGCACTTACTTGAGGCTTAGCAAATGTACTTAGAACCAAAATGTGCACCTATGCAGAAATACCTAATGAAATACCTAAAGTACAAAAAATGATTAAAATTTGTATTTTTATGCTTAAATGAAGTTGCTTATATATTGCACAACGTTAATAAGCACTTACTTGAGGTTTAGCAAGGGTATTTAGAACCAAAATGTGCACCTATGCAGAAATACCTAATGAAATACCTAAAGTACAAAAATATGTGAAATAACAAGGTTTAAGTGTTTTAAACGGTTGTTTATGATAGATAATATATACTGAAGCTTAATTAGTTTGTAATTTAAGCAAAATATTATACACTTAGGCCTAAAATTCAATAAAATATGTACCGGTTGCTCTGAACAAAGAAAGTAGGTTACACTGGTAACTAACCTTTGAATATGAAGCAGTACGTTTGCGAAAATATTACCTGAATTAAGAGTGCTGGGTTATACCTTAAAGATTATCCTAAACTGATCACTTATTGTCCAAAATTATGACCACATTCCTAAGAAATGAAAAGATAACCTTTACACCCAATGGCCGATATTTGTCGCTCCGTATTTTCACTCACAATAGGCTTTCTTGACGTAAACAACACCTGATGGTCTTTAATAAACTGTATCCGGCTT
The DNA here is from genome assembly GCA_029255805.1 of Keiferia lycopersicella. NCBI lineage: Eukaryota > Metazoa > Arthropoda > Insecta > Lepidoptera > Gelechiidae > Keiferia > Keiferia lycopersicella. Next base: position 435,563 of record JARACZ010000026.1, read on the forward strand.
GATCCAGGACCATGAAGAGGCGCAGGAAAGCTGGAGAAAGTAAAATCCAAGAAATTGGGTGAAATGCGTTCTATATTCCAAAGTCGGTACAAAATAATGACGTGTGGTGTGTGCACCACGTGACATGTCTTCTTAAAAGCTAGCGCCTGATGAAAAGGTAATAGACGCATAAGCTCCATTAATTTATATGTAGGCGTTCATCTTCAACACTATTCGAGGTGGAGGAATTTTACCTGACCGACAGATGTCACTAGTGGTTTATTCGTTAGTCTAAGGAGTCTCTACCGTTGTGGTAACAGTTGTTGGTAGTAAGTAGGTTTCGCATAAGATGTCGCTGTTGCACTACTTTACTTTGATACAAAAGACTTCAACGCGTATGAACAGTATATTAGTTTTGTGATTTAGCCTTAAGTACTTTGATCCGTTTGATGAGAAAAACTTTAGATAATAGCGAGAATTCCTATAATAAATTATACTTACTAAAAACTTTAGCAAACCTTGAGGCTTCGGCTTTTTTGTATGTAAAAGACATCAACGAATCTCTTCAATTCATTCATTCTTTTTTACTTATTTGAGTCAACGCTCCCATATAATTCTGTAAAGTACGTTTCTTAGACTATCTGTACATCGCTAAAAGCTCTTAAACTATGCAACTGAATTCGATGCTGTTTGTTTCAAAACAAAGTTTTATACGCATAAATAAATCCAGAGAAAAACATTCGATTCTCAGAGTTGTCTGATTCTTTGTATATATCCTCATTTCTCGGTAGATTACATGTTTTTAGTCCCGTGGTTATTTCATCATCATCATCATCATTAACAGCCTATTGTAGTCCACTGCTGGACATAGGCCTCTCCTAAAGCACGCCACTGAACCCGGTCTTCGGCTTTACTCCTCCAGTCACTGTCCGCAGCTTTGCGTATGTCGTCGCTCCACCTTGCCACAGGGCGTCCTGCGCTACGTTTGCCGATACGCGGTCTCCACTCAAGGACCAGCTTACCCCAGCGGTTATCGGTCCTTCGGCAGATATGACCAGCCCACTGCCACTTCAGCTTGCTAATACGTTGAGCTATGTCGGTCACTCTAGTTCTCTGTCGAATTACTTCGTTTCGGATACGATCCCTTAGAGAAACCCGAGCATAGCTCTCTCCATAGCTCGCTGAGCGACTTTCAGTTGGTGGACCAGTCGTACCGTGAGTGTCCACGTTTCGGCTCCGTATGTCATGACAGGTAGGACGCACTGGTTGAAGACTTTCGTCTTAAGGCATTGCGGTATTGGCGACGAAAAGACTCGACGGAGTTTTCCGAATGCTGCCCAACCCAGCTGTATTCTTCTCTGGACTTCCTTCTCAAGGTATCTACCTAGTTGGAGCGTTTGCCCTAGGTAGACATACTGTTGAACAACTTCGGGTTGGATTCCATTTACGGCAATCGGTTCCGGATCAACGTGTTCGTTGAACATGACTTTGGTTTTATCCAAATTCATCCGGAGACCGATGCGGCGAGAAGAATCAGCTAGGTCATCCACCATTCGTTGTAGGTCTTGCAGCGTTTCTGCCATAATGACGATGTCGTCTGCAAATCGTAAGTGAGAGATGTACTTGCCGTTTATATTAATACCACGACCTTTCCAGTCCAGCGTCTTAAACATATCCTCCAGAGCGTTAGTGAACAGTTTCGGGGATATGACGTCCCCCTGTCTCACTCCTCGATGGAGATGGATAGGCTTAGTCCGCTGGTCCTGTACTTGTACGGTCATTGTGGCGGCTTCATACAGACATCTCATCACTTCGATGTATCGCCAGTCGACTTGGCAACGCTGCAAAGACTCCAGAACAGACCAGGTTTCGACGGAGTCGAAAGCTTTCTCATAGTCCACAAACGCTAAGCACAGGGGCCGATTGTACTCTTGAGACTTCTGTACAATCTGCCGTACCGTGTGAATGTGGTCTATGGTGCTATAACCCCTTTGAAACCCGGCCTGCTCGGGAGGCTGAAATTCATCGAGTCTTCGCGCAAGACGGTACGTGATGACCCTGGAGAACAGTTTGTAAACATGGCTCAAAAGCGAAATCGGGCGGTAGTTCTTCAATAGGGTTTTGTCTCCTTTTTTGAAGAACAGTACCACCATGCTTCTGTGCCATGCCTGCGGAGTTCTCCCATGGAAGAGAACGGAGTTAAAGAGCTGTTGGAGCTGATCCAATAAGGGAGTTCCTCCAGCTTTTAGGAGCTCTGTCGTGATCCCGTCCTCCCCTGGGGCTTTTCCATTTTTTAACTGTTTCAGGGCCATTTCGATCTCGTCTCGGCTGATCTCGGGCAGGTCCTCGGTGAAGTGGCGTGTGAGGGTGGCTCTGCAATCCTCAGTATCGGGTACGGGCTTTGAAGCTTGCGAGGCGTAGAGCTTGCCATAGAAGTCTTCCACTTCCGACAGAACCTCCGGCTTGGATGCGACGACTTCCCCAGATTCAGTTGTCAGCTTCGTCAGGTGGCTCCTACCCAAAGGCCGTGCGAACACCTTTGGTCCCCGATTCTGCTCAATTGATTTTTCAATCAAGAGCGTGTTTGCGGATCGGAGATCACGTCGCACGAGCCTCTGGATGGTTTTGTTGCGCTCTTGACTTTTCGTCGAAGCTGACAATGGGTCTGTACGTCTCTCTTCCATTAAGCTGAGAGTTTCCGTCGAAAGTTTGGACTTTTTGCTCTTACGTCTAATCTCGCAGAACTTCGTCCCTTCATCCCTGAGAATTTCCACAATCTCTTCGAGTTTCTGGTCAACGTCATCTGTGGTTTCCAAGGCAGCGAATCGATTTTTCAATTTTAATTGTAAAGTTTCGGACCCTACCACGGTTTGGAGCAGATTCGGTCGGAGCGTGGACTTCACCAGGCGGGCTCTTTCAGCTTTGTAGTTAATATCCAGAGTGCCCTGAACAAGTCGGTGGTCGCTTCCGGTATTAAACCTGGTGACCACTGTGACATCCCTAAATATGCGCCGTTTGTCCGCGTGGTTATTTATGTTATCTAATTGTTTAAATAGACATAAAAAACACGAATGCGAGCTTATCTCTATAAGATTATAGTAGTCTTAAAATTGACTTTGAACCACATGTCTTTACGGCTTATTTTTCTTATTTTCATGTTCAATAGAACATGTGTCCATACACATACACATATCACCCCTTTATCCCTCGTGGGGTAGGCAGAGCGATACGAACGCAAACTTACAGTCGCCTCTTACGATATCCATGGGGAGATATTATTCGAAGCCGGCCTTACACGGCACCTTTATAAGAAGTAGATTGGTATTTACATAAATTTTGGAGAAAGCTGGAAAAAATTATGAAAAAGCTTTTATGAACATGTGTCCATAAAAGCTTTATACTCTTCTGTGGGGATGAAATGCAGAAATTTTTCCTCACTTTCTCTTTTTCGACTATTCCATCTTCTTCCGTTTTTCTATTGAGTTGACGGGATGCCCTTATATTCAGCAATTTTTACCATATTTGTTTTTGGTCAGCATTATTTGTTTTTTTTTTTTTGCGTACAGCAAGAAATAACATAAACCAATTGTCTATAGGTCTACCCCGCGTTTTCACTAAAGTTGGGAACGTGGATACCTATCGTTAGTATTCTTTGAGTTGAGCTAACGATTGTCTTAGTTACGAAGACCTGCATAATCTTTACTCTAGCTGTTTTTCAGCACTGGTTCATAGCCTGATTAAATCTTCCAAGTCGACCTGGACAGGTTGTGCCCAACAACTGTACAAACCGATAGCTGACTTGTTGTTAATGTTTCATTTTTCGTCTATGAAGACTGCTTTCAATACTTCGTCATGTTTTTATAGCTATACTTTTTTCACTCTGTTTTGTGATACAAAAGATATCGTTATATTTTTGCTCCATAAGGTATAGTAGAATAAAGAAAGAAGCATATATTAGATTTAAATAAATATTTATTAAAAATTTGTGCTCAAAACTATTTATACATTTTGGTACAAACGTGGGGCAGTGGTTTGAGTCTTATTTTTATTAAAATATTTGATTTCTTCAATACATATCTCATTATGGTATGGTTATAACATAGTCAGATAATTAAATACAATAATTAATAAAGAATACACTTATTATGGTCAATAGTAAATAGAAAAGTAATACATATAACTTTACCCTGTAGAGACCGAACTTTTTCACATCATAACTCTACAATTTATTGTAAGTAAAAAAAAGAAGTCCTGGATAAGAAAGCAACAAAAAAATCTTTAAAAAAATATCCCTAAAAATATATAAACTTTGTCATATAGGTCGTTTACTTATTACTTAAGGCACATAGCACGGTATCGACTTAACAGTATTTTTAAACAATCGAGTGACGCTTATAACCGTTCGATTTGAAGTTACGTGATAGAATTGTAATTCACGAATGCGATTCGCGAGAAACTGATTGATATTCATCATTTAAACTTTACACGAGGTACTGACATTATTTTATACTACAAACAAACGGCAAGTTTATACTATTATAATTAGGTTTAGGTCTGGCATAAGAAGAGTAGAAAATCTTAGTTTGTTTTGAATATTGACTCCACAAATTTTGTCAATTTAGGCGAAAAAAGTTGTTATTAAGTCATGTCACCGATGAGATTTGAACCCATGAGTTTTGACTTGCCGGGTCAAACGTGTTAGACCATTACAGTTGGCTCTGTCCCAGGTGGCAAAATTATGACCCACTTGTTTCGTTCATTTATTTTTGTTTATATTGTGACTACTTACGAGTAGCTTTAGCTTTTTTTTCTATTTGAAACTCAATTTTTTCGTCTGCAAAGAAACATCACAATAACATTTTTAAAAGAGATGAAATTATTCAAAAATGTTTATACATATTAAATTTTAAACCAGACCTAAAGTCTTACTCTAAATTGAACTTCCTAACACATTCGATGCGAACTACCCTCCAGTTTTAACCCCCCTACCACCAGTACCCATGTCCGTAGCCGATTCCGCCGTAGTAGGGCCAGCCGTACCCGTAGCCGCCGTAGCCGCCGTAGTAGCCGGGATAGCCCCAGTAACTACTGAAAATAAGGAAAACACTTAATTAATACCCTAAATCCATACGAAATTGTATTAAATATAATAAAAAAATTCCGTGTGATGCCGGCTTAGAATAGCATCACCCCACATCCTTCCCGTGGGTGTCGTAAGAGGCGACTAAGGGACTCGAGAGTATTGGTGTATTACAATTTTTAGGCGACAGGATGACAACCTGTCACTATAGTGATACACATGTTTTCCGAAACAACCTTAGAAAACAATACTCAAAAATGTCAGACGTGGCGATAGCGACCGTATTCTTACGGCTGTTAACGCTCTGCCTACCCCGCAAGGGATAAAGGCGTGATATATGTATGTATGTATGTATAATTAAAAATGTATTGTATTCGCATATCGGGCCCTTCTTCATTTCTACACCTCATCAGCAGTCTACTCCTCAACAACGACTTCAAAATAAAACTATTACTTGGTGACACGAAAAGAAACACAGAAGAGAGACTAGTAAACAGCTACTACCGTCCACTGCTGGACAAGGGCCTTCCCTATACTGAGGGGTATTATTGCCACACTCACCACGTTTGGCAGGCGGATCAGCGGGCGCAGTGAAATATGTTTCCATTTTTGGGAACGCTATGCCCACTACTTGATAAATTAATTCGATTGCTTTTCCAGGGGTAGTAATGGTGTGATAATTGTTATAGCATTATACAACACCTTTTTCTCTTTTCTGGTGTGGAACACCGAGTCCAACGACCCAATGAACCCTAGTGTCAGAATTTGCACCAAACCATAATAATCCGTACAGGCGGTCTTATCGCTGAGAGCTATCTCTTCCAGTACCTGTAGTAGGGGTAGTGGCCTCCGAAGTGTCCGTATCCGCCGTAACCCAGCCCTCCGTAGCCGAAACCGTAGTGCGACGCTGCGGGTTGTAAGTCCTCCTTTTCTCCCGCTACTAAGTCTTGTTTCGCTTCAGCTGAAAGTAAAAAAATACGATACTATCTTTTTCATGGAGCTGCATGTTATTTATTATTTGAGTAAGCCTATGGGACATTTTTAATCTGTTCCTTTACTTCCTGTTAGTTTGGCGTTCGCTGCGAATGAAAGTTTTTTTTTAAAGCTCAGCAGCGATTTCCCTTTGATAAGAGTTACTGAACTTGAAAAATAATCCCTCAATCTGCAAAAATGTCAACAGCGTCACTTAGTTCAGACAAGTTACTGTTACTGTCAGCCCTAACCCTCATTGCCAATACCTGAAGGTAGTAAATTTCGCTTGAGATAAACAGATTTCCATGCGTAAACGTTGGTAAAACTTGTAGTCAATGTAAACTATTGGGTTGGGAGAGATGATGTATGAATAAATATGAATGAATACTGCCATGATAAACTATAATACTGGCTGTATGTATTTTTTTACCTGGCGCTGGAGCTACTACAGCTTCTGCTTGTCCTGGAGCCTTCTCCGCTGGCGCTGCTGATGATGCAGCCAGGAGGAGAAGCAGGCAGCCGGCGGCGAGCGTCAGCTGGGAAATTGGGAGATGATTTTCATCAATCGTAATATTCCGGTTATTTATTTTACAGATATTTTTGAGGGCATTCGAATAATATAGGTAAATATAGGATGTTAAAAAAACAACTGCAAATATTTTAAAGAGCTAAACAGTCCATGCAACTGAACAACTTTCTACAAGGAACATACCTAGGTAATATAAAAAAAAAATTAGTTCTCCTTTACAAAATATACAGGGGTCCAAGTGAACTTGTACAGGGGCTCAAAAATTTTACGACCTGGTTAATCGACCTATGTTCGACCTGTGTTTCTTGGCGCTGATAAAGGGATTGATAATAATAATAATAACTCCTTAAAACATTTGCAGCTTATTAACATAGATCGGAAAATATATTTAAAGAGTCAGTAAATAAATTAATCATGCCACCTTAATAAAGTAATTAAAGAACTACCGTAAACTTCAAAACAATTATTCGTCAATTCTATTCATCACTTTTTTCCAATCACCGGTATACAATGCAATAAGTTTCTGTACAAAAAGTTGTACTAAAGGCGTAAGTAGGCATACCGCACGCTATGGTACCTAATAATATTAACATTGTCTTCAGAATTCCCACATGACAATAGGCCTTAAGTGGATAAAACTTTATGTACCTACTAATTTAGACGATTGACCCGCTTAACTCCACTATTAGATAGAAAATAAAATAATCAAATTAGGGACTGTTTTTTAGTAAGTATTTCATTAAAAAGAAAATTAAATCTTGATGATATTGTAATATTTTAATTTTTTACGGGAAGAGATTATTAAAATAAATCTACCAGATTCGACTACTCAAGGCATCAAAGAAACCTATCCAAAACAAAAGCAAATTATTTATTCAAAGTAGTTAATTTTACATTTAGCTTTTTGATGGTCAAGTATTAAATAAATAATAAAAAAAAAAAAAAAAAAGTAGCCCCTATCAAAGACTGATCAAGGCATTTATATTATTATCAAAGATATTGTCATATATTGTTTATGTATCTGAAGACTGTTATTGTACATATTTGACGTAGCATTATGTCCAATTACCACTACATTTTAACAAACATTTCTTAAGTTTTCCTACCTTTATTTTTAATCTGCTTATTTTATTTGGCTTTTGAAACATGTATATTTCATTAACACACTGAAAATCATTAGAATATAAAAATTAAACTTTAAGTAATAGTAAGAGTTTTGAATACAATGTTGCACTATTTTTTTCTAACCTAAGTTCAAAAATAATAAACTACGTATATAATATTATATAGTTTTACTTAGTACTTTAGGATATTATTATTTTCAACACTTATTTCAACCCTATGCTAAAATTCCACAATGCACCCTAAACTTTCTCTTAAAATTATTTTCAACACTTAATTTTACCCTTATCTAAAATATCACGAAACTCCTAAAGCTTTATCCCTATGTTTTTTTCACTATCCCACTTACTTTAGCCATGGTGCGATGGTGTTCAAAAGCAGGTGTCCACAACACTACTGTGACGAGTGCGGCCCGCCAAAGGTTTTATACCGGCGACATGTCCTAGAGTCGTACGGATGGCTGAAGCTTCCTTTGCCTGTCTTCGGCTGTGGAGAATGGCCTTTGTTTACACGCTATTGGGTTGGGATTCGATGGTTTTGATGCCATAAGACGAAAGTCTTCAACCAGTGCGTCCTACCTGTCATGACATACGGAGCCGAAACGTGGACACTCACGGTACGACTGGTCCACCAACTGAAAGTCGCTCAGCGAGCTATGGAGAGAGCTATGCTCGGGGTTTCTCTAAGGGATCGTATCCGAAACGAAGTAATTCGACAGAGAACTAGAGTGACCGACATAGCTCAACGTATTAGCAAGCTGAAGTGGCAGTGGGCTGGTCATATCTGCCGAAGGACCGATAACCGCTGGGGTAAGCTGGTCCTTGAGTGGAGACCGCGTATCGGCAAACGTAGCGTAGGACGCCCTGTGGCAAGGTGGAGCGACGACATACGCAAAGCTGCGGGCAGTGACTGGAGAAGAAAAGCCGAAGACCGGGTTCAGTGGCGTGCTTTAGGAGAGGCCTATGTCCAGCAGTGGACTACAATAGGCTGTTAATGATGATGCCATAACTTGATGACATACGAAAATATCAAAAAAATGTTAATACTATCTTGGATTGAGGAGTAGCAGTAAGGACAACACATTTTGCTGGTCTTATTTCTCTGTCAAATCTAAAACAGACCTTGGAAACAAGAAAGTTCTACAACCCCGCGCTCCGTCTCCTTAATTCGGTTTTGAACTGGTTCATTAAAACTACGGTCCAAAAATACTTCATACTTACTTCATAATTTTTCGAAATATTCAAAGTTGTAAGTGTTCTGTCGCCATCCCAAATAGCAAAGTAGCCATCATAAATTAGTATTTTCATAAAAAATATCGTTTTAGATCGTTTTAAAAATTAGCTCATTCGACCTGCCAGTCCACAACCCTAATTGTCGTTGTATCCTATTCAGTATCAATATCAACTCAATATCCTATTCACATCCCAGATATCAAGGATGTAGTCATAATTTCTATGCAGGTATCACCTCCATAAGTGGCCACCTCATAACAATATAATATCATGGCATTTCTGACACAGCCACCGTTATCAAAAGCTGTAAAAACATCCTTTTGGCATCTATCTGCCTGCTCCGTAGTAGAATAGAGGCGTGACTCTTTGTTTGTGTTCCTCATAAATTTAACTGATCTCATAAAAACGCATCTGGCGGGAAATTTAATTATTCGCATTAGTGATTTGCGGTTGTCACGCAAGTTATTTTTAGGGTTCTTTAACAAAATTAGAAATTTGGAGAGTCCGAAGTAACGTTATATTCACTTCAACGTATGTACTGAAATTTGGGTCTTTGAACGACTTGAAGTCCCCTCCTAAAAGGGAGAGAACTATAATTTATTGGAAGTCGGTTTTTGTTAAAAATCGTAATATCAAAAACTTCAATTATTGCAGTACTTTTTGCATAAAACTCTTTAAATAAAATTTATCAGCTGGTGACATATCAAGAAAACAGAAAGAAATGTGCTAAAACTATTACCACAACAACCACAAAAGTCCACTGCCGGACATGGGCCTTTATTTGGGGGTTATATACCATACTCACCACATATGGCAGATGGTGCTAAACCTAGCAGAAGTGCTAAAACTCACGTACAGAATACTCAATCCACAAGCTGTATCTACACTTGACTGTTGTTTTTGTGACTGTATAATTGACGGGGCTCGTCCGAGTTTTCATGTGATTAGTCGGCACTTTTGCAGTTGGCAACCTTGGCCCAGGGTGTACAACAGTACAGGAATACATTAGCATGTAAACAATATGCTGATACTTACGACGTAATATCTACTACTACATGTTGTATGTACAGCCACAAAACTCAAACGTATCCTCTAATAAGCAATAGTCAAAGAATACTTTCTGTAGCTACGCTCTGCTATACACACACGCTTGTCTGGCGGATTGGCGAGCGCAGTTCAAGGTGCTGTATCCATAGAGAATGTAGCTGCCAATTTCGTAGATTCATCCCTTAGTCAGTTATACGACACCCACAAAAAAGAGTTGAATGTTTCTGCCCCTTCCCTGGATTTATCCCTTAGTAAGAGGTACGATACCCACGAGTTGAGTTTGGGGGATGCTATTCTAAGCCAGCATCGCACGGTTATACATACATCAAATCACACAGCTCTCCTTATTTTGATTTCATTATTAACATACCCATAATTTTGTTAACTGTAAATTGTAGGAGTTGTCTAGCAATTCCTCATAAACTTTTGTCTATAATATCATATGATAAATTTTGCCTTTATCCCTTGCGGGGTAGGCAGAGCAAAAAGGACCGTAAAAATACGTAATTTCAAAATTATCATAATCGTTAACAATTAGTTGACCACGCTACTATCTGCTTCTCCTTTGCAAACTTAGTTCCTAAACAGTAGACCCTACATTTTCAGTACCGACAAACGATCCTACTTATAATTTCTTGATTGTATAATAAGCCTTTGACGGCTATAATTTGTGTGTTTAAGGTGGTTTAAGATATTTGGGGTTGAGTCATACTGCCGTCACGTAAACATTGGCTATCCGTATTAAAATTTCATTAAATTGTTTACTTCTCTCGAAATCACATTTTTCCTAGTGACAATTGTTTTGGAACTTATAATTAACGTGTGTTATCGTTTGTGAGAAAAATAAATAAAAACTATGAAAGTGTTAAAACTATGAAGTTGGTGAAGCTAACACCTAATTGAAATGGCAAAATACAGTGTTAAACATTAAACCGACAATAAAGTTATCAGTGTAAAGAAAGAACGCAGCGAATTGTAACTAAATATTGAATAAAAAGTGCATAATTCAGAACATAAACAAAGAAGTTACCTATAAAGTCAGTTACACAAATTTAAAAACGATATGACCTTTGGACCTCGTTAGCGACGGCCAATACGGACATTGTGTACAGACAATAGGAACCTGACATGTCAACGGACGGGCCATAACGATAATACCGGATTTTACACTACGGCTTGGAAGCGGTCTACTATTTCGTTGCCTCACTTACTGTTACAGTGGCGCAGTGGGCAAGTGACTGACTACAGATCGGATGGTCAAGAGATCGCGCCTGGGCTCCAAAAACTTTTTTGCATCTATTTTGTTTTTTAATATTTTTTTAATCCATATTTAAGAATATAATAGAGATAAAAATGTCTACGCGCGCTAAAACTTGCAGAAAGTGCGGGGAAGATGTACCTAGACGCCGCTACTTAAATTGCTCAGTTTGTGAGGAATTTTATCATGTTCACTGTACATACATTTCAGACAAATTATATGGTATCATGGAGCCAGAGAAAAGAGCTGCGTGGAGATGTGCAGAATGTATTGAAGATGCGCTGCACAGTGACGAACTTCAAAATACAGCGATACAATACTTTACACCACAGCCTATCTCGCCCGCATCTGGAGCTTCAACACCCATCGATACGTTTACTCAGCGCAAGTTTGTAATCAACGTCTCGACAGAAAACTCGTACAGTTCACTACCTACAGAGATGGAAGAATCGGAATACGATGTAGCACAATCGCTAGACTTAAATAGAAGTTGTCCAAACAATACTATAAAAGGGCATCTATATGTAGAAGAACTTGAAAAAAAGCTGATAGAATTGCGGACGGAATGCGATTCTTCTGAGCAACAAATAGAAATTCTTTTATTAGAAAACTCTACTCTTAAGAAGAAAGTTGACAAATTAAATAAGAAAATTGATCACATGAAAACTATCTGCATGTCGCCTAGATCACCTGTTCTTAGAGGTTCTATTCATAGTTCTTCTAAAAAGCCTTATTCTAAAAAGAGAGGAAATCTGGTTTCTTCTAAACTAAACTTTTCATTAACGGAAACTCTTAAACATCCAAAAGAGCAAAGTTCTAATTCTGCACCCGAAAGCGGCAAAATATCGTCGACTAACAGTAGACCAACTCCACTACAAGAAGAGTCTAGAAATGAAAGAAGTTCACAACATACTAACAATACAGTCGACACCAGGGTCCATCGGGCAGTTCCTTCAAGCAATGCTATTCCGCAGGACAAGAAAAAGAACGAAAGAGTCGAACACTTCGCGTCCAAAATCAAGTCAAACATGTGCTTGATAAGTAACAAAAAAAATCAATTGATGAACAGAATTAAACAAACCTGCTCCAAGGCTAAAGTGTGTCACTACCTAACTCCTGGGGGAGGTATACGTCAACTCTTTGAAACTCTCCCTACTAAGCTAAAGGACTTTTCATTATATGATTTTTGTATCATTTTCATTGGAGAAAAGGACTTCCTAAGTACTGAAGACTACCACAACCTAGTTACTTTTATTAGAGAAAAAGTTATGGAAGTGCAACATACAAACGTCATTATTTGTTTACCTACGTTAAGATGTAATGATCATTGCAACATTTACAACCGACGCATTGAAATATTTAATAACTTACTATTCTTTGATAATAAGACCTTTCAATACGCCTATATTCTAGATTCTAATCTAAATTTATCTTTCACTAATAACATGTTCTCTAAATTTGGAAGTGTAAACAAGCAAGGCTTTGAAATTATATTTAATAGTCTGTGTGAATTATTAGAGCAATTTCCTGTTGACATGGCTTATACTTGTGATGTAAATGAAAATGTAGATAATTCTGTTTCGGACCAAAGCCCAAAATTAAATGACACCATTCAGTTTTTTCTCTAAATCTTATGTTTTCACTGTTATGCATCAGAATATTCAGGGTGTTCTAAACAAGGTTGATTTTCTTGAGGTCACATTATCTACTCTAAAATCGCAGGGTAAACCCGTTGATGTCATTTGCCTGACTGAAACGTTTATTCCCAAAGGTAGTGAACAAAATTTAAAGTTGCCTGGCTATAAAATGGCTGGTTACTATTCTCGTCGTAAAAATAGAGGGGGTTCTTGTGTTCTGGTCAAAAATCACTTAGCATGCAAATCAATTGAGGTAGCTACACAGCTTAGTATTCCAAACATATTTGAATGTTCCGCAGTTGAAATCGTAGAACACAAACTTATTGTGGTAGCTATTTACAGAGTGCCGGAGTATAAATACAAGAAGCCTTTTCTAAGTCAGCTCAAACATCTATTACGCTATCTAGGAGACAAAAAGAAAAAGTACAAGTTGGTTTTGAGTGGTGATTGGAACTTTGATGTATTGAAGTCAGACAAGCATTTAACGGATTTGATCGACCAGCTTAGTAGCTATAACCTGAACTGCCACATAAACAAGCCTACACGAGGAAAGTCTAGCATTGATCAAATTGCGAGCAATTTTAAGACCGTCAAACCTGAGGTCATTTCACTTGGATTATCGGACCATGAGACAGCGCAGTTCATCTCATTTAATGTTAAGTCTATCAAATTTAAACCATATTTTGTTAATAAAAGGGACTACTCAGCTTATAATATGAATATATTTAAATCTTATATAGCATCATTGACATTTTCTGAAGTATTTATTCAATCTGACACTGACATGGCTTTTAATGAATTACATGATATATTCTGCCTATTACACGACTTGTGTTTCCCATTTATACGAGTAAAAATTAGAAGTAAAAGTAGGAGCCATAAATGGCTTACAAAGGGTTTGAAGAAATCATGCCATCGGAGAAGAAAACTACATCTAAAATATATCCAGGAAAGCACGAATAAAACTAATAATAAAAAAACTTACTGTGTTTACACCAAACTACTAAGAAAGTGCATTAACAAAGCACATCAAATTACAAATAAAAATACTATACATAACGCTAAGAACAAAGGTAAAGCTACGTGGGACATCATTAACAAAAATGAAAATTCTTGTCCTCAATCCATTGACACAATAAGCATTGATAGCGTTCCATGCTCCGATCCAACTAAAATATCTGAAGCGTTTAATGAATTTTTCATTAATTTGACGAACAGAGACCTATCCAACAATGCTAAATTAAATAATTCTAATAATATTGACATCTCTGGGTATAAAATTCCATTTAATACAAACACAATCTTTCTCGCGCCATGTACTACAAATGAAGTTGTGAATATAATCAGGTCCCTAAATAACAGCTCAGCAGTGGGCGTCGATGGTTTGAGTACAAAAGTTTTAAAACTTTGTGCTGAAGAAATAGCTAAGCCTTTGGCACATATCATTAATCTGTCATTTGAGCAGGGTAAGTTTCCAGAACGGTTAAAGAGCTCTATTATTAAGCCTTTGCATAAACAGGATGATAAATTACTAATGAATAACTATCGTCCTATTACTTTGGTTCCAGTCATCTCAAAGGTTATGGAGAAAGCGTTGCTCAAAAGATTAGTAAACTTCTTGGAATGCAATAGTATTTTGGATAAAGCTCAATATGGCTTCCAAAAGGGAAGATCGACTACATTAGCTTGTTTCGAACTTGTAAAAAGAATTACTGAGGCTATAAATAAAAATAAACCCGTTGCTGCCATATTTTTGGACTTGAGCAAGGCGTTTGACTTTGTGCACCACCAGACACTTTTGCTGAAGTTGGATAGAGTAGGTATAAGAGGGCATGCATACACTTGGATAGAAAGTTACCTTTCAAACCGACAACAGTGTACAGAAGTTCAAAAAGTAGTAAACGGTTCGTTGCTGTCATTTAGGTCCAAATATAGTTTTAATAAGTGCGGAGTTCCCCAGGGCAGTATCTTGGGGCCACTACTGTTTCTGATTTATGTCAACGACTTGCCTAACTTTGTTCAGCAAAAATGCGTTATGTTTGCTGATGACACAACATTAATAATTCAATCGGACAGCGCTACTTCACTGAAACAGGACGTGACCAGCACACTAAGTAAAGCGATCGAATGGTTTCATAAAAATAATTTGAAAATTAATGCTAAAAAAACAAAATTAATGCAATTTAGGACATTTAAAAGTACTGACATTGAACTAGATATTTCTTTTGATAATGTAAAATTGGACGAAGTTGACTACACCAAATTCCTTGGCATTTACTTAGACAAATTTTGTAGCTGGAAATGCCACGTAAATAATGTGTGCGAAAGATTAAATAGATTTGCGTTTGCTTTGCGACGGTTAAGCTGCACGGCATCGAAGGATATAGCATTAACAGCATACCATGGTTATGTCTCTTCGATACTTAGTTATGGCTTATTAATCTGGGGTAATTCTGTAGAAGCACAAAAAGCTTTTAAAATCCAAAAAAAATGCATAAGCGCTGTTTGTAGAGCTCATTTTTTGGAACTTTGTCGTCCACTATTTAAATCTACTAGAGTCCTACCCTTGCCCTGCTTATACATCAGGCAATTAGCAATGTTTGTTTTGGAGCACCCTGAGTATTTCGAAAAGCGTGTTGTTGTCCATCGGAGAGCGGCGCGTCAGAATGACTTATTGAGTCGGCCACGAGGTAGAGTGCTTGTTTTTGACAATAATTCATTTTGCATGGCCATTAGAATTTATAATAAATTGCCCAATCATTTAAAAGAATATACTACTATTACTAAATTTAAACACAAGATTACTGAATGACTATTGAATAAAATGTTTTATTCTGTAAAGGAGTTTTTGGACTATAGAGAAATAATTTAATGCAATTTGTGGACAATTTCAATTTGTTTATTTGACATGTATAATTATTTATTATTTAATGCTGACATTTTATAAGTTTTGACTGCATGTTTGACTTTTTTATCCATATTTCTGTAAATTGATATTTAATGTAAATGTAAATGCATGCAAAATATTTGATTTTGAAAATCTTAGTTTTGACATGGCTTATACTTGTGATGTAAATGAAAATGTAGATAATTCTGTTTCGGACCAAAGCCCAAAATTAAATGACACCATTCAGTTTTTTCTCTAAATCTTATGTTTTCACTGTTATGCATCAGAATATTCAGGGTGTTCTAAACAAGGTTGATTTTCTTGAGGTCACATTATCTACTCTAAAATCGCAGGGTAAACCCGTTGATGTCATTTGCCTGACTGAAACGTTTATTCCCAAAGGTAGTGAACAAAATTTAAAGTTGCCTGGCTATAAAATGGCTGGTTACTATTCTCGTCGTAAAAATAGAGGGGGTTCTTGTGTTCTGGTCAAAAATCACTTAGCATGCAAATCAATTGAGGTAGCTACACAGCTTAGTATTCCAAACATATTTGAATTTTCGAAAAGCGTGTTGTTGTCCATCGGAGAGCGGCGCGTCAGAATGACTTATTGAGTCGGCCACGAGGTAGAGTGCTTGTTTTTGAAATTAATTTTTTATCCATATTTCTGTAAATTGATATTTAATGTAAATGTAAATGCATGCAAAATATTTGATTTTGAAAATCTTAGTTTTTCTATTATTGTATGCCCATGTTGGGTGGATTATGTGAACCAAATGTTATCTTAAGAACTTGTACTACCATAATCTGACAATAAACGACTTTGAGTTTGAGTTTGAGTAAGGTATTGTCATACAAAGCCTCATTGAAGGTGACAAGACGCCCTTGCGGAAGTGCAATTATGCATTATTATGTAAAAAAATTAAATACTGTACTATTGACATTGTTTCCCATGGAAATGGGGTCAAAACTACATACTTATTTTGACCTAATCAAGTGCCTACAAATCGAATTTCTTCACGATATACAATTTTCAAAAAGGTAAAATTGAGATTTTCATACATGTAAAATGTAGGTAATAAACTGTTCATCTTACATAGCACTCTTCTAGGATAAAATACTCTTCACATCCTAATACTAATATGAATAGTGGTAGTATACAAAAATTTTAAATCTGGAATGACGCAAGGAAATTGCTACCCCCAGTCAGATTGGTGGCGATCTTAATAGTGGTAGGATTTCCATAAACACCCTAGAAAATTTATTGTGAGGTTTCTCCCTGGGTTACGTCTGCTGTCTTTCTGATTTGAGCTACCCTGCTCACTCATACTACATACATATATGTCAAATCTCTTAACATCATTAGCCACCTTACCTACTTACATCTTTTAACCACTGGCAGTACTCACCAGCGGAAGGACGTGCATTGTTGGTCGCTGATGCTTCCTTCCGCAGACCTCACTAGCACTGCCATTACCCACCAGTAAACAATTAGAGGTGTCATTGAGGGCAACGTAATAGAGACACCTTCAAAATTGGATGGTTTGCATGGTTTTGGTTTAGTTGACGATAACTGACGCCGAAGTACAGTCCAAAGCGTAAGTATAGCGTTACTAGTCCTATCACAGACCTTGGTATTTTTGTGTTGTCACAGTTACACCTAGTAAAAACAATAACGCATATTTGGATCTAGTCATCGAATGGTGTAATAAATGAGTTTTTAAATTATATTTAATAAATACAAATACAAAATAGCGGTTTAAATGCGGTTGCAGCACCCTGAGGCTCTGTTTGATTATAAAAAAGGAAACGAAGATGCTAATTCTCAATTTTTAAGCTTGTTTTCTATGAGGAAGATTAAATTCACACTTCAAAAAACACGTTAGGGCGATCAAATTGGTGAAGATCAGTATGACTTTAAAAAAGGTAGATATAGAAAAGTTTGAAGGATGAATCGCAGGACCTCACACTATTGAACTATTAGACCAGTAATAAACCAAACCAGTTATTTATCGAAAGTGATCGTATTGATTTCGGAAAAACTTTGTGGTATGGTTACCACAAAGTTTAAGTGGTAATTCTTTTATTTTGTTTAGCTAGAACAGGCTGAAATAAAAGTTGTTTATCCGCACTCTGACTTTTCAAATAGCACTTGTACAACGAATAGACTTCATTATCATGAATCTCGATTTCCCCATGTCCATATTTCACGTCAGCGGTAATCACTGACAAGATTTACTGGCATATTTACTCTTGAAATGTTCTTTTAACACTTCCAATGCCTTTAAAATTGCGGATGTGTTTGGGGTTCTAACATTTCTTCGTCTGTTGTATAATAAAGCGATTCGGCGAGCCAGTGCGTCACAGGCGGCCGAAAATACCAAAATTTCGTTGCGATCTGAATGCTAATTTGGTAGACGATTGAAATGTTATGGTTAATTCCCATGAATCTTATCAACATCTCTTATGAGTACTTTGCTCCAATCTGATCATTCTGGCCTTCGGTAAAACGGTTTTTCGTCCACAAAAGATCGTGTTGGTCAAAGTTCGGTCACTGTCACACTTACCGTAGAACGCAGCGCTAAAATAACGCAGCGGTCTGTCAGAACCATACTAAAAATGTCAAAGTAACGCAGATGACTCAAAATAACGCGGCTGCATCGACAGCGGTTGAGCAAGGTC
Organism: Keiferia lycopersicella; assembly: GCA_029255805.1. NCBI lineage: Eukaryota > Metazoa > Arthropoda > Insecta > Lepidoptera > Gelechiidae > Keiferia > Keiferia lycopersicella. The sequence continues at coordinate 453,988 of JARACZ010000026.1, forward strand.
GAGGGGATTGAAGTTTCTGCTATGGATCTGTCTGACAGACCGCTGCGTTACGATTGCATTACTTTAGCGCTGCGTTGTACGGTAAGTGTAAAAAATGCCTTACTATATAGTCTGTAAGTTTAGGTACTTATCTTTTTGTAAACAAACTTTGTATGAAAGTGACACTTCAGAACTGTCAGTTTAGTACAAAGTTTGTTTACAAAAAGATAAGTACCTAAACTTACAGACTATAGGTCATTAACAGCGTAGTCAAGCTACTGATTTTGATTTTACAGAACTTTTAAAAACAAATATAGGTATCTTTTTGACAATGGTACGGTATCTACCATTATTAAAATTTTGTACCCATTTCATAGTCAGAAGAATGGTTTTATGTACTTCTTTGTTTCAACAAAATTTATCAATGAGATTCCCTTTGTTGCTACCAAAGCTTATTGCTGGTTTAATGTAATGCCTGAATCCTGACTTGAATCTCATTACTGTCCATGTTTTGGGCACGAATTGTTCGTTTTGCTTTGAATTGTATGTTAGGTAGCGTAACTGTTAATTTTCTTCTCGAATTGTCCTTGAAAAGTCTATTATTAAATTATTCTATTGATTATCTTATTATCAGCGATCAGGTATCATGGCATTCAAGTTGAATTCAACCATTGACCGATACTATAAATTTATAATGGGCTAGTGATAAGAGTAAACTTTTTTCAACGAACATACAACGAGATGTGCAAAAAAAATTGCCATACAAATTGACTTGGTCGGCCAGTACAATTTGGGAGGGTTGAAATTTTTTCGAAATGTGTTTTTAAGCAGCTCGTTTTTATTGTGTATAATCCTAGTTTGAGATTTCAAAAACATCTTGCTAATCCATTTTATCGCTTCCAGCATGATAGTAGCTGGACATACTTAGTACCCACGTAGTGAAGACCACTGACCACAGTGAAGACCGTGTCAAATGCTCTATCAACACCGTATCACCTCCAATTGTCTTGGCCGGTTCATCATTAGTGGATAACATTTGATTTCGTGCTTGCGTCTACGCGACTTGACAAGCTAAAGTAGTTCTTGCAGAGTCTGCTTGTCCGTACCATCAGCATTTAGTTTATACTTATCCCTGATGGTAACTTGAGGTGGTGCTGGTGGACCACAACCACAAACTCATTATTATTCGCGAAGGACTATAAAATATTAGTTGTAAATATTTAAGGGGGGAATTAACTTATGAAACTGAACAATATTCCCCAAGGGTTACAACACAGACAAGGGTCGAAATATTAAAAATAGACCACCCATACAAATTGACTTGGTCGGGTAGTTTGTAGGCCATTTTGTAGGTATGGAAGTTTTTATGTTTTTTTTTTTCATATTTTAAGCTGTGGGGAAAGATGTTCTGTTTCAGAGAGTTGATTCTTTTACATCTTGTACATTCATACCATCTAATACGTCATAGTAACGAAACGTACACACACCTATTTTAAATTTAAGATGAACAAAATCAAACTTCCATTCTTTCCCATTCATCACAACCAAAACACACGTAAAAACACCGTGTCGTGTGTCTGTCTGTCACGCACTATGGGTTCAAAACTATGGAATTATCGTACACGCAGCAATACTAGTAGTTGGCTGTAACGATTAGGGGACGCTATTAACAGGCGAAGTGGGTCACTGCACCGTGACGTTGCCGCGTCATTGAAATCGAGATAAAGGTAAAATCAACTACTTGTACTTATCCATTAATATAGAAACTAATAAAGTATTCGAATAGGACATCGACTTTTCCAAAGACCTGATGAACCCTGGCATCAAAGCTTTTTTTCAGCTTAATGTTTTTCAAAGTATTGGGAAGCCCTTTCTTCAGGATCAGCAATGCGTCAGTGATAACCTCTGAAAGCCTTAGTGTTCCGGACGTTCACAAGTAAAGGTCCATGTTTGGTGAAAACGACAGATAGATTATGCTGGCTGTTGACTTCGTGCTTTGAAACGCACGCTAAGCAGGCGATAAAATAAATTAATAACCTAGATGGTAGTTGTTTCAGAACCATGACGGAGGGTTCACAATTTTTTAAAATTCACTATTAGTAGTAGTAGGTGTTTAGAAAACTCTACGTACTTGATATCCCTTACGAAAATAGTATACACGACTCATCTTTAGCCTGACCATAATTCATCTTATGGTACTCGTTCGCAGATTCGCACACGCACTACGTCTACACTCGAGGACAAAGCTACTTAGCAAAAACTTGAACCCTACAGAATCTAGGTCATAGCCCTAACAACAGAACCTACAAATTGGCATTTATTCCATCTGACAATGCCTCGTGGGAATGCTGGAATAAAGGGAGGTATGTAACTTTGTTGAACCTAGTCTTAGTCTAGCGCTTTTCAACTTGAATCTGGCTATACACCTCTGCTTCCCGCCTAAGCCTGCTTCACTTGCGTCATAAGAAAACAGCAATGTATAGGTTGAAATTGAAACCATATGTGAATATCTATAGTAACAATGTAAACCTAAATCAAGTTTTTTTATAAAACATTGTCAATGTAATAATGCGATAATAGTGTACATTGTTTCTGCCTATTGGTATAAGGTGAAATGAAGGTAAATTATATAGTGATTTGGTGGTAATTATGTAATTATGATTTGATAGACTTTTTACATTATTCTTGCTTATAGCAATAGCTAGTTGTTTCAAGATTTTCAAGACCTTTTTATTAATAAAAATTAAATGATGATTTTTCGTCATGTTTGATAGTTTTATTTTGGTAGGTCTAACTTATAACATAATAATATTACCTAAAATTTTGTGTGGAGTTTGACTTGATACTTTCCTTGCATGACTTTTTATTTATAGGGTAACCTAAAATTTTATAATGTATGTCAATCAAGATACAATCGGACAGGATTTTTTATATTTTTTACTTCCCAAAAACGTATTATGGCAATTTTTTGCTAGGCGTGATTGTGAACTAACTAGCGCCACCGCACGTAACTAAGCTAAACTAGGATCTATTGACTATCAACGCCATCTACCGCAGCCATTGCTCTATGGGCGCGAAGTCAACGTGTTGGTGCAGGCTGCGGCCGCTAGATGCCGCTCGTTTGTTGAAGAATGCCGCTACGTCGCCACTCACGCTACCGTATGGAATACCACCTGAAATAGTATTAAAAAATTTAATATTTTATGATAAGACAAATGAAAAATATTCCTACTGTTCAAATTACTTATACCTACGTACAAACATAGATTAGGGATACGGACTGCGGACATACAAGTTTCTAAAATGTGTATTATGTGTGTGTAGCTGTAAATGTGTGTAGCTTTCTGCAGCTTTGACTTGTTTGACTATACTTAGGTATAAAAGACATCAACGGGATCTATAACAAATTTCTAGACAACACGATTTATAAAGAGCTGTGTAAAACTTTACAGATAATGACAAAATATGACTAAAAACCAGCATAAAATAGAAAAAACTCAGTCCTGCGTTTTCCATAGTTGCGTCCCAGGCAACGCAGTGTCGGTGGAGAGAAAACTTCACCCGCGTTATGCGTTTAAAGTTTTGCCTCAGACACTGATTAAATCATCTGTCATTGACGTCTGAGACCAATGATGATAGAAAAAAGTAGTCAACATTTTGAGAAACTCTTAATTCACAGCTAAACGCAGCTTTTAATTTATACTTATTTGAAATAATCACAAGATCCTTACCATACACAAGCCCAGGACCAGGTAGGGGATGAGTTTCTCCACCGTCAGGGTCAGGTCTGGCCAACGCTGCTGAAAGAATCACAGCCAGCAGGCAGACTAGAAGACTCACCTGGAAATTATACAAATCATTGTTGAATATCATGTCATTTAGTATCACTATGAGTAGGTTATAAAATAATCATTAAACTGATTTCCTACAAATGAATTATAATAGTTAATCTTTTCACGATTTCAAACATGGCCGAAAAGATAAGACATTGTTTAAGTTTATAACCGTGCGCGAAATTACTCTACAAAGTTTTCGTACCGACTTACTGACTTGAAAATATATAAACATCTAGATTAATTAAGTACCTGGTATCCCATAAAACATTACGCAATTTGTATATCATAGAAAACAATTATGGAATAGATACGTACAGAAGTAGGTAAATTACGTAATCCTTGCGGTACTAGTACCTAATATCATTATTGTTTTAATGTAATTTGCTTGATTTACGTATTTTTTCTAATAAATACTTGTATTATTATCAGTGTATGCCGTGTGATGCCGGCTTAGAATAGCATCACCCCACATCCTTCCCGTGGGTGTCGTAAGAGGCGACTAAGGGACCCGAGAGTATTGGTGTATTACAATTTTTAGGCGACAGGCTGACAACCTGTCACTATAGTGATACACATGTTTTCCGAAACAACCTTAGAAAACAATACTCAAAAATGTCAGACGTGGCGGTAGCGACCGTATTCTTACGGCTGTTAACGCTCTGCCTACCCCGCAAGGGATAAAGGCGTGATATATTTTTTTTTTTTAATTATTATCAGTGGTAGTAGGTGGTTGAAAATCTTACTAGAGTTCATCTGATCGTTTGCCTTGTTTTCCTACACAATAAAAGGATATAAGCGTTCATATTATTTACATACCTATTGTATGCGTAAAACAGCCATATATAAGTACTTATTAATAATTATCAAAAATATATTATTAAACAAATTTGACAAGTATGAGTACTTATCGACACCTACGTAATCAATCGTAACATACAAGTTCATACAAGTAAGCGGTCTTGAGGCATTCAACTCTGTAAACAGATGACCCTGACCATGACTAAACCTTGTTAATGCTCATGCAGGTTTTGAACCGCAGTCAAATTAATAGGATGTAATCATTTAGTACGCGGATGTAGGAGGAAGTAATTCTAGGAACTAGTTTTATTCCTGTACAAACACCATCAATAATTGACACGTAAAGCTTGTAATCTTTTCGAATAGATTTTTTAATTTAGACAAGACTTAAAAATTACTCTATTTATAATATCTCTCTCTTGCTCTCTTCGTGTGGGATATCAAGTCGTCCGACGACCCCAAGGTCTTAGGTGTTCGAGTATTTCAACCGTCTACTACTAGAAGTAATCCTTTGACCTGGTTTTGTAACGACGGCAGTGTAATTAATCATAGACAGCAACTGGGACTGACGGCTGAACGTGTCCTCCAAAGCACGGAGCCATCTTACTTACGGACAATCAAATATCTCAGCGATCTGTCAGATCCATACTAAAAAATCACTCCCCATACTAAAAAAACCGCACTCGACGGACGACGGTTAAGCGGTTTTAGTATGGGGTTTGCCATTTCTAGTACATATGGATCTGATTGTCCGCTGCGATGTTTTAGGGTTGCGTCGTGCATCAAGCGTGCGATACGCCTAAGCTTCTACATGGAATGCACCTTGAAAACACCTTGTTAGACCATTATGTCACCGCCCCAGATGTCAGCTCATATGGCTGCGCGTGCGCTTATCACACGCTTGATCTCGTGTAAGGTCGGGCTTTGACAAAATAGGCTGAAGCACTTACAATTATCTAACCTACCCACTTACCTACTACAATAATGATACGTTTGATTCAATGAAATTGTAATACTCATATTACAGACCTTGAATGACTTTTAGACTAATTTAGACTAGTATGTTCTAGAAAGCTTTCATTTTACTGATTTTAATGTACTTAAATGTTTCTATTTGAGTCTCAATAAAATGTTATAGGCATTTAATTAGAATTTTATCTCAGATCAGACTGACTAATTTATAATTTTAAATTATGATAATTAGCATAATAAAGTATATTAATACTTAAGTAAGGAAAAATAATGTTGAAATTGAACTATGAACTAATACGATGGTTCAAAAGAATCTTACGTACCTAGAATTTATTACCTTGTATTATAGACTCTACCTAGGTAAAACCTAGGTAATTCTAGCTAGCTTCAGCTAGTAACTGATCTTTACTGCCTTCACCTATCTACAGCTAGTACCAGTATTAGCAACTGCATACGTTACGACAGAGCTGTATGACAGCAAAATATATTTAACGGGCTTTATTACTGAACTTAAAAAAATTTAGAATGAAATGCTGCGTTTTTGCGAAATGTGTCTATGTTATGTGACTATGTTATTAACGCCATAAGATTAAATAAATATAGTCCCGTATTTATAAACCACACTCAATTCTGAGATCGATCTTGCGTGCGGCTTTGAGATTCTGTTAGTATTGACCGACATTTGTCAAAATAGCTCTTGAGATCGATCTCAGAGTTGGGTGTGATTTATAAATCAGCCGAAACTGTCTTAATCAGCCGAAACTGGTCGGGGCACGAGCCCTCAATCAAATTCAAAACAAATAAGTTGGAGTTCTTCACATAATGTGAGTCAAGTTGTATACCAAGAACTTGAACTTATGTACAACTCTTCACCGGCAAGGCCAAATCAAAGTTACTTGACAACTCGATGAACGTGCATTAAACTCGGTATACTTTTATATGATGTAAAATGAATTGAGATAGATCTTACCTCGTCGAAAATTTTATTACCGTACCATTTTTGTTTTATGAATGAAATGTGAACAGATAAGTACTTCGTTTTTTTAATGCATACGAATCCGCTACTAAACTCGCCCTTTTATGTAAACACGCATAGTTAACTGACCCTACAAAAATATTGTGTAAGATGTAAGATGGAGATTTTCGATTACATAAAAATCTAACCCACGATTTAAAACAGTCAATTTCGTCAAAACAAATAGCTTATTGTCAAAAACAGCTTATTTGGATGATCTTATTTGACTTTAGATAACGATTTTATTTGAAAAATTTGAACCTAAATCACGTACCTAAAGATAAGTTAATAAGTGATTTAGATTTTCTTTAAGTGAGTAGATATGTAACAGGCTATCTGCAAAACGATACAAAAATTTAAAAGTAAAAGTAATTCCTTATAATTTTTAAATATATGAAAATATCGCTCACCCGTTTGCGCAACATGATCACTTGTCCTAAAGCTTGCACTTAAGTGAGGCGCGCGCGCATGGGCTGCCCATTTATACTGCACTATACGACCAGGTTTCCTTGATCCTATACATATCGTAGTATATTCACAAATTACATCCAAAACTAGGAAACGTTTTTTCAACATGAAAAGGGGGATGGAGAAACGGAGAGTTGCTGACGCGGCTGATGCTGATGAAAAAGAAAAACACAAAAAATATACATTTTTCACATCGATAGAGTTTAAACTTATGGTTTAATATGATACGTTTGAAATGGCTGAATATCCCTGGAATATCGATGAATTTAATACTGCATCATCTGGATAACTCAATCGCCTTAAAATAAGTAAAGGTCCTGGTGAACTATTTATTGGTGAAAATGATAGAAAGTAACTGAACTAGACATAATAAAAAATGGATGTGAGAGTTTTCAAGTAATCATACATATCAAATTGGCTTAGCCTATGTCATAGGTCTCAGTAAAGTGTTTAACATGTGGCCCTCAAGTTCCGAACTGGTTGCAGCTTTAGAGCTTATTAAAGTCTTTGTTTCGTAGCTTTAATTGTTTGCGATTTGTATCGTCAAGTTGGCAGTCGGGTTTGAGGCAAAATTATAGAACAAAACGAATATTATAGGTCATTTAAAAACTCTGATACCAGGGTTTATGAGATCTTTTGCATGAAAAGACAAAATGTGCTTAGTGCAAATAAACATGACTTGATTTATAAACATGTTAAGATACCATAAATGATTGCTCTTACATTTTCATGTTTTATTTCATTTGTCACTGCATTTCGATGATGGTATTACGTTACCTTCTCAATGACTTTATTCTAAGGTGTTACCATTTTCATAAACCTTGAGGTTATCATAATTTTATTCTATCTTTTGAAGGGCAGATGTTGGTATGTTGTAAGGGACACACCTTCTGTATTCATACTCATTTTATTAAATAAAATGTATTGCGTGAGTCTAAATGTTTAGCAGGTATATAATAGTTTCTTATCTGATAACTGCGCGAAAATTCTGGACCTCTTTGCCATGTCAAGGCATCTGAGAGAAACTTCGTTCCATTGGCATAAAAGGTTAAAATCTACCATAACAAACATTATGCAACCGTGTTGTAACAAGTTTTTTATTTTCTGTAACTACTTTGTTGCTTTTGGTCGATCGAAGTGTAGTAATCCATAATAAAACACGTAACTTTACACGTTGTTTTACACAATTTATTTTGGTTTATAATATAACTTAATTTAGTTTTGCTATTAAAATTTTAAAGGGCGTTGATTATATTTTGAAATGCAAATCTGGTAAATTAAAAAAGTTTGTAAGTTTTGTTTACTAATTCTGTTTTTGTGGTTTCATGATTGCTTATCAGCCTACATTTTAAACGTAACGCCTAGATTTTGCAAGTCACGTATTATTATCTGCAGTTTCAATACTTCTAATAAATAAAACAATTACATCATAAAAATGTAGCAATTTCTCTGCCTGTGGATTTGTGGTTTGAACTTTATACCATATCAAGACTTAGTCTTATTTTCCTTACTAATGCTATAACTAATCCATACAGTCGAATCAAGACTAATCTTTCGGAATTTGTGTGCCAAGGAATATTTAGTCATACAAAGTCTTTTTTATATATTTCATGTGTTTACTATGTTCTCCACTTAAACAAACCATAATATAAAATAATTATGTTCTTTTGATTGCCTCATTCATTTTTTATAGTACTTGTATGAGCAATGTATGGTCTGTACATAAACACCTAAATAGTAACAATAAGGTTGTTAGCAACTCTTTCTTTGTACACTAGACTGTAATACATCATTCACTCTCCTCATACAAGTCAGACGGTTCCGGTTGTCGCTTTTGTAATATTCAAACAACTTATCAGTTGTTAATCATCTGTGTTGTGGTTCTATTTCTTTTTCAAATTCTTTTCTCGCGATGAATTTGGTCCAAGACATAAGCTTACGTAGAAAGAGAGCCACATTTACTTCGTTTTTGTCAATAGACTCAAGTAATCCTAAAGCTGAGTCTTTTTTTTATTGAATAAATTCAAAAAGATTTTGAACTTATTCGGGAGAAGTCTGTTGCAGGTACAAAAAAGTTACAAAAACTGTTTGATAAATACTTTTTTTGCGAACAAAATTATTTTTGTGCTTTTTTCTGCATCAATATTTTATAATGTCTTTTTGTAACATAGCAAGCATAAAACTACTACTAGTCGATATTTTTTTACCAGGTAACTACCTACTTGAAAAGTTTTTTGTATTATCCGCTTATAAACTTAAACCGGACCCTAAAACAGCGAACGGCTGCAATCGGTCCGCAACGCTTGACCGAGGAGATAAAAAGTGTAGCAGGCGCACTGGCCCGCTTCAGTTGTTCGCGCCGCAGTGATGGAACCATGGGGCTCAAGCGTCCAGTGACAAACGTACTCCTCTTAGTGCTGTGCAGTGTACGAGCCATACGTGTACCCATTGACTGGAACAGTGACAGTGCAGTGACTACTGAAAACTATTCAGACGATGTTGAAATAGTCAGTGAATCTAACATTCCTTCAAGCAACACCCCTGTCCCAATACCTGAGGAATATTTTCAGTATCCCGCAAATAAACCACAATTTGCAGTTGATGTGGCGAAGTTTCATGGAGTTCAAAATCCCGAAAAGCATTACTCCGCCCACCCGGTTCGCCCATACACAGGTGTAGAAAAACCAGTTTTGGGAAAACATAAGATTCTAGATAATAATAATCCAGTTTACCATCAATTCCAACAATTTACTAAAATAAACGATGGTGGGGAAAGTTTGCATAAACCATCTGCAGAATATGAAGTATTTCATCCATACCAAGCGGAAAAACCAGCTTTGCAAGAAATTTACAAAGACCCAGTACTAGAGAAAATAAGAAACGACATTTACAACAGTCAAACTAGATTACAAAATTATGAGAAAGAAGCAGGTCAACCTGATATTCAGGATGGTGAATATTTAGAAAGCCCGGAGCAAACCGACCGCAAGAAATTTCCAAACAAGTATGTGCCGGGTCCATACGAAGTACATAGATCTCAGCGACGCCCTATTTACTACCGACCATCTCCTTATTCTAGTCGTGATCATTACTTGAATCATCGATTTAGACATCCTTTGAATCAGCACAGTGCTAAAATAAAACCTGTGCACTACCGCCCACTCAAAGGTCACTTGCAACGACTTAGGCAGAACCATGCATTAAAATATGATGATGAACATAATGAATATCCCCAACTCCCGGCACATGAACAAATTTTAGAAGTTCCAGATGGGTATGACATATATGAGCGAGGCAAAGCAAAATATGTAGCTCTTAGAAATAATGTTGATGAATCTTTAAATAATGTCATTAAACAAAATCGACCAGCCACTTATCAAAGACTTGAATTACAAACCAATAGGGGTGAACCTTACACACAAGCAAATGATGAGGACGAAGAAGAAGAATTTATTCCAATAAAAAACTATGCCCAAGTAAGAAAATATGAAACAACAAAACACGTTCCAAAATCAGCAGCTTTTGAAGATGCAGATAACTTTGATGAAATAAAGAATGCTCCACGCTTGAGAGAAGCAATTAAAAGTACAAAAGCACAAACAGTTTACACTGAAGAAGGATACGAAGATGCTGCATATGACCACGAAGGCGAAGAAAAACACGCTGCAGAAAATGAGGCTCATGGTGGTCATTTGACTGAAAGAGAAATAAGTGGAGGCAAATACAAAGAACCATCAGTAAACCAAAAGTATGAAGATGCAGCTGGCTATGAACATCAGGATAAAAACTTAAATGGAAAGAAATGGAAAAACAACGATAAAAATAATGAAGAACAGGCTCAAGATGAAGACTATTCAGAAGATGAAACAGCATATTCTGTTGAAGCAGAAGTTTATGATGAAGTCACTGGCGAAAGAGATAAACGACACAATGAAGACCAAAACCAAACCAGTGAAATAGATAATGACGAAATTATTCAAGAAAATAACAAAAAAAGATCAGTTGAAAGAAGAAAACGCGAAAACAAATTAGAAAACCATACGTTAAACGAAGATAGTAATACTGAAACAATTGAAAGTTTGAAAGAAACTTCTAAAAACAAAGAAAACGATTTTAAAGTTCCTCAACTTGACTATAATTCAACATATTTAACTGCTTCAGAAATTTTGAAAAAACAAAACATTAAAGAACCTCCTAAAAAACCAAGTTTAAAAGAAAAATACCCGTACTATTTCAAAAACTTGAAAAACATTAATAAAGACTCTCCGTTGAGGTATGCAGAAAACCTTAAATTTATTCCCAAAAAATCAATAGGCGGGTCAGAATTTTACGAATCAAGGTCAAAATTTCTTGAATGTCCAGAAGTAGATGATGATGTAGACCCTATTCCCGAAAAAGTTAAGAAAACCGGGCAAACGAATGAAAGTGATGAAGATAAAGACGACAGTCAATCAAAATCAGAGAAAGCAGATTTCAGCCAAATTAAAAAAAATCGACGACTTAAAGGCCTAGGTGATAAAATTGATTGCTTTAAGGCCAAATTTTTTGGTGCAAATCCACTAGATAGCCCATTTTTTAAAGAAGAAGTTATTTCTAATCCAGAACCTGTTACTGTACCTAGTTTACCTATCTACAAGTTGAAACCCGAAGAGCCGCTCACTCTACCTTCAAGCTTGAGTAATGTGTTTAATGTGTCAGAAAAGTTAATGAAAGTGGACCCAGATGTTGCTAATATTTTGCAAAAGTTTTCAGAAGACCAAAAATCTCTCCAGGAAACTCTAGCAAAGACAAGACAAAAATTGAGATCACCTTTGCTACTACAAAATTCAACACTACATGATGTGTCACCGCGACTGTCGTATGAAAGCAATATTTATTCGGATGTCTGGAAAAACATGTTTAACTTGCAACAGCCACTAACAAATACTTTTACAATGCCAAATCTTCCAACTACGACACCAATTACAGAGGTATCTCCTCATAATTCTACTTATGTTTCTTACATTAACAAAGAAGATGTAACAGCAACTCCAGTTCTTGTTCGTAAAAAAAGACATGCCACATTTATTTATGAACCGTACAAAATCATAAGGGAAGGTCACCTTCCAGAATCGAAAAAAACGTCAACAACAGGCAATGTAAGTCCTTTAATTAAACAACTTCAATCAAGTGATGTCGTGGACAAGGTAACTAAAACTTTACATGGACTAAACCATCCTGTGAAAAGAAATGTAGTAGCTCGTGCTTATAAAGATATTGGCCGGAAGGATAGAATTAAAATTGAAGATAAAGGAGCAAAAGATTCAATTGAAGCTAAGTTTGTAGATGTTAATGTTGACCCACGACGACGTGAACCAAGATATGAAGTAAGATTGATGAATCATAAGACGCAATATTCTCCAGTTGAAAATAAAAAAGCAATGTCTTTAGAAGATTACAAGTCTCAAACAAATAAAACAAAAAGAACTAGGTTCCGAAATGAGAAATATTCAACTTCAACAATTCATCCACAAACTCATTCAACATCTCAGCGAAAAACAACATCAAGACCCTATTTTGATGTATCTCAATTTCTTCCTAAAACTATTAATGGTGATATTCAAAAACCATCAGCTTCCAATACTGTTCAAAATGTGATTGTAAATCCAACATCAACTGACCGTGCTAAAACGCAAGCAGAAATTAAACAAAATAATGAAGACGATGAATATGAAGAATATGATGATGATGAAGTGACAACAACTACAACGACATCTGCACCTTTATTTAGAAAACGAAGACGTAAAATTACTTCTACTTCGACATCAAAACCTGAAATCGAAGAAGAACATGAACTTCCAAAACTTCGTTTACGAACAAGATTTAATACCACCCCCATACCTCCTACAACCTCAAAAACAACTACAATACATTATGAAGATTCTGTGATCCCAAAATATAGAGAAAAGAAAAAAAAAACCTCTAAAAGTACATTAGTTAAAGATACTAAAACGTATAATGACGGAGATGAAGACATGATGAAAGATGAAATTGACGCTATGATTGGTGTTCAGCATGATATGGAAGATTATAAACCACTTTATGAAAAGGAAATCGAAAAAAAAAGAAATGAACCAAGCGAATCATCTGGATCTTCTGAAGATTATGATACGAGAGCAAATTCTGATGAAGATGATGAAGAAATTGACGATGAAGATAAAGACGATAATATTAATGACAGCGGCGAAGACGAAGATGAAGATGAAGAAAGCGATGCTTTGATTTCGGAAACAGAACCACGGGCTACTACTCCTGAACCTACCAAACAGACTTTAGTAAAAACAACTGAAGCTCCCGCGTCAACAACTGAATCTCGTAGTGCTAAACTTGAAATTAGACCTATTGTGCATAAGAAAAAAATTGAAATACATAAAGAAGTACCTGCAAATAAATCTTTTCCAAATGGAACTCGATACAGACAAGATTATAAAGAAGTTGAAATAATAAAAGAAATACCGTCCAAACCAAAAGTTGCTCATCGAAACCTAGTAAAAAGGCCACAGAAAAATGTAGAAGCTTTAGAGCTTTATAAAGATGAAAAATTGGCTGAAGAAGTAAACAAATTAGGTGCTGTTGAAGTTTTTAAAGAAAATCTAGACTTAGTGCAAGGGCCAAAACACGGTGGCAATTATCGTAGTTTAGATTTTGAAGAAATTAGCCCAACTCCGTACCATAAAAGAAATCAAAAAGCAAAAGCCGATGTGAAAGCATCTCAAACTAAAACTGAAAAACAAATTGAACTGGTTGATGCTCTACCAGCATTAAGGTCTGATTCTCGTCGTTCTAACTTGAGATCAAGAAACAATGGACGAAGCGCTAAACTCGAGTTGTTAGAAAACTTTGATACTAACAAACAGCAACTTCATGGTGGCAACTTAAAAGCTAAGCAAGATGTACAGACCCCAACAAAAACATCCAAAAATGCCAAACTGATTGAGTTAGATGAAGAAGAAAACAACGAAGAGTTCTCTGAAGAAACAGATGAACGAGATCACGACTCTTCTAGAACTCGTGGGAGACCATTACATGGAGGGAATTACAGAAGTGCAAAATTAATTCGAGATCAAAATAAGGAGGATGACGATGAAACAGCCGTTATCAAAGCAAAAGCTGCTAGAAATAGTAACAGAAGTAAACCAGCAGACTTGCTTAGCAGCTTTGCTCAAGCGGCTCCACACTTGACTACAACACCGGCTTATATTTTAGATCCTAGTAAGCGCATGTATTACTATGTAGACGCCAAACGTTGATGTCCTAATCTGTTTCTCCCATTGTGTGAGACACTGGTTTAACACATGACCAGATTTTTTTACGGTTTTCTGCTTTTTACAGGAAAAATATTTCTTATATGAAATAAAAGTTTCCAATATTATAAGTAATCTACAAGAATACGACTTGAAATTACTTTAATTCTAATTAAAAGATAAATAATAATTTAAAAGTGCCACAAAGTAATCAATTTATAAATCAAAAAGTAGGTAGTAGGTGAAAGTGTTAGACTTCTACTCGTATCTAATAAGTATAGAAATTAAGATTAAATTGTTTTTCTGTGATAAAGTTATGATGTGTATAAGTTTTTAGTTACACTATAAGATTTTTTCTAAATTTTGTAACCAAGTAAAATAGGTAATTTGATTAAAATAAAAATTAACTTTAAACAAAATTATAATGAGTTTATTTTACGTTCTTTTACCTAACTTTTCTTAAGTCCAAACTTTGCTCCAAACCTATTGTAAAAAGTTCATTATACCTAATTCGATTCAGATATCAAAGCATCACAACTTGTTTCACTCTTATCATACTTATTGGCATGGTCTGATTCGCATTTGGGTTATTCAAATGTCTCAACACGATCGGAGCGGAGTTTGTCAACCTCAAAGCAATTGTTCCAGATTATTTCTGCACGTCGATAATATTGCAACTGGTGACCACTGGGCGTCTTGTAAAAAACTTTGAAACACTTTTACTTTGCATAAAACAAAAGCGAAGTAATTTGTTTTGATGTTTTACATACAAGTTGGTAAATAAAACGAAAATCTTCCAATTTACAATATTTATTTTCTGGCAAGTCTTTCGTAGTCTTACAGCTAATATAATCCTATTGTTGAGCTATATGGGAATACTTTTTACTATAATTAGTATAATCAAAATAATTTAAAATAATTTACCATAAATATAATCTTAAACAACAAATTCGATTTGGTTTCGTTAAAATAAATATTGCATCTCTACTTAAAGCTATGAATTGCATATTTAGCAATCGAAGGTCAAACTTACGCATAACTTTCTTCTCCTATTATAATGCACTTATCTACACTGTAAATGAGTTGTTTAAATTTAATGATAATGTTATGTTAGGTATTGTTTATTTATGTTTTTTCCTTCCAACCAAATTAGTAGTGTGTATATTTCTTGAGGGTGGGTGGTTGATGGGTTTCCATTCGGTTTCAGGAGAAGGTATGAACTGTGGAATACTATCTTCTCTATCTATTGAAGAGTTGGAATCAGATGACTCTTCTTTACTTTCTTCCTCAAAAAAATCTATAATGGGATGATAGTTGTAGTTAACTCTTTTACCGTTGGTGGCGATGGCCACATTCTGCTTAAACCCCTTTTTGTCTGGTGGTGTCAGCGTTGAAGATGGTCTCTCTGTACTCATAGCTGAAAGTTTTGGCGCTATGGTTACTCTTTGACCATGATTTGCCTTAATATTTTTTGTTACTACTTCAGCCTCTTCTAAATCGTCGTTGAAATCTTCCATTGTTTCCATATTCTCAATAGCAGATGTTCCAGATGAAGTAAGATCTTCTGGACCACCGATCTTCTTTCTGATTGGTCGACGACGATTTGGCCTCAAGCCTCGCTTGAAATTTCCTTGTTTAAATTTGTTACCTTCTTTAGCAAAAGAAAATGTGGGAGCAGATGGTGTTGGGGGCTCAAGATAACTTGGTAACGTTACTTGGTCAAAATTGTTGGAAGATTCTGCTATAGGATTTCTGTTCAGAGGGCGTTTCACATTTCTCACATTAGTACTTGCTTGGTTAAATGAATCGGGAAAGTAAGTATTACCATACGAATCCATAGGATTGGCAGATTGCAAATTGCTGTCGTCGTTGTCAGTCATTTTGTGTACAAACGGAGAGCCAACTAGTAAGTTGTGTCCATCAGTGAACTGTGGGAAAGAGTCCAGAGGTTTCTTGTGAGAGAACGCTGGACTTTTTGTGGGTCGATGGACTGATTGTTGTACATTTTCGAAGGCTTGGTTGCCATGTTCCGCTGAGAGATCTTCGCCAGGAAACTGTTCGTTTGATGTTTCGTGGACTCTGTGACCAAGTGGAGGGAAAGATACGCTGTATCCTTCAATGTGGCAGGAACAACATGTCGGGACCTGGTGGTAAAAATATTGTAATGTTTATGATTTCAAGAGGACACAGTTCCACGTTTACCAAAGGCTTGTTGGACAAAAATTGGCAATGTTTATAAGGTAGTGTAGTTTTTTTATTCATCTTAAACAGCCACAACAGTCCACTGCCGGGCATAGGTTTGTCCCAAATTTCCATACCCACCACGGTTGGCGTGCTTAAAGCAGTGCAAGACATTCACCCTTAGTTGCCTTTTAGATCACTGTGGATAGGACTAGCTAGGGTTACGCTATTCTAAGCCGGCGCCTGACAAACTGCAGGTTTACTTTTTACCTTGAAAATATCCATATGAAGACCATTTTGTTGATCCCAGGTAAGGAGTCTGTGGTAGTTGTATACTTGTACACATTTTGATTTAAAGTTGTCTGTCAAGTACGTGCAAGATTCCTTAGGTTTTCTGTAAGATAATGTGAACATTATTATATTGAACGTCGGTTAAGGCAGTTGGAGTCGTTGGGGATCACTTATTTTTTACTTCTTCTCGTCTAAGACACTGTGGAGATCGCTTATCACTATAGCCACAGAATAAAATAATAAAAATAATGTTTTAATATTATACAATTGTTAAAATAAATAAATTGATGTTATCCCCATTAGAAATCAGCTTACGTTATTTGGTGTACGGAAAAATAACATCTTAGAAATCATTGTGTCTTTAAAGAACAAATCCACATTTCATATGATGATCATGATGTTCATTGCGCCAGCTGCGCAATACTTACAAACACTTTTCGAGCCTCAACGTCTGCGTATGCTCTCCAGTGTTGACGATGTACTTCCACTGTCCAGAAGTGGCCCTTGCCCGCTGAGGCCTCGCGTACTTCACTGTGCTGGGGCACATGAAGCCTGCCTCACCCGCTGAGGCGAAGTCTCGAGTCGCTGTGTCTCCTCGCCTTAAGTGAGAAAATAGAGTGTTTAACAATACAGAAAAAGTGTATCAGTTAGCTACCAAAGCTAACTGTTCATTGACTTGAGTTGAGTTTCCAAGTCAAATAATGTTCTCAAACTTAAGTTAGTGTCGGATACTTCGAGCTTTCTTGTTTTGTGTTATATACAGAGTATACAACGATTAGGTGAACTCTGGTGTCAATTTTTTTCAACCGTATACTAACTAGTTGACAACCTCTGACATGGTTGTGTATCGCCCTACGTCTAAGTAATCATGGTTTAACGTGCCCTCAAAATTACGGAATCCTATTTCTTAAGGACAATCAGGTAGTTCAACCTGCAATGTCCTAAACAAACTGGGAACAAATTAACTTAATAAAATAATCCGATAAAAAAAAAAACCCGGAACCTTTACGTATCACGCATTCGCACTACCACCACTGCACCACATCAATCGCCAACTAGAGAACATTTGAAAAGCCCAATAATCTATTTAATCATAATAACAATTTATTATACTGATTTGTGTTTGCATATTTTACGACACAATTTTACGTTACGCCTGTTTTCTTGATCTTTCGAAGGCTTTCGATCTGGTTCAATATGATTTGCTTTGGGACAAGTTAGATCAATGTGATTTTCCGCGTGAGTTGACTGGACTACTAAAACATTGGTATTCCAGTCAAACTAACGTGTTGAAATGGGGCAATGCGTTCTCGGGAACTTATGGTTTGTCATGTGGGGTAAGGCAGGGTGGATTGACATCACCTACTCTTTTTAATCTTTATATAAATGATCTGATTGGTGAGCTCAACAATGCTCGTGTTGGCTGCCATATTGATGGGACTTGTATAAATAATATTAGTTATGCGGACGATATGGCATTGTTGAGCCCAACAGCCGGTGGGCTAAGGAAATTACTTTCTGTTTGTGAGAGGTACGCTGAAAGACATGGGCTGAAATATAATACTTGCAAAAGTGAATTTATGATTTTTAAGGCTGGAACTAAATGTCCCTCTGATGTACCTGTTATAGCATTAAACGGCCTTCCGCTGAAGAGGGTTTATTCGTTTAAATATTTAGGACACATAGTAACGGAGAGTTTGCAAGATGATGAAGATATCGAAAGAGAGCGCAGGGCACTTGCTGTAAGAGCCAATATGATAGCCCACAGGTTCAGGCGATGCACAGCACAAGTCAAAATTACCTTATTTAGAGCATACTGCACATCACTGTATACCTGCAGCCTGTGGACTACTTATCGGCAAAAATCGATTAAGACTCTGAATGTACAATATAACAATGCATTCAGGACGCTGTTGGGGCTGCCGCGCTTCTGCAGCGCTTCTGGCATGTTTGCGGATGCACACGTGGATGGTTTCAATGCCACGATTCGCAAGCGGTGTGCTGCAGCGCTGCAAAGGGTTCGTGGCAGCGGCAACGGTGTCCTGTCTGTCATAGCCAGTATGATATGCGAAGGTCGCACTCTTAGACACTGGAACAATTTAACTTTAAGTGTATGTACTAACACATTTCATTAAAAATTTGTTTGTTTGTCACTAAAAATTTATGGATCGTCAGGTCTGAAATAAATGATTTTTATTTTTTATTATTTTTTTCAATGTTTTAGACGAGCCAAACCACCATCTTTGCGCTCTCCTTTACCTCGATGTCAGAAATTTCACGAATCTGGTAGATTTTTTACATCGATATTCAAGTTCTTTGTTTTACCATAATGATGGGTATTGAATAATGGTGTCCATTCCACCATAACCGTGTTTGTATTGGAGTTACGAAACACTTCGATTGACCTTTCTGTTTTGGATCGCGATTTCAATTTGATCAACAATTTGCAGCAAATCATTATGAAGTACAACCTGATTATCGCTCTGATTGTAACATTTCGACCATTTGATTGCAGGTACTTAGTAGTACAACATTGCGCCGATTGAATGAAAGTAAATTAATTACCCATAAACTGCCAGTTTTACTATCATGTGCAGGTTTTAGTGCTAGAGCAAATGTTTTAGATTTTTACCAATATTTGTAAGTTTTTATAAAAAATCATAATCATGCATGGCCAGTGACTTCTGTCAACTTTCCAAAATACATCACACGTGCTGCTGATTATTTTTTTTAATATCGATTTTGTATCTTTAGAATTCTATATCGTTTTTTAAATCGAGTTCTTGATACCTGTTAGACTGCTGCAAGTAATGTTCCGCCGTGTACTTGGCCTCTTGATCAGCTGTGACTCCATCTAAGGCACCTTCTCCAGGGTCCTTGAAGTCAGCCAGCAAAGCTCCAGCCGCCGCCTTGTTGCGTCTGATCGACTGGACTATCAATTCCCTGAAAATCGACATAAAAAAGAGTTCAAAAATGTCTGGGGAAAATTTTTCGTATGCCTTAATATATAATATCATAATCCTAACTTAGTTTCTAGAGGTTTAAAACGCACGTAGAGGTTAAACACCCTTAGTTGAAAGTCAATACCGCCTTGGCTAATTTGAATTCAAATATTACTAACTACGCGAAAAACCATAACCAAACGAAAGAAAAACCATAAAGATCAACTAGGCAAGGTCGTTTGCCATTGCGTAAGAGTCGAATTCGATTACGAAATTGCTAACATTAAGAGAGAACCGTTATAATAGCCCCGGACGATAGAGCGAAAGTGGTAAGTATCACATTCTAGAGACATCACTCATAAAGCGAATCCCACATAGCACCAGATTTCGCTCCGGTGTGCGGTGATTTGGTTTTAAATTTAGTCATAAAATCGTGATTTGTATGTAACAATAGCAGCGTTTGTCGCGGGATCTCGACAGATAGATTCGAGCGAAAGCGCCGTGCAACCGCATCCTGATAGAATGGCTTCGGATATCGGAGTGGTGTCCGGTGCAAGAGTGAGGTCCGCCTAAGTGATATCATTGTGGTATTTGAAAAACATCTTCTAACGAGAATCACGCAAATATATTCAAATGGTGTGGTGTGGTATTTTATTAGTTGTGGATTCCGAGTTTTTAGATTGCAATATGCATAATTGCAAGGTAAGCATAATTGACAGGCATTAGATCCCTAAGTTGGTATCAGTACATCGTAGATTTTCATTGTTTTACTAGCAAGGATCAAAAATTTGTTTAGAGATGCATAAAATTAAATTGGTTTTTAACTATATTCTTTCACTGATTTAGCACATTTTTACAGAAACATATGCTTTCTATCTTACTCATGGTAAGTGACTACGCGATTTATAATTTGGCATAAAATTATTAAACCAAGAACATCTATTAGCCACATTAGCATTTAACTGTAAAGTAATAATTAATGTGCAATTTGATGCGATTTTACGAAGTGATAATGTTTTCTTCTCTACTTCTCAAGATTGATATCTAAAAGTAAGCTTATGTATGTTTCGTGTAAACTATGGGAACTAGCGAAAGTTGAACTAGTATGTAATTTCTAAGTGCCCGTTATAATTTTTTCTAAGTTCAACAAGGTGGAAGGTTTTTGAACTCGTGTGTTTGGTGTTAGTTACTGAGTTGAAACCAGTTACAGCAAAAGCCTTAAGAAAGTTCACGCCGCTACGTGACCATCGCTAATGTGATGAGATAACTTTGACACGGTGATTCCGTGACGGTGTTTAAATAACACGATAGCCTACAAAACGGTTATTTTCAACGCGAAATTTTAAATTGTTTTCAACTGAACTACAAAATTCTAGAGGTACCGATAAAAATTGTACCTACAACAATCAAACGTCCGTAAATTGTCTGGTAACGCCACTGTTTCTTACACTGTTAAATTTTGATGGGCCTTGGACATGAAAGTATCAAGATGCGTGTAAAATTTTGATGTATACTTCAAAAGTTTTGACAAGAGTCGCTGTTATGGAAAGTGTGGTGCCATTCAAATCTATATACCTACGAGTCTAGAACCAAACTAGAAGATTCAATATAAAACTTACGTGGGATAGTCCTCAGAATGCAGGCACAGAGTATTGGTGAACAGTTCGCACTTTCCCTGGTCTACTACCGATGGAGGCAGCTTCCTGGCCGGCGCTGGTCGTCTCCTGACGATCGGGCTGATGGTGGGCTCAGGTGTAGACCGGCGCTGGGACTGTGAGGGCTTTGGAGGGTATGTCCCTCTTCGGATCAGGTTTCCTGGGAGGAGATTTTTTTGCATCTAATAGGTCATTATAATTTTAAAGTTTTTTAAGGTGAATATCATAATTAAGTCTTTGTTATCTTGACGACATTTTCTCTTGATATTTTTTCATCAAGTCAACATTGAAGATTTCACGACCTTGCAAAATTTTTCGAATTGTCATATTAATAAAAGAGAAAAGAAATTACCTTTCCGATCAATGAATCTGTTGAAAGCCCTCAATTTCTCAGCAACCGGCAAATCCTGTGCGAGGGTCTGGTTGGTTGACGTCTGATCTGCAGTGAGGTCCAGCGAGGAGTTGTCTGAAGACTTCGTAGAAGAGGTCTTGGCCTTCACTGTGGTCATAGGTTCCGTAGTCGAGGTCGATGAAGAGTATGATGATGAGAATCTGGTGCCGTTTTTCTGGAATGTGACAAAAAAATGGATCTGTAATTTGCACCTATAATCTGAAGAACAGGAAGAAAAGCTTAATTTGAGTTATCCTACCTACATAATAAAAAAATCTAGGAAAATACAAAAACTAAAAAAGAGCAAACTGTAAATCTCAATAAAATGCAATATCTTCATAATGAGTCAACTCTTATAGAAACTCTTATCACAAACAAAGGACAGTAAGAAGGAAAAGCTATAACATGATTTTACTGCCAACCCAGTTTTGCATATATGCGGATGATATGGTTGAGTGATAGTAAATTGTTTAATTACTCTCGCGAGGAAGCAAACAGTAAGTGTTACTGTTATAAGTAAGTAAGTATTACTTGTGTGGAAACACCGTTCACTTTCTTTGCATAAATGATGATTGGTGTAAAGTAAGTAGGTATGTAATTAGTTTTGTGTCATGCACGATGTTGGCATATTTTTCATCGAGCACGTTATTGAATATTGTTGTCGTCAGTTTGCGGAGGTATTGTTTTTGCAGAGTGATTTTTGGTTTTTGATAGGAATCCACTCGGGCTTTTTAAGAAATGTGTGCGCAATAATAACAGCACGAACGAAAGAATTTAATGTGAAGGACACAAGATGGATAGTCTACCACGTAAGAAACTAAAGAGGCTCATATTAATCATGAAAATTAAATAATGTAGAGATGAAAAATTGGTAGGTATTGGTAGTTATGTTGTCTAATAGTTGAATGTTTTGAAGGTCAGATTTTGCTTGATTTGAATGATTGAATTTGTGTTTACTTACATCATCATTAATCGTATTGTCATTTGTGTCATTTTTGGCATCAGTGTTTTGTGTGGGTATCAGTAGTGGTGGCAGAGGTTCTGTTTTGTTGTCTCCTTTACTCTCTTCTCTCATCTCTTGCTGTTTCGTTCTGATGTATGGATTTCTGTTCGGTATTCTGCGGTTTCTCTGTGGTGCTTTTGTGGTGGTGGTTGTGTCAGGTAGCGAGACCACGCCTAGTTCGAAGGGCTCGTCGTCTAGGTATGTGTCTTCTGTGAATGATCTCCTGAGGAGCTGTGGGTGAGGCTGGGGGAGGAGCAGTGGCTGGCGGACTTCCCTGGGCTCCTTGCCGGAGCGGACGGCGCGGCGGATCAGGTTCGCCATGTCGAGAAGGATGGGCAGCATCAGGTCTGATGTGGTGTTGTCGTTGTTGCCGAACATTGATCTCACCTGGAATGATTGATGATGTAAAGATAGATTCCCAGGATATGGAAATGTGGATGAAAGAGACGGAGGCCTTTGCCTTGCAGTGGGACATGTCTGACTTAAAATCATAATAATAAAGTTTGATGATGTAATTTGTTACAAGAAACATTTTCAGACAACTACTAGAATATTGTTTAAGGAAGTCTAAGGGAAGGCGACAAACATAGAAGACGGAAAACACTTCAGCAACAAGCGACAACAGAGAAATTATTAAATTGATAGTTTTGATAGTGATAATTATTCGCTGCCATAACATTATAAACATAATTATTCTTACTGAATTAATTTACATCGTAAATCATAATGAAGATGTTAGAAAATACTATGCATAATCAGAATAACTACATTTATGAAGCAAAACTTAAATTTTTAACACGTAATATGATTCTAAGATATAATGCAGCAAGGTATATTATTTCACATCTAAATGTTGAGTATGAATGGGTAACTCTTATATAATGTGATAATTAATTTAATCTTGATGTTCAATGTGAATTCATTTTGCTATTTTTTTAAAGATCTTATAAGATTTCGCGGTCATGAGAAGACCTAGGACTATTTGCAGTTCATTTGACAATGTTAACAATACAAGGTTTATAATATTATCTGTGATATGATATGGTTTATTAACTATTACATACATACATATATCACGCCTTTATCCCTCGCGGGGTAGGCAGAGCGTTAACGTGATAACGATAGAGCGATAACCATATTAGCTATTAATGTAATGTAAACATATAATCCTCCCGACGTTTAATGTTCATTTTGTAAATAGAAGTACCAAAGGAATTGTTTTTCTATTGTTTCTAATCATAAACCAAGATAAATTCACAATGTAATATTAAGAAATTTTCTATTCTAAAGTTCTGCTACTAAAAAAAACATCGTGAAAGGCTATGTTTCGTCTCAAAAGTTACCTTTATACGAAGCGATTACTTACTTTCAGTCGTAACATTTTGGATTGTGAGAATATGACTTCAAAGATTTTGCCAGTCAGTTGTCATAGGATGTGTCATAGTCATAGCATTTTGACCTGAACAGCTGGGAGCGTGACTAATAATATTAAATTAATATTAATATTAAGATTTGTCGCAGAAATATGACATCAAATATTTTCCAAGTTTTCGTATTACTGGTTTTTTAAAGGTTTGATTTTTACTCTAGAAAATTTCAGAAATAAAACGTATTAACTAAAGTCTGTCTTCTAGCAGTATTCTCTTACAAAATAGCCAATTTACTCTTCCAGCAAATCTAATTACAATGTTGGTTGGCCGTTTTCATCAAGCACTAAGTGGTCACGAATCTGTGTTGCGTAGCTGCGAGAACGCCCACGGTCCAGCGCCGGCCAGCTATGAGCAGATGAATATTTATCCAGCTATTTTTGCTTGCTAGACACTTTTCAGATCAGAAAAGAGTTTCCAATCGACCTAGTCTACTATTTGTATCTAGATAAATAATTTCAAAGGCCTTTTATCAAATATCAAATAAAAACACCTGCCCTCCGAAATACGGAACCATATTTCTTACAGACAAGATGATTAACCTATACCGAACCTAACCAGACTAGGAAGAAATTCACAAAAATACAAAAATCAACTTTGTGCTCCACCGAGAATTAAACCTGGAACCTTGTGTGGCAGGCAGTCGTACTGCCACTGCGCCAGATCGGTCGTCAAATCACGCTGATGAAGCGATTAGTTGGAAGAGAGAGAAATTCGGCGATGATCGAGCGCATGCGCAGCTATACTTGGAAGACTGGTCAAAGAAATCGCTCGTGTATGACACTATGTAATAATTGATACTTTCAATTATGATTCGCATTTTTTTTAAACTAGTATAGTCCAATTATTGTATAAAATACAAAATTTGTACGAATACTGTCGTATTCGTACAAATTGTAGTGTTGTGAAATTTCCAAAGTTTAAATTAATAAACAGAAAAGTAATTTATGTGTTTTGACTCCTTACAAAATAGTGCACTACGTCATATTTTCTGTTTTTCATACAAAATATCGCTTTGAATAGTAACTCATTTGACCTGTTAGGCGTCTTCTTTCCCATTCATTGTCATTGGCTACATTTTGACAGTTGCCGATTGCTTGCATTTTTTCATGATTCATGTGACGTACACATGATAAAACCCTTGAACTTTGACGTTGTAAGTAAAAAAAAAAACAAACTCATTTACGCAATCCAATATAATTTTGTTTAACGACATTGACATAGCAGTATACAGAACCTTGGACCTCATCTCAACTGCCAAATATTAGCAGAAGAAGTTTGAGATCCACTTGACCAAGACGCAATGGTCGAGGGTCATAATTGATTTTAAATTCAGTGAAAATATTTCAGTGTTAGTTCTATGATTCCCAAGATAAATTATCCGTTAGGTGCTCTTTACTACACACGCGTTTAGAATTCGGTACTTGACAAGGTAATTAATAAAATATGAAAATTATATTGTGTAAAACATTGTCGTTTGATGCCGGCTTAGAATAACATCACGCCATTTCCTACCCGTGAGAGTCGTAAGCCATTGAACGGCCATTAACGCTCTGCCTACCCCGCAAGGGATAGAGGCGTGATATGTGTGTGTGTGTGTGTGTGTGTGTGTGTGTGTGTGTGTGTGTGTGTGTGTGTGTGTGTGTGTGTGTGTGTGTGTGTGTGTTTAAATCCCACTTATCATTTTAGAATACTTTGGCAATTAGAATTTTTAATTTTTAACTTAAATTAACAGAAAATTAATATATATGTTATTGTTTTACTCTATCGAAAATAAAGACTTGTGACGTCATAATTCTATATTTCCGTACAAAATGTCGTTTTAAAAATTAGTTCAATTGACCTGCCAGTCAAGTAGCGGATTGGGGTGATGCTATTCTAAGCCGGCACCACACCTGCTGTGGCTGTTATGGTGAGCAAAAAATCCTCAACCTTCCTGATGGCGAATACTGTCCCACTTACAATTTTGCGACACTGTTGCCTGAAGCTACTCTATCGCTAAGTACGAGTATACTTTATTCGCTTACATAGTGTCACGACCAGCGTATCTATCAGTACGCGCCCGTACGTGCGTGTATAAAGCATTGGGGTCAGGTTACGCTGGTCGCGACACTATCTAAGCGAATAGCTCATACCACACATGGAGGCAAGCCTTGTTTTCCCACGATTATTCACTTTTTCCTTTCCATGCCAAGTGGGGCAATTATCTATGAGAACTTGACGGATTGCTGTAAAGTATTCGATGGGGTCGTGCTAACGACAGGGCTTGTTTCGTGGGTTTTTTGTCGTGGAATAATTATATTTAATTTAAAATTCTCTCAACATTATTTCGTTTGAAGGAAAACTAATGTTATAATGTAACTTATAGCGAAAAAACTAGAGGTGTCGATTTGATAATATATCTAGCACTGTAGGATTCGTTCATTAATCATCTGCGTCTTATAAATCAAATAATACCTATGATACTTATTACATTTGTACGTTTTGGGCACGTTGAGCCGTAGGTCCCGAATGTTGTCTATGATAACTTAGACGGCGATCATTACTCTATCATGTCAGAGGCATTCTACCAGGAGTGGGTGATTGAAAAACTTTGACACCGGGGTTCATTGAGCCGTAAGACGACTCGATGTCCCACAGGAAAAGAAAGAAAGAGAGATTACATTTGTATCTCAACTGTGGTATGGAAATGATTACTTTAAACTCGTGCGTTTATGACTTAAAGTGAAATTCCTGAATCACTAATTATTCATTAATTACCTTCAAAAAGCCATCTTAGATTTATAGTATAATGTTATTTACGAAAATTTTTATAAATCGACAAATCGATCTAAATAGGAGTTGTTTTTTACTAATAACACAACAACATTACTGCGGAGGCGTGGGTATAAAGCTATGTCTGACTGAGCGAGCTCCACTATTTGGTAAAATTGTATTTCAGACTCAGCACCTACCTTTATCCGTATAATTATCGCCTACCTAACTGCTAATCCGCTCAACAAGCCAAAAAAGCTATCACGCCAAATTTCCTAACAGCGATTGATTTTATTAAACAAGATTACTATATTTCTTAGGTTTTTACTCCATTATGCCATTTCTTGCCGTTAGTCAATCAACAGTTTGGAATCTCTAGCGAAATTAGCGCTAGACAACGTAAAGTTGCATCACTATCGGTCTATTGTTTTCTTGGGATCATGGTGTGTTATGATTCAGTTTGTAAATTTACCAGGTGGAATGTAGGGCTTTATTTACATTTATTACGGAAACTGCTTTGCCCGACTTTCCGAGATGTATCCATACCGATATCTGACCACCTTGATCTTCTTGGCATGACCCTTACGTCAGACCTGAACTTTGGACGCTACATAGAATCTTTGGCCACGACTGCAGCAAAAAAGCTTGGTATCCTCTCAAAGGTTAGGCGCTACTTTGCACCAGAACAGCTTTTACAACTATATCAAGCTCAAGTTCGATCTTGCATGGAGTATTGCTGCCACCTTTGGGATGGATCTGCCAAATACCAACTGGCCGCCTTAGACTCCATTGAAAAACGCGCCAAGAAGCTCATAGCAGACGAAGCACTGGTTGAGACTAAGTTGCAGAGCCTTGAGCACCGTCGTAAAGTAGCATGCATGTCGGTATTCTATAGGATACATTTCGGAGAGTGTGCTCAATCACTCCACGACCTGATACCCCCTTCCCCATTCCATCTCCGGGGATCGAGGCGCCGACTGGGGTTCCACCCTTATGTTGTAGATATACCTCTGATCCGCACTAAGCGTTTCGCTTCAACTTTTATCATGCGTACGGCTAAAGAGTGGAATTCCCTGCCGGCGGATCTTTTTCCGGAACAATATAACTTGGGCCTTTTTAAGGCAAGAGTGAATAGGCATTATCTAGGCAAGCATGTACCATCTTCGTCTGCATCTCCACTTACCACCAGGTGAGATGGCAGACAAATGCGGACCTATTACATAAAAAAAAAAAAAAAAAAAAAAAAAGCCCTGCAACACTGCGCTATCTCTATATGGATAACTTTTTTGTTACAAAATCATTGCAATCAACAGAACAAGTCGACTGTTTGACCAATTAACAATAGCTTAAAGAAAGCCAATATAACAGAATATCACCAGAATAATATGTAGTTACATAGCTATGTAGATGTTTTATGTATTATAATGACACTTGTTTAGGATTACTGACTAAGCATTACGCATAAAAAGTTATTATCATCTTTTATTGATAATTACCGCATAGAATTACTTATCGTAATCTGAATCGTCGATTACTATCATCGAAATTTAGTTACACTGTAGATCTGTTGTTATAGACTCACTCACTCACACACGACTTCGATGACCAATGAAGCGCAGTGGTAGTGCGACTGCCTCTGACGCAGAAGGTCCCGGGTTCGATTCTCGGTGGGCCACTTACAAAGTTGATATTTATCACTTTGTGAATTTGTTCCCAGTCTGGTTAGGACATCGCGGGCTGAACCACCCGATTGTCCGTAAAAAAAGAAGGTTCCGTGTTTCGGATGACACGTTAAGCCGTAGGTCCCGGTTACTGACTATGATCACTTAGACGGCGGTCGTTACACAACCATGTCACAAGCCTGCTACTTGTAGTAGGCGGTTGAAAAATTCCGACACTAGGGTTTATTGGCTCGTTGGACGAAAGAAGAAGAAGACTCACTCACATATCACGCCTTTATCCGTTGCTGGGTAGGCAGATACATGTATAAGAAAAATCATGAGAAGCAATCGCAAATCTATTGTTGACAGAACGTAGATGACAGTTTGAGATGATGTAGAGATCTTTGTTTAAACGTGTTACTTTCATGTTTCTATTATAAAAGTAGCAGATAGTTATCAGATGGTACTGTATAATTTTGATTGTTTTATTCCTGTGACAGCGATTTTATCATGATAATGTTTACAAACAATTTACGAGCCGTTTATTTTCAATGATTCCCATTTCATTCTTTTATACCTTCGTATTTTTGTCTTATTAGCTTACTTATCAATATACAAGATTTTTTATGTATTTTTTGGTACATTAATCAATGTGTGTTATCCTTAAGTGGACCGCACACTTAACACACAACGCTCCGCTAAAATAACGCATCCGTACCGCAGCGATCCGTCAGATTTATACTCCCTCTTTTCGTGTGGGACACCGAGTCGCCCAACGACGCGATTTATACTGAAAACGTCAATCCCCATACTAAAACCCCTCAACCGCTGTCGACGGATGCGTTACGACAGCGTTATTTTGACGGATCCGTTACGGATATGTCAACAGCGGTTGAGTGGTTTTAGCATGGGTTTTAGTATTTTTTATTTAGGGATTGACGTTTATAGTATGGACCTGTCAGACCGCTGCGATACGGATGTGTTATTTTAGTGGAGCGTTGTGCTTTAAGTGAGCGAACCGCCACAATTATTTATTTATTTTATTTTACGAAAGTTCATTGCATACGCATACAAATTGTGGACCTAATGCCCCACAGGATTCATTTAATTGTTGATTTTTCTGCATACTAATGGACATGAAAGAATTACATGACAAACAATTATGAGGGAAATAAAGATATTCATTGACATTCAGCTTTCTCCCACAATGCTAATGGTATCTACTATTGTAACTTAAGGAATGAATAAACATTTTTCATGCAAGAACACCTATATGAAAAACCTTCTGTGTAATATTACATAATATACTTAGCTAGACCTTAAAATTGATCTAAGGTAATTACTGTCTCACTGACAAGTTTTATGCTTTATCTCGGTATCTGTAACATTAACTTACGGAATGTATACCTACCTTTATACCTTTCTATTATTATATTTACGTCTTATTTGTTTTTTCGACTGTTTATTTTATTACAGTATAGTTCTAATTATAGTGCGGACTTTTATGACAGTGCTTTTAGTTGTTGTTTACGCCAAAAACTTTAAAATAAACATGTTTTAGACTGTTTCCTGCATATAAATTTAGATCATCAATATAAACATGTTTATTTACACCTAAAATTTAAGCAAAAAACAAAAATGAATGTTTTTTATTTCAAAACAAATGTATAAGTTTGTAAGTTAATGTCCTAGGCTGTATCCTAAGCATTGTTTTCGTTATTTTCCTTTATTTTCTGATATAATACCTCTACCTTAAACTTTTCTAAATAGATTACCTACACATCATCACAACATCGAAACCGTTGCAAACCTATTGAGGCATGTAATTACATGACAACAAGGAAATTATTATCTCTATCAATATGTTCTCAACGTTCCCATCGTTTCTATCTTGAGTTGCGCTGGCGCAGGTATTGTCGCTACATTGTCATCCATTGTTACTTTCTTTCCGATGGGAAATTGGGAAAATCAGTTTCTTGGAGATGAGAGAGAAACGGCGATTTACGTACCTAGTACGTGAAATGATAATGATGTCGTTTAGCAAAAAAATTAATTTCATTTGCTTTGTAATCTTCACGGTTGGAGAGTTGAGAATGTGAAATATGTGTACATACTGTAATCTAACATTAGCATAATCTTTTTGCATCTGATAAACTTGTTCTTTGTCTACTATGTTAGGTATGACACTTTTCTTTTCACATAGACGACAGATTTGCGAAGATGGGTTTCTAATTGAACCAACACACAGTAAGATGTTTAGATAGTGTTGCTAATTTGAAAATTTTAATAAGCCTCTAGCTTACGTATTTACACCTACAATTAAAGCTGGTTATTGGGGCTTTAGTTTATTTTGAAACTTTACACATCTACATAAAATGAAACTGTATTAATGAGCGATCCGAAATTTATGAAAAAACATCTGATCGATTTTCTTTTCAAATTATAGAAGTACGAGTATGTTATGTCTATATTCTGACCTTTTGGAAAATATACTCCTTATGAAAAATTATCCCCTATGACCAATGACATACCTATTGTTTTACATAACAACTTGTGATACTTAAATATGTTAGAAAAATAAATTCGCAGGGGATAAGCAGCAACGTTCCCTATGAATATCCTCAATAATCCGTTCGCCAGTCAGCCTACCAAAGGTATAAATTACCTATGGCAAATAGCCGCGGAGGCGCATGTGTTACGTCTGTTTTAGTTGTAGGTAGAGTAAGTTTGTAACAGAGACTGTCCCAGATTGTGTAGGCTACTCAGATCCAGCTCAGACATGTCATAAAACACGCACAGTGTCAGTTGACCTCGACAAATGAAAGTAAACATAATTTGTCATTAAACAAGGACCTGTATTGTGATTGTGACCGGTGACCAGAGAAAACTGAGCCAACAATTACTTTCTCCCTCCGACGGGGGCGCGTGCCCACGCCCACTGTGTGACAAGCAAAGTAACTCTTGAAAAGTGAGACGTGAGACGTAAGATGTAAGATGTAAGTCGTGAAACGTAAGACCTTTTGTTATTTTTTTTTTCTATGTATTAGTAGTTTATTTTTACACTACCTGATTACAAAAAATATTTTCTGCACGGATTTGTTTCCCGATTTAACTCGTGGGCGACGGCTGAAAACCAGTTTAGCCCTTTCACATCACTGCAGCACACATGTGCATATGAATTAAAATGTTTTTTAATTTTACATTTTTATATTTTCTTACTAATGTAAATGTGTGTGATGCAGTAATATGAATAAAGCATTTATCTATCTATCTAAGACGTGAGACTTATAACATGACCCCTGCTTTCGACTAGGTACATGTACATACATTTACCTACTAGCGACCCGCCCAGCGGTACCCGCTTTAACTCATTTTCCCGTGAAAATAAATTTGTTTTCCCGAACAGTATTATTTTTACAAACTATTATAAATACAAATCTTCCTCTTGAATTACTCATCTTTTAAAAAACTGCATCAAAATCCGTTTTGTAGTTTTAAAGATCTAAGCATACATACGTATTAGGAACAGAAGGGACTTGGCTTCATAACATGTAGTAATACATTCATACATTTTATGCAGAAAAGGTTTCGAGCGACGCGCTGTCTCACGTTTCATGGCTTACGTCTCATGTATGGAGATAGCACCTAATAAGCTTGTTGCTTACTAACAAATACCTGCATTTAAAAACCTGTATTTAGAAATATATTTCAATGCAAAATTATGTATACTTCACTAAAAATGACATCTTAAACGTTTCCGTAAAACGTCAATGCTTAAAAATATGACTATTATCGTTTGTCATATAAATATTAAATATGGGTAGGTACTTAAATTTTGAGGATTGCATAACATTTTTTTTTGCATTTTTATTGATTTGATTTAAAACTACTAGAGTTAGGGCCTTACCACGAATTGAACTGCGTGGTTAAAATAAAAGTTCATAAAAAAATCGCAAAACACCCGTTTAACGCTAGTCTGACTTTATTGTAGATTTATCGTCCCGTTTGATAGCTATTTCGTAATCGACATTTGAAGTCGATTTTATGTCTTTACAACTGCTAGAAGCTCCACGGGGTGAAAGAATCGTCATCACATCCACAGCTTACCAATAATGCATTGTTGGTCTTTCCCAATTATAGTACGTTGGTTTAGGTTGAGCTAACGTGGATCGCACACTTAACGCACGATGGACAGCTTACATTCTAGAAACTACGCTCTGGGGTGGCAGATCAGATTATTCGGGTTAGTTTGTCCAATTTGCCGCCCCAGGGCGTCTACCCGAGCTGCTTATGTATGTATACGATATTTTGATATTTTGGTCTTTCCCTAGGTTAGGTAACCGACCCCGACAGAGAACGAGATAAGGCAGGGAGAATGATGATGGTCTTTCCCAATTGCAGGACATTGGTTTATATTGAGCTGACACCCTTGGAAATAATGCCTTGGGGTGGTAGATCAGATTATTCGGCTAGGTTTTTTTCCAATCTGACATCATCATTATGACATTCTATGGTGTCATAAGTCATAACGGACTAATACTCGTACTTGCTCATACCGAGAATTTTGTCCAACGTATCACCACGCCTGTCTGGCCGGCTTTTATCTATTATTCCGTATGTAGCCGTTGCTTACGAAATGGGGTAAGCCCATGTCGCTGGTTACTACATCTACCGAAAGAAACTAAGTGTTCCCAGTTTTTCCAGTCACACCAAACGGGCTAAGTAAAAGCGTGCATTATTAAACTCAGTGTTTACCAAGACACCTAGACCGCGTGTTATCTATCTACACAATAGATGACCCATTGTTCCATTCAACACTAGCGATCAGCCTTTAGACATCACAAAACAAACAATAGCCCAGCTATTAGTTTTCAACAATCAAAATAATGCATGTTTCCTTGATTTTGATTCAATTCACAGGTCAGATAATTCGTATAATTAAATGGTTTACCAAGTTTACCAAATTATAAAAATATCATTGTTCAAGTATTACATAGTCCTGTTACAAAATATTATTTATTTATTATTTATTATTAAATATTATTTATTTATTTATACAAAATATTATATATATTGATTATTCATTCGCATTTTTATACATGATCATTTGCACCAAGAGCCTTCCGGTAACTACTATCTCTAAATTTTGTATTAATCTAGGTTGACAAGTTTATAATAAAAAAAATAAAAACACGCCTGCGTTGGTAGTAAAAAGTGCTCTTTTTCTATCCGTTATACAAGAAAAATTGATAATTTTCCTGTTATCATTATGTTTTTTTAGGCAAAACCTAGCCTATGTCACTCAGGATGTTACAAGGATTCTTTTCAAACAATTCCCATTCGAATCTATTCAGTCATTATCGAGTTACAGTCCTTTAAAGAAACGCACATAAATACATACATAAATGAACCCTAAAAACATTACACTCCTTTTTTTGATTCGGCAGTCGTGTAAAAAGTATCACCACTCCGAAGGACCTAATCCATACTGTTTATTATAAATATTAACATGTCATATAACTGTTGAACAACATCATATTATTTCCTTTACTTGAAGCTTTTCATTAATTTAACTACAAACAACATTTTGTTATAGAATACGGTTAAGCAGTACTTGAAACCAGCAGCTTAAGCTTATGGTAAGAAACATGCATGGCTTGTCGGCAAGCTATTTATACGAGGTTTTATGACAGAACGGCAATACGAGTAGGTTATAGGTACGGAAACATTTAAAAAAATGTACCAAAGTATTTTTACTCGCGTACATTTACCGACTACCGGCGAAGGAAAAACATCATGATGAAACCCACATTCAAATAAAATTTTAATTCAGATGATTTGTGAATGTGACTTAATCTAGGATTCGGGCCAGGTTAACCTTCGGGATGCAGAGGTCAGATTGCAGTCGCTCTGTGTAAATTCTTGGATCCACGTCAAATCCCCTAGGTTAGGTAGCCGACCCCGACAGAGAACGGGAAGTGGCAAGGAGAATGATGAATGATGTTTTCAAAAATCATTTAAGATTTTTTCCGAAAAGCGAGTGGCTAAACGGCCACACCTTCCTACTTAATATGATTAGATACATTATAGACTAGATAAGAGAATGCGAAATCGGCACAGTAGAAATTCACACTGAGAGTCAGATCGGAATGTCTCAATGTCAGTAATAGTATAGCCGAGTTTCTTGCTTTTTCAAGCAGAACCGTGCGACGGCTATCACACTTCAACAGCAGATATGTGGGTAAAAAGATGATTATCATTAGCTTTAGCTTTCATACATTGTAAAAAAAGCTCTACGTTGTTAATTGCATATATTTTTTATTTATTAACAGTTAACAAAAGTACTTTATAAGGACAAATTGAATGAAAGAACATGGAAGCCTCGCTATACCCGGTATTGTCTAAGAGAACTTTGCATTCTGTTCATCTTCTGGCTTTATCCCACACTATATAGTTCGTAATCGCAGTGTTATGCTGCGCGTTATACTAATCTAATTTAGCACTTAAATAGTCGATATCTCATGCACCTATGTCAGAAAAGTTGTATATAGTTAGAATGGGTATATGTATACCTGTGATAAGTTAAGTGGAGTCCTCCCAGGCGGCGTGCTGACCTGACTAGCCACCAGCGATGCCAGCGCCACCCTCTGGTTCCCCGACATAGCCCTGATGATGGGCAGGATCTGCGCAAACTTCCCGACGTGGTCTTTCCTCTCCAAAGCGCGCAGCACCGCCTCCTTGATCATACTCTCTTTAGCTTTCAGCTTCTGTGATGTCCTGTAGCTGACTGTTCTTCTCGTTGTCACGTCTGGTTCCTCTTCCAAAGAGTCCAGGTTGTACTGTGGCCTGTGGGAGTTGGTGATGCCGTGCGGCTTGATGATCCTGATCGGGGGCTTCACTACCGTCTGGTACTGCCGCGACTCCTGCGCGATCATCACTTCATCAGGATCCGAAAACTCAAAGTCCTTCAAATCATCCTCTTCACATCGCGTTACTACTATTACAGCTAAGATCAAAAGAGCTTTTGGTATTTGTAAAACCGCCATTTTTCAAATAATTTTAAAACTTAAACTAACATTTCTAAACTACGTAATTCCTTAACCCGACGCACGATGTTAAACTAATAATTATAACAGAGTTACATAAATATCTCGATGCGCACAAAACTTAATCATATTCACACATGAATTTTTAGAAAAGAGAAAAAATTGCGTAAGTCGAGGTGTGTTCGCGGGTGGCGGCTGCGCGCGCGCTTGTTCCGTCGACGAGACTTGGAATGAACGCGTGCGCATACACACAAGATCTTCTCTACAGGTGTCAGATTCTGCCGGAACTTGCAACTTTCTCCGTCATGAGGTCATTTTGATATTTTGGTTTTTGATAAGTCATCTCATCTCATAGCGTTATCATCTATTATGCAAGGTGAATTAAGTTTTTCAATAGATCATGAGTTGTGATCTACACAATTAAATTTGCAGTTGAATACTTGTCCAAATTTGCGATAAGTAGCTGTAGTTCCTTTGCTATAAGAGCTGATGTCTTCTTCTATCAGTTTGTTTGTATTTGAACAATAAGTTAAAAGCAACTGTCGGGTATTAACAGTCAAAAATGCTTCCTCACCTTGTTATTGTTATTCAAGTTACGAAAGCATTTGATGGAGGTCGTAACACCTAATTTGCTCCACCGCTTTCTTTTTGCACTTCCAAAAATTATAGTTTTATCTTTAAATGTCATCTTTGGAGTGCTTTTCTTTGTTTCTCGTCTGCAAATAATGAGTCTGATTGTCATGATGAGGAAGGGGTTCTTTTCAAAGCATTACTTAGTTATGTATCTTAATCAAAGATTAGTAGAATACATATAATTTGGCAAAGGTTATCTTTCAAGTCTCATCATTATCATTGTAAGTATATTCGCAATCAATAAGTAGAAAGGTACTTTCCTATGTTTTATGATAAGATTTTTCTTTCCTTGTTTATATTTTTCTCTGTATACAACTTTTGTTTAAAAAACACGTTTTTATTTTTAAAATATACCTAGTAGATTCATCACATTTTGGGTGTTAATATATTATGTAAAATGTTTTGATTATGGTAATTTTATCATGGAATCACCATCGATTAACTTTTTTCATATCTTTCTCGCATTTTCTTAAATCAATAAAACAGGGTCTAGCTTCTGTGATATCCAACCTGCTTACAGCAGTACCTACATGTAAAAGCTTTAGATCCATATTTAGCATTGCTCTTACGTATTTTTTTTCATGTGTAATGTCCACTTTCGGTACAGACTGACAGGTGCATTTTTAATCAAGGGAAAATCTCTTTTAACAAGTTGTGGTCATTGATTGTCAGTACAAACTCACGCATATATTATATCGCAAATGTTGTTGCTAATCATAAGTAAGAAGTTGGATATACCGCACGTACGAGTAGTATTATGTTGAACAACAATCTACTTACTCACTTCAACGAGCTTCAACAGTTGTTTCACGGTGATGTTTAGCTACGGTTTTCAAACTTTTCATTTCAAGACACAGACATGAAATAAGTTAATGCTGTGTGATGCCGGCTTAAAATAGCATCACCCGATTTCTTCTCCGTGGGTATCGTAAGAGGCGTCTAGGGATTAGAGAATTTAATGAATATTGCAACTTTAGGCCACAGGCTGATATCCTGTTACTATAGTGACGTACGACTTATCTCGAACATTTGTCCTACCTACCCCTTTTGGGATAAAGGTGATATTTGTATATGTATATATGAATGCATTTATGGCTGACAAGATTTATTATATAGATACCAATAATACTAAGAAGTGAGCGAACTAGTGCAAAAAGTAAACGTGAAGTGAGTGACGAACTTTTTAATGTTTGTTGCAATCACAGGCAGGGCATGTTTTGAGCAGAAACTCAAAGTACTTTCAGATTGCTCTGGAGAGTCGATCAAGACCATTAAGATCTAAGCTTGAGTTTGAGAACCCCTAACTTCAAGCCACTTCTTGTGGGTTCAAGCGCCTGCATATCGTATGGAGCAATCAGACCGAAACCCTAGCTGCGGAGCATTATGCACATCATTAAAGCGTGTTGGGTAGGGCTACCAGCTCTATCATACAGTTTATTATTCTTCTTCTTCTTCAAACTTAGAGTCAGAATTTAACGGTGATAAAATTGTAAATAACTGATATTTTGAAACTCAAATTCTGAAGGGTTACGAATTTACGATTTCTTCTTCTTTTTTAGGAATTGATAAAAATTAAGTCATTAAGTAGGAGAAAAATATACACCGCATGAATTTTCGGTACTTTTGTCTGTTCTTGCTGTCTGTTCGGTTCTTTGGCCGAAGGAATTTAGAAAACCCAACAAAAATTCGCGTATCATGGGGGCTTGACGTCTCCGCCTCAGATTGCGGCAAATGACAGCCGCGTGAGGGAAAAAACTACTTTTCGTACGATATTCTTTTATATTAATTTCGAAAAAACCAGACAGACAAAAACACTTTATAGCTCACATTCAAACGTCATTATACAGGAACAATAAAATACCATAATATAAGCAAAGGCAGCCTTGTAAGCGATCTCTTCCAGGCAACCCAGCACACTAAAAGGAAAACTGAAAAGCACACACTGAAAACAGCACATTTTATACAGGAACAAAAAAAACCCTTAATACAAGCAAAAGCAGTCTTATTGCTGTAAGGCATCTCTTCAAGGCGACCCAGAACACTATAAGGAAAAGTGCAAAAGCATATACACTGAAATTATAAAAGTGGCAGCCATACTAAGAACGTGCTGTAAACTATGCGCGATCTTCGATAGGCGCAAACCGTATCCGAAATTAAACCGCTTAGTGGGCCAGTAGAGAGTGCCTTATTCTTTCTTTCTTTTCGAGTGGGGCACCGAGTCGTCAAACGACCCGATGTCTTGTGCCTTAATTTGTTGTACATTTTCGTGCCTATTCTGTTAGATAATGAAAGTTATAATATGAACTTTTTTTAACTTTCCTAATTAAATATATTAGGTATATTGTTCGGTGTTGTAAATACTACATATGCTGTGATATTGTATAATATTGAATGGCCGTGTAATACCAGCTTAGAATAGCATCACCCCATACTAAGTCACTTTATATATTGCCTTTTTACAAGCGGAGTCCATCTTTAATTCAACAGAAGAAGAATTTTCATTTCACAATGAATCTTGTGCCAATAGTCATCAAGCCGCGGCAACTCGCTGATTAATAGACTTTCGTTGCGACCGCAGCGCCTGCGCCTGCGCACGCTGTTACGCAGCCGAGCGATTGTTTGCCGTCCGATAGAAACAGGCTGTTCTTATTGGTTGTAGCATATTTTCATCTACCCATTTTTATCGAACCCCTGAGGGATTCTTGAGTACGTTGGATTCTAACTATCTATGTAGTTCTATTGAAAATGCAAACAGTTGGTAACACGCAAACCCTCATTTTGCTGATATCTGTTTGTTTCTAGGCCGTTTCATGGGGTGTACTTAGAACAGTATCACCCAAAGCTCAAGAGCTTAATTCCTGAAACGTTTGTTTAGATTCACGCGAAAATCTGCTACTACAAGTAATTTTGCTTATATCACACGCTCCACTTATCGATTCCCACATACCGTAATAAATTCACACATATTTAGGTACTTACCCTTGATTATAAAACATAGAATAGTAGAAATTTAAATTCGTATGATTTGCTTGGTAGTTGCTAACTTTCGTGCACGAAACCCAATTGCGATGTTTATATTATGAACCGAATATGATGATGAAATGAACTTCCTAGTCAATAATCTATGCAACTCGAATTGAAAAAAAAACATCCTGTAGTGATCGGAGTATTCTGCATAAGCAGCAGTCTTCAATCACAAGGAAAGTAAACTCGTGGCAACCGCAGCTTTTATTCAACTCTATTATACTACCATTAGTTTAAATGTTTTCCTTATTACCTTTAGTGGGTGACGACATTGTTGAATACTTACTGAATAGCTTTGTCGAGGCTCTACGTTCAATGAAAAAGGTAGGATTGATGCTAGTGGTGCGATCACGTACCCAGGATGGCGGAAGAGAGAATGGCGAAGCGCATCTCCTGTTATACTTCGTCGAGTCAAAGGTGACAAAAACTAACTAAAAACTAATGTCTCTGGCTCAGTAACCCGAAATGGATCTTGGCCTAATGATCTTCCTACACTGATCCCGGGCCCGCGCTACCTCCATCCAATTATTGACTTGGAGATGGCCTAGGTCAGCTGACAATAGTGACAGGATCACCATAATTTGGACCAAAATGTTGATACGGTTATGGCCTTGTCATTCGCCCCTGTTCTGAGCTAGAGGGCAATCGAAAGCACGGCGGTCTATTACTTAGACATAAGAAGTGCGGAAAGGACTCATGAAATTATACAATTTCGAGGCCCACCTTTTTTTGAAAGTTTGGCACTTCGTCAGCACAACGGCAAGAATGGCAAATGGTCTGCTACTTATAGGAGCACCGTAATACAAAGCAGTCATCATCATCATCATTAACAGCCTATTGTAGTCCACTGCTGGACATAGGCCTCTCCTAAAGCACGCCACTGAACCCGGTCTTCGGCTTTACTCCTCCAGTCACTGCCCGCAGCTTTGCGTATGTCGTCGCTCCACCTTGCCACAGGGCGTCCTGCGCTACGTTTGCCGATACGCGGTCTCCACTCAAGGACCAGCTTACCCCAGCGGTTATCGGTCCTTCGGCAGATATGACCAGCCCACTGCCACTTCAGCTTGCTAATACGTTGAGCTATGTCGGTCACTCTAGTTCTCTGTCGAATTACTTCGTTTCGGATACGATCCCTTAGAGAAACCCGAGCATAGCTCTCTCCATAGCTCGCTGAGCGACTTTCAGTTGGTGGACCAGTCGTACCGTGAGTGTCCACGTTTCGGCTCCGTTTGTCATGACAGGTAGGACGCACTGGTTGAAGACTTTCGTCTTAAGGCATTGCGGTATTGGCGACGAAAAGACTCGACGGAGTTTTCCGAATGCTACCCAACCCAGCTGTATTCTTCTCTGGACTTCCTTCTCAAGGTTGTTTCTACCTAGTTGGAGCGTTTGCCCTAGGTAGACATACTGTTGAACAACTTCGAGTTGGATTCCATTTACGGCAATCGGTTCCAGATCAACGTGTTCGTTGAACATGACTTTGGTTTTATCCAAATTCATCCGGAGACCGATACGGCGAGAAGAATCAGCTAGGTCATCCACCATTCGTTGTAGGTCTTGCAGCGTTTCTGCCATAATGACGATGTCGTCTGCAAATCGTAAGTGAGAGATGTACTTGCCGTTTATATTAATACCACGACCTTTCCAGTCCAGCGTCTTAAACATATCCTCCAGAGCGTTAGTGAACAGTTTCGGGGATATGACGTCCCCCTGTCTCACTCCTCGATGGAGATGGATAGGCTTAGTCCGCTGGTCCTGTACTTGTACGGTCATTGTGGCGGCTTCATACAGACATCTCATCACTTCAATGTATCGCCAGTCGACTTGGCAACGCTGCAAAGACTCCAGAACAGACCAGGTTTCGATGGAGTCGAAAGCTTTCTCATAGTCCACAAACGCTAAGCACAGGGGCCGATTGTACTCTTGAGACTTCTGTACAATCTGCCGTACCGTGTGAATGTGGTCTATGGTGCTATAACCCCTTCGAAACCCGGCCTGCTCGGGAGGCTGAAACTCATCGAGTCTTCGCGCAAGACGGTTCGTGATGACCCTGGAGAACAGTTTGTAAACATGGCTCAAAAGCGAAATCGGGCGGTAGTTCTTCAATAGGGTTTTGTCTCCTTTTTTGAAGAACAGTACCACCATGCTTCTGTGCCATGCCTGCGGAGTTCTACCATGGAAGAGAACGGACGACCGATGTGGCGCAGTGGTAGTGCGACTGCCTTTGACGCAGAAGGTCCCGGGTTCGATTCTCGGTGGGTCACTCACAAAGCTGATATCTATCACTTTGTGAATTTGTTCCCAGTCTGGTTAGGACATTGCGGGCTGAACCACCCGATTGTCCGTAAGTAAGATGGTTCCGTGTTTCGGATG
The DNA here is from genome assembly GCA_029255805.1 of Keiferia lycopersicella. Lineage (NCBI taxonomy): Eukaryota > Metazoa > Arthropoda > Insecta > Lepidoptera > Gelechiidae > Keiferia > Keiferia lycopersicella. The sequence continues at coordinate 495,720 of JARACZ010000026.1, forward strand.
GCACGTTAAGCCGTAGGTCCCGGTCGCTGTCTATGATCACTAAGACGGCGGTCGTTACACAACCATGTCAGAAGCCTACTACTTGTAGAAGGCGGTTGAAAAATTCTGACACTAGGGTACATCGGGTCGTAGGACGACTCGGTGTCCCACACGAAAAGAAGAAGAAGAAGAGAACGGAGTTAAAGAGCTGTTGGAGCTGATCCAATAAGGGAGTTCCTCCAGCTTTTAGGAGCTCTGTCGTGATCCCATCCTCCCCTGGGGCTTTTCCATTTTTTAACTGTTTCAGGGCCATTTCGATCTCGTCTCGGCTGATCTCGGGGAGGTCCTCGGTGAAGTGGCGTGTGAGGGTGGCTCTGCAATCCTCAGTATCGGGTACGGGCTTTGAAGCTTGCGAGGCGTAGAGCTTGCCATAGAAGTCTTCCACTTCCGACAGAACCTCCGGCTTGGATGCGACGACAAAGCAGTACTGAAGCTAAATATGATGAGTTGAATGCCCGACCTTCCTTCCGTCACCATGAAGTATTGCCCAAATCGAGATTCAATCTATCGGAAATGGGAAAGCACGCTAAGCCATTATTATCAGGTTTTCTCAAGTTTCCCGTAATCCCGTCGTTTAAGAAACAAATTCTGAAATCTAGCCCTCACTCAATACCCACCCCAGTCGCCGTCACTGCTGAACATACGTAGGTCTTGTTAGGTGTTAGGTACTTCTAAATATTAAATCACTTTTTAATTTTCGTTTAGACTTTTTTGTAGCTATTAGTATCCTCTGATAACGGAATAAATAATGAAAGGCTTATTTTTCAAATCACTATATTTCAATAAAATAAATCTTTCAGGCTTACACAATAACTCAGATCGTAACAATCTAATACTATTTTATACACATCTTTAAAGACTAGAAAATAATGTTTAACTGAGATGTTTCGATTAAAAAGAATAAAAACCTTATAAAGTGTAACAAAAAATATAAACATATGCTTTTATGGTATTTACAGAAAAATATAAAACTTTTTAGCACCCTTGTGATCCAATTTCTTTGACTTAAAGTAAAAGTGCGGTAAATAAAGTCAAAATAATTCAAAATTAGAAATTCCTCTACCTATAAGTGTTTAGAAACCGTTTTTAAAATATACTGCATTTCTACCTACATAATTATATTTCTATTTACAAAAATATCCATATCGAGTACTTGATTTTGAGTAGCACAATTTAAAGAACTTTTAGATTACTTACTAAACAAGTTTTAAAAAATCTTTAAAAAATCTACTCAAGAAAGTAGGACTCAATATTTTTAGTATAACATATCGTACGCCTCATTATTTAATACAATACTGTCGTAATCATAAGTTAACGATTTATTTACAAAAATAACACTAGTTCTAAGTTACAGAATTTCAAAAGCTTGAAATCGAAACTTGTGAACGTATTTTTTGTCATGATCTCCTTTCGGCGAATCATGATTCGTGCAAAGAACAAACACACAAACAAACAATACAAGTGATTGAGTTTGGCAAACGATTTAATGTACAGGGTGGCACAAACAACCTTCTCAAATAGAAACAAGACTTTTGTATCAATTTGAAAATCTACCTACATAATTGTTTAATTTATTCTAATTTAACGTAATATTTGTTTTGACATTTTTCGTTTTTTTTTTTTGCATAAGACCGAAATTTTCTAGTAGGTATTGAAAAATCTCGCCTAAAAACCCTTAAAGGATACAAAAAATTCAGTCGAATTTTACTGACCAGTAACTGAACTAAACAATTTTAGATATCGCATTCAAATTCTGGTACTCTTTTATTCCTACCGTCAGGAGACATTTGGAAGTGAATGTCCCTCGTGCCCACCCGTGGGAAACCGTTAAAGCTATTTCTACTAACCAAAGGATTTTCTCTTTCCCCCCTCTCCCCTCTTTCCCGTTCCCTATGAAAACTAGAAGTCGATAATTTTCCGTCTTTTCGTTCAGTGAAATTCGGATCGCTAAAATTTTTGTCAATAAAATTTCGGTCAGTAAAATTCTTGTCATTGAAATTTCGTTCAGTGAAATTTTTGTCGTTGAAAGAGCCGTTGAATTCGCCGTCGGAGAAGTTCCGTTCATTGAAGGGCACGTCGCGGATGCCGAAGCCCCCCATTCGGGGGGTGCCGATGCTGAATTTGTTCCGGTACTCTTCGTCTCGTAAGCTGAACGCGCGGTTCTCAAACTTTGGTGGGCCTGTGTTTAATCTGGAAACGAAAGCAGTGTTAGAATATTATTTTAAGTGATCTTATCTAAGCCCGTATTTCAGATTCCTTTACTTTTCAAACTTTTTAGAAGTTTGACTGACGGTAGACTAAGGCATACGAGTAGCATAGTGGAATGATTGTAGCAAAAAAACCAGCCTGATGGTCTAAGAACATTAAAAATAGGGTCTCCTTGAATGAAGGGTTAGTGTAATAGAGACAAAAAATCCCTTAATCAGTTACAGGTGATACATATTATGCGGGATGGGGAAAGGACATCAATCTACGTACCTTTTGGAGTTTGGGGAATACTTTGGGGAATACAAGTGTTCTACTAAATAACGATAAAATTCCCATAAACTTACTCTCTAAAAGTCCTCCTCTCCCTGTCGTACTCAGCCGACAACCCTTCTTCGTCATGTATAATCGCTGACGGATCACTGTACACTGAAGACTCCTGGTAGAACGAGTCCAGGTCTACGTAGTTGCCTTCTGACGGCTCGTTGTCGAGCAGTTCGGCCAGTTGCGACTTCAGTGCTGGAAATATAAAAGGATGATACGTTATTCATAATAATTCCAAAACAGTGGCCAAACTAAGAAAAAAAAAGTGATATTAGGTCAGTTTGCGGTGTAAGTGTACTAAGTTGTGCAAGGATATGCCCGGTGGCGTCGCTTTTGACCATGACTCTCTCTTATATCTTATTCCAAATGAAATTTGCGGCCGCTATTCTATCGGAGCTTTACTGGGAACAGTTTTCTGTGCCGTCATTTGAGAGTATTACAGAATAAAAATATGGAAAACTTGAATTTCTAGCTGAAATTCCATAGCTTTGTAACCCTGTTTGAGCTATCGAGGTCTCATTAGTTTTAGCCGTTTCTGTCTACAGTGACTGACATTTTCAGTGAGAAAATTAAGTCTAGAAATTTGCCAGACTAAAGCGACCTTGAAGGCTATTTACCTGCAAAGGTAGGTCGTTGCGAGGGATCAGCGTGCCAGCAAGAATGCATGGCTCTGTAGAGTTGCGGCTTGCAATGAGGCGGTCGTTCCAATCTGTAGCCCTCAGTCACGGCGGTGAGGACTTCGCGACCAGACATGGCTGCGTAGGGCGTTGAACCTGGAAGCAGAGAGCGTTTGCGTTGCAGAAATTACAGCTAGAAATCTTCTTGGGCATAGAATATCTTCAACTCTTTTTTTGTGGGCCCTTATACCTTTATTATTATTATTACAGGAACATCCTGAATCATACATACTCCTCGTATTGTGTGACAACAATGGCAATAATTAACTTGCGACCATTTCCCGTGGGTTTCCGGCCAATTTCCCTCAGCAGGATCCCGATCGTCCGCACCGTCTGATGGTTAAGAGTAATACTGAACAGATACAAACCTAGCGTGACAATCTCCCACAGCAGAATCCCGTACGCCCACACATCCGTCTGATGGTTGTAGGCATTGTATAGCAGAGCCTCAGGGGCCATCCACCGCACAGGCAAGGCTCCTCTGGAAGTCCTGGCGCCGTTGCCTGCACACCGAGACATGCCGAAGTCCGCGATCTTGCAGAGCTTGTTGTGGTCCACGAGGACGTTGCGTGCGGCCAAGTCGCGGTGGACAATCTGGGGAGGGAAGAGATATTATAAAAGAGTATTTCAATGACGCACATAGTGACAGTATATCTGACTTCTCCTTCAGCAGACACAACAGGCCACAGCTGCATGGACCTGACTGTGCCGAGAAAAGTAATCAATACCCTTTCGAAAGGGGGAGGCCCATGTCAACATTGGACTGTTATGGCTGTTAAAGTAAGGTAGCTTTGAGTGTGGCTGGCATGTCATGTACCGGTTTAGAGGCAATGTTGTCAAAGATTGTAAAATCTTTTGACGTGAGGGGATTTTTTCCTCTGAATTTGATATTTGACGTCATACTGTACCCCTATAAGATTTAATAGGTCTGTTACATACCCCCTTAGAAGCGATATAGTCCATTCCCCTAGCGACGCAGTACGCGAAGACGGTAAGGTCTCGTGACGTGAGGGCGCCACTGCCGCTGAACCTGTCAGGGCGCGCCCGTCGCTCGCGCAAGTACGTGAGCAGTTTGCCGCACATCACGTACTCCATTATTAAGAGGTAAGGTTCTGAAACAGATAGGTTCAACTAAGAATTAATATGCTGTGAACTGTGGATCCATACCACAGTCAATGGTACATCTAACCTCTTACCCTTTATTGCCGGCCAAGTGCAACAGAGGAGACCTGATGGTAGCAAATAAGAATGGGGTGGCCGTGGTCAAGTATTGGCGAAATAAAGTCATTGACACGGAAAAGAAGAAGAAAGAATGTATTTTATATTGTCGAAACTCGACAAACTTGATTAACCCTGGACCTTAATAGCTGTTTACAGAAGAAAAAGATGTGAATGAAGATTTTGTGGTGATCCATCCGCATACTAGGCCTTCTATCGATGGATTACCGATTCAGTGAAGACTCTGGTTAGACTTGAGCGGTGATCAATTACATCTAATAAAAAATAAGATTCGTACATACCTTGTTCAGTACAGCAGGCGAGCAGCGTGACCACGTTGGGATGGGTCCCGATCTTCTGCATGATGTAGATCTCGTGCAGCAGCTCCTGCTTCTCCTTCTGCGAGGCTGTCTCCTTGATGCTCTTGACGGCCACCAGCCGGGTTAGCCCGTCGTGACCGTTCAGGTCGTCGGCTTCGGCCTTCCACACCTGGAAAAGATCAGGACATTCGTCATTACGAGTCATTTCTTCCGTACAAAGATTAAAATCAAACAGGGGAAAAATAGAAAATATCTAGCAAAAATATCTCCTATTTGAATTTGAGTTAATTCCAGGGAATGGACAGCGGCAATTTCTGACATGGCATTGTAACAACCTGCACTGCACTTGATAATTAGAAAATGAATATAATCGAATAAGGTGCATCTTGCTTACCTGTCCAAAGTTCCCTTGACCAAGTAGTGTTTGTAGCCTCAGCTTGTTTCTCGGGAACTCCCACTTGGGATCTGATTTGGTCGGAGTTGGGAGCGGCGGTCGAGCCACCGGCGTTATAGGCGATTCCTTCTTAATCTCGCTGTCATCAAAATACCCCTCGTATTCTGTATCAATCTCCTTGGCTTTTTTAGTCATTATATTTCTCAGCACAAACGCTACTATTGCCATGACTGGAAGAAAACCTAAACCAGCTAATACGTATGAAGCTGTGTAAGATTTGTCAGCTTCAATGACTACTTCTTCATTCTGAGTTGGTTCTTTACTTCCTTCTACGTTTGTTACATTATACTCAGTTTTGTTATCATTCTTTGCCGCAGTGCTTACAGGAATCAAAACTGGCTTAGAACTTGATTCTGATGAAGTTCTTGAAGTCACTATAAAAGCTTTGAAATTATCTGTAACATCTGTGGTAGGTGGAGCCGTAGTGACAGCAGACGGACTTGTTCTAGAACTTGGTAAAGTCACAGGTACAGGAACTGCCGTTGTCACTACTTTAGGAATTTCACTAGAAGTACTCATTATAATAGGGGCTGCAGTTGTAGTAGTTGTAGTTGAAGTTGTAGAACTTGGAGTTGTAGTTGAAGTCGTAGTGGGCCGGCGTCTTCTTATGCCTCTCCTAAGAGGACCACTGAGAGTAGTATTGTCATATTCATAGTCTTGCTTGTACAAGTTTGCTAATCTTTCAGAAATCTTTGACGTTGTTGCTTCCTGTTTTAAATCAGTTACACCTTTTGTAGTTTCACTGGCTTCAGATGCTCTGAAAGATGGTGCATTTGGTTGATTCAATGTACTTTCTGTTGTAGTGGTCCGAATACGTATTCGATGTTTATAAGATCGGGCAGTCGATGGTGACGATGCAGGCGGTGCAGGCGTTGTCGTTGCTGGTGTTGTTTCATTCAAGAGAATAGCTTTCATAGTAGTTGTGTAATTCTTAGGCTCAATGTTTTCAAGTGCTGTTGTGTTATCTACGTTTATTCCTTCGGTTTTATTCGGACCCTTCATGGAAGAAGTGATAGAAACGGAAGTAACAACTGCGGTGTATACTGACGTAGACGCTTTTTCTGTGGTTGTATTTACAACAGTTGCATGTGGGGAATTTTCAGTACTTGATGCAGCTGTCAATCGTAGTGGTCTTCGCCGAAGATTAAAATAGCTTCGCGTATAATTTCTTGGTGTCGCAGTAGCGTTTGCTCGATTCGAATTCGAATTCAAGCTATTATCTCTCGTGACATTGGCGATATTTGTATTATTTAATGTATCAGCGGTTGAGTTTAAACTTAAAGGACGATTCTTATTTTTATCTAAAGTGCTTGGTGTTACATTCTGTACTATTGGTTCAGTGACATTAAGTTGACCTATATTAGGTGATTTTGATGGTGACTGTGTTGTGCTCGTGTATTTTCTATACGCATTGACTAATCCTACATGTCTAGCTGGTGCAGGTCCTTTAACTGTGTTTCTAATTTTGTTCTTTTCTATAACGTTTTTGACTACTGAGACGTCCATATCTTCATTAACTTCTTCTTCTTCAGCGCTAGTGTTTCTATATTTTTCAGTAACGGAATATCTTGAGTTAAACTTTCTTTTATCTGGAGGCGCTACGATAAAGTTCACAGATTTTGTTGATGCTGATAATGATGGAGGGTTTGTCAAATTGTCACCAATGACTTGGCCACCTATTTTTTGACCAAAGAATAAAAAAGGAGCCATATCTTCCACTGGTAGTTCAGTTTCTAAAGGTCTAAAGTGATTATAAATTTCATCTGACATAAATAATGTGTGGTTTTCTTTATCTTTTTCATTTTCAACTTTAATCAACTTCGTACTTTTAGTATCTGTACTATTTACAGTTGTGCTTATATCAGGTTTTTGTCTTTTGTTGTTTTCAACTACGCTGCTAGTAGTAGTAGTGCTATTTTCAACATCTTTGGAACTATTGCCTACGGTAGTACTTTCAACTTTCACTGTGGTAACCTGTTTGGCGTCACTACTTATTGTAGTAGTCTTATTTATGTCTGGTATTTTCGTGACATTATCTGTATCTGAATAATTAAGCAGGTACAATCCATGGTTAGACTCATCAACTTGGAAATCTTCGTCAGGATCTAAGTCCTCTTTTTCTAGGCCTTCAAGCTTTTCGGGTGGAATGAATATTATTTCAGTGGTCTCTGTGTTGGAAATAGTTTTGTTGCCTTCTTTTCTTCTGTTATTGATATAACCTGCTCTGATTTTACTGTCTTGGAATACTTTAGGGACAAACAGATGTCTGATCTCATGTGGTTTAAGTGGTTGCTGGATTTCCCTGCTTCCATCATTGGTAATCAGCCGGAGACTTGGTGATGCTTCATTGCTGCCGTTTTCAAAGGTGATCCTTTTGATAGTGGAGTTATTGGGACCATGGATTTCTAACTGGGCGAAGGTTGTGTTGCCTCTGAAATAGACGAAACGTGGAGTTTTAATAGTGATACTACAAGGTTTTCCATTGAACAAAGTTACTAGCCGTCAACTTGTAAGCAATTAAAATAAAAATCAAAATGGAATCGTCGAACTTACTTATTGGGCTTGTGTGCTAGATGCGCAAGAGTATTGATGTGTGTGGCGAGCCGGCCGCTGAGCAGCTGCCTCCTCCGCGCCGCTAGCACGGCGTGAAGTTGCGAGTCCCTTGTTGCGTTCCCGTTGCTCGCCGCCGGAGTCTTCTTTACACCACCTGAAATTGATGAGGCATTCTAGTTAGCTTGCTTTTAGTTGTAATGTAAATGCTGTCGCTGAAAAGTAAAAATAGTATGTAACTCGTGTAGCGTTTTGGAACTGTTGTCACCAAAATTAAGATCTAGGTCTATACGGTTCGCGACGCTAAAAATTAAGCAGACCATTCTTTCGATTTTAAATTGCAGAGCATTTCGATAGTTATATTTAGTCAGAGTTTAAAAATTATAAGACTTTATAAGGTCACTTAGATACTGAGTTTTAGACCTCAGGACCTCGATTCCTACAACTAATTGGCGGAGAACGATACCTACAGCATTATTTACTCTGAACAATTCCACAAATAGAAACAATTTCCCACAAGCATCGCGCTAGCCTTTACCCAAATAGTTGCATCTAGCCGCACTGTAAGACAATGGACCAGCTGACCTCCAGTGGAGAAAGTCACCGACGGAGTGGGTACATCGCAGGTACATCGCGGGGTATAAGTACATCGCGATTACCGCAGCGCAGGCGCATTCAGCTGGCAAATACTTGCTTTGTTGTAATACAGTATTTAGTATTTAAAAATGACGACCGACGTAGCGCAATGGTGATGCGACTGCCCACGACGCAAAAGTTCCGGGCTCGATTCTCGGTCCCATGTTCTCATTTGTCCCCACAAATTCTGTACAAAAGTTAATAGGTGACAAATGGGAATTGCGTTCGGGAGTGATCTCATCATCTCTGGCTACCGCAGAAAACACTTTGACGTTTTCAAATTTTAAAATAATGTGACTTTGAGAATGTTGGGATCATGCCGTACCTGCCTGTATTTTAAATCTTAAAGTGTCTGTCTTGAAAGGAACTAATGCCCGTATCTTCAAAATCATTATCATTTATCTTAACTTTTAAACAAAATTAAAAAAAACTAATGACTTTTCGCGTGGGTCGCGGGGTCGACGAACGCCACAAAGAATGCGTATATCGCGTCATATTACAAGATATTGGCCATACCCGATTAGAAATTGTCTGCGGCGCCAGCGCAGTGGCGTGCGCAGTTTTCTCTGCGCCGGCGCATGGAATGATGCGGTTTTTGCACTCATTTCAGATTCGATCGACAAGTTATAAGTTCATATACTGTGTTAATTTCGTAATACAAAGTTGAGATGACACGTGATAATTTGTATTTGATGAAGGTGAAATAATCACCAGCACAAAACTTGTGTTACAAACTGTGTTATTTCTGCCAAAAAAAATGATTGAAATAAAAGGCATTATACTAGTATCGGGTTTAGGCGCGGGATAATAACTAGGAGAAAATGCGGATATTAGATAGGTTTTGACAGAAACAAAATACGTTCTTAGGGGCGATAAACCCGAGCTAGGCTCGGTAAACCAGGTACTATAAAATAATATGTCATTATAAACAGGTATTGAATTTTATTTCCGATTGAATATTATATAAAACTCTAGCAACTGGTAATCTACGGCATCACAACCAATCTCTGATCATAATACATAGTCAATTTTCGTTCAATCAACGAAGTTAGGTTCTCTAATCAAAGCCAATCATTAACTTGACTCATAAGCACAGTTTTCTACATCCTATTACACAACGGACCAGTTTTTTTAAGTTGCATAATCTCAATTTCGTTCCGAGTTTTTCCGTAAAACAATAATGTCCCGTTGGTTCACGCACGTTATTATTTGCAGTCACGTATTTTTGATGCTATTTTTGTAATACTACTAGTTCCAAGTTACAAACGAACAATTTATTTTTACTGACAGTAGATATTGTAGCTGTAGTAAGTATTCTTTGATATTGCGATTGCGAACGTGGGCCTTGAGTCTTACACGACGCGTATTTACCAACGCGGTTTTCCATTTAAATCACACTTTTATAATAAAGTAGTAAGATTTCTTGGTGGTAAGATTTTGGTTTGTAATTTGGCAACTAATAAATCATTTCACATTTAAACAGCTTTCAGATACTTGTTACCGCAAGAAAACGCTTCACTCTAAAGGGAAAACGAGAAGCAGCGAGTGAAATCAGGCTTCCAAAAAAGGTTGAATAAAAAAAATTAAAGAAAATAATTCAAATCAAGAAACTTACTTGCATGCAAATAGGTAAAGAAATTAATAGTACCTAGGCAGGTACGTACCTGTTATTAGTTCATAAAAAAATCTAAAATAGAGCAATTAAAGTGTGACTTGACAAATAACTTAATCATTCATCCTATTATGAATATCATTCACTATAGTTTTCTTCATTCATTCTTCTATCTGCGGTTATTCGCGTTCCCCTACAACTTGCGCCTGCGCAGGCGTGGTGTAACGGGAATGCGCACGAGTCTGTCTATCCACTCTGACGCAATGTCGGACGCGACATGACATAACGGTCTGAACGGGCCATTACGAATACTGTACAAACTACCTTACTAATACAAGCGCTGTCCGCACTCGTGTGATTTGATTTGGTGTGCATGAAAATCATATGACAAGGCCCGCTTTATAAAACGCGGCCATCAATACCACAGAAATTGCTTGTACATTGCGGACCGTGAAAAAACTTTTCACACCCGTTGTAATGAATACCTTCTTTTACTTTAAGAGAGGTGGTCAAAAGTGTTTGCATAAGTATCGTTTAAAAATTATAATTTGAATTTGCCTTCACGTTTTACTGTAAAATCGGCTCGAACTATACGTCGTGCTTAACGTAAGTCCTACACAGACTACCGTGACCTAAACTATCGATAATAAATGGAGATATCTCATTCAAGACTTTTTCTAGTTGAAAGCAATGACACGTAACTTTGATAAAGTTACATGTAGCAACGTAGTATGACGCGGCGCAAGATGACAGTGCACTAGTGAGAACAGGACCAGTCATTGCATTAGTGATGCACCGTTTTCTACTAATAGCTTGAACTACCGTATTGTGGTCGGGTTATCTTATCATTATCAGTCTAATAGATCGTTTGGCTTATCTTTGGTTCGGAAATAATGAATTTAGCTAACCTTCGTTTTCATGGCATCACCCGGCATTTTTTGACGCGGGTGTCATAAGAGGCGAATAAGGCACTCCAAGGTTTCATGTGTATTCCAAGTTGTAATATACAATTTAAGCTGACAGGCTGACAACCTGTCACTGCAGTGATACACGAATCAACTGCGGGCCTTCATTTGTTAGACATAGCAATATCAACCGTAGTTTTACGACCATTAATGCTCTGCCTATTCCGCAAGGGATAAAGGCTTTTTTAATTGGAATTATACGTATATTTGGTAGAGTTAGTTTCTCAGAAACGCTGCCGAAATGATTTTACAATCTATTTTACAAAGGTGTAATAATTAATTCATAGTGAAGGGAGCAAAATGTGTATTCGAGTCCTAATGGGACCATAAATATGAATCTGCAAGGAGAGCGTTCTATATTCCTATTGATACATCTAGTGACTGGCAACAGTTAAGAAATCGTGCCATGGCGTCTATTACCACGCATATCTAAACAGCAGTAAAGAAGGTGCTGAAATGATACTAGGAGTTAAACTTATACTGAAACTTCAGTTAATAGTCTAAAAATTTTCCAGCTAGATATTTACTCAGTCTCACCCCAAGAAGGGCGCGATGTTGCTGAATATTCTAACAACCACAAAACTTCTTATAATACGAGCCCTAACTAGCGCCCTTCCTTTCCAGATGGGTAGTTGAAATTTCAACTAATTTTGATTTGAGGAGGGATCATAAGCATAACCTAAAGAAAGGTCAGGTCAAAAGTACGAGCATGTATGAAAAGGCTGATGAATGTTGAGGAAGCGAAAGAGGTATGTCAGGATCGTAGCAAGTGGAAGGATGTAGTCTCTGCCTACCCTTCCGGGAAAGAGGCGTGATGATATTTATGTATGTCATAACCTTAACTCAACTTACTTCAATAGACGTAGGTTATAGACATGGCAAATGTAAGTATGCTATAATTTCAAAATAGTATCGAAATAATCATAAAAAAGCAACCAAGCCTAATCAAACTGCAATAGTCTGTTAAAGCAATAATTAATCTTCACTTCTGTGATTGATTCCTTTGTAATAACTTCACAACTAATAATTAAAATTGTAACACCTCTTTATGCGTCTATAAGCAGGTAATTGTTTCTATAATTAGTTTTTAACGAAGAGTTATTTTATGGATGTTGTGCAGGTTAGTTGTTTAGTGGTTCAATTATTTCACCAAGGTTTTTTTGAATGTAGAATTGATCTGAAAATGACTTTATTATTAACTACTTTTGACTTTACTCTTAAAAATTAATAAAGACTCTACCAAACCAACCTATCGCCTACGTATGTTTTTTTAACTTCAGTTCATGTCTACCTGTGCTTTTGAGATTCGAATATGAGACGCTAAGGCGAATCGGGTCCAATTATATTTTCTTACAACTTTCAACTACTTATACATCTAGAAATTGGACGATCCGGTGTTCCACACGAAAAGAGAGAGAGAGAGATCTAGAAATTGTACATACCTAATAGTTTTACAACTTCGGAGTAGGTACTGTTCTAACATGGTCCTAACGCTATCCTTAACTATGATAATGGGATTTTATAAACTTGCAAAACTTGCTACATTTTTTTAAATTATTTTTTTATGATCGCGTGGTCAGGGATTTTGACATTAAAAACGAACGATTGATTCCTGTAGTAAAGATCAAAAGATTATTTCGTTAGACTGTTCTAATTCTCACATATCAATAAACAGCAACATGCACACCTCTCAGAACTGATATCAGAAGGCTTTTCTTCGCAACTACCTAAACGCCATTTCACAATCATGTAGTACCTCACAAGCGCAGGCGCAGTTGTAGTTAGACCAGATACTCGTATTCCATTAGTTAAGGACTCGAACTGAACGCTGGGAAAATTCCAAGTTTCGTAACATCTTAACTGGAGCAAGTTGCCTCTCAAATGCCGTAGTCGAACCCTTTTAGGGAAAATAATGTTATTGCAGATGAAGGTAGTGCAATGATTTACATATACGTAGCTAAAAGATTATAAATGGCAAGAAGATACTTGGAATCAGTATTTTGAATAATTCGGGGTACAGAGCGTAATCTAAACCCATCCTGTTTACTACGTTCGAAAAGGATGCTTAAGTCTTAAGAGCTTAATGTTAGAGCATGCCTACGTATGTACCTACACTTAGTCGCAATAGAGAATTATTTTGATTGGTTGTATGATTGATCTTCTGTTTAGAGTCAATAGCGCAAGCTCTTAAAAGGTATTTTTTAATAAAAGGATTTTAATTTTAGCTCTACTAATTTAAAATGTTAGTGAATATTGCCTGAGGGCGATGAACTTAAAATAACATATATGACATGCAAAGATTTAAGCGATAAACCAATAAATACAGAGTCTAACCCACAACAGTCAGGAGCACATATTTTACAGAGCAAAGCTCATGAAAAATAATAACTGTCCCGTTGGAACATAGGTCGAAATATCAAAGTTGGACAATCTACCAGCCTAAGCATGTAAGGGAGGTCCAATTTATTTTCGTTATTTCGACCTGTTTCATGGAGAAAGTTTTCAGTGCTATAGGTGATTTCACTCTGTAAAATAATTGCCCTTGTTGTGGGTTTATATACAGTAGGTACATTATAACTCTATCGAGAGTTGCGGTTATCAAGCAGATAAGCCATCAAGTATTGGTGGTTGGACTAGAGTTATGTATGCGCAGGAGTGCATTGCAATAATGCAACGTTGCACTGTAACGGCGCATAGTGAGGGGCCTAGATGCATCGATCATTTTGATATCGAAAGCTGGGGAGATTTTATATGGATACTTTGATTAATGACGAAAATTGCTACGGTGAAAGTAGAACGATTTGGTGCAATACAAATTGAAAAGCTAAGAAAATTAGTAACACAACAAACTTGAAACTACCCAATTTTTCGCTATTAACTAATTTCTGCCTTTACCTACTCTTTTCTTTCTTGACATACATACATACATACATATATCACGCCTTTACTCCTTGCGGGGTAGGCAGTGCTTTAACGGCCGTAATAATAGGGACTATTATTATAAAAAAGTTTTGTTACTCGAAGTTTGGTATTTTTTCATATTTTAATGAAACAGAATCATAAAAGACTGACATTAAATTCAAGATAATTTGCGGGCATCTTTGTAGTATCTAGTAAAAATGAGCCAATATTCTAGTCCTCCCTAGACAGGGCTGCAGGTGCCGTCGCGCTGCGCAAGCGCACTGACCGGCAATGAGGCCAGCGCGCATTGTGCGCGTATGCGTGCGCGCAGATTAAACCTAGTGCGCGCATGTGAGTAGGCACCAAGGTTGAATGCTTCTATGGGCTTCTAAGGATTTTTCAGAAAAAAATGTTAATAAATAAGGTAAAACAAAGTATGGTCACTTGGAAAGATGGGTGAAGTGAAGATCGGGTAGGTAGTTAAAAAAGGCGTACATGGGTCGACCGACTGGCCGAAGACCAGTCCAGCGGCCCCGGTACCACTGGTGGGATGTGGTGGAAGCGGATCTCCGCGAATTTCTAGCAAGCGATTGGCGAGAAACCACACACGACTAGAACAATTGGCGAAATCTGGTAACGGAGGCCAAGACTCACTTTAGGTCGTCCAGCCGGCGAAATACGTACCTAAGTAAAGTATGATTTCTTTCAATCTTTGTAATCTAAATCTCGTTAAAACTTTTGCGATTTCGAGAGAGATGGATTTTACAATAAAAATCTTCCGATCTAGTAAATAACTTCCGATATGGATCTTGTTTTCTGCCATTTTTGTTTTGTGTTCTAATTCTATCGTATTTCTACAGGTGGCGACTTACAGATAAATGTCTTTCATGTAATAAATACGTAGGTATATGTAACCAGCGCTGGGAAATAACTCAGGAACTGAACCTATAATCATTTAGCTTTTCACAATGTAAACAAGACGAGGCAAAAACACATATAGAGCAATAAGTCAGCCTACATGAGACAATCGTAGGTATAATTGCTTCACACCATCTGTACGTACCTACCTACTGTCTATTCTTTGACAGTAAGCAGTATCCCACGCTATGGATTGCGTTTTCCGTGATTTGGCAAAAAATGCCTACAGGCTCTTGCCACAATGTATGCAATGTTATCAAACAAACACACAATCCTTATCTGACAAGTAGTGATGATTTTAAGAAGAATGTTGTTGTACTCGTATGAACACTAGGGTTCACGGGGTCGTTGGACGACTCCATGTCCCATCATCATTATTATCTTTGCCTCATCCCTTTTCACTGTCGGGGTCGGCTACCTGACCTACGGGCTTTGACGTGGAACCAAGTTTTTACACAGAGCGACTGCCATCTGACCTCTGCAACCCGAAAGCTAACCTAGCCCGAATTCTAGGTTTAGTCACATTCAAATTTTATTTGAAAGTGGGTTTTATCACTATGTTTTTCCTACACCGTAAGAGCAGTCGATAAAGATACGTGAGTAAAAACACATTCGTACATGGCGGGAATCGAAATCGGTTATCACGATTGTAAGACCGGTGTCCTAACCACTTGGATACCGACGCCCTCCAGTATTTTTTTTTGTTGGTACTTGTATTTGTATCTATGTCAACGAAATAAACATACTAAATAATTTCTAGTAAATTAAGAGGACTTTTAAATAAGTTTAATACCATTTATCGGACCAATTTGCTTCGACCTCCTGTAAACAAGTTTCATAGCACGTAGTAAGTTGCAAATAGTGTCTAGTCAACGTTTAATCTAGATTCATAATCTAGGTATTACGCAAACACTAGACCAGACAGTCTAATAGGGCTAGGTGTGTCTCATGTGAACTACCCGTACTTATTAGGGACTTTTATATACATGCAGTTGCGAAATCTTTAGAAAATACTATTGGCCAGTCTAGCGTTTGTACCCACTGCTAATGATTTTCCCGTGGCAGTAAGACATTTTCCCGACATGTTTATACATAAAAACCTTCCTCTTTTGCTGTATCAATTTATAAAACCGCACCAAAATCCGTTGAGTAGTCTTAAAAATCTAAGCGTACATACAGACATAAGGACAGTCGCGTGGAAAGATAGGGCTTTATTTATACTATGAAGTGATGATTATTAAGCAGGTGATGAAAATTTTCCTACATTAACATAGTTGAGAGATAAATATGGGGAATACCATATTGTTCGCATTTATGACATCCGCACTAGTTGGTATATTATGTTATGTAAGTACTTACTTTAAAAGTGCTGGCTCTAATGTAACAGATCTCTCAGAAAAGACATCAACGCATTTTACAATTGACCTAATTAAATCATATCTAATTTCTACGTGTCTAACACCAACCAAATACGAAAACTAAAAATAAAAATACATTATTGTATTCAATTCAAGCGTATTACATCAACGTGTACTATTATATCCTACGATAATAACCGCCAAGTTTTCAGCATTAACATTTAGAAATAGTATTACTTCCACACACTGCTAGGTAGGTCTGATATGTGGCAACACTGGCCACAAATCATGATATTTAATTACCTGGTTTGCAGCTGCAACACTGGTTGGTGTACTGAAAGAACGTGTGTGGTTTGATATGAATGTATGTCTATTCTGAGCTAGTACTAGCGTGTTATGCGTTTGAGAATTATGAATTCTCTCGCGAACGAACACCACGTTTGGCTTATAAGTTTTACGAAAGTTTACATAATTTTCAAGTTTATTGCTTAAAAATATATAAATCTTAGTAAAATCCGTATAAAAGTTAATATCAATGACGTCTAGTCGTATTTAGAGATGGGTAGCGGGTAAAAACCCATTCAACCCACCCGGGTAAAAACCGGGTTTTTACCCAAATCACCCGGTTTTAACCCATTATTACCCAAATTGATGGGTGAAAACAGCATAAGTAAAAAATAATTAAAAAATGGTTTTTATTCCAAGCAAATCTAAAAGAATACAATGAGTATTTCACAGCTTTCTAATTATTTCTTTCTTTATAGTAAAAATGGCTAATAACAATCATAATAATAATCACCCGCTTGATTAAATAAGCTATAGGCGCTGGGCACGTGCGTGAAAAAGTCATTTTGGCTACTAAAAATTATTTTCATTTAGAACATGTTATATTTGCAGTCATTCAAACATACATAAGTTTACTAGAGATGGGTCTTACTAGAGATGGTCAGCTAAGGTACCACATAACCTAGTATCTGCTTTTTTATTATGACTTTATTTAATAGCGAGATTGCGACCATAGACCTTTCCAAAGCTCTCTGAGTGACATGTTTTATTGCTCGTTTCTCAACTCCGTATGTCATGACCACGATTGGTAGAACGCACTGCTCGAACAACATTGTCTTGAAACATAGTGGCAATGCTTTTTAAAGGTACCGCTTAAGTCAAAAATACAACAATACAAAAGCATATCAATTGTTAAAAGGCTTGCGCTGATGACTTTTACCTGGAAAACAATTGTAAGTTCTTCTTAGCGTGTCGATGGCAGACACTACACAGTCGCAGTCCAGAACTTGGCCGCATTGACAGCGCTGGCAGACGCTGTCATAAGATCGTCCTTTGTGCAGGTGTTGGGGCACGCTGGACACGATATTAGGTGGTGCATTGTTTGGACCGCGCCACACAAACACCTTTCGTCGGCACCCTCCAAGAAGCTCCACTTGGCTATGTTTTCCTTGCTCCGGCCAGTTTGGGTCCGAACTCTATTCAGGGACTTCCAAACCGGCAAGCTTTCAGCGATAGGGACGAAAGGAGCTGGTAGGGTTACCTTTTCCTGATAAAGTTTGCACCTCGCTTGTTTGGGGTCGGTGCAAAGAGGAGACACGAATTTAGAAAGTTATTGCGACTTTTCAACCAATGTGGCACTGGGATATGGTCGTGTAAAGGGTGCCGTGCATCTGACTCCATCCTTGCTCTTTCAAGGGAGCTAGCCATGGTCCTGCGAACAGCTGGGGGCGCCATACCAGCCAGTGGGTATAGCTGGCTAACCGGGGTCGGTTTCAGGCAACCAGTTATGATCCGGCAAGTCTCATTTAAGGCTGTATCCACTAGCTTTGCATGGGCTGAACGACTCCACACTGGGCTTGCGTACTCACCTGCAGAAAAGGATAACGCCAGCCCAGTAGTTCGCAGAATATGAGGTGTTGCTCCCCATCCAGTAGAAGTAAGGCGCTGTAAAAGGTTATTCCGAGCGAACACCTTCTTTTTTATATTTTGGCAGTTCTTACTGAAGGTAAGTGACCTATCCAGAGTAATGCCCAGATATCTCGGATGTTTATTGTGAGCTACAGGCAAACCTTGCCACTCAATATTGAGCCTACGATCTGCTTGACTGTTGCGGAGATGGAAAACGCAGGACTCTGTTTTTGATGGGTTGGGTTACAGTGAATTTTCTCTATAGTATTTGCTTAAGTCTTTCAAAGCGTCAGATAAGTTCACCTCAACCTCTTTAAAACTGGTCGCCTGGGAAGTCAGCGCAAGGTCGTCGGCGTATAGAAAGTGGCACGTGTTGGGACAGGATGGTTGGTCGTTAGTGTATATGTTGAAGAGCAACGGGGAAAGAACGGACTGCCTTAAGGCACCTTGCGACCTCCAACGACTTTTATCCTGAAGAAGATGCACCTGAAAACGGCGGTTATGGAGAAGTTCTCGAAGAATTGAGACGAAATTAAGATCGCCTGTCATCGTCTCCACTTTCCATAACAGCCGCTTAAGATTTACTGTATCGTAGGCTGCGGACAGATCTACAAATACAGCACCGGTTACCTTCCTCAGTTCAAAACCATCCTCGATGTGTTGCGTCAGTTTCAGTGTCTGGCTGCTGCAACACTTGGCCGGTCTGAAACCCGCTTGTTCTGGGATCATTTTGGGGTCAATGAAGCCTGTTAAGCGGGACAACAGTAGTCTCTCAAAAAGTTTATATGTGTGGCACAAGAGTGTGATAGGCCTGAAGTTTTTGGGACTGTCTGTTGGTTTTCCGGGCTTTGGAATGGCTATGACCTTTGATTTCCTCCAGACACGGGGGATCGAAGCAATTGTAGGTGAAAAACACGTTTGCGAATCGTCAAAATCTCCCGATAAAACCAAATGCAAACAAAGCAAGTAATAAATCATCCGAATAATAAGAAATTGGACTTGTGCTAGGTACTATATTTTATTATGTGCTTGTACATACCTATTTACGCCTTTCTTCGAGGCGTTAAAAACCTATTCTAAGAACATGTTGCATTTTAAAGAAGTATCTATAAATATTTTGATAAATATAAATGGTCAACAAGAAAGCAAAAAACAACCGATCACTTAATATTATTTTAACTAATAATAACTGACTGTTACATCACTAGGCCTTAAAGGTTCACCGATGTGCCTAACATTTGAGTGTCGGTTTTATATTAATTTTTAATTATAATGGCAGATTCCAAATCAATATTTTTATATTCTTGAAAAATAATTTCGACTAAAGTGTACCAGTGGGATAAATTTATTCGAAGCAAACTCACCTTTTCACGTTTATTACATGTTTTATGTCATTAGGAATAATAAAAGCAGGTATTGTGTTCTTATCATACTTAAACTATGATTATATTTAACATTTGCCCTTGCATCTTCTTATTTTTCATCTTATTTTGGTAATAATCATTTAAAATTTTACGTCGGTTTTTACCCAGTCATCGGGTGCTTTGGGTGGATTGAAATGGGTAAAAACCGGGTTTTTACCCAAGCGCGGGTTTTTACCCGGGTGGTTACCCATCTCTTCGTATTTATCAATAGGGTATCTACAAGGTTAGCTTGACCAGTGCCTTTCTTTATCTCTCCTTACTAGGATCATAAAATTGATATAAATAAAAGAAAATTAAGTCTTACAACTTCCTCTTTTTTACAATGACGAATATATTTGTGAAAAATTATGACATTCAATTGTTTCTATTTTTTTTTTATAATGTAACAGTGAATAATTTTTTGGCAAGATATCACGTTAACAGAGAACTCTGCCCTAGATAAATGCAGCGATTGTATATTTTAAGGATCTTACTATCCAAAAGCTAACTTCACTACCCTAGATTACTGCTTTAATCAAATAAACAAACTGAAACCTCGTTAGTACAACACAGTAGACTAATCACCTGTGAATCACCTTGAGTGTTGCTCTAGTTGTTCCGTGGCTATCATTTTAATTTTACATAAATTAGAACGTACTCACACAGGCCTTCTGTACGGTACGGTACCACACACACTTTACCCGCTCTATTACACTTATTCTAACTCCTATTTCTATGACCATTATGAATCGAAAGTTCGCCTTGAGTTGCGCAGGAGTGTACTAAGATTGTTTTTGCCTTAAGCTGTCGATAGCATTGTGATACACCAAATGGCTAAACAGGTGATAAATAGTCTAAAAGACAAAGGATATCATAAATTAAAAGAGTTGTTTTGATCTGAATATGTGGAGATAAAAACCACGGCAGTGGTTTTGTTATTGATCTATTTTTATAGACATTGTCAAGGATAGTACCGTAGTATATTTGGTTGTAGACAAGTCATCAAACTTGAAGCTAATATATAATGCTTGAATAGATAATTGGATAATGTTATTTGTACAGGACAAAAACACCGAAACTCACTTGCTTACAGTTTCGTTACGAAATTTTAAATTATATGAGATATGGCGATTCTATTTGCCTTTTTGCGGTAGCGTAACTGCTTTTTCATGTCACATTCAATCAACTTAGAATTTCGCAAGTTTGATATAAAAGGATTAACCTATTCCTAAACCAAGATAGTGCAATTTTGCTTGAATCACTGCGTAATGTAATTTTCATTTTTAATCTTGGGTTGCATGTCATTATCTTTGCCATATCCCGTTCTATATCGGGATCGGCTACCTAACATAGAGGAATACTTCATTTAACTCATGAAATTAATATTTTAATACATATACAACTTTTAAAGGCATTCCTGTTTGAAAAAATCTCACACTCGTTGTAAGATTTATTTTTAGAAATACATTCATTGATTATGAATGGCTGACTGCAGCAGCGATATAAATAAGTAAGAATCGTGCCCTTTCGCCCTTTTCAATAACCGGCCCTCACAATCCCTCAATGACGCCAGTTCTATTCGCAGGGTCATGATAATGCAACAGATCCGTCTTGGAATCACCCTACACTACTAGAATATTCATTTCAATATTACTAGAATACGCGTTGCACTGAGAGGCAAATCAAATTCTTTTTTTTATACAAATAAGAAGAATTCGCGATAAAAATGCGACTTAGAAGTGTCGACTAAAGATGACAATTATATTTCCGTAACAATTTTACAATCAAGTTTTCGCACAAAATAAACTATAGATAAGGTTCCGTGGTGTCATGCCGGCAAGAATAGCATCATCCCATTGCTTTGCACTGTGCGTCGTCAGTGACGACTAAGAGACTTGAGAGTTGTAAATTAAACCTTTAGGCGATATGCTAACAACCTGCTACTACAGTGACACACGAATAATTTAAAAGGGCCTCTCTATTTAAACTCAATATTTTTCAGACGTGGCGCTAGCGACTGTATTTTTACGGCCGTTAAAGCTCTGCCCACCACGCAAGGGATAAATTCGTGATATGTGTATGTATGTCTGTATAGATAAGGTGTAAATATCAGGTTATTTATCCACTTAAAGTCCTATGCCCATCCATATACACAAATATAATTTCAATAGCATCCGAAACAAAATACCCAGGTAGGGCTAGTGATAAGGAGCATGGTTGACTTCCATGACCTGACGGTGGATTTCATGCATTATTTGCATACAAACACACATATCTCACAGCCTCTACCAGCCAAAACAACAGCTCATTAAATTTCAACAGCGCCTTCTCAGTTTCAAAACCAGGCCCTATCAGAACGTGCCATCACTAGTTTAAAATTGCAATTGTGTTTATTTGTACCCGTATCTTTGGCTACTTTATCTAAAAAGGTTTTATTAATAGTTTCACCTTTTATTTCTAAACCTATTTAAATAGTTTGACATTCTTTATCAATCATCATTACCCGATATTTAAATTAAACAATGACTTCTCAAAGTACTCGGTCACAACGTTTCTCAACTATTTCAATTTCGCTGTCCGAGTCCAATGTTATAAATCTGATAGCCACAAAATTGTAAGTAAAAATCGATGTACATTGCTTAGCCAGTTAGCTATTACTTTAACAGTCCACTGCTGGACATGAGCCTGGTAATTCCATGCTCAACATGCTGCTTCTTCTTCTTCTTTTCGTGGGGGACACCGAGTCGTCCAACGATCAATGGGGTTCATTGTGTCAGAATGAATAATGTACCGCGTTCTACAAGTAGCAGGCTTCTGACATGGCTGTGCAACGACCGCCGAGTAGGTAATCAGACAGCAACCGGGACCTACCATGCTTGGCTTGGATGGATTAGAGGACAAAATGCATAGTGCAAGATAATTAACCCTTAGTCGCTTTTACGACACCCACGGGCAGAATTGGAGTAAGCCGGCATCACACGCCATCATGACAATAGAAAATTAGCCGGCTACGCAATGTACTAAGAAATTCTCCAGTCGACTTGTAACGTATAGTATTACATTATGGGGCTCTGGCTTATCTCAAAAGGTTGTGTCCGTGCTATTTCATACTGCAAAGGTTGCATTAGGTTGTTGGCAGGTTGAACTATGAGCTGAGATCACGCCTAAAATGACTGTTTGTCTTTGTACTGTTTGAAGTACTTGTTTGGGTTTCGTGCATTGTCTGTGTATCGCAAAAACTATCGCAAAATAAATCGTGACAGACCAAGAAACAAAAGTTTTTGTCTTATAACCATATCATTTATATGGGATTTGGCAAAATGACAATAATAAAGGGTAATTTCTTATGATTTCGACATTACTATCGTTAATTTCCAATTTGATTCACTACGAATAATTATAGAAAGTCTATTAATTAGTCTAACTTTAGTCAGTAGTCACGTTTCTAGTCAGTGGCAAAATAAATGTATGTACCAAAGATTTTCTTTGCAATTTCGCAGGTGGCCCCATAATAAAAGTTGATCAGAATCTTGAGTAGAAACACCCTACCCTACAAAGTGCGTATTGACTAAAAAGTAACCCTTTATAAAGATTGGTTCGAGCCAAACATACTAAGATCTAGCAATGATCTAGTACTAAAATTGGTTTTAAAAAAGTCTTACCCTTACTTTGCACAGTTCTATTACAAAATCGTAGTGTAATGAGATAGTGAACCACCGAAAGGCATTCATAAATTTTCGAGCCAATTAAGCCTTTAGATTTGAAATTCTGGCAACAGGTTTAAACAGACTAACAAGTCTGATTACACCTACACGGTTACACAATTACACTAGCCCAAAAATATTCACAATAAATGATATACAGGTGTGCTCAATCACAAAACTTGTCAGTACAAAATCCAAGTAATTATTTCATTGTACAACCTCTCATTTGGTCATGGAACGTGGGATGGTCATGCTTTACACAATGTCATAAAACATACATTGTACGAAACAACCAGTAAATTCTGTCATACAATAGTGTTCCGGGTTTTTGTGAAACATAATATCATTAACATGTCATGAAATATCTTCATCTTCATTGTAATAACTTCTGAAACTGATCACGAAATCACAGTAAAATGAAAATTTTGACATACATACAGCATAATTCTTTCGAAAAAATATGATGTATGAGGAGTTATTAAAGGTATAAATAGTTTTTGCATGACATGAAGTCATATTAAATCTCGACAGACAGACAGAAACATGAAAATTAATAAATTACCGTCATTCTCAGTCATATTCAGTCATACTAATAATTTTAATTTAACGTAGTTGATGTCATATCTCGTAATTTTGGACGCTATTAAGCTTTTTGATTTATTATCTCCATGCTATCCTTACACAGTTATAATTATTACTATATAAATGTACACATGTGTCTGTTATATGCAATCATCATCATTCTCCTTGCCTTATCCCGTTCTCTGCCGGGGTTGGCTACGTAACCTAGGGGACTTGACGTGGAACCAAGTTTTTATTTTTACACAGAACGAGCGCCATCTGACCTCTGCAACCCGAAGGCTAACCCTAAGGCATATGCAATAAAATAAGTAATTAATATATTTTACTGATAGTGTGACAAAACAAAGATGTCTACTGTGTTTAGGGATCAACATTCTTTATATCTAACGTACATAAAATTCATACAAATCACACATTAGATTACGGCTTACATCACATAGGTTTGAATTACTTTCATGATAAACCATAAACTTATGGCCTCCAAATTAAAGACTCCAAATTTGGACTAGACAACAGAATCGTTGAACATTTTTTTGACCTAAGTCTGACCGGCGCGCGCGCAGGATGTACCCGCAATTTGGCTTGCGACCGCTGATCGACCACATCCGATCGTAGAGATCGCTAAACATAGGCAAATTGCATTCTTGACTGTACAGATAATGAGGGTTGATCAGGGTTTGAGGAAGGTCAGGTCAAGGTTAATGATGTTTCTTGTGGTCATCAGCGGTGTTTACTGAGTACTGACAGCATGATAATGGCTTCAACATGCAATTCCAATTTTTGCCAGGAAGTTAGTAAGTATACTTAGTATGACCTAAAGCTCTATGATATTTTCAATGTCACTTAAGATGTAAACTTAGGAATGCTCATAGTCTTAGTCATTACACAACCATGTCAGAAGCCTGCTACTTGTAGAAGGCGGTTGACAAATTCAGACACTAGGGTACATTGGGTCGTTGGACGACCGGGTGTTCCACAAGAAAGAGAGAGATAGTCATGAAATTTTCGATTCGACTTCCAAGTAGGTACTATTACGCATTATTTTTACCGCGGTATAGAAAGATAATTTTTCCCGTCGGACTAGGGAGGAAATCCTGAGAATGGATAAAACCCACGGAAAAATCTCTGTCAATACAACGCCTTGTAGGTACTGCGTTCGACAATCTGTCTACTAAACACGGGAAGTGTAGCAAATACCGTCTAACATGAGAAATACCATGTCCAGAACCTTACTGTTATTGCTGTTGACAATGAGATGATGAAGTATTTTATCTCTTAAATGGGCCTGATGAGTGACTCAAATGAACTACTTTTTCAAACAATATTTTGTATGAAAACACGGAGAGATGACGTCATGTCTCTCTAGTTTAGATAACACCAAACTAGAGAGACATTTCGAAAAAATATAAATGGAGTATGTAGTATTTTTGGACAATAGTTTTAAGCGTACTACTTGCGTATTCTATTAATGACCCAGTCATCTAGCGAATTGAATATTTCTCAATCGTACCTGAAACAATACAAATTATTATTAGAAACCATTTATTAGTTACTTACAAGATATGACACTTCATCTATCATTAAATCATTATCCAATCAATCTGATAAGTATCTAATTTAAGACATTACATTAGTTCTATCATTGCATTTGAGTGAAGGTCATTACAAGACTTGTAATTTGTAAGTCATTGAGCCTACTAATGCTAAGTCATCTGGAATTACAGTTATCAAAAATATTACGACTTTTTGACGATTAGTCGGTATGTGTTTTTGAAAATAGCCTTGGCATATATATTTATTTATTGTTAGTGATAGCCTAAGATAACTTTAAGGACAAAGTTGATATCAATGCGAGTTTACTTTGAATCCATAGCATTTGAGGGTCTAAAAACTTTAGGTCGGGGCTTGAACTTAGGACTCTTGGAGTACCGTTGCATTGCCATTGAGCTATCGACATCTCGAATTACCTTTGCCAAACTTTCAAGCTATTGATGCCCGTGTCAAAGCGATGATTTAGTGACAAATGGAAGAAGTTGTTCATAAGTGAAGTTTTGTATCAAGGATCTAATTAAAGAGCATAGGTTATGACGGATAAAGGCGTGATATATGTATGTATGTAGGTTATGAGAATGTGCGATAGGAACTAGTATCTTTCAGCCTTGAGGTGAATACTTGTAGCATCCAAACTTCATCAAAACTATGTGTTACCAAGTTGAAAACAGTTTATTGCAGCAGCAAAATTTCATTATGCTAAATTTGATTATTTTATTATTTTCATTTGCAAAATTTCATTATGCCGTGTGATGCCGGCTTAGAATAGCATCACCCCATCTCTACCCGCGGGTGTTGTAAGAGGCAACTAAGGGTCTAGAGGGATCCGTGTGTATTACAGCTTTAGGCGACAGGCTGATAACCTGTCACTACAATGATACACGAATCATCTGAAAAGCCCCTCAATACTTGTCGCACGTGGCGATAACGACAGTTGTTTTACGATTGTTAAAGCTCTGCCTACCCCGCAAGGGATAGAGGCGTGAATTGCGTGTGTATGTAAAATTTCGACATAAATAGACACATCATTACTAAATGCTCTGGTACTCATCGATGCCACAAATCAAAGCAAACAGAACATCGAAATGTGCACCAATTTCACACGTAAATTTGCGAAACATGGTATCCGACATCAAGACGAGTAAGTGAACTAGTTATTAACACATGATACATCGCACGTGTTGAGAAAGCGTTTAACCACGTTTAACCTTCAAGAATTGCGAGTTTCTTCTTTAGCCTAGATAAAAGTGATGTGTTTTTTTTACGAAGTTTTGCATGTTTTGGGCTAAAAGCTATCGACAAGCTAATAAAAGGCTTGTCAGCTGTATGGGGATGCATATAGGGCGAAAACGACTAGGAATTTTTACCGTCCGTTTCAACTTTGCCTACACTTGAAAGGGTGTAAGCGGAATAAGTGCGATGTGTAAGTATAATGATTTTGATTTTATGTAAAACATCAATCTCTCATTTTATTCGCACAAAAAAAATATTTTTTTTGTGTACGTACAATGCTGTTTCCTTCAGATTTTACTCACCGCTTTCCGATTTACTTTTCAAGGGAAACTCGTGCATACTGTGTGCGATTTTTATAACGTTTGATATATTTTAGAAAGAAAAATACATTATGAATGAAAAATATAACGTATTTTGGTTATGTATAGTCTAAAACAATACCAAAGTAAATAAAATCGAGGTGAAGGCGACCGTATAAAGCCTTAAGGCTCCATGTTCCGCCGAAGCAGCCGATGTCAAGTTTAACCACATGTTAGATTCGACATTTCAATCACTATCGAACAGTGACAACGTACTTAGCATACGAGTAATAGTCTATTAATGGTATAAACTACTATAAACAGTACAGGGTGTTAGGAAAAGTAATAAATACCTTCCAAGAGATACCAGCCCATGAAATTGAACAACTTTTCCCAGAAAATATAGGTCGAAATATGAAAAAAAATTTGGACCTCTGATATGTACAAAATTACCAAACGACCAAGTCTGTATGGGAGGCCCGAAAAATTTTCTCAAATTTCGACCTTTGTTTCTTTGGGAAAGTTGTGCAGTTTCATGGGCTTGTTTACCCTTTAAAATATATGCACCTAATATTTTTACACCTTATTATTGTAGGACTGGGCCGGGCATGTCTGCAGGATGCACCCTGAACGATGGGCTAGAATCGTCACGCAAGGTTGGGTACCTCAAGGCGGGTCTCGTCGCAGAGATAGACCCCGAAAAAGATGGCGTGACGATCTCGATGCCCATTTAAAAGATTGGACCGAGGTTGCACAGGACCGCAATAAATGGAAGACCGCGGAGGAGGCCTTTGCCCAGCAGTGTGATCTGATAGGCTGATAATAATAATTATTATTATTGTTGTAGGAAGTGTTTTCAGGTTCATATACTATAAAGATGAAAATAATCGTGTTCAAGGCAAAATGCTCATTGACAAAAAGTCTCCCTAAGATTCCTTGATGTTTCATATAAAAAAATTAAAAAAATGAAACAAGGATATTTTAAAAATTCATATTATTCAATATCTATAAATGAGCAGAAATTATATATCTCTAATGGGGGTTCTGAGGGTCGTGAACTTGATATCGTAGCTAGGTAAAACTTTTCACAAATAATTACATTTAATTTTTTTACTACGCCATCTACAACCAAAATACCGAGCGTTGTCGATCTAGCCAACACCTTTTTATTTTTGAATATTATTGATTTTTTTATATATTTTGATGACGAGAAATGCACCAAATTAGATGTAGGAGTAGGAATGTTATGGACAGTTGCGTTTTGAGCGTTGATAAACCTTTGGCTGGGGTATTCTATTGTGGTACCTACTTCTAGCTAAGGCTACACGGAAGGTCGTGGGTTTGATTCACACAGGAACACACAATGGAAGTGATCACTTAGAGTGATTGTTCTCAGTTTGATTAGGACAATGCATCACCAGATTGTTTGATAAGAAAGACGATTCTGTAAACCAATGTCAGTGATCTTAGGATCCTCAGTTGATCATTCGGCTCTCGTTTCGTGTGGGACACCGAGTCTTTCAACGACTCATTAAACTAAAAACTCAAATACCAGAGTTTATCTGGTCGATCGTCGACGAATCTTCTGTTCACAAAGAATTTACTCGAATAAAATATTAAAGGGTGCTCTGTGTAAGACCAAAAATAAGCATCCATAAAGTGCTTTATTCCAGCTGATAGCGTCCGCAGAATTGTGTACAATAGCTCATATTTCGTGCGAGCGTTCGCACTGCGACCACTGTATGCAAATGTATGTGTGAATGTATAAAACAGACGCATGTACGCGCATGGGCATTTGCTTTTGTTTCTATGTTTTACGGGGTGTAGCAGAAAATATCGTGCTATGTGGACTCTATCTTCAAATATTGTTCGTTGAATGAGATAAACGTACATGATTACAGTTTAGTACATTCTTGTACCTCCTAAACAGTAAAACAAGTTCAATAAAACTTTAGACCAAAAACTGACGAGTGGACGAAAGATGAAAGTCTGAAAACCCTGTCAATTCAAGAAAAACCAACATTTTTTTTTTTCAGATGTGGCGACGTTTACAACTGCATTCCTGATCATCCTATATACAAAACAGCAGCAATTGACAGTTTCTTTAAATATACCTACTGTAAGTTTGTAGTATGTAGGTATATAGCTATTTAACTACCTACACTAAGCATATTTCTGTTATTTTGTAATAGCTATCTAGGTTTATTCAGAAGTTATTTTATTTGTTTTTTGTATCAATATTCGTAATCAATCATCCTCTGTACGAGTTGTAATATATTCTGGTGCAAGGCTGTGCTCTTTGTTCTACATACTAGAGGCGTACTAATATAACATTAATATTAATGTTTTACAAGCAGTTACTGCATTTGTATGTTCAAACCGCCTTACAGACTTCATTCCAATTTGTTTTATTTCATAATAGCATCACAGCCACTCCAAAGCTGTATAAGGTGTTTTTTTTTTGTTGATTATGGCAGTATTTTACTTTGTGCCAATGTCAAGTTTAAAGTTAAGGAAACAAAACGCGTTTAAATTATAAAGAAATACATTTTGTAAGGATAGTCAAGTATAAATTAATACAAATACATATTTTTGTATATTATTTATTGTAATAAATGAGGATAATACTTGATTTTAAGGTTTCGTGGTTATTAACACTAAAACTATAAGACATTATTACGGGTTTTAACTCACGGTAGGGATATATCGAGCACCCAATATTTCGGCGATGTTGCAATCGCCATGATCACGGGTAAACTGGAGCGGCTGCGGGTGACGGCTAAGGGCAAACATATCTGTCTACCCTCATTCTTCTGCGTTTTTTCGGAACACTTTGGTCACTATCGGTACTCACTCGAAAGTCATCTCGACAACACACACTAACGGTATCGCATGATTTTATTGCAGGTTTAGACACAAACTTATTTTTACACAAATTTACCACTGGATTCCATGTACTTGACAATTTGAAGCCATCTTCTCTATTGAAATTTTTGTACTTGGTGATTTCAATAGCCTCGCTTACCAGTCTTGGTATGTAGTGGCGTTCGAACGCCACTACAGATATGTTTGCCCTTAGCCGTCACCCGCAGCCGCTCCAGTTTACCCGTGATCATGGCGATTGCAACATCGCCGAAATATTGGGTGCTCGATATATCCCTACCGTGAGTTAAAACCCGTAATAATGTCTTATAGTTTTAATGAGGATAATGTATTAAAATTTATATAAAATGGGATTTTTTATTTTCAGGGATCTAGGGTCGCGGCTCAAAACTTGGCCAGGTTGACAGCGCTGGCAATCGCTGACATTCATGAGCTCGGTGGTCCTCACAAAATTGACAGGATCTCAATGGATGAAACTAGCACAGGACCATAAATTCAAATTTCAATCGTTTATTTCCAAGTAGATTCACAACGAATGCTTTCAGAAAGTCAAAAATTTACAATACAATACTGTCGCTAAAAATAAATTAGTCATTGTTACAGCGTTTCTACTAGGAACATAAAATTTTCATAAAAAAGAGAAAATTGTGTCTGACAATTTTATGTTTCTAGTAGAAACGCGGCACAAGGATTAGAGTAACAGAGAATTGGTCTGTAGCAATGGATTGGATATATGCAGATGATAATAATGATGATAGCCAGTGGAGTAATTGAGTAAGTAGTTGATGATTCGATTAAGTTATAAAAGTTACTTGTAAATAGTATTAGGGTTCAATCTAGTTGTTTGCCTGACACCGTATTGTATCTTCTTCTACAGCAACAACTGTCCACTGCTGGAATTGGGAGGCCTACTGGCCTCAACATCCATCATATTTTGATTTCATTCCTCCTAAATTTCGACACCCATGGGTAGAAATGGGGGTGATGCTATTCTAAGCCGGCACCACACGGCGTTACTGTATACTATCATTTTAAAAGTGGTATCAAAATCATTGAGTTATAACCAAACCGAAAGAAGTAATGTACGTTAGCTAATATTTAACGATGTTTGACAATTGTGAGAGAAAACTTGGCTGTATTCCCATGTCATTCACTACAAACTAGTTGTATGGGTATATAACTATGTATGTATGGTATGTTTCTTTGGTACTTGTATTTCATACGAGTTGCGAATCACCTTGCCATTTAGTTTTATAGTTTTTTTAAGTTCCATGTTAGATTGTAGGATCGTAAAGTTCAAACATCAAATAAAATTTATCAGGACACATACATAATGGATTAAGATACGAGTTTTTAAAAAGAAGGGTAATTCAAAAAAGTCTCTCAAATCAGAACTCCCAAGCACCCAATTTTAACGGGTCCCCAAAATTTTGACACTGTTGTAAGCGTCATGATCACTGGCAGACTGATTAACTAACTATGCATATGTAAACAATTGCGATAGTTTAAAATATAGAACTCCAACTCTCTCTGTCTTCGTGTGGGATACTTAGTCTTCCATCGACCTAATGAAACCTCGTGTCAGAATTTTTCTACTGCCTCTACAAGTAGCAGGCTCCATGTACTTATAGCCTTGCAGTCCTATAATAATGAAACAGGCTATTGCAAGAATCAGTCACCTATTGCTACCATCCCTAATTGGTCCCATCTTGAGGTCCCATTATGCACTACGATGAGCTAGGTTGACCTGCAGACCTACTGTTCCTTCAGATCTTAGGTGAATCCCACACCTGAAAACCGTTGGTGCAAAAGAGATAGGTATATTGCCTACCATAATAAGTGTAACAGAGACAGATGTTACCGCAAGTAAGCTATATGGGGAATCCGAAATTCCTTGCATCTGACAAACGCATGCGTTAAGCTAATATTTTTTCTTTAAAAGAGAACTGTCTTTAACTTCGCTGGCTCGGCCACTTAGAAAGAATGGATGAGGATCGGGACGTCAAAAGAGCGTTCAAGGGTCGGCCGACAGGACGTCGTCCTGTCGGGCGCCCCAGGTACCGCTGGAAAGATATACTGGAAGCTGACCTGGGCCATCTCCAAGTCAATAATTGGGTGGAGGTGGCTCAGGACAGGGATCAGTGGAGGAAACTCGTTTCGGAGGCCAAGATCCATTCCGGGTAACTAAGCCAGAGAAGTTAGTTTTAGTCTTCGACCAATATAGGTTTTAGTTAGTTTTCAAAGAACGTGTAAGTGTGCGAATTTCTATTCTTTTTGTCGGTAAATATACCTATATAAAACCTTCTCCTAAGTCTGAAAAATACTTTGAACCGTATTGAAATCGGTTCAGCCAAACGCGAGCTAATCGCGGACAAACATACAGGTCAAGCTGAGAACTTTCTTTTGTTTTAAATCAGCTTAAAATGCCTAGCAATAGCAACGGACGTTAGACATGTTTCCCGCCTTAATACACACACAGTGTTCATGAATTGTGACATTTTCCGAGCAGTTATTAGTTATTACGACACTCCCAACACCTCTGTGGCCCTAAGGCGTTGTTACGAAACATAGCTGGCTATGCTAGAGAACTCCCATGGCTTACGGCTTGCACAGACTAGAAGGTATGTTTGCAAAACTGTAGAATATCACATAGCTTTTATATAGATACCTACTTTTTAATTTTCTGGGAAGAAATTCTTCCCGAGGGTGTTGTAAATGGCAACTAAGGGACTCAATCTCATGTGTATTACAATTTTAGGCGACAGGCTGACAACCTGTCACTACAGTGATACACGACTCATATGGAAGGGCCCTCAATACTTGTCAGACGTGGCGATAACGATCGTAATTTTATGATTGTTAACGCTCTGCCTACCCCGCAAGGGATAAAGGCGTGATTTGTGTATGCATATATGTAGAAAGAAATTGCAAGCTTACCTTCTAGTTAGTAGGCATAATATGTATTGAATAGATTACTTTTATGACAACTGTCAAGCCAAAGTGTATTTTGTGTGTAACTTGCATGGAAAAGGTTTGTATAGATCAGTTGCCCTTATACTGCTGTGAACGGTATAAAACGAGGTTCAAATATGGCAACGCAATTCTAAATTCAAATTAGTCGTTCGTTTTAAACGTTATTAATCTGGTATTTAGAGTTAATTTAGATAAAATTGTGGTGTTTCGGAATTTAATGTTCTAAGTATAAAGTGTCGATATTTTGTAATATTCCCACCGTATGTGCTAAATAGTGTAAAGAACTACCTACTTATTAGGCTAATATAACGAAACTACCACTGTCGACATTCTAAAGATAATGCGATACAAATATGAATAATGAATTGTTGTTTTAGTACCTATTTCTGGTTAATTATAATTATTTATTTATAACAAGCAAAATTATTGAAAAATAAAAACTAGACTGCGGCAACATCAAAGTTATATTTTGTGATAACCACCATTTTGAAATAATTTAAGTACGTAATTTTAATCTAAAAACACTTATTACGTCATTTTACTCCCGTTGGGGCTTTAATTCGTGAAGAAAATTTACTTGTCAAAATATCTATATTCGAAGAATTCTGGTAAAAATCTGCGATAATATTAAAAATTCGACTAAAGTCATTCACGTTCCAAATTCCCTCAAAAAAGATAAAAACATTCTATTTACCAGATACATAACATGATATAACCCTGTTCCACAATAAGATACGAGTATCATAGGAAATATTGTCAAGAGACTACAAACACAATGTTGAAGTGAATGTATCAATTTCATGGTCTGGTTTACATATTGTTCTGTTCAGTGCGAGCGGATACGACTACAATCATACGGATGCATGGTTTCAACGTGAATACAGCAATTTTATGTTTTGATTACGTTTTTAGATTAAGTCTAGAGTATGGATAATTTTGTATGACTAAATTAGTCACTGGGAATTCACATAATTGCCCCAGTAGCGTCCTGGTAGATGGAAGCCCTGCCATACGGTATAGGCCAAAATAGGCTTGCATAATTTCACGGGCAACGATTGAACTGCAGCAGCCCATTATGGAAGAGACATCGGTAATACTAATGGAAAAAGACGCAGGTTCAAATTTTGCCTGCGGTAGATTTTTCTCCTGGAAATATCGTACTGCAGTAAAACACACGTAGCTACGAGTATCTATGTTAGGTGACTGCCTCACACAGATCATAAAATATCTAAAAGTATCTGATCGCCACCTGAAAAGGTATTTTAGGCAGTAAAAGATAGCAACTTTCTAACGTTGAAATATTTTAATCCGTTCAACCAAAAGTTTCAGTTAAAGAGTGCATTTCACACAAACAATACTCCTTTAAAAGCAAATTTGATTATCAAGTATGTTATTCCGAGGTCAAAAACAGAAGTCATTATCAATCATACAAACATATTTGAACTAGATTCTAAAGGTGATCTGCCTCACTGCGAAACATTAGAGGACAAACATCCATTTACGTGTTCAAACAAATGATCCAAAAATAAGTGCATCATTAATTATTTCTACAACCTTGAACACTTACTCCGAATACTTACCATTTTAAGATAAATTATGTCTACAAAATGACGATTGATTATAGAGAAACTGCCCGCAAGCACCAAATGATCGTCGTAAATCATACATCATTACAGATAACAAGAAATATTGGGTCGAATGTATTCAAGGGTATCAGTTCATATGGAATAGTCCCACGCTGGGTTTTGCAATTTGTTACCATAGTTTTACTACCAATAAAAAAAATTAACGGACTCTTTTATTTGACACCCTATAGAAGATATACTCCTTAAATTATTGATATTATAGTAATTGCAATTCTCGTTGTCCTAGGGATTTGGCATCATAATTAGTGTCTTTGAATTTTCGTTTCAGGATTTCTATAGACAATAGAGGTTCTGACTAAAGACGCGCCTCTCTATTTCCCTTAACAGTTGAGAAATACAATCTTCCGTGACGTAAGTCTTAGCGTAAAGGCGATATTTGCTTCACAAAATTTCGTCTCTCCTTTTGAAATTTTGCTTTATTAGGCGTTCTGATATTAGATGTACGTCGGCCTTTACGGACCATTTTGTTACAACTTGTATAACATGACCGACACAGTTGCATAATGTAATTGTTTGCTTTATCATGGCATTTAGTAAAACATGGAGAATCACAAACTAACAACAGTTTGTTGTGATTTGATGTTGCATGTCTTGTTCTTTCTATTGTTTACTTTTCACGTGATTGTGAGATCAAAAAATAATAAAATTATATGTTACAAGGAATGGAGGAAATAATTTTAAAGCAATTTCTATCAGGCAAATTGTACGTATAGTTCTTCAGTCTTGGGAAAAGTGGAACTCATATTTTTGTTTACCTACCTTTTTTTACCTTACAATTCAAAAGTGATCTTTGATGATATTTACCTGTAACAAAATAAAAATAATAGTTAAGTTAACTACATTGTTTAAACGTTGGATTAATAAAAAATTGTTTAAAGTAATAAGCAGCAAAATTCACTATTTCTAATTTCGGAAACATTATAACAATCGCAATAGAAAAGACATCAACGCGGTACTTGCAAGTCTTCCATTTTTCCAGTTAACTTATGAACGAGATATACTTACCTAACGAAACGGTATGTAAATCTAAATACTTATAACAACTAGATGGAGACACTAATGAAACTGAACAACTTTCCCGAAGGAACGACGTTTTCCTAATGCACCTTATGGAGTAAAAGTAAACTTCCTGATAGGTCGTTGACACTACGTCTGTTCCGTGAGAAAACACAAGTTTAATTTAATGGATATATTACTGTAGGTACTTATAATGTTTTCAAAGGAAGTGATGGTACATTACACAACAAAAATATGCAAATTCACTCCTTACTTAGAAGCATACGGTCCGTCAGTCATTCACACCAAACACATTCACGCTTGCTAAAGATATCCGCACTACATATGGCAACCCAGTGAATACAGATTATATGCTAATGCTGGCAACACAATGTGACGTGACGTGACGCAACGGACGCACTGACAAATTAATTTATGGTGAATATATAATGGGCGTGTATGTTGTATGGGATAATAGAGAGATTCTTTTCTAAGGTGATATGGGCGGATCGTGTCTTTTATCTGTCCGCCCACGGATTCAACCGCGTTACGCCAGAAATTAGATATTTTCTAGAGTTAGGAAACCAGAAGCATGTTTTTAGGATGCACACTATAATCTTCACGAAAGATTGGGTATCGTAAGGCGGATCTCGTCACAAAGACCACGAAAAAGATGGCGTGACGATTTGATGTCCATTTAAAGGATTGAGGTTGCACAGTGA
This sequence comes from Keiferia lycopersicella, assembly GCA_029255805.1. Taxonomy (NCBI): domain Eukaryota; kingdom Metazoa; phylum Arthropoda; class Insecta; order Lepidoptera; family Gelechiidae; genus Keiferia; species Keiferia lycopersicella. Next base: position 531,803 of record JARACZ010000026.1, read on the forward strand.
TGCCGAGTGATGCCGGCTTATAATAGCATCACCCCACATCCTTCCCGCGGGTGTCGTAAGAGGCGACTAAGGGACTCGAGAGTATTGGTGTATTACAATTTTTAGGCGACAGGCTGACAACCTGTCACTATAGTAATGCACATGTTTTCTGAAACAACCTTGGAAAACAATCCTCAAAAATGTCAGACGTGGCGATAGCGACCGTATTCTTACGGCTGTTAACGCTCTGCCTACTTCGCAAGGGATAAAGGCGTGATATATGTATGTATGTACAACATTTATGAGTAACATAGGCTGTTTTTACTTCGAAACACTAACTTATTCTCACAGGAAAACGGTATGTTTAAAAGAATCCGCTGTGATGAGCGCTAGTATTACATTTAACATCCACTTTCATTTGCTTGCTGGTTCTTGCATTAGCATGTCCACTAGATTACTTGATCTTAACCTTAAGAACCACAACAGTCCACGGTTGGACACGGGCCTCCCCCTATCGGGGAGTATTGCCATACTCACCAAGATGGGTAGTGTAAAATGTATCATTATCAACCTTGCGGCCCATTCCTTTGTAATTGAATCTTGGTTGCTTTTGTATTATACCTGCGGATAGAATTGTGGTGATGCTATTATGAGCGGCGAACGACGGCCACATCACACTGCTTAGTCTACCTGTAACCTAATGTGGAATGCCTGACATAACCTGAATACTATAAATGACTGAACAGTTACTATGTAACAGACCCATGTTCACGACGATGACCCACGCAAAAATTATGTTTATGTTTGACTCAACATCGTCGTTATGACTTCATCTTGTTATGTTTAAACTTTCACTGTTTTCTTATCTTATTGTGTCTCCATATGGATAATGTGGAAATAGCGCAGTCAAAACAAAAAGGAATTCGTTATTATGAGTGACATATAAGTACGTACGTATCTTTAATGCAAATATTTGTTAGGAATACATAACAAAAGTTAAAAACACTTCAAGTTTAGTAGAAAAATACAAATTTTACATGTCAGACCGATTTTGACAATCTCCTTTTTTAACAGTCACTTGTAAAATAAATAATGTATTAGAAATTTTAATGAATAATTGATCAGCTTTATGAATATGGCATATAGCTTTTTGATTAACGACTTGCGTGCCCAACCCAACAAATAGGAAATCAAGTAATGACATTACTAAAACGTTCTGTTACATTTTTTGACAGTTTTCTATTGACATGTGGACAACATTCCAGCTTAATCGTTCATTCTTGCGCATGACTACACAGAAAAACTAAAAGTCAAATCAACACGCTTTTTTTGTACCATACATATTCTACTCAAAAGACAGCTTGAAACTTTCGTAGATATAACTTTTGTCTTTCCAAGAATAAGCTACGGTGAGAACCCTACCTATTAAAACTGATTGCAAATACCAAAATTGTTTCACTGAAATTATTTGCTATAAAAATAGAATCTCTGTAATGTAGACTTTGGCTTATCTCTGAGAAAACATAATTTTCCCACGGCGGCGTAGGTAGTCATAAAATGTGGACAAAATTGCAGGGCAAATCGGCAAATCGTATGACTTGTCGTTCTAGGAAGTTCCTAGCCGAAACAGATACATTAGCATTAATTACAAAATCAGTATTGCGACAGATACCCGTTCACCTTATAAATGAAACATCAGTATTGAAATGGATTAAGCTGGTAAGTTGAAGAGATTAAAGGAACATATACACGCCTTTATCCCTTGCGGAGGGTAAGCAGAACGTTAACAGCCGTTTATGGAACAAATTAAAAAATAAATTTAATCAAATCAATTGTTTCTAAGCAGAAATTTACAAGGTTCTCTTATAGAAAGTCGCATTTTAGTAGATTATTATAAGGTTTAAAAATATTAGCTGCAAATATTTTGAGGGGTGAATCACCCCATAAAACTGAACAACTTTCCCGAAGAAACATAGGTCAAAACATGAAAAAGATTTTGATTTCCCATACAAATTGACTTATATTGTATGGAAGGTCCGAAATCTTATTTCATATTTCGACGTATGTTGCTTGGGGAAAGTTAATTTTAAGTTTCATGGGCTGTTTCACCCCTTAAAATGTTTGCAGCCAAATTTACAGATCAAACTATATTGTTGAGTCATTATGTTTGTTTGAAATCCCAGTATAACTTGATACCTTAACTCCTAAACTCAAGTTGCCACTTAGAAACCGCAATTCCAACCGAGACTGGTATGAAATAAACTCCTCTAACCTACTTCATAATCGCGTAGAGTTCAATATGACGTCCTACTTCACACTATCAAAACTAACTCTTATTCCAAAGGAACAAGGTTTGAATTCGAGTGGCGGTTTCCGCGCATGCGTGTTGGAACGGTTGCGTGCGCGCATGTTTTGAACCACGTGATTCACGTACTAATCACATTCGAGCACGTAGAGGCGGTTCTATGCGTAATACACCTTGTTCGAAATTGGATAACTTTCTTGAACTCTTCACCACCACGTCTGTAGTGATGAAGATCTACTGGCGTGTTCTTTCAGAAAATAGGACTTACACAAACGAAAACTAGACTAGACTAGACTTAGACATAAACAAAACTTAAAAATTTACAACTGTTCACAAAAAAAAACGAAAATAACACTGAACACTGGGGTTAGGCCTGTTACTTATTTACAATAGCATTTATCCAGAGAAAACATTGTATTTGACAATTTGATACCCTAAAACTATTAATTGTAAATTTACTTGTAAGAAAACCTTGCTGCAGTTGAAAACTACCCTACACTTTTTCAACAATCGTGTGCATTTTGCGTCTATAATATTTTTGTTAGTCGTTGTATGGGGGTGCTAGTGGTGCATTTTTGAGCTTCTAGATGAATGAGCTATCTTCACCTTCGAGTCTATTTTCATTTTAATCAAATCTATGCTAGAATACAGATCACTTGTACTTAAAATGTACGTAATATTTTAATAGATAAACTAAAAAAGTACGCAATAATTCAAAAAGTGAATTATAAACGATTTACGATACTATACCTAATTACATAAGCAAACACGATATTATACCTAACTTTATAATATGTGTTACAAACGCAAAGTTTAAAAGGGCGTGACAATACGCTCTGGTTCCTCATTCCAAATATCCATTTCAAAGTGGTTCTCACACTTAATACACAACGGAGCGCTTTTTGGCGCATCCGTAATGCATGCATCTGTCAGATATACGGAAATTTTAAGTTTCCCGCACTAAAAATCAACGTTGACACAGGTTGCATGAACCTGAACGGATGCGTCTGTTTAACAACGCAAGTTTATCCTTTGGCTCTGCGTAAATTTAAATTTTTAGAATTTTTTTATTTTCCTTAAATCTGACAGACACATGCATTACGGATGCGCTAAATATGCGCAACGTCGTGCGCTAGAAGTGGGATTCGCCTATTTCTAACCCACAAGTGTATGCAGTGTGAAAACAAATAAAGAAAATGCATTATGAGCTCGTTAACATACTTGCATATTGTTTATGCAGTAAGAATTTAGATTATGGCAGCTAAGAATAAATATGCATCTAACTAGGTTCTTTTATTGCTGATTTTGCGATTTGCATCGCGTTGCAAGCATCGGTCCAAAGTTTCGTACCTCTACAATATCTGCAAATTTGCATTTATGTAGCCCTTAGTCTAACTTGAACTTTTCAGGTAAGTAATTAATAATCTAAAGAAAAGAGTATAATGAAACTGTTGGTAGTTGTATACTTCTATCTTTATTTTCTTTTTATCCTTCTCAAGTTTACGTTTGATTATTGCGTTTTACAAAGGACTCTATGCATTCTAATTTTGTCGCTTCTTAGGAAACAAAAAGTTGTTTGAAGTTCAGAACAAGAATCTGAACAACTTTTCACAGTACCTAACTTTAACTAACTTCTTTTTTTTTAAGGTGCCAAACAAATAATTTAATTTAGTATCTATCAGTTTGTAGACCCACTGCAGTAGCTAGTTATAGTAACTATTATGATCGATGTTCTCCAGGTTAGCCTTCGGGTTGCAGAGGTCAGATGGCTGTCGTGTAAAAACTTGGTTCCACATCAAATCCCCTAGCTTAGGTAGCCGACCTCGACAGAGGACGGGATAAGGCAACAAGAATGATGATGTCCTTTGTGAGAAGACGAAATAGACGACTGCTTTTAACACCAACATGATAGCACCTTAAAGTTACTTGACCTTGCAGTATTTACTTTACTAATGCAAGACGCTTGTAACCTCACACCAACTCACATTCACGATTATGCTTCATTCGCTTACATAGTAACACGACCAGCGTAACTGTCAGTACGCGCCCGTACGTGTGTGTACGGAGCATTGAGGGCAAGTTACGCTGGTCGCCAAACTAAGCGAATGAGCTATAGAACAGGTGATTTGTCAAACAATAATTGACGCAACAAGAATGATCGATCTACAAAGTAATCTTACGACCGATTCACACCCAGACGTTAGATAAAACTTTAAGCTAGCTTTTAGCTAAGCTTTAAGCGCGCTGTTATATCCTCGTTCATATATGTACTTAACTAGTTATAAGGAGTAATGTACCGGTTAAAAACTGCAAGCAATGCAAACATGGTCATTAAATAAAACTGAAACCCTTCCTTGACGTACGTACGCCCGTATAAAAGATAAATGACAAAATCTACTTCCCACGTAAGCTGTTCATGTATATGGGAGAATAAAATGTGGTCATTTTACAAAAGACGTTCAGAAAGATTTCGTTAGCTTGAACATACAATATTTACCGAAAATACTCAATACACTACGTCTCTTGTTACAACCAGCATATAGAATACCGTTCAATATTCTAAAATTCAGTTTAGATTCAGAAGTGCTTATCATATAAAGTGTGAACTAACCCTTAGTCTCATTTCGTAATAATCTCCTCAATGTATATCATCGGTCAAATGCGATGAGATGAATAATATACCTACTTGTTATTGTAACATAATACCTTTGTTTCAAAATAAAAGATCAGCAAGTGCCGAAGATAGATTAGAGTTACTTAATGATCCGAGGATAAAGTTTATTATGTTTTACGATTACAGTCGATATCAAATAGCAATTACCTCATAGATGTTGTATAGCAAACTATTGGTAATATTACTACTAAGCTTTTTTATTCTAAGTTACTCTACCTTTGCAATAAGGTCATTCACGTAATTTGTACTTGTACCAATTTTTCACTTGATGTATTGTACCGTTTTGGATAGTTAAAGTTTGTAAAATTTAGCTTGATATCTGTGACCTGATTTGCACTATCTCTGTCTCTCTCTTTTCGTGTGGGACACCGAGTCGTACAGCGACCCGATAAACCCTGGTGTCAGTGTTTTTCAACCGCCTACTACTAATAGCAGGCAACGTGAACAACTGAAAAACAGGTAAATATTTTATACACCAAACAAGCGCGTTTTGGAGCCAAGAACATAGAGATGTTTTATTATTTATTTAATCATGATTAACAATATAATTTAGTTTGTTTCTAAGTAAGAATAGGAAGGATATCGTAAAAGGCAACTGAAATCAACGTTCAGTTTGTTACATTCTCAGCATAGGCGATAGAATCAATTTATCACTATTTTTCTTATGAAGACTCTGCCAGATCAACATAAATTATTACGGCGTTAAGGCTCTGGCTGCCCCGCTAGGTATATTGCAATCCGCGATCCAATAAGCTTACATCTAAGGTGCTATCTCCTAACGAGAGACGAGACACTGAGACGTGTGACAGTGTTCAAAGCTTGATACCGTTTCCATAATAAAATGTATGAAAAAGAAGAGACGCCCGTAAGACGCCAGTCTAATCGCCGATTATTTGTCACGCGTTTTTTGTCTCACGACCGCTTCATGCGTTTAGATAGCGTCTAATAGTTACAACACCCGATCCAACTTAGAATTAGACTAGCCATTTGTAATGAAAGAAGCGCGTACGCATCCGATTACGAACACGCAACAACTAACTCCTTACTGTAACGGTTACCCCATTAGCTGTACACTGCATGCTAAGCAGAAGACCATCCAAAGGTAGCAGGGCAAATTACGCAATATACTTAGCAGTAAGCGATATTATTGTGGACGCTTTTGGTGTGTGATGAAATGGGAGGTCGATGGTATGGTGGTATGAAGATTCGTTTGCGAATTGCTAATCAGCGTGTCATTAATGTTCGACACTCTAAGGAACATAGTTTTTAATATGTAATTATCCGTGTGGTCCGGCTTAAAATAGCATCACCTCCTGCAGGTATCATAGGTGAGTAAAGGACTCGATGCTTTGATGTGTACAACAATAGTTCAAAATACAAAAAGTGTATTTGCTAAATAAATATGATTAGGTACTGTTCTTCGTGAGAACTTCAAAAAATAAGTTAAAAACAAAACAATTCAAATATGTACATTAAGGTTTACCTTCAAGAGCATTATGTCAGAGGTCACATTATTACATAATATGCATTAGATACGATCGTTCACGTTTGCTGAAAATTTTAACAGTGTTATAACATATGGCTGGCCTTATACCTCTGGACTCATATTGTGTGGTCCACCGAGTCGTCCAACGACCCAATGCAACAAGCTGATAATTTTCACGGCTTTATTTAAGACTATTTTGAAAGGTCTTCAATGTAAGATAAGTTTTATGTAGGAATTAGGACTAAGTTACTAAGGGATTCGAGGGTTTCATTCATGTGTATTGCAATTTTAAGCGACAGGTTGACAACCTGTCACTATAGTGATCCACGACGTTTCTGAAACGACTAGTTGCGAGACGTGGCGATAACGACCGTAATTTTGTGATCGTTGACGCTCTGCCTCGCTTGAAAATCCGTAACGTAGTTTAGGCGAATTTGGCAGAATCTATTACGATAGACAAAAAATCTCCAAATCGAATTCATTTCATGCTATGTATTGATTATTTAAAGATCCAGAAATGCTAGGAAAAGAATCCTAGAAAAAAGCCTACCAATTTAAAATAATAAGACAACTAACGACAAATAATAGATACTTTCTCCGCACTATACAATTTAAAAATCCATTCTTCAACTGTTTACAATTAGCTTGACTAGAATAAAGAATGATCATAAAAACAACAATGAAGAACACAAAGAACCCTGAAAATAGTTAACAATAGAAGAACACAGTGTTAAATTAATTAAAGTGAATAGTTTGTTGGTTAATTAACGTTATTGTCTCTAACTATTAGCTAATAATTTGTAGTTTATTTATGGTTTAACGACGTTGACCTTTTGCTGAGGTCTTCATGAATGAAGCTTAAGTCAAAGTTTAGGTGAACCGTTTTTGTTCGAATTTTTAACCTTTCGCAATGAAAGCTGGACTAAATGAAGTATATGAATAAAATTATTCTTTATATTAGTATTATAGTAGTAGAATTATAGTAGTAAAATTTGTAGGCTTGGTCTATAGGTATTTAGTCTTGATTTCACTGTATATACCTAATCATCTCCGTTAAACAATACTGTTCCATAGAAATAGCCAACCATACTGTGTCTCAAAAATATACAATTACTTAGTTGTCTTTTATATCCAGTGGGATGAGGTAACTAAATTACTAAAAAAAACAGTTTAAATTTTAACGCAATATTTCGTATTTTCAAATTAGTAAACTTCAATTTGATCGGTACAAATTATACTGAAACGTCGTAAAATATTAAACAACTGACTGCAAAAAGCTGCACATTAAAATGGCACACGGATCAAGGAAGACATTGCAGGATATTAGTATGGTAATTAAATCTGTCGTTAACATTCTAGCACTATGCAAATTTTATTAAAAATATTCAGAAAACTGCACGCGAGTCGTCGTACGATTGTTTTTATTTGAATAAAAATGCCGATATTTAAATTATACAGTTGCACATTTGAATCCAATCTAGTTTGAGTTTGACACACATTTTAAATGTCAAATGTAAGTAATATTTAAAAAGCTACTGTCTGTTTTATTTGTGTCACTTTACTACGTATAATAATAAAAAAAGAAACGTTAGTTATTGAGGTTTTATAAGTGCAATTGCGGCAACAATCTCTAAGAGCGATCTCTACTGGACAACCTTCATTAAATTAATATTATGTTAGGTGTAGATATTCTTTTGTTTCAACGGAACTCAAAAGTTTTCTAAGATAACTGTTTGATAACGTTAGATAAATTCAATACTTGTCAAAATTGACAATTTATCTCCAAAAGTAAAATAAATAAACCAAAACAATGAACAATGGACATTATTTAGAACAGTCAACTAGCCTCAAGGCAAGCCGTTATAATCAGATTCTATACTTAAATATTTACCAAAATGACCCCTGATCTGACACCACAAATACCGGCGGATTAACTTTAACCATAGATAAATAAAGTTTAACCGAAGTGCCCGAGGGCCACACGCCATCTAACAAGAATGTGCCACTGTGTTTTGCAATAATAGGTACCTTTGGTAAACACTAGTGTTCGTAGTAAGTCCTAAGTTTGATTATTCTTTATATAGTAGAAAAACCATAAGAGGTACACAAGTCCACTGCTGGACATAACCCTCTTCCTATTAGGAGGTATTAGCTATATTCTAAATAAATAAAGTTTTATATTTACGGAAACGTGAATAAATAACAGTAAGGGTACATAAAATTGGCGACAATATTTGAAACGATAAAATATTTTTTTTGGATATGCTAACAATTACCTACAAGCAATAGAATTGTACTACATTTATCTCTAAATTGACTTGGCGGAACACAATTTTTATTTGCTAGTCTTACTTTAAAAAGACGTACAAAATCAATATAAATGGTATAAAGCATAGTCGCTTTTCGCGTCTGTATGTATGTATGTATGCTTAAATCTTTGAAACTACACAACGCATTTTGATACAGCATTTTTTAATAGATAGAGTAGTTCAAGAGGAAGGTTGACAGAAAAACGCCTTCTTTTACGGCAAAATGAGCTACAGCTAGTTATCTTTAAAAATACTTAACTATAACTGATATAAGACGCTCTAAAGTAGAGTCATGGTTTTATTATGATAACCTGTGCCCAAGCTATAAAAACAATTCTATCAGGTGTTTTAATTAAAATTTCCACTAATCACATTACTTCCACTAATCAGTAATTACTCAGCTTAAGACAGACATATCGCTAGTGAATCAAGTTAGTTAGTCTCGAGTTACGAAACTCGACCGGTGTAATATGCTGCCGACCACTGGTTGGTATTTGCACCATTTTAGCACCTACGTACCTGAACTAGATCAAATTAAAGTTTATCTTCGGTATTAGAGGTTTGGTTGAGTTATGGTAGTAGCATTAGGTGAACAAGAATTAAACCATAAGAAATATAAGGTGTAAAAAAATTAGCTGCAAATATTTCAAGGGCTGATTCAGCCAATGAAACTGAACAACTTTCCCCAAGGAACATAGGTCGACGTGAGAAATTTTTTTTAACCTCCCATACCAATTAGCTTGGTCGGTTCCTAATTTTATATAGAAGGCCCAAATTTTTTTTCATATTTCGACCCATGTTCCTTGGGAAAGTTGTTCAGTTTCATGGACTGGTTAAAATATTTGCAACTAATATGTTTACTCCCTATATATACGCAAAAATACTAATATAGGTATAGCCTAGCCATAATTACAATGGCGAGACCATAGTTTTTAAGTATTTACTTATTTATAAAAGAAGCCGCTTGAAGACTTTCAATATATCAACGCCTCAGTCTATCTTTAACGTTGTCATTATTCGCCGCCTTTATTTATAAGAGGGTGTTAAATAGGATGTTAATTAAAATGCCTAAAAAAGGAGTAAATATATTTGTAAAATCCATTTTTGCTTTCAAATTTATACGGCTCCCTATATAGATAGTAAACCAAATCTTAAGCTATGGCACGCTTTGAATAAAACACCCTGTATATTCCTAAACAATTTAATGTTTCTTCCTAACTATATAATTATTAGATTTTTATCAAATGTTTGGATACACAAAATACCCTGAAATACCTACAGTGAGTTGACCAATAATTCTTTCAACGCACTGAGCTCGGCTAAGCTAGGCTCGCCTGTATGCGCACGCGCAGCAAAGGGAAAGGGCGGCACTTGCATCGAGGTCACATATGAACTGTATGCTTTGGTCTAGGGCTGTGAAAAATAATCGATTTTAATAAACGAATAAACAATTAATGCGTTTCTAGGAAAAACGTTTGTTGAATAATAGGTTGTCAATTTAAATTAATTTATTAATTAAATTTATAAATTTAAATCAGTTTTTCAAACTTTTGAGTTGAAAAATTCGATTATTATTACTCCACGTGCTCGCACAAAGGAATCGTTTTAAAATACATCATTAAAACAAAATACACAATACCTTAGTAATATTTTCATAAAATACATTTCGAGGCATAAAGTACATTTTACCCTTGTCGGTAATTTAATTTATTTTATGATTACAAATATTGATGCTTAAAATAAAGTTAAACATATTATGAAAAAACAATTATTATTATAAATCTTTTATTTTTTCGTCAGAACAAATTTATTTTAAATCGGTTTTTTCTAACTATAAAAAAATCAATTTTTAGTTGCTAACGTCACATCCCTACTGTACGCTCAGTTATAGACATAGAGCAGAATTGACCTGTTCTAGGCCGTTCCAAACACAACTATGATCTATAGTCGTGTCCATAATAAACGTTGTAATTGATTTGGTAGGCTTTTGCATTTGATAAGATCAATTTTCAGCCATTGTTATTGGTTTAGGCTATTAAGAATATAAATAACTCACATCATACCTATCTACAGACAACTGATTAAAAATGCCAAGTGCAAAGGTCAGAGGTAGTATGGTAGCGAAATTTCTACTTTACCTATATTTTTTTATTTGTTACACTTTTTATGCCGTATGATGCCGGCTTAGAATAGCATCACCCCAAATCCTTCCCGAGGGTGTCGTAAGAGGCGACTAAGGGACTCGAGAGTATAATACTCTGTCGACTAGTATAATACTCTGTCGCCTAAAAATTGTAATACACCAACAACCTGTCACTATAGTGATACACATGTTTTCTGAAACTACCTTGGAAAACAATCCTCAAAAATGTCCGACGTGGCGATAGCGACCGTGTTCTTGCGGCCTTTAACGCTCTGCCTAACCCGCAAGGGATAAAGGCGTGATATATGTATGTATGTATGTTACACTTTTTTATTATATCAAAAATACAAAAAATAAAATAAGTTGTGACAGTGTCACATAAACTTTATAATTAGGTTTATCCGTACATCTATCATCCATCGTTGGCACTCCATTTTACAAAATGATAGTTACAAAGTTAGTTAGTTAGAATGCCGTGTGATGCCGGCTTAGAATAGCATCACCCCACATCCTACCCGCGGGTGTCGTAAGAGGCGACTAAGGGACTCGAGAGTATTGGTGTATTACAACATGTTTTCTGAAACAACCTTAGAAAATAATTCTCAATAATGTCAGACGTGGCGATAGTGGTCGTATTCTTACGGCCGTTGACGCTCTGCCTACCCAGCAAGGGATAAGGGCGTGATATATATGTATGTATGTATGTAGTTACAAACGTTTACGTTTGATATTGTGATTTTACTTTTCCTAATAAGAATTTAAACTTAATGCAGTAGAAGTAAATAAGAAATTGTATTCGTAAGGTTTCGAATAAAAAAAAATGTCATAGCCATTTTATTCTCGCTTCAGTTATGCCATATATTTAGTGTAATCAATATATTAACTGTGTTTTGATCAACAGCATTGTTTACCACACACCCACCAACTAATATTAACAGTAATATATGCAAAATATTATAATGCGAATTGTATTTCATTCGTAAAGTTGTCAGCCATGCCAAATTAGAAGTCCGAACCATGAACTTCCGTCAACACGTCTCAGCATTCCACTGACCGTGCTACAGTCAAGCCATCTTAATAAACCTGTTTTGACAGCCGTCAGATTCTCGTGTTGCTGGAGAATAGACTCATTTTCTATCTATCTGTCTAGTATGACAAATCTCGAGTTAGTTTATGATGTCATACTAGACGGCGCTGCGTTAGTTGAAATTTTGACATAATAGGTTACGAGTACATATAAGTTTTGATACTTTTGATATTGATATTGTTTTTGATAGGTTAGTGTTATTGATACCTAGTCAAAATAAATTTTCTTAGCAAGAAACTTTCTCAGTTTAGGTGAGCGCTATCTATGTACATTTTGAAAACGGTCTAGAAAATTTTTCATTGTACTCATGGGTGTTTTATAAGGCGACTAAGGGATAAATTCATCCAAATAATGGGCATCAGCTGTTCCTGTAGAAGCATCATCTTGCACTGCACTCGTCGACCCGTTTGCAAAACATGGGCAGCAACGGATATAATTGAATATTACGAGCGATGGGGACTACAATGCAACGTAGACAAGACTGAATGCATAATGTTTACTACAAAACAGAAGCAAAGTACGACGAGAAAAGGCTATAAACCTACTGTTAAACTGAAAAACACTGTTTTAGAGTATAAAAATAGTGTTCGATACCTAGGAGTTATATTAGATAAAAGACTGAGTATGAACGAGCATGTGAAAAAAGTTATAACAAAAGCTAAGAGCACAAGAGGAATGCTATCTCCCATAATTGGATGGTACTCAAAAACCAACATAGAAACAAAACTAACCGTTATACAGGCGTGCCTGATACCTATTTTAGATTACGGCATAGTGCAACTTCTTCCAAGAATAAGTAAGACAAACCTTCTGTCACTCGAACGCCAATATAAGATGGCGTTAAAAGCAGCTGGGGGTTTTCCGAAATCATTATCGAACAAGATTTTGTGGGAAATGCTGGATGAAGATCCATGGCACCTTCGGATTCATGATCTTCATTACGATATGATAGAAAAACTAAACACTATGTGCATACCAGGCCTAAACGACCCTGGCCAAAGATACAGAAGACATGGCCAACACAATCCGATGCTACTAAGCAAACGAATCGGGAATGTTCAATATGTGAACAAACCGGAAAGGAGTAAACGCGTGAGCAAGCGCCGTGTACCCCCTAGAATACCTATCTTAAGTTGAAAGTATCAGAGACACTTGGATTTACCTGAAGTCACCCAAGCATTCATATTACATAGAATAGCAAATATAAATTAAGTTATTAGATCTTTAAGACATATGTAACTAAGACACACACCCGCGTAGCGGACACAATATGTTACAGAAAAGATATAAAATAAATATAATTACTTACTTACTTACCGTTTGCAAAGTGTGGCAAGTAGCCATACCTCCCAATATGGAAAACTCCCGTGACCAGCCAGTTTTGGCTGTTAATGCCTAATACTTAAGATTCGTGCTAATACTGTGGCAGAATGTCTATTTGCCTATGTTGACATCTCTTTTAATACAGACAAAACAAACTGCTGTCAAATCAGGCCAATTAACATGGACGTACTAATAAATAATAATAAATAAATATCCTGGACAATTCACACAGCGCCATCTAGCCCCAAACTAAGCAGAGCTTGTACTATGGGAACTAGATAGCTGATACTAATACATATATACTTTTTTTTTTTGTAAATAAATACATATTATACATAGAAAACACCCAGACTCAACACAAATATTTGAAAATTGACTTAACAAATATTTGTGTCCGGTGGGGATCGAACCCACGACCCTCGGCGTAGAAGGCAGTCATACTATCCGCTACGCCATCGGGACAGTCAAACCAAGCTATGCATAATAATATACGTATTATAACACGAGTCAGAAATATGAATACAAATGAAACGAACTGCTTGCGCCGACATTTATAAGTTACATTGACAAACTGCTCTATAATTTCAACTGACATTGAATCCATTCATTTAATGAGAAAATTTTAAGAACAAGTATATTATTAGGTATCATAAGCAGTCACAATATTGGGAGCATTTTATAATCTTGTTATAATCATAATATCATTGTATGTGATTGGTTAATCAATTGTATCTTTCTTACGATGACTAATCCAATTATCTAGTGATAATACAGTTCGGGACTTTCTAAAAGTATTCTTTACGAATCTACTTGGAAATAAAACATTTTGATTTAATTACTCCAGGATTTCTGATGCGTGCCGTGTGATGCCGGCTTAGAATGGCATTACCCAATCTCTACTCTTTTTTTCTTCTAGTAAAAGACAACTAACTACTAAGACGACGAATCCAGAAAATGGCCTGTGAATATCTACAACACCTTGCACTTTAGTTGCCCATCCGCCTGCTAACCTGAGTCTGACAATAACCCCAATTGGGCGAGGCCCGTGTCCATTAGTGGACTATTGTGGCAGTAGTAGTATAGCAATCTCAGACTAAAGCTTTTGACTTACTAGGTACTACAATGAACTCGTGATTAAAAAATAGCTTGTGGAGTCTTTTAATTGCCCAGCTACCACAAGTTAATTAAAATCTAAACTTAAGTCTAGATCTGATACTAGGAATTCATACGTTTATGGCAATCCTAGGCCACATTTTTTACAGGAAGCAAATATTTGTATGGATGACATTGTGCTCCGATATGACGACTATGAAGTATGACATTCGCACCTTGACAAGGTTGAATTTAATGGTTGTGTGAGATATTTCCATTTGATAAATAAATATAAGTAGGTGTCTTACTAAACAAAGGTTGTACGTCCGCGTACCTATGAGTTATTATTATTACATGTTCGTAATGATAGCAAAAGCACTGCCATCTAATACTGAAAGATGGTTTAGTCTGTTTTCTTCTCGTGTGGGATACCGAGTCGTTAAAAGACCCGATGAACCTTGGTGTCAGAATTTTTAACCGCCTAGATACTAGAAATGCTAAGCCACATGGCTGTGTTTAGTTTATTTAACCTAGGGTTTTATGACAGAATTCCTATAAAAGTGCTAGGTACTTTAGTGCGTACTAAAATAACACTGAAAATCAAACGTACCAATATTATGTGTTCAATCATAATGTTGGTCAATAAAAACCTTCGGCAACTCTCTGTTCGGACGTAACTGTTATAGTTATTTTATTAGTTACTATGAGGTAGGTGTTGTAAATAGTTTCTAAGGCAAATAAACAAGTGAACATAAAACTGTACCATTACCTACCTAGGCGAAAAAGTGCTTGGCCTGTCTCAGGAAAATGAATCTATTGAGCAAAGATAATTTTCCCGCAAACAGAATGTAAGTCATAGATCTAAAATTATTTTGCATAAAACAGTGTATATCATATCTAGTTATCTACCAACGATGTATTGGGTATTAATAAATACCTACCCATTTTGCTCACGGAGTGACCTAAAATGGGAGATTGATGTGCTGCTATATTATAGTACCTGCTAAGTTATAAAATAACAAGAAAACTCCCTCACTTCATAAACAAGACATCAGCAGGAACTACTTATATGGCACAAGCAATTAAAAGTATCTTACATTCATGTAATTAAAGCACTTCATCACACTAATGGAAAATAAGCAGAAATACTTAACTTACTATAATTCAGTTGCATACAGCGAACCTACCCATAAGTAGATATTGGTCTCAGAGTTGTATACTGACAGATTTTTTTTTCTTTCAATTTGTTTCATACTTCAATAAGACGCTACACACACGGGTAGAATTGTGGTTTAGATTTTTAGATTTTTATTTATTTAATCACAAATATAAGCTTACAGTAATTTAACCAAAGCGCTTACATTGCTAATGCCTTACAAGGTAATAATAAAAGTAAAAGTAACACACCTATGTTACACTAAAACTATGATTTATGGCTAAGAAAATATCTTGCATATTTAATTAGAGCAGCAATAGGGTCGCAAAAAATGTCGGCATCTTGGACCTTAGCCACCATCTCATTTATAAGAGCAATTGCTCTGTACGTTGGCGCATTGCGAGCATGCCAGGTACGGCATACGGGTGCCGCCAGTAACATATGCTTTCGGCGTCCGGTGCGTATATATTTGTCGGGTACAAATAAACTAATATTGCCTAAGACTGCAGAATCACTGATTTTGCCACGGAGGAGGAGATGGTGATGCTATTCTGTGACTGACACCACACGGCATACGTACTTCCTGAACTAAATAAAACTTATCAATTCTATCTTATCATGTTTATCAATTGGGTCGTTGGACGACTCGTTGTCCCACATGAAAAGAGAGATCACGTTTATGAATTAGCAATTGAAAAGAGACTGGATGGAGTTTGATCTACCACACAAAGTAACCCGTGTTGTACTGCATCAGAATATTTGAATGCTGTATTTATAGACAAATACAAAAAAGAAGAGTCTACTCGTAGTCTTAGCAACAAACTGTTAAAATAGTCAACGCCATTCCGATGACAAAAGTTTTATTTCTAAACTTTATCGTGAAATTTTATCGTCTCAAACATAGTTTAAAAACAGAAACGCCGAGGGCATAGACCTGCGATTTTTTCCTTCTAATCGCGGCGATCTCAGTTTTTGCACAGTCGCGGCGTTTTTCAACCAACAACAAGTCCACAGCGACTACAGCGGTCACGATCCGCACAAGTAACCGCACGCCCAAAAAGTTACGCCACTGTGTTCCAGAAATCAGGTATGCGTGTAACTTTTCTTTTTAAATACTTACAATGTTACCTTTATAAATTTATGTTTGATTGTGAATAATAAAGTGTTTCTGTCTGAATGTCTGTCTCCTATAAAACTTTTTTTTTCGGGTGAGCCCCCGCTATCCACCAAGTTGTTTGGCATAGTTTTGATGGTCCCGGGGTCAACGAATCCCCAAAAAAAAACCTACTACTAAAAAAAATTGCCGTGTGATGCCGGCTTCGATTAGCATTACCCCACATCCCTCCCGCGGGTGTCGTACGAGGCGACTAAGGGACTCCAGAGTGTTGGTGTATTACAATTTTTAGGCGACAGACTGACAACCTATCACTATAGTGATACACATGTTTTCTGAAACAACCTAAGAAAAAAATCCTCAAAAATGTCAGACGTGGCGGTGGTGGCCGTATTCTTACGGCCGTTAACGCTCTGCCTACCCCGCAAGGGATAAAGGCGTGATCTATGTATGTATGTACTAAAAAAAAAAGAATATCTAGAATGCGGCGTGGTGAACTACAGTAATATTCTGTACTAATTTGCATTAGACACTGAGATGATGGTTAAATATAAATGACTACATCTTAAATATAATTTATATATTTAAATGAACTATTACCGTAATTTTACGATCGTTGACGCTCTGCCTACCTCGCAAGGGCGTGATTGTGTATGTGTGTGAATGTGTATAAATAACGGAAAGTTTAAGTATTTTGAGCAAACATGAAAAACATTTTTGAATATAAGATTAGGCCAGTGGTAGGCGGTATATTGAGAACTTTCTTATTAAATCACTTGTAATTTGTTAAATAATTATAACCCTAGTCAAATCAAATCAAATTATTTATTCAAAGTAGTAAATTTTACATTTCGCTTTTTGATGGTCAAGAATTAACAATTTTAACAATAACAATTTTATGAACCTAGTGTAAACGCGGCTCAGGTGGACTAAAAAATTAAAACTAGCCCCTAAAGCACTGCCTCGGGGCTGGCCAAGCTAACCAAACAACATGTAACGTTAGGTGGTAAATAAAATAACATCGAGTTCATGCCAAGAGAAAATGTTGTGTTACATGCGTATGGTTAGCCGGACCCCCTGGACAGTAAACCACCCAGAAACCTGCCCAGAAGTGCTCCTATTCTAAAAATACAATTTGTCAGGCCCTAGGCTACCCTAGCTAAATTTCTAAATATGAAACAAAAATATATTAATAGCCAAAAGCGGCTACGTTAAAAAGATAAAATATATATCATATACAGTAGATAATTCTACCTGTGTCGTCATATAAAGTCGACTTTGTACATTTGTAACTACTCCCATGGAGATTTATCTTGCATCATCATCATCATCATCATTCTCCTTGCCTTATCCCGTTCTCTGTCGGGGTCGGCTACCTAACCTAGGGGATTTGACGTGGAACCAAGTTTTTACACAAAGCGACTGCCATCTGACCTCTGCAACCCGAAGGCTAACCTGGCCCGAATCCTAGGGTAAGTCACATTCAAATATCATCTGAATTCAAATTTTATTTGAATGTGGGTTTCATCACGATGTTTTCCTTCACCGTAAGAGCAGTCGGTAAATGTACGTGAGTTAACACACATTGGTACATGGCGGGGATCGAACTCGGGTCTCACGATTGTAAGACCGGTGTCCTAACCACTTGGCCACCGACGCTCCTATCTTGCATATAATCTGATATTTCATAATAGCCTTTCTTATACAATTTTTCTTTTATCACTCGCTTAAATTTATTTAGTGGTAAATCTTGGATATCTTTAGGAATCTTGTTATAAAAGCGTATACAATTTCCTTTAAAAGATTTGTTTACTTTACTAAGCCTGCTTATATGCGCAGCAAGTTTATCCTTATTTCTAGTGTTAAAATTGTGTTTATCACAATTTTTCTTAAAAGAATCTATATTTGTCTTAACGTACATAATGTTTTCATATATATATTGAGACACAAATGTTAATATGTTAATCTCTTTAAATTTTTGCCTTAAGGAGACCATTGGCCCTAATTTATAAATTGATCGAACAGCCCGTTTCTGCAAAACAAAAATGTTATTCACATCCGCAGCATGGCCCCATAATAATAAGCCATAACTCATTAGGCTATGAAAGTAACTAAAGTAAACTAGTCTAGCAGTGTCCACATCAGTGAGGTATCTTATCTTTTTAACTGCGTATGCTGCTGAACTCAGTCTCTTCGACAGTTTTTCAATATGTGGCCCCCATTGGAGCGTGGCGTCCAAAGTTATGCCTAAAAATGTAGTTGAGTCAGCAAGGCTCAACTTTTCATCCTTTACCTTAACAATTGTGGTACTCGGTTTAACATTTGGTAAAACAAATTTTACACATTTAGTTTTCTTTTCATTCAATAAGAGGTTATTTACAGTAAACCATTTTACTATTTCAGATATAGCGTTGTTCACGTCGTCATAATCGAGTTGTTGTCTCTTTACTTTGAAAAGTAATGAGGTATCGTCGGCGAACAAAACTATATCATGTTTTTCTTTCACTAGATATGGTAAATCATTAATATAAACAAGAAATAGGAAAGGACCAAGAATCGAGCCCTGCGGAACGCCCATGTTTATTTTAGATCCAGATGATCTTTCACCATTGACATCAACCTTTTGGATTCTGTTGTTCAGATAAGATTCCAAGAGGCTAAGAGCCTGGTCTTTTACGCCGTAATGACTTAGCTTCCTGACAAGAGTTTCGTGATGAAGTGTTTGAGAGTACCAGGTATGATAATTTTTGTTAATAATACCTAAATTTATTTTAGACCGGACTAGAACAAACCATTTCGCCCGCGCCATCTTTGTTTTTGCGATTGCACAATTTGATGAGTCGTTTTTGTTTGCAAATACAAAACAGACTAAAGTTAATGCGTCAACAGTTTTTCTATTTTAGCAAAAAGACATTTCAAAAGATCTGATTGCGAATATAAGTTTTACCTTTGAAGAAAAAGAAGATCTTCAGTTCGATGCGCAGGCGCAGGTACAGTTACTTTGTAATTTTTTTCTTTAATTACCTGAAAATAAGGACAAAAACATTAGGAAAATATTTAAAACACGTCACGTGACAAACAGTAATAGATCGTAGTTTGGCAAGAATCTTCAGAAACACATGTCATATTATTATATAAAAAAAAATGTGGCAAATATTTTAAGGGGTAAACCAGCCCATGTAACTGAACAACTTTTCCCAAGAAACATACGTCGAAATATGAAAAAAATATTGGACCCCCCATACAAAATTACCGACCGACCAAGTCAATTAGTATGGGAGTTTTTTTTTTAAATCTCATATTTCAACCTATGTTTGTAGGGAAGCGTTGTTTAGTTTAAAAAAAAAACCACTGGCTCAAATGCTCAAAGCAGCATAAGACTACCTACTTCGCAAGGGAGAAAGGCGTGATATATGTATGTAGTAGTACTATGGTCTGACTTATTGTCCTATTTTTTTAAGTTGGTCAAAAATGTTCGGTTATGAGGTGGTATCAATACCACAAATGACGTAACAATATGTATGGAATCCAGTTTGGTCGTGAGCACTTTCTCCAGGAGACACCTGGTCTCAAGGACGGCCACTTTCTAACGCATTCCTGGACCATGAACTGATACAATAATGTTATTTCCGCTTTATTTTATACAGATCTATACACTTTTTAGCAGAAAGAGGATTCTTGGCGACTAAATCCTGTAAAAATTGCTTTTCAATTTTAATAAACCTAAAGGTACCATAATTGTTATAAAAATAGATTGAATGTTACCTAAATACAAGATGTAATAATATTAGCTGCAAATTCTTTAAGGTGTGAATCAGCCCATGAAACTGAACTACTTTCCTTGAGGAACATAGGTCGAAATGTTGTAAGAAAATTTTTTGGACCTCCCATACAAATTGGGTTGTTCGGTCGGTCGTTATGTATGGGAGCCCCAAAACTTTCTTTCATATTTCGACCTATGTTCTTTGGGAAAACCTTTTAAAATATTTGCAGCTAAATATTTTTACAACCTGTAGATACCTACTAGATCCATGTTTAATAACGCTTGTGGCCATCGAAACGCTTTTTTTTACGGAAATGAAAAAAAATACTATTCATTTCATCGTTTACTTTGGCTCCATCCATGTTTTTGAAAGTTTTTAGAGCCCTTAAAGAGAATATCGTGCTAGGAGCCAGCATAAATATAATCGTTTTTTTTATTCATACCACCATTGTATAGACGATGTTTTCCGGCAGAAAGCAATTGTGAATATCCGCTTATGTGCCTTTATTCAATTATGTAAATTTATGTACCTACTTTATGTTTGGTAATTACGTTTAAACAAATGGCTCAAGTCATCTTAAGGCAAAGTATTAAAGCTTAAATTACTTGAGTGATGTACGAAGGTCTAAAGGTTATTATAAGGGACAAAAAACGAGCTAAGTGTGAGGTTCAGTGGCAAACCGAGGGTTCTGTAGCATTTTTATTAATACATACATACATATATCACGCCGTCATCCCTTACGGGGTAGGCAGAGCGTTAACGGCTGTAAAAATACGGTCGCTATCGCCACGTCTGACAAATATAAAGGGCTGTTTGAGATACTTTGTGTATCACCATAGTGACAGGTTGTCAGCCTGTCGCCTAAACGTTGCAATACAACTGAAACCCTCAAGCCCCTCAGCCCCTTGTCGGTATTAATAGGATAAATAAAGGCAAATTGCTAAGAGCCATAAAGAAAAAGGCGTACCTGCTTAATTCCAAATCAAAGAATTTACACATTCCCTAATTAAGAAACATGTCAATAAGTTCTTTAAAATACACCGTGTTTCAGAAGAATTCATCATATGGTACACGTAGTTTATGGCATCGTTCTGAACAATTTTCATTATAGGTCCTTGAAAACGAGAAAAGAACCTCCCATGCTTACAAAATTCACGATCATCTGACCGACTTTCTATAGGAGGTAGAAAAACAAATTGTTGTTTTCCAGCATTGCTCCCATACTGAAAATTATTTAGTGCGTTGTCCTTCAAAACACGTCTAGCTTGCGTCTGTCAGATCCATACTAAAAAGTCATTGGCGCAGGTTCAACACAGAACGCTGCGACCTTCGTTTTAGATGGTTTTAGTATGAATCTATATGCATACGGATGCGTTATTTTAGAGCTGCGTTGTGCGTTAAGTGAGAGAACTGCCATATGTTATTTATTTACAATACCTATTACCTTAAAAAAAACACTAAGGAAGATTCTATAGAAACCTACAAAAACGACATAATGACTAGATTAAACCATCAATCATTATAATAGGTAGGTCAAATACAACACCTTAGTTTGTAAGTTTAAGATTTTCCTTATTATTTCTAAGAAACTGTGTTTCTGAAATCACGATTTTGAACTGTGATCTAACAAGGTGTTTTTATGATAATATTTCAAGATTTGTTGAATCAACGACAAGGTTACAAATCTGAATAATATTTTGCTCGATAAATTGTCAACTTTGGCAAGATTCAAATAATTCCAAGTATAGTTTCCGTATATGGCAGATTCGCTAATATTTATCATGGGTACGACAACTCATTTATCTGTTATCGTATTGATTCATAAACTTTTATGTCAAAGAAGATGAAACTTATTTAAATTTGTCATAGCTGCTTATCAGTTACATACCGTGTGATGCCGGCTTAGAATAACATCACCCTTTTACATTCCCGCAGGTGTCGTAAATGGTGACTAAAGGACTAATACTACGTAAAAATGCCATAAACTATGGGGTCCCGAGCCACATTTATGTGTATTACAACTTTGGGTGACAGGATGACAACTTGTCACTACAGAATCATCTGAAAGAGTTCTCATTATTTGTCAGATTGTTGCGATAGCGTCCATTTATTATTCCACAAGGTATAGAATTCGCGCGTGATATGTATATCTATGTATATGTGTGCGTGTACACAGCGGAAGTAGGTACCTACAATAATTTTCATACAACAAGAACTTATTTTAAGATGTCCTGCGGCTAAAATTACAACGAAGAGTCATGGGCGTCATCATGGATTACCTTTTATGTGGCGAAGGTGAGGAGTTACTCTGCCAGTTACCTTTTTGCCTTCACCCTGGACATATTTATTATTATTCTAGACAAATGAGCATGTTATTTTGTAATATAATAATCCTTGGCAAACCATTAAAAGAAATTTAGATGAAGGAAATAAATTTCGCTTTTCTTAACGTGTGCCGCGCGATATATCGGTATTTCAGGTATCTGACATAACGTACGATTTTGTATCTTACCTACATTTGGAAAATGACAGCCGCACTAAAAAGCTAAAACGTGAGGTTTCATGCAGGTTTTTTTTTTTCGGTAGGTACTTTACTCTACTAGACTCTTTAAAAATCGCCAGTGCTACAACCTACCTATTTAAGGGATCACTGGTACAAGTTTTTCTTAAAAATTTCTATGTAATACCAGTATAAATTGGTCTACTTATATACATGATGTGGTGGCGATAGTACGTGTGAAAATCACATTAATCTTCACAAACATACAAACAACATATACTTACACGTAACGAAACCACAAGCGATTTCCAAACCTGTTTATTATCTCACATACGCACAAAACAAGAACCAATAACACGCCTTCAACCTACAGCCTACATCGAGATGCGCATACGCACGTTTCTAGGTCAGCCGCGGAACCACTCGTCACCGTGAACGATCAATATTGATTTATTCCAGAAATTTCCACGAGGAGAACGAATATCAATCGAAATAGGCTCAAAAAAGAATTCTTCTTCTTCAACCTATAACCACCCTGGTAAGTGCCCCCAATGCTGAGTGAATTAAATTCAAATTCAAATTTCAAATTTCAATCGTTTATTTCCAAGTAGATTCACAACGAATACTTTCAGAAAGTCAAGAATTTACAATACAATACTGTCACTAAAAATAAATTAGTCATTGTAAAAAAGAGAAAATTGTCAGACACAATTTTCTCTTTATTATAACAATTTTATGTTCCTAGTAGAAACGCGGCACGAGTGGGATAAAAAAGGCACTGCCTCGGGGCCGGCCAGGCTGACCACACAGCATGTAACTTACTAGCATGTAGCTATTAAAGTGGATATTTAAATAATATATATTTACATGTGTCATGTAAATCAGCCGGACCCCCAACCTGAACAGGAAAACCACCCAAAAACCTGCTCAAAAGTGCTCCTATTCTCAATTAACAATTTGTACCATAGGACCTAAGCTACCCTAGCTAAGTTTTAAAATATATTAATAGCCCAAAAGACGGCTACGCTAAAATAAAAAGAATTAAGGGCGTCCAGTTTACGGAAATGAGGTTTAAGTGGTATTATTACTATTAATCTACCTACCTTCAAACGAACAAAAATTTTATGTATTATACTAGAATCGGGATCTCCAAAACGGCTCCAATAATTTACGTGTCGAGGTTGAGGGTGATCTAGCTAGATTTAGCTATCCAAAAATCATCATTTGACCCTTTTTTGTTCTGAGAGTTGTTTTTTTAACCACGCCATCTATTGACGCGTAAAAAATACAAGAGCAAGCTCCGTATACGTGGTGATTTGTAACAAAAACATCATCTGCCTTAACAATCAGTTAACTCAATATTATACATGTCTTCTTCATCCATTAATCTCAATCAAGTGTCGAATTCATAATAATATAATAATCCACAATGAATGACAAAAAAGTTTACCATTGAGATAGATAAGTGATGATTGGGATCAATAATGAGATCTCCATCGATACGACAAAATCTTGCTAATATGTTTTTCTCTTCTCAAACATTTATGTCACGAAGAGAAAGTGTTTATTTCGTTTTTGACCGACGAAAAAAAAACACAGGAGGTTCTGAATTTCGTAATTAAACATTTAATCTCCTTTGGTATTTAGTGCTTCCGTTTCAACCATATAACGAGTTAATGCAAGATTGGTTTAAGTATATAAGAATTTTTATTTGACAAGTTTTATTAACGGCCGCTTGCGTAACGGAAACCGAACAAGTTTTTTTTCTAATCCAAACAGTTACAACACTCGCCAACGCACTTGCCAACATTGACACTCTCGTTTTCTCACAAAACCTGTCAATTCCGTTTTCTTTACGGTTTATGGCGAGTTAGTAAACATCCACTTTGTCAGCATGCGGAGTAAGAGCTGTCTATTAGCAATATTGTTAGCTACCTTATGTATACATACATACAAACTTATATCACGCCTTTATCCCTTGAGGGGTAGACAGAGCGGTAACGGCCGTAAGAATACGGTCGCTATCGCCTCATCTGTCATTTTTTGACCTTATTTATACAGGATGTAAAATAAAAAAGTTTATTATATTTTAGCATCACCCCATTTCTTCCCGCGGATCTCGTAACTTCGTAAGAGGCGACTAAGTCTCGAGATCAGTTTCACGTGTATTACCACTTTAGGCGACAGGCTGACAATCTGTCACTACAGTTACTCGTGAACGATAGTTTGAAAATGAAAAAATGGCCTTTTTTAGATATAAAAAAGGCCATTTTTGACAAACGTGGTGATAAATCGTAAGTACTTTTACGCCCCTTTGCCTAGTCTTCCAGAGATAAAGGCGTGCTATGAGTATGTATTTTAGCCAAACAAACTTAACAACCTTCCCCAAAAAACATAGGTAAGATGAAAAAACTTAACCTAAAGATCATATTCTTTATTTCTTGTGCTTTTTCTTCAGTTTCGTAGACTAGAGCACTCCTCTAAATATTTTAAGCACTTTTTTGACGATGTTAAAAATATTTTGTCGTGAGGTTTCATTCTATGATCTAATCGCAGGTGTAGAAACACCCTATTATAGGCGATTCTCCGACAACCTGTCAATTAAAAAACAGAAAGACGCTTATTACAAAAGTAAGGAAGTATTCTCATAGTGGATGAGAAGCACAAGGCAATTTGTGTAAAAGTAAAGTTTTACCACCATGAGAAAAACAACAGTTACGTACTAATGGGATGTAGGTACTACTTTATTAAAAGAGATACCTACCCAAAACAAAATGTTTACAATCGCTAGATAATTTGTGATAATTATGAGAGTCGGAAACTGTTACGTAGGTAACGTATTTTGGTAATTTAATAACGCAATGGAAAGTTAACGGATTTAATGACGCATATTAATTAAAATTGAGATTAACATTGATAAACACAGAAGCGCCATTTCAAAATATACAGTCATTTGTTTGAATGATCTAATGCATTTTTAATTTAGTATTCAATATGTTACGTATTTAAACGCTTCTTTATACGAGTACTAAATTGACAAATGAGTCGATGAATTCTGGGGATAAACCACCTAATGCTACTAGCTTTAGTACAAAATATATAATAGTATTACGGTAGATGTAATTAGTATTCCTTACTAAAAAACGACTTCTATCTAACTAATAAACAGTAACAGAGGCCACGTACCTAACTTGCTCTCCGAAACATGAAACCAGATTTTTGCATATTAAATACAACTAGATGGTTCATCCAAACTGAAAACAATCTCACAGAGATCAGTGGTGGACTTACTCTGACTCTATTTTTGACCCCAACCCCTTTCAAAACTATCTTTCCTTTCTTTCGAGAATAGGACTAGTGACCTCTAGATCCTAATTCCATACTACACCATCACGGATGTAGTCTTTTGTTTTGACTCAACTAATGTATTTTTAATTCAGTATTCAGTATGTTACGTGTTTGTAAAGTTATGTAAAAAGGCAAGTCTGATAGAGTTCTAAGTTATTAATTTAAGTGAATCAAATTATCATATAACTGCTTACTTATGTTGCATAATTTTGATCATGAGAAAAAAATTGTGAATCATAGTGTTCAGAACTTTTGACTAGTCAATGATGGGAACTTTTTTAACTATTATTTTGCTTAAAATATAGTACGTTGGGAACAATCCAAACATTTGGCTTAACGGGTCGTTCGTCGATTCAATGTCTCACAAAAAAGAAAGAGAAAGCTGGGTAAATATGTAGTTACTATTAACGGGCCTAATATAACGAGTAGCTATAGTTACTTTTGCTAATATGGAAAGGATTATAAACTACACACACACACACACACACACACACAAATCACGCCTTTATCCCTTGCGGGGTAGGCAGAGCGTTAACAATCGTAAAATTACAGTCGTTATCGCCGCGTCTGACAAGTATTGAGGGACCTTTTCGATGATACATGTATCACTGTAGTGACAGGTTGTCAGCCTGTCGCCTAAAATTGTAATACACATTAAACCCTCGAATCCCTTAGTTGCCTTTTACAACACCCACGGGAAGAAATGGGGTGATGCTTTTCTAAGCCGGCATCACACGGGACATCATTATAAACTAAGCCTCTGTAAAGGACAATAAAGAAAGTCCTTTAACAATGGAGCTACGAAAATATTACGCATTTCAAGTATTAGATACCTTATAACAATTTAAGATCATTTTGGAATCAACAAAAGAATAATTGGTAACTATAGCTACTCGCTGTGCAACCTACTTTTTTCGTCGATTCTTTTCTGCCATAATAGTCAACAAAACGAGCTACGTAAATAACATAACTCTATAAAAATTAGATATAAATACTAGAAGTACCAAAAATGTAACAAGCGTAATTCAACCAAGTTGATCCACTTATTCAACACCACAATTAGAGCGCGACTGGTTACGGGGCGTTCAAATTTTTACTGGTCTGCATGTACGTGACCATTGTATTAAACCAGGTTTTTATGTGCTTCAAAGTGAACAAATTGCTGAATGGTTGAGAAAAGATCACGTAGAAATCAGCTCAATTTTGTTCGAGTAAACAGTTTTTAAGGGCATATTTACCTATAATGTCACAGACGTGACGATACTTTATAAATTATAATTGAGATTTACTTCCTCATTTTTATATAAGAACAGTTTCTAACGGTTGTCTTTGTTTCATATCACCAAATCACATTATATTCGTCCATCGCTGGACGTAGGACTCCCAACATAAGGTTAGGATAGGCCATCTGTCGCTACCAGCTAATTTAGGAAGTCATACGGAGTACATTAAGAAATAACAAAATACTTTATCGACCCAACAAGAAAAATAATCTTTTCAGATACATGGTAGGTACGTGCAAGGGG
The DNA here is from genome assembly GCA_029255805.1 of Keiferia lycopersicella. NCBI lineage: Eukaryota > Metazoa > Arthropoda > Insecta > Lepidoptera > Gelechiidae > Keiferia > Keiferia lycopersicella. The sequence continues at coordinate 559,609 of JARACZ010000026.1, forward strand.
CACGAGAATCAATTACGAATATCATCCTTCTCCTTACCATATCCCGTTCTGTCGGAGTTGGCTACCTAAACTAGGGGATTTGACGTGGAACCAAGTTTTTACACAGTGCGACTGCCATCTAACCTCTGCAGCTCAAAGGCTAACCTGGCTCGGATTACGAATACCTAGGTGTATATTTCGCATCACCTCTGACCTGAAGTAACGTCTATAATTCAATCGCCATTTTGTAAAACATTGGCAGGCATATCATCAAATTTTATTACTGTAGCGACCTCTGGTGGCTACAACATGAAGCTCACTCAAGTGGTTCACAAGCATACAAGACGCAACAGGAGTTCTCAACATATCGAAGAGATGGCGCCACGTGACAGAACAATGGGCCTGAAACGCGGTATCGAAGTGTTCACCGCGCAACGCATATATACAACTTCTAATCCAACCCAGGTGGACCCGTCGGTCCCCTGGCCACAACACCCGGCCAGGCGGGTAGCTACCCTTTTCCCGACACCACCTGGATTCCTCCTGTCACCCGCCATATTACAATGCGGTAACTTGGCCCAATATTGCAATTTTGTAGGTTTGGTGTTCATGTTGCTATGGTTACGAGAGTCGACCCCTGACCTGCGCTTACGCAGCGACGGCGGAACGCTTTCATGCTTATTATGAGCCTGCTACGTAACTGGTTTACAAGTTTATCTAATAGAAAATCTAATTCTGAAATAAAATCCTGCCTGCGAAAGAAAATTATATATAAGTTTTCTAAAGCTAAGATGGCCTTACTGCTTATCATCCTACTAATTATAATACCTATGTCGTGTATTTTCCGGCGGGTGTCGTAGGGAACTCTAGAGTTTCGTGTGTTTTACAACTTTAAGCGACAGGTTGACACCTGGTCACAACAGTGACACAAGAATCATCTTAAAAGAGCCCTCAATACATGCCAAAAGTGGCGATGGCGGCAATATATTTGCGACCGTTGACACTCTGCCTACCACGCAAGGGATAATGGCGTGATATGTGTATGTATGTAAGTATGTATAGTAATACCTGAGAGACAGAAAGACAGTAACTACTTATTTTAGTTTTATTTATGCCAGAAATCAAAACTTCTTGTTTTAAAATGGGGTCACATATTCTGATAATTTATAGAAGAAGTCATTGACCCAATAAAATATCCATAAAACTTTGCATGCAGTCTAGATTACATCATTGAAACATGTTTTTATGACATCTTTTTCTTTTTCTGCATTTATTATACCTACTTCTTATTTTTATTGCGTAAACTGATAGATAAACATGAATATTGATTATCCTTTTTGATAGCTAATTCACAGAGCCTTGTTAATTGTGAAAGTAAATAATAAACAACATTTTAATACCAATTACTACCAATGAGGTAATGAGCCCTGTAAATAGCCTATGTTAACTGTTGGTCATTCAGATTCATTGATTGAAAAATTACAGACCGTGTTCAGCTATTGAGAAAAGAGTATAGTAATATAGGTATAGAATTGATTCGCAATTTATTTATAATCTACACAGACAACAAAACTTTGAATCGGATCCACAGTTTGAATACTGTCTGATAAAACTAAATAGACATTGGTAACAGTTTGAAAAAACTACGGACCGTGTTTCCAGGTCTGAACCAACCATTGTAACTAAACATTGTTCCTTTGCCTACTCTGGAAAGGATGACTACATGATGATGGGTATGTGTATCTGACAGATGATGCCATAAACTTGGCGACAGAAAAAATATTCCTCAGAACTCTGAAATGTAAAATCCGTGAACCATACCGGAGCCACTTTCCCTTTCGAGCCCTGCAAAAGCAGCATTCCGACCAATAGCTGTCCGAACGAAGTGACAGGCGCGGCGAAGGGCCGAAAGCGCCGAAATGCCAGCATCGTGCGCCCGCGCCGGTAATACTGCCAGTTGCCAGTCGTACCTACGATCACGGATCCTGATTACTTAGTAGCGAATTGTAATCCCTATTTTGAAGCTTTATTGTGAATTCGCTTAAATATAAGACTATGCCTACGTAAAAGATGCCCTTTTGGACGTAGGAAAATTTTCCACCTGCTGCTGGAAGTTGGAACAAGCATCCGTTACAGTGCGCCTGCAGAGGTCCCTGAGGAAGGTCTCCTTACAGGAGTTTAAGTAAACGGTGCTTTGCCCAATCACACCACTTCATATCTGTGCACTACTGGTTGACGTAGGCCTCCCGCACGGTACACTTTTAAAGCACCTACAATATCCCATTTTCGCAATTTCAAGCAACCGCTTTTTTTAAGTACAACTTTTTTAGCTTTCCTCATCACTACAAGTCAAACATGGAGACCCACGAATCGATGAATCATATTCTTTCTCAACCGCTGAGATCGTGTCTCTGCCAAATGTCGCGGTGCTGGGCGTGAACGTGAGAACATCATAAAACTGATGGATGACCTGTCCGCAGCCACTAAATGTAGCATACTTCATTCGCTCAGATAGTGTCACGACCAGCGTAACTCGACCGTCATGCTCGATACACGGACTTACAAGCGCGCTGATAGTTACGCTGGTTGAGACACCATCTGAACGAATGAGCTATAATGGATGCTAATGGTTCCAAAGTGAACCATATCATATGCAAGTGTTTGTTTGCAAAAAAAGCAAAGTGTTATTCATTCTAAAAAAGGATTGCGCATTTTACTGCATTATTTTTTATGAAAAATTAGTAGAGACATTTAGAAAATGCATTAAAGCGATGAGTACCTACTAGCCTACTTCCTGTGGTTTGTTATGGAGTACGGGCCAGCGATGTGTGCAAATAGCAATAAAAGGTCAGTTTTAGGGTTTTTTTCTGCTGCTGTCCCATGCATGAAGGGGTTTTTCTTGATAATGAAAAATTGCAACTTTTACCTAACACCATTCCTTATTTTTTACATGCAATGAAATAGGGTTCCCTACTTTGGAGGGTACGCTCTCTGTCCCGGTGGCTGTCAATGATTACTTAGACGGCGGTCGTAAGTTGTAACCAAGTCAGAAGCCTGCGAGTTGCAGGCGGTTAAATAACTCTGACACCAGGTTTCATCGGGTCGTTTTACGACTCGGTGTCCCACATGAAAAGAGAGAGAGAGAGCACACAATTAAATTCATATTGACAAATCCGTCCATCCGTTAGACGATTACGACGAATGACGCAAAATTCGATCAACAAATCATTGTAACCAAATCCCTCATTTCCTGTCTTGCACTGCACTTGCAATAATTACAAATACCGGAGAAGTTTCGAGTCTACTGCTTTCTGCAACTTAAATGATGAAACAAATTGGCACTGCGAAACTAAGATCGATAACAGTTCAGCGGTTATATCACAAGATGGATCCGACAGATTGCGGCTAAATTTGGTAATTTTAGTTGAATAACATTTGTTTGAAAGATCTATTTCGAACTGGCTGTTGATATTGGAATAGGGTAGATGTACCAGTCCCAAACCATGTTTTGCTCCAATTAACAATATTAAACCATAAGTTATTTTTATTGAAATATGTTTATACATCACGTTTTATGCCACGCCGTTTCACCCGCGACAGTATATTCCGTGCGAAAAGATATTTTATAAATATAAGAATATGTCACTCCCCAGTCAATTAATTCTAAATTTTCTCTCATAATCCAAAAACTACACACACAAAATATAAAACAGAATCGCGACGGCAAGAAATAAGAACAAACAAACACGATCTCTATAATAACATTAAAAGATTCATGCTAATACCTGATTTGCGATCGGTACGGCTACCCTAGTTGAATATTTTTTTAAAGATCTATTTCGAAGTAGCCTTTGCAATTGAAATACCTAGTAATAATATAGACATTTAGTGTAAAGACTTCTATTGATATCGAAACAAGAAGCCACTAGTGTAATAGACAATGCCTTTCGCAAGATTACCGCCTAATAGTAGCGTTTATCACTATTACGGCAATCGTATTGCCTTAAAAAGAAGTTGGTATTAGTACACTTAACACACTTTTACGTAGAAAACACTTAACACACTTTTAAATAGAAAATACTTTAGTAATTAAGTATGATTTCTGATAGATTACTCAATCAGACATATAGTAGGGTACCGTTACCTACAGACTTTTGAAGTTAGACTTTAGACTTATATTCGTTTTTGGAGATGAAATGCTTTCTGGCCCAACATGCTTTTTCTGCACAGTCATTCGGGACACCAAGTCAACGTACGACCCGAAGAACTCTGCTGTCAGTGATTTTCAACTGCATCCTGATTTACGGGTCGTAAAAATCTTCTAATATGGATGCCAAACGAATGATTATAGTTAGGTGGCCGACTTCAAATATTTAGGTTGTAGTTACTACAAAATAAACGGCTCAAGATGTTCAACGCATTTTGCTTTAGCTCCATAATCTGGGACCCTTGGAGTACTGCTGGAATAGTACATTGTATACGCGGTAAGAAAGGAAAAGATTTATAGCGAGAGTGTGGTTCGACCCTCAATATACACTAGCTTGTAATCGGTTCCTTACTTACTGCGTGTACCATGTTTATTATACTAGACCTACATAGAAAATACCAGATATCATGATTTGTCAGACCATCGGAAAAAAGAAAGGTAAATGAAGTATTCAAGCGAGTTCAGTTTCTATAGATATTATGAAAATCGTTCCAAAAGGCAGCGTAGCGCTACTAATGCTGATAACCGTAAATCCATAGTAGGTAGCTAATTAGGTTAACAAGCACTTATAATTAGCATAGACAACTCTGTCTGCTCTACGGTAAATTGAACCTTATTTAGTTAGAAATGTCGAAACTTTAATTAAATCCCGCATCTAACGCACGACGCTGCGCATTTTAAACGCATTCGTAACGCATGCGTCTGTCAGATGTAAAGAAATTTCAAATGCTTCTAAAAACTGACGTTCACACAGCACCAACTGATGAACTTGCGTTGTTTGACGGATGCTTCCGTTGACGCAGGTTAATGCATTGAAAGGATTTTAGCCGTGGGAAAGAAAATGTTTTGACAATTATTGTGAGAATATGTATTTACAGAAAACGTTAGTAGACACTGATACTCGTAACTGAAAGGAAGCAAGCGTTATGCTTCCCTCCTCGTGAGAACTGTTCAATGTTGAGAAAGTGTAGGTAGATTCGTAGGTCGTGGGACTCGATAGGATCATTAGTCAGCCAGGCCAAGCAAACCAATAGACAGGCAAATTGTATAATGGCTGTTTAGGTTCTTATTGCCGTGTGATGCGGGCTTTGGGATCTTCATTTTTACCAGTGGATGTTGTAAAGGTATGGAGAAAGGACTGTAACAATGGTAGAGATTGCCACAAATACGTAGCACTAGGATCACAACTCGTCTATCAAATGAATATGGCATAAAAACTTTAAAATCGAAGGCCCATGTCCAGCAGTGGACTGTTGTGGCTATAGTTGATGAACGGACTTCCAATTGGTAACTGCGCTGTTAATGTTACCGCTCGATATTGTTCCCGCGTGAGAATTGGCATAAAAACTTTAACAGCGAAGCCATGTCCAGCAGTGGACTGTTGTAGCTGATGATGATGTCGATAAAACTTCCAATACGCTGTTACCGGTAGAAATTGTTTCCTCGTGAGAATCGGTAAATGTTAAGAAAGTGTAGGCAGATCGTGGGACCAGGCTGAATCATTAGTCAGCTAGATAGATAGACGGGCAAATCGTTAATGTAACTAGGTACTTATTAGCTTTACCAACTACATTTATCTAGCGGTCTGAACTTACGTTTGAATTTCGTTATAAAGAAGTTGACCAACAAAAAAAGTTTTACAAGCTAGCCTTGTGTGAGTTTTGGCTTTACTAGAAGTCTGAAAAAATCTTGCTTTGTTTCGTGGAAAAACTGTTGTCGGCTAATCATCGCTTGTTACTGAATGATATATACGTATACATCCATATATCACGCCTTTATCCCTTGCGGGGTATGCAGAGCGTTAACGGCCGCAAGAATACGGCCGCTATCGCCACGTGTGACATTTTTGAGTATTGTTTTCCAAGGTTGTTTCAGAAAACATGTGTATCACTATAGTGACAGATTGTCAGCCTGTCGCCTAAAAATTGTAATACTCTCGAGTTCCTTAGTCGCCTCTTACGACACCCGCAGGAAGAACGTGGGGTGATGCTATTCTAAGCCGGCATCACACGGCAATACGTTTACATCAACTTACTTTTGAATGTCGTTATAGTGAAGTTAACATTCAGTTGTCATTTTATCAGTTTGTAAAATAATTGTTTAGTTTAGTTGCATTTGCAAGCTAAAATAACTACATCTCTGCAAGTGAAATTAAATTATAAGTTTTTTCCTTGTTTCGGTGGGCACATTGCCACCTATAATTACATAGATTCAAACAAAAATGATATACAAACAATTAACATACCTAAACAAGCAAATCTGTGTACAATCTTTACAGTTTGTAGTTGCTTTACAATATTAGATTACTTATAGATACGTAAGCGAGAACTGTTTTAGAGAGAAAGTAAAAATTTCAACCATTGAATGAAGAACAGAAGACGAAGAGTTTACACCACATTTCCGGATGGTATCAAGAGGACGCCCTCGGATCCTGTAGATGATACTATCACCCTGCAAAAGCTACCACCCGGCGCAGCAACACTGGAAACTAACTACTGACACTGGCGAATTCACAATGAAAATGCCACTAAACCAGAAATGGGATCTAGCCCGTTTTCAAGTTGGCGCTCAGTTAAACTAAAAAAGTTCTAAGAAAATGTGTTTCGTCTAGTTAAGTAACAATATAAATAACTCATTATGTCAAAATTGCAACCTAAAGCAGCGCCATCTTGTATGACATCATAAACTAGCTGGAGATCTGTCAAATACAGACAGATAGAAAAGTTCCCATTGAATTGAAATGAGAAAGTAAAAGCATAATATTTTGTTCCAGTGTATAATCTACCTCTCATAGGGCATGGTTACGTGACTTTTTCGTAACACTCTGTACCTGATTATACTTGAATCGACCTGTATGTCGCATAACACGGAAGAGTCGTGGTCGTGCCTCTATCGTGATCTATAGGTCTATAGATCTCGCCCATTTGTCGATCATCGATCAACGATCGATCATGGATCGACAATGGGCGTAGTCGGTCTTCGCGTAGTCTGTCCGTCATTTGCCAAGTTGTGGTTTTGGCTGTCATTTAACTGTCATTGTCAGACAAATACTGCAAATAGAGCAACATCTTATTGTGTAAGATTTGGCACTGATTCTGCTAAACAGTTCCATAGCAAATTCTTTGTTACCTAGTATTTTTTTTAAGAACTTAGTGGCCCGCCCAGCGGCTGCGGCCGCTGCAACTCGTTTTCCCGTGGAAATAAGATGTTTTTCCGGCAAGTGTTATACATAAAAACCTTCCTCTTGAATCATTCTATCTATTAAAAAACCCCGCATCAAAATCCGTTGAGTATTGTAAAGATTTAACCAAACATACTTAAAGACAGACGCGAAAAGTGACTTTGCTTTATACTATGTAGTGATATAAAAGAGGCAAAAAATCTAGAGCTGTCAATAGTTCTAAAATTACTCATTTACGAACGGGACCGGGCACATTTATTAATAGAAAACTAAGATGTTTTCTCCAAGGACAAATAAATTCCTTCCCCTGCAGTATTTTTAACCCAATGTTTACTATTTTGTAGAAATTTCTAGGAGTAATTTCGAAATCTTGGTGGTTTAATCAAACATATTAAATGTTTTTTAGAAAGTTAATGCAAACAACACAACTGAAATAGACAGCTCCTATCGGTAATGTGATTTTTTCCACTTGTTACGTATGTAACAAAAAGTAAACTTTTTCACTCAGTACTTTTTTGAGTCCTAGTTTGGAGTCGACCAAACATTATCAGGCAGAGTTTTAGACCTACTACTTATCGTAATTAAGTCAGTGACAAAAACAGTCATAACATGTTTGAGAAATGTCCGTCAGACAGAATCAAGCCCGTGTCTAATGCGTTATGAACAAACATAAACTTTGACCCTAATTGTTGTACAATGTTTTCTAGTTCATACGCTTTGTTCAAGCATATGAAAGCATCAAAGTAACGGAGCAATTTATGACCAAGATTGATGTATGACTGTTAGGGAAGTAGTAATGCCCAATAATATCGATGTAATAATAAAAGGTGTAACAATATTTGCTGCAAATATTTAAAGATGTCAACAAGTCCATGAAACTGAACAATTTTGACAAATAAATATGAAAAACATAGGCCGAAATATGAAAAAAAAATGAGGACCTCCCATTTTCCCATACAAAATGTAGCAGCCGCACAAGTCAACTTGTGTATCAGAAACCAGAGTCACATATTATTTGATCTATGTTACTAAACGAAAGCTGTTTAGTTTCATGGACTACTTACCCCTTCAAATATTTGCAGTTGAATTTTTTACCTGCTAAACACATATCTGAGTCTAAGGCCGACTTATCAATATGTACATCGAAAATCAACTGAACTAGATATTTATCGATATCGGTATACCGATAGTTGGATTTTTGAATCCCTAATTACGATGTATGACATGTTAGTAAGGCACGTATTAATAATCTACTTGGAAGACTGATAGAGCACACATTAATTGCAGCTTACCTGCTAATTGACCTATAAAGTTAATTACTTAGTTTAGTCGGGCATGCACTTAATAAGTTTGGAAGAGGTATTTAGAGAGAAGCACTTGTATGTTTTTATGTAATCTATACATAAAAATGTATCTTTGGATGTATGATTATGCCGTGTGATGCCGGCTTACAATAGCATCACCCCACATCCTTCCCGCGGGTGTCGTAAGAGGCGATTAAGGGACTTGAGAGTATCGGTGTATTACAATTTCTAGGCGACAGGCTGACAACCTGTCACTATAGTGATACACATGTTTTCTGACTCAACCTTGGAAAACAATCCTCAAAAAATGTCAGACGTGGCGATAGTGACCGTATTATTACGGCCGTTAACGCTCTGCCTACCCCGCAAGGGATAAAGGCGTGATATATGTATGTATGTATGTTGTATGTACTGGATAGATGATGTAATATTTCTTTCACTGATAGATACCTAGATATATTATCAAGGTAAGTATCCAACCGGTCTCCATTTGGCGGGACGGCAACAGACAACGTTACGCTTGCCGAGTCGTATCCTAATTAAATTCAGCTGCACATTACAAGATAATATAAAATTCTGCAATAATTCACCAACGCCGTGCCGTGTGATGCCGGCTTAGAATAGCATCACCCCACATCCTTCCCGTGGGTGTCGTAAGAGGCGACTAAGGGACTCGAGAGTATTGGTGTATTACAATTTCTAGGCGACAGGCTGACAACCTGTCACTATAGTGAAACACATGTTTACCGAAACAACCTTAGAAAACAATACTCAAAAATGTCAGACGTGGCGATAGCGACCGTATTCTTACGGCTGTTAACGCTCTGCCTACCCCGCAAGGGATAAAGGCGTGATATATGTATGTATGTATTCACCAACCAAAATAAAAACCTTGCTAAAAAGGGCACAGGATTTGAACGTGTGACCTTGGTTGCAAGCGATGATACTCATTTTCCAACGATGCGACCGCAACCACACTTGCAACGGTGAAATTGAGCAAGTCATATTTCTTAAATTGCACTTAGCACGTCAAACTTGGTTCAGTTTATGTTTATTAATAACTAGCAGCCCGCCCAGCGGATCCGCCCGCAGTAACAAATTTCCCGCAGGAATTAGTTATTTTCCCTGCAAGTAATATACATAAAAAAATCCGCTTGAATGACTCTATCTATTAAACAAAAAAACAAAAGATTTAAGCAAACATACATACATACATACATAGCTTTATACTATGTAGTGCTAAAACTTGGAAAAGTTTGCGGTGTCTATGACAGACAAACCCTGAAACACAAAGATCGATTTTCGAAAGATCATTTGACGTGTATGAATTGAGTTTAAAACTTTTGGGTTTCTTCCAAATAACACATCACATTAGAAAAAAAATAGAATTGGTTCAAAATTGGTGATATGTGCGAAAATGTTGCGAATGTGTATAGTGAATAACATTTGACGCCATCACTACCAATTACATCACTTATGCATTACTCAAAAAATTATTACCAAAACATTTTACTCTAGACCACATTTTCAAAAAACTTATTAACCTATCTACGCCATAGCTTGCGGCGCCACTTAGCCTACCGAATCCTGCGCTTGCGCAACGGTCGTGACTAGGCGGCGGTAATTAGCCGCGCCGTCTAATTGTCCACTCCTGACAAAACACACCTATTCAATTATGCTGAATAACAACATACACCTGTCAACCGTTCATGAATGACGTTTTGAAGAAAACGCATCAAGGAATATTCACCATTCATATACAGTTTAGATTTAAAAGGAATAAAGTAGACGGAAACTTCTTTTGTTGTCATTTGAAGCCTGAAACTAATGCATGCATGGATTTAACTCCTATCATAGTATGGACGTACACAATTTGCCCTATCCCCAATTAATACTATACACATACGAATCACGAGTCCCTACTAAGTACACACTCACATTATCTATTTAAAAACATTGATTGGTAGAGAAGACAGCTTTCTCTATTTTGATACAAATCAAGATGTCAAGTAGATACATGATATTTATTTAAGACATGCTTTAGTGTTAAGGTTGTAAGCTATAATTTGATTGCGAGTTGGGGCTATTTATTTTCTGGCATCAGTTTGTTTCCCTCTAGAGTTACTTCTACCATATTTTCGTATCAAAACTTTGCATACAATTTGTTGCTTGAAAGAAAGATACTTTGGTAGAAAGTTATTTGTAAAACTTGCTATTCATCAAATGATAGAGTCAAGTCATTAAAGTTTCTTTCAATTATTTCAATACAACCCACTTTAGCTAGTGAAATCTGATGATGACAAGTATAATTTCACGTAACATAACAAACATAACAAAATTCTTTATTGCACATCAAAAGTAACATCATGTAGAAAACACAAGTAAAGGAAACAGTACAACAAGGCGACCTTAATGCTAGGTAGCATTCCTTACCAGGCAACCTTAGCACGTAATAATACATCATAGAAAAATGCACATCCCCCTGAGTAGGTATTGTCATCATCATCATTATTGGACTTAAACGTCTGTGAAAGACGATATAATTAGTGTCTGAGGCAATTATGGAAAACGCAGGGTTGCCATGGACTTGCACCACTCCCTGGCTGACTCCTCAGGAACGACGAGGTAGGGAGAAATTGGTATTCTTTAAATTCTAGAAAAAGCATACGGTGGGTGGGGGGGATGTACCGAACCACCAATTTTCCCGAAAACGCTAAAACTCACCAAGTGATTCTAAACAACTTTTATCAACGAAAAAAAGTCGACGCAGGCCTATTAAAAAAACTACTTCCCATAAAAAAATGTAAACTGACTTCCGCAGTTTTTATATCCTCTTCGATTAAATATTAAAACCGTGATGATTTTAGTATATTGATAGGTAGACTATGTATTGTTCCAATAATAACTACGAGGTGCTATATTTATGATATTGACCCCGGAAATTCTCAACCTTTTAATAAGTAACTCTAGGGTGAAGCATACATAATAATAGCTTTAATAATATTATGTTCTCATAATTAGAAAAAAAAACGATTTAACCTCAAGTGTTGTATGTCTATTTATTACCTTTAGGCACCTAGCTACCTACCTACTTCGAAGGTGTAAAAAAATTACCTACCAGAATTAAATAAAATACCTTGTATTTCAGCAATTTCAAATCCTGAATACAAATCTTAGTAAAAAAGAGATAGGTTGTGTATAAGATATGACAGAAAATCAAAAGTGTGTTAAATTAAAATATTTCTGATGTCATACATATTTAAACATTGAACCATATGTAACTGAATATTCATAATATGACATTTTGCACAACAATTCGACTGTTTGCCTTTAATCAATATACTTCAATTTTTGGCGTTAAATATTACATAGCATATCAATAACATGCACTTAAACAGCTACTGGTGAACAAAATACTATCTATAGTACGTATAAGTAAAAACAGTTAGTATTAGGTAGTATGTATTTCTACATCAAATTCTTTTTTGTTCGTGTGGGACACAAAATTACTTAAACTAAACAACCGCAGACTCGCCACTTCGCTCTTCTTAGGGAATGTTGCTAAATTTCGTGAGAATGTTTAATTACTTTGAATTTTCAATTCGGTCCTGCGTCAATGTCGGTTTTAAGTGGGCAATATGAAAACTTTTTTGCATCTGACAGACGCATGTGTTACGCATGCGCAGCAATGTACTTCAAGTGTGAGAACCGAGTTAAAGTGCATATTATTTGTGTTTTGAATAACTTGAAAAACATGAAAAGGTCAATTTTGAATAACAATTTATGTTTTTTTGACCTCCTCACCGATCAGATCGATTTCAATTAACCAACATATCTATCAACAGTATCTCATAGGTATTCAAATAATATCCGACCTTCGTGTCTTCACGCGATAAACTAACAATTACTAACACAAAATTGCACGAGCAGCCTGATGCGCGGGTCAAGGTTCGATTCCCGGGTCACGCAATTAAACGGTAATTAATTAAGTACACACATGCATGAGTCTTTTGTGTGTTTAGATTTTTTTACTCTGTCTTTTTTTGTTTAAAAAGCATCAATCAATCATCCTACTGGTCATTTACATCCTAGTTACATAAAAAGCATGGTTCAAAAGTTACATACATACATACATATATCACGCCTTTATCCCTTGCGGGGTAGGCAGAGCGTTAACAGCCGTAAGAATACGGTCGCTATCGCCACGTCTGACATTTTTGAGTATTGTTTTCTAAGGTTGTTTCGGAAAACATGTGTATCACTATAGTAACAGGTTGTCAGCCTGTCGCCTAAAAATTGTAATACACCAATACTCTCGAGTCCCTTAGTCGCCTCTTACGACACCCACGGGAAGGATGTGGGGTGATGCTATTCTAAGCCGGCATCACACGTCTTTCTAAGCCGGCATCACACGTCTTCAAAAGTTTGTTGCACATTAATTAATCTGAAAAATGTATGTATGTATGTAAACAGTTAAACACTTTATTGTCATCATCATCACTCTCCTTGCCTTATCCCGTTCTCTGTAAACAATTTATTGTACCACAAAATAAACAAGTACAAAATGAAATGAAATATGTATTACGCAAAGGCGGTTTTTTTTTAAACATATGTTTGTAGTGACAGGTTGTCATCATGTCACCTATAGTTGTAACACACATGAAGCCCTCGATCGAGTCCCCTCTAACGACAACCACGGGAAAGAAATGGGGTGATGCTATTCCGGCATTACATGGCCTTATACATACATACACAAATCACGCCCTTATCCCATCCGTGGTAGCCAGAGCGTAACAAACGTAAAATTACGGTCGTTATCGCCACGTCTGGCAAGTATGGTACATGTAGGTAGTCAGCCTGTCGCCTAAAATTGTAATACAAATGAAACCCTCGAGTCCCTTAGTCGCCTCTCACAACACCCATGGAAAAGAAATGCCGGCATCACACGGCCTTGCAATAAGCATAAAATTTTAAAGCCAGTTTATTTATTTCTCTGTACGAACAATAATTTATTTGATATTGTTGTTTTTGCTCATCACGCGTAAGTTTCCGTGTTGTTTTATTAAGTAGGATTATTATTATTTAATAAGGTAATTATTATTAGCTTTGAAAGACATTCCAAGTTCATAATTCGTTACGGTTGTAGATAGATGTGTTTTATAATTTAGTAAAATTTAATATCTAGGAAATAAATAGATAATAGCAAAAGGTACGTACGACTATAAACAACAAAAAATACCAATTAGTCTCATAATAATTTTAGTAAGCAGTGAAACATCGTATCTGTGCCTCGTTTTTCGATACTACAGGCTACAATTTTACAGGTGAAATTCGATATACATAGCGTAGCGGGTCAAGAATCCTGATTTTATAATGTCCCACCGGCTACGCAATGTACATCGAATTTCACCAGTAGAATTGTAGCCTGTAGCTTCATTGCATAGGCCACTGGTAATATTATAGGCACTTACTAACTGTCGTATCAGAAACTGCTCCAACGATTTTCATGAAAATTTGTGTATATGGGGATTCGGGGGTGATAAATTGATCTAGCTAAAGGTTTTAGTTTTCAATTTTTTTACCACTTTAAACTGAAGGACAATGCTCGGTCAACCAGAGCCCCGTTTTTCGAAACTACAGGCTACAATTCTACAGGTGAAATTATATGTACATTGCGTAACGGGTCAAAAATCCAGGTTTTATAATGTCTCATCGGCTACGCAATCTAGACTGAATTTCACCTGTAGAGTTGTAGCCTGTAGCATGCCTGTAGGTTCGTTGCATTGGGCACAGGTATTGATTTGTTAATGTTTCACAGACTTTAAACATAGCCCAGCGAAACAGTCAAGTCAATATCTCCATAAAATACACCTAACCATAAAACAAAATAACTTTACAAACTTCTAAGCCTTACAACTTTACTATGCCGCACAAATCTCAAGGAATATTTTACCAAAACTAAGTAAACAACATCCATTGACGGCCTACCTTTGACATAACTCGATAACTGTAGAAGAGAGCAGGCAATGTATTGTAAAATGAGCAAAATGTCGCGGTTTCTCTGCGTATGCGCATCCCACGGCGTGACCTAGATGGAAGTATTGTGCTGGTGTTGTATGAATGCAATGTACAGAATACTTACCTACTTGTACTTCTGTTGTTTGTCCTTTGACTCGTGTGACATGGTTGAATGTGTTTGCCGTTTGTTTCGTGCCAAAAACAATTTAGTTTCTATTTTGGTACATACATACATAAATCACGCCTTCATCCCTTACGGGGTTGGCAGAGCATTAACGGCCGTAAAAATACGATCGCTATCGCCACGTCTGACAAATTATAGAGGGCCGTTTGAGATAATTTGTGTATCAATATAGTGACAGACTGTCAGCCTGTCGCCTAAAAGGTGTAATACACCTGAAACCCTCAAGTCCCTCAATCGGCTCTTACGACACCCACTGGTAGGAAATGGGGTGATGCGTTTCTATGCCGGCATCTGTTTTGGTAGTGGTTCTAAATCGACCGTGTGATGCCGGCTTCGAATACCATCACCCATTTTCTCTTCCGTGGGTGTCGTAAGAGGTGACTAAGGGACTCGAGGGTCTTAAACGACAGGATGACAACTTGTCACTATAGTGATACAATTTTTTCTGAAACGACTCCTAAATCATTGTCAGACGTGACAATAGCGTCCGTGTTTTTTTAATAGCCGCTCTCTGCCTCCCACGCAAGGGATAAAAGCGTGATTGATATATGTTTGTGTATGATTCATAACGTAAAACATACACATACACATATCACGCCTATATCCCTGGCGGGGTAGGCAGAGCGTCGACGACCGTAAAATTACGGTCGTTATCGCCACGTCTGACAAATGTTTGAGGGTCGTTTCAGATAAGCCGTGCATTACTATAGTGACAGGTTGTCAGCCTGTTGCCTAAAATTGCAATACACTTGAAACCCTCTAGTCCCTTAGTCGGTTTCTACGACACCCACGGGAGTGAAATCGGGTGATGCTATTCTAAGCCGGCATCACACGGCACGTAAAAATAACATTATAATGTTAAAATTGTGAAACTGAAATATGTTCCTCGACAATTTACGTCATTAATATTTTAACAGTGTTTGGAGTCCATTTTTATCTCGAAATCAACATTGAACAACTTATTGAATATTTATGATTTTGTATGTTTGATATGTTAATAAGACTATTGCGTCAATGAATACTAAATTCTTACGTGAAACCATTGGTTTTATCACTAAATTCAAAATGCAATGATAGAACGTTATAGGAGCTCTATTTTCAAATCTTGCATGCGGTAATCAAACGTTCTACTACAAAGCCATTCACACATTACTCTCATAAATTCACACGTACCTACCCTCGATATTATAAAATCGAGTAGAAATTTAAATAGGTGTGTGTTTTTAGGCCAGACTCAGAGAAGACAGAATCTAATTAGGTACGGCTTTCTAGAAATTAAGATAATAACAGTAAGGAATGAATAACTAATAATAAAAAATATTACTATTATTAGCCACTGTCGATTACTCAAAAAAAATTACCTAATTTAAATATAATTACCCAAAAAAGAGCGTCCAGCCAGAACCCTAATGGGATGTTCAACCCAAAACGCTGGGCGCGCGGATATTTTAGGCCCGCATTTATAAACCGCACTCAATTTTGAGATGGATCTTGAGTGCAACTTTGAGATGATGTTAGTATTAACTGAGATTTGTCAAAATCGCTCTTGAGATCGATCTCAGAGTTGAGTGAAATTTATAAATACGGACCTTAGACATTGAGTTCGAGTTCACTTGCCTGTTAACAAGTCCTCTTCTTTTCGTCTGGGACACCTCCTCATCCAAGAAATTACTTAACTAGTTAAGTTCTTTATTAACTTTATTCACCCATTGTTACCTGTAATGAAAAAAAGATAATTAGTATTGCATTAGTAAAGACCAAAAAGAACGGTAAAAAGTTCAAAGATTTCTATGTTAAGCAAGATTAAGTAGATTGCTTGCTTTGATTTGCATGACAGTCAGCAAAATAACGCAACGTTCTCGGATGAACAAGCATAATTAGGTAATTATTAAACCAAAAACACACTCACAGACATAATCACGCATTTATCACTTGCGGGGTAGGAAAAGTTTAAACGGCCATAAGAATACGGTCAAGTCTGACAAATATTGAGGACCGTTTCAGATTATTCGTGTATCACATAAACCTTTCTCATATTTCGACCTAGTTCCTTGGGGAAAGTTGTTCAGTTTCATGGTTCACCCCTAAAAAGATCCCTGTATTATCAGCCTACCCCCTAAAATTATAATAGGTACATATTACACCTGCGGAAAGAAAGGGGTTATATTATTCTAAGCTGGCATCAGACGGCGATCTGAAATCTTTTACAATTCCTTTGCAATGTCGTCGAGATATACACGCTCGAATCTGTCTCGAAGTGAGAGCATTCTCTCTCCGGAAACCCGTGTCGAATGTTATGTATTACTTCATAAGTTTCACACTATTGTCATCGACTCTCCACGACGAGCTCGACGTACAAACCGGTCGGCTAAGACGGTGTAAGGGGGTTATGTTATGTCTGCTCTCACGAGAAACGTGAAAGACTTTTCAAACGTCTTAGTAATTATGCAATATACCAAGAATAGAGACAAAAGCTTAAAGTTATGTCTGTAAAATGACAACTTTAGAAGTCAGTAGAGAGAGTAGAATTGACTAATACTCGAATGGCAAAGTATGATAACCTAGCTAGATAGACAGTGGTCGCTACACAAACATATCATAGGCCTGCTTCTAGTAACAGTAAAACTCTGACACCAGGGTTTATCAGGTCGTTGGAGGACTCGATGTTCTACACGAAAAGAGACGAAGGCAAATAAGGGATAAATGCAGTGGCCTGCTGTACCTGTTGAGGGTGATGGATGATGTCATGTCATGATAGACGTTCTAAAACACCGGCGCTACATCTTTAATAAACTATAATTCTTCTTACATTGTTTCTGCTATTTCAAATCTACTGATTAAACTAAAAATACAATGCAACTGGGAAGAAATATCAAACAATTCAATTGACAAACAAATGTATCGCGGTAAGAACGCCGCTCCAAATATTATGGCTCAGAGTCTGTGACCGCGAAAGTTTAAAACAGTTCACTGCAACTGCACTTTCTCCGGGCCACAAATTAATCCACCAATCGCATTGTTCAACGGTTTCCCAATCACATCAATCAGTATCAAAACAAAAGGTAAATAAACAATCGGTCGGCGCAAGCGCAGCGCCCGATCTCCGCCGAGAGCGGCCGAAGTCGCACGAACGTAAACACGAACTTTCTCCGCGGAAAGTAAAAGTCGACGGTCGGGTTTCGAGTAATGTGGTATTGATATACTACTGTATATGGCACTAGTCTCGATTCGATTAACGCTAACTAATACACTACATTCATGTAGAAGGAGCGTAAGATGTATGCCAGAAGTGGAAGGATATAGTCTCTGCCTACCCCACGAGAAAGAGGCGTGATTTATGTATGTATGTGTATGTAAAAGTTATTACAGTTCACATGTGGCGATATTCGCTTAGAAAAGCATCACTCTATTTCTTACCCGCGAGTGTCGTACGAGACGATCAAGGGACTGAAAGGTTTCATGTGTAGGTACCTACTGCAATTTTAAGTGACATGCTGACAACCTGTTACTATAGATAAGATAGTGGTACACAAAATCTATGACTACAAATATTTTGTCAGACACATAAAATCTTGTAGTCCCTTTAGTCGCCTTTCACGACGCCCACGATAAGAAATGCTATTCTAAGTTGTCATCACGCGGTAATGCTATTTTTAGTGAGCGATATTAGACAGCAACGCAGAATCGAGTCTATTATGGTGGTACTAAAATGTCAAATCACTCGGTTAGGAAATGTTAGATCGGATGTGATATGTCAGTCGGAAATGCGAACTGAACGTGGTTTAGAAACTTGCTAGGAAACGGTCACATCCTGGACCATTCACACAGCGCCATCTAGCACCAAACTAAGCAAGGCTTGTACAGTGAAACCTAGATTAATACAAATTATACATAGAAAACAGCGTTAAGAAATCGAAAGAAATGTAGCGTCGGCCAGCGCTTGAACAATTTGTTTCATCACGAAGTTTTTCCTTCACCGTAAGAGCAGTCAGTAAATGTACGCGAGTGAAAACACATTAATACATGGCGGGGATCGAACTCGGGTCTCGCGATTGTAAGATCAGTGTCCTAACCACTTGGTCACCAACGCTCTAAATAGGTTTGTAGGTACATAGATTGACAGTATTGAGCTATTGGCTGTAGAATGTAGAGAATGTAGAACGTGATCTGCGCCCGCGCTGGCAAATAACCAGCGGATAGATTTATTAGCTAAACTGCACATAGTTTCAACTAGCAGCCATAGGTAATAGGTCTATTGGAATTTCGAGATTAAGTACCTGCTGTGGGCAGTATAGTGCACCTAACTAATCTAATAGACAATAGTCAGACTGTCTAGTGACCAGATACTAGTTTAACCTGTCTATTCAAGTAGCTAGACGATCAAAATTTAAAGTGACAATTGGTAGTATATAAGATTACATTTAATTAAGTAGGTCCTAACTAATATTTTATTCTAATAAAACTGAACAACTTTCGTCAGACTTTTTTTCGAAATATGAAAAAGATCTCCCATTCAAAGCCGGCTTTTTTCATATTTCGAAAAAAACCTAACAGAAGTTGTTTAGGTTTATAAGAAGAACCTTAACGCTACCTATATAAAAACCGAATCAAACAACACAAAGTGATTTTTGAGGACTAGAAGAAGGCATGATATAGTTTATCATACATAAAACTTTTGCAGACTCTATTGTGCAGCTCAATAAGGAGTGTCTTAGTTTTGCTGAAAATGTTTAAAATATTATTTTAAGAACGTTATTTTATTTTTAAGTTTATCTGGTATTGTTATTAATTATTTAGTTTTCCAGTGCATAGGCCTAAGCTGTAATGCTGTGAAATTTATTTTCAAATAAATATAAATATAACTTTTCCTATACTTAGCGCATTAACGTTTACCGATAACGAAGACGTTTTTATCGACAAACTATACAGTTTCCTTAAACCTTTATCAAGTCAGTACAAAAGAATTTTAGTAGGAGGCCGGCATGCGGATTCCTGTCAAACCAGATAGTGGTGCCGATTCTAGTATACTCTTTCCTTAACAAATTTTAAGACCTGGCCGGCTACGGGCCACATGGTAGATATTTCCTTGTAAAACGAACTCTCGCTCCGTTGATCCCGCCTATTGTTGACAAGAAGATCCCTCAGAACAGATTATTTTATTTATTTTTTTAAGCAAAATATCAATATAATCCTGAAACACTATTATTACCAGTTTACTAAACACGTAGGTGGCGATTTGTTGCAGTAGGCTAAACGCGGGAGTAGGCACAGAGCGAGTTGGCGAATCGCACCGGTGGTTGGCAGAAGGCGCAAGTTGGCATACCGCGCATACTCCAAAATATATTGCACTGACTTTAATTGCGTAACTAAGCGAGATAAAAGAGCACAGTCAAATTAGCGCAGGCATAAGCTGGTTGTAATTTTTCCTTATGTAAAGAGAGCGACGTCATCCAGCGAACAAGTTTCATAAGAATGTGTTTGGCAGAATCAGCACGATTGTACTTATAAAACACTGCCTTTACCTTTTAAATATTTACATTCCGACGTTTCCGAAACAAGTAAGTCCAGTTCTTGTTAAATTAAATTTATAAGAAAGCATAATAAGTAATGTACCTATTATATACCCGGTCGTTTAACCTTCGGATAGTTTAAGTTAAAACTGCCATAGTTTCTGAGTTAACTGTGGAATACGTAACTGCTCTATAACCTTTTTAGAAAAAGCTAATTCAAAATTTAGTCGAATAGACGATCGAAGCAACGCAAATGTTGAGGAACAAATAGAATTTCTCAACAGACGGAATGCATCGGTCCCCAAAATATCAAAAAATGCGGCTTTCTAACTGAACTAAGTAAAAATCTAACAAACTCGACACTGAAAAAATCACGATAAAAACGTGATAAAATGCCATAAAACTGAAACTGAGCAAAATGATTGGCGTTTTTGTTAACAACCTGTGCAGATACCAAATTCAACGACAGATCATTTGATAATATTATACCTAAAATCAACGTATAATCAAAATCATCGTGAGTCAAATATGGGGTCTATATTTATGCTTAGTTTCTTGTCATACATGCACAATTTATGACAGTCGTAATTACCGTATTATTCAAATACAACATTCGTCTTCTTCTATACTCACCTACCTACCTAACAATGCAATCAAACACAGAGTGACAGAGATTTATTAGCTTTACTGTTATTTTAGTTTATTAAAATTAAAAATAACTTGTCAATAGGTCACGTTATTAATTAGGCAGGTACCTAATGTTATGTTAGTAAGTTAAGTAGCTACTTAATCTAGTTTTAACCACAAATTAATAAAATAATTACCTAATTCAAGCAGCCACACCTCTTTCAAAACTCTATCTAAAATAACGTAGCGCTATTAGATTTGCTAAAAAAGATAAGTAAATAGTTTATACTACTTTACTGCACTTGCCAATCTGACTGTCAAAAGTAGCTGGTGATGTAGAAGTTGATGATGAATGTAGTTAAAAAAGTTTGCTGTCTCGTGTCGGCAGAGTATAATAGCGTATCACTTCTCTCTTCTTGTGGGGGTCGTAAGAGCCAAACGAGGAATAAACCAGACCCAAGACCGGGCCTGGAGCAGGACAATTCCATCAGGCGCGTGTGACAGAGGTCTATCGTGCAGTACACTCCTGCAGCCAACCTGGCTCCGCACGTATCGACTCGTCGTTCCTGTGAAATCAGCAAAGAAGGCCGAGAGGGTGGCGCAGGTTCTGGGCAACCCTACCTTTTCCATAGTTACGACCCTGGCAACGCAGTATCTGTGGTCTTGCCTCAGACACTGATTAAATCGTCTATCACAGACGTTTGAGACCAATGATTAGGTAGTTAAAAAACTTAATATTTTAACTAAGTTTTTTATTTATAACTCTACCTTACTAACGTAAAAAGCAATAACGTCATTATTAAGTTGAATTCCTTGGTTTTTACATGGTTTTTTAACTGACACGAAACCGATATACAAACGTGCTATACTGATAAATTAATAATAGATTAATCAAGTACATCCTTATTGATAGATTTTTTCGTAAAAACTTACATCACAAGATGTTTAACCATTAATAATCGAATAAAAAAACACTCGGTTTTAATTTCAATCAATAAAAGCATTATTTACAGAACAACTAACCAACTTTTTGGTCACGACAATCACGACTTGGTAAAAAAAACATAGTTAAAGCAGTTATATCATCGGATAATTAAATATTAGCTATAGTCTAAGTTCAAGGATATTTAACTGGCAAATAATTTAAATAAGGATATGGGAGTTATCGGTTATAGCTTCTTATAAATCGTTTTTTGAGATTTTTTTGGAAACGCACGATCTTTAAATTTTAAACTTCGTACAGACTAGTTGTTATTTTAGAAGATATCTTTCAAATTTAATTGCTTTTTTTTTTCAAGGACTTGTTTTTTTGAAAATTTTGTAAGACATCCTAGTTTTTTAGCGACTCAGTGAACCCAAGAGATTTACTTATTTTATGTAGTTCCATCCATGATATTAGATATCAAATCTTCGGAAAAATCTTACTCTATCATGTACCACCAACTCTACTCTGTTTTTTTAGAGAGAGAGGTGATAATTCCATTTCGATAACAACAGTTACCGGTACTGGCACATCACTATTTAAGATTTACAAAAATTTGCAACCTTTTGTCTCTCAATAAAAAACAAGAGTGTAATTATAGTGAACTGTGAATCATAATAATAATATTTATAACATTAATCAACGTGTGGGTTTATAAAATAGAACTGCTCATACCTAACCTACTAAGGAACTTACGAATGCGGTAGGTAGGCAAAGACCTTATATAGAAATTGTTTTTCTAATTCAAAAATAGATATTATGACAAACAAAAATACGATCCCTCGTATCCAAGAATAAAGTTTCCGATAGGTAGCTCTACAACTACCATAATATTTTGAAGAAATGCTTACTCAGCGGTGTGTATCCGCAAACCATAGAAAGGGTAAGTGAAAAACCTCCATACGTTAGAGCAGGACAGCTGTATCTCTCCCGCTCCGTCTGTCGTCACGGAGCGCGCGTAGAAAGCCGCGCTCGGAAAAGCGCCTGCGCACGGGTGCAATTTGACGCATGCGTGACATGGAACGTAATGGTAGTAGCATTGAAATATCGACTTTAAAATAAAATATTAAAATATTGACGATAAAATTTTATGTCAACAAGTCGGTATCTACTCTACATTTTCTTTTATAGAAAATTGTGCTTTGTTTCAATACGAATCGTCGTCGTCGATTCGTATTGAAACAAAGCACAATTTTCTATAAAAGAAAATGTAGAGTAGATACCGACTTGTTGACTCTACATTTTCTTTTATAGAAAATTGTGCTTTGTTTCAATACGAATAAGTTTTTATATTATTGTATTTTTATACTCGTTGAAAGAGAGATGATTTTAACGTTATCATGTTAACGCTTTTCACTGGCATCTGTCCTATTTATATTTACAAGCGTGAATAATGCAAATCTATTGACAATGAAGTCGATAAATTGATATGACATGTGTTGGTAAAGACTTACGGATTGTATTTCGTTAATTTAAGATGACATACTTTTTAAATAGCATATCGACCCAAAAAACTAGTACCGAAGTATCCTAAAAAGACGTCAAAACCTCTGAAGATGAAATTATTTCCCATGGTAATTCATTCGTAGTATCATAATATTCTGCATCTATTATACCTACGCGTGTGTGATAGTGGATCGTATTTTCACATGCCATTTACGAGTATAAATGCGATTGTTTTTTGTTCCTGAGCGCGCTGACTCTTCCTTCCTTTGTTGGCTTTAGTTGGTTTCCGCAAGTACTGTAGGTATGTACTTACTTCTGTACAAACTGCTGGTAAGGTGAATATAGCTGCTGTAGAATGATACGCCGATGCATTTGTACCTATGGTATTTACCTATTTATCAACATAGTTTTGAGATATTTCGAAGGAATTGCATTTGCATTCTATTCTAGACCGTTGAGGTACCGGATGGTATCTCGGTTTGAAGCTCAATTTCTGAAATCATGCACGGAAGTCCGCAACGACTGATAGTACAATTTCTACTACCTCCTCGTAGCTCAATTTCGCCTACCTTCTCGTTCTTTTTAAAAAATACAGATCTAGAGTGCTCTCTGAGTGTTTCTTTTCTTCACTCTTCTTTTGAGTATATCTCGGTCATGATTGCTTGTCAATTTTATGACGATATGGGTACGAAACGTTTCAGGCTTCCAGTAGGCTTGAAACCCTGATCCCAGGGTGCATTGGGCCGCGAACTAGTGACCCGCATGACAATGAGAGATTAAAATCCGTCCATTTTGTGAATGGCACGTTAAGTGTTCGGTCCCGGTTGCTGTCATTAATTTACTTAGACGGCGGCGGTCATTACAACTACGTCAGAGGCCTGCTACTACACAAACTCTAGTAACGAGGGTTCTTTGAGTCAACGAAAAGAAGAAGACTGTCAAAACCAAAAATCTACAATACAATCACCAAACTATAGTAGTCTCTATAGTACACCCACTGGCAGTCATGCACATCGCAGCTACCTCTGTCTAACCTCGCTGATATACATCTCAGTCAAACCTCCAGACCAACTACCTTACTACAGCTCAATCGCTTAGATAATTCCGCGACCAGCGTAACTGGACCTCAATGCTCCATACACGCACGTAGGGGCGCATAGTGATAGTTACGCTGGTCGTGACGCTTTGTAAGCGAATGAAGTAAACATAGAATATGGAGTTACTTGCCCACAGCAATACGCGTTCACTTAAATGCGGTTATTTTACAAGTGACTTGTTAGTATGCATTGCTGGTTTTGATCTACATAGAATACCTCTGAGGTTCTATAAAAAATTATATGGTTTTTCATATAGTTATCGGGAAAAACTACCTAGATTAAGTAGAAACCCAAATGGGTTACTTAAAGTAATTCTAATAGTCAGTAGGGCACCCCTTAAGAAAATTTAGTAAAGCTTGACAAAAAGATAGTTAAATATGACAGTTTGATTACAAAAAAGTTTATAAAAACTAGGACGTTTGTTTGGACACCATACGATTTGACGTTGTCGTCTTAAACCATGTCAACTTTTTTTGAAACAATACAGTCAAAGCTTTTGAAAATTTTTTGTGACGTTTAGCTTACCCCGCAGGCAATATATTTTGGGTAGCTTAAATCGTACTTAGAATATAGTTGTGTAGAATAATCTAACTAAGAATAAGCAACTTTATTCCCTTGAATATAGCGTCCTAGACTAGCTACTTATATAAAACCGCGAATGGTGAGAAATGCCAGCGCAAATGGCAGAGTTAGACTGTGTTTTACTAGACGTTGTGAGATAGTTATCGTGTCTCGAGGTGTTGAGGTTGAAATCTAGGTTAAACAAAGATGTTTTATGTTAGTTGCTTTGATTCTGGCTTACCTCTCACTTAGATATACCTTACCTTACCTACAGCCACAAAAGTCCAAATACAAGGTGTAAAAGAAATTGCTGCAAATATTTTAAGAAGTGAACTAGCCCATGAAACTGATTAACTTTCCCCAAGGAACATAGGTCGAAATATGAAAGAAATTTTTGGACGTCCCATACAAAATTACCAACCGTTCACGTCAATTCGTATGGGATGCCCAAAAAATTTTCTCATATAGATACTAGGAGCCCACCCAGCAGTTGCACCTGCTGCTAATTGTTTTCCCGTGGGAATAAGACTTATTACACAGATGTATTACACAGATACTCGTAAACTTTCCTCTTGAATCACTACCTATTATAAAAACTGCATTAAAATCCGTTATGTGGTATTAAAAATCTAGGCATACGATTCATGAACGAAACAAGTGGCTCAAAATTACACCAGGTAGGACAGAGCTACCCGTGGTGTAGCGGTTAACACGTTGTCCCGGCAAGTCAGAAGACGTGGGTTCGAATCCCATATCGAAGCCGTGATTTTTTTCCAATTGTTTCGTTTATATTAGCTTAAGCATACAGACAGACAGACGTAGGAAGTGACTTTGCTATACTACGTAGCCTCTCTTTTCGTGTGGGACACGAGTCGTCTAAGGAACCAGTGCGATACTACGTAGTGATATCAGGGTTATATAAAAGTTACCTACTTACGTCATGAGTGCTCCAACATTTCACGAAATGATCGCATTTCTTATGGCCAATCGTGCATGACCAAACTGGGGCCAGACAGGTCAACATCACGGCATGTTACATTGTCAAATTTTGATATGCCAAAAAGTATACGATTTAATCTCTGGTCTAATCCAAAAGGTGTCATACGTTTACAGATAACCAGATAACCCATTGGAAAAAAAGTGCCTAAAGAGGGCAGATTTTTTAGATCAATTTACTCGTTAACAACGGATGTGGCGTAGTGGTAAAGAGTCTGTCTGCAACGCAAAGGT
The DNA here is from genome assembly GCA_029255805.1 of Keiferia lycopersicella. NCBI lineage: Eukaryota > Metazoa > Arthropoda > Insecta > Lepidoptera > Gelechiidae > Keiferia > Keiferia lycopersicella. Next base: position 585,935 of record JARACZ010000026.1, read on the forward strand.
CCTACATTCAATTCTAATAATTAATTATTCTAAACTGGGGGCAGACATTTGAAAGGTGATATTAAAATTTTGTGGGTGTTTTTGTGTATATCTATGACTTCTAAGTTCATAAAATTATAGTTGGATCTATGAGTAATAAATAATGCGTGTTTTCTTATCAGACAGTTGGCCTGCAAAATGCTAAACAATCTGAGAACAACCTTACTTAGCAATAACAAGTCTGTGTGTCCACCGTGGGAATCAAACTTATACCTTCCGGTTGAAGAGCCCAAGGCTCACACGACTAGGCCACCAAAGTTTCAGCTAATTCGTATTGTTCATCTCACCACTCGAGACTAAGTAAGCAGAGGTCAGGTCAAGGCGTATGCGATTGTTTGTCCAATTCTATTACATTGTTATTTATATTGAATTAGACACGCTAATTTCTTATGGAGATAAATACCAGCGGTTTTGAGGATTTTGGGTAAAAATAAACTGAGAAAGTGTACTAATGCTTTAACAGCCACAACTGTCTACTGCTGGACACGGCTCTCCCCATATTGAACGGTAATTGCTATATTCACCACACTTGGCATGCGGAATTGGCATAAATCTTGGATGGCGTCCACTCAGAATTGAGGCTAACTGACTTATCTGACAACAAGAGGACAAAAAATCAAACTAATATACCTACCTACCAAAAAACAAAGTTTAAAAATATAAACAAAAGATATCTTTACCGACATTGAACTAAATACTAAACATTATTGCAAGCTAAAACTACACTAACAATGATAGATTAACAATAATTTCGTTAAATAATTATCGAATTAGCGCACGTTTAACTGAACCAATAACCTTTACAGTTAATCGCCTCCTGCATGGAAATCATATGCTAATTTAGAATTAAATAGATTTAAAATATTGCGTCTTAAAGTTGTGGAATTTGTACTTGAAAATAAAGTTATTTTAAGGTCATCTGTAAGGGTGAAATAAGGTTATGGTAATGACATTTTTTGCTCAAACAAAAATTGAATAAGAAAATCAAAAACGTTCATCTTTTTCTCTCGGTTTTCCTTTTGTTTGGCCGGTAGAGAATACCGCGTAGCATTAAGACCATTGCTGAGTGCCACGGGTTTCTAGCCTTTCTATACAAATTTATTCTCTTGTTTTCTTCCATATAATGCCTTTAGAGTCTAGAATCATAATAAATCTGTGTTTATAAAAATAGGGACAAGCTCTTAAATATAGAAGAAGAATGGCCTACTTAAGGCATCTGGCCCTTGCCTCTGTTGATACTTTGTTTTTCAAAAATAAGTATTGCATTTTTAGTCATACCTCATATTTTCTTCTCGTAATTATTTATAGAAAAAAAGAAATAATAGAGGCATGTCCTTAGTAGGCCTGATGTCGTCGTCGTCGTCTCAGCCGATAGACGTCCACTGCAGGACATAGGCCTCCCCCAAGGATCTCCACGATGATCGGTCCAGCGCCACCCGCATCCAGCGGCTTCCCGCGACCTTCACCAGATCGTCGGTCCACCTTGTGGGAGGCCTACCTACGCTGCGTCTACCGGTCCGTGGCCGCCACTCGAGAACTTTCCGGCCCCAGCGGCCATCGGTCCTACGAGCAATATGCCCCGCCCACTGCCACTTGAGTTGCGCAATCCTTCGAGCTATGTCGGTGGCTTTGGTTCTTCTCCGGATTTCCTCATTTCTGATTCGATCGCGGAGAGAAACTCCGAGCATAGCCCTTTCCATTGCCCTTTGAGTGACCTTGAGCCTTCTTATGAGGCCCATTGTTAGCGGCCACGTCTCAACTCCGTAAGTCATCACTGGCAACACGCACTGATCCCAGACTTTTGTCTTGAGGCACTGCGGTAGTTGTTGAGAAGAGAAGATGTTACGTAGCTTCCCGAACGCTGCCCAGCCGAGTTGGATTCGACGATTGACCTCTTTTTGAAAGTTGGACTTACCCAGCTGGACTATTTGTCCCAGGTAGACATACTCGTCGACAACTTCCAGAGTAGAGCCCCCAACTGTCAGAGTAATGGGTGCAACAAGAGAGTTTGACATAACCTTGGTCTTGTCCATGTTCATTTTTAGACCCACTTGTTGGGAGGTTCTATTGAGGTCATCGAGCATTGTACCGAGGTCCTCCAGGGTTTCCGCCATGACCACGATATCGTCGGCAAAACGAAGGTGAGTCAGATACTCGCCGTTGATGTTGATACCAAGTCCTCTCCAGTCCAAAAGCTTGAAGATGTCTTCCAGTGCTGCTGTGAACAGTTTCGGTGATATTACATCTCCCTGTCTCACTCCTCGCTGCAACTGGATAGGTTTCGAGTCCTGGTCCTGAAGTCGAACTGACATGGTGGCGCTTTCGTACAAGGACTTCAACACTTCGATATACCGATAGTCAGCTTGGCACCGCTGAAGAGACTGAAGTACGGCCCATGTTTCGATCGAATCGAAGGCTTTTTCGTAGTCCACAAACGCGAGGCAGAGTGGTTGGTTATACTCTTCAGTCTTCTGTATTACTTGCCTCAGCGTATGAATGTGATCCACGGTGCTAAAGCCTTTTCGGAAGCCGGCTTGTTCGGGAGGCTGGAAGTCGTCGAGCCTGCGTGCGAGACGATTCGTTATGACTCTTGAGAACAGCTTGTAGACATGGCTCAGAAGCGTGATGGGTCTGTAGTTCTTCAGCAAAGACTTATCGCCCTTTTTGAAGAACAGCATCACCACGCCTCTGTGCCATGCCTGTGGCGTTTTGCCCTCGAGTATGACAGAGTTAAACAATTTCTGCAGTGCTTTAAGTATCGGTTTACCACCGGCTTTCAGAAGCTCTGCCGTAACTCCATCATCACCCGGCGCCTTGCTGTTTTTTAGCTGTTTCAGAGCCATACTAATCTCGTACAAGCTGACGTCCGGGATGTCTTCTGTGTAGTGCCGGGTTAATCGAGCTCTTGGATCTGCGACCCGATTATTGACAGGTGTGCATGTTGTCGCGTATAACTGTCCGTAGAACTTCTCGACCTCTTCCAATAGCTCGGGCTTGGACGATACGATTCTGCCATCGTCGGTCTTTAGCTTCGCTAGTTGGCTCTGGCCTATCGACAGATCTCTAGCAAACACCTTGGAGCCTTTGTTGCGCTCAATTGCCTCTTTAATACGGTCAGTATTAAATTGGCGTATGTCGCGGGTCAAAGACTTAGAGATCTGCCTATTGAGGTGCCGATATTGGGAAGTATCCTCCGACGACTGCAGAATCATCTCGCGTCGTTCCTCCATGAGCCTCGAAGTATGGTCTGAGATTTTTTTGGTTCTGTTCGTACGATTGGGTTTGAAGAACTTAGAGCCAACCGTAAGGACAGTTTCCACGACCCTGTCGTTATAGTCGTCCACGTCGATACACTCACCCAGGCAATCGAAGCGGTTTTGCAGGTGGAGCTGAAAGCTCTCAGGGTTTTGGATTTGGGCAGGTGCTGGTCGGAGCGTAGACTTCATCAGACGTGATCTCTCGGCTTTTACATTAAGATTCAACGTGCCTCTTACCATTCGGTGATCGCTACCCGTTTTGAACGAATTGATCACAGAGACATCGTTGAATATCCGTTTTTTGTCTGTCATGATGAAGTCTATCTCATTTTTGGTAACACCGTCGGGGCTCTTCCAGGTCCATTTTCGATGCGGCCGTTTCCTGAAGAACGAGTTCATCATAAAGAGTCCCTCCTTCTCCATGAAGTCGACCAGCATTTGACCTCGGCTGTTCCTCACCCCAATACCAAATGGCCCAACTCTCAGTTCGTCGCCGCAACGATTGCCCAGCTTAGCGTTGAAATCCCCCATGACCACCGTGTAATGAGTCCTGGAGGTATGAATGGCTTTGGATATGTCCTCATACATTGCCTCCACGTCCTCGTCGGGGTACTTCGAAGTTGGGGCGTATGCCTGTATGACCTTCAGCGAATAACGTTTAGTTATTCTGAGTATAAGGAATGCCACCCTATTTGAAATACTCCCGACCTGTACTACGTTGTTCACGAGGGACTTGTGGACGATGAACCCGACACCACCTTGGGACAGATGGTCGCCCTCCCGGAAGTAGAGCAGGTTACCTGACTTCAGGGCTATCGTGTCCTCCCCCTCTCTTCGCACTTCGGACAGTCCCACTATGTCCCACCGTAACCTGCTCAGTTCTTCCTCGAGTTCCACTAACTTCTCTTCCGTCCGCAGTGTGCACGCGTTATATGTTGCCAGGGCCAAGGTCGTTCGGCGAGGGATCCACGCCGCCCGGGGATTCCTAGCACCCCTGGTCTCGGAGCCGGGTCGATTTTCGCCTGAATCTGCCCGGCCACCGGGGCCGCCGGGCACTTGGGGCCGATTTCTATTTGTAAAATCCATAAGGGGGGTACGGGCCGTCACCCACCACGCTGGCCCAGTGCGGGTTGGTGGGGATTTGGTTGCCAGAGCCTCGTTAGTAGTCCAGCAGGGTGCACCGCGAGCAGGAGAGGTTGGCTTGGGGCCCGAGAGATGTAATTTGGGCCCCCTTACACCCAGGCCTGATGTAGGTACCTACTATGTGCAATAAAGTATAAAAATAAATAAATTACCTAAAGCTTACTAGGTCACACTGAAGGGCAAAATGAGGTTACGGTAACGTCTGTTTTACGTATAAGCGAGTGTATGAAAAGAAAAACAAAACGTTTATGTAAAGAGGAGAATATGCAAGGTTATCGTAGACAATCGGTACACAAATCTATACAAAATTATTACCTATTACCACTTAAAAACAAAAACAACTATTCTTAGATGAAGGATAGGTCGCAACGAGACATATTTTGAATATAAACAACTATTTGGTATTTAAAAATAGGACCATTTTGTAACCTACGAGCCATGATTTTGCACCTAAGGAAGTACGAGTACTATGTTAAAGTTAGGTATTTGGCAGAGGGGAAGTACATTTTTCTTTACATTATTGGACCATTTTTGGCGAGAAGGGTGCTTGTCGTTGGAGATTGAAGTGAAACTTCATGCAATTTCTATGTGCAGCTTTTATTAAGGTTATGCACAGGATATTTACAGTTAACAATATTAATACATAACACGAAAGTGATATTAGATCTAACTCCAGTCATGTTTAGCTAGCGAGAGAGCGATAGTCATTTTTTTGCCACCTGACATAAGTCTTGCAGTGACAGATTGCTTACTCAATGGCTAATCACTAATTACTTAAGAGTGGCTTAGTGAGACCTATTTACAAAAGTGGAAGTCATAATGCCTACGAAAACTATCGTCCGATTACCATTTTGCCTGCATTAGATAAAATTGTCGAGAAATTTGTGTGTAGACAAATTTCAGACTTTTATGACGATAATAATATTATCAGTAGTGCGCAGTATGGTTTTCAACCCCGAAAAAATACTATTCAGCTCTTATCTGCCTTTATGGATTCTATTTATGGACATTTAAATAAAAAAAATCATGTATTAGTACTTTTCATTGATTATAGTAAAGCGTTTGACACCTTACAGCACGACATATTGCTTGAGAAACTGGATGACTGTGGCATCAGGGGACCACTAAAGCGCTGGTGTGAAAATTATCTTAGTAATAGGTCATTCCAAGTCAAGATAGACAGTGAGCTGAGTATGCCTATAGAGGTCACAGATGGTACAGCTCAAGGATCTGTTATAGGACCCCTTCACTATATCACATATGTAAATGATGCGGTCAATCTGATTAAAAACTGCGAAATATATCAGTTCGCAGATGACACTTGCATTCTTGCAGCTGATAGGGATGTAAATAGTGCTCTTGAACGACTGCAAACTGATTTCACGCTACTCTTACAGTGGTCACATGATGCTGGTTTGGTTGTTAATGCTTCTAAAACAAAATTAATGTATATCAGCTCAAGTCAAAATAGAGCACAACAGCCTATTAACCTTATTGCGCATAGTCACACTTGTCTGCACTCTGATGTATTGAATTGCAGTTGCGAACCCGTTGAGTTAGTAAGATGTCATCGTTATCTTGGGCTTATGATAGATGATAGACTCAAATGGGTTGATCATATACACCATGTTAGTGATAAACTTAGGGCTATTTTAGCCAAAATGACTATTATTAAAAATAAAGTGCCCTATTATATAAGGCTACTTCTTTATAAAACTTTAGGTGAGTCTATCGTGTCTTATGGCCTGTCTAGTTATGGCAGAACAAGCAAAACACATTTAGACCTTATCTACAATTTACAGTTGCGGATTCTTAAACATGTTGTACCAAAACGTATTAAAGAAAAATATAGAAATGATTATCATAAATTGTTTAGCTTCTGCAAATTAATGCCTATCCATCAAAAATTAGATTATACCCTCTTAACTGAAGAATTTTTTAATGACACATTGCTTGAATTAAGAGAATATTCTAGGAATACTCGTAGTTCTGGCAATCCTTTATTTGGAGTTCCTCGTTATAATAATCTGTATGGAAAATATCAACTGTCTTATCTTATTCCCAAACTGATAAACTCGTTACCTTTTCACATAAAACGTCAAATAAATGAAAAAAATATTAAATATAAACTTAAAAACTATTTCATTGATAAACTGAATAAATAAAAATGTCTTATCACAGTTTTACGTTTCACATATTTCCATCTTGTGGATGGGACACGCTGTATGCGTGCGCTCGGCAACCGGTTTGTATGCACGGTACAGCCGCTCGTGGTTGTACTTGCGAACTTAACGCTTGCTAATAAACAACTGTATGACATGTACTTTGTTATGCTGTGTTGATACCGAGCGCCGCCGTAGTGGCGATATCAGAACGCACGGACAAACCTTTGACAGGTTTTTGATGCGTTTTATATTCATTGATTTGTATGTTCTTTTGGCTAATGTATTAATAAATAATAATAATAATACTTATACATAAAAAAGGTTAGCGCCTAAGAAGGTCGCTACACATTTTCCTTAGGAGTCATTTTCCTTTCTTTGTTTTTGTGACTATGAGAAAACCCATAATTATCATGACTAGAGCTAGAGCATACGATGGTGATGAGAACCAAAATGAGACCAAAAATAATAAATGGTGTGATATCGGGTCAAAATAGCATCACCTCCAATTCTACCCATGGAAATCGCAAAGAGCGACTAAGCGATAATCATCAGAAGGCAGCAGCGTTTCCAGTGAATGCGATGTCTTTGTCTGCGCTCGCCGATCCACCTGCCAAACGTGGACTGCTATACAAAAGATAAGTAGTCATCAAACCCCGTAAAATAGTACATACCATACGTTACAAAATAATCTTACTTTATATTAGCTCCCGTTGATGTCTTTCCTATGGCGTATACGAACATGCATGCTGCGTCGTCGAGTCATCTGATCACACTCACGACATGAGTCACGGAGTGGAAAACAGGTGTACGAGTACATTACTACGATGACTATCTAGATTCCTCAGTCTCGTAAGTTAGAGAAATTCATTAAGATTAAGAATATAGAAACCAACGGGGTAAACTATTGAAAGTAAAATGTGTTTTGAAACTAACTTTGATTGCGCTGTGCCTATGGAATTTAAAACAAATAAAAAAAACGGAGTTTTTCGGAGTGGCCCGTATTTATGAGCTGCACTCAACACTGCGATCGATCTTAAGTGTGACTTTTAGGATTTAGGATTCAATCGTCAGATCCTGACGTAATTATGGAATGACTTGCATTATGCTTTCAATAAAAAAAAGTTAGGCAGGCTCTGCGTACACGTTAAAAAACGATAAATGAGATTACTCCTCCTTTTTTGAAGTTGGTAAAAAACAAAAGATATATCACGAATCTTGCGCATCTAAAACCAGTTGAGCCGAAATTATCGCACACAAACATATAACCGGAATTTTATTGTTTGTTGACAAATTCCAATCCCAAAAAATACAATCTCCTTTTTTAATCAATTCATTGAACTTGTTTACCTTTTAAACAAAAATTTCGAGAATTTAAATATGAATTTTATAAGTCCAAGTATCCAGCTTGCTAGATTTAATAGGCGGAATTATTAATTCTGATGAATCATCCTAACATAATTTAGTTGCCAAAGGAACGAAAATCGCAGGAAACGGAAAACAGAGTCATACATACATAAATACATATATCACGCCTCTATCCCTTGCGGGGTAGGCAGAGCGTTAACGGCCGTAAAAATACGGCCACTATCGCCACGTCTGACATTTTCGAGGATTGTTTTCCAAGGTTCTTTCAGAAAACATGTGTATCTATGTATGTATCTCTATAGTGACAGGTTGTCAGCCTGTCGCCTAAAAATTGAAATACACCAATACTCTCGAGTCTCTAAGCCGATGCTAAGATGATGCTATTCTATCAAAGAAATGCTGAGCAAGGAACCAAACTTAATATCGAATTAATTCGTTTTTTTTTTTTTTTTTTTTTTCATATGGAGTGTAAAATATTTCTGTATATCTGTGGTAGCTTGTAATTGGCATATACATGTTCATTCTATTATTTACCTTGTAAAAAATGCTGTAAGCTTCCCAAATAAAATAAAATAAAAATAAAATAAATAAATAAGCCGGCATCACACGGCATTGCTATTCTAAGCCGGCATCACACGGCATTCTAAGCCGGCATCACACGGAAAACAGAGTCAAGTTTCGCTAAAACTCTGTTCTACCCTGAACAGTCCTTATGCTCAGCCTCGTCCCAAGAAAAGTGTGATTGGGCTAGGTTTTTGAGTAACTACAATACGAGAGGAGTGTGTCTTTTCGTGTGGGACACCGAGTCGTCTAACGACCCAATGAACCCTACAGAATTCAACAACCGCTTTAGTATCTCTTTCACTCGTATCTATCTTACTCTTCCACCCGCTGATACCATGTCTGTCCTCAGACATCCATTCTTCCATATTGACGCCATACAACCAAACAAACCTTCCTAATAAATTTGTCTAAAACTTACACTTATATCCTTTCACAACACATATCATAATAAAGTATCACAAATTAAAATCAACTTCAACCAATAAGCAATGGTAGTATTGCCTGGAGGTATCCAGGCAAAGAAAATAAGGTCTCTATCAAGTTATTTGTTTGCGGCCCATTAGTAGAAAAGTCTATGCTCACCAAACCAGAATAGCCTTTAGCTTGTTTATTTGGTTAAAGTTACTCAAACATAACAAATGAAATCAATAAAGTATACCAAATCGATACTCGACATAAATCACGCACTCAATAATCATACGGCTATCAATAAACACATTCTCATACAAAAAAAAACACCTTACAAAAACACTACATATTCAAACGTGTAGCGTAAGCCCAGTCATCATATTACGAACATAAATACATGCTCAAATCGACAAATCAAGTCATTCACAGAGAGTTAATTTCTGAAACGTCGTAATTTGATTCCGTGCACGGAAGTCCGCAAACACTAGTCTAACCACACGCATTTTTTCTACTACTCGATGTATTTATGGTAAACGGTTGTGTTAATCGATACATCGATGGCAAAATTACGAAACAAACGTCGTAATGCAATTCTAGCTGCTACAAGTTATGCTTATATCACACGTTTTACTTTACTTATCGATTCCCACATACCCTAGTAAATCCACACATACTTTGACTATAAAAACATCGAGCAGTACTAAACGTACGTGTAGTTAGTTAAGTCGTAACGGACTTCCGTGCACGAAATCAAAAACGAACGTTTCAGAATTTGAGCTCCGGATCTCTTTACAAAAGTAATTAATTCTGCTACAGATATCTACATTTGAACGCACACTTTAACATCCATTCCTCATTATTAAGTAATTCATTATTATTCAAAATGAGTAAACGAGTAATGTACATCAAAACGAGCAGAAAATAATGTTCATTGAGTGATTACATAGTGTCGCGACCAGCGTAACTGTCAGTACGCGCCCGTACGTGCGTGTACGTAGCTTTGAGGTCAAGTTACGCTGGTCGCTACATTATCTAAGTGAATGAGATATGGAACCTCAGACCTCAAGATCGTCGCCTACAGTGCTTAAACCAACAATTATAAAAATTTAATTTCGAGGTCGTGCCTCACTCGGTGTGGGAGTTGAATGTTTTGAATACAATCGTGCCTTATACTCGTATACGATTGGCAGCAAGTTGAGTTACTCATTTAAGAGCTCAATTTATATTGGTCCTTCTCTTTCGCTGTATGGGAAACTAGGGAATGTTGATCCGTTGAATGGTATCTCGAAGTGATGGTGATAGTACAAGACTGCTTTTCGAGGTAATAATATTCAATTGACTATGAATTACCTTTAGAGAAGACGCGATTAATAGGGTACTAGCGGCTACCCGCCCAGCGGCTGCATCCGCTGTAACTCATTTTCCCGTGGGAACAAGATATTTTTCACGGCAAGAATTATACATAAAAACTTTATTTTTGAATCATTCTATCCGTTAAACTATCTATTTAAAAAATTACACCAAAATTCGGCTAGTTGTTTTAAAGATTTAGGCGACATACAGACATAAGGACAAACGCGAAAAGCGAACTTACTTAAAACGTTATGTAGTTATTTCTATGGGAATGAGATATGCTCCTAGAAAATTATCCAGTAGGTACCCACAGGAGTTATGTAGATGGTAGACGCACTTCGATTGGATAAGGTACTACGTCACCTAGGAAAAAGAACCTAACAAAAAATCTCAAATATGTTCGCATGGAAATGGAAGTTAGATTGCGTACATGAAATTCAGTAATCAAGTGGGCGACAGTATTACATACAATAACTGTTCCATTCTACTGAAAGAATTTGTCTTACAATCCACCACTCCAGTTCCGTCCGACCCTTAACAAAACTTAACATTCTCTGATGCCTGATGCCTAGGAATAACACCGGGCCACTAAAAACAAAAAGGATATTACAAAACATAACCTACTCGCTGTAATTGAAAACGTTCAACGTTTGTACTAATTGCGCACAAGCATGTAATGTAATGCGATGCTACTATAACCGGCATATTACCATCCTTATTACGTCCGCATAAGGCAGTTATTCGTTAAGCGGGTATTTGGTAAATGTTGCAAAATGCGGCGCGCGCGCAGCAGCGGAACGCAGCGTCGTCGAGGTAAGCCTGGTAAATGGTCGGTTTTAGCATTTTGGATCATCCAGAATGTTGATACGGACTTTTACTGGTAATGTAATAGTCTAAGAACTCCAAAAGGATTTGACACGTTGGTTTCTTAAGGCTTCTGAGCAACATTTTGAAAGTAGGTATATAATGTCGCAGAATTACATCTAACCCAGTTATGATGCGCACCGCGAGTTCGGTTTTTTTTACATCTTTATATGTCAAAATTAGTCACTTGTTTTGATAAAATCCTTTGGATTTGACACGTATTTCTCATGAGCGAGATAAGTTTCTATACTGTGCATATCATAAGCCTACAAGAGTTCATCTGTGCTCTATTCTATCCTAAAGGGTTGTCTCATAATTTCCATACGTGATAATTCAAAATGAAGACGAAAGAAACCTGGACCTTTCGTCTTCCGTATTTCGGTATTCTTCGTTCATTTTAAATGATGACTTAGGAATTTTGAAAAGCGTCCTCGCATAGACATCTTTAAAAATTTCGGAACTTAACTTTGGAAGTCACGTCAAGTTTCCAAAATCAGTTCTGTCGTTTTCAAAGTGTTTCTGATATCGGATTTTTCTGTAGCTGAATTTAAACGTTTAACATTCTGTATTTTCCAGAATATTAATTATTTTTCTTTATTTTGTGATTTAAGGATGGATAAAGTATCTTAGATGCAGGAAAATTTTGATGTAGATGCATATTTCCTTACTTGCACTACTTACTTGATACCAATGAGCGATTAAGTAAGCCTCTTAGCGTGCGTGAGCTATTTATCACTTTGGTATGTAAAAACGTGTCTATCTACGGTTGCGTGCATTTCTGGTAAAGAATGTGTGTTACCCGCCAACCGGTAGTGTTACTTATACTAGGAATCAACTTGACAGCAACTAATTTACAAATAACAAATAAGTAGTAATCACGGAGTTACACTGTTACATCACAAGTTCAGTTTAGCATATAGTTATGGTATAATTTATTAGCGTTCTACTTCGAAAATTGGACCGCATTTCCGCGAAATAAACCTACACTGTGTAAGTTTCTTTATTTTATAGTCCTATAAGAATGCAATAATATCTTAGGAGAGTCCCCCGACGGAGAGTCTGCCTACTGCATTGTCTAATTTTCATGGACATCGCAATCAGCTTCATTTTGACAGTTGGAGCTGATACTGATTTGACGCTATTTCAACACTTCGAGCCCATTGTAACGTAATTTCTACAAACAAAATCGATTCCGCTTCAACCATCGGCAACGGTATCGGTGTTAAAGTAATATAATGAGCCTTTTCTTGTAGAAAGAATAGGCATTTTCTGTAAGTAAAAACATTTTATTGCACATTAGGAAATCTAAATTACCTAAGTCCAATTCGTTAGATGACTGGGTTCATTAATAAAATACAAAAGTGTGCTTAAAACTATTGTCCAAAAATACAACATACCTACTCCATCTTAAAGATTTTCGGAAAATTCTAAGTTTGAATTAATTAACAGAAAAATGATATAAAAGTAAGTTTTTTGACGCCGGCCAAACTAGAAAGACATGACGTCATGTCTTTGTATTTTCATACAAAATATCGTTTTAAAAAGTAGCTGATTTTGACCTGCACCTCATCATGCCCATTTTTCTGAAAAATAATAAATAAAAAGAGAAAAAATTGGTGTCGTATTTGTTCTTATCATAATAGTCATCTAATCGTTCATACTAGGATATCCTTCTTCATTGTAAAATCATAACCATTACTCCCAAGACAATGTGTTTATAAAAACGTACAAGATTGTAGTAGATGGTATCTCTAACAGTCAAGCTACCGATTTATAGTATCAGCTTACACTGGATTTTCTAACAATTTACCAACAATAACCAGGTTAGCTTGACCCCTTAAAGGGGCTGCTAATAGTACTTAAATTAAAGCAATCATCCTTTTATCTTCAGGAGAATCTTCGCTTGCAATTTACGCGAAATTACTTCATTGTGTTAACCTAATTACAGTAATAACACGGAATAGATTAAAATTCAGTTAATCTGCTGTGAGCAAGTAGCTAGGTAATATTAGCAGCACTAATATTATGAGTAGCACCTCATCAAGCTATATCAATCTATGAAAACAATAAGAAATAAAAAGCGGTCGCCAAAACAAATACAAATTAAATAAAAATGTGTGAAAACAATCGCGAGAGCTTAAAAAGTTATATTGCTAATCAATCTATGCTGTCCCTTAAAAGGGTAATGCCTATTCAAATCCTGGCTGCCGGTAGAAAATCTTATAAGTTTTCAAATGATAAATTTTAATAATTTTAATTATTCTTATGTAAACAAATCTAACGTACCTAAATTAGGGATTTATTTAGATTTTTGCTGTATCGAACCTACTCTACGAACGTATGTTATTCTAATTTAAAGCTAGGTTTCAACAATTGTTTTCAGTTTCAATGGCTGTTTACTCCTCCGTATTTTTTTTTTCGGTTTCATGGCCCGTTCAACTCCTTTAAATATTGTTAACACTTTATAGATACGAACGTAGGCATACACTACAAATATATCGTAAAATTATTTCCAAATACGAACTGGGAAGGTCCGGTAATTCATGAACACAATACCGTGTTGAATGCATAACAATGCGCCACAGTACAATAGCCAGTGAAAACCGCGCTTCGATTGGAGGAAACACCTATTGTACAGCTAGTACTATAAACTATCGTACCACAGTATAATATAAGCCATATTTCAATGCAGTTTGGTTTAAATTCAGAATTTCGTTGCACCAGCGGCGCCCGCGCAGCGAATTGTCGCAGGAAGCGATTATCCAAGCAATGATTCAAGTTGGTTTAACTTTTTGTACGTGAAATATTTATTTAACAATTTATCACGCTAGCTAATAGATACCTAAATTAATTACAAGGTTTCTAAGCACGGCCTCGGGAATTTCATCTCGCAAAAAGTACATTTTCTTGGTACACTATTAAAAGTTTGGTATCGTAAAGCCATACAACTATGGTGCAAGTTTGTACGGAACATACATAGTTAAAATGCAGGACCATTTTATATTACGATATTTTTTTTATTATTTTACGGTACCTACATTTATCAAATGATCTTTGACGACTTTCAAGGGTTCTCTCAAAATCTTTTTTACCCTATCATCTAAAAACACCTTATTTAACAAAAAAATTGAAACCGTTTAAAAATAACTTCACATAGGCGAAGTAGTGTTATTTGGGCGTCAGTTACTTTTCAGAATATGTATGTTGCATGCATAATGCAAATAAGCTATACATATTAATGGCGATATTTTGATTTATTATACGACATCATAAAACAAGAAACGTAGCGTAAACTATACAATACGGTCAATAAGTTTCATAAGAATGGAATATAAAATTAGACATAAAATATCACAAGTGGCCATAAATCGGTGAATGACAAATTTAAAATTGCAGGTGGTACCTTTATGATGTTGCTAAGTACTAGGTGTTACATTATAACACCGTGTATACGTCTACAAATCCCTTATATCAAGGTATTTACTCATGAATACGAAAAACTTTCACCAAGGAACCATAACATCCACAAAACTCCACAGTTGGAAATAGGATTCACCCGGATTCGTTCTTGGCCCCGGGGCCATCAAAACTACGCCTGGCGGCTTAGTGGGGAGCAAGCTCACCAGGAAACAATTGAATGGCTGTTCAAACAACCAGTCCAATCACGCTCTTGGGGCGAGACTGGGCTTAGGAGTTCTGGGAAGAACGGATCGGGCTGAGGCAAAAACTGTGCAAGGTGTTGTAATTGTTACTCCCGGAAAACTCTGATGCCCATCCCGTAGATGTACCTATCTATCCCTCAGCGTTTCATTGAATCGTTGGACGACTTGATGTCCCACACGAAAAGAGAGAGGGCCGTCTGGAACGTCACGGGTGGAAGTAAGTTAATGCTATTCTAGCACCCGATTCTCAATAGATTATGCTGACGTTGCACAACAACTATACGGGAATATTATTCACATAGGAAACCTGTGAATGGAATCACTGGACCGGTATCTCTATAGACCTCTATAGAGCGTTGTCAATACCATACGCAGTACGCACGCACCGTCCGCTCACTCGCACAAACGGCACTTTCATACAGATTTACTATGCAGACGGACCATTTAGTACTTGATGGTTTAAGTTTGTGGCTTAATGACCACTATTCCTACCTAATTGCCTTTGGAGTAGGTAGCCATGTCCCAATACAAGCATGAAGAGAGTACTTTATCAACTTTTCGAGATCAAGCGATACTATTTTTTTTTAAACAGGCAAGAGATCCTATAGGAGTACGTTGATGTGCTGCTGAAGCAAACCTATCATCATCATGATCATTGGCCTCATGCGTCTGTCATCATAAGCATATGCGGGAGCGGCATGACTTTCTTATAGGTACGTGGTATTTGAAAATAATCATTTATTTGTAGTGATAATCATATTAATTTACGAGTCATTAACAACCGCAAGATACTAAAGTTTCAGTTGTGAATGAGCCTTCTGCAAACCTCTATGATTCCCGCGCAGACGCATGTAGAAACCGCTGGCCTTCCGCGCCTGTTCCGCTGCGCTTGCGCAACGCCGCCGGTACTCGCAGTCTACGGTCATTTGCATCTAGCGGATCTGACTGCTATAACACTACCCCGTGTGATGCCGGCTTAGAATAGCATCACTCTATTTCATTCCCGTGGGTGTCGTAAGAAGCTAAATAGGTGCTAAAGTAGAACAGACGAAAGGCAATTTTTGAAACAAAAAGAAATATTTTGGCAAAGGAAAGATGTCGTTAGATTATGCCAAAGATCACGATTACTAAGTTCATTTGATTTTATATGATAAAGCATGAATCTAATTCCAGTCAAAAATATTAAGGATTTGAAGCAACTGATAGATTACGGTACCTTCTACATACAACGTACTGAGAGACTGAAGGATTTCATGAATGTTACAACTTTAGGCGATAGGCTGACAACCTTTCACTACAGTCAGACACGAATTAAGATCTGAAAAGGCGCTCAATATTTATCAGGCGTGGCTATGGCGACCGTATTTCTACGGCCGTTAACGCTCTGCCTACCCCGCAAAGGATAAAAGCGTGATATTATGTGTATGTATGTTATATATGTATGTACAACGCAAAGTACCTACTTTACTTTCAACACCATGCCTGCAACATAATTGAGAAATCTAACAAAGCAACAATCAGGTCCGCCATGACAACCATCCATAAGTCACATCATCACCATCACTCCAAACTTGATCTTCATTCTGCACTCCATCAAACGCATCGAATGGTCACGAGAATCCTAAAATTTCTAACCGAGACCTTGGTCATAGGAATTTATTGTCCATCCACAGTAGACAGAGATGGGCTGAATATTCGGTTTATGTTCGGTATTCGGCATGTTCGGCAGATTTGCCGAATATTCTTTTTCGGTTATGGCCTAATATTTGGTAAATTTGCTGAATGTTTGACCAAATAAAAACGTATCATTTTTTGTTATGTCAAAACAGGGAGAGAATCAGATATTTTCTTAATGTAATAATGTGAAAAGTAAAGCGGGAAGCGAGCGGAGAGGTCCTGTGTAATAGTGCAAACTTTTCGTATCCAAGTAAGGTTCCTTTTAATTTTAATAATGATGGCCATCATTTCCTCACACACACACACAAATCACGCCTTTATCCCATGCGGGGTAGGCAGAGCGTTAACGGCCGTAAGAATACGGTTGCTATCGCCACATCTAACATTTTTGAGGATTGCTTTCCAAGGTAGTTTCAGAAAACAAGTGTATCACTATAGTGACAGGTTGTCAGCCTGTCGCCTAAAAATTGTAATACACCAATACCCTCGAGTCCCTTAGTCGCCTCATACGACACCCGCGGGAAGGATGTGGGGTGATGCTATTCTAAGCCGGCATCACACGGCATCATTTCCTGCCGAATTATTAGGTCGTATATTTGGCCCGGCAAACTGTTTACCGAATATTCGGTTTCGGCGAAACCCACGTTCAGCCCATCACTACGATGGAGCGTTTTCCATCCACAATAGATGATTATTTCGAAAGCACATCTCAACATCAATCAACCATGTTGACGAAATCCTGAAAATTTGTTCGGTATTCTTTTTTAGCAAATGGCGACAACAATAATCGAGGTTTTGAACATTCTTCAGCCTTTTACGGTCATCAGCCTTCATTTCATCGATTATACCTAGGTTTTGGGATGAGGGTTCAAGGTCTGAGTCAACATCATCTGGGCCTCATACGTCTGAGACAGACGATTCAATCAGTGTCTGAGGCAAGAGCACAGACACTGCGTTGCCTAGGACGTAATTATGGAAAACGCAGGGTTTCCCAGGACCTGCGTCACCCTCTCGGCCTCCCTGGCTGGTTCTGAGTACGATCTAGCTAATACTTGCGATCATACTAATCGGTCGACATCGTAAGGCTGACATAATGTTTGAATATTAGGTGTTTTTTAAAATTGTCTTCTTTCTTTTCGTATGGGACACTGAGTCGTCCCAAATCCGATTAACCCTGGTTCGTCACAGCTTATATCAAAATAGTATACCAGGGTGTTGCTTATCAAACAATTACAAATTGTAATGAACTTTAATCCCTGCAGTATCCTAGTCGTCTTTAGACCGGGTAAAAGAATCGAGGTGATGCTAATCTAAACAGGCATACATCTTTACAATTACGTTGAAAAAGAAAAAAACTACCAGGTAATTTATTTAAAGTCCGGACAAAAATTCTTCCTAGCCTTGGGTTTTTAACTCATAATGAATATTAAACTTTAACATTTTGTATTAACATAAAAGTCCGTAAACAGTGCTAAAAAATTATAAACGCACGTTTAAAATAGGCGGAAGTTGGATGGTTTAAGATGAGTATTTTAATGGTTTCGTAGACAAGAAAAAACTTTTATAAATTGGCAAGATAAAAACCCCCTGTGAATAATATGCCTGACTGTCAGTCTGCCTTATCAACACAATTTCAATCCATAAAAAAATGCTGTTTCTGTAGTTGATAAATTGAGATTGAGAAAAAACATTAAATAAATACATACATATATCACGCCTTTATCCCTTACGGGGTAGGCAGAGCGTTAACGGCCACAAATGTCGCCATATCTGACAAATATAAAGGGCCGTTTGAGATAATTTTGTGTACCACTATAGTGACAGGTTGCCAGCCTGTTACCTAAAAGTTGTAAGACACCTGAAACCCTCAAGTCCCTCAGTCGCCTCTTACGACACCCACGGATAGGAATTTTAGGACCATAGATATTCACAGGGAACGTAGCTATCCATTCTCTGGATTCATCCATTAGTCGCCTATCTATTATCTACTTATGTAGTCTAAATTTAAAAAATAATACGAAAAATGTTTTTATAAAAGAAACAAAACAGAATGTATAATATAAGCATGTATTGTATTGCACAAAAATGTACATATCAATAACGCGCGTGTGAACGAACCGTCGAGAATTTTCCTTGTTCAACATTTTCGCGGTCGATCACAAGTTTGCAAGCAAGTAAGCGATTTTATAATAGAAAAACAACTATTTCGGATTAAATTTTTTAAGGGTATGTTCTACTTATAATACTAGAAGCTTGCATAAAAACATTTATCGGAAATATGAAAAAAAATGTACATCTTCCAAACAAAATGTAGCAACCGACCGAGTCACTTTTTATGGTAGGTCAAAATAAGAGCCAAACACTAAACTATAGAGCATAAAAATACGGACATTATCGCCGTGTTTGGCAAATAATTCAAAGCTATTTCAAAAACATTGTCTACATATCACTATCGTGACAGGTTGTCAGCCAGTAGCTTAAAATTGTAATAAACGTGAAACCCTCTCTCCCTTATTCGCCCCTTAAACACCCACGGGTAAGAAATGGGGTGATGTTATTTTAAGCCAGCATCACAAAACACAAAAAAAATGCCACCAAAACACCAATTTTATAAAATACTCATTAGCATGTGAAAATATAATCGGAATGGTCCCCATCAGCATAATATCGAGGCCAGTCACGTCTAGAATAATCTCACATGGTAGGAAAGGAAAGGCGTTTTCATTAAGTTTAGTGGTTAGTTATGTAAAGTTAATATTTTATTTATAGCAACTTTGTTGCGTTTATAGTATACTGCTACATTACTTGACTCGCTAATAACACGCACATAAGATTTGATCAGATTGGTAGGTATACAAGAAGATTTCTAATCCACCTGCCAAACGTGGTGAGTATTGCAGTACCCTCCAATTAGGGGAAGGCCCGTGTCCAGCAGTGGACTGTTGTGGCTGTTAAGGAGGAGGAGCAAAGGGAATGCTCATGCCATGACCAGATAGATGACCATTTAGTAAATCTGGAACTCAATTTCTGAAACGTCGTAATTCAGTTCCTTGCATGGAAGTCATCAATGGCTAGTTTAACCACACGTATTTTTTCTACCAATCGATGTTTTAATAGTCAAGGGTATGTGTAAATCTAAAATAGCAGATTTTCGCCTGAAACAGAAACGAACGATTCAGAAAACTCCCTGGTCGTGCGTTACTGTTGTGTAGTACGTATATATTTCAATATTTCTATTATAAATACCTATTAGAAAGCCGATAACTGATAAGAATGTTTTGGCGCAATCGTTTTTCTTCTCAGTAGTTTTGTGACTCATGTATGTCGTTTTGTATTCATGGTTGATTAAAAGGTTTGTTTACATTTTCGTTCTACCTAGTAGTAACATTTTTGTTCTTTTAAGAATAGTAAGGTTGCCCAGAACGTTTAGGGACAGATCAAGGGCATGACCAGGTCACACCAAGGGTCTTAAAACAGTTTTGCTTTTTTTTTGTTTATTTATATTTTTGGGTTTACGATATAAGCGACATAAGATTCTTTACACAAGATGCTGTGTGATGCCGGCTTAGAATAGCATCACCCCATTTCCTACCCGTGGGTGTCGTAAGAGGCGACAGAGGGACTTGAAGGTGTCAACTTTTTGGCGACAGGCTGACAATCTGTCACTATAGTGATACACCAAATTATCTCAAACAGCCCTCTATATTTGTCAGACGTGGCGACATCGACATCATAAGAGCATGGCTCTTAGGTTTCATGATAATGATGATGGAAACCACGACACAGGGAATGGAAAATATTTAGTATTTTCCTTTCTTTTTTAGTCTTGATTTTACTAGTAATCCGTTACTTCCTTGCTTTCGCGTGGGACACACTCTATACCTACTGTGTACTAGGAAATAAAAATGAATGAAGATCGGGCTGTAAATGTAAAAAATCTGTCATTGCACTTTCAATTCACCATAAAAACACGGCGGAGTAGGTATGGTAAGTCAATACTGAAAGAAGGTAAGGTAGAGACCATGCCACACCTCCTTGCAATCAGAAGCAGTAGCAGCTTCAGGACCTGATGGAAGCGAAGTCAAATGGAGAATCCGGAGCCAAATATTAGGTCGACATTGTATGAAGTTATCCAGTAGATTCGATGAAGAAGAAGGGTTGATTACCCTTTGGAAGTAGACGGTCCACATGGGCTGCGGTAGGCTATCACTGCTGAAAGCATGCATGTTTTGATGACTGTCTTCTTCTGGAAATAGTGTACCTACCTGATAAAACAGCAGCCTTCCCATCCTTCCTGTCATCCTCCCCCCTCTCCTCGACTTCCAGCACATCCTCACATTGCACTCCTCGGAAGATCACCAAGAAACACAAACACACCACGATAATTCTCAACAACTCTCGCATTTTATAAGACATCGGTACTCAGTCGCTATATGCCATGTTGAACGAATCCAACAGTCACATTTTCACCGATTGCAAGCAACATTCAATGACATACGTTGGCACATACACACATAACACTTTCTTTAGCAGATCTGTCACTGTTTTCCATCACCATAATCGTACACTGAAGTTCAGGAAACTACTGGCAGGTAAAAGTCGAAAAGTTTTCGAAAATTTGAACGTTTGAAATTGGAACGCAGACGCGCGCGCCTCGCGATAGGCAGCGAAGGTACTGCCGCCATTGGTGGGGCGAGCGGTCGGCGCCCCCACTTGCGCGCGCGCAGCAGGCGATCAATGGACGTCAGGCACGCAGAGGCTAATTGTCAGATAAGCTATCGGAGAAAACCGCAGACGAAAATATTGATTGAATTGTGCATCTCGATCTTGAGATAAGCCAGCGAATACAAAACAGAAGCAATACATTTCGTGTAAATTCTAGCCTTGATACTTTGAATTTCGTTATAGGTATGGATAACGCGATTGTTCAGAACAACTTTGGGATCTTTTAGGGATTTTTTAAGATGAACTGTTTTCGTTACTGTGAGCCGTGTAGGTAGGTACAACAATATGGTCCATTATCATGAGTGAGACTGAAAATTGCAGGCGGTTCCTATATTCCTATCTTACTCATCCTTATCCAAAATATCCTATGCCTCTGTCTACCCCTATCCGAGCATTTCTCTGTGAAAAAGAAAAAGACAATACCTATTTTTCCTAAACATCGTATTATCTGTAGCAGATCAACCTACCCATTAAAGAGGACAGATGCGCTAATACTGAGAATATTTTTTCTTACTTTCAGATAGAATTTGGTAAACATAGAATAGAACACTCTGAAATTAATAATATTAAGTAGATAATTAAATAAGTTATGATTTATTTAGAATAATTAGTTTATTAATGTAAATAAATTTCTATAATTTATCTACCTATTTTATAACATTCACCTAGGCTTTCTCTACAAATAAATTATAGCTTAAAGACACTCACCACTTATGCAGACTTATCTTACTCCATTCACATAATTATTTTCACTTGACACAACACTGTTCCTAATTTTAATCAAATGTCCCACCATTTTTGTCATATTTTGCAATTTCTTCTTCATTCTTCTGTTTAACCTCCAAAATGTGAGTAACTTCTTTTTTCTACTCTCTGCTATGAATTCCAGCCTTTTAACCTTGTATCTGAGTTTGATAACTTCTTCTGTGTCCGATTCTTTTATTTGTACAATGGGTTCCGATTGGGATATTGTTGGTTCTGGCAGTTGACACGGCTGCAGGAAAAAAAAGGTAAGATTGTTAATAATATATTGCACTATAGCTCAATCGCTTAGATAGTGCAGCAACCGGCATAACTTGACCTCAATGTTCAACACATGCACAAATGGGTGCATACTAATAGTTACTTTGGTTGTGACACTATGTAAGGGAATGAAGTTAAGTTACATGTTGCTAACACCCTGATATTTTTAGAAGTATGAAAGTTGGTGCCAAGGAAGTCTCCAGAAATCAGTTTTACACAGATTCTAACTTACATCAATTATGGCTTTTTTTATGAATGGCAAATAATACATAATATATACACTAATCAATATTCTGCATCAGAGGAAGTTTAAAATATAGTGCTTAGTAAGAGACAAACTCACAGATATATTAATACTAGGTACTGCCACTTGCGAGAGCCTCCTGAGTCCGCTGTCTGTTAAATAAAAGTCGCTGACATTGAAGTGTTCGGAACAGACTGCACTGAACGAAGTGGCCGTCCAGTCGTCTTCCCGGCCGACCGCTATCTCCCACTGACGACGTCTTTGTTTGTCGCGAGGGAATCTGTGTATAAAAATAATCCAATTTTCTTCCTTTAACCTACTTTGAATCTGCCTCATAATATATCCTAACCATATTACCCAGCATATTAAAGGACCTATCATTGAGGTTTGATTTAGCTACGAATTACAGTGCTAACTGCTTAGATAATCATGCTTGGAGCCACTATAGACCTCAAGTCTGTACAGGACTAGGTTAGTAATTTTAGAGGTTGTGCGAGTCACATAAAGGACTTATATGATAGTACCTGGCAAGTGGATTTATCGGGCTTCGATTGGAACAAGCACAAAGTAAACTTAATAATAGTTAGTAGTAAATTATACCTGTGGAAAGAGATCCCATTCAAACTCTTTGATATTTTCGTTGAACAATTTTTGCAATTAGCCACGGCACATGAAACCATTGTTGTGGTTGCCGTATTACTCTCCGACTAATATTTAATTCAAAATTATCATTTTTCTGGAGAAAGTCGAGAAAAAATGCGAACGGCGAAAGAAAACCAAAACAAAACAAACCAATCTGACTGACCTGACTGATCAATCTATCAAAAGGTCAGAACTGAAAGAGCATTTTCACACTGCACAATTTCAAGCCTCGGCAGGATTGTTACACTCGGCAATTGGACGTAGTTATGCCAAAACGTTCCAGTCCACACCTGGTTGAAGTTGAGAAAAATGCATTTTTGTGTCTTTTTTTATTTACTTTTTTACCTTAATTAATACTGCCAAACTTTCTTGGAGATAATATAGAAAACGAGTTTGGCTATGCTCTGTTTTGGCCGTTTCTGTCTTATTATATCATAGATACACTCTTTTTTACTATTTTCGTTTTGGAACGTTATGACAAAATTGATTTTTGTATGGAATGAAGTAAAACACAATTTTGCCATAACGTTTCAAGTGCAGCAATACAAAGTTTCTACAAAATTTGTGACAAAGGTAAGCTCTCAAAGGTTTGGTAAGATAAGATAAGGTAGGTATGGTAAGGTAAGATTAGGTAAGACAAGGTAAGGTAAGGTAAGGTGAGGTAATATAAGGTAGGTGTCAGTATAAGGAGGTAATATAAGGTGTGTGTTTTGTATTTAATGTCATTGTGTACATTAATGTGTTTTGTATTTGTGTTATTGTAAGGTAAGGTAATAATAATATAAGCTAAGTAAGTACTAAGTAAAGTTTGTATCATATTCTAGATTTATTTTATAGTATTACAATAAAAAAATGTTTCGTTTTCTGTATTATTGTTTATAGAGGTTTAATCTGAAATAAATGTTTCATTTGATTTTAAGGTTCCGTGGTTATTATCACTAAAACTATAAGACATTATAACGGGTTGTAACTCACGGTAGGGATATATCGAGCGTCCAATATTTCGGCGATGTTGCAATCGCCATGATCACGGGTAAACTGGAGCGGCTGCGGGTGACGGCTAAGGGCAAACATATCTGTCTACCCTCATTCTTCTGCGTTTTTTCGGAACACTTTGGTCACTATCGGTACTCACTCGAAAGTCATCTCGACAACACACACTAACGGTATCGCATGATTCTGTTGCAGGTTTAGACACAAACTTATTTTTACACAAATTTACCCCTGGATTCCATGTACTTCACAATTTAAAGCCATCTTCTCTATTGAAATTTTTGTACTTGGTGATTTCAATAGCCTCGCTTACCAGTCTTGGTATATAGTGGCGTTCGGTCGAAAGTACTTTTGGATTATGTAATTCGATC
Source organism: Keiferia lycopersicella (assembly GCA_029255805.1). Lineage (NCBI taxonomy): Eukaryota > Metazoa > Arthropoda > Insecta > Lepidoptera > Gelechiidae > Keiferia > Keiferia lycopersicella. The sequence goes on from JARACZ010000026.1 coordinate 610,430, forward strand.
CAGTGGTTTGGACCAGACTCAAGCAGGTGTTCCGCAATGGCAGACTTATGACGCAGAAGAATGAGGGTAGACAGATATGTTTGCCCTTAGCCGTCACACGCAGCCGCTCCAGTTTACCCGTGATCATGGCGATTGCAAACAAAAGGCCCCCTGGATTCGATGCCCCGCGCTCAATATGGGTGAGGCTGAATAGGTTTAGAACCGGACACGGGCGATCAAACCACCACCTCCACAAATGGGGACTCAGGGAGTCGCCATCCTGCGAGTGCGGAGAGCCTGACCAAACCCTAGCCCACATTGTGAATGATTGCCCACTGTATCGCCTACCTGGCGGCATGACCGAGCTGCACCGTCTTACACCAGCGGCCGAAGACTGGCTCAAAAACCTAAAAATTGACATATAGGATCCTGCGCAGAGAAATGCCATACGACATGTTGATGGCGATTGCAACATCGCCGAAATATTGGGTGCTCGATATATCCCTACCGTGAGTTAAAACCCGTTATAATGTCTTATAGTTTTAAATGTTTTTTTTTTTTTTTTTATTTGTTTTGTTTATTCCATGTAAGGTAAGATAAGGAAAGTAAGCAAGGTGAGGTAAGTAAGGTAGTAAGGTGGTCTTTTCTGTATTTTATGACCTTGTAACCAATAAAATATTTGAATTGTAAGGTTAAGGTAAGTAGGTAATAAAACCCAAGAAAATTCAGAAAAATCAAATTATAATGGTAACGTAAAGTAAGAGTAAGCTTCTTCATACTACACTTTTTAGTCCTCCAGTTCATCTATTTCAAAGTCTGACTGTCCACCATATCCATCAACATCATCAGAAATTTGATCAGAAGCCTTCAGCTTTTTGTAGAAATCAATACAATCGTTTGGAATAAGATGGTACATGGATTCTAAGTCAGACAATTTCGCAGGAGCTATTGGTTTTCCATTAGGCCACAATAGATTCATGTCAGCTTTTTGTATAGGACGTAGTTCTCCTTTAATTTTTTTCTCAATTCTTAACTCCTTTTACTCTGTTTCTTCCATGGAGGTTCTCATATAAATTGAGTAAAGCTCATCTTTTTTTATTAAAATCTCTTTGGTTTGCAACCAGTTTGGATGCGTCACGCAGCAATTTATTCACGCACAACGCAGCGTTAAGTGTGAGAACCACCGAAAAGCCCGCAACGGCCGAAATAGACCTAATTCAACGGAAACATTTGAACAAAATTCATTACATGAAATCCTATTATACGTTACAATGTGTCAAACAGGTTTGTTTCATTGTAAACAATATTCAAAATCACAACTTGTAATGCGCTAAAAAGTTACATGTGTATTGTAACAACTACGATTTGTAATTTAAATTTTGCGATAATGTTTCAACCACGGTTGGAACGTTTTTCAATTTTGTAGTGCGCTAAATTAATTTCTCATAAATATTTCACGTGAGTTTGTCACATTATGGCAGATTGGAAATGTTTTTCAAATATGTCTCACATATACTTGTAATATTGTTGCATATAAGTTTTGCAGAAAATGGTAAGAATGTGGGATGGAACGTTTGGGAAAAATATATAAGGATGGCATAATCTTTTTGGTGTCTTTGCTATATGGTAGAGGAGCTTAAAATTAGTAGTTTGGTGTAAATAACTCATTTTTGGTCACTTTGTGGGTTGGAACGTTATGACATAACTACGTCCAATTTAAGTACGAGTTTTCTTAGTGTGACCAAGTGTCCTAGATTTCTACGAATTTGGTACTTATTTTTCCATTAGATTGTCACGTTATTTAGGTACTTTGATGATAAGCACAGCATGTACCTATACAGGGTGGCACCAAACGATTGGCTTTCCCGATAAAATAAGCTCCAAAGGTCAAACTGAACAAATTTGCCTAAGAACCAGATGTCAAAGTATAAGTAACCTTCCATAAAAAATCAACTGACTGAACAATTTCGTATAGGATTTAAGTTTGATTCGCAAAGCTTAGCATTTTTGGGAAATCCGTCATTCAGTATCATTCTGAATTAGGTAACTAACTTATGTAGAGTCGCTCGCAGAAAAACCACGCAAAATTTTAAAAAATAGTGTTAAATCTTGTGGATAGCTTTTTGCTCCTGTTTTTTTGTATTAATAAACTAATTCATGCTATACCTTAAATTTTAGTTTTAAGGACGTTTAAAGCCTGGAAAGTCAGAGGGGAGGCCTTTGCCCGGCAGTGGGACACTATAGGCTAATATTATATAATAATAAGGACATTTATAGTATTTCAACCCGTTTCTCTAGAACAACTGCTTATTTCGTTTCTTAAAATGAGATTATAAGAATTTCATAGTATATTTTACTTACAGAAAGAATGCAGAAAGTTTCATAATCATTAGGCACATTGTCATACTTTCCACAGTGAACTATCAAATCTACACATCTATCATGCCAGTGTGTATATTTCGGGAAACTTTTTGAAAAGTATGATAAAAACATACTTGTTCCTTATAATTTTTTAACATTATCTACATAACGTGTTGGTACATACGGGGTGTAAGGGACAGCGTCCCGAATATTGATAGGGTGCAAGCAGACCATGAAACTGAACATTTTTCTTCTGTAAACATATGTCACGAAACGTCAAAAAATTTTGGGTTACCCATAGTATATGCAGTCAGCTGATCGCGATTTCTTATGGGAGGTTGAAAACTTTTTGTCGTTTCCTGACATATGTTCCTAGGAGAAAGTTGTTCAGTTTCATGGTCTGCTTGCACCCTATTATGTATTCGGGTTGCTGTCCCTCAGCTGTTGTCTAAAAATACAAATCTGCAAATTGTATCATCTATTAGCAAAAAACTAATTTCATGTTTTGTCCGCGCGTAATTGCGTATCATTACCTATCAATTTAATTCATACCAACTCAATTAGACATTAAAACTATTTAAAAATTACCTGTTTAATTTATGCATAGTTCAGTTTATAAAAATTATTTATGATAAAAAATATTGTCACTATTTTTATAAAAGTGAAACATCATTAAGTACATCATTGACGTGACAATGACAACTCCAACTCCCCTCTATGTTATTTAATTGGATCGAAATTGCTAGTTACAGCTATTGACGACGGCATTATTTTTTAAGGGATGCCGCGCGGTGGTGTGACCGCCCCGCCCACCTTTCACGTCATTATAATAGAGACATTCAAATTATGGGTTCTGAATTTAACGTCTATCCAGCTAGGAATACTGACTGATCCATAGGGATTCCAAAACTAATGTTGTCTTATCGAAAATGCATTTTATAAGAGACAATATTAATTTACAAACAAAAATGTTCTTTAGGTTTTCAAGCTTAGGATTAATGTGAAGTCTCGTAATTTTTTGAGATTAAAGTACACAAGCTAGCCGTCGTCAAGCAATAGGTTCCAATATTCAACCACGTTATGATAACGAAATACTGACTTGTGCCTGGTTCAAACTCCCTTAATCTTCACCTTCTTTTAATATACAGGTTTAGTTTCCCAATTAGGTTCAAAACTTCAAAATCATGACATTCTACGTAAAGTTTATTATTAAATACTTTTTTATATTGTGCATAAATTTATATAACTCGAATAATGTAAACCTACGGTTTGGATTTCAAATATGAATGAAGAGGCGTGGAGCATTGGCGTTATATAGGTAGATGTAGATATCTACCCTCTTTCACCCTAAATGATTTCTTTTTACGACTCAACAATGGGCTTATCAGGGGGTGAGGTGGGGTGAGAAGGAGGTATAAAAGTAGTATAAATAGCGATTTTTAAAATTTATTTTACTGTTTTTCGTGACGGCTTCAGCAATCCAGCATCGATTAAAGATGCTGGCAGAATTTCTTCAAACTTTTGAAGACCCCAAGCGACCTTTGATTGCTCCAAACTACTGGATCATGAAAAAAATTGGCATTTTATTACCGGCCAATAAAATAGGAAAAGCCTTTTATATATTTTTACATGAACTTGTGACATTTTTCGTATTCACTCAGTATATGGAGCTTTACGTTATACGTACCGATTTGGATGGAGTGCTCACGAATCTAAAGATCTCTATGTTGAGCATTGTTTGCATAGTAAAGACGAATACATTCATATTTTGGCAAGACAGTTGGAGAGAAGTATTCAATTATGTCACTGAAGCTGATAAATATGAAAGAGATACTCGAGATGAAGTCAAAGGCAAAATATTGGATAATTACACCAAATACTGCCGCAGAATAACATACTTCTACTGGGTTCTGGTTTTTACTACATTTATAACAGTGACCCATACACCTTTGTTAAGATACCTGTCATCGGCAAATTATAGACAAGAGCTACGAAACGGCACAGAACTATTCCCTCATATCTTCAGCTCTTGGATGCCTATTGATAAGTACCATTCCCCGGGAAGCTGGATGACAGTAGTGTGGCATGCTTTTATGTGCGCGTATGGCGCAATCATAATGGCTGCCTATGACACGAGTGCGATTGTTGTCTTAGTATTTTTTGGAGGAAAACTGGACCTGCTTCGAGAGCGATGCAAACAAATGCTTGGAAGCGGTGGTCGTGGCGTGAGTGATGAGCACGCTGCAAAGATGGTGCGGGAACTGCATAACGTACATGTTCTTCTGACAAAGTAAGAAGGCGTTATATACAGAAACTGAAATTCCTGAAAATAATAAATTCACCTAAATATACTTTCACTAATCCCAGCCCAGTAATTATAAATTTTATAAATTTGCCTAAGGTTTTCAGAAAATTTGGTGACACTGTTTAATTTCATAATAATTATTAAGAAAAATACTTGTTAGGCTAGGTATTAATTATTAATACCTAGCCTATTTTCCTTCTTTTTTTCATATCGCTTGATAATATTTTATTTTTCATAGTATGAAAGTACATTTGTACTCCTATCCGTACATCGTACAGGTACTATCTAATCTCTTCTTACACCACAGAAACGAGTAACCTATCTCCGAAAACAATATTAAAAAGGGCTACATTGTAAGTACAAATATTTTCAGGATGTGTTTTTACTCTTACAACTGAATAACTTTTGTCAGCGTTTTATTTCTCGAAATATGATTGAAAAGTAGACTTTTCGTATCAAAGAGAAGTCAAAATCTTTTTTGATATGGCGAAAAAAAATCCTTTCAAAAATTATTTTCGCATGGAATATCCCTATACAAAACCTATGATAAGCTAAATATGGAATATTGTAATAAAGATAATATTAGGTACCTACTGTACATGTGCAAATATTTTTTTGTAAAATTTAACGCAGGTGATTAGGGGAAACTAAAAAATATTGTTTGCTTACGTGGAATCTGAACGCCCAGGTGATATGACGGCAGGTGATTTTAAGAGACAAATATGACGAATTAAATCACCCAGGTGATATCACCTAGGTGATCATAGTGCATCAATTCAATTTTTATGAGTAAATACCTAGAACACACACTAAAAATATTTGTAAGTAAGTATCATTGGACGACTCGGTGTCCCACACGAAAAGAAGAAGAAGTATACTTAATTGAATATAACCTATTGCACCAACAAAGCCTAACAGTAGTTTTAGCAGTAAGTGCATACCAGTGTTCAAATTTCTTACCTTCTTAAAATATATAAGCTTCTTTTCACATTGTTATTGCATGAACCTTATTAAATTCGTGTCGTTCCAATACCTTTTCTCTTCACCTGCAACTTCAATCATATAAATACCTGGTTTAAAGATAATTTTGAGAACTTTGCATTTGTAACTTAACACGAATCTGAAATAATTTAAAGATAGGCAGGCGTAACATCACTTTTCGTTTATTACTTTTTACTTTTCGCTGATAGAGATACATATAGACCAACGAAATATTGAAACTAAGCTATAGCAAATATAGTCAAAAGTCACTATTCTTATCTTGTGAGACAATAACTCAACGAATGAAAAATTCAATTCACACCTACTGCTTCATGTTACAAATACTAAGACAAATCATCATCATCATCATCACTAAGACAAATCAGTAGAAGTTGATCCCATAAATGGGTGGGTTGATGTACTACCGATAGTACGAATTGTTTTTAAAATATTACTTTTGAGTATGATGATATTCACCGACGTTCAGAAAATACTCTAATGAAGTTCTTTGGTTTCAATTTGCGATGATAGATAAGTCTTACAATTTACCTAACTAGCTTTTTTTTTAATTATGTATTTTTAAAAGTTACCAAATAAGCATTCAGATACAATTATCATAATATAACATGTCGTTTAAATTCTTTTTTAATAAATAAAATTACGATACTGGTTTACGTTTTTGTAATCCAATAAGTAGCTTTTCTTGCTACTTTATTAATGCCTAATTATAGTCACGGATCGTGTATACAGGTATCAAACCAAGTAACTACCAATGGTGCTTATATAATGAATGACTCTATAGCAAATCATATGTCAAAATTTTATTATTCATAAAACTATGAAAATTTTAGCAATCGTGATAGTTTAAGAAATAATGTTTATATAATACTTTATCAAAATAAAGAAACAAGATATTGCTCTTTGTAAGAATATAATGTAATTGATCAAACTAGCGAATGATCCAAAGTTATCGATACTATTTTATACTACGCGCCGCGCCTCGCCGCCACTACGTTCTTTTATAATTCTCGCTTCGATAATTCGGAAAGTATAGGCTTTACTTTAAACTTCATTGCATGAAATTACTAAACAAACAAAACTTTGATTATGGTTATTATTTTGTTTCAGATATTCAAGGCAGTTTAATCAACTCTTATCACCGGTAATGTTTGTTTACGTGGTAATGTGTGCTCTGATGCTTTGTGCAAGTGCTTTTCAACTAACTGTAAGTAATCTAAGGATTAGTTTTTTCTTATTGATTAATCTCCCCTTTCAAGAAAGATTTAGGAAGATTTAAGAAACGGAAAATGTTAGCACCCCGTTGAACGCTGTTGCCAGCGGCTGCACCTACACACTGCTAACAGTTTTCCCGGTATACATTTTTTTCCGAAAGACCGCAATCAAACTCGTTTGTTTAGAAGGATTTCGCATTTTCTATAACAACATTTAGAACTGAGACGTTTAAGACGGAAAGTGTTTTTAGATATTGAAATATTTTTTTCAGTCGGCGCAAAATACAACCCAAAAGATTTTGATGGCGGAATATTTAGTTTTTGGTACTGTTCAGCTATTTATGTTTTGTTGGCACAGCAATGATGTAGTAATAAAGGTAAATGAGTACTTAGATAAATTGGATTTCAGTAATAAATTTTTCAGGGAGTTTTTCCAAACAAAGTCAAAGTCAAATTATTTATTCAAGGTATTTTTTTTTACATTTAACGTTTTGATTGTCATGTATTAGTCATTGTTAAAAAAAGACCGCAATTGGAAACGCGGTTCAGGTGAACTAATATTTTAAAACTAGCCCCTAATGCACTGCCTCGGGGCTGGCCAAACTAAGCAAACATCATGTAACGTTGGGTGGTAAATAACTAAAATCGAGTTCATGTCAAGAAAAAATAAAAATGGTGTTACATGCGTATAGTTAGTTAGTTAGTACTTTTGTAAAGGATTATAATGGATTATAATGTTCCATCTATTATTATTCCATATATTGCAGAGTGGAGACGTCGTTTATGGTCCTTACGAAAGCGAATGGTGGGCAGCGAATGTTCAACAAAGGAAGGCAATTCACATTCTGAGCGGCCAGTTTCGAATCAGACACATGTTCAATGCTGGACCTTTTACCGATCTGACACTTGCGACTTTCATAGCGGTGATTGTTTTATGCAAAGTTATATTAACAGTGTTTTGTTTCATTACTTTCATTGTCTGCAAAATTGTAGACTGAATAATTTATGAAGCTATCATCGTAACATGCGAGACAAGGTTATTTCTAAGTAAATTTTTAATGAGAGTTTTATTTATTTCAGATTTTAAAAGGAGCCTACAGCTACTACACTTTACTAACCAAAGGAAAATAAAAATAGTATAGACAAATGGAAAGCTTTTAAAGTTTTTACTTAAGGATCTCGTTAAATAGATGCTTGCTTGTCGTGTAGATTACCTACTGAAATGTGCTTTTATTAATTAAGCTGATGAAATTCTGTAATTTATTCACCTATGTATTATTTCAAAATCTAAATTAAAAATAAGAAAAATTATTTGTAAGTAGTTACCTACTTTTAGCTAAGTAGTGGTTGGAATATTACCTATAGTATTTGATAGAAAACTATTAGTAGTAGTACTGTTGTAGTAGTGGTGGTGTTATAAAGTGGTTTTGATTAGATGAAAATAAAAGCTCCTGACCTATTCTTATGTGCCTGTTAATATATTTGAAGCTTTTGTAAGATATATATTAAGTGAACCTATTCAAATAGGTTTGACCGTTAATACATACGTAAGATAATCCAAATAGAAGGATATTAACAATAGTAAGTCTGGTAACAACAAAAAAAATTGAGTGATAAGGATGATGATGATGAGTAAAAGATAATTGAGTGAGCCCTTATTGTTGGGATAATTAGTAGGTTAGCATAAGTATTTTTTAAGGGTATTGAGTAGATTGAGACGCAGCATCTCAATAACTGATAACATAAAAAATATCTTTGTCAAAGAATGGATCCTATAAAATTATATCCTACAAGTATTTTCTAATATCTGTTTTATTCGTTTGTATTCGTTGCTATGAGAATAGGCTTTTTCTTCTTTATCTTATCGCCAGGATGAAGGGATGTGACTTAGTTGGGCTATATATTCGTCACCAGCATCCTCCTAACTCTACTAAATCTACTCTAATTAGGGTGGAACCGCCCCTCAGTTTCACTCCGAACCACTTTTCTTTCCTTTTTTAAAAAATATGATAATTATAGAGAAAAATAGCAGCAACATTTAAGTTGTGTGCAATATATTGTGTGGTGTAAATTTAACGCTACAAGAAATTCGGAGTGTAGAAAGGTTTTTAATGTTACCATTTGTATAAAATTCTGCCATTTTGGCTTATTTTCACCTGAACAGATTCGGCAAACGTTTGATTTTGTAATAATTATAATTATCAATTTATAAAAAAAGACATGAATCAATACAGAACATCCAGATAAAATATTAATATATGTTGCCATCCAAAATCTTCAAGATTCTGAGATAAGGTGACTAGGCAATTTGAAATTTTCGCACTAAGATCAGACACATTGTTCACACATCAAATGCCTGTCGTATCGTATCTCCCGGAAATAAATAAAAATAACTCCTATGGCATTTCGTAGGAAACGGCAGAAATATCATATTCAAGGTGGTCACACAGGACTGTCATTCACTGATTTTCTGAGCTGATTTTCATTCTCTTTCGTTCGTTTGTGAAAGCTTTCTATTTACACCTTTCTAAACCATTTCGAGCTTTATTTTAAGTATTTTGTAGTTACAAGTTTATCTTAATTTATCTAAACAAACTGTTCCGAGCGGCGGTGTTGATAGTTTAACGTTTCGTAGTGTTTACAGAGGCGCCTTGAGTGCAGTTCAATAAACTTTGACCGTCGTAATGTGTAGTGCATAAAATGTCACTTGCTGGGGTTTTTTATACGAAAGTTCAGTGATTCGCATACGAATAAGCTTGCTGTTGGACCGGCAAGGGTTTTCGGTATTATGGAAACCCATAATTCTCCGGAAAGGTCGGTCCCTGTGCAATATGTTCGGAGTTCGCGAGCGTTTCGTCAGTTTAAGAACCCTCCGCAGCCGCACATGTGCATTCAGGATACTATAAAGGACACTACAGAGAAACTGTTTATAAATGTACTGGGATGGCAGAAGATCGCGAATCCTAAGCACTATTCGGACCCAATACCTTTGTATGGAGGTATGCAGGTAAGTGGGACAAATGCTTTCTATTATTAAAAGTTGAATGGAAACTAGGCTGTAGGTAGGCTGTGCAAAAAAGTCTGGGAATATAGTTTTTAATTACTTCATCCTTCAATCATGTTATTTATATTAGAGATAAAAAAGATGTTTTTACAACCTAATAAATAAGTGAGAGTTTAGTGGTTATGGAGAACCAAATTCAAATTGTATGTGACTATTTATTTGCCTTATTTGGTTTAAATCAACTTGCTCACCAGATTAATTTTAACCTGATACCTGTTTCCTATTCTTCAGATTTGTTCTATTTTAACAGCAAAAACCTTTAATTGTAATTCAGAGAGTGATCTAATTATTTCCCACCCATATTTTTTCACCCATAATCTTCTTGCTCTTTTGCTCTTAATCTTTTTGCTCTATTTATTTTTGCCTAGATTTTCCCTGAAATGTTTAACTCTCTCTAAAGAGTATGCCTGAGTTTTCCAGGTTTCAGCCTTTTCATAGAACATATTCCTCTGTTTTCTACCCGAGTAGTGCTTCTAGAGTTATACTGCTTTTTTTTATTACTTACACTAAAACCTACTAAAGTCATGCTACTATTATTTTCTTTTTTTCGAAAAATGATTCCAACACTAAGAAACTTAATAATAAATACCATGTCCGATTTCTAGGTCCCCCAAAACGTTGGTCCAAACAGCACCCGGCCTCCGATGCTGGTGTTTGCAGTGATGGTCAACCCCGACATTCTCAAGGCCAATGGAAAAAATGCCACAAACTCAACGGCAAGTATACATTTTCTTTTCAATTTTTCAAGACATCTAGCAACCTAATGAAACCCTGGTGCCAGAATTTGTTGAATTTTAAAACTGATTGATGTGGCTTGAAAATAGATTTCATTTGATTTTTAGAGTGTAGCCAACAGTCCTTAATGTTTATGATATTTTTCCCTTCGGCCGTTAAGGAAACCAAAGTTTGGAAACTAGTTTCCTGAAAATATTTTTTTATCCTCCTGCGTAACTGGTTTCCTTTAAGGATTTTTTAATACTTTTACGTAACTGGTTTCCAAAAAATACTTTGTTTCTGTTTTTTCAGCCACCTACGAAACTAATTGGGCTTCAGTAGTAATTTTACGAGTGTTATTAGTAGACCTCTAATAAAACTGTTTATTTCAGATATTTGGATTTAATAACGAAAACAATTGAATCATTTTAACATAAAATATAACTTTTTCATACAACATAAAAAAAACAATTAGGTACCTACCTATAATAAGTATCCTTAAGACAAATTGATTACAACATTAGGAAAATCAGTCACTTAACTTAAAACGTAAAAGAACTCTTCAGATGAACTTAAAAAACTTGAGTTTTGAAATTAAAATAAAAATGCGTACGGTGAAATAATTTCGACACAGTTATCAGTCCATTTTTCAAATCTGTAATCGCATTATCAATTTCATTATTTAAGTTATTCAAAAAGAATAATGTGCCACAAATACAAAAGAGATTTTATTAGTTATTCAGTTACATAGAAGTATAAAATAAGCGGTACAGGAAACCAGTTACGTAAAAGTATTAAAAATTTCTTATAGGAAACCAGTTACATAGGAGGATAAAAAAATATTTTCAGGAAACTAGTTTCCAAACTTTGGTTTCCTTAACGGCCAAAGGGATATTTTTCTATGCATTCACATACACACATATCCTTTTAGCAAGTTTAGTTTTGATTTTGAGTTGTTGCATTGAATTTTACACCATTGCACACCAAAATTTTAACCAAGAAATACAATCAAATGTAATACAAAAATAAAGTTATTAGGGTAATATTCTGGTGATTTGTAGCTACAATTGTTTTTGTAGCCAATTTGTCATAAAACTTAAACTATGCTTATAAAATTACAGGACAGAGAAGCACTTGTAAGTTTGCTTTGTGACTTCGTAGAAGCGATGAACCCAGGACTGGTGCTGGGTCGCAAACCGGTGATACTCAAAGACCGCGACCTGGCAGGAGAGCTGAAGGATGTGTGGCTGGCCGTGCAGAACAAACGGGAACGGGAGAAGGGCATGAATCAAGATGTTATGTATAAGGTAATGCTATTGAATTTTGTGGATATTTCATGTAGTATTTATAGTGACGTGGTGCCAGCTTATAATAGAAAGAAATAAATTTTTATATGTGGGTGTAGTAAAAGGCTACTAATAGATGAATTACTGAAATGGGCAGTTGTGTTCCCTGTGTAGATCTTGCTCAGGGCTCGCCAATCCGCCTGCCAAGCATGCTGAGTATGGCATTAAATCCCAATTGGGGCAAAGCCCATGTCCAGTAGTGGACTGTTGTTGTGGCTGTTGTAGTAGTTTTAGGAATATTCTGCACTGCACAGATTTGGTACCATTTATTTCATTGCTAAAGTATTAGGTATTAATAATTTACAGCTATGATTTCAAAGTCACACCTTTATCCTTTAAATAGGAGGCAATGTCGTACGTCGACTGCTGCTTATTAATGTCCGCCAGATCTAACATTTGAGACTTATTTCAAATGTGTGTTCATATAAAATTTGAGGCTCATTTTCAGATGTGATGTGTCTTTTTAAAATTATTCCAGGTTTACGACATCGACGGCATCGGCAACGAAGACTCCAGTGAAGACAAGAACAACCTCCGAGACGCCCGGCAGAGCGACGGCGACTCCCCAACCAAGAAACCCGTCAAATCATCCAAACAAATACTCATGAACGCCGGACAAAAGTCAGAATTCGACTCCGGAATGAACAACTGCCAACTGAAGGGAAGTAATAATACTAACAATGTAAACGCCACTTACTGCACCCCAATGTACGGACAAATAGTCTCTACAAGAGAAAACCACAATGAAATCAATGATATACAACAAAAGCTTGTTTCAAACGAACCAACCGTTCCGTCAAGTTCAGTCAAAAAGGACAAAGCGGAGGCTTGGGACGAGTTTTCAAAGAGAAATGTCACAACGATAAAAACTGAAGGAAATACAAAGAAACAACGCTTAAAAACTGATCCTAAAGTAACAAACGGAAAATCTCACTACGACTTCTTCCCAGTCTTCGACAATAAAGAAACCGAGAAAATTACCGACGAAGCTGACACGGTTGAGAAAAAACCTGATATAAAAGGAGACCATTCTAAAATAATTCTAGACCCAATGCAGAAACTAGTTCTGCATTCGACTGATAATAAATTATGTGATAATAAGTCAGCTCTCAGCTCCTTAAGCTCGTAATTAGCTTGTATGGAATTTTGTATGGCCCATTGTTCATGTGCTTGAATGCTATTTATTAAGGCGTTTTAAGGTGTACATCGGTATTCTACGACACGCCGGTGCAATGGACGTAAATATCGTTTAATGGGATCGGCACTTTGTTTTCGCATAAGCCAGTCTGTGACGAAATTATCTAATCGGTGCTCGTAATTAACATTCTATTACACATAACCATTCTCATAAACATAAGATATGAATGGATTTGAGTAACAAAGCGTGTGATAACATTCGTTATAGTCCGACTGCGAAATGAGTTTTACAGATTCAAAACAACGCCACCCGGTTTTGGAAGACTCTTACATGAGTAAATAAATTAGTGCGTCTTATAGAGCGAGCAGCCTCAGGTGTTCACCGCTGACCGCGGCTTGTGGTTGGCGTGGACGTGTTTCGCCTGAAGCAGCACATAGTCATGCTCGGGCAAGCGCCGAACCGAGCCAAACGGCAAAAACACGTCCAGATATCGCCGAATTTGCGTCGCCCGAGCATGCGACGCATACCGTGCGAGGCAGCGACCACCTGGGGCTGCTCGCCCAATATAGATGCAGCTTTTGATGATGTATTTCATAGAAATCCATACAAACTACTTGTAGTACCGACGTTCAAAATTTGCGTATGTTGCAGCGACGTGTCATTCACAGTGTACCGGCACTTTAACCTGTGGGAATTTTATAGCAATCGGTCCAGCAATATTAACTAGTCAAGTTCAATTTCATATTATAACAAAATCAAAACCAATTGTAAAACTTCCGATAGATGAAATATTTCTGATCAAAATTTTTACTAAGACAATATTATTATTAAATTGCACAAAATTTTGTATTTCTAGTTAAATTTTGCGTGTGCTAATTTCGTTGTATGTGGCGTTGATTCTGGCTTGCACTATCGAATATAAACTTCTATGTTAGTGCTGTCACTTTCTTAAATGAGTGAATGAAAAGAGATAAGTTTACGACTTGCAAATCAGAGAATGATGAACTAATCATTTTGATTTTATGAAATTAAGATTTATTTAATCATTGGACCTTTTCGTTTTCTAATTTAAGAAAGTGACTAAACCAATTTTGATAAAATTTGGAATATTGTCAGCCATATTTAAAATGAGTGTAAATGGTCCAGATGTGTTCGTTCTCTAGCAATATACTCCATTATGCTATTTCCTAGTAAACAAAGGAAAATGGACCTTATGTCATAGCACTTTCTCCAAGGTTACAAACGTCACAAGTATCAATCTAAATTGAACAAACTATAATTGGTGACTTTTTTATGATTTAGCTCTGACACGCAAAAAATGGAATTAAATTTGTGTGAGAAACAGCATCGATTGTTATGATTGGATGACTTGTTGCGGTCGAAGGGTGAAACTGATCTGTTGAATGTTTATAAAAACACCAGGAGATATAATTTCGAATAAGTATGAAATCATTTTACGCCGTACGATCGATCTTGTGATTCAAATCGACTGAAATCAAGTGCTTTAATTGTACTGATTTAAAAATTGACGTGTATCTCTTACTGAGAATTAAGTTCATCATCTCATGGCATGACAGTTGAAAAATTTACTGTTCTGTTCTGTGCAATAGGACAAAGTAGTTTTGGGAGCAAATTCTGATTTTAGATAGTTATAAACTTACGCTTATAAAATATGTGCACATCTGGACTTTTTTAATGCATGCGAATTGCGAGTAAATTTATATAATTTTTGAAATGGTTGTGTATTTGTCAAAAGAATTTTTCGTTGAACAAAAACTGTGTGAGTGTTGTGTATGAAAATCGCTATATTTCATTGTTGCCAATGTATTCTAAAGTACTAGTTGAATATCGAAAATTCAGTTTCGATGTTGCTTATTTCAAATATTTTCAATACATAGCTAAATTATCTTTCTGGTTCAAATTCTCGCGACCTCAAATTATAGTAGTTTTTTTATTGTCTGCCTTCAAAACCCAACACTGCCAAGTTAGCGTAATTTTAGTGTAAAAATGCTGAAGCACTTTGCATACGAATATTTAAGCATTTTAGTGTACCAATACCTTGGACGAAATAACCCAGTGGCAAGGAATATTTTTTATTTGTATGTATAGCATGATTTTTTAAAGGAAGGATCCCGAGTTGGAAACATTATTGTTTGCCTCTCTGTCATAATATATCGACGACCGATGTGGCGCAGTGGTAGTGCGACTGCCTTAGACGCAGAAGGTTCCGGGTTCGATTCTCGGTGGGTCACTCACAAAGTTGATATTTATCACTTTGTGAATTTGTTCCCAGTCTGGTTAGAACATTGCGGGCTGAACCACCCGATTGTCCCGATAGGGTTGCTGTTAGTAAGTAAGATGGTTCCGTGTTTCGGATGACACGTTAAGCCGTAGGTCCCGGTTGCTGTCTATGATCACTTAGACGGCGGTCGTTACACAACCATGTCAGAAGCCTGCTACTTGTAGAAGGCGGTTGAAAAATTCTGACACTAGGGTTCATCGGGTCGTTGGAGGGCTCGGTGTCCCACACGAAAAGAGAAGAGATAATATATCACAAATGAGCGGGATGACAACAATAATGTTGCCCTTTCTGGATCCTTTCTTTAAAAATCGTTTTATATTATAGTATCAATAGCATCTCAGTTATTGCACTAAATAAATGTAGAGTTGCTACTGATAGTAAGTTCCAAATATTTTCCAATTTAGGATCTCCTGACGAAACTTTATACGGATTCTCATTTTTATTTGTCACAAGTATTAGTTATTTGGCGTAAAGTGTCTCCATGTCGTAGAGAGAACCTAGAAATTATATATGACTTTACACTTTTTACCCACAATGTGTCCAATACAATAATGTCTCATTTGTGACAATTTTGACGTTTAGTCATTTACGCATGTGACATTTTGCGCCGAAAGATTTACTGCAATCTCAACTACAGTCCTCTTTTTATATGTATGAGACGATATTATAATTTTAAAAGTAGTTAGATCAGATTCACTGTTTTATTAAGATGATAAATTATACTGTTATTAACTTGACAACAAAGTCTTATAGAGATCTCAATACTTAATAATCTGATATGTATAAAATAGCAAAACTTCTCTGTACTTATAAAATGATTCAGATTTTTATAGATATGAAAACTTCCCTTACTAAAGTATAACCGTTCGAATAGGCATACTTGACAGCTGTCAAACTCATACGAAAAGACAAGTGAACGAAGAAAAATTTATCTTCAGTCTAACATGATTTTGACAGCTTTCAAATATAGCCTATTGGAATGGCCATACTTTACTTACTTATTTGACTAAACCTACGAACAATCTCAAAAGAAACAATTTTCCGAACAATCATTATTATTTTATACGGTTGCATGCTTGTTTACCTGTATTTTGATGAGCTACTTTATATTTTAAAAATATGTAAAAGAAGTATTGTAATGTTTATTTAGATTTAGATAATTTTAGTGTTTATAAACTCTGTTTTTTTAGAGTATATTGACATTTTGGGTTGCCATGTTTTTGCAAATCTTAAATAGTGATGTGCCAGTACCAGTAACTATTATTATCGAAATGTTTTTTTACATCTTTTAATTCCTAGTAGATGGCGCTTGTGCGAATGATTTAAAAGCTCGGCAGTGATCTTCCATCTGAGTAATAGTTTTTTTTATATGCACGTAACTTGACAGATGATTGTAATTTTTTTAAATTTGCAAGAAAAATTGGCAACACAAAATGTCAATTTGCACTCTCTAAAAAAAACAGAGTATAGTTTGTTTGCCCTAGGCAGTGATATGATTATGTACCCATTATGTTCCTTTGCTATCAATTTGCTTTTATAATCTACGTAATGTATATAGGAAACTATGGAATTTATTATTAACCGACTATTACGATGTTTTTAAATCATGGTTAGCAATATTTTACTTTATAAAAGCTATAGTAACTTGAACACTGTTGTAGTTTCCAAAATTCTGATTTCATGTCCAATTAGTCAAGTACCATAGGCGTTTTTTAATTTTATACCGGTAGGATAACATGTAAAGTTTTATATAGTCCAAAGTTAAATTGGTATCAATATGGAATACTAAGCTACTCATTGGTTTGCTCTAATCCAGACGTAACGCACTTGAACTTTTTAGCTACCCGCGTTTGAATAAGAGAATTATCTACTTATAAATCAACCTAAAAAGTATAAAGTTGTGGTGCATAAAAATCGTAAATGAAAAACTTTGGTGCATTCAAGTTAAATACGAAAAACTTTGATGCATTCGAGTTTAATACGAAAAAAATGGAACTTATGGCATTTGCTTCAAGGTCATAAACGTCACAGGGATCATCCTATATTTTACAAACTATAGTTGGAAAACGTTGTTGGTGCATCCAAGTTTAATACACGATATGGTGCACAAAAGAGTCGTGAATGAAAGGTGCAATATCGTGCAGTGTAGTACCATAGAATAACTTAGGTAGGTACAAAACATTTGTGCACTTATGTTTAATGAATCTTTTTGTACCAAACTTGTGTTGACATTTTACTGATCTCGTACATTTTTGGAGCAAACCACGGGGTAGCTAACGTTGAACGATTGCTATGTAACATTTTAATGATGTACCTTTTTACCTACTGTAAAGGAATTAAAATATCAGATCTCTTGTTTACAGTATTTAAAATTATTACATGTCATTTACAAGACTGGGCGTTTTCGTTTTATTTATGAAAGTTATTAAAATAATAGGATGTATTAATTTAAGTAATAAATAGTCTTCAGGATTTAAAGGGCACGTGCAAACATTTTTTTTAACAAACAAATCTTTCCTGAAAATCGAACCCACAACCATCAAGTGATCGAAAGCCTTTGGTGAGAAGCTTGGTGTGCTGTGTTAGTTACCCAATCTTTCTTTAGTATACATTGCTAAAGGGGATTGTAGTTCTAAAAATGCGGTCGTCAAGAGAGTAATGGACATCGAATATTAATTCATCACGTTTACAAAGACTTGTGGAAAAAATGTGCTTGCCAATTTAATATTTACAGTTTATTGCAGCAAAGGGCAGCAGACATTGTGAGCAGACAGTCTTTGTACCTACATATGGATTGAACTATACTCTGAAAGAACAATGGAAAAAGTGAAACAGTTTGGAGGTTGAAACCTTACCTCGACTACCTTTATAAACGCGACGCATACGTCAAAACACGCCTTCGTTTTCGGTGCAAACTGCATTGTGTTTTCGCGTTTATTATTTATAAGTAAATATTGTACGGAATAACCACATTTTAGTATTAAAACATTGTGCAATACTTGTGCTAACTATTTTATACCAAAGAAAAGTCGTTAACAGAGTGACGGGTTGTATATTTTGAGGTTATAATCTGGTGAGAAAACAGGAAAAACATGGATTGGAATAGCAGCTGGCGAGGAGGTGGCCGTGGAGGTTTCAACAGGGGCGGCAGGGGAGGAGGGCGGGGGTTTTGGCGCGGAAATCGCGGGGGAAACCAGTTCCAGGGAGGATACAACAGGGATTTTAACCAAGGTGGCCGGCGCGGCGGCGGACACCGAAATTATGACAATCCGAAGTCGCAGTGGCAGAGGATGCCTAGAAGAGAGCAGCCTACGAAACGGTTGTCTGAGGATGCTATTGGAGTCACAGAGTACATCAGCGGTCATAAAGGTTTCAATGGGATTATAAAGTCTAGGTGAGTTATATTCTGATTATCAGTTTATACTTCAGTGCTTCAATATATTTTATAGTTTGTGTTCTCACAGACAGGATATTGATACAAAAGATCAGTAAAAAAAGTCTAGACAGATAACAACTACTGATGCAGACACGGACTACATAAATGTTCTACTCTAAGAAAAAAAAGACAAAAATCATTGAGAAACATTCAGTTTGAATTATGCTTGAAAACAGAACACCTTTCCCAAGGAACAACCAAACATACATCTAAACCAACATGGTAAAAACATCTGTTTAATTATTTAATTATAATTTTCAGATATTCCGACTTCCAAGTATCAGAAATCAATGAACAAGGTGTGGTAGCCAAGCTAACCGACCTGACCCCTCCAGGGCCCCCAGCAGAGAAGGAGGTGGTGGAAGATGAAGAGCTGCTGTTCAGCAAGTACAATCTTGAGATCCTGCCCATGGAAACCTGGGATCAGATTAATAAGGTTGCCACGTCTGGGGGTGGGGATGGTTTGGATAAAGTTGAAGTGAGTATCCCTTAGTATATAAACATAACATACAGTAATCCCTTGTACCATGTCTGGCAAATATTTAAGGGCTGTTACAGATAAAATGTGTATCCACTTGTACACTATAATTAACACATGAACATCTCAAGTCCCTTAGATGCCTTTCACAAATCCACTAGAAATAAATAGCTGGGTCTCCATTGAACAAGCAGCCTCAGATGTCCACTGCCGCGCGCAGATTGCGGCGCAATGCGCGGTCGGTGTGAACGGTTTTTCCCCAGTTGACTGTTGACACAGCTAATGGTGTGGCGTGATATTATTCTAAGCTGCACAAATGTTGTGTTAACTTAGAATAGCATAACCCCAATTCATCCATCTATTCTATCTGTGGGTGTCATAGAAAGCGAGGGACAATCATCAAGGTAATGCAGCAGCATT
Organism: Keiferia lycopersicella; assembly: GCA_029255805.1. Lineage (NCBI taxonomy): Eukaryota > Metazoa > Arthropoda > Insecta > Lepidoptera > Gelechiidae > Keiferia > Keiferia lycopersicella. The sequence continues at coordinate 630,186 of JARACZ010000026.1, forward strand.
CCCCAAGAATGCACCATTCTACACTGCGCACGCCTTTCCACTTGCCAAGCATTTGAAGTATGGCAATACCGCCCCCAATAATAGTGGTAGGCCCATATCCAGCAGTCTTCTTTTTCTCGTGTCAATATACATTTCCCAACGCTATAATTGTATACAAAAAATATTAAATTAGTGACTGCCAGTGCTTGGCTACGGCTACTGCTGCTGGGCTGGCCGCATTGAGGTCCTCCTGTGGATTCAGCATTCTTCTGTGGATTGTTGTGGCTTTTAAGGTCTTCTAGGTTTGCTTCAAATGAAATGCAAAACTAAAACTACAAATAAATTAGTAATGTTTCAGATAGATGCAACAGACATTCCCAAAGAGCAGAGGACCAAGATCCACGACGCCGTGAAGAAGGCTTTCGGTACCGCCCTGGTCAGCAGTACTGTCAACATTGATGATAAGAAATGGCTGAAATTTGAGAGGTATAGGAAAGGAGGTAAGCTTCTCACTTCTTAACCAAATTTTTGTTGATCAAAACATATTTCCTATTCTGTGTGTCTGTCATGGCTTACTCAACTACACAACAGATTTTGATGCGATTTTTAATAGATAGAGTGGTTCAAGAAAATAATAATATACTTACTTATATGATTTTCCCACGCAAAATTTTAAATTTCCATGAAAAATCGTAAGGCGGCGTATTTTTATAAACTTGATTTAGGAGTAGGGATGATTTACAGGGAACATTATGACTGCTTATTTCCTAGACGAATTTATTCCTTAGTTCACTTTTTATGACAACACAATAGTAGAATTTAGGTGACACTGTACTAAGCTGGCAACTGTATCTGTAGTCTTGAAATAAATCCTTCGAATGTATTTTTCAGTACGAGTAGACAACCGAGTGAAGTGGCCGTATCCGGGTGATTACGTGTACTTCATAGTTCACAAGGAGAACTGTGATACCATGGAGGCCGCTACCAGGATAGCAGAACGGCTCAGGCTCAAGTTAGTACTAAAATTACACAGACTACATACATACATACATACATATATCACGCCTTTATCCCTTGCGGGGTAGGCAGAGCGTTAACAGCCGTAAGAATACGGTTGCTATCGCCACGTCTGACATTTTTGAGTATTGTTTTCCTAGGTGGTTGCAGAAAACATGTGTATCACTATAGTGACAGGTTGTCAGCCTGTCGCCTAAAAATTGTAATACACCAATACTCTAGAGTCCCCTAGTCGCCTCTTACGACACCCGCGGGTAGGATATGGGGTGATGCTATTCTAAGCTGGCATCACACGGCTTTACAGCTCTCACAATAGCTTAACGAGTAGACACGGCACCAGGGTAATGTTGTCGCTACACACTTGAAACTATCGTCCAAAAAATATTAGACTCCATTTATAGTTTCTCGAAATCTTTAGTTCCCCGTGCGGTGCCGGCTTAGAATAGCATCACCCCATGTCTTTCCCGCGGGTGTCGTAAGAGGCAACTAAGGGACTCGATGATTTTATGTGTATTACAACTGTAGGCGACAGGCTGACAACCTGTCACTACATTGATGCACAAATTATTTGTAACGGCTCTCAATATTTGTCAGACGTGACGGTAGCGACCGTATTTTTGCGGTTGTTATCACTTTGCCTACCCCGCAAGAAATAAAGGCGTGATATATGTATGTATGAAATGTTATATAAAATTGTTATGACGCCATCCAAACAACAGACATGACATCATCTAGATTCGTATTTTTATACAAAATATCGTTTTAAAAAGTAGTTCATTTGATGTGTGATTTGATGTGATTTGATTTTGCCGTGTGATGCCGGCTTAGAATAGCATCACCCCATATCCTTCCCGCGGGTGTCGTAAGAGGCGACTAAGGAACTCGAGGGTATTGGTGTATTACAATTTTTAGGCGACAGGCTGACAACCTGTCACTATTAGTGATACACATGTTTTCTGAAACAACCTTGGAAAACAATCCTCAAAAATGTCAGACGTGGGGATAGCGACCGTATTCTTACGGCCGTTAACGCTCTGCCTACCCCGCAAGGGATAAAGGCGTGATATATGTATGTATGTATGTATTTGATGTGCCAGTCACCATGCCTGTTCAAAGTTTATTGGTACACCAGCTATGGTAACCAGCACTCTGTCATTTACTTTATATTCATAAGAAGACTTATACTCTTTCGTAAGTTGGTTTTCTAACATCTCTTCTTTCCACAGCATCAAGCCCTCAATGCTGGGCTACGCGGGCACGAAGGACCGTCGCGCGAAGACCTCCCAGTGGTTCAGCTTGCGGAAGGTGGACCCGAGGAAGGTGGCTGCGGCTTGCAAGGATCTGAGGGACATCAGGGTGGGGAACTTTGAGTTCAAGAGTGACAACCTCAAACTTGGCATGCTGAAGGGCAACAGGTAAGTCAATTGTAGGGTTTAGTAGACCTTACAGCATCAAACCATGGACGGTTTGCTGAGCTATGCTAGTGTTGCCAAACTATCGACAGTATTCTTTCGAAAAATCCTAAAATCGGTCGAACCAATACTATCGATATCTCAAAATGAAGCAATACTATTGAGGGCTTATGATTCAATTGCAATCGATACTATTGACACAATCAATTATTGTTCCGTAAAGAAACTATACTATCGAAAAATAATCGATAGTCTCTATATTATAATCGATTATTCTGTAGAGAAACTGTACTATCAATAGTTTTGAAATTGTTATAAAAGATAGTATCGACAGTATTGCTACAAAATCGATTGTTGGACATAGCGTGAACTATCGATTAACAGGAAAGGTAGTAAGTAAGTACACACATCAAAAAAAGTTTGTGATCACTTGGAAAAGTGGTAATATTTTTTATTGTGAAAGAATAAAACTCAATCACTTTTTATTTTTTGATTCCTTATTTAAAACTATGAAATTTAAATATAAACAATTTCGTTATTCAAATGTTTTTTTCATATAAAAAGACTATCAACCCTTGCTTGCTACCATTCAGAAATCTGACTTAGTCGCAAATTACGATATTTTCAATTTATTCACAACAAGTTTAGTTGGTAACGATGCCGAGAGGATTAACAGAAGTTTTACGAGCCAGAACCCTAACTTTAAGTGGAGAAGGCTATTCCACGAGGGAAATATCACGCAGAGTTAATGTATCCCAAGCCTGCGTGGTGACCACGTTGCAGAGGTATCGGGGCATGGAAGATTTAGCTGACCGACCTCGCAGTGGTCGCCCAACTGTGCTTACTGCAATTCAGAAGCGCTATATCAGATTACTGGCTGCCCGTGACCCAACAATGAACGCTACTAAAATAAACCTGCCGGCTCACCTGACTTAAACCCGATCGAGCATGCGTGGGACGCTCTTAAGCGATCTGTTTGGAATCGTCAGCCACCTGCTCAAACAGTGGCAGAAATCAGGGCAGCTGCTATTGAAGAGTGGGACAGGTTACCACAAGAAATGCTGGATAACTTAATTCTTAGCATGCCCAGTAGGGTTTCCGCATGTGTGCGAGCCAGTGGAGTCTTTATACTAACTATTAATCTTTTCGTAATAAATTTTGTTAATTTTTTCCTTAATTTAATTTTTTCATTACATCAAATTTCAGCTAAAATTGCATTTCTTAACTTTTGTTTAACCTTTTGCACGCCAGAGTTTTTTTACGTCGGCACACCCCCGACGCCAAGCATAGAAAAATGTGAAGATGGTAAAAACTTATCGGCAAGCAGCCCGGTGTCTTAAACAAGACAGAATTTAAGTTATAAAAATAGGTAAATTTGGACTACTTCAGTCGTCAGTGGCGTCGTATGTACGCGAGCGTTTAGCAACTATAGTGGTCATTGGCGTTCAAAAGGTTAAAAAAAATAAAATAATGAATACTGTTTTTTTTATTTACTTAGTGCATTTTCATTATAAAAACATAAAATATAAACACTTTCTATAAATAATTTATATTTCATAAAATACACCTGCTTTTGCTACTGATCACAAACTTTTTTTGATGTGTGTATGTCAAAGGGTTTAGTAGACCTTACAGCATGAAACCCTCATTGCGAAGACCTCCCAGTGGTTCAGCTTGCGGAAGGTGGACCCGAGGAAGGTGGCTGCGGCTTGTAAGGATCTGAGTAACATCAGGGTGGGCAACTTTGAATTCATTGATGGTGGTGACGTTAGACGAAGTTACATGCTGTGTGGTCTGCCTGGCCAGCCCCGAGGCAGTGCCTTCTTTTTTTTTATCCCACTCGTGCCGCGATTCCATTAGGAACTTAAAATTGTTATCGTTTACAATGACTCATTCATTTATTCAGTGACAGTATTGTAATGTAACTCTATAACATTCTAAAAGCATTCCTTGTGAATCTACTTGGAAATAAACGATTGAATCTTGAATCTTGAATCTCAAGAGTGACAATTTGAAGCTTGGAATATTGAAGGGGAACAAGTAAGTGTGGGGTGGGATTTTGTGATATTCTAAATGCTGGTATAACATGGTATAGCTGTCAATACTTTCTGTATGAAGTGTAACATAGTCCAACGTTGTTATAAGAATAATTGAGAAGCGTTTTCTATAAACAAAACTATGTTACCAGAAACTGCGAAATGCTATTATTTTAATAATTTGAAAGTATATTACGGCATATCTATTATACACACACACACATATATCACGCCTTTATCCCTTGCGGGGTAGGCAGAGCGTTAACGGCCCTAAAAATACGGCCACTATCGCCACGTCTGACATTTTTGAGGATTGTTTTCCAAGGTCGTTTCAGAAAACATGTGTATCACTATAGTAACAGGTTGTCAGCCTGTCGCCTAAAAATTGTAATACACCAATACTCTCGAGTCCCTTAGTCGCCTCTTACGACACCCGCGGGAAGGATATGGGGTGATGCTATTCTAAGCCGGCATCACACGGCATCATATCTATTATAGCATTTTTTAAAGTACATATTTTACAAGTAAGAGTGTTACGTTATTCAAAAGCATTTTCATGTCAAGATATAGCCAACACGAGCGAAAAAACATCAGATCTCAAATAGAGCTAAGTTTCTCAATCTACACACCCTGAGTCCACTAACTTACATAAACTCTACATCTTAGTTAAAATGTACTGTAATTATTTTCATATTTGGTTTAGTAATTATTTTAAATCTACTGTGATTCCTGATTAAATACTTATTCTGTAATTTAGTTATTATTCCTAAAACAATAAAACATCTATTCCAGGTTCCGCATAGCGCTCCGCAACGTGACAGCTGACGACGACGTGGTGTCTGAAGCGTGCGAACAACTCGAAGAGAAAGGGTTCTTAAACTACTACGGGCTACAACGGTTCGGGTCCAGGATAGACATGCCTACATACGATATAGGGCTGAAACTGTTGCAAGGGAAGTTTCAAGAGGTAACCGGCATTGTTTCGTACTTTATATGTGAAACGCCAAACAAAAGTATAATTTTAGTTTGCTAAACGCTTTATTTAGTTTCTATGGTGGCTCATCACTTCAGACACGCAAGCGATGACCAGAATCTTAGCTTCTTTGTGACGACTCTGTGACCACCGTGAAAAGAAGGAGAATTCGCCAATCATGGTGTTGATGCAGTACCGTTTCGTTTTCCTATGAAATACAAGTCGACACAGCAGAACATTCGGATATAATAGATTCACATATTTAAATATGAAAAAAAAAACAGAAACTTAAATTGTTACAGTTCTTGTCAAATAGTATAACGACCTTAAAATGACACAAGAATCATTTTTATTCCAGGCAATAGACGGTATCTTAGAAGAGCGCGAGGGTCCCATGCATAAAGCTCTACGCGCTTACAAGGAACAGAGCGCGGTCGCGGCGTTACGGGTGTTCCCCGCTAGCATGTACCACAGTGCACTGGAATTCTGGTTGCTGAAGGCATTGGCAAGCAGCCCTAATGACCTACTAGGAGCATTGAACAAGGTAAGACAAAAGCTAATTTCACAATCAAATCCAAGTGATCAATGGAACAACAAAACAAGAAACTGATCAACACTCAAATCACAAATTCAATCAACAAATCTACGAATCGATCAACAATCAGTCATTCGGTATGTAAAGCTTAACTCGAAGACATAAAATAAGAAATCCATTTGGAGATATTTTGGTATATTGTAGTATTTTCATGCTTTTAGTTCGAAAAAGTTAAAAATCACTTTTATTTACGCATAAATCTAAATAACCTTCATTTGACCTTTGTGATGTACATACGACACAAAAAAATGAAACGAAACGCATAAAACAGCATAAAACCATAAAACCTTACAGTATCTCATAAAACGAACTTCCCCCTGGCTTGCTTCTGTCATGTCAATTTGACGTTTGAAGCAGTGTTGCTAAACTATCGAAACTACTACTATCGATAAGACTGTTCAGTTTATATTTGTTTACGTGTACAATATGGAATTCCCGAATTCATAATTTTCCAGCCAACTTTGCAAAGTTTTTACGGCATATTTCAGCTGCACTATCTGTAAAATATGGAATTTCCTTTTGTTTTTCAAGCAGTATTATATTATGTGTGGTGGTGCATAGTTTTGTGTTTGAAACAAAAACTACAATAAACTACCTAACACTATAACATATATTAACGGGTTTTTACTCAATACAATCCTATACCGTGAGTAAAAACCCGTTAATATGTATTATCTAGTGTTAGTGTGGAGTTTACCCTTCGGGGCGCTATATCGAAAATAGTTTTTTTAATTTATATTTGTCGTGTAGATGGGTCTTATACAAACACTTTTTGTCCTTGGTAATTTTGGTCTCACCTAGGCCGAGATATAGACCCTCGAAAGTCTAGACCAAAAACTTTAAGGGCCTATATCTCGGCCTAGGTGCGTCCTAGCCCAAAATTGCCAAAGACAAAAAGTGTTTGTATTAGGCCCCTCTACACGACAAAAATATAAAACATACGATTTTCTAAAAAAAAAATAAGTTAGTCGTAATAAGCTATGGGAAAAGATTTAAAAAAAATTCGAAGTCAATTTTATTTTCGGCTATCGTTTTGTTTTGTATTTTTAACGTGTAAAGGGGCTCAATACAAACACTTTTTGTCCTTGGTAATTTTAGGCTAAGGCGCACGTAGGCCGAGATATAGGCCCTTATAGTTTTTGGTCTAGACTATCGAGGGTCTATATCTCGGCCTAGGTGCGTCCTAGACCAAAATTACCAAGGACAAAAAGTGTTTGTATTAGACCCTCTACACGACAAAAATACATAAAAAAAATATTATCAAAAAAAAATTGCCCAAAATTCCAAAAAAATTTAACCAAAAAAAATTTTTTTATGTTTTTTCGACGTTTCATAGGGCCCTAAAGCGTATACTTCAACTTTTTTTACCGCACCGAAAAGTATACTTTGACCTGACCAATAAATAACGTATCGAAACTATCGATATTCCATTATCGAGCGGCATCACTAGTTTGATGACATGACACATGACATTTCAAAAGATGAAATACTTATTCGTTTCATTTGCAATAAAATCTACATGGTGGTTGTTCGTTTCATTAATTGTGTCGTAGTGACGTCATCAATGAAAAACTTTTAAAAAATTATTAAAAAATAAGGGTTAATCAAATAATTAAAAAAAAACAAATTAGTTTCTTAAAATTGCTTATATTTTCAGAAAAAAATATTAGAAATATTCATTTTACATACCCACGGTATGTAAAGCTTAACTCGAAGACATAAAATAAGAAATCCATTTGGAGATATTTTGGTATATTGTAGTATTTTCATGCTTTTAGTTCGAAAAAGTTAAAAATCACTTTTATTTACGCATAAATCTAAATAACCTTCATTTGACCTTTGTGATGTACATACGACACAAAAAAATGAAACGAAACGCATAAAACAGCATAAAACCATAAAACCTTACAGTATCTCATAAAACGAACTTCCCCCTGGCTTGCTTCTGTCATGTCAATTTGACGTTTGAAGCAGTGTTGCTAAACTATCGATACTACTACTATCGATAAGACTGTTCAGTTTATATTTGTTTACGTGTACAATATGGAATTCCCGAATTCATAATTTTCCAGCCAACTTTGCAAAGTTTTTACGGCATATTTCAGCTGCACTATCTGTAAAATATGGAATTTCCTTTTGTTTTTCAAGCAGTATTATATTATGTAAAATTTAAAAATTTCAAATTTTCAATCGTTTATTTCCAAGTAGATTCACAACGAATTCTTTCAGAAAGTCAAAAATTTACAATACAATACTGTCGCTAAAAATAAATTAGTCATTGTAAAAAAGAGAAAATTGTCAGACACAATTTTCTCTTTTTTATAACAATTTTATGTTCCTAGTAGAAACGCGGCACGAGTGGGATAAAAAAGGCACTGCCTCGGGGCCGGCCAGGCTGACCACACAGCATGTAACTTACTAGCATTTAGCTATTAAAGTAAATATTTCAAAAAATATATTTACATGTGTCATGTAAATCAGCCGGACCCCCTGAACAGGAAAACCACCCAAAAACCTGCTCAAAAGTGCTCCTATTCTCAATTAACAATTTGTACCAGAGGACCTAAGCTACCCTAGCTAAGATTTAAAATATATTAATAGCCCAAAAGACGGCTACGCTAAAATAAAATAAAAGTACTACAGTAGATAATTCTATCTGTTTCGTCTTAATTAAGTCTTCCTTTCTATTTATGTCAATTTTAAGTTCCATGCACGTCCCGATTTGGTATTAAAAATGACTGCATGTTTCTTGTGCTGCGCTGGAAAATCAGAGGACCATGCCTCTTTGTCATTAACGTAATCATCTAACTTATAATAGGCTTTATAACATAATGTTTTCTTAATAATAGATTTAAATTTACTCTCAGACAAACTTAATATATCTTCCGGTATTTTGTTATAGTATCGTATACTTAAACCTTCAAATGAAGTCCTAACTTTAGCTAGTCTATGCTTAGGTTGATCTAATTTATTTTTACTCCTTATATTACGATTATGTCTTTCATGATTTCTTGTGAAAGTATGAATATTCTTTCTTACATACATGATATTTTCATAAATATATTGACATGGCACAGTCATAATATTAATTTCCTTAAACAGTTCTTTTAGAGAATCACGACTGCCTAGTTTATAAATAGCTCTAATGGCCCTTTTCTGAAGAATAAATATTGTTTCAATATCAGCTGCGCGACCCCACAGCAAAATTCCATAGGACATAATGCTGTGAAAATAACTGAAGTAAACAAGTCGTGCAGTTGCAATATCTGTAATTTCTCTAATTTTACGTACTGCATAGGCAGCTGAGCTTAATCTTCCCGACAAAGATGTAATATGAGGGCCCCATTGAAGCTTTGAATCAAGCGTAATCCCTAAGAAAACTGTGCTGGCAGTAAATTCTAATTTTTCATTACTAAGCGTGACATAATTATTCAAAGAATGTACTACATTTGGCAAAGTGAATAATACACATTTAGTTTTTTTCGCATTTAGAACTAAGTTATTTGCAGTAAACCAACTATGAATTTGTCCAAGAGTGTGATTTACTTCGTCATAATTATGCGCTCGTCTATCAACCTTAAATATAAGGGATGTATCATCAGCAAATAATACAATTTTGGACAAATTCTCTACCATGTAAGGCAAATCGTTAATGTAAATTAAAAATAAAAATGGTCCTAATATAGAGCCTTGCGGCACACCAATTTTAACACGAGATCCCTGTGATTTGGTGCCGTTTACTTGGACCTTTTGCGTTCTATTATCTAAATACGAATTCAGAAATTTCAGAGCTACGTTTCGAATACCGTAATGTTCTAATTTTACCAATAAAGTTTCATGATCTACGCAATCAAATGCCTTAGAAAGATCACAAAAAACACCAATGGCGTCCTTTGATTCTTCCCAAGCATTAAATACATGTTTGACAAGAGCAACACCAGCATCTGTGGTACTACGTCCCTTTGTAAAACCGAATTGCTGGTTGTGTAACAAGTTGTTGCTATTAAAATGGGACAGCATTTGATTGAGTATGATCTTTTCAAAGACTTTGCTGAGTACGGGCAGAATAGATACAGGCCTATAGTTACTGGGATCTTGTTTGTCGCCAGCTTTAAACAGCGGAACTACCTTGCTATCTTTCATTAAATCAGGAAAGATGCCATGATCAATACATTCATTGAAGATATCTGACAAGTATGGTGCTAATATATCGATAATTGATTTACAGACTTTAACTGACATTCCCCATAAGTCTTCGGTGCTCTTAACTTTAATCTCGTTAAAAGCTTTTAAAATATACTGGGGAGTCACAGGACTAAATTTAAATTCTGAATTGCAAGCATCTACATTTTGTTTAAGAAAAGAAGATGAGATTGAAGGTGAAGAGTTTAATGACTCAGTTGTTTTAAGAGGTATATTTGTAAAGAATGTTTCGAATTCCTGTGCTACATCGGAATTTGCGCTAATCATTCCATGGTCGGTATTAAGTGAAAAGTTATTTTCGCGTGGCTTAGTTTTACCTGTTTCGCTATTAATAACTTTCCAGACAGCTTTTATTTTATTGTCTGAAGACTTTATCTTATTTGTAATAAAATTGGCTTTAGCAATTAGACAAGCTGTTTTAAAGATTTTAGAATATTTTTTTACCAGCTCATTAAAACTTTCATCAGTTGTCATGTTTCTAAGCTCATAAAGTTCAAAAAGCTTATCTCTGCTAATCCTAAGACCCTTGGTAGCCCAATCACTAAACTTAAATTTCGTACTAATTTCTTTTGTATCTATTTTAAAAATTAATTCAAATTCTTCGCTCACTAAATTAAAGAAGTCTTGGTATACACAATTTGGACTTTCAAAGTTATAATTATTGACTGCCAGTTTTCCCATTAAAACGTTTCGGTATTTTTCCAACCTACTACCAGTGATGCGCCTAGTTTCTATCTTAATTGTTTTAATATGATCTTTGAACGGGAATATTACGCATTGACCTCTGTGGTCTGATTGAAGAGAGTTTATAATACATTTCTCTACAGGCTTACAATCACTGAATACATTATCAATACATTTGGCAGAAGTAGGCGTCACACGAGTAGGTTCAAAAAATACATTAGACAAATTGAATGATTTGAAAAGTCCTAAAAATTTATCACTGAGTGCATTTTTTTCTAGAATGTCTACATTAAAGTCCCCAGAAACAATAACATGTTTATTTGTTTTTGTGACTAATTTTAGTACATCTTCTAGTACTTCTAGTAGTGTGGTAAAATTTTTAGCTATAGGTGGTCTGTATACGCATACTATAACATGACTTTCCAGCTCAACACAAGATAATTCAGTAGAGCTTTCAACCGACAATCCCACTACATCCTTACGTTCTTTAAATTTAATATTGTTTCTAATGAGTATTAAACAGCCTCCATGGATCGCGGATTTTCGGTTGAAAGAGCTGGCTATACAGTAATTTTCATAGTTTAACAAAATGTCATCTGTTTGGAAGTGCTCTGTAAGACAGACTACGTCATAATTATGCTTCTCTAAGAACAATTCAATTTCTAATACTTTGCTGGAAAAGCCCTGAATGTTTTGATGTAAAACTTGAAGTTGATATTGCTTTTCCTTTGTCTTAGGTTGAGTGCAAGAAGACCCCGGATTGCCTATACTATTTACATCAGTCAAAGAGGGGGTTTCCTTTGTCTTAAAATCTAGTTTAAATTATTATTATTACTACCCTTACTAACTAATATAGAAGAAGACACATATTTTGTGTCATTTATATTATATGCTAACAAAGTAGCTACTTGTTTCTTATAATAATCAGACAGGTACATAGTATCCTGAGTCAAAATAAAATTGTGAATAAAATTATTCACGTCGAAGTAAGAAATAGCATCTCTATGATGGCATGTTATATTGAACAAGTGCATGTTCATTCTATGCACACATTTGTTTTGTTCTACTGACAAATTCGTGCAATATGGAAAGTTGCACAAAATGAACTTGCACTTTGACTGATTATGTAAGTTGAGCAACACCTCTAAGCTATTGTCTAATGCACTACGACTAATGTAAGAATGATTTCCTATCATAAGTATAACAGTGGTGTGCTCATCAAATTTCCCTACAGCTACTCGTTTAACAATACCCTCGAATGAGGTGTCAGGGCAACACACATATGTGTGGTGGTGCATAGTTTTGTGTTTGAAACAAAAACTACAATAAACTACCTAACACTATAACATATATTAACGGGTTTTTACTCAATACAATCCTATACCGTGAGTAAAAACCCGTTAATATGTATTATCTAGTGTTAGTGTGGAGTTTACCCTTCGGGGCGCTATATCGAAAATAGTTTTTTTAATTTATATTTGTCGTGTAAATGGGTCTTATACAAACACTTTTTGTCCTTGGTAATTTTGGTCTCACCTAGGCCGAGATATAGACCCTCGAAAGTCTAGACCAAAAACTTTAAGGGCCTATATCTCGGCCTAGGTGCGTCCTAGCCCAAAATTGCCAAAGACAAAAAGTGTTTGTATTAGGCCCCTCTACACGACAAAAATATAAAACATACGATTTTCAAAAAAAAAAATAAGTTAGTCGTAATAAGCTATGGGAAAAGATTTAAAAAAAATTCGAAGTCAATTTTATTTTCGGCTATCGTTTTGTTTTGTATTTTTAACGTGTAAAGGGGCTCAATACAAACACTTTTTGTCCTTGGTAATTTTAGGCTAAGGCGCACGTAGGCCGAGATATAGGCCCTTATAGTTTTTGGTCTAGACTATCGAGGGTCTATATCTCGGCCTAGGTGCGTCCTAGACCAAAATTACCAAGGACAAAAAGTGTTTGTATTAGACCCTCTACACGACAAAAATACATAAAAAAAATATTATCAAAAAAAAAATTGCCCAAAATTCCAAAAAAATTTAACCAAAAAAATTTTTTTTTATGTTTTTTCGACGTTTCATAGGGCCCTAAAGCGTATACTTCAACTTTTTTTACCGCACCGAAAAGTATACTTTGACCTGACCAATAAATAACGTATCGAAACTATCGATATTCCATTATCGAGCGGCATCACTAGTTTGATGACATGACACATGCCATTTCAAAAGATGAAATACTTATTCGTTTCATTTGCAATAAAATCTACATGGTGGTTGTTCGTTTCATTAATTGTGTCGTAGTGACGTCATCAATGAAAAACTTTTAAAAAATTATTAAAAAATAAGGGTTAATCAAATAATTAAAAAAAAACAAATTAGTTTCTTAAAATTGCTTATATTTTCAGAAAAAAATATTAGAAATATTCATTTTACATACCCAATTATTTAATCAATCAACAAAACTACCAACCAATCAAAAATCCAAACCATCAATCAACAATCCAATCAATTAAAGATCCAAAAAAACAACCAACGTTTCTCACAAACATACCAACTATAGCTTAATTCATGTTTGTTTCTTAGATCGTGTTTAGATGGTTGGTTGACTGGTTGATTGAATCAACCAATAAGCTCAACAAATAATGAATTGTCTGAGTAATCAAAAATCTAACAATCATCCAACAACAAATCAATAACCAACCATCGATCATCTATCAACTATCTAAACATCAACTAAGTTCTTGTCCCATCAATCAATCAACAATGCAATCTACCAATTTACAATCCAACAAATCAAACAATGAACAAACCTGAAGAATGATGCGTGACATTAGGCCCACTTTTGTGCAATAAAGTTTAAAAAAATAAATTAAATAAATGAAATAAACTTATAAGATCTATTATAATATTTCAGATGGCTCGCAACACTCGTTTACTATACCTCCATTCGTACCAATCGTTGGTTTGGAACCGCGCGGCCTCAGAGCGAGTGAGGAGATTGGGTCTCGCTCCTGCTGTAGGTGACATCGTGCCTTTGGATGTAGATCATGGTAACTCATTTTATACTACTCTTACATAGAAAGTGCCCTATAGCTTTTAGTTTGTAAAATTCCGAATACAAAAAACGCGTGTGTATGTGCTCTTAACTGCGTTTCGGGGTAAACTACACTCTCGTTAGTAAGCGGTTCCTTTCTTACCGCGTGATCGAAAGTGGTAATTGCAACGGCTATCTAGAAATCCTTAGAGAGAAAGCAAAAAGCTTATTTTCTTTTAATCTTGTTGAATATAAGTACACCATTTATATCCACTACAGCTTACCAACAAAATAAAAAATAATAATTACTTAGGTATTTGAGGTACTTTTCTATAATACTTAATCAGTTGGCAAGCGCAATATAAGTTGTTGTTGGTGTATTCAAAGGTGTACTGCTTATCGTTAGTCAGATTTTTTCCCTAGTTTTTTATTACGATAGACATTTTTAGAAATGTCGGCACTATACAGCCACATTCATTTTTGATCGATTTTACGCACAATAAAACTTACCTTAGATTTTGTCACGATCTATAGAAAAAAGAATCAAGTTGTTTCATTAGTATTATTAGACAATGTCTTAGTTTCTTGTGCTGTCTTTTACAGAAGAAATATGCAAACTAGAAGAAGAGGAAGACGATGAGGACGAAGACTCAGAATCTCGCGACGACGCACAAAATGGCGACCAAAACAAAATGGCCGACGCCGCTCCGGTCACGCCTCTAGAAACATCGATAAAACAGGTACTACGCACTTACCAAGCAGCAATCCCTGTACATATCTACAAAATCTTGCACTGCGCTCGCCAATTCGTATGTCAAACGTGGTGAGTATAGCAAAACTACCCAATTTAGAAGACGTTTATGTCCAGCTGTGGACTGTTGTGGCTGTAAAGAAGTATGCCCTATAATCTGGCCACTTTTAACATATTTTGAGAGCTACCAAAGACATCATAATATTAATGCACACATATTGTGTCTAAGGTATATGGGCTTATGAGTGTGTACTGATTTTATGATTATTTTCTATTATTTCTACAAATAAGTTTTAATCATTCTCAAAATTTTCAATCAAATGTTTTTACTTTCTATTTCCATTTACAGGAGAAAAAACAGATCCCCGTGAAGATATTGACGCAAGAAGATATAGATAGTGAGAAATACACACTGTTCGATATCATCCTGCCCCTCCCCGGGCACCTGGTGCAGTACCCGCCCAACATGAAGGACTACTACGAGGAGCTGCTGACCAAAGATGGCCTTACGCTGGACATGAAGCATAAGTTCAAGTAAGTATCATGATTCATGAACTATGCCTTTTACTAGTAGGCTTGTTTCCTGACAAATGAGCTACTTTTTAAAACGATCTAAAACGATATTTTGTTTGAAGAACTGGAATCGTCGCGCCGTAAGTATTTTGATGGAGTAAAAACACTTACTGTTATATTATTTTTCTGTTTATTAATTCAAACTTTGAATATTTCGTAAAATGATGAATGAAGTTCGTAGCATTTTTGGCCAATAGTTTTAAGCGTACGACTGTTATATTTTTTAATGACCCAGGAAACTAGCGAATTCGACTTTCTTTTTGTGAGAGGTACCGAGTCGATAACCGATAAATCCTAGTGTCATAATTTTCCTTCTTATACAAGTAGCATGCTTTTGACATGGTTGTGTAACGACCGCTGTATAGGTTATCATAGCATTAAAGTGCCATCCGAAACACGGAATATCTATAAAGATATTCCGTTATAAAACTGACAATATGGTGGTTCAGCCCGCAATGTTATAACCAGACTGGGAACAAATTCACAAATTGTATCAACTTTGTAAGTGACCCACCGGGAATCGAATCCGGAAGCTTTTCCGTCACAGGCAGTTACACTACCACTGCGCCACATTGCTCGTTGCTTAGTAAAAGCACAACAAGTAAGTAGCATTTAATACCTCAATAAAACTCTTACAATTTCTATACTTACTGACCTATTTTTTTTCCAGGTCATACACAATGACAGGCGCATACCGTCACCTGGTGATCCGTCCTACAGACGTGAGCTGGAGCTGCGTCAGATACACGGAGCCATTCGCCGACCTCATCCTGTCAGACTGGGACGAGCTGCACGGGACCAAGCTTACTGGGATTGTTGAAGGTAATCTTTCTCATTAATGTCAATTTATATTTGTAATAAAAACACAGTACATACAATTGTCAAAATAACTTAAAACTAAACATAGCAAAGCGGCACTCCAGTCTCAGTCAATCTTTCTCTATATTAATTGTGGTTCCACAAACGCGCTATCAAAGTTTTTCCGCCGATCGCTATATATACAAATTCCAAAGTCCAGTTAGACCAGTCGGTCTCCTGGGTCAACACTCGGGGAGCTACCCGCCTCCCTCCGTCAGTATTCGGCCAAGTGGTCTCATCATCCATCACTCTTCCTAAACTGGCTCTGTCTCGCATACTGTCACTTGGTGTCAAATACATGGAACCCTTTTGCTGATCTGATCTTTAAAGACTGGAATGAACTATAGAAGGTAGTTTAAGAACTATAATTTGAACCGATTAAATGAGGAAACGCTAAGGCGAACCAGCTCAAATTATATTTCCTATAACAGACTATATTAGATCAAACCAGATCAGACCGGACCAGACCGACCCTGATCTGATTAAACCACCGAGCTCAATATCGCCACAGCACAATGACTAGATCATGATAAACTACTTAGTGTGAGTGAGTACAAGAGTGTGTAAGTACAAAAAATAAACATTAACAGACGTCACTAAACCAGAAAAGGTTTGTCTTGACGACAGGCTTTCTCGCTCGTATTTACATTTGAAATACGTCCAATTTCAATTTCAATTTCAATCGTTTATTGCATAAGTCATTACACATAGATGTTAGCAGTACAATGTTGCACAATGTGCAGAAACACTATAAAACCCGTATAAAGACACCCTGTTAGGGCACAGCAATATTTTGTCCAACCCTTGATTTCACTAAAAATAAAAATAAAGTGTTTGGCCAATCGATATGTAACTTAACATTTCATTAGGTACCTACCACAGAATTTTCAAAAACATTGTCACACAATTTTATTCACAGAATAAACAATGACAAATAGACAATGTGAACTCTTATAAAAACATCATAGACCACCAAGTATCAAAGAAAGTTTCTAAATCGACTATAAACCTTCAAAATTTATTTTCACATTCATAATCGAGAATAAAACACCGTATTTTATATCAATTCTTTATCTATTCTTCCAGACGGCAAATACAAGGCCCTACTTCTAAACATGACGCTACCAGCATCATGCTACGCCACCATGGCTCTAAGGGAACTCTTACGAGTTGATACTTCCTGTGACAACCAAGCCTCACAGAACGACTACCACAAAACAGTGGAACAGAAGAAAGCAGATACACAAGAGAAGACAGGAGAAGCTGAGAAGAAAGAAGAAGTCAAGATGGAGATAAAAGAGGAATTAGCGGAAATAGGGGAAAAGAGGAAGTTAGAGAATGCGGAAGTAGAAGATGTAGAAGTTAAGAAGTTGAAAGAGGAGGTTGAATAAAGTTGTTGTAAGTGAAATATTTGTTTTATTCATTTCATAGTATGATGTCGGTTTATAATAGCATCGCCCCCTATCTTTCCTGTAAGAGGCGAGTAAGGGACTCGAGGGTTTTGTGTATTACAATATTAGGCGACAAGCTGACAGCCTGTCACCATAGTATTACACAATATTTCTGAAATGACCCTCAAATATTTGTGAGACGTGGCGATAACCACCGAGTTTTTGCGGCCGTTGGCGCTCTGCATACCCCATCAGGGATGAAGGCGTGATGTGTGTATGTATGTATGTGTATGGCACAGTGAAGCTCAGATCCGGCTAATTTCATGTCATGTGTCATGCTCAATGCTTCGTATTACATAATACAAACAAACGGTATTGATTCGAAAGAGTTTTGCCGAACGTGATCTCACAATAGAACATTCAGTATTTATTTAAATGGTAAGTGTAGTTAGTTTCATCTCAAAATGGTTTAGTAACGTATTTTGAGAGATAAAAATAAAACATTATACTTATAATTTCTATATTATTCAAACTGCATGAGCGAAAAGATTTCATAATAATTAGTCCTTATTTGTGACAGACCTGCTGAACATAACAGACATTTTAGTAAAATAACTTTTTTAAACACTTCTCTATAAAAGGGATTATCCGGCGAACCAACCAACCACACCAGTCCACTGCTGGACATAGGCCTCTGACAATGGGGTGAGTATTTGCCATACTCACCGCGCTTGGCTAATAGATTGGCGAGTGCAGTGCAAGATGTTTCATTCACAGGGAAAGCTGCTGTATATTTCCTGGATAATTATTATACCTTAGTTGCATTTTCCGACGCCCACTTGTAGAATTGGAAGGTGAATATTTTCTAAAAATGTATTCGTATACGTACTTTTTATCCCTTAGTCGCTTTTTGTAATATTAACGACGGGTAGAATTTGGAAGGTGAATATTTTCTAAAAATTAATTCGTATACATACATACCTGGCGACGATCTTGACGCATACCTTCAGGATTGGATGTCGGTGGCATTAGACCGCAAGGAGTGGAACAATGCGGGGTCTTTGCCCAGCAGTGGGATCGAGTAGGCTAACTAATAATAATAACATACCTTGAACCGCGTCTGCGAGTGTGACGTCATAAGACTGGGCGCGTGTGATAGACAATGAGCTCTCAGTTCCCCAGGCGTTGGAAACGAGCGGGGGCACCATACGCACTTGTGAGGTTTATTCTGGGTACAAAACCATAATTATAACAGTTTATTGATTTATTTATTCTTACTTAACCTAATGTCCATTTTAACACCTACTGGGAGAAAAGCACTCAATGTACTTTCATGTATTAAGGTGTTTCCGTCAAATAGCAGCCCAAAAAGCATAAAGTCTGAGCTAGGGCTAACTATTGAAAACGAAAAGAAGAAAAAATACAATTCTTTCGTTGGCAGTCTGTAATAGGGTTAAGTTTTAAGGATCCATAAAAATTACATATTCAAAAAGGAAAAGAACTTGAGGCTTATTGGTCTTTCTTTCTTTTCGTGTGGGACACCGAATCGTGCAACGACCCGATGAACCCTAGTGTCAGAATTTTTCAACCGCCTTCTACAAGTAGCAGGCTTCTGACATGGTTGTGTAACGACCGCCGTCTAAGTGATCATAGACAGCGACCGGGACCTACGGCTTAACGTGCCATCCGAAACACGGAACCATCTTACTTGCGGACAATCGGGTGGTTCAGCCCGCAATGTCCTAACCAGACTGGGAACAAATTCACAAAGAGATAAATATCAACATTGTGAGTGACCCACCGAGAATCGAACCCGGGACCTTCTGCGTCAAAGGCAGTCGCACTACCACTGCGCCACATCGGTCGTCATTGGTGAACCAAAAGAACTTTGATATCGCATGCGCCAGGCTGCTTATACTCTTACCATTAGTATCACATTTTCTTCTGATTTTAAACTTAACAAAATTCATGAATCAATTTTAGGTGCCAATCTTTTAAGACTGTCAAATGATTACTTTTATGTATGCAGCAACAGTTATCTGAGCCATGCAATAAAAAATTTATTCCGCTTGGCGGTAATGACCACAAAGCATTAACAAATTCTGGTGCGTTCAAAATCGTGTTTCGGCTATAGAAAAAAATTCAGTTTGATACTTAGATTGTACTTGGTCAAACATACTCAACCGTTCTCTTTTACTCTTTTGGACCTTAATTGATCACGTGAGGGAATGAAGTTACCTTAGTATGCGTCATGCGATGGTAGTATAGATTTGAGCTGGCGGTGAAGCATTTCCCACATTCCGGGCATTTGTGGGGTTTTTCGCCTAAAATACAACACAATGATCAAATCAAGAGTATCCAGTAGAACGATGATGGTAGTTACACAGAAGTTTGTTCATAGAACTGCCGGAAATAATTCTAAAAACCTACATTTTAAATTAACCTACAACACCGGTAAACACGGTGCAAAGTTCAGTTCATTCTATGAATCCAATATTCGCCATATACAACACTTTACTGCCTACGTACGGATAGGAATTAGAACAGGGAAGTAAGTGACACGGTACCACCTTACTTACTACACTACAAGCCCAATGCTAGACATGGGCTTCCCCCTAGTAGCGGAGGGGAATTTCCATACTCACCACGCTTGGCGGATTGGCGAGCGCAGTGCAAGGTATTATAGATATTCAGTAGTAACTTTACCTGTATGTATTCGTCGGTGAGTATTGAGAGAACTGGATGTGCTGAAACCCTTGTTGCAAACGTTGCAAATGTGTGGCTTTTCCCCTGGGAAAAATAAGGCAAAAATATTTAATGGTAAAGAAATAGTTCAGATCTGAAGTCGCAGATCGTGAGTACTAGAAAAGTACAGGGTGTTAGGGACAGCGTCGTATCTTGGAATGGATGGAAATCGTTACAAAATATCATCAGTTTTTTCATTTATCTAGTTCGCGGATTAAAAGATCTTTTAAAAATTGTATTTGAAATTGTCACCTGGGTTCATCAGGTTTTTAGTCACCTAAACTTCCCACTCGATACGAATGAATAAAAAAAACTTGTCTAAAACTCATGTCATCTAGCCTAGCCAAATTCTAAAACCAACTCAATTGATTTCTTTTTCGGCTTACCAGTATGCGTTCGCATATGCCTCTTCAAAAGCGACGGTCTGTCAAAAGTCTTCAAACACACTTGACAGGGAAGAATATTCTTCATATTCACCATTTTACTCGGCAGATGGAGCCCCTGCCTATTGTATACTAGATTCGTTCTCTCGTACAGTTTTACCAGGTGGCTGTTTAGTCCAGCGAGGAATTTGAAGTCGATTATGTTCAGAGATTTAGTAGGTTTTAAGTTTTTTGTGGATAAGTCTAAAGGCTCCATTTGGATTTCTTCCATTTTTGGAAATAGATGGAATTTTGAGTTAGTCGTAGTTAGTTAGTAGTTTTTTGTAGGAAAAAAATGTTTTTGTTAGTTTAGTCGTAGCAAAAGCTACGCCGTAGCTGTAGTCGTAGTAATGTCTTAAACCTACGATTTCATAAGTGTTAAAACGTAGCCAAAGAAATAATATTACTAAGAAAGTAGCTTATAGTATTCTAGCTTCTTTTCACTACTTTATCGTAAGTGAACAGGGTTTATCGGATTGTTAGTGGACTCGGAGTCCCACAGGAAGAGAACTGTATTTTTTTATCCCACTATAGAAGCCACTTTTACCTATCTGTCCTCGGAAAATATCAAAACGTAACTGCGTCCAAAAACCCATCGAAGCCTATTTAAATAGTCCTCGAGGTGACGAGTGACAAATGAGTTTTATTAACCCAACTGGAGTATTATAGGAGCATTGTCGCAAGAAGGCCCTTGTACACTTTCCCCAACGCAATTATCTATTTTATTTTATTTTTTATGCTTGTTTAGTTCCTAGGTGGCGCTCGTTTTAACGATATTAAAACTCAGCAGCAATTTTTCATAGACAAAGGTAAAAGTGTTTTTTATTATGCTTTGAATTTGATAGATGATTCCTCAAGCGCCATCTAGTACGGACTACTCTTGCTGTCATTCCAAAGAATCCTTATTCTCTTATGTGATGGCTTAATGTGTAACGGGTTTTGTCGATGTTGCTTCCTGCCTAGCTTTTATTCGTCTTGTTGATTACTTTGATTAGTATATTTCTTTCTATCCTGAAAATTATGCCTAGATACTTCTTTATTCTTTTCGTGTAGGACAACGAGATCTTTCAACGACCCGATAGATACTAAATTTTAAACTGTCGCGGTTGTTTACACTATTTATAGATCATGACGCTTGCAACAGTGTCGAAATATCGCGAACTCAATATAATAAATTCGTCAGTAAGAACCCGTTAAAATTATAACTATGAAGATTCGATAGGTAGTAGGTACTCACTTAGTATATTTTTTTCTAACCTAGTGTACAAGGGCTTGCGGGGTGTTATAGTGAGTTGTTGGGTCGCATTGTTGGGTAACGGTTGCGGCGTCGACAATGCTTCTATCATTGTATGGCACGCGCCTAAACGACGTGATTGGGCGGTTTTTCGGGGTAGCTACGGAAGAGGGTAATATGTTGGATGCGGTATTAGTAAGGTAATAGACGGCAGTGCCTACACAATTCAGTACCTTTTCTAATGTCAGCTTCATCCTTTTAATGTTAGCGAATGTTTCTATGTATGCTTGTTTGTTACTTCTTCACGCAAAAACTACTGAACCGATTTTTATCAAATTGGACTATGTAGTGTATCTAGATTCTTCTAAGATAGCACCGACTGTTGTTAGTGAGAAGCTTTGCACTTTCTTTCTTTTTGTGTGGGACACCGAGTCGTCCAACGACCCGATCTTTTGCACTGTGGGAAGCTAAAGTGGGAGTAGGAGATATTCATATCTAGCGCAGGTACTGCCCGCAAATTGGGGTTGCAAAGTTTGGTCATACATCGGAAACCGCAACGTGAATCCATGCTGCATGCAATCAACCAAAACTTGTCATATCTCTAGCATTATGGCAGATCATGATGATGATGAAAAATTAAAAGTAAACAGCTGCCCTTATAAGCTGCATTGAAGCTTAAATACATAGCATATCTACGTATTCATCCCTCCCCGTAAACGTATTGAAGAAAACGTAATCGCCGATAAAGGTGACGCAGCGTTTGCCACCTTTGTGCGACGACCCGCAGTGTTTGTGTAGCGGCTGTATTCGTAAATATTGGACATCAATCTCCAAGGTTCAGAACTGTTCAGAACAAGGGATGGTCAAGAGGGAGCTTAGGGCGGGGTGAAGCTACAAAAACTCATCGCAATTAGACCTGGCGCGTGCTTCTTCCAATACCAAGTCTAGCCCCACACATCGTTGCATTTCCCGTCTCGTCTAGGTGTCTAGAGTCTAGGGTGTGTAAAGGTCAGAGCCAACCGGCTGCGTATGACTACTCTCGCGCGTGATAACATGTATACCTTGACGTTGTAATGTACGGGACTATATCGGATATGGGACTTGCTTGCGTGGACTACGCAACGCAAGAAGTGTGCCATATCATATCGAATGCAGTCCCATACATTACAACGTCGTCATAGTACCTACTTACTTCGAATACACAGCTAGTGCGCTACGTCATTAGGTACGGTGACATTTGAAAGCTTGCTAAAACATAACTGAAAACGAGAATTCCCGCTTTATTTTTGTGTTATACTAACAAGTGTTAGCATGTTTTTTTAATGTAGGTAGTACAATAATGCGTTTTGATGTTTTAGCGCGCGTTATGTTGCGATTGCGACGAGTTGTTTTGCGTAGTAAACCCTGGTTGTTCATAAGGTTCCCTCTGACTGATCCACTTTGCTCAGAGCTCCAGGGTTCGAGTTATTTATACCTAAAGGTTTTCGAGAGTTATTTAGGGTCTTTATTAACATAATGGATAACTCAAATATGATTGCTTGCCAAATCGGTCAATCATTCTGGTGATGTGTAACGGATTTTTCAAAATCTTAACAGCCGTAACAATAACGACTGCTCGACATGGGCCAGACCTCCCCCTATTGGAGGTTATTGCCATACCAACCTAGGCAGGCGGATTTGCGAGTGCAGTGCAAGATGTAGCATTCAGTATTAAGTCTAAGTAGACGGTTACACAACCATGTCAGAAGCTGACACTAGGGCTCATTGGGTTGTTACTTGGTGTCCTCCCACATGAAAAGAAAGAAGATTCGCATTTCCTTGATGGTTCTCCCTTAATCGCTTTTTGCGACCCAAGGGTAGAATTGGAGTGATGCTATTCTAAGCCGGCACCACACGGTACACGGTTTTTCACCAGCATCCCCCAATAGAAAATCGGCGACGTCAGGTCCTGTAAACGCTCTGCATACCCCGCAAGGGATCTTCTTCTTCTTTTCAGCATAATAACGTCCACTGCTGAACGAATGCCTCTTGATGTCTTCTCCATTCTGATATATTCACGGCG
Organism: Keiferia lycopersicella; assembly: GCA_029255805.1. Taxonomy (NCBI): domain Eukaryota; kingdom Metazoa; phylum Arthropoda; class Insecta; order Lepidoptera; family Gelechiidae; genus Keiferia; species Keiferia lycopersicella. The sequence goes on from JARACZ010000026.1 coordinate 654,148, forward strand.
ATTCTGGTCCAGGTCGGCCCTGCCGTCTTTTTTATGTCGTCCGACCATCTTGCTGGTGGTCTGCCCACACTTCGACTTCCTGCTCGGGGCCTCCAAGGTAGCACTCTGTGGCTCCACCTGTTATCTTCTCTACGGCACACATGTCCCGCCCATTGCCATTTTAGTTGCGCAACTCTTTTTCCGACGTCGGTCACTTTAGTGCGTTGGCGAATGAGTTCGTTCCGTACTTTGTCGAGTAAGGTGATACCGAGCATAGAGCGCTCCATTGCTCTCTGTGTTACTTTGAGGCGACGGATCATACCGGCAGTAAGCGTCCATGTTTCGCAAGCATATGTCATCACCGGAAGTACACATTGGTTAAAAACTTGGGATTTCAATGTTTGTGGCAGGGATAAAAGCATGATATATGTGTGTCTTAGTCGCCTTCACGAGATTCGGGTAAATTCTGCATGCCCTTAGCCTAGAGTTTGTAAATAAGTATGTATGTACCTACATCACTGCAGTAGAATATCGTTTATTCCTTGTAAGCCTGTATCTATGTACTTCTAAGTTTACTACGATATGTTTGGTTTCATATTTACTCGAGTAGTAATAACTATTTATGGAACCGAACCGATAATAGGCAGCCACCAGTCACAATGGAATGTGTCAGGAAATGATGGTGCAGAACCTTTGTGGCATGTTTACAATACCACCATAGATCAATGTTGCCACCCCATAGCATCCATTACTTAATAGACTACCAGTGACACTGTTACATGTAGGGCAGGGCTGTTTTGTACACTTTTGTAAATTGTATGTACATAATACCTACTCCGATTGAAGTAATTTGTTAGTAGGTTATGTTATTTTGCTTTTCTGTAAATTGTCAATAAGTAGTCACTTTGTAAATAATCGTAGCACACCGTAGGCTTCTAGTAGGTAAAGTTTATAAGATTATTCAAGACCATAGCTCTTATAAATACACATGTATACACTTATCACGCCTTATCCCTTGCGGGGTAGGCAAAGCGTTAACGACCGTAAAAAACGATGGCTATGGCCACGTCTGACAGGGCCCTTTCAGATAATTCGTGTAGCACTGTAGTGATAGGTTGTCAGCTTATCGCCTTAAGTTGTAATAGACATGAAATCATCGAGTCCCTTATTCTAATGACACCCGCAGGAAAGAAATGGGGTGATGCTATTTATTTAGTTGTCATACCTACGTATTATTACGCTTTTATCACAAACTAGCTGGTGCCCGCGAACTTCGTTTCGCCATATATCATCCATCATATAAGCTATATAAAGGAAGCTCACTGATAAACATGGGCCTCCCCCATAGACTCTAAGAACCATAAAATAATATATTATAAGCTTATAATAAATTGTTGGTAGATAGGTACCCAAAAACTTGGTTTCGCCGACTATACGTATACAGTGTGTAAAAATATTAGCTGCAAATATTTAAATGAGTGAATCAGTCCATGAAACTGTACAACTTTCCCCAAGCAACATAAGTCGAAATATGGAAAAAATTTTTGGACCTTCCATACAAAATGTAGCAGCCGAGCAAGTCAACTGTATGGGAGGCCCAAATGTTTTTTTCATATTTCGACCTATGTATTCCTTGGGGAAAGTTGTTCAGATTCATGGGCTGATTCACCCCTTAAAATATTTGCACTTTACACTTTTTTACACTATATATGTAATTTAAAAAAACTGTTAAATCCTAAATTTACAATTTCCACATGCAAAAAAGAGTAAGAAAACGGTGATTCTTTTATATATGTTTGGTGTTTTTGATTCCTGTAGGTTGAATTTGCTGAATCAGGTTACAGATTAGTCACTCCCTGTTCCAAATCCTCGCTTTCCAGTTCATTTTAGCAATTTTTTTAAAATCGTGCGTTTACTTCCAAAGGTATCAATTCCGTGAAGTAGACTGATGCCACATTTCTTAACATTGTGATGGATGAATAAAGACCGAGTTCATGAGAGTGAATAAATAAAACATAAGCTTATTAAAAACCAAGTAATCCCACTACAAATCCTATCCTATCCTACTTCCTACTAATATATTAATACAAAAGATTTGTTTGTTTGTTACTCCTTCACGCAAAAATTGCTGAACTGATTTTCATGAAATTGGGCACAGATGATGTGTGATGCCGGCTTAGAATAGCATCACTCCACATCCTTCCCGCGGGTGTCGTAAGAGGCGACTAAGGAACTCGACGGTATTGGTGTATTACAATTTGTCAACTAAACATATAATAACAGTATGTAACAGAACAACATTGGCTAGTAACGTAGATATAAAGAATAGCCTTAACAAAATTAGCAAGAAAAATTAAAAACAAAAAATTGTGGTACTTCGCTGGCCGACTTACATCATAAGCAGATCCATTTCCGCTGAGCCATTTTAACCATGGTTGGAGCGGCAAAAATAAGGATAGGTATCCCTTCACACAAACTTTTGCTTTGTAGCTATTGCAATTTTCCCGCGGTAAATAGTAGATTACGCACCAAGAAAACGATCCATAAATAAAGATTGTATCGTCTGGTACGCAACTTACACGTCTTGTACCACGGAACTTTTGTTTTCGAGTGTAAAAAATATTGAATTATTAAAAGTTAAAATTATTCCAATATTAAAGAGATATTTTTGTAGTCGTAGACATATTCGTAGATTTTACTTTTCTCATTTATTGAGGTTATAAAAATATAGATTAAAAATAATAAATACGGCCTCTTGTTATTTTTCTTTCTGCGCGCTTATTCAAAGTGACACAGTTCGTGCTGGCCAGTTCGAAATTTGAAATCAATCTCGGGTCCAATAAGCCCATACACATCTTTTTACTACGCGGCACTATGAAATTTACGTGATCTACAAACTTATTTCATGCGTAGCAGCCAACCCCCCTTTTAGGGGTATGTTTTTTTTAGCCTATAACCTGGTCGGTGATTTACTTGACATTTTGGTACAAATTGCATCAAAATCCGCTCGGTTGTTTTCGCGTGATGCTTCCGCATATCCATAAACAAACACACAAACATCTAAACATCTAAACATCTAAACATCCAAACAGACAAAAATTTAAATAATTGCAGAAACGTGTTTTGTTATCAATATTAAGTATCACGAAACAATTTTTTTTTTGATATCTTGTATGTACAGACTTTCGGTCCTCTTGAGCTTTATTATATGTATAGATTAAGTATTTACTTACGGGTGCGCGAAATGGAGTGATGCTATACTTACTAAACACTCTCTCTCTTACTTACTTGACGTAAATACTTACTTAAAACTTCACACTCATCAAGCAACTTAAAGATCTTTGAATTCTTTTTTTAATTTAATTTCTTACCTATTCTATCCCTACATTTATGTAAAACACAAAGCAACTTTTCCAAGGGAGGAACAGTCGAAGCAGCCTAACAAGCACTCCAAGTCGCAAGTAAATCCGATTTCAAACACGATTTGAATAAAACGGGAAGTTTTGTAACGACTTTTTTTCGTATTTCGGGAATAACAGTCAACAGTGAACCCCGCTTTCGTAGGCCACTTGTAAAATTCTCATGTAGGCAAGATTTGAACCTTAAAATACCTACACTTGCTAGCGAGATTGCTTGCTTGAGTAGGTGCTGTGGCCTGTTTAGAACAGTAGATAAAGAAATCCCCATCCAATCAGGTCGCTTTATCGCTGAACTAAGGAAGGCCTCATGGAAAGTATATTTTTTATAGTATATGTTTTGGTCCACCCACTCCAGGCACCACTACCTTCTTATTTGTGAAAATTTGGCTAAAAAATCCCACATAACCGTTTTAGTTGTTAGTCTAGGCAAGGCTGTGTTACGAATACCATTCTATCAGGGTTCGTCGCCAAAGAGTTTACTTTACTCCGTTGTGTGAAAGTCAGGCAGATACAGGAGTACCTACTTATATTGTATTCTGGCTTTTACTCACTTGTCCAGTCTAGAGCCAAAAATCGACCCATAAACCAAAAAGTAACAAAAATATTCAAGGTAAACAATCTTGAAAAATACCTCAAACGGTCCCAACATTCATCACCAGTATTCCTTTATTCCCACACCCAATAACAACATTTAAGGGCACATCAGCTGTCGTTTTTACTCAAGTGTCCGTCCAGCGGGGATCGTTCCAAAGGCCGAATATTTTATTCCGCACCTTTGAGAGAAACTAAAAGTAAACCCCGTATGAAATAAGGCCGGTATTTCGTCAAATTACGCGCGTATCGATCGTTCGGCTTATGCATAAATGCATTAGTCTGAAGATAGGCACCTCGCACTATTGTGGGGTGCGAGTTAAAGGGTTCTAGCGAGTTTGCTGGGGCAGAATAGCATCATAATGTCAAAATTTCTAATGAGATCGTAACGTAATGGCGATTAATGAATCCATTAAATGGGCAGCAGGGTTCCTTGCGAATGCAACTGGTGCGCTAGTCAATTCGCCTATTAAGCGTAGGTACTACCACAGAATAATAACTAGTAATTAGCGTTAGTACTACTATTGAATAATGATAATTAAGACAAAAAATAGTTAACAGGCTCACGCCTAGCAGTGGACTAATATCTTATTCTAACCGGAGGCTTATGTAGGTATAATTTCACTTTCATATTATCATTTTTTTATTGGAAATAAAGTGGACTTGCAAGTTAAAGTTTACTTTAAAAGCCGCCAGGTAGCTTACTTTTTAAATCAGTTTGATAAATTACCAACTTAAACGGTGTAATAAAAGTATTTTTTACGTTTAATTATTTTACGCTATAGAATTATGTATTAGGTATACTAACTTAATTTCATGTCCGAAAATGGTTACCTATTTAGTATTACCTTTATTTTCTTATTTCTAATGTTTCGAATGAAGACTCTATCACCGGGTCGTAAAACTATATCTTTCTTACCAAAAATGTGTTAAATAATTAAAAACTTTTCGCCTAAATGTTGTCCCTTACACCACTACCCCGCTCTCCAGCCGCCCTAAATTTATTCTTAATAAAGCGCGCAGGACGAGCAGAGTATTTTTTCCAACCTTTGAGGATCAGGGCCCATCCGAGGAAGATGTTTTCTTTACGGATTCTCTGCTTGTTCCAAGTTTAAAACGTTTTGATCGTATACTTTTGATTGGCCGGTGAGAAAATAAAGGGGTTCATGGTCTATTCGGTCTATCGGGGCATAATATTGGTGTTTATTGAGAAGTAAAGGGCAGGGTGTTTATATGAGTTTGTTTTTGAAACGGACCTATTGAATGTGAATAGTTTGCGCAGCGACTACTTTGAAAATTGGAAATTTAAACTATTTTCTTACCTGGCATAGTGTTTTTTTAAGTATTATTCAGTCACGACTCAAAAAAAGTTTCTAGATATATGTATAACTATCTACATTTTAGGTATCTCTGCAGTTTTTAGCTTCTTTATTACTTCATTAACAATGTGCTTGCAGGTTAAACTCTATCCTACTGGAGTCTCTTTAGCTTGAAATTGAATAATTTGCTTTCTCTTTTGAGATATTTTAATTTTATGAAGCAAAACAGGTTCGTAAACGTAAGTCAGACTATTCTACAGAAACGCAATTTTTCTTCTAGCTCATTTGCTAAGTGCTTGCCAGCAAAATTCTTATCTCACTGGGGTAGCCTAAGCCAAGAACACACTCAAGTTAATCACTTGGCGTCCTCCAATCTCGAGCGCAGATCTTAACGATAAAACGAGATAAATCTAGAAGTCTCCACCGCAGTTTAAGTACCCAGATATTTATCTAAGTAGTTTCTGATACTTATGTACAGATGATATATGCCTACCTACAGGTCCAGGACAATGAAATGATATAAACAGGACGGTGTATTAATTTTGATTTGTAAATTAGTAGTTTTTAGGGATAGTATTTTCCTAGGAAGGAAGGCCGATAGTGTCTGAAACAGGCATTCTCCTTTTTTATCGACAGAATAAATATTAGTGTAATAGTTACAAGATTTGAATAGTTTCTGAGCTTTGCTAAGCGTGTTTATGTTAGCAAGTTTGTTATCTTTGTCATTTTAGAAACTTGGTTTTTACACTTACCTACTTTGGTCATTAGAATTCGGAAATCGTTCCCCGTGATTTATTACTATTCCTTGTAATTTATAAAAAGTAGTCAAGTTATGTATCTATCTAGACTAGAACATAGTTCACAATTGTAGGCGAGCCAGCCCTTGTACGGGAAAAATCTAAAGTATAGAACATGTTATTACTTCATTTTGGTTTGTTTCTAGGTATTTCTGTTTGCAATAAGGTGTACGTTGTTCCGGGTGATAAACTCTACGGTGGCAATACTTCGACATTCCGCATTTTCAACCACCCTGTACAGAAATAACGAGCAGATCCTCTCAACACTCTCAAGCATTGCTGGCTGGATATAAAACTAGCTCTGATTCTGGCCAAGATGGCGGGGCGTGCCGTACTGTGGGCGTGACAGGGCGTGGCTTCAAATAGCTGCCATTCTGTTTACAGCTCATTCACTTAGATATTGCCACGACCAGCGTAACTGTCAGTGTACTGTACGTGCGCGTATCGAGCATTGAGGTCAAGTTACGCTCGTCGCGACGCTATGTAAGCGAATGAAGTATACTGGAAAACTTTGTGCTCGGTTTATTAAGGCCAGACTCGTTAGTGGCTCAGTAAATAGAAGAGATTTAAGGAGGAATGTAAAATATACGGGGATAAAAGCGACTGAAATAAGTTTGTCTATGAAACTTTCTACTGAACAATTCTTCTCCAAACCAATATAAATTCATGAAGATAAAACCAAACAAAAAGTATTTCATAAACTAATCTGAATAACATCAAAGAAAACAAAACTCGAACAATAATTTATTCGTATTCACGCGCAGATCCATTACGTTCCACGCATTAGCATGGGCAGGTACAAATGTCGTCTGAAGCTACAGAATTCGTATTCATATAAATTGGAACGGAACGTGAATTAAAAAATAAATCAAAGGAGGATTTTCCGCCGTCGCCGCGCGCGCGAAATTGGAAAAATGTATTGCGAGGATGGATCGTGAGCGCGGTTCCATTGTGTATCGCGTCACGATTATAGTTTGTAAAAGTGACGTTTGTGACCGTGGAGCAAATGCTATGACATAAGGCTAATTCTCCTAGTACACAAAGGAAAATGGGCCTTACGTCATAGCAATTGCTCCAAGGTCACAAACGTCACAGGGGTCATCCTATATTTTACAGACTAGATATAAATAAGAGAGATGGCAAACCGCTTACCGGAACTAACTACGCGACACACTACGTAACGCAAAATGCAAGCAGCGTCAGCAGCATCTCTCATACACTCCTATTATCATTAAAATATACGCGTAGGTTAGGTACACTCGGACACTTGACACACGATGGAGCGCAAAAATCTTGCAGCGGTCTGTCAGATCCATACTAGAGATGTCAATACCCAAAATAAAACCACTCAACCGCTGTCATTGCAGTGCTATCGCAGTGTCGTCCGTCGAGTGCGGTTTTAGTATGGGGAGTGAAGTGACGTTTCTAGTATGGGTCTAACAGACCGCTGCGATATTTTTGCCTTCTGTCGTGTGTTAAGCGTGCGATACACCATACGAGCTGCATACGCTGGCCGGTGTGCTCTGCCCTTAAGTATAGAAGGTATCCATCACAAACACAATAGATTAGTCTCGTGTTTTATGCCACAACATCTTCTTACTTTAAGTACTGTAAGAAAAGAATAACTCGCAGCAAAATTGCATAATCTTTAAATTCACGATCGCATGACACCTGAATATAAGGAAACAAAATTGGAAATACAAACTTTATTATTATGTAGACACACAATGATTTCATATCTAATCTAGTTAATTGCAATATCATCGGTTATCAACTCCATTAAAAAACAAGTTATCCGTCACTTATTTGCTGCGTAACTTAGTAGGACTGACTAATTGCCTGATAGACAAAGTTCTTCCGTTTCGTATGACGGATGCAAATGGAAACACACCACAACAAGATATTAAGGATGTTCTCGTACATATTAAAGTGGTCTTGTGGAGACTGTCTGTGTAATACAGCCTTATTTAAATAGACAATGTGGAATTGAAAGAATTACGTAGGGTGCACCAAATTAGGTGGGTATGAAACATTGCCCGCGGGTGTACGGACTTTATGATTTACAATACGTAGTATAGGGTGCAACGATGTAGGTATAGGTACAATTAAGTACATGCATACCAACGGAAAGGAAAATAATACAACTCACAGTTCAATATAAAATAGATACCTATCTTCTTAGGATTTTTTTCAGCATAGATGGTCTGGTTTTCAATAACTTTAAATAACCAGGCTTTCTATCTGCTAATAATAAATACAGTCAAAAATTTATACACCTGCCCATGAACATGAAGATCTGTCGTGAACAATAATTTGAAAATGTATCATAAATTGACTTATCTAGATATTGTATAAACTAATATAACAATTTTTTGCCCATTAACATACTTCTGGCCAACTAATACATGTGTGGAACGTACCTATACGTACGTAGTACCTATTACTATTACGTACTTGTACAGCCAGAACTGTCCATCGCTGGATGGGCCTCCTCCAAATTGGGGGGTATTGCTATACTTATCATGCTTTTCTGGCGGATTGGTGAGCGCAGCAGGATATTATAGATATTCACAGGAAACTGCAGCCCGGATCAATGGGATGATGCTATTCTAAGCCGGCACCACACTGCTAAACGTATACCTACCTACCATTTGTTATACCTACTTATTGCCAGGAGTTTGAGGGGAAAGGGGAGGCTATAAAAACGAGGAGACACTAGAAGTAACAGATGATCTTTATTTGAATATTTCGGGGCAAAAGGGACCCTTAAGAAAACTGCTAAGCCGCCCCACTTTAAGGGTCTGCCCTCTTTCCTTATGGTAGATTAACTGCCGTTTGACACTTTTTAGTATCATTTGGAAACGCTTTCTTACGTTTAGCGTAGCTTCATAATTACCAGTCCACCATGTCCTCTGGATTTCTCAAAGGTTGACTGGCAGAGATCCCTTAATGGGATAAGTCCGCCTTTGTGCCTACAAATTCCATTAGTTTATTTAAGTTTTTTTGTAAATACTTCTTGTTTGGTACAGTAAAGTTATTACATACATACATACCAGTCAGAATCATAAAAAAATATATTCAGTATTACTCATAGGTAAGTACCTACCTATTTTTTGAACCTAGCTGTACCTGTTCGTAACTACCTACATATTGCAAAAAACGAGATTATGTTTAATTAGGAAGTTATATTTTCAGGGTGTGTGTTTCAGTCGAAAGTTGTTCAGATTTATGAGTAGAACACACCCGTAAAATATTTATACATAATAAAATGTAATCTTGGATAAAAAGCCATGGTTTTCCCATTATGTTAAGTGTGTGTGTGTGTGTGTGTGTGTGTGTGTGTGTGTTTGTCATACTTTCAGTGCTTTCAGTCAACTATGCTTCATATTTGACGTGTTATCAGCTTGCACTGCAAGATTAATAAAAAAAATCTATCTATAGTATGTATCTAGTTAGAAGTGAGTTAGGTGGGTTACAAGAAGTGCCACTAGTACTGAAGATTGTGGAAAATTAATGTCTGTTATGTTCAAAAAGTATAAAAAACTAAAATTAATTCAGCTGGTTGAAACAGATTAACATGACAAGAATTTCAATAACTTCAACCGTTGGCTAAATTAATACTAGTTTTTTAAATAAAGTTAAAACAAGAGAGTAAAGATAACCAAGAGTTTTATTATAGACTTTGAAAAAGAAAACGTGCTAAAGACTAAACTATCTGTACTGTAACTGAACACTTATCCTAGAAAAAAACACTTAAAACTAGAAAAAACATATTGGTTTCGCTAACCCTAGGCTTGCTGATATCAAAAACAAAAACTCATTTGAAAAAAAGTGTTTAAACTTAAAACTATAAACAATGTGAACCCCAATTAGGCTTAAAAATATCGCTGTGTATAAGTACGTTACACAATCATGTCTAACAAAAGAAGAGGTTTCATTCTGAAGTAACGAAAAGGACTATGTCTTAACAATAGAAAAAAGTAACGGAAAAGTGGTGAACGATGAACACTCCTTATAAAAAACCCAGACAATATAAACTAACCTAAAAAAATTGTGAAAGTTTCTTAGAACTAATGGCGGCTTGAAGGATTAATAAAACCTAATTTAATTTATGTCGATTGCTACAAATTTGTCATCAAGCTTCTTACGTCTAGTACCTGTAACAGAAAAATAATATTTTAGATTCATGATCAGCGAGACGTCCACAGATGGGCATAGGCTACAAACATAGATAAAAAATATTCAAGACAATTCACACAGCAAAAAAACAAAGATTGTCATATGAGAACTTGATAGCTGATACAATATATAGGAAACATTCAGACTCAAGTGTAGGGATCGAACCCACAATCCCTGGAGTAGAACGCAGGGGTACTACTTATCCACTACGTCATCAGGCCAGTCATAAACCCAGTGCCTCATTTTTCGAAACTACAGGCTACAAATTCTACATGTGAAATTCGATGCACATTTCGTAGCGGGTCAAAAATTCTGGATTTGTAATGTCCCACCGGCTACGCAATGTACACCGAATTTCCCTTGTAGAGTTGTAGCCTGTGGTTTCGTTGCATGGGGCACAGGTGTTTATAGAGAGCCATTTTGGACAGACTTCATCCAAAGAAAGTAAGGATGTTGGGATGTGAGATGAATGTAGTAACCACCCGTACTTCGCTATGCATTTTGATGCATGGCCGCTATACCAGAACCGGTTCCATCAGACGTGATGATGTAATGAAGTGTTGATTTCGTAATTTGCAAGCGAGTTTCGTGACTACAATTAGGAGCTTCCGCAGCCGGCTGAGTTCCTGTCGGCTTGTAAAAACGCTTTTGTAACCTCTGGAGACTAAAGAAAAGACTTACCTGCATACTAAGTGCAGGTTATGCTGCGAGCGGCTCCCTGGGATCTTCCGCAATCCGCAGACTTTCTGTCGGCTTGTAAAAACGCTTTTGTAACCTCTGGAGACTAAAGAAAAGACTTACCTGCATTCTAAGTCCAGATCAAGTAGCGCGTGATGCTGCGAACAGCTCGCTGGGACCTTCTGCAACCCGCAGACTTTCCTGTAACCTCTGGAGACTAAAGAAAAGACTTACTTGCAAACTAAGTGCAGGTCAAGTAGCGCGTGATGCTGCGAACAGCTCGCTGGGACCTTCTGCAACCCGCAGACTTTCCTGTAACCTCTGGAGACTAAAGAAAAGACTTACCTGCAAACTAAGTCCAGATCAAGTAGCGCGTGATGCTGCGAACAGCTCGCTGGGACCTTCTGCAACCCGCAGACTTTCCTGTAACCTCTGGAGACTAAAGAAAAGACTTACCTGCAAACTAAGTGCAGGTCAAGTAGCGCGTGATGCTGCGAACAGCTCGCTGGGACCTTCTGCAACCCGCAAACTTTCCTGTAACCTCTGGAGCTTAGAAAAGACTTACCTGCAAATTAAGTGCAGGTCAAGTAGCGCGTGGTTCTACGTACAGCTCGCTGGGACCTTCTGCAACCCGCAGACTTTCTGTCGGCTTGTAAAAACGCGTTTGAACCCTCTGAGACAAAAGAAAAGACTAACCCGCATACTATGTGCAGGTTAAGTAGCGCGTGGTTCTGCGAGCAGCTCTCTTGCAGCTTGCTGTGTTTCTGTCGGCTTCTAGAAATGTTTCTTCTGGGTTTCAAGAATGAAAGCTCGAAGACTTACCTGCATACTAAATGCAGGTCAAGTAGCGCGTGATGCTGCGTACAGCTCGCTGGGAGCCGCGGCAGCCGCGCGGCCAGCCGTGCGGCCGGGCGGCGTCGTCTGACGCCGGCGGCCGCGGCACCGGGCGCGCCGTTCTTTCCAGCCAGCCACAGATTTCTGGAATACATGGGAAATTATAAAATTAGGTGTAAACTGTTATGTCATGACATCAGCCTATAGCAGTCCACTGCTGGAGATAGGCCTCCCCAGGGTACGCCACAATGAAAGATCTCCTGTATGTACAACCTGGTATTTTTAAAATAATAAAAAATATACTGCAAATATTTTAAGAGTTGAATCAGCCTATGAAATTTAACAACTTTCCCCAAGGAAGATAGGTCGAAATTTATTTTAATGGGAGGTCCAAAAGAAATTTCTCATAATTGGACCTATGTTTCGCGGGGAAAGTTGTTGGGCTGATTCACCCCTTAAAATATTTACCTAAAGCAAAATTTTTACATTTTTACACTTTATATACAGTCACCCTGACATAAAATAGTCGGAGCATCCATAGTTATCTGGTGTGAGCCACATAATCCAGAGATTCCTGCTAGTTTGATTCTCAGGGGTGACTTAAGAGTGAGATTGTTCCCAGTCTGGTTAGAGGTACAACAGAAATTTGATGTTCATTGTTACACAGCCAAGAGTACTACTAATAATTTATTTGGTACTTCACTACACAACCGTCAATTAAAATTAACTAGTTGCAGTAAGAACCAACATGAGAATGATAAAAGAAAAATTGAGCATTTAACTAAACTACAATTACAATTTGTGATTCAAACACGCTTCACACAATTTGGGTGATTTGGCAAAAAATCGGTTTAATTACCTTGGTTTGAAGGTGGCGACGTCTTTGACAAAATAATTACGCAAATTCGTAGCAGTTTGCTACGGCGTAGCAAATAAAAAACCGGTTTCATACGTTGTTATCACGTAACTTCGAACCAAAAAACTAATGTAGCTGGTAACCAATCACTTAATGATAAGCAAAAGCACGAAAAAAAAGTACGTAAACATCAAACAAATACCTATTTTGTTACAGGTCTATTTTCATACACTTACAAATCACGCCTATATCCCTGACGGGATATTGACTATGCAATAAAGAACTTGAACTTGAACGACCGTAAAATTACGGTCATTATCGCCACATCTGACAAATGTTTGAGGGTCGTTTTAGATAAATCGTGTATCACTATAGTGACAGGTTGTCAGCCTGTCATTTATTTTCACAGAAATAATAAATACTCGTGCTATGATTTGAATTAAAACACAAAACAAATATTCTTATGCACTGATTTCGAGGGACATTGTTTATCAAATCGAGCCATCGAAAGACTCGATGAACCTTGGATGGTGCCAATAAATTATAAAACATTCCGTAATCTATAAATTTAGACAATAAACAATTAGCCGGCCTAGAATAGCATCACTCCATTCCTACACACAGTGTCCTAAATGGCGACTAGGGGATATTTCCATGAAACGGGCAGCAGAGTTCCATGTGAATATATACAATATCTTGCACTGCGCTCGCCAATCCGCCCGCCGAGCGTGGTGAGTACAGCAATACCCCCCATTTTGGGGGAGGCCTATGTCCAGCAGTGGACTAGTGTGCCTGTAGAAGTAGAAGTACATACATACATACATATATCACGCCTCTATCCCCTGCGGGGCAGGCAGAGCGTTAACAGCCGTAAGAATACGGTCGCTATCGCCACGTCTGACATTTTTGAGGATTGTTTTCCAAGGTTTTTTCAGAAAACATGTGTACCACTATAGTGACAGGTTGTCAGCCTGTCGCCTAAAAATTGTAATACACTTGTAACCCTTAATTCCCTCAGTCGCCTCTTACGACACCCACGGGTAGGAAATGGGGTGATGCTATTCTAAGCCGGCATCACACGGCAAAAAATCTACAATATCTTGATCTCGCCAATCCCCCTGCCGAGCGTGGTGAGTACGGCAAAACCATTTTGGAGGAGGCCCATGTCCAGCAGTGGACTAGTGTGCCTGTAGAAGTAGAAGTAGTAGACAATGAATAAATTAAATAACTTACCATACTGTAACTGGTTACGGTATTCGCCGGAACCCTGGCTCACTGTAAAAGAAGAAAAACAAACGTTAAAAATAACTATTTACATTCAATACCAGTTATTTTCTTTCAATTTATAGGTGAAGTAAGCTTAGGTTTTTTTGCAGCAAGCTTAGTGCACCTACGCTATTGACATGTGGTGCCAGCTTAGAATAGCATCACCCCAATTCTACCCGGGTGTCGTAAAGGCGACTAGGGGATGAATCCAGAGAACGTGCAGCAGCGTTCGCAGTGTAATTTATTCACAAATCGCTAATCCACCTGCCAAGCGAGGTAAGTATGGCAAGGTGAATTGGGGAGGCCTACGTCCAGCAGTAGATTGTTGTGGTTGTAGAAGATGAAATGCATCTAGATCGTCTATAATCGTCACAAAACTAAAAAAAAATACGATAAATAAAACAAAACAAATCAATATTCACAGCTGAAAATGCCCCATGCAAGCACGTGGTATGTATGACACAGGCACTATCCACTAAGAACGCGAAAGGTTAACCACGTGGAAATCATGAGCACTACAAAATGGCGGCCATGACGCTCAGACCAGAAAATACTAAGCAAAAAAAACACAGGACAAAATAAATCGAATAGAAAAAGCTAGCTAGTAATTCAAAAAGCCTCAGCCAGCTTGGAAACAAATCTTCTTCTTAGACACAGCCAGACTGATTCTACACCGACACAAACCAGACTTTAACATCTTGAAAAGCAGCGTTAGAAGCGTTCTTCTAAGTCTTCCTGTCGTGCCTTAGGTCACGAAGAAATGCCAAAATGAAATGCATCAAATCAAGCACGTGGTAGTGAAAACTAGAATGGAAATATAGGAAAGTAAACTTACGTCCCGCGCCATCGCCCGAGTGCGCCGAGCGCGTGCGCGTGCGCGCTTTTATAGCGACGCCATGGCCACTCCTGCGCAGAAGGATCTAGCTGATTATTGACTATCTTTTACTTTAAAAAAAAAAGATTTGCATAGCCACCCTTAACCTTAGTAACATATGTACAAACACGTAGATCTTTTACATGGCTTTTGTAAGGACCGCAATCTAATAGGTAAATCATATATGCACGTATAACGCCTCTACACCTAGCGGGTTAGGCAGAGCGTGTAGTGCTATCGCCATTTCTGACAAATATTGAAAGCCCTTTCAGATGATATTCATGTCATGTCATAGATAAATCAGGTAAAGTAGTAACTCGGAGATGCCAACGGTACCGACGGATTATAACGTGCCCTCCGAAGCACAAGTACCAATACTTCAGTTCACAAAGTTCTAAATCAAATTGGTGACAGTATAAAAAGTAATGAAACGCAATAGAACCTTTGGATTATTAGACCAATCAGATCGCTGTTAGCTACCTAGATTTCTTAATTTTCATTCTTCTATTGTGAAACACTGAGTAAACGAACAACGAACAATCTAATGAGGGTACAAAGGATTTTGATTTTTTTTTTTAATGGAGATGGAGTGCTTCAAACGTCGGAAAACCTCCTATTCCCACGGGAAAACGATTAACAGCAGGTGAAACCGCGCAGGTAGGATGTTTGTTACAATAATGAAATAATAATTTAATGGCTCTGCTAAAAGTTAGACAAACAAACAAACATGGAAATAGCGACCGTATTTTTAGGACCGTTTACGATCTGTATACCCTGCTAAAAATACAAGCGTGATATGTGTATAGATGTATAATTGTATATTTAATCTGTAGGGGATAACGATCTCTTCTAAGAAAGTCAGTTAAAGAAAGTCTTACTTATCTATATTACAAAATAATCTAAAATATTATCTGCATCCAAATTTAAGTTTCAAATACAGAAACCACGAGATTTACAAAAACTCCCAATGATAATTTACGACGCAGTAACTAACTTTTGTTTTCAAGTAACAGTCACGTACGCCCTTATTCATCTCAAGCACGACTTCTCACAAACAAAGCGTTCCGATCCATCCAATCTTCCCTCAATTTCTGCGAAAAACAAACCCAACAAAATAACCTACCCAGTCCTTACATAGCACATTATATACAAGATATAGAGTATATACCGCGGCCATCTTAGGTCGGTAAATTTAATAATCCCGGGAAAGCTGGCTGCTATCTAGAGACAAATGTCCACCCTTACCCCCCCCTAACTACCCAAAACCCCCCTTGGAAAATGGGGTATTACATAAGAGTTCTGGAAAGCTGAACTGGGTGGGAGGGACCCGGGATACAGTGGGCGGGGCTTGACCACGCCCTTTCCCGAGTGGGAGGGGCTTAGAAGCGTCCGTTTTCAATTTCCACTAGTTTTTCGTCTCTGTAGTTTTTATTTCAATGACAGTTTGAGGGGTCTTTTTGCTCTGGGTTTTATGTCGCAGAATGGGGTTGCTGTGGAAGCGAGATTTTAAGATGAAATTAAAGAATTAGTTGCAGCTGCAGCAGATGGAAGTAAAATTATTTGTATTGTAGATGGATACTTAAAAAATAATTTTATAGCTAATATGGTATTGTACTTACACACATATTTACCTACATATTTAAATCACGATTCTTTCCCGGAGGGGTAGGCAGAGATTACATCCTTACACTAGCAACGATCCTGACATACCTCTTTCGCTTTCTCAATATTCATTGTAGGTACATATCTAAAACATCTCACGGTAACCCTATTATCCATTAAATATCTACAAAGCAGCTTTGAGGTCCACTAAAGAACAAAACCACTATTAGTACCGAACAGCCATAGCACCTATCCAATAGTACCTTTGATCAAAGTAATTCATCCATGTTTTTGACATCGCTCACTCAAAAAAAATTTAGTTTTAAGAAATAGTGCGAAAAGTCTTTGAATATTATACCAAATATATTATACCAAATCAACCCAAAATTTTTTAATACTTTCTAATTGGTAGGTACTAGTATCCAGGTACCATGGGAACATAAAAATTTTCAAAATAAATAGTTACCTACCTATGAATTAGGGTTACAAACTCATAATATGCATTCAAGTCTTTCAAGTTTGAAAAAAAATACCTTTTAATAAAATTCGCCCTAATTTGGTAAGTACTTAATAAAGCACATTACCTATGAAAATCTTTGTTCTACATTTTACCCATTCGGCTATAAACGCTGCAATAAATATCCGGCTAATGTCCCGGGCAACTTCCCGACCGGGGAATAAAACCCGGGACAAACGAAACGGGTACTGATGGTACTTAAACAGTAGGTACAGACAAATGGTAATTTGAATAACACATTTTTGTCTACAATGAGAATGACGTATTACGATTAAGGCGGATCACACACTTGACGCATGACGGAGCGCAAAAATATCGCAGCGGTCTGTCAGATCCATACTAGAAACGTCACTCTCCATACGAAAACCGCACTCGACGGATGACACTGCGATAGCGCTGCGTCGACAACTGAGCGGTTTTAGTATGGGAGTGACGTTTCTAGTATCGATCTGACAGACCGCTGCGATGTTTTAGCGCTCAGTCGTGCGTCAAGTGTGCGATGTGCCTTAACGCGTCACATAAAATTTCTACATTATTGCATTTTATTCATCATTTTTAATTTATTTGTAGTTTGTTTTGAAAGTCCTTATGACTACCTACTACTTGTGCGATCATGATTGATCCATACTAATATTATAAATTCGAAAGTAACTCTGTCTGTCTGCTACGCTTTCACGGCCAAACCAGTGAGCCGATCATCATGAAATTTCACACAGAGATTAGTAAGATACCGAGAACGGACATAGGCTACTTTTTTTCACCACTCGAGGGTCTGAAGTACCTTCAGTAGACCACCAGGTACACCACCAGGAGCCCGCCTAAACTATAGGAGATACAGACATGGCACCAATCAAAAAATGTTTAACTTGATGGGTAGCTTCTGGTGGCACATAGACTTTGAAGGTTTGGAGTACCTGATGTAGACCACCAGGTGCACAACCAGGAGCCCACCTAAACTATACGAGATAAAGATATGGCACGAAAGCAAAAGTTGTTCTGCTTGATGGGTAGTTTCTGCGGGCATATAGACTTATAAGGTTTGGTGTTCCTGACGTAGTCCACAAGGAGAACTAATAGGAGCCCAGATTTGCATGTATAATTTAGGACGTTAGTGAAGGAAACAAGGTTATTTTATCATCTAAAATACTAAGTCAGCGAAACGAAGTCGCGGGTACCAGCTAGTTAGACTATAAAACTGCACTAAAAACACTTGCATAGCGTTTGTGTAAAAAAGTACCCGATTGTTCCATGACAATAATTATTAGAATGAACATCTAGTTGTAGAATAAATCAATTAAATTTTAATAAAACTATATTGTAGCAGATTGTATTGTAATCATATTGTAATAGTAAAACGTTGTAGGAGGTTTTGTGTGAATTCATTTTCCATAGTTGGTTAAGTACTTGTTCTTAACAGTAAACAGATTGTTATACATTCACCAGCTGAACATTTTTCTTCATTCAACTTTATTTATTTTAGGTAAACTTTTACCAAACGAACAACTGGAATCTCAAATGAATTTCAACGCAACAAAAAAACCCACGCATTTAAATCCGCCACCAAGTGTACCCGCATCTGTCGTTTAACAAATTTCCAAAACAAAAAGACCAAAAAGAAACAAAAAAAACAAAATGGCAGAAAGATCCTCCCATAGCCGTATTCTGGAGGACATATTTTATTTACTAAGTGGGTACTTTAAATAAAAATGCGGTTGTTGCAAGCAGGGGACGCTAAAAGTTACAAAAATGTTAAGTAAAACGAGATTTATGTGAATTTAGAGACCTTTATCTGTTAGGCAATTGTCTTTTCGTTGTGGTTGGCTTTATAAAACAGTTAAACCTTTGTGGTGTTGAGTTAGAATAGCATCACCCTATTTCTAATTGTGGGTGTCTTAAGGGATAAACTGAATCAGGCAATGGACATTTTTACGTGTGTTGCCGGCTTATTTATCATGAACCGTAGGAGGCAAAGAAGGGACTCGAGGGTTTCATGTATATTTCAATTTTAGGTGACAGACTGACAACCTGACACTATAGTGATACACATGTTTTCTAAAATAAACTTGGAAAACAGTCCTCAAAAATGTCAGACGTGGCGATAGCGACCGCATTCTTGCGGCCGTTACACGACTTATTTGAAACGATCCTCAATTATTTGTCAGACGCGCTCTGCCTACCCCGCGAGCGATAAATATGTAATTTATGTGTGTTACAAATCAGTATTTAGGTTTTTTCGTGTGCTAGAAAAGATTCTGTATCACGTTCTTTTGCCGGTAGAAACTCTGACCTGCCAGTATTGACCATAAAAAGGTCAGTTCGAACTCCCGTGGTCTATGGAAGGCATGTAGTTACGCAATAACGCCATACCGCAGTTGCCTGGATTGTGCATAGCACTACTTTACCGCACAGTGCATTCAAAGCCGTGGCTTATAGGACACAGAATTGTTATTTATCTTTGGTCTGGTAAGTAAATTGCAGGCTGGTCCACCTGATCGTCCGTAAGATGGTTTCGCGTTTCGGAGGCCACGTAAAGCCGTAGGCCCCGGTTGCTGTCTATAATTACTAAGACGGCGGTCGTTACACAACCGTGTCAGAAGAGAGCTACTTGTAGTAGACGGGTAAACAATTCTGACTCATTGGGTCGTTCTACGATTCGAGACGAAGAGAGAGATATTTCATAACAAACTCTGTTCCAAATGCCAAAACGAAGGAAATATCTAAAAGAACAAAGTTTTTATTTATCAACTTTAACTACTTAAAAACTACTTATTATTATTCTTTTTTTTTTTAATTATTCAATTATTTAAAAAGCACTTCATAAAGTTTCTAGACTAAACGATTTTTAAATTAGGTAAAGTTTGAATTACCTTGGATTTCTTAAAGAAAGCATATTTGTGCGATGCACAACCGACACCTGACAACACAATGACAAAATGATAATGCCGGCCTGGGCGCGGATTTATATGATATCGATTAGGTTATCATATAATTTAAAATTACCCGGCTAAATTTTACGCTGGTTATTTTTTACCTAATGATGGTTATGTGCTGCGGAGAGCACATGCGGTGAATCAGCCGTCTATGATTACTTACACAAGCGTATCTGAGTCCTGCTACTTGAAGTAGACGGTTGTAAAACTCTGACACCAGGGTTCATCAGGTCCCATACAAATAGAAAAAGTATAAACAAGCCCCACTTTTTCATGTCCTAATAAACCAGCTTCGGAACCAGTGTGCGCGGCCACCGGGCGGAACCGCGGCGCCCGCGCTCGTGATCGCGGCCGGCTCCCGATAATCGAACCACTGTGCAAACAGACGCTTTCGATGCCCACGATTTGCAAACAATCCGCCAGATATGAATATACAGCGTGCCCGGAAAGTAACGCCGCGTGCTTTGCGGCGTTGGGAGGCGCGTCGTGCGAATTGTATACAGTAGCAGATACTTTAAAACTATGTATGTAGTTTTTTGCTCGCAGTCAAGCAAGCAGTTTTTTTAGCACGTAAAAAGACTACTTATTGGAACAAGTAAGTATAGGAAAAAAGACGATCGATTCGCTAGAGAAAGACAGTGAGATTTTCTAGGAAACGGAAAGGGCAGAACGTAGCAGAAAAAAAACAGTCATTTTTATCAACCAACCTTATCACACTTTGTATCCTACATAATAATAGCGGCAGAATAAATAATATACCCAAGTCTGTGTCTACAACATACATACCGTTGCCTGTATTTATCTCTAGCTTTGTAAACTTACCCTTTATTTGTAAAAGACTTGTGGATGTGTATCATTTATCATTTATTTATCAAATAAATGATAAATCTAGGTTGTGACTGACTAAAAGGACTTTTTTTTATCTTTGGCGCAATACCTGATTTTCATTTGTATTGGTAAACTTTTCGTTCACAATCAGCCTGTACAGTAACCACCGTGGGATCTCAGTGAGCGTGCGCGCGTTCGACGCCTCGGGCGCAGCCGCTCCTAACCCTGCATCAACGCGCCATCATGGTTCAGAAGGTCGTGATGGACCGATCAGGAGCTTGTTGGTTTTGGAGATCATTGCTACTTCCTGGCTGCCTTTGTTATGGATCCCAGACCGCTGGCAGATAGAAAGATTGTTGTATCCTAGATGGTGTGTGTTATGTTGTATCCTAGATGATGTAATTAATTAATACAACTATTAGGTATTAACGAAAACAAGTTTATTTTTATCACCACACACGTAATAATAAATGACAATCGAGAGGACGCTATCCAAAGACAATGTTGCCAGCCTAACTTTGTGTACAACAACGATAAGTCGTTTTACCAGCTTATAAGAGAATCTTTTTTCAATAACAACTGTTAGAGTTGCCCCAGATATTTACGAATCAATTTTAGCAAGTATTATGAAGATAGCAGTGTGTTATTAACTGGTAACCCTGCATTAACGCGCCACCATGGTTCAGAAGGTCGTGATGGA
Organism: Keiferia lycopersicella; assembly: GCA_029255805.1. Lineage (NCBI taxonomy): Eukaryota > Metazoa > Arthropoda > Insecta > Lepidoptera > Gelechiidae > Keiferia > Keiferia lycopersicella. The sequence continues at coordinate 675,517 of JARACZ010000026.1, forward strand.
CCGGTGCCTTTGTAATAGCTCCCGACACAGCTTTAAAGTGTTTACCTCCATATCTATCTAGCTTTTCCCCTTTCTGACGCCCCACAGATTTTGAAACGATAAGTATCCTACGGCTGCCCCTATTCCTTGCAAAGTCGTCAGTCAATGACTGACCGTCCCACGTAATTATAGCATCTTTTACCTATTGCATCAACGCGCCATCATGGTTCAGAAGGTCGTGATGGACGGATCAGGAGCTTCTTGGTTTTGGAGATCATTGCTACGAGTACTTCCGGGGTGCCTTTGTTATGTATCCCAGACCGCTGGCAGATAGAAAAAAAAGTCGTTTTACCAGCTTATAAGAGTCCCATTTTCCAATAATCCACTGCTAGCAGCTGTCCTAGATATTTACGAATCAATTTTAGCAGCTATTAAGGAGCCTAGCAGTGTGCTAATAACTAAAGTCTATTTTTTTTAGAGAGTCCATAAATGTAAACAAACAACTTGCCATAACAACGTCGATAGATTTCGCCATAATATATGAGAACTGCACGTTATAACTGTCATACAAATACATATTTCACTTGTTTCACATCCCACATAACTGAAAACACTTAATTTATGACTCAATTATGTATAATTCTATTAGAAATTAATAAAATATTAAACAAACACGGACATTTTGACAGATCGTGAACATACAGCCGTCTTTGAATAGTGCTGTGCCACATCATTGAGTCCAAAGTTCTGATTCAGTTCAGTGAGTCGGTCAATGACTCGATTGATTCATTAAGGTTTCTTTTTTTTCTGTTTTAGTCATTATTATTAGGTTTGATCATAAAAGTTCAATCTTATTCTTTGAGATTACGTAAATAACATCTACAAACATTTATTAAAATGCCTTTAATCAGAAAAAATCGCGACTTACTTTCTCTTATGTAAGGATGAAAGTACCGTTAAGGTTAGGATAGGTAAAATTAATAAAATCTAACTTGATACCCGTTACATTTGTCAGATCCATACTGAATGGGAAGGAAAGAGGAAACAAAGAAAAGTTGACCTTGAGCATTTTCCCAAAGCTGACTGATGTCACAAGGTATCAAGCTATATTTAATGTCCGACTCACACACTCCATGAGTTACAGGAGGCAGCACGAGGGACGAGTTCTATATCGTTAGGGATCAAACACGGAAGAGCATTCGGAACACACGACATCGGAACGAAGCGAGGAAACGAATGACGGTCAATCGCAAGCCGTAAAACGCTATTGCTTCAGAATGACTTTCTCTTTCTAACAGTAACAATAGCGAGCGAGAGGCAAGAACTGTTTTATCATGCCGTCTCTATTATTTAGTGTTCCAAGTACAGTGCGACAAAAATAATTAGTAATGAAAAACATTATTTTCTTAAACTTAGATTCATATCAACGGGGCTTAGAAGGGACGACATTTTAATTACTACTCCTTTTTATGCACTGTATTTACGCTACTATGAACGGCAAAATTATCCAATAGAGGTTGTTTTTTTATATATAAAAAACAATGATAATGCGAGTAAAGCCACAGGGTATTTGTTTTTAATACTGTGTTCAAACAATCAACAAGTTACGATGATCTTACTCGACTCAGTTATAAAGATTTTGAACTGACTCACTCTTGCCCAGCCCTACCAAATCTAATATTAGAGATTTTTAGTCTGTGGAGATTTGTTTGTTTACCTTTCTGGACTCTCTAAGAAAAACAGACTTTAGTAACCCTGCTTTATCGCTCCTTCATGGTTCAGAAGGTCGTGTTGGACCGATCAGGGGCTTGTTGGTTTTGGAGATCATTGCTACTTTCTGGGCTCCCTTTGTTATAGCTCCCGACATGGCCTTTGCGCTTGTATATCTATCTAGATAATTGCTCGTTCCAGGCGTCTAAATAGATCGCAATTTTGAGCCTACAGCTTCCAACGAGTAACTGCAACCATCCCATGTTATGCTAAGAACTAATATATTATGACTTGTGGTATTCTAGCAACAATTACTTCTTCCTGGATGTTCAGTGGGACGGTACCCGACGTGTCTCAAGTTCAAGACCCGGCGGTCGCTAACATTTTTATAATATAGTTTCTTATTTTAAGTCATAATTATCAAAAACGGTTATCAATATTTTTTGATTAAACGTAAACGTGATATATGTGTTTGTATGTAGGTATGTATGTATGGACTTAGCAAAACCAAACTGACTACCCACAAACATTTTCCAACGTTACAAGTTAACAATAAGGAGACATTGAAAAACTGCTCCAAAACTTGTAAAGCAACACGCTAAAACACTTTACACTAACGACTGTAAGAAATGGCTGTAATAAGAAGCTGAAATAACCGACTTGGTCATTATGGAGAATAATGAAGAAGTTTGAGCCACGCCCCTTTCGTACCGCGCAAAATTTCAGTAGCCTTCCCTGCAAGGGAATACTTACTATTGCTTTTCCAAAGCGTGACTTTTTTGTATGTACGGGGAAATTAAGTATAATTTGGATCTAGATAGGTTTATTTATTTATTTATTTATTTACCATTTATTGTACACAAGAAATTTTACTGGACAAAACATAAATAAAATGGACACAGCAGGCACTGCTTATCTCTAAAAAAGAAATTTCAAATTTTTTTTAAAGGTTTTTCGTGAGTTGTTGTTTACTTTATCAACGTTATATATGGAGGCGTAAAAAAACAGTAACCGTGTTGTGTTGTGTTATTTATTATTATTAATTCAGTCAAAGACCATTTTTGATGTTAAACAATGGCCTAAATTTTAAACACTGCTTAGGGCATCAACATTTCGACGCAAGAGTGGTCCTGATACTATCCAAAACTTATACATAAGATACTTAACTATGTAGCTAAATGAGGTCTAATTTTTACTATTTTTGCTGTAAGATACTGAAACTGTAAGAAATGGATGTAATAAAGGAACTGGAATAACCGACTTCGTCATCGGAAGAACTAAGGAGTTTTAACCACGCCCTTTCCGTAATATAAGTACTGCGGTTAGTTATCGAAAATCACGCATGTAGGTACGCAAAAAGGCGTCTACGGGGTAGTCAGGACATTATGAGACTCATCCTTTAACCTTTGCGGGGTATAGCGTTAACGTCTGTAAAAATACCTTTGTTTGCAGGTAGCGAGTTGTGAATCACCTTGGAAATAAAAGTGTTGACGTTTGAACGTTTGTATGTTTGTTTGTTTATTACTTCACACAAAAAGTACTGTACCGATTTTCATGAGATTTGGCACACAGATAGAGGATAACTTGGATTAACGAATGACAGTTGTTATAGCGAAAAAGCGTTCCTGTGGGATGCTACGGGATTAAAACCGAGTTCGGCTGGTTGTAAATAATATGTTTCCTTGGTTTTCCTCATTAGGAAACCTACGTTCAAGAACAGTTTTTCTCTGCCAGCAAATGTAAATGGCAACAGTTAGCCTGATTGCCACCACACAATATGGCGTGTTAAAATTATTGCCAAGTTCAATCATCTCTCACAATGGGCGTTACTACCAACATAGTTGGATAAAAAATATGAGGGGTGTTTTTCTAAGTTACACGTTCCGAAATAGTATGGCAAATCCTACATCAAAGGCCTTTTCTTACGCTAAGCGCACAACCGAGCGCTAAAATAACGCAGGTCCCAACGCAATCGGGTGGCTCAGCCCGCAATGTCCTAACTAACCGGAATGGGAACAAAATCACAAAGTGTTTTTTGTGAGTGACCCACCGAGAATCGAACCCGGAACCTTCTGCGTTTGAGGCAGTCACACTACCACTGCGACATATCGGTCGTCTCGTCGTACTCACATTCCTCATACTAAAAACTAACGTTGACGCAGCACCAACAGATGACGCAGGTTCATGCGTTGGACCATAATTCTTTAGTGAAATTGTTCCTGTACAATATTATATATTTTGCTGTGATAAAATAGTGTCGTGTTTCATGTGGTCGGCGATTTGTAAGCTAGTTTTTTTTTGTAGTTAGTAGGTAAGGAGTTTTTCATAGTGAATTTTATTATTAACTCACTCAGCAAACCTAGTTAATTCAGAATAAGTTATTTGGTAGCAACATTGCAGAATATATCGTAGGAATAGTAGTAGGTACTAGGGTCCGCACGTTAAGTTACCATTTTAGGGATCAACAATTTGTTTCAAATACAAGAGACAAGCTTGCTTTCTTGCTGAATTTTGCTGATAGTAAGTATCTACAAGGTATCAGTATTACTAGGTATTATGTCATTGATCTTTCATGTATTTAAATCAACAACATCCTTGAAACTCCGTTTAGATGACCATGGATCTGACATCCACAAGAATAGGTAAAATGATCATACTCGTAGATCCCGTTCCAGTTTAATGCAAAGAATTTTCTCACTTGTGATTCTAAATTCAATTTAAAACCTTCATGGATCGCACTACACGTCATGACCTAACATACCTAACCTACACTTTTCCACAAAAACTTTCCCAATCTCAACCTACCCACACCTCACTTTTCAGTTAACACGCAAAATAGTGCCTGTCAAGCGCCAGGTGACATGTAAATGCGTTTGCGCCGGAGCGGAAAATGACATGTCAGGCGTAAAGGCGTGTCATGTATGCGGCATGGCATGTGACGTCACATGACATCGAGAGTTGTTGACGGGAGTGCAATGGGAATGTTTGGTGGAGCCAAAAATCGTGAGCTGCGAAATAGGTTCGCTAGTTCGGTAACTAGATTGTTGGGTTAGGGAATCACAGTTTGTATTGGAAGTGAACGTACGTAAGTTAGGCTGGGTAACTATTTCAACTAGATACCAACCTTAATATTAGTAGGTTATGATTAGGATATCCCGCCAGGGATACAGGCGTGATTTGTGTATGTATGTTTGATTAGGCATGCAACCTACCCAATGTTTCAAACTATCACTCATCGCAATAAAACATTTGTCTTGTTTGGCATCACAAAGGACAAGCACCACAAAACCACTGGGGGGCCGAGTCGATGAACGATCACATTTTTTGAATCGTTCGTTTTTGTTTTATGCGAAAATCTGCTTCTTTATATTACCTACACGTTATACCTTACTAATCTCACCTCGTAATTCAAATACGTGTGGTCAGGCTAGTCGTTTGCGGATTTCCGTGCACGGGATCGAATACGACGTTTCAGAAATAAAGGGCCTGATGAACCCAATGAGACGCGTGACAAACAACTGCGACCAATATAAATGTCTATTTTTTACGTAATAATTGTACAAACTACTTCTAAGCGGAGTAGGCTAAAGATTTTGCTTGGGCCATCTGAGGCGTGCCTTTAAGTTAGTAATTCTCCTAGTCATAGCCTAGGTTAACCTACGTTATCAACTTACTTCAATAACCTTCTTTACTCTAATAATCTCAATAAAACCTAATACAACCCGCCCCCCCAATTCGCTAAACACAGTAAAAAACCCAAATTCCATGCAAAAATATTCAAAACAGTCAGTATTCGGCGGCCATATTATTTTGATACACAAATGCGGTACGCACGCCGCCTAGCGGAGCTTTCCCAATACTCACACGCCCGCGCTCGCGGCCAAGATGGCGGCGCCGGCTCTTCGCGCCAAAACACACAACACTGCACTTTCCTGGCATCATTTCACAACATTTAAACTCATCTGCATAAAATATCCACTACAACACTTCACAACTTCCAACTCGCAACTCCAAGCCATCTGAAGCCTGGTCGATGATTCACACGCGACACAAACTGGACCCATACTGGTTCCAATGATCGGCTCATTAATTGACACTGGCTAATTAGCATGACGGAGCTATGTCTTCCTCGACAGCGGACCGTCGAATGAAAACCTCCACCATGTTGTTACTGAATTTTATACTCCATCCCAGTCAGCAGAGCCTCCAAGTTTGCCTCCTTCAAATTCGTTATGCATACAGCACCAAGGGCTGTTGAATACCGTTCGCGTTTATTTATGAACAGGCAAACTTCTGGTGGCTGGTGGGACGTACGAAATACAATATAGGCCCAGGGAGAGGCCCCGGCAGAGTCTGACCGGCCAGCACAGCCGCGGCAAGCCGAACAATGCATGATGCCGCTGAAAAAGGGCTTTTTATGTATTCAACTTCACAACTCATCTCATCTGCAAGTCGTATTATGGACCTAATTAACAAGTTAATATGGGCGATCCGGGGGCGCCGCGTCTGCGCACACTGCTGGCGATTTGACATTCAAATTTAGGAAAAATTTGAATGTTCCCCGTCGCTCCGTTTGCCGCTGCAGCCGCAGGAACGCTGCGAAATCCCGAAATATTCCGGATGAGGTTAGTATTGTGGTGAGAATGTTGAATCTGGAATCTCCGTGCGTCGTGCAGAAGCGTTGCGACTTTGCAATGGTAAGGAGCGTTCAGAAATTCCGCCCCGCCCGACACCCCCATCACAAAGTATAATGATATCGTCGCGAGCGTTATTATGGGAGTCGTCATAAATATTTCATAGAGGAGGGTAGTAATGACCGAGTGACCGGCGATCAGCGATGGCCGCTGCGCAATCGAACACGTCATTACTCCATGATGCCGCTAATCCTCGAGCTTCCCCGGAACTCATGTCAGATTTTATCTGTCTACTCATCCGTGCTTTGTGTTGGTTTATTTGCTGACTAAACAATGTCTTGAAATATTCAACTTCAAGACAGGATTTTTCGTTAACTGCATAAGAACATGAAAGCTACCAAATACAATAATGTAAACAATGTAGGTACCTACCTACTGGTTTTTGAACATTCCAATGACACAGCCTATGAGAGAAATTTAGACACCGCTTTTGTATAAGTATGTAACTATGTAGATATAACAACATTTTATATCAGTTTTTCAATCTTAAAGGCTTCCGCTTCATACATATAACTTTATTGACTGATAGAAAAGTTAGTTACACAATATTAAAGTTCAGATTATTTTACAAATGAATGCTTGTATAATTTCAAAACTTCAACACTATTTTCCAAAACTCAATGTTCCTATGATTTCAATCGAAGTACCATCTTCGCCAGACTGTAGGTAGGTTCAGTAGTTCCCTCGTTACTTGCAGACTGTCATAACTTGGCAGTACGTGTCACCTTCCTCCAGACAGAGGAGCAGCAAGATGGCGGCTGCTGGAGGGAGCCGGAAGGTGGCTAATTACCACCGGACTGGCCTTTGCCTTTGATCATAGACTTTGATCGGTACGCGATACACACGGCTGCTAAAGTTCATTTACCAATCCATGAAGTTAACAGGTAGATTTACAGATTTTTCTTGTGGTTTGCGATAGATATTATGATTTATCTACGGGTCATATCCCAGTAGTGTCTTGACAGTCGGAAATCTCTTTCACTCTCGTGGGATAGAGAGAGAAGTTGTTGAAGATTGTTACGCGACCATAGAACTATAATAGGTGAAAAAAAAGTTGAGATGAGGCTAAGTGGGACTATGATGGAACAATATCAAGGACGGGCATAAATAATCACCAAGAGACAATTTCTCAACTTTAACTGACAGACCTGTTCTGTATCGTAGATTCTGAAATTCCGTATACCTATTACAGCTACGTTAGGTCAAAGATCTTTACTAAATCTTCGACTCTGATACCAAGTCATCCACGTAGGTATTTTACTTAGTTGTCTTCATATTATGAGAAATGCTGACTTTATCATCAAGTTTAGAGTGCCATAAAGATAGCACGTGCGTGCAGGTATAGTTTAAGAAATATTTTTTGAGTTGATTCAACAAACGTAAAGGCAAATCGGCTCAAATCAGGCAATACTACGCACACACACACACATCACGCCTTTATCCCTTGCGGGGTAGACGAAGCATTAACAGTCGTAAGAATACGGTCGCTATCGCCACGTCTGACATTTTTGAGGATTGTTTTCCAAGGTTGTTACAGAAAACATGTGTATCACTATTGTGACAGGTTGCCAGCCTGTCGCCTAAAAATTGTAATACATCATCAATACTCTCGAGTCCCTTAGTCGCCTCTTACGACACCCGCGGGAAGGATATGGGGTGATGCTATTCTAAGCCGGCATCACACGGCATAGGCAATACTACATACATATATACATATATCACGCCTTTATCCCTTGCGGGGTAGGCAGAGCGTTAACGACCGGAAAAATACGGTCGCCATCGCCACATCTGACAAATATTGAGGGCCGTTTGAGATAATTTGTGTATCACTATACTGACAGGTTGTCAGCTTATCGCCTAAAAATAGTAATACACATGAAACCCTCAAGTCTCTTGGTCGCCTGAAATGGGGTGATGCTATTCTAACCCGGCATCACACAGCATACTATTTACGAAAATTTATGTTCAAAGAAGAAAATCGTCCTTTAAGCTCTTGTGTCACCGGCTCACCGCCGCCGGAGTCCCGCCGATCTCTTTGACGACTCAAAACTTGTTAGAGTCCGTATTAAAATTCAAAAACGACGCACAGAGCTCTGTCCCCGATTGCTGAAAACATTATTCACGGATTTGAATAATGATTTTGTTTTAGTCCTCTGCTCACACCTCGGTAATGTATGCGAAGATTTCCAAAAAGGCTGTTTACAGGCACGCCATTGAATTTTCGAGGTTTTTCAGCTTCCAAATTTTTTACCAAAGAATGTAAATAAATCTGAAACTATTCGTTTATCTAGGCACAAATCGATTCCGCAAACATTTTCTTTTATAATAGGATTCAAGTCAGATCTGTCAGATCCATACAAGAAATATCAATCATCTCAATACTTAAACCGCTTAACCACTCGGCTGTCACAGGTAGTTATTGTAATTGTCACGAACCTCAAAATTGTCTGGTGTTCTTTTAGTACGCACAGCACGATCTCCGGTGTTTAACCGGAACCTATCTTTTGACAGAAGTTTACGATATTCCATACCAACCTACGACAACCAAATATTATGTAACAGATTGTCATTTGTATGGCGGTTTTCATAAACCGCAATTCTGTCCGGTACTTGTGCAATCCTTTTCCAGCAAAGCCCGAATGCTGGCCCAACTTCCTAACGCGATTTTTGGTCGGACTTAAATGGTTTCCAAACTTAATTTCGCCGGCATTTTGAGTTCAGCCTGCTTTGGTTGGAAGTTGTTTACACAGTGTGGGGATCCCCTTTGGGGCTCTGGTTAATTTTCTTGGTAAAGGTGCTTGTTTATGTCGTAATTTAAGCGGCCGTCGTTAGAACCTTCTTTATCATGTAAGTAGGTACCTACCAAAGTAGGGTCTTTGATACTTGCCCAAGAAATATCCCCACTTAGATACTCGTACCATGTCTGCCTGTTTCATAAGTGCGTACTTTAACAAAATTACTTAGATTTTGTATAGTGATCGACACGAGAAGAAGAAAAAGAAGTTACTATGACTTGCTTGCTAAGCTATTTTATGACAAAGGATTTTTTTGGGTGAATTCGAATTATTCTTGTCAGGTCATCCAGGCTTGCAGACTACATTTTTAATGTCCAAACCTTTCCTGCCTAGCGTTTTTTGGAATACCTAGCTTTATTCCAATTACTATTTCGTACGTTTTACTCTGCCTTCGTCAATCCGTCAGTGTTATATGATGAGTATGACCTATGGCAATATCCTCCGATAGGAGGCCCATGTCCAGCCAGTGGTCTGTTATTGCTGTTAAGTTAAAGGTTATATTTCGTACAAAAATCACAACCACACCATAGCAGAGCTGAGTACAATAAAATGGTCGTTATCTTAGCAGCAAGTCGGGACTTCAGTTACAATTTTCCAAACAGTCATTTTAATGTGTCCTCTACTGCACTCGTTACCAAAACTATTTTACCATTTACCAGAGGAAATATATCCTCTATCTCTTTGGAATAAGGAGCAAAAAAATTATTTTGAGTGGTAAAAAAGATTGGTGAAGTTAAAGTAAGTGATTCCTCTCAGTTTAGTCATAAAAATGTTAATGTAGCAAAAACAAACAGGCGTTCCTAATGTATGCTAGAGGGGGAGAGGGGGGCACGTTGGCATTAAGGGGCTGTTTGTGTTTCCACCGTAGTTAAGATAAAACTCGGCAAATTGAATCGGCGAATTGATTGGGTACGAATGTCGTCGAAATAGACTAGAAGTTGATCAAAGCAAGGAGCAATAGAATTGCCAGTTCAATAAAGAATTTTGGTTGAAATTGAACAATTTTAAATCTTTATTGCTTACGATGATGAGTGCATTCGATTTTATTTATCTCAATATAGTTAATATAATAATGTATAGTTAATATATAGTTCTGTCTATTATTTGAGCAATTCTGTGATAATCTAATACATAAAAATCTTTTATTTCATTGTGTCTTCGTATGTGATGTAACCATCCTAAGATTACTAAGATACAAACATTGCAATTTATGAATTCCAGACAAAGTTTATACTTTTGCTAGCAATTAACAAAAACATCATCCACATAAATTCCACCAATTCGCTTGCGTTCTTCAATAAATCTGCTGCTTGGGCGCACGTCTACGTTGAAGTATCTCGTTGCCATCGCGCCCACTCGCCCTGTACCACCCTGATTATCATAAGATGATGGATGTGCTGCTAAATATTGCCGCCCATTCGACTGGAACCAGTACTTGATGATGCTGAAGGATCTATAGAGCGTGTCTATTTATAGCACGATTATACGTAGGTTAAGAATGTGAGCTTTACGAAGCATATTTTTCGTTCTTGTTCATACGGTGCTTCCAGAGATATCTCTGTTTAAGATGTTTTTAGCAAATTTGCAGCAGAAGGCTACAAACAACTTAACGCCAACATTATAAACTTAGAATCTAAACGAAAAAGATCTTTTTCTACTCGTACTTCTTTTCGTATGAGACATCGAGATAACCCGATGAACTCCGGGCAAAAATTATAGATAGATAGAGATAGATAAACTCTTTATTGCTTACGAGAAACACAATATTAAAACACAAAACGGCACGAAAATTTATAACTAAAAGTAAGCAAAGGCGGCCTTAAAAAAAATATAAAATCTTAATTATTAAATTATTTTTCATGACAATCGTTTTAACCGTTTCCGAGCCCCCATTATATAATACTCATTACCCGATTCCCAATTCTTACTCGTTCAAAAATATTAGATTAGATGTATGTACCTAGTCAATGGTATGCAGCTGCCTGCTCACATTGCCTGCTCTTGTCCTGACCATTGTTTTCCTATGGTTTCCCATTGATTTTCCTGAATAAAAACCACAGTATGGATACGATGGATTTCTTTTCACAACCGCCACAATTATTCAAATTAATGCGCCCGAGAGGTGCGCCGTGTTTTGTTTTCTATTTGCCGGGTTCGCGTTGTTTGCCTAAATTGAGCTTTTTTCTGTTGGACGATTACAGAAAACATACCATTTGTGTTTTTAAATTTAAACCATAAACAGATGGATGTTTCATTGGATGCAGATTTTTATAGGAAAAGCACACGCCATTTTTTATTAGCTATACCTACTTAGGCTTGTTGTCGCCTTACTAGTACTTATTTTTAGCAGAAATTAATGATAATATTACGAAAAAGCCGTTTTGGTTGATGCTTTTTGATTCTAAGGTGATGCCGGTAGTACAAAAGAAGCACATTTTAGTATTTGCTACTTTTTCTAGTTGTTCTAAAATGCTTAGAATAATAAAGTACCGACTAATACTTAACAGAATATAACGAAAAGTATTCGTTTGTCTCACTTAAACACTCTACCTATATTTCTCATTACATTCCTAGATGCAATAAATACGCAGTAATATCATTACAACGTACATCATTACCAGCCCAGCGGACCAAAGGAAGTGCTGCCCTCTCTCCCCTCCGATGCATTTACATACGACTTGGAGCAGAGGGAAAGAAAACAAATGTTAGGCAAAGACTTTTTTAAAACTAATTCAGGGTTCTGTAGGTTTTTCTAAATGTCCTTGCTCGTGTCGCCAACGTGTTTCTACATATGTTCCTCCTTTCCCGTATTATCAACTAAAACGCAATAGTCTACTGCTATAGACTGCTATACCTACAAGAGTCTTCCCGTCGGGCCTCACCCATTCGAAAGGCGGATTGGTGCGCGCAATGCAACACTGCTGCTTAATAGATTGGTTCCTTATTTGCCTCCTACGATGGGACCTCACAGAAGAAGTGAAAATATGGCGAGTGGCGAAGAAGGCCTTTCCCACACTTAAGACGCTGTTATGAAGGAAGGCCAACGAAAAGCGTTACTTTCGATTCATTTTTTAAGCCTGTTACTGATGCTACCAAGACCTCAAAAAAATATACGACATACTCGAAGATATCATCTAGTAGTAACACTATCGTATGACTCGATTGGTTTGACATATTTTAATAAAAAAAATCTCAAAAAGAGCATTAAAAATATTTTCAAACCAATTTTATCGTAATTTGAACTACTATTTTGATATAGTTTCTTGATGTAGAATATTCCTATTTCAATGTCCTATAAGTTACACTATTAGGTTTTAGTGAATGAACAGATTTTAATTCAACAAATAATTTTTTTCCAAAAATTAGAACGGTTCTCGCCGACAAACCAACCTCCCGATGACATCCCGCACCGCCCGCTACCCCGCCAGTACCCAAATGGCTCTTGCCAGCGCCGGTACTGTGTCAAAATTTCCCGCAAAATTGACAAATATTTTTTCGTAATTATTACGTCGCTCATTTTACTTATGACGTTAGTGACATGGACAGATTGCTTGATAAAATACTTTATGGCTGACACAAAAGGCGTAATTTAAGTATGCGCTTATTATTACGTCGGTTACGTCTTTTGGCGAGACGAGCAAAAATTTATCGTAGCTGTCGCTTCAGCTAGCCTTGACGAGAGACGATATTAATTTTATCTATAAGATAATAAAAAGCAAAAGTCTAACCAAGCCTTTTTACTTATAATAAGAAAGGAATGATACATAACTAGTGATTCACTTTAAATATTTACAGTGTGCATTCTGAACATGAGTAACGTTTGTACAGTAGGTACCAAGTAATTTTTAATACCTATTATCTTTTCAAGATAACTCTTGGTTGACAGGTTATCTAAACAATTTTCCCCCAAGAACTTATTACAGAAACCGACACAGCGGTGCCAAATTAAATCCAGTCGGTGGTCATTCAACCACAGACCAGAGATGTCTTGTGCGCGCACGCAAATATATTGTTTTCTTTGTGCGTTAACTCTTCGGGCGGAGCGAATAGTGATATTTTTTTAAGTCTGAAGACGATATTGCTTACGTACGCCATGATCTAGCCACGTATATATAATCTGTGATACCCATACGCTGTTCTGTGGTCGGGACGATATGGGATTCAGACATACAAACAAAACTTCATCAGAGAGCAGTCTTACCAGCTTCTTCACAATTACAAAATTTTTGCGCTGCTCTTTGTCACGCTTTTGACACATCGCTGACTGCTGCTTACTCCGCTCGTACGACTCGTGGGTTGAACACGAGAATGAATGTTTATGAGAATGAACACGAGGTGTCACTACACACACTACTCCTACACGAACACGAACTACAAAAAACCTTAGTATCGGAAATAAAGTAGTTTTACTTTCTTTGGTATAGTTGAATGTTTTGATGAAATTCTTGATTTAAGGTGACAGCTGTGAAACTAAAACCTGAGTTATCTCGAAAACTATGCATGCCAGACTGTAAGTTTTTTAGGGTAATATGGCACTTTCTATGTAAGAGTAGTATAAAAAGTTTAATTAGATGGTACGGTTTAGGAGCTGAGTATGAACTTTTATGTTCATACTGAAGCTTCCATCAAAGAGATAACATTATAGTAATACCCAGTATCCCGTTGCGCACCATCCATATTTCCTTAAAATAACGTGGCACTTGACATATTCTTCAGAACAAAACAAAAAGGTGGTCTGTGGCCCTAGAAAGTCCCTAATTGTGGGCTTGACGAGATATTTTTAGGGAATAGAATAAATGAGGAAGTTGACTAAATGTAAAAGTAGACCAAATGAGAATTTGGAACAAATGAGGTAGTGAAATAAATAACAAGAAAAGTAGGAATCCAATAGAGCGCATGTGAGTGAGGCTAGGCTTAGGACAATTGTGGACTAAATAGGGGCCCAATTTTAATTTTAATATTATCAAACAAGTCCTAAAATATGAGTACCGAAACTGAGTAATTTTTGCTCTACTTTGCACCGTTTTTGAGGTATTTTCACTTTTAGTTTGCATTCTTTTTAATTTTCGCAAAAGTTATTTTTTTTTAATGTTTAATGGCGTTTGCGAATGGCAATTTTCTGTCATGCGTACTTTTTTCTATTCTTTATTGCATCTTTTTGTTTTTTATCCGACCAGCTTGGAAAAAGGGCTATGTTTTATATGAGATGGGGCACTTAACTAAAGTCTTTTGTAAGCTTTTTAGTTTTATTTTCGCTGTAATAACATAGACCTATGTTATTACAGCGAAGTTTTAAGTTCTCTGTGGCTGTGGATATAGAAGAAAGAAAAAGTTAATTTTCGAATTTTCTTCAGATTACCCCGGGTTTTTTCGCCCGTGATCCTATTTAAAAAGTATCTATTCACCCTCTCTTTCACGCTCGTTTACTCACCTACATTGCTTTTCCGTTCTAGCATCATACTTCAGAAATTCATCTTACATCCGGCTTACGTTAAATAATTATCGTTCAGTTGTCCATTCGTTTCATCTTACAGTTGTTCGTCTCATCTTACAAATCATCCGACATACATGATGTAAATTCTAGTATTTCACGGGTTACAGCCCAAGTCGACGGTTGTCAAAACAAAACAATGAAGTACCTACCTATAGCAAGAAGCAGGCGTGACTGAGGACTCCAATGCAAAACGCCATTTAACATTTTAGTTAAATATCATTTTTGAATATTAAAAACGAATGGAAACTAAAAGTGCGTATATCTTGAGAACAGTACATCGTATAGCAAATATAACTGAAATTTCGTACTCAAATTTTTGGACTTGGGACATTTTCCGACTTTCGACCATTTTCTATCAAAATTGAAATAATTGTTTACACCGTTTGATTCATAATCATCTTTTTTACAATCTATTCGTACTTTTTTTTAACTTTACAGAATCTGAATTGGGTCGGCTAGATTTTTTTTTCATATTTCGACCTATGTTCCAAAGTTGTTCAGTTTCAAGGACAGGTTCATAAAAGGAGCTTAGTACTTATCCTAACATCCTTTGTAATTAAATTTGTGTGTTTTAACTAGCCATTGCGTTCTTTTAAGGCCTTCCTCCTCTTCTGCGTCCATCCATCTACCCACATTCATATTTCGTTTCGTCGCATTATCACAAAAAAATAATAATTCACGGTAGAAGTAAAAGTTCCATGGCCGGGATAAAGCTCAAATATATTTAAAAGGTGGTCGGACTGCGGTCATGTCCATAAGACACACGACGTACGGGTGCGTAGTGTGCGAGCGCCAGATGATGTGTCTGAGCGCGGGGAGCGCGGGCGGCCCCCCCCACCTCACCCCCTGAAATCGTGATTTGAGCAACAACTCCTCGCCTTAACCCACAACCGCTGTAACGCAGCGTCAGCGCAGCGTAGTCCGTCAAGAGCGGTTTTAGTATGGGTAGTGACGTTTCTAGTATAGATCTGACAGACCGATGCGATATTTTACGTTGTGAGTTACGTGTGCGTTCCGCCAAACTTGACAACCATAATTTGAGGAAGGTGGTTCTGTTCTGGTTATCGCTTTATAGATAAAGAAGGCCTCTCTGTTTCTGTTTCCTCCCTGCGCACCCCCAAAGCCTTAAAGACCAAGTTGCCAACATCTGCGTCGAGACAATGTTTCAGTTCATTTAGCCGCTAAAATGTAGATAAAAAGTTAAGACGCCTCCCTCTTAGAGTGTTCTTTAAGACACACTTTGAATAAAGGCTGCCTATTCGCTGTGCGACTTTTTGCAGTATACGCGAAAACGGGCAGGGTGTGTCCTACCGGAATGGCTTAACATTTTTGAGACAAATGCGACAACAGATTTACTTGGGATTCCATCAAGGAATTATTTGAATATGAGACCAAAGATTCTCCACCTATTTATCGTTCGTAACTACCAATGCCGAAATCAAAATAATGTTTTCGAATTTTGTATTAACCATTGTAAAATATATTTTGTGCACCCAAAACCAGTTGACATTTATTTTTACACTTCTCATTTTAGGTAGGTACTAAAACTATTGATTTTCCTCCTGTTACATCATCTACCAACATGCATCCTATATAAACTGCATCCATGAGCGGGCGATGCGACGACGGTTTAGTTCCAATTTTCCAAGTTTCTGCATGTGACTTTTGTCGCCAACTCATAGTAAGCTTTAGATTCGGATTTTTTGAATAATGCGAGTGTTATGGCTCGAAATATGGTTCATTTGGCGCGAAGGAAACTTCTGCAAAGTGCGTGCGGAAATCATATTCATATTTTTTCCGCTTCAACTGTTCTTGACGGAATTTAAATAAAGCGCGCAGACTTTTTTCTTCACTCGACTAATATTACCATATTGTGTTCGTCTGCTGATGAAATTTAATTTGGTATGTGTATTTTGCGTTGAATATACTTAAATAGGCTCGTAAAACAACGTAATATAAAATTGTATCTATACTAGACTAGATCATACACCCCACTAAGTTGGCGAATTTATTAAATTCGAGTAGGTAAATTACCTTACCACTTACCACTAAGACCACTGTAAAAACAATCTTTAATAAGATGTTGTCTTTGAAAAGTTCATTATTATTTTAATACTTGCCATGTTTCCAGATGATTTACGTTGTGCAAAAAGATTTGAACGACTTTTCACCTCAGCATCAAAAATAAATTATTTCCAACCAACCAAAACTCTTTAGCTGGCTTTGCGAACGAAAATTTATTTCAAAACTTTCGCAGTAAACACGGCAATATTTCCCGCCAACGCCAAGCGAAGCGCACACAAAATCGCGTTCAGAAATTTTGTGCGAAGCGTTCAGAATTTTGCAAAATTTCGTGCAAAACGTTCCTTCCCGCGCAAACTCTCGTATTTATACTGCGAACTTAATTTCGTCCCCGCCGCCGCCGCAAAGAAAACTTGCCTTAAAATTAATATTTCTTTCATTAAAATCTTGTAATATTTTCGCTGCTGCATGCATAAGTAATGTCCATGAATAAGTTAGGTGCAAAAATTGTGGAGACGCTCTGATTGAGCCGTGGCTCGCAAGTATTGCTTCTTTGGTTTTCCACAGTTCAATATTTGTTTGCCAGACTGTTTGTGTTGCAATTTGTTTAATCATTGGATTATTTAAATTTGGAAGGTTTAACTAAATTGGGAATACTTAGGTACCTACCAAGTTTGTTTTTCTTTGATTGCTTCTTGGATATTGTTAATGCTACGAATGCTGAGTGATTTTATTAAAAGTAAAGAACTGAATAATTATTTGCTCTACTTTTAAATTGTGATAGTTATTATTGTAATTTATTACTTCATCTCTCTATTCATGTGGGATACCGACTCGTCCAACGATACATGAATCCTGGTATCAAAGTTACTTAGTACTGTATATTTACTTAAGACGTACGTACCTTACAGACTGACTACAACATTTCACGTAATTTTGTCTATGATTGATGAATACCCATCAATCCGTGTTTCAATCTTCAGGCTTCCGAACAAGATTCAGGTAAAAGGGTTGCCGTAGTAGCTGTAATGGAGGAAAAAGGGTAGATAACTTGTTTTTCTTTTTAAATAATGCGGCAAAAGGTACTCCATCACCTTACACCTGTGCTCATAAATTGGATGGGTCCTTAAAAAAAATTTTGAATATGTACCTACTTACTGAATGAAATTTTGCCTATTCCGTATGTATATTATGGAAACAACTATGGAAGTAAACACTCTACGGTCCGTATTTATAAATGACACTCAACTTGTAGATCGATCTCAAAAGCGGTTTTGACAAATGTCAGTCAAATACTAACAGCATCTCAAAGTTGCATTCAAGATCGATCTCAGAGTTGAGAGCGGTTTATAAGTACGGGTCTACATTGAGTTCCATCAAAATTTTCGTAGATTAGTTAGGTTCGAATTCATTTTAAAATATGTAAAAATGTTTTGTTATATTTACAAACAAACTTATGAAAAGATAAGATGGGAAATAGAAAGAACTTAAGCAGCTACCTCCATCTGTCGCTACAATCCGCCCCTCTTTGCATAATACCAAAGAATACTAACTATAGCTACTCGCATAACACCTCCTGCATAATTCCTGAGGTCTCTCAAAGGTAGGCTTTAATCCGTTTTTTTTTCTCACAACTCACTCTTCACAGGAAGAAAAGGCCCAGTTTTTTAAGAGGGACGGTCCTACCGTGTGAGGCAATTGCGGGAAACGGGCCATTTTTTGAGGTGCTGGTTTAACCTAAGCGTTGTTTGTGCAAAAATGAAAAAGATCATGGTAACAGTTTTTCAACAATGCGTGTCATTCATACTATACAATATTACATACATATCTTCAATAGGTAGGTACTAAACTTTTCTGTGTTTTTGATGATGTCTGTGATTCTGAAAGTAATATCAACCTATCAAAATATTCATCGTGGAGCTATTTTATAGCTCGGGTATCTAACGTGACGCACATGTCATAGAAGTTGGACTAAAGCTATTCTCTATTATTTTTTTCTAACCAAGTATATGTTTGACTTTCATATCAGATAACCTACTTCAACTTTTTGTTTCTAGCGTTGATCAGTGGCTATCCTGCATTCATGCAAATCATATCTTAGAAAAAAAAAAAACAATTTTTTTAAATAGTTTTTATGACAATTTCTGCCATTGACAATGGAGTGTAACGTGTACTCTGAAGCACGATGTAATTCTCTGATCACGTCGATCTTTTTACTCCAACTAATGATGTTTCAGCGCCTTGCTGCTTTTTTCTGAAGGGTGTCACACACAAGAGCTGTCATTGTGATGCATTACAGGCGCGTCTCGTCTGAGCCTAGGATTTGCGCTCTGATGTAGCTTTAACAGCATATCGCGTCTATTCGGCTTTTTATGGGGAAGTTGATATAGTAACTAGCGGCCTAACCATTTGCACCGCTATTAATTTATTTCCCGTGGTAGTTAATTATACATTTCCCTGACACGTTTTAAGTACATAAACTTTCCTTTTGAATGACTCTTCCTTATAAAAAAACATTAAAATACGTAGCATGGTTTAGAAGGGGTTAGAAGTGTCCATAACGGATAGATCTACTTTATTTTACACTATATATTTTTAAAAACCTACTAAGTTATATGCACACCAATCATATTTAGACGTAGTTTGCTTCTCTGTTTGGTTTGCTTTTAAGACGACTATGCAGAACATATTTATAAAATTCTTATAGAGATTGATACAAGTTATTGCAAGCGACTCTACGAAAGCTCTACGAAAAAATGTTATGTGCAATTTTGAAACAATAGTTATATTATGATTATGATGCCTTAGTAAGTCAACCTTTGAATTCCTCCATACAAAAAACGTGCCTAACTTGACGACGTTTTGATAGCTGTATATTCCTATCGTACCAATCACACGAACACAAAAACAAAAAATTTAAATCAGGTTCGTCAAAACTTTCGCATCAATTTATTCGTACCATTCTCCTCATTCACAAATGTTATCTGCCAGCGCAAAAAATCCAACGAATGTCGAGCGAATGCCATCAAAATGGGTCCATTGTCATCGCTGACTGGATTCCATCCATCGCGATTGCATCCAAGATTGACTGCCTTTGTTTTTCACCAACAATTAATGTCACTGTTATACCATTCTGTGCGAACAAGACCCGTAGCAGTTGCAAAATAAGATTGATAATCCGTCAGGACGGATTTACTGACATGCCATGTGAAAACCGCCACCAAAATCGTCGCAGCTCCTCCTTATGGCGAAACGGTAAGGTCTGATTTGGTAGAAATGGCAGGTTTTCGAACGAAATTTCTTTTTTTGCGGGCACGGTGAAGTGTTGTCATATTTTTCACGCGGCCGCGCAGTGTTGCCAGGTGACGGAGTGCCCTCGTGGTAAGCTATGTGCATAAATTTCGTCAAGAGTTGTGACATGGCAACCCAGCGCCTTTGTGAACGACGAGTGCTTGCCACGGTCTTGGAGTCGACGGCTGCACGAAATATTATTTTCCTTTTTGCTTTTATTTACGTATGAAACTAGGTTTCAGTAATTTATCGTAAAAGATAACCTACTAGAAATAAACAAACGCTTACAAAAAATACCAATTGTTCAAATCTATGAGAAAATAGTAGGTAAAGCGTAAAGGTAGAGCGTGGATTTTCTTAAGTTGAAAACAAACAAAACAAAATTAGGGACATTATTCAAATTCATTCGTTAAAGTAACCTCCATCCTAAAAACCAATCGAACTTCTTTCCGATCTCCCATCTAATGAAATCCAAAAAAAAAACAATAGAACTTCTTTCCAATATGACAAACTTACCAAATGAACTTTACATTTTACATTGCCAAACTTGGTTCCACCTGTTCTTTATTCAAACTTGATTGAAAGACGACAAACATTCGAATTCTTTTCTTTTTTCGGCCTGTATTTCGAGGACTGCATAAGCAAGGAGGTTTTATACTTTTATCGCCTCGTTTCAGGGCTACAATGGCAATATAACGGGTTTAAGGACGCATCAAATTTAACTTTTGTTACTTTGGTGGGAAAAAAGGGCAGGTGAGTTTTCGAGGGCGATATTAAAATGATTCATGTAAATTTCAGGTCTTCCAAGAGCTATATTTCAAGAGTTTTGCTTTCTGTCTGTGAATTTGGTATTCACAAGCGGGTTTAAGTTTAATAAAGAGGTTCGAAGGTTTTTGTTTATCTTCATAGATTTTCAGATGTTTCGGTGATGAAGAAAATGCGTATGAATATGACGTCAATGACTTTTTTCTCCTCTGTCAAATGCATTACAAATTTCGAATTTCAAATCACCCAAAAAATTTTCGATGTCATATTTCCCACTGACTAAAATTCCACATCTGAACTAATGCTAAAGTACGATGGCTACTTCCATATTTTTGTAAAAATGAAGTCTGAAAATTGTGAGTTTGATTGAAACATTCAATTTATACCAAAAAAAATAAAATAAACCAAGGTGAGAAAAGTATGAAAATGAGTGAAGTGCAGATTAATAGGTGAGGTTTTATTAAATCGCGGCTTATGCAGCTGGAGGGCCGGCAGAGGGTCCAATGACAGGGCTGGATCTAGACAACAAATTGTATTACAAAAGTTGAAAAGAAACAAAATTTTGATTTATTTAGGTTTCTTTACGTGGACATGATAAATATTTACCTGATTTTGTTATCTTAAAACTAATCTTAAACAAAGTGCAATACACACGAAAAAAAATTGTGTTCAGTTGTTCCTAGAGTACCTACATCCATATTTTCCCTCTTGATAGTTTTTGGCTGAATCAAGTTATGTTAGAAAAAAAATTATAGCGACGGAAGTTGTAGTTGCAATCCTGTTTGCGGCAGAAGATTTTTTACATATTTTTATGATTGTAAGGTACTTATTACCGCGTGATGACGGCTGATGATAGCATCACCCCAATCGACTTAGTGACATGTGACTTAAATAAATGTTTATTCTTTTTTTTTTCTTTCTTTCATGTGAATGCAACTCTTTACACTGAGCTAGCCAATTCGCCAGCCAAGCGTGGTAAGTACGTCAAATGTCCCCCAACTGGGGGAACCCACCCATGTACAGCAGCGGGCGTATGTGGCTGTTGAAATTGCAGCCGAATTAGAAGATGTCTGACATCAGTGGTTAACACGTCTGACCCGGCTAGGCAGAAGACATGGGTTCGAATCCCATCGGGGGCGTAACTTTTTTCCGCTTGTTTAGTTTGTATTAACTTTCTAACAGAAAGTTAATATCAATATCTCGTGTTTGATTAAAACACCAAGTATTCGAAATTACTATCTTGTGGGTATTTCTACAAAACAGTAAACATTCAAAGTATAGTTCTCATAAAAGCCTATCACCAAATACATCTCTGTGTAAAATAATCCGCTGAGCGCCGGTGTTTGTTTTGATTGTATTAATTAAGAGCAGGATCGTTTTATTAAGAACAAGCTTCTTTCTTTGGCCAACACTCCTGCATATTCATGCGCTCCTGGTAATACTTGCCAACTTTCTGATGGGATTAGAAGGGTAAGAAATTTTATTTTAAATATTGTTGTCACAGCGATAGTATTTTTTTCAAATTTTATTTTTATTAAATCACGATTGTTTTCCGCCGATGCGGAAATATTTGTAAAAGATTTAACATGATCTTACTGAATTGCAAGCAAAATACTTGCACGCAGAAAAACTCGCAGTAGCACTGCAGTTAGAATTGATTCTTTTTTAAAAAATAATCAATTAAAAGAAACTAATTTATTAAGTATTCTTAATAAATTCTTAAAGTGTTCTTGATAAGCTTCTTTCTTTGGCCACCACTCTTGCATATTCATGCGCTCCTGGTAATACTTGCAAACTTTTTGATGGGATTAGAAGGTTAAGAAATTTTATTTTAAAAATTGTTAGGTGTTGTCAACACAGCGTTGTTGTTTAGACTCATTAAAAATATTCCCGCATATTCGGATATTTTTGTAAAAGATAAAATGCGATCTTACTGAATGGCAAGCAAAATACTCGCACGCAGAAAATTCGCTGTAGGTAACATTTCAAAATTGTTTCTTTTGAAAAAAATTACTTCATTAAAAGAAAGTAACTTATTACAAACAAGCTTTTCTCTTCCGCTAACACTTACTACATATACATATTCATGCTCTCCTAGTAATACTTGCTAACTTTCTGATGAGATTGGAAGAGTTGGAGAACACTTTTAATTTTAAAGGTGTTAGGAATAAAAATAGCTTCTTATTTGTTTTAGCCACGGAGGAGAGTAACCAGACTGGTTACTGTCCTCCGTGTTTTTAGCTCAGTTCAGTAAATTTTTTGAAGATCGTTAACATTTTACCTACCCGTTATGGGATACAGGAGTAATTTTGTGTTTTTGCTATACTTGTTTGCATGTTTTTTGGAACATTCCTCAATTTACCTAGTGTTTACTTATCCAGTAGTTTGCAATATCTTTCTTTTGCTCATATTTTATTTTACCACACAATATGAATAAGGTGCCCATAAATTACTACATACACAAGGACAGGGAAAGTACTTTCTCCATTTAATTTGATACAAAAGATGTGTAATACCGTTTTATGGTTGAGGAAAAGGGTCTCACTGTTTTATTAGTTAAGGTGAATACGATTATAAGGTAGTCACATCATTCTCCTTTCCTTATCCCGTTCTTTGTCGAGGTCGTCTACCTAACCTAGGGGATTTGACGTGAAACCAAGTTTTTACGCAGAACTACTGTCATCTAACCTCTGCAACCCGAAGGCTAACCTGGCCGGAATCCTAGGTTAAGTCACATTCAAATTTCATCTGAATTTAAGTGAAATAAAATAAAACTGCTGATTAATCAAATAACGGCTTTGATTTTGATTATTAAAGTTCATGAAGATGTTTTACTTTAATTTATTTATGCAATAGCTACTGTCTAAACTTTCAATAACATTTTAAAAGGAGTTTCAATATAAAGTCCATATTGATAGATTTGGCCGAGTAGTCTTTAACAAGCTACTTTTCTCTACAATTTAGCACATATTTCAGATTTGTAGGTCCTATTGGATTTGGATTTTTATTATATTGATAGTATGTAATAGTATTAAAGTAATGGTTGTATGGACCATTGTTTCAAACACCTAGCAAGGATATAGTGTTGTAGTAGTTAATTTGTTCTAGTGTTGGTTGTTGGATAGTTCGACGACAAGTGAGAGAGAGAGAGAGAGAGATAGAGAGTTAGTTAATTTAAAAAATAAAGCTTTCATTGAGGTACTTGTGAATGGGGTAGGTTTTATAGCTTCATCTCTTCTCCATGGTGAATATGATTACGGTGAGGTGAGGCTCGGTGTACGGGATTATAATAATATTGTCTGGTCGACGAAGTAAGAATACGAAGTAGGTAAAATAACCTTATACAATTTGACTACAATATAATTTCAGTCTACGAAAAAAACGCATAACTGGATATAAAAAATCTAGGAGGAAACTTTCTACATGAATATGGTCTACTGTCGAATTTTAATGATATGGCGCTGCTTATGTTAAAGATACAAGCAGTTTTATTAGCGTAATACTCTAGTCTCAGTCAGTCTTCAATGTAGTAGAAATCCAAAGATTCAAACCGGCCTGAGTCGATCTTCCGATATCTTACATTTATTTACCGACGGTCTCATATCGAAACTTTGTCCCTCCGATATAAAATTCAACCGACTACGTGTGTTTTATTTCCCATCGTCGTCGGACGAACAAATAAAAAGGTGCACTTAAGCAAAGAATACTCGAAAAGATCGGGGCTTTCTCCCGCGTCCTGTTTTTATCCTACTTGACTCCTAATGTGGTGAATTCATACATGAGCAATTCGGTTCTTGGTTCTCCCTGAAAGCCCCTCTCATCCCCCCCAGCCCCCCCAACCCCCCCTCTATTCTTATAACAGTTTTGCTGGGAGGTGTCTGTGGCAGTCTCTTTTGTAACAGGGCCGTCAACGCTTAATAGGTTAAACGGAATATGTATGAGGGTTTGTGAAAAGGTGGGATCACGTAAATTGGTTAGGTAAAAGGTTAAGTTTATTAAAAATATTGATGACAAAAAGAAAAAGAATTGGTTAAAAGAATTCGCAGATGTAATGTCGAAAATAATTGGTTTTCATGTAATTCCGCTAACAAGCAATTTGGCATTTAAATTGAAATACTCAGATGATCTTTCAACCAATTTGTCAGACGTTTCTGTTTTTCACTTCGTTCATGATTAATTTACAACCTAATTAATTAATCAGATAATTAATAAAACATTACAAATTTGTTAGCATCCGTAAAATCTTGATCAATTTGATAGTGATCTATACGTAAATAAAACATAATCTTTAATATTTTTTGTTTTACTGTTACAAAAATCAAAGAATAGAGATGTAAGTTAGTATCCAGAAAAACCACGTCGGTAAATTAGAAATGTGCTTGAAACTTGAAACATAATTTGCTCGAAAACTGAACCTGTTGCTATTATTAGCGTATGAAACATACAGCAGTATTTATTTTATATTGTTTGCGAGTTGTCATATTTATAATTCCACGTTGAAACTGTACCTGGGTAAACTAAGATCGTTATTTTACAACAAAAATATAATTTCGTAACTGTTTCAAATAGTTTTTCTCATTCCTCTATCTTTACCCGTATTTCAGGCTGAAAATCTTACCATCTGGCGGCCCTACTGAAAATCGCGAGCATTGGCGGAAGTGCGGTCCATTTACCACGCCCCGGTAAATATATACCCGGGAAATACCCGGGTGGGTATATCCGCCTTATGTACCCGGGTATCTGTCTTAGTCGGGTTATAAGATACATTGCTGGGAGTTCTTTACTTAAGACTTAGCTGAAGTGAAACTGGCTGAATCGAAACTTTTCGTTTCGGTTTTAGGTTTACCGTTGAGTGTCTGAATATACCTAGAGTACTTGCTGTAGAGTTTCTTCAGTCTTCACAAATATATTCTCTACCTATGACCAATAGCCATACCTAACTAAGTATGTACCAGGTACCTACATATTTTGTTTTGTTCGTAACTGTCTATGATCACTTAGACGGCGGTCGTTACACAACCATGTCAGAAGCCTGCTACTTGTAGAAGGCGGTTGAAAAATTCTGACACTATGGTTCATCGGGTCGTTGGACGACTCAGTGTTTCACACGAAAAGATGAAGAAGTTACTGCCTATCTTGCTTTTGTATAAAATTTTGAAACTGAAAACGTTTCTCGTTCTTATTATCATTTGACGATTCAGTGTTCCATACGTAAAGAAGAAGAAAAAAGAAGATGACTCGATCGGGATGCACCTAAAGGAGAAAGTTTTATTCGTAGGAAGAAATTTTTCATTACCTATAGTTTTCTTGTATAGAATAGCGAGAATATTATAACTAAAAATATACGAAGTCCATATCAAAATTACTGTTTTATGTATAAAAAAACTTGAACTGACATTTACGTATAATGAAAAGTCCATTAGGTTCTTTTACGTTAAATGTGATATGCAGCCTGACGAAACTTCATATTAAAAAAAAAACTCAAAGAGTTCACGCTAAAATTTATGGCGTCGTTTATTGTCTCTTTCCTTTTATCCTGCTTCTTTGTCTAGCGCTGTCAGGCTGTCACACCACTAAACAATATGGCGGTTCTTGTCAAATTTGTTGATATCGCAGCATGATTAATTAAAAGTTTTCAGTGAATAACGTGAAATATTGGTGACGAAACTTTAACATTTACAAATAATTTACATTGTGGTAATAAATTAATTACGATTGCATCTCAAGATGCACTATAAAAAGTGTGAAATTTGTGGATTGAAAGCCGGTCGACAATCGGGAGAAAAGCGAGTATTTTTGGCTCAGTTCCCATTATTTGAAAGGCGGTAAGTTATTTTGGTTATCATTTTATCAATTCTAAGTGATTTCGAAAGACTTTCTGTCATTTATTTTACGTATTTTATATCTGGGCTATCCTTGCAAATTTACCATAGAGATGGGTTAGGGTTGTATCGATAAAATTATCGATAGTTTATTTACGGGTCAGAGTATACTTTTCCAATAAGGCCTTTTTTATAACAATGCATTTGACAACTGCAAAACCTCATTTCTTCTAATTGTGTTCTGTTGTCTTCTGAAAAAATTTGATGGTTTTAACTTTTTGAATAAAATAAAAACTCACATTCTTCTTCATCTTAGGTCCAATAAAAAAAATGATTCATGCGAATTTGCGAACCCCTTAGAGTTTTTAATTGTATTTTATGCACTATAATGCAATTTTTTTTTTTGTGTTGTACACTTTCTAATAATGTACTATACTGTTTCAGATGCAGACAATGGGTAAAATTGACTGGTAAAGAAGATTTGGCATATGTGCCTATAGAAAAGTTACATTCTTTGAAGTATTTATGTGGAAATCATTTTACCAAAAAAGACTTCAATAGGAAGTTATCTAGGTTAAAACCTTCAGCTAAACCAAACTGTTTAGCGGACGTGATCTGGGCTGATCTACACAAGCAATCTTATTCGAGAGCAAAACCCAAGAAATGCAGTTTACATGGTTAAGGTACTACTGCTACTTGCTGAATTGAATAAAACTGAGTTTAATCGAAAACCGCGAAAAAACGACGTAGGTGTAGTGAGGTAATAGCCTGAGTAATGAACTTCCTTATTTGCAGTTGCAGAGTAGCCAACATTTCTGATCAGAAGACCACATACAGCAACTAAATAGACTATTGCACAAATCAACATTTACCAATAACAGCAAGTAGCAATTATTGTATCTGTCAGGTAAAAAAAGTTTCCTTGATAAAAAAAAATTATAAACTTTTATCATGTTTTTTAATAGACATTGCACTAAAATACATTGGAAATATATGATTTGGCTGTTTTGAGATAAGGACTGATATTTAGTCGATACGATATTTTGTACATTGTACGATCTAGTTATGTCACCACCACCCTTAAGAACCATAACAGTGCATGCATAAAAGCTGCAACCTCAGCACTTCGTGGTGGCACAGCTCCTGGAAGCCGTGAGTAGTGATAAGTCTAGCCCTAAGTTAGATCTAAGCCTTTTTGGAGCATTCGTGGCTCGCATCCAACTCTGTGAACACGTCTCGTTTAATTTTAAATATTAATTAAATAAAATTGATCAATCTCTCAATTTTCGTAGTTTTTAAAAACATACCAACGCGTTCCCCTAACTTGAGTGGCGCAGCCGTTCGTATGTCGGTTTTCCGGAAAACTGCGCCCGCGCGAATTTAAAATCAGTTCTGTGCGTGTGCGGTGTACTTAACGACTGTGGACTGGACTCAAAAACCGATATACCCGAACCAAATAAATTTCTCAATTAGTGTGGTGTTGTGCAGAGGATATTCAGAGATGGGCGTTAGCGGGAAATGGTGAGTAGAACTTTTCGCCTTCCTTCTATCCCCTACTACGTGTACTTGAGATCGGACTTCTCTCATTTCAAACGTGATCTGAATTAGTTAAGATTTTAAATATAAGAATATATAAAAAGTGTACCTATAACAAGTTACGGATATTACCTACGTTTAATTAATTTTAATTGATATTAGTGTTAATTTAGTTCTTGTACATTATATATTAACTAAAAATGGCTGAGGCTGTTTTAGTGCTCATTCCCAATGAGTTCCAAAAAATTATCCCCCTGTACGGTGGTGATCCTAGACAACTGAACCTATTTTTAAGAAAGTGCGAATATATAATTCAAAGATTTAGAGGCGACCGCGCTCAAGATGAGTACGTTATGCAAGTTATCACTAGCAGGCTTACAGACGCTGCAGCTGCGCTGATAAGCGAGCGCGCAGACATAAATACGTGGGCGAGCTTCAGGGAATTACTAATACATCATTTTGGGGATCCGCGTAGCGAAGAGTGTATTGCTATGAATTTAGACTCAATAAAAATCAAATCAGGCGAATCTTACCTTGATTTTTGTAAAAGGGTACAAACAGTCAAGGCCAACCTTATGGCCAAGGTAAATTTATTAGAAGATGAACAGATGAGAGCAAGTAAACGTATAATTTACGACAAAGCCGCATTAAATGCTTTCTTATTTAATCTGCCAGAAAATATGCTTAGGACAGTCAGGCTTCACGAACCTGCAACTTTAGAAGACGCCCTCAGCGTTGTCTTGGAAGAAGTAAATTTCCAAGAGCAGTACCAAAATAAAAATAAATCCCAATCTGTAATTCCAAAACCCCAAGGTCCGACCCCAGGTTTCCGACCCAGTTTCCAAAACCAGTTTCAGAGTTTTCCCCAGAATCAGTTTAGGTTTGGAGTTCCTCCTACTTTCCAAAATTATCCCCAAAACCAATTTAAATTTGGAATTCCTTCGAACAGACAGTTTCCAGCTCGACCACCTACTCCACAATTTCAGTATCGCCCCGCTCAGCCTATTCAATTCGGGTACAGACCCCAGCTACAGCAAAATGTAGGTCGCCCTTCACCTTACGGCGGTTACGGTTATAGGCCGATAGGTCTACAGCAACTTCCCCCCATGCGTCCCCAACAATTTGGCCAACAGCAAGGTTATAGGCCCCCTCAGGTACACCCGCAACAAAATAACCATCAGTTTTACCCTAACGACGTGTCAATGCGCACAGCACCGCATGCTAGAGTAAACGAAACCGAAATATTCGAAGATCAGTACTACATGGAAGACCCCTACACATATGACATTGCGTCATACGGTGAAGACCCCTATTTTTCAAGTTCAAGTGCATTAGATCCGTATGAACAGCAGGTGACACCCACGCTTGCGCTCGAGGGCACGAACTCTACTGATAAGCCCGAGCAAGTGACTATCGCTACTAAGGCATCTGAGTGTAAGAACCAAAATGATGAACAGGTAGAGAATTTTTACATAAGCGCCTCGACTTGCACAGAGAGATTATAGACCTAAATTGTGATCTAAATTTAAATTTGCCGTATATTTACATACCAGAAATCGATTCAAAGTTTATGTTAGATACCGGTTCTACCCGAAGTTTTATTAGTCCCGAAAAAGCTTATAAATACTTTTCATCCTGTATTGATCATGAACCTTTTCAAGTTGTAAGCACACATGCTAGATCGAACCACGATCAGGTTATCAGAACACCATTAATGCCCACATTTAGAAACCCGGTCATACATAAATTCTATATCTACGATGTAGATACTCGCTATGACGGTCTCATTGGAAGCGATCTCCTGAAAGGTAAGATCATTGACCTTAAGCATGATTTGCTTAGAACAGATACTGCCAACATACCTATTATTCACCAACCAAAGGACTATGTTCTGACCTTGCCCCCACGAACTGAAACGAGAGTCAAGGTTCCAACAGACATGTACTCAGGAGAAGCAATCATCAACTTCACCAAATTCACCGACGGTGTGCGTATGCCCGACGCAATTGTTTTCTGTAACAACGGGTATGCTACTACTATTATTCAAAACAGTTTGGAAACGGAAATGAAATTGACAATTATCTCACCTTTCAAGGTTACCGAATATTTTCCGGAAGAGACTAACCTAAACTTGCTTGACAGCAAAACTGAAAGAGACGATGACCTACTATTGACTCAGAACTTAGCGAAACTCCGACTTGACCACATGAACCCGGAAGAACGGGCGTGTATGGAAAAACTGTGCCATGAATATAAAGACATATTCTACTGTAACAAACTACCACTTACATTCACTAACCAAGTCAAACATTCGATACGTACCAAAAATGAAGACCCTATATACACTAAACCGTACAGACAACCACCGGCGGTAACAGACGAAATTCGGCGACAGGTAGATAAACTTTTAGAAGATAACATTATACAGGAGTCATACTCGCCATGGAATTCTCCAGTTCATTTGGTGAGCAAAAAAATGGACGCTTCAGGCCAACAAAAATACAGGATGGTGATTGACTACAGACGACTCAACGAAATAACTATAGACGACAAATACCCACTACCCAACATTACAGACTTATTTGACAAACTTGGCAAGAGCACCTACTTTTCGACATTAGACCTAGCCAGTGGCTATCATCAAATAGAGGTAAACGAAAGCGACAGACAAAAGACAGCCTTCAGCACTCAGTCAGGGCACTACGAATTCATTCGGATGCCCTTTGGCTTAAAGACAGCCCCCGCCACTTTCCAGAGGACTATGGACAACGTGCTACGCGGACTACAAGGTATACATTGTATGGTATACCTTGACGACATCATTGTATTTTCAGCCAGCTTACAAGAACATTTACAACAACTTAGAACTGTGTTTGACAGACTAAGACAAACTAACCTCAAGGTTCAGCTCGACAAATCCGAATTCCTAAGGAAAGAGGTTCTGTATTTAGGGCATACCATCACCAAAGACGGGCTGAAACCTAACGACGACAAGATAAAAGCTGTTATAAACTATCCTATCCCAAGGACAACTACAGAGATTAAGAGCTTCCTGGGCCTCATAGGCTACTACAGACGATTTATCAAAGACTTCGCTAGAGTTACCCAGCCATTGACTAACTGCCTCAAAAAACGAAACAAGATAGTAATTGACCAGAAATACATAGACGCGTTTGAAAAATGTAAGGAACTGTTAACCAGTGCTCCTCTTTTACAATTCCCTGACCCTACAAAACCCTACATACTGACAACAGACGCGTCTAACGTGGCCTTGGGCGCTGTTCTATCACAAGGCCCTATCGGACAAGACAAGCCAGTAGCGTACGCCAGCAGAACCCTTAGTGACACCGAAGCTCGTTACAGCACGATTGAAAAGGAGCTTCTTGCTGTAATATGGGCAACAAAACACTTTAGACCTTACCTGTATGGGCGAAAATTTGACATATACACTGACCACAAACCGCTTGAATGGTTAAACTCATTGAAGGAACCAAACTCGAAGCTTATGCGCTGGCGCCTTAGAATGCAAGAGTATGACTATGACATAAAATACAAAAAGGGAAACTTAACGCCAACGCTGATGCCCTATCACGTATACAAGTAAATGCCCTAGACTCTGACGATGAAAATGACGATGTATCAATGAAAGTGAATCTTGGAAAGAAAGACGGGTTGAGTGAGTATATGAAAGAACTGGAAGGTAAGATTACTGAAATAGCGAAAGAGAAAGAGAGAACGAAAGAAAAGAAAGCTCAGCGACAGGTGAATCCTGAGATAGAAACTATGTCTGATTCATCTGCTACGTTGACAATACCAGAACGTGACAATCTTGAACAAGAAATCATTTCTATTTCTGACAAAAGTTCCACAGATACTGCTGAAGAGGAATACCCCATCATCGCTGACCATAGCTCCACAAATACTGCTCATTCAGCCCAAGAACTTGAATCATTTGGTATCCCTATCCTGCATGAAGCCATTGATACTAAGCCTAATCAGATCCTCTTATATGAATGGTATAAGAACAAACTTCAAGTCACTAAATTTTCTAGAGACAAACAGAAAATATTAGAAGCATTTTTACCCACTAATAATGACGAAATCATAAAACAGTTTTTAAAGGAGTACATAGAGCCAAAACGTAAATACTTCGTTTATTTCGAAAACGAAATATTTAGGAAAGACTTTTCAAGAATTGTTATAGATCTGTTCAAAAGAGGGTCAGTAGAGTTCTTCGAATGTACTGAGAGAGTTGTGTACGTCGAAGACGAAAACGAACAGAAGGCCATCATCATCAAATATCATGAAGGTCCTACCTGCCATCGCGGGATCAAAGAAACCGCTGTCAGAATTCGTAGAAATTACTTTTGGGAAAAAATGAGTGATACAGTAGCAGCAGTCATAAATGGATGTGAGGCATGTCGTAAAATGAAATATGACCGTAAGCCACTAAAACCGTTCTTACAACTTACACAATCTCAGAACGCACCATTTCAGGAGGTTTTCATAGATGTCTTTTCCATCGATGGGAAGCACTACCTTACTCTAGTTGATGCGTTTAGTAAGCTTGGCCAAGCCTTTGAAATACCAAACCGTTCTACCCCAGAAGTGGTGCGAGCTATCATTAAGTACTCTTCCTTTTATGGTGTGCCTGGCAGAATTTCATGTGACCCTGGTAGCGAGTTTAACAATGAACTCATGAGGGAACTCATGACTCTCTATAAAATAGACCTCCACATAACTACCCCCAATAACCCCAACTCCACGGGAGTTGTAGAGAGATTTCATTCCACCATAATAGAAATATACCGTTTGGCCCGTTATGAACAAAAATGTACAGATGCAGCTTCTATCATGACCTACTCTGTGATGGCCTACAATAACACCATACACAGTACAACTAATCTCACACCATTTGAAGTAGTTTTCGGCCATACTAGTACCAATAAAGTCTTTAACTGTAACTTCGAAAGAGATTACACACAACAGCTACTAAAAGATCATAACAAGCGCATGAAGTATCTCTATGATTATATATGTAAAGATACCATAGCAAAGAAGGAAAAGCGTAGAGAAGGCAGAGGTGGAGAAAGTGAACCAGCATTTGAAGTAGGAGATGTAGTGTTTGCGAAAGATGTTAATAAAAGAAAAGCGAAAGACAAGGACAGATATCAAAAGGCAGTAGTAATAGGCAAGGCAGTTAGAAACGTTATACCCATACGAGTAGGCTCGAGAGAAACTAAAGTACCCATTAAAAATATAAAACGTCCTCCACAGGTGGTGGACCGTGACGCTGGTACTGGTGACCATAGCGGGCGTTCACACCCTTCAACTTCAAAGCCTTGACAAAAATCCCGGCGTTTTACCTGTTAAGCTAGGACAGGCATATCGGCAAGTAGACAAGTGGACAATAGTTAAAGTGTTAGATTTAAGCGGTATTCAAGATGATTTGTATTTTAATTCTTTAAAGTATATGGAGTTTGACAAGCTAATAGATATAAATAAGCCCTATTCTGAAGAGTTTCACAATACAAGATTACAAGCCCGAAACTTGCATAATGCGACCAAACAAAAATTTAAACAGATTGTTCCGTCTAGCAGAGTAAAAAGAGGACTATTAAACCCTCTCGGCTCTTTGATAAAAATAGTGACAGGTAATCTGGATCACGAAGACGCTTTAAGGTTTGATAAACTGATTACCAATGTTAAAAGTAACCAAGTAAAAACTAAACAGCAGATAACTATAATTTCGAAAATGTTAGACAGTATAATAAATAACACAGAGACCTTGCACAGTAATACTCTTATAATAGATGAACGCCTTAAGCGTGTTGAAAGAGTGGTTAAGAGTATAGCTACCAAAGAAAATAATTCTATTTACGCTGTATACGTATTAAATATGTTTCACTTATTCATGACCAACTTTGATTCAATATACCGAACGATTAGCGATATAGAAACAGCCCTTGCATTAAGTAAAGTCTCAGTACTTCACCAGTCCATTGTTAACTCTGAAGAACTGCTAACCATTCTAGAAGATATAAGCAAGCAAGATAATCTAGTGTATTCTGTTAGTGTTAATAACCTAGTTAAGATAGAGAGAACTATAGTAGTTAAGGCGTATGTTAAGCAAACTCAGATTACGTTTGTAATGGAAGTTCCTTTAACCGATGGTCAAGTTTATAACTATTTCAAAATTTATTCCTTACCTATTCTTAATCCAATCACGAACCTTACCACCGTAATAATCCCTAAATATCCTTACCTTCTGGCGAAGAGTTCGAAGTACCTTCCCGTTGACAAGGCCTGTGAGGAGCTCGCTGCTGAACAGTTTCTGTGTGACGAAGATGACATCGTCGCGTACCCGGAGCCTACCTGTGTTGAGCAGCTGATGAAATTTGAAGCTAATCTGACACTTTGTCAGACACACACCGCTGAAGTAGAAGATGTTAAGATACAACGCATAGGTCCGATGAACTGGATAGCGTACATCCGTACCGGGAACATCATGACAGAACGATGCCAAGAAGACATTACTAAAAGACAAGTAAAGGGGACTTACCTTATAACCAGGAACGATGACTGCGACCTCTACCTAGGACATCTGAGGTTGGACCGCCGTCGAACTTCCACTGCAGATACTCGCTTGAGAATCAGTGCTATTACGAGCTTGCCAGAATTAAAGAAGAAGGAAACGGAAGAAGATGTAAAGGTGAACATCAGAGGAGTCAGACTGGACAATCTTAAGGAACTGTCTAACGTGTTGAAAAGTGCGGAACTGAACAATGTGGATGATAGTGAAAACGTAATAGTTACGAATAGTGTTAGTTTAGCGACTATATTCCTTTATGCAATTATAATATTGATAGGTGTAAGCTTCCTTTCATGGACGCTAAAAGGTTGTCGAACTCATCGTGACTCAAAATCGTCAGATGACTTCGAACTTGAAGAGGGAGGAGTTATGTCACCACCACCCTTAAGAACCATAACAGTGCATGCATAAAAGCTGCAACCTCAGCACTTCGTGGTGGCACAGCTCCTGGAAGCCGTGAGTAGTGATAAGTCTAGCCCTAAGTTAGATCTAAGCCTTTTTGGAGCATTCGTGGCTCGCATCCAACTCTGTGAACACGTCTCGTTTAATTTTAAATATTTATTAAATAAAATTGATCAATCTCTCAATTTTCGTAGTTTTTAAAAACATACCAACGCGTTCCCCTAACTTGAGTATCTAGTCTATGTCATACCGACCCAGGTATAGGAAAAATAAATAAACCTATAAATTAAGAAAATTGAGTTTGTTTCTCATACACCTAATCTTTTTCAAAGGAGCAATTCCGCAAGATGGTGGTGTACTCCGCCATATTGCGAAACTGCTCCTTTGAAAAACGCCCATTGAAAACAGTCTAGGATATTCCAACGCTGTTTTTTTTAAATATCGATATCGATATATTTATCATACCAGGGCATACCACATCTCTATTTTTCTGTCATGTTGGTAGCATTGTTACAATATTGTTAGAATGCTCATATTGGCTAGAGATTTTAGCGTGAACTTGAAAAAAAAACGTTATACGTAAGACCCAACTCTTAAAACGCTAGTTTTATTATATTCTCTTTGGTGATATGCATAAAAAACACTACTCAATTCATAGTTACCTACTCAATAGGTACTCAATACGTTTATACAAATAACTGCAAACCTCAAGAGCCAATAAAAACCGTATAATGTACCCACAACAATCACACAATGGAAATGAAAACAATAAACTCAACCACAAAACCGACCGTAAAATGGAACGTAACGTCTTCCACTCGACTTGTCACCAAACAATTAATTAGAGCCAATACTTTTAGGCGGATCCCACACTTGACTGACGCTGGTGCAACCTAGTTAGCTACCCCCTACTGGAGGGTATAGTCATACTCACCACTCTTGGCAGGAATTGGCGAGCGCAGTGGAAGATGTTGCATTTACAGGGAACGATGCTGCCCAATCCCAGGATTAATTATTTATTCCGTAGTTGATTTTAGTGTGGGGAAACAAAATTTCCTTGCATCTGACCTACATTCTATCCTTGCCGTGAAATGCCAGCTTAGAATAGCATCACCCCAATTCTAACTATGATGGGTATCGTAAAAAGCGACTAAGAGATAAATAACTATCCAGAGAATTGGCAGCAGCGCTCTCTGTGAATTAAATATCTTGCACTGCGCTCGCCTATCCGCCTGCCAAGCAAAGTGAGTATGGCGATTCCCCCCGAAATTAGGAGGCCAGTGGCCTATTGTGGCTGTTTAAGTAGATTGCATCTGACAGTCGCATGCGTCACGGATGCCCAAAAATACGCAGCGTCGTGCGTATATGTGGGTACCATCTTATCTGCACCATGTGTATCCTCTTGTATGTACTAGAAACGCTATTAATTACGTTAATGGTAAAGGGGGTGGGGGGGGGGGGTTGGGGGGGATGATAATGTAGGAGGAGCCAGGAGTCTGTTTTCGTGAGGTCACCGTATCAGAAATGAGGCGACCTCATCGCTTCTGAACTGGAACGTGGTAACCGAAGTTTGAGTATTTGTGAGTTTTTTTTTGTTGGTCAAAGTTTGAGGTTGTTGGTCTGGAAAGTTGGTAAAATAATGTTGCTCGTAGTTTTAGTTTTTAAATACGGTTGAAAACTTCCTCTTGTGAGGTAGTAGGTACATAGGTAGATAATAGAAGATTATTGAACTCCACGCTCATTTCTTCTATCACTGTTTTTGACTTGTAAGATAACAATGCGCACTTTATTGCATAGTATTCCGTGAATAGAAACAGGTTCTCTAGTTAGACATAATAAATATCGTCCTAAAACTTAATGTCTTTTGAGCCAAAGCTTATACAAAAGAAAAATTTAATTACGTCTATTGCTAGAGAGTCATGGTTTGGAGAAAGGTTTGATAAAAAGTGTTTTTAATCTTTTGTTTTTTTTTTGTGTCAGATGCCAAGTTCTCGTCCCCAGCAGCGTGAATTCCAGCGGTTTGGCTCGACTGTAAAGCTGGGTCTAAGTGGCATGAATAACCATGGAAAAACCGCGGCTTTCATTACTCCAGCTCTCCAGACCTTCAGCCCCCCTCTTCTGGAGTTTATTTGATGTTTGTGCTGGTTGTGGGTTTATCAGAGATACGCCCTTGGCTGGGGAATTGTGGTTTTAGAAATTTAATGGTTTTTTTTCACAAAATAATGAAGTTAACTTGAAACGTATTTAGGTCCCTTCGAACGTCAGACTAAATGCATAGTGCAGTCTTAGGTCCGTATTTATAAATTGCACTCAACTCTGAGATCGATCTCAAGAGTTATTTTGACAAGTGTCAGCCAATACTAACAGCATCTCACAGTCGCACTAAAGATCGATCTCTGAATTGAGTGCGGTTTCCACTTTCCATGTTAAATAAGCTATCCCTATTTATATCTAAGAAATCTTTGGTTCGTGGTATATTTAAAATATCTTAAATGCGTATTTAGAAAGCTAAGTTTAGGTTTTACATTTAAGGTTAAGTTTTATGAGGGGATATCAAAACTTTATCTAATAAAGACCAAGCAGAAAAAATATTTAGAGAATATGGCATAAAAATTTCATTAAAAACCTAATACATGGCATATAAATAGGCACCGCAACTTATTTAAAATCTTTTCGTATTACGTGACCATTTCAACTTTTTATTTTTACGTATTCAAATACAAGACTTCCTGTTCAAGATTTAAATATTAATACGACAAAACGAACCGCATACGAATCACGCTAGCACATAATGTTAGATTATCTTCGCGTGCTTACATTGGCGCTAACACCATTGCAATCATTTAGAAAAAGAAATTATTTTTATTGTGGCACGATTAGACGTAAGCACTAGTTTAGAGGTGAAGAAATTACCTCATTAAAAAGTAGGAATTTGTAAACTACTAACCTGTTATGTACGCGCATAAGAGTCTAAAATAGCTTCACTAGGCAATAGTATAGCGAAGTCCCTTTCACGTCTGTCTGCAAGTTTAGATTTTTAAATCTATCTACATAGCGAATTTGAATGTTTTTTTAATAGATAGAGTAATTCAAGATTTTTTTATACCTATGTATAATACAAGCCGGGAAAATCTTTATTTCTCACTGGGAAACGATTAGAGCTGGTGCAATCGCTGGGTGAGCCGCTAGTCCATTTTAAACAATAATTAGGTTTTACATGATGTAGGTTCACACGTTTTGAGTGAGACATAGATGACCAAACGATCTACAAAATAAGCAAGTAAGTAAGCTTACCTACTCTTACGACCTCTACAGACGCAGGTCGGTGGCTTGCTGCTGGCCAGCGGACTGACAGACAGACAGGAAAAACTGACGGACTTAGCTTTGATTTAGTTTGAAATAAAAGATGGAAGCCTGGACATGGTTTTTCTCTTTCACCAACATAAACTACGCAACCTTCATCTGCTTCCGTTGCTCTAGATTTTCGAAAAAATTAAGGTACTTTTACTTGACTTGTGAATTTCTTTCATTGTAGATTGCTTACTGGGTGAAAAAAAAATGGTGGAAGCTTTAGAAAAAGTTTAGCGCTGACAGATCTTTTCTTAGAGACAAATTCGAACATAAATCTATCAACCGTCCATCGCCTGTCACAGTTTCAATCGCACCACCAAACTCTAAATCTCGAATCAAAAAGTGAAAAGTAAGTCAACCGAAACTCAACTGTGAACTGTGACAAACTGGCGATATTCAAATGGGCCGGAGCAAGGGACGCTGCAAAAAACCTTGCGCCCTCCCTGCCTCATTAACATAGCCGGGATGTTAAAAATTTGGGGTTTTTGGACCAGAGGTGACTGTTTACTGTTGGAACTTTAGTTTGTTATTGGAAAAAGTTTGGTAAAAAGGGTTACAGTTGCTGAAACGCACCTTCTTTTCAGGCTCTGAAAACAGCTTCGTTTTCACCACTTTTGATAAAATTTTAGGTCTAGTTTGTAAAATTTCCACAGCAAAGAAAAACGTGATACACATACGGGTATAATGGAATCGATTACGAAAAATTTCGGAATATTTAAATAGGACGGACGTCAAAGTCATAAAAATTACACGGGCGTTGAACGCGTATATTAAAATATCTAATTACACATACAATACCTTCGACACGCGTTCAACACGCGTTTCTATACCACTCGAACAATTTTTGTGCAGGTTGTCATATCCTAAATACTTAAAAGTTCATGAATTAATTGCACGATGTGTTTACCTATGACAAACTTGCGGTGCATATGTAATAAAATTGGGAATTTCTTTGCGGAATTTCTATCTGAATTTCGACCTAAAACTCACCGAACTATTTCAAACTCTAACAAAATCCCTCCTTAATAAACTCGTCAGCAGATTCTTACCTCCCAAGGGTGGCAAGAGGTACTATGGGCAGTAAAAAGCATCTTCTGCTTTGGACGGGCCACTTGTCACCAGTCTTATGATAAATCGCTGCTAGCGCCATCTCGCGACTGTCGCACACTATCCCCCTTTTATACTCTTCAACCACTTTACCAAAACAGTCAAAAATTGGCCCAAACGTGCTACTTGAAACCTTCTTGCTTTGAGATTAAGGTTAGGGTGGTTTTCTAAGGGTGCTTTTTTATCTTGGTAAGTTAAGTACCTCAAGGAAAGTCGGGGGGATAATATTGTAGCATTCGGGAAGTTATGTCAGTGGTTATGTCGTCGTTATGATAAATAACCGATTTAATTATCTGTCTGGGGATTACGATTGTTTTTTCTGAGGAAACGTTTTGTTGAGGGCTCGCTGGTTATAATTTGTAGATCTGCCATCTTGTATCTTACAATTAAATTCTAAGCATTCGTTAAGGCATTTTACTATGTTTATAAAGGTTAACTTTACAGTACACACACTTTAGGGAGCTTCTACTCATCATTCTGAACAACTTGAACCTGCGAAATCACAAAAAAGTGTTAGGCGTTCCATATAGTTTTGCCGAGGAGATATAAACTTTTCAAATTTTTTTCGATTTTGTAGGTGGCTCCATAGTTAAACTAGTTCAGAATCACGAGTAGAAACACCTAACCACTTTGTGGGCACTCACTAAAAAATTACCTTGTATTTAAATTAGTTTTACAATCAGTATTTTTCGGTTACAAATATCTTCAAAGGCACACGTTTACGCCTATTATTAGCAAAATTATTACACTTTTGCAGCATTTCATTTAAAATGGTAGGTAGTTCTCCAATCGGCCTCCATGTCTTATTCCAAAAGGATTGTTTAAGTGGTAGAATGTTAATTTGAACTGAATTTTTAGAACATCATTACCATTGGACCCTTTCGTGACCATAAGGTCCCATATTCCTAAAAAGAGACAGGTTGCCCCTAAACTCAGGAAATTTTATTATTCCGGCTTTTACCATTTCCACGTCACAAACAATAAACACTCTTTCCTTTCCATCCGGTTCCAAACCGCATCCGTATCCGTTAATTAATTATGTATACTGATGACCGGGCTAATGAGGAGCCGCTTGGCAACAGTCTTTGGGGGAAAGAATTGAGATAAGGCAACGAGAGATTTCGGGGTTTCTTGCGGTTTTTAAGGTCTGGTGAGGTTTGGCAAGCTGTGGTTTTCGTAATAGAGTAAGTAAGTAAAAACACTTTTTTACAGGATATATTTAAACTAAGAAATGCGCAAAAGCGGCGTATTGGAGCGTATGTTATATATAGAATGGTTTAACATGGCCATTTGCTAATTTAAAATAATCTATTATGATGTAAGACATTTCTTTCTAGACGTATCTAAGCAGGTGTGTGTTGTGTCCTTTCTCTTTTTGTAGGTATTCGTCCTGTACTTATTTTTTCTTGTGTGAAAATAAATGGTAAAATAAATTAATAAATGTTAGGAGTAGGTATTCTTTGCTATTTTGTATTATAAAGATTTACTTACTTATACTTAAGCGACCAGAACTATCCAAACCGAAAGTCATGAGAAAAGCTTAGATGGCCGAAATCACTATAGTCTGTAAAATATAGGATGATCCCTGTATCGTTTGCGACCTTATGGCATCAAAAAAGTCACAGGGATCATCCTATATTTTACAAACTACGTATAATAATATAATAATCACTACGATTACATTGAAAAAAAAAAAGGTATTTACCCACATTTTGCATCTCGGATATAGGTGGGGTGATGCCATTTGGTTTTATATTATCGTTAGATACTTAAAAAGGTAAGTACCATAGAACATGTATGTACAGATGTATAGAACCGGTACACAGGACAAATTGATAGTTGAAAACATAAAACTCATCCATTTTAAAAACTCCAAGCCATTTTGAAAACAGAATTTTAAACGCCGCTATCACTCAACCGTTATTCCTTTTGAAGTCAAGGAAAACTAAAGAAAACATATCGTCTCGGACTGAAGTCATAAATAAAAAAAACCGCTTTACACGTCAATAGAGGGATATTGCGGATGAATGGTCAAAGCCGGGGGAGAACGGATGGACCCGGGGCAAGCGAAGGTGCTTTGAAAAGCATATGAAAATCTTGTTTCCGTTGAAAGTTTGGTATAATAAAGACGAACAAAGTATTAAAAAACAAAGTCCTGTGCTTGGAAAAAATGGCGGCTCACGTTGGGTCCAGGTTTCATGTTGGTGAAGCTAAGATGCAATCGATATAGTTAACTTTTTTAAAAAGAGAACCAGCTTCAACGGACGTATAAATTGCGGTTTTTTTTTGTTGGTCAATATGCCTAAAACCTTCTCCTAAGTCTGACCAATACTTTTCTGAAAACCGCATCAAAATCGGTTCATACATACATACAGGTCAAAGTAAGACTCTCATTTTTTTTAAGTCAGTTAAAAACATCATGATAGACACTAACTAGGTAATAGTTTTACCCATTTTGAAAAGCCTACTAATTAAAGAGTGTAGGTGACACGAAATTATAAACCAATGGGGTTGTTTACACTATTAATGGTTATAATTTTTTCTCAAAACAAAATTAATTCGTCGGTAAAAACCCGTTGAAGTCATAACTTTGAATAACGAGTGGGTGGTCTAAACCTTCTGATACCAGGGTTGATTCGGTCAGCAAGTAAGGCGGACCGCACACTTAACGCACAACGCAGCTCGAAAATATCGCAGTGGTGAGTCAGATACATACTAGAAACGTCACTCCTCATACTAAAACCGCCCTTGACGGACGACCCTGCGCTAGGGCTGCGTCAAAAGCGGGTAAGCGGTTTTAGTAAGGGAATTGTCAATTCTAGAATGGATCTGACAGACCGCTGCGATATTTTAGCGCTCCGTCGTGTGTTAACCATCTTAATAACACTTTATATCAAACTAAGACTATATTCTATAGACATTGCTCCTAGAAATAATATATAGCAATAGATTTTTATCTGCTTCATATTGATAAAATGCTCACTCAGTCCAATTGAAAGAAAGGGTAATATTTCCACTCTGGACCGCTCCGACCATTGAATGTAAATTTCATCTTTGTGAAATGCAATCCTTCCCAATTGGTCCATAGAGCCGCTGAACACCCCACTGGTATCAATAACCGGGAAAATAGCGCGTTGATAAAATAAAAGTATGGTAATAACAATAAAATATAACGGCCGAGGGACGGACACTAGAGTTTGGAGGAGTGCAGGGCCGGTTGTAGTTGGGGCCACAAATGAAGAGAAAATTAACGGCTGACATGAGTAGAGGCGGAAATTAATTTGAACAAAACAGTATTATTGCTTTGTCTTCCTCTAAAACGAAATATTGTAAAAAGAATGTGCCGTTTTACAATAGTAGGCTAGATGATTAACAGAACAATGAGCTACTTTTAAAAGCTATATTTTGTATAAAGTGATGACGTCATATTATTGCGCTATTGAGGATGGCGTCAAAACACTTATTTTTATATTATTTTTCAAACCTTGAATTTTTCGAAAAACTGTAAATGGACGCTGTACTGTAGTATTTTTGGGCAATAGTTTTGAGTGTAGGTACATCTTTTGTAGGTATTTTATTAATTACCGAGATATAAATAGATAGATTTAGAGAGATAAATTTAGTTATCTACCGAGTAACATGACCGGTGACCGGTGGGTGCGTGGGAAAATTTTTCCTAATTTAGTGCCTAAAATATCTATCGCGGGGCCTGAAATTGTCGACTGCATTTGCTAGTTGGTGCAGAGTAATTTCTGGCGTTAAGACAGCCTTATATAATAAATTTAGTGTCCGTAGGGCCAACTAGCCTCACCTATTGGATCCCCGTCTTCTACATCACTTGGATTGGAGTAGTCTTCCAGTGGCGAGTGGGTGCATAGTAACAAGGCGTTCGAGAAAAAACTTATTAATACAAGTGTTATTACAAAAAAGTTAAATATTGTTTAAGTTATTTAACAACGTGAAATCGTAAAAAATAATTATTAAAAATCTATTTAAACGCACGTCAATTTGTTTTTAACAG
The DNA here is from genome assembly GCA_029255805.1 of Keiferia lycopersicella. Taxonomy (NCBI): domain Eukaryota; kingdom Metazoa; phylum Arthropoda; class Insecta; order Lepidoptera; family Gelechiidae; genus Keiferia; species Keiferia lycopersicella. The sequence continues at coordinate 719,098 of JARACZ010000026.1, forward strand.
CAAGGTTAGTATCTAGAGTCGCGGAGCGGGGCCACAATTTTCCGAGTACAGCTCTGCATTCAGAATCTATAAATTTCTATATGTTTGGTGGTCCGCCAGTGGCCAGTGGGTGCATAGTAACAAGGCGCTCGGTGAAAAGCTTGTTTCTTTGGTGCCTGTATATAGTATTTTTCACGGCATCATAAACTTTTGTCTGCAGTTCCTAGCCGTTTCTGGCGTTTGTTTAGTAAGATTGTGTATTTTGATGCCAAAATATTGTTTGCGGGGCCTCGAGCCCTTATTTCATCTGCGTCTTCTACATCGGTTATTGTTTGCTCCCTGATTTCATCCCTGTCTTCTACATCGCTTGGAATCTATAAATTTCCTATATGTTTGGTGGTTCGCCAGTGGCCAGTGGGTGCATAGTAACAAGGCGTCCGGGGGAACCTTGTCTAATTCAGACAAGATGGATCGCCGCTAGTTTATCAACTATTGACTTAGTGTTGTGTGCTTTTTGTTTATTTGCCGCGTAATGTTATTGATGTGGGTTGATTCTGTTTATTCTTGCAAATGGGGTAGGAAACGTTGGGTTCGTTTTGGGGTTTGTGGAGGAATTGACGAACCTAGTGATTTATTAAGGTAACAAGTTACGATGATATACAAAATATACAAACACTCATTATGCCTTTATTCTTTGAGAAGTAAAAATCTTGATGAATATGCATATTAAATATATCCGTATATCTTTTAATCATATTTCTCTTTGCCTTATCCCGTTTCTCTGGCGGGGTCGGCTACCTAACCTACGGGATTTGGCGTGAAACCAAGTTTTTACACAGAGCGCCTGCTATCTGACCTCTGCAACACGTAGGCTAACCTGGCCCGAATCCTAGGTTTGAATGTGGGTTTCATCACGATGTTTTTTCTTCCCCGTAAGAGCAGTCGGTAAATGTACGTGAGTAAAACACATTGGTACAAACCGGGGATTAATCTCAGGTCTCACGATTGTAAGACCTCTATATTTTTTGAGTCGGTATCAGTACAGAAACTTTAGTGGTCCCAATGTAGTTAGCTAAACATAATTGCTCATAGGCTGAGAGAAATTCTTGCCTTCGAGGACAATTAACACTATCATTTTCACCATCAACTCTTACTTAATTGCCTACGTCTGTGAATAATTACTTTTCAAATTAGTACCCTCTACCACCCCGCCCCCCTCTCCCCTTTAACTCCCGGGATTTGCAATAAGTTACATAATCCCAATTCTTATCTTTTACTCGCTAATGTCTTAGAATTTGCATCCCGCTACTTACAAAAAGCTTGCGAAAATTTTGGACATTTTCTCCAGTGTTGCCAAAGTTGAAGAGATCTATAATGGCAAGGACCTGTATTTAAATATTAACCACTACAAAAACGGCGTCAGTACGGCATCGAGCGATCTGATTGTACTATATCAATCTGGTGATATCGGTTTTTTTTTAATTTCAATATGGATATTCTATGTAGGAGTAGTATAAAAGCAAATATACATACATGGCGCGGTTAAAGAGCTAGGTATATTTTTTTTTGTATATACTGACGGTCCGCCTAAAGAGAAAAGAACGTTAATAATACCCAGTAATCCAGAGTGCGCCATCTATTAAATAATGCGGCACGACATCATAACAGTAAGTGATCTGTGGCCCTAAAAAGTCCCTTAGCCCTACTTACTATTTACAAAGCTGTGAATTCATAACTACCTACCAAATTTTGCAATGCATCATTCTTATGTTTTTAAATCCATGGTTGCATTTCCTTATCTAGATATTTCATAAATAAAGACTATTAGCGTAGATGCCTTACCTAGTACCTACATAATAACTAGAAACTTTTCCAATTTCCAACTAACAAGCTTTTCAGTCCCTGCCAACCCCGCAGGAAATTAAGAAGGTTTAGCAAAAAGCTGGAAATCAAAGGTTATGCTAATTGCGGCAAGGGGGGTTGCGTTTGGGTGTCGAAACGCTCCGAACGTTGTTTTAGGGAAGTGCTGCCCTCTAATGTCGAGTAGCTGAACTTTGTAATTGTAGGATAGACTGACAGAAAACTGCATAATATGAAAAAGTTGCTGTCATATTTCTACGACCAATTTTTTAAATATATGTTTTGAGATTTTCGCGGTTGTTCACAACACTTAAATTTATAGTATTGACGGGATTATTAAGCGTGTAGCTGCTTCGAAATATCGAGGTAAAAACAAAGATAATCGTGGTGATAATCCCGTTAATACTATAAATTGTTTGAATGTTTTCTAAATGTCTTAACTAAAAATTTTAACTACCTACTGCTGCTTTTTTACAGAAACTATGGTCAATTTTGGTGTATACCTACACGTATTAAACCAAAGAAATAAAGATAAGACCATTATACTTTTAGTTTAATTAAAAAAAAAACTTAAGTTTAACCTTAATAGCAACAACAGTTTGTACAGCTGGACATGGCCTGCCCCTAAGTATTGCCATACTTATCACGCTTGGCAGGCGGATTGGCGAGCGCAGTGTAAGATGTTACATCTACATGGAACGCTGCTGCCGATACCCTTCATGATTATCTCTAAGTAGTTACGACACCTACGTGCAGAATTTGGGGTGATGCTATTCTAAGCTGACACCACGCGGAAAATCTCAATAATACTTACGAAAGTAAATTCCTACCTGCCCAACGCTAAGAAAACTTTCTAATCAGCTGTAAAATCCCTTAATTTCCATAATTAGGAAAAACTTTCAGTTACTTAAGGCTCACCAGATTGACAGCCGCACGTCGAGACGGTGGCACATTTCATCAATTTGAATATTTTATTGTAATTTTTTAAAACTTTCTGTTTGTCTGTCCACCTCCATTCGGCGGTTTTAATTTTCCCGATTTTAGCGTTCTTTGGATCAAATTGGTTTTCAGAGTAATTCAATTAGGTTGGTGTTTTTGTCATGGAAAAGATATATAGAAACGGGTTCCGAAACATTCAGTTTTTTTACACACACCATAATCCCCGACGGGGTAGGCAGAGCGTTAACGACCATAAAAATACAGCCGCTGTCGCCACGTCCGACAAACATTGAGGGTCCTTTCATATGAAAATATCCGTTACGTTTTTCGAAATGATGAAAAAAAGAAAAAATAACAACCTTCAACATTTCTGAAAGGCGTAAAGGAATAAAGGCGTAAAATATTCATTTATTTATAACATTTCTGAAATATTACTTACCTAACTTCGAAATCAGTACTCAGTGGTTTTTTGATTAGGTATAAATAATTATGACACTAACCTTCATGGCAAAAATAGCTTTTGCCAAGCTCGGTCATTGCAGAACCCTCTTAATTCCACATCGCTCCACTTACCCGGATTTTTATTAATTTCCTGGCTTCAGCTGATAAAATATTCCTCACTGGTCTGTCACTGCGGGCTGTGGGCCAAATTCAAAAGTTTCCACTTTTCAGAGCGGAGTATCCACATCGGAACCTGTATCTCCGCATTTGAATAATGGAAAAAATAATGGACGTCTAAAAATTTAATTAAAGAACTCCGTTGCTTTTCAAATGATAATTTTGTATTGTTTTTAAATAATTAAGACTTTTTTATGGTAGTCCTATTTCAAATAGTGCCTACCTTAGTAACTACTTAAAAACAGTATTTTGGTGGATTGACTTAAGAAGAAAATTTATAAATTTTCGTCTTGTCAATAGATCAATCATTAAATTGTTTACTGTTGTGTCGAAATTCAGTCATGTCTTATTTCAGTGGTGTCGAACACATCTAACGTCGAACTAGCGTAATGTCGAAATTTTGTTATGTCCAACATGTGTTTAGTCGGAGTAGCTTATGTCCCAAGTTAATTTTTTGGGTCCCAAATGGTAATGTCAATCGCTATGTTATAGAAGACGGACAGACTCAATGCTCATGCTGCCACATGGATTGGGATTGGGCCCTAGAGACAAATCTTATTAGAGAATGAATGCTCATGCGTCCATATGTATTGGATTGGGCCTTATAGGTGCAGAAAAGTCTTATCTCGATAATTTTATTCTACAAGGTCAAGGCCTCTAATACCACTTACTATCTATTAAAAAAAACCAATGGGGTCCCGATAACCGCCGCATCGGACACTCACGCGCATAAATTTGCATTTATTTCATAACCACTGGGCAGGGGAATTATATTATACGCACTCGGGTCGGTTTGGACCGTTCGAAATCTAGATTTGGTTCTCTGTGGACACCAGCGACGTTGTTTTATTCTACGAAAGAGGTTCGCAATTCCTTGTCATTTTTTTACTGTTTTTTCCAACGGTCCGGTAACTGACAGCTGGCTCTAGATTAGGTAGCTAAATCTAGATTTTATTCTTTGTGGTCGTCCTTGTCGAGGTTTTTAAATGAATTTCACTGTTATGTATCACTTATGCACAATTCTGTGCATGTTTTTTTATTCAGAACTGCGCACCATCGTGTAGACTCACGGTATTTTGTTAATCGAAAGCGTGCAAAAGAAAGGCTGACGGACATTTTGTATGAAAAGGTAGATACATGCTTGCTGAAGAATCGAAGAGATGTGTCAGGATCGTAGAAAGTAGAAGGATATGCCTAACCCTCCGGGAAATTTTATGTATGGCGTAGTTATATATAATAATAATAATATATGTTTTAATTTAATAATTTGTGAGGTAAGTAAAGTCATTTTGAGTTAATCTAAATAAGTGGTAGGTCACGTACCTATATGCAGCCCTCTACCAAGTTTACAGTAGAAAGTGGGTACGTCTGTCCGTCTGTTCGCCGTCTAGACGAATGCTTTCTCGCTTTTAATATTATAATGTATGGGTTTGTTGATGTGATGAGTTTCATTTGTTGCTAACTCGTTGTGAATCAATAAAAAGAACTAAGGTGATTGAGTTACAGCTAGATCATTTGCACTAATAGTCATAAAAATCATTTAATACAAATAAAATCAAATCTTCTATTTATTCTATCATGTGGGACCAACTTCAATAGAAACAAAATACAATATCAGTTAAAACTATTAGCTGATAAGAAAATTTTGTACTTACTTATTAAATTTTTTCTCGTATTTCATCTTTGCCTGTCTAGAGAAATTCGGCTATTCGATGAAAGATGGCGCTACGTGACACGTTTATGAAACTTTAGTGGACAAAGTTTTTTACATAATATTATCGTGACGGTATCAGATATGAACTTTTCATAAAAGGAATCATATCTTATAAATTATAATATATCTTCACTATATAAAAATATAAAACTACCGCCAATCTGTAGGCGTAAGCATCTCTATCATTCATGATCATTTTTATAGCTTAATAAGGGACCACCCAATAGATTCCTTTTTTCCATACTTAATAGAAAAAGCTGTCTTATACCAATGAAGCGTATCTTTTTTAATTACATTGCAACAACAAGAAAATCTATCATACTTAGTAGAATGCAGAATTCTGAATTTTACTTGCAAAGTTATACAAAGTTTACAAAACATACGGTATTACTGTAATCTGACTTTTTATTTGTGTAACTTTTTGTAAAGAAAAGTGTTAATCTACTTGTAAACTGCTATCAATTACGTATCAGAATTAATATGCATACTAAGATGAGTCCTACGATATGTTTAATTTTATTGTCTGCAAACTATTTGACAAAACTCAATAATATTTTATTGAATTACCTATTAAGCTTTCACAGTGTTTTATAAAGTTTTCATAAGTGGTTTCCAAATCTAACGCACGACGCTGCGGCGTAGACAGATGCGTCCATCGACGCAAGTTTATGCGTAGCTCCTGCGCCATCTACGGTCGGTTTTTAGTATGGGGAATTTGAAATTTCCTTGCATCTAGCAGACGCAACGCAAATGCACTAAAAGTGCGCGTTCTTTCTGTGTTTTATAATTAAAGCTTGGGCCTTCCGTCCAGTTAAGGCTGTGTTACTTGAAGGTTCGGTCTAAACAATATTGCAGCGTTCATAAAATTTTCAGTCGCTCTACTGATTATAATGTCTGAATCCGATTACTGATTTTGGAATCGTATACGTAGGTACTAGGTACATGTTTCCTACAGATTCGGTGAAAGCGGGAAACTTAGGAGAGTAAAATAAATAACACAAACCATTTCCACCCAACCATCTATTACCCTAACCAATTAACCGACCGCCTGTCACATATTATCAGCCCAAACATATCCACAGTATATCGGCAAACGAAAAACGTACGCGGTCAACATATGGACGTTTCGGTTGCTCATACATATGCATGCGGCGTGCGACCGTGCGAAGTGAGGCCCGGAAACTACGCGGCGTAACGAACAACCAGCTTAGAGAAAGACGTTTCAGACGGAGCGAGAAAGCCGCCAGAATGAGGCATGAAAAAATCGTCGCATGGGACGTGCAGCCGTGTGATGTAAGGCCCGGAAACTACGCGGCGTAACGAACAACCAGTTCAGAGTAAAAAGTTTCAGACGGAGTGAGAAAGCCACCAAAACGAAGCATGAAATAGTCATCACACACGACGTGCGTATATAAGTTGCAAGGCCCGGAAACTACATGGGACGTGCGACCGTGTGATGTAAGGCCCGGAAAGTACGCGCCGTAATGTATACTCTGTTCCTGACGGAATCTGACAACACCAAAATAAGGCCATAAAAAGTGATCAAATTTTGCGTGCGCCCCTGGTAAGAGAGGCTGCAAATTACGTTCCGTAAGAGACTATCAATGTGCAGTTAAGAAAATATTTTCAATTTGACACGTTGAGTTAAAACATAGCTTAGGGCCATAATGCACCTGCGAATCAATACTTAAGGAGCTCAAAGTTCGGTGACAAAACAATATACGCATAGTATACGTAGGCGTAATTCATCACCATTTTTATGCACAACCATCTCCTACTAAAATTTTACCTACTTACGTCTTGCATATCAAAGTTATTAAGTACGTAATAGGTTATTTTATGTTTATTTTATTAGCCTGTGCCAAGTCACGACCGAGGACGACGACGAGTCATTAAAGCTTCATTTTTGGTAGGTATTTATAAGGATCCCTCTTCAATCATTCCCTTGTTCTACGACAACATAATGAACAAACTCTGGCTTGGCAGTGTTTGTAGTTTGAGATACACTGGATTTTGGAAGTTTGATTGATATCTTGATTGGAAATGTGAGTAAGTATACGCTGGTCTCCTATTGTGATGCTGATTCACGTTCCGTTCATATAGGTTGTGGCTCACTCTTGCATATTGGCTATCATTTCTTCTCGAGTACTTACTTGTCAGAAGATTCTTAGGAAACGGAGCCCTTAAATCTATTTTTGCTCATGTACTTACATTAAAATGTGTCGTTCTGGGAGGACATATTTTGGATAAATGACAATTTTGCCGTCATATTACTTTGTATTACATTGTTATTGAATCACTAAGGTTCAGCGGGTGGTTGGGCGACTTGGTGTCCCACACGAAAAGAGAGAGATTGAATCCCGGAAAATGTTCTTATCTAATAGTGTATATTAATGTACACAAAATTGTGAATATTACAAATCAAACCATAGTTTATTTAGTACCTCGCAACTAACACTGGCACCTCCCCTATTTATTACCCTATTGCGGGCACCTACATTGCTAGTATAGAAAACTTTTTCTATTATAAAACTGCCACCAAACCGACGTCATTAGTCCCAGTAATTAACCAAGTAACGCGGTGTGCCATTTGCTGGAAAATACCATTTATTTTTTTCTGGAAAATACGGTAATGGCGGCTAATAACCGTATTTGGAAAAATAATGACTGGAGAAATAAACTGTAGGTCGGTGACGAAGTGGTAGTGGGTATTTTCATGGGTGAAAAACTGCTGAAAACACCCCAAACAGCCACAACCAAAGTTCTTAAACTACCCTATTAGAATTGAAAAACTTTTATAGATTTGCAAGGAATTAGCAACCAATTAGAAGGTACTAGCTGCTTAATAGCAAGCCGTAAACATGATTTACTTGAGACATAATCATCCACAGATAAACTAGTATCCAACTAGAGCAGGCTACGTTTGACACCAATGAGACAGCAAAATATGGTGCAGTGGTTTCCAAATGATAGATGATCTTCCGTCTTAGTAGGACATAGATGTGGTACATAGTAAAATACTTACGAGTACTTAGCTCATTTAGAGTTACATTCTAGTAGCTATTTCTAAATAAATTATGAAAACCAGGCGATTTTTCGAGTCGCAAATCAAGCTGATGAGCCTATGAGTCGTGGTCTTGTAGTAAAAACCTCTTATTTAGCCCAACAAACAACACATTTTAAATCTGCTTATTAAGTAAAATCTGCAGCCAAATCCCATTCAATTTCACCGCTGGCTGCCCATATAACCAATAATTTACTAATTCCAGGTAATTTCAATAAAAATTGGGACACAACAGCAACGGACAGAACATATGACTAAGGACCGTAGCAGCCATCATTACAGATGCTAATACATGCTAATGCATGTATCTTGGTACGATCGCGCTTCCTTCCGACCGTGCGTGTGTTACAATCACGCGGGAATCAAATTGCACTAGCGCCATCTGTGGTTGACGTAAGGTACTTTTTGGAGGGCAAAGTTGGGCGACGCTGGTTGGCTGCGAAGTGCGTGTACCCTTGCGCCGGCGCAGGCGACGTCATGCATGGTAGTTTGAAGGGCTGGGGTTTGAGTTCAGATTGTTGGTTTATGTTTGCGAAGTTTAAAAAAATATTCTAGTAAAATCATTGGAGAAACTAGATACGACAAGTAAGTATACTTTTGGTGTTAATTCGTGAAAAGCAATATTTTAAGTCAAGCCATTTTATTATCATTTCAAAATACGTTACGGCTAAATATCAACATTGCAAGAGAAAGCTGTTGGAATTGATTTCTAAATTAATATTAAAATTACAGAATTTATGAGTGTCAATGTCTACTTTGGTATCTAGGAACTAATAGTAATCTCCAATTCTCGTAATTGTTGGTTTCCAAAAGGAACAACGTGCCACGAATAAACATTATTAAAAACATTTTAAATATATATTTTTTTTCTTTTATTAAATAAGCAATGTTATTGATTACTATTGAATTATTACACAGAACACCGAAAAAGCTTTTAAATCTTCAAGGCTCTACCATAATCATAAAGCAAAGAAGAGCCCAATAGAGCAAGATATCTACATACTTCTTTTTCAGGCTGATCGCGTCAATAAAATACGCCATATACAGACAGATGTACCTCTTCATCTTTGCGTATAGGATATACGCAAAGAGGTACATCTGTCTTCCAACGAGTCGGCCAACGACCCGATGAACCCTGGTAGATACATAAAACGACAGTAAGAAAGTTCACAAATATGAACAAAGGCAAATTAAAGGGTGCCTGATACTATTAAACTGTCTGTTAAAGAATATCACATAATCTGCTACTAGAATTGCGCACCTAGTACCTACTATCTCGTGGGCTGTCGATAGCAATATTTATAGAAGTTGCCTGTGACAGAATGACATGCGGCAAAAAACCGGAGTGCAATTACTTGCACGGGCGCATGCTTGGGAAACATTGTGCCTGGCCGGCTCTGACACCCGCCGGATGGAAAAATATTGCAGAAAATATGAAATATAAAGGCACAGGTGATGACTTAAGGCGAAATGGGGTTGTTTTTATACCGGGTATAAAGGGCCGTGACGTGTACTGGCAGGCATTTGCGAGTATGTCCGTGAAACTAGAGGTAGTTTGAACATAACACTATGTGAACCAGGATTATGTGTTTGAACATGAAACATTGTATGTCTTTGATTAAAAAGGGATCCTATTTATCTAATAAATCATGTTTCCATAAAAAAAATGGAAATATATTTCATTTTATTGTCCCATCACTGGTCGTAAGTATACTAATGTGATTGGCCAATGGGTCTGTCTACCTATTATCAGAAAAAAGAAAAATTAAGATTACCTACTAAATAACCTGTGCTTTCTCGCTCTAACCTTTTCTAAATGATAACATCGAATTCAAATACTTATCGTGTTTTGACAAAAAAGGTACATTGACAACCTCAAATCGTACGAAAAATACTATAAACACTTCTCTTTTTTGCAATTACAGAGATGTAATGTTTTCGCTATCGTCTGTAGACGTACGTAGAGTAACCCCAGTAGACGTTATCAATCCCGTATCAGAGATTAGCTCGTGCACTAAGGAACTGCGAATTACTTACAAATTACTAACATTGGTCGACGTGAGCCGAATCTGAGGGTAGAGTTTAAGAGTCGGTCAGATAACGGAGAACTTTCATGACGGGACGGTTCAGTACATAGGTAATAAGATTATCCCAAAATTACACACACACACACACACACACACATATCACGCCTTTATCCCTTACGGGGTAGGCAGAGCGTTAACGGCCGCAAGAATACGGTCGCTATCGCCACGTCTGACATTTTTGAGGATTGTTTTCCAAGGTTGTTTCAGAAAACATGTGTATCACTATAGTGACAGGTTGTCAGCCTGTCGCCTAAAAATTGTAATACACTAATACTCTCGAGTCCCTTAGTCGCCTCTTACGACACCCGCGGGAAGGATTTGGGGTGATGCTATTTTAAGCCGGCGTCACACGGCAACCTAAAATTACCTACTGTATTATAGCAAAACTTCCTGGGGTCTTACAACTAAGGAATCTGCGTAGAAAGCTCCAGTAGTTGTTACTCGCAGAAAAAAAAATTCGAAAAATTTGCAACCAATAAATAAGTGCGTCTTTCTGGTGTCTTCTTAACTTCGGATCTTGGTGCGATCTTTTAAAATAGAGTTATTCAAGAGGAAAAATGGGAACTGCTAATTTACCTTAAAATTTCTCACGGATCAAGGATCTCTGAAACAATCCTGATCCCCTGATACAAGGTTTGGGCTCATGCCAAATTAATTGGTGTTCGAATGCTTTGCTTGTGAAACGGTCTATGTTGTAGCTAGCCAGTTTACATTAACACTTCCAATAAAAACAGAATCTACAAAATAGTAATTTTCTGGTGAAAACGACTACGACGGACACTTAACGCACGACGGACTGCTAAAACATCGCAGCGGTCTGTCAGATCCGCCTACCAAATATTGGCAAAGGCAGCTTTGATAGCTTGCACAGACCAGAGATTTCCTTACACCACAGTAGCATGCGTTCGAAATGCGTAGCTTGTGGGATTCGCCTCACATAAACAAAAAAAAAATGGCCGAATATAAATGCCAGCGTCCTTATCTTCCAACCAGCCAACCTCAGAGCAAACACCGCGATTCGCAACAATCCAAAATGCAAATTTGCACCTACGAGTATTAAAATAATAGTTGATAAATCCGGGTACGAATACAATTAGCCGGATCCCGGCAATCCGGACGATCCGGTCGATGCTACCGGACGGGTATAGTCGGCTGAATGCCGTGGGACCCGGCATCTGCCCGGTAATCGCATGAAGCCTCCCGAATCATGGAGACTGACAATTCTCATAGAGTATGCAGAACAGATGGGCTATAGGATAATGGTACTTTTGTTAAGAAACAATATAGCTGAAATACTTGTCAGGGCAAGCTTTTGCCAATACTATAAAATAAATAAAAATCGTATTTTTTATTATTTTAAGTTCAGACGTATTACAGACAGTTCAGACATTAGACCAGGAAAGATTATGGGACATGGACCAAATTAGAGCCGCACCGAAATGCTGAAAGCGACCAGTGGACTGACTATGACCATCAGCCTGATAGCTGTGATAATATCTGCTGAAGGAAAAGGTTGGATGCGATGGGAGTGCATGGTACTACAAAGAGGCCAGGGTCTAGAAGTGGGTTATAAACTATCGTGTTGCTTTTAAGAAACGATGAGACATGACATCGATGCCTCCATCTGAACACAAGTGGTTGTCGTATGTTAAATTTAATACCAGTACCAGGGGCTGACAAACAATAGGGACATAAAATTGTTATATAAAAGGGAAAATTGTAAAAAACAATTAATCCAGTGATAATATTGTACTTGACGAAGTAGTTGTGAATCTACATGGAAATAAAACATTTGACTTTGCCAATTCTTCATCATCATCAAAGAATTTAGGTGAAGAACTGGTTAGTGTAAATAAATAGTGTAAGTACCTTCTGCGGCATCTCTTCTATTTGCGGGTAGATCGGGTGTATGTATAATTGTGGTACAGTATTTGCGCAGTCGGCAGCTCGGTGAAATAACACTGCTGCGATAAAACGGGCGCTCGCTTGTTTGCTATAGGTGGCGCTAGTGTCTATGGCGCTAGTCGCTGGTTCAAATATAACGGATGTTTTTGTAACTGGCCATTTTGATTCAGATAATGGTAGCAGTGGGACTAAGAATGATCGTTTTTGAATGTCAAATATATTTTACACCCCTTCTTCTTCTTCTTTTCTACATGGTCCTAATAGTTTTACACTACCTACTCGTACTTTTGAATACGACAGCATGGATAAAAGATCTTGAAGTGATGTTCCTACGTAGATATTTTATATTGCCGTGCGATGCCGGCTTAGAATAGCATCACCCCACATCCTTCCTGCGAGTTTCGTAAAATGCGACTATGGGACTCGAGGAAGTTGGTGTATTACAATTTTTGGGCGACAGGCTGACAACCTGTCACTATAGTTATACCCATGTTTTCTGAAACAACCTTAGAAAACAATCCTCAAAAATGTCAGACGTGGCGACAGCGACCGTATCCTTGCGGCCGTTAACGCTCTGCCTACCCCGCAAGGGATAAAAGCGTGATATATGTATGTTTGTGTGTATAGTACGTATATATATTAAGTTTACTCAGATATAACGAAAAGAACAAAATAATAAGACGTAATTGTAATTTGGGAATCAAATTTTTAAATTTTAAGCGTTCTTAGTTTTAATCATTACCTATATTTTGTATTATAGAAAGAATATTAAAGTGACCCTACCATAAATTTGCTGTGGCTTTAATTTACTTAAATAGTGTTTTGGATTTTTCATTAACCTCGATTCCCATTTCTTCACCATTAACAATCAGAATTATCAAATAAATAGTGTCCTTTTAACCCCATTAGTCACAGTCTACCAACGCATACCACATGGCAATAGGGTTATAGGGTTATAGGGGTTATATGGAAGGAAACCGTCCAATGGGAGGTCGGGCCGGAAGTAAAGGTGTTCAGTTCCCATGGTCGCGTTATAAGGGTTAATAACTGGTGTCACGGGGGGTTAAATATGCTGCGAAACGGTAATTTAGGTACTTTTATGAAAATAAACAAAAACAAGAATTCCGTGTGTGCAAATAATTAAAGAGGTCGATGGGTAGGTGGTTTGTACAGATTTTGTGTAATATCTTGTTGCTTACTCTGCATTGACCCAAATGTACATGCGATCATCGTTTTAAATATCAATCACATATTTTTTACGGGTAATACCTAGTAATACCTCTATTAGAGGGAGGCCCACTCTGGCCCAAGTAGGTATACCTACTATGGATCCGACCGTGAAGCCCCCAAACTTCCACGCTCCCGTATCCAAGGCCCCCGATTCGAAAAAAAGTGCACTAGTTGGAGTATTATATAAGCCAAAATTGTTGATATTTAGTTACTCAATATTATTGTTATTTGGAAATAATAACTATTGCGCGGAGAATTTCCGGTATCATATTCAAACTTATTTCCACTTCGGAACTGATAGGTTACGTGGCGTGTTTGAATACTTAGAAAAACTCTTCAAGAAGAAAAATATACCGGTTAAGATACCTGAGATCAATCGATAGAAAAATAGTAATTAAAAAATAATCAAGCACTCAATGAATCGGAACTAACAGCATCTTTATGAGTAGCATGCAAATAAGAAAATTATGCTATTTGTGATATCAACCATTACAAATGGAATGGGTTAATCATACCATACTATTATTCAGATTGATCAATTAGTGGAAATGGTCACGAGTCTAGACAAGCAATTATAAAAAAAATTATAACTAGGTGGCCGTGTGCTGCCGGCTTAGAATAGCATCACCACATTTCTTTTCCGTGGGTGTCGTTGAAGCCAACCAAGGGTCTAAAGGGTTCATGTGTATTGCAATTTTGGGCGACAGACTGACAATCTCTCACTATAGTGTTATAGGACTTATCTGAAACGACCCTCAAACATTTATAAGACGTGGAGCTCAACGCTTAACGCTCTGCCTTCCCCACCAGGGATATAGGCTTGATTTGTGTGTGTGTGTGTGTATATATAAATAGGTTCACCTGTTTTCGTAGGTAATAAGTAACTCGCGTAGAAAATCTAAACGTTTAATACCTATACAAACAAACAATTTAATACTTAGGTAAAGATTCATTTAATCTTGCTTATCATCATTGGCCTCTTACGTTTGTGACAGACGATTTTATTCAGTGTCTGAGGCAGAAGTTTTCGTGGCTATATAAGCCGATGCGGGAGCGGCACGACTTTCCGCACGCTCTACAGGTGAAGGTGGAATTAGAGACTGAAACATGCATGTTTAGATGACGTTTTTGCCCCATTTTTGGCGAGATCAGAAAACCAGGAGGGCGAGGAACACACTTGACGCACGACGGAGCGCAAAAATATTGCATCCCGAAATGTAATCCCGATACTAAAACCGCTAACCACTGTTGAGGCAGGGCTATCGCAGTGTCGTCCGTTTTATGCGGTTTTAGAATGGGGAGTGACGTTTCTAGTATGGACCTGACAGACCGCTGCGATATTTTTGCGCTCCGTCGTGCGTCAAGTGTGTTTCTTCGCCGAATTGTCGTGAGTCTCGCTCACACTACTCTTTATTCTTTCTTTTTCTTTATGCAATCGGCATGTTTCGATCCTGTATACCTATTCATGATCTATGCCTTTTAAGGAAAGTTATTCAAATGCACTAATGAGTCAAATCCCGACAGACATTCATCAATCTAGGCGTGAAAATTGCAGTGTTTTGTGTGGTTTTTGCTAATTATGCGAGCAATGCGTACACGCACAATAATTACGCATTTTTATAGCTACGCATTTCTCATAGTGATGTTCTGAAGTCGACGTTTTGATGGCCACTTTCAGCACTTGACTGTCATACGAATAGCGAAGAAATATCTGTTTTATGATATTGTATTTTGTTAGCTGCAAAGAGTCATTTATCATTCTTGTTATCCCGTTCTCTGTCGGAGTCAGCTACCTATCCTAGGGTATTTGACGTGGAATCAAGTTTTTACACAAAACGACTGCTATCCGATCCCTGCAACCCGAAGGCTAACCTGGCCCGAATCCTAGGTTTATTCACATTCAAATATCATTTGAATTCAGATTTAGTTCAATGTTGAAACTAAATTAAATAGGTTAAGTACTTGCTCAAAATGACGTCCAAGTTTTTTCGTAAAGTCTACTAGTATACTATTATGCCCTTTTCCCTAGCTGTAACATCCAGGACGAATGACATCCACATTCTACCTACCCCAAAAGGAACAGAGGCATGACGTCTGCATTAGCTACAAGCATACGCTTATATTACCGCATTAGCCAATCGCCGGACCGACGTTACGCACGTCACGCGTCATTGGACACACTAAATCAATACTGGAGAAACTACTGGGTCGTTTGGCGACTCATTGCTCCAAAATATCAAGTCTTCGATATAATTACTGCTACAACTTGGCGAGCGCAGTGCAAGGTCTTGTAGATAGGCACAGCGAAGACGGCTGCCCATTTCCTGGATTCAACCGTGAGAGTTCTAAGCATTTTTTACGATTCCGGACTTCATTCAAAAGATTGTTCAGTTTGTGTGAGATTGTCCCTAGTTTGATAAAGTCATTTCAGGCTGACCACTTGATTGTTTGTAAGAAAGATAGTTCCGAGCTTTGGAAGAATTTTGAAGCTATCGATTCCTGTTGCTTACGTAGATGGTAGTACCTTTTCTTAATTAGCCTGCATTGTCCCACTATTAGACAAAGGCCTCTTTCCATTCTATTCATCTAGCTAGCGGCTTGCGCAGCGTCGTGCGTTGGACATGCGTCGAGAGCGGTTTTTGTATGGGGGGTGACGTTTGTATATGGATCTGACAGGCCCAAAAATTTGCGCCGCATTACTTTTTCCCCAAAGTGCGATGGAGGCCTTATTCCTGACACTTTAATTCACTGAGTTGTCCGTCAAATTGGTGTTCCACAAGGTATGAATAAACGACTCTGTATAATCTAGAAAGCAATGATTTATAGTAGGCGTTTGACACGTTGCGTAGGCCGCAGTAGGCAAATCTGTGAGGTGTAGAAATCCCCGGTTATTATAAAGAGGAAACTTTATAAAGGAATAGACACTTCTGATAGGAAATTAGTTTCGTTTCAATGATTAGGTTTAAGTACCAATTAGACGTACAATTGGAATTTTAAAAATCAGCCTACTTAACTGCTGATTTTATATCCTACCTAGGACCATTTACCAGCTGTTGGCTGATAATGACGATTATTACTTCTTCTTTCGTTATACATAATGTAGGTACCTAAATTTACATCCCGCCTGCCGCGTGATGCCGGCTTAGAATAGCATCACCCCATTTCTTTCCCGTGGGTGTCGTAGAAGCCGACTAAGGGACTCGAGGGTTTCATGTGTATTGCAATTCTAGACGACAGGCTGACAACCTGTCACTATAGTGATACACGACTAATCTGGAATTACCCCTTAAATATTTGTCAGAGGTGGAGATAATGACCGTAATTTTGCGGTCGTTAACGCTCTGCCTACCCTGCCAGGGATATAGGCGTGATTCATGTGTGTGTGTATTTACATCCCGAAGCTACTGAGTACGAAGACGTTGTTCAGTCGAATAACTTCACTCTACGGGAAATGTGTTAAAGTATATTACTACTTACTGACTGGATAAATATGTTTCTGTTATCTGCCTCACTAAAACTAAGTTAAGTTAAGTAACTAGATCTGAAATAAGAACACGCTGAACACCCTGCCACAAGAAAGACTTGAGTTTAACGCGTGTCTAGCGTTTTTTTTTGTATACGCACGACGGACCGCTAAAATATCGCAGCGTTCTGTCAGATCCATACTAAAAATGTCAATCTCTAAACTAAAACCGCTCAACCGCACTCGACGCAGCGCTATCGCAGCGTAATCCGTCGAGTGTGGTTTTAGTATGGTGAGTGACGTTTCTAGTATAGATCTGACGTGACTGTGCGATGCGCCTAACGCGTCTTACTTTTTGTGGTAAGGCCCTAGGCTATTTCGGTGGGTTGTTCGTCCATATAAGTTCCACAGCAAAGACATTGGGTGAGGAGAAATTTATGTGCCTACCTATTTGTGACATGATAGTAACCATAATAATGATTTGTCAAACCCATCTCATCACAACATGAGTACTACAGTTGGTGCGCCGTGGTGCAGAACCAAGCTGCCTCATTTCACGCTAGCTGTGACACAAATTGCTGGTGCGTTTGTGTGTTTGAGTGTGCAGAATATAAGTAGTTATATAGGTAGGTAGGTAGGTACCCACGTCAAATGGTTCAGTTGTATTGTAATACTTTGGATATGTGGAAGATTTTATGCGAAAGTTTTCATGTAGTAAATAATCCAATTCAATATATTAAGGGCTGTTTCGGATGATTCGTGTGTCACTGTAATGAACGATTGTAAGCCTGTCGTCGAAAGTTGTAATATACATAAAATCATCGCGTACCTTAGTCGTCTCATAAGCCGCGGGCAAGAAATAGGGTGATGTTATTCTAAACCAGCATCTACCTACCATAGTATCTACTTACCGATTTTCTGATTATCATTGCATAACATAACGTAACCTAGACCAAGTTATACCATTACTAGCTGTGTTAGTTGCAATTATGGTGTGTTCCCGTTTTCCCCGGTGACTGTATCCCTGGAAGAAGTGAGACAAGGTTTTGCAAGAGGGGACAAGATGTAGCACAGTAATACATTGTCCCATCCTTTGCCATAATTGTCCACACCTGCCCCACTAAGGATTACCTACAATATTTTATACTCTCATTTTTCATTCAGACTTACATAGGTAAATTAATAGCTTAATTGGTAGGTTAGCAGAATTTTATGCTGTATTAAAAGTAATTAAATCCAAATAATACATAAATAATAATATTTAGATTGGGGCAAAGTTAAGCATGGCAAGACAAGGTGCGACAAGTAAGGCAAGTTGATTGTAGAGCAATGTTTTACTATGCCATACCTTGCCCCACCCTGCCAAATCTTGCCCCACTCTCACAGGGGAAATGGTCAGCGGGGATAACAGGAACACATGACAATTACTCTTAGCACACAGACTGACAGACTGTTTGTGTGTGTTCATTTAGTTATGTCGCGTTTGCTTGCGCTCAACCTATTCCTGTAACTAGATTAGTTTGGGCTCGGATCAGCATTTACGTAGATGCACACAATATAGGTACACTATGTTTATTAATTAACTGAGTCATGAGATAGAAAGAGACCTGCCTACTCATCAGAAATAATGCACAGTCCACTACTGGACATGGGCTTCCTCCTGCTGAAGGTTGCTTGGTAAAATTACTATCTTGGAAGGCAGTTCCGCAAGCGTAGTTTGTAAAGGTTGTAAATCAAATCAAATCAAATCAAATCAAATCAAATCAAATTATTTATTCAAAGTAGTAAATTTTACATTTCGCTTTTTGATGGTCAAGAATTAACAATTTTAACAATAACAATTTTATGAACCTAGTGTAAACGCGGCTCAGGTGGACTAAAAACTTAACACTAGCCCCTAAAGCACTGCCTCGGGGCTGGCCAAGCTAACCAAACAACATGTAACGTTAGGTGGTAAATAAAATAACATCGAGTTCATGCCAAGAGAAAATGTTGTGTTACATGCGTATGGTTAGCCGGACCCCCTGGACAGTAAACCACCCAGAAACCTGCCCAGAAGTGCTCCTATTCTAAAAATACAATTTGTCAGGCCCTAGGCTACCCTAGCTAAATTTCTAAATATGAAACAAAAATATATTAATAGCCAAAAGCGGCTACGTTAAAAAGATAAAATATATATCATATACAGTAGATAATTCTACCTGTGTCGTCATATAAAGTCTACTTTGTACATTTGTAACTACTCCCATGGAGATTTATCTTGCATATAATCTGATATTTCATAATAGCCTTTCTTATACAATTTTTCTTTTATCACTCGCTTAAATTTATTTAGTGGTAAATCTTGGATATCTTTGGGAATCTTGTTATAAAAGCGTATACAATTGCCTTTAAAAGATTTGTTTACTTTACTAAGCCTGCTTATATGCGCAGCAAGTTTATCCTTATTTCTAGTGTTAAAATTGTGTTTATCACAATTTTTCTTAAAAGAGTCTATATTTGTCTTAACGTACATAATGTTTTCATATATATATTGAGACACAAATGTTAATATGTTAATCTCTTTAAATTTTTGCCTTAAGGAGACCATTGGCCCTAATTTATAAATTGATCGAACAGCCCGTTTCTGCAAAACAAAAATGTTATTCACATCCGCAGCATGGCCCCATAATAATAAGCCATAACTCATTAGACTATGAAAGTAACTGAAGTAAACTAGTCTAGCAGTGTCCACATCAGTGAGGTATCTTATCTTTTTAACTGCGTATGCTGCTGAACTCAGTCTCTTCGACAATTTTTCAATATGTGGCCCCCATTGGAGCGTGGCGTCCAAAGTTATGCCTAAAAATGTAGTTGAGTCAGCAAGGCTCAACTTTTCATCCTTTACCTTAACAATTGTGGTACTCGGTTTAACATTTGGTAAAACAAATTTTACACATTTAGTTTTCTTTTCATTCAATAAGAGGTTATTTACAGTAAACCATTTTACTATTTCAGATATAGCGTTGTTCACGTCGTCATAATCGAGTTGTTGTCTCTTTACTTTGAAAAGTAATGAGGTATCGTCGGCGAACAAAACTATATCATGTTTTTCTTTCACTAGATATGGTAAATCATTAATATAAACAAGAAATAGGAAAGGACCAAGAATCGAGCCCTGCGGAACGCCCATGTTTATTTTAGATCCAGATGATCTTTCACCATTGACATCAACCTTTTGGATTCTGTTGTTCAGATAAGATTCCAAGAGGCTAAGAGCCTGGTCTTTTACGCCGTAATGACTTAGCTTCCTGACAAGAGTTTCGTGATGAACACAATCAAACGCTTTGGACAAATCACAAAATACACCTATTGCATCATGAGATTGTTCCCAGGCATCGATTATATGATTAATTAAGTCAACGCCTGCATGAGTAGTAGAACGACCCCTTGTGAAACCAAATTGCTGTGAGTGCATTAAGTTATTACGATAAAAATGTCCTTGCAATTGATTTAAAATAGCTTTTTCAAAGATTTTACTAAGTGTGGGCAGTATTGATATAGGTCTAAAATTAGTGGGGTCAGTAGTATTACCGGTTTTGAACAGTGGAATAACTTTACTATGCTTCATCAAGTCAGGAAACACGCCAAGATCAACACATTCATTAAAAATACATGCTAGACATGGAGCAATACAATCGATTATGGAACTTATTATTTTAACTGAGAGGCCATGTATGTCTGAAGTCTTTTTCAATTGTAAAGTTTTAAATACTTTTATGATTTCAATATCACTAACGTGCCTAAATTTAAAAACACGTGCACACAAATATGCAAGAAACAGAAAAAAATTATAGAAATACATTTTCACACCTGGTTGACCGAGGTTAGCTCGGCTTTTTCTACCGTTCAGAGTGATTTTTGGAAAATAAATCCAAGCTAGATCGATTTATCGCCCCTAAATCTAGTCGTAAATTTTCAAGAAAATCATTTTTTATTATTAGTCCACTTGATCTCAAAGGTCAAGGAAAATAATATAAAAAAAAGTTGCCAAGTAGCTAGAGGAAAGCATAAAATCATGCATGTTATAAACGTAAAAACAGCAAAATAAAAAGTAAAAACATTAGAAAAACTGCATACATTTACTGGCTATGAGTAATTTTAACAATAATATTGCATGGCATGCGACTAAAAGATGCCAAAGTGATAACACATAATAAAACATAATTGAAGGTGTGTATAGTAAATACTGCGTACAGTCAACCACAGGTTAAACCTATACCTTTCAATCGCCTAATGTCGACTGTTTTACTGAAGTCGGCAACACACGTATTTAAATTTCTAATACTTAATATTACAGTCAAGAGTATATTATGTGAATTTATTGGGGTACCTATGTGTAAATACATACATACATACATACATCACGCCTTTATCCTTTGAGGGGTAGGCAGAGCGTTAACGGCCGTAAGAATATAGTCGGTATCGCCGCGTCTGCCTTTTTTGAGGATTGTTTTCCAAGGTTGTTTCAGAAAACATGTGTATCACTATAGTGACAGGTTGTCAGCCTGTCGCCTAAAACTTGTAATACACCAATACCCTCGAGTCCCTTACGACACCCGCGGGAAGGATGTGGGGTGATGCTATTCTAAGTCGGCATCACACGGCATATGTGTAAATTAATATGTAAATGTGTGATACAAAATAGTAGCAGATTTTTGCATGAATTGAATTACGAAGTTTCAGAAATTGAGTTCCTGATTGTAAGGAACAACTTTCCCCGAAGAAACATAGGTCAAAATGTGTAAAAAGAAATCATTCCTTACAAATTGACTCATTCGCCTGGTATAATTTCTATGGATGGTCCAAGAATGTTTTTTATTATTTTGACTTATTTTTCTTGCGGAAAGTTGCTCTTTATCACCTGTCTTGTATTCACGGTATTGGCCACTATTGAAACATCCCAAATGCTGTGTTTCGGAGGTAGGTACCTAATGCATTAAATTATGACGCAAATTAGAAGAGACGTTATTTAGGTCATCGTACTGAGCAATTTTCACTATGGGACCAACCAAGCTGAACAATTAGAATTAGGAAAGTAGAGTTTTATTTGTGTTGTCCAGCATTTGTCTTATTGTAAAAATTGTTCAGTACGATGCCCTACCTCCACGAAACGCCCTGTATATTACAGAGGTACAATGGAACATGTGTACGAGTGTAGTAGGTAGATAATGCGTAGTGTAGGCGCTTGTTTCTGTTCGTTTCACGGTTGGCGCTGCAAGCAAATCGCTGGTGAACAATGCAGTACCTATACCCCCATACTAACACTGGTATTATGTAGGTATGTATGTCGTGTTGGTATACGCAGACAAAATGGTCGCATGAGTAGTAGAGACACGGGTCTAGTCAATACTTTAATTTGCTTTTTATAAATGGTCGCATATCTAAGTTTAGTAAGACACGGTCTGTTAGGTTAAATTAATAGTTTTATTACCTTTTTTATTACTTAGAGAAAATACTAAGGAAATTATTCAACTTCTATCTATATTTCGAAAACTCATAATGGTCTTTTTCTTCTTAAATTTAAGAGCTCATTGCATCCGCCAGCTGTTTCTATCCTCCGCCTTCTCCTTGACCTCCCTATACGTCATGGCCATTATTCTTTCCTTCATTTGATCTAAATAACTTCTTCTTGGCCTGCCTCTCCCTCTCTTTCCTTCGATCTTTCCTTCAATAATTGTTTTGAATAGCTGGTCATGGTAGTAGGTATCTAAAATACAGGTAAACTTAAAAGAAAAGATAATTTGAAGCCGACGTATCTTTATCGTTTTCAATGATCTATTTTTGAAAATATATAGCTTGAAAGATTCTCAAGCTTACATTTACACAATAATGAAGAAATTGCGAGTATAAAGCTAATAATTATACCTACAATTATACAAAGGTACTAATATAAAACAAACCTTTATATGAATGACAAATGAAGTAACAAAACAAAAACAGAGCCTCTACGTGCGAGAAACACCTTAAGACTTTTTGTTAAATTACCTAAATGTGTTACAAAGTATTTAATGCTACAGGCTATAAGTTATAGGTAATATAATAATGTTATAACGTCATGGAGATTAATAATGGCGTAATAAGAAGGGGTAAGAAGTGGAACGTTGAGCCGACGTGACGTGAAACATATGCCCTACAACGTGAGGACTGTAGGATTTACGTCACAACATATTGTGCCACATGAACTAAAGTAAATGCATGTCAAATTTACCTATAGGTAGGATTATTCCAGTGTTCGTTTCCAGGTACACTATTTAAATTTTTTCGAATGGGAAAGTCGCCTTTAAATGTGCTTGTACCACACATTTGACTACACAACTACAACCATAGCATTTGACTACACAAATCCAGCCATACTTACATTGATTGACAGAAAACGAGTAGAAATTTTACGAGTGATTCGACCAATTGTTGCGCACTTACTTATATTATTTTCGTAATAAATTGTTTAGTTCCTTGTAGGTGACGGTACCTGCGAATAAAAGCTTTTCAGCGTGGTCCGAGCTTTTCAGTGATTTCTTATGGACATGAGTCAGTGAACTTGACAGATAATCTCTCAATCTGCAAAAATGTCAACAGCGTCACCTAGTTCTGAGAAGTGTTTAGATAAGTCCAAAAATCCTCATTATACCGACCAATTTATTTAATTTATAAACATTATATAGTAACAGGGAACCAATATTTATTTAGGGATTTTTTTAAAGAAAGCACGCACTAAATTGTTCGATAGTTAACTAATTCACCTAGATTACCACAGAAACGAATACCGAAAGAAAAGCCTAGGACATAAAATACGATTATTTCCAATAAGTCATTTATCAACTGACTACATAGCTAGAATTCACTTTATCAATAAAGATGGTCATCAAAAAAGGCCCTAAAATTATTCACGCCATTTTATTCATAGCATGAATATCTTTTACCATAATTTTACTAATAAAAAATAAACAAACTGTAAGCAATATTAATAATGTTTATTGTAATAGTTTACACGTTTTTTAATAATCTTTTGATGAAACCGTTTTATGAATTGCAAATTAATGTGTTTATTCAAAGTTATGGCTGTCGAAAGTAAAAGTCATTACATGTGCAATTGATGCTTGAGGTTCGTGAGCGCGTTGTGAAAAACGCTAACCCATACAATGATAATGACTTCATGTATTATTTATATTGCTTTAATGAGGCAAGGTCATTTGAATTTATATTCGTTTTGAGCACCGCTACGTTTGCTGTGTCACTGGCACAATTTTACTGAACAACAAACTTTATATTTCATAATAATACGTAATAAATAAAATATTTTATTCGAGGAAATCAATACACCCGCGCACGTAAAACAAGAACCTTCACGCTCCGCGTAACAGTTCCGCTACTCGATAACAGATGGCGCTAGTTGTATCAAAATGTGCATAAACTTTTCACGTTTACACCGAAGTAATCTTCACGCGGGCCACGTAGACGAGCGTAGACGGGTTTTAATAAAAGTTTGTTTGGTGTTTATTTTACTCCGCCGCTTGTCTGGGCTGAAAACGTGCACTTTGCTCATTCATGCGGAAAATTATGTAATTTTCTTCATTTGCTTCAAAGGATTGGCATCGCATTTGAATAGGTGTTCATTTATGATTATCGCTCAATATTGTGAAAGGTAAGCAAGTACCTAGTAATTAATAATACATATTAATCTAACTTTGTATGTAACTGCTTTATTGTAAAAGGTTCGTTTTCTATACTTTTCGAAAGATAACTTTGCAAAAGAATTACCTATAAGCAAATGTGATACAAACACGATTGATTTAAATTATTAACCTATTTACGCATTCTCTTAGTAGTTGTTTTACCTACGTTCCTACAGACAGACGAAAAATAAATATGAAAATCTAGAAAACTATCTAAATTAATTTTTTAGAGATAAGCAGTGCCTGTTGTGTCCATTTTATTTATGTTTTGTCCTGTAAAATTTCTTGTGTACAATAAACTACAAAATTCAGCTCTCAATTCACGGTCGCAATTTACCGTTCGCTAAAAAGGGACCGACGTTTCAGATACTAACTAAGGACGAATCTAAGAACACTTCATTGTTTTAATGTTATGAACCCCTTTACCTACACAAACTAGAGTATACCTATCTACAAAAAGTTGGTTCTCACACTTAACGCACTACGGAGCGCTATTTTAACGTATCCGTAACGTATGCGTCTGTCAGATGCAAAGAAATTTCATATTTCTAAACCCATACTAAAAACGCTAAAAATCGACTATGATGCAGGTCAATGAATTTGCGTCAACGGATGCGTCTGTCAAACGGAACGCAAGTTCACCTTCTGGTGCTGCGTCAACCCTAGCTTCTAAAATTGGGAATTTGAAATTTTCTGCGTTACGGAGGCGCTAAAATGCGCAGCGTCGTGCGTTAGATATGTGATTCCCCGAAGGGTTGTGATCACCTTTCGCAAATGGGACGACGGGATGATGGAAATTATTAATTAAAGTCCGCACTCGGTACAAAGCCTGAAAATTCGTTTCCATTACGCATCTGAAAGGGATTTGGAATATTTTGAATAATTCGGGGTAGAGTAAGATTCGGTTGAGGATATATTTTGGCAATTAACGCACTTTGGTAAACATTTTGTTTATGTAGATGATGTTTTAATAAGTACGTACCTACATTGTTTTGCTTAGGAAGTTGCTTACTAAGTAGTAGTATGACTTTAAGTGATAGTATTATAATGTTTGGTCAGTAATAAGTTTATAGTATGTAGAGTAGTCAGAGGTAAATAATCTTCATGTATAATACTAGATGAGAAAGGTTGAAGTGTCGTATCGCTGATAACTTAGGTAGGTATTTATCAATTATGAAAAAATCATTTAAAATAAGTACATTCAATATATCACGCCGTGTGATGCCGGCTTAGAATAGCATCACCCCACACCACATCGTTCCCGTGGGTGTCGTAAGAAGCGACTAAGGGACTCGATAGGTGTATTACAATTTTTAGGAGACAGGCTGACAACCTGTCACTATATTGAATTGTTTTCTAAAATAACCTTGGAAAACTATCGCTCTGCCTACCCCGCAAGGGATAAAGGCGTGATATAATGTAAGTATGCATGTACTGTATGCTACATCTGATAGAAGAGCAAAAACATTACTTTATACGCAATAAGATCATGGTTCTATCACAACATTTCTCTATACAAATATTTTGTACATTCAAAACATATTCCGGCGTCCAACAGTAATTTCCTTGACAAATTTGAACACCACAATTTGAAATAAGAATATTTACCACCAGCCAGCTCCTACGCCGAGTTTGAACACCAACTAAGCGACTAATTATTCCCGAGCTGTTGTCATGTAGAATTCACCTCCGTGTATACTACACACCCCTTTCTATACGTATGTATGTATGCAGGGTTCGAAATTCGAATTATATCTCGCACATTACAATCGTTATCATCTACGTTCGTCGGCTTCACGCATACCTACATTCCATTTCCCGTATCACTCAGACAAAAACACGCACACACAGACAGTTGTCACAGTTTTCCGCGTGTGCGTCAGGTTTTCCCGCGTGTGTCTATGTGTGAGTGCGTCTGGTTGTAGGGTGACCATCCCGTGTCCTTTTCTTTTTTGTAATCTTGATGTATTTTCGTCTCTGTCTGTTTCTGACGCGTCTAGAGTACCTAATATGGATAGATTGTCTTTACTATGTGTTGTTCTGAAGTCTATTATTGCACGCTTAGTAGTGTTTTGTAAATGTACAAGCATTGGACATAATAGTTTTTTATCGGCAGTCCTGTTTAGGTCTGAGGTTCTGATTCATTAGTTCTGCATTGATTTTTTCGTTGTTACTACAATGTTGTTGATGTGCTTGATAATTACGTTACTAACGTTGTCTAATTGCTTAGTAAGTATGCGTATCTATTCAGTATTTACTATTATTGTAATTTCACTCATAAATTTAAATGTTTAAGCGGTATTCAAAATGTTGTGTGACGTAAAAAACAACTGTAAGTTCGTTTTATAGATTACATTCGCACATATATTTTTTGTATTTTTTGGTAAGTTCGCCAAATTATCTTTTATTTTTCAGGTTTTTTAAACTTTTCAATTCTTTTGCTTTTCTTTCATGCTTTTTGTTAGGTAACGGCAAAAGACTATACTTCAAGATGACAAGCATCTTGATTGACTACTTCCTTTCTTCAACACTGTCAAACTAGAAATTAAACCATCATTAAACCTAACCCGATCTGACAGGCGTCAAAAAAAATCCTGGAAGCATACCAACCTAGGTACACTTATAGGTTATCTTTCAATGACCAATCATATAGATTTACTTGGTCCATAGACTTGGCAGTGCTAAGTCTGGCTGGCGGGGTGAGGCGCGGGGGAGGGGGCGATGGGCGGTGCCGCGCGCATGCGTGTCGTTGCCAAGACAACGGCACGTAGGCGTGCGCTTGTGTGGGTGAGCGGTATAGTCCGATCGGTGAGACTCGGTGCGATGGGTGACAATATTACTACCTAGTTGATATTATTATTAATTTTATAAGTGTATTTTTTATTATTTTTTATTCATATTTTTATATCCAAAACTGTTTGTTCAGGAATCCAAATTAACAAAAGTTTTGGAAAATACCAAAACCATACGGATTTCATGTAGTTAACCTGAAGTTATTGTTGACCACTTAGGCCACTTTACTTATAAATAATTTTAAATAAAATAATTATCCAGGGTAGATACTGCAACAACTTACAAAATCGTTCTTTGTATCAGTAAGAATGTCCTCCTTAACTAGTCTACATAGTATTAGATACCTATACTATAAGTATCTTCATAAATATTTCTTATATTTTATGACCGCTGTCTAATTATTTTCTAAATTTATTGCGTACACGTTTGATAATAACATCAATACTTATTCCAACAAACTGGCACTTCATTATAATTCTCGCTTCTGTGACGTCACGTCACTCCATAATCTCGCGAACGAGTTATATCAGTACTCCTGTGTACCGCATTCTACACACACACCCACCGCCCGTCCGCACGCACTGTCACGTCCTACGCACACATTCACACCCTTCTACGCCCAACACTCGAACCTATACTTAGCTATGTCTACTTACGCCTTCAACAGTACTCAAATTCCTTAGGGACCTGAAAAAGAGTTTCACAAGGGCGTCTTCTCTTTGAACGAAAACCTTTGGTTGTAAAAGCCTTTTAACCGTTAAAAGGATGTATTGATACGAGTTAGTGGTTCCTTTGTAGTTTGCATCCCAGGAGGTTTATGACGTGCATTATCGTAAAATAAAAATTGTTATATTCTTCTCAAATGTGTGAAAATGCGACTTAAGTTTGATGGTAGAGTTCTTACGATCATAAAAGTTCAGCTTTAGGTATCTACTTACTTATCTTTAGGTAGCGACCTATCTCTCTAAGTAGACACTATAGTAGATGTTATTTTTATAAAGAAGTTCGCGGCATCGGAAATCGTTAATTCACAGATTACCAAAACTGTTTCAGGAATTTAAATATCTATTTTTAGCGTCATTGTCATTCATGTTCATTTATTGATCAAAGGGCTTGCTTTGATTTGTTAAACTTGTTAACAAAGGGCTTGCTTTGTTAGTGCTTTTGCTTTTTTAAACTCAAAGCGGTTTCATTTCATGAGTTACTAGATTATAACCAATATTAATGTTATGCCCAACTTTACCAGTATTCATAACGGCTGTCCAGTTTCGTAGGCCCGCCGTTGCGCAACCCGCGGCGCGGTAGATAAGTCCCTTCCCACGCGCCAAAAACTTCCGAAAAACCTCAAAAATCCCCAAAAAATACAGCTGCAGCCAAATAAGAGGCATTGCGAAGGTCATGGCCCCATCGATCCGGCGTAGAAAGTGAGACCGTCACTACTAACACCGTCCCGTTGGCTATGCAGGCTGAATTAATCGCGCATATATTTGAATACATTTGAACAGGAGCGCGGCGTTCGAGCTCGGTGTCGTCGCTCTCTTAAGTTTTACCGATTTTGTTGGTGGCTTCTGTGTTCCTGGTAGCTTGTGGAGTTGTGACACCTGCGATGTTTTCCATTTGCCGTCGTCTCTCTGTGAATCTGCGCTCTGCTGCGCTGTCGTAAGTTACTAGCATATCATCAACCTTGGTACAAAATTTTGCTGTGGATTATATTATACCGATTTCATTGGTGGTTTCTGTGTTCCTGGTTGCTTGTGACACCTGCGATCTTACTGGATTGGTTTTTCACATGTTGTATTGCACTGCGCTGTCATACAAAAAAGGTCAGGTGCTAGTATAATATCATCTATTTAGGTTTAAAAACTCTGCTTTCCTGTTATTTCGTTAACCTGCGTTCTTTCCGGTTTTGCCATCATACTGTGCTTCACTGTCATATATTGCACCGTAGAGATCAAACTTCCTATAGGTCGTTACGAGTTTAAGTTATTCTCTATGGGAGCTCCTCATTTTTTTCGATAACCTCATCTAATTTCTTAGGGCAAAAATACAGCAGGTATGTGGGATGTTTCATACCTTGAAGTGTTTTTCATAACAAACTTTTTTTTTAACTCTTCTAAATAAACTCTGAGGTTCTTATACTTACCTGATTATTCTATTGCTACAAATAATTTATTAACTTTTCAAGCTGCAGAAAAAACAGAATTATTTTTGTGCGTTAACAAAATATCTTCCATTTTAGTAGAATCTTCTACAGCACATCTTTGCCCGCATCTGTGAAACAAAGAAGGACAGTTTTAATAACCAAGTTGGAGAATTGTCGGTTGCGTGAAAGAGCGTCGACTGAAGCTACAAGAAATATACTTTTCAAAACTTCCAATATTTTAACATACATTGCTTGTTCAAACCCAACAGCTGTTGCAGAGTTTGCTTATGAAGAAGCTATGGATGGTGAGGTAGTAAAGAAAAGTGCGTCAATGGTTACGCATAGGGGTCACACTGCGGACGGTGCTGGCGTGGAATACTAAACGATCAGCGACAGTGCCCTCGATTCTGCGGGCTTTGGTACAGCCTTAAAGAAATTTCTATTCCTGTTACCTTTGTTTCCAAACTATTTATTATACACATACAAACTATAAGTAAAATCTACGTTTGATTCGAAACATCCTAAAGACGAAATTGATAGACCTAAGTGTAAAAATGGATAACCAACGAGTCGTTATATGATGCCACATGTAAATGGATAATTAGGTGGTACAGCCTGCAACATTTTAACCAAACTATGAACAATTTAACAAGGTTATTTGACAAATATAATTTTAGTAACATTTTTATCTAAGTTTTTAGATTATTTTTTTATAAGATAACTATGTTTATTTATTAGTAATTAAGTTTATTAAATAAAGAATTATTACTTCATTTTAGTGACTTAAATAATGAACCTTTGGTATACTGAAGCTGTACTCATCCTATCAGGCTACGTAGGCATGTAAAATTCTTCATTCATAGTGCTATCATGTAAGATGTAAAAATATTAGCTGCAAATATTTTAAGGGGTAGACCAGTCCATGAAATTGAACAACTATCCGAAGTAACATAGGTCGATTATGTATGAAAAAACATTTGGATCCAAATTGACAATCTCGGTCAGCTGGAACATTTTGTATGGGAGATCCAATTTTCTTTTCATATTTTGATTAATGTTCTCAGGGGAAAGTTGTTTAGATTCACAGACTCGTTCATCTCCCTTCACTCTCTCTTTTAGTATCAGACACCGAGCCGTTCAACGACCCCTAAAGTATTTGTAGTTGATTTTTTACATTCTGCTATTCTTTTTCGTGTCGAAAAAAGTGACAAGTAATACGTCTATGTGAATCGCCACTAGTGCGGCGGTAGTGGAAACTGGAAAGCCGGGCGATTGTCACGACGGTTTTATTATTCCGGGGAGGTCACACATAAGCAGATGTCCCGCACTCGCAGCAAAGCGTTTAAGAATGAGGACATGAAAAAAGTACACGAAAAGGAAAATATAGGAGACATCCGAAATTCAGAAATGCAACCATAAATACGAATGGTGGTGAGTTTATACCTATAGCAACTTCAACCGATAACCTTGTAAAGAGGCCTACCAGTAGAGTAGCCTATAGGAAGATTCTAACTACAGGAGTCATCGGGTCGTTTGCAAACTCAGTGACCTACATTGAAAGAAAAACATACCTATGGTAGTCAGTGAAGCAAAAATAGCCTTTGGAGTCTCGTTTTGTCTTTTGGGCTAAATACAATATATTTTAGAATAAACGACCGATGTGGCGCAGTGGTAGTGCGACTGCCTTTGACGCAGAAGGTTCCGGGTTCGATTCTCGGTGGGTCACCCACAAAGTTGATATTTATCACTTTGTGAGTTTGTTCCCAGTCTGGTTAGGACATTGCGGGCTGAACCACCCGATTGTCCGTAAGTAAGATGGTTCCGTGTTTCGGATGGCACGTTAAGCCGTAGGTCCCGGTTGCTGTCTATGATCACTTAGACGGCGGTCGTTACACAACCACGTCAGAAGCCTGCTACTTGTAGTAGGCGGTTGAACAATTCTGACACTAGGGTTCATCGGGTCGTTGGACGACTCGGTGTCCCACACGAAAAGAAGAAGAAGAAGAAGAAGAATAAATGAAACACTTTCATTTTAAATACCATTGGTACATAATACTGAATACATAATAGTCTCAGTAAAACATTAATCTATTGCAGTTCCTCTAGTTTTGTCACTACTCAACAAATTTTCTCCGCTGGCTACAAATAGGTTCTAATAATGACTGACCAACAAGCACCGGTAAAACCCTTGTCCGGCTTCGTCTTTTCTCTCATCGTTTTAGCGATTTGCGTCACGTTCCTCGTCCGAGCGGTGTGCGGTCATTTCCACAGCCTACTTACGTGCTGATCCACTGACGATTATATCGTCCACATAAGTTCAAATATACAGCTACAGCGTTGTAGTGCAATGCAAACTACTAGTAACTTTAAAAGAGCATACAGTGACTGACAAAATTTTAGCTGATATTTAGATACTACGTTTAAAAAATTGGTCCTGCAATGATACTCTGGAACAATCGTCGATAACTCACTGAATAAATTAAAATTTATGTTCTTAATAGAATCACACTGAAGGAATCATATTAGGATGGCAAGGAACTTTGAAATACCTATAACACTTGTTTAAAGAACTGGTCATAAAATATAACCCTGGAGCACACCTTCAAAATCGTTGCAAAATAAATAAAAAAATCTGTAATTCATGGAATTACTCAGTAGGTAATTAAAAAACCTGCAGGTAATCAGTAATAGAACGCTCATTTATTGCACAAAAGTCTGACTTTTAGCTGTGACTAGCTATCATGTATAGTCTCAGATGCTTATCTCAAAGCTATTCCTAATAAGGCAGTACTGCTGGCGCCCATGTCGCTCCATTGATGGGGATTAAAGAAACGCCGTTCCACATTCCCTTCAAAAGCGGAGATCGATATCGCACTTGTCATTCTTTCCACGCGTCTGATTGGGGTATTTACATGTAGGCAAGGAAGTGGAAGATTTTTTTGAAAAGTAGAGATAGGTTTTTAGCTCCTTGATATATGCTTTATACAAAAAAATAAAAATTACTTATTTTTTAAGAGTAGCGCCGCAAACCTTTACCTATGCTATAGAATATGTCACTTCGGTACACGTACACACTTACTTAAGAAATAAAAAAACCGCAATACGAATAGTTACCTACTCCAAATCTGTTCGGCTAGAATTTGAACCCGCAAGTTTCAGAGCAAAAAGAAAAAAACGAAAATAAACTCGGTTGTACTAAACTTGTGGAACACCTTACAACATCACAAAACACAATAATTCAGTTACCGTAGGCTTTCCGCACCAAAGTTTCATACACAAAGCTAATTCAGAAGCTACTACGTCACAAAAATTTCACGTGTTCAAGCGTATGACAGTCTCCAGAGAGATCAGTACTGAATCCTAATGGAACGGTGATCAGGTGGTGCCGAAGTCGCTAACCTCATCCACAATTCAAAACAATAAGTGTGTCCGTGGTTTCAACTTTTGGAAGCCGGTTGTCTTGGATTTGATTTCCTATAAAATTCCTTTAGTGATTGGTAAAGTTGCTAATTCATGTCAGTATCTTCATTTTCTTCTTCTTCTTCTCTTTTTAAGTGAATCATTATGGGCACCGAGTCCACGAACAACCCAATGACTGAATCAACTTATTATTATTAGCCACAAAAAAGTTTTGTTGTTTGGATCCTGATGAATATCTTTGATAATGATGGCAAACAAACAGGTCAGAGACCTCGTATTTGAAAAACTGTCAACAGTTCACCAGGTCATTCGTCAACTTGTAATACCATCAATAGACGAGCGTTCCGTCACGTGGGGAGAGTCACTGAACTCATTCGCGATTCGTTTCACGCACAACTTTTGTAGAATAAGGTCGCGCCAGTATTTGGGTCGGGGGGAGTATGGGGGGAGGGGAGGCAAGTGATAAGGCGTTTAGAGATAACGGAATGTGACAACGCTGCCTCGTTGGAAGGAGATTATTTACGAAAATTGTGAGCGAGGAAGGAAGTGTGCGTTTTGTGAAAATAAATCACAAAAATATGCGGAACAAAACATCGCATCAACAGCCTTATCATCTCTCAGCTAGTAGCAGGTAATTGAGTGAGGATTTTTTATCCTCATCAGTATTGGTGAGCGAGTTGGCAAGATCAGTGCAAGGTGTAAAGTTTTACAGGATTTCAAGCTAGTGCTTATATTCTGGATTGTCGCTCTGCCGTTCTTTTGGGCTACCCATGGGTACAAACGGGATAATACTTTTCCGGCATCTATGGAAAAAATGGCTGAAACAATAGAACCACCTATATCCTTGAAGCTTGTAGTTATCGAAAGTTGGTGTAACTTGTAGCTATTTACCAGAGAAATTTTGCATAATTGAGGATAAAGTTTACATCCGAGCCGGTTACACCTTCAGCCTTGAACAGCGCCAACATCTTTCAGCTGCGCATTTTCACGGCCACGCAAAAAACCGCTTTCACCAAACATCTGTACGTTCAGAGACAAACGAGAGACACACGCCTGTATGAAAGCGTATCTTATGCATTTTACATGAGCAGCGCCAACCATGAGGGCCTTACCTTAGCCTTCACTTGCCTTGCACTCACACAGGGAAACGAAAAACAAAAACACTCACACAGGATCTAATTAGTTGTTTGTAAACGAGTGTGCGTGTGTGCGTGGCTCTGCATACTGCTAACTTTTAAGCATTGGCAGCGATTCGAGAAAACAATGCTCTTAGTTGAAAATAGCACTGTCACTTTCCGTCAAATTGGTTCTGAAAAAAATAAGTGACATCGAAGTCATGTTATGTCTTATAATTTGACGCAAAATGCGCGTTATTTGTAAATAAGGTAAAACGATACAAACTAAATGGCCTAGAAATGGCAAAGAACCATTAGAATAAAAAAATACTTAGTCTGATATTTTAATCCTTTTCCAAAGCAATTTGACTGATAGTGCCAGTGCTAAGAGAATTTGCTAGATGACTGAATCATTAATAAAATACAAATTTCAATTTCAATTTTAATTGCATGAACAGTTGTACGCTGAAAACTATTGTCCAAAAATACTACAGGCCCATTTATAGTTTTATAAAATATTCAATGCTAATAAACAGAAAAATATTATAAAAGTAAGTGTTTTGATGCCTACCAAAATAGACAGATATTATATTTATGTGATGTTTAGTATTCTCATAAAAAATATCGTTTTAAAAATTAGCTCATTTGACCTGCAAGTCATAATGCCTATTGTTTTGAATCGCGGCCATTGTTCGGTCATAATGAAGTCTTGAAGTAGGGAAGTGTCAAGGGCTTCCAGTTCACGTTTTGCATGTTTTTGTTTGGGTGCTCGAGTTGGCGGCTTCATTACCATTTTGGCACGGATCTGCTGAGCAAGTGGGTTCTGTACTTCTGTTTCACTTGTTAGAATCTATGAAGATGATGTCCTGGGTTGTAACGATGAGTTTTCTGCAAAAATAACAAGGTTGTTAGTAAGCTACTTCACGTCAGCCTATAGCAGTCTACTGCTGGACGTAGGCAGGTAGACGGGTAAGTAAAACTTCAGTCCCACAGTGATAACAAGGTTGAAAAATTGTAACCGAATACATTTAATTAATACATATCCAAAAAACATAGAGCACAAGGATTTTAGAAAAAAAAAATGTTTTTGGAAATTTGCCACTGTTGAAAAACCAACAATTTTGACATTTGATAGCTCAGCACATCTGACTCGGCTCTTTTAGGTAGTCAGTTCAAATGGGTTAAAATTGAATGGGTTAAAAAAATATACTTCTATGTAATAAGCATTTCAATCAAAACTCAAATTAATACAAATCACTAGCTACGTAGACTTTCCCTAACAATTAAAGGCCTGTCTCAAAAAGCATAGCGCCATTGAAATTGATTTTTACGAATCTCCCATTTAATAACGAAGCCTTGCAGTCTAGGTATTTATCCGCCAGTAGGGGGCGCTAGTGAGGCTGGGGAGATGGGAGGAGGTTAATGAACTCAGGGGATGCACGGCCAACAGAGGTATTAGATCTGCAGAGCCTTGCTTGTGCAGACAAAGATTTGCTGTTCGATTTTGTGCAAAATTTTAGAGCTCCTATTTTGATCCACGGTGTGATGTATGTGGATGATTTTCTTTCAGTAACTACCTACCACTGAGAAAATGTTTGTTTTCTCCAGCTTTAACAGTTTAAGGAAGAATGAGTCACCTGCCATTTGTATTCGTGTTACCTTGTTAGAGGTATACTTTGCAAAAAAATAGTGTTGAGTGATTTGTAATGGATGGTTTCTCATACTCGGGAAAAGAAACATTTCGTTTGATCCACCGTAATAAACACCAGCGGAAGTACAAGCCTGTAAGTAATAAAACAAAACCTTATAAAGAAAGGAAATACAGGGATAACAATCAAAGATTGTAAGGATGAGCTCGATATACAAGATAATTCAGATTTATATCTTCGCCATCGTGATAGCGAACAAGAAATAAAGCAAGAACCAGCACTCCGAGATTAAGGAAATCCAATCAACATAAAGCTGAGTCAGTAATATCTCTCCTAAATTCCAATATTGCCTATAAATGTGTCTAGAGTCGGAAAAAGTTGCAAATCGGGTAGTGGGGTACGCGAAATGTTTCATTTAAAATCTGACTACGACTTATTAGGAGTCTCATGTCATCTCTTCTTAAGAGGATATTTTATGGAGAGAAATCGATTTTTTATCAGAGACCAAAATAAACACTGTCCACAATTTCATAAGACGCTCTCACGAAAAGAAAAATGTTTGGCTTTCAAGAGTTTTTGCTTCGCTTCAAAAAAGCTTGTCAGTAAATTTTGGCGATGCCACAAAAATGCTACACCTGTCGAAGCTCCTTCATCTCACAGTCCAATAACTCCGACTTTTTAAGCTCTTAATTTTTGACTGATGAATTCAATACTCACCTTTTACAAAAAGTTGTTTTGTAACTGGTTAGGGAGAACTGGCCTCGATTGTCCCATTTTCCGTTTTCGATGCTGTTGAAATTCTGATCAAAATAGTACTTTTTTTCCAAATTTGATAGCAAATGAAAAACCTAATCGATTCTAGTCAGTTATTTTAACCTACGGAAGTTATCTGTGTATACTTCGGATTTGATAATTTACGTAGATTGTTTAAGAATATATATTTTTATAAATAGGTATATTCAGACAATCTGAGATTCCGAGACTGGGCTACTAGCTTACGTAGGTGCGTACTGCGTTTCAACTACCTATTCTTACGCAGAAAAAAAACAACTTATATGCACAGTGGCAAACAGCAAGCAAACGTGTATTACATGACCAAGTCACAGCTCTTAACGCTGCCGGAATCTTGAACCGCATAATGATGGCGCCGCCGGTTCGCGCGAGGCATCTTAACTATCTAATCTGTGTCTTTATGCAGACTAATCAGACTTGCTAGATCTTCCATCGGTGGAGTTGGACTGACCACTACGTGTGGGATCATTGATAGAAGAATTTTCTTACATTGTGACCTCAATTCTGGCTGCTTGTATTATAGATAGGTACTTGTTCTAGTGGCAAGGATTGCTACTTAGTCAAGATTATAAGAAGTAGGTACTTGAATGAAACGATACTATTAGGTTAACATGCAATCAGCATACTTTTACGAAATACATCTATGAATTATATAAACCTAATTTTGTCCTCAATGTTGTATTTTTTGAAAAATACTAGCTTTAAATCGAAAAGTTTCTTATGAACTGCGAATATCCTGCAGGTTTCTCGAGACAGACACCAAAAATGCCCACTGTCCATTTCTGCCGTTGGACTGTACAATGCTTGCTCAGTGACGTTTGAATGGGCGGCCATTCTGAAATTTGTTTGAGTGCGCACGCGCGTTTTGTCAATACGTCCGCTGCACCGTGTAATCAGCTACCTCTTCGTTTGCATCAACTACCTTAGCTTCTACTTCCGCATCCATTGCTGCTTTTATTTCTTCTATATCGTCAACTTCTTTAACAATAACAGTAGTGTATACTACGTTGACGCTGAAATTTACAGCATTAGAATATGCAAGTGATGTAGAGGTCGCTGATTCAAGTGCGCGTACGCATTCAGCCGTACCGCCGTTGACGAGTAATTGCTGTCGATTGAAATGTTACTTCGTTGCTCAGTTTATTTTGTTTCTGTTTAAGATAGATTCGCTTATTGAGTATTGGCAGATCCTTTTATAGGGTTTGAAGAGATGGTGGAAAAATATTGGTTGCGACTTTGAAAGATAAGGGAAACATCAGAACCAGAAAATAAGGATAGATGACGTTGCGGACATAATTTGAATAATAGATCTAAAACTCTCTTATTTTCTCAAAAATGAGATTCAATTCACAATGGCGATGGAAAATAACGAGCAGATTTGAAAATACATGTTCAATAAAAACAATCCGTAAGAACGCGAGCACTTCTGTCAACAATCCTACGAAAACAGCCGCCAATTACGATCCGAAATAATATCGAGAGCCGAGATAACGAACAGCCATTAAAATAGGAGAGGAATAATAAATGAAGCTCTGGCTGAAATTAAAAAAGAAAAAGTATAAAAATCCCGTCAGATGCATATTGCTGGCTGGTAGGAAGTAGGTAGGTGCGCGGACCAATCAAAATTCTTCGACAATTAAGTGAGGAGATCGCAAAAGGAAAATTGGAGGGAAATCTGAGGGTGGTTGCGTGTTGTAGGGACAAGATAATGTTATCGATATTTTATTTAAGAAATAATATCGCCATTTGGAATCATCCATAGGGAGATAAATTTTCTAATGTTAAAAATGTCAAATAACTTGGTTTGCCTACAAATTTGGTTATTATGAGCGACTGGAATTTTTGAAACTTAGTTTAATAAGTCTAGAGACCTTGAAAGAACAAATATATTTTTACTCAAGAAGAAAATTTTCAAAGGAGTAATTTTTTTTCATTATGCCCAGCAGTGAGCTCAACGATGCTGATAAGGTAAAAAAAGGATAGCCAATTGACTGTTAGGATTGAGAGTCAAACATCAAAATATAAAACAGGGTGCAATTTTAAAACTGCACAATGACAAAAGGTCCCAGCTCTACAATTTTCCTAGCTGTCGCGCTATGGAAATAAAGTTTGTTCGACGATTATGGAGCTCGTAGTAAATGGATTCTGTTACTATATTCTCTCATCTTTATGTTTCAAACGACGTAACTCCCTATGAGGCATAAAACATTTTTGTATGTGAAGCTTGTCTCATGTAACTGAACAACTTCTGTTGTTTCTAACCTTTGGCGACTTCTAAAAATCTTTTGCTATCTACAAAATAAAGTTTTAGTTCCATTTGAATTACTTTCTTTTTCCGTGTATTGTCAAGGTCATCACTATGACTTTAAAACAAGAACAGTTCGAATCGAATTTTGAATTTATTCAAAATTTTAAGGACACAACACAAGTGACATTATGGCTTGTAAAAGTAGGCAAACCTTCGGAAACATAAAATCAAACCGTTTATCTTCGGCCAGTGTCCGGTCCGAAGGGGCACCTCGTGAAATTATGCGCGAAATGCCCCACGGCTCATTTACTCTAAATGCTGCATCTTTGATACCCCATTGACCCTTTCGAATCGCGTATTAATAACGAATGAAGTTGTCCCCTCGGTTCACCACCCTACGCTATCTTTGTCATCCCAAGAATATTGCTCGAAGATTTTCGCGAAAAGATTCTGAAGAGGCTTTATTGATATGTCGCAACCGTTGTTTACGAGCTCTAAACCCGAAAGTGTTACGCGTAAAAGCCTTACGTAGTCGCAAGCAATCTCCTTAGTATAAAAATATTCCGCCACCTCAGTGGTTGTGAGTTGAGCCCTCCGTGACCTAACCACCGTATTTAGGCTGCAGCGGTGCAGGTATAACAACCTCGTACTAAAACAGAATATCGATTACTTTCGCTACTATAATGTAATCCCCCGCCCACTTTTCGTTTTTTTAGTACAGGATAATAATATAGTGGTCTCTGTCGCTCGCAGGACGATCCCGGGCGTCCCGCGCGCCGGTCGGCGTCCTGCTCGCCGCGCGCCCCGCGTGCCGTATGTAAATGATCGTCTACTTGCCTCTGTGTGCTCTGTACAGACACACCCCCACACTGACTGCGATGTTTGAGGTTTACTGCCCTGGCAGCTTTTGTCCTATTTAAAATATTCGAAATTGATGCGCTGTGACGTCTGGAACAAACTTGGGGAGAAGACGCACGGGAACGCTTTTCGCGTAAAGCCGTGTGTGATGGTCGCGGTCACGCTAGATATGCAAATGCTGGATTGCTGATGACAAAGATAACAAAGATACCCCGGTTCGAGCAGTTCCTATCTGGCGATATTGGCTCGTAAGGGCGGCAGGTTAAAGTCGAGATTGAGGTGAAGTCGTGACGTCACGCGTACGTCGAAAATGACACTTTTACGAGCAATAATTTACATTATTTCGGTGTTAAGCTTCGCGTGCTGGCCGATTGATTTTATGTCAGTCGCTTCTCCTATTTGCGTTGGTAAATCGAATCACTTGCTACACGCCGGAGTTATTTTGTAATGGCTGTTTCGCGTGCGTCGTTTTTGTTATTTTTCGTGTGTTATTTATTCTTTATCGTACGGTGTGCAGATATATACTTTGCCCATTCAGAAAGGGTTCGCGTTACGTTCCGTAACAATAGTTATTTGCCGATGGTACTGATAAGGCATGGTACGCTTGTTTCTGCGGCGTTTGTACTTCATGCTGGTGAAAATTTTATTCATGTTAGTAAATTTTATTCCAGGAATCGGCGAATCTCACAGTTAACGCTCAATAATGTGCATTTCTAGCGCATTCGTAACGCATACGTCTGTCAGGTGTAAGGAAATTTAAAATTCTCTCTACTAAAAACTGACCTTGATGAGGTAGTTCCAACGGATGTACTTGTGTTGTTTGAGAGACGCATCTGTTGACGCACCTTCATGCGTTGGACCTGCGTCAGCGTCAGTTTTTAGTAAGGGTTTGAAATTTCCTTACATTTGACAGACGCATGCATAGCTTTAGCTGCATTCATAATGTTAACGATATGTTTATTCGTTTGAATAACCTATGCTGTAGGTTGTATGACACAAAAGTCTTTTAGATATTCTAACTCTATCAATCAACTGTATTCTCACGGCCGTTGACGCTCTGCCTACCCCGCAAGGGATAAAGGTATATATGTATGTATGTCAATCAACTGTTATACAAGCTTTGTAGAACTATGTATACTTACCTACGTATAGGAGCACCTAAAATATTATTTATATCAGGCAGTCCAGCTAAACTGCTGTGATTTACTTTATACTTCCACCAATCCATAAGGTCCAATTTGACAGCTGTTAAATCTCTTTTTAAGAAATGGGAAGTAGTCACCACTACAACTATCCGATGTGCTTTACGTGGGTAGGAAGATTCTAGAGTGACGGCCGTACATTGTCAAGTGCGGAGTGGGACGTTTTCCTACCAGGTTTCCTTCTGTGGATTGACAGTTGACACTTAGGTACTAAAGGAAAGGCCACCTAAGGCTAAAATACTAACTATAGCTATTATAATAAATTGTGTTATTCGTATGCCGTGTGATGCCGGCTTAGAATAGCACCATCCCATTTCTTTCCTGTGGGTGTCGTATGAGGCGACTAAGGGACTCGAGGGTTTCGTGTATTACATATTTAGGCGACAGACTGACATCCTGTCACTACAGTGATACACGACTTGTCTGTAGCGACCCTCAAACATTTTGTCAGACGTGGCGATAACGGCCGTAATTTTACGGTCGTTAACGCTCTGCCTACCCCGCCAGGGATATAGGCGTGATTTGTGTGCGTTATTCGTAGAATTTCAGCAGTGGACGGCTTATGGCCTTTAGACCAAATCAAATCAAATCAAAATACTTTGCAGAGAAAAGTCAAAACGACCTGCTTAGCCCGGCTCGACTGTACCTCCATTACTCACTAACATAGTGGTAGATAGCACGTTCAGTAGCTCGTCGTATATCACAGCGGCGATAAGGCCGGACACACACGGACACCCAATTAAGATCTTCATTAGCCGCTTCCGCGAAGGTGCGCGCGCGCCGTGCGCAGTGTGCGCTGGCCTTTGTGCGCAAAAAAAACTGATTAGAGATGCCTCATTCACGACTTGGGGACTTTGAACTTGATCCATCAACAGATGTAGCGAAGAATTGTTATGTTAAAGACGCCAACAGATGTCGCTGTAAGTTCCTGAAACTCGTTTTCTGGTAAATTACAAATCCTACAAATCAACCCAAATTCAACAAAGATTTGGTGGTAAGTATATTGGTTCTAATGAGTGATGAGAGGTGGCAATTAGCAGTCTAAGATATTTTTACAAGGAACATAAGCGAATTGAAAAATTATACCGTGACAATTTCTGGTATCACATACTTACCTACTTTCTTATATCACTCGTAGACAAAACACATAGAACCTCTAAATTAAAA
The DNA here is from genome assembly GCA_029255805.1 of Keiferia lycopersicella. NCBI lineage: Eukaryota > Metazoa > Arthropoda > Insecta > Lepidoptera > Gelechiidae > Keiferia > Keiferia lycopersicella. The sequence continues at coordinate 761,059 of JARACZ010000026.1, forward strand.
AAACTCAGTCGCTGATATTTCAAAACAGCGTTTTCGTAGATACAATAGCTTCATAGACTAGAAAGTCTTCAGATTTTCGACTTGCATTTGAATTCAAATACGATGGTTTTAAGTCATATCAAAATCCAGAGCCAGACTAGACGCACCTAGGCAACCGTAGCTAGGTAGACATCCTACATAATCGGATGTGTGAGGATGTAGTGAGGATATTCACCTGACTTCGGTCTGACTTTACATTACAATTGTCACTTCTACCTATACCGGCTGAAATATCAACGTAGGAGTTCTGTAGGTACAGAACAAGATAATATGAGTACACAAACTTCTATAAAATGTAATTTTATTCTATCGTATGGGACACCTATTTGACTTACTTAGCATTCATTCATTCATACATACCACACGTTTACCCAATGTAGGGTAGGCAGAGCGTTAACGGCCGTAAGAGCACGGTGACTCACTATATCCGCGTCTCCTCTGACAAATATTTGAGCGCCGTTTCAGATAATCTATGTATCAGTATAATGTCAGTTGTCGTAATACACATGAAACTTTCGAGTCCGTTAGTTGTCTATTACGACTCGTTTGCGAAATAGGGTGATGCCACTCCAACCCGGCACCACATGGAATCATTCCTGCTTATACTAGAAAGAAAAACATTGAGGTCATCGCTCCTCAACGGGAGTCGAGACAGTGACCTTTAGAACACCCAGGCAGTTAGGATACCGATACGCAATCACGCCTCCATCCTTAACGAGTTAGGCAGAGCGTCAACAGCCTGACAAACAGTACTTTTCGAACCACGTATAAACAAGGATGGCTGAAGTTTAGTGCGACCATAAATAAACCAGACTTTTTGAAATGATTCAAAATTATGGCTCTGTCCCAATTTGGTGTCGAAATTGATATTCTAGGCCTGTTTTTTAAACAATGGCGAGCCTAGTCCTTCTAAGTACCTGTTTGATTGATAATCAACAGTGATTTATTGCTTATTGATTGGTGTTACTCACTTGTCATAGGCATGCTTATGGGCACAGCTTAAAATAAGTTGTATACTACGTCATGAAATGACAATCATTCCCGTGTTCAAGCACTCGAAGTCCTTAGGTTTACAATGAACTAACTAAGTAACTAGGTAACTAACTTCTCTGGCTTCGTGACCCGAAATGGATCTTGGCCTCCGAAACGATCTTCCTCCACTGATCCCTGTCTTGCGCCACCTCCAGCCCATTATTGACTTGGAGATGGCCCAGGTCAGCTTCCACCATATCTTTCCAGCGATACCTGGGGCGCCTGACAAGGCGACGTCAGTGGCTACAATGGTTTACAATGGCTAATCGAATTCTTCTCAATCAAGTGTCCCACTGCTTGGTAAAGGCCTCCCTCTTCTCTTTCTATCCTCTTCTGCTTTGGGCATCCAGGGGCTAGTCCTTACTAAATGTATCCATTTTTTTGCGCCATCTACGACGGGGTCTTCCGCGGCTACATCACCATTTATCCAGTGAAAATTTTGTAATATGTTATTTTAAAAGTATTACTTGCATCTATTATATTTATTTTATTTTGAAATAAATTATCTTTATCTTTATCTTTCTCTACTTGGAAATGAATTTTTCGACATGTACAAATCCAGTTGATCTTCATACACAGCATCGAAGCATTATTCGATAACTTTGAAGTCTGTTTGAGAGTCAGTATCTAACTTTTAAATGAAAACCACAGATTTTTAAGAAAAATATTTATTTACTTTACAAACACATTTCCCTCAGATGCGCTCAGAGGCGGACTCTTCAATGAATAATACCAGTTTGTAAATACATAAATCCTTTTTGTTATATCTTTATTTAATTTTCAAAGATAGCTCTGTCAGGACAGAAGTCCAAGCTCTTCGGTGTGATAGCAGCCAATCCTTTCTCAGTTTGGAGGAAGTTCTCGCAACCCAGCAGACACTCGTTTAAGTAGATCTTCTTGTCTGAACCACACACTGGGTTGTAGTAACGTTCACACATGCAGGCCTCTTCGAACTTGAGGTCCCGTTCTGAGTGCGCCAGGCAGTGTTGGGCGAGGATCAGGAGGGCGAACGCTGGAAGAAGACAAAAAACGATTAAAGTCAGACCTATTAAGCCTTTTTCACACTAAACTCACTGCGCGGCGCTAAAATAACGCATCTGTAATTCCATAACGTAGCGGTCTGTCAGATACTAGAAATATCAATCTCTATACTAAAATCGCTAAACCGCTGTTGACGCAGCTGCGTTATTTTGAAGCATCTGCGTTATTTTGACACAGCTGCGTCGTTAGCGGTCGAACAGTTATAGCATGGGACTTGACATTTCTAGTATGGACCTGACAGATTACTGCTTTATTTTAGCGCTGCGTCATCTGTGAAAAAGGCCTTGTCATATTCCTAGGCCTTGGCGTGTCATATTGTATGAATTTTACCAAAACAAGTGTAGAATTTCAACACACTATAGCTGTAGAGAAAATCTATACCGCTTTACGCATCATAAGCATACTGGATCTCAACTTAATTACATTTAAGTACCTAGTTATTGAAACGGTAATAACGATAAAATAAGGTATGACTCAAAAGGCAGATCATCGTACAAAAACACTTACCAAAGCTATATATTGTAGACTTGGCCATTTTGGATTATAGGTATTTTGACAATACTCTGGCCAGATACTGATGTTGTTGATTTAAACTACTAAATTTAATACCGTTGCGAAGGTATTTATTATCGGTCTAATTAAGTATTAATTGCACGTACATAAGAAACATATTAGTTAATTGATGTTTCAATTATTTAACTAATGTTGTTTTGCAAATTTTACCGCTTTTTGATTCACATACTGCATCGAAGTATTATTAACCAACTTTGTAGTCCATTTGAGAGTCAGTAAAGTCTATAATATAAAATGGAAAGTACAAGTTTTTATGAAAATATTTTATTTACTTTTCAAAAACAGATCTCTAAGACCAGAAGTCCAAGCCCTTAGACGGTTTGGAAAAACAAGTTGACTGTCTGGTAAAATAGACGCTTTGTGAAGGTAGACCGAATGGAAAAGTAAACAGATTGTTCCTGAGGGAAAGTGCTCACATTTCAACTCACGTTGATTCCAATAAATAATTTTTTTGATCCACAGACTGAGCTGAAAGACGTAAATTAATTAAAACTCGCAGTTTTTAAGAAAACATTTTATTGACTTTCAAACACAAATCTCTAAGAACAGAAGTCCAAGCTCCTAGCCGTAATGGCTCCTAATCCTTTCTCAGACCTTTCAAAGTCTTCACATTTCAGCACACATTCGTTCCAATAGATCTTCTTGTCTGATCCACAGACTGGGTTGAAATTGCGTGGGCACACGCAGGCCTGGGCGAACTTGATGTCCCGTTGTGAGTCCGCCAGGCAGTGTTGAGTGAGGAGAAGGAGGGAGAACACTGGAAGAAAGAAAATCTATTCAAATAAGACCAGAAGGCTTTGAAATGAATGAAATGGCTCTAGAGCTAGAAGCTAGAGTATTTCACAGGGGCTGTGGTCAATCAAATTATTGGAGATAATATTATTTAAAAAAAGCAACCACAAATTATAATTATTATTAATATTATTACGAAGAACCCATAGAAAACAGTTAAGAACATGCACTGACTCAGTAAAGCAAACTATCTAATAAAGAGTGAGGCTGTCAAATTATCCTTATTTCACGAAATTGGATACAAAAAATTATATCAATGAAGACCTGTCAATAAACGCTGAAGAAGGCAATACAGTAACAAGAGACAAATCACCAAATAATCCGAACATTTTTAGTATGCCCCTGGAGTCATACTAATATGACAACTTGAACGGCACAAGCAAAATAATTGAGTTAATTGAACTAGTTGTCATATATCCCGTAGCTAAGTTACTGCGGCAGAGATGTGATGTTATGTATGATGAGTGATGACACAAGTGGCAGCGTAAACAAACACTTACCAAAGATATGCGTACACTTGACCATTTTGGATTAAACTTTGACAATACTCTGATCAGAACTGGTGATGTCAATAGATATTACTTAAATGATATGTCGTTGCAAAGGTATTTATTGTCGATCTAATTGGGTATTAATTACTCAATCAGAAAACAATCTGCTGATTGATGCTTCGTTTAATTTGATAGGTACTGTAGTTCTGCAGAATTTTATACCATTAGTTTAGTTGTAGATAGTTCTAAGTACAGTTAAATTAAATTAATAATAATAATAATAATCCTTTTATTTCAGGGTACTAAGACCCATAGAATAAAATAATATGATACAATATAACTTAAAAATCTATTTATCTATTTATCTTATTTTAGGTCATTAGAATATATTACAACTAGTAGGTAGGTGCTTGAGTTTTATAAAGTGTGCTTCTTATTATTTTTTTCGTGTGGGACACCGAGTCATTCAACGACCCGATAAGCCCTGGTGTCAGTCTGCTGAATTGCCTACTCCTAACTTTCTTTCCTTCAAGTTTGAAAGACAATGAGCAAAACTGCACCGATTGCACAAAACTCCGAGAGGACGGATAATTAAAATCTAGAGTAAAGCCAGAGGTTCATTGGGTCGTTGGACGACTCAATGCCCCACACGAAAAGAAAGGAGTGGCAAAAATTGGATAACGTTGATAGAAAAAACTATGGTATCAACTTTGTATAAAGTTGTATTATTGTTAACAATTTATTTTAAAGGAAGTTTTAGCTTCAGTCTAGGGAAAATTTAAGATCCAGATATGACTGAGACAAATAAGCCAGTGAATTCAATTGCAAGCTTCTTAAAGACCACTCCATCAGTGCCCAGGGTGTCATACGGACTCTACTTTGGAAACACCTGCATGTAGAAGTTAGTTATACATTAAAAATTAACCAAGAATGTTCGAAAAAGAAGGAGGATACCATGTCAGTAACTAAAATACCTTCTCCAACGTTTCATCCTTCCAGTTTAAAACAATGAGCAGCTCGGCCCACACCGCGTTACTCCTTAAGCCTTCTGCCTTTTGCCCTTATTGGTGGCTCCCTTCGTCCAGCCGTTTCTTTATTTTGTTGTGCGATCTTATTATTTCGCTACCGTTCGCTGGGCGCATTCGACTCGTTTTTGCGCACGTGGTGGAGGTGGGTAGAGTACGTTTAAGTTATTGGAGCTAACTGGAAACGCCACAGCTGGTTTTTAGCGCTGGAATAGTCATGATTGATTTTATATCACCAAACAAGCCAAGTTTTACGTCTTGATAAGGATTTTTACCCTAAGGTGTCTCAGATAAATTAATGGTATTACAGAATTTTAAACTAGCTCAGTACATTTCATCATTTTGAATACCCTTCAAATTCCAATACCCTTCAAGAAGAAGGAAGAAGAAGAATGCCCTTGTTGAATAAACTCTATTACTACTCCTCAGATTGTGAACAAGATATGAGCAAACTCATTCTAAGTTGCCGTAGGTATGTAGCAGTGAAATTTTTCTCTAAGATGGATTACAGTTTCAGTCTATTTATAATGAGAACCATATCCTTAGTCCTCTGACCTGAAAAACCCAGCTCCATCTCTCCACGACATAACTACGTCCATACGATGCGCGGACGCAGCGCCAGGAATGAAGTAATACAACCCAAGACTCCCGAGCATTGTGTAGTAGCACTCACCAACGCGGTTTCTGGTAATAATTTCTGTCATTTTAAAGAGCAGGCTTTTGCAAAAGGTTAGTCGTAGTTGGGTTGTTTGTATGATATAAATTCTACGTCTACAATTGACAATTCACGATTCACCACGTTTTCAGTGTATCCTAGTTATTTCTTGATCAAAACAAAAGACTGTTGCATTCATAACCATGTCCATTCGACATTCACAAATTGACTTCAATAACCCTGGTGTAAAAGTTTTGAACCTTCACACAGGAAATAATCTGTTTTAGTATGGAGTTGTCCTTCTCTTACAAGACTGGTCTTGGATCTGTTTAAATTCGGCAAAAAACAGTACAAATCAGTATGATGAAACAGAAGAAAACGATGACCTGAAGAAAGAAAAACTATCTGGTTGAATATTCAAGAAACTCCTTCATCAAGCACACCCTCAAGTACCTATAAAATAAAGACCTTTCCACAGCACAAAGGTCCCGAGCTACATTCTTAATCTTTCCAAACACTGTCGCAGACACTTTAAACAAAACGAACACAGGCAAGTAGCCAATATAAGGCGATGTGCAAGGATGTGCGGGGATGCTCAGCAATGTTCGGGAGTGCTAACTGAGATCTCCTTGTAGGGGAGTGTGAACGTGGCGTGTCTGGCCGCTAATTAACTGAAACATGCGCAGGCGCTGGCTAAGACGGTGGGTCTACACATGGAGTGACAAGATCAGGGAACAAAGATTTTGAGATACAGACGAACCGAACAGGGAGGGAAGTGGGTAAAATGGCTCTAACAAGTGGAGCTGATCATCCGTCTGCAAACTCTTGGCCCAGGAAGATCTGATCAGAAAAACCTTCCAAGGCTGGCTTTATATACTTTGGTAAATTAGAGTGGCCATAACGAAGTTTTCTGAGGATATTTTAAATTTTTGACCAAACTGCGGACGAGATAGCTCATCCATCGACATCGGCAGTGGGGGTCGTTAAATATTGAACTAATAGACCAAAAACTTTACCCTGTTGCCTTTATCACTTGCTATTTTAGAATAACTGGTTGTCAGTGATATCTTTTGGGAAGTCTACGATTGTCAAGAATTCGTAGAACAATCTTCTTTCAGTTCTATTCGTTAGTGAGGCCACACCTCGTCTAAAAGATTTTTTAAGATCAGCTGACCAAATCCGTCGCTATGTGAAGCCTGTTAATCACTGGTGCGCAGGCGCCGCCGGGTGGTATCGGCGGGAAACACCGACTTGCTTTTAGTGGCAATCTCGGAATTTACATTATATTTCGTTAATGAGCCGTTCCTGAGAGGTGATATACGGTTTATTTGTACTACCACGCTCTAATTAAAAAGCTGAAATGTCTTTATAATTCTTTGGGTTTTTGAGTGGATAGGTTTGTATCCGGGTTTCGAGTTGGCGTGGGAAAAAATAGTATCTCAAGATTGTTTGTGTCAAATTTTATCGGATGCTGTTTCCGAAAATAAAACTCAGAAAAAGCGTCTTGTACACATTTCTACAACTTTATCTCCTTCTTCATTTTGTGGGAGACACTGAGTCATCCAACTTTATCTCCTAAAATCAAGATATATCAGCCCCTCAACTTTTAGGTACTTCATTAGCCACAACAGTCCACTGCTGGACGTGGACCTTCCCAATGAAAGTTTTTTTTTAGAAAGATTTAGATTACGAAGCTCATGGTCCTTCTATTAATACATTTTCAACGCATTTTGAACAAACAGCATCTTTTGAGTTACCACGCAAATTCTAACTACCTTTTTCGCTACTCCCATTTCAGTCAACAAGACGTGCCAGGCCAGATCGCCTCTGATATCAGTGGCAAAAAGACTCAGTCTGGTATCGGTGACAAAAAGACTCAGTCGAACCGGAGACAATGTCGCTCTAAGGTGGTTCTCAGACATGGCGCCTGATTTTGCGGTATTTTGCCAGGCTGGTGTTACTGAAGAAAGAGTTTGTACAACTATGCATAAAGATGCACGTACGGCTGGTGCTGTCATTTGCCAATTTTGAAATATGAGCTGTCAAATACCGCAACATAATGCGCCACGTAAGAATACAGACTAAACTGAATCGCTTAAACAATGCACATCATATAAAATGACAACTTGTGATACCCCCCAAAACACACACAGCAGGTTTTGCCATACATGGTCCGATTTTTATATGGGGTCTCATAATAATATTCCTTTCACCAGAAACGTGGATTACAAATTACGAACAAAGCACTGGAGGTACCGGAGTATCTCACTCAACTTTGGAAGCCCGGGTCACAGATTTAAGTCAACAAGATTGGCCGGCATGTGTGTAAGTCAGCTAAGATGTCGCTGGTTTTTCACCGCGTCCGCGCTGTCAACGTCGGGAGCCCGGAGTTAGGAATTTATTGAGTCGTACACAAATAAAAGCACATTGGCGGTGGAGCTGGGAAAGGTTTGAGGACAGAGGATAATAACCATACAAATACTTTATTGGTAGAAAACACAGAAAACATGAAAAAAAAAACAATGATAGAAAAAAAGCAGTAAAATATAGGTGGTTTTATTGCTAAGGTAGCAATGTCTACCAGGCAACCTTTTGTTGATAGGAAGAGAGGAGTCAAGCGAATACATTATTTTAGATAGTTAATAGTGCTAGGTGGGTATGAAATTTTGGTAAGCTGACAAAATTCTTATTCCGAAGGCATAATTTTGAATCTGAAACATTTACTGACAGCAGGACTTGTGCGGCATAAAACTTTTGTAAGTTATCATCACGTACAGTCACCGCAAAATTGGCATGCGCTAGGGTAGTTTACACTATGTATGCGTCGTACTATAATTTTGGCTGCAGGATATTTCATTTGGATCTTCTTTCCATTACTCCAAAATAGGTAGAAAAATTCTGATTCCTATGTAAAAGTTAGTTCGGTGATGCAAAATTTGTCTATACGAACTCCTCTAGGAATAAAATAATATTCCTTTCTCCATCAGATTGTGGTATATGTAGGAGCAAGCCACGAACCCGTCTCACCAGTAGCAGGATTGATCTAAGACATGTGTCTGTCTCTCGTCTTTACTCGCTACCAGTCGCTACCACTCGCTACCTGCTACAGGAGCTCTACAATTTAAAACTATTTGCTCGATTTGTTCTGTAAAGTTGGTTTTTTGGTATCTTTTCTTTGAGAATTTCGTGATACGCCGTCAGAAGTTTGGAATTTTAGTTTGATAGATTAAAGTTTGAGTTCGTGAAAGTATTTTGGCTTCATGGTTGATGTCTGCAAGAAATGTCCTATTTTTCAGAGTAGGTATTCCATGTCCAAAACTTCACTATCTTTTGTCGATCTAATAAAACTTCAAGTTGTAGAAAATTTTACCTTCATCATTCTCCTTGATTACTTACGCATTATAAGAAACCTTGTCAAAATGTGGCTCCAACTTCTTCTAAATCTTGTCAATGGTGATCTTTCCTAGTAGTAATTGAGATAGTATATTGATGGTATACAGCGCTAACGCTGCGCTAGCCAATGCGTCTGACAAGCAACGCAGTGGTTGCGCGTAGGACCTGCGTCGAGAGATGGGAAGTGACGTTTCTAGGTACGGATCTGGCAGACGCACTTCAGTACTTCGTTGTGTGTTAAGTGTTTGAAAGGCCATACATAATGATTCCGTCGTTGATATATGGTATAAGAAAACAACACAAAATCTTCGCATCATATTTAAATTTCTCGAAACCGAAGAATTTCGAGAAATTTAAATACGATGCAACTCATTAGTTGGGTCTTCGGTAAACCTATGGTTGACCCCTTGCAGGGTAGTGGAATTTGTCCTCTTTTGCAAACATGGCCAATCAAAGATCGGCAGGGTTAGCCTGCAGTAGTACAAGGGTCCTACCGTCCGAAGGTCCGATAAAGGGCAATATTACCCGAAGGTCTATGGGATATAAATACTACAGGGAGTGGAAAAGAAATTTGGTTTTATGGAAAACTGAAAATTTTGGTTGTTTTGACGTAAAAGTTTTGTTTCATGACTTAATTACTATAGAATCTCAATATTTTCCGATTGACATGATAAAGTTATTTGAAAAAGTTATTCGGTTTCATCGACAGGCAAAGTTTTGGGCACAAAGTCCTTAAACCCTACTATAATAGATACCGTAACTTCCTTCCCTCTTCCATTCCTATCTAAGGAAGATGTCGATGCCAATAATTTGCCCCCAATAACACGTGCCAAGCGAACTCCTAGCCAGCCATCTTGTACCGTTTCTAATTTCCCCAATTTCAACTATATCGGCTATTTCGCCCAAGCAAATTGGCCTCTTTGGCCCTCGACGATGTGTTAAGGGCCGCCACGCCTCTCCAAGGCGGCCAAAGGTCGTAGGGCACAAATTAATGGTCCCTCTGCAATCAAATCCGGGTGGTTCTGATTGGCTGCAATTCGGAGATCAAAGACCGAAGGACGCCTGTCAAATGGAATATTTTAGTGTGGACGTTTGAAGTCGCCTGCCGAAGGTTGGAAGGGTTTTTTGCAGCGCTATGTAGCTTCTGGATCGGTATCTATTTCAGTAGCAACCGAAAAACAACGTGCCACATCAATAGTATTTAAAATAACGAACATTTTCAATAGCATTCTTTATTCAATGAGATATAATGATATCGTTTTACGCCTTGTGTTCCCGGTTTAGAACAGCGTCACCACCATTCTACGCGTAGATATTGTAAAAAGTAACTAAGGTATAATCAACATAAGGATAAGGAGGAATAGCAGCATTACCTGTAAATGCAAAATCTTGTGATGGCAGACGGTAATAATATGTCAGAGGCCTCTATTTGTAGAAGGCGGTTGAAAATCTCTGACTGGGTTCATCGGGTCGTTCAACTCGGTGTTCCACAGATAGAAGAACAAGGTAGGATGGGAAGGTTGGAATACTATGTAGGTTGTAGGAAGGTACAATGTTAATTTACGTCCAAGATGTTAAGAGCTCTAAGTATTGAAGAATGAGGGGGGTAAAACATAGGTGAAAGTGGTGAACCAGGGTAAAACGAAGGAGGGAGCACCCGCCGCTAAATATATTTTAGTATCTGCAAAACGTCTAATTTACTGGTAAGGCTTTGATGTTGTTTCTACAGAACAGAGGTGGGATGGAGCTAATTATATTTGTTTATGAGAAGGCTAACAATCGTTCCAATGACAATGAATCGTTTAATTGACTTTGAGAAATGTGTATTAAGTATTTTTTATATTAGCAGCCTGCCCACTCGTTTCTCCCCCTCTCTTGCTATCTGTTTTTTGTCGTAGGAACCTCCAAAGTCAAGAATATTTAAACTTAGGTCCGTATCTATAAATCGCACTTAACTCTATGTGCGATCTCTAGAGCGATTTCGAGTCAATACTAACAGCATCTAAAACTCGCACTCAAGATCGATCTCACAGTTGAGTGCGGTTTATAAATACAGGCCTGAGTAATGGTAACAGAATTTTCAAATTTAGGTGCCATGGGAAAATCAGAAATAAAGTATGAAACCGCTACGCTTCGAAGAGTCATTCGTAAATTATATTTCGACGGAAAGCCGACTCCACAGCACTCACTGGGATCCTCTTAGTATCGGCCGGGTCTCAGAGGACGTTCCTCATTTACTTATCCGTCGCTATCCGTCGATCGCACGAGATTTCGGCCCGTGTACGTGCGCCCTTATGTAATCGCCCGTCCGTGGGGAGCCTTAGTAGCGAACTGCTCAAACGCTGTGTTGATGTAGACTTTGCTTTATAAAGTCTAGAGAATTAGATTTTATAAATGATGCCTAATGTATGACTGAATCATGTAGAGATACATATTTAAATGTATGGTTACTATCCACGTGGAAAGCCACTGTGAGATGGCCAATAGTAATTGTCAACATCGTACTAATAACATAAATGCGATAGTTTGTATGTTAATTTGTTTTCCTTCGCGTAAAAACTGCTAAACCGATTTCCATGATATTTGGCACACTTATAGAGGGTAACGTGGAGTAACACAGTTTTTATCCCGAAAACTGTTCTTGTGGAATGCGATGGGATGATTTTTAAAACCGACTACCCGCTAATTTGTCATAGTTTTTAACTTATGCCGATATTTTCCGTCATATTTCTCTCGTCTGTTAAATAGTAACGATCCTTAATTTATTATACGACCCGGCTCGACTTAGATGACGACGATGTTACTATGCAGTGTAGATACACCTTTATAAACATCACAGTCAAAGACGATGTCGATTATCTATCATTCTCCTCTAAATACGCTTTACAAGTGAAATCAAGGATACAAGTCAAGCATCCATCATTCCCATAACAACCCCTGAAATAAAAATAGACAGCGCGGAGTTGTCATAAATCCCCTGCCTCCCCTCCTCGCAATAAAAACCTCCGATATCTAACAAGACAGGGAAAATCGCGGCTTCCAGCACAATGGGACAAAACGAAAGCAAAACTTGCAGTAATTAATTTTAAGCACCTACTCAACGCTTTCGTAATAAATCGTTTCATCCGCGTATATATTTTATCCCGGGGACTGAACTTCAGCGGTCGTGCCGTCCCTTTTTGGCGTGTTACATTTGCATAATATCAAATCACCTGTCCCTTTCGCGGATTCGCAAATGATTTCCATGCTCCCGCTTTTCACTAATCACGCGACGAGTTTCTACCAAACTAAAACCCACCTTATCCTCAACAAAATAGAGTCGATTTTTCATTGAAGTGGTGTAGTTCTTGTCAGGTTTTCCATCGTTAGGGCAGACGCACACGACAGTGATTTGTGCCCGCGGATTGGCGTGTTCTTTATGAGCGCACGTAGTGTGGATAAGTGTTGATAATTGCCAATGCCTATGCAAGAACACACCTTGGGTAATGCGCGATTGGTCTGACGCGCTAAAACGCTACGTAGGACTGCAATTTGAATATTCTACGTTATTTTTTGTATGATTTATGCATTCTTATTTAGAGAGAAAATTAATTTTTCTACGCTAGTTTTAATATTTGAGGCGGTCGATACATTTCGCATCTGATATTTAATTTCAATTCGCATAAAATATTTAGGGATTTAAGTAAATTTTGCGTGTTTTTTTTATTTTTTAGAAGATATTCTGCCTATGTGCCCTTACCTTTAGTGAAATTTGTCTTGCTAATATTTTGAACTAGCATCCGACTTGAGCCAAGTTACGAATATCAACCAATAAACGGACTAAGATAAGACATCTTCTTAATTAGGCCTGTTAGGTTTGTTTTAACTTGTAAAGCATCGGAAATATAGTATTTTTATTAAGTAAGTACGTCCTTTTGTGACTACTGAGTTCTACTGGGACGAAAACCAATCGTGGTGTGGTTAATACGTCTGACCCAGTAAGTGAGAACGACGTGGGTTCGAATTGCATCGAAGGCGTGAATTTTTTCCACTTGTTTCGTTTGTAGTGACTTTGTTACAAAAAGTTAATACTGAGAATCAAAGTTTACGATGGTTAACGCTCTGTCTATCTCGCGAGGGATAAAGGCGTGATTTGTGTATGTATGAATAAGAATCAAATCTACAAACCTTTTGTCTGAACCCATGGTAATAACCACAGAGATTGACCACTGCACAGAGCCACACAGGACTCGGTGTGTTGTTGGCAAACAACTATAATTTTCCGGAAGTTTGCCGTGAGGGAAAACAACATAAATTCTACAAAACACTGGCTTGAAAACTACGCCGTGCGATGTCGGCTTAGAATAGCATCACCCCACATCCTTCCCGTGGGTGTCGTAAAAGGCGACTAAGGGACTCGAGGGTATTGGTGTATTACAATTTTTAGGCGACAGGCTGACAACCTGTCACTATAGTGATACACATGTTTTCTGAAACAACCTTGGAAAACAATCCTCACAAATGTCAGACGTGGCGATAGCGGCCGTATTCTTACGGCTGTTAGCGCTCTGCCTACCCCGCAAGGGATAAAGGCGTGATATATGTATGTATGTATGAAAACTATGACGGCCATTTCGAGTGTTCAGTATACCTACTCCAATTCTGAAACTGCATTGCTAGGATGTGAGATTTTGGTCGTCCGTTCCATCTCATGATACAAACCTCCAAAAAATTACTCCTTTTCTAGCAGATTTTTGAAAACCCAAGGTCTATAACTCCATATTTTGTGGTTATATTTGGATTATTCGTTACTTTCAGGAGACTTCCATAGATACTAATTGGTTCATTTTTAACTTTGTTTCATATTTTACCGTATAAATATAAAATTTTATTCATAAATCATGTCATAAGAAGTTGTCACAAACCGTACCGTATTGGTTTTAAAATAAAATACCTTTTTCTAGGATTTTGAGTACTATGAGAAAAATATTTATAAAAAAATACCCAGACTCGAAAACATTTGTAAAAAAAATTCAATCAAACTATGTATTTTCCTGAGCAGAATCGAACCCGTGACCATTCCTGTAGTTTCTTATTCGTATATTCGTAAAATAAATAGTTATGCGTAAAGTAACAATTAAATACATACATATAACTCGCCTTTATTCCTTCCGGGTCAGGCAGAGCGTTCACGACCATAAAGATACGGTAGCTAAGGCCACTTCTGACAAAGCTTTGAGGGCTGATTCAGAAGAATGGTGTATCACTATTGTGACAGGTTGTCAGCCTGTCGCCTAAAATTGTAATACACATAAAATAAAATAAATAAAATAAAAATTTTCTTTATTTATAAATCCTTACAAATATAGTTGTTGGGGCTTCCCAGTAAGTAGTCATAGACACTTGAGTCGGGAATGCCTCGCTCTTCTAAATTTGTTAACTACAATTAGGATCTAGTGTAGCAAAACGTATTACATAACTTAACTTCTATGTTCTAATCTTACGTAAATTTATAAGATAATTGGTAATTAAAAGAAAAGTGCAGTAGCACTTAGTATCTTACTGATCTGTGAGGGTGTCTTTGTGTGTTTGTGTGAATGCAATTATTGAAGTGTTAAGTGTGTGGATGGGTGAGAGGTAAGGTGTAATGTACCCATGCTAATAGTTAGGTATGTAGGTATAAATAGTGTTGTGTATCTATTGTATGTACGTAAGTCATTACAAAAACGTAGTGTAACCATGCTAATAGTTATGTAGGTATAAATAGTGTTCCTTATGTATTTTATGTACGTAAGTTATTAGAAAAACGCAAACTTGAGTTTTCGTTTAAGTGTGAACACTGTTTGCCCTACGGATTTAGTTAAAACCCTTGGGATCGGTATAAATAAAATGAAACCACAAACAGCGACCACAAACAATTATGACAATAGAACCTAGATTGGGTAGGTTGTAGGTTCCATTAAGTCATCATAAATAATTCTGTGTGTCTTAGGTTCACAGTACCTCCTGCATGCCCTACGGATATTTGTTCCTTGGGATCGATTTATATTTATCACAATGCAGGAAGTAGGATAGGTAGGTATCGTAGTGGTATGTAATTATTTAACTCTTATTAATAGTTCCTCAACCTGATCATAGGTGAGGGTTTTAAGCCACTCAGTCAGAGTTTGTTTACAGATGAGTTTGATCATGGGGTATATTTGTAGTGTGCGATTTATCTTATTATAGAGGTAAGGGGCTTGAGCTGCGTATTGTCGTTCGGCGAAAACTGTACGCACAGGGTGAGCAGGAGCTACAATATCGTTTCGCCTCTTGCTTAGGACGTTACGGTCATACTGTAGGTCTTTGTGGTATTTTAAGGTTAGGGTTAGGATGTACAGTCTCCTAACAGAGAGAATTTTGCTAGTGGTATATAAGGTATCTGTGGGGAACCTGTAGGGCTTGAAAAACATGACCTTGATCAGGGATCTTTGAGCCCTTTCAAGATCAAGAAGGTTAGTTTTATTTGCTCCCCCCCATACGGGGATGCAATATGCTATGACAGATTGCACCATTGCTACATAGATACGATATAACACGTCTTCGCTCATTACGTGTCTTAGCGATTTAAATACCCATATGAGTTTTCTGACTCTTCCCATAGTTAGTTCTAGGTGCGAGTGCCAACTCAATCTCTGATCCACCATGACACCTAGATATTTTATAGAGGTAACTTTCTGTAGAAATGGGCAGTTGCAGAGATTGTTATTTTTGATTGAGCAGCTATGTAGTGTAATACTAAAATGGGTACTAGGCTGAGAATTTAAGTAGGGTCCAAAACATATATAATTTGTTTTTAGTATGTTTAGGGTTAGAAGGTTTGAGTTTAGCCATTTGGCAACCTTTGCTAGTCCTATTTCCGCAACTTCTTTGACTATATCCCACGTCTTTCCAGAAAAGATGATAGCCGTGTCATCGGCGTAGGAGAGTATCCTCCCCCCAACGCTATTAAGTTTACATAGATCGTTTATATATATCAAAAAGAGCGTTGGACCGAGGACACTCCCCTGCGGAACCCCAAAGGTGACTAGCTCCTCCTCACTCAGGTATTCTCCAATTTTAACCACCTGTTTTCTGTTTAAGAGGTAGCTACGGAAGAGAGACAGAGCCACATCCCGAATTCCAAGATGTTCTAGCCTGTCCACAAGAATGGGTACAGAAACGGTATCAAATGCTTTCTTGAGATCAAGAAAGACTGTTAAGCATTTGTTGCCCTTATCTACTTCTTTCGTTATGTAAGATGTTAAATCGGTAATAGCGTCTTCAGTGGATCGTCCTGCTCTAAAACCGTATTGAGAATCTGCTAGAAGTTTGTATTTATTCAAAAAACTGACTAGTCTAGAGTTTAGGAGTTTTTCGATTATTTTAGAGATAGATGGTAGTACCGAAATAGGGCGATAGTTGTTTACATCGTTTCTGTCCCCACTCTTGTAAACAGGGGTGATTATAGATCGTTTGAGAACATCGGGAAATATTCCCGTCTTGAAAATTAAGTTTGCTAAGTTACTGATCAATGGGACTAGGATTTCAGCAGATGTTTTCAGAAACTGAGTAGAAATGGCATCCCATCCCGGTGCACTCTGCGAGCGCAGACTCATTAGAATAGATGCGACCTCTTGAGGAGAGCTGTCAAGCAAAACAAACGAAGTTGGATGACTATGAGTTTCCAGTGTATTAGATATTTGAGGGCCGATTTTACTAATTATTTTTTCGGCTAAATTTTGTCCAATGTTCACGAAGTACTTGTTTACATGGTTTACTGATGACTGCTGGCAGGGTAAAATATTAAGTAACTCAGTATTTGGGGCTTTGGGCGGTTTATATTCAGTTATTTCGTTTACAGTCGACCAGAGTTTTTTTGGTAATTTAATAGAAGAGTTTATTTTGTCTTTATAGTATGTTCTTTTGACTTTTTTGATAAGATTGCTGCAGAAATTTCTGTAACGTCTATATGTTATTAATAATATTTGGTTATTCGGGTCTCGCTTTAGTTTTAGTTGCATTGTGTTTCGTAGTTTTATACATTTCAAGATTCCGGCATTTATCCATGGTTTATTAGCTTTTTTGCTCCGTGGTATAATTGTTAATTTAGAGTTGCTTTCTATGACTTTTTTTATCATTTGTATTAGAGCCGTTGCATAAGTGTTTGGATTTGTGTAAATATTAAGATAGGAGACGTCCGTGGTAATGAGACTATTGTATGCCCTGTCGTAGTTTATCGTAGTTTTATATTTAGGAGAGATTGCTTGTTTGTATTTCTGCGCGATAAATAAGGCAACTAAATTATGGTCAGTTATGGTAGTATTTAAAACGGTGACATATGCTGAGTTATAGTTTTTCTCAAGTTTTATGAGGACGTGGTCTAGGCAGTTTTCATATCTCGTAGGTAGTGTGTGTGCGGGCATAATGCCATGCAGGGAAAGCATGTTTAGGTAATTGAGCCTGTTACCTCGTTCACTTGAATTTTCTCGTACTGAAGAAATTATATTTATGTTTATATCACCGAGTATGAGTATGTTTTTGTAGGTATTTAGCGTTTCGAGGTGGGAGTCGAGAGAACTAATAAAACTGCTAGCATTTGGGTATGATGGGGATCGATATATGCCTAATATAATAAACGTCCCAGTTTCAATTTGCAGTCCGGTGGCATTTAAGAGGTCTAGTTCTTTGCATTTCGCGGTAAGATTATTTTTTATATAAATAACTACTCCATCATTTTGATTAAGTAAATTTTTTGTATGGTAGGAAGTGTAGTTTGTAAGCTGCGGGATGTTTTTATGAATATGTAGTCTACATTCGGTTAAAATAAGTATATCCACTTGAAAAGCTAATTGAGCCAGGGTTACTTGCAGGTCATCCAGATTTTTATATATACTTCTGATGTTTTGAGTTAAGATTGAAAAGTTGTAAGTAGAATTATTAATTAAAGTTTTTAAGTCCTGGACATTGCAAGCTATCGAATCCGCGGGTTTTAACGTATCTATTTCTAATAGGTTATTAAAACTATCCATTTATAGGTGAGTAATAAGACTTCAAGTAGTAGCAGGGTGGGTTTTGTAGTTTTTTAAGTAGTAGGTAAGCAGGGATAATGTTAATTTCGTATGATTGAGAAATTATGTTTGAACTATTTATTTCAGGGTGCATGGTGTTTTTGTGGGTGAAGGGTGTTTTTATGGGTGAGTGATGGGTTGTGTGTATGTACGTGCGAGTGATAACTAAGTGTATGTATGATGTCTGTAAATTAGTAAAGTATAGTTTAGTGTAGGTTACAGTTTTTGGTACAGTAAGTAAGATATGCATAATATTAATAAGACTGATTAGGAACACAAAGTATTTAAGATGGATAGGTAGTCATATTTCTTGTATAAGTTGGTGCACCTGTGCTTCATTTTGTATGTGTATAACTTTTGACGTCTCATCCTTCCTTACTAAGATCTTCCCATGGGATGTCCAGCAGTATTTGACCTTGTTTGTTCTCTTTAGTTCCCGGGCAAGGAAGAAGAGGCGGGATCCCTTTACGGTCAGCTGTTCTGCTATGAAAATGGGTGTGTCTTCCTCCTTCGTAAAACCAAGGTGCTTTGCCTGTAGGCGAGTTTTGTTTTTTATGTTGAAATTTTTAGCTTGTTTTAGGAAGTTGGCTCTAAGGATTGATGAAGCCCTCGAGCCCCTTATTTGCCTCATACGAAACCCGCGGGAAAGATATGGGGTGATGCTATTCTAAGTCAGCATCACACGGCAACAAACAATCAAACCATCACGACATAACTACTAGTACTAAAGACAAGCACCACTTCCCATCCCCACCGCGAACAATACATCATCGTCGGTCAGTCACCTGCGAGACATCACGCGAGTTCCGGTTCCGGCGGCCGCCACCGGCACTTCCGGCCGGCGTGACGTCACCGCCGTGTGACGCACTTCCGCCCGGCAATGGAGAAGCCTGTTTCAGGTCATGTTACATACGCAGTACTGTATCAAAACATACATACATACATATATCACGCCTTTATCCCTAGCGGGGTAGGCAGAGCGTAAACGACCATAAGAATACGGTCGCTATCGCCACGTCTGACATTTTTGAGGATTGATTTCCAAGGTTGTTCCAGAAAACATATGTATCACTATAGTGACAGGTTGTCAGCCTGTCGCCTAAAAATTGTAATACACCAAAAACATGATTTTAATAATAATGGTTAAATAAAGCCCAATTATGATTTTCGACCCTCCGAACCACATCTGAATAATTTATTGGGATTTACCGCACTCACAGTGCTATACTATTCTTATAAATAAAAATAAGAAATCGAAAAATTTACAAGCGTCAACCGGGAATCGAACCCAGGCCGCATGAGGTACCGGCCCACTGCTCTACTACTGAGCTATCGGCGCACCGGTTGGCCTTCGTCAATTTCTTGATCTCTTGATGCACGTCGTTTTCTTTCATCTGAATAATGTCCAGTATTTACATTTTATTGTTTGAACAGGTAGATCTTCTGCCCACTAAAGGTACTTCATTATTTGCCTGTCTTGTGTGACACCGAGTAGTCCAACGACCCAAAAAACTGGTGCCCATTGTACAAATCGTACCTTTGAAAAGTTAGAAGACTTGGCCGAAATTATTTTAAGTTCGTCAAAACTCGTAGCCACTAAGCTACAGCGTAGCACGCGTAGCAAACGTGCTTTTGATGAAAACAGAATAAAGATTTTTTAGATTATGTAGCTGTCGTATACTAATAAATACGTACATATCTAAATGGTTTTGTCAAAAAACAAACCCATAGACTTTTACACGATATCAGCAATCCGCGCACTTTTTAATTACAGTACGCCATGTCCCATACCCTGCCAAAATCAAAACACACCCGTCCCAAACAGAAATCCAGCCAAAAACGTACCTTTTTATCGCAGCCGTGTTATCACACACGTCCGGAAACACGAATCCAGCTCATGTTAATATTTGAGCTATTTTTATTTGAAATTTCCATTTACACGGAGTGAACCAGTGGGGGCCCCGGGAGGCCCTTGCCCCCCTCCCAGGGACCCCCCTAATACATATTCATAGAATGCACCCTCGCACTTTCCCTGCACCGTTTGGACGGTATGAGTGATCTGTGATCTGAATCCGAGACTGTTTTTCGTTTTGTTATCCGGATATTTTAGTTTGCTTTGAAGTTTTTTGGCGTTTTATTCACTGTCTGGTACTAGTGATTAGGTATGAATGATAGCGCCTAAAGTTTACTTTTAAATCTCTGGTTCATCGTGTCGTTTGTCAACTTAGTGACCCAAAAACTATGAATGAGACTGGTTATATAAAATTTTAAGAAACAAGCTGACGATCTGTTGCTCTAGTGATATACGAACCCTTAAACAGGGTTATTTTTTTAGTAAGTAAACAAACTTTGTAGGCTGTTCCTAATTATACTTAATTCTGAACAACTTACTATCAAGCCACCTGCGAAATCGCAAAAAGAATTAGGTCTTCCATAGAAAAATTTCATACTTACTCGGCAAAAAGTATGTTTTTTTTATATTATTCAGTATCTTGACTAAAAAATAACCCGGTATTTGTCAGACGTGGCGATGGTGGCCTTTACTTTACGGCATCTAGCGCTTTGCCTACTCCGTAAGGGATACAGGCGTGATATGTGTGTATTCATTTTGTATTGTACTTAATATTATATGTGATAATTACTTACTATAGGTACCTAATTTGATGAAATTACTAGTCTAAATATCTGGTGTTAATCTCCCATTAATACCCTTTTAGCATTAATTTGTGAAACCATTAACAATACATACGAACCGGTTAATTAACATTGATGTAAATATTATAACAACTTGCTAATATATTCAAAACTACGCGATAACCTGCGATAAAATAATTTCTTCTGGTAACAAGTTTCGTTACAGCAACTAATTATTATTACATTTGACAACTATATTCGTAAGTGTAAATTTATTCAACATATTATTAGGGTCTTTGCAGACGAGGCGGATGTCATACGGCACGGTGCCGGGCCGTGTCGGGCAATCTTGACCGCGAAGTCTATTGGCCAGTTTAGTTGAATAAAGTTCAGCATCAACGGCATTTGGTAAGAAGTACATAAAGTTAAAATTAAAGTACAAAGTACACAGTAACGCACCGTTATAAAACGATCACTCTATAATCTTTGAAAGTGACAACCGAAGTGGAACAGAAGTAACGCGTTTGCTCGCTACGCAAAGGATTCGCGTTGATTTTAAATTTAAAAAATTTGATCTATCAAAACTGAGCCTGAGTTTCTGTGCGTGTTTCTTTGTAGATATGTATACCACGCTAAAGCAGGCTTTAAAAGAAACTATGCTTTCCTCTGTAAATAAAGTAGCCAGGTATATTCAACTTCAAAAGAGTTGAGTCGGCGAAAAACCGTACCGTGTGTACAGGCGCTTATTTTTACTTATGCATGATTTCGTGGCCTTAACCCGCGAACAAGCCCTATTTCGACGATTACTTGTAAGAAACTTGGTTTGGAATGTAAGGTTTCTCGAAAACTTGGAAAATGGGGTCGTGAACATTTCAGAATGTTTTCGTGAGGCATTTTTGTGACTGCTACAAAGCTACTTCACTGCAACTTCAAAATGTGCTTAGATATTTAATGTAAGGACAAGTTAAAATCATGATTTTTCTTCAAAATGACGTAAGTGCGGTGAACTTTTACAGTCTCTATCCAAAAACATGACGTCAAAGTGTCGTCAGAGTGGAAAATGGCAGAAAGTTACGTCGTGTGAAATGCATTATGATAGTATCATAGTATCGCTGAAAGTTTTCATAGGGACTTCCATCTTCTCTTCTTTTATTGTGGGACACTGAGTCGTTTAACTACCCAATGAAACCCTTGTGTCTGAACTTTTCAACCGTCTACCACACGGTTTAAAACGACCGCCATCTAAGTAATCAGTGACAGCAACCGGGAACTAAGTGCCGTATCAAACACGGAACCATCTTTCTTCCGAACAGGTTAGTGGTTCAGCCTGCAATGTCCTAATCAAACTTGAAACTAATTTTGTAAGTCATATATCAACTTTGTGAGTGACTGACGGAGAATCAAACCTGAGACCTTCTGCGATAAGAATCCCATAAGTGAAGCTGTATCTATGTACCAACGCAAATGTTAAGATATATCTAGAGACTCCAAGTGTGTAGAAAAAAACTATCACAAAGAAGTCTCCAAGAGCACTTTTCTGGGAGTGCATCTGGCAGGAGATAGTGCACTTTTCGAATTTGCGCTGGTCATAAAACGCACGCGCAAAAAACGCGCGCTGGAACTGATGCGTTCGATGCGCTTGTCCACAGCAGTGATACTTGTTTTACGCATAGAACAATACAATGTACTGATATAGTCACGCCTTTACCCATTGCGGGGTAGGTAAAGCGTTTACGGCCGTAAAGATGATTTTAAGACTAAATTATAAAACAACACAGATTTTTTTAAATTAGAAATTGGCACGTCACTGCCTTGGAATTTGATAATACATATAAAGAAAACGTTTATAAATAGAATCTCATATAAGATATTCACTTAGTAGTCCACACCACTGGAGTAGAATATTAATTTGAATATCTCGTCATAGCTCTTAATTTAGATGCGAAATATCCTTTCGAATTGACAAATAGCACCCTAGTACCTAGTTAGCGGCTTTAGGAAAACACCCTTAAAGTGACACAGTTGCACCTAAGGAAAACATGTGAAAATGTGCCTTGAAAATACATTAGTAGGGTCTAAAATGGTAACGGAGGTGTTAAAAAAGCCTGGTGTGAAAAGGGAGCGTGGTAAACCACAAATCGAGATTTACGAAAAATGAAACCGACTTCACAGTAAAAAAAATAATGCTTATGCTTGTTATCTCTAAAACTATTGAACCAATTTCAGATATCTAGTTAAAAAAATATTACAAAAATAAAAATATAATTACAGGTATCAAACTTAAATCGACTTATTTGACTTAAATAGAGCGGTTGGTACCGACAGAATAGTCAAAACTTGAGATTGGGCCTTGGTCCTTTGTCCGTGGGAGGCTTACGTCCAGCAGTGGACTGCTAAAGGAAGATGAAATGTGTTAATTAGATTTTGAAATAAGTGCTAGAATAAACATACAAACTTTAGTATGTGCACTAGCTCTGACACCTTTTAAGACCAAAATATTAAAATAGCTTCGAATTCTAAAAACGGCTCATACAATATTGTCAAGTTCATAACCCCTCTTTATAATCGGTTATAAAACCCTGTAGTGTGGATTGTGGCAAACCAAAATGAAGCTTGTTTTGAGCTGAAGGCGTCAGCTTGTATGATAGGATTTGTGTATGGAAGTATGAACTAATCCCGTCAGATAACTCAATAACTGAGTAATGAGAGGACGGCCTTTGATGGTGTTTCCTCCCGTTCCCCGCGTTCCCCGCACTCCCTTCACCTCTGTAAGGGGAGGTGATGAAATCCTAATTGTAGATAAAAAGATAACTTTGACAAGGGTTGATATTGATCATTTTTGTGCAATTCTCGCCCTCTGTGATTGAGTTGTGGGCGCGACAGCCCTTTTTTAATGTTTTATTAATCCGTCCATCCTATTCTAAAATGTGTCTAAGAGAAATGTGACCTCTATGCGGTATCCTATATGTTTAAATGAGACAATTGGACCTACTAAAACTTGGTTTTAGAAAATAACTTGACTCGTCGTTGAGAAAAAACAGACTTGCATTTGAATGTTCAACGGTAGATACCTGTGGTAGAGATGAAATAAATAAAATAAATAAAAATATTACTATAAAAATACTTGCCCTGAATCCAAACTTACTTACTTACTTACTAATATGGCAATAAAACAAAAAAAGAAGAAAATGACTAAAACATTGAATAATGTTTTATTAATACGACCCTACTGCCCACATGCTAACGGACGCTTATCGGCGTGAACATCTATATAACATCGCACCTAGCAATCTGTCGTATCTGTGACCCGAGGGACCACCGAACAAATTCCAAAATTAAAACTCCCTAGATGATTATCCCATTCAGAATTCACGCTAACACTATGGGGAAGCTGTCAGTTTGGAAGGTATTTTGTTTAGCCATTTTGATGGTCTGAAAAGATGGCGTCTGTTTTCATTTTCTTCCAAAACATTTAAAAAAAATCTTAGCAGATTGTCCATCACTAGGAAGATGATCCAATGGAAGGTTTTTAGCCATATTTTGACGGTCTGAAAAGATGGTGTCAATTTTTAAACTTTTAAAATGTGATAAATAAGACAATAGCCATATTTAGATAGACATTTATGCCTACTCGTATAACATGGTGCAGTAATGACTTTTAAATTCTACGACAAACCTTTTGAGGACAATAATAATACAATACTAGAATCCGAATTTTATACTATGAGATACGTATCAACTTGCACGATACTTAAATAATATGAATACCCCATCTGTAATTTCGCGGCTTTTAAAACACGTCGTCATAATCAGTTTACAATAAAAATAGCACCCCACAAACCGAATTAATTCCTAGCTCATCAAAAACTCGAGAGCAAACAACCATTCCCCTCTTCAACTCAAATATGTATGCAAATACACTGAGCACGGATACCTGTATGGGTTGTATGGTGTTTGTAGTGCTAGAGATTGCTACGCCAAAAGTCATATGCTTGAACACTTTTATAAAACACTAGTCATAAAGTAAAACAGCTGTACGTGACAAACAAGAAGGCATTATTTTATTTTCCGCTGATAAAATATAGAGCGCAGAACTGTAGC
This sequence comes from Keiferia lycopersicella, assembly GCA_029255805.1. Lineage (NCBI taxonomy): Eukaryota > Metazoa > Arthropoda > Insecta > Lepidoptera > Gelechiidae > Keiferia > Keiferia lycopersicella. Next base: position 785,903 of record JARACZ010000026.1, read on the forward strand.
ATGCAGTTTGACATAAATACAACACAACTGGCATATAATTCTTCAGCAGATGCCTCTGGATTATGAAACATATGTTTCTAAAACAGATTGATTGCAAAACTAATTCAAAACTAATTCAGCTTTATTCTCGGCCCCGTAATGACCGTTGAAGACACCAGCACCTCCTTTTGAGATATACGAAATTTTTTGAAACTTAACTTGCATAAATAAGCAAAACATGCACGAACGTATCAAACTGAGTATGTCATACAAAAAAAAAAAACATTTTTAAGGAAAGATGCAGCAAAATTCTAATCTTTGTATACAATCGTACACCTGCTTTTGTAGCCAGCTCTCCGTCTATATTGTATGGTGCTTATGACGTCCTGGTGGTTCACGGTTGAACGGTTGACTTGGCTCTGACGAATGACGACCCTTGGTGACGCAAGGGTTGCGGGGCGCGATGGGCACGTCAGAGAATATTATTTACATGATTATTTACGTCATGTAGATCTCAGAAAATTGTCTTTATAGAAGGCTGGTGAATTCTTTAAGAACGCCTACTAGGTACTACAGCTAAAAGAGTCCACTGCTGGACATGGGGTGATGTTGCCAGAGTAACCACGTTTGGCAGACAAACTTAGCGCAGTGCAAGATGTTGTAAGTATTCACAGGGAACCAAAGAATTTATCCCTTGAAGTATGGCCGTTCGAATAGGCCATTCGAGTATGTCAAACCTATACTAAAATACATGTCAACAAAGAAAAATAGACCTTATTTCATAGCGTTAACATGATCTTGACAGCCTTCTCATATAGCCTATTCGAACGGCCATACGACCTACAGTTAGGAATGGATGATGCTATTCTAAGCAGGCATCACACAGCAAACTATGCACATTATTGATACCTATCTAGGCTTTTCACGAAACCACTCAAAAACTATTATTACACTTTTCTTCCCTTTCGACGATAGACTATCATCGTCACTGGCAGGTATATATCGATATTTACCGACCGTTATTTACCCGCCACGTTCTCAATTTGAAATTTGAACGACCAATAGGAGTGGTTAGGTAGGGGCGGGCTCGTGCTAATTGTGTTTTTGATAGGGTTGTGAATTACTGAATATTGCTTATGAACTGTGAATTGGAGGGTCGTTAGTATTCTTTGATTAGTAGGTACAGCTTTAGTCATGGGAGTGCTAAACGATTTACGGCTGTATCTAACGAGTCACGTACATATATTGACTGTCCTTACGGTAAAGGAAAAATATCGTGACCAAACCCATTCAAATATTTTTTTATTCAGACGATATTTTAATGTGATTTATTTAACCTAGGGTTCGAGCCAGGCTAGTTTTCGGGTTGCAGATGTCAGATGGCAGTAGCTCTGTGTAAAAACTTGGTTTCACGTTAAATTTCCTAGGTGTAGCCGACCCCGCCATAGAAACAGAATAAACTAAGGAGAATGATTCAAAATTTTAGTGAACGTTTTTGTGATTTCCAGTAATGCAATAATTATTATAATTATATTCAATGCTTCAGGGTCAATTTATCTTCTATCGTGTGGGACGTTGCAGATTTAGCCGCCTTACTACAGAGAACGATGGTCCCGTGCTTAGAAGTCTGCCCGATTAAGTAGACGTCGTCGATATATTTCACATATGGTTGCTTAAAGTTAGCGAGCAGGCGCTGAAAAACTTTTCTAGATGTTCCACATACAAAAAAGCCCAAGAGCAAAAATATACTCCTAAAATAAAGTCTCGGCAGTAAGACGACGTGTGAAGTAGACGAATCTAAGATTTTGCATACCAAACAAAATGTTTAGGCAGCCAGCGCCCCCTCTCGCCCTTTACGAATAAATTGCTGCCAGCCCTAGGGACCTTGGCACTGAAAGTGTTACAGAGAAATTTAAATAGGTAGGTATTGGAATAAATATTTTTGGTGTGTGATGCTGGGTAAGAATAGCATCACCCCGTTTCTTTCCTGTGGAAGAGGCGACGAATTCGAGGGTTTAATGTGTATTGCAATTTTAGGCGACATAATGACAACCTGTTACTATATAGATACACGTCAATAGTTGAAACGGACCTCAAAGATTCGTCAGACGTGGCTATAACATATTTTCACGGTCGCTCGCACTCTGACTACTCCGCAAGGGATAAAAGTGTAATGTGTATGGTCTTTTAGCGTAAAACGTATTGTAGATAAAAAGAAAAACACATTTTTTTTCATAAGTGAAGTTAAAAATGACCCGGCAAAAGTTTATACTAGTCGACGACTTTAAAACATCTTAAATCTTTCTTTAAGAACTTAATTACAGAGAGTATACTAAACTTTGAGATCTGTTGGAAGTCGTACAATAAGTGAAATAACTTTGAGTTTGCAATAATGAACTAGTCTTATTAAAAAAACTGTTTTATAATTTGTTGTAAGGATGCCAGTTTATAATAGCATCACCCCATTGCCACACATGGGTGTTACAAAGCCGACTTAGTGATGAGTCCAGGGAATTGGAGACCGCATTCCCTGTAAATATCTACAAAACGTTGCATTGCGCTCGCCAATCGTCCTGCCAAACGTGGTGAAGACAATACTCTTCAATTGGGGGAGGCACATGTCCAGAAGCGAACTGTTGTGGCTATAGTATAGATACCTACATTACCTACGTAAAATCTAATTATGTGAGTACCTACATCGTTATTTGTATAATAATAAGCAGTAAGTAACATACATACATATCTATATCACGCCTTTATCCCTTGTGGGCTAGGCAGAGCGTTAACGGCCGTAAGAATACGGTCACTATCGCCACGTCTATCATTTATGAGAATTGTTTTCTAAGGTTGTCTCAGAAAACATGTACTATATCACTATAGTGACAGGTTGTCAGCATGTCGCCTAAAAATTGCAATACACCAATACCCGCCCGCCATATACGACACCCGCGGGAAGGAGTAGGGTTGATGCTATTCTAAGCCGGCATCACACGGCATAAGTAACAACCATTTTATTTAACTCTGACACTAGTGTTTACTGGGTTGTTGGACGACTAGGTCTCTCACACGAAAAGAAGAAGATTTCCTGTTCAAAAAACAAATACACAACAAAAAACTTTAACTAAAAATGCACTAAGGTGGCCTGATCCTTAAAAGCGATCTCTACTACACAATCTTTGAGTGAAGCAGTTTTATGTTTCAGTTTAAATTATAACTACCATTTCTCCTATTTTCCAAAACCCTGTTGAATTTCGAGACCAAAGACAAATGTCTCGCAAACTAGCGCACTGTTGGCGAAACGCAACGCAATTTGTAACTCTGGATTACATTTGAACACTCTGTCTACCCCACTGTAACCCGACACTGCAAGTCTCTTGGTAATTAACCAGCGATTTCATTTCTTGATGCATTTTTGAAAGCCTCCGACGGCTTTTTAATGGCTATTTTATGGTGACAGATCGCTTATTATGTTTTTATGGTGCACAGTGACAGATGGGTTGTAGTTTGACACCAGATTTGACAGATGAAGGGGAGGATTCAGGGGTGAGGAGGGGGCGGCAGAAGTATTACGCGGTAGCGTTGATCGAAATATTTGTGGGTTTGTGTTTTGTTACAACTTTGTATGCTGTACTCAGCGGCTACATTAGTTCCAGAGTTAGGTGAATCCCACATCAAACGCACGATGCCGCGTATTTGTAGCGCATCCGTCTTAAACATGCAAAAACAAATCTACATACCTACTAAAGTGGTTCCTACACTGAACACTAAAAAAACAAAACTAGTGGAGGTGTACTAAGCAGTTTGCAGAAACAAGACTGTGTAAAACGTACCTAAGTTTCGTTTTGCGTAGTTCAAATTTTATTTAAAGCAGATAAAATCAATTTACTTTTTTGGATTTTTATGCTAACTAGTCCATACTGTATGAACGAATAAAGTTAATTTAATGACGATAAGAAAACATATTTCTGCCTAAGTTATTCTTCAACTAAGAAAGTTATTCTTCAACTAATGCCTTTTCGACAATTTCTTACAATATTTTTCTGCTCCCTCATTATATCCCCAGGAAATATCGCGACGTCAGCTGATATCGCATTGAGTAACTAACAGAATTAATCCTAACGTCCACATATCAATAATCCTCCCCGGGGAGAAGGGAAAATTAAAACAGATGATCTGCTGGAACCGTCGTCGGCCATAATTAAAAAGATAAGGAAAATATTCCTATGAAGCTATGAAAAACGGGGAATTATTAAGTGCACGTCAAAAATTTGTATTGTCACCAAAATTCGCCTTGGCGTGACGTGTGCAGTAGCAGCAAACAATGATTCTTGAAGTTTTATAAAAACTTATCTATGGGTCTATTACGCTTGACTTTACCTAAGATTAGGTTAAGTTAAAATTGTAACCACAAGGCACATTCCAGGTGAGCAAAAGAACAATATTTTGAATTAACTGTTCTGATGCGCGGTCAATAGTTCTGAACCCGCTATACTTGTTGCAGGCGGTTAACAAATTCTGACACCAGGGTTTCATTGAATTGTTGAACGACTGGATGTTCCACACGAAACGAGAGAAGAGATTAGTAGTTTTGATCGAAAAAAAGTGCATATCATAGTCATCGTCCTTGCCTTATCACGTTCTCTGTCGGGGTCGGCCACCTAAGTTAGGGGACTTAACGTGGAACCAAGTTTTTACACAGAGCGACTGGCGAAAAAAAGTGTATATAATAATGAATTTTTTGATATGCACTTAAAAACAACCCTGAAGAAACCCCTTTTAACCCTGCGTCGGCCCGGCCGCGCGGGGGCGCTTATGGGAATGCGGCCCCAGAGACCGCGCGCTCCCGATTACCTACTCGCTGATTAAGTAAACTAAGATAACACTGCCAATATAGAACGTCAAAAGTCAACAAGGGTGGAATGAAACGTTAAGTTGATTCGGTATTTGGGCGTATTCTCAAGGGTTGTACTATTGTTATCTTAGATAGTTACAGTGTCTGATTGGATTGCTCTCGAGACGAGTGCCCGCTTGTTTGACGTTTGAGCTCAACGGGTTGAGGAAGTTTTGTGCTGAGCCATGTTGGATTTATGATAGTGGCAATATTTGGCAATTTCAAGAAGAGCTATGAACTTGTAAAACGAAGTGAAGCTTTTGACTCGCTCTAAACCGCTTATGCATTAAATATATTTCTACCAGTTCAACTTCAATTTGGCCTGAATATTGAAGGCTGACTTAGAGGTGTCAAAGGGACTTGAGGCGTCAAAGGGACTTGAGGCTGACAACCTGTCACTACATTGATACACGGCTCCTTTAAAAGGACGCTCAATATCTATCAGATGTGGCGATAGCCACCGTGTTTTTACGGCCGTTGACACTCTGCCTACCCCGCAAGGGAACTTCAAATTGGTATGGACCTGGTCTACCTATTCTAATATCAAAGGGAATAACTATTTATTTCTTTTTGCTAAGTGAGAGCAAGGATTTTGCCAAAACACCATCAATTGGATACCTCAAGATTTGCCCAGATAGCTTGTTTACTTTTAAAGAAAGCCAACGTTTAGCTAAAGAAGCAAAATTTGCACAAAAGCCCAACAATACAAGGCACCATCAAAACACAACAAAAATTTCCCTCTCCCGCATACGACGCTGCACGTGGTGCCGACGCACCGACCTGCTTAGTATTCCGCTCGAGTCCGGCCCTGTATTGATTGCAGCGCCCCCCTTCCACCGCCCCCGTCGGCAGTTCCAAAACAATCCACAGAAGTAATGATTTTTCTGCTCTAAACTTCTTCCGGCCCATGATATTGAGGGTTTTGCGTAATTCGGTTTTGAAGACGGTTTGTTTTGAGCCGCGTGATGTTGGCTTAGAATAGCATCACCTTTTCATTCCCGCGGGTGTCGTAAGAAGCGACTAAGGGACTCGAAGGTTTCATGTGTATTACAACTTTAGGCGACAGGCTGACAACCTCTCACTACAGTGATATAAAAATCATCTGAAAGGACCCTCAATGTTTGTCAGATGTGGCGATTGCATCCGTATTTTTACAGTCGTTAACGCTTTGCCTAACCTACGAGGGATAACGGCGTAATATGTACGTGTATGTATCTTTGTTGTTTTGTTGTGTGTTGTTTTAAGCGGTGATGGCTCGTTTACTTGAAAAAAGTCATAAATTAACCATTAAATTGGAAGAGAACAAATCTTTTGGTTACTTTTTGATACACACGTTTGCAACTTAAATACTTTAAGCTCTCTAAAAATATTTATTAAATTAAATTAAATTAAAATACGTTTGTTTCAGGCACAAGTCCAATATAAATAGTCACAGCGCAACATGTCAAACAATTATACATTACATAAAAAATATTAAATTAGTCCGCAATAAATACCCATACCTACGTATATAGTAGGTATTATTATTATTTACCAAACATACGAATCATATTTAAATCATTTAAATAACACGTTTTACACAATGATTCGACAATACAGTTTTCTGAATTTGACAGTCTTTTATGAAAAGATAATTTCAGTCTATTTAGTAGTGCATATACGTCAACCACGCCATTCTCAGCGAACATGCCAGTCGCACTACACCGCCACGGCAGTCCCAGTATTGCCCTTAGGGCGTTGTTGTACTGAATACGAAGAGTGTTAAAAACACCCTTCGTGTAATTGTACCATAATTGGCTGGTATAGAACGACTGACAGTAAGCCGTGAACAACGTGATCTTCGCATGTTTAGAGCAGTGTGCAAACCGCCTTGCTAGCATGTTAGCGCGCATCGCGAGTGCACGCCTATGTCTTTCTAAGTCTTCGTCATCCTTTAATGAGTTGGTAATAATATGACCTAAATATTCAAATTTATTTACTATATTCAAAGGACTACCGCACAGCGATATCACGGGTAAAGAACTTGGGCCATGCCCTGCTTTAAATATCATTACTTCTGTTTTCGTTACATTGTATGTAAGGCCGTGTGCACTCGCATACCTTTCACAAATTTTAATAAGTTGACGGAGGCCGTCTGCTGAAGGAGCCAGCAGCACCATGTCATCCGCATAGCTCAGGTTGTTGGCACAGACGCCTCCAACCTGGCAGCGACTTTATCTTTGGTTCATATACTTTCTTTTTCTTGGACTTGGTGGATGTAAATGTGTACTAAAATGTCTTTTACAGACGACATCGTGTCTGTTTACACGCTATGATCAATATCAAACAATTTCACGGCTACTATAAAGCACCATTTCAGCTACTGCATCAGATAGTTAAACAACCCTTCGCAGCCCAAGGGTTAAGTTATCAGATGGACAAACGTCTTGAGATATTCGTAAGTTGCGATCGCAGGCAGCATCTCAAATTACCCCTTTAAGGGTCTACATATTCTGGTTTGTTATACAGTTACGGAGAAAATCCATTATAAGTTGATCCTTTAAATCAATAGGTAAGTTGATGAGCTGCTGGTCGTTTTGCAGATAATGAATAAGTAGCTGTACAATTTGTATAGTTCTTCTATTTTTGAGAAGGAGATTGGCTCGATAAACTGTGATTTGAAAATGTTGGCTTCTGCACTGCGTATTTAGTTACTAACCATGTCAGAACACCACGAAAGCTCTGCTGCACTATCATTCGCATAATTCAAGTGCATGTGTCCCTATTGTGTCCCTACATCTTGCAAAACTGCCCGTAAAAAATCTGACAATAGTGTTCATTGGGTCGTTGGACGACACAGTGCCCCACACGAAAAGAGAAACAGAGATAAAGACCCTTCGCAGCCTCAGGGTTGAGTTATCAGATGGACAAGCGTCTTGAGATATTCGTAAGTAACGCTACGATAGCGGTAATGTAGTGCAGACTATGAAGGATTGAATAGTGCAATGTGAAGGGTGAAATACTTTCAGTCTGAGGATTTTTCTCGTACGGATAAGGATCGACTTGATGAACTCTAACCTAACCTAACCTACAACCGCTCGGAATGAAGGTTTCAAGTGGTCGGTCATGATTCTCAGATCTGAGGGAAGAGAAAGAAGAAGATGTCTGCTGAGCTAGCCAAGGGTAGGGTACCTATAACATACTATACAGTCTTTCGAGATTTGCGGGAACGTTCTTTATACAGTAGGTAGTTTATCAAATCTATCAAAAGTTATTATGTGATTTCAGCACTTTTTGTATCACAGTTTATTTTTGTGCATCACTGTGAAGATAAATTGCTAGCTCTATACAATACTCTAGACTTTTAGAGGGGCTCTATAATTTATAAACCTTATCCCCGTTTTTTCCTTTAGAATACAGATTTGATTCAGAATTATAGAGCTACTGGCAAATTCAAAGTCAAAATATCATTTATTTTGCTATGCTATAATAGCTATAAAGCAAATCATGACCAAAACAATACTGGTTACCCTTGTCTATCGTATCAATATCTGGCTTGTTATACCCTATTTTTTGGTTCTAGCAGTATACCCCAAATAGGGATGTAATTTATATCGATATATCGACAGCAAAAAATACGATAATTAGTAATTTTTGGGAGTCAAACATATCGATATGTCGAAATCAAATAGTTTCAATATATCTAATCAAATGGCCTATCAAATCCACTGAAGTGGAATACTAGTGTTAGGTACGTAACCCGCAACATTATTTTGTTAATGACTTTACCGAAAGGATTAATATTTAAGCTTAAAAAGGTACTTTTGGTCAGTGTGGTGTGTAAAGTGTATTGTCACAGAATCTTGAGAAATTAGTCATGATAATTATAATTTATTTAATTTTTAACATTGATAATACATTAGAATTTCAGATTGATATATTGACATTTCGATATCGACATATACATACATATCGATAGCTGTGTGATGCCGGCCTAGAATAGCATCACCCCATATTTTTCCCGTGGGTGTCGTAAGAGGCGACTAAGGGATTTGAGGCCTGATGTGTATTGCAATATTTTAGGCGACAGGCTGACAACCTGTCAATGTAGTATTACACAGTCTTCTGAAATTACCCTCAAACTTTTGTCAGACGTGGCGTAAGTGACCGTCTACGCTCTGCCCACCCCGCAAGGGATACAGGCGTGATTTGTGTATGTTTGTATGTATTTATGTCGATATCGACTACACTCGATATACTGACAAACGTGTATACATTTCGCATCCCTAACCTAGCCAAAACCCTGGCACATGCGCACGCGGCGGTGGGCGTCGCCGCCATATTTGTTATTTCTGTCACCAGCGCCTTTGTCCGCTAATCCGGCTGTATTTAGATGAAATTGGGGATAACGGACACTAATCTCGCGTTTCGTTCGTTGTGGTGACGTCACGCATTGATTTATTCAAAGAATAATGGGTTGGTGTTGTTCGTACTGGCTGGTTGTTTTACTTTTTTAGAAAAATAAAGAACATATTGGCTGAACTTATGCCTAAAGTCCACTGCTGGGCATGGACCTCCCAATTGGAGGGTATTGCATAAACTCGCCACGCTTGACACACAGATTGGCAAGCGTAGATGCCTATTTTCTCGATAATTATCAAGCTTTTTACGACATGGGCATATAGAATTGCGGTAATGATATTGTAGCCGGCATCATACGGAATGGCTAATAGTACCTAAAAAGTATACCTACTAAGTATGTAGATAGAGGTTTTTAGTGTCGTGCCGGGTGATGTCGGCTTAGAATAGCATCACCCACCCCATTACTTTTGCGCGTGTGTCGCTGTAAGGGAAGCGAGAGTTTCTTTATGTATTGCAATTTAGGACAGGCTAACAACCTGTCACTATACCTAGTGATACATACCCGAATATCTGAAATATTTATGGCAAAAATTTAGCGATAGCTATCGTGTTTTTACAGCCATTATCGCTCTGCCTACCCTGCAAAGGAAGGCGCGATAGTATATATGTATGTAGGCATTCTACAATTTTTCTGTTCAATTAATATACTTTTAAACTATGTAATCAGAGATGTAACTTATTCATAACCTCACACTTTACTCTATATACAGGTTGTAATAGCACAAAATTAGCAAGACATAAATATGTATCGAATACTATCGCTACTAGATATCGCAAATCTTATACGCGATAAAAAGCCAATTATCAACCTATTTCCACTAGAACATTATAATTATGTTGATATAGATTTACGTCGATATTTGGTGCTGATTTAGAATTTAGCATCACCCCATTTCTACCGGCGGGTGTCGTATAAGGCAGCGGGATGAATCCATGGAACGGGCAGCAGCGGCTCTTGTGAATATATATCCCATATCTTGCTCTGCGCTCGCCAATCCGCCTGCCAAGCATGGTAAGTATGGAAGAAGCTCAAGTCCAGCAGTGGACTATTGTAACTGTCGAAGTAAAAGAAGAAGATTTTCATATTTATTTCTCACTGACGAAATAAAATGATGATGTGCGATTGAATTTACACTAGTAGGTGGACCGAGCTTGCTCAAATTTTAATTTATTACGCCTCAATAGATGGCGTTGTTAGTTAAAAAAATATATGTCATGGCGGTCAAACTGTAATAAAAAAAATTTTTTTTATAGCTTGTCAATGACTATTTAAGGCATCACTGAATAGTGAATCTCTTTCTGGCGAAGTCATGAAAAAATGACTACTAAATTTGAAAATAATCATGGAATTTCAATGTAATATTTTGTTTTTTTCATTTGAATGAAAAACACAGTTGAATCTAATAACAAAGCGACTTTAAGTCCCATTTATTTGCTATCATTGCTGCACGTGTATTTATTGACAAAGGTTCATTCAGACCGGGCGGCGCAGAAAACAAAAATAAATGTCAGCGCACACCTACCCGCTCCCTTCTCACTCCTAATCTCGTAACAAAGCGGCGCGGGACATTTTGGCGCGAAAATAATGAAGGACACGTGTCTGCCTGGGACCAGACTCCGGGATCGAAGAACAGTAGGGATATGAAGGTTTTCCATTTGTATAGATTGGCTTCTGGAGACTACTGAATACTGGTATATATATATATTTTGAAAATTTGTATGTTGGTGACAGTGCCGAAGGTCAAATCTGTAACAATGTTGTAGCGTCCTGAACCAAAAATACAGCACCTGGTTGACCAAGCACTGCTCGGCTATTTATATTAGAAAAAAAAACCGTATGTAAAACGATCCATCGCCCCCAATTTTGGATCCGTTTCCGACAATAGTCACAGGGAACATTTCTTTCAAAAATAAATTTATTGTAAACATACTAAAAAAGGACTATGTACCTACAGGAGTAACTAAAAAACGGTCAGTTCTGTATCGCAGTTAAAAGTTATTAAATCATGGGTGAAATTAATTAATATAATTATTAAATTACGACATACACCAATCTTAATAATTACCAATAAAATTGCGCATAACGCTATTAATATCCAACAAACTGGACCTCTATTTCCCATCCATGCCACTGTTTTGACGCCATAGACTCCATAGAGGTCACGTGCCGATCCCATAGCCGATACGGGAACAAAACGCCAGGGTAAAACATTGCCGGATGAATTAAGGAGATATGGGGTAGTTGGTTGGTGGATGGTGGGAATCGGTTGGAAGGCGTGGTGGGTTAATCGTATGGGGCGAGTATTGTGTGAGCTATAAACGCAAACATTTGGATTATTTTGGATCATACGAGTACTAAGAGAGTAAAACCCTAGATGTGACGTAACCTTAAACATGAGTATGTGTTATTACAAAAAAAGTTAGACATGATTTGAGACGTTTGACGTCGTAAAACTATATGGTCATTTAACGTTGTCTAAATGCGCGAAGAACGTAGACCTCTGATTTTTCATCCAAGTGATATGACAGCATTTCATGCAATTTGTTTCAGCTGTCAACCTGGTATTTTTTTCAGGGTTATAGATCATATCCACTATGGTAAAGTATCTCAATAAATCATGTTTCAGAGATTGATAATCAAATGTCTTATATTATTATGTTTTAGGATTTTTTAAAATGTTATATAATTCAATTTTTAATGTTAGCAAATAACTTACGAAGTATCTGTCTACTTGTAAAACGAGCAAGTGTATTTATTGACGGCCACTAAAAACAAGACGTTAACAATTCATAAAACTTACACCGCAAAGCAAATGATCGCAAAAACTACGTTGATACATATTTTATACAACTGCCAACCCATAAATTTCAAGACGAATTGCAGGTAGAACTATAAAACATAACGGCCATGTAAGCAAAGAAAATAATAACTTCATTATTTCAAAATTATCGTCAAGAAAAATCACGGGTTAGTACGCAACAAGCGTCAACCATTACTAAATGAATAATTCAAAATGAAATAACTCAATAAATTCCTGCTTATTGCCCAACAGCTCGACTTTTATACGACCGGAACATTATAATTTTATTCACCTACAACCGAACCTAATTATGTATTAAACAGTCAACGTCTGACATGATACCGATGAAGTACTAGCAAATTGCAAAGATAAAAAACTTATCAGTACACAATAAGGTGGAGAATCAAACGTAGATGGCACAAAAGGTAAAGACTCTGCAATAACGTCCTACGCCCAAACATGACAATGACACGACGAAAGTATAACTGTTGGCAAAAGAGAACGAAACAAACGCTCATGAACATTCGAACCGAGGGCAATAAAATAATAATTATCGTCGGCGTACTGTGAAAACCTCGTAAGTACAAAAAACCCAAATATTTTTTTATCTACGTTATGGCTAGAAAACCTCGGAACGCGTCGTTTGACATTAGTCCAATTTTAAATACAACACTCCTAGCACGATCTATTGTGTTTTATGAAAACCTCGTGCGGATGACGAGACCGCCATTTTTTTGTGAGAAACTTGTATCCGCATTCGCAAGGTATTCAAATGAAAGATTTGCTTTGGAAAAGCTCGTTTATGCATATAAGCCAGGTTAAAAAGACTACCATCTGTGCGGAGTCGGATGCGGACTCCTTGGGAAACAGTATTTAGGACTTCTTTGACTACAACTGCAAAGTACAAGGCGAACAGTGGGCGCTAAAACACATCCTTGTTTCACCCCACAGGTGACGGGGAAGAAATCAGACTGTTCACCGTCTTTGAGGCGGTTCTGTAAGACTCTGGCAAATACTTTTCCAGGGACTGACAGCAATGAAATACCGCGATAAGAGTTACAGTCAGAACGGTCACCCTTGTTCTTTTACAGGGCACAAATGCGAGACACTTTGAAGTCCTCACCCTCTCCTCCTCACACATTCGAACGAAAATGAAAATTTCCATACCGATGTGTGCAACTCCGTACCACCATATTTAAGTAGTTCACCCGGTATAAGGTCAATACCAACCGCCCGGTTATTATGCTACTGTCTGATGGCAGTAACAACCTCGTCACATGACAGGGGCTCGTCCAACTCCGTGGCTAACGGGAGTTGAGGCCATAAACTGATATTATGCAGATCAGCTGATCGATCTACGTTGAACAAGTTGTGAAAATGCTCAGCCACACGTTTAAGTACATCCTCCTTGCTGGTCAGGAGGTGCATACCGTCTAAAGACCTTAAAGGTACTTTTGTACGGAAGGACGCACCAATCTGCTTACGCACTTCACAGTAAAACTCACCAAGCTGGTCTGTATCGGCGAGCCACTGCACTTGACAAGCCTTGTCCTGCCACGACTTGTCTTTTATTTGTCGAGACAGCCTGCGTAATTCTTGGTCACTCTCTTTGACCACCGCAACACTTCCACCTCTTCGATTATGCTGTCGCAGGAGCTGTCAATGTTTGTCGAATGCTGCTTTAAGAGCCTCGCTATTGTCATCAAACCAGTCTTCACTATGCCGGTCTTTAGAACCCAAAGTAGCAGAAGCGGCTTCTATGAGATGACATGACAAAGCTCCCCAAGCAGCACTGACATCACCTGTTTCAGTTATTGGCGACGGCTTTTCAGTTAAGGCTTCTGCATATTTCACCCTAACCTCGCGATCTTTCAGCCTATCCACGTTTAAACACGGAGGCTTCTTCACTGTGGATCTGCGATGTCGACGGAGGCGGAGTCGTAGCTTAGTGACAATTAGTCGATGGTCAGTCCAACAGTGAGCGCCACGCATGACTTGCGTATTATTCAATAAGCAACTTTAATATTAGTAGAATTCCTGGTTATGTGTTAATGGTTAAGTAAGAAAGGCTGATTGCTTTTGGCGTAATAAGTACCTACTTCCTTAATGTTCTTCTTTGATTTTGATCGTTAGATTTTGATCCTTAAATTACGTAAGAAGTCACATTTCAGACTGATTTGTGATTCGTTTCTCAGTATTATGCTTATTAATAACGTACTCCAAAAAAATACAAGGCATTTTCTATTAACTTTATTTACATCGCCGATGACATTTACATTGTTTTTCTGTATATTGCTGACAGATCATAAAGTAAATCACAATAATTTATGTTCTGACTATAGGTTTAAGAACAATTAAAAAGGCTGATTACTTTGTAGTGAGTAAAGTTTAAATAAAAATGATAATTGTGATTAAAGGCATTGTTCTTTTATTGAAAACCTTGTAAACTTTTGCAAAAAGTACTATGTTTTTCGAGACAACCTCTCAAGTCACATTATGCACTTCTTGGACAGGAATATTTAAAAATAGTAAACACAATCAATGCTTATTGCACACATAAACATAATACAGTCAGGTGTTTAAAAAAGTTTAGTACAAAATTTTTCACCAGGAGGTTTTTTGCTTGTCCTGTAAAATTGTGCTTAAAGTACATACGTGGTTATCACAGTACGCCGACGTTATACACATGTGACTTATTAGCCGTACGGATCATGCGAAAATAAAAACATTAATACAAAGTATACTTTTGACGAGAATGATAAGATCGAAAATGCAAAAGCAGATTATGAAAAGTTAGGTCAGTTTATACAAGATGAAAAGTACGAACAAAATAACAAATAAGTAATAGTAGTAACAATAGAAGTGCGTCGTATCATTTGTTAAACGTCCCTTTTGCCGACGACCACTATTATTTTATGAATGATGCCGGGACGCGGGGGATAAAATAATACAAAATATTTTGCAGTGTAATGAATCTCGGCTTAGGGAACACAATTCTGACAGTTGCGGAAATAACCAAAAAGCTATCAAGATGAAATATTAAACTGCGATTATTATCCGTTTTCATGCGAAGTACTTGTCTATGTTTTTTGTGGAATCTCTTTCAGCAAGATTTTCGGAGACAAGCTATCTTACGTTGACGATAGTGTTGGTGTTACTGTTAGTATGACTCATTTGGAAAAGAAAATTTAAGTAAGAATGTAGAGGAACGATATATAAAAATGTTTTCCCGATAAAATAGCGATAAAGCACAACTAGCGGAGACTCATAAAACAATTGGCGAAATAGCCAAAATAATTTAATAAAGTAGGGCAGCATTGTCACACGCCAACCCCATTCATAAAGATTTTTTATCGCTACTTTTTATTCACACGATCGTTCTACATCGTCCATCACGCGACCCTGAAAATTAACCTTATGTCTGCATAATAAAGTGCCATTTTGTATGTTTTATCATTCGCTTAAAAGGCGTGATTTGTTTCCCTGCTTTATCATTTGAGTAACGACAGTTTAATGTGGAGTATTTAGTCAGAGGCGATACGGAGGTATTGTGCGAGAGAAATGTATCGAAAAGTTTTAATTTTGGTTTATGAGTCGAGGGTAATTTGGCTTTTCATGTAGCGAGTACTGGTGACGTCAACCCTTTGTGTTTGAGAGCAATCGAGGTATTGGAGAAAGTTTGGGAAAAATTAGGGGATCGTTTGTTAGCGATCGTGGCTGAAAAGTTTGGTCGCTGCGAGCGACTGTCAAACTCTACAAAAATCTGAGGCTTAGTGAGAAATAACTGGAACTGGAACTAAGACTGCATTATATTTTTTTAATACTTTTTTAGTAATGGTGGGAATCCGTTTAGTTCTGTCACAGAAATTGTATATATTTGAAAAACTGGTAGATGTTAAATTTAAAATTCCCAAACAAAATATTTACGTTAAAATAAAATAAAAAGGATGTCTGGTAGAAATTATTACAACAGCAATAAGGCCGTCTAAATTGTACCGAATTTCCTTTCATTCTACTTTTCTGTGTTATGTGTTATGTACAAATAAAGCATTTGTATTGTATTGTACGTTTCAAAACTGTATTATGAATAGGTATGCGAAATATGAAAATACTTGTACTTTTCTGCAAATTCATCAGGCATTTTCATTTGATCTCTAGCAGAAAGAATGAGCCGACACTCTATACAGATTAACGTAATACCATAAAGAACTTAATAGTTCCTAGTTCTGTTCTTATTACATTGATAGAGCTGCCAAGGTGTAGGTTAATAAGTAAATATCGATATCATTAACTAATAAATAAATTTAGCAGTATAATTATGTTACTAAAAAGAAGGGTTTTTTCTATTTCGTACTATATTTTATTTTCAGATACCCTATTTAACATTCATAGGATTGAAAAAAAAAATCTTATTTTTGAGTGTAGTGTGCAAATTATGATACTCGTAGGAAACGCTAATACATATCTGAGATACAGAAACATGTGTGATTTTATTTTCTTAACATATGTGTTGTGTGATTTATAAAACTCTTTAATCTCATTTTTTTTTATAATATTTACAAAAAATAAGTCTAAAAAAGGTTACAAAGTCAAACTCGCACGTATTTTTCCTAAACACCATATCGACAGCATTACCTCGCAGCACTATACAGCTCAGCATACCAGCAGGGTGCCTTTGAACATTTATTGTCACCCAGACTCCCCGATGCGTCCTTTGTTACTTAACTTGCCAACGGTACTTGCCTATCACTTTGACGCTTACCCTGGACCTACGCTCCTCAGACCAAACAGGATAGTGGGAAGATGGAGCCTCGCAGAAAGTGAAGGCAAAAAGTACCAGAAAATACGTTGAGACTGACGCAATTATAAAGTTGTGAAACAAAGAAGTAACAGTTGGTTGGCCAAAGTAGCGAACAGGCTAAGTAGAAGCCCCTTAATTATGAATTCTACGTATTGCAATACCAGCAAAAACCTGCGTCGAGAGTGGTTTTCGTACGGCGAATGACGTTTCTACTATGGATCTGACAAACGCATGCTTGCAGCATTATTTTAACACTGCGTTGTGCGCTAAGTGTGAGAGCGGCCATAATATTTTAGGATAGTTTTCATATGGGCTATTGTAAGTACCGGTTTTATGAGTATCTTGACGACATCTGTACCCTATTTTAGGGGCTCCGTCTTCCCAAATGTTTGATCTGCAAATCCCCAGCAATAGGGTAGACCCAGGGTGCGAAATGATATGCCATATTTGCTAATACCTCCACCGGGGTCGACTTATTTGTACCGTTTAGGTTATTATTTTATTCGTCGTGGCCACATATGGCAGAGTATGATAGTTAGTAGGCGGTAGTTAGGGAGAGAAATTTTGGATGGAGTTTGTGAGTTCAGGAATGGAATTAAATACCTTAGTATAAAGACAGTGTTCAAATAGCTAATAAGAGCTGGTTCTCTCATATTAAAATATTTCACAAATATTTTAAGGCAATAAGGTAGTGCTTTCCATTACTTCATACATCTATACGTAAAGTCTAATTACTAGATATGTAACCGAAAATTTTCACTACAACTTCAAACACCCTTGAAAAGTAATAGAGATCGTTCAAATGTGGTTCAGATTGTTTTTGGTGACTTTGTTTCACGGTTTTCACTTTTCAGCATTCATTCACTCACCTTGTCTTTCGCATATTTTTGTACTTTTCCCCTAAGGTGCTTTAATTTCACAATTATGGTCACGTAAGCGTAAGCGGAGTTGCAGAGTGGAAACTTCTTCAAAAATTCTAAATTAATGGCGATCTCATCTGCTCATCTAAAAGCAGCTAGCTACCCTCATCTTAATCAAGCTCTTAACAGCAATAAAACGTAAAAGGGACTCACTTTTTCTAACAATACAAAGTGTTTCAATTGCAATTTGTACAAACTATTGAAGTTCATTCGGCTGGGGAGTAAAGTAGCCGCAGGCTATGATACTAGAAACAAGTGCTTTAAAAATTGGAGTGGTTTTTATATATTACTAATTCCATGGTCTAGCAGTGCGAGCATTTGCTTCAGATCTGGAGGTCCTAGGCTCATTTCTCAGAACACTTACTACACGAAGTTAGTGTGTATAAATTTGTGAATTGTCCCCAGTTTTATTAGGTAACTGCAGGGGAAACTGGCTGATTGTCCGTAAGAAAGATTGTTTCCAGTTTTGGTAGACACGTCAAGTCTTTGGTCGCAGTTGCTGTTGATGATTACTTACTTCCAAATGTTACGTACTTCTTAAAAGCTCTGAAACTAGAAATGCCCGGGTCGTTCGTTGATTGAGTGCCTCACACGACAATACAGGTTTGGCAATTGTATAAACTATTGAAGTTCAGTCGGGCGGGAACTAAAGTAGCCGCGGGCTATGATACTGGCAACTTCACACCGGAAAATCAAGTGCTTTAAAAAATTTAAGAGGTTTTTAAACATTTTATATTTAGAATTCAATTTGTTTTAGTAGTTTGAATCCCTTCTCAGACCGTGAGCGTCGTTTCCGAGACAGCAGGGCATACGATTTGAGCTTTGGAAAATTACCGCAGCTTGATAATGAAATGACTTAGCTTACATACATACATAACCAACATATTATCACGTCTCTTTCCCGGAAGGGTAGGCAGAGACTACATCCTTCCACTTGCTACGATCCTGACACACCTCTTTCGCTTCCTCAACATTCATCAGCCTTTTCATACATGCTCGTCGGTTTAGGGTACTCTTCACCTGACCGTTCTTTAGAACATCCCCGATTTGATCGAGGTACGTTTGTCTAGGTCTTCCCCTTCCAAGGTTTCCATACACACGCGCCTTATACAAGGTGTAACTTTAAATGCGCAAAACCTCAGACACCGCCAATCAGCCCATGAAACTAAACAACTTTCCCCAAGAAACATAGGTCGAAATGTGAGAAAAATATTTCTACCTCCCATAGAAACTGACTTGGTCGGTCAGTAATTTTGTATGGGAGGTCCAAATATTTTTTTCATGTTTCGACCTATGTTCCTTGGGGAGAGTTGTTCAGTTTCATGGCCTGATTCACCCCTTAAAATATTTGCAGCTAATATTTTTACACCCTGTATACTTGTTTAGTTAATTTTCCTTCATTCATCCTCTCAACTGACTTACCATTTTATTGAAAAGTATGTACAGCAAGTGGGAATGTAACCGTACTGAGCATCCCCAGTCCAGTCTCTGTATGACCTTTATTTATTTACCTACTTCCGTTTTTTCAGGTTCGTCTACCGCATTTTTAAAAACAACCGTGACAGAGAAAAATATTGCGTCCGAAAATTCCCGCCACGGCTTGCGTTCCGTTTTGTTTTCGTGTTTTTCTATCTAGCCTCCTGCAGCGGCGCGTTTTATAAAAATAAGGCAGAATAAACAAGTGAGTTTGCTTCATCATGGGATATTGATAATTCGCAACACATGGGCTGGATGGCAGCGTGCCAAGTTATGCCGGTTTCTTTTAATGACTGTATGGTAAACCAGAATTCGTAGAACCCTTAAATGTCAGTTTGGTATGATGTACCCTATAGTCGCTTGTTTTTGTGAGCCAGCGGGCAGTTTTCACGCTTCCGTGAAAAGATAAATAGTCGGGAGGAGCTAGTTTGAAGTGATCGTTGAGAATATTACCTAGTGTTATTCGACAAACATATAATTTGGAATTCTTTGTAGTTTGAATTACAATAAATAGCATGTTCTTTATTTAATTATCTGGCTTTTACCTTTAATGCACCTCCCGTTTTCTTGTATGCTTAGGCATGGACAGGCTGATTTTCAGTAATTCAGGTCATTTTCCATCGTTAAATCCGCCTGTAGGTACCCGCTAGCGATATTAAACCGCAAATCGTTTGTACGCGTATTTAGGTACCTTATGTGCCTCTAAGCGATTATGACTCATGAACCTGCTATTTCAGAAACCTGCAAACGAATCTATAAACCCTACCCTGAATGAAGCCGTATAAATTAATACGTAGTGACGCACCACGCGTCACCCTGATGTCACCCTCGCAACTTCATTACGTACCCCTCACATTATCATGTAAATTCCAATTTTAAACCACTTGTTATCTAGTTAGCGCTAAAAACGGCTAACTTCAGGCCGTAGAACACCCCAAATTAGCCGGCGGCTGCCAACTTCAGCGCATATAATCGATGGCAATTGACAAACGAAGCATTCGTCTGTGAAATTCTAGTTTTCGGAGCTACAAAAGACTTGGCAAACTTATTCTGCTGTTGGCAAACAACCTCTCCTTTACCTTTTCCTTCGCGAATTTCTCAAATGTTCCGCAAATGGTAAGTTGGTAGATGGTAGCCCTAGGAGAGTGATGTGGGCCTTGTTATGTTAATCGGTAGCCCTAGGCGTCCGGACAGATGCAAGTGTAAGATCGATTTGGCGTTGAATGGTCATCGATTGAAGAGGTTGCCAGTACAGTTTTGTGAGAAATTTTAGGCTAAAAATCGCTAAAGTGAAAGTATCCCATACACATGATATCGTGCCTTTACCCCATGCGGGATAAGCGGAGCATAGAAGGCCTGAAAAAAAAAACCCTAAATTCGGCCTTAAGATCTTATTCAAAAACAAAAAGCTTATAAGTTGGCTTCACCTATTTTAAATATGCAATGTACAATTATATCGTAAAAGGTCTGAAAACTATTAGCTTGAAGTCATTTGTGTACAGTTCAGTCGCGAATTTTGAGATATGCGATATGATATGACAATAAGCCTGGAAAGATTTTATGTCACATTCAAACAATCCAAATTTTGACGAACGCTAGTTTGTTTTGACAATAATTTCTCCATTATAAGGTACTAAAATAGAGTTATTGAATTAAATACACAAACGATGGATCGTAAAAAAATCGAAAAGGCACGAATAGCTCCAAAAATTTCAAGAAAATATTGACTCGACCAACCCCAACAAAAGAACTTAATTTCAAAGGATCATTACTTTTAATCCCCAAACGAACGATCCACGGAGAATTTTCATTAATAAACCAGATGAAAATATTAAGCTGTAGGTACCTACTCACCTAAATCATAAAGTGTTGAAGTCCCTATTTGAAACTCGGTAGGGAAAGGGTTAGGGCGCATAGGGTTGGCAGGTTTTAAAGAAGAAAACTAGACGAACCAGACCGAGTTTATCTGGACATTTAGTACGAACTAAATGATTTTAAAAAGCAATTTATGTGGTCCAAGATTATGCCTGAATCAATGTAATGTACACTGTTTGAAATCTGGAAAAATAATGTGTTTGAACTAACTAAAGTGTGTTTACTTATGTACTTCCTACTTATTAAATGAAGAGATTTGCCAAATTTGATTTAATGATAATTCTGCAAATTCTGCAATCATGCATGAAAAATTTATGAACCTAATCTAGGCCAGACTATAATACCAATAGCAGTTTCACACATTTCCTACAGCTTTTTAGAGCCAAACTGACTGATCACGTTCGACTCTGACTTCAATCTTATAATATAATACAACCTAGCTCTCGTCTAATGAGATAATTTCTACTAGTCTATGTGCTGGCATCCCGGTTTTATTGCAGTTTATAGACTATTGGATGGGGTGATGCTATTCTTAGCCGACACCAAGCGGTTGGCAACCCTATCCCGTGTCTAATGAGGGAATTTCTACGAGTCTATGTGCTGGCATCCCGGTCGTATTAAACTGCAGTTTGTGGAGGCGGCCTTATTGCGTTTCATTTAGTAGTTTCGTGGGATTTGAAGTTTATACTACTTTGCCTCCATAAAGTTAGGAATTTCGGGTAATAAAACCGTTGCTAAGTATAAACGCAAGACCAAAACTAGCAAAATTAGATTAGAGAGGTGGAAACAAGAGAAAAAAAATACGTCCTTCATAATCATAACAAAAACTATACTAAGTTGTGACTGACGTACATATGCTATTGTAATAAATGGTCTTACAAACTTGCTAGCATTTCAGAGAACTATCACCACTATATCTCTACGTTCTACATAATAAATTCTTCAAAAAAATATTCTAGCAAACTATAAAACATTTTACAAACGAGCAATATCTTTGTTTACTTACCTCGTCACACGCAATCTCTCCATCCTCTTCGCACTATCGCCATCTCTTTCACTTTGACAGGTCAATATCACGTGATCATATCAAAAGTTCCACCAATCACAGATTACTTTTCATTTGTTTTAATGCTGTCATTTGAATTTGATTTTCGAACGAACTTTTGTCAAAGTCAACCTCGACATTGGCAAAATCGTAATGTAAACGCCATAAAAACATGAAATTGAGCGACTTTGCAACTTAGTCGCGATAGAAATAAGGCGGTCCTATGAAAAATTCTTAGATTTTTTTACATTTTTCATAGTTTTGTGGATGTTTTTCTCTCTTGGAGAAGCTTGTTCACTGAAAGACGTGGTCGTACTGACGCTCGGTGCGAACGTACAACTAAATTTTCAATGCAAACTGCGGGGTAGTGACGCTGCGGAATTTACATATCGGCGTAATAAACCCGGGCTGATTTGAATTCTGCGAGCTCGCGGAGTTTTTGTTTTGGGTTGTAATTTTGAGGTTATGTATCTGTTTAACCTAGTGATAAAGACCGTAATATAATAATAAATGAATTTGTTTATTTCATTCATATCTTGAACGACACGACACGTATGGAGGCTTGATTTAGTCTGACCTATTCTTCTTATGCCGTGTGATGCCGGCTTAGAATAGCATCACCCCATTTCCTACCCGTTGGTGTTGTAAGAGGCGACTGAGGGTTTCAGGTGTATTGCAACTTTTAGGCGACAGGCTGACAACCTGTCACTATAGTGATACACAAATTACTTCGAACGGCCCTCTCTATTTGTCACACGTGGCGATAACGACCGTATTTTATACTGCCGTTAATGCTCTGCCTACCCCGTAAGAGATGAAGGCGTGATTTGTGTATGTGTATGTAGTCTTCTTATTTTGGTGTGGGGGTCGCCCAACGATCCGATGAACCTGCCTTCTGCTGTAAGAGACTTAAACCAGTCTCTGTAGGTACTGAAGTTGAAATATCAAAAGTTACAGGACCTTGTTAGTTCAATTCCAATCAATTTAATACCATTCTACGGTACTTGATAGATAAAATTTTAGATGAATAGTGGGTAATAAGATGATTATTAAAAACTGTCAATGATATAGGTACTCTAAATTTCAAAATATTTTGTGTTGGTTTTGTAAAGTAGTTTTTAGCTCTGCTAGTACATTAAACTCCCTGAAATCTTATAACTTATTATGCAGAGTAAGTACTAGTAACTAAAGCAGAAAATTATCATCATCATATCATCAATGAATCGTAAAAGTTTAATTCATACTCATGTAAATTAGCCATAATTATTTCCATAAAACAATACCTTTCATAATATTGTTTACATAATTTCCATAACAGACATATCTTTTCTTAAACAAACAAATCTATATTCATATACACTTGTTAATAAGCAAATTATGCAAACCACAATCAGATAACTGACGATTACCTCGTTACAATATCACTAATTGTACATTAGCTAATTATCAGTTAATTATAACCGAGCGTTAAACATTTAGCTGTATACTTATTAGTTATTCGATATGTTTTCGTGTCGATGTCGAGATAAGTTTTTCGTCGATGTCGATTTACATATTTCGTCGGATGATCGATTTACGTTGGCAGTAGCTTGATTGTATGGTATTATGATAGCTACTATATTGTGTAAGTAATTTTCAAAATAACATACCTATTGTAATTTTTTTGATAAATACAGCAAAATGGCGCAAGATTTGTTAAGATTTTTTTTTTTACGTAGCCTGTTCGATGTCCCACTGCAGGGCAAAGGCCTCCCCTCTTTCGCGCCATTGTTAAGAATAACATCGTTTAATGATTTACAACCAAGTGGTAAAATTTTAAAAACAAACGCCAAACTTCAAGCCAAACATTTAGAAAAAAATTCACAATTCACAATGAAAATATTTTCAGAATGTCAAATACTATATATCTTACTCTCTCTAACTAAATTAACTACCAGTATGAAATTGATTTTTAGATATATTTTTTCTTCATATTAGACTTAATGCCAATTTTTCTTCAAAACTAAGAGTTACACTCTTAGTTATCAGTGAAGTGACCAATGTTCAAAATGACCCTGCATATCTATTACCTATACAACCGAGATTGTAGAATATAAAAAAATGTCTTGGTTAATTTTTATATCATTATTTTAAATTTTTAAGACACACGCTATATCTTTAGTCTTTATCCATTCCATGATATTGTGATTAGCACCAAAAGCACGATTGCTAAAGATAAAATTGTAAACATCTTAAAAAATTCAAATCCACATCGACCTGTGACGGAGGCGTCGAGCCTGCTTGCCCAGTATCGATTTTGCGCCCCCGGGTTTGTTGACAAAGGTACGTTCTTAGCCAAATGAGATGCACCCCCAAGAATATTACCGCCAGACATCGCTCCACTATCGGCCGCAGAGAAAACACATTTTGCAGACGGAGTTTCCATATAACAGGGGTAAAATCATGAAACATTTTTTTAATTGAGATCCGATGCCTCAAACAATGTTAGCGCCCCACATCGCTCCAACATACATTTTGCAGGTGAAACTCTTCAAAGAGCCAGTGTGAACATATAGTAAAAAGTAGACTCGTATATCTAGTAGACGTACACCAGAGATGCTTATAAAGAGATGTATTGCCATAAATTTGCATATCAGAAAAACAATAAAAAATCTCACATAACAAAAAATTTAATAATGCAATATAATATAATGTGCTGTGCGATTGATTCAGGGCCTTTGCATTGAAGATAGACTTCTGTACTTAAAAAGAAATAACTCTTCTCTGTCAGCTAGTCATTCTAACATCTACTTAACGCTGTAAACAGAAAAGATTTTGTGTACAAGTGTAACTGTATGCTCTACCGACAAGACTTGAATCTGTTATTTGAGTGCGCCAAAAGTAGAGCAATTTTCTTACGGCTTCACTTTGATTGTTCGTAAGGATCATTCTGCAATATTCTCGTATTCTTATCTCTATCGGCGGGTATATTGTTGTGTAGAGGTCCTCATATCGTCTCTTTATTGATCCCGGGATTCCGGAATTCGGTTCCGTATTAATGCTGGTGGCAACTGTTGCTAACATTTTATAAGTTTATCCTGTCTATCGCAACCGTAAAGTAAGATGTCTATCCAGTTATATCATTAAGATATATTATGATCCCGAATAAAATGTGAATCATTTGTGTGTAATTCTTTAATCCAATATTTTCCATTAGTTTACTAAATGGGATGCAAAAGACACGTTTTACATACATACGCTGTAGCACAAGGTAAAATGCAGATATATTTTTTTGTCATATTTATACAGTTACCTTGGATTCAATTCTTTTCCAAACTATACGTAACGCAACTAGGTAGGTGTATTTACACTGCTGCCAAGACAATCTTTTGATTTCCAAAGAAGATTTCAGGTGTGTCAAATCGAAAGGATTTTAATTTTATCGAAGCAAGTGAAGACTTTAGGTCTGCTGTTTATTGAAAAATTTATAGAAAATCTTAGTCACGGTGCACATCTTAAGCCTACTACAAGATATTTTCTTATCCGTCTACTTCGTTAATTAGATGACTGGGTCATAAAATACAAAAGTAGTATGCCTAAAAATATAGTTCAAAAATACTTCATACTCAATTTATAGTTGTGTTCGAAATATTCAAAGCTTGAATTGATAAACAGAAAAATAACATAAAAATAAGTGTTTTGACGCCAGCCAAACTAGAGAGATATCACGTCATCTCTTCGTACTTTTATACAAAACATCCTTTTAAAAAGAAGCTTATTTGACTTGTCAGAAATCCTGCATCTGTCAGTCATCATATATTTATTTCATTCTATTCCTATCAGTGAAACTGTTTCGCAAAACACTGTTGCCGATTGCGTATCCAGCAGCAAAAACACAAACAACTAGCGCCACCTGGAAGCTCGCGCTCGGTTCGCACATACATTAGCGAGACCACTCAAACGCGCAATCGTTGTTTATCTTTATTTATTTACGTGTTAGCAAATACATTACGATAATACTGGTGCGCATTTACCGCACTGATATTAGCATGTTGCTAGAATTCAGAGTACACTGCGGTATTTCTTAGGGAGGAATGTTTTGATCGACATTGACCAACAGCGATGTAACTGGCAGAAAAGGAGACCTATTTGCGTATCAACTTAAACCAGAGTTTAGCATACATTACTGTTTACATCCTCGCGATCTATTTTGAGCAGCAGAGCCCAGCAGCAATAGAAAGATAAATTTTCATTCATCGCGCTTTATGAGCGCAAAAATACAGTTCCACTGCACAATGCCCCCACCATTTTGAACATGCAAATCTCTACAACAACAAGGGTTGAAGGGCAGCTAATGCCGAACATTAATATTGAAGGCAAACTAGATAAAAATATTCAAATCAGCCCCCACTAAGCTGTTTGCTTTGCCACTGGAAAGCGTGCTCGAAGAATGGGAATGCTACTTTAGGAAAACTACTAGCAGTTTGGAGATTCGCTTTTGAAGATTTGAAATGGTTATCTGAGCCGCTTGCTTCCAATCTTGAACTAAAAAGCTGAATAGAGCCGATTGCCAAGAAAGTAACTGAAACTAGTAGATAGAATAAAAACGATACGTATGTAAGGCTTTATTAATAAGTAACTAAATTACTCAATTTTGTTTGGCATACATTACAGAAAATTTAGTGTGAGAGCCTGTTTAATTATCTACATCCACAATTGCTTGCTAAACTCAAAAATTATGAGATGGTCCGCTTCTTCTTTTCGCGTGGGACAACGAGTCGTCCAACGACCCGATAGCCTGGTGTCAGAGTTTTTCAACCGTCTACTACTAATAGCAGGCCTCTGGCATGGCTGAGTAACGACCGCTGTTCAAGTTATCATAGACAGCAACCGGGACCTACGGCTTAACGTGCCATCCGAAACACGGAACCATCTTTGTTACGGACAATCAGGTGGTTCAGCCTGCAATGACTTAACCAGACTAGGAACAAATTACCAAAGTGATAAATATCAACTTTGTGAGTGACCCACTGAGAATCGAACCCGAAACTTTTGCTTGAGAGGCAGTTACACTACCACTGCGCCACATCCGTCGATAAGATTGAAGATTGAAGAGAGAAAAGTTTGGCGAATATCGGCAGTGTAGAAACACCTTGTTTAAAATATTAGAATACCAAAAACATCCGAGGTAAAACACGGAAATAATACCATCCAACGCTTATTACCATCAAAAGTCTAAACAATGATCACTCCAGCTCACAAAATGCAGAATTTTATAAAACTCCCTCATTGAAACCGACGTGAGGCTGTCACTTGGTTGTCACCGTGTTCTATGAACCTCGACAAGCGTGTAATTCTGTCACCCACAGGCTACAACAGACAACAGTAGTCGGGGAGGGTGAGAGGCTAAAGTTTAAGTTACTCGACCGTCGTAGGCAAAGCTGATAGAAAAGTTTATGGATGTAGCCATTTCAGTTTCAATGGTCAAGGGAGCAACTACGAGTACCTATGTTTTTACCCAGTATTTTGGTAAAATACTCGATTTTGGTAAAAAAGTTATAACATTAGAAAAACAAACAATATTTCTAGATAAAAATCATTAAATTACCACGTAATTGGCCTGCTAAGCTTTTTTGCTTTAATGATTTTGATGATATCTACCAAACTCACTACTACTACTACAACAACAGCCACACAATTCACTGCTGTACATGGGCGCCCGCTATTTGGGGGTGTATGTCATACTGACCACCCTTGGCAGGCGGATCTCAGCCGTGGAGGGAATTACTAGGAAGGACAATTGACTATGTTTTGTTTTTCCACGCTCGCGTCCTCCTGCATCGCCTAATTTACTCCTAATATCACATACTCGGCTCCTCTACTATGCGAACAAAAACACAAATCACATCATCTCCGACTTTCAGAGAGACGATTAAAATCAGTTTGTGGCGAGAAAGGGGAGAGCGAATTAGTATGCACGGCACGCACGCAACGCAACGCAACGCGTAATCTTTTTTTCGGGCTCGGACAATGCTATCGATGTGACATTCGTCTGTGACCTGCCGTGACCTTATTTGAAAAATGTATAAAAAGAATCCGTTTGTGTTACCCTGTTACGAGAAAAAAACTGAAAACAATGTAGTTCCACAAGTTTTCTTTACGAGTTCATAATAGATATAAAACTTTGCCAAAATGGAGTTTCTTAGGGTAAGAAATTATAATGATATTTAATTTGCATTAAACTCTATGAAACACAAAACAATGTGGCAAGAGTTATAATTATAACCTTAATCAAACTTTACCCCAATCTTTCCCAGAATACTAGCAAAGCAACCGTAGCTCACCTACATTAAGTACCTTAGGGCATTAGAAAACAGGTGGAAATTAATCTTAGGAAAGCTGACGTAAGCATCTTTGACAGTGGGATCAATTTGAAGCGGATTTTTGGTTGTCGATAAAGTATTATTTTAGCTTGAACCAATGTCGGGTTCTTTCATACATTTATTATCATTAACTTGTTTACTTAGATACAGGTGAAAAACTGAACATTTTATGATAATTGTGAAACAAACGCTTATAGATAATATCAATCACGAATGGGAAGGTAAATACATCATTTCTGTTCTTGATTTTAGCTTTAAGCTTAAGCAAACACCTGTCTTGTACTTCAAGTTATCTCCTGCAAGATAAACTTGGCGGAAAGTTGTTCTGGTGTAAAACGGGCGCTATGTGTGGGAGTCGGCGCTTCAAATGGAATAAGTCAACTGCCAACTCGATTAGTCTGCAGACTTCGAGGTGTCTAGTTCGATTGCACCCTGGGTAGAGGTAGATATTTACCTGCAACCAGGACATAATTGTTATACACACACACACACACCCCCCCACACACACAAATCACGCCTTTATCCCTTGCGGGGTAGGCAGAGCGTTAACGATCGTAAAATTACGGTCGTTATCGCCACATCTGACAAACATTGAGGGCCTTTGCAGATAATTCGTGTAACACCTGTCGCCTAAAATTGTAATACACATGAAAGCCTCGAGTCTCTTAGTTGCCTTTTACAACACCCGCGGAAGGAAATGGGGTGATGCTATTCTAAGCCGGCATCACACGGCTAATTGTTATACCTTGGTGAATTTGCTTATTGGAATGTTTTTTTCCTTTCAAACAGCTCTAAACTTTGGCTCAACTAAAAAACTACACATTTTAGAGGCGGAAAAGCTATTTTTTACGCTTTTCAATAGTAGTATCGTGTAAGGTACAGGTAAGTATTAAGTAGATACTTGTATAAGAAGGAACTTGTCAGTTTAATAATATTATAGGACATATGTTCGAAAAGAACATACATTAGCACATTAAGTTTTAAAACTTTACTGTGAGCATATTATTATTTTAAAGCTTCACAAAAAAAATCTCTCGTATATTCAAAAGCAGGATGTTACTGAAAAATCCCTGAAGGGAAAATATGTGAAGGGCTCGAGGGCTGCGCTATGGGTTTATTTGCGGGGGAAGGTCCGCCGAGTCCGGAAGGCACTGACCAGAGGGCTGCCCGCCCTTCCTTCCAAACACTGTTTGTTTTGTTATAGCCCTATTATGTTGTAGGAATGTGTACGTCATTGTGATATAGATAAAATAGTTGCGAAGGAAGTTCTTTTGAACTGAACGTTGTGAGTGAAATATGGTTTGTTGTGTATGTTTAGCTTCTTTTTTGGTTTCATTAAATGCTATGTTAGTTCAGGATAAAATCCTGTTTATACTGGGTTTCTGAAAAAGTTTTACATGATTTGAGATTTTCGCGGTTGTTCACAACACTTAAATTATTAGAATTTACGGGATTATCACCACGACTATGTTTATTTTGGTGACAAGATGACAACATTCGCCAAAACAGTCTACAGTACTCGTGACCATGGAGCGTGCAACCGCTTCGAAATATCGAGGTAAAAATAAACATAATCGTGGTGATAATCCCGTAAATACTAATAATTTAAGTTTTACATGTTCCGATATTATTCGGAATAAAGTTACTTATTTATATAATTTGGGCGAATTTCTTTATCTAGCATCTTGGTAGAGAAAAACTTTAGGGAAGTTATGAATCTGCTCGTGTTTCTTTCATTTAATATATTGTATTTTAGACATTGTATACAAATTGTATTTTTAAAATAGGAGCACTTCTGGGCAGGTTTCTGGGTGGTTTACTGTCCAGGGGGTCCGGCTAACCATACGCATGTAACACAACATTTTCTCTTGGCATGAACTCGATGTTATTTTATTTACCACCTAACGTTACATGTTGTTTGGTTAGCTTGGCCAGCCCCGAGGCAGTGCTTTAGGGGTTAGTTTTAAGTTTTTAGTCCACCTGAGCCGAGTTTACACTAGGTTCGTAAAATTTATATTGTTAAAATTGCTAATATTTGACCATCAAAAAGCGAAATGTAAAATTTACTACTTTGAATAAATAATTTGAGTTTGAGTTTGAGTTTATAAAATACTTTATGACCGAAACAATCTTATTTGCAGATTTTCATCTACTGTACCAATCTACATACACATCATTTTTGCACTGATAGAAATTCATGGTGTTGATTTAGTTTTGACGTGAAAAAAATTTAAACTATTGAAATTTTGACAACGTCATAATTCGATGGAGCTAGCTGCACGCACCAAAAACACGACTCATTAAAAATTTCTCTTGAAAAATTCAACCATTATTCCACCAGTACCTATTTTCTTATGACGTTCAACTATCGTCAGTAAACCGACTTTACAGACAACCAGTTTTTTTGTTGGAAATAATTATACCTACCTATTTCCTCGTAATCGGTATAGAGCTTATAAAACACCTTACACATATTTTCTCACAATATGTCACCAGCTAAGCTCCTTACCCCAATCTTGAACTTTCTCATGACCTCTTAAGTGGCCGGTCAAACGGTAGAAGAAAGTATTTAAGGGGGTTTCCACACGGGTCAGATAGTCAATAGCCAATATAGATTGATAAGACACCCGACTGACACTCAACCGTGTAATCAGAGGCTGATAGTGCAAGAGTTTGTTTTAGTTTTGCAAAGACATTGGGATTTAGTGAGAGTTGTTACAACCTATGAGAAAAGCGTTCAGCAGTAAGTTGTTGTAGCTGTTGTACTTAGAAGGTACTTATACAACCTATTTATAACTACTTCTTGTAGTAGAATAACTAAAAAATAGCAATAATTATTGCATTCAAGTGTAAGCCAAATCTATATTAACTTTATTGAAGACAATTAATTATATGGAATTCAAATTATGTTATTTTATGCCACCCGTGGGAATAAGAATATTCCAGAAACTTATCTCCGGAATAGCTTATAAGAAGCTCTCTGCTCAAAAAGTTCAAGTGAATAATTTTATTGATCAGTGACATATAAACATATAGCAAACAATTATGTTAAGCACCAGAGTTAGGATTAAAGAAAAAAATGTTAAGTATGGAAGCTTTATCATACCAAAGTAGCGCTTGTCACACCTAAGTGGAACTCTACAGTGTCCTAAGTCTTACGCAAACCGTGTGTCACGCGTCTTCTTGTAGAATTGACCAGTGAGATACACAAGTATTGCATAGGACTGTAGTTTAAAGGGTCGCAATGAAAATCAGCTGCATATAAGTAGCTCAGTCGTGAAATTTAGTGGATATTTTTTATGTTATATTGAAAACGCGTTTAAAAATTCTTGTCAAAAACATTTCATTGCATTTTTTTTTCATATGGGACACCGAGTCATCCAACAACCAGCAAGATACTGAAACATTATTTTTGCGTGTAACATGTACCTACTTACACATATTGAGACCCCTTTTTAGATCATTCGTGTATCACTGTAGTGATAGTTTGTCAGCCTGTCGCCTAAAGTTGTAATAACAAAACACAGTATAATTCACTTTTTCGATGGTAAAGAACCTTAGAATCATTAGGTATATATTAAACCTACTTTCCTAATTTTTTTGCACCTATAAAACAAAAGCCTTTTCCACACTATCCCAACATGGGGGGTCTCGCTAACATTTAGTGCATTTAGCACTATACGGACGTAATGTTGACACATCTCTCACCCTCGACCCTCTCGCCTTTAGTGGCCTTTACGCTGCCATCTTTTGCCATCTTTAGGTAGGTCTCACACTTGACGCACAACGGAGCGCTATTTTAGCGCATGGTTCGTATTTCTATCCGTGGTGGGTGTCGTAAAAGGCGACTAAGGGGTGAATCTAGGGAATGAGCAGTAGAGTTCCCAGGAAATATTGAATTATAACAAGTTGCACTGCGCTTACCAACCTGCAGGCCAAGCGTGGTGAGTATGGCATACCCCCAATATGCGGATACCCATATCCAGCTTAAGACTTTAGGGGTTGCAGTAGTAGTAGCTGTAGTACCTAGTAACTCATGCGTCTGTCTGATGCAAGGAAACTAATGTCTTTACGAAAGACCGACTTTGAAGCAGGTCTATCCAACGAACGAACCCGAGTCAACGGATGCGCCTGTCAAACAACGCAAATTCACCTGTTAGTGCTGCGTCAACGTCAGTTTTTAGTTTCGAAAATTTGAAATTTCCTTATATCTGACACATGCGTACGTTACGGACGCGCTAAAAATGCGCACCGTCGTCCGATAGATATGGGATTCCCCTTAGCCATCTTCAGCCACTTGAGCCACGGCAGATTAAGAACTCCCGCGTCAGGGTTTTTGTGAAGCAGCCCAAGTGGTTTACTGTCGATGAAACGATAGGTCTTTAAGAGGCAATGAGGGTAGTGCTACTTTTATTTGAAAAGAGCCTGTAAAGGTTTGGGCATGGTCTTTGCGTTCATAATTTGGTTCATCATATTGTGATAATTACAACGCTTGCGGATTGGCGAGCAGTAAGATGTTACATTCACAGGGAATACAGCTGCACATTCCCTTGTTGATCCCTAAGTCGGTTTTTATTAGAGCTGGGATGATGCCGGCTTCGAATAGCATCACCCCATTTCTTCACCGTGGGTCTTACGATTAAGAGGCAAGGCCGAGGGTTTCACGTGTTCAACTTTTAGGCGAAAGGCTGACAACCTGTCACTATAGTGATACACGAATTATCTTAGCCGGCCCTCAATATTTGTCAGACGTGGCGATAGCGGCCATATTTTTGCGGTCTTTACTGCTCTGCCTACCCCGCAAGGGATAAAGGCGTGATTTATGTTTTATGGGATGATGCTATTCTAAACCGCCCCCATACGGCACAACAAGTTATTAGTATTTAGAAATGTGACTTATTTTAAAACAGTTCAATAGAAATTAACTATATCGTCAAAATCTAACCAAATTGCGTAGCGTTAACAACTTCCTATCCAATTTAATTTTTCTACAACGCACAGTAATTTTGTCCCAATTCGTAGACGGCCAAGCGTAAATCGGACCATTCACACAGTAATTGCCTAAAATAATGTTAATGGATGATGCCAGTGACATTAGTTTCACGTACATTGATGATTTTATCATGTCTGTTTGACGTAGATTTTCTTTTGGTGTACATGGAGGACTTAAAAACGTTTTCTTCCAAGGAAATGTACGTATTTATTTAGTAGAAGTATCAATATCTCACTTGAATGTCAAAATTTCAACATAACGCATCGCCATCTGGTATGCAAATATAAAAAGGGGCAAGAAAAATTCAGATAGAAAATTTCATATTAGAAACCCTGCTGAAAATCAAGCTATGCTGCTATCAAGCTACTTAGCAGAAACGTTATATACTTAAGGTACTTAGTAGGCTTATGATGTGTACCGCGAGCGACAAAGATTCTGTCTACACCATTGTTTCAAAATTCTTCACTTGTTTTTGATAAAATCCATACGATTCGACACGTCTGAATTCTACTCACACGTGAGATAAGTCTCTTTACGTTGCTATCTTACGCCTATGGGTCTGTAAACAGTGTCTAACTGTTTCCTATTCTACTGCACCTAGTATTTCTACACCTTGACAGACAGGTCTAAATTTCAAGGCAGCAATGTATAGCAAAACTTCAAACATTTTTGTCAATTTAGTCTCTCTAAAAGAGACGACAAATGATATTGTTTCACTCGGCTCAGTTTTGTCAGCACAAGCGCGATGATTGATAATCGTTTTGGTCTATTTAATGCTCTAAGTGCTTGGTGATATGTACGGGCAATTTGAATAATTCTCTTTACACTCAGATCGAATAATAAGGGAGTCGAAGCTTAGCAAGAAACTCCAAGGAGAAAACCATTCGCCACGTTCAGTAGATGGATATAATTATACATAAAATTCGCCGTGTGATTTCTTAGAATAGTATCATCCCATTTCTTTCCCGCGGGTGTTTTAAGAGGCAATTTTAAGCGACAGGTTGACTATCACGTGATAAAAGACTTACCTGAAATTTATCAAACGTGGCAATAACGACAGTAATTTTACAGTTGTAAACGCTCTACCTACCCCGCGAGATTTGTCAATAAAATTGCAGACTTGTAACTTGTAGTGCAACTTTTACAATTTACCTACCAACAAGATACTATACATTCTACTATTCTGACTCAGCGTAATACCTACGGCAAAATATTTTTTGGTTCAATAAATATCACGCAAGCAACATCGACTCGGTTCATAGGCTATTTTTGGGTGAGCTCGAGCTCTGAGCCGCCCTGCCGACAAGCGTAGTTTTGATGGCTCCGGGGCCAAAAACGTAGAATCCATCACAAAACGTTAAAAAAAAGGTTCATCAGGTAATTTTTGACCTTGATGTTTCACACAAAAGAATAATGAACGGGATGAAAGGAGGTGTACTCAATCCGGCTTCATTAATTTACAGTTTTCAGCGCACTATCTTCCTAATTCTTGGGTCTAAGCTTTAGAGGGAATTATTTTCCCTTTTAAAGTGTGAAACGGTTGGTTGCCTGCGGAACCGCACTCATTATCGCCATTGTTGGACTATTTGATTATTTAGTGTGAATGAAACACGCTTTTTATTTTATTTCTATTATTGGTCGTACCTATTACTGTAACAAGTCCCCAGAAATACCTACCTACCTCTATTTTACGTTTCGTTTTACCGTTACCGTCAGCTAGACTCTATAATAAAAACTCCTGAGTAGTGCAAAAGTTTTTCGGTAAAAGTAACTATCAGTAAAAGTAACGTAGACGACCGATGTGGCGCAGTGGTAGTGCGACTGCCTTTGACGCAGAAGGGTCCGGGTTCGATTCTCGGTGGGTCACTCACAAAGTTTGATATTTATCACTTTGTGAATTTTTTCCCAGTCTGGTTACCGATTGTCCATGAGTGAGATGGTTCCGTGTTTCGGATGGCACGTTAAGCCGTAGGTCCCAGTTGCTGTCTATGATCGCTTAAACGGCGGTCGTTATACAACCATGTCAGAAGCCTGCTATTCGTTGAAGGCGGTTGAAAAATTCTGACACTAGGGTTCATCGGGTCGTTGGACGACTTGGTATCCCACATGAAAAGAGAGTAAAAGTAAGCGAAGTAGGTGCCTACCATCATAAATGTACTAATTGCTTTATCGAAAACACCTTGGCTTGTGTTTAAAGGTCGAAGCAGAGCCACAATCGGAACGTCGCGCGTATAACAATATGACATCTCTTTTTCTGTGATCGGAACTTACCTATTGATTATCAAATATTTGACGATTTGGATTTTTAGGGTAATTGAATGAAGATTTCGGCGCAGCTGCGGCGAGTGGTGGCTTTTGCAAGGTGATAGTGTCATCTACAGGAGACGAGGGCGTTCTCTTAATACTATCCGGAAATGTGGAGAAAAATTTTCATCTTCAATTCTTCATTCAATATTTTCAATAGGGGCACTTCATTGATTTCATTACTATCCATAATAAGCACTGAAAACTCGAGTAAACATTGTCCGTAAACACGTCTATCATTGACGTTTTGGGTGAATGTGACAACTTCGGTAGAAAAATTTTGACGTACGTGTACAAACCGCATCTTACATACTTATTACATACTTTATTACCTAAACTAAAGCCACCACGCCAGCCACAGAACATGCTTCGTCATTGTCAACGACACTGGCTGGTAGACAATGAAGTCATATTGAAAATGTCAGAGGGCGTGATATGTAGCGCTCCTCACTTCCTGTTCACGTCACGTCTCCTGCCAGGACTGCGCTGTGGACTGCGCACACGCAACGATGTTCTAAATTCAAATTATTTTTCATAAGCGCAGCTATTTACATGCATGTATTTCTTGTCATGCTTAAACTAAGACTTGTACACCTTTAATAAGATGTTAGTGAATATATTTTTTCTAAGCGCTTCAAATCATCTTTCATTATGCGCACGGCTAAAGAATGGAATTCCCTGCCAGCGTCTGTATTTCCGAGTGCATATAACCTGAATCTCTTTAAGTCTAGAGTGAATAGGCATCTTCTGGGCAAGCTCGCTCCACCGTAGATCCCATCTCTGCTCTAGGGTAAGATTGGGGTCAAGAGTAAGCCCATCATAGATAAAAAAAAACTTAAATTATTGTGAACAATCAGGCCCCTAAGTTTGCTAAATGAAAGTCGTTTCAGTTAGATGTCGATTGGATCTCAGTTGGATGATTTCGGTTATTTCGTAGTCTGCTAACAGTTTGAAGTATAGAAAATCACAATGGCAATGGAATAAAAGTTGAGTTTCAATGGCGTTACAATGACAAAAAATAGCAAACTTGGGGCCCAGGTCATACTAGATAATTAAATACATTCATAAGCTTATGTATCTATATCGATGACACCTTAAGTTGGCTCAAAACATAACGCAAGTTCTATCATATAACAGGTTATTTAAGTATTTCTTTATAACATGTTTATTACCTACAGCCTTCACATTTTATTGGATAAAATATTTCTTCATGAAAATAGTGCTTGGCTGTTTATCGGTAATCGAGAAACTGTTAGATATAATTTTATGACTGATACAGTATTTTAGCTTTATTTCTCGTTGTCACTTTTGAACATCAAGTCAACGTAGAGTTCCGAAAAATATTTCCCACAAAAGACCCTCAAACGAAATCAAAGTTTAAATAATCCAGCATTACTCGCAGTTTTCGTCTCAATCGAAAACTGGATATCAATCATTTTGTTGGTCGCAAGCGAACCATGGAGCAAATCATAGTCCTTTCGCGTCATGCCGACAACCTGACACTTGCATCCCGATTGGTCATTGTTTGAATTTAAATGGTGGCAGGGAAATGGGTCGTTGCGTTGTCAAATTAAAATTTGTCGGACTAATTTGATTTTGAACGTTTTGGTTATGTTGGGTTGTTGATGTTCTTGTAAATATTTTGTTTTTAAAAGAAGTGTGCTCAGTAATTTGTCATTATTTCCAAAATCCCAAGAAGATATTCTAGCAGATATATTTCGTTTAGTTTTGGAAAGTCTTGTGAAAAAATATCGAATACGACGTAACTAAGCATCCAAAAACACGATCGTTGACACAGCCGTCGGGTACAGATTGTACGTGGCTGTAGACGTTACTTGATAAGATACGTCGACAAACGTCACAGCAGCGAAATGTCCCGCTAGAAATCGAGACATTTTGCTAGTAGCAAAATCTCACGCTCGCGTAATGTCACATCCGCGTAATACCACAACCTAGAAGGAAGGTATCGCTAGGAGAAGGGCTATGTCCAGCAGTGTAATGCTGTGGCTGTTAAAGTAAGCTGCCTGTAAGTGTTTGACAAATCAAAAATGTAGATGAACGTTGGTGATTATTTAGCACACAGTATCTTCACTCCAACTCCTTTTGTCGTAGTATCGAACCGAAATAATTTGAAACCCGTGACTATCAACATGTCACAGTCTCTAGATAACGCGTTCTCAGAACCGCTGCGCAAGCGCACCTATAGCCGCATTATCAGTCGGCGTTGACGCGTGAAGTCATAACCTCTAATAATAAAACATTATGTATTCGCGGCCACGTGCCAACAATAATGACTGGAGCCGAAACAAAAGTAGGCCTTTTTGTTGTCGAGCGAGTATGGTTTTATAAGAGGTCGGCCTCTTCTGTGACGCTGCGCCGGCGCACGCTTTGTGCGGTTTATGCGCGCGTTGACGGCTTGCTAGACGGAGAGCTGGCGGTGTTATAAGTCGTGTGGTTTTATAACACGTTCGTCTCTTCTGATTCGGCCCCAGCTTCAGTATAAAGTGGCTCCCGTAATTTTATTTATTACATAAGCTTAAATACGATTCTACAATCGACTAAACGTAAGATACAAGTCGGTCAATGTTGATATTTCTTAATTTATCCATCTAAGGCGGTGCGTAGAGATGACAAAAAAGATCAACTAGTAGGCTGGGGCCCAACATAATTCCCAAAATCACTGACTGACTCCGTTGACTTGGCCAAGTAGAGAGAATAGAAGGCGACCGAGAAGCTATTACAGCATAATAGCTCTTTACCTACCGCTTGAGCGACGTGGTAGAGAGTTCTCGTATACCCAACGTCTACAAATTAATGCCTAATTGCGTGATCTCCACGTCAGCAACTGGCAGGAGATTGCGCAAAGGGAAAGCGAAGGAGAGTTAGTGAAAATAATTGTTTTTCTATCTATGACTCCAAGTTTGGATGTTTCCTTCTAAGTGAAACATCATGCTTTGCGCTCGCTAATCCACCTATCTGCGCTCGCTAATCCACCTTTCAAGGTGTTGTGACTGTGCAAATACACCTGAATGAGTGACTCTCATGTCAAAATTTTGCACGTTAAATCGTCAGTTGTTTTCTGTATCCGGCTCTACGACTACTTGCCTGCGTTGATGTGCATACGAGTATGAATGGTATAGTAAAGTATGAACTGCTTTGTTTAAGATTTTGATGGGCATGAGACGTATTGTGATGATCTAGGAGTAAGTGTTTATGTGTTGAAGTAGGTCCTTCATGAAGACACCTATCTGATAAGATTTTTTACTTTTCCGTCTCCTTCGACCTCCTCAGTGAACCTTGGAGTCAGAGATTTTCTGTAATAGTTTTTATACTTACATATACAGGTGTAAAAAAATAGCTGCTCATACTTATTTTAATACGTGAAGCAGCCCATGACAATAAAGATTTTTCCCCAAAAAACATAGGTTGAAATACAAAAAATAATTTTAAATCTCCCATTTAAATTTCCAACCGGCCAAGTAATTTTTTTAAGGTGGGTCAAAAAAAATTCTCGTATTTCGGTTATAAAGTTTCTATTCATCCAATTTAAACCTCAATATTGTAATTTGCAGTAAAACCTACAAATACCTACAGTTACATAAGTCTACAATAACACGACAACTATCACCACGAGAAATAGACAGTGTTCCGAGAATCGTTGCTTATCGCCGCCGTAAATCAATATATGATTACAAATTTAATGCTACTGTTGGTCGTAAATCCCCGGGTTTGAGTTACGAGGTACAAGCGACGTATCACCACGCGTGAGGCCCCCTAGTGGCGCGCGAATGTCGACAGGAATCTGCGCAGGCGCTGGGGCTGTATTCTTGAATCAGTAAAAAAGTAATTCAAAGTTTTCTATTCGGATTCATTCATGAAAACAAATATTGTGAATGAATCTGTGTAGATAAATTTATGGGTCATACAAGTGATTAGTCCACTTTTTAATGAGGTGTATTCGAAATATACTTCTTGACTTTTCTGTAGCCTTTTTCTACGATTGCGTCACAATATGGCATACTCGAAGTCAGATTTCTTTTCTGTAATGCCTACTGTAAGTTCGTCATGGCGCAGAAAAAAAGGAGAGCTGACCCCACCTGAAGTGGGAAAGAGCAAAAAAGAAGAATAATGCTTACTGCGTTTTTGTCAATCCCCAGGTTTGAGTCACGAGATTACAAGACGTACCTGTTTCAAAAAAAGTACGAGATGGCCACGGTTTGCTGTTTGAGGCGTACGAAAAAGAAATCATAGTAATTTGACTTCGCATGCGCTAGTTTGCAATCTTCTAACTGTCGTCTTTCTATAAAAAAATACGACTGATTTGAGTAGGTAGTAGAGAATGTAACTTATGGGTTGATTGCATGCGAAATAATATTTCTACGTATTCAAAAATACGTGTCTTGTAGGGATGCGAGAAATCATAATGGCCCATGGCGTAATTAATTTGAGGCGCAAATAGTTTCTTTTTGTTGGAATATTGAAGTGAAGAAGGGGATAAGTATTTTCTTCGCACAGCCTTGTATTTGAAGAATATCTCACTGCAATCGTATCTATGCTTAAAATAGCACTAGGAACTCGAGCATGTCAAATGTATAATTTTAGGCGACAGGCTGACAATCTGTCACTGTACCGATACACGATTATTCTATTTGTCAAATGTGGCGATAGCGACCGTATCTATCCGAAAGGAATAAAGCAGTGAGTAAGTATAATAATGTGGTAAACATTTTATTTTAGAAATACACACGTAATTTACGTAATAGCTCTACATTTTACATTGCAACAAAAACAGTAAACACAACTATAGTTTACAATAACAAAAAACAACAATTTGTAACAATCCAGGGCTGATAAATAAACCAGTGGATAACTGATAAATATAGCGCCTTCATCACTACATACTATAAAGCAAAGTCGCTTCCTGCGTCTGTCCCTATGTATGCTTAGATCTTTAAGACAATGGATTTTGATGCAGTTTTTTGAGTGATTCAAGAGGACCCTCCTCTTTTTTTGAGTGATTCAAGAGGAGGGTTCGTATGTATAAAAACACGCCAGGAAAAGGTTTTATTTTTATGGTGAAACGATTAGTAGCGGGCACAACCGCAGAGCGAGCTTAGTGAAAAATATAGCGCCTCTAATAAATAATACATTACTGTGTTATACTTGCAGATTTATATACTCTCAGTTTCCCTATAGATATAGTATACACACATACATATATTTGTATGCAACACGCAATACTTGTCAGCAGTGTAACTTTGATTCAAATAACTCACCACTTTGTATTTTAACTTGTACAAGAGACCTTCTGATGCTAGATTTTAAACATAAACTAAGAAAAAACAATTTAAGTTGATCTTTTAAATGAGTTGGTTGGTATATACTGGCATACCTACTGTTCTAAGTACAAATGGTTGACCAAAATACTTATATTATATGGTCATAGGTTCATCAAAAAGACTTCATTGCTTTGGACTTAACTAAGCCGTAAATCTGTAATACAAATATATTATTGTATTTAGGTTTAAGCATTATAGTAGCCATAGATCTTTCACGAAAAACTCTTTTAATAATACGACCTACCCATACTTTTCTACACTACTACTACGGCGCATCGCACAT
Source organism: Keiferia lycopersicella (assembly GCA_029255805.1). NCBI lineage: Eukaryota > Metazoa > Arthropoda > Insecta > Lepidoptera > Gelechiidae > Keiferia > Keiferia lycopersicella. The sequence continues at coordinate 827,373 of JARACZ010000026.1, forward strand.
TTAATGCATGACGGACCGCTAAAATATCCCAGTGCTCTGTCAGATCCATACTAGAAATGTCAATCCCCATACTAAAACCGCTGTTGAAGAAAGCTCTATCGCAGCGTCCTCCGTCGACTGCAGTTTTAGTATGGGGAGTCACATTTCTAGTATGGATCTGACAGACCGCTGCGATATTTGAGCGGTCCGTCGTGCGTTAAGCGTGCGATCCACCGTATACACTTATCACAAAATTATTCATGTTAACAAAATCAAAAGTAAACTCACAGCTCCTGTTTTGATGTAGATCTTATATAGATTGATCGAAGTCCTTAAAATGAATTGGCAGAATCTGCTAAAGATGGACGATCATCGTATCTTTTCAATCTTTTTACAATAACAAGGATGACGATTTGTTCGCTTGTAATAAATGATAGCAGTAACTTGAATAAACATGACAATTTATGTGACGACCGATGTGGCGCAATGGTAGTGCGACTGCCTTTGAAGCAGAAGGTCCCGGGTTCGATTCTCGGTGGGTTACTCACAAAGTTGATATTTGTCACTTAGTGAATTTGTTCCCAGTCTGGTTAGGACATTGCGGGCTGAACCACCCGATTGTCCGTAAGTAAGATGGTTCCGTGTTTCGGATGGCACGTTAAGCCGTAGGTCCCGGTTGCTGTCTATGGTCACTTAGACGGCGGTCGTTACACAACCATGTCAGAAGCCTGCTACTTGTAGAAGGCGGTTGAAAAATTCTGACACTAGGGTGCATCGGGTCGTTGGACGACTCGGTGTCCTACACGAAAAAGAAGAAGAAGATGTGTACAATTTGTTTTATATACCTTAAAATGGTAAACAATAATTGGACATTAAGTAAAATAAATGATAGTGAGTTGATATACATACAGATAGATTCGTAGAAATAAGGAAAATAGTAAATTTGAGAATTGTAGTTTCCGTGAAGCTCTTTAATAGTAGAATACAAATCCAAATTCGTAGGATGAAGTAACGCGGATAGCGCTTTATTTGTTGCAATGGTGGATTGCACCCTTGACGCACGACGGAGCGCTAAAACATCGCATCGGTCTTTCAGATCAATACTAGAAATGACAATTCCCATACTAAAACCGCTCAACCGTTGTTGACGCAGCGCTAACGCAGTATGGGGAGTGACGTATCTAATATGGATCTGACAGACCGCTGCGATATTTTAGCGCTCCGTCGTATGTCAAGTGTGCGCTCCGCCTAAAAGTGGTAAAAGAAACTGAAAAATTAAAGGAAATGAGGATCCAAATTAGTCTGTGTATCAATTTTCGTAGTTAAAAAATCTGTAATATGTTCTGTAGCTTACATTCGTAGGTATTTTCGGTCACTTACATAAGAAGGCATCTACATACCAAAGAAATAAAATATATAACTTGTCAAATGGCTAAAGCAATTCTTGTGAAAGACGATATTACCGATGGCATTTCCTCAAACAATCACTAAAGGAAGTTTCACCAATCAGAAGTGAAACCAAAATTGAACAGTGATTTATTATTCCCAATTTTCCTGTCAAATTTTGAATCCGACCGCGTTCTTCTCGTAATGTCAACGTATTCATCAACATTCATCCCCTGACCGTTGATAATCGCTCGTTTGACGTCTGCTACTTTTTTAATGCATGCTTTATTGCGCCACTGTGCAATTTAATTGTCCCCATCAATTACTTCTTCTCTCCTGTCACATTCTTCATTTTTTACCGCATTGTCAACACTCGATAAGGTTTGTCCGGCGGTTGTAGCATTCTAATAATGTCTAGCACAATGCGGGGCTGTCAAACGGAACGTTGTAAAGCGAGAAACCCGGCGACACCAACGCACTAATGACTTGGCGAAACAACGAGCTCCTTCCAAAATTAAACAAGGTAAAAAAGCGGGCAAACGATCGATCACCGCCGGCCACAAACAAAACAGAGAAAAAAACTACGAGAAAGGATGTATGGAACAAATTAAATGCTCAGCATGAGGTGTTCTGCGTCCACGATGCACGGCCAAGGGCAAATATTAAAGCTGTCAGTTTTGTGTAATTTGAAGGCTCGTTTTCGAGTTATAAGTTATGTTATTGAATGTTTCGGGGCCATGCGCGCGCGCCGTGTGAACCATGTAATGATCCACGCGAGAAAGCCAAGAGTTTAGGGAATTGAAATAATATTGATACAATCAGTGTCTTTTATGGCATTCGATGGCTATCGTAAATACTAGCTGATGACCTTTAGCTAGGCTGTGATATTCGATCTGTATTTGTACACAAACAAATTGCGTCGGTGAGATAGCAATAAAACCCGGGAAACGAGATGCCATATTCGTTAATACATTGAAAACCGTTAGAGTGGATAGTAAACGTCGAGTATTACCGGCGGGTCTCGGGTCGCAGTATGACACTAATGGCAGTGGTTATGTTCACTCCGCTAAATTGGCCATGATAAAAGCTGATTTCATAAGGAAGATAGCGCTAGTGCGTCAGGTGGATATAACCACCTCAAGTGATATAGCCACTTTTCAATACAAATGCAATAAAAAAGCGCTAGTCACGCACTAAATGCCTCTCGACGTCTCGACGATGCGTCGGCCAAAAGAAACAAATAAAAGTGGTCTAAAAGTGCACCATCACGCACCCACAAAATTATTTTCGCCTCGTAACACGTGTCAAGTTTAAATTCTACCCGACGTAGGAATTAACAGTGGGCGTAAACAGATTATGGATATTTTTCTCGATAAAAAAGTAATCGATGATCGCATACAGCTCGCATTGTGATGAAAAAAGTGGCTATTGTTGCATGTTCAGCTCAGTTTTTTGCTGGCATGTTAAATGGGCGCACGAGATTTGACAAAAAATTGACTTCATCAATCAGAAGTGGTTTGATTGACTCTAGCAGCGTTTCTCGCAATCTGTATCGTTCCGAGAAGTAGCCGCAATTTTTCACTTACTAAAAAATAAGATCAATTTAGTGACTTTCAGATCGTTGGATGTAGAGATTTATACCGGCCAATCAATTGGGATCAAAATATAAAAAACATAGGACAATATTTAAAGCAAACCGAAGGTTTTCGAAATTTGAACTCAGTTGTAATGTTGATAAGTTTTTTCGTGAACTTCCAGAAACCGACCAATTTTGAAATAAAAATTCAAACAATTAAGACTTTTTTCACAAGACAAACAGCTCTGAGATGTACTATATTCGATTGATTTGACACTATGTTACATACATTGACGACATTTTTAATTGAATTTTAAAACATCACTCAAACGTAATCAAAAATTTTAGACCAATAAAATCATCTCTTTGCAAATAGAAGATAATACGCTCCATGTCTTTGAACCTATCCTATGTATCTGAAAAAGTGTTTACATTGACGACTTTTTATATCCTTCCTTTAAAATTGTTGCTCGCCTGTTGACACGTAGAAATGAAAGTGCTCGTAACATTTATAATTTTTATCTTTCAAGCAAGTTGTCGCTCGTCGATGGCGTCCAAACGTTATTAATTTTAATTAAAGCCTTCGTTATGTTTGATTAATTGTAACGACATTTGCTTGCGGATGTGGTACAAGGCAGATACCATCTCGTATGGAATGTTTAACCCTTAGCTAACCCTTAATTTGTAAACAAGGAATTGAAATAACTTTATTGGTCATTGGGTGTATTACTTTCAATCTATAAATTTTGTTATAAATTTTGTTAATTATGTTTCCCGTAATATTTTTGAAGAAACATTGTTTTTACTTACTCACTTTATACCTGCATTGCATCTATCATTTAGTTGTTATGTTTAAGATAGGATTAAGTAACATTTGGAAATTATACCATATTTTTTCAAACAACAAAAACAATAGTTATATTGTTCGGACGATCTTTTAGTTAAATAACGACTCACGAATTCACTAATACTACACTAACATTTACGCACATTATTTACTATCTAGTAGGTATTGACATTTCACGCCTATATCCCTTGCTTAAAATATATGCTCGCTATTGCCAGGTAATTAAAAGTTTGATCCAAAAATAAAATACAATGCTGTTTTTTTATTATTTTATAGTTTGACGTATTCAAAAATTTCAAGTGACTTTTTTTACTTTACTTTTTCCAGCTGCAATTGATTGCATTTTTTTGTAGGGTCACTTTCATCGCACATCTGACAGAACCGATGCGACGTGCAATTATTCACTGCATTTTATTAATACTCCATTTGGTACCACAAATGAAACGGCAATGCTTTTGCCACAATCCCCTCCGCTAATAATGCTCTAATCATAGGTTTGACACCCTGTCACCCTAGGGTGGCTATACGCTGTCGCATTTATAGTGTCAACGGCTTACATTGCTGTCTTTCTTACCGCAGACGTGGTGGGTCTTAAGGTCAGCAGACTCTAAGTTCGAGAGCAACATACTTAAAATATTGTTCGTCCAGTATCTGGCTACGGTAACCATTTTATCGTTACTTCTAGAAGGTTAAGAACCGAGCAAGAGCTAGGGCAGTTAGAACAGGGAAGTTGGCGTGCCATTGTCTGCCATTGCAAGCGATGGACGTAAAAATTTTCGAAACGTGGGTGAGGATTGCGATAGCCTTAAGGCATTGGAGCTAGACGAGGCAGAGGTGGCTAATGCGAGGGATTGTGCGGGTCGTAATTACAGCAAATGTGCGGTAGTTTTGTTGACAATGGAAGCGGTTCAAGGCGTTTTCTTTTCGAAGATAAACGACGGTTTGTTCTGCGACATTCGGGTTTTGTAATTTAGCTTTAGGTGACACACTAATGCTAAAAAAGAAATAACTACTCAGCTTTTTTGTGTCGGATTGCATTTTGTAAAACTCGAATATTTTTAAAAATTTAAAAACATAGTAGAAAGATGGTTCCGTGTTTCGGAGAGCACGCGTTATGACTTAGATCTCGGTTGCTGGCTGTCTATGATTACTAAAACGGCGGTCGATACTTATTAATATCAGAGGCCTGCTACTTGTAGTAGGTGGTTGAAAAATGTGATATCAGGGTTCATCGGGTTGTTGAACGACTCGGTGGCCCACACAAAAAGAGAGAGAGAGAGAGAATACATATATGACTTATAACTTTCCGCGGAAATTGTCTTATTGCTTAGATATTATGCAATTTGACATTTGGCATGTAAATTTTATTTATCAATAAATTATTGTATTGTATTGTATTAACGCTGGTCAAAATATTAATAGTATAGGCAACGGTATAAAATTACTGAAAAAAGTGCTGTTTCTGTTCATCACAAAAAATACGACGTTTTACATATCATGAATATTGAATTTAAAAAAAGTCACCAACATCAGATCCTCGCGACATACATCACTGACACGTGGCAAAGCCCACTCGCGTTGCACCATCATCGCCTACCTGTCCTTCGGGGATGTCACAACAACTATTGAAGGATATCATCCTGAAGACCTCAAAGGCGACAATTCTTTGACTTCACAGTCCACTGCTTACGAAACAAAAGGATTTGAAGATCTAAAGAATACACAGCCGTCAGTGGATGTCGATTTTTATTCTAAGGTTTATATCTGCTATAGTGTAGTTGACACTACGTCCCACGTCGTCTCGCAGGATGTGCGCCTACGTGCGCGGAGACAAAGCGTGCGCACGCGCAACGCGGGGTGGGGCGGATTATATTAATCACGTCCCGGCTGGTGAAACGGCTGTATAAATGTGATGGTAGACTTGAGACGATAAATATAAAAAAAAAATAACTAGGTAATCGTTTTGATCGTAAACTGTGCCTAGGTTTATTTGTACCCACATATTGTAGATCGCTAATAAGTTTTGAATTTATGAAGATAATATCATTTATGTTTATACAAAAAAATATATGATTTCAAAACGTTAATTCAAAGAATTTTGTTTCTATCTATTGTTGTATTTGATTAAAACATATGATATGGCAACTTACGTGAAAAATCTATGTGTAGCACTTGTGTCCTATTCAAAATCTTGGCCTTAAAAAATCCACTCATTTAAATGTAGAACCTACACGCTTTTGATTCATTGTTTGGCAATCCTCTCATACAAGTCTTTGTGTTAAGAAAGCAGAAACATCCACTTTTGCTAACCAGTCCACAATCTCTAGCTGTGTTTGATCCGTCTGAAACGACAAGTCATTCTAGATACAGGCTCAATGGACACACAGCATTTGATAGAGCACTTGCCACACCCACTGGAGGCTGGGTAGGCCATGTCTGGCATGGTACAGGCTATTTTTAGACTTGGCTATAAAACTTCATGTTTAGCAGATCAAATGTAATGTTTCAAACGACCAATAATTCAAAAGGTTTAATGAATATGAAATAACTACGTATCAATGCATTTTAATTATTTGCGTAGAATTTACATTTAAATTTTGAATTCATGCATAGATTTTTCATGATCTAGAATTTAGCAGTGGTTTAAATCACTCCATAGTTTTGACATTGCCTACACATGTTATTAACGTACTCATTCATAAGTAACTGTATTAAATTTGTAACAAAATTTAATATATTTATTTATATATATGTATATATATATATATATATATATATATACATATATATAAATAAATTTTACAATGTGTGTTACAAAAACTTGGCATCATTAAACCGAGTTCGGTTTGTCTTAATGCTGCACAAACCTCTTTAAGCTCATTTTTAAATACTTAAACAGACTAGTCTATCACAACTTATTAATAATGTTTAACGATGCAGTGTATAGGAAATAGTAGTAACTGAAAACGATACTTGTTCTAATTATCCATTCACATATCAAATCGAGTATAAAAGTGTTACAGACATGGCTGGCGTATGAGCTTCAAAGATTCATTCAGTCAGAATGGTATCAACATGAATGAACATACTCTTGAATGAACTTATGAAAGGATGACGCAACGTGAAAAGATGAACAACATTGAATACAAAATCATTGCTGGAGATTACTAAGTACCTACAGACAGATACGGGTAGACTATACTCGGAGATTTAAGAAAAGTTGTATCAAAAGTAAAAAGAAGGCTGGATCGTAAGATGAATGGATAGGATTGAAAGTCCGTGAGTATCTGATAGTGATCATTTAGTTGCCCAAACACCTCACAAGCGTTTAGAAAAAATTGCAGTACATCGCTGCACTGCTATTACGATTGCAACGCAAGCATAACACTAAACCAGAAATGCATGTTAATGTCGGATGCCCGTGTCGTCAACATAAAATTTAAAGGATCAGGCCAGTAGAAGCTGAAAATGCCGAGTCATCACACTAAATGCTGAGTGATGAAGATGGTGTTAGATACGGCTAACACGAGACACAATGGCCCATGGAAATCGATTGGAGATCTTCAATAGCCCTCGTTGGATCGATTGATCAATTGATTGTTAGAATTCAATAGAGATACATGTTTATGTTCACAATGGGTAAAGCTAAGGATAAAGGTTTTTGTGTATTTACAAGTTTTATTGAATTTTCAATCAGATAGAATTAGTAATAGAAAGCTTTGATAGCGTTGTGCCAGTACCATGATAGTCAAAAAAGAGCAGAAGATGCGCCACTAGTATGATATTAGTCCTAATAACAAGGTTAATAGAACTTATTCAGCCCGGGTAAAATAACAGACACTTGGAAAACTATCATAGAAGTTGACTTTAAGAGATTTTTCTTTTCGCTACTCTACATAGCCCGCTTCTATTGATCAATAAAAGATTAAGATGTCGTCAAAATAAAACCCAAATTTAACCCTTGATACCAAGTTCATGAACGTTTTTAGAATTGAGGTTTTACTGAGGTCACATCCTTTGATTTGAGGTATTATTAGGCATGTGTCGGGGCTTGTCGTGCTTTGTCCACACGGCTGAACAATACCGCGACTTGTGAGGGCCCACTTTTTGTATTTGTCCCGCCGTTTTGTTGTTCCGTCGACAAGGATGTATGAAGGTGCAAGTACAGGTGAGCGAAATAACACTGTTTCTTGTATGATGATGCAAGTACCTACATACAGATGAGAAAAATAAGTCGAGCTTACGTACTGTTTGATACATTTGCCGATTTTCACAAATCGGAAACTGGTCTTTGGTAAATCATTGGTGGTATTTGGTTAAAGTGCTTTAATTTCCAGATAGCGGCTGTCTTTTGGGTCACGCTGTGACGTTACACAGGTTCATGCCATGCCATTCCTGATGTCCTGATGGAAGTATAAAAAACGCAATGGATTTGTTCTTAGTAATCATGAGCTACAATGTTTTGAAATACGTGAAGACGTTTTTTAGCTAAAAATATTCGAACTAACGTGTTTTGTACACAAAGGGATCACTGCGGTTTTTTTTTTTGCTGGTTATTTTGTATACAGATACATGAAGTAAGTATGGACTGAAGAATATCCCCTGTCTTCATACCTCCACGGGATCTAAGGAACATTTTGTGAGGTCGTCTGCACGGGGCGGGGGAGACGAAGGGGGGCGGTCCGATGTCGTCTGGCACCGACACGAACAAAGACGTTTAATTGTCGGGTATCCGCCGATAAATCCCGGCAACCACTCATTACCGCCCGCCGGATCATTGTTAATTGAAACCGAGCTTTTGTTTGAGAAAGATGCGCACGCGCACACGCCCGCTCTTTGTCCCGCGCACACGCCAACGCGTCTGCCAAATTCGGCTTGTCTCGGCTCAAGATAATAATATGTCACGGGTTTTGATTGGCGTTTATCGGTGTTTATTTTTTGGATCTTTTATGCCATTTGTCTTTTCAGATTCAATTTGGCCTCTCCTGGACCTTTCAAACACATCTATCTTAAGTTCTACAAGCAATGTACCTCAATTACCAGTTGTAGGTCTAATAGGTAGTTTCGTCTTTAAAACGAAATAACACATGGTGAAATATCAAAGCTACATACCATTCCACATCAATCCCCCTGCACCCTCAAAAAGCCGTAAACACAACGAAAACCAGAGAAGAAACAGTGAATATTTCCTGCAACGCGCTCTCAGATCAGACATTGATTTATAGATGGTTTATTTGATTCGATTGTATCATCAGATCGTCATAAATCGCCCTCCCCTCTGAGCTCAGAGTAAAGAATGTAGAGTAGAGTCAGTCTAGTGAACAAACAATGCTGATTTCTTTAACACCTATTCGACTTTACGATAAAAAGTAATATTCGTGCTGAACGTCTGTCTTGCTTATTTAGGCTCATTAAAATTAAACTTGATCCTTTCAAAATTAATGTTGCTAAAGTTGTTAAACTCTACTAGCTTCTTGATCAAGCGATGGTCATCGGAAAAAATTATAATACGTTAAGATTTTAAAGGAAAAAATATATATTATGTTTATTTATTTATTACTCAGGAGTAATTTCATATTTAAGTTTTTCGGGTCATTGCACTGTGTCCTGCATGAACAAACGATAAATCTGTGTGAAAGGTTACTGGTCTCTTTGGTTTCACTTCGTTTGTATTCATCACCTTATCTTGTTTATTATTTTCTCTAATCATTCGAGATATTTTCTCGATACGCCTCGACTTTTCCTGATGTCATTATGTCCATGTATAGGTGGTAACTGATTCGAGGGTTCCTCGACAAGCATTAAGGAAGTTTCGGGAGGATATCTCTTGTTTCTGTTGGGGGTGATACTTCTGTTAGTTTTTGGATTTGATTAACTACTTTTGATTGGTGTCAAACTAGTGTATGGTGATGATACCACAAGTTTTTTCTGTGTATTTTTTTTATGAGAAAGTCAGTATTGTAGAATATTGTCTTCCACAGGGCCCTCAATTCTTGTCAGACGTGGCGATAACGACCGTGATTTTACAATTGTTAACGGTCTGCCTGCTCTGGAAGGGATGAAGGCGCGATGTGTTGTCTTCCACTTTTTTATTTGAAGCTAATTTTTGATCTTTTGATTTCACTTATAGCTTACAAACCTTAAAAATAGCTTGATTATCTCCCCGAGCCTCTCTGTGACGTGACACATGAGGACTTCAATGAGGTCAACCTAAATGCCAAGCATTGGCAATGCAACCATACGCCATGCCTTTATCTCTTGCGGGATAGGTAGAACGTCAACGGCCGTTGCCGTCAAAATGCGGTTGCCGTTTCAAAAGCATTGACAATCGCTGCTGTAGCTTCTGTTCTATCAGCATTAGGGGTAGCTTTTTGATACAAAGAAAAAAAAGTCTCATTTCACTCGCTGAACTGAAGCTCACGTCCGAATCAGGAACACCGCAATAGTCACGGAGCGGTTTTATCGACTGTGACCGAGTACGATGCTGCTTTCAAAAAAGCACCACTTTAATTCGGGCGGCTATTACCCCCGCCGTGGACGCGCCCGTGCGTGACGCCCGCGTATTTATTTTATTACTTACCTATAAAAGTTGAGCGTTTAAGTTCAACTCGGTTCTAATCTAATTCCGCTTTTAATCGGCTGCGTCTTCGTGGTTACGTAATCGTTTGATTTTAGTACTGTTTTTGATGGGACGACTTATCGTCAAGACTTCCTGCACATAAACGACTTCGTACGTTTTTATGCTAGAAAATTGGCAAGTTTTGGAAGAATATCCAAAGGTCTCGGCTACGGTCAAAAAACTTCACCCCATAATTTCACACATTGTCTACATCCACAAAGGGCAAATTCACTGCAAATGGCCAAACTTGCCGACAAGAGACCGTGTCCACCAAACAAGGCCCAGTGGGGCTAAGAAGGGCCAAGTTACAGAAACTAGGGCTCTGCCCCTTGACTAATGGCCAAGCAATCGATAGCGAAGTTTTTTGCGGCCCCTCGGGCGACAGACAAATTGTCTTGCAGAAGAAATTAATTTGACAAGTCCGTTTTGCCCCCAGACGCTAGTATTAATTTATTTGGACGTGAAAAATTTGGTGCGTCTTGCTGGAGTTTGTTGACTGGGGTGGATCGAAGATGGTAGTTTGGTTATTGGGTTTTTAGATGTTTAGATTGTGATAAGAGTGTTTGAATAAGTCAAATTATGTTTTGTCTCAGAAGTCAGAGAGTCCCACATTTAACGCACAAGCTGTGCATTTTTAGCGCATTCGTAACGTATATTTTTAACGTACATTTTTGGGATATTTCAAGTTTTCTATACTAAAACCTGATGTTGACGCATCAACATCGGATGAACTTGCGTTGTTTGGCAGAGGCATCCGATGACACTGGCGTAACGTCCATTTATGGTATGGGAAATCTTGCATCTGGCAAACGATTTTTGGTAGAAGAAATAGTTACCTATATGTACTGTCACATTAAGCACACCCATTATCCAGCCGGCAACAGTCTGCCTAAAATATCGTATGATACTTGTCTAGCGTCTATTCTTTAGGCAATTCAACATTTCGAACAGTCACATAACCCGAATTCTAATTAAAAAGTCGTAGGTTTCAAACAAACCAAATCATCCCCAAAACAAACCCGCGGAACACCTCAAACCAGTCGTAAAGGGTTGGTTTCGCAGACCGCGACTCGTGAAACTTTGCTCGTACAACATGACAGAATTACCCCACAGTGAAAATTGCCCTACACTAGGGATGCCCAAAAATATCGATACACTTATCTACCTATCGAAGAAGTCTAGATACAGATCTTTATATTGCCATCAAAAATCTCAATGCATCGAATCGAAAGGCCCATGAAATCCAAAAAGATGAGTTATTATAATGTTAATTCATTATGTTACTAGCAAAATTTTTGTCGTTGGCAAAACCGATAGTGTTGTCTTCAATGTCTACAAAAGGCGCTGGGTGTGTTATGTTTTGAGTAATTTATGAAAGGACACAATTTTTAACATTATATAAAAAAAATATTTAATAAATATACCTGTTCATCGGGGTCCTAGGTAGAAATATCGGTATCGCTTGAACTCGATATAAAAACATCGACATCTATATTATCGATAGTTGGATAACTTTTGCATCCCTACCCTCCAGTCCCACACACACCCAGCGTTGCCGCGCCGACCGCTAACTGCCGTCGAAGCGGTTACATGTGTGTAAAGACGATTTGATGTCTAAAAATCGACGTTTTTTTGTGTCGTTGTCGAACATACTTTTGACTCCTTTTTTGATGGTTTGTTTTTTATTTAACACATGTTTTTTGTTTCATACATGACATTCGCGTAGGTATTTCGACATATTGCGTAAGATTCGGACGCGAAATTTTGGATTGTTGAAAATTACTCCAAAGATTTCTCGCGCTGTTGTCTTTTTTACTGTTTGTTGTCTTCTACGCAAAGGTTGTCGGATGAGATGGCTCTTACCGATAAGATCGCCTATGCGCACTTTTAGTTTTAAGATTCTATGTAATATATATTTGCAAGTAATAAAGAGTTTTCACTGCTTTCTTAAAGTCTGACAAGCAAGCTATAGTACGCAAGGCGACGGGCACCGTTTTCATATTTTGGTCTCCTTTGCGCCTTTCAAAATCTATTGTAAATTTTCTAGTTCTAACTTATTTGAACTTACTATTTCTCTAGCCAAGTCTAGCAAAAAATAAAGAAAATCTGTACCCTCTTCAACTTAATTATTACCCCCTATAATAATACCTATCAGACCGCAGGTTGTTCTGACACGCGGCAATATTACGGCTCAGAATCAGGGGAGGCCAATCAGATCCGACCGCGGGCTGCGAGTAAATTAATTAGCGGGGCCGAATCAAGGAAACAATAACCGCAAATAGAAGGGTTGGCGACATTTGTGTCAACAATCCAACATTGCGAGGGTAGTTCCACAATGATCTAAATTGAATACGGATCGGCTCTTTTTGTATATATTGTTGTGCTTTCACCTGATATTTTGTAGACACCTAGCCCAGAACTGACTCGATCAGTCATATCAGAAATTTGAAACCATTCACTACTGACGTTACGAAGGGCCACAGAAACAAGGTACAATAGTATGTAAAAATAACAACTAAAAAACATCTGACGGTATACAATACGTTAGCTGTCGTTTAGTTATAGAAGATTGTTTCAATATAAATCTCTTCTGATATGAGTGAGTAACTTTATCCAGAGGTAATGATGAGTGGAATCTTCTAGATATTTTATACATACATAACCTTTGGAGCGCAGTGAATTAGCACATTAAAGATATCTGTTGGGCCGCGATATTGACGGGTGTGTGCGACCCGCAACTTGATAAGCCCTGGATAGTGCAAACTTCGGGTAATTGAGTTTGATAATCTGGTTAGCGACTAGGATTTAGGTTCTTTAAGCTTGTTGTGTATCGGGTAAACTAGTCTGTTTTAGTATGTAACTAATCTGGATACATGCTAGATTACCTAAATTTATCCAAAATTTGTGTAGGTATAAGATACAGTCTTGCTACCATCTCTCAGATTTAGAGGTGCCTTAGTAACATTTTCCCAATAAAGCTAGCTTAGACTATGGACCGTTTTTTCCAAAATGCTGTCAAAACTAGACTAGCATCACCCCATATCTGCCCGTGGGTGTCGTAAGAGGCGACTAGGGTATGAAACCAGGGAATCGTGAATATGAATATCAAAACCGTTTTCATGCTTATGATGCCTTTGATTTATAAATGTAGAAAAATCTGTCTTATAACAGTCCCACGAGCTGAATATTCATCCCTAAAATCTTGTACAACAGGCCAGTCCATAAACACCAAAATAATAAGAATCTTACCAAAGGTGTTCTAGCGGACTTGCGTATAGTTCATGTCGAATTTTTTAACTGAGCCATAAATATTTTGCCAGGACTAATTTTTGCCGGTTTAGAATAGCATCACCCCCCATCCTTCCCGCGGGTGTCGTAAGAGGCGACTAAGGGACTCGAGAGTATTGGTGTATTGCAATTTTTAGGCGACAGGCTGACAACCTGTCACTATAGTGATACACGTTTTCTGAAACAACCTTAGAAAACAATCCTCTAAAATGTCAGACGTGGCGACTAAATTTACTAAATGTACTAAATTTTGCTAAAGTGTAATCAATAGTTCTGCTCGGTAGTTCAGTAGAATAAGTAACTTTATCCAATGATAACCAGTCCCAACGAGTAATGCAGAGGTCGTCAATAGCCATCATTCGCCACATAAGCCCCACTTACTCCGGGCCGCGGTAGGAAATGTGCGAGAGTTTGGCGGGATTAAAGGTAATACGGCCCGACACGGGCGAAATTGGTCGCATATGGCGTCAAACGCGGCCCAATGGCGGCCATCTTTAAAATTAATCGGTGACACTTTAGAGCGGGAAAATAAAAGTGGATAGAAAATAAACTATGTCTCTACCAGAACTACTACTTACTGATCCTTGATGTGTTAAATGGATTTGCGTCTCAAATTTGTGTTAGTAAATAGTTCAAGAGAATAAGAATTTTATCCAAGTTGACAATGGTGTCAAATACGCGTGTGGCTCAGTCGCAGAATTCAGATTCGATATCTAATATTTTTCAGTCATCTCGTAAGTAGGCCTGGCCTATGTCAATTTAAAACTACTTACGTCATAAAATTATGCGCCATTAAGGTTCTAATTTTTGCATGTGTATTCTGGGTAAAAACATCTCCACTGACCACTATACAAGACAGCATTTTCTTTAATACCACTACTACAACAAAGGAGTTTTATATCAGGTTGACAGTTCTATTTAAATGTCTACTACCGTGACTTTACAATAAGCTTTTAATTTGAACCTCTGTGGTGCGGCGTGGTATGAAATTAGCCACATATGGCACACTCTACCCCTAAATAATGGGCACAATGGGTTTACAGAAACGGCGATAAATCCTCGAATCGTTGCTGATTTGTCGGGAAATTATTAAATAAATAGCGAGTTTGTAACAATTCACATTGATTTATTAGTTTTGAAACTCGCGAACAAAATTGGTAAGTTCTTAGCTACTGACCTAGAGCTAACTAATTACTTGGTCTGGCATGGCACTCAACATTGTCAAATTACGCTTCTTTTTGTCCGGGACATCGAGTCACTGGGAAGCACAATGAAAAAAATGTTCACTCGGGCCAATTAAAAATAAAATACAAATGGTACGATTAATTAAATTAGTATAACCTTTTTAGTCCACACTGATTTGAAAAATAGCCTGATGAAAGACGGACCGCGCCATTTCTCATTCGACGTAACAGAGTAAAATATTTTACCACAAGTATGCCAACTTCATGCCTGTGAAGGGTATGTCAATATGAGGATTGATACCAAGTTGCCGTGGTAGCTTATACCTATATAGAGACCTCGGTATAGTCATAGTAGAATAACTGTTTATTTTCTAGTTAGGTATCGCTTAGCCTAAATTTTATTACTTACCAGGGACTCAAACCCTCGTCCTACTTGAAAAGATCAGCCAATGTCACAGCCCTTTCTATGGGCTTTACAAGACCTTGTCATTGCGTCAGTCAGCCATTTTGAGAAATGTAACAATCAGTACTGATCTTCCATTTTGGGTTACCAGCAAAAAATTACAAAATGGCACGTATGGTCAAAGTAATAAGCGAGATTCGTAGTGCATTTTACTGCAAGTTTAAATTTTAGAACTGGAAGTTGTGACAATGTAAGTTTGTCAGCCTTTGCTGTCTCAAGTATGTGTCTCATGTCATGTCATGTAAAGCCACAGGAAAGAGTGTGTTTAGTAAAATTATTTTCGAAGATTCTGACCCTTAACATGACTTTCGCTCATTCTTGTTTAAAAATAATATTTCTACCTAATACAATATTCGTCAACAGTTACGTTTTAAAAAAATGCAAGGTGCTATTTGAAATAGGTAAGCACGTCAAAGTTGTTGGATTAAGCTATTCTTCAGATTAGATACACGCATAGGTACATACATAACACATATCTTGCTTTAACCCTTGCGAGGTAGACAGAGTGTAAGGGCCGTAAAAATACGCTATCGCCACGTCTGATAAATATTGAGGACCTTTTCAGATGATTCGTGTATCACTGTAGTGACATGTAGTCAGCTTATCGCCTAAAGTTGTAACCTCGTGTCCCTTAGTCGCCTCTTACGACACCAGCGAAAAAATGGGGTGATGCTATTCTAAGCCGGCAGCACACGTCGAACTAGATAGCTATACCTATTTACTAGAATAAAACTTTTGGATTCATATATTTTTACCAAAATAGTACTAAATGAGTCACCATGTTCATAATTTGAACCTATTATTAAAATCAAGTCCTATTGTATCAACCACACAACCGACTTCAAACCAAAGAATGGACCGATTTGTTTGCACTGGAAACTAGTTATCTCGCCGCCATTGTTGAAATAAAAAATATCTTTTATTTTCGCCGTGACGAGCAAAGGGGTGCTTTTCATAAATGCAATTTTGTACACACTACGATACCAACTACCACAGTGTATTCAAACTCTATCAAAAATGTTGCACAAACCTTCAGTATGCAGCTGAAATGTGGGGAGTTTTTCTGCTCTATGGTGCTAGTAGTGTAGAATGCGTGTGTGCTAGGGCTGGCCGTGACGAAAGTTGTGTGCAAGGGGTTGTAAGCGTGCTGATGCAACCCTTGCTCAATATCTGTGGCCTATAGGGATGCTGGGTACTGCGATTGGGACTACTTGAGTTAATTGTAATTGTATTGTTTTTTATTGTTTTTTATTTGTATTTTATTGTTCTGCATCATATCAGTTTAATGCCTCAACTCCCGTTAGCCACGGAGCTGGACGAGCCCCTGTCATGCGACGAGGTTGTTACTGCCATCAGACAGCAGCATAATAACCGGGCGGTTGGCATTGACCTTATACCGGGTGAACTACTTAAATATGGTGGTACGGAGTTGCACACGTCGGTATGGAAACTTTTCGTTCGAATGTGGGAGGAGGAGAGGGTCCCTGAGAACTTCAAAGTGTCTCGCATTTGTGCCCTCTACAAGAACAAGGGTGACCGTTCTGACTGTAACTCTTATCGCGGTATATCATTGCTGTCAGTCCCTGGAAAAGTCTTTGCCAGAGTTTTACTGAACCGCCTCAAAGATTTCTCGGAAAAAAAAATTCTGCCCGAAACCCAGTTCGGCTTCCGACCTGACCGAGGTACATGTGAAGCTATTTTCTCGGTGCGTCAACTACAAGAAAAAAGTAGAGAACAAGGTCGCCAGTTGTACCTCTGCTTTGTTGATTTAGAGAAAGCATTCGACAGTGTGCCTCGCGAAGCTCTCTGGATGGTGCTAGGAAAGTTAGGGTGCACAGAAAAGTATGTGCGACTCCTAAGACTCCTGCATGACGACATGCAGTGCTGCGTCTCTGTAGACGGTGAACAGTCTGATTTCTTCCCCGTCACCTGTGGGGTGAAACAAGGGTGTGTTCTAGCGCCCACACTGTTCGCCTTGTACTTTGCAGTTGTAGTCAAAGAAGTCCTAAATACTGTTTCCCAAGGAGTCCGCATCCGTTTTCGCACAGATGGCAGTCTTTTTAACCTGGCTAGACTTAAGGCGCGCACTAAAGTCTCGTATGCATTGATTACTGAGATCATGTATGCTGATGACTTGTGCTTTCTTGCAGAATCCCCAGACGGCCTGCAACAGCTAGTGTCCGCTTTTCACCAAGCATGCTGTAAATTCGGCCTGAAGATCAGTGTCAAAAAGACGGAAGTGATGTCCTTAGACTCGCATGGTCGCGAGACACTGGCGATTATGCTTGGTGAGGATATGCTGAAACAGGTTGATAAGTTTCGTTATCTGGGGAACACTATAACATCTAAGTGTAACCTTGATGCTGAGATCAACAGCAGAATCAGTGCTGCAGCTGCAGCATTTGGGAAGTTGTGTTCCAAGGTTTTCTGCTCGCACGACCTAAAGCTAGCCACAAAAATCTCTGTATATATGGCGATTGTGCTGCCAAACCTTCTATACTCCTCCGAGACTTGGTGTGTGTATCGTCACCACATACGCACTCTGGATCGCTTCCACCTAAAATGCCTTCGCACCATCATGAAGATCAGATGGTCCGACCGAGTGCGCAATACCGAAGTTCTGAGACGAGCCAATGTTGGTGGCATTGAGGCTTATCTAATGCGCCGTCAGCTACGGTGGTGCGGTCATGTATCCCGGATGTCGGAGGAGAGAGTGGCGAAGCGCATCTTTTATTCTGAGCTAGAGGAGGGCAAGCGAAAGCATGGCGGACAACTCCTCAGATATAAAGATGTTCAGAAACGACACATGAAAAGATGCAACATTGAGCCCACTCAATGGGAGGGTCTGGCAGCACAGCGTCCCGAATGGCGCGGGATGGTTAAGAGGCAAGTCCGCGAGTTTGAGGAACAGCGTAAAGCAGACCTCGACGCTAAGCGCGATGAGCTGAAGGCCCGTCCACCCGTCGCCATTAACTATAATTATGTAAATGGCAAACTCACGTGTCCACTCTGTGCACGGGAGTTTACTGCCAAAATTGGCTACAATATCCATCTCCGGGCGCATCACCGCCGATCTGATTAGGAGTCAAAGTGGTCGCCATGGCCGAAATCGGTCGGAGAGATCATCATCATTGTTTTTTAAAATAAAAAATGGCATTGACATTGGCATTGACGGAAGAATATTTTTATGTTATTCTTTCTTTAAGGCCTTTTTATAACATGTTGAAGTTTGAAACCACTCTACTACTATACACCCAAAGCATAAATAATAATAGTGCTAAAAGTATGCCATTTTTTTGGTCAACTTTCGAAAGTAAGAATGAACTACATTGTGATTTTTTAGTTTTTAGGTTTCTTCTTTTGTGTGGACACAGAATCGACACACGATCCAATGAACCATGGTATTTTGAGATTGTAGTCTAGAATCCTTTTAGTTTTTTTTACCCCGGAAACAGCGCCGGCAATGTTTTTTTTTGGCAATTCTTTGAGAAGTTTTTCAATTTCGCCTCGTCGTCGTCGTCGTCGTCGTCGTCTCAGCCGATAGACGTCCACTGCAGGACATAGGCCTCCCCCAAGGATCTCCACGATGATCGGTCCAGCGCCACCCGCATCCAGCGGCTTCCCGCGACCTTCACCAGATCGTCGGTCCACCTTGTGGGAGGCCTACCTACGCTGCGTCTACCGGTCCGTGGCCGCCACTCGAGAACTTTCCGGCCCCAGCGGCCATCGGTCCTACGAGCAATATGCCCCGCCCACTGCCACTTAAGTTGCGCAATCCTTCGAGCTATGTCGGTGACTTTGGTTCTTCTCCGGATTTCCTCATTTCTGATTCGATCGCGGAGAGAAACTCCGAGCATAGCCCTTTCCATTGCCCTTTGAGTGACCTTGAGCCTTCTTATGAGGCCCATTGTTAGCGGCCACGTCTCAACTCCGTAAGTCATCACTGGCAACACGCACTGATCCCAGACTTTTGTCTTGAGGCACTGCGGTAGTTGTTGAGAAGAGAAGATGTTACGTAACTTCCCGAACGCTGCCCAGCCGAGTTGGATTCGACGATTGACCTCTTTCTGAAAGTTGGACCTACCCAGCTGGACTATTTGTCCCAGGTAGACATACTCGTCGACAACTTCCAGAGTAGAGCCCCCAACTGTCAGAGTAATGGGTGCAACAAGAGAGTTTGACATAACCTTGGTCTTGTCCATGTTCATTTTTAGACCCACTTGTTGGGAGGCTCTATTGAGGTCATCGAGCATTGTACCGAGGTCCTCCAGGGTTTCCGCCATGACCACGATATCGTCGGCAAAACGAAGGTGAGTCAGATACTCGCCGTTGATGTTGATGCCAAGTCCTCTCCAGTCCAAGAGCTTGAAGACGTCTTCCAGTGCTGCTGTGAACAGTTTCGGTGATATTACATCTCCCTGTCTCACTCCTCGCTGCAACTGGATAGGTTTCGAGTCCTGGTCCTGAAGTCGAACTGACATGGTGGCGCTTTCGTACAAGGACTTCAACACTTCGATATACCGATAGTCAGCTTGGCACCGCTGAAGAGACTGAAGTACGGCCCATGTTTCGATCGAATCAAAGGCTTTTTCGTAGTCCACAAACGCGAGGCAGAGTGGTTGGTTATACTCTTCAGTCTTCTGTATAACTTGCCTCAGCGTATGAATGTGATCCACGGTGCTAAAGCCTTTTCGGAAGCCGGCTTGTTCGGGAGGCTGGAAGTCGTCGAGCCTGCGTGCGAGACGATTCGTTATGACTCTTGAGAACAGCTTGTAGACATGGCTCAGAAGCGTGATGGGTCTGTAGTTCTTCAGCAAAGACTTATCGCCCTTTTTGAAGAACAGCATCACCACGCCTCTGTGCCACGCCTGTGGCGTTTTGCCCTCGAGTATGACAGAGTTAAACAATTTCTGCAGTGCTTTAAGTATCGGTTTACCACCGGCTTTCAGAAGCTCTGCCGTAACTCCATCATCACCCGGCGCCTTGCTGTTTTTTAGCTGTTTCAGAGCCATACTAATCTCGTACAAGCTGACGTCCGGGATATCTTCTGTGTAGTGCCGGGTTAATCGAGCTCTTGGATCTGCGACCCGATTATTGACAGGTGTGCATGTTGTCGCGTATAACTGTCCGTAGAACTTCTCGACCTCTTCCAATAGCTCGGGCTTGGACGATACGATTCTGCCATCGTCGGTCTTTAGCTTCGCTAGTTGGCTCTGGCCTATCGACAGATCTCTAGCAAACACCTTGGAGCCTTTGTTGCGCTCAATTGCCTCTTTAATACGGTCAGTATTAAATTGGCGTATGTCGCGGGTCAAAGACTTAGAGATCTGCCTATTGAGCTGCCGATATTGGGAAGTATCCTCCGACGACTGCAGAATCATCTCGCGTCGTTCCTCCATGAGCCTCGAAGTAAGGTCTGAGATTTTTTTGGTTCTGTTCGTACGATTGGGTTTGAAGAACTTAGAGCCAACCGTAAGGACAGTTTCCACGACCCTGTCGTTATAGTCGTCCACGTCGATACACTCACCCTCAATTTCGCCTAGCAAGTACCAATTCCTGCCAGTCATAGTATACAGTACCCTAGCCACGAATAGGTGCGCCGCGTTAAATTCGTACAATAAATGCCTTTGTATTGCGGAGAACTGTTGACTTTCCGCCGATCGGCTAAACAACGCAACCAGGGGTGGCCAACTTTGAGGGGCTGCCCAGCTCCAGGGGTAGTCAATCTTCAGAAGAATAATGCAGGGGAGACAAACCTGTCTAGTAGTACTATTGACTTTCCACCGATCAGCCTAAACAACGCAACCAAGGGCGGCCAACCTGCAGAGGTAGCCAACCTTCAGGTGTGATGAGGTTCCAGGGGTAGCCTACCTTCAGGCGTGGTTCTTTTTCTTCATCGAGTCGGTAAACAACAGCTGAATTTTATTTGACGAATATTTTGCCACATTGATTGTGTAACTGGTAGCCTGTGCCTTGTTTTTCGAAACTACAGGCTACAATTCTACAGGTGAAATTCGATGTATATTGCGTAGCGGGTCAAAAATCCTGGTTTTATAATGTCCCGCGGCCTACGCAATGTACATCGAATTTCACCTGTAGAATTGTAGCCTGTAGTTTCGTTGCATAGGCCACTGGTGGTGAGCTTCCTACTACTAAAACCTTCAGCAGCATGGTGCAGGGGAGACAAACTTGTCTAGTGGTACTATTGACTTTCTGCCGATCTGTTAAACAACGCAACCAGGGGTAGCCAATTATCAGGAGTAGCCAACCTCCAGCTGTAGTCAACCTTCAGGGGTAGTGAGGTTCCAGGGGTAGCCAACCTTCTGGGGTGGTTCTTCTTCTTCATCGAGTCGATAAACAACAACAGAATTTTATTTAACCAATACTTGACCACATTGATCGTCTGATAGGTAGCATGGTGGTGAGAATCCAGAGGTGGTAAACCTTCAGCAGTATGTTGCAGGGGAGACAAACCTGTCTAGTGGTACCTGCAGCTTTGCTGATTGCAAACATTGCAATGCTTGACTGAAAATCATAAAAATATAACTGCAGATATATCTACGTGTTATTTCCAAGTTTTCTTTTAAGTAGTAGGTAGTTCTACTAAAATAGTAACTTATCAAAAGACCTTGAGGTATAGACAGAGAGAGTCATCATTAACGAAACAAACTGCCAATAATAAGTGTTGTTGAAGATTGTAGAGTTGTTGGTACAGCGCTGGCTGCAGTGATACGCCTCCGAGAAATATATAGAGCTGTGAACACATCTGATTTGCTTTTTTCAATAAATGGCTGTTTATATTCTACGAACTGCTGAAAAATCTTTGCTAAGTAGGTACATAGATTCACAATGGAAAAGTGCAGCAGCATTATCTTAACCTGACGGATTTGAACAAATATTTATAATATCATTAAAAATGTTCTCCCCTTTGACGCACAACCCAGTGCTAAAATAACGCTGTGTAATGCAAGCGTCTGTCGTACGTTAGCGCACAGTCGTGCGTTGGATCTGCGCAACAGCAGTTTTAGTATGAGGGTTGACGTTTCTAGTATGTATCTGTGAGACACATGTGTTACCCCTGCGTTATTTTCGCGTTAAGCTATTGTAGCATTGGCGTTAAGTGTGACAACAGCCTAAGTAGAAAGAGAGTGAAAGTTATTGCTGGGTTTTTTTTATTCTTTTATGGAACTCTGAAATTCCGAGACTGAACTATTTAGTTGACATATGTCAACTTTAACTTTTGCATTTACTACAGTTCTATATAAATCCGTAGCATTCGTCAGTTGTACAGTATAGCAGTTATGTTCCACAATTAAGTACAAGCGTAATTATTAAATCGGTCTTGGGCGTCGATAAATCGTAGATCGAAGCTGTGGGTTCGAGTACGCGGGCGGCGGTTATGGTACGACAGTCTGTGTAGACGGGCGACAAAATTTCGCAGATTTATAAACACTGACCAAGAATGAATTTTGGCAGACGCAGTGCTTTCATCAAAGTACATAATAATTATAATGGGATCGCGTGGAATCCCATTTTTTCTTTTAGTGTTTGCAACTTTTTTGTAACAATTTGCGTAACTTCAGGTGCAAATACATTTAAAATTGATCGGTACATTACAGTTTTGTACATACATACATACATACATATATCACGCCTTTATCCCTTGCGAGGTAGGCAGAGCGTTAACGGCCCTAAAAATACGGCCACTATCGCCACGTCTGTCATTTTTGAGGATTGTTTTCCAAGGTCGTTTCAGAAAACATGTGTATCACTATAGTGACAGGTTGTCAGCCTGTCGTCTAAAAATTGTAATACACCAATTACTCTCGAGTCCCTTAGTTGCCTCTTACGACAACCGCGGGAAGGATATGGGGTGATGCTATTCTAAGCCGGCATCACACGGAGCAGTTACAGTTTTGTTTTACTTTGATATTTCATCACATACTTATTAGTAAAATCACATTAACTTTCAGATGCATTTTATGGGTTGGTCAACCTATTACAGCGAGTAGCTATAGTTCGTAATCTTTGCTATTACCTATTAGTTGTCCGCATACAACTATTTGTCTCTCGTCTGTCTACAAATCCATAACAAACGAATAATCCCACATTACTTACCAGCACTAATTGTGTAATTTAGTACAAATGGAACAACTGTGGCTAATTAACAATTTACCATTGTGATACAAGGTGTAATAGAAACTTTCATAGAATATTCATACTCATACATCGCGCCTATATCTCGTTAGTGGTTAGCAGAGTCTTAAAACGGTCACTATTGCTATGTCCAACATTCATTTACAGGTCGTCGGAATACCACTTAAAAATGCAATACTCATTAAATCATTGAGTCCTCTTAGGCCTCTATCACACTTCAGTATGCACCTGTCAAATCCATACTACAAACGTCACTTCACGTACAAAAACCGCTTTCGCCACAGCGCAGTGCTAGCGCAGCGACGTGCTGCGTCGAAAGCAATTTTAGTATGGGGAAGTGTGAGAAAGTACTAATCGCCTCTTACAACACTTATGAGTAAGAAGGAGTGATACTATTCCAAGCCAGAATCATAGAATATTCAACACCGTACACAATACTCTACAAGTTCAAACACCCACACTCAGATAAATACTATTTTGTACTGTGAGTTATGTAATGTCATATCTAGGCAGGAACCCGGTCCGAAGGCCGTCACGACTGCGCCGTGCAACATGCTAACCTTACATAGGTATTAGCTATTAAAATACAGATATTCCGTACAGATGTACACGAGAATAAAGACACAATTTGTAACACAAATTATGGGTAAAATAGTAGAATTATTGTTTACATGACTATAACTAAAACTTAAGTATTTTGTCGAAACATTGTGCAGTGTGAAATGGAATAATAATGGCATAAAATATGACTAAGAGATGAATCCATACATACATACGTATGTATATGTACATATGTATATACATATATCACGCCTTTATCCCTTTCGGGGTAGGCAGAGCTTTAACAGCCGTAAGAATACGGTTGCTATCGCCACATCTAACATTTTTGAGGATTGTTATCCAAGGTAGTTTCAGAAAAGATGTGTATCACTATAGTGACAGGTTGTTAGCCTGTCGCCTAAAAATTGTAATACACTAATCCTAAAAATTGTAATACACTAATGGAGATGAATCCAGGGAATGGAAAATCCAACTCCTTACACTGCGTTAGGTACTGAATCTACCTGCCAAGCATGGTGAGTATGGATAATACCCCCCAATAGGGGGAGGTCCAGGTGTAGCAGCGGACAGTTGTAGTGGTGTTGAAGTTTAAACATTAAGACCGGATTAATATCTAAATTTTTTGAAAGAGTTGTTCGTAGATTTTACAGAATACAAAACGACATCGAAAACCTCAATAGTCCACTGCAGAATATGTGCTTCCCCAAGTCCCCAGTAAAATGCCATAGATTCATAGATACCTAGCGATCATAGCAAAAAATGTAGGATGCATTTATGGATGTACTTATTCAGGGTGAAAAAAAATGGCTGCAAATATTTTAAGGGATGAACCAGCCCATGAAACTGAACAACTTTCCCCAAGGAACATAGGTCGAAATATGAAAAAAATTTGGACCTCCCATACAGAATTACCGACCGACCAAGTAAATTTCTATAGGTGGTGGTCCAAAAAAATTTCTCCTGTTTCGACCAATGTTCCTTACGGAAAGTTGTTCTGTTTCATGAGCTGATTCACCCCTTAAAATATTTGTAGCGAATATTTTTACACTTTATATAAAAGTAGCTTATTATGAAAATTTCAAAACTAACATCAAAACTAAAAGATCATTAAACCGTCCTAATCCTAACAGGTTTTCAAGCTCTTACAGTAAGACCTAATCTACTAAATGTGCCCTAAGTCGAGTCCTGGCCCGGCCCATGGATTAGTTAGATAAGGTCTCAACTGACAACCGGACAAACCTGTAATAGTATTATTAGTTGCTAAGATTTGACAGCATGTTTGCAGTAATTGAAAATAGATGCAAGTTTCCTCTCAGTTGAAGTCTAGCTACACTTGTGGAATAGTTCGCGACCGAAAATTCCGCCCATATGTTTGTCATATCATACATACATAAATCACGCCTTTATCCCTTACGGGGTAGGCAGAGCGTTAACGGCCGTAAAAATACGATCGCTATCGCCACGTCTGACAAATATAGAGACCCGTTTGAGATAATTTGTTTATCACTATAGTGACAGGTTGTCAGCCTGTCGCCTAAAAGTTGTAATACACCTGAAACCCTCAATCCCTTCACTCGCCTCTTACGACACCCACGGGTAGGAAATGGGGTGATGCTATTCTAAGCCGGCATCACACGGCATTTGTCATATCATGTATCGAATTTATGGTTTATCGGTGCCTGACTCTTTCTTGCACGAGAGGTGATATAACAAGCAAAAATTTTCGTTGTGATCTTTCTATAGATGTGGCCTGACACAAAATGGCAGCCGATTAGCAGGCTTTAGCATTCGAAATGCTAATTCGACGAGATAAGAATCGAGGTTGCGTTGATGTTTGTTATCGGAAAAACCGATGACAAACATCAACCGATGTGGCGCAGTGGTAGTGCGACTGCCTTTGACGCAGACGGTCCCGGGTTCGATTCTCGGTGGGTCACTCACAAAGTTGATATTTATCACTTTGTGAATTTGTTCCCAGTCTGGTTAGGACATTGCGGGCTGAACCACCCGATTGTCCGTAAGTAAGATGGTTCCGTGTTTCGGATAGCACGCTAAGCCGTAGGTCCCGGTTGCTGTCTATGATCACTTAGACGGCGGTCGTTACACAACCATGCCAGAAGCCTGCTACTTGTAGAAGGCGGTTGAAAAATTCTGACACTAGGGTTCATCGGGTCGTTGAACGACTTGGTATCCCACACGATAAGAAGAAGAAGATCGGAAAAATAATTTGTTTTCTTGTACTGCCAACTTGTGTCAATTCTGGATAGAATTATCAGCACAGCTTCTCACCCAAACCTTTTCTGCAACATAAGATTATTTTGGCCAAAAAACCTCACGCACACACCCACACATATCACGCCTTTAGTACTTGGTTTGGTCGCTATCGCCACGTCTAAAATTGCGATTTACAGTAAACCCTTAGTCGCCTCCTTTGACATCTTGATCTAGAGGAAGTAAAATGTTTTAAAAATCTAAAAAGTTCAGACATCCCATACATCTATGTCGTTTTTTTATTCGGGCCAAACGGTATTTTATGCGCAAATTGTCAAGTACATCTGTTGGTACCTTCTTTTTAGGTGCAGAACTTATACTGAATATTTTGAATTATGTGGTAATTTTTATGATAGTACCATCCAAGTATTTGCGCGAAAACACATTGTTGCCATATTCTAACAATCCAATTAGTGAATAAAAAATATTTTAGCGAATTTGTACCAAAGCACGTCTGTGGAGATATAAATAAAATGCACAGACTGAAGCTTGCTAAAATATGGAATGCATTAAGGTTATTTGCGGATATTTGCAATGAAACCCATTATCGACTGCCACATGCCAATTGACAGCATTTAAGCCTTTAAAGCCCGAATCAGTTATGAGGCGGTCAACAGACATACCGCAGAATATTGCGCTTTTTTTATATGTAATAGGCCCGCATTTGTCTGCCATCTCACCTGGTGGTAAGTGGAGATGCAGACGAAGATGGTCCATGCTTGCCTAGATAATGCCTATTCACTCTTGCCTTAAAAAGGCCCAAGTTATATTGTTCCGGAAAAAGATCCGCTGGCAGGGAATTCCACTCTTTAGCCGTACGCATGATAAAAGTTGAAGCGAAACGCTTAGTGCGGATTAGAGGTATATCTACAACATAAGGGTATTTGGCAGTAATAAGGCGTAACGCAGCGTTGGGCGCCTGGTGGACTGATGACTAGAAGAAATTGGGAGCGCGTGTCTTGTGGTGTTTCATACAGGAAGCCTATGTCCAGCAGTGGAGGGTAATACTCGTAAACTGATATGTATGTATGTGATGCTGTATTTGGAAAATGACAGACACAATGAGATGAAGCTTTTTGTTATGTCTCTATAACTTGTTTGGCGAGAGCGGCGCGGCGTCATTTTTGTATGACATTGTATGGACCTAAAAAATACCAATACTTACCTACCGGTGGCGTAGATGACCGATGAATGTGTCTTACATTGGTTTTGCTTCTAACTCGACATCGGTTAAATATCGCAGTATGGTCCGGCATATGTGTAAACTGAAGTAGACAGACAATGAAATATGACCAAAATTTAAAGTGGCCGAACAAAAACAGTCGCAAATCTGAAAACCATGTTGCATTACCAATTCTGATGAGGTTTCTGTCAATTCCGGCATCATTTTAGATATTTTTGGGCTACTAAATAAACATTTCGATTCAGTGTGCGTTTTGTGACAGTTAGAAATAGTTTAACTACTATCAAATGGCTTTTAGTTAATCTGCATAGGTAAATATTTTACATATATATGGGATCGGGGCATTTAATCAAAGTCTTTAGGTAACTTTGCACGTTTATTTGCACTGTAATTACAATAAAACAGAATTTTACACCGGAGAACCTCGTCTTTCCTTGCCCGATCCGCATTAAAAAGTATCCATCCGCTCGGTCTTTCACACTCGTTCATTCAATAATTCAGCTCTTCCGTTCTAACATCATCGTTCAGAAATTCATCTTACTTCCGTCTTCAGTTCAAAAATACTCACAGTCCATTCGTTTCATCATTCACATTACGTATATAATCGTTTCATCTTTCATATCATCCCACACTCGGCCTTCCTGCACCATATCTGCCCTCAGATATTCACACATCAGTCGTCAGTCATACATCATCATCATCACATCATCAACAATCATTATACACATCATAACTTATCAACTTATCATGCAATCATCATAACATCATACCTACATTATAAACACTTCTACAAACATTATGCGTTGTACTAACGATTTTACAACTTTTCTTAAATATTTCACTCATAAAATTTAACAGAACTTCTTAGATATATTAACAAAAAATAAACAGCTTTACTTGCACTCTACTTTTGAGATCAAAATAGGACAATTTTACACTTTACTGAAACTTGTAGTTTACAAAACAATTACAGAAACTTTGTTGCTACACTCTTGTGAACAAAACATGAATAAAGAAAAATTTAACAGTACACTTTATTGTTTCATTTAGCAAATAACTTTCTTATCCTCTTTAGAATAAAATAATAGGTATAATAACATCTTAAGATAAAATAATCTGAGATCGAAACTCTACCAACATCCTTTCATACAAAACCAAACATTCTTATAATAATGAAAAATAGGTAATTAAATCATCCTGAAACAGATAAAAAAAATTAGGTCAAATAAAATATAAATTTTACCTCAACCTCCATTTGACCATTTCTTCATAAATTCAGCACAAGTAGATGTCCTCTTAGAACCCTCTCCGGCATCAGAAATCTTCTCAACATCATACCGGTCATTGCCCTTTATTCCTGTTATCTTGTAGGGACCAAGAAATTTGGCTTTTAGCTTCATGGAGGTGCCATATTGAGTTCTCTTGATGGCTACTAGATCTCCAATCTTATATCCTGTACTAGACTTTCTCTTCTTGTTATAATTTTTCATATTTTCTTCTTGTATTTTCAAAATCTGTTCTTTTGCTTTACATCTTTTTTCTTCTCTCTGAGCTATGAAAGTAGAGACATACTCTTCTTCCAGCATCTGTACCAGTTCAAGATCTTCTTTCTGTCGCATCTTCACTCCAGTAAGCAGCTCAAATGGTGTAGTTTTGATGCTCCTTTGGTAAGTACTGTTCAGTGCTCTCTGTAGCTTACTTGTATGCTTGTACCAGTGTGTAGGTTCTTCCATGCTCATTTTGGTAAGTACTGATATTATAGTGCGGTGAATGCGTTCTACTTGGCCATTTCCTCTTGGTACTCCTGTTGTTATTTTACTGTGCTGTATGCCTTCACTCTCACAGTACTCTTCAAAGTCTTTACTAGTAAATGCTGCTCCTCGATCACTTACTATTCTGGCTGGGTTACCAAACGTCTGTTGCAGAATCTCCATTTTCTCTATGGTTTCTTTTGCTGTGACCGTCTTCACTGGGAATATCCATACAAACTTCGTGAACCCATCCACAATGGTGAGGATGTAGTTATACTTTTTCTTTGTTTCAGCTAGAGGCCCGATGTGATCGCAGTGTAAAGTATGCAAGGGTCCTTCTTCTTTAGAAAGAGGATGTAAAAAGCCTTCTTGTTTACCCTCTTTTCTGCTGCCCAAGATACATGGAACACATGATGCCAATAGATCAGTAGTCTTCTTTTCTAAATTTTCAATGTAGTAGTCTTTACTTATCAGTTCCATAGTCTTCTTCTTTCCAAAGTGTCCATTTTCATGTGCTCTTCTTATTATATAGTCTTCCATCTTTCTGGGAACTACCAGGGATTGCTCTGGGCCTTTGCGTAGTAAGCCTTGAAAAATACAGTAGTCACTGTATGATTTTCCATCTTTCAGGACATCAATAATAGCTTTCAAACCATCATCACTCTCTTGTGCACATTGTAGCTCCTTGTGCAGGTCTGTAGTAATGGCTGCCACATATGGGTTTCGGCTTAATGCGTCAACATGTCGCATCTTGCTGCCACTGCGGTGTTCAACAGTGAACTCATAATCTTGTAAAAGTAGTATCCATCTTGCTACTCTTGTACACAGGACTAAGTCTTTCTTCTTTAATGTCATCTCAAATGCTTTGCAGTCTGTCACAATCTTGAAGGAAATACCATGTAAGTAATGTCTGAATTTTTTAACGCCCTCTATAATGGCTAAAGCTTCTAACTCATAGCTTGTATACTTGCTCTCTGCGTCTGATGTTCTGCGACTCATGTAATGAACAGGATGCAGTTCTCCATCTTCTCTTTTTCTTTGCATTAAAATAGCTGAATATGCAACGCTAGATGCATCTGTGTGCAGTTCTGTCATGTCATTGGCGTCATATATCTTGAGTACAGGTGCACTTGTTAAGCTTTGTTTGAGTGTGTTAAATACCTCTCTGTGTTCGTCATGAAACTGAAATGTTGCATCTTTTCTAAGTAAGTCTGTAAGTGGTTGAGCGATCTGCGCATAACTCTGTATGAATTTTCTAAAATATGAGCACAGTCCCAAGAAACTGTGTAACTGTTTGACATTCTGAGGTTCTGGAAACTTGAGAACGGCTTCAGTCTTATCATGAGAAGGCATAACCTTTCCATCTTCAATAACATGCCCAAGGTATTCAACTTTCTTTACTAGTAGCTGTGACTTCTTCCAGTTGATATTCAAGCCATACTCGGATGCTCTCTTTAATACTTGTTTCAGTCTTTCAACAGCTTGCTGTTCGTCTGGAGCTGGAATTAATAAATCGTCTATAAATATTATGATATTGCCTGATGCAATCATGTCTCTGAAAATTGCTGTTATTAATCTCATGAAAACTTTAGGACATGTGGCCAAGCCAAATGGTGCTCTTAGAAATTCATATTGGCCTGTTGGGGTAACAAAAGCTGTGTATTTGCTTGATTCTTCGTTAACTTTGAGATGAAAATACCCATTCTTTAAGTCCAAAGCAGAGTATATTTTCGCACTTGCCAATTTATCTATGAGATCGTCTACAATTGGTAAGGGATATTCGTCTTTTAAAATCTTTTTGTTCAATAGCCTGTAATCAATACAAATCCTTATTGAACCATCTTTCTTCTTTACCAAAACCAGGGGGCTAGCAAATTCTGAATAACTTACCCTGATGATGCCGTCTTTTAACCATTCGTGAATCTGCTTGTCAACTTCTTGCTGCTCTTTAGGTGAGAGTCTGCGAGGTCGCTGAGCCACTGGTGTCTCATCCAACAATGTGATCTTCAGTTCCACAGGAGCTTCTTTCATTTGCTGTGGCTGGTAGCTGTCAACTAACCTCACTACTTCCTCTCTCAGACTTTCACTACTGACTGTACCTACAAGATCAATAGTAGAGAAAAAGCAATTAATTTTCGTCATCCATTTCTCACTTTTAGGGAACACGTACACTGTACCTTCATCCATCACCATGAACACAGTGCGCAAAAATTCACTACCTACAATAGCACGGTAAGGTATAGTGTCTCTAGGTACTATGTAGAATGTCTCATTTCCAAAATCACGCCCGTCGATGGTCAGGTTTAGAATACAGTGTCCACGCGAGTTCACTTTAGCACTACCAAGTCCGGTGAGCACAACATCGTCTTCGTATTTTGCCGTCTTTAAGTCCTTGTATACGTCTTCACTGATTAGATTTACGTCGCTGCCGCTGTCCATGAGAGCCGTGGTCTCCATACCATTTAACATAATCTTCTTTAAGGGTTTTTCTTCTTTATTTTTCTTCATAATCTCTTGTTTGTTTACGTTAATCTTCATAATCTGGTGTGAGCTGTCATCTGTCAATGTCGGTCGTTCCAAGTCATTCATTCGCTCTCGCTCAATGTCGCCATCTTGACCGACGTAATCCGAGTTTAGCCGACATGTCGCATCCGGTTCGCCGACAGATCCGAACATCGTACGCTTCATGGTACCGTTTTGCTGCGGTTGGTGGCGCCACAGTTGTACCTCTTTCCGGTCGTTGCCGCTACTTGTACTCGGTCGACTTCCGCCGCCTGCGCCGCCGCTGCCGCCGTATTTTCGAATGCCGCCATCTTGAAATTGTACCACGCCGCCGCTGTTCGCCGTCTTCAGATCACATGTTGATGCTATATGCCCATAAGAGTTGCATTTGAAGCATTTCGCGCCTTTTTCTCTGTTAGGGCAGCTAGATGATGCATGTCCTAGGTCTCCGCAATTATAGCAACGTACCGCATTTCTTCTAGAAGCTGAGTTCGACGGTATACTTGCTCTTTCCGGTCGTTCTTGGGGTTTCTTCACTTTAGATTTGACCAACTCGTAGATTTTTAATTTTTCTTTCAGCTCTGTGTATGTTCTTATACCGTATAACATTATCTTGTTGGATTCGTCGTCGATGATGCCGTCAACAATATACTTTATCGTCACGTAGTCTGCCAACTTTCCTCGTTTGCCCATCTCTTTCATGATAAGTAGGTAATCAAGACAACTTTCATTAGGTTTTTTGGTTCTGGCACTCATGAGCTCGTGCACAGTCTTTGTATCCCATGTTGATGGAAATTCTTTTAGTATCTCTTCGGCCAGCTCATCCCAAGTTTTAAATGGCCGCTCAGATTTTAGCCACAGAAGCGCCGTACCACTGAGTGAGCGTCTCGCAACTAGTAGTTGCTGTAATGGGGTCCATTGGAATATCATACCATTATCTTCTATGTCTTGAATCCACTTGTGAACAGGGTAGTTTGGGTCCTGGCCGGTAAACTTAGGCACTAGGTCCGCCGTCATGTATAGAGTATTTTGTTGAAACTGCGCGTCGCCGCCATCTTTTTTGATCGGTTTGCCGTCTTCGTCGTCGTGATTGCTGCCGGTTCTCCTCGTGTTTCTGCCCATCTTTACGTCGTTTGGTAGTCTTCGTCTTATTGGAATTCTTATTCGTCGTTAACGTCTTGGTTGAAGTCTTATTAGCAGGAAAAATGGTACCACGCCGCGCCGCCTCGCCCGGTCGGATAACCTCAATTTTTCGCCGCACGTCTTTCGTCTTGGAATTTTGAAACTTCTTCTTGGCTAGGACGAGCCCCCAAAAATATGGGATCGGGGCATTTAATCAAAGTCTTTAGGTAACTTTGCACGTTTATTTGCACTGTAATTACAATAAAACAGAATTTTACACCGGAGAACCTCGTCTTTCCTTGCCCGATCCGCATTAAAAAGTATCCATCCGCTCGGTCTTTCACACTCGTTCATTCAATAATTCAGCTCTTCCGTTCTAACATCATCGTTCAGAAATTCATCTTACTTCCGTCTTCAGTTCAAAAATACTCACAGTCCATTCGTTTCATCATTCACATTATAATCGTTTCATCTTTCATATCATCCCACATATATACATATAACACGCCTTTATCCCTTGCGGGGTAGGCAGAGCGTTAACGGTCGTAAGAATAGGGTCACTATCGCCACGTCTGACATTTTGAGCATTGTTTTCTAAGGTTGTTTCAGAAAACATGTGTATCACTATAGTGACAGGTTGTCAGCCTGTCGCCTAAAAATTGCAATACACCGATACTCTCGAGTCCCTTAGTCGCCTTTTACGACACCCACGGGCAGGATGTAGGGTGATGCTATTCTAAACCGGCATCACACGGCAATTTTGATATAGGTAATTAACTAAATATCATGATTGAACGACGTTTTCCTGAAATTAAGTACAAAATTGGCCATAAGCGTTCTAGATCATGTTCATATTATTAGATATATACTTACTCATTGATATATTGATGGCGCTAATCTAGTAGCTACCTGCCATAAGCCGCTTTTGCCATAAAAATAGTAGATTACGTACTGAGGTATGTAAGCTATCAATAACAACCGAGGTTTTTTAACGCCCGAGCGGAGCGAGGGCGGTACCTTTCCGAGGTTGTTATTGATGTTACATCCGTGGTACGTATACTGCTTTACATATCGAATGAAAAAAGAGTAAAATAAAGCGATAAATACAAGAAAACGATCCATAAATGATGATTGTATCGTCTGCTATTCAAATTGCACCACTAAACTTTTTTTTCTATGATTGAAAAATATTAAATTAATATGAAAGAAAAATATCTTAACATAAAGTAGACATTTTTCTGATCGTAGGGATATTAGTAATTTTTACTTTTGTCATTGTAATATTGAGTAATAATTCGACAAACTCATTTATTGAGGTTATAAAAATACAGATTAAAAATATAATTCCTGCGTTCAAGCAACACAATTCGTAGCGGCCAGTTCGAAATTTAAAATCGTATACAACCAATTGGATGCAACTCCTATTAAAAAGAAGAAGAAATTGATTTTAACTTTTTAATTGCCGCGATTCTATTGGTTCTTTTTCTAGTTCCATATTTAAAATTACTTACAGGCTTAGTTTTAAAACCTCGCCTGTAAGTTGAACTTACAGGTCGTGTTTTTTGTCAGTAATGACCTACTTTCAGAGCATGAGATATGTAATAGTAGATTACGTACTGAGGTATGTAAGCTATCAATAACAACCGAGGTTTTTTAACGCCCGAGCGGAGCGAGGGCGGTACCTTTCCGAGGTTGTTATTGATGTTACATCCGTGGTACGTATACTGCTTTACATATCGAATGAAAAAAGAGTAAAATAAAGCGATAAATACAAAAAAAAACGATCCATAAATGATGATTGTATCGTCTGGTATTCAAATTGCACCACGAAACTTTTTTTTCTATGATTGAAAAATATTGAATTAATATGAAAGAAAAGTATCCTAACATAAAGTAGACATTTTTTTGATCGTAGGGATATTAGTCGTTTTTACTTTTGTTATTGTAATATTGAGTAATAATTCGACAAACTCATTTATTGAGGTTATTAAAATACAGATTAAAAATATAATTCCTGCGTTCAAGCAACAGAATTCGTAGCGGCCAGTTCGAAATTTAAAATCGTATACAACCAATTGGATGCAACTCCTATTAAAAATAAGAAGAAATTGATTTTAACTTTTTAATTGCCGCGATTCTATTGGTTCTTTTTCTAGTTCCATATTTAAAATTACTTACAGGCTTAGTTTTAAAACCTCGCCTGTAAGTTGAACTTACAGGTCGTGTTTTTTGTCAGTAATGACCTACTTTCAGAGCATGAGATATGTAAACGATATTTAATGCTCTGCCTATTCTGCATATGATAAAGGCATGATATTTCTATTTCGTATCGAGTCGTCGAACGACCCGATGAATCCTGGTGTCTGATCTTAGATGTCGTGTTACAGCTATGCGAAATTATCATTACTAGGATTTTTGACATTTGGAGCCTGAATTATCATTATTAGGTTTTTTATTTTGACAGCTAAGCCACTTTTTCCTTTTCAAAACTTTTTCCCTACGAAACCCACTAAAAACATTTTCGTTCTGCACCTCAATAATTTTCATTCATTCTCCCAGATCCGTAGGCCCATTGGTGGAATTCCAGCGATTAATCACCAGCGGAGGCACTTCGGCGCTATTATAAGCTTTTAAATATAGAGGGTGCGAATTGCAAGCGGAGCCGCGCGGCGGGGCTAGCTAGCCGGTCAATATAAATTAGCTGGCGATGAAAATGCCCGCTAAGCAGGGTTAGGGATGTACTAGTTTTTTTGGTTTTATCGATGGAATTACATTCAACATTGTTTTCAAATGAGGAACACTTCAGTTTTGTAACACTTGTGGTGGGCTGGGGCTTACCAGGATAAAAAAAGAAGTTTGTGACATAAGAACGAATTGTGACCCTAAATCATACAAATTTAAAAGAAACAATAAAATCGGGAAAATATTGTTTTAGGAAAATAATGGACACTTGATGATGATGTCTCTCCGACCGATTTCGGCCATGGCGACCACTTTGACTCCTAATCAGATCGGCGCTCATGCGCTCGGAGATGGCTATTGTAGCCAATTTTGGCAGTAAACTCACGTGCACAGAGTGGACACGTGAGTTTGCCATTTACATAATTATAGTTAATGGCGACGGGTGGACTGGCCTTCAGCTCATCGCGCTTAGCGTCGAGGTCTGCTTTACGCTGTTCCTCAAACTCGCGGACTTGCCTCTTAACCATCCCGCGCCATTCGGGGCGCTGTGCTGCCAGACCCTCCCATTGAGTGGGCTCAATGTTGCATCTTTTCATGTGTCGTTTCTGAACATCTTTATATCTGAGGAGTTGTCCGCCATGCTTTCGCTTGCCCTCCTCTAGCTCAGAATAAAAGATGCGCTTCGCCACTCTTTCCTCCGACATCCGGGATACATGACCGCACCACCAAAGCTGACGACGCATTAGATAGGCCTCAATGCCACCAACATTGGCTCGTCTAAGAACTTCGGTATTGCGCACTCGGTCGGACCATCTGATCTTCATGATGGTGCGAAGGCATTTTAGGTGGAAGCGATCCAGAGTGCGTATGTGGTGACGATACACACACCAAGTCTCGGAGGAGTATAGAAGGTTTGGCAGCACAATCGCCATATATACAGAGATTTTTGTGGCTAGCTTTAGGTCGTGCGAGCAGAAAACCTTGGAACACAACTTCCCAAATGCTGCAGCTGCAGCACTGATTCTGCTGTTGATCTCAGCATCAAGGTTACACTTAGATGTTATAGTGTTCCCCAGATAACGAAACTTATCAACCTGTTTCAGCATATCCTCACCAAGCATAATCGCCAGTGTCTCGCGACCATGCAAGTCTAAGGACATCACTTCCGTCTTTTTGACACTGATCTTCAGGCCGAATTTACAGCATGCTTGGTGAAAAGCGGACACTAGCTGTTGCAGGCCGTCTGGGGATTCTGAAAGAAAGCACAAGTCATCAGCATACATGATCTCAGTAATCAATGCATACGAGACTTTAGTGCGCGCCTTAAGTCTAGCCAGGTTAAAAAGACTGCCATCTGTGCGGAAACGGATGCGGACTCCTTGGGAAACAGTATTCAGGACTTCTTTGACTACAACTGCAAAGTATAAGGCGAACAGTGTGGGCGCTAGAACACACCCTTGTTTCACCCCACAGGTGACGGGGAAGAAATCAGACTGTTCACCGTCTACGGCGACGCAGCACTGCATGTCGTCATGCAGGAGTCTTAGGAGTCGCACATACTTTTCGGACACTTATTGTCACTATGTTGCCCGCGCCGAGAAGTCGGTTTTAATCCCGTAGCATCTCACAGGAACATTTTTTCGGGGCAACAATTATCCTATGTGTTAATCTAAATTACTCTTTATCTGTGTGGCAAATTTCATAAAAATCGGTCCAGTAGTTCTAGCGTGAAAGTGTAACAAACAAACATACAAACTTTTACATTTATAATATTAGCAGGATCAACGAAAACCAGCAAGGGATGTAGATACCTACAGTTTTTGGTTCGCATAAAAAACTTACAGACTTATTACTTGTAGTTTTTTCAATTTTCAACGTATTTCAAAAAGAAAACCACTTTAAACAATTTTTCTCCCTCCAAACTGATAAATCTTATCGATCTTAACCCTTTCGCAACCCTTTCCCCCGATGCACCGTCGAGCCTCAACGCAGCGAAACAGTTAACTAAATTAAACCGGGTGTGAAGACCGCTGCAGGGTTAAAGGGTTAACGTTGGACTAGTGGCGCCTATAAGCATAGAGATAATCCTTGATAAAAAAAAGGGGCAGGTAGCATTATAGCCTTGTTGCCCTCATCCCTCATTTGCGCTTCATTTTGGAAATTACCGGCCCGACCAAATTAGACCATCACTAAAAAAAACTTGCCTTATTGTCTTTAACGACTCTACTCTATTGTTATTGTATTTGAGTTAACCACTGTGTCTACACACAAACGAAATGCTTTAAAAAGTAAAATATGGACCGGCCTGTTTAAGCTCTATCTAACTGGAAAACTTTAATTTGGCAGCAAAAATTAACCACAGAGTAAATAATTTAGAAGTAATCAGTTACGAAAGCTGGCATTCTTGTAGATAGCCACTAAAGCGTTGTTTCTGTTATACTTCTTCCTTCGTGTGCGACACGAAGTTTACAAAAACCTAATGATCGTGTTATTCTCTTTATTTATTAAATCATTAATTAACATTGCAATTTTACGCTGAAACATCTTTAGTCAGCTTCACAAAACACACATAATAATTCTTCACATAATCTTCAGTCAGTGTTCATAATATTAATTACTTCACGGCGCTACTATAACTACCGTTGCACCTTAACTATTCCATTTCGTTTATTGCTGCAACCCTTTTGCCTAATAAAGATATAGAGTCCTATTAACACTTTCGCTGCCGACTGCTAAAGAGACAAGAATTAAAACTTCTATAGGAGTTTGATAGGGTGCGTTTATAAGTCGATCTATTTTAGTACATGCGTTTACTAGTTTAATTAATTTAAGTTGACTGGATTATTTTACAGCTGCCTGCTGGTTTTTGCTAAGAAACTATGGCGGATTTAATTAAGGCGTATCGCACACTTGACGCACGACGGAGCGCTAAAACATCGCAGCGGTCTGTCAGATCCATTCTAGAATTGTCAATCTCCATACTGACTGTCCCGATGGCGTAGCGGATAGTATGCCTGCCTTCTACGCCGAGGGTTTTTGGTTTGGGGTTTGATCCCCACCGGACACAAATATTTGTTAAGTCAATTTACAAGTATTTGTGTTGAGTCTGGGTTTTTTCTATGTATAATATATATTTATTTACAAAAAAAGAAGTATATATGTATTAGTATCAGCTATCTGGTTCCCATAGTACAAGCTTTGCTAAGTTTAGGGCTAGATGGCGCTGTGTGAATTGTCCAGGATATTTATTTATTTTATTTTATACTAAAACCGCTCAACCGCTGTCGACGCAGCGTTATCGCAATGTAGTCCGTCGAGACTGCTTTTAGTATGGGGAGTGTCGTTTCTAGTAAGAATCTGACAGACCGCTGCGATATTTTAGCGCTCCGTCGTGCGTCAAGTGTGCGATCCGCCTAAGAACTAAACATACGGGTATAATTAATAAACATAACAATACGGGTAGAGTAAGTAAATTCCCTTTACCTACTAGAAAAGCTGCGTCCCTAGACAAAGCGTAGTCCTTTTCAGGCGCCAGTCACCTAGCTGTCGACACCGATTGAGCGGTTTTAATATGGGGATTGACATTTCTAGTATGGATCTGACAGACCGCTGCGATGTTTTAGCGCTACGTCGTGCGTTAAGTGTGCAATCTGCCTTAAAGCAGTCACTGTTCTTGTCAGTTTTTCTCATTTACGCCCAATAGCCTAGGTATCACAAGTTATTACAAGAAACAAAATCGCAAGAACTAACGGATTGTTATTACAGGCGTTAAATGAGTTACTGTCAGTGCGACAAGCTGTCAGTTGCAAATTTTTATTGGAAACTAAGCCTGCATTAGAGTGGATCCATTAAGCAATAAGTTATATTTCCGCGCGACAATATTTCTCTTATAACTTGTATAGCGAGAGGTGGTTCACACACACACTGCGTTGTTTTGCGGTATTTTACCGATCCGGATTTAATTAAGTACCTATGATACGAAACCGTTTAAAAACACTTTAAGTGATTCTGCAGCGCTGTGCTGGTATCATAAGATGTCATATTCACTTCAACATTAACAGCCACTGCTGGACTGGAGTGTATTTGCTACGTATCTGTCATGCTTATCACCCTTCGCAGGTGGATTCGGAAGGGCAGTGTAAAAAGTTGAGTTTGACTGGAGTTCACAACAAATGCTACGATCGATTCACTAGATTCATCTCTTAGTTACCTTTTAATAAACCCGTTGGCAGAAATTGAGTGATACTTGTTTAATTACAAATTACAGCCTGTGATAGCTGTTCTTTGACGTTGCAGTGCAGTGTTTTCACACTATCATGGTCACATTATCTTGGTTTACGCGACTTATTTGTAATTTATTTGGTAAAGGGATTGGCCTACTACGTTTTGGCTGGTTAAAACAAACTATAATTTACTTGGCTCGCTATGAAAATCCGCAGTATCGTGCGGCATGTGTGGGTTTGGCCTTCTACGTTTTGGCTGGTTAAAACAAACTATAATTTACTTGGCTGGCTATCAATTTCCGCAGTATCGTGCGGCATGTGTGCAATCCTTCCTACTTGTACAGCAAGACTGTAAACCATCCGTCAAAATGCCGTTTATCAGGTGGCGGTATGCATAGTCATGACTATGGAGTGGCCGGTGGAATTGCTACTGGCATGCCAGTAGCGGGGTGGTTCCACTGAGTTTCATATTATTGTTTTGAAGAACCAACTAAATAAAAAGAACTACTTGGATTTGATGACGGATGGTGAAAATGCGGTTTTTAATAATTTCAGTTCAACAATCACATGAACTATTTGATTTCTAGCTGTGGTTGTGTTAAAAGGCGACTAAATCAAGGAAATGGGCAGTAAGTAACCATTTCTGTGAATATCTAAAACGCCTTGCATTGCGCTTGCCAACCGAATATAGCAATACCCCCCGATAGAGGGAAGTCCATTTCCAGCAGTGGGCTACTATTTCGTAACTACTGTGACAAGTTGATTCAGCCTGTCGCCTGAAATTGTAGTACCTATACACATGAGGCACTCGAGTGCCTGGGTCACTTTTTACGAAACCCGCGAAAAAGAAAGAGGGTGACGCTATTCTGAGCCGGCATCATACAGAAATTTTTAGCGCATAGTAGAATGCCTCAGCTAAGCGTAAGTTCCACCAAGTCACCGACCATTACGCCGCGATTTGCACAATATTTCCATACATACCTGATTGAAACGTTGCTTTTATTGCTCGACTTTGCATATGGATTGATTTCGAGTCGCGGAAAATCATGTTTTTCTTCTAATATGGCGTCGAAGCTAAGAATATTTCACCTTGAATTTAATACATACTAAGCCAAAAAAGGAGCGCAGAGCAATATCATTTATTTATTTATTTATCCATTTATTGCACACAAGAAACATTATAGGACAAAATTTGATAAAATGAACACAACAGGCACTGTATATCATCATCATCATCATTTTTGCTCTCTGTCGGGGTCAGCTAGCTTACCTTGGGGATTTGACGTGGAACCAAGATCTTACACAAAGCGACAGCCATCTGACCTCTGCAACCCAGTGGCTACCTGGCCCGAGTCCTATAAGTCACATTCAAATATCATCTGAATTCAAGTTTTATTTGGATGTGGGTTTCATCACGATGTATTTCCTTCAACGTAAGAGCAGTCGGTAAATGTACGTGAGTAAAAACATATTGGTACATGGCGGGGATCGAGCTCGGGTCCCTAACCACTTGGCCACCAACGCTAACAACATGCACTGCTTATGTATCTAAAAAAGAAATTTCATACAGCAGACATATCGGAGATAAATGGTATCATCCGCTCCTTTCCATTTAGTTGCGGGAATACGTTTTATTGCGGCAAAAAACAAACCTACTAATTCACTAACTAACGAACATTGAAATTGGTTGATTACTTCTCAAGATACAAGCTTATAAAAGTACCTAATAAAAAAAACCTTACCCTTGACATTTACGGCACTACGTGCACCTTTTTTCGTCTGATTTAGTGACCACCAATCATCCCTCTATTTACTCAGCATTAAACTACCAACCACAAAAGTGCGACATGCACAATGATGTAGGTCCGACCGCAAAGCTAAACCGCAGAAGACAGGGTATTTTTAGCAGGTCATAAAAACCAAATGTTTTTGTCCTTGGACCACTAATAACTACCGAAATACACCCGCTTTATTGATCGAATTGGAAAGGTAAGTAAATTTCGGATCTTTTTAAAGTTATGACCAAAAGTATAAAGTCTATCAGCAAAGAATACGAGTAATGAACAAGCTTTTTTTTGTTATTGTTATGGCCGGCATTTCTCGCAACAGATAATATCTACAATATGTATCTTGTTTGTAATATTTTCAGAAGGTAAAACTTAAGATTATTTGAAACAAGCTTACCTAAATATACTGTTTATAAGGCGAGGAACACACTTCACGCACGACAGAGCGCAAAGCTATCGCAGCGGTCTGTCAGATCCATATTAGAAATGTCAATCCCCATATTAAAACCGCTCAACCACTGTTGACGCAGCGCTATCGCAGTGTCATCCGCCGAGTGTGGTTTTAGTATGGGGATTGACATTTCTAGTATGGATCTGACAGACCGCTGCGATATTTTTGCGCTCCGTCGTGCGTCAAGTGCGTTCCTCGCCTTAGCCAGACCGCAATGGTCCGAAATGGCCGATATATTTTTTCAGCTCGCGTTTGCGGTAGCGGGCGGCAAATGGCGACAAATGGGCGGAATTAGAGCCCACATTAGTGGCCGGTTTTTGTCGGGGCGATAATTGAATCATTCTGTTTTTTGCTCACCGTTTCAAGGTTTTTGGTGCATTACTACTAATAGATTGTTGCTTTGGATGAAATATAAATGCTATGTTTGTTTAAAGACATTTTATAAAATATGTATATTCCTATACATTGTTTTCAATCTTCTTGTTTAATGTTTAACTGTTTATTGCAAGATAAAACACAGAACAATCACATTTAGACAAAAAACGCAACAGGCACTACTTATTTCTAAAAAGAAATCTCTTCCAGCAGTCCTACGGTAGAGAGATAGCATAAGGTGAGGCTGATGACCGTGCACAATATTTAATACTAAATTCGGTATTTAAAAATAATACATAATACCTACATATACTAAAATATAAATTTTACATAATTATACTGATATACTACATTTAATACAACTAAACATATTACAATATACATACATAAATATGACAGATACGAACTATTTAGATAGTGAAAGATAGTGCTCTTTTACTCTCTTCTTGAACACTGAAAGGGAAGGGCTGTCACGCACTGTGTGCGGGAGGGAGTTCCACAATCTGGCTGCATGCACAGTAAATGAGTAACTGTAGAAATCGGAGTGATGGATAGGGAGATTTTTAGGAATATGTTAATGAACATGAGAATTTGAGACAAAATATTTGAAGTCCGTGTGTTCCCACGATTTTCCAA
Organism: Keiferia lycopersicella; assembly: GCA_029255805.1. Lineage (NCBI taxonomy): Eukaryota > Metazoa > Arthropoda > Insecta > Lepidoptera > Gelechiidae > Keiferia > Keiferia lycopersicella. Next base: position 870,416 of record JARACZ010000026.1, read on the forward strand.
AGAAATAACTTCCAAATAATTTAGACAATTTTGATATAGAACGCTTAACATTTGTAATGCAACGCCTTATATACAACTATTGGGCACCCGTGGCTCCACCCGCGTGGAAGTCTGTTTTAATCCAGATAAAAACTGTTTTATGTATTAATCCACGTTACCCTCTATCAGTGTGAGAGATTTTATGAAAATCGTTTCAGTAGTTTTAACGTGAAGGAGTAACAAACATACAAACATTTACATTTATAATATTGGTAGCATTCCCACATTTGTCACGCCTTACCCTTTCGTCCGCAATACCGACTAGCAATAAATCTTATCTGTGGCAAGGACATCCCCGGAGGCCGCGGTTTCAATGAGCCGACGCAAAAACCTCCGTCCGGTCGAACCGCCCACCGCATTTGCGGACATCGGCCGTTTGCCGCCCCCCCTGCGGTGCCTAGCGCCGGACCTGGGAAAACGATTGAGATTAATACAATGGTTTAAACAGTAATGTTTTCGGGAGAGTTATTCGTGTGAAGAGGTATTGCGTCTCGTTCGCAGTGGACCTATTGACATCTTGGGTGTGAATATGAAATGTATGATTCCAACATAAAATTTTCACAAAAAAGCGTTATATCATTTTTTGATAAGTACCTCAAACTGAGTCCTATGAATACTTCGTACTCAGGAGGTCAAATTCTTTAGTACCTACCTATTATTAAAATGTTTTACTTTTTTTAAATTAAAACAATCCAATCACTTCTCAATCAGGAACCGGTCAGTATAACCATTCATTGGGTCTACTACCTACTATTTTTATTATAACTAGTGTGACCAAACTATACATACGTAGAGAGTTGCTGCAATTTCATTGAAAACTAAGTCGATAAAACGCGTAGTCACAGATTTTGAGATTGTTTGAATATGTATGGCATACCTACAAAAATCTAAAGTACCTAATAGATCGCATTTTTAGAAAATATAACTAGTTATACCAGAAATATCTATGACAAATTAAATTTTCTGTTTTCAAGATACAAACGCTATTTGAATAAAACTTTTCCTGAGTTGGAAAAAGTGGTGACTTTTGAAGTGCCCATGAGCAGAACTTCAATCCAAGAGATGGCCACACTACACCAGCAAGTTGCCAGCACAAATAAATCACTTTACGTCTCGTTGTGATGAGGTGGGTCGTTTAGTTGAATACGTTGTTTATTGCGTGTAATACTCCCGGTAGCTGAATGGTCAGTCACGATCTTGAATGGACCACATGAGACTGATTAAGAGCGAGCCGGACTTTAATAAGAAGTGTTCTGTACATAGGTATTTGCCTATCTATATCGCCCACTTGACGCACAACGGAGCGCAAAAATATCGTGATGGTCTGTCAGATCCGTATGGATCTATCTAGTATTAGAAACGTCACTCCCCATACTAAAACCGCGCTCGACGGACGACACTGCGGTAGCGCTGCGTCGACAGCAGTTGAGCGGTTTTAGCATGGAGATTGACATTTCTGGTATGGATCTGGCAGACCACTGCGATATTTTTGCGCTCCGTCGTGCATCAATTGTACGATCCGCCTTATGATGCGTACCGCGACAAAGATTTTCTCTACACGTTTGTGTCAAAATTCTTACGTTGTTTTTATAAAACTAATACTATTTGATACGTCTGAAGCTGCGCGAGATAAGTCATGCTATGGGACGCGTCAAAAGCCTAGGTATATGATTATCAAAAATTATGCTCTATTTAGTTGCTACTAACAAAAAATTTGCTCTGTTAAAATACGTCCAAAATGTAGGTACCTACTCTAAAAGAACGTCAATTTATTTCAAACATAACTAGCAATGACCGATTGAAATTGAATGAAATTAAGAAGGTTTTGTAATTAAAGAATTGTGGATCACGGATCCCTAAAACTGTTGCTTACGTCGTCGATTAACTGAGAAGATATAAATATCATTAGTTAGGTAAGTTAGGTAGGTAGGTAAGTTCTTATAAAAACACACACACACACACACACACACACGCATACATATAAATCACGCCTTTATCCCTTGCGGGGTAGGCAGAGCGTTAACGATCGTAAAATTACGATCGTCGTCTGTGTTTTAGCGCTCCGTCGTATGTCAAGTGTGCGATCCGCCTTAGTAATTTTTACTAATGTCCTTTATGACACGATGTCGCGTGCCGCGTGGGTTAACCGTGACTCAACACAACAGACAATAGCCATTGTCAGAAGCAAACGATTGTTTTACACACTTTCTATTAACCTTTAGGTACAAGCCTGTGGTGTTGTGAAAAACTCGGTGACGAAGAGATTCGATGACATAATTTTGGTTGGCTTCCGATTTCTAAATGACAAGGACAAATCATAGAGTGATGACTCTAGGCTTGGTGCCTGGTCAATCAACCTACTTCCTACATTTGATAAAATTCAGTGTTCTCACAAAAAACATGCTTAGTATTCCTTATTTCCTGGTATTTGTAAAGGCGAACCAAGGTGTAAGGCTGTTCTCAGTCAGTCAGTGAGAAGAAAGTAGCATTCTTTTAAAAAGCTGCGTACTGTTCCTAATTTCCTGGTATTTGTCAAGGCGAACTGTAAGGCTAAGGTTTGTATCAGTGAGAAGAAAGTAGCGTTCTTACAAGAAACTAACTACCTATATATTTCTGTTTTCCTGGTATTTGCCAAGCAAAGCTTCAAAGTATCACAGAATTGTTTTACGAAATCCTAGACAAAAATCATGATGGGATCACACGTCACGTCACCCGGCGCCGCATCAAATTGCGGCCGTCACTTTGTCTTTGATTTAAATTTTCAGGCTTCAGATTGGCACAAAAGTGCCAATATATTTAGCTTCGTTAGTTACGTCTGTGTGTTGACCTTACCGCATTTTAAACCATTTGCTCTACAATGCAAATCTTGGAGCCGTTGTTTGGCAGCTGCACAACCTGTTGTTTACTCCTGCCCTCCTGGTATTTACCGAGGCGGCGCAATCAGGCGAACCGTACCGCAAGGAATTTGTTCTAGCTATTTATTTATTCCGATTGTTCGGGTCGCCCTGATTTGTGTACCCACGTCGTCTAGAGAAAAACATCTCTTATCCTTGCTGCTTTTCGAGTACCTATCCGTGAGTACTTTGCGTGGGATGTTGGCTTAGAATAGCATCACCCCACATTCTTCTCGCGGATGTCGTAAGTAGCGATAAAGGGACTTAAGAGCATTGGTAAGTTTTAGGCAACTGAGTGACAACCTGTCACTACAGTGATACAAGTGTTTTCTGGAACAACTTTGGAAAACAATCCTCCAAAATGTCAGACATGTCAATAGCGGCCGAATTTTTTTGCGAGCGTTAAAGCTCTGCCTACCCTGCAAGAGGTAAAGGCGTGATATATGGATGTATGTAACAAGACATTCCGCTACAACAATCAAAAATAATCTTCATAATCACTTCACAAAACACATTGGTCAAAATTTTGAGGCACTGGTAAAAACCCAGGTCCTAAAGTAAAAGAAACTGTTAAATGGACTTAACAAAACGTTTTCAAGTGCAACAAATGAGCGGTAGCATTAGGCCGCGACCACAAGACGCAGGTCGACCGCAAGTGGCCGCAAGTGGCCGCAAACGACCGCACATTAGCGGGTAGGCGCCCCGCTTGTGCCGCTTGTGTCGCTTGTGCTGCTTGTGCGGCCCATGGAGTGTATTTAGACACGTTCATTATCAACATGCGTGAGCACCTTGTGTTTTGTTGCGCAGTATACATTGCTGCTCTCTAACGAACAACCATATTTAGACAAAATGTGACGGCAGACGACCGATTTGGTACAGTGGTAGTGCGATTGCCGAACAAAGTTCCGGGTTCGATTCTCGGTGGGTCACTCACAAGTTGATATTTTAGTGAATTTGTTTCCAATCTAATTAGGACATTGCAGGCTGAACCTCCTGCTTTTTATTAAGAATGATGGTTCCTTGTTTCAGAGAGCACGTTAAGCTGTAGGATCCGCTTACTGTCTATGACCACTTAATACATTAAACATGACAGAGGCTTGCTACTTATCATCCTATCTGCTACTATTCCTTTGTTCTTCTTTGTTCTAGGGTTCATCTGGTCGTTGGACGAAACACACGAAAAGAGAAGATTCCTTTGTTATCAATTAAACATTTACTACATAAAAATACTTCTACGATTCATAGAACCGAAACTAAAGCAGAAATGTAACTGAAACAAACGCATGGCTCCAGTAAGTGAAACACCTTTCTGAAGATAATATACAATGTCATGCATCCCTGGTAGGTCGACCGCAACACGGGACTGCCTGGTAATGAACAGGATGGATTGCAATAACGATACTTTGTTGCATTTAATTGCTGTTATGTGAAAATATGCGAGCTATGTGCGGGTGGTAATAAGATATTTTCATCACCGCGTTTTTCTCCGTTTATTGATATCGTAAAGGCGAATAGGATTCGTGTTTATACATCGCCCACATCTAAAGCATTTTTAGCGCATCCGTAGCGCAAGCGTCTGTCAGATGCAAGGTAAATAAATTCAAATTCCCTCAGTGAATTCCCCATACTAAAAAATAACGTTGACGCAGCGGATAAACTTGCGTTGTTTAACAGACACATCCGTTGACGAAAGTTCAAGCGTTGGACCTGCGACCTGTCAACGGCAGTTTTTTAAAATTTCCGTCTATGCGTTCTTTCTTTTCAAAACCTACACTAACCTGAAATCCTAAAACTGGACTATGTAAGCATCTAGGCCTAGGACAATTTAGCAAATTCAAGAACATTCATATAATAGTAGTGAATATTGAAGCGAAAATTTTAGCTCTCTCTTTTCGTGTGAGTCACTGAGTCGTCCAACAAACTTTGGCGTGCACTATATAAATCATCCTGAGGGAAAACAGGGGCATCCCGGACTCCCCGGGAAAACTTCGGAATCCGGGAGTGTATGCGCGTCCACTCCCATATGTCATTTCGGTCAAGATGCCATCTGTCTTACAAAAATTCCGGGGCATGTCCCGGGGAACAGTTTTGGAATGCCTCGCCCCTTTGGTATGTGAAGGGAGTACAGGATGTTATTCGGAATTGGAAGTTTACTGTAAAGGGTTCGATGGCTAATGATGGACAGGAATGCAAGGCATCGATCAATGGTGAGATGTAGTTTGATCTCAAAGAGAACTTTCAGTTAGTTGACTTGATATCCAATACAAAAATTGCAAACATTACTAACCTGCTTTCCTTATTTACGTACTTGGAAGTAGCTTCAGTATAGTCGTAATCGTAACTGACCTCTGAGATAAACAAACTATTGATCGGATTTAACAAGTATGCATTTTAGGTTACATTAGCAATCATCGAATTATTGGAAACGCGGATCGCTGCTATGTTTTAGCGTTCCGTCGTGCGTCATGTTCGCGATCCACCAATTTGAAGATGCTGTGCAGTGTTGGTATAAAGAAACACACAACAAAAAATATGCTCCGACCATAGATTAATTCAGCTCAATCTTACTTGCTTGAACTTCCAAACATAAATTTCAAAATAATGTGCGATCCTTTCATCCGATTCTACTTTCAGTCAATCAGTGTCTTCTAACAAGGAAAAGGAAGGATGAAGCTGTCCAGCGATTGCAGCAAAGGACAGTAGGTATTTGCGTAAGCTGACCACTGTCCTAATCCTGTAGGATTATTGGAGACAGCGAGCCAGACAGTGTTTGGTAGTTTAAAATGTAGACGACAGCGTGATCAAGTATATTGTTCCATGTGGATTTGAAAGTATTGTTGAATCCAACTGCAGTAACTATAAAGCCGGATCGCTAATTTAACGCACGACGGTCCGGTGAAATATCGCAGCGGTCTGTCAGATACAACTTTCAAGCGTATTGGCTCAAAGGCTCTTATCCCATTACATTTTTGTATATGTTTTACCACTTCTACCTTTCTATAGTCTGTAAGTTTAGGTACTTATCTTTTTGTAAACAAACCCTGTATGAAAGTGACACTTCAGAACTGTCAGTTTAGTACAAAATTTGTTTACAAAAAAGATTAGTACCTAAACTTACAGACTATAGTATCTAGATATTATTCGATTTCGAGAGCAAGGATTATCAAGTAATTTTTTCTATCCAGTCAAAGGCCACTCTTTTTAAATTTGAGGCAATACCATGATGTCATTTGTCTAGTGTCTCGGATCATTTTTCTACTCTTTTTCCCATAGGACAAGCTACCATCTTTCTCTTGTAGCTTATACCCGATTGTTCTAAGACGGGCACCAAGCAAGGGTCAGCTGTCCTGTGCCAATTTACATCGTCCACCTTAATTGAGGTCCCGGATATGTTTAGGGAAGGATTTGACTTGAAATTTTTACTTCCAATGTATTTAATGCTGCTACAGAAATACTACGAGAAAACAGACTATAACAGTTATCACTTTACACCGTAGGATATACCTTGAATCTTTGATGGACGAATGATGAAAGCTTGAAAATTTATCTGCTGGGTGTTTGCGACTTTTCAAAGGTTATTCGTGGATTCTAAGAGCATATGATGACGACTGATGTAGCGCAGTGGTAGTGCGACTGCCTGTGATGGAGAAGGTTCTGGGTTCGATTTTCGGTGGGTCACTCACTAAGTTGATATTTATCACTTTGTGAATTTGTTCCCATTCTGGTTAGGATATTGCTGGCCGAACCACCCGATTTTCCTTTAGAAAGACAGTTCAGTGTTTCAGATGGCACATTAAGCCGTAGGTTGCTGTCTATTAGACGGCGGTAGTTACACAACTATGTCAGATGCCTGCTACATGCAAAAGGTGGTTGGAAAATTCTGACACTAGTTTTCATCGGGTGTGTGGACGACTCGGAGCCTCACACGAAAAGAGAGAGAGCATATCAGCTCATGTCAAGTAAACACTAGAATCTTCCAAGATTATATTCTTCTTTTGGGTGATCCAGCATCCAATACTATGCAGAAGGTTACGCGTTCGCAAGCTTTATGTAATGGCGCCTCCCCAGAGCCCGTTTGGCGATAAACGGGTGATAGGTGACGTCATTCACCAGCTCACACCCGCTCACACAGGGGTCGACATAATTATGTACCGGACCACTCTTTCCCGGAATGCGCTGTACACGATCTGTATAGAGCAATTTATACCCAAGCAACTATCTTGACCCTGAAATGAATTTTGCGGAGGCCTACGCTATTTCCATTTCTTTTTTCGTGTGGGACACCCAGTCGTCCAACCACCATAAGGTATAGCAATGGATGTTATAGCTTCTGATGTCGATGAGGATGATGAGAACAATAAGTTTTTACAGCCATATAGACAAGATATGGGCGTAAACGATATAAATACAATTGGAATTGGCCACTGGCAAACGCAGCTCAATTTGTTTTATTACATCCACTGGAAATAGTCTTCTTGTCTGTCATCCTTTCTTACATACATACACACATAAATTCCACCTCTTTCCTGTTAGAGTAGGCAGAAACTATTTCCTTCCACTGGCTACGATCCTGGCATACTTCTTTGGCTTCTTCTACATTCATCAGTCTTTTCATGTACGCTCCTCGGTTTGGGTACTCCTTTCTTATTACACTAACAAAAACTTTGTTTTTAACCTGGCACCAAACGATCTAAATGTATAATTTATGAAGAGGCTATCAGTCGTTTCATAGATGATAATAAAAAATGAAATGTTAGAATGGGTTTTCACGACACGATGCGGTAAAAACAGCTCCAGCAACATCACACATGACCCTTACACATTGTTTTACAAAAAAATTGTCTCGAAGAGTAAGTGTGAAGCCCTGACGTTTGACTTCTGGGCCCTTTAGGGTGCCCAGTTTATCTGATGGCCAAGCTTAGCCTAGGGACTCTCGACCCTTGGGTGTAAAAATACAGCTTAAAAGAATTTATATTGACGCTTCCTGTCCTGTGCTCGGTTGGCAAGTGTGATTACTGTTTTTAAGGTTATTTATTTGGAACATTTGTTTTAAAGAGTTATCTAGCCGTAGTATCATTTTTACAAATTAGGAAAGCATCTAGGTGCACAGGTACAAAAATTAAACCTATGCAGCATTTTTAGGGTTGCTCTTACTCGTATCTTGCAAATGTCCACGGCGAAAACCTATGTCCCTAAACTGCAGACCCTTTTTACGGGCGGTGATACTCTGCCTACCTCGTAAGCGTTAAAGGCGTGATATGTGTATGTATGTTTGTAGAAGCTCTTTATACAGGTCTACAGGTAAAATTCTTAGTAAATTGCGTAGATTGTCTAATAATCAGGTCATTATGCCTACGGGGTCCAAAATGTGCATCGAAATTTGTCTTTATAAGTCTTGAAGTCTTAAGTTTGATTGTATAATCAAACGATAATTATATGCAAGCAAATAGTGTAGTAGGTACCTTAGTCACCACTTTTCTCATCTCCATTACACAAAATTTGAAAATTATCTATTTCGAAAACAAAATGTGTACTTTTTAAATGTTCTCTTACAAGTTGCAGTACAGCAGTGTATATCAAGTGAATGACCAGACAAGTCACGTGACTACTCTAAAGGCCACTCTATTCTCCTGCATACATGGGGTCGTCTTATCTTAGATTTTAGCAGGTGACATACACACTTCCCGGGGCAGTTTATAGGCAGTAAAACTTTGGCTTTAAGGTCTGTGATAGTGTGAAACACTATCACAGATGGGGGCACAGGAGTAGCAGGAGATGGAGATAGGCGTGATGTTTGTGTGATAGGTTCTTGTTTAAGATAGGGTTGCTATTAACAGGTAAATATTTCTGTTCAATGTTTGGCTCTCCTCAGTCTTATGTTTTTATTTCACATCCGTTTTTACTGTGCTTTTATGATCACACACAATAGGTATGCAACGTTATAAAAATTACATGAAAATCTGAAACATTCGGGTTTTTAGTATGACATCAAAGATGTCTCACGCAATTTTAGTGATTTTCATACGATCTAAAATTTTGAACAAACATACTCTTTAGACCTCAGTTTTATCTTATCCAGGTAGCAAAATCTAAAGCATTACACATCTATTCCGAAACAGCCACCTAACGAGTTTATTACTCAAAACCATTCAATTATGCCGTCTTTACGCTTGCGCGTGCGCATCGCGAGTTATTGGGATCTTCGCGAATAATTACAGACGCATTATGTTAATGTCCTCAGATATATTACCGATAATATAATAGACACATTTCCTATTTATTCAATGCTAATTTTAACAGTTGTTTCTCGGTTTATAACATGAGTTATGGTTGTTGTAAACAAGGTAATTTAATTACGCTGCGTAGTGTGTAAATAAAAACAGACAGTAGTTACAGGCTCAAATCCTACATGTTTCATTTATACAGGGTGTTTTAAAAAGTGAGCAACTTTCAGCAATGAGCATGGCTCAAAATATGAAAATGAAAATTTTGGACCTCCCGTAGGTATTAAATCCAGACGACCAAGTCTGGTTTTATGTGAGGTCCAAAATTTTTCTTCATATTTCGCGTGATATACGTATGTGTGTATTTAATAAGATATTGCCCTTAATAATACCCCTTGATAAGATAAGAATTGCCCTTATCTCTTATTGAATTGGTCAGTGAAACAAAAGATCAAAATGTTGTTTGAAAATGAGGAAGTAAAAATACAGCAACTAATAAAAATAAAACATGTAGACAAAAACGCGACAAAAAAAACGTCAACATTTTCGTTATAAGCTTATTATAACGAAAATGTTGACGTTTTTTTTGGGCACGATGTACTTATAAAAGAGAATCTAATAAAGATACCTAGCCGAAAGAGGTCCCTCTCTTCTAACCATTCCAATAACAAACACCGTGACAGACCATGACATGTACAAATAACCCAATTTACTTCCACCTGAAGGGACCCTTCCAATCGTTATCAAATAAGATCTCAACGGTTCCTAGATGAGCCGAGAATTGGCCGAAACGAAACACACTACGCTAATAACCAAAGACAACCGTAAACGCTAATATAGAGCCTTAATAAAAACTCACTTTTTTTAGCTGCATAACCTTAGGGTGTCTTTCCGGCTTCCATCTTCCTTAGAAACAAAACTAAAGCTTACAAGCTGCATACATGGATGATATTCTCTTGCGCAAGGGTGGTTCTTATGTCTGTTTATGTTGACGATGTGATGGTATCTTGTCGTATCTGGTCGCGGTACGTTGTCCGAGACGCAAGGTGCAGCGCAAGGTGTGCGGCGACCGTTGCGCGCGCGCACCTTCGCGCTACCGGCGACTTGCGCCGGAGTGGTGATCCGGTCAGGCTATACTGGGTCTTTTTAAGGTATTTTTTAAAACTTTATACGGTTATTTTTGCCAAGAAAATCAACTTAATTTCAACCAACTTAATAGCCGCAACAAACCACTGTTGGACAAGTACTTTCCCCCTTTCTTTGGGATAACAATAATATTCGTACTACTCGTTTTGGAAGATAAATTTTCATTGATACTTATCTAGGAATGTGTTTGTATGAAAGGAATTTTTAAATGCTATAGAAAATTAAATTGTTCTTTTTCTGGATACTTGATATTTACAAAAATTTATTTGAAGTAGATAACTTAGAGAAAACATACATACATATACATTTTATGCTCTTTTTATGTTCTTCGCACAATTTGATTCACTGATATTCACTCTCTTTCTTTATCATTAAAATATCTCTCTCTACCTAAAACCATAAACTCCATCGATCGCTTCTAGCGATAAGGCCGCCTTTGCGCATATTAGCTGTAAATGCTCTTGTTTTCTGTTTTTGTTACTTTTGTGCAATAAAGTATTTTTACTTACTTGCTCTATCTGAAGCAAATCATTTTTTTTAATTACCAATATTTAACACCCTGTATACAAGTAACGATAATAACACCAGAACACAGCCGTGTAAACTGATTAGTGGGACGACGACACCCGGGAATCGAACCTGGGACCCGCACGGGGGAGATGTACGATAGCGGCGGCTTAACGAAGCCAGGCCGAAACTTTTCAATTGCTGCACAAGATTGATGATAAAGACGATTCCGGTACTTAGTTCCGCATGATGCATTTGCGGCTGTCAGGCCAAAAAATATGAAAAAATACAATTAGGCATTGAGGACCTATTTGACAAATATTATAAGTAAGATTTAAATATAGATACCTGTATAACGAAGTTTTCGATAATCTTTTCCTTCTTCTTTCATGGCAGACATCGCGTCCATGAATGACCTGATGAACCGTGTTGTCAGAGTTTCTCAGTCGTCGTTATTCATGAATACATACATACATACATATTTATCCCTTACGGGGTAGGCAGAGCGTTAACGGCCGTAAAAATACGGTCGCTATCGCCACGTCTGACAAATTTAGAGGACCGTTTGAGATAATTTGTGTATCACTATAGTGACAGGTTGTCAGCCTGTCGCCTAAAAATGGTAATACACATGAAACCCTCATGTCCCTTGGTCGCCTCTTACGACACCCACGGGAAAGAAATGGGGTAATGCTATTCTAAGCCGGCATCACACGGCATATGAATATGATGAAGAAAATTAATTTCGAAAAATATACTGGAGTTTTCTTATTCACACAATAGTTTATTGGTGGTATTGTAAATAATTGGCTAGCAAGAACATGACAATCGATTTCCGCAGCAAACCTAAGATAGATGAAAAATTACTATTTGTTGGTCTCTCATAATGATTTCAAAAGTCGCCATACCTACATATTTAATATTTTAATGACATTTAATTTTGTTCTGAGTGCCAGTGTGTTTAGTTTGCCTAGGGCCGTTATACAATGAATTTTTGGTAGTCATTCATGCAAGAATATTCAAATACTTGAATCCAACACCTCCTTAAAAGACCACAACTGTACAATTTCGTAATGTCGCAAAAACATACACACTTACGTTACAGACAAACAGGTAGGTACTCGTTTCATTTGTCTCTGCTTTTTACTACCTTTCAACCCTGTCATAATCCTGTTTCGAACATAACGCCTGGCCAGTGGCTCTGCCACTGTCCTGTCCATACTAGCATGCAACCGGGCAAGTATGCAATCGTTGAAATGAATTGAAGCTATGCATGTGTACCTACGCATACGATTTGCACACATGCCGAGAGATAGTGCGGTATTTGCCAGCCGCCAAGCAAACATTTCTATTCAAGGGTGTTGTTTCAATTGAGGTAAGAGAAAGTTGAATCCAAAAAATAAGTAGCAGTGATCCTTGTGTACCTATAGGTAGCTTGTGCTGCGATCACTTATCCTCCTGCCAAGCAAATTTATATATAAAAAACTAGCTTATGCCCGCGACGTCGTTTGCGTGGTGTAAATTCGATTTAAGGTTAGTTACATTTATTACGGCTCATCAAGTCATTGAACGACTCGGTGTCCCACATGAAAATAGAGAATGCTTCGTACCCCATAATAGAGAAAAGATCCTCTTTCAACACTGAAATTTTCTGGAACAATGTTGTAAGCAAATGATAGCTTGTTACATCTGTACGGTGATGCAATAAACTTCTACATGGGGCATCATCTACGTTCGTCGGCAACACCGAACCGGCATAAAAACGTCAAATCGTGTAGCATGATTGCAACCCACCAAAGCTATGCGCACACGCATACAAGCAATAATTTACTTGCTAATATCACGCTCAATTTGATAAGTATTCAATGCTCTTTGGACTTAAAACTGTAATGAAGTTATTACTCATTTAATGCTAGTTTAGTAATCGAATTACTATTCAAATTGATGATGTTTGTTGATGTAGTGCCAATAACCATTTTTATGAATGATACGTGTATTATTTTCTTAGGGCTCGATGTCCCTGCAAAAAGGAAGATAGGACGTTTCTTTGTTGCGAAACATGTGATTTCTGCTTTTCTACCGTATTCTCTACTGATTTGACGTGACCACCATTGACACAAAACGTAGGTAAGCGCGAAAAACGCCAATGATACGCCATAAACTGTTTAGGCCATGTTTTGATTGGTCATGAAATTGTCAATAGCTTGATATTGTCTTTTCAAGCACAATAGCTTCAGCACCTGTGGGAAGTATGACAGTTTTCAATATCTCCGAGAAGTCCCAGATGGACTATAGATGCTTATATGCAAGGCATTGCACTTTTTTGCTATTCTTTGTATGTTGTTTGTGAGTAATAAAGAGTTTTTACTTACTTACTTACTATTGAGTATCTTGACAATGCATGAATTTCATCATCTATAATATCTGGATGCTACTCAAGAGATAAACTACCAGTACGACAACTCTGCTGCATGATGATGAGAAAGTGATGCCCTATTTATTTAAAATAGAGAAACGGAATATTTTTCCCACTGTTATACCAACCTTTTTTGTTTAGTTTTTTTATCAAAACATACATCACTTACGCAAGAATTTGAGTTTCATGCTCGCACCATAAACTTTTATTGTGCGTAAAGTATTTCATTAATTACAACTTTTTTAAACATTTAATCGTCATATTGATAGATTTATAGACAACCTGTATCTCCTATATCTAAGTAAAACAATCACAATAACGCGCAGAAAAACGTTTCAATATTTATGCAGTCCCGTGCATGCGTCGAGCTCGTAACTCCGTATGACGTCTGCGCCTGCGCACGTCTGCATGCTTGCAATTCATTACCATTCCTATCATACGCTGGTGTACATAAAAACTATAAAAACAGATCTTAGTCGGCCATTATCGCGTTTGTCGATGTTCACATCATGATCAATACTGTGTCTATTACATTTTTTTGTTGACTGGGTGGGACGCTACGGTTTTAATCCTGAGGTCTCTTGATTACAGACGACTTCTTCTTTGCGTGTGGGGCAACGAGTCTTTCAACGACCCAATAAGAGATGAGTTTGGGCTTATTCAGAGGTGGTTTGGTTGTTATCAATGGAACAGTAACTATCAGTTATAAGAACTTTGTGTTATTCCTACTACCCTTACGAATACGAATTTTCAATAATGGTATATTTATTACGGTGTTTTCAATTTAATAATGGAATTCACCATCATAGAATAGTTTTTATTTATTTTTTACAAACTAAGTAGCTATCCATTTGGTACTTAATACCCTTATCTTTCCGCTTTCCTCTTTCGAAATCATAGTTATTATATACCCGCATCAAAAACATTTCTGAAAGTACATTTATTAAATAAAGTGGCAATTAAAGAACAAAGTGCATTGCTAAAACGGAAATTTTACGCACGAAAAATGACTGTGGCCGAAACGCAGGCATTTTAAATTATTACCTTGTTGGCTGCGCGTACGCACCTTGCGGTAAACACCAATTGTATGCGCAAAAAGCAAAGAAAGTTACACTAATTACTTGTTGAATACAAGCTTGTTTTACCCCATTTACCCCGTTTTACACATTGCGTGCACTTTAGGGGCACAAAAAGTGAACATTTTGTTGCCTAAAAGTGTTTCTGTGCTGACAACTTGTCACTACAATGACACACGAATTCAGACGTGGCGATAGCGACCGTATTTTTGCGGCCGTCTGCCTGCCGCGCAAGGGATAAAGGCATGTTATGTGTGTGTGTGTGTGTGTGTGTGTGTGTGTGTGTTTGCGTGTGCTTTAGTGACGTGAGCGTTTCTCAGAATTTAGAGGTTCCTGATTCAATTACATTCAGCCGAAATACGCAATAAAATATACTTCCCGTGACCCATAAGAGCGACACACTTTTCAAGATTTTTGTAAAATTCATATTTTGGCCTAAAATCAATAAAATTGTTCAGTTTCCAAGTTTATTACAATTGTTCACCCTACATTTGAAGGACCTTATGCACCCAAAAATTTCTTCAGTATCTATCCTTTTTTTCCATGTTCTGACCCATCTTACCTTACCTTACCAGCCACAACAGTCCACTGATGGACATGGGCCCCCCTATTATTATTTTGCACAAATCGGAAAATAGCGTAACTTGTATACCGTCTTGACCTCTAGACAAAAATAAAACTTATCCAATATTCTAAACGCCAATGAACAAGAAAGTGTAGAAAAAAACCCCTGTCCACCCCACAGCGAATGTCAGTTAGCCTCGACAGTTATCAGGGGATCGGAGAGCATTCTTAAACGCAATTTTTTCCCATCGAAGGGTTGATATTGACACTTGTCCATGAAGGCGATTCCTGTAATACCGTTGCAGGGAAGTTAATATCGTTTTGTGGAATTGGTTGACAGTCCTTGTTGTATTATTGACCGGTGACTTTTATGGAAAGGGCAATCTTGTGTTATGCGTAAAAGAAGTAAAGATAAGAAGTCTTCTTCTTTTCGTGTGGGACACCGAGTCGTCCAACAATCAATTGAAATCGTGGTGTCATAATTTTTAACCACCTACTTCAAGTAGCATGCTTCTGACATGGTTGTGTAACGACCGCCGTCTAAGTAATCGTAGACAGCAACCGGGACCTCCAGCTTAACGCACCCGCCGAAATATGGAATCATCTTACCTACGGACTACTAGGTAGTTTAGCTTGCAATCTCCTAAACGGATTGGGAACAAATTCACAAAGTGATTAATATCAACATTGTGAATCACCCACCGAAAATCCTATCTAAAAACTTCCGCGTCACTGGCAGTCGCACAGAACTACGCTACATCGGTCTTTAAGCAATAAATACTCAAAACACCAACAAAAGTCAAGATTTCCAAACAGATCTAAAGAACTCCTGATACCGTGGTTTAACTATGACAAACATATTCAAAGTGCCATAAACATTCCTTAAACTGCCATCAACTCAACTTTACTGTTGTCATAGAAACTTGTTGATGGTTTTCTATACTTACCTACCTGTAGATATCGTTTTATTTGCTTGCAAGTTGTTTCAACGATCAAAAGCTTGTTATACATACACAAATCACGCCTTTATCCCTTGTGGGTAGGCAGAGCGTTAACTATCGCAAAATTACGGTCGTTATCGCCACGTTTGACAAGTATTGAGGGCACTTTCAGATGGTTCGTGTATCACTGTAGTGACATGTTGTCAGCCTGTCGCCTAAAATTGTAATACACATGAAACCCTCGAGTCCTTTAGTTGCCTTTTACAACACCCGCGGGAAGAAATGGGGTGATGCTATTTTAAGCTGGCATCACACGGCGTACACAAGCTTGTTATGATACTAACTAATGTAGTATTCAAACCTAAAGGAACTAAGATGCCCAAAAGTATACCTTCTTCTCCGTCTACTTTTCGTGTGGGGTACCGTGTCTTCCAATGGCCATTAGGTATCAAGTGCACTGCTCAAGTATTACTCAGCTGCTGCTGTGAAAGGTGTAACATAGGATTTAAACCTACGACCTTCTATATCGGTGCCATCAACACCCTTAACCTCCGGGTCACTATAGCGATACCGTCAGCGACAACGTAAACATACATACATACATACACATATCACGCCTTTATCCCTTACGGGGTAGGCAGAGCGTTAACGGCCGTAAAAATACGGTCGCTATCGCCACGTCTGACAAAATATAGAGGGCCGTTTGAGATAATTTGTGTATCACTATAGTGACAGGTCGTCAGCCTGTCGCCTAAAAGTTGTAATACCTACGCCTGAATCCCTTAAGTCCCTTAGTCGCCTCTTACGACACCCGCGGGTAGGGAATGGGGTGATGCTATTCTAAGCCGGCAACACACGGCAGAAAACAACAACAACGTAAATATAGGATAAAAGCTTACATACTAGTACTACTACTGCTATAAAAGCCACAAAATTCACTGAACATAGGCCTCTCCCCTATCAGGAAGGAGTTTGCCAAACTCATTTATTACGCTTGGTAGGGGGATTAACGAGCGCAGTGTAAGGTATTGCCGTAGGTCCTGGTTGCTGTCTATGAACACTTAGCCTGCTACTTGTAGAAGGCGTTTGAACAATTCTGACAGTAAGGCTCGGTGAGTCGTTGAACGATTCCGTGTCCCACACGAAAAGAAAAGAGAGTGCAAGATACTGTATTCACAGTGAACGTTGCTGCCCATTCCTTAGATTCATCCCTTAGTCAATTTTTGCGACAACCATGCGTATATTATAGGTCAGTACCAACATATAATTTGTTTTTTATACAAGCTAGAAAGTAACGTAAAAACCTTTTGTTTACGATAGATTTACTGGTGAATAAAAACGCCGTAACGGTACGGCTAGAGGGCTAATTGTGCAGAAAGTAACGCATTTAACGAGCACTAAGCGTCGTGTAAAAAAATTATTCGCCTACAAGACTAATGCCTCAATAAAATAAAGTTTATGTGGTTTAGTGTTCATTGAGAAAAAATATGGCTAACGATTATCAGATGGAAATTATTGCATGACAAACATATTATTGGCTGATCGATGGATGATTTTTATTGCACATGCACAGATTGTGCGCATGCTGCTTCGCTGAAAAAATTTTTTTGTTTGTTTAAGTTTTCCTGTTATGTGTTTGTTTTGTGTTTTGAATGTGCAATAAAGTGTTTTTATTTATTTACTGCAAGTTATTATCATAAGACTTATTAGACAAAGTTTAACACAAGTCAGGTTTAGGCACATGTATTGTGGCACAATTTTTTTAATAACAATTTCATGTTCCTAGTATAAACGCGGCACGGGTGGGATAAAACAAACGGAAATAAAGGCACTCAATATAGCACCACTTATTTACTACCCCAGATCCACCATACAATTATATCTCAAGTAAACAATTATGACCTTACGCACGCGTAATTAAAAATATCCAGCCGTTACAACCGCGGGCGATCGACCGGAACAACCGCGCGGTTTTGCGGTCCGCGGCGCCTACACGGGCCATTACGCCGCGGTTTTTACGACCATAGACAGTATTCGGCCCGAGGCGATCGCAAATGATGCCGATGAGGTAGGTGATTAATAATAAAAGAAAAAAATAGATTAGTAAACAGAGAAAGAGAGACAAAAAGATTGATAGTAGGTGTTGAGTGAAACATGATACGAGACTGACAGGTGCAGCGAAGAAAGAAAACAAAAAAACACATGCGTGCAACAGATAAGTCAACAGACGAGGTTTTCCAGTCGATGAGCCCACAAAAAGCCGGCTCCAAGTAAACAGTACGTCTGGTATATAATACAGTACGTCCTGCTGACACCCACAATCAGAATCCGCAATTACCCGTCAATGCAACGCACTTGTTAGCGTTTTTCCGCCACCAATTTTACGCGCAGTTTATCTCTAGGTAATGGGTCGGCGTCACGATAGAAAAATACATTATTAAACCCCATAACCGCTCGGCTACGCGGGAGGTGTGCAAACAAAAATACCCTTCTACAAGGTGGTGTAAATTACGCGCGAGAATCGCCTTTGTACCAACCCTATTGTCCATCCACCAGGCCACTTTGGGGTGACTTAAATCCGAAATTGGGTATTTCGAAAAATGTGCATGTGTCATTTATCACGACCCTCCGAAAGAGGAAAGAACCTAACCCTATTTAAAAAAACTACTCCCCCATATAATCCGGTGGCTAGACCGGCGCGGCACACACTAACAGCTAACAGTATTAAATTTTTGTAGTATTTAATACAATGGCGTCGTCGAATAAATATTGGATGAATGGTGCATGCATGGCGCGCGGGCCTGGGCGTCGGATAATCCTTATTAAGTGAGATCGAATATTGACGAGGCGCAGAGACAATGACGACAATCAGTGGACACGGGAGGAGTTAAAACCGTGCAGATTACGTACGAACGCGTTTTAATTAAAAATTTGAAAGGTGGTCGAAAACTCTGACAACATTCATCAGGTCTTTTATCGACATACCCCTTATGATGCGCACAGTGCAGAGACTTATCTCGCAGGCGAGAAGACTTCTCAAGTGTCAAATTGTATGGATTTTATCAAAACAAATAGATAATTTTGACTACAAGTGTAGAGAAAATCGAAGTCGCGGTTGCGCATTTGGTCTCCCACATGATAGAAGAAAAATTTTATAAACTAGCGGTTGCAATATTGACTGAGGGTGAAAATATAGACGTAGAGTCAGGTTCAATTTATTTTGTTAAATTTGACAGTAATAAAATTACAGCTCCTCGATTAAATTGGCGAAATTAAGAGCGGCGCGTGTCACATTAGGGCTACCGGCGATAGCTGGGAGCGTCTCGCGGTTAAAGTTTTCAATATTTTGGTTTCGGAGAGCACGTGGCGCCGCGTGCCTTGCGTTAGACCCCCGCCGACACCGCCGCTTTATTTTTTATTATTTTCATAATTCACATTTCACAATAACAACTGGGAAGGCGTTTCGCACGGTTAGCTTATAGAGGCTACACAGGCACCGATGGTGGGGCGCGATGCGATGGCTTACCGCAAGGACCACTTATGGGCCCGTTTTTATTTATATCATAACATTGCGTTTTGTGATCCACTTTATCAAACGCTTTACAGAGATCCCGGCGTGGGGTTGAAACGACTCGGATAATAATTTACCCGCGTTCTTCTGCTGGCTTATTGTGTTTTTTGGGTAGGATTAGCGAGCCGCGGGTGATCCGTAAAAAGCTTCAGTATTTGGCATTAGTACGGGCAATAACGATCCCAGGGGATTTTGGGATCGGTTTTTTGATCTCGGTTGTCCACGGGAGTCCAGACGTATACGTTTCAATACATCTTCTGTTTCTATTTGGATTGTTTTTCTTGAATGCAAATGCACCCCAAAACAATTGCGAGATAGCAATAATAGGTGGTGCAGTTTTCGATTAAAATGGTTGGAGTTTTATGAGTGTTCTGATAGGGAAGCGCAGTGTGCATATTGAGAGTTGTCTAAGTGGAATTTTTACAACCCGCGTCTGGGGAGTCTTATCCAAATTGCCGGAACAGTGGGGAGGGTTTTTTTTACTTTATTTTATTTTACTGTAATTTCCCATTACACTTTACGTGAGCCAAGATCTGTGGGGTAACGTTTTTTTGCAAATTCCTTGCTATGCAAGCCGAGACGTTTTGTTGCGAGCATTTTTTTGGATGCTAATCGTGTTTTTTGCAAAGCAAGCACTTATTTCTTGAACTGTGCAAGACCACCATGATGAATGGGCTATAGTCTAATAATGTTTACGGTAATATAGTAAGAAGTCTACTTTCATGTGCAGCTTTCACTTTTTAAAATTTGTTTTAAGAAAGAAGGCAAAATTTAATTTAGTTTGATCAGGGGCGAACTTGAGTGAGGCCCATATCCAGCAGTGGGCTGTTGTTTCTGTATAAGTAGCGAACTTTACTCCGCAATGTTTGAATAATAATGACATCAATTTTTTTCCAAAGAAGTAGCCATTCCCAAACAGACTCATATTCTGCGATTGAGGTGTGTGTCTAGATATGTAATAAAAGAATACTAGTATTATGAAAATTTTATTGCTATTTATTTTACTAGCAGCATTTGAAAAGCAAACAAATCATCCTTGAAACAATTCCATTTTGAATGCTCAGAAATAATTACCTTCGTCAAGACGTTTCTCGCTCAAAACAGTCAATTAACTTTTTAATTTCACCGAGGCATAGAGCGTGCGTCTGCTCTGCCCTCCCCGCCGAGAAAGAAAAAAGAAAAAGTTAAAAGAGAATAAAAAAAAGTTATTGAGATAGTGATTCCACCGACAAGCACTTGCTACCGGGGACTTGTATAAATATAAGTATATGTATAAGTATAATGGAAGAACCCGTTTGTTGAGATACAGTAGCCGTCTTAATTGTGGCTATTTCGAGTGATGTGAGTATGATTACAGATGTAGCAGTAAGGAAGTCATAATTACATATTTGCTGGTTAAAAATTAAGATTAATAATCTCCATTATAGTTCAGCATATTATATGAAAACCTTCTCTGAAAATACAAAGTAGGTATTCGTAAAATTTGGAACTCAATTGCGCCAAGTTTAGTCATGCAATTTTATATTTGGGTTATCAAGTGAAGTTTACGCTACTTAAGATGTGTGCTCTTTTTGTTATACTTAAACAAACAATAACGGCGTTAAGATTGGCATTAATTTTACTATTCCATCAATAACGAATTCACGTGACGTTGGCTGAATTGCTTAAAGGAAACTAAAACATACAGATTTTCGTACAAGATAATAACCAATCATTCAGATCAATCCCATCAGAACCCGTCTCCCAATCGAATTACAAATCAAATATTTATCGTTATCACAATCGATCTGATCGTCTGTCTGTCCCTAATATATGGCTGCTACGTGTAAGACGGAAGTATTAAAGTCGAACAAGTTACCCCATATTAGAGATGTACCTACTAGTCAGTCTGGTAGCCGACTAGTCAGTGACTAGTTGACTGAATAGCCGATTAGTCGGCCGAGTATGCAGTAATTTAAAACGCTTATAAATTTACGATATTCATCGCTATGTCAAAACGTAACAATCGATTCAGCCTGCTGTGGTCATTCTGACATTTGATGGAAATAACAAGACGACTGATTCTGGCGAATCCCACACCTGATGTTTATTACTGCAAAATAGATACGTATATTGATTGCATCGTAATAATTATAACAGAGACAGATGCCAACGCAAATATTTGCGGTGCTCCACCGTCAACGATTCAAAATTTCCTTGTATCTGACAGACGCATTCATTGCTGATGTGTGTTACGGACCTTAGATGTGTTTTCCGTCTAGTTAGGTGAGGAACACACTTAACACACGACGGAGCGCAAAAATATCGCAGCGGTCTGTCAGATCCATACTAGAAATGTCAATCCGCATACTAAAGACGCTTAACAGCTGTTGTCGCAGCGCTATCGCATCGTCAGCCGGCGAGTGCGGTTTTATTATGGGGAGTGACGTTTCTAGTAAGGATCTGACAGACCGCTGCGATATTTTTGCGCTCCGTCGTGCGTCAAGTGTGTTCCTCGCCTTAGAAAGTCGATAGTCGGATAGTCAGGCAAAGCAGCCGTGCATCTCAACCCCATACCTCTTACCCCAGGCCCAAACGTTGGGGGTTTAAATACAACCGATAAAAAACTAAATGTCACCCACGCGGGGGTCGAAAAAACCAACCCCAAGGAAAGAAATGAAAACGTCTATAAAGGAAAATTTATCCGCAAATTAATTTGTACGGTTTAAAATTAAAAGGGGATGTGGAAGGATGCATCTTGACGTATGCTGCCGGTTTAAAATAACATCACCCTATTTCTGTGTCTTAGGAGGACGGCCAAGTCCAGCAGGACTGTTGTGGCTGTTGAAGTCGAAGAATCATTCTATGGCAGGAAGTAAATATGTCTTGCTAAAAATATATTCATCAGAACCAACAATTTAATCTAGTTGCATTTAAATTGCGGAAATCTAGTCACTGCACGTGGATTTCCGCAACTGATTTTTTTTATCGTTTAAATATTTAATCAAACATTTATCACATAACTTGTCATATTTAATAGAATCTTTTACTTACTAACTTACATAGGAAAGTTCCAACCAAATTGGTAAATATTCTAACTTAAAAAACTAGTTCTCTTATTACTTAGATGTAAAGCCGAAACTGAGATAAGAAACAAGACTAGTAAATCTCTGACTCAGAACTATTTATAAAATCCGTTACTAAATAAAATGTTTAACTGTTTATGCTAATTTCTAACCAATATATCACTAAAGTCAATATATTTTTATGTGTAAGCGAATTCAGGTAAAGCATTACCTATAAATCTGACTTTGACACGACTTTCCACTTCAGCGGGAGAAATCTTCGAGTTAAACAAATCTTCCAAGTTCGGATTTGGCCGTTAATTTTCAATTTGTCGCGTAATTATGACAGATTATGTTTTACTGTGGAAAGGGACTGACGGATCAGTCCTAACTTTAGTAGGGTATATGTACCAGTTTTAAACCAGGCATCAGATATAGACGAATTTTGCTTTGCGGATCGCACGGAGCGGTAAAACATCGCATCGGTCTGTCAAACGCATACTAGAAATGTGAGTTCCCATACTAAAACCGCTCAACCGCCGTCGACGCAGCAGCGTTCCCTGTAAATATTTCTACAACATCGGTGGCATGAATTTTTCCACTTGTTTCGTTTGTATTAAGTTAATAACAAATGGGTAATATTTACAACACCGTACTTCACTTGCCAATCTGCCTGCCAAACCTCGTGAGATCGCTGATACCCCCAATATGAAGGGGAAGGCCCATGTCCAGCAGTTGACTACTTTGTCAGTTGGCAACTCTTAGAAACGAAAACCTTGAAAATTTAATACTACATTTACGTTGAGAGACTATACTTCTACGTGGCCCCTACTACACTTCTGGCGCGCGGTTTCGCTTGATTTATGGCGTACAAACGGACAAGTTTAGTGTGATCATCTCCAAGGTTGTAAATAACGCAGACTTCCCTGGAGTACAGTCAGATTGATATATTATGTTCAGGGGGTGATAGATGCCGTGTTGCGTGATGCCGTGGGGCGATGCAAATCATTCTGATGGGTGTTAAGTGACTTTATGGTAGAAGTTAGATATATTTTTTGTCTAACTTTGGTCAGTCATTGGGACAGAACTAACTAGATTTTTAGACAGTTACTGTGAAGAATAGACCTGGCTAAAGAGCTTGTAAGAGTGCAGTCAAGTCAAAAACTGAGTTCTATATCTAGTTGGCGGCTTTTATTTAATATCCCATGGATTTCTTTAAATATCGGTATGTATGGCCATTTGATATATCGATATTTTTGGGAGTTAATATATTGATAATATGTATCAATATTCGATATATCTTTACATGCATCCTATTTACTAATGGACGGCTCATCATTCGATTAGAACTATTTTTAATACAAACCTATTACATTTGATAGTTATGTCTAGCTTCCTAGCTAATTGAGTGTACTTTTTATTCTATATCATAAACTGCACCATACTTTGGCTATTACTGATTAATTCGTTCACCATACATGATAGATGAAGGCTGATGTGTAAGTCGCTTTACTCGACATATAAGCTTGACCTGCGCACTCCCTAATAAATGAACAACTTTAAAGTGCCGATATTTTTTTGACCTTTGCTCTTTCATAATCTTCGAACGGAATGCAAGAATGATAAATTAACGATTATTAGAAAGGTTAAGTACAAAAACGTATGAGTGAATTCTCAATAATACATCATGACGTATTTTTTAGTCTCACTTTTAACCTACAAAGTCGGATAAATCTACTTAGGGACTTATCGTATTCCCTTTTGATATCCGTTCGTTACTGAGCTTTTCTAGTGCACGTCACACGCGCCTGTCAGATGCAAGAATAAATTTATTTGCCCATACTAAAAACCGACGTTGACATAGAATCAACGCAAAAACAGATAACAATAAAATGATGAATGATGATCTAAAGATGCAATATACCAATCTTGGTTGCACCAACCGATGTGAAGTGTGAGATAGGACTTTACCTTCCACTGCTGTTAAAATACGGCCGATCGAATCATGTCAAAATCATGTTGATGCTTTGACATAAGGTAATTTTTTCTTTGTTGACATGTACTTTAGTATGGGTTTCAAAGCTGTCAAATATGGTCTTACTTTAGAGATATCATAGCAGACTTACTTGGATGATCTCGTTTTTTCAAATGATAATAAACGTCCCAATAAACTATGCTTGAGTTTTATCGCGTTTTAAATAGCCAATAAAACATTTCAAATTAAAAGAGTAATAAAAGTGCTCTATAAGTAATGCAACATTGCACTCTTAAATAGCCTCTATACGTCTAGGGGTGCGCCCTAAGCAGCTATTGAAACTTGGATGTAATTTTTTCTTATAATTGCCTTATCTCTCGACTTTAAACCCTCCCTTACCTCAGCGCCTCTGAGTAGCCTTGTGAGGCAACCGACCCTGAAATGGACATCTTTAAGGGTTCCGTATTCGAAAAGAAACGCTATAGTTTAGATATATAATTTGAAACGATTCGCCTGGACGTAATTTATAATTCCTAACTAAAGTATGTTTACAAATTACATTTTCTAAACGATACATACACAAATGACGCCTATATCCCTGGCGGGCTAAGCAGAGCATTGACGACCGTATAATTAGGGTCTTTATCGCTACGTCTGACAATGGTTGAAGGACGTTTCAGTAAGTCGTGTATTTCTATAGTATACCTCGCTACTAAACCTATATGACGTCTGCTGCTTTAATTTTGCTGACAGTTTTCTTCACGTACATGCTACTAAAAACACTATCATATTGTCAAGTTTAAAAACATGAGATATGACAATTTTCGAGGAAAATATTTTATGCCAAAGTCGATTACTTAGAATAACATAAATAGTAACGCAGTCAAATAAATTCGAAATTCAGTGACAAAAACTTACGCAAACTAACACATAATACTTACCTTCCTATATTTCTCTGTATACAAAAACTGGGTCTGATTCTATTCTAACTTTACTTCAAGTTTTTCCACCGTCTAATCACTTTTTCTGATTTTGGAGCAAAGTATAGGCAGAACCCTTCCTTTCTTTCTTTCTTTTCTTCCTTTTTTTTCTTTTTCTGGCATTTTTAAGCCATGCAGGGATTTGATTTAGAACCAATATTACAGTTTAAATTGATTGTTGGTAATCTTGTCTTCGTATGCATCGTTGGCTCCCTGATTTAAGAAGATTTTTTAAATAGGGGTTGCCAGTTGGGAGATAAGTTAGTTAGGTAATTGGGATTTGTGTCAGACGTAAACAGATAAGGGTACGTTTATCTAATTAAATTTTATTTCTTGTTTGTAATAGTATTTTCTTTTTCAGAGATGACTGGAAAAAGCCACCTTCAATCCAATCAAGGCAATCCACAAGGTGTACCAATTTTGACGGCTTGAACACATCCGAGTTACTGCATGCAGTATTATACTATGAAATATAACAATTCCCACGTTTTTTTAAATATATTGTTATGCAAATTATACAACTTCTTTGATTGAAATGCGAAGGTCACACGCAGGACGGATACAAAACAGAAAAACGAAAGTTGTTCAAAATGAAAAACAGTTACTAAGACAGTACGATTTCTTATGTTTCTCAAACAAGTATTTATATGAGCATTGGATGAGCTTCGTTGCCTTTGCTTAGAAACAATAAATTAAAGAGCAAAACTGAATTCCCCATTAAAATTCTACTAGAATAAGAGTATCTATTTAATCGTTTTCTTAATGTACGGAAACTAATTAATGATCATTCCATTCTTTTCATCTCTTATGTTCGCACTTGATTATTGCTTGTGAAAACATGGCGTTTTTGCTGATCGAAAGATATATGGCATTGATACGAAGATATAATACGTATTTTACTACCCATATCGACGACCGGTACGGTCATTAGTGTGACTGTGACGCACAAGGTTCCGGGTTCGATTTTTAGTGGATCACTCACAAAGATTAAATTATTCTGTTTTCCACCATATAAGTAAATTATAATCAGATATTAATAAACATTCTATGTCAAGTTTCAAGGGCGATTCGCCACAGTTCGGTAGTTTGCTGAGTCTATTAAGTTATGGGATTTACATAATTAATGTAGAAAAAGCACCGCTTTCTTGGCTAATGAGGGTCGAATGTAAGTGGAATAAATTAGATCGATCCGGATCTTGGAGCAATACCGGTGTCATCTGTATAGATTAGACAAAACAGGCATATCGAAACAGAAGGATGACTTCATAATAGGTATGATTCGACATACATAGCACTTTATTTCCCAACAACTGTGATATGTTTATGTACTTGTATGATATGTATTTATTATTTTATTATTTATGGATTAAGTAAGTATATTTATTTAAGTAGGTATGTATGTTATATTATTTTATAGCATTAGTTATTTGTTTAGTTTTCATGTAGTTTCTTTTATTGCCTAATTGCCCCAAAATTTTAGAATCTCTCACAACACATGGCTGGAAGAAATCTCTCATTTAAAAATAAGCTCGCCTTTACGACAAATTTCTTTGTATTATTTTCCATACTATTTATGCAATAAAGAATATATATATATACAAATAAATTTAGGCAGTTACCGATTACTGTACTAACAAATTTTTGGGCTTTTCTTTAGCAGTAATTTGCATTTCTTGTCACTTAGATATTTATTGTATAATTACACAGACACGTGATATTGAAAATATTTAAATGAATTAATAAATAACAGAGCAACATAACTAATTGATATTAGATCGTGCACTTTTTTTCCTAAAATAAACTTGTCAATATATTTTTATCTGAATTGGCATCGCTACATGTTTAAATTAATAGTCGGTCATACATCACTTTCATAAAATCTAGAAACACTTTTAGCTCTTAGGCGAATTAGCATTTCAGATAACCCGAGTCTAAGCCTAGGTCTAACGATAGGTGATTTATCCGATTGCCTAGGCTATCTCTTTACAAGTATCTTGTCATGATTTGTCCAATAGTTTGATGTAGCGTTGCCACTCGATAGTAGATATCGACAGTCTATCGATTGTTAGTCGATAAATAGTGTCGATTGTTCAATATTTAACGATACTATCGTATCTCACAATTTGTAATCTATCAAAAATATCGACTCACTACCCAAAAAATTTGATTTTGTTAGTTTGGCCTATCGATTGTACTGGGGTTTTGTGTATAAAAACTATCGAAAACATTACTAGCAATAGTTCCACAACAGCTCTAGATTGATGTTCCTAAATTGAATATTTAAGCTATTCGACCTTCTAGCCAATGCTTGCTCTTTGACTCAGCTTTCTCCATCAGAAATGACCAAACGCCATAAAATAAATTGTCTAGAGAGTATTTAAAGTTTCCAAAACATGTATTTTGGCGCCTTACCGTTGATTCCTCTCTCTCTACCTAGTTAAAAATATCTTCAAACCTGCTTATCTAAACATTATTTAATAGTTATAGCCTTTTTAATACACTAGACTTAGAAAATGGCTAACCACAATACCGTTACCCAGCCAACTCTAAGTTGTAAAGGTAAGCAAAAAATTTTCTCAAATGGCTGTCTTAAATGGAGTTTAGGTACGGTGGATGTGGATACTAATTGATGGCTATAAAAAGTTGTTTTTTTTTCAATTTCGTTTAGTTGCTAGTAGGTGGTGGTAACAGAACACATGTCTTCTTTTTGTGTGGGACATCAAGTCATCCAACGACCCAAAGTTGTTCATAGCATATACACGACACGACAACTCCCGCAATTTTTTTAATGCTATGTCCAATAATATCCATCCTACTAATATTATAACATGTTCGTTTGTATGTTTGTTACTCCTTCACGCTAAAACTACTGGACCGATTTTCATGAAATTTGGCACACACATAGAGGGCAACCTGGATTAACACATAAGATGGTTTTTATCCCAAAAAATTTATCCTACGGGATGCCATGGGACGATTTTGAAAAACCAACTTCCACGCGGGCGAAGCCACGGGCACCCGCTAGTACAGTCATATACCTGGTTTACTTAATTTTGTAAAGTCACTATTTTATCCATTCTGGGTCTAAAATGTACCTAAAGTTAGATTTATACAAGTTAGTCAGTAAAATAAATGTCTGAGATATGGTTCAAACCTAGAAACTGTGAGATTAGTATCTTAGAATATATCGTTTTTGATAGCAACATCGACACAACCGCAGGCTCGATTTCTGAAAAGTCGTAATTCGAATCCGTGTACGGATCTCCGCAACGACTGGTTACGTAAGTTTTTCGTACTTCAATTTCCACTACTCGAATTTATGACCCTTGTAAATTCACACGTATCCAGATTTATGAGGATATGTGTGCTTACTAATAGGATTTGTATTAGTCTTCATGTTCTTTGCGTGTCACGGCACAGTAAATTCGTACTTATATTAGAACATGTGCATGGTACAAGTACATTATCAGCAGATACCTTTGACCCAAAGGTTTATGGGGTCATTGGATCATTCAATTCTTGTCACCCGAGCTGGCGCTCTATTTTTGGATTTCCGTATTCGAAAGTCATTAAACTGTTCGAGACAAAAAGCGAAAGAGCAGACTTTCGAATGCGGAAATCCAAAAATAGAGCGCCAGCTCGGGCGACAAGAATTCGTCTCGCATTTCACGGACTATTACAAATAACGGCCTTAACCCAGTTGCTATGTTTATGTCTATGATTCGCGGACATTTACATATAAATCGTCCGCCTTTAACTAAGCTGCGCAGGCGCATGCTTTGCTACGATTGTCAGTCGGTGGGCTTGATTCTAACAAGAATAACTTTTTTTTAAAGAGAACCGACATCAATAGACGTAAAAAGTGCGTGCCTCCATTTTTTTAAAATAGAAAAACTAGAGAGAAATTAAGTACGGTGTTTGGTTTCCTGATATTTCTGGCTATACCCCCCAAACAGTCCAGCAGTGGACTGTTGCGACTGTTAAGGGTTCCAAATATTTCATATTTTACCAAGAGCTTAATTATATATTTATTTATTTTACCGTAACTTGTACATCGATTGAACTAATTTCTATATTTCTCTCGATCAAACTATAAAATCATTGAGATTTTGAGCCCTTTTTGTGCTAACATAAGAAAGAAACACATATAAATAAATATATTGGACGTGGCGATAGCGACCATTATATTTATGGCGGTTAGGGCTCTGCCTATCCCGCAAGGGATAAAGGCGTGATATATACAAGAATAAGTAAGGATAAGTACATGTTGGAATCGAGAAGCTATGTAACAAACTAACAAAGACATTCTTTAATTTATGTATCGTAACTGCGAGTTACGCGACGAAATGTATGCCACGTGCTGCGTGATTACTATTATTTACATTTACCTGTTGATTGTTAGGTAGAATAAAAAATAAATTGTTGAGTAAGTTGATATAGCTTATATCGAAAGCTCTGTTCTACTTTATTTTCATACTAAAGGTAATTTACTTACAAATAATTATTATAATGTTTTTAGTGGTGCAGTGCCTTTATTTTTATTTTTTTATCCCATTCGTGCCGCGTTTCTATTACGAAGATAAAATTGTTATAATGTTGTAACTAATGACATTCTTAAAGCATTTGTTGTGATCCTATTTGGAAATAAACGATGGAAATCTGAAAAAAATATATATCTCCAAAGGGAGTGAGAAATACTCATATCATAGTGTACTATAGGCAGGTTGCCGTGTGATGCCGGCTTAGAATAGCATCACCCCACATCCTTCCCGCGGGTGTCGTAAGAGGCGACTAAGGGACTCGAGAGTATTGGTGTATTACAATTTTTAGGCGACAGGCTGACAACCTGTCACTATAGTGATACACATGTTTTCTCAAACATCCTTGGAAAACAATTCTCAAAAATGTCAGACGTGGCGAAAGCGGCCGTATTCTTACGACTGTTAACGCTCTGCCTACCCCGCAAGGGATAAAGGCGTGATATATGTATGTACTATAGGCATGAGTGTTTTAGCATGCCCGACTTCGTTGGGAAGGTTTTTAAAGTATTTTTCGGTCTTTTCGGATTTATTGCGCGCTTATAAGACATCGTCAAGTTAGGTAAAAGTTGCTAGGTCACAGCAATCATATCTTATGTATATACTATATATATATTTTTAACACACCAGCCTTATTGTACAAACACATTTTTGTTGCAATAGCAACTAGACGTAACAAAACCACAAATGTACAGTCCAAAACGTTGGATTGCGTCATTCTACTTGCCTTATCCCGTTCTCTGTCGGGGTCGGCTACCTAATCTAGGGGATTTGACGTGGAACTAAGTTTTTACACAGAGCAACTGACATCTGACTTCTGCAACCCGAAAGCTAACCTGACCCGAATCCTAGGTTAAGTCATATTCAAATAATAAAAACGTTGGATTGCATACCAACGATAATTTACAGGGAGGGGTTTTTAGTCCGTAGGTCGCTGGGCCGGGCATACCTAAAGTAACACTTAATATATCCCCCCTACCTCTGCATAGGTTAAAAAAACTACTGCAGCAGGCCCACTAGTCTTTCCGGTTGTACAGTGAAAAACTGCGCATATTTTCGTAAAGTAGCAAGTCACAAGTGCAGGCATCCTGCTCAATAAGTCAAACATGGATGCGGGGATTGGACAGCCAGCAAATAATACACAAACTAACAAACAGGAGAAGACTGTAAATTCTACTGTAATTTGTTTACAATGTTGCAGTCTAAAGAACGCCAAAATGTACTCCCAGACAATATATGTCATACTAGAATGGAAAAATATTTTATTCAGTGTAAAAAACAAGTGTAAAAACAAAATAAAATCCACAGCATAAAACATAACAACAAAACAAAATATAAAATAAAACTAAACAAAAACTTAACCTACCCTGTCTACTATAAACCCACCCCGGATCGTTCCCGGCGCAAAGGAGCCTAATATACTGGCCGCGTTGCCCCGTTTATACTTTTAGGTTACTTATCACTTTAAGGTCGTCGTTCAGACTCAAATAACTATTTATGTTATGACAGTTTAATAGAATTTCAGATTGTTTAAATGACATCATGACATCAAACATTTTCCGCATTTATATACGTGTTCGCCTGTTCCCAGATTTTCCATTGATTTGTTCCATGTGATTATTTGCAGTTCGTCACACATTTGAGACTCATTTGTCATTTTTAGATTACTTGAATTAAGTATACGGTTAACGTTTATTATTATATTAATTATAAATGACAGTTGAATCAATTTCAGATTCCTCAAATCATTTCGAGACATCAAATATATTCCGCACAAATTGTTGCCATTATGTCGTCTCAGTCATGTAAAACAAACGCTACGACTAATATATTAATTTACGCAGATGAGCTTTGTGTGGTGAGGTGAAGTTGGGAGCTTCAAACTTTAAGCGTAGTCTTCTCGCCTCTTTAAGCTGTTCTATCTGTGGTTTTGGCAAATAACATAATGCGATTTGTGTGACAGCCGTCCGGTGGGCGTAGATTACGACCGGCTCGTTATTCGCGGGTTATTGTTTATCACACCAACTAATGGCAAGACCCAGCCTGCTGTGTAGTGTGTATTTCACTCCACGTCAATACCGCCAGTTCTGTGAAGCGGTAATGAGGATCACATTCCAGGACACCGTTCTCTTATTTTTTTGGTCAAAGCCGCTCCAGCGCATGCACAACTGATATGCTATTGCCACTACGTATCAAACTAGCGCAACATAAAAGAACTAAAATCTGAAACTCACTTTTTTGAAATGAAGTCGCTTTTCAAAAGGCATTTTTTCAGGGTTGGTAGAAAATGCTGTCATAATCAAAAGCACACCCTTCTATTCATGGATTAACTTACAGAGGTCTGTCAAAAAGCTTTACCTGTCGCTTTTGATTTGTTTGTCATGGTTGTTGCAGGTTTCGCTCTATAGAGGCGAAAAATCAAGTGTCTATACTATACGGACGGTGTACCAAAAACCTTGCAGGCAAGATCAAATCATAAAACTAAACAGCTTTTTCTATGAAGGCCATGTTGGTAGACGAGAAAATTTTTTCGTTGACCTTTTGATCAGTTGACTAACTTTTATATGGGAACTCGAAAAAAATAATTATCGTTTCCCAAACTGGCAACTTTGAGGTAACCCGTATATTTCCCCACCTTGACACTGGCAGAATTGTAAACAGAAGCCATACCCTAACAAGTTTAATTGAACATAGCCCCCATAGTGAAAGTTGTTCAGTTTCATGATCTGATTATGCGACACACTAGAGGCATTAAACAATGCTTTGTACAAGTACCAGTCGAGCATGACTGACGCGAAGCTCACATAGTTGGTACCAGTCGCGGTATCGCCCACTTCCTATCACGTGTCGCTCGAGGAATGTGACTGCTTGGAATGTCCTGCACAGCTCTGCGGCCCTGCTATAGATATGTATACAATCACGCTATTGTGCTTTGCGGAGTAGGTAGAACGTCATTGGAATAAAACAACTCAGTAGCCCTGATATAGTTATGTACAGATACATGTACGAGTACTACACAATCACGCCATTATGCCTTGCGGAGTTAGTTGAGCAGCAGTGGAAGAAAAACGGTAGGTACTTATCAAAAATGGAAAATATTACTGCTTATGAAATCTACTAAAGACGATCAACTCTATTCTTTGGTATTGACTGCTGATGTTTCTTGCTTTGAGGGATTTAGCCTTTTTCAGACAGTTGCTTAAACTAAAACAAAGAAATCTATTGATTTTCTGTCAGCAGCCCGCTGCGCCCGCGCACGTAGGAGTTCGTCAGCCACCCTGACGCCGCCGCAAGGTGTGACTCGACCTTATTTATTGCTACGTGGACCTCCTGATGAATATCTGTGTCTTAGGGCCAGACCTCACCTGGCTAGGGTCCAGATTGCTTGAAAATCGCATCAATGGCTTTTATTATACTCTAAAATTTAGGGTCAATTTCACTCTTAAGCCCTAATGAATGGTTTCTACTTTTAATTAGTGATCAAACACGATTATGGGCCCTAATTTACATTAAAACTAAAAATACGGCAAATAATAAGTGAAAGAGTTTAACCAAGATTTATCGTTGATTTACAATTCAAATGTACGGTACTTATTACATTAGTTATCTTACCAAGAGAATTAGAGACTCAACTGCGCGTGGCAAATATTCTTAAGATAATCGTGATGATGATGAGATATGATCTTTTTAATCTTTATTTTTATCCAAAAGATTGAGGGCTTCTTCGCACGAGCGTGACGGTGACTGGACCATGATCCTAGATGTTGTATGTTTTTGCCAAATATAGTCTATACATACATTCACGCCTTTATCCCTTACGGGTAGGTGGAGCGTCAACGCTTGTGAATCGGGAGCTGTTTCAGCTATTGTTATGTATAAAAAAGTTCCAATTTAACTCGTCTGTCTCAAATTAAATATCTATGTAACGAGCGACCCCATTGAGTCTATGTCAAAGCTTTTATATCTGTTATGTAACTAGGAATTGCAGTAATTTTCGACAGCATACGTGCAGATGGAGTACGTGCCTTTCGAAGCGCGGATTCCTTCAACGGTCCATGAAAAAAGTGGACCATGAAAAATTTGGACCATAAATTTTAAATGAAGATAGAGAACATTACCTACCCGTATAGTACTGCACGTAAATCATTCATACATTTCATTCATTAATGAAACAAAAAACCGCACCACAGATTATTTTAATAAATATCATTACAGACGTTCGGTAAATTGCCTACATTTCTCAATACTCCCAGAGGTCCGTCGATAATGAATTAGGCAGCGCGTAAAAACGCAGGCGCGCATAAACTTACGCCCCGCGGCTATTACACGTTTATAAAGCTTATTAGGAGCATCGATACATTGGCAATGATTAAATAATGAGCAGAAGGGACACTGCGAAATGTATTTTTATTTCCAACTTATTTTTCTGTGATTTACTACTATACAGCTACAACAGTGGACTAATGAACATGGCCTATTGAGCATTCCTCAATTGGTGACTATTTTACGTTCTAATATAATATTTTATATCTTTTTAGGTTTATTTATGACCCATTATTTAATAAATATGCAACCAATGCTAAAGACAACAAGAATAAACAAGAAGTGAGCTTATTTTTCAGTGATTTACTACTGTACAGCCATAACAGTCGACTAATGAACATGGCTAATTGAGCATCCCTCAATTGGTGACCATTTTACGTTCTAATAAAACATTTTATATCTCTTTAGGTTTATTTATAACTCAGCATTTAATAAATATGCAACTAATGTTAAAGACAAAAAGACTAGACAGGAAGTGAGAAATAAGTCGCAGGACGTAAACTAATCAATTAAATAACGAGTCAAAGCAATTATTGTCGGTACGCATCCCCCGTTCTTTGAAATATCCTGTCATTCCTACAATCTTGAAGAAGCTGCAAGGAAAGCTATACACTGTAGAGCCTGTAGATTCTAGGTACAGTAAGATATACTCATGTAAGAAGTGTGTCTTCTTTACCAATTTAATCTCTGACGTCAAGCATGAAACTTG
This sequence comes from Keiferia lycopersicella, assembly GCA_029255805.1. Classification (NCBI taxonomy): domain Eukaryota; kingdom Metazoa; phylum Arthropoda; class Insecta; order Lepidoptera; family Gelechiidae; genus Keiferia; species Keiferia lycopersicella. The sequence continues at coordinate 905,363 of JARACZ010000026.1, forward strand.
CCTCCGGGCGACGGTTCAAATATCGACCGAAATAATTTAATTATCTTGATGTAATCACTGCTGGCTGGTGCTACACGCCTGCGCGCGCGCCGGCCTTCGAGACAGTGTTCCATTTTCAAACTACGGGAATATTTGATTTTTAAATCCTATGAAAGAGTATAGAACAAAGATATACAAAGTAGCGTGATCTACTCGTATCTGCGATAGTGCATTGTGGAGACAACGATTTGTATAAATTTGACAACTTGCATAGAAAACTTTCAACGTCACGATGTAACATTTTGTTTTAAGCAATGAAATCATGATATTAAAAATATAATCAAAGTGGTGCAAAAATTATAATGATGTTTCAAATTCTGCTAATTACCTAATTATACATGGATAAGATTTGAAGTATTTAAAATACTTTATTGGTACTTACGTAAAAATGACACCAAGTAAATGATAGGTCTCTAGTTTTAAGCCCCACGGTAATTACTTAACATTGCCATAAAAGTTAAAGAATTGATACTAATAATTCATTCAAAGATAATTATTATTGCTCTAGGATTGTAATTGTCAGATCTAGTCTATAAATTGTGTCGTGATAGACGTACTCTGCTGTACAAAGTATGTATAAAACAGATAAAGTAGAGGAACAGTAATACCCACGAGTTATTGCAAAGCTAATGATAAACTCGCATTCCAACGAGAGTATAAACAAACAAATTACATAATAATTCAAATAAAATTTTTAAATAATTTAAAAATTTTATTTTTTAATAATTTTTTAAATAATTTTGACGACCGATGTGGCGCAGTGGTAGTGCGACTGCCTTAGACGCCGAAGGTTCCGGGTTCGATTCTCGGTGGGTCACTCACAAAGTTGATATTTATCACTTTGTGAATTTGTTCCCAGTCTGGTTAGGACATTGCGGGCTGAACCACCCGATTGTCCGTAAGTAAGATGGTTCCGTGTTTCGGATGGCACGTTAAGCCGTAGGTCCCGGTTGCTGTCTATGATCACTTAGACGGCGGTCGTTACACAACCATGTCAGAAGCCTGCTACTCGTAGAAGGCGGTTGAAAAATTCTGACACTAGGGTTCATCGGGTCGTTGGACGACTTGGTGTCCCACACGAAGAGAGAGATTCAATAATTTATCGAAGTAAATGGTGTGCAGTACCTAAGTATAAATCTACCTTTGAAACGTTACTTTAAAAAAACTATGTAGGTATCTATTTACACGATACTGAAAAATTTCGCAGACGGGAATGAGACTGCGATTTATATTTTCGCCGTTTTCCAATAGAACTATGTTTTCCTGGTCTTAGTTTAGTTTCATGGTCTAATATCACTCACAGTTTTCTATCAACTTTTTTTTTACAAATTCAACACAAATGAAACAAGAGAGGAAATTCACGCCACCGATGGGATTCGGTCAGCTTTTTAGTCACAGGTTTCTTTCCCATACACACGATACTGACTTGCGGAGAAGTAAAAAGTCTGTAGGTATCAAACTTTAAAACCTGAAATAAGACAAATGAAGGTACTTTTAAAAGCTACAGGAAGGAGTTAATAGCGTCCAATGAGGCTAATAGACAAGCGACAGGCGGTGATTGATATACAGCTGCAAGCTGTATAGGCGTGTTTATTGCAACGATATAGAACCAGATTGCATGGCTTGTTTGGTAGAGCACTTGATTTTATCGAGCCAGTAGCTAGTTCGAATCTCGAATCAATCTGCTCTTCAGAATCAAAATTTATTAGCCCACTATAAAAAAGACAGGTGAATATTTATTTAATCAACATTTTCAGAATTTAATACACTTTACAACAAGAGTCTTTATGCTGAAACTATGATGAAAGACGAAAGCCCAGCTCCTTGAAATCATTGCCGTGTGATGCTGGCTTAGAATAGCATCACCCCATTTCCTACCCGTGGGTGTCGTAAGAGGCGACTGAGGGATTTGAGGGTTTCAGGTGTATTCCAACTTATAGGCGACAGGCAGACAACCTGTCACTATAGTGATACACGAATTATCTCGAACGGCCCTCTATATTTGTCAGACGTGGCGATAGCGACCGTATTTTAACTGCCGTTAACGCTCTGCCTACCCCGTAAGGGATAATGGCGTGATATATGTATCTATGTATGTATGTTGAAATCCTCCGTGTATACATCCATCCATATCAATGTAATTGATATCTATACTACTCGCCATCCAAGACACTAATCCTTTTGGTCTAAATATTTAGTAAATAAAGTGAAGATACATACAAAGTCGCAGCTAATTATCATCGAACAGCATCAAAGATCTGTATACCTACTACTGTCTGTAATGGAAGCCTGTAGGTAGCACTGAGTACCTATTGAGTTGTGTTTGTACCTATTGAAAGGCTGTAGGTAGAACTGAGTGAGTAGGTACCTAAGGCGGATCGCACACTTAACGCACGACGGAGCGCTAAAATATCGCACCTTTCTGTCAGATCCATACTACAAATGTCACTCCCCATACTAAAACTGCACTTGATAGCTAGCTAGCGCACCGTCGACAGCGGTTGAGCGGTTTTAGTATCGGGATTCACATTTCTCGTATGAATCTGACAGACCGCTGCGATGTTCTGGCGCTCCGTCTTGCGTTAAGTGTGCGATTCGCAATAGTCAGGGAATGTTGCTCCAAGTACATCTGTCAGACGTGACAGACCATGGATTGTGGGTGAGGTTACTTGCGTTATGAAACAGGTTATTAAATTAATCGTAAATTCTTTTCTTCTACAGAAAAGTCTACTGCTGGACATGGGCCTCCCCCAATTGGGGGGTATTGCCATACTCACAACGCTAGGCAGGCGGATTGGCGAGCGCAGTGCAAGATATTGTAGATATTCACAAAGAACGCTGTTGCCCGTTTCCTGGATTCATCCCCTAGTCGCCTTTTACGACACCCACGGGTAGAAATGGGCTGATGCTATTCTAAGCCGGCATCACACGGCAATCGTAAATTGCTACAACAAAAAGTTAACTCTGACCTTTTTACTCAGGGCGTTTGTCGACTGGGTGTCACACGGGTGTCACACGACAGAAGAGCTAAAGCTTAATACAAGGTAATATGAAATTTGAATTTATATATTTGTTATATATAATTATAATAGAACGAATGTACTCAGACCTGATAATAAGTAAACTTTTATCCCCCTTATATATTTATTTGCCTTTATCATCTAAATCTGAACTAAACATAAGTTGTAACAAAAATAACCTTGTGTGAGTCATCAAGTCTACGAAAAACCCAAATTACATTTAACATAAGCACTAACCATAGAGAAACACATTGTAAGTAAAACTGTGTAGGTAGGTACGTACATCGATTCCTGTTATGCGTGCCACTATAATGTAATAGAATTATCCCAAAAATATAGCCCATAAACAAATAAATTATTGCCTTAGCTGTGATGTACAACGGTCTTCTTTTATTCGATGTAGAAACTCTAGATACGACATCACACTTTTCGAAAGTTGATAATTCGTTGGTTTTAAAAAGATGCGCCGTTAGAAAATTAATTCCAGTATGAAAGAATTTTGATCTAAAACAGCGTTATACTCGTATTAGTTTAACCAAAACGCCTCAATACGTCTTATGCGCTTTATCATATCATACACCGAAATTTTGTAGCTATTATTTCTGGTTTTATGGTAAAGAATACTACTTAGCATTAAGGCCGCCTTGTTGTAGGTGCTGTTCCTGTTTTCTGGTTTGTGTATTCTACTGCTGTATTTATTGTAAATTTAGTGCAATACAGAATTTTCTTATGATTTGTTACGTTACTATGTTTTTTGGGGCTAGTTTTGTAACATTTTCTGGATCTGAATTTGTCTCTTCCAGCGCTGTATGTAACTGTAGGGACGCTGTAATTGTGACTTACGATGGTTTGCGGAAGTGTTATGGCGGAACCCTGAAATCACCGGACGGCTACTCTACTATAGTGTCTTGAACCTTCAGCTCCTGATTCGGAGGTCGTGGGTTCGTTGAGTGGCACCACGAGAAATGGCCTTTGTAAGGGCTCAGTACAAACTCAACTTACTCAACGTCAATTTTATGAACTACAAAGAATCAGTTTCTTGAAAACGTACATACATATTTATTACGCCTTTATCCCTTGCGGGTTGGGCAGAGCGTTCATGACCGTAAAAATATGGTCTCTATCGCCCCTTCTGTCAAATCTCAGAGAGCTAATTCAGAAAAATTGTGTATCACTATAGTGACAAGTTGTCAGCCCGTTGTCTAAAAGTATAATACACATGACTGGAACCCTTGAGTCCTCGCCTCATACGACATTCGCGGAATGATGCTATTCTAAGCCAGCATCACACGGAAAAGGTTTCTTGAATTCATGTGACATAATAACTTCTTTTTAAAGTGTATTGCCAGTAGACACTATCTCAAGAGCATTCGTCTATACATAAGGTTTGCTGTATGGACAAAAAATATGCTGTCACTACGCACGTGGTACCTATCAACCTGACTAAAGAACATAATTTATCAAGGTCAAATAACTTAGCACACAACAATCCGAAAATCGTGGTATTTAGCTATCCAAACCGTGAAAGCATCCAAAAATACAAAATACCGATACCGTTAGCAAAAAAACCGTCGGATCGGACCAATCAGTATTCCGGTTATCGGCGGAGCTCAATTCCGCGAATAGATTCCGGATTTTTTTCTACAAGTGCATGAAATATATCAGAGTCATAAAAAGAGGCTCCGACGTTGGCGTGTAGCCGTAGAGGGTTGATACACTGTGTCCCAAAACCATTGCCATTAAAAAGTCTTCTATGTATTCTGTAATAGGCAATCAATCAAATATACAGAAATATATACTGCAAAGAATACACCAAAAACAAATTGGTACGTTCTTTTAGATTGAGTTCGTATTGACGCACGCACTCACATATCACGCCTTTATCCCTTGCGGTGTAGGCAAAGCAATAACGGCCGTTAAAATACGGTCGCTATTGCCACGACTGATATTTTTGAGGATTGTTTTCCAAGGTTGTTTCAGAAAACATGTGTATTACTATAGTTTAGTATTTCTTTTTTAGAGATAAGCAGTGCCTGTTGTGTCCATTTTATTTATGTTTTTTTTCCTGTAAAATTTCTTGTGTACAATAAATGGTAAATAAATAAATAAATAAAATAGTGACAGGTTGTCAGCCTGTCGCCTAAAATTGTAATACACCAACACTCTCGAGTCCCTTAGTCGCCTCTTACGACACCCGCGGGAAGGTTGCGGGGTGATGCTATTCTAAGCAGGCATCACACGGCGTTCGTAGTGACTGAACAGTATTATAGTTAATACCTTGCATTTTGCTTACCAACCTGGCTAGTAAGATGGTTGAGTAGGCCAAGATTCGTAACTAAGGCAGGCCCAATACCTATCCTATATTATCCACTGTGTGTTGTCATGGCTGTTGATGTGTGGTACGTTTTTTCCTTTATTCCAGTAGTGGGACATGAAGTTGATGAACCTATTAATTAAAATCGAGAATATACCGATATTAAATGATGATGATATGAATGATCAAATGATAGACAAACTTGCTGTTCGAGAAAAACCTTTTTAAACCATGCAAAGGATCGCAATATCGTCAAGCAAAGCATCCTAACTGCATCAACAGTTCAAGTAAGAAACACTTAAATTGCTAGACATCAGTAAAACATACATACATACATATATCACGCCTTTATCCCTTGCGGGGTAGGCAGACCGCTAACAGCCGTAAAAATACGGTCGCTATCGCCACGTCTGACATTTTTGAGTATTGTTTTCTAAGGTTGTTTCGGAAAACATGTGTATCACTATAGTGACAGGTTGTCAGCCTGTCGCCTAAAAAAAATGTAATACACCAATACTCTCGAGTCCCTTAGTCGCCTCTTACGACACCCACGGGAAGGATGTGGGGTGATGCTATTCTAAGCCGGCATCACACGGCAAGTAAAGTAGACATCAGTAAAAGGCTATTAAATAGGAGCGCTTTGGATCAACCCGCAGTAAAAATAGATATACTGTGCGTTACGAGAGTTCCGCATCAATAATTCAAGATTACTCGCCGGCAACCAGGGATAGATTTCTCATTTCTAGTATTTACTTATCTCTATGGCATCTTATATTTTCTGCCACTATTGGAGCCAAAAAATCTTTGAAGATATTTTTTTTAAGACTAATCAAATTAGGTTTTGCTGTTGAATATGATGCTAATAAGCATTCTTGTAATAAGAAGTTTTAAACTGTTCGTTTATAAGGTTACCCTCTTGCAAATTATGTAAATGCTCAGCAGATTTTTTTCTATAGACAAGAGTAATAGTTTCTTTTATAGTGCTCTGAACTTGACAGATAATCCCTCAATCTGAAAAAATGACTACAGCGTCACTTGACTGAAGACAAGTATTGCTATCAGTAGAAAAAAACTCATTGAATGACCAGCCTAGCAAGAAAAGACCTAATTCGGCCATTGAGACTAAGAAGAAGACCAAACCATTATCAACCAACGACCTTGTGTGGGTTATGGCCAGTTGTTGGATGCAGTCAGTCAAAGAGTCTATGGATACTCCTTTGGACGACCTTTGTCTAGCATTGGGTAGACATCTCACGGCCGTAGATAATAATTAATTATGATTATGATGATAAGCTTTGCATTTCAGATAAAATAAACAAAGGTCTCCAAATGTGCACTAGAATGTAATGTCAAATTAGACATTAGTCATACAGGTTGAATATAAGTGAAGTCTCCATCTGTGAATGTCAAGATTATGTGATGTCATTTTCAAACAATACGTATAGTACGAATATAATACGAAGGAAAATATAAATAAAATTTCTAGTGTCAGGCTGAATAAGCTTGGTAACTAATCTACTCGATACATAATATGGCTACGGATAAAACGCCGTTTTAAGTTCTGATTTCCTCTCTTTACAAAAACGCAGGCCTCCCAAGTCGCCTTCGTTATAAAGAGCTCTACATCCTTAAATTTTTCCTCGTATCGATTTTTTTTCCATCCTACAAAACACTTGTAGAGCTGTCTTCTTGTTGAAATAAAATGAGATATAAAATGGCTTGAGTCGGTGGTTCCGAGCTGTCAAAAAAATAACGCTTTCTGGAGATATGCCGGTTGGGACGTGCGCGAGGGGACATGTCTCAAAACTCGTTTAACTTTATCTTATTTTGTATTTTTTTTCGCAATATAGCTAAATGTTGGTTGCAAGTCTAGCCTGAACCTTTTAGTTTCGATGTCGTCGCTAATAGTCCAAGTGTCAAGAACGGGTTTTGCAAGAAGGAACATCTTTAGCTAGGTTTGTATTTTTTGTTAGGCGCACCGCATCGCACACTTAACGCATGACGGACCGCTAAAATATCGCAGCGTTCTGTTACATCTATATTTGAATCGTCACTCCCCATACTAAAACCGCACTGGACGGACGACGCTGCAATAGCGCTTCGTCGACAGCGGTTGAGCGGCTTTAGTATGACGATTGATATTTCTAGTATGGATCTGACAGAACGCTGCGATATTTCAGCGGTCCGTCGCGCCTTTAGTGTGCAATACACCTTAAATTTCCTGGTGGGGTAATTTGCCGTAATTTCTTCATAGGAACGCCTATGAGACCCTCTCAAGCTTCTGAGATAATGATATAATCTAGTTCCATAATCAGATTAAAATCTAGATGGTCGGAGACGTCTCGGCTGGCTGCCAAACACGCGTAACTCGGATCCATTCAATTTTGCGTCGCTAGCAATAAAGTGTGATTGTCACGCACGTACACATTGCATAAAGCCGCATTACTGAGGGTTCACCCCCCCTTTACCCCCCCAAACCTCCCCACGGGGCGGCACGCACGGGGGGCTTTTTAAAAAATAAACTTCGCGTTTCAAGGCTTTGCTTTGGGCCTTCATAAAAATATTACGGTCGATGGGAATGAATATTCTACCTGGTAGAACCTCAGAATAAAAACGTAGCAATAGAAGTTACTACGCATAATTAGGCGTCGTAATTTTGGTTTTGACGTTTTACTTGAGTTTAATTGTTAAAAAAATCTTCAATTTGCTTTTATTATTTTCGTTTCAGGTATTAACGCCATAATTTCTTGGATTCTCGTTGATCACTGTTATCATTCATAATTCGACTAAAGTCAAAGTCACTCTTTTGGTTATAATTGTCTTGTCACATTGAAACCTTGCGTATATAGCTGGTTTATAAATGGACCCCGCGAGGGCGTATAGAGTTTAACATGGTTTCTATAAAAATTACCCTTATTATGTTACAGAATAAATAAAATAAAAAAAAAATATTAGCACCAGGTTTAAATATTAGTCTCTTTCACTTACGCCGTCATGTCATGTTGTATTCTCTTCCTCGTAATTACCTCTAACATTCGCTTCTTGCGTAGGCCTCCCCCAGCCTCTTCCATTGCTTTCTGTCTTTCCGATTCTTGTCCTGGTATGGTTTCTATAGTTATTTCCTTATTCTGAGGGTACAACAGTAGGACACTTACGTAATAGCTCGTTTCCTGTTTCGCTATTTCGGGCACGGTGTACGTGAAATACGGTGATTGTTATTGGGAGAGATTTCTTCCTGTTTTACGACAATTTGACCGCCAATGGCCCTATCTTCACTTTCGAATGGAGTTATGCTGTATGTTGCTGCTTCGTGTCAAGATATGATAGGTATGTGTTAAACAAAGGCAGCAATGGATAACTAGGATTATTAGTGAGAACTTTTCATTATGGGGGACATGTGGATTTTGTCGTCGCCACAACAGTCAAGGAAGGCAGAAGACATAGAAAGCTGGCGTATACTTCACTAACAAGGACAAAATAAAATAGATGACAGAAAAGTTTACTGGACATGCCTTTATTAAGGAGTATTTGCCATACTTGTTTGCTTTTCGTGTGGGACACCAAGTCGTCCAACGACGCGATGAACCCTCTGATAGTGTCAGAATTTTTCAACCGCCTTCTACAAGTAGCAGGCTTCTGACATGGTTGTGTATAACGACCGCCGTCCGTGATCATAGACAGCAATCGGGACCTACGACTTCACGTGCCACCCGAAACACGGAACCATCTTACTTACGGACAATCGAGTGGTTCAGCCTGCAATGTCCTAATCAGAATGAGAACAAACTCACAAAGTCATAAATATCAACTTTGTGAGTGACCCATCGAGAATCGAACCCGGAAGCTTCTGCGTCAAAGGCAGTCGCACTACAGGTCGTCAGGTTTGCCATACTTACCCATTTTAATTTTTCAGGAATATGTCAAGTCCAGCGCTAGTTGTGGAATCACAGAAACCTTATTGTTTATTCCCTGACCTCATCGCTTAGTCACCTTTTACGTTACCCACAAATAGTGATGGTATTATAATCTAGAACCATACAGCAAAAACTGTTTGTAAAGTCGTCTTCAGGTACCTATCAAATCAAACATGACTGACTAATGAACCTGGGAATGTTCTGCATATTACATTTAATTCGAATAAAATGCAGAACTAAATGATTTTACACATAAATATCTTTTTGTTATAAAATTGGCAATTCCTTGCCATGATTCAAAGATAGCTTTTGGGAAAAAATGTTCTCGATTTATTAGCGAGGAAGGAGAGGAAACTCGGATGCCTGCTTTAGTTGTAAGGAGCCTGATTGCCCCCAGTTCGATCTGACATAGATCCCCGTAATGCGTTGGCTGCGGCCCGTGTCATAGGCTTAAACGAGAACCTTTGAAGTGGGGGCGGAATACCGTTTTGTTCTACATGTAGTCACAGCAAAGGAATAAGCTGCGCATGGGTGCTTGAAACGAATCGAAATATTATAGTTCCAAATAAAAAGTAAAAATTATGAATTCACCGCATTTCTTCTCGCGGGTGTTGTAAAAAGCAACTAAAAGACTCGAGGGTTTCATGTGTGTTACAATTTTAGGCGACAGGCTGACAACCTGTTACTACAGTGATACATCAATCATCTAAAAGGGCCCTCATTACTTGTCAGACGTGGCGATAACAGCCGTTACTTTACGATCGTTAACGCGCTGCCACCCCACAAGGGATAGAGGCGTGATTTGTATGTGTGTGTGTTAGTGTGTGTGTGTGTGTATGTGTGTGTGTGTGTGTGTGTGGAATCAGTTCTCGTTTGGAGTCCTGCATAGATATTTATAATCCGATTTTACTACCCAATATATTGACACCCTAAACACAAGTCTCTCGCTGCTGCTATTGGACGACTCAAGCAACCAAACCAAGCAGTACAAGCGATACGAGCGCCACAAATTCACAAACACAAGCACAAACTTCTTGAGGATGATGTTTAATGACTTCCGTAATTTGGCACACAGCGAGTACAAGGGCGAATATTGAGCGTGGGGCGAAGTGAACCACATACATAATTATCTTCTCACTGATTCTTTAACTTGGTCAGCACGTACCGTGTGTAATGGGTTGAAATTACACGCACTGCGCAAATGCCGGATACCTGTCAATCAATGCGCTCTGCCTGTTGCCATAGCATGATCCAAAGCAACACAAGCGACACAAGCGGCCCCTCTTCCCACTATCTCCTGTGACATAACCCACATCGGGTAATGGGCTGAGCGATGGCGCGCGTTCAGCATGCGACGCACGTGCGCGCGGAGAAATTACGCGCGTCCCGCAGGAGCCGGCGGGATTCGGTCAATCGATGCCTGAATCGTCCACGAATCGAACTTACGTATACGCTTGCAACGTGAGTACGAGTACTTACGAAAGAACACAGACTTACGAATATAATGTTTCCTTTTTTTTTACGGAAAAAGTATTTAATAATCGGGACCTCCCCCGTTCCAAGTTGCTTTTCATATTTCGAGCTATGTTCCTTGGAGAAAGTTGTTCAGTTTCATGGGCTGGTTCATCCCTAGAAAGGAAGTTAGTACTCTTTCTAACACTCTGTAAAGGTACATTTTATTAACATTTGATTGCATGTCATCGCTGTTGAAAAAAAAATCTGGCATAAGAATAATTTGACATAATATTTCAATCGCAATAAGTTATGCCATTCTAATGATGTTTGTTTTACAAATATTGCGCGTAAGTATCACCGAATTACTTTGAATATATTTTCATATTTTAGTCAACCGGAAATGTATTTAGTATTGAGATATTGTCATGGGGTGAATGACCTCCGTTTCTTGATTGTTTATTATTGTTACCCGACTACTTCTGAAGGAGGGTTATATTTTAGTAAGTATGATGACAAGGTAGGTTTTTTTCACGTGCTACAGCGTAAATCGCTAGACGGATTTTGACATTTGAGGCGTCGTTAGATTTGTCTCAGCATCGCAAGTGACACAGGCTATATAAAAAATATTATAAATGAAGCCTCGTGATGCCGGCTTAGAATAAAGTCACTCCACTTTTTCCCGCGAATGCCGTAAGAGGTCACTAAGGGACTCGAGAGTTTAATTGTGTATTACAACTTTAGGCGACTCGCTGACAACCTTTCAATATAGTGATACACGAATCATCTGAAAGGGCCCTCACTGTTTGTCAGACGATCGTATTTTATACGGCCGTTAACCTCTCCCTATCCAGAAAAGGATAAAGGAGTGATATGTATGTGTGTGTATGCCGTGTGATGCCGGCTTAGAATAGCATCACCCCACATCCTTCCCGTGGGTGTCGTAAGAGGCGACTAAGGGACTCGAGAGTATTGGTGTATTACAATTTTTAGGCGACAGGCTGACAACCTGTCACTATAGTGATACACATGTTTTCCGAAACAACCTTAGAAAACAATACTCAAAAATGTCAGACGTGGCGATAGCGACCGTATTCTTACGGCTGTTAACGCTCTGCCTACCCCGCAAGGGATAAAGGCGTGATATATGTATGTACGTATGTATGTATCTTAAACTCAAAATGATATCATTAGAATAACCGCAGTCGGGTTATTGCTTTTTAATAATATTGCTTAGCAAAGTAATGTTAATTGTCGTATAATTACTGGATGCAAGGCCATTTTTTGTCTAGAATCTGTCTAAATTGTTAATGTTGTAGAAAATTATAATGTAAATAGAATCTTTAAGAGATAAAGATCGATGAATGCCGTGAATGAGAAGGAAATAGTCTGTTGGGACTTTTATTTGCTCTACTTCACACGTTTTGCACACAGTTTGTAGCATTTAGCTTATGTAAAGTTTGGCAAACATTAATGAAAAGTGGAATCAATATTAACATATAGATACTATACTACTAACTAATATGGTTTATACTATATTTCGATTCCCGCCATGTACAAATGTGTTTTTACCAATTGCACTTACGGTGAACGAAAAACATCGTGATGAAACCCACATCCAAATAAAATTTGAATTCAGATGATATTTAAATGTGACTGAACCTAGCATTTGGGCCAGGTTAGCCGTATGGTTGCAAAGGTCAGACGGCAGTCGCTCTGTGTAAAAACTTGGTTCCACGTCAAATCCCCTAGGTTAGGTAGCCGACCCCGACAGAGAACGGGATAAGGCAAGGAAATTGATGACTACCAACTGATATGGATACTATACTAATATCTACATGTTATAATAGTATGTAGTACTACTTAAAAGCTAGACATGTGTAGTGTGCGCATGCGCCCAAGGCCGCGTACACTTCCTTAGATATAGGAGGTTTATTCTAAAAATCCTCATGTATTTTTTATTTCATCTTTACTGAGCAACCCAGTATGCGGATCGCGACTTTTATTTTCTTTACACCTTCACGTCAAAATTTTTCAAAATCTATATGACTTGACACGACCGAAGTCTTCTCGCGCGCAAGACAAGTCTTTCTACAGCACACACACATCATAAGCCTCGCTTTTTGGTCTAATCATTTGTACCAATCTACATGGTGTTAACCGCGACTATTACCTATTTTCGTCCTTCCGTTGCCTTACAAGAGACTACCTAAACTAACTTGAAGCAGACCTAAATAAATTTATTTGTTTAGAATAAACCACCTGCGCCCGCGCACGACGACGCAAACAAAACTATAAACTGCTAGACAACATTGCTTGTTGCTTACATTTTTTACCTAGCTTAAGCGCAAACGCTATTGAAGTGGTCGATTCAATATCTACACGACTTCAAGATATTGAAGAACCAAGTTTACTTTTATTTATACCTATCTTATGGTCGAACGAAACACACTTATGCGCAGCTCAGTTACGGAATTTTAGTACGGGGTAGGTTAGGTAATACAATTTGCTTGGTTCGAATTTTATTCTATGCAAATCCGGAAATGATTTATAATGTAAGAGTTTACGCTGATTTATAACATAGGTTTTTTTTAACTGGTGTGATCTCTATAATTTGTCTTTCAAGACTTGTTTTCACGTCATATTTTGCCTCCTTGCAGGTAGGTAGCATTTTGATCTATAAAATTGTTTAATTTGATGAAATAATTAGTCATAATGATTATTCAATCACGCATTAGTCATTACTTGCCGATCGAGATCATTATCTAAGCTGATTTATTATCATATCAAACATGAACACTGATTTCGTGCATTTTTAAATCTTAATTTGTGACTCTGACTCATTCTGGGCTTGCTTGTACCTTTACTAATACCTACTCGTAGTTGCCGTAACGTGTGATGCCGGCTTAGAATAGCATCACCCCACATCCTTCCCGCGGGTGTCGTAAGAGGCGACTAAGGGACTCGAGGGTATTGGCGTATTACAATTTTTAGGCGACAGGCTAACAACCTGTCACTATAGTAATACACATGTTTTCTGGAACAACCTTGGAAAACAATCCTCAAAAATGTCGGACGTGGCAATAGCGACCGTATTCTTACGGCCGTTAACGCTCTGCCTACCCCGCGAGGGATAAAGGCGTGATATGTGTATTTATGATATATGTACTCGTAGTTTACAGCCAACAACGATTGTTTATCAAACTCTCCGATGCACGACGCCAAACAAGCATCAATCTCCCATTCTTTTCGTTTGGAACATCAACAACGACCCCATGAAGATTCAGTTTGTTGTGTCAATTTTTCAACCACCTACGCTACAGTAGCAGTACAGTAGTAGCTGGCAGAGGCCTGTACACAACCATGGCACTGTATGGTAAGAGTACCATGGTTGTGTAACGACCGCCGTCTGTAATTATAGATAGCAACCGGGATGGACGGCCTAACGTGGTTTCTCGGCTTAAACATCTTTCAGCCTGCAATATCCTAACCAGACCCGTTACTGTACCGTGGTATGAATCGACCCGGTAAAGTCACCAGTACTCCTCGTGGTCGTGCCACGCGGAAGACTTGGCTGCCAGTCGTCAATCACTTGCGGTCACGCGCGGAGTGACGTGAACTCGCTACCGTGCCCGCCTCCTTTTGACTGGAGCTTTAAAGCCAGCACTGAGAGATAGGCTTCAAGTGCGAACAGGTTTCAATGGTGTTATATTGAAAATAGTTCTATTGGGTAGCAGTGCCGTACGTTTCGCGGGATTTTGTAATTCTTGTGTCGCTTTTAAGTACGAACGTTATCCTAGCATATACCGCTGAGTACCTACAGACAAAGCAAACGTGTCACTTGGGAGGCTAAAAAGTCTGTCAAATGTGTGATATATGCGCTAGATTTTGATATTGGAGGAAGCTACTCGTACTTTTGCTTCTATTGATTGACATTCGTGTTTTGTGAGTGTTACCAGAAAAAACACACCGCACCGTCGTACGGCTGTCCTTTTCATAGAAAATGAACTGTCAAATACCGCAACACTGTTCATCACATATTAATACATTCAAGACCACTCATCAATCAAAATCACAGCGTACAAAAAAAGCACACACGTCTATCATTAGCACTAAGCAGCCAAATAGATAATACAAATCTTAGACTAGAGAAAGGCTATTAGAATTTGCCAACAATTCGTCATTGTCATTGCCAAGGTGTAAATACAGCAGGCAAGATAGGATCTTCATTGAAATCACGTTCGTTAGTCGTGACAGACGAGTCTGGGAACCGAAGTCCTTGAATAGCACAGCCTGGGAAACTATTTTTGAAGCATTCGACTTGTAGGAAGTGCGTAACTTAATTTTAGGCATGATCATCATCATCTTTATCAGCCCACATTCAGCCACTGCAGGGTGTAGATCTCTTATTTATCGCGTTACTCACGGTTCTCGTCTTGTAAATAATTATCATTGTCCTAAATAAATAACATGCCTAAGCAGTACTTTTTTGGGTGCATATTCGTTTGTATGAAATGGAATAGCCATATTTTGAATACAATTTTTTCAAAAACATTTTTATCTGAATACATAGTATTTTTTCAATCCATTCGAACTAGACATTAAGGCTAAGTAGGTGTCTATATCTTGATGAAATAATAAGAAAAGTTACCTAAAATTACTAACGAAATCATCAACGTTATCACTCGGTGACTTTTAAAATTTGACTCTCTATTCTTAAAACAGGTAGCTTTGTCTCTTGTTGACATACCTGTTGAAATAGATAGAGATCTATAAAGTGCAAATAGTTACCTGCCTAGCAACTTACATCTTCTGTTCAATGTTCAGTTGAGATTGTAGATTGTGTTGGTACATTAACCTCTTTTCGTTTTAAAATTTTTCTTAGACAGTGCATAGATATTTGAGGAACAAAACCTTATCGGCTTACGATATAAATAAAAACGATAAAATAAAAGGACATAATCGACTGTCCCGATGGCGTAGCGGATAGTACCGCTGCCTTCTACGCCGAGGGTCGTGGGTTCGATTCCCACCGGACACAAATATTTGTTAAGTAAATTTTCAAATATTTGTTTCGAGTCTGGGCATTTTCTATGTATAATATGTATTTATTTACAAAAAAAGTATATAAGTAATAATATCAGCTATTTAGTTCCCATAGTACAAGCTTTGCTTAGTTTGGGGCTAGATGGCGCTGTGTGAATTGTCCAGGATATTTATTTATTATTTTATTTATAATGTATTATGTAATGTAAGTATTCATACTGGCACGTGCGATGCGACAGTCTACCTTAAGGCTTGTCATATAAATACAACTCATTTTGCTGTTCTAGAATGTCAAAATATCCCTCAAATACTTTAAGCAAACCGTAAACTGTCAAAAAATAATCCAAGGTTAAAAAACGTTGCTAAATAAGCTGACCAAGACAAGCCATTTGATACGCTTTCACATCACGCGATCCATTTACCCAGCCATCTCACCAAAAAGGCGAATCTCTAAAATTCTAACCTTGCACGAAACCCTCTAAGAATGAGGATTCCTAAGAGTAGGCCCTTCAATCAAATTCGGAGATCAGAAATTTCTCGGATTCCAATATCGTGTAGCGTGGACCGGACTGGACGCGGACACGCAAATCCCGATAGTTGCGAATAAGTTGTTAATGGTTCCGACCAGGCGCTTATTCGGAACCATTCGGATACACGCCATTGATTGAAATGCATTTCTATTTACGTAGTCATAGCAGAACAATCAGATGATATATATTCGATTTTTGAAACACCATCTGATTAAAATACTATATGCCGGGTTTCGAAAATCTTGGATTCAAGAAAAACTACCTTCACATATGCTAGACGCAAGTCGAGCAAGCGCGTATGATACTGACGAACTTATGACTTTAAAAATGTAATACCGCTGTTTCAAAGATACCTACTAGAATTTCAATATCCAATACGATAATCTGCATCCAAGTTTATATATCCGAATAAGGCCTGCGCAGACCAGGCACCTGCGCCGCGGGACATATTCGGGATTGAATTACTCTCGCCGCCCGTCCGAAGCGCCGCCGGGTGTGCAGGTAACTTATTTCGGAGGATACCGCGAAAATCTCTGACATAGGACTTAACTTCATGTAATTGGCAACTTTAAAAATGTTACAGAGAAATGTATCGCAAACTACAAACCCTGACACAAATAATGTCATAACTTACTTCTCTTACTAATTGTGCATAGAAGAACCTGTGTTGTGCCAAACAGATGGCTATCGACATTGCCTCTTTCTGGGATCAAAGTTTAATCAATGCTAATGACCCGAAAAGCCGAAGAGGAAGAAGAAAATGGACAAAAAGCTAGTTAGAGTTGGTGATTATATAACTACACTGGAATAAACAAACAACAGAAAAAATATTCAGAAAAAAACAACAGAAAGAAGAAACAAAGAAAAGACAGAACTAAGATAAACAGAAGAAAGAAGGCAGAAACTAATAATTTTCTGAAGCTAGATATTTTATTACACACTATAAGTATTACAAGCAGCTTTTACGTTCTGAGCACGCGAGAAATTTTCTTTTACTACTTAATCAGTTCTTCTTAGTCCGTCCCAGTTCCTACCAGTTGCCTGGCAAGTCTACTAGCTACTAGAATACTAGATTGTAAATATTGGATTAGTTCGTACGCCCTTCATTTATCAGTCGAGCTATTTGTTCGTATGGACTACTTTATTGACGGTGTTTGAAACGTTTTCTACTTTATGGAGCAGAGGAATTTCTATTTAGTAATGCAGTAAGTTGCAATGAAAGATGTTGAAGGGAGTGACATTTTCATGGGCAGAATTGCCTAGACGACAGTGGTAAGAAATGTGATTGCAATACACGGATCCAAATCAATTAGGTACAAACAAGAGTACAAGTAGGTAGGTTGTTTGAATACGTTGGAATATGACAGCAGAAATCTGTCAACTAGAAGAAAAGAAGGTAACAAGTTGTGACTTTGTGATGTTATACACAAATCAACGTTAATAATACGTAAATCACCCTCATATCCTCTGCGGGGTAGGCAGAGCGTAAACGGCCGTAAAAACTGACAATCTAAGCCACATTAGTGAAAAAGTTCTATGGTCATTCCAGCATCACCATAGTGACTGATTGTCATCTCCTTTCATCTCAAACTCCAATACTTACTACCCTCGGATTCCAGACAATGTTGCAAAAATTGAAGACATAAACATCAGCCCCACCTTCGTCAAACGCGAAATGGCCAACAAAATTTCGGACATCAAGCTGCTAGCCCGAACAGCCTTAGGACCAAAAAACAACCATTATCATCAGAATCCTTGGCAAGGTGCGCGTGCTCGCGTGCTCAATGCGCATAAACACGCGTTGGCTCGCCGTGCTGATAACCTATTAACGCGTATGACCATCATTCCTCAGTCCAACTGGGAGACAGGATCGGAGTAATTACAACCAGGCAATTTGCTGTTGATGAAGTGAGCAGATTGATTGTGGGCAGTAGTGGTAAAGTGTCTGGTGTCATGGCCGCTATTCGTTTTATGTTTATTGCTCTTAGGATAGCTGCTGCTTAGTAGATTTATCTTGTTAGCCTGAGGCGAAGATAAGTTAATACCTATAATCCTATGAGCATAATACTTCGTAAAATCTTGATAAAACATTACTAATTTGAAGTAATATTTTGCGTTTGAAATACGCCATTCTCATTGTTTGAATTTTTAATATAGACTACTCTCGAGAAAAGCTCACTGTCGGCCACACATAATGCACAACGCAGCGCTAAAATAATGCAACGGTCTGTCATATCCATACCGAAATGTCAATCCCCATACTAAAACCGTTCAACCGCTGTCGACGCTTTTTTAGTACAGAGATTGACGTTTCTGGTATGGACTCAATTCAATTAAATAAAAAAAAAAAAAATTAAATATATTATTTATTCAATAAACTTGATTACGAAAACATAAACTTATACAAAAACTGTCATGACAGACCGCTGCGTTATTTTAGCGCTGCACAACGGTTCGTTGAGTATGAAAAAGGCCAAACGTTTTACCAATTTCATTCCCGAAACAAGTTGTCAACTCAAAAATTCACCTATCAAAGAAAATGGTAGGTTTGATATGACATGAAATTAGTACAGTCAGGTTCTTGACCCGTTTTAAGAGAGGAGAATGTTGACACCGGCATTAAGTACCTACGGCACTATCAATTAGTGAAGTCTCATACCAACCTTCGGCATTTCTTGATGGTGTTGCCAGCGGGATACCAGAAATTATTATTTAGTTCCGAAATATTAAAAAAATTGTTGTTTTAAAAGTCGGTTTACTAATGATATTTGAACGTGACAACGTTATAAGAAAGTTCTGATGGACTGGTTGCATCTTTCAAAAGAAAATTTAAGTACACTATATTGAACTTATGTAGCTTTAACTAAGCATTTGGGTTTAATTTTCTTTTTCTATACCTATGGAAGGTCACGCTCTTTCTTTATTAAGTTAACCCAATGACATTCGATCCAAGATAATTGACAAAACAGCTAAAATGTGAACCTGGCAACCCAATCCTAAGCCGAAAGCCGTTTGCCTCAAGCCTTACGGCCCTGAGTCACCGACGGGTCAATAAAATACAGTTTCGTAACTAAACTACTCTAATCACATTAAAAGAAAAAAAACCATGATACAAAGCAAAGCCGCTTTTGCTGTTTGTTTGTTACTATGTACCAAACGTAGATCTTTAAAGCTACGCAATAATCATTGATGCAGTTTTTTATTAGTACATACACATATAAACCACGTTTCTTTTCAATTTGGGATAGGCAGAGACTATTTTCTTCCACTTGCTACGGTCTCTACATTCATCAGTCTTTTCAAGCACGCTCCTCGGTTTAGGGTAAGTACCTACTAGAATGAATTTGATTTTTTAATTTTAATTTTTCTTAATTCTACAGTTTTACAGTTTTACATGTAAACACTTGCATGGATACCTAAATACTAGCCCAGAAAAGTTCTTATTTCTACATAAAACTGTTTAGAAACAAGTGAAACGGCTGGGCGGAGCGCTAGTAAAAATATAAAAAAAAAAACGCGCAGTAACCACATGACGTCCGTTGATTTATCGTCAAAGCTTTCGGAGCCATTTTACAACATGTCTGATAAATATTTTGGAATCGATGTTGTTGGAGCAATTACCTGTTAAAGGTTATATAGTTCTATACTTCCGCAAGACAAAGCTAAGACTGAAACGATTTCTTGTCGCTGCTACTGGCTTAGAATAGCATCACCCCAGTTCTTCCAGTGGGTGCTGTAAAAGGCAACTAAGGAACTCGAGGGTTTCATGTGTATTATAGTTTTAGGCGACAGGCTGACAACCTGTCCCTACAGTGATACATGTATCATCGATAAGGGCCCTCAATATTTGTCAGACGTGGCGATAACGTCCGTAATTTTATGATTGTTAACGTTCTGCCTACCCCGGAAGGGATAAAGGCGTGATTTGTGTTTGTGTAGGTATGTGTGTATGATTTCTTGTATTTAAATGATAGTAGTACTAAGTGAACTTTAAAAGTTCGTTGGACGACTTTGTGTCCCACATGAAAACAGAAGAGAGTACTAAGGCGAAAGTTACACTGGCATCTTACACCGCTCCGATGTCCGGTGGCACGGAAACCGTCCGTTCTTTTTCGGATACCAAAAGCGTGTCATGCATGTTTCAGTGTGAGGTTTGCCTTACTGTGCATTTTTGTATGTAGAGCAATAATTAGTACCAACCAAACCCTAGCATCGGAATAATTGTGGTGTTTTGCGGCGTGCACATCCTCTTAATCGATAATTTCCTTTGGTATCATTAGTTTCGGCCTTGGATCGTTAACACTTTTAGATTTAGTGTAGACCGAGTGTGAATAATGATTGTAATAGTGTTTATATTTGGCTGTATAATAAGACAGATGCTTGAAATGTTTTAATATGTCTTATAGTCTGTAAGTTTAGGTACTTATCTTTTTGTAAACAAACTTGGTACTAAACTGACAGTTCTAAAGTGTCACTTTCATACAAAGTTTATTTACAAAAAGATAAGTACCTAAACTTACAGACTTTACGTGTATTTATTTAATTTTTCAGGATAGCTTGCACCTCCGCACCAAATAGTCCGTCAGGGTAGGTGTTGAAGTTCTGGGACCATTAGCATACCTACTAAGAAGTAGTTTTTTTTTTGGGTCGTGTACGTTTTAAAACTCGTCTGTCGACGTTATTGAGTACTAGTTATTTAAAAACAACCTCTTTATAGTGCTGTGATAGATTTTTGCTACCTATTTAAATAATAGTTATAAACTAGAAAACAGTATCAGACAATTAGCCTCACGTTCTAGCTCACAAGAGTTAAATTACAATTCAGTGACACAGTTTGGGTCATAAACTAGGCATTGTTTATTAACTTCACAGTTTCGAAATGCCCTAACATTAGATTATAGCCATAGCTAATCAGTTCAAAATTTAACTATAGATTTGTGGAAAAGAATGGAAGTCACGATATTAATGATACAGACGGGGTTTAAGGGACAGTTCCCCGAATACTGAAAGACTGCATTCAGACCATGTAGGACTTGGGACATTCATACTATGGACTGCATTCCCAGGGCTGTCCGTTTCACACGTAGGTTTAGTGTGCAAATCACAACTTTAACACTAAACATTTGATTTCATATTGAAATAAACAATACCTCCACGACCACGGACCTATTACCTATGTGTCTTTCCTCACCGAGGAATTATTAAAGGTAAAAGCGATCTATCTAACGTCTTATTAATGGTATTTGTTAGTCTATGTGTCTATTTTCTATCTCCAATATCCGTCTATATCGTAAACCTGGACGTAAACAACCTGGCTCTGTGAATTTCAACAGCGGCAGTCCTATACTTTACTGCCTAACCTCAAATAGCGACGTTAATGTTACCAGAAATATGGCCAATGGCTGTAGACGGCGTGAATGGACTGGATCCGCTCAGTTTGGCTGAATTCCATAAACACGTTTCGGTTTTGGAACTATTTATGTAGCTAATTGACAATCTGATAATGTGATTGTGATAGATATAATTGGGCTATACCGAGCAACCTTGTATGCTCAAGTATTGTATGATCAGTGCCCCGTTTTTTGAAACTTCTAGCTGCAAGTCTACAGGTGAAATTGGATGGACATTGCGTAGCGTGTCTAAAATCTTGGGTTTATAATGTTCCACCGGCTACGAAATGTACATAGAATTTCACCTGTAGACTTGTCGCCTGTAGTTTCATTGCATGGGGCACTGGTCAAGTCCGCGGGGAAGTGCTGGATGCAGGCCGCTTCTAATCAGACAAGGTGGAAATATTTAGAGGACGCCTAAGTTCAGTAGGGGCCGTCTTATGGCTGAAACGCTGATGATGAACATTGTATGTGACTCAGTGACCCACAAGAAAAGAAGAAGAGGAAGACCAGATCACACACCGCTGCATCAAATTGCAACTCGTGTAGGTGGTCATGAATCACAATATTATTGCCACTTTGCGATCAATATTTGACAGCTTGGTTGATGATTATAGTTTAGACGAGGAACACATCTAACGTCCGTTACTGTGCTGTCTGATGCAAGTTTTCTGATTCGCCGTATTATAAACTAACAATGACGCAGGAGCAACGTATAAATTTACGCTAGCATTTGTCTCTGTTGCACTTATTACGGTAGATACATACCTATCCCTTTTGACTAAGATGTCAGGTGTGAGATTCTTTTGAAGGAGGCTTTTAAATACTTTACTACGAGAGAAAGTTATTTGACTTAAGTAAGAATGTCTCCAAAGGAATATGAAAAGTGAAAAAGATGTGCTGCTTATCGTAATATGCTTAGCGTTTTATGTTTGACAGTAAAACCCTTTCAAGTTGAAATCTTAGTAGCTTAGTAACATTTCATAACTATCGACATTCTACAGCTTTATGTGGAGTCGATTACTAGGTAGTGGATGTTGGGATTTTAATACACTCACCAATTTATATTATTGAAATGAAAAAAAAAATACGATGGACGGGGTTGGAACCCTGAAGACGTTAGGTACAACAAATAGTTACCTTCCAAAAAGCGAAACTTTTACACTGAAAAGTCAAAGGATTTTGTATTGTATTGGCACCATCAATAAATCTTTAAGTTTGATTTTTTCATATATCTGTAGTTAGGTCAACGAACAACATACAATGTGTCCAACAGTGGACTGTTGTGATTTTAGTAGTAGTTACTAATTTCCCGCAAAGGTTCCTACTACCGTCATACTACTATGAATGATTGAAGTTTTTTCTATATTATAATACTTGTTACAAGTTTGTTATTGAATAAGGTTGCAAAAAATTTGTTAGTATCCATTTAAATATATCACAGAGCATGCGGTCCTCTAATTTATGTTTATATATGCAGAAATGTTTAAAACGGTCCGTTTACGACCTGCGCGCGCGCCGGCAGACGTAGTGTGAACGGGAATGTTACGTCCCTAATTATATTGATTTACTAGCCAAATAGTGTCAGAGCAGTTGTCATGTTTTAAAGATCTTTATTAGGGTTCCGTACCCGTAGGATAAAAACGATGGGGTTTGATAACCTGAGATTGGAGTTCTAAGGCGGATCGCCGCATTAGGACATCAAGTGTCGTCATCAACCATTTTAGTTTATTTAAAACCTACCAACTGATTTTTTACACGAGTAAAGGTAGTATCATAAAAATTATAATAACTCATATTTTACAATCTTTTAAAAAAAGACCTTAATGATTTCAGCTACTTTATAATAGCCCATCGGCTAAGGAATCTTGATTCGGTACACGTCCATCGATGGAGCATTGTTATGTCTCAGAGCAAGTATCTTTTAGAGGTAACCCTTGGAGCAAGCAGAACCTCTTTCTCTTCATGTGGTACACCGAGTCATCCTACGACCCAATAAACCCTGGTATAAGAGTGAATCAACCGTCTACTAATAGTGGCAGGGCTCTGACATGGTTCAGTCACGACCAGAAACTGGGACCTGCGACAAACAAAGAAACGGACTCTAGTCTAGAGACAAAACTACCATTCTATTGCCACTATGGCATAGTATGACGCAAACTTTAAGAAAATATGAAACGTCCAAATCCATCAAACTGACTCTCTATCGAACGAAACACAATTATAACGCTTTTCCGTGTATTCAGCGCATTACTTCTCATTGTTATATTCTTTATGCCGTGTGATGCCGGCTTAGAATAGCATCGCCCCACATCCTTCCCGCGGGTGTCGTAAAAAGCGACTTAGGGACTCGAGGGTATTGGTGTATTACAATTTTTAGGCGACAAGCTGTCAACCTGTCACTATAGTGATACACATGTTTTCTGGAACAACCTTGGAAAACAATCCTCAAAAATGTCAGACGTCGCGATAGCGACCGTATTCTTACGGCCGTTAACGCTCTGCCTACCCCGCAAGAGATAAAGGCGTGACATATGTATACGTATGTATGTATGTATGTATGTATGTTATTCTTTACTGACTGCCCTGCTGGATAGGAGGTGATAAAAATAAAACTATTTAGTCTTTTTAGGTTGTTACTTGCCAATCTGATTGCGACGAATTTTTCTTAGCCTCGTTGTGTTTCTTGGTAGAGTTCTATCTGAGAACTTCCTTGTTCTTAAGGCTATGGTTATTTTGAGCCCGGTTATCGGCTGGGGGGTAATTATAGCTCAATAACAACACTGAATACCGTTCTTCGATTCTATAGGTTCATGATTATTTATACCTGTACGAAAATTTCGTTAAAATTCTAAAGATATGATAGATTGTAAATAATTCTTCTATTCTACTTCTATTCTATCGTGTCGAGTCGAATGATCTGATATACCCTGGTGTAAGACTTTTTCAGCCACCTGTTTATAGTAGGTCTCTGACATAAAGACTGCCGTCTAAGTTATCAGATGTATTTGTTGAAGTACCTACCACAATTAAGTATGTTCTTTTGTTTAAAAATTTGTGTCCTAGTCCTTTTTCTTTTTTGTATACGTCGCATGCAACACACTTTAGTAACGTAGATTCAAGATTTCTGAGTGTTACCCATAATTTTGCAACTTAGCAGCAAATTAAATTTCATAAAACGACAATTTATAACTTATCTTACATTTATTTTCATCTACACAGACATCTAACCAATTACGACAGCGATTATCTACATTAAATACTTAAATGAATTGCTAAGTTTACATTTTTCTTCTAATCACAGGCAATTTTGATCACATTCCACTATCGACCGTAAAAAATAGCAAAACGAGTTTTTTTTAACTAAAATAAACGTGTAAAATTGGTAAAAGATAGGTATCGATCGGCCAATTTTGGCTAAACTTAGAAAATTACTGCAATTTTCAAGATGCAAAAAGTGAACAGCTGTAGCCACTGGCTGCAGTTCACATAGAGAGGCTATGGAAAAAAATATGATAGGGATCTCGCTAATAGACGAAATCCAGAATGTTCTGGATTTCAAGATTTTTGACCTGGAAACAGACAAAGTCTGGAGGTATAGCAGGCTGAAGTAGCCACATCTGTAGTAGAACTGACGGACGGTGGTGTGAGCGGGTTCTCAAGTGGAGGCCACGCCGTATGGAAGACTTCAAGAGAGCGACTGATAGCGACTGTATGGTGGAAGCGGGAGATCGTGCCTTGTGGCATACCTTGGAGAAGCCTGCGTTCAACAGTGAAGCAGTTGCTAAAGCTAAGGTGATGATTATGCCTGTATCTGTAAAATCTTTAAATGCATAAGATTTTTAATTTTCAATGATAATTTTTTTTTTACAAAGTTGTTGAGACTCAAGTTCCAATTTCAAACCCTAAATGAAAGACGATAACAATCAAGTACCTTATCAAAACGTTAACAGTAGTTATTTAACATGGCCAAACATTAATAAAAAACAAACATAACAGTGCCCAACAGAATAATTCTGTCAGTTCGTCAGAACACATTGAAAAATATTTCATTCATTCATCATACTTATATCGGAAATAGGATCAACAGCTATCCTGTATCAATATCCAGATTATTGAATGAAATAGAGCGAGATAGATGAACAATATGGGTGTGCAAGAAAGAGATGGGAGAAGATTATTGCGCTATTCTTTTGAAAAGAAATTTATCCGACGTCTGACTTATGACATTTTAGATCAATCTAGCTTCCGGTTTGTTTACAAGAACTTTGACTTAAAAGAAAAGAAAATTTAAAATGCTATAATAATAAAAGTCCTGAAGGTATGCTTACCTACTATTTCTTTGACTCGAAAATATAAGAAGTAGGTAGGTATAAAAAAATAAAACGTTTCTAAACTATTTAAATTTCACCGTTTATTGTACGAATAACTAATTCTAATTTCAACTTTAAACAAGCGATATCGTTCGTTGACAGAGGTTGAACGGTTTTTATAATGGGGATTGACATTTCTAGGATCTGACAGAACGATACGATATTTTAGCGGTCCGTCGTGCGTTAAGTGTGCGATCCACCTAAAATATTAAATGGCCGCTAGCACGCTTCTCATAATAATTTTTGTTTTTTTCCTGAGCAATAATGACAATACTAATAGTTGCTAACAGGTACATATACATACCATCAAAATAAGGTACTGAGATAGGTCTGTTACTGTAATACAATATCTCTTTACCATGCCCATTCGATTTCTTTTCGAGATCGATACACAATAAATCTTCAAGATGTTTTCTTTTTGTGGGATAAGTGCTCCGAGACGGCGGACAGCTCGCGGCTACTGGGTTTCGGGTTCGAATCCCGCCAGTTTTATTTATGGAACTTTACCCTTCGATTTATCGTCACTCCGCTTTTATGGGTTTCAATTGTATTAATTTCAATAGAAGTGAGTTTTGTTTTATTCCATAAACCCTGCTGGTTTTGATGCCGTTTCTGAGATATATTGGTGATCTCGAGTTTTTTATTGCTCGACTCCAATATGCTACTAAACTGCTATTGACTCTAAATATTTGGTATGTTGCTGCTTAAAATAGGTTTCTAGCACGTGGTAAACTAAGTTACATATAATCTCAGTAACGTGATAAATAATTTCAGCCAAAATAACTTATAGGATTATTGACCATAATCCTTACAAAATTGGGAGGTACAAAACTTAAACGAACCTGATACAAACTTTAGTCTATTATAAGTAGCGAAACTATTCCAACTAGGGTAGTTTTGCGGTATTTTGTGTGGAAAGGCTGACGAAAAAGATGTCCTTACAGGTGTAGGTGTTTTAATTACACTAGAATTTCAAAGAAAATATTGACATAAAAAAATCGCTACAAAACAAAATCGGGTAGTTCCAAAAACGTGATATTTATTTCTAAAACACATAAAATTTATAATTTTGTACCACGTGCCGTATACAAAGCAAGTAAATATATTCAAACGTCTCGTCTGGCCGTCTGTCGACGATGTCTTCGATTTATTACGCATCGCGCAGAAACGCCTCTCGACGTCGCGGACACGCGGGACCACACAAACTGTTGTCTACGCTATTTTAAATTGTAGTGAAGCCTTCTCCATGTTAGCCATCCATCAGAAAAAAAACTAATAAAATTGCGTTCTGTAGAGTAAAAAATTTAGTGAAATTTAGATGGATATAACGAGCTACCTTAATAGACAGTCACAGATAAAACAGCAAAGCAGAAATAAGATATCCAAGCTTGGAAAACGACGCATAGAAAATGTTAAAAATATAAAATCTATGTTAAATATCAATTGAACCCCAATACGTTTACGAGATACGAGAGAGTTTTTCCAGCGAAAGGTAAAGGTGTCTAAAAGACTTATAAAATGACTGCATAAACCATGTCAGAGGCCTGGTACTTACCTCAAAGCCTAGCACATATTTTTAATTTATACAAGGTGTAAAAAAAAAACTGTAAATATTTTAAGGGGTGAACCTGCCCATGAAACTGAACCACTCTACCCAAGGATCATAGGTCGAAATATGAAAATAGATTTTGACTGTAAATTTTGTAAAAATAAAATATTCTCATATTTCGACTTTTATTTATTCGGAAAAGTAATTCAGTTTCATGGGCCTATTGGGCTAATTCACCCCTTAAAATATTTGCAGCTAATATTTTACACCCTACACATTTCAATATCGTTTTTATCAATGTAGCGCGTGTCGTAGCGATCTTCGCCATAAACTTAAGATACGCTCGCGGTAATGGATATTTAATTACCCGACAGTTATGATTGGAAAAGAAATTTAGTGCTGTCGGCTGATTTATTCGCAAATTTGTCGGGAGGAAAAATGAGTTTTATTACCAAAGATGTACTGGTTATTATATCACATTCTTGAAGAATGGTGGAAGCAGGCCGACAAAGTTATAGCTACCCTGTTTTTTTTTTAATTAATAAAAAAATGAAAGTAATATAGCTGTAAACTCTACAGTCAATTTAAATGAAAAAATATGTTTAACGATTGTATTGAAAACAGACAGCAAGCAGAGTTGATAGTAAATTATTTAAAAAAAAAAATATTTTTAATCGTCTTATTAAGTATTTTTCCAAACTGAATTTATCATATAAATTTCCTGAATTTTCTTTTTTATCGTAAGAGACACCGAGTTCTCCAACGATCCTATGAACCGTAGAATAAATATTTATCACATAATGCTTATGATCTGTCGATATTTCACGTAAAGCCATTTATACAAAAATACTAAAAATGCTTTTGGCTGGGAATAGAATAGAATAGAATTAGGAGTTAGATACCTACTTATTAAACTTAACAAGGCTATAAAATAAACTTTAAACTTATTTATCGACGCTATTAAATGATGCGATGTCCAAAATATTGTAATCAAATTCGCCAATTTGCATTAATTAGAAATATGAATTCTGTTTTTTCTAAAAAATATTTTTTTTTGTTTTCTAGGCCACTCAAAGATACCTACTTAAATGATTAGGCAATCAGCATGCGTACAGCATGATACTGAGGTATTTGACAGCTAGCCAGCAAATTACAGACTGCGACAGACGCACGGGGTTGAGAACGCTTCAACAATATCGTTTGTGTCCTTTATAAAGTCAGACGGAAAAAATACCGTAATAGTAGATTACGTACTTAGGCATGTAACCAATCAATAACAACCGAGGTTTTTATTGATGTTACATCCGTGGTACGTATACTGCTTTACATATCGAATGAAAAGTGAGTAAAATAAAGCGATAAATACAAGAAAACGATCCATAAAAGATGATTGTATCGACTGGTATTCAAATTGCACTACTAAACTTTTTTTTCTATGATTGAAAAATATTGAATTAATATGAAAAAAAAGTATCCTAACATAAAGTAGAAATTTTTCTGATCGTAGGGATATTAGTAATTTTTACTTTTGTTATTGTAATATTGAGTAATAATTCGACAAACTCATTTTTTGAGGTTATAAAAATACAGATTAAAAATATAATTCCTGCGTTCAAGCAACACAATTCATAGCGGCCAGTTCGAAATTTAAAAATTTTGATGCAGTTCCTATTAAAAATAAGAAGAAATTGATTTTAACTTTTTAATTGTCGCGATTCTATTGGTTCTTTTTCTAGTTCCATATTTAAAATTACTTACAGGCTTAGTTTTAAAACCTCGCCTGTAAGTTGAACTTACAGGTCGTGTTTTTTGTCAGTAATGACCTACTTTCAGAGCATGAGATATGTAAATTGTTTTTTTTATCTGTTCGGTTAGTTCCTAGTAAGTGGTACTCGTGCAAATGATTAAACTCAGAATCGGTTTCCCATAATGTTTCTTATTGTGCAGTAAAATTGACGGATAATCCATCAACCTGAAAAAATGACAGCAGTCACCTAGTTGAGACCAATGTTGCTATCAGCTTAAAATATCGTCATTGTGAACCGTCTGCACTTCATGAAACATTTTGATGATTTCGGCCATGGCGACCACTTCAACTCTTAATCAAGTCGACGCTGATCCGCCCGTAGATGGCAATTGTAGCCAATATTAGCCAAAAACTCCCGTGCACAATTAGATACAAGTCCTGTTATAACACATCAGCCCAATAGCAGTCCACTGCTGGACGTAGGCCTCCCCCAGGGTACGCCACAAGGAACGATCTCCCGCCATCCACTTGCTACCAGCCGCTCCTTTTAAGGCGAGAAACACATTTGACGCAGCGCAAAAATATCGCAGCGGTCTGTCAGATCCATACTAGAAACGTCACTCCCCATACTAAAACCGCACTTGACGGATGACTCTACGATAGCGCTGCGTCAACAGCGGTTGAGCGGTTTTAGCATGGGGATTGAGATTTCTAGTAGGGATCTGACAGACCGCCGCGATATTTTTGCGCTCTGTTGTGCGTCAAGTGTGTTCCCCGCCTAAATCATCGGTCTATCTGACCAGTGGGTCCCCAACACTCTAAAAAGTCCTGTAACAAAAAAAAAATATCCACAGAATATCTCAATCATATTTTTGTCTGATTGCAAAAACGAAACAGTAAACCGACTTTTAAATGTGATTTTCATATTTTCCCATATATCTGGTAAGTACGTGGTAATCCTTTCCGAAGAAAGCTGTTCCAGATTCGATGATTGATTACAACTGATTGTCTCTCGATTAAATTCTGCAGACCGACTGCATTGAAACTGCAATTAAGGAAATATAGATAGTATGGGATATGGCAACTTGTGCAGAAAATTATGTTTGTCATCATATTAATAAATCCAACTCGAATTCTACAACTGTTTGACGCTAAGATATTATTATAATATCACAATTGCTTAGTGACGTTTCTTACATACAGTCTTAAACTTGGTGATTGCAGCCACCGCACCTACAATTAATCCAACCAAACCGAACTGACGCCAGATTTCCACATAACCATCATGTAAGTATTCAAAAGAACAACCTGCAAATGTGACCTAGGTCTATGTTACATATTATGCTATTATGACATAAATGAATTTCTGAATGATAAATACTTGCATGACATTGATAAATTTTTTATATATTTTTTTATTTATTTTGACATGAACATGAATTTTTATTATATACTTTGAAATTTGAATTGAATATTGCTGTAATGATTAATGACTACCTATTTATTTTTGGACATTGTAATTTCGCCACTGTGAGTGCGGTAAATCCTAATAAATTGTTATATTTTTGCATGCCAAATACTGGCACATCACGCATGCGCGAATTAATATAATATCATTTATTACCTACCTCAGATCTTAATTGTACCGTGTATGCTTGTGAATAAAATATCTTTATCTTTATCATAACTAGTTAGACTAAAGAACTAAATACAAAGCCAATACATTGGGGGTTCTCCGTTTTCTCATTGAAGCAAACATGCAGTTCGTCTGCTTCGCACACTCAAAATCAGTAAGCCGTTAACAATGATTACGCTGTACACTGCAATTTCCAATTATTTCAACCTTTAATTGTCGCTGATGTGCCTGGTTAAAGATTCACGTGCTGCGCATGCGCATTACCGAATCATTGGATGATTGATTATCTTTTAAAATTTGTAAGATCACTGCATAGTAAAAAGCAAGGGCGCTTTGTCTGTTTGTATGTATGCTTAGATTTAAAAGATTATGCAACGGAATTTGAAGCGTGTTTTGGAATAGATAGATTGATTGAAGAAAAAGGTTTTTATGTTTTATATCTGCCGGGAAAATGCCTTATTCCCACGGGAAAATGATCAGCAGCAAGTGAAAACGCAGGCTGCTAGTCACTATCTTTAGTACATAGTATAAACCAAAGTTGCTGCCCGCGTTTACCTGTCTGTATATATGTAGATATGCTTAGATTCTAAACTACACAACGGATTTTGATGCAGTTTTTAAATGGATAGAGTAATTCAAGAGGAAAGCTTATTATTTTTATTACTTGTCGAGAAAAGAACATATTTCCTCGGGAAAATTATTTATAGCGGGTGCAACCGCCAGGCGGATAGCTAGTACATCATAAAGGGGTCCTGCATTGAGGCTCTTTAGGTCAAAATTAATAGGCTGCATCATCTTTCCCCAGAAGCCCTAAGGGTTGTTGCAGTTAAAAAGAAACCGTCAACAATGTTTTATTTATGATTTAAAATGGCAAATGGCAAAGATGTACAACGATGAGAATGTGAAATTTTTCATCGGAAGTGTCAGAAAATGCTTCTGGCAATTAAATTAAGCGAAGACTTCATATTTTTCAATAATGCATATACGATTTTTTATTCACTTTCTATTATGTATGAAATTAAAGACTGATTTTCCTGTGCGTTTAATAATGTGTTTCAGAAGGCGGATCGCACATTTAACGGACGCCGGAGCGCTAAATCATCGCAGGGCTCTGTCAGATGCATACAAGAAATGTAAACCACTAAAACCACTCAACCGCTGTCGACGCAGCGCTATCGCAGCGTCGTCCGTCGAGTGCGGTTAGTATGGGGATGGGACGTTTTTAGAATGGAATGTTTTAGTGCTCCGTCGTGCGCTAAGTGTGCAATCCGCCAAGTCATAAAAATCACAGTGCGGATAAGGCCTATTCAGTATATTATCAGATTGCTTATCAACTTTACATAAAGAGAGTCGAATTTGATATCTAATTAATTCATCCACTCATAAAATCTAGCCAGCAACCGTAGATCATTAAGTCCATTTTGCTAGATCTTTTTCCAAATTAGGCCTAGAATGCGCCTGCGCAGACGTCCCTGAATATAAACGAGCTCCGTTGACAATGGCAAGCAGACAACCCACTTTGTTTGAAACCACTATTATGCCACAGATAATGCCCGGGATTAAAGTTACTGCTTTCGTTGGCAGAACAGCTGAACAACTTTATATTATCAAAGATGTCGAAGACTCTTTGCATCATTATTGTGGTTGCTAGAAACTTCACAATCAATGAGCAATAATTTAAAAACACATCTCATGTTAAGTATAACATTCTTGGAAAACTTGCAAATTTTTACCGCAAGTTGTATTTGAACCAGTGACTTTTTCCATCTGTACTGACAATAACTTAAGAAGATAAGCAGAATAGTTTTTATCATATTTTCGTGGTGGAAAGAACTATTCAACATCTCTTCACAAATAGCCGTCGGTTCCTGTTGCTGTATATGATCACAAGACGGCGGTTGTTGCACAACAATTTTAGAGCCCTGCTTCTAGTACTAGGTGGTTGGAAAAGTGTGGCACTATAGTTCATTGTGTTGTTAGATAACTTGGTGTCCAACACAAAAAACAGAGAATTCGCAAACACCCCTAAGATTTTGACCATCGAGTTTTATTCAGGTTTAAAAAGTAATCAAGACGTGTCATGCCGGCTTAGAATAGCATCAGCCCATTTCTTTCCCGTGGGTGTCGTAAGAGGCGATCAAGGGACTTGAGGTTTTCATGTGTACCTATTACCATTTTTAGGCGACAGGCTAACAACCTGTCACTAAATAGTGCTACACAAATTATCTCAAACGGCCCTCAATATTTGTCAGATGTGGCGATAGCGACCGTATTTTTACGGTCGTTAACGCTCTGCCTACCCGGCAAGGGATAAAGGCGTGATATATGTATGTATGTTAAAAAGTAATCAAAAAATCGACATACAGTTCTGATTAATACCAACAAGAGTTCACTTTGTGATTTGGGTCGGCGCGTGAGTATAGCGGCCATTATTTACGCGAACTAATAGTATGGTGCGCCTGCGCAGGAAAGCAGCCGAACCAACTCGCGCGTGCAGGCGTATTAATCTTACCACTGGCATGCCACTGCCCTGCAATCATCATAGGTAGGTAGGCTGTTTTTGGTAGTACTTCGTGGTCAAAACATAAAGTATCGATGCTTGAATAAACCTATTTTGATAGCTCTTAAACCTATACTAGAGAACAATGTCAACAAGGAAAAGTGTATCTTACGAAAAGCCTTAAGTATAGCATCATCTTCAAGATCATTCTTCTTGCCTTATCCCGTTCTCTGTCGGGTCTACCTAACCTAAGGTATATGACGTGGAACCAAGTTTTGACACAAAGCCTTAAGTTATAGCATTAACATGATTTTGACAGCTATCAAATATGGCTTATTTGAGCAGTGGTACTGTAAGTAAGTTGTTTTTGGAAGAATTTCCAAGAAGGAAAGCAGATCGGAATCAAATCAAATACCTATTAAAGCAGTAACAGGATTCCACATTGATAAGAGACAATAAATCAAGTAACGGCTTGATGGACAATGGTGGCGAAAATTAGTAAGGGAACAAAAAGATTCTATAAAAATTTCACTACAGATTAGGTCGAAAGATCTGTTTTCATTATAAATTTGAAACCAAAGATCACATAAGATTATAGCCATTCAAAGTACTTAAAATAATTTCTACCCAACATTTATGGGAACAGCTATAAAAGCGCGAGAAAATAAAGATGCTCTATTTTAGCACATCTGCAAGATGGTTGTTATTACCAAGTAGTAGCCAGGGGCGGTACTAGGCGCGCAACATCTCAAGGAGCTGGCTACTGTTAATAGCTTTAGCTACCCAGCTACTGGTTAAATTGCATGTGCGGTGCGCTTGTACAGATGGGTCAGTCAGTACTTGGTAGTAGTTCTGCTCACACACACGTACCTACACTGTTTCATAATCTCATCATTAGCCAGGGGCGGTACTAGGCGCGCTACATCTCAAGGAGTTGGCTACTGTTAATAGCTTTAGCTACCCAGCTACTGGTAAAATTGCATGTGCGGTGCGCTTGTACAGATGGGTCAGTCAGTACTTGGTGGTAGTTCTGCTCACACACACGTACCTACACTGTTTCATCATCTCATCATTAGCCAGGGGCGGTACTAGGCGCGCTACATCTCAAGGAGTTGGCTACTGTTAATGGCTATAGGTACCCAGCTACTGGTAAAGTTGCATGTGCGGTGCGCTTGTACAGATGGGTCAGTCAGTACTTGGTGGTAGTTCTGCTCACACACACGTACCTACACTGTTTCATCATCTCATCATTAGCCAGGGGCGGTACTAGGCGCGCTACATCTCAAGGAGTTGGCTACTGTTAATAGCTTTAGCTACCCAGCTACTGGTAAAATTGCATGTTCGGTGCGCTTATACAGATGGGTCAGTCAGTACTTGGTGGTAGTTCTGCTCACACACACGTACCTACACTGTTTCATCATCTCATCATTAGCCATGTCAGAAGCCTGCTACTTGTAGAAGGCGGTTGAAAAATTCTGACACTAGGGTTCATTGGGTCGTTGAACGACTTGGTATCCCACACGAAAAGAAGATCATTAGCCAGGGGCGGTACTAGGCGCGTTACATCTCAAGGAGCTGGCTACTGTTAATGGCTTTAGCTACCCAGCTACTGGTAAAATTGCATGTGCGGTGCGCTTGTACAGATGGGTCAGTCAGTACTTGGTAGTAGTTCTGCTCACACACACGTACCTACACTGTTTCATCATCTCATCATTAGCCAGGGGCGGTACTAGGCGCGCTACATCTAAAGGAGTTGGCTACTGTTAATAGCTTTAGCTACCCAGCTACTGGTAAAATTGCATGTGCGGTGCGCTTGTACAGATGGGTCAGTCAGTACTTGGTAGTAGTTCTGCTCACACACACGTACCTACACTGTTTCATCATCTCATCATTAGCCAGGGGTGGTACTAGGCGCGCTACATCTCAAGGAGTTGGCTACTGTTAATAGCTTTAGCTACCCAGCTACTGGTAAAATTGCATGTGCGGTGCGCTTGTACAGATGGGTCACTTAGTACTTGGTGGTAGTTCTGCTCACACACACATACATTGTGTCCACTGCTATTCGTAGACCTACCCTAGGGTATGCCAAAATTGATCTCCAGTTTTCGCCATCCAGTCGCTACTTGCTCCATCTGCCCAGAGGGTGTCAAATATACTACGCTTGATGAGGAGGAGAGGAGAAATCGTCCACTCAAAAACCCCTCATATATCAGTTTCACAGACGTGGCATAGGTCAAAATGTTTGCAAGTAAACGTTTGTAAAGATCTAAAGGGTATAAATACATGGACCAAAAATTACATTTTGTGTCGCTCAATTGCGCGCATGACATCTCTGACCTGTGGGGATAAACTTGGCAAAATCATTTGGATTCAAAACAATACTTAGATACCTATTTTAAAATTTCCCTTGATTCTGTAGGTACATGTATTAAAAAGAAAAAAGGACTTTTCTGTTGTTTTGTATGAAATAAAATTTATTTTAGTTGCAGTTACCTGTCTTTGTTGCGTCGTCAGCTCAAAGTTTCAACTATCAAATACCACAACAGAGTGAGCCTTCTGTGAGCATCTTTGCTTGCTACCGTAATGACTACACCGCAGCTACCGTGTAACTGCTAGGCGACAGCGCAAAACGCCAGTAATAGCAAAACGCTGCATCCCGCGTAATAGCAGGCGATAGACGAGATACCAGGATATCAACTACCGTCCCGCCAAAATTACCTCTAATACTGTGCTTAGGAGATCGCTGATGACAAGTGTTTAGGGTGAGATGTAAGATGCTTGGGAATATGGATTTGTTTCTTGTAAAGTAGGTTGTTGAGTCGAGGAATGATCTGGGTGTCTTTGATTTATTTTGTGTTATAGATCTGTTAACTTGGTAATGGCAGATAAAGAAATTTGTTAAGTCTACAGTGCTTATATTGTAGCTAGAAAAATAAGGAATCGAATCATCCAATACAAGATTTTGTACACAGTCGACTGTCTAGGGGTTGAACTGTTATGACCTTACGGTTGAGAGATTACTAAAAAGAATAGATTATTCTTGTTAAAAACTTTTCTGTTTTATAATGATATGAAGCAATTCTATTCAAAGCAGTAAAATTTGTTCGAAACATCATGACAGCTCGTAACACTTTAAAAGCACACCATCAAATTGAAATCGTACCCGTCACTTCTTCAAACAGAAACGGTTTACAGAGAATCGTTCGAGTTTTTATTGATAAAATAACACGTTCCATATACGTCGTATTCCAAATACCGATAAATCACGAACGTGAATGAAACGTCCGCACCCACCGTTTAACCACATTCCTAAGTATTTGCACCTTGTTCGTAAGGTATACAATATAGAATGCAATGGAACGATGGACCAGGTACGCATGAAGTATAGCAAGCATCTCGATAGCAACACAAACATCTATAAAAACAAGAGTGGAGGCTGGCGAACGGGCTCTCGGCTACCAGGCGATGAGGATTGCGCGGAGGTGGCCGCGGCTGCTCGCTACCGACCGGTCCGGTAATGATACCACTGCCTTTTAGGGCGTGTGTTATGATGGCTGATCGGAATAACATGGACACGGCTACACTCAATTAAAATTATATTCATATCTGCCATATAGCTGGGATTATTTACGACTAGATTAAAGCAAAAAAAGTTAAGGTAAACGGTTTTTTGCAAGTCGAAATTCCGTGTCTAATTTATTGATCTTCCTAACAAAACATCTTCAAAAAGTCTTCTATAGGAGTTAAATTTATCTTATAAGAAACCACATCCACAGTATTACATCGTATTGGCCCTTCAACAGCCAGTTTGTCCACTCTCATTAAGACTGCAAGTACTGCGTTTTTCCGTTGACGCGATCTCCTCGCGTCTCCTGCGGTCTTGGTACTTCTGACTTGTCTAGGAGCTGCCTACGATCGTAGATAAGGCTAGTTTTTACTCCTAGAAGACTAGTTTTTACTTCAAGATCGTTGTAGCCATGTGACACTAGTCTTTTAAATTGTCTAGTGGTTGTTTTTTGACTAGTAAAGATGGTAGCGATACACGCTACATTGTCTTTTATTTCGTATTTCTCTAGAACTACCTTGTTTTCTATAAATACGCCTTCGCTATTTATTGTGTTGGATTCTAGGTCACTGCCTACATAAACACTACGGATTCCAACGAGTTCTCAATTCACATACCCATATTGGAGTGTCCCATTTGGATAATTGTTGAGTAAACTCTTGGAAACTAGAATGGTACCTAGTGAGAGTGTGGTGACACCCACGCAACCCACCTGTTAATCTCGGTATCTGTGCGATAGCGCCGGGAATCGAACGCGCTATCTTAGACACGGCTACCGGCCACAAATGCGTTTTCCTTGTACGCTTAATAAGACACAGGAATCTAACTGACCTTGGCTCGAAAGTTCCTACTCTTATAAGAACGTATATTCTGAGATAAGGTAGCTAGTTTGTGAGGTAAATTACGTATTGGTAACTTCTCATGGGTGACATTGGGTTTGTGGGGTCAGTGAACTATACAACATGGAAATCCATTAAAAACCCCATTAACATAGAGGAAAGTAACAGTTCTTCGTCTCAGGTAGATTTTATAAGAAGTTTAGTAGTTATTAGAGAAATATAGATATGGAAAACTACTGTGTGTTAAGATGCAAGTGACCTTTGTAATGTGGAATCTGTTCATTTTAATAGTTTAGGAGCTCTATGTATACGTACTATTTAAAATCTTTGCACACGTTGTCTTTTAGACGAAGTTGCGAAGACCTGAAATTAATATTCTTTTTCTAAGTTTTTATATTTTTAATAGAAACAAAAAGAAAATGATCTTGTTCGGAACTGTTTTTCTGCATACATACATATATCGCGCCTTTATCCCTCTTACGGGGTAGGCAGGGCGCTCACGGCCGTAAAAATACGGTCACTATCGCCACGTCTGAGAGATATAGAGCGCCGTTTGAGACAATTTGTGTATCACTATAGTGACAGGTTGTCAGCCTGTCGCCTAAAAGTTGTAATACACCTGAAACCCTCAAGTTCTTCAGTCGCCTTTTACGAGACCCACAGGCAGGAAATGGGGTGATGCTAGTCTAAGCCGGCAAACAGTTTTTCTGATCAGAATCAGATGATGCCATAAAGTAGCATCACCCGATTTCTACCCGTGGGTGTCGTAAATGCTGCTACTTAGTATGATGAAACCCCCCATTCGGGGGACTCCCATTCCCAGCAGTGGACTGTTGTGTTTGTAGTCGTAGTTGTAAAATCAGAACAGTTTTATCAATAAACCATTCAGTATAAACGATTAGCGTGCCATAAGTAGCAACTTTGCTCACCTACTTAACCACCACTAAGATGGATAGTGGTAATTGTCGATATCACGCCTTACTCTACAGTAGAGCTAAGGAACAGTATAACATGTTCCAACAAGCGAGTCAGTATTGCAGATAAGCTTGCCATGAACGTCAATTTTGGTCATCTTAACGACTACCTCCTGCTTTTTTTTCGTTTGGGGCACCGGGACACCCAACGATCCAATGAAACGCTACTGAGATAGAGAAGTAGTAATGGCCAAAATCGCGCTTTTCTAAATTATAAAGATAAAAACAGAATAACATACGTATTTCTTTATAAGAGTGGTTGAGTGAGACAAATGAAGTTTCAAAGAACACAGGAACGGCAAGGTATGTGCCAATGCCAAGGTTTGAATTCTGCAGCCATTCGATGACACAATGTTTCAGATATGGAAGTGTAAAGCTCATTTGCTTAGATGTTGTCGCAACTAGCGAAACCTTACCTCCATGATCAATACACGCACCTACCTACAGACAGTTACGCTGGTCGCGACACTAAGTGAATGAAGTCTACATACTGCTTATTTTGTGTACTGTGGCTCAGTCTACAATCCACTCCCGCGCAGGATGCCGGGGTAACGAGGTAATCGTCGATAATTATCGATATGATTGTAACCATTATGATTGTTGGATTGTTTGCATTGCCCAGCCACCATTACCATCTGCAAGTAATGGTGAATTTATTGATTGAATTATTGCATTCTGTCCGACAGCAAGATATATCTATCGGTAGGTCTAATAAATCAAACAGCCTGCTACCCTTTTCTAAATACTAATATTACTATAATTAATTTAGCCTACACTGTCCCACTGCTGGGCAAAACCCTCCCCTCACTCTTTCCAGGCTTTCCGGTCTGCAGCTGTTTCCGACCAGTTGGGGTCATAATCAACCAGGTCATCCCGCCAGCGTTTTCTCGGTCTCCCTCTACGGCGACGTTCTTCAGGAATAAAGTCTGTGGCTACTTTGGCCCACTTTTCCGGGTGCATACGGCTCACATGGCCAGCCCAATCCAACTTTAGTTTTGCGGATTTTTGCCCATTTTTTTTCTAAACATATCAACAAGAAAGTGATAGCGCTATTTTTAGTTAAAAGATATCAAATCGACACCAAAGTATGGCTGTAGGGCGTAGGTAGGTACTTAAAAGAAAAAAAAGCACAGAGATTCAAGAAAAGACTTCCTAAAAGTAAAGTCCTACGAAGGAAGGTAAGAAAGTGGTATACAGGGTGTAAGACACGGTGTAACGAAAACTTTGCAGGCGTGATCAGACTATGAATCTGAACAACTTTTTATATGGCGGCTATGTTGCAAAACTAAAAAAAAATTTCACGTTTCCATACAAAGTCAGTTAGCTGGTCGGGAATTTTGTTTGGAAGGTCGATTTTTTTTATGTATACCAAAATAGCCCCATACAAAAAGTTTTTCGGTTTCATGATCTGAACACGCCTGCAAAGTTTTCGTTACACCGTCTGTTACACCCTATATAGTAAGACTCAATCTTTCGCCACCATAAGCACTCTGTATCAGGGATCGACGTCCGCGCCTGCGCACTAATTACTGTGTGACATCTTCATACCGCTATCCACTGCCACTATCGCATCGTGACCTGCCCTGCTACCGTAAGATACAAGGAACATCGGCTGCCGTTCATTTGAGAAGTGTTTTCTACTCTGCTCCAAACGGTGGATGTAAAACAATCAACTTCAAATATTTTAAGGGGTGAACCAGTCCGTGCAACTGATTAACTTTTTCCAAGGAACATCATGGGTTCAGTTTCATGAGCTGATTTACCTTTTAAATACACACACACACACACACACACACACACACACACACACACACACACACACACACACACACGCACACACACACCCACACACGCGCGCACGCAAACACATACTAATAAGCCGTATCCGTCGTGATTGCCACGTCTGACAAATGTTTGAGGGTCGTTTCTGATAAGTAGTGTTTCACTACAGTGTCAGGTTGTCAGATTACAATACACATGAAACCCTCGAGTCCCTTAGTCGGCTTTTACGACACCCAAGGTAAATAAATGAGGTGCTGCTATTCTCAGCAGGCATCATACGGCAAAATATTTACATTTATTATTTTTACACCAAGTCTAGAAATCAAAATGATTCTCTATTGCAACTGTCTATTTGTGTGGTCTAGGTAGGTACTCATCATGCTTGGCAAATTTATTTTATTTTATTTTATTTATTAGGTTACCAACAGAGTAAACATCAGCACATACATAATAAATTCTAAGAGCTAACTTAATGCTACTCTAATTATAGGTAACAACGGCATGCATTACAAAGAAACGAGAATATTAGTTAAAGTGAAATAGTTGGGTTAAAAAGATCGATCAAATTACTTAGTCTAGTGTTAGTTAGTTGTTATAGCTTACATTGACACATTTTTTATAGAAAATTATATATTATTTAAGTTATTTGTTTGTTATTTAATTTCAATATTATTCTTAGGTAGTACAGTGTTTTTGAAAGAGTACAGAGAGTTTGAGAAAATGTCAAGGTCTTTGGTTTTGGACAGTGAGTTGTATTGTCTCATGAGGCGATTCATAGGTGAGAAATGCCCAAGATTGGTTCTAGATGGAATTTCTGAAAAAATCTTATGATTTCCCGGTCTAGGCAGATGATATGGAACACGAATATTTACACAACCAACCAGTGCAGGAGAATCTATACCACCATTTATTATTTTCCACAGAAAAACATTATCTAATAAAAATCCCCTTTCACATAACGCGTGCATATTGAAAAAGTTTAGTCTATCCTGATAACTAGGAAGCTTTTTAGCCATATAACAGCTGTACGACAAGTGCCACAAAAATCTTTTCTGAACTGATTCCAATCGCTTCACATATATTTCATAATGAGGGTTCCAAACAACTGAACAATATTCCAAACCAGAGCGTACTATAGCATTGTACAGAATTATTTTAGTGGAAGGGTTTTTGAACTCTCTGACATTCCTGAGCAAGAACCCAAGATTTCTGAATGATTTGGAAACTATATTGTCCACATGAAGATTAAATCGCAGCTGACTATCTAGCAAAACGCCAAGATCGCGAATGTTACCCGTAACATCCATGTTCGTACCTCCCAAATGGTAAGGAATGCTATCTAACCGCTTCTTTTTTCAAATGATTACACTTTTAAAAATGAAAAACTTTGTACTTCTTCTGAGAAGTCATTGGATAAAATTCGTTCGTTTCATTGCTTCCCAATCTGCTCTCAGACAATTCATGGCCTAAACTGGGTCTACTGATTTTGGAACAAAGTGGAAGTTCTTACCTGTTTTACCAAACAAACTCACTGATTTTATTTTGAAAAACTACATCACGACGCACGAGTAGGTATTGATTTGTGGAGATGACTCATGCTTACAATGCTCGAACAAAACTTTGCTACCACATACACACATACACAAAGCACGCCTTTATCTCTCGTGGGGTAGGCAGAGCATTACCGACCGTAATTGCTATCGCCACATCTGACAAATATTTGATGGTCGTTTCAGACAGGTTGTCAACCAGTCGCCTAAATTACATTACACATGAAACCCTTGTGTCCCTTAGTCGACTCTAAACTGGCATCACACGACAACTTTGCTACCGATACTTTCAAAAGAATAAATTAATATTCAAAATTTTTAACTATATAACGATTGTTTACCTACACTATCCGTTATAATCATAACTCGAATGAGGACCGATGTGGCGCTGTGGTAGTGCGACTGCCTTTGACGTAGAAGGTTCCGGGTTCGATTCTCGGTGGGTCACTCATAAAGTTGATATTTACCTGCCACTTTGTGAATTTGTTCCCAGTCTGGTTAGGAAATTGCGGGCTTAACCACTCTATTGTCCGTAAGAAAGATGGTTGGATGGCCCCATCTGATGATTACTTAGACGGCGGTCGTTACACAATCATGTCAGAAGCCTGCTATACTTGTAGTAGGTGGTTGGAAACTTCTGACATTAGGGTTCACTGGGTCATTCGACGAAAAGAAAACTATAAATAGGATAAATATTCTGTTTGGGTATTGATCTTCTACAAATTCTTATTTGAATTATGACTCACTA
This sequence comes from Keiferia lycopersicella, assembly GCA_029255805.1. Lineage (NCBI taxonomy): Eukaryota > Metazoa > Arthropoda > Insecta > Lepidoptera > Gelechiidae > Keiferia > Keiferia lycopersicella. The sequence continues at coordinate 948,331 of JARACZ010000026.1, forward strand.
TTTTGAGTCACTCAATATACTGCAAAATCCAGTGCGTAATAGACGTGACTTGCGCTCCTAGAGGACGTGTCAGAATCCGGGTATGCTCAGGGCGATCATTTTCTTTAGGCTTTAGGTCAGAGAGTCGACGATAGAATCGATTAACTTTATTTTTTTAATTAGGACTTTGGCTTGGTTGTGTAGCGATTGCCGTCTAAATTATCATAGACAGCAACATCTTTCTTGTCGATAATCTGGTTGATCAGCCTTCTAATTCTAACTAAACTACGAACTAAAAGGTGATAAACATCAACACATATCGGGGGGATCCCTGGAATTGAACCTGGTACCTCCACATCGCTCAGACCACTAGACCATCAGAGCAGATCCTAGTGGACGTGTCACAATCTGGGCAGGGCCGTCTGAGGCACGTCGACAACACACCGAGGGCCCGTAATTGGGGCCATAAATCCACGCGGGTCCCACGCCGGATTAACGCCAGTCGGAAAAAAAACGTAGTAAATTATGACCAACGAAAGAAGAAAGTTTGAGGTTTATGCCTGTGGTGAAGGAATTATTGGGTTTATAAAGTATTTTTTAAATGTTTATTAGTTAGAACGGCAAATAGAACGAAAAATCTAAGAATAAAGTAATCCGGTCGAAGACGAGCCTCGAGGGCACTATTTTTTTTAGAAGCGTTTCCAAAATAGACTAAACAAAAATATCACATAAAAATATGGCTAGACCAATACAAAACAGGTTTTTTTACAGTACCATAAAACCGCCACCGACTCCCGGATATAGCGGAAAATTCTCTGAAAAAACACCCTTGAAAATATTCCAATCGGATTCGAAAAATCCTCCCAAATGACAAAGAAATAAAAAGCGGACCGTATGACTGGCCGGTATCAAATCCAGTAGCTTAATTTATTCCATGTCGCTTGTCCAGATCGGGACACAAAACGTACAAAACGAAACAAGTGAGGAACGTATGAATACACTTATCGCAAAAGAAGCCGACTGTATCTGTACAGATACGACTGGAAACGAAACGCCGCATCTTAGCTTACATTTTAAGAGATCATCTTATACTAGATGTTTTCAAAATCTGTAAGGAATGCCAGTGCAAGTTGGTCTCTTAACTTAAGTTGGTAAAGATAGTACTTTTAGTTGTGGACGTATGTGCGTGATTGCGTCTCCGCAGTGGATGATGTACAATTTGAGATTTCTTTTTAATAAATTGCTGAGTGTCACGAATGTTCAAAAATACACTGGAAAAACATGAGTGCTACAGGTTTTATAAGCGTAGGGACTCAATTTGTATCAATTTAAGTGATCACTTCTCTTATTGACAAAAAATGTATATGAGTGAAATTTATCTTTTTTTTTCATATTTCAACCTATGATCTTTTGGGAAAGTTGTTCAGTGTCATGGGCTGATTCACCACTTAAAATATTTGCAGCAAATTTTTTAGACCCTGTATTTTTACAACTTTCTTTTCAATTCTACTCTATACAACACTTTACCCTAAATCAGCGGCTACACGCAACCACATAAAGCAGCAAAAACATGTAAATAGAAGTAAATTAAGGAGGTAAGTGTTATAATCTGTGCAGTTGGACTGCAAGGCTATCATTGATTTTGCAGTTTCAGTATGGGCTACAAAGAAAGTGACTGTGTTAAAGCTTGCATCAAAATTCTAGTTGATAAGCAGTTGCAAGAAGATAATCGGTAGTGCGGTGATCTGAGGGGTAGCTGCTTCCTGATCTGACTGATCCCAAGCCACCTTATATTGACACCAACGGGAAATTCCGGTAATTGACAAAATAAAAACGCAAGATTTCATCGGACCGATCGTCGTACATCGTGAGTGTTGTGTGCCGGCTGTAATGTTTACAAAAAATCAAAATTATTAAAACAATATGTGGGTAGAAGAAGATCTTGTCGCCTACCGCTTAGATGAAAACAACTAGCTGGTACTTCAGTCTACCCGAGACCACAGCTGATGTAACTCAGCTGAAACGTCGGGCCAAAGGTAATTTCTTTTATATCACCAAAAAATATCGCCAGTGACCCGGGTCAACCATATGATGTTATTGAAAACACGCAGTAAAATTTGAATCGAAATGTAGTAATAAAATAAAGATACAGTGGCGAAATTGGCTCAACTTTTAAAGCTTCAACTTACCTTCCTAAGGGCCTTTCTCAATTTATCCGGCACCCATCATTTGCCGGTCCGTCAATTTCTGATCCGATTTAGAAATCTTTTACACTACTTTACATGCTTTTCCACTCTTTTGGCATCCGGCATTTATCGATCCGGGAATTTGCCAAACCGAAATGTGGATTCTGATGGTCCGAAGTGACAGACGTACAAAAAGGTACTCTTTCTTCTGCATATTTCTTATCCACATAAAAGGTACTCTTTGAACCACGACGTCATTCTACTGTCCGTCCGTTACTGGATAGGCGGAAAAGCGTCATCCGGCATTCGAATATTGTCGGAAGGCTACTTCCGACATCTGGCAGCCGGACCGGATAAGTGGAGAAACGCTGTTAAGCTTTTATTCATTGACTGGTAGCTTGAATAAGGTCCATCTGGTTAGTCCTCAAGTGAGGTCAGTGGGAATCTGAACCAGACTTTTAGAATGTGGCTCGTCTGTACAGTCCAGAGGGAAGGTCAGTGGGCGCCACTAATGAAGATTTTAATTAGCGCGGCAAGCCGTCGTGCGGCGTATTGGAAGCGATACGAGGTGCGCGGGCGCAGGCTGTTCTCACACAACTCTGGCGGCGATAACGGACTGATAACTTTTGGGGTTATTTAGTTACTAGCCTGTCGTATTTCCTAGTATTTAAATAGCTTTCTCATTAGAGAATTTGAAATTTTCCAACACTCGTAAATCGATTCTTGCGGCAATACCATTCAGATATATTTTGGGGCTATTTACCAAGAAGTATGCTGTTTTGTATTTTTCCTGTAATACAAATGATTTTCTCACAGTTCGTCGGTAGCAACCCTACACTTTTCTTGTAACCAAATTGATAAAAATGAGTGGCCTATAAAAAACAGATTTCCCATTGGAATGGTACAAAAACTGCATATTAAAGATATTAAACAATGGTTCTTAATGACTCACTTTCAATTCCAAATCATGATTGAGGTAAATTTTTTAATTACGTTACAATATTTATACTTCCTTCAATGTACATATCAATTCAAATTCGATCAACTTGTGAGAACGAAACTCTACATATCAACAGGTTCTTATTAGAAACCGATGGTATCTCAAAAATGGTCAGAATAGAGTATAATTGGATGCAATCAGACCAATACCGGTGTAATTAGGAAGCCAGAGAAATTTCACGCTGATCCAAGATGGTCTATAGACCGTGATGAAGGAATGCGTGAGATTGGGAATGACTTAGATCTATAATGATAGTATATCTTGATCACAGCGTCAGTGTTAAAATTTATTATAAAAGAACTGAACAAGAAAACAGCTTCAAATATATTTGACAATGTTTTAAAGAGAAATGACAGTAAAGATTTACTAACAGATATTTTTCACAAAATTTATTTGAAAGAGTCTCCATCTATGATTCCTATTATGAACTTGAGTCATGTGAGTCGTGTTATGATCAAACATTTTATCTACCAGCATATAAGCGTCTTCGATATCAAAAAACCATTTCATACTTCTAATTGGAGTAGGTACAAATGTATAACAAAAATATTCATGCTAAAACTTAAAATCTTTCCGGACATTTTTGAAACGATAAACGAGATGTAGTCCCTATACGTATTATATGCACTCTTAGTAAGGATACGAGGAAGGACCGACCGACAACCGATGTGGCGCAATGGTAGTGCTACTGCCTTTGACGCAGAAGGTTCCGGGTTCGATTCTCGGTGGGTCACTCACTTAATATTTATCACTTTGTGAATCTGTTCCCAGTCTGGTTAGGACATTGCAGGCTGAACCACAAGAGAGCCCGTAAGAAAGATGGTTTTGTGTTTCGGATAGCACGTTAAGCCGTAGGTCCCGGTTGCTGTCTATGATTACTTGGACGGCGGTTGTTACCCGACCATGTCAGAAGCCTGCTAAGAACTTGTAGAAGGCGGTATAAAACTACTTGGTGATCTGAATTAAAAACTAAACTACACGTAATGTAGAACTTTGAAATTGTTATATACTTTTATTTTTTGACGATCGCATTATCCTCTGACATTTTTAGTTAGTTTTAGCACTGTAACTATGAATTTGATAATGTGAACTAAATGGATCTATCTATCTATCTATCATGAAAAGAGAGAGAGAGAGAGTGACGAAGAAGGAGAAAGAGGAGGGAAAGGAGAGGGGTAAGGAGCCGAAGAGAGCGTTGCGTACGCTCACCGGATTGAGTTAAATACGGCGGATCGCACACTTGACGAAAAATATCGCAGCGGTCTGTCAGATCCATTCCACTATCCACTAGAAATGTCAATGCCCATCCTAAAACCGACCAACCGATATTAAAACAGCACCATCGCAATGTCATGCATCGAGTGCGGTTTTAGCATGGGGAGTGACGTTTCTATTATGGATCTGACAACCGCTGCGATATTTTAGCGGTCCGTCGTGCGTTAAGTGTGCGATCCGCCTAAGGGGGCGAGGGGTAGGAGCGTTGCGTACGCGCACCGGATTGAGTTAAATACCTCTTATCTGCGCTAATGGCCGATAACATGTCAATTCATCACGCGCCTGTCTCTCACCTCCGCTCTTTCCTTTGTATTTTATCTTATTTTTTTATAAATAAAGCGCCTTTCGATGCTTGCTACTGGACTCTTTATTTGGAAGGATCTGAGTTTCAAGTTGGAATCGTATTCTTTGTTAATTAGGAGGTAGACGAAGTCACTTCTTAGATAGTAATTCATTCTGTGTGTCATCAAAAATAGTAAGTAGGTACTAATAGGTGCTTGAAGTAGATGATACTATCATCACACATTAACCTAAATAGAAGCCGTAGATTAACCACCACTGGTTTGAACTTGAAAAATATGGATAGGTCTTAGCTGCTCTTTATCTCAGAGCTCTTTTTTTTAGTGTCCACCGAGTCGTCTAACGACCCAATGAACCCTGGTGTGAGAACTTTGCAACCGCCTTCTACAAGTAGCAGGCTTCTGACATGGTTGTGTAACGACCGCCGTCTTAGTAATCATAGACAGCAATCGGGACCTACGTGCCATCCGAAACACGGAATCATCTTTCTCACAGACAATCGGGTGGCTCAGCCCGCACAGACTGGGAACAAATTCACGTAGTGATAAATATCAACTTTGTGAGTGACCCACCGAGAATCAAACCCGGAATCTTTTGCGTTAAAGGCAGTCGCACTACCACTGCGCACATCACATCGGTCGTCCGTCAGCAGAGCTGTTAAGTACGGTCCAAACCACAAAGTCTTGTACGTCTTACCGAAAGAGGTTTGAATTTCACTCGATGTATTTATTCTTGTTGCAGCTATTTCTTCTAGATAAGCTTGTCCTGACGAAAACCTCGTTTTATTCTCTATTTCTCTATTTCAGTCATCAGCATGGCTTGGTTATCCTTCAAACCCTCTGACTCTTGATTCCTTCATGGATGAAGGTACCTACGCAGATCGATATTAAATTTGCCGTAATACCAGAGATAATTTGAAATATACACAGTAACTTAAAACTAAACGCAGTATTTTGCAAAATTGGAGTCCTTAAAATATGCAAATTTCATTTTTTATAGTCCTCGGGGCTGTATCGGGAATCGACCCAAGACATCAAAATGAGAAATTAAATGAGGGATCAGAAATTTGGAATCGGCCATCGAAATCAACAACAAAATACGAGAACGATATAATTTTTTATAGGATTGGTGAATTGAAAGCCCAAACGTAACTGTGGAGAATGAAATTAGATATTTTGGAAATAATTGTATTGCTTTGCTTGGATTTAGTCCAGTGATAATTTCGAAAAGATTTTTTTAAGTCTAAGAATCTCTCAATTGTGACTTCTTTGTTTAACATTATCTTTGTCTAGGCAATTTTTTTTTTAAGTTCTTAGGCCTAACAGTTTCTTAGGCATTTGTTTCAAATTTTTATGTTATTAGATAGTTTTTAAAATATTTTATTGTCAAACAAACTTTCACTTAAGGATTTTACATCTTTGTCCATTGCGGAGTAAGCATATTACGCATTTTTTGTCATCTTATAACGTAGTAACTTAGATGAATGGTAATCATCTTGCGAATTTAAGTAACCCATTCTCATTCTTAATTCACAACCTTTCATAGCTTAGCCAGAAAGTGTAGAAATTAAATAAAATGGAACTATTTTATCGGTTAGCGCTATCTGTCAGATTTGACAGATCACGGAGAAAGTGGCGCCCTCATTTTTTATCTAATATGTCAATCAATAAGACTTCATGTGTATCCAGAATCTAGTTCTCATTTAAGTCAATTCCATATGCGAAAGTTTATACCGAGTTGCAGCGTGTTTACAACGCGTCGTTTCGCGCATTTTCGCGCACTTTACGCGCGACATTTACCTAAACAGTTCGTCCGATTTTTAACGAGCGACGAATGGGCACTAAAATCGCAGCAACACTTTATTAATACTTTACTTTTTATTGTCATACTCACACTTCATTTACTTTACCTCCGTAAGGACACACGCCCGGAGACGTAAAGTGGATCGCACACACACCGGACGATAATGCGAATTGGGACAGCCACAATACAAATTACAATGAGTGACTGTCGTTACATATTCAATGCGGTGACGTATGCCATGAAATGACATAAAACTTCGTGTAAGACAAATTACAATCTGGTGCAGCCGCAACCGGATGCGGTGACATGTGCCCTAATATCTGGTTTTTTAATAGTGATAGCCTGCGTTGCATTTAACAAACTTTGACAATTTTTTGATTAATTTGATGCGGCAACGTGTGTCTTGATATCTGGTTTCTGTATGAGGTTACCTTAAGTATGGCCGTCTGAATAGACCATATTTGACAGCTGTAGCTTTCAAGCCATACTAAAGGAGATGTCAACGAGGAAAAATAGACCTTATGTGATAGTATTAACTTGATTTTGACAGCTGTCAATTATGTCCTATTCAAACGGCCATACTTTTAAACTCAATCAAAAAACTGGATACGGAAAAAAAACTGTAAATCTTACGGCGTGTCTGAAAACCGCCAAAAGCCGTAAAACTGAGAAAAATAACAACACTCGTAAATTCACAGTCACTTGTTATCATTATGAAGGGTTTGATGGCAGTTTAAAGGAACTTTAACTGGTTAATCACCTTATTATTGTTGCATAAATTATTTTTACTATCCCGTTGACAAATTGGGTGCATTATGCGCATTTTAACGCATGCGCTTCAAAAAAGTGCAACTTTGAAGTTTTGCGAAAGCTTCATAAAACTTCTCTCTGTCTTTTAGTTTAGGACACCGAGTCGTCCAACGACCCAATGCAAATGTCAAAATTTTCAACCGCTTTCTTCAAGTAGCAGGCTTTATGTAACGATTGTTTAGCGACCGCCGTCTAAGTAATCATAGACAGATACCGAGACTTAAGATTCTGCTACTTTTTTCAGGATGCGGAGTTTCTGGGGTCTACTTTAAGTACTGTGTAGCAGCTAGTACATACTGATGCTTAACCTTAACATGGGTCTCCCTGTGAGAGGTATTGCCACGCTTGGCAGGCGGATTATCAAGCGCAGTGCAAGTTTAATTCACAGGGAATACTGCTGCCCAATCCCTGAATAATTATCCCTCAGTCGCTTATCACGGGTGGTGGGGTGATACAATTCCAAGCAAGCACCACACGGCAAATCGTCATATTGTTGTCAGCGACTCAATTCAATATCTAAAGAAAACCTGCCCAATTCACATAAGTAGATAAATTTCAATCATGTAAATTAAAATTGTCTATTTCTTAAAAAATCCATAGAGAGTACGAAAAAAAGCTAAACGCGGACGTGGAAAGTTCTTATTAGATTCTGTCTTTCATATTAAATGGTTCAAAACAAATAAAATCCAAAATTAAACCCACTTGCTCCATAAAACGAAAACCAATACATTTCTAAATTATCAGTGAGATAGCCGAATCCTGAGGTTTCACTCAACAAACTGAGTGAAAATAAAAAAGTACGGCGGCCGACCAGAAGCCCTTACAAGCGATAAGAGAAGCCGACAAAGCCACTAATACGTTTAGGTGACTCTTTAGAACTGGTTAGTAAGGTAGAAGGAGCCGTTCGAATAGGCCTAGTGACGCTTATAGGAATAAGTTTACATAAAGTTTTTCGCACGTTCAGACGTCCAGAAGTGCACTATGTCCTGAAGATCCTGTAGTAGATATTAATAGTTACAATAGCGAAACACTTTATTCATAAAGAACAAGTATTTTGTTGAAGCATCAGATAATTTTGTCCGTCGATATGTTCCGTAAATGCACAAAACTTAGAATATGAGTTTAGCCATCAGCAGGACATAGATCTTTTCACCTAAACGCCAATGAGTTCCTATGACCTTCGGATACTTATCTTCCAGTTTTTTTTATTACTCCAGGAGGATTGTCGCTACACCTAGCTTGGTGGCATGCCACTACACACTTGATTAGAACACATTTCGTAGTGAAGATTGAGGACTTTTTAGGGTGTTTTATGTAATATCCTGGATTCCTATCAACTAAAACTATGAGAACATCTTTGCGTTTGATACATTTGATGGCACAGATGATTTTAGCAGTCTCTACCTTTTTAATCAGTCTAAGTAAGGCTCTATACCAAGTTTATAAATCACTAAGAGTACACTTATCACGCACACAATTAAGACGTCGCCGGAACGTTTTAAGCCACCGAATTGAGGTGTCACAAGAGTTTTTTATTAAAGTATTTTTGTTTGAGTAATCGGAGTTTCCTTATTTAGGACTAGTATGATACACGCTCTTGGTTCTTGTGGATCATTTCCCGGGTTAATTAGGTACAAGAATGACAAAAAAACGTTCTTGTGCTAGAATTGCATGGCAGCCAAACGTAAAAAAGAGTGAAAACTATTTGATTTCATTACTAACGTTAAATATCGAAGGAAGCATTGCCGCTAAAAAAAGAAGAAAATAGCTCGAGCCCATTGTAATGACCAGTGTAAAATTTTCTGACTAGACTCGGACTAAACAGGCGAAATGCAGCTTTAAAGTAAGAATTAACTGCTCTAAGGCGATTGAAGATTTATACTAGAAGATAGGTAAAATACACCACACTTATTTTTCGTTTCAAAATATTCTAACTAGGATCTATTTGAGTATAGGATTGAAAGGTTATCCGCCTCATTATGTATATTTAACGACATACGTTGTTGTATTTTTGGTTGAGGATTGGGCTTCTACGTTTCGACTGTTTACAATAACCTTCTTAGGTTGTCCGCCTCTTGCTTAAAGTCGTAGTACACACGCATCACACCATCAAGTCCTTTAGTCGCCTTAGGACACCCGTCTGAAAGATATGAGGTGATGCTATTCTCAGCTGGCATTACACAGCAACTACTCAACACAGCTAATAATAAAAAATAGTCAATTGAATAAAAATTAATCTGCCGATCATTTGAAACCCGTCTTCATCAGAAGTGTATACTTATTTTATTATTGTAGGCTGTTAAAACTTGTGTTAGTTTAGTAGGGCCCTAAGTCTGTAAATGAAAATCGTTTCAGTTGGTTGTCGGTTCGATCTCAGATGAATGATTTGGGTCATGTCTTAGTCTGCTAACAGTTTAAAGTATAGAAAAATCAAGTGGTAATTGATTGACAGTTGAGTTTCGATGGCGTTACAATGACAGTAAATAGGAGACTTGGGGCCCAGGTCGTTCGTCGGCTCGGTGCCCCAAACCATCCAAGTGGGGAATGGAATGCAGCAAAGTCTCCGAAACTCTCAAAAGGAATTGCTCGCTGCAAAAGGGCATAAACAACCATTCTCGATAACAACACTCGAGAATCGATTTGGAGAGTAACCATTTAATTATTTTATCGATAATCTCGCGAGCGAGTAACAAAAGTGAGGAACAAAATGTAAACGGAACCGATTTCAAACGAGGTATGAAAATAAGAAATTGAAAAAGAAAAATGCCTGTAAGTGACGACCGTGACTTGAACGATGGGAGAAACAGGCTGAATAGAAGCCCCATCTGACGCTTCAATGTATGTGAATTACTTATCTTCATTCACAAGAATATTACAGCAGCGAAATTTCTTATCGGAGGCCAAGACTCAGTTGGGTCGTCGTAATAAGTAATATTACAGTACTGAAAGTGCATTAAAATTCCAATACATGTTCATTACGACTTCGAGTACCACTATTTCGCCTAGATATCATCATCAGATCCTGAAATGATGACTATGGGGCTACGTGCAACGTATTCAATATTTATTTATCATAAATATTATCAACAGGCTTGACTTCCTCCAAATAACTCCAATCAAAACAAAATTATTGCTCTAGCTGTAGGAAGGCGTCTCAGGCTGAGCTTACCAATTCCCGGGATGAGATTTCAGACACTTCCATCATTGGCTCAACTACGAAAAAAATCGGCGACTAATTGAGAACCTCCTCCAACTTCTCAAAGTCGGTAAACAAAAAGAGGAGTGCTTGTAATCGTCGCTTAGCCTCCGCACGGTAGCCGGCGGCGGTGCGCAGGCGCAGCCGATGTTATCGTCTCATAACCGACTCGATTTATAAGTATCGATTATATGTATCGATCCCCGATACGCCGCTCACGGTCATTTGGCGCGTTTTTTCGCTCCGTTCATCGGAGAACATGTTTTCTAAATAATAATTTTGTTCGATAACTAATTAATAGTAGGTTTTATTGTAAGTACATACTTTTATAATAAAGATTGTGGAGTTTATAGTGAAGCTGTACATTCCAAGTCCTTAAGATGCTGGAAATATAGGTAGCACTACTGCGGTGATAGCTTAAACATGTAACTTATCTTTGACAGTCTTTGATCTAAAATATAAAACATTGAATGAAATAAAAAGTTATTAGCATAAACGGTTTTTTAATACTACAGTTTTTCTAACTAGATTGACGCAGCACTACGGATAAACTTGCGGTGATTGACTGAAGCATCCGTTAACGCAAGTTCATGCGTTGGAATTTTTTTATCTGACAGACGCATGCGTTACGGATGTGGAATTCATCTATGGCGGATCGCACACTTAAAGTAGTACGGAGCGCTAAAATATCACACCGGTCGGTCTGTCAGATCTATACTAGTAATGTATAAACCGCACAACCACTGTCGAGAGCGATGTTAGTATAGGGAGTAACATTTCTATTATCCTGTAGATCGTCGTGCGATCCGCCTTAACGTAATCAGGAACTGCCAAAAATTATTCTCTTTTAAAACTTGAAAGTGTTCACTGTGTCAATAAGTCACAAAATGACACGATTGACACAATAATGACCACTCGAGGTGGGCTTGATTACACCACTGTCGAACATAGTTTACGATCAGCGGTTAAAAATACTCAACCAATCTCCTTTGCAATTATCTTCTAGGACAACCACTGAACAGTAACTGCAAAGGTTTATAAAAAAATATTAGCGTTGTGGTTTAAATTTGAAACAAAATATAATGGATACTTACGCTGACGTGTTTGGTATGGATTTCAAATAATTAAGAACCTATGTTGTATGTCTTCCAATGGGAAATTTTCTAGACAATCTTCAGATATCCATGAACATAAATGGATGGCGCTGAGCTTAACTGAATTTCTTTCCTTTGCTTCACCTTTTTGATCATCAATATGACTCGAATGTTAAATATTTCAACTTAACGCAACGCCATCTGGTATGAATATGTAAGAAATGTCAAATAGAAATTTGCCATCGTCGGCTTCAAAACACAGTTTTTCTGTATTTGTGAGATCGGACCCTATTTTGACAATCTTTTAATCTAATAAATCAGTATTGATAGTTGAACGAGCAGGAATGGTACAAACATTCTACCCCGGTTCGTGCGGTCTAAGCTCATACCACTACACCACGCAGGCATTACACCATCCAGCGAATTGAATAACCACCACCGTTGCCCATCTTTCTGAACCCGCCGTTTGAAGTCGATAGTGTCGCATAAAGAATATATTTAAAATGAAGTTCAATTAATTTTTGACATGTATACGAGGCAAAGTAGCTCGGTCTTCTGTGGATAACGACGTTACTGCCAAGAATCATTGAGAGAGAAAAACTGGGTGAGGAGGAAGCATAACGCAAGATTCTTATTGGTGACAGACAAGAAAGATTAAACGAAGAAAGAATTTGACTTTAAAAAATCTTAGAGACACAAGTTTAACAATTGTAATGTCATTTTAAAAAATCAGGAGTGTTGTAAACAATGATTCCTGCTAGAGTTGTTGAAAAATAAAAAATGGTAATTAGTAAAGTACCAACTGCAAAAAGTAAAGAAAAAGGTAGGTACATATTTAAATTTAATCTTTTAACATACTAGCGTGCGTTAGCGTGACTATCTTATAATAATACTTATATCTACAAATATATAAAATTTGTTTATCTATAGTGAATAGCATCGAATTTGTATTAGACATTGTCACTTAACCCTTGGTCGGTGTCTGTAGCCCCACAGGTAGACTAAGTATCGCGGACAATACTAAATCAGTAGCTCCATTTAAGTGCAATATGACCTTTTGATTTTTTGCAAGCCCGTCACAATAGGCTTGCGTTTCTTCGCCATTGTGTCCAATCCCTTCGGTCAGGTAGATTATTAAATTACGATTGAAAAAAATACTCTTGCGAAGGCTCGTGCAAATGTCTCACGTCGCAATTATAAGCGGACAATGACCCCGAGTTGGACCTTTTTGCCACAAGGGGAGTCTTTGTCCGGTGTTGTATAGAATAACACCACAAGTGTATTTACAGCTATTTAGATAACAGTTTTTTGCAGTGTTATGGGGAAATGCGACCGGTTAGCGAGAGCTATTGATGCGGGGCCAATTAAGTATAGTTTTTACGAACACGCATTATTTTAATAACTGTCTCATTAGCTTGAAAACTTTATTGATATATTTTATAAATACCATACATAGCAAGACAAAAATTATGATAAGTAGCTGCGTCCACCATTAGAAAATAGATTGCAGAAACTCTGTTACTATGTTCTTGTTGGGGCGCTAGTTGCTCGGTGACCCACAATATGTATATTCAGAATATTCCTATTACCTTACAACCGAGTTTTGATTCCTCTTTCTTTAGCATGTATAAGGTATTTTATCCGCTTATAACATGGCTAAAGTCTTTTCTCTGATTGAAAACTTTACTGATGACTTTTTGACCGTCGTCCTTATATACACTAAGTTCTTCTTAAAACTTGTTGTCCCTATAATCTCCCCAAAAATTTTTTCCTATAGTATGACTAAAATTTTTTCTTTCTTTGAAAATACATACACATACACACATATCACGCCTTTATCCCTTACGGGGTAGGCAGAGCGTTAACGGCCGCAAGAATACAGTCGCTATCGCCACGTCTGACATTTTTGAGGATTGTTTTCCAAGGTTGTTTCAGAAAACATATGTATCACTATAGTGACAGGTTGTCAGCCTGTCGCCTAAAATTGTAATACACTAATACTCTCGAGTCCCTTAGTCGCCTCTTACGACACCCGCGGGAAGGATTTGGGGTGATGCTATTCTATGCCGGCATCACACGGCATTTTGAAAATACTGATGTAAATTTTTGTCCCTCCATTTACACTCTCCTTGATTTTTTCCGAATTTTTTGCTCCCTATAGTCTGTCCTAAAATTTTCACCTACGTATAAGACTTTCCCCTTTTCTTTGAAAATTTTACTGTTGACAATTTTTGTTCCACTTTATAGAGTCTCTCTAAGTTATTTTCAATATCTATTCTCCCTATAGTCTGTTCTAAAAATGTTCAACAACGTATATGACAAAAAAATAAAACTGTTGACAATTCAAGTTCTTCTCCAAATTTGTTTTCCCTGTAGTCTGTCCAAAAATTTTCTTTCCTCCTAACATCCGCCCGCGCGGCCGGGCAGTGAGTTTCGCATTTTACTGTCTTGGATAACGCGGGTTCGAGTCCCGCGCGGTGACGAGCGAAGATATTCGCACATCTCACTTCGCTTTACAACGATCCGGCTATCTTATCCAGCTGATAAGGCCCGTTCTCAGTCGCAACGGGTTGTTCTAATGTGCTCTGAAAAACCCATGTTGTAAACACAAAGTATAGTCCTTTTCACAGTTAACTTACCACGTAACTCTAAAATAACGCAGCGGTCTGTCAAAACTATACTAGAAATCTCAATCCCCATCAAATATAATAAAACAGCTGAACCGCTGTCTACGAAACTGCGTCAAAGAAACACAGATGCGTCGAAATAATTCAGCTGCGTTGCCAGCGGTTGGGCGGTTATGAGGATTTATGCTTCTAGTAAAGATCTGACAGACCACTGCGTTACAAATGCGTTATTTTAGCGCTGCATTGTGCGATAAGTGTGAAAAACCCTAAGAAGTTCCTTAATGGGATTTTACGATCAATCTTAAAAAAACTAATTAAGTATTTTTATTATTTACACTCTACTCTTTTTGGAACTTGCTATGAGATTGATTTTAACGCTATCTAATGCTTACAGTAATATATGTACCCAAGTATATATGTATTTAATTTTACACAGTAGAATAACAAAAAGAATATAAAATAATGATACTTATTATTACACAATACTTATCAACTCATATCTATACAGAGACAGAGACTCATATACTTATAAAGAGCTAATTTTTATGAAACTATCGTGTCCTTATACTCATAGCGCCACGTCCACATTTTATATAGGTATAAAGGCAAGATTCAAAACACGTTATTTAGTATTATTATTTTCCAAAGGCAACGGGTCATTTTTGGATCTAAACGGAACATTCATTCGCAAGGCCCTTTATAAATTAACTGCAGGAACATAATACTTCGCAGCCGTAAAGTTGACTATCGCTGCTAAATATCTCGTAACTGTGGAATTCGTGGCGCGGACCTACATTCAGCATTACTAGGACTTTACCATTATTATTCGAATAGGTATTTCGAACTAGCAGCCTGCCCAGTGATTGTACCTGCTGGTTTTCCCGAGGAATAAGACGTTTTTCGACATGTTTCCTCTTCTGTTATTTTATAATATGCATTAGTATCAATCCTTCTTTAAAATCCTAATTTTGTTTAGGGCTTTGAGTTTATGCCAGTCCTATTATTCCCCGTCATGTCTATTTCTTATTACAGTTATATAGACTGTTTTGGAAAAATATTATCTAGATTTGGCTTAAAATGAACCTAGCTTTAAAGGATTTAATAATATTGAAATTCTTGAAAAAGGTAAGTATTACAAACACATAAAGTATTTCAAATACTTATTATTAAAACGTCTTTAAAATCACAGAATCATCTCTATCCTGAGTTAATTTGATTCTGTGTCTCAATATGACAGCGATGATTTTTCGCCTAGCTGTCATACCTACAATCTAAAGGGAAATTTGGACTTTGTATACAAGAACTTTAATACAAAAGATTTTGATTAAAAAAGAAATTTTCTTTATCCATTCCTTGCAAACAGACCAAAAATATCATGCGCGCGCAGAGCAATGCAAATGTAATTTTTATCTCTGGGATCCCAAACATACTCTAAAATTATGGCAAACATACATATTTAACATAATTTTAAAATGGCATATTATATACAAGTCAAATCGATTTTCTCTTTCTTGACACTTTACAAATCGGTTAAAAACGATGAATAGTAATTGGAGCAGTAGGTAGTGACTTCCAAAAAAATCTTTGACGACATGTTGCAACAAAAACATCATAAAAGTGCAATAACCAAATATCTCCGGGAAGCCCGTAAAGCATTCACGTGAAAAGAAACGTTTTGTATGAATCCAATTTGCATAATTTTAACCCTTCTGAGTGACACTGTAACGGAACGTTGTTTTATTGGAACATTGGGGCATAAGATGAAAATACGACTGGCTATTAAGAAGTGCCGACTGGGCAGTGTGGTCATTTTGAATATGTCAGGCCACATCTAAGGAGTTTCTTGCTCAATAGAGTATCATAATACTTGTCAGCCAAAAATTTCGAAGCAAATGCAAAAATTCTTATTTCGAACTTACTTTATGAGTTTTAAAGCAAAATAGGCTACCGCGTTTCAAATACTTCCTTTCCGACTTTATTTTAAAAAAACTGTAAAAAAACAACTGCAAATATTTTGAGAGGCGAACCAGTCCATGAAACTGAACAACTCTTCCCAAGAAATGAGATCGACATAAGATGGCTCTTTTTTTTGGACCTCCGAAACAAAATCTACATAGGTACCAGCCAGCCATATCAATTTATAAAAACTTTTTTCATATTTCGACCTAAGTTGTATTGGCTGTTTTTCAGTGTCGTGGGTTGGTTCACTATTTAACATATTTGCAGCGAATATTTTTACACCTTATATGACTGTAGTTTATACTGATCCTAAGTAACATACTTTACAGCATTTTGAGCGAAAGATCCCTAACGGAGCATTCATCTAGTGTGACTTGACACTTCGGTCCCTAGCAAAACATATTTTAAAAAGAGATCACCACATTTTGTTAGAGAAAGCCGGACCTTCGACACAGCATGGTCACTATTTATGACCCCTAAGCTGATTAGCGAGAATGTTATTTAACCAATCATAGAGATTTGATGGTTATGTCCAATTAACTAACTTTTTGCCCCATGGTTTCACCCGCACGTTTAATAAATCTGCTAATATTATAACCAAATGAAGTGAAATCAAAACCAACTACTAGGTACTGTTAAAGAACTGATTTTCTTTACGAAAATATATAATCTATTAGTACTATCAGCAACACACCAAGCAACTCATTTAAAGGATCAACTTACAGTAGATTTCATACAAATATTATGAATGAACAGTATAAGTTGATCTCTTAATTCTTATAGTACTATCCTTTAAAAAAAATCACTTATGTAAAAAAACGTAAAAACAAACATACATAAATTTTTAATAGATTGATGACTACCGATACTTATATTAATTACTGTATTACGCCACAAGATAATTATGTATAAAAAGCTCTTAAATATATTATAATCAACTTGTTATATTTTGAATGTTAATATTATGTTAAACTAAGTGATGATCTAGTTGCTTACCATTTCAATGACTAACCTGTTGTAATTTTTACATTTATTTAAATATACACAATTATAAATTAATAAATTTAATTTTATTATAATATTTTGTTTTGAATCTGTTAGTTTTTTCTGGAACGACCCGTAAATATTAGTCAGACGTGGCGATAGCGACTTTAAATTTCATAACGGCCGTAAACGCTCTGCCTACCCCGCAAAGAATAAGGGCGTTATATATTTATTTATATAGAGTTGGTTTTGTTCTTCAAGGTTGACTATGGGCATAATTCCCGATTGTAAAATTCAAAGGCATCAACAATTTTCTGGACCGGACTGGACTATTCTGGATCAAAGAGTTCCGCATTTTGACTATAATTTATTATTGTACTATAAGCAGCATATCAACCTAAAAATTTAGGGGATTGAATTATACCGGTTGTTCTTACAAACTGTATAAAAATCTACCATAACTTGATCCCTTATAGGGGTGGGTTGATGAGCTGCGGATCTGATGCCAAGCCAGACAAGCTTTTGACCATTTCCAATGTCACTCTACTACCCTTTTTGCCTATTAAAGTTTACAACACGCGTTTTTGCTAACTCTTTCCTTTTATCCGTCCATTGCGTCACCGGGTCCGTGTCGACATTGTCCGCAGTTTGTTTGTTTTTGAGCAAACAACTGCAAAAACTAGAGCACATTGTCAGTTAGCACCATTTAGAAAAAAACGCCGCGCGCCCGCCCCGACTGCACTTTGAAAAGAAATTGTTTGAGCGTGGTTAAACAACTGTTACAATATTTGTACACAGTATAGGTTTTAGCAAATGGGTTGTAATGTAAAAGTAATTTGAAGAATAATACTATTAAAAGTTATTATACAGAGGACCGAGCTTTTTTTTCGTAAAAGGCGACAATAAGGCTGATAAGCCGGATCGCATACCTACGTGCTGCGCTAGCGCTGCGTCGACAGCGGTTGAGCGGTTTTAGTATGGGGATTGACATTTCTAGTATGGATATGACAAACTGCTGTTAGATTTATTATTTTATTCATTCTTGAAATGAGATATGGTCCAAATATAATTTAAAAAGTAACAAAACTAAATTTACAAGTAACTTTAAATTTATTCCCAAAGATTCCCAAGAAAAGCAATGAAAGAAAGGCTGCTCTACTTTTGCCTTTCACTAAAACATTCTGCCGTTTCTTCACAAAAAATACTCAGTAAACAGTTATTTATTTACGGTGACTTTTTATCTCAAAAGATCGACAATCAATAAAAGACAATAGCGGTTTCTGGACGGCAGCCTTGGACAGAAGTCAATCGCTACTTGAAAAAAAGCCGTAACGGTCCCGTTTTTTAACGACCATTTTTTCAAATCAACCCTTTACAGAAAATTCCGTTAGACGAACAAAGCTCCAGACTCCACGTCACAAACTAATAGATTATGCAAAAAAGATCAGGGTCTTCCTTTTCACTGTATCAATTCCCAGGCTCCTATAAAAGGAGCCAACGGCATCGATATTCACAAAGATGACACCTTGTTTGAATATTCACATCTTCCCATGAAGACTATACAAATCGATCTAAAGGGGTACCAGTATAGCCGGCCTAGGGTGCGCATAGGCAAATTCGATTATCTCCCAGACTCGCAGCATTCTCACGCACATCCCGCCGTTCAACAATAAATCTTTGCATACGATACGTAATAAAAAAACGCTATTAAAAAAGAACTATCTATGAGCGACCCCCGACCCGATATGCATAAGAAAAGAGCCGTACACACCCAAATTATACACCGAGATGACAAGTGCTGGCGCCCCATCAAGTATCGAATCTATACCCATACAGTTTGATTGTTATAAAAGCAAATCTTTCTGCACATGCGATACGGTTGCGATTTTTTTCCTGTACCTGTGACCCTCGAGCGAAATGTGGGGACAGTTTATTTGCATTTTTTGTATTATTCCTTTTCAAATAGTATCTTAACCCTATTCAATAATGTCAGGGGTTAGGTTGCACTTAATATTCAAAAAGGGCAGGTACATTTCTCTTAATATTCTCGCATAAATTATAGTCAGGTACATTTTGGGCTATTGTATAACGCTGTGGGGTAGCGCGCGCGAAATGGAGTAACCCCCAGTTTTGCAACTACGCAATTTCGCTCTTTATTTGGTCGACAAAAGGTTGTATTTTTTTGTAATGTTTGCATGCACTTTGATTTCCGAATCGAAATGCAAGCGGATCTACGACATTTTACTTCCTGAATGGTTTAACCCGTTTCCTTTGTAAGAATTTATGCAAAAAAGTTCTACCCATCCTATTTTTTTATTCAATAAAATTTAGGGGCTATGCACATTATGCAAATGCGATGCATAAATTTTTAGACGGGACATGTGAGGCTTATTTTCTAAATTGTGCTTTATAGCTTGGAAATACGGAGTGTTTTAGCTTTTTAGAATTTGGTTGTTTTTATGGATTATGAGCAAGTATGCAATTTTTTTCCTACAACACGGTGTTTAGAAATGCGGTTCTTGATGATTTTTTTTCTCAGGATGCGGAGTAACCGTTACGAGGTATGTTACCTTTTTTATTATAAGCAAGTGACATCTGAACCGGGGTTTTGGATTAGAATACGTAATCGTTTGCTTTACGGTTTTCGGAAACGGTGCCTCGGCCGCGACCGCGTATTGTCATGTTAACCAGGTTTTTGTTACTAATGAACATATTTCACGTGAAAACAAGCGTATTTTAACCGATTTTGTGTCATGCGCAATTACTTTAAGGTGGATCGCACATTTGGCGCACTACGGAGCGCAAAAATATCATACTAAAACCGCACTCGACAGCGGTTGAGCGGTTTTAGTATGGGGATTGACATTTCTAGAATGGATCTGACAGACCACTGCGATATTTTTGCGCTCCATCATGCGTCAAGTCGATCCGCCTTACATGTTCCAGAATTTCCAGTGGACAGTCACCATAATGATAGCTTAAAAATGTTGCAACTCTTACAACCCTTTTACAGCATGATTGCAGCTATTTCGCGCAAAAAAATAGAAATGTCAATACACTTAACTTAACCCATTTCGGTCGACTTACATTTTACGGTCGGTAATTTTTTTAATAAAACCCCATTACCAATAATATCGTTGGGCCGACAAAAATAAACAAACCACGGGTCCGTTATTGAAAAAAGGTCCCGGCGAAGGGCGGTGGCGGTACAATGATTGTTGTCGAAGAGGGCCCTTTGCAAAAAAACACACTTTTTCAAGAAAAAACTTTTGGCTCGGTTAGCCCCTTTTGCGCCAGCCCATTGTCTTCGCCCTATTGTCTTGCATTTGAAATATTTTTATGCTTTCCGGATGACAATAATGTTTAGGCTTATTTTTCGATAACTATTATTTAGCGAATTTATTGATTTTGGTGGCTCAGGCGCCATTATTGAAACGGTAGCGATTGTATCTGTAGAGCTAATTAATTGGCAATTTGTACACGGACGTGACTGATCCTGTGAATACTACAAGTTGTTCCGCTTCTAATTTTAAAAACCTTAAAAACTGTTTGTTTCCTTTTTTTCTACTTCCCACCTACATTTTAATATTATGTATTTATATTCACGCAGATGGGAAGGAAAGAGAAAACAGACTTTATAGTTTTTGACATTGTGTGCAGTAAAAAAAAATTGATGACCGTAAAATATCTGTGACATAGGTGTCACAGCAGATTCGTTATTATTATTATTATATTAGCCTACAGATTCGTATTAAAAAAAAATCTTTTTCAATGAAACTGTGAGAAAATATCAGTACCTCTGATTATTAACCGAGGGACTTGAGGGTTTCGTGTGTATTACAATTTGAGGCCACTGGCTGACAAACTGTCACTCTCTAAAACGACCCTCAAACATATTTCAGACGTGGCGATAACGACATTAACGATCGTAACGATCTGCTTACCCCGCCAGGCATATAGGCGTGATTTGTGTATGTAGGTATCTGATGGATTCAAATTTGTTTAGGATCCGTGGACGCCACTGTGACTGTAAGATATTATCCTATCAACAAAATTTTCTACAATAAAAAAATCAATATTTTTATGCAGTAAAAAAAATTTGGTACGTCCATAAAAACACTGAGAAAAAAAAGTTATTTTTTGAACTCGCGCGCGCCACTACGACATTAGCATGATTCCGCTCATGATGATTAATTAGCAAATTATTCAAATAGATGGCGTTGACTCCACGTAACGCTATGCGTTTTTGTTCACCATGTATTTGCATCAGAATGTAGTCAAGTTACGGTGAATATCGATGTATTAGAGATTTATTTGATGATTAATATAAATAGTTGATTTAGTAGTATAGTTGATTTAATAGTATTAGTATTAGTTTATGGCGATGTGCAGCTGTTCGTGTAAAAATTACTATAAAATAAATGTTCGCACAGAATTTTTATATTATCGTAAAAGTTTTATCATGAGAGTTTTATTTTTATATTAACTGATATTATTTTAAAATCAATACAGTGTTTAATACCTATTTACTGCTTTGTCGTGATAATTTTGCTTGATGAAATCTATGAGCTTCTTAGATTCTCACACTTAACGCATAACGGAGCACTATTGTAGCGCATCCGTAAGTATGCCTCTAGCCGATGTAAGGAAATTTTCAAGTTGAAAGATATGTCTGTCAAACAACGTAAGTCCATCCGTTGGTGCTGCGCCAACGCTAGTTTTTAGTACCTATGAGAAATTAGAAATTTCCTTAAATCTGACAGACGCATGCCTTACGGAATCGCTAAAATGCCGTAGCATCGTACGTTAGATGGGGGATTCACCTATAATTACATACACATACACGTATCACCTATCCGTAGCTAAAATTTTACCAACCGATCGATCACTTTTGAACTTCTTTCCCATGTGACCTCAAACTTGGTCTATTGGGTCACTTATACTTCTTGTTGTGTAAATTAGAAATCGAAGACGACCGGAATATTCTAAAGGGTTTTTTAAAATAAATCGAACAATCTCGAAACCCAAAACGTCAAGTCACCGGCAGCTGCTTAGATCATCCACGCAATTTTACTGTTACCAGCGTATGCTAATTTCAAACCCATAAATAAATTCTGTTCCATCAATAGTTCGAAAATCACTATGTATTTATATGTTAATACGGTTAACCCTAGGGTGATGTTTTGTAGTGCGGGTGACACTGTAGGAACGCATGCGCAGGCGCACCTCATTTGTAATGCTAAGGAGTTTGCTTCCGGTGCCCTATCGAGGTATCGGTCTATCGATGATAAACTGTCAATTTTGCAGCTGCTGATATTTGTTGATAGATGCCGTGTGATGCCGGCTTAGAATAGCATCACCCCATTTCTTTCCTGTCTGGCTGACTAATGGACTCGAGAGTTTATGTGCATTGCAATTTTAGGCGACAGGCTGACTACCTGTCACTATAGTGATACTTATCTGAAACGACTCTCAAACATTATTCAAACGTGGCGATAATAACCGTAATATTATGGTCGTTATCACTCTGTCTTCCCCGCCAGGAATATAGACGTGATTTGTGTATGTATGCAGATATGTATGTGTTGATAGTTGTCGCCGTTTTCCGATAGATGGCGCTGGGAGTGATCTGCGCAAGATTCGTGTAATGCTGAATAATCAATAGAACAATGACTTGTAAGTAATGAATGGTATTATCATCCTTGACTCTTATAGTCAGTCATAGCTAGACGACCGATCTGGCGCAGTGGTAGTGCGACTGCCTCTGACGCAGAAGGTTCCGGGTTCGATTCTCGGTGGGTCACTCACAAAGGTGATATTTATCGCTTTGTGAATTTGTTCCCAGTCTGCGGGCTGAACCACCCGATTGTCCGTAAGTAAGATGGTTCCGTGTTTCGGATGGCACGTTAAGCCGTAGGTCCCGGTTGCTGTCTATGATCACTTAGACGGTAGTCGTTACACAACCATGTCAGAAGCCTGCTACTTGTAGAAAGCGGTTGAAAAATTCTGACACTAGGGTTCATCGGGTCGTTGGACGATTCGGTGTCCCACACGAAAAGAGAGAGTCATAGCTCATTACTGTTTGAACTGTTTCTGCAAGTCTCGGAGTTACACCTGTACCTACATCTCACAGGTTGTAGCATTATGTAAGCATGTACCTACTTTTTACTACAAATAAGGGATACATACATACATACATACATATATCACGCCTTTATCCTTTGCGGAGTAGGCAGAGCATTAACGGCCGTAAGAATACGACCACTATCGCCACATCTAACATTTTTGAGGATTGTTTTCTAAGATTGTTTCAGGAAACATGTGTATCACTATAGTGATAGCTTGTCGCCTAAAAATAGTAATACTCCAATACTCTCGAGTCCCTTAGTCGCCTCTTACGACACCCGCGGGAAGGATGTGGGGTGACGCTATTCTAAGCCGGCTTCACACGGCATATAATAAGGGATAAAGACGTGTTATATCGTCCCTCCCATCACAAACTGCCTTAACTAACATAAAGGCCGTAACTAAACTATGACTACCTACGTATATGATTTTTTATGATTTATAATGTCACCAAGTGTCGCACTTCTCAGTATTACCGTTCTTGAGATATTATGTATGTATGTATAAGTGCAAAAATATCTCGGACTATGGACTAATTTTACCATTGACTGGCTCAATAAAACATAAAAAAAGCAAATATGAAACGTATGTTGAAGATCTCAAAATCGTTATTATAGGATTGACATAATTTACAATTTCAATGTTTTGAGATAGTTTCCAGCTTGAATGATACATCTTCCATACGAAAGATGGGTTTGTGTTTCGCTGGTTGCTACGGTTTCATCAAAGGTCTGAGTACTGAGTTTCATTGGTTCGTTCTGAGACTTGGTGTCCTACTATGAACATGGCATGCAGTAATGCGTTGGAGACGTGTCATTTTTGTCACATGTCATTACAAGACGGGCCTGTCAAAATTGCAGCAGCTAAGCTACCAGGGATTACCAGGTCATTCGTAGACTTGTTGTCCCTCACAACACATGCGGCATGCAGTAATGCATTGGAGACGTGTCATTTTTGTCAAATTACCATAACAAGACGGGCCCGTCCAAATTGCAGCAGCCATGCTAGGTTCATCGGGTCATTCGTAGGTTCGTCGTCCCACTCAACGCATGAGGCATGCAGTAATGCGTTGGAGACGTGTTATTTTTGTCACATTGTCATAACCAGACGGGCCCGTCCAAATTGCAACAGCCATTCTATCAGGGTTCACCGGGTCATTCGTAGACTCGTTGTCCCACTCAACACATGAGGCATGCAGTAATGCGTTGGAGACGTGTCATTTTTGTCACATGTCATTACAAGACGGGCCTGTCAAAATTGCAGCAGCTAAGCTACCAGGGATTACCAGGTCATTCGTAGACTTGTTGTCCTACACAACACATGAGGCATGCAGTAATGCGTTGGAAACGTGTTATTTTTGTCACATTGTCATTACAAGACGCGCCCGTCAAATTGCAGCGATGCCACCATGCATATTCATCGACAGCATTGTCTCAGAGAAACCACAGACCTGTCAGTTGTAGACCTGGCTTCAAATATCGTCAAAGAGACCAGTTTTTTTTCTGAAGCCTATCGTGTGGGGTAACAAATGAATAGGCTTTACAATAACATTTCAAAAACATATGTTTAAATCACATATATATTTCCTACATATTTTTATAAAAAAGATGCATATTTGTTATTGATTTGTTAAACTCTCATTTGATACATCATCCGCCATTTTCAATTGTATTGTGGTATATTTGGGGAACTTCAAAAAAAGTTGATAGATACTTGTAATCCAATACAAGCTACCTATACGTATAGAATTAATATAATTGAAAATAATCATCTAGTATCTCAGTGACTGGCGTCAATCACACTATTTTAGAATTGTATGTTAGGCACTTACGTATATATTACATGACCTAACTAACATTCATAAAGAACATTGCTGAAGGAAAGGTCGAAGGGAAAAGAGGAAGGGGAAGACCAAGGCGCACATTCTTCACACAAATTAAAGAAAAGGCTCGAGTCGTGTCGTACCAAGAGATGAAAACACTATCAGGAAAGAGAGAAGAGTGGAAATTGCTCCACCGACAAGAGCTCAGCTCTTAAATTTGATGATGATGATGATGAACTAACTCATGAAGCCATAGCATGAATGATGCGGGCGTGCTTACTTCTCGAGAGAAGAGAAATAAAAAGCTTCTACCATTGCTGAACTTTCTTTTTTAGTGATAAGCAGTGCCTGTTGTGTTCATTTTATTTATGTTTTGTCCTGTAAAATTTCTTGTGTACAATAGATGGTAAATGATAATATAAATAAATAAACTTAGACCGATCTTGTTGAGTCTGCAGATTCTCAATCAATGGCATGTTCTCCACCTGAAACGCCCCGCCGTAACGTGACCCCTCGACACTAGCTCTCGCGCCTATTGGAAAATAAGCCGTGTAGGGACCAAGGGGGTCATTGTATACTGGACGTGTGACATAAAAGAGCGTTCATAAAATTATGTCAAGTAAGATCCGTCACTAAAACTAGTCTGTAGTACCTACATAACATACATCACGCCTTTATCCGTTGTGAGGTAGGTAAAGCTTCAACGACTGTAATAAACGGATGTTACCGCCTCGTCTGACAAATATTTGAGAGCCGTTTCAGCATTTGTTGTTATCATTATACTAACAGGTTGTCAGCCTGATGCCTAAACATGAAGCTCTCGAGACCCTTAGTCGCCTCTTACGACGCCCACAGGAAAGAAATAGGGTGATGCTATTCTAGGCCGGCATCACTCGGCTGTAGTAATGAGCTGCAATAAGGTGGTCTTCACACTTACCGCGTGTTTTGCGTTATTTTCCGGATATCCGGTTGTACGACGAAAACCCAAATAAAAAACGAATGTATGGCATACGTCGCTGACTGTCAGAGACCTATGATAGCTGTCATATAGGTACCGAAAACCAAAACCAGTTTTGTTTATTTTATGATGTTTTGTTTTTTATTATTTTGTTACGATTAGATATATTAAAACTAAATGAATCTATGCGTAAACAATAAGAACATTAAAGTAATTCTATCAACAACTCTACAGTAAAGCATTGTTGAATGACAACAATTTACATGAAAACGGTCACTTATTCTATCATTAATCATCGTTACAAACTCTAAGCAAAAACTGGTCAATAGTGTTGCCGTTTGATAGTAGATTATCATTGTCTATCGATAGTTTATGCTATCGATGATCCTTTAATTGTTAATCGATAGTATCGTTCAAATTTGTAGGCACTCAATGTCCATACTTAAACATGTTCTATTGTACGTAATAGATATTTATATGACTATCTGTTGCCAAAATAAAATAAAACAGAAAAAAAATTGTCGCAATACCTACCGCTGATAGTAACACAGTAACCTTCTTGTAATTTGACAACTATTGATGAAAACTACTCGATCACTATTATTCAATGCTATTGTTGTCCAATATATTGATGGTTTTTAAATGTTAAGCCACGATACTATCGATAGTATAAAATTTTCAATAGTTTTGCTACATTTTTTACCATTGTCGCTATCGACTGTATAGAGTTTTTCTATTCGAATAAAAACTATCGAGACTAGTACTATCGATAGTTTGACAACACTACTGGTCAAGCGCGACCCATCATCGACTAGGAGACGAATAAATTATATGTTATTGATGATTTTACTCCATAAAATCACTCTCTCTTACGATCGTTACGCACCTGCGTGAGTTTAGTCACAAAACACGAGCAGAGTCGAGCTATATCTATAGAGTTTCTGTTTAGAAATGTTCAGCGTCTAACCATAGATTTAAGATCCAATTCAGCACGATATAGGTTTCCTACTACGTAGTGTCGTATGTGTTATATAGGTATTTAATCAATCCTTTTCTCCTCTCTCTTTCATTACCATCGGGTTGTTAGACGACTCGGTCCCACACGAAAAGAGAGAGAGAGTTAGAAATTTTATTAATGTACCATTTTAATAGCAGATATTTTTTCATTTCAGTTCGTATGTATTTGAAAAAAGCGTTCCTCTGTAAGTAATAAGTATGATGACGAAGACAACTGGCTGAATAGAAGCAAAATGGCGGCCATCCTACCCTTTGCCTTACCCACTCGAAAGCGATCTATTAAAAAGTAAGATCTGAAGGAACTGTCAAACGGTTACCGCTTAAGTCACTCGCCAATTTTTTCGACCTTCCATACAAATTTTCCGACCAGCTGATAAACTTTGTATGGTAACTCGAAAAAAATTTTTCGTTTAGATACCAACATAGCCGGTATAGAAAAAGTTGTTCAGTTTCATGGTCAGATCACGCCTGCAAAGTTTTAGTTACACTGTCTCTTACACCCTGTAGAGTGAAATAACGTGAAATAATGTGGAAATACTGTGATAATTGTAACTTATTGTTAAAAGGAGACAATACAAGATCATTGTTAAATAATTCCGTCGTTTTCCTAACAAAATCCTCGCAAAATATGGCGAATCTGAACGCCAATAAGTAGGTATAGGTACCTGTATCATACCATGGGTCACCTAAACTGACAGCAGCGTCTCGGACTATGCCAATAATGGTGTGGCTTGACGCACCGTTATAATCATGACTTTCGCAAAGATTTTATAAAAGATCGCGAACCGATGTGACCTCTGACCCCGTAATATATCGCGAGGTCGATTAATAGTTTTTTTTTTTAAGATTAATGACCGTCGTTTTAAGGTTAATTGTCGGTGGACTTGAAATCGAACCTTTTGGATAACTGTTTAAGAGGGAAAGTCATAGGCCTATGGCTATCGATGTGGGTGTTTAACCTACTATTTAAAAAAGTTATCATTGTTTTTATTATTTAATAATTTTCTTTATATCGTGATAATGATGATGTACAGAACAGTCAACCATGGTTTGCAAATTTCTTATCGTGGGTGAAATGAAAAACACATAGGCCAGCAGATATATTTCATGATGTTCAAAAAAGTTAACGACATACAGACACAATTCATGCCTTTATCCCATGCGAGGTTGGCAGAGTGTTAACAGCCATATAAGTAAGGTTGCTAAGGCCATGTCTGTCAAATAAAGAGGGCCCATTTAATGGATACATGACGACCGATGTGGCGCAGTGGTAGTGCGACTGCCTTTGACGCAGAAGGTTCCGGGTTCGATTCTCGGTGGGTCACTCACAAAGTTGATATTTATCACTTTGTGAATTTGTTCCCAGTCTGGTTAGGACATTGCGGGCTGAACCACCCGATTGTCCGTAGGTAAGATGGTTCCGTGTTTCGGATGGCACGTTAAGCCGTAGGTCCTGGTTGCTGTCTATGATGACTTAGACGGCAGTCGTTACACAACCATGTCAGAAGCTTGCTACTTGTAGAAGGCGGTTGAAAAATTCTGACACTAGGGTTGATCGGGTCGTTGGACGACTCTGTGTCCCACACGAAGAGAAGAATGGATACATGTATCGCTGTAGTAACAGATTGTCAGCCAGTCGCCTGAAGTTGTAATACATATAAAACTTCGAGTCCCTTAGTCGGCTCTTATGACACCCACGAAAGGAATAGAGTGATGTAATTCTAAGCTTGCATCACACGACTTGCTGTCCCAAAAAAAAAAAAAAAAGACGACAATTTTTTTTAAAATAATGCTCATTTATCTAAATCTATCTTTTGATGGCACCAAATGTCTCTTTGTAAAAGAACTAACATTGACAAAGAATTATTTACAATCGAGTTTTTTTAGCAATAACTTGTCTTGTTCCTAGATTTTTAAAGAGGTAGACTTACTAGACATAATGGCTTAAACTTTGACCGCATCGAAGTTTAGACGGATCGCACACTTAACGCACGACGGAGCCATTCCATTAGTTTATTTAAGTTTTTTTTTGTAAATACTTCTTGTTTCGTACAATCTTCTTCTTATTTTTTTTTATTTTTTTTTCGTACAATAAAGTTATTACATACATACATACATACGGAGCGCTAAGTTATCGCAGCAGTCTGTCAGATCGATACTAGAAATGTCAATTCCCATATTGAAACCGCTCAACCGCTGTCGATAGCGCAGGCTCATCCGTCGAGTGCGGTTTTGAGTATGCGGAGGAATGTTTCTAGTACGGATCTGAGAGATCGGTGGGATAATTTAGCGCTTCGTCGTGCGTCAAGTGTGCAATCCGCCTAAAACTTTGACCACATCGAAGTTACGATAGATGAATAAATGAAGGTCATCAATTGGGGTCCAACTTACAGACAGCCTATGTGTGACTTTTGACCTAGGATTTATAGGTTTCTTTTAATCTTTTCACAATTTGCATAAGTAGGTAGGTACATAACTTTTTTAAAACTTAGTTTTTATTTAATGACTAGTCTCAAAATGAAATACGGTACTAAAGTAGTTATGTGCGCGATAAAAATGAATTTATTTAAAAATATTTTACAGCTAGTACGAATAATTTATTCAATATAATATGTATTATTTTTAAATCCCGAATTTAGTTTTAAATATTGTGCACGGTCATCAGCCTCACCTTATGCTATCCCTCTACCGTAGGACTGCTGGAAGAGATTTCTTTTTAGAAATAAGAGTGCCTGTTGTGTTTTTTGTCTAAATGTGATGGTCTTGTGTTTTATCTTGTGTGCAATAAACAGTTAAATAAATAGAACCACGCTTTTTAGCAGAAAGTTCCAAGCTTGTCAAATTATTCGACTTACCTCTATATATCATAGGTTCTTTTGTTAAGTTTCAAGTTTTAATCATTCCGAACTGTTAGAAACTGAATGCAAACCGCTAAAATAAATAAACGAGTATAAACCTACAATTACAGACTATCAATAAAAAATAACCACCATAGACATATATAATATATCTTATGTCCTGTCATGTTCAACTTTTTTATGTTCTGCGAATTCTTGTAGACCTTTCCCGCGGTCTGTCGACTAAAACACCAGTTCAATAGTTTTGCTTCAGTGGCTACCTTCGACAAGTCATCTAGGCTTTTTTATTGACACTTTCTTTATTACTATGATAAAGGGTAAGTGTCTTTATTGCGACATTCACAGCGTAATGATGTACATTACTGCTTTTGTTGGTTTTATCGACACACTCGTCAATGTAATGCAGCAATGGATATCAGGCAATTCAAATCTATAACTAGACATTCCGCCAGTGAGTCTAGGGGCAGTCTAAGGTTTTTTGTATTGTCACTTTCTCTGCCAACCCTGTGATAAAGAGCCTTTGATAAAGTGTAATTAGACCTGCCGGCACATTTTTTAAACTAAGGTATGAGGTAGGTTATATACACATTACAATGTTGCAATTGCTTGTTTTTTGAAGCGACTGAATAGTGCGGATAGTTGTGGCACTAGCGTGCCACCACAAATAAATCAAAGACGATCTTGATGATGAGATATTTTATCACGGGAAAAGAAACCCTTATGGGTTGTTTCTAACTTCCGTAAATCCGTTGTAATTTCACATGTACACTTTGTTACATACGGAGCATTTATTCATTACGGACAAAAAATCATTAATTACGAACTAATCACAGATCACTATAGATATGTAATAATACGTTTCTTTTGGTCTTCGTTGTTCGTTGATTTTATCGCGACTGGGTCAAAAAGTCAGAGAAATGTGTGACGACATTCCAATTTCCAATCTGAAATGGTTCGTGAAAGGACAGGTGGTTTATGAAGGATGTGGACGCAGAGGTTCTACTCTGCTACATAGTCTTTGATATCATATTAAAACAATCTGAAAATCTGCTATAACTCGACCAGGTTAAAAAATAATTCCGAAATGGCAACAATATTATTGTCATCCTGCTAACATTCTACTAATATTATAAATACGAAAGTTTGCATGTTTGTTACTCCTTCACCCTAAACCTACTGAACCCATTTTCATGACATTTGGTACACCGACAGACCCTCTATCTTAGATAGACACATAGGACAGTTGTTATTCGGAAAAAATATTCCTGTGGGATGCTACCGCATTAAAACCGACATCTACCCGGGCGATGCCGCGAGCGCACACTAGTATATTGTTTGCCTCTCTATCGAAATATATGACATACAGGTAAACAATTCTTTATTTAATCGAAATCTACTGAGCTATACGCAGGTGTGTTTTTATGCCGTGTAATGCCGGCTTAGAATAGCATCACCCCACATCCTTCCCGCGGGTGTCGTAAGAGGCGACTAAGGGACTCGAGAGTATTGGTATATTACAATTTTTAGGCGACAGGCTGACAACCTGTCACTATAGTGATACACATGTTTTCTGAAACTACCTTGGAAAACAATCCTCAACAATGTCAGATGTGGCTATAGCGACCGTATTCTTACGGCCGTTAACGCTCTGCCTAACCCGCAAGGGATAAAAGGCGTGATTTAGGTATGTATGTATGTATGTATGTTTTCTTTTCAACGCCAATAAATTTGACACTTGTCACATGACAGCGACATTGAATGACATTCGTTTGTGCAGTTGAAGTTGTAGAAATGTGTCGAGGGCGTAGCGTGCAGACGGCGCGGGCGCAGCTCGGAAAAGTCACGATAAGGGACGCAATTCTGCAAACACAACATCTCTGCTAAAAAATAAAATTATTCGACGCTGTGATACGTGTTGTAATTGATCTTCGGTAAGATAGAGGGCAAGTCCACGACTTGCAGTATAGTGCTACAAACTGATGTGCAATCATGTTTTAAAAAACGTGCATTTCATTTTACTTTTAAAAATCCACGAAGTAGTTCCAAGTGGACGATTCGGTGTTCG
This sequence comes from Keiferia lycopersicella, assembly GCA_029255805.1. NCBI lineage: Eukaryota > Metazoa > Arthropoda > Insecta > Lepidoptera > Gelechiidae > Keiferia > Keiferia lycopersicella. The sequence continues at coordinate 980,390 of JARACZ010000026.1, forward strand.
ATACGAAAGTAAGAAGACTTCAATGTGTAAAAACAAGCGGAATATATTTGTTTCTAACTTTTAAATGTGCGTAAGTTGAAGAATTCTAGTGATTAATGTAGGATTCCATCATTAAATTCCGACTGTAAGACCACTTCAATAAATTAGGTATTTAAAAGTGTATACCTACCTATTACAACTTCACTTGTATTGCTGTGTCATTTATTTGATACATTTGTCATATCTGAAATATCAGACACACAAAAGCATTTGTTGTTTGTTCTTGGTCTTGTAGAATAGAGTCCACAACGATTTGGCTTTTTTCTCGTACGCGCAAAAAAAAATCGCGCGCCCGCGTGGCGTGACCGCGCTAGCTTTTTGCGCCTCCTATTCGCCTAAGGGGCTAACTGTTCAGATGTTCGCCAACTTTCCATGTACAACCACAATTTTTTATGCTCTGAGTATTCTAGCAGTTCTTGATAACATTTTTATCACAACTATCTACTAAATGTGAGCGCAAAAAAGGTGTTTAACAAGCCGTAAAAATGCGAAATGTTTAGTTTTGGATGAGATCTGCTATGTAACTAAGAAAAATAGAATAGTACAGAATAAAAAAAAATGTACTGTAACTATTTTAAGGAGTGTAATAAACCAGTAGTCTAAGAAACTGAACCACTTTCGCTAAGGTCGAAATATGAAAAAAATGAATGCACCAGCCGACCAAGTAAATTTTTATGCGGGTTCAAAATATCTTTTGCATGTTTTGACCTATGTTCTTTGGGTAAAGTTGTAGATTTTCATGGGCTGATTCGTAAAATATTTGCAGCAAATATAATTAAAACACTTCATATAATTTGAGCAAAAGTAAATAATAAATAATAAATAAATAATAAATAAATAATAAATATCGTGGACAATTCACACGGCGCCATCTAGCCCCAAACTAAGCAAAGCTTGTACTATGGGAACTAGAAAGCTGATACTAATACATATATACTTTTTTTTGTAAATAAATACATATTATACATAGAAAACACCCAGACTAAACACAAATATTTGAAAATTAACTTAACAAATATTTGTGTCCGGTGGGGATCGAACCCACGACCCTCGGCGTAGAAGGCAGGCATACTATCCGCTACGCCATCGGGACAGTCAAAAATATTTTGATCGTTTTGTGTGTAGTTAGTGCTTTGATGATCTGTTTTTTATTTTATTCTTTTCTATCAAGGAATAATAAAAGCGTTAAAAATAAAATAAATACTCTACTACTTACTCAGTTAATACAATACAAATTAAGGTACTTACTTGGTTAAATAGATCAGATAAAATACAATTTTATTGATTTCATAAATAATGAATGTTATTGAGGAAAAATACTCTATCTGTGGGAAAATTATAATGACGTCCACTTATTAGTGAGTCATTTATAGGTAGGTATTTATGTAATTATGATAAACGTACTAGTAACCTTTTCACTTATTATGGCTTAGATTTTTTTGAAGCGATTTTTGCTATAATCTTTTATGGTAATCTCTGACATGATGTCAAGTAGGTAGTACGTTGGGCATTAAAATTTCTGTAATAAAAAAACTTGTGCAGGCCTTGCCTATTCGAGTGCTTAGTTGATAGTAAATTTTCGATTTACCTGAAATTAAAAATACAGCCGCTGTCTGACAAATATTGAGGGCTTTTCCAGATGATACGTGTATCCCGTAGTGACAAGCTGTCAGCCTGTCGCCTATAGTTATTATACACATGAAGCCCTCGAGTTCTTTAGTCGCCGTGTACGACATCCTTGAGAAGAAATGGGATTATGCTATCCTAAGGCGACGAACACACTTGACGCACGACGGAGCGCAAAAATATCGCAGCGGTTTGTCAGATCCATACTAGAAATGTCAATCCATACTAAACCGCTTAACCCCTGTTGACGCAGCGCTATCGGATTGTCATCCGTCGAGTACGGTTTTAGTATGGGGAGTGATGTTTCTAATACGGATCTGACAGACCGCTGCGATATTTTTGCGCTCCGTCGTGCGTCAAGTATGTTCCTCGTCTTAGCCTTCATCACACAGCAAAAACAATAAGGCACGTCCAATCAATATTCATTATCAATCTATAACTAGTCCGAAAGACCGTGGCAGTGAAAGAGCTATAATATAACTTTATAACTACTGGTTTTAATGACTTGTAAAATCAGTAGCCATGATCGATTCGATAAGCAATTAATATAATTTATCGAATATTTAAATTGGAAAAAATCCAGTTCACAAATACACACATTGATTTTTGTACATGCAGTAATTTTAAAACAGTACCTTGTATGTAATAACTAAAGTAAAAATGCTGAAAGTACATATTATAAGTACAAAAAAGATACCCAAGTAACAAGTATGAAAAAAACTGAGTCTTCTGCATCTTACCAGATTAGTTTGAGTCGTATTTGAAAATACAAAACGTGCTTCACCCACTACGATCCTGAGAGGTCCCGAGACTATCACGCCTTTATCCCTTTCGGGGTAGGCAGAGCGTTAACGGTCGTAAGAAAACGGCCGCTTTCGCCACGTCTGACGTTTTAGAGGATCGTTTTTCAAGGTTGTTCCAGAAAACATTTCTATCACTATAGTGACAGGTTGTCAGCCTGTCGCCTAAAATCGTAATACACCAATACCCTCGAGTCCCTTAGTCGCCTCTTACGACACCCACGGGAAGGATGTGGGGTGATGCTATTCTAAGCCGGCATCACACGGCCAAAAAGAAATCCTGAGAAAAGTTGTTAAAAAAACCTATGCTGGCTCAATCTTTGTTTTTCAGATTTTTTAGCCTTTTTTCTAGTATGAGCGATTGAAAAACTTTGACACCAGAGTTCATGGAGTCGTTGGACGACTCGGTATCATTCTCTGCGTAAGTTTAACTAGGTATAGTCCCTAGTGTTAAAAATTATAGTCACCTTGCTTACCTAGGTTGATTAGATTAACCAAGAGTTAAGTTGATTAGATAATGACGACTTAACACAAATTAACGTCGATTAGCGCGTCAATCAATTAATTACCTGCAGATTCAATTAAGTTTTGTTCGTGGCAGCATCTATAGTAGTACGTACACCTATTCAATGTGTTTGTTTATCAATTGCAAATTTTGCCGTGTGATGCCGGCTTAGAATAGCATTACCCCATTTCCTACCCGTGGGTGTCGTAAGAGGCGACTGAGGGAATTGAGGGTTTCAGGTGTATTACAACTTTTAGGCGACAAGCTGACAACCTGTCACTATAGTGATACACATGTTTTCTGAAACAGCCTTAGAAAACAATCCTCAAAAATGTCAAACGTGGCGGTAGTGGCCGTATTCTTGCGGCCGTTAACGCTCTGCCTACCCCGCAAGGGATAAAGGCGTGATATATATATGTATGTATGTATCAATTAATTACCTGCAGATTCAATTAAGTTTTGTTCGTGGCAGCATCTATAGTAGTACGTACACCTATTCAATGTGTTTGTTTGCCGTGTGACGCCGGCTTAGAATAGCATCACCCCACATCCTTCCCGCGGGTGTCGTAAGAGGCGACTAAGGGACTCGGGAGTGTTGCTGTATTACATTTTTTAGGCGACAGGCTGGGTGTCGTAAGAGGCGACTAAGGGTCTCGAGAGTATTAGTGTATTACAACTTTTAGGCGACAAGCTGACAACCTGTCACTATAGTGATACACATGTTTTCTGAAACAACCTTAGAAAACAATCCTCAAAAATGTCAGACGTGGCGGAAGTGGCCGTATTCTTGCGGCCGTTAACGCTCTGCCTACCCCGTAAGGGCCTACCCCGTGATATGTGTGTGTGTGTGTTTATCAATTTCAATAGGCAAATACCTGTATTTGTAATTTAGTTATATAATAGATTTGGGGCTTGCAATTTGGAAGGGACGGAATCTGTAGGTAGGTATATACACAGGGTTATTTTTTTGCAATTTTGCAGGTGATCCATAGTGAAAGTTGCTCAGAATCATGAGTAGAAGAAAGAAAGAAAGAAAGAAAAATTATTTATTTGGCATAAATTGCAGAAACAAATGATTTACTAAAAATATTAATATACCATATAAAGAAAACCTACAACCATGCCAAAACGATTCCAACTCAGCATAATGCCACAGCCAGAGCTGTGGCGCTGGTTTTCAGTTGGTACCGGTTCAGAGGTCGCCAGAGCTTACAACTAAGAAAATTATACACTATAAAGGTAAAACTGAAAAGTCTAATTTGTAAAACATTGTGCCTGTGCGTTACGCTTAAGAAGAGAATAAAAGAGAATAAACAGTAGGTATACTATATAATTATGGGCGTGAAAACATTAAGAACTTAAATTAAATTAAATTACAAAGTGAATGTACTGAATAAAAAAATAACCTTGGATATAGAGCCCTGTATTTGCCAGCCAATTGTGTTCAGCGTTAGCAAAATTTACATACATACACATATTACGCCGTTATCCCTTGCGGGGTAGGCAGAGCAATAACGGCCGTTATGATACGGTCGCTATTGCCACGTCTGACATTTTTGGGGATTGTTTCCCAAGGTTGTTTCAGAAAACATGTGTATCACTATAGTGACAGGTAGTCAGCCTGTCGCCTAAAAATTGTAATACACCAGTACCCTCGAGTCCCTTAGTCGCCTCTTACGACACCTGCGGGAAGGAGGTGTGATGATGCTATTCTAAGCCGGCATCACACGGCAATACAAACTCTTGTCAAATAGGAGAAAAGGGGTTCAAAATGCTGTCACTGTCGTTTTGCTACTGATGGACAGAGACGCTGTGTCTATACCTGTACCAACCGTCCATTATTATGAGTACTTTAAACTCATACCTACAACCACTACCAGCCACAACAGTCCACTGCTGGACATGGATCTCTCCTTTTCTGGGGGTTTTGACGACCGATGTGGCGCAGTGGTAGTGCGACTGCCTTAGACGCCGAAGGTTCCGGGTTCGATTCTCGGTTGGTCACTCACAAAGTTGATATTTATCACTTTGTGAATTTGTTCCCAGTCTGGTTAGGACATTGCGGGCTGAACCACCCGATTGTCCATAAGTAAGATGGTTCCGTGTTTCGGATGGCACGTTAAGCTGTAGGTCCCGGTTGCTATCTATGATCACTTAGACGGCGGTCATTACACAACCATGTCAGAAGCCTGCTACTTGTAGAAGGCGGTTGAAAAATTCTGACACTAGGGTTCATCGGGTCGTTGGACGATTTGGTGTCCCACACAAAAAGAAAAGAAGAAGTAGGGGTTTTGCCATACTCAACTCGCTTGGCAGACGAATTGGCGAGCACATTGCAGTTAGCGCAACTTATTGTATGAGCGCAGTGTTCATACAAATGATTAAATTCATCTCGCTGTTTTCTGCAGGAACTTTATTAAAATACTTAAGGGGCTGACAAGAGCTAAAAACCGGTTCCTTTCTGACAAATGTCAAACTGCGCGCGTGCGAACGGGACGGAATCTTGCCGATTCAATGATATTTTCGTATTTTCGATGATAACTCAGTCTAAAATAAGTAATTTGAAAATCAAAAACAATATGTCGATAGAGTATTGTAAGGCGCTCATTCTGATAATAAACACTTAATTATTGCGTGGGTTTTGTTCGTACAGTTTGCGATATAATAGATTTTTAGAAGTAACTTTACGATGTTTTTCTATCAAGCTAAATTACTAATATCATGTTTTGGAAACAATAGCACTACAGCAAATATCCTAAAGATTATTACCTTTTTTTTTTCGTCAGTTTTTCTGCATTTTATCTAGGGTAGAAATCACTTATAAAAGTAGCTTTTAGCTCTACTCAGCCCCTTAAAGATTTCTAGGTGTACCTTTCAAAACAAGACGTGAACACGACACGACTAACTTTCTAGCCAAAAACAACTTTCTTGAGCCTGACAACAAACGTGGCCGTGATATATGTATCTAATTATAAAGGAATGATATACACCGTGGAGAAGCGAAAACAACTATATAATTTGGGCTGCAAGACGACCCCGATGCGCAAGCGCAAAACACCGTAGGTAATTCTATAGAGAGCCAAAATTCATGCGCTCAGTGTGATAACACGTACATAATAAATAGAAAATAGTAAAAAGTTATAAAAAAGACCAGAAAAACATTGGTTTCACTTATTTTCTCGTTTGTTTCCTTAAGTTATTTACATTTTCTCTTTCCCGCTTTTTATTAAAGGTAATTTGTTCGCATTTTCACTTACTTGACATTAAGAAACTTTACTGCTAAAATCAGGATTATATCCAACATTCTTTGTCTTTTATTAACTAAATAATGAACCTAATTACTAATACATACAAATATTTTTTTTTCATTAAAAATCTCCAAATGTATAATTTTAATTTTGCGGTAAAAAGAATTCTCATCAGTTTCATACTTTTGAGTTAAAATCGAGTATGAAAAAATTTCTTGCATGAAATAAAATTAAATTTTCAGAGAGGTGGGGCAATAACTTAGATCTCGGTGGAACGATCCATGCGGCGAGTTTCACGCACACTGCGCACGCGCCGAGATAATTACTCTCAAAACGATGCCTTTTGGATCTAACAGGGCATTTTATATCTCATCTCCACACTGATAGCCATCTTTATCTACAATCATAGGCAAAACCTTTAACATTTTTAACTGAATTACCAAGAAATTTAGGACTAAGATAGAAAATGTATATAAAAAGGCGAGGGTCGTAGTTTAGTGAAATATATGTTTGTTTGTCCTCCTATCTACGTACTTGAAATAAAACGGGACTAATATGTTAGGTCATCAACCTATTAATGTATTTTTTTATCTAGTTTAGGACCGAAATCAAATCAAATTTGGTTTAATTGTTTTTGAGATGCAATTAATATTTGCAAATTTTTTTGTTTCGGAGGCCAAGGTCCTCTTTGGGTCGCTGAATCAGCGTAGTTATTTAGTCAAGAGTTTAACTATAGATTGCCATGCCGTGTGATGCCGGCTTGGAATAGCATCAGTCCGTTCCTTTCCCGTGAATGTCGTAAGAGACGACTAAGGGACTCATAGCGACTCGAGGGTTACGTGCGACATTTTTAGTGATAGACGACATATCTGAAACTAGCCTCAAATAAAGACCGTAATTTTACAGTCGTTAACACTCTGCTTACCCCGCAAGGGATAAGGCCTGATATGTGTATGTAATTATGAATGTATTTATTATAGAAGTCTCATATGTAAAGATAGCATTGTTTTGCAGCTGACAGTCTGCCAAGACAGTAAATAGAAATCCCACAATTTTCCACTGAAATATGATATCTCTGACATCTATCACATTTGCAGATATGAACGGTCAATTAAATGTACAACTCTTGTACATTGCAAACACATAATAATGTATTTAATTATCGACAATGAAAACACGTTATTAACCAAGTAACTTGATTATATAACGCTAATAGAAGAGTTAAACAAATCAAACACTGCTTACTTGCCAATTATAAATCTACATACAACACATAAACTACTGTACATTGCGTGGCCTACTCTCTATACTTCAAAATACTGTCTAAGAAAGCTAGCAATGTATTGAAATGTTGAATAAAAGTCGTATCGTTAGCGTGTCATTCATATGCATAGCACATGATAACGTACAATTATTGTGTTAATCAGACATCGAAGGTGCAAAAAGATTATTTAAATTCTTTTCATTCAGTGCTTTTTTTTCTAATCGTTGATACTGCTCACTATCATCAGTTTGCCGTGTGATGCCGGCTTCGAATAGCATCACTCCATTTCTTACCTATGGAAGTCGTAAAAGCCGACTGAGGGACTAAGGGTTTCAGGTGTATTACAACTTTTAGGCGATAGGCTGACAACCTGTCACTATAGTGATACACGAATTATCTCGAACAGCCCTCAATATATGTCAGACGTGGCGATAACGACCGTAATTTTATGGTCGTTAACGCTCTGCCTACCCCACCAGGGCTATCGGCGTGATATGCGTGTGTATGTATGTATCATCAGTTATTGAATTTAAATTTGAAATATGACAACTGCTGTAGAATTATTTCATCATACTTATTCCTATTATCAGAAAATTCGCCATTACAATGAAGATCCGTGCTAGTTTTAGTATCTTTGTTGAATTTTACTTGACCATTGTTGAACCAGCCATTGAGATGATATTTGAATGTGATTTATTAATCCAGGATTCGGGCCAGGTTAGCCTTCGGGTTGCAGAGGTCAGATGGCAGTCGCTCTGTAAAAATTTGGTTCCACGTCATATCCTCTAGGTTAGGTAGCCGACCTTGAAAGAGAAAGGGATGTGGCAAGGAAATATGATGAAATGGAAACAGTTAAGTTCTACAACATACTAAAACACATTTTTTCCCTACGTGGTGAATGATCGATCTTTCCGTAAAAAACGCAGAATTCTATGGACTGCATTATCCTACCTGCGTCAGTCGAATCTTACAAAGAAAATATTTAACTTAATACCTATTAATGTTTTATTCATAACAGTATTTGTATAATACTTGGCTACCAGTGTTAATAGATAGGTAGCAATTTGAATGTAATCGTGATATCTAAGTGTGAATTAATAGTCTTAGTAATGGTAGTTTATTAATCAATCTAGTTTTGATATTATGCATATCTTAATATGGCATCTACGGGCCTTGACGGAATAATTCTGTGGTGCCCGCTCGGTACTATAGCCAAAGAAACTCAATACGTACTATAGTATAGCCACTTACTCTAGGCGGATTCAATCCCCATTTATAAACCGCTCCCACACGAAAAGGAGTAGAAGAACCGCTCAACCACTGTCGACGGATGCGTTACGGCTGCGTTATTTTAGCGTATGCGATCCGCCATAGATTTGACATAAAGGGGCCTCTACTGCAAAAGTTCCTCTTATGAGAAAGAAAGAAAATACGTTTATTTTAGTTACACTTTAAAAAAGCTTCTAAAATTAAAATACATATTTTACATCTGCCTACATAATATGTAACTAAAAAGGGTCACCACTCAGCATAAGTTACAAGCAGTAGTGGTGAGCTGCATGTAACGCTGGTCTTCCATGGCGCCAGATGAGCAAAGTAAAAATGTGGTCAATACATAAATTTATTACACTTATTCATTTAAACAGTTAACAAACATATTATAATAGCAAGACTTAAAATAATCTAATAATACAATCTATTGCTACGGCTGTAGCAATGCTACCGCCCGTAGGAGAGACATCAACGGGATACCGCTACGAATTCATCTCATCTTATTTTTTGACCAATGTTGTTTGAAGAAGAAGAAATAGTACTTACTAGAACTTTTACAGAAGTTCTTACCGCTAACTTGTACCTATTAGGGGCACAGGATAGCATCCGATATCTGCCCGTGCGTGAAGTAAAAACCATAATAGTATAGTAGGATGACATTATTTATATTTTAAAAAGATAAATACAATCATCTCAATCAGCATACCTCAAAAATTTCAAAAATCGTTTCATACAGATTAATCACACATTGACTTTGACATTCAAGAATAGCCCCCTTCCTCGCGCGCGCAGCCCACAGGTGATCACCAGAACCAGAACTGTCACTGTCAGCTGATAGCAGTGACAAGCCGCCAAGTGACAAGTCTGCCATTGACAAGCCGGCTACAATACAATTCGCTTAGATAGTGTCGCGACCAGCGTAACTTGACCTCAATGCTCCATACACGCACGTACGGGCGCGTACTGACAGGTACGCTGGTCGTGACACTATGCAAGCGAATGAAGTATACAAGGCCTTTGTGTAGACCTGTTTTGGATATACAAGTTAATTAGTGCAAACGTAAATTGATTATTTTCGTCAGTACGTGATGTGATAAGAATTGTTTCTGTCTATTCAGTTTATGTTTCTGTCGATGGAGGCAATACCCACCAATTGTGGGAGGCCCATCTATGTCGTCCACAGTGAATTACACAGATCTTTCTTTCTTGTCGTGTGTGACACCGAGTCGTCCAACGACCCAATGAACCCTAGTGTCAGAATTTTTCAACCGACTTTTACAAGTAGCAGGTTTCTAACATGGTTGAGTAACGACTGCCGTCTAAGAGACCATAAACGAAACACGGAACTATCTTACTTACGTACAATCGGATGGTTCAGCCCGCAATGTCCTAACCAGAATGGGAACAAATTCACAAAATTTAGTTTAATTTACGTTTTATTAATTCAATAGCACAACATTAACACTTTAATTTGTAATTATTAAATTCAAATTTTAGATCAATCGGTAAGCAGGAACAGAGTTAAATTTAACCCACTAATTATTAAATTTGACCCGCCAACGTTGTTTCTACTAAAGAAAACAATTTAAAAATAACCCTATATGTATTTAGGTATCTATGTATGTATGTAAGCTAGTCAACTCAAGGATGTAGTCACTCTTCCTGACTCGTTACTCGTTAGTCTGTGAATCATACCATATCTAGTTATTTGTACATATAAAAAAACAACTTTACTTACATTTAATTGGATGGTTTTTTTTATTGTTTATCGAGTAAACAAACATTACGATGTTTTTGATATTTTGTAACAAAGAGCTCGCGTTATTTTGTAATAACAAAAATTCGGAGAAAATTGTCGCTATGTTGGTTTATAGTACGATTTAGACGCGCAATTAAAGGTTATTCAAAATGTCATGAACGGTTTTATGTAAAACATGACAATATTCATTTTGTGAATTCATTATAAGTGAATTGTCCTGGATTATTTATATAAAAATTACAATTGCACGACTGATATTTCAAATGTGGCATAAAACAAAATGACATTGTTCATTTCCAGCGATTATTTTTTGCTAGTTTGGATATATTTCCTGTGAGAAACTGGGCCAAAATATACACTACAATATATACTAAATAAACTAAAATATATTACCAGATCTAGGTACTACGTCTAGGTGCCACAGTAAGCCCTAGTCTATAAACAAAACAGACTAACACAAGAGCGGTTGTACTTGATTCGCTCTTCACGGCTGCCCTTAGCTTCTATACGCCGTAATTATTATTTATAGTACCCGCTAAAATAGTCAAGCAGTTGAAAACAACTGTATTTATGTACCTCATAGCGCCATGAATTAGAACTGTGACAGTTCCCTTTCTACAGTAACGTAACAAGTAACGGACCTTCTAGACATCTTTTAACTGACTTTGTTCCACTTGTAGTGTGTTGGCTAAAATTGCAAAAAACTGGTAAACAACTATTTGATGTACTTTTTATCAAATAAATTAATAGAAATTAGACTTGTGAATATTATTACAATGGAAGTATTTGAGGTCTTTTGAGTATGAAATTTTAGAAATCAAGAAATACCTACGCAAGTGAATCTGACATTTCTAGTATGAATCTGACTGAACGCTGCGATGTTTTAGCGCTCCGTCATGCGTTAAGAGTGGGATCCGCCTTAGCCATTGCAAAATACTGTTCAAAAATGGTTTAACGTAGCTTTAGTCAAAGAAATTGATAGAAATTATGGCTTGTGAATTAAAATGGAAGAATTTTCAGGTCTTTCGAGTAAGACTCATTCAATTTGCCAGGAGTCACATCTAACATTTCTTCGAAAACAAGAAAAGCGCAGGTGAATCTTGACTCTATACAGGGAATTAGAAAATATTTTGATGGACACCTGCATTACCTAACTATAAATATTTGCCACTTAATATAAATAATATCATCCAATTTAATACGAGGTTAGGTTAGGTTAAGTTAGGTTAGACCCTAGACCCTGGACCTCAAAATTAAATTTCTTTTTTCCTATAATTTCTTTTTCTCTTTTTTACTTTGATGCCTATTGTAAAGATAAATGTATCTTACAACTAAGTAAACATTCAACTACATTATCGTCTTTATACAGTATCTGTGGAATGAATCAAACAACATTAACTAGTAAGCAAAGTGTTTACGAACGATTACCGCTGGACTTCTAATCGGTTAGAAATATTGACATGTCTGAACGGTGGTTTTCCTCCATCGTAATTGCGCACGTTGCCTGCGCCGCACCTGCGCCTGCGCAGGCTACAGACGACTTATAGACTTGTTTGGTGCCAGTATCATAAGGTGCTTCTAGGTTCATGATTTTCTTATAGGCTTTATGGTCGCAACCCATTGACACAGTATGACACACAATGACTCAAAGTTAAAGTGGAATACGAAATGGCCAAACACTGCCAGTCAATTCAGTCAAAACTGTGATAGATAGACAAATGGATGATACAGAATTCGGATTCTGACCTCGTGTCTCCGATTGTCACGAATACGTTATTAGATTCTAAAGTCAAAAGTACCCGTAAGAAAAGTAAGTAGTAAAGTATTTAGCTACGTACTAGAGTTAGAAGCTATATCAAAAGTTTATATAATTATAAAAATAAACCGCTTTTGCTAATACTTGCCTGAAGAGGCCTAAGTTATAACTTCCTCCTTTTTTAAATTCAATTAAATATGATTATCACTGTCACGTCCCATGACGTCTCCATCTACTACTCAATCCACAGGGTCAAACAAAAGCAAAAGCTTTGCCAAATGTAGTACATTCATTGAATAACTATGTTGCACTTAATAATGAAAAATTAGAGTTTACTACCAGCACAGTTTTCTTAGGGATTACTCTTGACTCAAAGCTCCAATGGGGCCCTCATATTACATCTTTATCGGGAAGATTAAGCTCAGCTGCCTATGCAGTACGTAAAATTAGAGAAATTACAGATATTTCAACTGCACGACTTGTTTACTTCAGTTATTTTCACAGCATTATGTCCTATGGAATTTTGCTGTGGGGCCGCGCCGCTGATATTGAAACAATATTTATTCTTCAGAAAAGGGCCATAAACTAGGCAGTCGTGATTCTCTAAGAGAACTGTTTAAGGAAATTAATATTATGACGGTGCCGTGTCAATATATTTATGAAAATATCATGTATGTAAGAAAGAATATTCATACGTTCACAAGAAATCATGAAAGACATAATCGTAATATAAGAAGTAAAAATAAATTAGATCAACCCGCGTATAGACTAGCTAAAGTAAGAACTTCATTTGAAGGTTTAAGTATACGATACTATAACAAAATACCGGAAGATATATTAAGTTTATCTGAAAGTAAATTTAAATCTATTATTAAGAAAACATTATGTTATAAAGCTTATTATAAGTTAGATGATTATGTTAATGACAAAGAGGCATGGTCCTCTGAAATTCCAGCACAGCACAAGAAACATGCAGTCATTTTTAATACCAAATCAGGACGTGCATGGAATTTACAATTGGCATAATTAGTAAGGAAGACGAAACAGTTAGAATTATCTACTGTAATACTTTTATTTTATTTTAATTTAGCGTAGCCGATTTTTTGGGCTAATAATATATATATTTATAAAACTTAGCTAGGGTAGCCTAGGGCCTATTCTATAGGTACAAATTGTAAATTGAGATTAGAAGCACTTCTGAGCAGGTTTTTGGGTGGTTTTCCTGTTCAGGGGGTCCGGCTGATTAGCATGTAACATGCTTTTTTTTTTTAAATATTGCTTTTAATTTGATTGATTAAATTGATTGTGGTGACGTAAGTTACATGCTGTGTGGTCAGCCTGACCAGCCCCGAGGCAGTGCCTTTTTTTTTTTTTTTTTTTTATCCCACTCGTGCCGCGATTCTATTAGGAACATAAAATTGTTATTGTTACTATGACTAATTCACTTATTCAGTGACCGTATTGTAATTTAACTCTATGACATTCTAAAAGCATTCATTGTGAATCTACTTGGAAATAAACGATTGAATCTTGAATCTTGAATCTTGCCGGTGAAACTGCGATTTCATATCAACCCGCGATTTATCAACCCTTGGGTCTGCGATCGATCAGTAGGCGACCAAATTTGACAGTTTGTAGCCCTGTGGAGCCCTCCCGCCCTGCACACAATAGAGATTATCACTTTTTAATTATACCTAGCATGGTTTCGCAGCCATTGTTGTAATATTGATCTGTGGGTGCGTCCCTCCAATCACGTATTTTCATTAATGTCGTTAGGACGTGGTTAGGACGGAATGTTATCGTCATCAGTGAGGTGATGGTTTTATGTTTCTATGGGAAGAGCTATTTCGTGATCAATTTAAAATTTGATCGAAAAATGTATGTGTTAAAAATTCTCATTGTTTTTACGGGTTTTTCTAAAACTCTCCGAAGAAAGATCGCGAGTGCAATTAACAGAGAAAGCGAGGCACTTTCGTTCTTATGATTTGATAAAACACTAAAATGCCTATCCTAAGTAAAAAAAAATATTACAGACATTTTCGTTAACATTTACCTCATTTCACTCACAATGACACAATAACAGTCATTGATCTCAAAATTATCACACTTTTAGTATAATGTGATTCGTACGAAACATAAATTTGCAAGTTGTTCCAGTTTTTTTGATGAAAATTATGTGTTAATCTATATTTGTCGGGGCAAGTTGATCAATTTTATGAGTAATCACTAAAAATATTGTATAGTTTGAAATTCAATGATGTTCTTTAAAACAATTTCCAAAGCTTTATTTAAACTTTCTACTTCCGTCCACATCTTCCGTAAGCCCCTCAACAAAGAAACAGATCACCCGGCATTTTCGCGGCTGCTTAAACCCCTGAACCCTTGGACCCTTAGACCCTGGCTGCCTCATCAGCGCTGATCGATCACGTTATGACAGCTTCACCACACCCGCGCCTTTGTTGTGTGGACCTTAACACCGAGGTATGAGATGTGAGAAAGAAAGGGAATTTTAAATGGAGCGGGCAGATTGGCAATGGTACTAGGACTACAAATACTGGTTCTTCATACTTTGATTATGGATAACCAGTCTAGATTGATCCTTTCAATCAGTAAGTCGAGCTTCCTTCTAATAAATAGTAAGTATCACCTACAAATGTATGACAGAACTGTCATTGTTTTTGACTAATTTTATGTGACACAGACACATGGCACGAAAAGCTTTGTGATGTCATTAGGCGCATTGCACACTTAACGCACGACGGACCGCTAATCGGACGGATCGCAGCCGTCTGTCAGATCCATACTAGGAACGTCACTCGACGGACGACGCTGCGAGAGCGCTGCGTCAACAGCAAGAAGCAAGTTGGTAAACCCCTGCCAGACTAAAGAAAGGTGTCAATTATCTAGAATAACATTACATATTGATCACAGTGGGAAATTGGATAGAAATTTCGTAGCTATACGTAGGCCACATCTAACTTCACACCATATTAAAGAAAACTATCCATTCACAATTTTTTTATATTTTATTGATACAATCAATCATTGTTCAATTAGGCACAATACCGTCTCAAACTCAGCAACCAGAAGATAGACATCATAATACCGTCACGACAATAATTATACTACATTCGCTTACATAGTGTCACGACCAGCGTAACTGTCAGTTTACGCCCGTATGTGCGTGCATGGAGCATTGAGGTCAAGTTACGCTGGTCGAGACACTATCTGAGCGAATGAGCTATTACAAGTGAGCTAAAGGTTACCCGAGTCAGTGGTCTCTGATTCACGGCAACAATACACATTAGTCATTGATACGATCAGTCTCAATACCTGTCTTGTACTATAAGTAGCATGTTACGTCTCCAATTGAAAATGCATGATGCACCTTATCGCAAAAATGGAAGGTAAAATGGGATATGAAAACTATGGCGGAAATATTTTGATGTCATATTTAAAAAAACTGAAAAAGCTCAGAACTTCAGCCATGCTCAAGTACTTTTCCATTGTTCCGTATAGTATGATAACACAGATAAATTTAAGAATCTTATACAGTACGGTTATATTTTATTATCATTAAAACGATACATAAAATAATTTTCTTTGGTTTGTTCGTGTAAATAATAAAGATCTAATAATCATGAAATGACACATAAACTAAACATAATCACACCAATATAAACTATAAGTAAGTAGGTACTATTTAGATAAACAGTACCTCAAGTTAACGATTTAAGGGATCAACTTATGGTTGTTGTTCATTTATTTTTACTATGTAACCAGTACAGTTAGATCCTTAAAAATAGTAACTTGTAGTGTAGTAAATAGTCGATAAGGGTACATATACGATATAGTATTACTCGTGTCACGATAGTGGGCGGAAATCTACGGGCAATTAATTATTCCATACCGATCTAGCTTGTTATGTCTGTACAGACATTATGTATGTATGTATAGTTGGTTTAGTTATTTAAAATAACGAAGATCAGAAGAAATATACGGAGGAATTATTCAACGTTTACGTATTTTCACGAGTCGATGAATCTAAACAACTTTCCCTTAGAAACATATAAGATAAATACAAAAGTCAATACGATAATACATAGGGCCCGTATTTATAAATTGTTCTCAACCCTGAGATTAATCTTGAGAGAGATATTGACTTTTATCTCAATATCACTCTCAAGATCAATCTCAAATTTGATAAATATTTATAATTATAGGTGCGTAGTTGTTGCAAGATCTAATGCCGCATCCACACTTCTCTTCCTTATTACCAACTGCGTATAACTTTAGTGTGTAATAGTGTAAAATGTAGAGGGCGTTATTGTCCGCAGTTTTAAGATTGATGGTGGTATTACGACGCCACTGACTGACACCACGAGCGGTAGACAGGATCAGGAAAGGGTGAAAATGCATTTGGAAGACACGAATCTTCTTAGAGCTGGTACACACTATCATAACTGTTTTTAATTGAAATAAGGACAGTTTTGGTTCCTCTGAGCGTCGTTTTGCGACGTGAGTGGGGTGAAGTATTTAGATTTTTGACTAAACAATTAAGCCATATTTTACCAACTACCTACTTTAAAGTCCGCATGAATAGATAAATTCTGAAGTCAATCACAAGATTTTGACAAATGTCAGTCAGTACTAACAGCATCACAAAGTCATTCGTAAGATCGGTCTGAGAGTTGAGTGCGTTTTACGGGCCCAAAATTATTTACCATTACTTTTATCCTAATTGAATGAAACCATTTACTTTATTCGCTTACATAGTGTCACAACTCTCAACATGACCAGCGTAACTGTCAGAACGCACCCGTACGTGCGTGTATCAAGCATTAAAGGTCAAATTACGCTGGTCGCGACACTATTTAAGCGAATGAGCTATATCTTATACTAGCAAGGAATAAACCATAATGTGTAAAAAATAGACTTTTTACACCACAATTTCGCATTAACCAATAACTTAGTATAGTCGTGCTAACCTGCTGTTGTATTGTTGAGTAATGACCACACAAGTACAATAAACAAAGTAGTGGCCTATAAAACGAAGCTGGAATTGTTATACCGCTGTTACTCTATAACGTTATGGTATTACGTCACGATACCCTAGTAGCGTTGACACTGACATTTCAACTGTCGCGTCACAGTAGAAGATAAAAAAGCAGCAGTATAAATAAATTTACAGTCTCTCTCTTTTCTTGTGTTACACCGAGTCATGCAAAAATTGATAGTACCTATTTATTATTGTTAAAGTTAGCCTACGAGATCCCACTGCTGAGAAAAGGCTCCCGCGGTCGTCCACTTTTTGATAGTAACATTTTAAAAAAGCAGCTGAGGGAAATTACATGGCGTAAAATAGCCCATAAAACTATAAATTTTCGCGAGAAAACGATGGAAATGTGTTAAAAATTTAGATGTCTCCCATATACAAGGAAAAAAACCGGTGCACATATTAAACCAGCAAACTAATTTTTTTTAAAGATTGTACACATTTTATGGCTTTGAATTGGGCATAAAGAAAAGACCATTAATCTTGAGGCTAGTTGCAAAATGAAAGTAAGTAGTCAAGTAAAATAAGAACGACTACAAGCTAAACTAAAGTAGACAGGATCAATAGCCGTTTAACATACAAGATAGAGCAAGAACATCAAATAAAAGTACCCATCCAAAACAAGGGCTACTGTTGTACTTTATCCTACTATGTCCAAGCCACTGTCATGCGAAAACGCAAGTCATATTACTAGTTTTGTGACAATAAACTCTTTTACCTTACCCATTATTACATTATTATAGCTGACGACAACGTATTGCGTTAAAACAGCATAATTTTTTGGTTGGTTTTTTCTCTAAAGACAAATTAAGTAGGTATTTATGCCTAAACACCTAATCTGCAGAATGACACAAACAAAAATTAACTAATGTAAGAATAATTGAATATTGTAAAAGAAACATGACAATACGTATCGAAAATGTTTGATGTCAAAATTTTAAAAACAATCAACGTTTTGTGAATGTTAACTATTTAGTACAAATAATCCACGAGATAGTTTTTTTTTATTCCAGTCACTATATATTGATATTAACTTATTGTAACAAAATCAATAAAAAAGAAATAAGTGGAAACGAAAAAGAGCCAACCGTGGTGTAGTGGTTAACACGTCTGACCCGGCAAGTCAGAAGACGTGGGTTCGAATCCTATCGGTGGCGTGAATTTTTTTCCACTTGTTTCGTTTGTATTGACTTCGTAACAAAAAGTTTTGCGATAGAATCTGTAGGTATGTACATAGAAACTACAGATCCTATTTTTGAACTAGCCAACGTAAAAAAGTATTTGTTTAATTAATCAATGTCATTTTAATTGAACAAAAACTCAATTCTCGCGTTAAGATACACACACAAATTAATTAACACTACAGTATCAAAACTAAAAAACCCGCTTTTCAGAGAAAAAAATGAAGTTAATGGTAATAAATGAGCAAAAAAATATCTAAGGTTTGTGAGATAAATAAAAATATTTGACATAACGTAGTGCCATGTAGCAAAAACCATAATATTTCATTGCGAAGCAAGGCTTTTTCAATGGGTAAAGAAAAATATCTATTTTAAGTTATCACTACCTACACACATACACACATCACGCCTTTATCCCTTGCTGGGTAGGCAGAGCGTTAACTATCGTAAAACGGACGTTATCGCCACGACTGACGTGTATTGATAGCCTTTTCAGACGATTCGTGTATCACTATAGTGACAGGTTGTCAGCCTGTCGCTAAAAATTGCAATACACATGAAACCCTCGAGTCTCTTAGTCGCTTCATACGACACCCATGGGAAAGAAATGGGATGATGCAATTTTAAGCCGACATCAAGTGTACATACATACATACATACATATATCACGCCTTTATCCCTGGTGGGGTCGGCAGAGCGTTAACGGCCGTAAGAATACGGTCGCTATCGCCACGTCTGACATTTTTGAGGATTGATTTCCAAGGTTGTTCCAGAAAACATGTGTATCACTATAGTGACAGGTTGTCAGCCTGTCGCCTAAAAATTGTTATACACCAATACCCTTGAGTCCCTTAGTCGCCTCTTACGACACCCGCGGGAAGGATGTGGGGTGATGCTATTCTAAGCCAGCATCACACGGCATCAAGTGTACTATAATATAATTATCAAAAATATAATGTTTGTCTGTCGCAACGCAACTAACAGGTTTTGATAATACATGTCATTGTTTAATTAAGGCCCGTGCGGCTAATTATCTTTAGAACATGGTTTGCTGAGCGGAAATACATAAAAACTGGTCGACAACATGTCAGTACACCTACATTAGGTTCCGTGATAAATATTGTTAGTATCATTATTTGTTAGAATAAAATATAAAGCTTCAAAGATGACAGAGTTGGATAAAGATTAAAATTTAGTATTCTTTTTAACTTTCAGCTTCTTTATTTAAGCCCAATAGCCTTTCAGACCTCCTTTAAAGAACTTATTAAGGCAAAGATCTCACGCACATGCATGAAGTACCTACAAGCTGAAAATTGGCGAGGGTCGGTCGGTGCGTCCGTAGCTCAGTATTAAAGCAGTAAGACGAAACCTTACATGTCCCAGGTTAGATCCCTGGGCTACGCATGACATTTTTTTCTATTTCTTAGGTTGCTATTGAAGCTGATATTGAAGGAATTTCTAAATGCAATTATGGAACTTATAAGCTCAACCAATTTTAGTTCGTCAATCAGTATATTTATTAGTGTTTCTTTCTCCGCTGTTCTAATTATTTTTCTAATATACTACTAGTTAAAAAAAAAAACGATTCTAATAGTCACAATAGAGTTGTAACTAACAATATCCTTATCAACCCGGAAAGCGCGTTTATCGCAGAGTATCATTTTTCTTTGTTTGGTGAGGAGCCGAGGAAATGCCTCGCCGCTGCGCCCGCGCCGATGACGTCACACAGGCGGTAGCGGCGCAAGGGCACGCGAAGGTCATAGCAGAACATATGGGTGTTATCGATTAATCACGTAGTTTCACATACGTTTTCCGTGTCGTAGAACAACCCCATTTTTACACAAGATTAACAGAATATCCTTAGTAGGTTTCTAAGTCACCTGGGAAAGCAGACTGGGGCGCTTTTCATGTTATACAAAAATCTTGTATTTATTCTGTTCGAAAACCAGCAGGGCTAGCTTGACGAGCAAAACAAATACCTACCATTCCATAAAAGACATTCAGTCATGTATCATTCTGGCTACTGAAGAAATGTAAAAGCGTCCTAACACATAGCTCTGTTTTTGTTCTATACTGATTATGTGATAGTTACAAAGCCTAGATTCTAAAGACAAATTTTCGACCGAAATCTCTTAATTCATTGTCATAAAACTACCATATCTGGGCCCTGAGTCTGCTAAATGAAAACCGTTTCAGTTGGATGTCGATTGGATCTCAGTTGTATGATTTCGGTCATTTCGTATTCTGCTAACAGTTTAAAGTATAGAAAAATCACAATGGCAGTTCGATGGCGTTACAATGATAAGAAATAGCAGACTTCGGCCCCTGATTGTTTATTACAAAAACACTGTATTTATGTCACAAAATACCTCAACCAAACTAATATAATTAACTTTGCTAAACAAATACTCAGTATACGTAATATAATGTTTGATGTCTGTTATTATGCTGTTATCTTACATCTTTTCGTTAGTTAATGTATTCATAGTTCAATGTAAATAATAGCTACCAGGCTTATTAGAGTATCTGTCACCATCTGTCTGTGAGATACCTGTCATGCCTGTCATAATGTTTATAAATTAAAGGCATTTTGCGTATAGTTTTGCGGCATCTATGGGATATGAAAACTTGCACGTAAAATCTTTGACGTACTTACAATCTGAACTTTAAAGTCTGAGCACATGTCATTACAACAGCCACAACACCAGCTCACTGCTGGACATGGGCTCCCCCTATTTGAAGGCATATGACATACCTACCTACCACGCTTAGCAGGCGGGTTGCCGAGCGCAGTACAAGTTGTTGTATTCACAGACAACGTACCCACTCCCTTAATTCATCCTTCAGCCCAAGTCCACGGGTAGAAGTGGGGTGATGCTTCTCTAAACCAGCACCACAAGAGTTTTGTCTGCCAATAAGAAAAACATGAAAGCAAACTTGAGGCTTTGTTGTACCTAAATGAATCTTAAATTTTTACTTAATTCTTTTTCCAGGAAAAATGAAGAAAACATACAAGCAAATCTCTATAGTCTTTTCAATACCACATTAAAATTTCCTTCACACAACAACGATTCTTCCTACCTCTGTTCGTCAGAGGTCATTATACCAGCACATTATAGTGGCTGGCCACGTGGGAAGCCAAAACAATAGCCGCGATATTAACAGAGATACGACCCCTAGAGATATGTTGGTATGGAGTTGTATGGTGATAAACACTCCGTTTAGATTAGAATTGTCGGAGGTTTTTGGTGAGACGATAAGTTGTGACGTATCTAGGTTATTTACCTTACTTTTAAACAATGTACTAACTTATGTGATAAATGATTCAGCTGCTTTTGTTTTTGGAAGAACCTTAATTTATTTAGCAATGTTATATGGAGTAATTGAGGATGATAGGGACAAAAATATTCTTCCTTTCAGTTCTGCAACTGTATGATAAAAATCGCTATGTCACTTCATTGGTTAGATAGAGTTTTGATTTACTATCTTTTCCTTTAAAAGGCGCACAGTAGTTCTGTTATTTTTCCAAATGAATCTTCCAACGCTTTTACTTATAGCTATATTTTATCGTCTATACGTAGACGACATGGTGCAGTTGGATGTACCCAACGGTCCGCTATAAAACCACGTCTATCTTGCTCGTTGTCCACATTATCAACTATCAACGAAACCCGATCTGAACAGGAAGTGTTGTGAGGTGACAAGACTAACTTAAACGGTACTAAAACAGGAACACGGTCTATCGGCGAATCGGTATGTTCGATCGTTGCTTTAATTGCCGCAGTTATGTAAGAGGGTTTATGTGCGCAGGCGCAGCAATTGTATGGGTGTTCAGAGGTCCCACGGTTTGGGACACACGTAGCGCGTTATCTAGATCCGGCAGGTCAAGACCTTGCGTCCAGGCGTGACCTCAGTAGCAGGTGTTTTTGATACTTCCGCTAGTTGATTCAGATTTTAAAAGGATTTGATTTTGAAGCCTTGACGAATGCCTAAAACTTTAATCGTGAAACAATCATCCACATAACCTACCAGGAGCGTAGGTACCATACACACAGTGCTAAGCGGATTGGTTACGCACTGCATCCCAGGAATACTGCCTATTTCATGTCATCTACCGCCAACACACAAAAATGGGGGTGATGCTATTTGAATCAGTCACCACACGGAACAACAAAACGGAAGACAAAACCAATTGCAGTACTTCCGCTCCAAAACAGAATCCGCATCACTATCAACGAGGAAACCGATTCTCAAACCGGAAAACGTCAATACAGACTCACGTTTTCCGACATACAGGTACCTAAGAATAGATATCTATAGAAGTCGTCAAGCTTCGTCAGTCTACTAATCTGCCATCTCGTCAACTGCTGAGTAAAGACTCGGAGTTCAGATCGTCGGCTGATACGATGGCGAGCATTGTCCACGGATCGACGCAACATTATCGTGTTTGACCTAATCGGATCTTGCTACCTTACCAACTTTATTTTACCGCTAGAGAAGAACATTTTCAATGATAATAGTTCGCCAGAAGATCAATCCCAATAGCAAAAGTAACGTGGTAATGTATTTTGTGACATAGGGATTTGTCTGGTGCGTTTAGAGTTGATTGTGTTATGTAAGATGATGGATTTAGATTTGAAGTTGTCACGGCGGTGGAGGATTACATTTTTTGCTTTGTTTTCGCGATTTTTGGAGACATTATGTGCAAAAGATGAACGCCATTATAGAAACCACGAAATCCAGATACTGATGAAATTGAAAAATGATAAAAAATTATCTAAACTTCGGCTACTTTTGGGTCAGAATGTTCTCTAGCTACAAAGAAATGGAAAAAACGTCCTGCAACTTAGTCACGGTATTCCAAACCTCCGAAAACCCTTTGAAAGCATGTCAAAGGTCTTGTACCTACAGGGCTGGTAGCAGCCGCCGCTGTAGACAATGCGAGTAACTGTCGCTTGAATAGGGCTGATCCTAAGTCTCCGCACGTCCGTCGCGGCGACGGCCCTAATACGGAGCCGTAGAGATGTGAAAAACTTATAATCGATAACGCACAATTGTTAGATAATGATCAGACAATTTAAATTAAATCAACGGATATCAATCTATCAGTCAGCTACTGGACTTGACACTTAAAAGGCAGAAATATAGACAAGTTACTTCACCGACAAGAGCAATGAGCTCTCTATAAATATACAAGAAGAACACTTGTTTCAAATTGTTTTTTTGAAATCATTACCAAAACAATTTCAATTGTTTTCAATCGAAGAACAAAAGCATTTAAATGTTTAATATTCTTGCAGTCCATTTTCTTTGTGAAAAGGAAAGGAAGAATGAGAAATGTCCAGAATATTACCTCCTATTGTAAATATCTGAAGCTGAGCTCGCTTATCGTAGGTGTGGTGAGCATAGTCTTCCAGCACGACATAGTTTACTATGCTACTTCTGGACAGCACAGTGCCCTGTTGTGACTTTTGAGGATGAATCTTCTTTCGATACTACCACATCCCTACGTCGCCGTGCGCCGGCGCAGACGTACAAAAAGCAGCTAATGTCGCGCGCCGCTTTGTCGAGCACGTACGCACATCCTTCCTTTTGTCGTTCCTCCAGGAGTAAGGCACCGGGATCAAAAACATTGTCACTGTGGGAGAGTTTTGTCTTTTCATGTCTTGAGACAAATCCATATGAGTATTTTAGCTTGAGTACCTACTTAACCTCTTCGCCACGCCGCCGCCGCCGTCACGCGCCGAACGCCATTTTTGACTTCGCTGCAGTGTTTTGTTTTGAGTCTTTAAAGCAATGGCACTTGGAAAATCGGCGTTTATGGATATTGACATGTCTGTAGGGATCTTGAGGGCGTTGAGTGGAAGGAAAGCCGGAGTTTCACTATTTCTGGTTTTTATTTAACTTAGCGTTGTTGCGTACATACACGATACAATATGGTGGAAAAGATAAAGGTAACCGGAAGTGATACCTACTCAAAAATACAAAATTATTTGTGGTAGAAAATACAATCTCCAACATGCTGGGGCACCTAGCAAAGAACTGTACCTAACATATAAAAGATATTCTTTATATAAAAAAACTTGTTAAGTACCTACTTAACTCGAATGCTAAGTGACTTGTGACAAAATAAATATGTCTAACTTGTTATGTAAAGAACATTAATCTTTGTACATCATGAATCTGAAATTAAATGGTTGTACATATTAAACAACATCTCAGTTTTATTAAAATAAGTAACTAAAATCACCTATCTAATAGCAGGTATTAGAGCAATACTTGAATACCTAAAGTTAAATAACTAATATGAGGATAGATAGATAAATCCCTAGTATTTAGAACAAATATTTATGTAACATACGAACACAAGACCGTAGGTATTTCAAAAACAACACTAGGATACATAATAGTGTAAGTAAGTATAGCAAAGGTAAGACCAATTACCGAGAGCGTAGGTATATAACAAAACCCGTAGGTAATTACTCACAGTATTCCACTTGTTTAACAACAATGCAGTATTAGATGTAAGGCAACTTAAAAACTAGTAGGTATTAACGAAACCATACTTAGTAATACTTAATCTAAAGGTAAGACACACACTTTCGTAACAGACCTAATATGAGTCTTCCTATTCGGGGTCATAACCTCGAACGCTCTAACATGGTTATCCTTGCCAGGGAAAACCTGAGTTATTCTACCCATAGGCCATGATAAAGGTGGAGTATTATTATCAATCAAAAGTACTAAAGACCCTACTTTAACATTACTCTGAGGCGTTTGCCACTTTGGTCTACATTGTAGTACATTTAAATAATGCCTATACCACAACTTCCAAAAAGTTTGTACCATTTTGTTACAAACATTCCACATTCTTAACTTGTTAACAGGAGTATCACTTACATCATGTTCAGGATAGGTAGTTATTGGACCACCTGTTAAAAAATGACCTGGCGTTAGGTATGTAAAATCGTCACAATTAGATGTCATTGGCAAGAGAGGCCTTGAATTAAGTATTCCCTCTATTTGTACTAATACAGTATACAACTCTTCATATGTAAGTTTGCTGTTTTGAACAGTACGCTTTAAATGGTATTTTGTACTCTTTACCGCCGCTTCCCACAGTCCACCAAACACTGGCGAATAACTTGGAATGAAATGGAAATTTATTTGGTTTTGTGCTGCATAATCATTTACCTGTGTTTGATGACTTGGAGAACGTAATAACTTGTATAATTCGCTTAATTGAGTACTCGCGCAACGGAAAGTACTAGCGTTATCACAATAACAGTCACTCGGTAACCCTCTTCTAAATGCAAACCGTCTGAAACATGCCAGAAAGGTAGCGGTAGTTAAATCAGAAGCAAGTTCTAGGTGCACTGCTTTAGTGCTGAAACACACGAATACAAGGATATAACCTTTACCTATAACCGAACTTCTCAAACGTGATTGCTTAACTTCTATGGGGCTACAAAAATCTAGACCGACCTTGGAAAAGGCTTTTAGAGGTTGAACTACCCTATCACTCGGTAATGAACCCATCAACTGTTTAGCGGCTGTCCTTTTAAGCTTGAAACACGTGATACACTTGTGAGTTATTTTTTTAACTTCCCTAATCCCATTCAATATCCAGTATCTCTGATTAAGACTCGACAACAAAAGTTTGGGACCAGCGTGTAACAATCTAGCGTGTTCACTGCGTATAATTAACTCTGTTAGATGAGATCCTTTTACTAAAACTATAGGATGTTTTTGAGCATAACTAATATCAGAGTTGTGCAGTCTACCACCTACTCTTACGAGATCTTCTTTATCTAAAAATATGTGTAATGGCTTTAAAGGACCGTTAATTTCTTTATTTGTTTTTAATGAATGTATCTCACTATGAAAATTAACACTTTGATCATATTTAATGAATAACAACAAGGCTGTCTGTAATTCAGTTGTAGAAAGAGCCTGTTTGTCAACTTTAAAATTTTTGTTTCCCAATTTTGATTTTAAGTTATTGCAAAATCTGAGAATATATGCCATGACACGAGTCATCTTATTTATGTCAGAATATTTATCTATGAAAGATTGCATAAACTCATTTTCTTTAATTGTAAGAAGTACCACTTCATTGGAGAAAGATGCTGAGGAAGGAACTGTTTTCATTTCAGGTAAGTTTTCTATAGGTAAGTCATTTTTATTACTCACAAATTGATGCTCCTTAGCTCGCAGGAACGCTGGACCATACCACCAAATATCAGCATCGCATAAAGCCTGTGGATCCACGCCACGGCTTATGAGGTCAGCGGGATTGTCCTGTGACTGAACATACAGCCATTGCCAGGTACCTGTTAGTTCCTTGATCATTCTCACTCTGTTAGAAGCATAAGCCTGAAGCTTTGTCACATCTGTACCAATCCAAGCAAGTACAATTTTTGAATCGCTGTGCAAATATACATTATCAATTTTAATTTTTGTAAGAAGCGTATCATACACTCTGGACACTAATTTCGCCAATAACAACGCCGCATTCAGCTCTAATCTGGGAACAGTTAGTGGCTTAGCGCGTGGATTGATTCTTGACTTAGAACAGAGCAAGAACGTTTTAGCGTTACCTTCTGTCTCCACGATTCGCAGGTATAAGCAGCATCCATAGCCTGTAGTAGACGAAGCATCTGCAAATCCGATGAGCTGAACCGCTGTAACTGCGTCGGCTATTGGAATGTTTCTATTTAAAAATATAGGTTGCATGCTAGCTAAGCTTTCAGAAAATTGCAGCCAGTCATGAACTATTTCTTGGGATGGAACTTTATCCCATTCTACCTTTTCTTCCCATAATCGCTGCATGATCGCCTTTGCTTTAACGACGACAGGACTTGCAAAACCTAAAGGGTCATAAAAACGAGAAATGCAGCTCAAAATACTGCTTTTTGTAACGTGCGAAGTTGTCGGGCTATTGGGACTTGAAATTATGAATGAGTCTTGTTTCAAATCAAGTTGCATACCTAAAGTTTTGATATTAAAATTGCAATCTTCACTGAAATTTAAATTATCAAAATGTTGGCTACTAGTAGGTATATCTGAGAGTACGCTGGCTTCATTTGAAGACCATTTGTGCGCCTCTAGACTTCCAAGTTTTAGCAACTCACGCAGTTGTCGTTTCGTCTCGTTTAAAACGTTTAAATCTTCATGACTGTATATTACGTCGTCAACATATGTACAGTTCTTTAAAACAAAGGATGCTAGGGGAAATTCAAGCTCGTATCTCGTAGCTAATTCAAACAAGCAGCGTGTCGCGAGATAGCCAGAGCTCTTCAAACCGTATGTTACTGTGTCTAAGCGAATACATTGCACTGGGTCATGCGGACTCTTTCGCCAGAGAATGTTTTGAAGCGATGTATGTGCAGGGTTAATATTAATATTCCTAAACATGCGTCTGATGTCTGTGGTAAACATGAATTCACCGAACCTAAAAAGCATTAGTATTTCGAAAAGATCACGCTGTACCTTTGGCCCATTGTATAGTATGTCATTAAGCGAAACACCCTTATTAGTACGCATGGAACCATTAAACACAACGCGAAGCGGTGTTGTTTTGCTCGTCTCATTAAAAACTGCATGATGAGATAAAAAATAAACCGGATCTTGGGTGAAATTATATGAATTGATGTCCACATAGTGAGCTTGGTTCAACCCTACATACTCATCAATAAATTTTGTATACTGTGACAACAGGTTTATATTTTTGTGAAGTCGTTTTTCCAAACTGTGAAATCTAAACAAGGCTAAATCAAAAGAGTTCCCCAATGTTGCATTAACCTCATCTAAATTTATCTTCAATGGTAAATCCACTTGAAATTTGTTATTTTCTAGCTTTACAGAGTCAGAAAAAATTTGTTCTGCTTGTTCAGACTCAGAAAGTTTATCATTTAAAACTTGAGGAACATCTTCAAGTTTCCAAAAAATTTTTATATTTTCATTTAATTCGCTGATATTGTCTTCACATGTACGACAATGCAAAGAAATCAGATTTGAATCTAAATTTGTTATAGGCAATGAACCACCAATTATAAGTCCAAACCTCGTGTTGATAATTGTAGGCGCTGTCTCCCCCTCATTATGCTGCTGCTGTTGGCTGGATGCTGCACTTGGCCTTACACTCACTGGTTGTGCAACGATCTGTGGACCCGTTGAAGGCAGTACCAACGCCTGGAAAAACACATCAGCACCCATCAACAAACTTATTTCACTTGGAGTGTCAAAGGTGCTGTCTGCTAGCTCTGAGCAGGGAGGTAACTCCCATTTCGAGATATCTATTGGTTGCTGAGGCATGAGACATGTGATACTATCAACAACCTTGAAGTTGACTATCTTTTTATAATTAGTCTTCAGTGAATGCACCTCAAGAGGTATGGAGTATTTACTTTTACTGTTAGCACTTGAAACTCCCACGATAGTAGTGTTTGATCGCGTGGGTGTTAATTGCAAGTGATCTATAAGTTTGGCTGAAACTAGGGATGTTTGGGAACATGAGTCCAGCACTCCTTTCACATACACTTCTTTGTTATCTTTGGTGAATAACTTAACCCGAACTGTAGGTAGTAAAACTTGACCATTTATATGTGACATCAGTGTCACTGGTGGTGTATCCTCAGGATGAACCCAGGAATTATGTGGGCCTTTGCAGTGGGTACACCGGAAATGAAAACGACACTTCCCTTTATGCATATTCAAGCATATAAAGCAAAGATGCTTATCTTTGGCAAACTGAATCCGCTCTGCTGATGGCAATAATTGAAATTTTTTGCAATTATATAATTTGTGAGAATCTGACTTACAGTTTAAGCAGGATGTAGACTCCTGGACTGCAACATTCACTGCCAGTCTCGCAGCAGGCTTCCAGTTATTTGTTGTCGCTGGAGAAGTCTCAGCAGCGAGCGCCCTCTTCTCCAGAAATGTAAGCAACTCATTGACAGTCGGCTCCTTCTCATCATCTTTCTCCAGTTGAAAGGCTCTGGCTGTGTAGCCATCTAGTTTCCGTATAAAAATAACAATTAGGATGGGGTCCCATTCATCAATTTCAATCTCTAAATTTTTTAAAGCAGACAACCTCAACCTAATTTGAGAGACAAATGACCTAATACTCTCACTACCACTCCTTGTTAATGCTGGCAAGTCCAACAATGCAGACACATGCTCAGTGACTATCTTTTGTTTGTTATAATACCTATCTTGCAATAATTTGAGAGCTTCCGAGTAACTGTCATGTATGAGAGGTAGCCCTGCTATAATGCTTAGTGCCTCATCTTTTAAAAATGACCTTAGGTAGTGAAGTTTCTGAATATTGTCTAGGCCTTCATCTTTATCAACCAGAGAAATAAACATGCTATGGAAGGTAACATACTGAGAAGCCGACTTACCATTAAATGATTCTATGTTGATAGGTTGGCGAATGACTCTGTTTTTTGCGTTTGTTCAATTCGTCTTGGAATGC
Organism: Keiferia lycopersicella; assembly: GCA_029255805.1. NCBI lineage: Eukaryota > Metazoa > Arthropoda > Insecta > Lepidoptera > Gelechiidae > Keiferia > Keiferia lycopersicella. The sequence goes on from JARACZ010000026.1 coordinate 1,010,375, forward strand.
ACCGTAGGAAGTATGATAGTTCTCCTCAATACTGCCTACGTCTTCAGAGTCTTCTGGATCGATAGCAAAAATTTCTGAATTTTGAATTTCATATTCGGCAAAGGATTGTTTCAGGTGGTTAATTTTAGATTCAATTACTTGCGTTGACGCTTTCTCGAGCAAATCTTTGTTCGTTGCGTATTTTAATAGACGCGTCAAGGTACCTTTAATATAACCACGTTTCGCGACTAATCGAGTTTTTATGAGTTTCTCCTCCTCACTCATTTTTATAACTTAGTTTTACAATTTTTTACACTAACTGTAGCAAATTTAGCGTAGGAATAGGTACACTACGAAATGAAACTTTTACAAATGAAATTAAATGGCGTCACAATTTCGTTCGACAACGGGAAAACGATCGCGCAATGAGATCACGCATACAGCGCCACCCCACGCCTTGCGGTAAACAAATGCAACTATAAAAACTACCAAAAGTTCGACGTCTCTTTCCCACTGGTCGCAAAGTCCCATATGCGTCTCTTTCTTGATGCAACGTCAAATAAATTCTTTACTCCGCCGATAGATGGCGTAACGGTTTTGATAGTCTTCTGTCGCACTTACTCCTGCGCGTAGTGATCTTCTGTCTCGCTCCCGCTGAAATGTCGGTGCGCCGGTGTTGCTACTTTCGTACTTCCGCTTGGTAGAAAGCAGAATTTGCAGCGTAGCTGTCCCCAAACACAAAATCAAAATGGAGATTTATCGCAGCCAACTGATGAATGATGAAAAACTTACAGATGATCTTCGATGTAATACTTGTATTACATATATATTCTGGAAACATCCAATTCTTGAATTGCAGCGTAGCTGTACCCCAGATGAAGGTGATAATCGCAGCTAAACCGGTAAAAGGTAGGTATTTTGGAAGACGTATGAAATTTGCAGTGTAGCCGAAACAAGTTATAACTCGTAGAAATCGCAGCTAAACCGACACGTTTTCTTGAAACAGTAAATATAATCTTGCGTGTATGCTCACGGAACCAGAAGAGTCGTAGTGAACGCGATGACAAGGCGATGCGATGTATGATTGCGCATGGATTGCACCCTGCCACACGACGAAATTGCGCTTCCCTCCTGATGCTTGCAACTGCCACTTGCGCGCTGGAACGCTTTCTTTTTTCTTCTCGAAGGACCAAATTTGTAGGGATCTTGAGGGCGTTGAGTGGAAGGAAAGCCGGAGTTTCACTATTTCTGGTTTTTATTTAACTTAGCGTTGTTGCGTACATACACGATACAATATGGTGGAAAAGATAAAGGTAACCGGAAGTGATACCTACTCAAAAATACAAAATTATTTGTGGTAGAAAATACAATCTCCAACAATGTCCATTTCTTGACCATCTCATACAAGATACAGCTCATTTTATTTTGGTGGTTCCTGCACACATACTGCAGTGTTTTGCATGGTTCGGTGTTATTTTTTCTTTGCGTGTAGAAATCCGAGTCGTCCAACAATACGAGTAACCTTGCTGTTACTGACGTAAGGAGTATAATTTGATAGGTACGTGGAAAGACCGTTATTGGATCCCATATGAATCCACTTCAGCATGAAGACATTTCTCACGCAAAACAGGTCTCCACATTTACCTATCTTGCCTGGTTTGAATTGTACAGTTCCAATTGTCGGTAAAAGGCAATAAATTCTCTAATCTAAAAAAAATCTCTTCCATTTCCTCCACGTATTCTTTCCCTACACTTTCCCATCAGATTTTTTGTGTATTTTTATTACAAAACACCTGCGTCGAAGGTGAGGAATGAATCATAAAGATGCATTATGGCTGCTAGTGGCGTCGATTCTACAGATCACTTTCTACAAAGAAGAAGAAGAAGAATAATAATAAAAGAAACGAAAATAACAAAAAGATGAAAATAGCAGATATCTAGACTGGATCAAAACTGTCGTCAACTTGGTGTCTAAATTATTCCTCTAAATCGTTGTAAATTACTCCTGGAGCCCAAAGAGTCGTGCGTGTTTCTTACACAATAGAACTTTTCCATACTGAGTGTGTAGCGAAAATGGGAATTCGAGATGTTTGCAATTGAATTGATAGACTATGTACATCATAAAATATCGGAAGTGACCTACGAGGTGACACACAATTAGCAAAGAAAACCATGCAACCATGTAAGAGGTTTGCTACTAGTAAATAGGCGGTTGAGAAACTCTGACACTGACTCGGTGTCCCACACTAAAAGGAAAAGAAGTAGCAAAGAAAATGACTGACAGAATTGAGACCAATGTGATATAGCAGCACTGCAGAGCCTACGATGGGATCATCGGAATCCACGTCACGACGTCGTCAATGAACGCAGTTTTTATTAATGCTGCTGGCTATGCGCGCGCGCACGTGACGTCACGGGCTACGGCAAAACAGGGTGTTAAATATTCCATAACAGTCTTTTCTCTGTAAAAGTTTCATTCAAAGTTTCACATTGAAGAACTTTTCCAAAATATATTGGTGAAAATATGAACAAATGTGTCGATTTTACAATACTTCTGTGTTCATTCTGAGCAGCAGTTGTGAAAATCTTCGTATTGTCGTATCGTCGTATCTTTTCAGAAAGACCATAAATTTGAAAAACTTTTAGTCGTGGAAAACTATCGTTGTGATCCTTCTTACACTGTAATTTTTTGTACAACCTCCAAAAATCTACACTTTTTCGTAATAAATTTTCTTTTTTCTCTATTTCAGAAAGACTTTGTATACCCCACAGATCGTATCAAAGCAACGAGAATTCAAGTGCAAGGTGTAGTTTAATTAAATTTTAGTGGCCCAAGAGCTGTCTCCATCACAAAGAGTCGTTAACAGGGCCCGAGTGACATATCCAGGCCGTTTTTGTACCATTGACAGATGGTTCAGGTTTGGTTACCGCTTTTTATTCGAAATAAATTCGTATTACGTTATTCCAAGCGTCTTAGCTACTTTGAAACAATGTAGAAACTGTAAAATTTTATTGTAATGGCGTCAGCCTCTGTGGTGTAGCACTCTGTGTTGAAGTGGAAGTCCTGGGTTCATATAAGAATAATTGCACCCGCACAGGGGAAAATTGCGATTCCTGACAACCACTATACAAATGACAATTTGTGACAACCGCAATTTTGGTGCGTGTGTCATAAGATAAAACTCAGGTTTTTGTATGGGATTTCGTAAGTTCCTTTAGTCTTACAATCGGATCTGTCAAATCTGGAAAACTTTCTAACTAAGGATTTATATTAACAAAAGGCTGGCTGGATATTTAGCTTTTTTATTATTCCCTTTTAAAAAAACAAGGTAACGCATCAACCTACCCATTCCAGGGATCAACTAATTCTAGTTCCTCTTAGTATTTGTATGAAAAACCACTATAAGTTCATCCCGTATGGGATAATCTGATAGATGCTCATAGTTTCAAGACAGAAGCCTATGTAGATGCAACGATAGGTACTTTTTGCATCTCACAGGAATGACGCCCCGCTGCGTAACTAAAGCGAATACAAGTTAAACATAATTACAATATTACGACTGATAAGCTTGCTTGCGAACTAAGCAGATAGTATCGATGTGGCGCTTCTATTTTATTGAGTCGACTAACGACCCGACAAACTCAGAAAATTATTGAAAAATCACGCCTATATCCCTGGCGGGGTAGGCAGAGCGTTAACGATAGTAAAGTTACGGTCGTTACGCCACGTCTGACAAATGTTTGACGGTCGTTTCAGATAAGTAGTCTATCACTATAGTGACAAGTTGTCAGCCTGTCGCCTAAAATTGTAATATACATGAAACCCTCGAGTCCCTAAGTCGGGTCCGACGACACCCACGGGAAACACCTGGGGTGATGCTATTCTAAGCTGGCATCACACGGCAATAACATTCATATTTTTTACAAATCGACGACTTTTTTAAAATATGACAACTTCGGAAATGTCTAAACTAAAAGAATTCCAAAATAGCGTGACTAAACTATACCTACTATTATACACTATAGATAACAAACTAAACAATAGACTGAGAATAGAACAGACGGAATTAGACAGCAACGTGTTCTTTAAAGCAAAGAATGCGATTTGATGCGATGTGCTAATCGAACTATAAACCCTCTTCAAAACGGAATATTAGACGATATTTTGACCTCCTGTCTTATCGAACCTAGGACATATTCCAGAGCAATAAGCACAGACTACTATACCTCATAGATACCCAGTGGCGCTAACGAGTGGTATCACAACACAAGTGGTATCGCCACATCAGAAGTGGTATCACCTTATAGATCTCCACGAGCCTGAGTGCAGACATAAATATTAATATATTATACTTACTTCATTCGCTTACATACTGTCATGACCAGCGTAACTGTCAATACGCGTCTGTACGAGCGCTATAAAGCACTGAGGTCAAGTTACGCTGGGCGCGGCGCTATCTAAGCGAATGAAGTATAAGCATTGCTGCATAACTAAATCTCGAATTTGTTTAATGAAAATCGTCTGTTGTTTTGTTTTTATTTTTATTCACGAGAGGACGCTTGCCGCGGGTCATGAGAATTTTTACGTACAGGATGATTTCATTTTGGAAACTAGGTAGAGGGATTTTGTAGGGATATTAAAAGACATAATTGGAACGATAGTTTTTCGCAATCTCAACGTTCGCCTTTTTAAGTGACGAGAAAAATGAACCTACGTAGCATTATTTACTTTTCTATTTTTTATGTTGTAACAAGATAAGTTATTCATTCTTGACTGAAGCTGATACGTAAGGAAACATTTATAGAAGAATCCTATTGTACTACAAATAGACAATGAATGCGAACTCTTCAAGGAAACAATGTGGCACGCCACCAAAATAGAGATGTTATAGGTGTCAACGGTTGCGTAACGCGATTTTTATACAGCGATAAGAGGCATTGTTCTGTGGAGTCCCAGTGCCATGACGTCACACCTGCGTGGGCGCGCCAATCGCTTACCTGCTTGCCTTGAGCTCTATCGGTAAACCCGACACGAGAACATTGGTAGAAATTCAAGTTTCTGATCTGTCACCATTATGGTTTTAACTACTTAGCTCTTGGAACTACTCAAGCTATTGCATAACGGGTCGTTGAGCGACGAACCCTAGTGACAGAATTTTTCAGCCGCCTTCTAAAATTAGCAGGCTTCTGACATGGTTGTGTTATACCCGCCGTCTAATTTTGTTATAGACAGCAACCGGGACCTACGGCTTAGGTGGATCGCACACTTAACGTACGACGGAACCATCTTTTTTATGGACAATCGGGTAATTGATTGGTTAACCAGACTAGGAAAGTGATTCACAAAGAAATTCAGAAAGTGATATATATCAAGTTTGTGAGTGACCCGCCGTGAATCGAACTCGGAGCCTTCTGCGTCATAGGCAGTCGTACTACCACTACGCCACATTAATCGTCATGGAACACGCGATGAAAATCACGAAAGAGTACTGTGGTGGATAAAAAAGGAACACCCTATGTTACTACGCTTACGAGTATTTGTTTTAGTAATGAACATTCCGAGTTTTAAATAATAAAATTTATTCATAAGCCAGCACTTACCATATTTGAGTGTGCGAGCGGCTGTCCATATGTATGAGTGGTTAAGATATTCTTATTTATGGGTCTATGTCAAGGTCGTCAGCGTTTAAGTGCGGTATCATCACTTTGCATAATATCAAATTATTTATTCGCTCCGCGCTAAAACTGTCTGGTGTACGTTCAATTTGAAATTCAAATAAATTCTCTGCATTATTCTGCGCCGGCGAGCTGTCATAATTGTAACGTGTGAGATTTTTTTCTGGTTTGAATGGCGAATAGCGTTCGGTGATTAGCATGGCACGCGCCAGTATGCCTGCGTCGGCGCAGCGTTGATTGAGCAATAGATATAAGATATTCGGTGCTGAATGACAGCCCATTAGCTTTAAGATCTTGATTATCTCTTTTTACATAATCTGAATGTCGTTTGTTTTGTAAGAGGCAATGAAATTGAATAAGTAAATTTCTGTGATGACTGATGACAATGCAAGATCATCAGGCGCCTCAAAGTCTTGACACCTTCCTGGAAGTCCTTAGAGGAGGTAGACTTCTTCTCTGCAGCGTCAACTCTAGTGAGCCTGAGTAAACTCCATCCTGTACAATCTTATCAACTCGATGACATCGTCGGACCATTGAAGCAGGGGTTCATCGGGTTGTCCGAATTGGTGTCCCGCACGATAGAAGCACAAGCAGGTGCGCCTGATAGCATTTTCGCTTCCTTTGACCAGCACTTTTTGAATGCTATCAATCGTTGTTCCGTCTCACCAAGTAACTGTCTACTATTCATATTTCCATGTGAGTCATCAAGTCGTCCAACGACCCAATGAACCAATCAAAAACACAGACCAATTCCTCATCACCCATCTCGATAGTACCTCGTACAAAAGACCCAATGAACCTACTATAATAATCAAAAACACAATCCAATTCCTCATCACCAGCTTCGATATTACCTCGTATAATTGGTATTCCTGGTTCGTGTCGTGAGTGTAATTATTGTCATTATAATTAAATCCAAGTATGATTTAATTCAAATGATATGGATTATGAAGGGTGAAGGACCTCGCCTTCTAAATATTTAAATATATAGTATTGGGGTAGGTTAAATTATACTTGTCCATAAAGATGAACTTATACTGGACATTCCTAGTAACTCTTTACAGAACCAGTAAATAATGATCCCTCAAAAGGACATCGCGACGTACTACGTCACAAATCAATGTTGCCCATCACCATACCACACGTTATTGACCAAGATACTCTTTTATAATTTCACAGGCAATGTTTGAGCCGCGGTAGCCCAGATAGAAAAAGCGTCTTCAGAATTCATGGCGAAAGTCATAGGTTCAACTGCCTGTACAGGGTGTAAAAAAATTAGCTGCAAGTATTTTAACCAGCCTATGAAACTGAACAACTTTCCCCAAGGAACATAGGTCGAAATATGAGAATTTTTTTTGGACCTTCCATATAAATTGACGTCGGTCGGTAACTTTGTATGGGAGGTCCAAAATATTTCTTTCATATTTCGACCTATGTTCCTTGGAGAAAGTTGTTCAGTTTCATGGACTGGTTCACCACTTAAAATATTTGCAGCTAATATTTGTACACCTTATATAGCTGTACAGATTATTTTAAAAGATCTCTAAGAATCAGCGTTTTATATTTTCGTTGAAGCTTCTAAAGATCAACATAAAGGCTCAATTTTTGAAGTCAACTAGAAAGATTCCCAACTCTCCACACCTAAGCCGTTTATTCGTATAATGAGCGAGTGACTTATTAACGAGAAGTGTCGCGTGCGTGGCTGCGTGTTTCCCGGTAATTCTGGAACTAATGAACTTGTCAACGGCCACATTTGGAGAGCGATAATGCTTTAGAAACCTTTGGTCATGTTTGACAAGTCAAATTCAGTAGAACATATTAAGTAAAGTAAGTACAGTCTACAATAATTTTTTCGCCTTTCGCCTCGCCGTAAGCAGAAGGATCCTTCCTGCATATTTATTTTTGAACTTACCCAGGCTTTTGAAAATGGGTGCCAAGCAGACAATTTATAATTGTGTTATCGAAAGATTTCGTCTTTTTAGCGTCCATACTCACTCCTTTAAGTGTGATATCTTTAAAGTTACGTCTTGTGTTGAAAAAAAATACTAACACAGTAGTATTTTATGGATTGAGCTTAAACGACTTACGTTGATTAGGTTTTAGAGAGTGCTGAGCCTATATGTAACTCTACTGTAGTATTCGTTTAGGTTCGGATATAACTTGTACTGATTTTATAAGACCACCTGTTCTTTTTTTGTCAACAGCATAGAATCTCAGTATTGTGGCTAATGTAGTAGTAGTAGGACGAAATATTTATCTAACTTTAGCGTAGCAGTACTTTGAGCCATTCTGGGGAAGAAAATCAGCTCGTATCTCGTACAAGTTTCTTATCTCTCCCAGCAAGAAAGTATCGCTCGTCCAACCGAATACCGTTGGAGTATCTAGTGCGTAGGATCGTCTATTGCCACATCAGATGTGTTTATAGCTAGCATCCAATAACTTTGATATAAAAATTGTGAAATTCCACCTTCGAGGCTACTCTAGACCGGTCTCCAACCGTCCATAGTCATAAACAACAGCAGCCTTTTAAAACATCTTCCACCGGAGAATTAAATGCTTATTTGGACCTGACATAGTTTCTATAAGCTCTTCTGTCATATAATTTATTTAAATGGCTTCTTTATTGGAAAAACCACTTAAAAACTTATAGTAAAATGAGATTTGATCGAAACAGGTGTCGCAAATTGTTTTGAAATACAAAATTGTACAAAAGAAGCGCGTGCTAAGCTAAAGTAGGAGATTTCTAATTATCATAATAATAGTCTTCTTTCTCGGCAAAATTTCAAAGACGACCGAAAAGTTTTGTAAGTATTTCTTCGCACATCGCTTTCTAAAAGACTTTCCTTTAATTTTGATATGACAAGGCTGTTTTTAGTCTGCCTTCCTCACAACGATATAGGTACAAGCCTGTGCAAATGTATGCCTATGTTGTAAGTGACTCGGATAATACCACACGATGATCCGGATAGAAGTTCATCTGCAAGAAACTGATTACAAACTATTAACAGCGGAATTACGATCGATCACTTATGTAGTTTAAATATTCATTAGAAACGAGATCGGTGGCGTGCATGAACACTTCAACATAGCTCATTCACTTAGATGGTGTTATGATCAGCGTAACTTGACCTCAATGCTCCATACGCGCACGTACGGGCGCGTACTGACAGTTACACTGGTCGTGACACTATGTAAGCCAATGAAGTATACTGCGCTTTTTGCATCAGACTTTGTACGAGCAATCTTTGCAAATAGGCAATGGATAATATTCTTTTTTGCTTGATAACTATTCGGGCGTTGGTGATTGATTGTAGTTTAAACAAAATCCTAAATTTTTTGCTGGTTAGATACACCAGGTATTTAAAAGCGGATTCTTGTGTTTAGCGAGGTATTTGAGGCTTTTTAGCTCGTCAAAAGCTTTCGTGTTGTCACGGCTGATTTACGGTCCATATTGGTCTTTGAGTTTAGCAATAAATAATATTTTATGGTCTACATTTTGCTATCAGCTTTTTGTGATGCACGGAGCACGCATGTTCGCTCTCGCGCGCCACAATGCGCATTCGCTCTTTTTGTCACTGTTGCTGTGAAATCATCGATATTCATTCCGAGAGAGAATATCTACTTAATAACTACATACCTATAGTGTTGATTACTGATAAATGGGCCTTTCCTCATAATGAGTTTATTTGTAGCTAGGATATCTATTCTCACTTAATTGAGCGAAAACCCAAGTGGTTTGCTCCAGATTTCAAGTCGGAATAGTTAGTTTAGTTGAGTGTGGGTAGGCTAACCCGAAATCGAAGATATTGAGCTAATCCAACTCATCCACGTCATATAAGTGTTGTCTGGATTGAAGATCAAGTTTTATATGAGATAAATAAGGAAATACGTCGTGCAGTTACGGAATTTTAAAATATAACAAATATGACAGCATACACGAAAAATCTCTGACGTCAAATTCAAACTATTTTATTTTTATTTATTTATTTAACCATTTATTGTACACAATAGAACACAAATGACATAACACTTTGCGATGTTGGCTGTTAGGGGAGGATGGTAAAAGGAAACACGTGTGTGCAGTTCAGGCGTATATTGGCGACTGACTGACGCTACTGGCTATACATAATATCTATAATACGTTATAGTAGGGAGTGATGTGTCACCACAGTACAACTTAGAACAATACACAACAGGTCAGCTTATTTCTAGAAAGAAATCTCTTCCAGCAGACCTAGGGTAGCGAGATGGCATAAAGTTTCTACATTAAACAATTTGGATTTCTAAGACTGGACTCACTCATACCTAAAAAGCATGCTTAAGTGTGTTTTGACAATAAAGTGGTACTCTCACTTAACGCATAACGGAGCACTTTTAGCGTATCCGTAACGCATGCATCCATCAAATGCAAGTTTCAAATTTTCCGTACTAAAACGGACGTTGACGCAGGTCCAATGCATGAACGTGTTGGCAACGTAGGTTCATCAGTTGGTGTGGCGCCAACGTCAGTTTTTGGTACCTATGGGGAGTTTGAAATTTCCTTACATCAGCTGACAGACGCATGCGTTACGGATGCGCGAAAAATGCACAGCGTCTTGGTTAGATGTGGTATTTTTTCATATTCTAGAGTCTAGAATATAAAAATAGTCTACAATCTAGACTGTCTAGTGTTTCTTCAATCAACCTAACTTAGTAGCCGACCCGATCATTATATCTTCAATGTTTATCTTTATCGAGTAAAACGTTTAATAATAGGAAGCGCGTTATTATACCGGGACTGGCGAGCGCAGTGAAGGACAGGTTTTTGTGGAGGCACTTTATGTGAGGTGAGGAGTGTAATTTGAGGCCTGAAGACCCCTAGGGTGTAGCAATTATATCAGTTACGGTGATATAGACGCGCTATGGTCTACTGGTTTGAACTAGCTTTTGGTCTAGAAGTCAAAGGTTCAATTCTTGTGTCAGGTTCGTTCATTGATGCAAAGATGGTTGCCCACACAAACCCACACAGCCTAATCTTTTGCGGGGTAGTCAGCGAATTAACGATCGTAAAAATACAGTCGCTTTTGACACGACTGGCAAATATTTGAAAGGAGTTCCTGAATCGTGTATAGTGATAGTGAGAGGTTGTTATGTTGTCATCTAAAATTGTAATAATATTCACACTTAAAACCTTCGAATCCCTTAGTGACCTTTTACGACATTGCATAAAAGAAATGGAGTAATGTATTATCAGGTGTGCAATATTTGCAATCGAGTTGATTTTTCTACATTCCGTATATGAAACTCTGTGTGGACGTGTCTATGACTGTAGACTTTTCAGAAACATTTTCAAATACTGTGGTTACATAGTATGTTTATAGGTCGTCCATTGACCCAACCACACACGACAACAAAAAAACAAAGGGGGTGGAGAGAAAAGAGTTATTTTCGCAACAGTTTCCCAGCGTTGCGACCACTCGGCCGGAACGCGGCAAAAACCTACACCACATCACGGTCAAATGAAGATGTGTAATTACCTTTTTTTTACACACCGATCGCCATTTTTTCCACGTCCATATACGGCGGTGTACGGCCGACAACCAGCCGTTTACGTTGGCTGAACTTCAAAATAATAACTCGTGGGTTCCAGCTGGAGAGAACTGGTATGAACTGGGTTTTTACTTTTCTATCATCGTGTCTCCACCGACCTGAACTAACAAGGACCGTTTTAATACCACTGTTATTACTATAGCATTACCCCATTTCTTTCCCGTGGGTGTCGTAAGAAGCGATTAAGGGACTCGAGGGTTTCGTGTGTATTAAAATTAAAGGCGACTGGCCTGTCCCTACAGTGATACGCGAATCACCTGAAAGGATCCTCAATATTTGTCAGACGTGGCGATAGAGACCGTATTTTTACGGTAGTTAACGCTCTGCCTAACTTGCAAGGGATAAAGGCGTGATAAATGTATGTGTATGTTCTTATTATAGCACTGTCAGGCACTGTGATGTAATATCATCATCTTCACCAACAGATAACTGCTGATACCTCGGTTTTGGGCCATAATTCAACGGTTGTTGTTGCTTCACCCCTCACAAAGTCTTTACATAGCAATTTATGATTGGATTTTACGAGCATAGCTTCCTTAGAAAAAGTAGTTTTCAGTTTCAGTACCGCATTCTTACACCCCGTATGTTCTGGAGGAGTGAGCTTTCCGATCTTTTCTTTGCACCTTTTAAACAAAAAGTCACCCCGTTACCGCTCGAGGATTAAATTTTATCGCCAAATTCCAATTTTCCTTCAAATCAGCGATAAATTGTTTCGCCCGAGGTGCGCGGGCGCCGCCGAGCGCGACGCCTCGTGTTAATGACGGGAATAAAAAAATACAGGCAAAATGGAATTGACCAGCAATTATTAATAAGTTGGTCGGAAACTCAAGTCCTCAGGCGAAGGTGACAGTGCAATAAAAGCAAAATGTTGCACCTACGTAGCGTCTACGTAGGTGATGCGTAAGCGCATAACATAACACTAGTTATTAGTAGTAGCTCTATTTTTGAATTTTCTCAAGCAAAATTCTGCCAATTACTGTGCTAGTGAATTGTGTTTGTATTACACGTACTGCTACATGAATCTATTCACTAATAGACGAAACAAATCATATCATATTCTTTACATAGACAAATTCGAATAGTAGCCAGTGTAACATGAGTCGTTCGCTTAGACATGTCGTTGCAGACTTCCATACGAAAATACGGATCAAACATTTTTCAGAATTCAAGCTTCTGTGCCACGACGTATTCCAAATAATATAATTGAAAGCTGAAGAGGCCTGTAATACTTCATTGTATTCTTCCTCAGCAGCTCTCCTTTCGTGGCACAGGCACTAGATGACACCGCGATACGCGGTATTAGCGCCCGCGGCCACGAACCTAACTCATGCGCAGTAATTGATATCTGGACACATCCATTTCAGCTAAATCCACTCAACAGATTCAACGTAGAAGCATTCAAGTTTAAAAGACCAACTTACACTGGTTCTCGAAAGAGTTATTAAGAATAAACAGTAGGTATGTATTGATCCCTTGAATGTAGAAGGTGCAATAGGTGTTGCTTATATACATATATGACGGATACCAGCAGCGCAAATTTTTCATTTTCTTAAGCTAATATACATGTTCTACTACAAATCCATTCACAGACCTTAAAAAACACACATTCCCTAGACTTAAAAAAAACCGAATAAGTACCTAGTAGAAACTAAAAAAACGTGTGGACACCAGTCGTTTTGTAGTCGAATTACGACTTTTCAGAAATAAGGATCAAAAATTTACTTTCATCAAATTGCATAAAATGAGAGTATCTTCGATCGGAATATGTTTTATATGGACAGTAAGAAGATATGTTAACAACAAAACCACTACGACGTGGGACATAAAAGTGCTTAAATATGTGACGTCTCAAAATCCAGATCCAAAGACTATAAAACTTAACGACATCACAGATAGTTCTGATTCTCACCAAATCAATTCCTATTTTACTGCCTTAGTGTTTTCTTAGTCCATTTGTATCGACTCGAAGACCGATGTGGCGCAGTGGTAGGTGCGAGTGCCTGCGACGCAAAGTTTTCGGGTTCGATTCCCGGTGGATCATTCACAAAATTGATATCTATCACTTTTTGAATTTGTTTCTATACTGGTTTTATTGATTGTGATGTTTAAAGATTAGTAGACTGAACATCTCTATGTCGTCTATGATTACTTAGACGGCAGAGGCCTGTTACTAGTTAGTAGGCGGCTGAAAATTCTGAGTTACTCGGGTCGTTAGACGACTTGGTGTCCCAGGCAATAAAAAGAACTAGAATAAAGAAACCATTTCCTATTTTACTGCCTCAATGTTTTCTTAGTCTATTTTGTATTGACTTGAAAACGATTTCGAAATCTACACTGGACACTATGAGCGATGAAATGGCAATAAAAGCAGGTATTATTTTAGTTTACGATTATATTAATGGCTCTGGATGTATTAAGAAGAATATAAAGGAATTCAGTAGCAAGCAATGATAGGTGAATACTACTTCTAACGCACGACGCAGCGCATTTTTAGCCCATGTATAACGCGTGCGTCTCTCAGACAAATGTAAGGAAATTTCAAATACCCTTTACTAAAAACTGACGTTACCGCAGCATCAGCGGATGAACTTGCGTTGTTTGAGAGACGTATCCGTTAACGCATATATGAGTGTTGGACCTGCATCATGTTTTATGAGAAATTTGCAGACGCATGCGTTAAATACACATCATTTGAAGACAGCTTTGAGACAACAGTCATATTCAGTAGGTAACTAAAAAAACTTGGTCATTAACCTACGAATTTGAAGGGTCAACATACGCTAGTTAGTTCTGAAATCTTTATGGAATACCAGTGTATGTTGATCTCTATCAAGTGCTATAGACAGACAAAATCATACACAGCAAAGCAAGATGTGAGTTAACCTAAGATTCGGGCCAGGTTAGCCTTCGGGTAGCAGAGTTCAGATGGCAGTCGCTCTGTGTAAAAACTTGGTTCCACGTCAAATCCCCTAGGTTAGGTACCTGACCCCGACAGGGAAACAGAATAAGGCAAGGAGGATGAATTAATATATTCTGGTGAGTCATAGCCAATTTGCCATGTTTTTGCTTGATACCGTAATTTTTGGGTTGGTATACCACCAACTAAGAATTCTATATAAAGTCCGTTATGCTGCCACACAAACAAGCTTCTTTATATTTTAATCCTCATCAGAATCAGCTTAGTGACTTTAATAACTTTAATAACACTTATAAAAACGACAAGCGATACATAAATAAATATAGTTGTAACATTTTATTATTATTTTACATTTTATGAGCGACAGTAATTTTTTTTTTAACTATCTCCTTTAAACAAGGATGGGCAAAATTTGCATTATTCATCCATCAAGAATTAAGATGTTAAACAAATAAATCAAAAAGTATCATTCAAGAAACGCGTTCATAATAGGAATTTACAGTAATGCTAATTTTGTGTAGTAGGTTGGTGTTTTTGTCGTTTCCTAAAATATGTTGTTCAGTTGTTTACTTGAGTTCTGCGGGCAGTTTTGGTATTTTTAATTAGGAAAACTACAGCTTTTCCAACATTATAATAGTAATTATTGTGATTTTTTTACTATTAAGAGCCTAAAGTGTCCCACTGCAGGGCAAAGGCTTCCCTCCCCTTCTTCCACTTATCCGTGTCTTGGGCCACCTCCATCCAGTTTTTGGCTTGGGCATCTAATTCGTCTCTCCATCGTTTTCGTGGTCGACCGCGAGCCCGTTTCACGTTAGAAGGGGCCCAAGTGCTTGCAATATTTGCCCATAGTCTGTCCGACATAAACGACTAGAAAATAAACAAATACAAACAATGATGAGGTACTTACTGTAATAATAATAGAAACGTTAAACGTTTAGCCGACGCAGGCGCAGGTTGTCGGCTCAGAGCTAATCCTGCGCCGAACTGACGGCGGTATGCCAGTGGACAGTGGACACTCACTTGCATGCCAGTTTGACAGTTCTGTCACTCAACCAAATAGCAGTAAATACAACAAACTCAGCGGTTTAGTAATATAAAAGTAACGTAAATGAAACTAACTGCACCTCAACCTACCTATAATATGACAATGACAGTATGACAGCTAAAATATGGCTACGACCTTCTAAATTATTTACAGTTGTTAGGTATAGGATGATGATGATCATAATACTGTCTTGTCTTCTTCTGTTTGGTCTTCTGCTATGCATGCATGCATATATCACGCCTTTATCCCTTGCGGGGTAGGCAGAGCGTTAACGGCCGTAAGAATACGATCGCTATCGCCACGTCTGACATTTTTGAGGATTATTTTCCAAAGTTGTTTCAGAAAACATGTGTATCGCTATAGTGACAAGTTGTCACCCTGTCGCCTACAAATTGTAATACACCAATACTCTCGAGTGCCTTAGTCGCCTCCTACATCACCCGCGATATGGGGTGATGCTATTCTAAGCCGGCATCTCATGCTATCTAATAATACCGTAAATAAGAAACCGAGTACTGATACTATCTATGTAAAGCGTTTTTCTGCCGCAAATTTTTCAGTTATTTGTCATTGTCAGTTACAGAAATATTGAAAACAAAGTAGAGTTACTAAAGTAGTAACAGTTATACCCAAGATTTTTGACGTCGCCAATTCGTAATTCAGAATAACATAAATCATTATTTTCATGTTTTATATCCAAGTTTCTATGGTCCGTATTTTACGAAAGGAAACTTGGTGAACGTATTGTAATGACGTAAGCCTGACAATAAATAGTGGAGTTACAAGAAAATATTTAATCTATAACGAACACAGAGGCTTCAATTCTGAATACCGCTTTCCAAAAGTTTCCTACCATACCTACCTATTAAAGTAAATCTTTTTGGGTTATAGGCAATATTTTATACTTTTCTGATACATCTATGGCATGCATTTTTAATTAAAATTTTATTAAGATCTTACATTTACACAGAAACTCTCTGATCTCATCATCATCATCTACCGGCCTTATCCCAATTTATTTGGGATCAGCGCAACACTTCTTCCTTTTCCATTCATCTCTTTTATCAGTTAAATCTTTATTTTCACCTTTTTGAGTCATATCATCATTTATACAATCCATCCAAACGTTCTTTTCTTTCTGCGTCCATCCAATTTTCTGATGTCATATAGATTTAAATTTTACGAAAATGTATGTCTCAGTAGCTACGATCACCAAAGCTGATCTCATGGCCTCCGCTGCAACCGATCCGTGCTCCGGCGCATGCTTTATGGCCGATATAAATAAAATAGCCTGGAACGAAGTGGAAATTACTAGAAGTGGTCCTATTAGGTACGTAACGCGGGAGCCCACGGATCGCATTAGCATAGCCCTGCAGCCGACGCTACTTTATGTTCTCGAAGCGAATTTATGTTCGGTTTGCAAGCGAATTTTATCGGTATTAATAGAATCAATTTTCTTATCCGGCTGATTGTGAGCTGACGATGTAATTGAGCCGGTTGAAAATATGGCATGTAGTAACGCTATGCATGGGATTATGCTTACATGGGCATGAAACTGTTCGCGTTTATCGCAGAAATGAGATATGCTTTTGAGGGAAATTGAGACACGGCTGAGCGGGCTCCGTTTCTATCTGACATCGGTATGCGTGAACAATGCTGAAGGTGGTGTTTAGGAGTGTTTTTTGCAAATGGTAGCGATTGCTGTGGCTGCCGGTCCAGATAATAAATATTGCCATCGCTCATGCGTCCGCGCCGACACCTCGCTTGCTTTGAATACTCGCCCCGTGTCCGCCGCGCGCGCAGCTGATACAATGAATACATGAAAGCCAATAGCCAATACACCAGGCTCGTTAAGACGTGCAACTCTTGCGCAGCGCTTGACAGAACAAACGCTCGGCAGCCAAATTGCAGCCTCACACTCGTCACGAACAACTATAATTTCAAAAACAAACTCCACACAATCGTAAAAAGAAACCACAAACCGGAGAGGCGGGAACTACAATTCAATTAATCAATTACACACGTTTAACACTTACAGACCACCAAATTAACATGTCATGAATATTGTTTAACTTTTTCTCAATTATGATAATTCGATCTCAGTGCCAAAGTTGTGTTGCCCTAGAATTAAGTCGGGAGCGAAAACCTCGGGCAGATCTTTAGCAAGAATTTGCATAAATTACAATACTAATTCATGCGCACGAGACAGAGCACTGAGAAAAAATATTACACCCGGAAAGAGAGACGCGTGCGCAGCGCGGGCCGCCGCCAGCAGACCAGCCGAACACTCCAAATGACGGTTTATGTAAATCAGCCGCATTACCATCTTAACATAATGAATCACGTTATGACAGACAGACACGCTGCTTCAAGTAGGAGATGGTTCATTGAATTGTTCCAAGTACGGTGTAGCCGAAATCTGTTCCATTGTGCTATCATGTCGTCGAGGTAGGTTGGTAAACTCGCGGAGGGTCTTGCGCAGACTCGCCTGTTGCGTAACTTCGTCACAAGTAGAACAGTTATTATTTTAACCTATACAGTCAAGTTTTTAAATCTATAGCTGTGTAAGCAGAGCATCACTGGGTTGATTGCTTTCACTTCGTCTAAAAACTACAGAGGATTTTTTATTGCTTTTCTTTTTCGAAAGAATCCTGCTCACAAAATTTTCAGCGGAATACGAAACTATAGCACTCGATACGCTTTGCATTTAGCGGAGGTTATATCATGTCAATGAATGTAAGTAGAAATCTTTATTGACTTCTTCAATGCTTCTAGAAACAGGCACATTCTTTGCTTTTTTATCACCCAGTCGACCATGCAAACACAGATAATCCTTTGTCCTTCCGGGTATGTATGTAGATATGTCAATTTGTCATGTGCTTGAGATTCGATTAGCAGTGTACACGGAATGTGGTCCATTATTGAGTGTCACGAGTCGTGCGTGACGTTCCTTGCGGGTGTGGACAGAAGCTCTCCTTGGACCAACCAACAGTTGTTACACCAGTTATTATTATTTAGCGATTTGCGTCTTATTGAATAGGACTCTGTTTTCTACGTCTTGAAACGTTTGTTTGAATTGCTATTGACTTTTTTTAAACATGTCGCAGGGAGTTAGTCAAAGATGTTATATTATAATTTCACTAGTGAAATTTCAATTACACTGATTATTGTCAATAGCGACAGATTCGAATAATTTCACGGGCTTATTTCAGTGATATTGTAATTTCACTAGCCCGCAAAAGTGATATTATAATAAATTTAGGTTTATTATGAGTTATGTTTGTGGAGGGAGCCCCGCGTCATCTGATTGGTCATTGGAGTTAAAAATTCGCCGTTTGCTCAGTTCGTAATGAAAGCGAACCAATCAGCGATCGGTCTGATAATCTAACAGCTTTCTCAAGCAAGTGGTATTATCCTATCCAAGTGGCCTAACAATTTCACTGTATCGGTCTAATGAAATTATAATGTCACTAAAACTAGCCCTTTAAATTGTAAGTAATGCAAACGATTTACAATCAAGCAGTGCAATTATAATGGAACTAGTGAAATTTCAATATCACGGCTTTTTTAATATCCCTGCAACAAACACATCTTATTATATTTATTTGCTGTGGTAAGGTAAGTGAGGAATCCCGCCTTAAGGATTTGACTAAAAGACAGCCGAAAAACTTTGTCTTCAAAAAGATTATTATGTTCGATGACGAGAACCATTAATTATTGTTTTCGATTTAGTTGTTTTTGGCAAATGAGTCCTAAAAACTCGACTAACGACTGACTGGCTGCGCACGCGCATGGCGCCACCTGATCTCATCTTTGTTTAATTATATGCGATCATACATTATTTACACGGCTTAAATATTTATAAGATTCGTTTTGTAACGTGATGAAAATGCGATGCACCTCGTAATAAAAAAAAAACTCGAGCAAGAGGTAACAGGTGACCTCGTCGCTACAACTTGTAGTAACTCCAAAACTAGTTTATTTGTGGCTCCGATTAGATCTAGATTGAGCTTGAAATACTGCTTTTGTTACATATACCACGTTGCTTCATCCCTCACCTTACAACTTGAAGAAAACGTTTTACGATTTAGCAAAAAAATTGGCTCATCATAAAACCTTTCCAAATGAGGCTTTATACAATCCAGGAGGAATACGATTACAGGAGAGTTATAAAGAAAACAGGAATAAGTACGAGATTCTTCACGCACTTATTAATGTGCCTTGTAGGTGTTAAAGTAATGGTTGAATAATTAAAAGAACTGAAATATAAAATAATTCTCCCTTTTATAGCAGCAAGGAAACATTTATAGACTTTGATAAAGCTTATAACGTCAAACGGACCAGTTTGACAGGTAAACGTATAGTCCGCTATTAATGCAGGCGTAATTATATGCACATAATCATGGAGACAACAATTATTGTCAACAAGCGGTCATAGATTGCATCGAAATAGAACCACGCACTTGTTCGTAAGGTAAACACCAAAATATGCTGATGCATGATAGAAGTAGAATTTGTACCACCCTATGGCTTCCAGTGACACGTAAGCTTATGTTGTCAGAAAAGGTTGGTGAAACAAGCTAGTCACTCCTTATTACACTCTATGCCACTTTTTACTACAGAAGTGTCAGAAAGGGGTCGGTTAATTTATGTTTGTACAATAAGTTATGAATTTGTCGGTCTCTTTGGGACGTACACCATCATTACTCAAATGATCACCAGACAATTTTAAGGCAGTAGTAGTAAGAAATGCTCAATTTGAGTTACCTACTATTCCAAACGATCTATCTGACCTAAAGAGCAGCATATTATAACAAAAACAAGGCCTATTTAGTCAAAAACTCTAGTTCTTCAGTTTACAGCCTAGTAAACCAAACTGGTACCCAGAGAAAGTTTTGACAGTCGACGAAGTGGTCAAAAGTGAGATCACTGCAAATATAGTTGTAGATGTTGTAGTGGACTGAACAACCTCAGAATTAGACAGGTTTGTGAGTGCAGTCGGTCGTGAGGGGCCCGAGCAATTAAAAACATAGCCGTTACGCCAATTAATTTCTCAAAGTCAAAATCCAACGAGAACGTTTTCCCACAAAAGTTGAACTAACAGAGTATTAGCCGACTGCTAAAATCATCCACATATAGAGTCTAATATATTAAAAGCAAAAACATGGTTCCGAGAAGCAGTGTTGTTATTATTGTCAATGAGATAAATGTTTTAGATTTGAATCCAGAATAAGCCAAATGCTCTATTTCAAGTATTTCAACCATTATTTCTTGGGAAATGTTTTTATGAGAAATATAGAGTAAATTATGAAGTTTTTACAAATAATTAAGATATAAAGAAATCTAGGACAAAAATACGGCATTTTTTTTAAATCCCAATGAAATATGACAACTTATGGAAAATCTAACAAGTCAAATTCATACAGTTCTTCCGCAAATTACAGATTCCATAGCTACTACGGTTTTCATATAAATGGTATTCCCTCAGGCCCACTTGATACACCCTATATAGACTACTGCAGTCTTAGAAGTGAGTGTGTTTTGGAGGTCTCGATACGGTTTGGGAGCTTTGTGTCTTTATAGCTGGTACGGTGACGGTCAATTAATTTTGGCCGAGTAACTGAGGAGGTTTATAATGGTCCACACGTTTTCTCTTGGGGAAAAGTTGGATGACCGACAAGTGGTCAGTAAATATGAGCGCTTGGTTTAAAATGCTCTACCATAATGGTGCTAGTACATTCCATTTTATTTTAGCAGTTTTGTTGAATTATTTTTGTCTCTTGCTTGGTAGGAAGAAACTACATCAACTTCGCAAAGCCGCATATTAACAAAACATGAATTCACACTTCGTGGTTGCTGCGTTTCCGGTAAAAAACACAATACAAAAATCATAATTGCCAGTTTCATAAGTTTAACTACTTAATTTATTTTTGAACTCTCAATGTCATCATTCCGGCGTATCGTAAAACATTATAATCGCAGGAACAATCTTTTGAGGAATTCGGTCTACAGAAAAAACTGCCGCAATCTCACATACATCAAATTTATTACATTAATTATAAACTACGTCTATTACGCAACTGTTGACATTGAAAACCTGTATTCTTGGTTGTATACTGCATACCTTGTGAATGCAATGTTGAGATTTGTTAATTGCATCTATAACGTCAATTTGTCTATGTCTAGCTATAAACTCTATTGAATCATTAGTTTTATGCTTCAATAAACATGTTCTTTTTAATATGTCGGCTTGTATTTTGAAAATAACATTGTTGCAAATGCATTAAGTTTGTGTGCGGAATTTTGAAATGTAAGTCAAAGATTTTATCGTACTCACAAATTAAAAATCCGCTTTAAAAATTTCCGAAAGTAATATTATACTCATTCCTGTTAAAAATCAACTCAAGCCCCCGAACCACTAGACCAGTCTGCCTCCCAAGTCCATATAAGCCCCAACTGACTCCGCACTTCGCATCAATCTTCCCAGTGTATTTACCCGTTCCGTGTCACCGTTTAAAATATGATATGAGTTTTACACGGCACCGCTTCGTGCGTGATAGCTCTAATTAATACTGCCCCAGGCACTGCTGGATACGGCGATGCTCATAATGCGAACCCTGTAAATTATAAAAGTCAAAATAGACGAGAAGTTGTAGTCGTAGGCGAGGATGGGAATGCTACTGGGTACTTTGATCCTAACTGTATATTATACGGTTTAATCAGTCGTAATACACATTATCCTTCTTAGCTATTAAAGCCAATTTTAGGACTCAGGATCAAAAGCCACAACAGTTCTTTGCTGAACTAAATACAAGCTTTTGTTACTTTTCAGGTTCGATCTTCAAATTCAAATTGCGATCTTCATAACCTATTAAATGTTAAAATGAATGGAAATTACTTTAAAAGGATGAGGTATACAAACCCCTATCGTCTTGTAGTGTTGCTAGCAGAAATAATTTTCCCTTGCACCTTTTCTTTTTCATCGTCGCTCCTTTTTTAGCTACTCGTAATGGATGGGTAATTATTCCCATCAGACCGTGCAGACCGGGACAATATTTCAACTACGACAACCTTTCTAGCCTCTGGTGTTGTTGCACTTGGATGGGCACGAAAGGAGTTAAGATCATACCTACTATGTAGTTGCTACAGTTGTAGTAGATATTCAGAGTACAGTATATTGGATTACTCGGCGTCGCACGTGAAATAAAGGAGAGAGAGGGTACCGTATTACATTCTTTATACATGTGTCTAGATTCCTCTACCAATATTAACTGAACAACGAAAAAGTTTGGCCATAGCGTCACTTGTATTTTTATTTGGACGTTTAAGATAAGATAAGATAAGATAAGATAAGATAAATCTTTATTGTCAACTGTGTTTACAAGGTAAGGTGGTACAAAACAGAATGGTATCAACAGTCTGCTCTTTCGAGCGTACAAACAATATTCTGAATAATCACAATTTTACATTCACAATCAACTGAAAAATTCACATTAAAATAATCACAATAAAAGAATTACAATAAATTATTTTCAGGAACTAAAAAATTCATTCAAAGTATAAAAAGCATTATTTAATAACCATGTCCTTAACTTATTTCTAAAATTATTTCCATTTAACATTTTAAGGCCTTGAGGCAAATGGTTGAATATTTTGATTCCTCTCACAAGAATACTTTTACGCATTATAGCACTTTTAATTCTCCCAATATTTACACATAGGTCATATTTATATTGAGCACGAACATTTGGTTTTGTATCAACAACACGACAGACTTCATTTTGATTTTTAACAAAAATGCATGTTTCGAATATATATAAGCATGTCAGAGTAAAAAACCTCCTATTTACAAACACGTTTCTAAGAGTGTCTAAGTTGGGCATTCTGTAAATAATACGTAAACATCTTTTCTGCAGTAAAAACGTTGATTCAGAGTTTACCGAGCTACCCCAAAAAATTATTCCATATGTCAGGACAGGATAGACGTAACCAAAGTATGCATTTTTTGCTACCTCTTCATTCGTGACATTTCTTAGTATGGAGAGGGCAAAGCAATAGCTAGATATTCAGTTATTAATTTTTACTATATGCGATTTCCAATTTAGATGAGAATCTATATTCACGCCCAAAAAGTTTATCTCACTTACTTCTTCAACAGTTTTTTCATCATAAATAATATTCAAATCCAATGCTTTTTGTTTACAATTTCTAAATTCTAAGATTTTTGTTTTGCTTACATTAACTTTCAAATTTAAAGCGTTAAGCCAAGCCACTATACAATTTAACGTATTATTTATTTCAAGATTGAACTCAGGTTCGGTGAGATTTCTTTTGCTAATGAAAACTGAAGCATCATCAGCAAACATGACGCATAGATGTTTTGAAATCAATGGTAGCTCATTAACATAAACCAAAAACAACAGGGGTCCGAGCACACTTCCCTGAGGTACTCCCATTCTCAGAGGCTCAAAATCAGACAAAACCCGGTCAAAACTTTTTGAAACTGTATTATACGAATCTAACACTGTAGCTTGACATCTATTGTTTAAGTACGATCTCAACAACTCCAATGCATTTCCCCTTATCCCTAAACGTTCCAGTTGCATCAAAAGAATATCATGAACAACACAGTCAAATGCCTTTGACATGTCCACAAAAAGCCCAACACAACGGTTTTTGTTATTGATGTCTTTCCAGACCTCTACCAACACCCTATGAATAGCGTTTATAGTATTTCTTCCCTTCTGGAAACCAAACTGATGTTCACTCAGAATCTTATTTGCTTCAAAAAAGGAAGAAAGACGGTTATGTATAACCTTCTCAAAAATCTTAGAAATACAAGGTAGTATTGCTATTGGTCTGTAATTAGACACATCGGCTGTGTTACCCTTCTTATGCAGTGGTCTTATCAGAGCCTTTTTTAAGTCATCGGGAAAAGAGCCAGTTTCTATTGATAAATTTATAATATACACTAATACATCCGCTATATAGTCGATGCTATGCTTAATTATTTGTATGGGTATGTTATCGTATCCACAGCTTTTTTTATTTTTTAACTCTTTAATAAGTTTTCTGAGTTCTGAAATCGTAACAGGGGTAATAAACATACTATTTGGATTTGCTGAGGTTATCGGTTTATAAGAAGTTTTATTTAAGTCACTACATTTGAGAAAGTTTTGATTAAAAATCTTGGCTATATCGACACTTGAAGTTACTGTCTCATTATTATACAACAGTTTTTTTACGGTTTCCTTTATGTTATTTGTCTGTGAAGTATTTTCTCTAATAATAGTCCATGTAGCTAAATTCTTGTTTGAACTTTTATTAATATATTTAATATTTGCAAGTTGCCTCGATCGTCTCGTAACATTTTTCATAATTTTACTGTATTTTTTATATTTATCACACATTAACCCGTCATTAGTTTTCTGAACTTTTAAGTGTAATTGGCGTTTAATTTTACTAGCTATTTTAATTCCTTTTGTTGTCCATTTGGGTTTTTTCTTATATGTAACTTTAATTTTTTTAATAGGAACACATAGGTCAAATACTAGCTTAAATAATTCAATAAACTTTTTATAAGCCGTGTTTGCATCATTTTCTTGAAAAATATGTTTAAAACTAACTTGTGATAAATATTTTATAAATATGTCCATATATAAGTCCACATTTCTTTTATAAATAAACCAATGACGTTGATGAAAAGCAACTGCACATGGAACACTAATTAATTGGCCAGTATGATCTGATAAGCCTAGATCCAGGATTTCTGTTGAGTAATTTTTTACATTTGTGACAATATTATCAATGCATGATTTAGTTTTTTTAGTTACCCTTGTAGGTCCACTAATTGTTGTTTTCATGTTGAATGCATTCAAAATATTATAAAACTCAGCAGTTTTCCCATTTTCTTTTAGTATGTCTACATTATAATCACCCAAAATAAAAATCTTTTTGTATGCGTGTCTAGGCCTGGAAGTTACCCTGTATAATAGTTTTTCAAAAAATTTAGTAAAGATATCAAAATCACTATCTGGCGTTCTATAGATACAAATTATTACCCAGTTCAGCTCAGACACAATAATTCCGCACACCTCAAAATGCTTATCAATTGCCATTCTAGACATCCAATCAATTCTTTTAAAGTCAATTGAGTTTCTAAGATATATAGCTACACCACCTCTACTACCTTTTTCACGACAGTAAAAATCAGCCAACTTGAAACCTTCAATATTCATATATTGTATTGCATTCTTTGGCAAAAATGTTTCAGAAAAACAACACACATCAAGTTTTCTTTCCGATGCAATGATTTCAATTTGGTCAACTTTAGGTCTTAAGCTTTGTGCATTGAGGTGAAAGATGTTAAAGCTATTTTTAGGACTAACTACAGTGGCATCGCTCGCAATGATTCGGCTAACATTAGCTTGACTGGTGTTACTCACGAAAAAAACAATGCGTTTCATCCGTTTGAGTTGCAGTGCTATTTACAGTTTTACAAGAATTCTGCGACTTAGTATTCAACATGTAATTTTCATATTTATTTTTATATTGAATATTTAAAATGTCTCTCAACATTTCCCTACACAAAGAAACACGGTCAATTTTATAAATGTTATACGCATGGCCAGTTACTTTTAAAAGCCTCACATTGTCAAAATAGGAACAGATATGCCTATACGTATGATACAGTTTTGATTCATTAATATTGTTATTAGTATAGACTTCTCCAACCAAGACATTTGTGTGCTGTAATAAGTGCAGATATTTATAGAGATCCAATTGCAATTTCATGGGATCTTTGTCATTACTTCCTGCAATTATTATCAAATAATCTTCCTTGGTAAAGCTCTTACATAAATTAATTTCTCTCTCATAAAGATTCTTTTTTATAAAATTATAAAATTTTCTTCACTTTCTAAAGGGAGAAAAATACTTTTTCGATTATCATAGGTAGGTAACCTTTTCGTCATATGTTTTGATTTACCATCACCAATTAAAAGAAATTATTTTACCGTTTTCCTTATCGAATAGTTTGATCATCACAACTTCTTGAAAACGGTAATTAAAACCAGCTAGGTTTGGCAATTTCGGAAGAAAGCAACAACCGTAGGAGGTCCAAAACGGACCAGAGGCTAATAACAAACTTGGAGCGGACATTAAGAAAGGCAGATGCCATGAAAATTGTAATTAACGCTATATCTTGACGATCTGCTTATCTGTGCGCACGCGCCTCTCGACCCGAACTGATCTTTACAACGCTGTTCTATTAATTACTAAAGCTAGTCAAAAAAGAAAAGTAGCATTAAATAAGAATTTATAGAGTAGACTAGATTATTACAAATCAGGTTATTTAAATTTAGATTAATGAAAAATACATAAACTAGATTATTTAAAATAGATATTTGTTATTTACCTTCTTCTATAAACCTATCCTAAAAGGATGTCATATTCATCGTTGAACTTAAGATGACGAAATTTTTGAATTCTGAATTAGTACTTCTGGAGATATTTTTTAAATAAATTGGGTAACAACATTAATAATCATGTCGCAAAACCCTGACATGAAGATCTAGCATTCCTTTACTAAAGTTCAATGATCAATTTTTGAACAAACAAATCATATAAATTACCCAAGCGTCTTGAGTCAAGAAATAGAGGGTATATATAGGACCATAAAAGTCAAGTTCAAGACCGTGACGGAAACGCAGAGAGAGGTATAAAAAGTACCGTTCACTCACATTAAAACAAATGCTAAACTGACTGTAAAAGAATTCGTCAATCCTCTTATCACTCTCAAATACTTACAAACGTATATTGCGCTTGTATCTCTTGTGATGTACACAGAGCATAAATGGCTGCAAAATAATATTTTACGAGGCATCTGACAGAAAGACCGTGATCACTAAAAAGTAATTAAGTAAGTTGCTAGAATTCAAAAATTCGCAAACTAAAGTTGTAATCCAGTTTGTACCCATTTTCTTTTAATTTTGACATCTGTATCAAACTTTGGTGGAAAATCTTTATATATTCTTACTTAGCAGGAGCTATCTAATGCAATTTGGTTTGATTGAACTAATCTGACTATGTACCAGGAAATCCATGGTACCAGGTACATAATCCTAGGGTGTCAGACCTACCTATACATTGGGATGACAGATCGAAAACTCATCTGCTAAGCCAGGGTCTCTACGTAATTCTTGGCTGTCATATTGGACTGACCCTGCCGGTCACTGCACACTAAAACTCGTCTTCAGCGGTTCTATCAAACATTTTATCTTTTGATAGATCCCGATAGAAACAAACATTGATTCCTACTTCTGAGACTCCGTTAGATGATCGTGAGATATTAATTGCCTATAATTTAAGGTGTTTACTGTTCAACGGGTTAGCTTTCGCTTCACCAGCTGCTTCTATAGATAAGGTATCATGGTGACAATGTAGCACATCATTAATAGTTTTGTAGATTTTAATCATGTGGACAGCAGAATGGTCTTTGCAGGTCTTGCGTCATCGTCTTTATTACTCGTAGTTGTTTAACAAGTTGTTAGTTGGTTTCACACTTGACGTCCGTCGATGTAATTGATGTCGTCGATGAATTTTAGCGCATCAGTAATGCATGTCAAATGTAAGGAATATTTGAATTTTTCGTTAAAAACCGACGTTGACGCAACGCAATAACTTGCGTTGGAATCTGCCTCTGCTACATTTATTATGGTAGATGTAATATATTTATCTCTTTTGCGCCAACGGACGCCAACGGTGTAGGTTCGTCTAAGAAACACAAGAGATCACTGGACTATCATACACATATTACTTAAAACCAGCATGACTAGATCCCTTTAACGATTACCTTAAGCTAGGCTGGCTACCGTTCGATTGCCACCGTTGATAATATCAATTATTGAGAGATAACTACCGCCGTTTTGTTTTCCAATTAGAATGGTCTGGCCATTTGTTCCATTCTGACAACTGACAGGCCGAACTTTATCATTCGATTGTCTGTTGCAGTCAGGTGTAGACAGTTTGACCTCTTTCTTGCCTGCATTATGTGCATTTGCGTATCTGGAACAAGTTTCTTTGTTAGGAACTTCAACATAATTCTGTAAAAAGAGATATAAAAAAAGGAGTGCCAAATATTTTAAGGACTCCACTTTGGTCGAAATGTGAAAAAAATTTGAACCTCGCATACCCATTGACTCTGTCGACTGGGTATATTTTGTATTGTAGGACCATTTTTTCCATATTTTGACTTTGTTCCTTAGGAAAATATGTTCAGTTTTATGGTTCACTTCACAAGAAAAAATTCAGTTTTTTTTTTCATAATGTAAATCATATCATATTTATAGATCGTTAAAATATAGGTAAACTTTATTTATGTGAAGTTAATAGTGAACTAACATTTATTGCATTTTTTCTTCAGTCTAATTTTAGTTATGACCCAAGGCACCACCATGTTAAATATCTACGCAGACAAAAACACAAAACGAGTGGTATTTCCGTCATTATATCGTTTGTGTTGTGGCTCTCTACAGGGGCAAATATGTATTTTATTTTACAGACCATGTAAAAGAAAGTTCCCCATGAAACAGAAATCGAAATATGTAAACAAAAACGCAATTATATTTTTTTTACTTATGTTCTCGGGAGAAAGTGGTCCAGTTTCGTGTTAAATACTTGTGATTGATCCTGTTTAAATAAATTTAAATGAAATAAAATTTAAGGCACAAAAGTCCACATAGCACATACACACACAGCAAAGATCGATAGCAGAATTTTAGAATGATGATACCTACTAGAATCAATAGCACTAAAAATGTGACATTTTATTGAAACGAAACAAGATTGAGCTAAGTGTGTTTCTTCATATCTCACCAATATTACTTTGGGAAAGTTGTTCTTTATCTTGTAGATCTTACATCTTATCGATATCAATGAATAATACTAAATCGCAATCAAAATCTTTCGCAACCTCCGCATTAAATTACAGATTGACTCGTCCTACCCATCTTCACTTTGCCGGAGGACGTACAAAGAATTGCCGTAATAACATAGTATTAACAAATTATTCATTGTGCAGTATAAAACTACGCCTTGTGGCGATCGCCCACTAGTGATCTGTTAGAACTAGTGTCTCGCTACGAAAGAGAATGTCTATAGAAGAAATTTGTTATCTTCTTGAGATCACAGTATTGTAAATTCTATTATTATTGAGGTATTTATTCTACTGAGTAAAAAGACAAATGACATCTACCTACCTACAAAACAATACACTTCTACCTAAGATTCGAAAGATTCTATTCTAAATTTTTACAAAATTCCATTTGTGGCGCGCAATCTACATCCGACGGCGCGGGCGCAGATAGATCGGCAAACTTACCCACATCAAAATTCTCAATCAGAACTGTCAACAAAATACTTGAAATAAATTTTAATATAAATTGTATCTAACTACACTGTTGCATAAGGAAGAAATATGAATTAGTGAAGTAAATATGTTAGATATTGCATTCAATAGTTTAATTAAAAAAGACTAATGACATTTAATTGCATTAGCAACTATAGTATAAAAGTTATAATATTAACAGACATAAACCCAGAAGCTGATCTATAAATTAGCGCTAGAGTGCGACCGGAAGCCATATAAGGTGCTAAACAATAGGTACGAAATTGATTTTGAATGCAAATATTGGTGTCCATACTATGACCAATGTTTCAAGTCTGTCGATCGATTTGAATAGATTGAGTTACTACTAAAAATTATCAAATTACTATCAATACTCTTTTACTAGAGGTATTACATATTACCCTGTGATGCCGGCTCAGAATCGCATCACCCCATTTCCTACCCGTGGGTGGCGTAAGAGGCGACTGAGGGACTTGAGGTTTCAGGTGTATTACAACTTTTAGGCGACAGGCTGAAAACCTGTCACTATAGTGATACACAAATTATCCCAAACGGCCCTCTTTATTTGTCAGACGTGGCGATAGCGACCGTATTTTTACGGCCGTTAACCCTCTGCCTACCCTGTATGGGATAAAGGCGTGATATATGTATCTATGTGTATGTATGTATATTACTATTAAAGTAAAATATGGATTGCACGCTTACGCCTATGCATTCACTACACATTGTGTGTATCTAAGAGTTTCTTTGGTATTATAAGCACATCAAACTAACCGTTTAAGAGATCTAGATACACTGGTTTTCCTTAGTATTTGTATGAAAACCCAGTTCTAGTTGGTTCCTTAAAAGTTTGATGTGCTGGCGATAGTACTATCAGTAACTCATCAAGGTATACACCTTCGAGCGACCAATTGATGTTGGATATCTTTACCGACTTTAAAAGAAACCATTGTATGTAGAACTTTGTAGGTATATCGTTCTGTAGTCGGTCGTATGCGTACTTGAGACACAATGATAAAGCAAACCCAACGGAAAGCAGTATGAGGAGCTTTATTTCTGAATAGATGATTTCTGAAATCGTGCACGGATATGCACAACGACAGTTCTAACCACTTGTATCACATTTTCCACTATTCGAATTGGTTCATGTCAAGGGTATGTGAGAATGGATAGGTAAGTATAGTAGTAGGATAAGATCACAATTACTAGTAGTAGACTACCGCATGCGAAAATTCAAAAATAGGGCTCCTGTATAGTAGTATGTTTGTCTACTCATTGCCGTAAGTTTACTTTCTTTTAAACTCCGCCAAAATCAACTCATTCAAGCCCTTGAGATAACGGGCTTCCGACCGTTATTTTTGTACTAGATTCAATCTCAGTATATGGAATATTTTCGGGTCGTTTGTAGACATGGTGTCCCACAAAACAGAAGAATAATTGAAATAAATATAAATAAATTTCATATCGAGTTGTC
Organism: Keiferia lycopersicella; assembly: GCA_029255805.1. Taxonomy (NCBI): domain Eukaryota; kingdom Metazoa; phylum Arthropoda; class Insecta; order Lepidoptera; family Gelechiidae; genus Keiferia; species Keiferia lycopersicella. The sequence goes on from JARACZ010000026.1 coordinate 1,041,462, forward strand.
GTAAGACACTCGTGAGCCGTGAGACCGATGCCTCGCAGATTCGGACCAGTACAACGTATGAATGCAGTTCCAAACTTCAACTATCGTAAGGTCACTTCCTTACTTGAAGGGCTGAATCGAAAGCCAAACAGTTGACTATTATTTTTTTTGCAAATATATCTTACTTTTTGTCTTGAATAGTAATATCTAACTAAAGTATATAATAATATAAACAAATATAAAGGCCCAAACTACGCTGTGTAAAGGTATCTAATACAATACAGTAGCAGAATTTGGGATTGTTTGAATCATAGTTTGAACATTTCAACAAAGTATTGCTACGAAAATTGTCATATTTCTTTTAGACAACTCGGACATTCTGTGGCTTATCTGACTTTCAAATACGTCAATCGATATATTTATTATTCTTAATTTAATATTCTAATGGCGCTAGTAAACCACACGTTTAAGATGTCTCTCGACCGAAATAGTAATTAATTAAACGTTATCGGAGTGTGTAAAATCCATTAGTTTGGCATACCTAAGAAACAAAATCGTGAAAACGACGCTATAAGTTATGTATGAGTGATTTATGCTAATTACTACTATCTTGGGATGATTATAATGATAAGGAAGAGTCAATTTGTCAAAAGTTAAAATTCGGGACAGCCTTTCAAATACTGATTAAGTGCGTGCAGACCATGAAACTGAACAAATTTTCACTAGAGACACAGAGAAAAAATAAAGATCTTTCATACAATATCACGATCAGCTGCCTTTATTTTTGGTCTTCATCTATAATATATTATTAGGGGAAAGTTGTTCAGTTTCTGAATGTACCCTATCAGTATTCTCAGAGCTGTTCATTACTCACTAACTAACTTCTCTGACTCAGTGACCCGAAATGGATTTTGGCCTCCAAAACGAGCTTCCTCCACTGGTCTCTGCCCTGCGCCACCTCCATACAATTATTGACTAGGAGATGGCCCTTACACAGTTTGACACAGTTTAGTATTATCAACGGTACAACTTACGCTTCCTACGGCGTTCCATATCGTAAATTCCTGGATACAGCTTTCTCTGCACCTTAACTTGTGACATAACGTCGGTACCCCACAGAGGTGTTCAATTTTTGTTAACGTTTAATGTGAGTGGGAAAGGGCATGTTGTGTTCAGAGTTGTAAAGACAAAGTACATTTTCACCCACGCTTTTTCTGTTTGTATCTTGTCTCCGTCCGAGGTTTTCTCAAAGTGTGTATTTGTGTGTACCTTCACTCTCTTTTTTATCGTTTTACCACTTTATTGGATCTTTATGGTCTTCGATGGCTTTGCTTACATCAACATTGATTTTGGCCAGCTCTGTCTTTTATGACACCACATTTTGATCGCGTCGCCTCATAAGTTTACTGTTTTATAGCTCACGTCTATTTGAATGTCTTCATTGTTTTTATGGCGATTGTAACAAAGATAATTCACACTATTTTGTGTTGTTTATGATTATGAGACACGATTTGCTATCTAGCTGATGATGTTGTAGGTGTAATGTTCCATCGGAACCGTTTCTATTGGAGTATCTAAACCACATATGGCAGGTGGCAGGTTCAATAACTTCTAAAGGCATGGCTCATTTCGTCAACTGATCAGGTTATTAGACCTTTTTCACATCGCACAAAGTAGCGCTTAAAAAAACGCAGCGGTCTGTCAGATCCCTACTAGAAATGTCAATCCCCATACTAAGGCCGCTCATCTACTGTAGACGCAGCTGCGGTATTCTACGCGCGATATGTTAAAAAGGCCTAGGGCTGTAACCCATGGCAATTCAGATCCTAGACAAACGTATGAGCCCCTGGGTAGACAACCAAAACAGAGACCGCTAGATTCGGTAGTTCGGTAGTTTCTCTAGTGTCATTGCTCCCAGTGTTTGAGTTGGGAGCGTGTAATGGCGGTGAGCTGCGCGCGCGCAAATATTGGCCGCCGCGCGGACGCCGCACAAGGTCGCCCACAGCAAACACTACTTGGAATGCTTTTACTACTACCTCTTTAGCTCCATTCAGGTTCTGGCCACATAGCGAGAAATATTAGTTTTGTATTTATGACAGACGGACAAAGTCTACTGGTTTGTTTGTGGACGTTTTTCCTACGCGTATTTTTCCATCTTGGTCGGTTATATTATTTTATTGCCACTGTCGCGAGCTTATTACGCACTCTTAATCTGATTTTATGAGCTAATCTGTGCAATGAATCGTGAGCATAGTGTGGAGTGGACATTGCAACAACAAAGAATTCTCATGATTTCAATGATCCTGAAAATATTGAGAGCTTGTGCCAAATAAGGTGTCTTTGTAGCTTGTGACGTCAAAATTTAAAGCAACTTCCACGTCTAAACACACCTATGTTTGGGACAACCGCGGTATTTCAGATGGATTTAATGTATAGTTAAAGAATTTTCACGCAAATTATCATAACTTGCCCGACAAAGTATCCCATACAATCTAATTCCGCTACAGAACTAATCAATCTAACCTTGAATTTAGAGAACCAATAGAAAACTAGACATAAGAATCTGCAGACTACCACTCATTTCAATGCAAGTTTTTTATCACTATAAAAAATTAATAAACTCCTCTGACCAGTCCACACTAAGCTGTTGGAGAAATGATTGAAGGTAAGCGGCGATCAGATTAGGCCGGCGAGGCGGCGCGCGCGCACGAGGACAGTCCTGTCGCCTGCCCTGCCCCGTCAGCTGATGTCATAACAAGTGGTTTATAGTGGCGAGATGCAGAATGAAAGTAAAACTAAAGTACAAGTGAGATTACGAGATAGCAGGACATCTTACACCAAATACAGCCAACATAAAAATACACGGTGTTTAATTGGTCATCTTTGAATTTGGGATTGATATTGGGTACTCACCATTGCCGGACTAAGTGGTTTGATTGTATGGACGTTTGTAAATCGAATGACAGTACGCCCTAAAGATTTAATTGGGGTTATAGTGAGATATTCTTGCACCTTTAAATCCAGGTTTAATCTCCCAATTTTTAAGAAACAGTTCTATCTCCTGCTGTTGCCGATAAGGTGACAACAAATGGTTTAGACTCAAGAATGAAAGTAAAAGTAAACTTATCTTGTATCATTCAGAATAAGTTGACTTTTTTGCCATCTCGACTTCATTTTCATATCTCACCTGATATGCTGCGGCGCTTTTTTGCAAGTTGACACTGTCACTTCAAACCATTTCAGAACTCTCTGAACATTTTTGACTCAAGAATTGATATCATAATGAGTTGACGCCGTTACAAGCATCAAAATCTGCTAGGGGCAAACGTATATGTCTACAATCATCACTCCAGTTTACCCGTGATCATGATGCTTGTAACAGAGTCCAAATATCGGAAACTGTCGGTTTGAACCCGTTAAACTATAACAATGAATAGTGTAAACAGCCACGAAAGTTTATAATTTAGTGTCTGGACATTTGTCAGTTTGTTCCCATGATTATCCACTGCGTGTGATTTGGTGATACAACAAGTAGTGCGCAGTGTAAGTTTGTTAGTTTGTTTGTCACTGTTTGCCTGTCAAACGCGGTGCGCTGTCATCACAAAGCTTTGACTTACCGAGTTTTGTTTGTCAAATATTAATATTGTGTTGATATCGACTATGCTGCTTCCTATCCAAGGACCGTTCTTCGTCAGCCAGCTGCCTCTAATGTATGGTAGTATGTATTCAGGGCCCTAAGTCTGCTAAATGAAAATCGTTCCAGTTTGATGTCGATTGGATCTCAGTTGGATGATTTTGGTAGTTTCGTAGTCTGCTAACAGTTTGAAGTATAGAAAAACCAGTTAAGTTCTTATTTTTAAAGAAATGGACGATAGTTGTAAATTTTCTGTCTTGTCCAAAATACTTAATGCACGACGGAGCGCTCAAGTATCTAGACACGCCATTCCCCATACTAAAACTGCCCTTGACGGGCGACGCTACGCTAGCGCTGCGTCGACAGCGGTTGAGCGGTTTTAGTATGGGGAAAAATGGGGAGTGATATTTCTAGTATGAATCTGACAGACCGCTGCGATGTTTTAGCGCTCCATCGTGCGTTGAGTGAGCCTTCCTCCTTAAAGGAATCTCATTCCGAGAATTAGCTGTTCGTAAATATCTTATAGAAATTAAGTGTTACAGATAGGTTATTGACCTTCACCACTACATTTCCTCGAACTATATATTCCCTATGTCCACAGTCGCCTACATCTACAAGTTCTTTAGTAATAGTGAGTTCACAGTTAGTTAAAACAAAGCTTGTTTAAAGAGTCCGTCTTGACATTGTTGACAATCGCGCCTACTGCGCACTGCCGAACACTTTACTTCACCGACAGTTCTTAGAAACACTTTTTTACTACTCTTACTAGTTGGGTTGGTTCGAGCACCCGATCCCGAAGGTGCTGGATTCAATACCTATTAAAAACTCCCTAAATGAAAAGATACAGAATATTTATCCAAAAAGTAGTAAAATTCGGCCTTCGTTGCTTTATTTGATTTATTTCAAACAATTTTTAGTTCTAGAAATCTACTAAAGTCAATCAAAATCTGGTTTGGCTAGTTTTATTTTGAAAAAAGTAGTACCTATCAAGCAATAACTTGCATATAAAGATGACAATTTTAGTAGTTTTACTCGTCAAATTTTGTTAACAATCACCTATATCACATTACTTGTCAGTAAAGTCAATTTCATTCTACGAATCTGAATCATCTTTCTTGATAGATTCCAATATAAAAGGCAGAACTGGAATTATCAGGTAATTACTGGCTCTCACAACCTACACGAAAGAAGTTGTGAACAATGACGATAGGTTACGCTTGTAACATACAAGATCATTGGAAGATAGCATGTAATCAAATAACTCACTTAAGAGAAATTCAACTCCTATTCTTATCTGTTCTGTCGACATAGTATTTATCGCTTCCGTAGTAATAGAGTGATCAAATCTAACCCTATAAGTCGTGTCACATATCGTATTACATTTAGCCATCGATTTGTACCCATATGCGTCCAGTTGATTAGATTTCTATGCATACAACCTATTGATAACTTGGGCTTTACTTTTGCCCTTTCAACGGTATTGTCCGCCACCCTTTCTACGGCGGTTTCCACACTTGACGTCCGTTAATGTGTATTTTTAGCACATCCATTGTGCAAACTGAACGGACTCAAAATTTATCAACTTGAAACACAAACACACGTTCCCCCAGCAATCTTCCATTCGTCTTGTTTTCGCGTAAATTATTGAATTCGACGTTATATGCAATATTTTTTGCAAATTTTCGGACTTCCTTCATTTGTTGTATTATAAATCAAATTTAAGTTATAACTTCAACGCATGCGTCTGTCCGATGGAAGGAAATTTCGACTTCCCAGTACTAAATACCAATACCAACGCAAAAACAATACAAAATCTTGAGTTTGCGTCCGTCTTTGTTACACTTATTATAGGAGACGCAGTTTATCTATCTCTTTCGCAACAACGGGCGTCAGGTGTGATATTCATCCAAACGGTTCAGTGTGAAAAGGACGGCGTTTCTAAAGGTCAGAAATATACTGACCACCGGTCATCTAGGCTATCAAATTACCGAAGATGTTAGCCGATGGGAAATTTATTGGTCATTTCGATGCTTGTAAAGTAACACGGGAGAATTATAGAGGGAAAATAAATAAGGTGGTTCTTACATGTGCCGCACGTATCTGCGGTTTTTTTGTTGATCTGATACTACGAATGAAAGGAGTCAAATACACATATCAGATTAAATCTATGATCCTTGTGTATTTCAGAGCGTCAAAGCCCGTAAAACTCACATTTGGCAAACGTTTGATGATAATATGAAATATTTTATGAAAAGTTTGATAAAAAAGCGTGTAAAAGCGCAAACAACGCTTACACACTTACTCGGCAGCGCTTGTATGACAAATAGCCATTTTTTTAATTAAATGACAGCAACAAAGTGAGGCATCGTTATGAGCTCTTTTTGTTCGTTTTACTCGATCGATTTCAAATTTTATCGATTTCAAAGTGAATAGAGCGGTGCAAGCGATATTCGACTTCTCTTGTCAGTCCCACTAGACCAGCTAAATGCCGCAAAATAGTGCGACATGTGTGGCAACTAAGGTGACCGTTGGTATAAATAGTGACGCGAATACGAGTGGTCATTGTCGGTCGTGTGAATCGAATTAATTTGAATAGTATCGAATGTTTAAGTAGTGTCACAAGGGTCACTGCGAAGGGCGTACTCTAGTCATATTGTTTCCACTGTCTACGGTCTTCCTGGGTTCTTTTTAGTTTGAAAATACAGTCAAAGTCTGCACAGACCGTGACATAGAAACATCATCATCACTCCATTTTTATCTATAGGTGTCATAAAAGGCGACTAAGTGATGAATCCGGGGAATGAGCAGGAAAGTGTCCTGTGAATGCAATACCTTAAACTACGCTCGCCAATCTACCTGCCAAGTGTAGTCAATATGGCAAATACCCTCCAAACGGGGAGGCCCATATGCAGCAATGGACTGTTATGGCTGTTGAAGCTGAAGCCAAACCGCATCGTGTTTTTAAACTTACCAATTTTTATTAAAAAACAAGAACTATACATCGATGATAGAAATTATAGGTAGATATGTCTTTTGAGTTGATGGTTTGCCTACGGTCAAGACTTTGAAAGTGGCTAAGTAAGATCTTATTTTATCGCCAACCTGTTGTCGGCTTCAATTGACCTAAACTAGAGCCAAAAGCAAACCCAAAAAGTGTCAATTACAAATGACATCTAATTTGAACGATTGATCGCTCGTATCTAAGCTGGTTTTCGGTTTTCAGGTGTCCTGTCGATGATTGATGCTGTAATTAGACTGGTCAGCTTTGACCAGCCGCCTCCGCCGCCTCTGACGCATAGAGATCGTCTGAGTTATGGCGTACAGTTAATCGAAGCCGCGGGTATGGTGTAATGTCTGGTCGCCTGGTGCTGGCTAATTCGGCGTAGCAGTGGAGCGCCATAAATTGTCGGCTGCGCGGGCGCAGCGGGCGCGGGGAAGTGAGGGGGGGCAGGCACAGCGTGACGCCGAAGCCTCACCTCTACTTCGAGCTAATTGACCGAAAGTAGATATTTTAATATTGCTACAGATTATAAAAACGTGATCATCTAATATCCAATAGGATGGGCCCAAGTCTGCTATTTTTTGTCATTGTAACGCTATCGAAACTTAACTGTCCTTCCATTGCCATTGTAATTTATATATTTCAAGCAGACGACCTGTCTAAACCATCCAACTGACATCGAGTCGCAGGTGAAGAGATTTTTATTTAGCAAACTTCGGCGTAAAACGTTGTAGAAACTTCTATACCTAATGATCCAAATAAAAGGTGAAACTACCAAGACGTTCTTCGATATCACTATCACCACGTTTAACAAAATGTTTGATGTCCATTTCAGAAAAATCTTGTTACACAATATGACAGTCTATGATACTGTCGCCTCAAAGAATGAGGCGTTGCTATTCTATGCCAGCAAACATTATTATTTTGTATAAATTCAGCCGGTTTACCTCAAAATAGGTATGTTTCACAAAACACGTCAATAAATTTGTTAGAGCCCACGTCTCTACCTATTCTCAGTCGTATCATTGCACAAATCAGACTCGAAACTGGTATTGCCCAATGCCTATTTTCAGATCAGAAATTGAGCTTTTTGGAGAAACAAGTTGGTTCTCACTCTTGACGCCCGTTGCTGCGCATTTAACAATGTAACGCATGCGTCTGTTAAATGCAAGGAATTTTCGAATCGAAACTAAAAACCGACGTTAACGCAGGAATAACGAAAAACTATCGTTCTGTCTCTGTTACACTTGTTATGGTAGATGCAATATACCTATCTATCTTTCAACAACGGACGTTAGGTGCGGGATTCGCCTAAGTAAAGCTCAAAGTCTCATTCAACGATCAATAATTTAGAATTTGAACACCGCCAGTAGCCAATCGACATAATCCGTGTCAAATCTGTAGATTTTTAATAATACGATTGGTTCGTTGATCAGAATGGCCGGAATACTTCCATAAAGCAGGGATGCGACTGTAGTATAAAAAACGATAATCAATTCCAAGAAAAAATCGATACAAATGTTTTGAAAATAAAGTTACAATATCTCTTAAATAATTGATTTTGTTTTGCTTCACGTTTTACCTGGCTTAGCGTAAAATATTATTTTTTGTATAGTTGCCGAGATAGGCAAAATAAGCGGTATGACCACCAAAAAGACATTATTACTACGGACCTAAAATAAAGCGACGTGTATTTTAATCGATGTTACGCAACGCAATCAAGACCAAAATAAAAAGATTTGTTTAAATCTGCAAATGATAAGCGGTTTACCATAGATAAGAGTCACTAGACAGATAAAACTCCTCAATCTGCAAAAAAAATTACATCAATCATCAGTAGTTCAGACAAGTGTTGCTATCAGCCCAAAGAAAACCTCACTTTTTCGTGCAAATGATGCCAAAAAATTGTTTTTTTCTTACTGAGTAGGTATTTAAAATTAATCGATTATGAAAAATCAACTTTTTCTACAAAAAAACGATTATAACTTCACATCTCAATGTAAAGGCCCGTTTTTTGTGTGGGAACATTTCGTTTTTCAATCACAAGGTAAGGTTTTTACGGTGTACGACCGGGGACTCGAACTGCCGATAAATATTGGAGGTTACGACCGCGGCGGGCTTTGAACCACCGCGTTATCCTGGTATCAGGGAGCTTTGGGCGTAGATGCCTGCTGATTGCCACTTGCATGCCGCTAATTGTATTAGAACTTAGAACACAAACATACATATATACATACATACATACATATATCACGCCTTTATCCCTTACGGGGTAGGCAGAGCGTTAACGGCCGCAAAAATACGGTTGCTATCGCCACGTCTGACAAATGTAAAGGGCTGTTTGAGATAATTTGTGTATCACTATAGTGACAGGTTATCAGCCTGTCGCCTAAAAGTTATAATACACCTGAAACCCTCAAGTCCCTCAGTCGCCTCTTACGACACCCACGGGTAGGAAATGGGGTGATGCTATTCTAAGCCGGCATCACACTGCAAAACATGTATCAAGGTAACAGATAACAATGTATCAAGGTAAATATTTAGGGACCAGCGACACCAATTTTTAATCTAAGTTAGGGACGTGTGAAAAAACACTCGAAACAAATCAAACGCTGGGTTATAATAACATGCCTAGGGAAAATTCAGTGGTAGATTCTGCCTCCCGGTAAAAAATAATATTTCCCTTGTACATCTAAGAGGGTTGGATCGTTTTCGATAGGTTTCGATAGATTACCAACTTACAAGTTCACGAGGTCCTTTGATATAAAAATTTAAGACCTTGGATCAATTTTATTGGCAATAACTTTTAGCTGATTTGAGAAAAAAAAACGTAGTTTTTTTCAAACACTTTATTGACCTTTTGCGCAATCCCAATTTTAATAAAATGTAGATTTGGATATTAATGTATAAAATTTAAATAATTTAGCCGTTACCGAGGTGATGTGTCAATACCTAGGGGACATAATTTTTGTGCAAACGATTTATGTAATGCCTAGTGTTTCGGAAGGTTAGAGTGTGACATATGACCTAAGGTTGACAAAGATACCACAGGTTGCTATGCTTATATTCTGAGTAGGTATAGGTATAATTCTTTGGTCATCGCCAGCAACTGCAATCACAGAGCAGATACAAAGAAGAGATACATAGACTGTCCCGATGGCGTAGCGGATAGTACTTCTGCCTTCTACGCCGAGGGTCGTGGGTTCGATCCCCACAGGACACAAATATTTATTAAGTCTTTTCAAATATTTGTGTTTAGTCTGGGTGTTTTCTATGTATAATACGTATTTATTTACAAAAGAAAGTATATATGTATTAGTATCGGCTATCTGTTTCCCATAGTACAAGCTATGCTTAGTTTGGGCCTAGATGGTGCTGTGTGAATTGTCCAGGATATTTATTTATTTTATAATTTATTTATTTAGATGACGTATGACGTTTTCTATAAGAAGTCGGGAAAGGTAGCGCGCGGGGGTGAGACGAGTACCTATGAGGGGGCGCACCGGCAGGACCGTCAACCAATAGCGAGTAGTAATTTGAAGTAGAATCTGTGACGTCACGACCTCGCTGATGATTTGGCTGGGTTTGTGACTGCAAGTTTTCTGTTTGTTGTCTAGCAAGACATGAACATACTCCAATGGGATGCCATACTCACCCGACTAGGTAAACGGATTGATGAGCGCAGTTGTCTCTATTATAGGGAACGCTGCTGCTGATCATGTGTATTGACGAATCCTTGTCGCATTTACTAGCAGAATTGTAAGGATTGCTATTCTAAGCCGGCGCGCCAGTCTGAAAAGATTTAATGGAATGGCAATAAAAGAACAGATTCTACTTTTTCTATATTTAGTAAATAAGGACTTCGCAAGTGTTAACAAGTAGAAGTTAGGATACCTTTAATACGGCAATGACATAAAATATTAAATGTAAAAGAAATGGTAAGTAAGTATGAAAGGTAAGTCAAATTCGTGTGACACCAAACATTTGACGTAACAGGCTGCCTTATTGTAGTAGGTAGGCACTTTTACCAGCTACAGCATGACTCCACACTTAATACAGGATGTAGGCATGTGGAGTGGGAGGTGCCCGCTGCGCGTGCGCTGCAGCGCTGGGTGACTTTTGACTTCGTGGCTAAGCTTCATAATATAATTGAGCCCGAACGAAATCCGGCCAAGTATTACCATACAATGGGTAGCAGTTCCGCCGCCCGCTCCCCTCTCCTACCCCGCGGGTCGTCGGGCCAAAAAAACACCACCGTACGACCACGGCTGAACGACGCAATCAGCGCTACAGGACACCTACATACTCAACTTTATTCTGAACAATCTGGACTGAACTTGCTTTGTTCCAAGGCAGCTATAGGATGTTTTCCAGTGGTTGGGAGGCTGGCAGTCTTGGCAGGCGTCCGGAGAGGCAACCCGTCAAGAGTGACGACTGTTTGACAAGTGACAAGTGGAAAAAATGCGAGTGTAACTTACCTAGTGGCCAGACCTGGCTGGATCCGCGACTCGCGCGCACATTTTGAGTTACTGCACGGTTTTTCCGCCGTCTCAATGTTCGTTCCTTTTTACTGAGCACTGATCGATGTCCTTTGTTTACGTTTCTGTCTCTGATGAGATCTTAGCTTTAAGCTTTTTGACGTTTTAAACTCTTTTTCTCTGTCGCTGGAATTTCTGCTGAGACTAAACTGAGTTGGGATTAACATTTTATCGCCATTTGCAGACGTTGCTAACTTTGGTTTCTGTCTGTAAGCGTTTTCCGAGGGAACGAGGTTGGAATAAAAACTTTGCGAGGTCACTTATTTCCGTGCACGTTTTCAAAAGGATTGCCTCTTCATTTGCCGACTGAGTTCTCCAAAAGATTCCTGAAACTTCTTTTTAGCTAGATTTACGTAGGACAACAAATTATGAAACAAAAGTAATAGTACTGGTTCGTCGTCGTCGTCGTCGTCGTCGTCTCAGCCGATAGACGTCCACTGCAGGACATAGGCCTCCCCCAAGGATCTCCACGATGATCGGTCCAGCGCCACCCGCATCCAGCGGCTTCCCGCGACCTTCACCAGATCGTCGGTCCACCTTGTGGGAGGCCTACCTACGCTGCGTCTACCGGTCCGTGGCCGCCACTCGAGAACTTTCCGGCCCCAGCGGCCATCGGTCCTACGAGCAATATGCCCCGCCCACTGCCACTTAAGTTGCGCAATCCTTCGAGCTATGTCGGTGGCTTTGGTTCTTCTCCGGATTTCCTCATTTCTGATTCGATCGCGGAGAGAAACTCCGAGCATAGCCCTTTCCATTGCCCTTTGAGTGACCTTGAGCCTTCTTATGAGGCCCATTGTTAGCGGCCACGTCTCAACTCCGTAAGTCATCACTGGCAACACGCACTGATCCCAGACTTTTGTCTTGAGGCACTGCGGTAGTTGTTGAGAAGAGAAGATGTTACGTAGCTTCCCGAACGCTGCCCAGCCGAGTTGGATTCGACGATTGACCTCTTTCTGAAAGTTGGACCTACCCAGCTGGACTATTTGTCCCAGGTACTGGTTGTGTATTAGTACTGGTTGTGTATTAGGAAATATAACTTTTATTCATGTAGGACTAGGATAACAAACAGAACAAACTATCGGTAAAACGTACCTAAGCATAAAATTCGTAGAATTACATAGGATTTGCTCATAATACTTAATGATAAGATTTCAATGATCGAACGCTATTCAAGCTCTCAGTAGTCTGTATTCTGTAAGATTTGAGGAGCGCTTCTGTATTGCATAAAACTTCGTCAGATGAATTTACTCTTCTGGGTACTTGTTATGTTCGCTAATGTTTTGTTAGTATAGCATTTGGTGCGTTCTTTGTACGAGAACTCCTGAATTCCAAACACATCTTTTAAGTACAACATGAATGATTGACATCTTACAAACAACAAGTGTATTACGTTTAGAAACCGCCTGTTGTCTGCTGCCGTCCTAGTACTTTCTCGCTACGAACGCAGCGCACATACGCGCCTGCGCATCCGGGTGCGCGCGCGTCGCTTTGTTTATGCGCCTGCGCGTGTCCGCTGTCACCGCTGCGCTGCCGCCGTGCGTCTGAACCGCAGGGCAACGCGTTTTCACCGTTCGCACAGATTTCACTTGCTCGTCTACTGTTAGAATGATGCAAAGTCGTTTTACGTACCTATTTACAATGGCAGACTCAAAATGAAAACATTGGAATATGTATACCTAGTAGGTAGTAGGTGGTTGAAAATCTTTGAATCCAGGGTTTATCGAGTCATTCGTTGATTTATTGTCCCACACGACAGAAGAATAATGGAAAGTCTACGTAGATATTTCTATTACAATGATGACATTTCTCTGCTTCGTTATTCCCTGTAAGATGATCGAACCTACCTACATAATAATATGATTTGCCACAAAGCAAACCAAGAGCTATTTTTGAAGAGGCTGAAGTCGTTATCAAAATCCCAAAAACAAATTATTACCTCCACCATACACAAATATAATATTCTTAACATCTAAGTACATATAATATTTATGTGTAAAGTCCGGTAGCTAGATATCTCGTGATTGCCGCGAGCGGTGCGGACGTGACTGCACTGCTGATGTAGAGTCTCCGGTTCGATGCCGGCCGGGGACAGGAATATCCACTCATTGATAAAAATAATTCTCAACCATGTAATACTGGTGGTATTGATCTGTAAGATGATTTGAGTGTCGAAAAATAATAGTGTGGTTGGTATGGTGACGATTGATGTGGCGCAGTGGTAATGCGACTGCCTGCCACGCAAAGGGTTCTGGTTCGATTCTCAGTGGGTCACTTCTATAACCTATGCTCCTTGAGGAATGTTATTCCTTATCACCAGCCCGTCCTGTATTTACGGTATCGGTCATCATTAGTAAAATTTTACCGTCTAATTATCAAAATCCAGTTTTGCAGAAATCAAGAAGGCTTCAGATTCGACCAAAACTAAGTTATGAACAAAGTAAACAGTTTAATAACTTAGCAAGTGATCATTAAAGCAAACAAAACTTACAGAATGCATAGGAATGAGCGTCTTCAAACATTTATCAAATGCATAATTTATTATACGTGGGAATTAAAATTGTTTGATTGCATCGTTCAAAGTGCCGTGTGGTGCTGGATTAGAATAGCATCATCCCATAAGGAATGCATCCAAGAAATGGTATTTCAATACATCTTGCACTGCTCTTGCCAATCCGCTTGCCAAGCAAAGTGATGGCAAATACCCTTATCCTAAAAAGAGAGAGGCCTATGTCCAGCAGTGGACATTTCTACTGGTGGTGACTGGACGGTGAATACGGGAGATACTTATGTTATTGCGTAAGTACCTATTTACGTTTGCTTATTAAGTAGTCATTAAATTACAACCGCATTAAACAGTCAGATAATTATAAATATGTTCGAAAGTAAAGAAAAGTTCTGAAAGCAGATATCTTTGATATTAACACGACTTACATACATACATATATCACGCCTTTATCCCTTGCGGGGTAGGCAGAGCGCTAACAGCCGTAAGAATACGGCCGCTATCGCCACGTCTGACATTTGTGAGGATTGTTTTCCAAGGTTGTTTCAGAAAACATGTGTATCACTATAGTGACAGGTTGTCAGCCTGTCGCCTAAAAATTGTAATACACCAATATAACACGACTTGATGATTATTTTATTGTATCCAAATTACATTATTGAAATTATTTATGCAATACCTAATTTACTACACGGCTAGTCAATAGTTTGGCTAATTCTAATGAATATTCAGCCTATCCAAATTTACAACCTCTCAGATTAAGTGAGTAGCGTGGACAAATAAATTAACTCTCTGTTTAGCTGATTGTGTCAAAATGTAAAGTTAATCGTTTACGGAGGTAAATGCTACACCTGACGTCCATTGGTGCAAAGGAGATAGGTGTATTGCATCTACCATTATTATTCATGGAGGACAACAACCAATTATTTTAATAGATACAGATGCCAACACAATTTTTTTCGCCAACCCTGCGTCTGTGTCAGATTTTAGTAAAGAGAATACGAAATTTTCCTTGCATTTGACGTATCTGCATGCGTTATACGGGTGCCACAAAAATTTCGCAGCAACGGACGTCAAATATGAGAACCAGCTATGTGTCAAAAGGCACTGCTTTTCGTCACTTATTGCACACATCATGCAGGCCTATATGTGCCGTCTGATGCCGCCAGATTTTAATAGCACCAACCCAATTCTACTCGCTGGTGTCGTAAAAAACGATTAAAGATATTTTTCCAGGGAATGGGCATCAGCGTACCCAGTGAATTAAATATCTTGCATTGCTCTTAGCAATGCGCCAGCCAAGTGTGGTAAATATAGCAATAAGCCAGATAGGAGTAAGCCCATGTGCAGCAGTGGACTGTTTTGGCTGTTTAGGCAGTTTTAAGGTATTGCACACAAGTATACTTGTGGCTCCCGAAAACATTGTACACTCGTTTTTGTTCCATATCGATTGGTACACACATTAGTATTCGCTGCACGCGCGATCCGCACGGCAGGGTGCTCTATTTGGCCCGACGTCGGCAGCCGGACGTCTGCTGACGACATCGAGACGTGCAGTCCCGCTACAGAAACGTCGGCCTGGCTTATCAGTCTTTTGTCGAGGTCATCGTATAGGACACTGAGTTGGCGAATGATCCAATGAAACCTGGTATCAGGGTGCTCTATTTGGCCCGACGTCGGCCGCCGGACGTCTGCTGAAGACATCGGGACCTGCAGAAACACCAGCCAATAAGGCTTATCACAATCTTTTGTTGTAATGTCATTCAATATCACATCAACAGACACAATACTCCACCGATGGACGTATGGACTTTACTTACGTTATCACGCTTGAAAAATGTGTTGGGACCGCAGTGCAGATTTTGTTGACCGGTCATAACTCGAACGACTGTGCAGAATGAATGACCATCATAACATGTTCAGTGACTACTAGAGTAAGTAAACAGATAGTGGAAGGATCAACTGCTTATTGTTCATGACATCAGTACCTATAAAGCCATGAAGGATTTGATACCTACCGAATAATACAAAAATAGGTTTATCTTAAACTGAGGCTACTAGATAGCGTGATAAATACTCTCTTCCGATCCGTGCGAATCGTGCAAACATAGTTAATTACTAAATTAAGTTAAACGCACGATTGCAATAGTTTTTGTGCGTTTACGTTGCTCAAATTGCAGATGAGTGACCTTCGATTTCTACGAATTACGTTCGAAGTAGAGCTACGTTCGAGGTGGGATGATACAAAAGAGGAGAAAAGCATTTCCCTGACACGGTTTTCCGCACAAGGTCGACGGCCGAGCCACGGTCGCCCCCTCCCCGTAGTGCTCTGACCCCCCCTTTCTAGATTCTCTGGGGTGGGGTGGGAACCCCCACCTCCGATGGTCAGCGCCCGCGCCGTCGCTCAAGGATATTGCGACACATTTTCATGGATTCTAGACTGGCCTAGGCCATTGTTTGACCGATGAATGGTAAAAGCTACCTCGAAAGAAACTTCTAGACCAGACCTAGGAGTTATTTGTACCTACTCATGCTTACACTAATTCTCACTAAGGTGCCGTCTTCGAAGTACATTTTCTTAAACCAAAACAATCATTGTAAGATGGTACTCACCTGCGTTTCGTTGAGTCGCGGACTTTGATGTCATCCAAAGATAAATATCAGATAAAGTCACTTTTTTCGTCTTTCTCTCTGTCAGTCGTAGACACCGCTGACTCCTAAACCACGCGACGGATTTTGATGCCGTATTTTTTAATAGATAGGTTGATTCAAGACCAAGTTTTATAACATATTATTCCTACTAAGGAAAAGGCTTTGCAGCGAGTGCACCGTCAGGGGATCAATATAATAAAGACAAATCACAAAATTACAGACATCTATGAGAGTCTGTATGTTGACGATATTATAGCGCAGTATTTAATACGCAAAGCTATCCTTGCAAGGTCTTGCCGATAAAATAATCTTATCAAACACAAACTAGTCAAATAACAAGTTTTGTTTGTGGTGGTCAGGTGTGTTGACGACTTGACCTTTAGAACCAGGAAGCCATCTTCGTGTTGTGATCGTAGGATCAACTGGGTATCAGATTTCGTTCAGAAATATCCTCTCTGTGAACAGGTATTTGAGCAGCTACTAGGCAAAATAAATATTGTCTAATTTAACTGTTTCGCTTCGCGATTACGCAAAACGACTAAAATATTTAAAAAAAACAGCGTGCTTCGATAAGCACAATTGATACATTGAGTTGGGCGAAATATCGAAGTAGAAGTACATAGAAAATAGTGAAGAAATTTAGATTGTATGATTCGACACGAAAAGAGAGAGATTATGTGATAAATTGCATAGAAAATAATTTCTTTCATATAAATAATCTGAAATTACGTGACATTTGAGTTCTTGATTGAAATATACTTTTTATTTTATAAGTAGGTAGGTATTCAAAAGAGATGTAGCGACAGTATATAGTGACTTAACTTGATTTCGAAACAGTTTTTTATTTTATTCATATTCAAGAAGAGATCGAGCTAGCAAATAGGCAGTGCCTTGAAAATCACTACAAGATGCCTTAGCTTAATAGCCCCATCAGTGCTAGATATTCGGGCTTCCTCCTATTGAAGGTATTGCGATACATACAATACACTCATATAACTTAAAATACTTTCCTACCTAGTGCTTGTATACCTAGGTATATCATAGAAGCACAGAGCATAGATACAGCCGGTAGATAGAACAGGATACATAATGATGTGTTGCGAGTGGTATGCGCTGGCGCAACCGGCGCCCGCGCGTCGCCCGCATCGCGCTGGAAATAGTTTTCCACCGGGCATGCGCTTGCGCACGCAGGGCTTTGTATTTTTAAATTAGCATCTTGGCTCTATAAAAAAAAAAAAACGTATGTTGGCACGAAAAGAAGAAGAAGTATCCTAAAAGTTTGTCGAATAGGCACTTTCATACGTGTTGGTAAAAACCTGAAATCGGCTTTCTTATTTTTATTGAAGTAAGTAATCCTTTCTTGGTAGCTGTTGCTTTTTCCTGCGAAAAAAATACCTGATGATCCGAAATGAAGGTGAAACAATTTGGACCTTTTGCCATCGGTACTTCGGCACTCATTGCTTCTATAGTCTTGAAGTTCATTTTCAAGTATTGCTTGTTAAGTAAAGACAACCGTTGTCAAATTTGAGTGTCTGGACCGACATGCGCTATTTTGGTTGTAAAATTAAAAATCTTGTTATTAGGTATACTTGGTCTGAAGTAGTTCGGAAATTGATATCATTGGCTCTGTGTTTTTCCGAATAAATATTAGGTACAAACATATGTATTATGTTCCTCAAATGCTGACTATGAGGCTGACTATGGTCTGCCAGAAAGAGACCACATTTATCCTGAAAGAATTTCTAATCTAACTTAATCCTTAAAGCAACAAGTGCCAACCCTAATGCGCTTACATGCGAACTACTACATAACAAAGGGTTTTTATGTACTATGTGGGCTGCGAATGGCAGTGCAGATGTGCTAGGTGACTTTTCTTGTATAACCTCGATCGGTACTTGTAAGTGTACTATAACTGGCAAATGTCAAAAGAGGACAAGAATATGCTAGAGTTTGAAGGTGCGAGCGAGATGTAACTAGAACGAAATTGTAAACTGCGATTTTCAACACATTTTACGGAGGTAGGTACGTATGCGAGTATCTGAATAAAACTTTTTTTATCGCCAACTGCCGCAGAAAGAGGGTTATGTTATTCGAGAGAATGTATGTGGGTACGCGGACAAATAAATTATTTTTCATGGGCTACATACGAAAGGTCTGGACAGATGTAAACGCGAGCGACCTTGGCTATAACCAAAATGGTAAATTTTAAAAGAAAAAATAATCTATGGAAATACTGCTGTCTTTTTTTATCAATTTACTTATTTTTCTATCTGGATGAAATGTTTTTTTATTCATACGTTCCTGTCCACCCCTTATCGGCTATTTCACCGGTCATCGCAGTAAAGTTACAAGAGAGATCTTCAACGACTCTACGACTTGTTGAAGTGGTTCGATATCTATCGAAGCCATCATTGGTCGGTCTGTTACATTGTATAAGAAACGTGGGTGACTAGATTCGATGAAACCACTCAATGACTGTCGTCAAAGGCGAGGAACACACTTGACGCACGACGGAGCGCAAAAACATCGCAGCGGCCTGTCAGATCCATACTAGAAACGTCACTCCCCATACTAAAACCGCACTCGACGGATGACATGCGCTGCGTCAACAGCGGTTGAGCGGTTTTATTATGGGGATTGACATTTCTAGTATGGATCTAACAGACGTGTGTTGCCGGCTTAGAATAGCATCACCCCTCCTCCTTCCCGCGGGTGTCGTAAAAGGCGACTAAGGGACTCAAGAGTATTGATGTATTACAATTTTTAGGCGGCAGGCTGACAACCTGTCACTATAGTAATACACATGTTTTCTAAAACAACCTTGGAAAACAATCCTCAAAAATGACAGACGTGGCAAAAGCGACCGTATTTTAACGGCCGTTATTGCTTTGCCTACCCCGCGAGGGATACAGGCGTGATGTATGTATGTATCTAACAGACCGCTGCGATGTTTTTACGCTCCGTCGTGCGTCAAGTGTGTTCCTCGCCTTAAAGCAGACTGCAGCAAAGATCTGCTTTAACGTTTCAAGTTATGAAACTAATATAATATAACGAGGAAATAAACAGAAATAATTACCTACCAAGAGACTTGCTACTTTTCCACCGGTGATTGTACACCTAAAAGGTTCAAAAATTCTTTGCTATTATAGATAACCGATCAAACATTTGTCTACATACATACATACATACATATATCACGCCTTTATCCCTTGCGGGGTAGGCAGAGCGTTAACAGCCGTAAGAATACGGTCGCTATCGCCACGTCTGACATTTTTGGGTATTGTTTTCTAAGGTTGTTTCGGAAAACATGTGTATCACTATAGCAACAGGTTGTCAGCCTGTCGCCTAAAAATTGTAATACACCAATACTCTCGAGTCCCTTAGTCGCCTCTTACGACACCCACGGGAAGGATGTGGGGTGATGCTATTCTAAGCCGGCATCACACGTCTACATATTGTGTGATATGGAAATGTATATTTTTTTCATTCTTATTAACTGATAGGATCGCTCAATGACATCAAAGTCATTTTAGCGCAAGTCATATGAAATATGTCAATTAGTACGAAAAATCTTTCAAGTCACTTAAAAACTATCCAAAATTCTGCGACTTACTTACAAAGTGTGGAAAGCTTTTCAAATAGATTCTACCTACCGGCCAAAAAAGAAATCGAAAAAAGTGTAATCAGAATGATTCAAAGAACACAAATTCGATTCCTGTTTATGCACAACGGTAGCCGACGACTGATTACGTATGCGGTTTTAATCGCCGTTACTTGTAATCGTCTTCATTTCCATCTGATTATAATAATCACGTTATAGAGTACGAATAATCAGAATAATTGATGATTTTTTAGTACATTAGGGCAGTATCTACCCTAAATTAAACTATAGGGAGAGAAATACACTTAGGTATAGGCAAAGAATACTAAATAAAGTATGGGTGTTTGAATAGACCATATTTGACAGCTGTCATACCCGTACGAAGGGACATAAACAACTATACTTTAGGCATAGGTAATCGCTGTCTATTCGCGGAGTCTCGGCTCATTTTAAAATTAATATTTTAGGTTTATTGTAATATTGTTTAAAAAAATCACGTCAGAAAGATTCCACTCTTTGAATATTCATAAAATTGTTGTCAGGTCGTTAAAATATCTCTACGACCTATTAAGGTCGTATCACAGAAAGACTCAGCATTAAGCAATTTTTAATGTCAGGTGACATGGTAAAGTTTAAATGCCATCACCAACATCAACAGCTGTAAGACGTCCACTGCTGGACGTTGCGGCTTCCCGAAGCGCCTCCATAAACCTCGATTTCAGGCTACTACATCCAATGGCAACCGCCTGGAACCCCTGGTCCACCTGTGCTCTATATTGTGAAGCTACAGACTACAAGTTTACAAACAAAATTCAATGTACATTACGTAGCCAATCAGCCATTATGATCCTAGCTAGGTTCGCAATGTACTTAAACTTGCGTAGGGTTTAGTTTGATTATATTATAGGGCACTGGTCTGTCGTACGCTGTTTTTCTCGAAACGTGGCCACTCCATAACCTTTGACCCTACCGATCGTCGATCCCTACTAATATACGGCTACGTTTCAAGTTCAAAGCATTTCCCGTAAATCACGGTGAAAACGTAAAAAATGCGCATCTAGTGCGAGAAGCGGTACCGGTTACAGGTTGTCACAATATATTTGAATATTGATAGCGTCTAGGAGTTCGCCATCGACTAACGAACGGCCACTAAAAAAGCTATATCAGTATATCACCGGCCATCCGCGTTTTGGACACACATTCAATGAAAAGTTTTGATCGACGACAGAGAGACGGTGGAGTCGCTTACAAATGTAGCTCAGATATTTATATCCAAAGTTGAGAGGCAAGAGTCACTCTCCCAAGTCAAATGAGGAACTGTGTATTGTACAAAATAATCTACATATACGTAGGTACTCTTTATCTTGGATAGAGCTTCGTCCAAAATATCACCTCTCAGAAAATTTACGCCAACAAATCCGCTGCTGGACAGACCTAGTCGACACAAAAATGCTCTATGATTGGTGAAAGATATGAAAGATGGATTCCGAAAGTAGTAGGCAATTGAGTGACGCATGGTTCATTGTCGTTCATGGTTTAACGATGATCGAGCTTAGTCTGACGATGAAAAATCTAAGCTTATCTGGCAGGTATTTTGTGCCACTACTTTATATTAATCGGAAACAGGTCTAGTTTCTAGTCTAGAATATCTAGGGGTATAATTCGTTTATTGAACTTAGATACCGCACGCCATAGACGTCTGGACAGGACTCTGTAACCTTTGTACTGTATCATATCATAAATAGACGTTGCCCTTGTACATACATAGCTGATACTACGAAAAAATGAATATAAGAACTTTACTACTAGAAACTCTTGAAATAGATAAGGATAATGTTAATGGATAGGTAATTCCATAGTGGCTTCGTTGTAATGAGTCTGTAATGGAAGAACTGATAAAATAGTGGAATAAGTGTTATCGGCCGCATGTATGGCAGTCGCACCTGCTCGAAGATATAACAAACATATATCATGCCTTTACGGGGTAGGCAGAGCGCTAACGGCCGCAAAAATACAGTCGATGTCGCCACGTCTGACAATTAAAGAGGGCCATTTGAGGTAATTTTGTGTATCACTATAGTGACAGGTTGTCAGACTGTCGCCTAAAAGTTGTAATACACCTGAAACCCTCAAGTCCCTCAGTCGCCTCTTATGACCCCATTTCCTACCCACGGGTAGGAAATGGGGTGATGCTATTCTAAGCCGGCATAAGATATAACAAATACAGTGTAAAATATCTTCTACTGCGAAATAAAACAATGTGTTTCTTACATTATAATTTCGCATGATTTTATGAAATTTTGGCGATCCTGTGTTACTGAAAGAAGGATTTGTTTGAAGCGGCATGTAGAACTATAGAAGCAAACACGACGCCGTAGTACTATTTGTCATGTTATATGCCATATATCTAGACTGTCAAATACCGCAACATCGCGCTGAACGTGTGAAGACAACCAATCAAGCGCGTCGTTCCGTCCCAATAGGCGGCGGCCATTACTTCGCCTGCGCCTGCGCACCTAACAACTGTCGAACCACTCTTCCTCATCGCAATTTTTTTATTTTTTTCTCCATTTTTTCCACTCCACAGTCGTCTATAATCCACAAAAACGTGTTCCACTCATTATGAAACACGAAACTATGATATTTCAAGTCGCCTTGCCGTTCGTACGACAAACGACCTTAGAGTTGCGCAGTCGCAGCGGCGTCCAATAAATATACGCTTTACTGTTATCTATAAACAACCTTCAGGTTGAACCGGACTGGTGTCGAGGCGAAACTATTCTAATAAAAAACGGAAACCAGTCCAAATTAGAGATAAGGCGGTGGAAAATGTTGGTATTGGGACACCGGTATTGAAGGCATGTCGGCGACGCGTAGGTGGCTCGCCGTGCTGGGCCAGTTGGTGCCAACTCGCGCCTTCTTTTTTTTTGTAATTTAGTTCACCGAGTCAAAGAACAACCCGATAAGCTCTGGTCTTTGAGATTTATAAAACAGAAGCCCGACTTTTAAGGGTCAGAACGGAACCCGCCTGCGGAATTGGGCGGGTCACTTTACTCTACGCATATACCTATAAAACATAAAAAAAATCAATGTAGAGTCACAATTTTAGAATGTTAAGTACAACAGTTTCAAATAAACGGATTATTCGTTGTAAAAAAAAAAGGAAATTGTAAGACACTATTTTCTCTTTTTTAATAACAATTTTATGTTCCTAGTATATCATTCTGCAATATCCAAAACATTTGCGTATTTTTGTGACGGTGTCTTCATCGGGAAGTGGACGTGCAGTCCTTCCTAATCACCTGGTGTTGTTCGATCATGATGTATTTTCCTCCTCTGGGAATCGAACCATCGACTATCCATGATCGCCCATGCCTCGCACTACTAGACTCCTGGATCACCTTATACCAGCCAACAACTGACCAACTAGCTTAGACGGTGATCGTTACTCAACAATATCAGGGCCTACTAATAGGAGGCGGTTGAAAAACTCTAATACGGTTCATCGGGTCTTTGGACCACTCATCACACGATAAAAAAGATCAGCTATCGTGGGAACCATCTGACCAACGGCATGTGCAATTCGATCGTGATGTATGACCGCAGTTTGGTTTGTAATCGTGTCGACGCATTGTTGTTCAATAATTGATTCTGAATCGAGTGTCAATAATCGAGCAAAGTAGTCGCTACCGGATCAATCCGGTTTGATTGCTACTTTCATTAAAGATGGGAGCTATAATGTTAAGATACGTTCGCAACGTGAATGGCGTCTTCATCGCCTAGCTAAGACATCATCTCTAGGTAGGTGATATTTATGTGATGATGATGATGATCCGTCCGACCGATTTCGGCCATGGCGACCACTTCGGCTCCTAATCAGATCGGTATTTACTATTTACTTTATTTCTGCCTACTGGCGGAGTAGGCAGAGCGTTAACGACCGTAAATTACGGCCGTTATCGCTGGTCTGACAATTGTTTGAGGGTCGTTTCAGGTATATCATGTATCACTATAGTAACAGGTTGTCAGCCTGTCGCCTAAAGTTGTAATACACATGAAACCCTCGAGTCCCTTAGTCGCCTCGTACGACATCCACGGGAACGAAATGGAGTGATGCTATTCTAAGTCGGCATCACACGACACTTTATAATCGGCAAGGTAGGTATATTGTCGCTTCATTTATCTTTTTAAGTGCTCACGATAGTTTTTTAATTAAATATGATCGATTTACCTTAAGCGCATCGCACACTTAACGCACAACAGAGCGCTAAAACATCGCAGCGTTCTGTCAGAACCATACTAGAAATTTCAATCCCCATACTAAAACAGCTCAACCGCTGTTGACGCAGCGCTATCGCATCCGTCGAGTGCGGTTTTAGTATGGGGAGTGACGTTTTTAGTATGGATCTGACAGACCGCTGCGATATTTTTGCGCTCCATCGTGCGTCAAGCGTGTGATCCGCCTAAGCTGAGTTTCATAGTTATTGTGTGGTGCTAGTAACCCGGCTTTACAATAAAAATGTACACATATTTTGCTCAAGTAGCTCATCGGGTTGTTCGTCAACTCGGTGTCCCACTCTATAGAAACGAGAAGTGAACATACTATTGTGGCGTGCCACCACCTGAACTCTGCATCGCAACATAGAAACTTTTTACTGACTGCATGCAGGTCGCATGCGAGATCTCCATGCGCTGCTGGCCGGTCGCTTTCAATGATTCTGACACGTCACTGCTCGCTCGACGTTGAGTTGGTCGGATC
Organism: Keiferia lycopersicella; assembly: GCA_029255805.1. Taxonomy (NCBI): domain Eukaryota; kingdom Metazoa; phylum Arthropoda; class Insecta; order Lepidoptera; family Gelechiidae; genus Keiferia; species Keiferia lycopersicella. Next base: position 1,066,129 of record JARACZ010000026.1, read on the forward strand.
TACGAAATTTTATATTTTTACCAAATTATTATTGTTTTCCAAATTCTATTATTTGCTTGGCGTGTTTCCACTAAATCTGTAAATATCTACAATAAACATTATAAACTCTTGTATGGTGTGTTTCCTTCATCTACACACTATACTATGATACTAAAACTAAATAAGGTACCGCGTGAACCTACATTTAGTGTCAAATCTTCAATCAATAGTTCAACTGCTGCCTTAGTAAAATATTTAAGAGTATTAAAAAAAATACAAGGTACATTTAACAAGCTATATGAATTTCATGAAAAGTACCGTGATTATGGTCAGTTAAGTAAGATTATTATTGAATTTTGCACCCTATCCATGACAGAAAGTAATCTGACTTAAATTCCGTTCATATTATCATCAGACGGATGAGCTTTAGAATTAATTTTGCATCTTACGAATACGTAACATACATAGCTCGGTTGCTTTGGATCTTAGGCGGTTATCACACTGATAACGGAGTCCGTTCCGGACGACGGAGCAACAGAATCCGGATACGATTACGAAGGCATGCGGTTTCCGTGCCTCCGTCCAAAGTTGCTTGCTTTCGTACACGAAAGTCTAAATTGAGTGATCTTACTACACGTTTTAAATTTCTTTTTGGTTTTGGTTTGAGTTGGGTTGTGAATTTTTGAAGGTATGAGGGAATTGATAAGTAATGTAGAACGTGTGATACAAGTCTAATAAGTAGCAGCTTTTGCATGAAACAAAAACAAATGATTAAGAAAATGAGCTCCTGAAATGTCGATACCTGCTTGTCAAACACCGCATGTCCATGCGGAAGGCACCGTACCTGCATCCGGAGGTCTAAATCCGTCCAACCAAAGCCCCATATAGCCATGCGTTTTAATTGCACTGTGAATGGAACTCTCCGATTTTACTATCAAAGTTAAAAAGCATATCACGACCCACCGGAGCGGGGACCGGAGCAGTGTGAGATCCGCCCTATTAGTAGATACGAGAGAAAAATTAATAGCTTGAGAACAATTTTAATAAACCGGCGGCCTCCCCGACCGAGCTTCGGATTTATTCCCTGTGGTATCCATTTATCACATAAACAGGTACTAATTGCAGATGAAAACGTTCGTTTTTCTGCGCGCGCGCCGACTCTTTGCCACAGTAAGCAAAGGAGCAGCATAACGGCTTACAAAACTACAATTTGGACCGACAATTTTATGTGTGGCCGATTTGTCTGACTGATATGATAATGTTACTGATACTATGACTTTATCACGTATGCCATAGTGGTTGGCATACGTAATGTTAGTTGCTGCAGTCGTAGAAAGAAAAGGCTGGACTCCATTTCAGAAGGTTATTATTTTTCAGTTAATTTCCGGTTTACATGATTAAAGTGTGAGGTGCGCGCGCACAAGCTAAGGTGGGGGAGACGACTGGCAAGCGGAGCTCGCCGCCGCAGTGACTCGATACAAAACTGCTGACAAAACACAACGTGGTTAGGTCCCTACAACTTTATCTACGAATCTAAACTTAAAATTGTAAGTTTGTAAAGTTGAAATTGTGTTTTGTTAGAAGGAGGAAGTACCCCTTATTGATAAACTTATATGCCTTTTTGATAGAAGTTTTTCAGTATATCAAGATTTACTAACTTTGCAGCTTCGTTACGTCTGTGGCCGTTTGACCTACATGAAAGACACGTAGGGTCTAATCCGTCACTATCAAGAAATTACCTAACCTAGCAGTTACCAATTGACTTGACTTTGTACATCAGACATAAACACAAGCTTTGACCACTTGTATAGGGACTTTACCTACTGTTATTAACACCTACTGTGGCTTTACAGTGACACGCTCCAAGAGCCCGATAACGTTTAGTATCATTTATTTCCTTCCTGTGCGTAATGTGCAGGTATTTCCCTAAAATAGACTAGTGATTAGTAAAACTAATCGCTGGTGCCATAGTTAGGTGGCTACTGAATTAACTAGCTTTAATTCTATTGAAAATAAGGAAAGAGCATCATTTTCTATGGCAAATTATAGGCATCTACTTACGAGTACCTTAGCATTGATATGAACTCATCTACGCACTGGATAGGTTGTCCAATACAAATGAGAGCTAGTTTTGCGGCCCTTCTTGAAGTGCCACCTGTGAGAGTACCGCGTACTTTCGTATTTGCTATCCCTGACTGCCAGCGACAAAATGGCGATTTTCAATGAGCGCTACGAATATTGTAGCAACAACCAGTCCACATTTAATTTCAGTATACCTTAGGTTAGAGTTCGAGCGTGATTTCTGAAAACGTACACTAATCGTCCAGCTGTGGAATATTGTTACAGTACAGTTAATGTTAATACGCCGTGTGATGCCGGCTTAGAATAGCATCACCCCATTTCTTTCCCGTGGGTGTCGTAAAAACCGATTAAGGGGCTCGAGTATTTCATGTGCATTGGAATTTTAGGCGACAAGCTGACAACCTGTCACTATAGTGATACACAACTTATCTGAAACGGCCCTCAAACATTTGTTATATGACAAGTAGCGTTGTCTCTTAAATTTTTTTTTATCATGTTACCTTCTTAAATATTAATAATTATACTGTTAGTATCGTTATGCAGTTATAGCAACAATGAACTGCCGTGCAAACATCTGTGACAGGTCAAACAGTAGCCTAACTAAGCTACAATCATCGCATTAGCTATCTCACAACAGAGAAGATCTTAGAAGGAACCATTCGTACAACGAAAATGACGCTCTGAAAAAGTCATCGATAATGAAAGTGGTAAACGCTAAAGTATAGTTAAACTCACATATTATATTATTAAACAAGCTATCTTTTGTACACAGATGTAATAGTATTCATGAAAGAGTAATATTTATCACTCTAGTACATACATCAGATACCAAACTGAAGGGGGTTGAAAAAACGACGGTAGCACCTTGAGAAAATGTAAGTAGTGCCCTCTCGCTTCGCGTAGCTTATTTTAGCGCTTCAGATCTTTGTTGACTAAATTTTAAAACACTTCTCGTTCAAAAATAAATCAGTAAATTTGCAAAACTTTCTACCTCTAGACAAAATTCTTTCTGAAATGGCTTTCACTATCAACACTTACGATGACACTTTTTGTTAGAGTTAGGATAGAAACATCTTATGCGGCGAAATTTTTTGGAATTTAACCCCTTAACGGGCAGAGCATGTCAATTTTTTTCATTTGTTTTGAAATCTATTGCGGGTAGTTATAGTTCACTTTTAAGTGGTAACAATTCAACATTCTTCCCATGGCCTTATAACGGATTTGACGACCGATGTGGCGCAGTGGTAGTGCGACTGCCTTTGACGCAGAAGGTTCCGGGTTCGATTCCCGGTGGGTCACTCACAAAGTTGATATTTATCTCTTTGTGAATTTGTTCCCAGTCTGGTTAGGACATTGCGGGCTGAACCACCCGATTGTCCGTAAGTAAGATGGTTCCGTGTTTCGGATGGCACGTTAAGCCGTAGGTCCCGGTTGCTGTCTATGATCACTTAGACGGCGGTCGTTACACAACCATGTCAGAAGCCTGCTACTTGTAGAAGGCGGTTGAAAAATTCTGACACTAGGGTTCATCGGGTCGTTGGACGACTCGGTGTCCCACACGAAAAGAAGAAGATAACGGATAAAAACCGTCATCAAACTTCATTGCGAATATTTTTTTCTAAGATTGGTTGTTCATAGCTCTCCTCCTCCCTCTGAAACATTGCTTGCTCTGGCAACAATCAGTCACGACATTCAATTCCCATCGCATGATTCTAACCTCTGATGATCATCATTGATGACAATTTTTACCTCCATTGACATTATTTACTTAAGAAAACGTTTATACTCTAGCTTCTAAGTGATAAACGTCGATAAATTCTTCTGTTATTAATTATTACAGAATATTAAACTAAATTGAATTGATTTTATACAAATTACCTGAAACGGCGCTCAATATTTGTCAAAAGTGGCAATAGCGACCGTATTTTGCGGCCGTTATCGCTCTGCCTACCCCACAAGGTATAAAGGCGTTATATATATATATACGTATATATATAAGTAAACTAAATTGCTTTGTTATGCATGGTCTAACCGCAAGTTTTACTAGACATGCATTTTGTTAAGAACAAAACAGATACGATTGAATGTTCGCTACTTTTTTTAATCAAACATACGCGTACCCCACCCGCTCAGCGAAAGCACCCAGTGTCAACCGTTTTCCCGTCTCTCTCTTCTTCTCCCTTCGTGTGGGACACCAAGTTGTCCAACGACCCGATCAACCCTAGTGTCAGAATTTCCAACCGCCTTCTACAAGTAGCAGGCTTCTGAACGTCACGACTGCCGTCTAAGTGATCATAGACAGCACCCGGGACCTACGGCTTAACGCAACAGCTACGGCTACGGCTTCCCGTGGGAAGCAAGCTTTTTCCCGGCATCTATTTTGCACACAAACCTTCCTAGATTATTCAAACTATTAAATAAAGTAAAGTTGCATCAAAGTCCGTTGCGTGTTTTAGGAGGAGTTATCGATGTCCAAGCCTGGTAAATCTGCGAAGAAGAATCGTGTACACTGCGCGTAAATCCTGATTATAGCCCAAGAGACAGGCATGTTTCGGGGCATCGATTCACGCGCATCAAATATTGAGGTACACACCAGTTATATCCAGTTATAGGACGCGGGGGAAACATAACTCCCGAATAGGTATGTTTTACTACCGCCAACCCCACACTCATAAACTATGAATTTGCCCAATCCCAGTCAGGTGCGATTGCTTACCACCACAATTTATTATCGATGCTAACTCCCCCTTACCCCATTTTATTGGAATACCATTTATTGAATTATTAACCGGAATTTCATAGTTATAGAAGTTTGTGTTTGAACTATCCAAAACCAAGTTTAAGGTCTCTAATCCAAAATAACTGAACCAAAGTCGAAAAAATTCAAAAAAACTGCCACTTTGCTTAGCCCAGTTAACTAATTTGAGTGGTTTTCCCACAGCTTTAGTCCATAAAGTATGGATCGCGATGAGAAATAGCAATACTGTCACCATAGGGTGAATTCCACACACGCCAGACGATGTTAAGGTGTTGGTCGGCATCATCGGTGAATTCCACACGCACCTAACGATGTTAAGGTCATGTCATCTGTTGTGGCGAAAAATTCTGACACCTGGGTTCATCGGGTCGTTGGACAACTCGGTGTCCCACTTGAAAAGAAGAGGATCTGTGGCGCCCCAAAAACTGCTGGACAGTTGTTGTAGAGGCTGCAGGATAGAGACCAATGGAGAGAGCTTGTTTTGGAGGAGAAGATCCTCTATGGGTCGCTCTTTTTTGTGCTGACTTACTAAGTAAGTAAGTAAGTAAGTAAGTAAGTAAGTCAGTCCCATACAAAAAACAACATGTGACCGTGGCAATTGAATGTGACTTGGTGTCCCACACGAAAAAAGAAAATTGAATGTGCCAGGAGTTTCGACGTTTCTACGGAATTTTCTTAACTCATGTCATCAATAAACCGAGTGCGGTAAAATACCGTAAAATAATGCGGCGTGTGTGCAATTTACCAAACTTTGTACATGCCGATTGGAGCATCAGAGCGGATTTGCTGTTCTTTATTCGAACTATGTTTTACGATATCACTAAAACGAAGTGCCTAAGAGAATTCCATCTTGCCATTTCCATTAGGTTAGGGTATAATGTTTTTCCATATATGTCTTTTTTCTTGCTAGAAAATCAAAGGTAGCTTCGTCTACAAACTGAACTTGTTTGTTACTATTGCTACTATCATCCTATCATGATAGGGGTCAATCTTGATTTGCGAAAATATGCAAATAATTTAGTTTTATGAGGGGTCACGACTGTTATGGAATGATAGTTCAACCCAGACTGTAATAAAAATCGTTTATAGGCCTAAAGATAATCAATCAGTACCTTGGGCGAAGCCAGATACATGCGTTATCGACTTACGTCGTAAGAAAGTAAAATCAAATAATATTTAATGAAGATGTACATTATTCCCACACTTCACGCACTAGAGTAGAATAGAATAGAATCGATATAGAAATCACGAACGACTCAAAAGAACATCTACATTATCTGACTAACTATCTAACTTGGGGACTAGGAGCCAATTCATTGCGCACATTTTGTGCGCTAGTGGCATATCTATGTATGTTTGTATAAACTATAAGTGGCAAAAAAAAAAAAAACATCTGTGTCATTACGGCACATGATCTCCCAACCTATTAATAAAAGTTTTAGTTCCTTGGAGTACCTACTTTAAATCGTTTGAAGAAGCAAAATACTAGATGGCACATTAAAAAACGGACACTTCTGTCTAATAAGTACCATATTTTTCACTTCAAGGTTATTCACATTCTTGCATGTGCAAGTTGTATACGCATGGGTGTGGATAGAGGCATCAATCTAGTGCTAAAGTGTGAAATTTCATATAAGATCGCGAATTTATTTGATATTGTAAAACACTTTAATCATCTAATTCGATAACTAAATTGATATACCAGTTACACACACACACGAAGGACCACAAAAATGTCGCAGCTGTCTGTCAGATCCATACTAGAAACGTCACTCCCTATACTAAAACCGCACTCGACGGACGACACTGCGATAGCGCTGCGTCATCAGCGGTTGAGTGGATTTAGTATGTGGATTGACATTTCTAGAATGGATCTGACAGACCGCTACGATGTTTTAGCGCTCCGTCGTGCGTCAAGTGTGCGATCCGCCTAATACGAAAGCGTACCTACAATTGGATTTTAGGTTTTCGTCAAAGGAGTGATGTTCCTACAATATTTCGTATTCGTGGCATGTGAAAATATTTTACGATCATATTAAGTACAACAAAATGAAGGCACTTTTATAGTCCTTAAACGGTTCCCTCAGTTTTACGTCCGTTGATGCGCGCGTGCCAGTAACGCATGCGTGTGTCTGAAGCAGAGAAGTACTAGTAACCAATTATGTTTACGCAGGAGCAACGCAAAAATATGAATTGGCAAAAATTCCATAGAGATAGATCTACTTATTATGATGCAATGCAACCTAACGCTTTTGCACCCACGGACGTCAGGTGTGTAATTCGCCTTGAATAAACAGTGTCGGACTTAAGGGTAATTAATTTAATTTTTTATAGGTCTTATACCCAAATGTCGCCATAGTCCGTCAAAGGGGTAGATTCATTAGCCGGGAACCGAACCCGCGGGCAATAAGTAGAGTCGTAAATCCTCCTTAACAGCCGATCCTGACCTCCCCCCCCCCCCCCACAATGGCATAACTTTTTTATATTTCACTTTCCATTTTTTACACGTCCTCTGTTTCGCGGAGACATAGAGTTAGAAAACTATAGAAAGGCTGCAGCACTTAATGATAAAGTGTATTTTTGTATTCTGAAGTACCAAAAACATGGTGGGCCATTTTGATTCATTAAAATTGCGTGTCTTTTTTTGTATATTGGGTCGAAAAAATTACAGACACTACAGTCCTGGACTGGACATAGGCCGCCCCTTATTAGGGGGATATTGCCATATTCATCACGCTTGGTAAGCGGAGTAAGTTTTGAATTCACAACGACCGCAACTACTAATTCCCTGGATGAACTTAATTATAACGTTGTAACTTTCGACGACAACAGCACGGATAACATTGTGGTGATACCATTCTTAACCGGCCTGACACAGCAATCAATATCTTACCTCAATTAATAAGATATTATATTATCATCGCAATTTTCCGCAGTTTGCAATCAAACGGAATGGACAAAAAATATGTAAATTTGAATGTTACTTAGTACCTACTATTAAAATTTGTACCGCTAGAAATATTATTAATGGGTGGATACGTATAAGTATTAGCGATTTGTCAAAAGATATTACCTCTGTTTTGGTTGCCATATAAATATTATTTATGCAAGGACATAACATAACAATGCAAATAGAAAATACTAATCATTAATCAGGCAAATAAATAATAAAATTAATGACCATTATAAATATTTCTAGTAATTAATTAATATTTCGTATATATATCTTATTTGCATTAAATACCTATCAACCTACTATTTATTTAAGTCTAGATTTTTTTGACTATACCTACTGGTTTTTGTTTCAGAAAGTATTATAATATTTGTTTTAATTAAATAGGTAACTGTTGGTACTTATATTTAATTCGAAGATATTTCTAGTAAGTTGTCATAAATATGCATGTTGGGCTTAAATATCAACTATACGTTATTTGCGTGTCAATGAAGGAGGTTATTTTTTTTTATTCTAGCAGTACCTGTTGTGTCCTTTTTCTGTTTCTACTTGTCCTATATCTGTTTCTGTGTACAATAAATTGTTAAATAAATAATCATTTTATTATGGACGCATCTTTTTTAAACATCTCCGTTTTGCCCGCATCTACGCGTTTCATAGCTCTACAAACTAAACCCTTTCGCTAAGTCCGCGCCAATAATAAAATCTGGGGTGTGAAATAAAAAGAAAAACTCTCTTAATTAAATTTTCTTTTGGGGAAATTTAATAAACGTCGAGGGTACGTACAGACCAGGAGGCCGGCCAACAGAGCCTGCGGCCGTCGCAAATTTATTTATACCTACGTGTTTCAGCCTGCTAGCTCTGAGTAAACACTTTTCTGGCGAAATAATTTGATATTTGGTCTAATATGATTTTCTAGCAGGCTATATTTTTTTAAATGACGCTGGCTTAGAATGGCATCACGACTTTTGTTTCCCGCGGGTGTTGTAAGAGGCGACTAAAGGACTCGAGGGTACCAAATGTATTACAATTTTAGGCGAAAGGCTGACAACCTGTCACTATATTTAGTGATACACGAATCTTATCAAACTGCTCTAAATTTGTCAGACGTGGCAATAGCAATCGTATTTTTACGCCAGAAAACCTCTACCTACCCCGCAATGGATAAAGGCGTGATATGTGTGTGAATGATTTTTCATCGCTGGAAACTTACATCTATATGATAGAATAGAGTCCAGATGGACTTTTGGATCCCAATCTGCGAGACATCGTACGTGTAGCTTATTTAGAGGACGCAACTCACAAGAGTTGTCGCAAGACACTTGTAAGACCGATGCCTCACAGATTTGCATCCACCAGTCCATAATATGGACTCTGTCTTCTATCCTAAGCTTGTCTTATAAACTCTTTCATACCTGAATTTAAACCACTTGGAACTTTTATCTTCGGTATTTCGGTACATATCGATTTACCTTAATTGTCGACTGAGGCCTTTTTCACACTTAACGCACAACGCAGCACTAAAGTAACGTCCTAACACCATCTGTGAGGCAGCGGTCTGTCAGATCCATAGAAACATAGAAAAACGTAATCCCTAAGCTAAATAACGCAGATGAGTCAAATTAATGTAGATGCGTCAAAATAACGCAGCTGCGTTGACAGGGGTTGAGCCGTTTTTATTATGGGGATTGAGATTTCTAGTATGGTCTGTCAAGACCGCTGAGTTATTTTAGCTCTACATTGTGAGTCAAATGCGAGAAGACCTTAGGGTCTTACTTATCCTTCTTAAAAACGACCACTGCAGCATAACTTATAGTAGAATCTCTGGGCAACGGTCTTCAGTTTGAAAACACAAAGTTTACGTCTAGCGAAGGCCAATACCAAACAACAGAGGTACACAAAGAAAGTGCATTTTCCCCCGACAACTGTAATCGTATATTATTTGGAGCGCGTTGCATTATTCATGAGAGTATGATACGTGGAGTAAGGTTCACCCCGTACGGTTGGCAAAAACATTCGCACATTTTTTTTACAATAGATGTGACTGTTTCTGACTATATGACTATAGATATAATAATAGGTAAGCTCAAAGGTTAATTCGGTACTTGACAGAGTTATTAAGAAAATATTAAAGTTACATTGGAAAAAACTACTTGCCAAAAATATTACTAACTCAATTCAGCGTGCTTCAAAATATTGAAGATAAGAATTAAACGGTACATTTAAATAAAAGTTATAATTTTGACGCCATCTAAACTAGTGCAATGTAATGTCATTTTATTACAATATTTTCATACAAAATGTAGTTTTAGTTGATCTTAAAAGAGCTCATTTGACCTGTCATTCTAGTATGTAATGATTTCTTCTGGCTATGTTCTGCCTTAATTTTGATAGTAAACAGGTTGCCCTGTCGTCCGATTTTATATATTATTGCATAGAAATTCTAAGATCCAAGTCTACTTTGCGCTTGGTCACCTCCAGCAGAAAAAGATTTAATTACCGTCAAAATTAATTAAGACTGCAAAAGAAAGGCCCTTAGCAAATAAACAGTTAACTATCGAGGTCGAGAGAGTTTGACCGGCTGCGCACTCACCATAGCCAATTTTTATATTAAAAAAACAAATAATTTTAGAGGAATCCACACCAAACGACCGTTCGTAGGAAGCAAACGTACCATAGCCAGATGATACTTAGCGTAATTACATAGGTATCCGTAATGAATAGACACAGAAGTATGAGTTACAAGACACGGATCGTTACGGAGTGGGCATCTTTTTTTCAAGAAATGTTATAAATTAGAACAAAGCTCACGGCACGTAGAACTAATTACTTCAAAAAACATTACTTTTGAAACTGTATTTAGCTGGTTTAATAGGACCGAATGCCGTCCGAATTGGCTTCTTGGTACGGATGCCACGACGGCTGGCCAACTACCGTCATGCTCTGTCTAGCTAACGAACAAACTTACGGACTTTCTTTGGGTTTTTATCTATAATTCCTCTTTAATCCCTTATAATGGGCGGTCAGTGGACGTTTGAAATATAGAGACGATTACTCACATCTTAATCCCCGCTGATTAGTTTGAGATCATTTATTGTGGTCTTTCTCTACTTTATACCAATCGTGATTTTTGCAAAACAAAAAACCCGACTGCGGCAATTGGCTCCATATCTGACAGCTCAAATGAGCTACTTTTTGAATCGATCTAATCTAAAACCAAAATACGAATATATGACGTCATATCTCTTTAGTTTTATATAATTTTTCTGTTTATTAATTCAAACTTGAATAGTTTCAACCTTACAACTTTTATAGAGATAGTTTAAGAATGACCCAGTCAAGTTTTATTTGCGTTTCAAATCTGCCACTTTGATTGTGTGAAATTTTAATATAGCTACAGCCAGTGTTATTCGTGCTACTGAAAAAAAAAAGGACATCTGCCAAGCCATTTGGGCTGTCCTTGAAAAAGAATTTACTCTAGAAAAACATTACTCTCCTTCTAAGGCAGTCGGGTAAAAATGTACCGCTGAATTTACTGCTCTTGCAAATCTGACGAAGTAGATACCGACTTTAATAAAATGCCGGGAAAATAAATTGGACGTTTTTATACACACACATACATTCATATCACGTCTGTATCCTTTGCGGAGTAGGCAGAGCGTTAACGGTTGTAAAAATACGGTCACTGTAGCTACGTCTGACATAAACTCAGGGCCTTTTTAGTTCATTAGTGTATCGTTTTAGGTCGTCTCGTCGCTAATAGTTGTAATACACATGAAACCCATAATTCTATTAGTCGCCTTTTACTACGGGAAAGAAATGGGGTGATGCTATTCTAAGCCGACATCATATTTATAGGAAAAACAAGATCATATTTGCAGACGCTACCGCAGTATCTAAATGTTGAGGTTTGCGGCGGCACTTATCGCAGTTATTGTTGTTAAGTGTTTATTTAAATATCTGCGGTCCGCCGCTCGTCTATCTGCCCATCGCCGCCCGTGTGCACGGCCCCTTGTGCCCGCCGCCTCGGAAGGCACGGTTTGCTTCGGTTTGCTTCTCATTTGTATAATTTGCAACCGCGTTTCCTGAAATACTTATCGGGGTGGGAGCAGTTAGTGGTGACATTTTGTAAGTGACCTTTATGATATCAAACCGTTATGAGTATGCTTTCATAATCATTATTTTCTCGTATTACAAAAGCGAGAAACTAAATCCTACTAATATTATAAATGCGAAAGCTTGTATATTTGTTTATTTGTAACTCCTTCAAACTAAAACTGCTGAACCAATTTTTATTCTGACATTTAATTTAATTTAATTTAATCTGACTATATTTATTATGTGCCTTTGTAAACTATGGGATTATTGCCTGAAAATAAAAAGATTTTATTTATTTATTTATGAAATTTGGATAAAGGGTAACTTAGATTAACACATAGGACAGTTTTTATCTAAAAAAAATGTAGCTTCCACGCGGGCGGAGTCGCGGGCACCCACTAGAAGGAATATACAAATGCACAAAATAATTATCATCCGTCTATGACGTCTATGTCAAGAATTTCTAGCCAGCTTTTTACGTCAGGAGTGTATTTATATTAAGTGAATATCTAAATAATTGAGTTTGACTTCGGTGCATGTATCGATTATTGGGGAGGATAAACTAAGTTATGCCGTGCCGTGTATTAAAGTTTGCCGTGTGATGCCGGCTTAGAATAGCATCACCCCACATCCTTCCCACGGGTGTCGTAAGAGGCGACTAAGGGACTTGAGAGAATTGGTGTATTACAGTTTTTAGGCGCCAGGCTGACAACCTGTCACTATAGTAATACACATGTTTTCTGAAACAATCTTGGAAAACAATCCACAAAAATGTCAGACGTGGCGATAGTGGCCGTATTCTTACGGCCGTTAACGCCCTGCCTACCCCGCAAGGGATAAAGGCATGATATATGTATGTATGTATGCATAAACAAAGTTAACACTAGAATAGAATTACCTAATTTCTGGGGTAGCTGTAGTAGTAGAAGAAAGAGTGTGCAAACTACAGAGGTCTAGCTAAAGAGATTAATATCTTGCCTATAGATTCCTATCTTATCATTACATAGGTATGTAGGTACTCACCTATATTACGTCTTCCATTGTTACCGTAGGTCAGGTCCCCAGAAACGACAGCTAATCACCTGATAGACCACTATTAGCGTGATTACCCCCAAGGTCTGTCTGTGAGAGTCTCCACAGAATTCTCAGACTGAATCGAACCTGCGACTAACGATCCGAGAGCCACTGCACGCCACGCCTCTACTTATCACCAATTAAGGGGCTTAGATGTAAGGAAACGTAGACAGAGCATCATCATCGGCCTCATACGTTTGTGACAGACGATCCAATCAAGGCGGTCTGATGCAAGGCTTTTCGCGGCTATTAAAGCCGATTTTCCACAGACACTGTGTTACCTGGGGCGAAATTTTGGAAAACGCAGGATTGCTGGGTCGGCTTGTGTCCCACATGAAAAAAAGAAAAAGATGAATGCTGTCTATTCATTTATGACCGAACAAATATTCCCGAACTTACAATGAAGAAAAGAATCCTGTGTGTAGGTTTAATTTAACAGGTTTTAACGACAAAATATTTTTATTCTCAGCTCTTAATCACGGTTTATTTGAAAATAACCCTAAAAGAGACAATGTCTCTTGTATTTGTGAATTACCTACGCAAAATGTGTTAAGTTCTAAATCTATAGGCAATAAAGTAGGTTTTATATATAAGTGCTATTTAAAAAAATCCTTGGACTAGACTGTAGGTATTCCCTGTACTTGTTTCTATGTCCGTTCTGATTTCCATGGCACCCCAGACGTGTTCACCCCTTCTTTTTCTTCGTAATGGCTTCATTTTTCTCTTTTACATATCTGTCTTTATCTCTAATCTACTCGCTAACTCTCAGGATCGGCTTAGAAAATATCAACACAATAAGTGTTAAGAGGTATAATTGCACTTATTATAGGTTTACCTGTAGATATCTGTATTTAGTACTTAGACATCGTTGTTGTAAATGACACACGACGTAGACAATTGGATAATTTTTGTTAGGGTAGGTACTAAGCGTTTGTATTTTAGCAATGTTTTGCTTTTCTAAGATTTTTATACTAATGACGTTTGAGTTTTAAGTTGCAATGAAAGTAAATTGCCAAAAATATGTATCCTATTTGGAATGAATTTATATAGTAAGTACGTTTGATTTCTATATATTTTCTTGTAATTAACTAGATTTGTAAGATTTATACTGGGTAATTTTTTGTCAGTATATCACTTTATAGGGTGTTTCTACTCATTAAGATTTATTTAAGAAATATTTATTAAGATAAGATATATTCTGAACAATTTTATTTTTGTGGCCACCTAAACACAAAAATTTGATGTTCCATAGAAAAATGTATTGCAAAAATTCATTCAAAAATGTATTGATCATCCAATTTTGTTTTTCCAAACAATGTTTCTGTGATTTCGCGGGTGGCTCATAGTAAAAGTTCAAAATCATTAGTAAAAACACCCTACATAGTGAATGTACTGATTAACAAAGGTTCTTTAAGTTATACCTAACATAATATCTTCGACAATTCACTGGGAAAATTATTGTGAAGTGATTGATTTTCTATTACGTCATGTCGCTAACTGAACTTATATAAGTGTTTATTCTTATATTCTCATTCATACAAGTGTTAGTCTAGATCATATACATACATGTATCACGCCTTTATCCCTTACGGGGTAGGCAGAGCGTTAACAGCCGTAAAAATACAGTTACTAACGCGACGTCTGACAAATATAGAGGGCAGTTTGAGATAATTTGTGTATCACTATAGTGACAGGTTGTTAGCCTGTCGTCTAAAAGCTGTAACACACCTGAAACCCTCAAGTCCCTCAGTCGCGTCTTACGACACCCACGGGTAGGAAATGGGGTGATGCTATTCTAAGCCGGCATCACATAAGTATTTATTCTTATATTCTCATTCATACAAGTGTTTAGTCTAGATCATTGTGACAAATGTGGTTCTGTTGGCTCAGCTGTTAGGAATCACATGTTTGGGAATCCTAAAATATTGTTCAGTACAGTTACATAATTGTTTTAAGCAATTGGTTATATTCTTAGATGTCAAGTTAATCAAACTCCGGAAACAAGGTTTAAAGGACTGTTTGTGGATTCCATATCCCACAGTTTTGTGATCATACAGTTTCGAATACGTATATTTTTGATAATTTTAATTAAAATAAATTATCAAAAATATACGTATTTTAACTATTTCATATTTTTGTAATTACTTTCCTATACCGAATTGGTGCGGAAATAAATATATTATATATATACACACACACACACACAAACACACACACACACACAATATCACGCCTTTATCCTTTGCGGGGTAGGCAGAGCGATAACAGCCGCAAAAATACGGTCGCTATCGCCACGTCTGACAAATATTGAGGGCCGTTACAGATAATTTGTGTATCACTATAGTGACAGGTTGTCAGCCTGTCGCCTAAAGTTGTAATACACATGAAACCCTCGGGACTCGAGTCCCGTTGTCGCCTCTTACGACACCCGCGGAAAGGACTTGGGGTGATGCCATTCTAAGCCGGCATCACACGGGGAAATAAATATAGCAGGGAGAAAGTTTAGATATGTGTATGTAAGTATAAATATAACATAAAAGATTTTTGACGCGACTTGCCGACCCGTTTAATTTTAACAATGATGGTAAATTGCGATTTGTCATATCTCATAAACCCTCAAATTCCGCGACTTTATTGTACCGTACCTTTTTGGCAAAAAAACGCACGTTGCTACGCTCCCGCTACGCCGTAGCCGAACTCTACAAAAACTGTAACATCGTTTTTAGACCGCTCACATTCAACAAGCGAGCTAAACCATAAAAAACAGTTTCACAATGACCAACTCCTCAACTGTCGTTTAAGTAGAACGGGCAGAAATTCCTGACCATAGCACCAGTAAGTCACCATTGTCGCAGTCACAGAATAATACAAACAATATCGAGGAGAGAATGAGTAGTATGCGGGTCACGCGCGCTGCCGCCGCCGCGACGCCGCCACAGCCAGTAGTCCGACAGTCAGTGTGACACGGGCTTTATTATTGTGATGAGTATGGGTGGAGACTGCCCTTAAACTTGTTTTTTTTTCTAAAGTTAGCTTAATGCCTACCTATTTTAACACCAGATGACACTCTATCTACCATTTCTTATTGGATGCCCTTGTTTTGCTAACATAGAATGGCATATCCCTATTTCTTTCTCACGGGTATCGTAAGAGGCGACTAAGGGACTTAAGAGTTTCATATTTATTATAACTTTAGGCGACAGGCTCACATCACAACCTGTCACTACACAAAAAGAGAGTGATGTACGAATCATTTGAATGCGCCCTCAATATTTTTCAGATGTGGCGATAGCGAGCGATACCGACGAGTGAGACCGATTACGCTCTGCCTACCCTGCTAAAGATAAAACCATGATAAGTTTTTTCATGTTAATGGCATCACTATTAGCTTCATCATCTAATACAAGTATAAACATACATACAAACATATTTCCTAAAGTAGAGGTGCATGCATGTCCATAAACCACTTTTAATCCAAATCAGATTGACCTTAATTAACTTGGAGACATTTTTAAAAGCAATTTCCGTATAGATATTTTAATGTTTATGTGAATTCTTTCTCCAATTTGAACCGTTAATTATACCGGTTTGGCTACTCTAAGTTATCTAAGAAAATTATCAAGCTTAATAGCTGAGACAGCAAAATATTTTCCGTAACGATGTCTTAAAGAGGATGGCTGAGAGCGATTGGATGGTGAAAACGGGAGATTGTGCCTTATGGTTTACCCTGGGGCAGGCCAATTTCCAGCAATGGACTGATATAGGCTGATGTGATACGACTGATAGGAGTCATGAGCTGGTATTTATGCTGTATTATTAAAAGAAGAAAAAAATATGCTTCCAAAATCTTCACCCCAAAAAACAAATTTGTGAAAACATATTAGGTATGCATAAAAATAAGCGTGGCAAGACTCCTACATAAGCAGGCAACTAGTTAATCGTAGAACGAAATTGCAATCCGACGGTTGCTCAGAATGCCCTTTGCAACCAGTTGCTTAAATTGCATCATTTTAAAGCCGGATGATGTTTTGCTTCTACACGTGTTGTTTAGCTATGCCGTCCAGGGGGTCGAATCTGTGTGAAAAACGATACGTCAAAAAACGATATGGAAAACCATATGGGTGGTTTCTGGCTAATTGACGACAAATCGCGCCGAATTAGCAGTACATTGATAGTTTTGTAGTCAACAAAAAAAAGATATGGTTAATAGCAGTCTATGTATACAAAAGTTTTTTTTGCATATGTCTGTGTGTTCGAAATCGTAGGTCAAAAAATTCATATCATTCACTCAATTTTGAATGATTTACCCGAATAAGGACATATTTTTGGCATAAACTTACGTCAAAATAAGATACACTGCAATAGCTATTTTATGTCAAAAAAACGATATCGTTTAGTGATGGGGTCCAAAACGATATGGCGAAGTGTTGGGCAATTTTTTTTACAAAAAAGATCGACTGAACAAGGAGAATTGTTATTAGTAAGGCTTTTTTGAAACAAAGATAGTCCCACCACAAACATAAATGTAGAAGTTGGTAGCCAAGTTCAATGTTTAACTAAAAATAGTGTTGCTTGAAAATGGGTGCAAACTTCAGTCCCGACATGTATTTATTTCTAAAGCTGTTTGTACGTCAAGAATACCATTGAGTAGGAACTATGTCTTTTTATTTACCAAGGTTCCATTATACGAGATCTTTAAGACTACGTAAGGGATTTTGCGGCGGTTTTCTTCTACTCGTTTTCCGCAGAACTGAGACATTTTTATACATTCTATTCACAGCAGTGATATCTCTAGGTAAGACAAGCCACCCGCCTAGTCGCTCCGCCCGCTGTAACTCGTTTTCCCGTTGAAAGTAGTCGTTTTTGTGCCAATATTGTACATATAAACCTTCCTCATGAATCACTCTATCTTTTAAAATAAACAGACACGTAAAGCGAATTTTGCTTTATACTATGAAGTGATGAGCTCTCAGACTTTCAACAACACGATGCTCGTTTGCTATGGATCTGCAAAAACATCTCATTATGTTGAACAACTTTAGCTTTGAATGTTGAGTCTCCGCAGAAGAGTAGGATAGTTTAGTTGATCGACAATCTGATTTCGGCTTCCATTTTTATATTATGGAGGTAATAAGTTCGAATAACATCGGCTGTCGCCTTAGATTAGCATCAATCCATTTCTGCCCGTGGGTGTTGTATAAAGCGACTAAGGGATGAATCCAAGAACGAGCAGCAGCGTTTCCGCTGAATATCTACAAAATCTTGCACTGTGCTCACCAATTCGACTGTCAAGCGTGGTGAGTATGGTTCATGTCCAGCAATGGACTGATGTAGCTGTAGCAGTAGCAGAATGTAATAACTTTATTGTACCACAGAAGTTAACAGTAGCAATAAAATAAGTGAAACATAAGATAGTAGTGGTACGAGCAACCGAACGGATCGCAGTCGATGTATCAGAAAGAGGGTAGACAGATAGGTTTGCCGCTAGCAGGATGACAATATTCACCAAAACAGTCTACTCGTGACCATGGAGCGTGAAACCGATTCGAAATATCGAGGTAAAAACAAACATAATCGTGGTGATAATCCTGTTAATACTATTAATTTAAGTATTGTAAAACATAAAAGGCGCAAAGGCGGATTTATCCCGTTAAGAGATCTCTTCCAGTTACCCTTTGCGATATCAAAATATATGTTTTTGTTTTATTTTTGTTAAAGTGGACTTTCTTTATGGTCTAAATCAAGTACTCCAGAATCTTGATAGATACGTCGATACAGTCAACATGGTAAACACGGCCTCCAGTCCCGGCGTGTTGCTAAACGTTAAACAAACCTATGATATAACGAAAAACAAATCCCACCAAAAACATTTTCATGTCAAGATATAGTCAAAGCGCAACAAATAGACATCAGACCTCAAAATAGAGCTAAGCTTCTCAATCTACGCGCCCTAAGTACACCAACTGTCTTACAAACTTTACCTACATCTTAGTTAAAATATACGGCTTGGCCAAACGGAAGAAAAACTTCTTCATTCGAAAAGGCGCATTTAGTCTAATTTCCGCAGTCAAATTGTTATTGGGGTGAAAATTTGAAAACGGTTCTTCAGGTCCCTTTCCTGGCAAATTTGAAATTTTAGTTTTATGGTTATTTTATCATTGCATAATAATAAAGGCCTATTGAAAAGGTTATTTACGAAAAAACACTTAAATCGAACCACAGGTTTCATCAAAATTCAATTTTGAAATTTGAGGTGCCAGTCAAAGGGACATTTTGCGCCAGTCAAGGGACAAAGTAATTATTTTAGCAAAATATATGAATAAAAGCTGTTCATCTTTTGCTTTTAACTAAGTAGAATAGAAGTTAGACAATCACAGTTGACGGGCGGGCGTATGTGATCTGTCGACCTCCGGAAGAAGGGTGCTCGTAAACAGCCGAAACGTAGACCCAATTCTCCACCAAAACAATTGTAACGTAAGTCATTTAAACTTAGGCCATAATGCAACAGCTAGCATGAGACAAGAAAAAACCACCGCAAACATTATGACCTGAGAATTAACTGTGCTGAGCCACTTAAGACATTTTGCGAATTGTACATTCTGCTACTGTACAGACGAAGATAACCTTAAAGTTGACGCAATCAGCCTGAGACATGCATGATTCAGATAGCCTTAGACATCACAAGGCAAGCAACCTGACTCACGACGCTGTATACATGAGACACGACGCAATCAGTTTATGAGACATTGCAATCAGACTGAGACATAACGTAACTAAACTAAGACACGACGCAGTCACCTTAGAGACGACGTAATCAGCCTGAGACACGATGTACTCAGCTAAAAAGACTACGACATACAATGCAATCAGCTTAAGAGACTTCGCAACCAACCTGAGACATAACGCAGCCATGCTGAGATACAATGCAGACAGTTTTAGAGACTTCGCCAGCAATCTGAGACATAACGCAGTAATCCTGAGATACATACAATCAGCTGAAGGGACGTCGCAATCAACCTCAGACATAACGCAGCCGCCCTGAGATACAACGCAGTCTGCTTAAAAGACGTCAAAATCAGCCTGACATAGCGCAGCCACCCTGAGATACAACGCAGTTACTTAAGAGACTTCGCATTATGACCCTGAGTGAGATAAAACGCAGCCAACCTGAGATACAACGCAGTAAGCTGAAGAGACGTCGCAATCATTCTGAGACATGACGCAGCCACTCTTATATACATCGCAGTCAGCTTAAGAGACGTCGCAGTCAGTTCAAGAGACGTCGAAATCAGTCTAAACAAGACATAACGCAGCCGCTCTGATATACAACGCAGTAGCTTAAGAGACGTCGCAATCAGTCTGAGACATTACGCAACCACCCTGAGATACTAGGCAGTCAGTTAAAGTCGTCGCCAATTAACCTGAAACCTAACGCAGAGATCCTGAGATACAACGCAGTCATCTTAAGATACGTCGCAATGTGCCTGAGTGAGACGTATTGCAGCCAACCTGAGATACAACGCACTCAGCTTAAGAGACATCGCAGTCAGCCTAAGATAAAACACAACCACCCTGAAATACACCGCAGTCAGCTTAAGATACGTCGAAATTAACCTAAGACTTAACGCAGCCTCCCTTAGATACAACGCAGCCACACCTAGAGACATAAAGCAAGTGTTTTTAAAGTATGTTATCTGCACGAAAAACAATGCTGTTCACCTCCTGGAAACCCTTAATCAAACTTACAGTACCCATGAGGAGACATGGGGTGGTGCTATTCTACTCTACAGGCACACCTTTACACAAAAAAAGTGCAAAAACAATCATTAAAATAACATTAGTCACTTGACTGGCATAAAATGTCCCTTGACTGGGAAAAATGCCAGTCAAATGAAGCCAGTCAAGGGACAATTTTCTATGTTTTTAGTGATTTATTGGTAAATGCTTGAATGTAATCAAAATTTTTAAACGAATCTTAAACCTCGCTTTATTATGCGACATTATTTGTTTAGAACAAATCCTCTGTAATAACTCTTTCACGAAGAAAACATGCACAGGAAAGGGACCTGGCGCAGGTGCAAAAATAGGACCTAAAAATTTAACAACTCCTATTTCATTCTAGAAGTGCCAAGGAGTTATATGCTCCCTCTCCAGGGATGAAGAAGCAATCCTGGCAGAAGGCAGATACAAGGCTCAGCTCACAGTTCTATTAGTTTAAGCGATTCAGTCGTTTTAGACCACACATTCAGAAAACACAAAAACGTGTGACCAACACAAACTGTAATTTTTATCGGTGTGCTCAGTAAAATATCGTCAATATTATAGTTTACTATAAATCTACATGATACAAGGATTATTTTGATGGGTAAAAAGTTCTATCATGTCCAGTTAGATAAAATTTTACATAAGTTTGAATTTCGCAACAGCTGAGTGTGACACGCGAAGAACGCGTATTTTGCCCCCGATTTTAGGTTTCAGATTAAGTTTTAGTTAAACATATTTCATAATTTGTGGATGGAGTTTTGGTTTCTGAATAGTCAATTTAACATTATTTCGTATGAAAGTTAGTAAAAACCTGTAAGTGTTATACTTTTGAAGAAATTAACGTGTGACCGCAATTTTTACCCTCTCCAGGAATCACCCATTGTCTTCATTCTGCTGAAACAGCAAACCATACATTTAACAAATAGGTATGTAAGGTTTATAAAAGAAATTGGCATTTAAATGTTTTTGGTCGGATTTCATTGGTTTTGTAGTGAAGGGGAACCACTTGCGCCCCCCTTTTCTTAGAGGGTAGAGCGTAGAGTGATTTTATAAAATACTGATTCGCGTACTGTATTATATTATGTCCTTATACCAAATATCTAACTTCTAGCATGAAAATCCTAGAAAGTTTCATTAAAACTTTAACCCCTCAATTTGGAAGGTTATGGGGGGTTTATGGGATAAACATCCCATCGATTAAACAATCGATAACGGATTTCAGCTTTCTGGCACTTCAGGAAGTACTCAAAAATTTTGATGATCATCAGTGTGTCAATGACTAAATTGGATTGGCGGATTTTAGACATCGTTAAAATAATAAAAAGATAAGAGCTATAAAACTGAAACTGCCTGTTTAATGAAATTACTATTGACAATATATCCCGAGAATTTGATCACTCTAGTATATCGGAAACTATCACGTTTCTCGTTTTGGCGGGGCCACCACCGTGGCCACAGAACTTTTTACACGACTGCCAAATCATAGACACTTCCTCCTTATACTTTTTGGTAACTTCGTGTCACGAAATCTAAGAAAGATTGACGTTGATGTCTTTGATAGAGCTGTCGTCTTGCATAATGTCTAAAAATCAAAACATAAACAAAAAAAAAAACTAAATTGTGAAAATTTATCTTTAGTATGGCAAAATGCTACTACTGCTAGCTAAGCTACCGTAACCCATAAATTTGTGCTGAATTTTATAATGATAGGGCTGACTGACTGGCTGTGAAGATTGTCCGATGGTGTAGCACCGAAGTGGTTCACTATGCTATCGGGATAAGTCGATAGTACCCCTGCCTTCTATTCTACGCCGAGGGTCGGGCCACATTCAAATATCATCTAAATTCAAATTTAATTTGAATATGGGTTTCATCACGATGTTATTCCTTCAACGAAAGAGCAGTTAGTAAAAACACATTAGTACATGGCGACGATCTAACTCGGTTCTTACATTGTAAGACCGGTGTCCTGAACTTTTGCCCACCGACGCTCTTGGGTTCCTCCTGGGTGGGGGCTCGATCCTTACAGGACATAAATGTTTGTTAAGTTAATTCTAAAATATTTGTATGTATCCAGTCTGGGTGTTTTGTATGTATCTATACCTATTTACAAAAAATATAAAATTATGCTAGCAACGCTAGCAAATATCACTACTGGGTTAGATGCTTGAATATATTGTTGGATAGTAGATTATTAGTGAGAATATTGACCAAATATTAACAAACTTCAATTATTTATTGCAGAACGATGTCCTCAAAAATGAAAAAATATATAAATGCGAATCTTAGAACATCTGGCACTGTTCCTATTACAAAACATGAAAATATTGCTTTAATTGCAAGTACTTCAAATACAATAATAAGAAACTTATATAAGAAAACATCTGCTGCTCTCTGAAAGAAGTTACTTTAAGAACTGCTGGTAAAAGTTAATTTGGGCTAAAGTCTGTTATTGATCCAATAAAAAATCTGTTTGAAATAAAATCTGTTTTCCTACTCAATAATTTTACCGGAGAGTTGAAGGGCGTTTGCCTTGATTGCCCTCCCTATACTATAGTAGGGGATTCCGCCATCAACGACCTTCACCAAGATGATAAAGTTACAAAAAACTACGTGACAAAATAGGCTGCTTATCGACTAACAATACTGGTAGCTCCTGTCGTCTGAACACTTGTATGTATGAGGGAGGATTCAACAAACATTTTTTATTTTATTGCTGACGGTTCTAAAATTACTTCAATACTATTCTTATGAAACTACATAGGTGTAAAACTAACGAAGGAATTGGAGTCGGACATTTTCGAACACAGGCAGACAAATTAAACAAAATTATAAGGAGATAGTATGGTTTAAAGCATAATAGGCTTTGTAGTAGGCTAAGGAAACCATAATTCTAAATAGGATTGATTTTGATATCGCGTTTTAAATGTTAACAGTGCCATCTATTGAATCATAATATGTATCACATCATGCTGCTATTTCATTGCTTTTTATGAATTTTTGTAATATGTAGGAATATCGTTTAGGGGTTTCTAAAACTTTTAGTGCTCATTTCGGTGCCTATTTGTTCATAGTTATCTATTTTTCAAAATAACAATGTCCTTGTGCCAGCAGCATACGAATAGATAGAGAAAGGAAAAGAACGAAATGCGTGTTCTTGTCGTAGTCTCATAATTTTAGGAGCCCAAGTGTTTGTAGTATCTATGATGCTACTATAGGAGGACTTTAACCTCGTAAGGCTCAGGAGTTCGTGAGAATTTTTCATATAACGGCCCGAATGCCTTTTTAAAAGGTATGATTCTACAATGGAAAATTAACCTTATAAGCTCACCGTTTTTCCAGAAACTTGCAGTTCCAGCAGAGCCCTTTGTTAATTACTTAGTTTGAACTACAAAATATTAATAGACGAGATACATATCTCGTCTATTAATCATACTTTAAAATTTTACATAATTAAAGGATAAACACTATGCCCAAGTTTATAGCTATAAGGTTGCTTTATAAAGTGATGTTTGCACCACTATAGATCGACATACCTTTTAAAAAGCATCTCTACATCATACTTTACGAGGAATACTATAGGAGACTACACAGAATAACAAAATTAATAGGAAAAAATATTTTCATCAGGTTACCAACAATCATAGGAAAAAAAAATACAAGATCAAACGCTAAATAACATTATTATGTGTGAAGAATTATTAAACCACGTCAGGAAACAAACAGTTTCAAAGTAAATCAAGGTTTGCGACGATGATGATCACTGGAAATGCTACGATTGGTCAACAGCGACGAAATCTATTATTACTTCCTGGTTTCTCTTATCATCCTCACGTAGCAATTCCAGCCGAAAAACGCTTTAGATGAGATATCTTTTTCAGTAGGCATTCCGCTTCTCCTTTAAATTGAAAAGAAGCACTGCTTTTCGTTCGCTGCAGTGGTGGTGGATTAAATGCGAATACCATCCATACCACCTGTGTTTAAACTGGTACTCGGTAATGAAATCGGCACAATCTTCTTCCTCATCGGTAGAACGCACGTGCCACTTTATGACAACTAAAACGGAATCAGAAATTAATATTATTACTACTTTATTAATAATATTATTATTACTTTGTTCTTTTTTCTATCTGCCGCTGTGATCTGTAACTGTACTATGCTAGCTAGACTGTTGTGTGTATCAAAATCAGTTGGTACTGTGATAGAATTTAAAGATTTTCATAAATTGCTTATTTTGATTCCGTGTATGGGAGTCCGCAACGACTGGTCCAATGTATTATAATTTCTATTACTCTAAGATTTAATTCTCACCTTTCTGTGAATTTATAAGGATATGTGGGTATTGATATGTAAAGTAGAATGTGGCATACAAGCATAATTAGAAGGAAACAAATTACAGCATGAATCGAATTACGACGTTTCAGAAATGGAGCTCCAGGTGCTCCTACTCAGAAATTCTAATCGTATAGTTTTAAGTTACCTTTATTAGTTTTATTTACTAAATTTTATCTTCAAATTATTCATCGAGAAGTTCTCCCATACAAAATTTACTCCCTTTACTATCTTTACTTGTAAGGTAGGCAGGCTGATAGCGTAGGTATATCTGAAGTTGGTAGAGACAATAATGGGTTATAAGCCATAGTAAGATTCTCAAGCAAAGATAATAAGAATCGGTGCAATGCTTCAATGATTACATACATACAGAGTGAGAAAGACAGTCACTTCATCAAATTGCCACTATATCAAAAAATGTAACTGATATTTTGTTCCGGAACCGATCCTAGCGTGGTGACTTATCATTATCACTTTATCAGGCTCTAGCTCAATATAGTACCAACCTTCGCTCAGAGTATACTTTACGGGGTTCGATTTGTGCATGACACTCCATCATGTTAATGGATGAGGGGGATATAAGTAAAAAACTAAAGCAAAATAATTTTAAAAAATTGTACCTATTTTAACAATCGACACAGACATCGTCGCACGTACATATTATAATACGTATGTATGTATCAGTGGTCCGTGAAACCCATGTGTATTTCTTATATAACAATTACTTATAAAATATAATGAATATTT
Organism: Keiferia lycopersicella; assembly: GCA_029255805.1. NCBI lineage: Eukaryota > Metazoa > Arthropoda > Insecta > Lepidoptera > Gelechiidae > Keiferia > Keiferia lycopersicella. Next base: position 1,091,916 of record JARACZ010000026.1, read on the forward strand.
CGAATTTTCACATACTCAAATACAATTTATTGCAAAGTAAACAAAGCTAAAACTGACAGAAGAAAATTTAGGACAGGAAATTGAATGAATGGAAAGAACTATGAGTGACCGGTATTAGAACCAATATGCGGAAATGTTTTCTGTTTCTACCGGTGTCATAAATACTGAAAAGGACGGTGTATACGATTTGGTTCCGATTACGCCAAAATCAAGCCAGAATAGGCCCATACCGTTTTTTGACTTATTCTTTTTTTTGGCAGTTAGATGACAACTTTTTAAACGCGCGTATTTACGGTTTATAGCTTGCGATAAGGTCCTACATTGCTGGCTCTAAGCAAATTGAGTATGATTTTGGTAACAAAAACTGTAATGGACTGTTCCCAATATGGTAAAAACCGTAACCGAAGCCTTATAGGGCATATCGCTTTCACGATATGTCAAAATGCTGCAACAGATTCGGGCCCCAGATTACCTATTTAATAACACGGTAAAGTTTTAATTCTATCCCATGGTCATAATTTCTCGTTTTCTAGGGATCAAAATCTTGACAGCCTGTCACTATTTTGCATGAATCACCTGAAAGTCCCTCAATATTATCGCTATAATATGGCGATAGCGGACTCTTTTTACGACCGTTAACGCTCGCCTACCTCGTAAGTGATTTAGGCGTGATATGTGTATATGTCAAACCTTTTTTTTAACACGTTCACGGACACAACCGCTATGCAATGCGTTTATGCTCTGGTATCTGGACGCGACTTCTATAGCATCCTAACTTTGACTGCTTATTGTGGACAGAAACGCATAAGAAGGCGGCTGTTCTAAGTAAATTAGTGTAGATCTGATTTAACTGTCATATTTCACTGCATTTCGTAGCGCTCTCTGTCATATAAATGAGTTTTTACACACATAGAAAAACCGGTATGACCTCGTCTCCCGCGCCCCCCGTTTTCGCACACAAACGCTATAGCAGCCATGTTTGTATGAGATTTTGCTCAGTCGCGTGCCATGTGCGCAGGAGTGTTGACACGTACATACCGAGTAATTTTCGCGCGCCGACGCCGTTTTTTTGCATCAAACAAACCACCGTAATTATTGTTTTTGGACTATTTACTTGAATATTTAGATTGGAATATGTATAAACACAGTCCATTTCACTTTAGTATTACGTAATAGCCAAGTTTGCACCTCCAAAATAGTCAAAAAGCAGGATAGGGAAGGTATCAATCAATGTGTCAATGTAGAAACAACTATTCATTAATCAACTCTAAATCTATTAGAAATTGTGTTTAGGTACTAGTTTTAATATTTGGTAAAACGTATATCAATATATGTCACCGTAAACATGACTGGTTGTGGTTACAGATGCCTCCAAGTCGACTGCTATAGCGTTCGTTGTCCTATACAGTGGTAAAAGATCATGATCCTGGACGGTACTACTATAGCATTCGAATTGCATAGCATTCAGTGTCAAGTGCAATCGTACGATATGAATGTAATATGACAATGATGTAATAGAAGTCGTCAATTTTACATACAAAATTTTTGTGTCAATCATGGGTGACTTACTGTCCGTGAACGTGTTAATCTTAAATTTTACTCAATTGCTCTTGAATTCACTCTTGTGTTCGAATATTAAAAGCTGTATGTACCTACTGACTATGAACCAAAGAAAATAATATCAAATTGCTTCAAAATGGACAAGGCAGAGAGGATGTCCAGCATGTAAACGGCAGTTTAAATCTGAGGGGGAGAAGGGGGGGGGGAAGGTCTGGAGTAGTATTAATATTCAGTCCAACCTCAGGAGTAAAATAGCCGAGTATTTGTATTCATTATCTTGCGCGACGTGTGAGCTGAGTCGCGCAGGGTTCGTCTCCATTGCCTGCACCCTGCACTATACCGGAACAAAAACGGTAAACATAGTTCTGTATGCAAGATGCGACGCAAACGATGAGTGGCACCGAGTAGACATGACTTGCGGGTTTCCGATTGGAGTCTGGTGTAAAAAAACTTGCTGTGATCCGTCCTCATGGAGAATTTCAGTGATCTTTAGGGACTCTCGGTTGCTCGCTTTTTTGATAATGATCCTTCCTAAACATAATCAGATGAGCTGATGGATTTCGGTCTCAGTATAGTTAGGCTTGTTTCACATTCTCTTCGTAAAGCCGTTGAATTCGGAATTCGTATGTATTATTTGACAGACACTCTTTATCTTTCTATACCATTCTCATAAAGTGTCGTTCACCCAGCTATTTCTTATTGCATAGCAAAGGACACTTTCTATCTGAGCTTGTAGTTTTGTCTACCATGCATTGTAGATTACAAGCAGCGGCCGGGTAGCACTAATCCACATAAGCTACGACACCGATATCATACTCTAGACATGTCGTATCGTACAACAATGAACACAGTTTCTCTCAGTGCGTGTAGTTTTGTCTGCCACGTATTGTACACCTCATTCGCTCAGATAACTTACAACCAGCGTAACTACCATCCGCGCCTGCACGTGAGAGTATCGAGTATACAGGTCAAGTTACGCTGGTCGGGAGACTATTTAAGCGAATGAAGTGAACAGCGGCGGCCGGGTAGCATTAGTCCACATTAGCTACGCCACCGATACATTGTCCGCGCGGTCAGTTACCTCCACGCCTCCCTGTGACACCACACACGGAGGATAGAAAAAAAAACAAGTCATGTACTTAGGCGAGGAACAAACTTGACGCACGACGGAGCGCAAAAACATCGCAGCGGTCTGACAGACCCATACTAGAAAAGTCAATCCCCATACTAAAACCGCACTCGATGGCCGACGGTGCGCTAGCGCTGCGTCGACAGCGGTTGAGTGGTTTTAGTATGGGGAGTGACGTGTGCGATCCACCTAAGTAGATTGTTTTTTGAAAATTCTTGTTCTTTTTTCCTTAGCCCAGAGTTGATAGTCAGAATCTACAAGCTGATATAGCTGTAGAAGTAGCTGACACCGGCTCATCAGGTCGTTGGATGACTCGGAAAAGAAAGAAGTACTAGTAAAAGTAGTATCCTTTTTATTTCGCTGACTCATTTGTCTGTGTACATATCTCATTGTACTCTCACTTGAGCTGTATAAAATGTATAGTATATCCTATTACTCAGAATTCTAGAAATTACATGACTAAGTGAGAACAATTTATCTCGAACCAAGCTATGATTCGCTACATCGACTTAGCAATCAAACTCAACAAAACCTATACTTAATCAATGGTGGATCTAAGCATTAAGGCGGATTGCACACTTAACGCACGACGGACCGCTAAAATATCGTAGCGGACAGTCAGATCCATATTAGAAAAGTCACCCCCCATACTAAAACCGCACTCGACGGACGACTCTGCGATGGTGCTGCGTCGACAGCGGTTTACCAGTTTTGCAGAATGGATCTGCCAGACCGCTGCGATATTTTAGCGCTCCGTTGTGCGTTAAGCGTGCGATCCGCCTAAGTCCCCCACACTGCCGATACGTATCGAATCGGAATGACGTCTCATTCGTCCGATTTATTACTCGTACACTATAACCTACATCCAAATTTTCGATGCCACAGAGTAAGAAACATTGATATCAGAAGTGGGATAAACGACCAGTATATCAAAGTTGGTTACACCGTTTTCGTGAACTGTGGCTTTTAAAAGTACAGTAAACCAGCGGGGGGTAGGAAAGTGACGTAACATTTTGCATGCTCAGCGATACGGTGATAAATCATGGTCGACAAGCGCACAAAAAGCGGACAAAGCCGGGTAACGCGGCGTGTCTCTGTGGATTTCGGTTTATAATCATTTTTCATCGCCGCCGCCGCAGCCGAGCCATAATTTTACGCCGATCACGGACCCATTCGTTTGCCATTAGGATTTGTTTGTTTTGTGTCGTAAAGATTTTGGGTTTTTGATTTCTTGTTTCGGTACCTATATGATCCACGCGAATAATGAGATTAATAAGTTGTAATTTCATACTTACTAGTTACTCTTCAATACAAATTGAAAATTTCTTTGAATGGATTTTACTGTACTGCTTGAGTAGTTGAAAATTCTGACACTAGGGTTCATTGGGTGGGACGTTAGATGACTCGGTGTCTCACATGATAAGAGAGTATTCAGTAGATTAATGAGACCTACGCCTAGATGCCAAATAACCTGTTAGACAAAAATTCGTAACTTTAGCCACAGTGCGGTATACTTAGAGCGAATCAATTGGTAGTGTAGCCAAAAAAGTGACTGTGGGCACTAAAATATAAATAGCTTTGTGGTGCTGGCTTATAAGCTGCATGATGCCAGCTAAGATAAGCATCACCCCGTTTTTATCCGTGGGTGACGTAAAAGGCGATTAAGGAATGGATCCATAGAACGGGCAGCAGTTTTCTCTGTGAATATCTACTATATCTTATATTGCGCTCGCCAATCCGCCTACCAAGCGTGGTGCGTATGGCAATACCCCCAATCTGGGGGAGAGCCATGTCCAGCAGTGGGCTGTTATGGTTGTAGAAGTAGTGTATTAAACTGGATATTTACTTTGTACTGAAAGGTCATACTCTATACATCATTTTTTTTTACTTTAGTGTCTGCAGCAGTGTCCAAGTATAATGACGTCAGAAGGCAGTTTTTGCGGAGCGTGGCGTGACGTGCCGTGATAGCTTATAATCGCGGTTGGACGCGTCGGGAATAGTGCTGCAAATAACGGTCATTTTTAACCGGGTATCTTCTTGTTTGACTTGAATAAGAAAGATTTCTGGTAACCGTTTTAACAACATCATTCTCCTTGCCTTTTCCCGTTCCCTGTCGGGGTCGGCTACCTAACCTAGGGGATTTGACGTGGAACTAAGTTTCAACACAGAGCAGTTGCAATGTGAAATATTTGTCCTTGTGCTTCGCGAAATATGGCGTGATGTGAAACCACCTTGGTCAGCATTTTAGAACTGATCAAATTATTTCGCTAATTCAAACGTACCTATATGATAAACGATATTTATTATTACTAAACTTTTTCGTAGTATCTTATACGGTGTTCTCTGGGCACTAATAGTAATAAAGGGATACCAACTAAGTACATATTTCTCTACTGGTTTTAAATCTAGGATCACTCTAGGTACCTAATGTCTTTAAAAAATAATCTTCATGCTAGATAATCAACTCGTCCTAGCGTTATCAATATACCTAGGTAGGTACCTGGTAAAAAAACCGATAAAAAACGGTCTTTTACCGGTTTCAAGACAGAGGACATCACTTGGGCACACTGCGGGCAATTCCTTTGCCGTCTTTACGGCATCGCGTGACCATAGCCAAGGGCGAGAAACACTTTAAAAAAATTCAACATATTTCAAAGAGGTTTTTGAAACATCTGCTTAGCCGTTGTGTGGATAAAGTTGTTCAATTTATAATGTGTTCTTACTTAACGCTATTGGAGCTATAAAAAAGTGCCGCCTTAGTAAGCAATTAGGTATTCGAAGATCATGGTTGGGCGGACTATATTTCGGTCATAGACACCACTCCAGCTGTATTGTACCTGTAGTGTACCCGCTGGATGCGGGTGGCGCTGGACCGATCATCGTGGAGATCCTTGGGGGAGGCCTATGTCCTGCAGTGGACGTCTATCGGCTGAGACGAGACACCACTAACTTCTTAACCTATTGATTATGGCGCATTTTTTTTTAATAAGGAAGATTTATATCTATAATACATGCCGGGAAAATGAATAGCACTGGATGCAATATCATTTTCACCCATGTTCCTAGGAAAATTGTTCCACATCACCCAGGACATCCTCAGTTTTTTGCTCATATTACCTACTACCAATATTAATAACTATCTTACAATGTAGCACGTTATGCACATATTAAACATTAAAGCACGATTAAAAGTGAAATGCATTAATAAAACAAACTGCAGTATAACAAATGCAACAGCATGCATTACTAATCGCTACGATGCATCTGATTAATGATTGTTTGTCTGTCTGTACACACCACTGAGTGCAATGAAACAGCTAGGTACGAAATTACTTCACTTCATGTCAATTTGTATTTTTTTTTAAATAGGAGTTGAAGCATCTTTCTATTTCTACCCATTGGTGTCGTAAAAGTCGGGTAGGTAAACCCTTGGAACCCTTTATTGGTGTATTACAATTTTTAAGCGACAGGCTGACAACCTGTCACTATAGTGATACACATGTTTTCTGAAACAACCTTGGAAAACAATCCTCACAAATGTCAGACGTGGCGATAGCGACCGTATTCTTATGGCCGTTAACGCTCTGCCTACCCCGCAAGGGATAAAGGCGTGATATATGTATGTATGTATGTATGGTAAACCCTTGGAATTCTTGCCGTGTGATGCCGGTTAGGCGGATCGCACACTTAAAGAACGAAGGAGCGCTCAAGTATCACAGCGGTCTGTCAGATCCATACTAGAAACGTCACTCCCCATACTGCGATAGCGCTGCGTCGACAGCGATTGTCATTTCTAGTATGGATGTGAGAGATCGCTGCGATATTTTAGCGCTCCGCCGTGCGTTAAGTGTGCGATCTACCTCAATAGTGTTAGCATCATATCACTCTATTTGTTCCCTGTGAGTGTCATAAGAGACAACGTGACTTGAGGGTTTCTTAGTATCACAATTTTAGGCGACAAGCTGACGTTATCACTATCGGTAGTTGCCAAGCGTGGTGAGTATATCAAACACCCTAAATTGGGGAATTCCAGAGTTCACCATTTACGACAAGAAATATGACATCTCAAATTTTTCTCATAGCTGTCATATTCCATAGAAATCGTATATTTTGCGACTAATCTGTATTGTATCTCCTACACAGTTTGACAATAATTTTTATTATTATTTCATCCAAAGTATGCATGTGATCAATATCAAAAATGCACAATACAAAGGATGTCTCCCATTGTGCAGTGATTTGAAAAAAACACCCCCTTTTCGGACACGGCACAACACAGGGTTTATAGGTACAGTCAGCCACATTGACAATGTGCAGTTTTTTGGTTCAGTGGTCAGTCACTTTTAAATGAAAATGTTATGATGTAACTGTTTAATTTAACACCTGTATCGGTATTTTAAAATATTACAATTTCGGTTCCTTTTTTTTATTTATACCATGTGTTTTTTAGAAAAAGCAGAAAAAAACTGTTCTCTCTGGATGTTTTTCTTCTATTTTTTTTTCTTGCAACGTACTTGAATATTTGAATACCTACGCTTGGCGAAGTGCATTTATCGAGCTTAGTATTGAAATCGAAATAAAGTCTTTATACATTAAGATATTTTACTATATATGTTGCAGGGATATTAAAAAAGCCGTGATATTGAAATTTCACGTGCCATTATAAAAGCACTGATTTATTGTAAATCGTTTGCATTACTTACAACTTAACGGGCTAGTTTCAGTGACATTATAATTTGACTAGACCGATACGGTGAAATTGTAAGGCAGTGACATATCGACAATAGCACTGGTTTGGGAAAGTCGTTAGATTATCAGATCAATCGCTGATTGGTCCGCTTTCACTATCAACTGAGCAACAAATATTAAGAATAGAATGCGGAAATAAAAGAAAGGTTTTTGAAAATTATTTATTTTAAAAATTTATTTACTTCTATATAAATGTGATAAATCTGATTCTAACACTTTCGAATGCTCACAATCACTCATTTTGAAGATAATGGCTAAAAAAAATAACGTAAATACCTTAAAAATGCCAAAAATATTTAATAAATTTATAGCAAAAAAAGCAAGCTCCAATGTTTACAACAATTTTTGCTATTGTTTATTTTGCAAATGGCGACTGATTAACTCTCTTAACCAATCAGATCACGCGGGGCTCCCACCACAAACATAACTTATAATAAATCTAAATTTATTATAATATCACTTTTGCGGTCCAGTGAAATTACAATATTACTGAAATAAACCCGTGAAATTATACGCATCTGTCGCTATTGACAATAATCAGTGTAATTAAATTTTCACTAGTGAAATTATAATATTACGTCTTTGACTAAATCACTGCGACATATACATTAGAAACCTCAAAAATTATACCTACGTAAATCTCGCCATAGAAAAATTGATTAAATGCTTTAAAGAAAGCTAATTCTGTTCATAACCTCAAATCAATAAGTTACGAACTCTGCAAGATTATGTAATAAGGAGAAATTTCGTTATTTCGTTAAAAAACTATCTATACCGAGATGTCACATAAAATACTTTCTCGAACTTACGTCACCCGCGGTCAAAAGTAACCTCAAAACTTTTTTTTCTATTAGAAATGCTAATTTCTAATCCCCTAGTCATGTAATTCCGTTACTATGGGATGAATTACATTAGAATATTATAGCTCATTCGCTTAGATAGTGTCGCGACCAGCGTTGCTTGACCACAATGCTGTATACACGCACGTACGGGCGCGTACTGACAGTTACGCTGGTCGTGACACTATGTAAGCGAGTGAAGTATAATAGTGGCAAAATAGAGTCAGTACAGTGTGTGGGAAATATGTAAATTAGTGTACTTGCTGGAACCTGTTTGGTTGTGAAGGGGTGCGCAAGCGCAACCCTCGGACAACTGGTCACAGCTTCCGACACTCACGCGCATGTCCATCTGTATGTTATAACTGTGATTGTAATACTATACTGATCCACTAGTTGCGATTTTTACCTTTAGTCATAGTCATTTTACATTTTTTATGTATAGCAGCGTGAGTTTATCTATTATTGGATGTACGTGCGCGCATAAATAGTTAGTAGTTAGTGTTTATTTACCTATTAGTAATTATTTCTATTTATTAATAAAGAATTTGAATTTGAATTTGACCTGTTTGGCTAACCGCCTACTAAATTAATATGCATGACAATTTATCTTTGGTTTCAAGATGGAACGATCCAATAACGTATGTAATGTAACGTACTTGACATGTGTCCTTTCTGTACGTGATTGTTCTGTGTGCTATCTTGTAGGTATACAATAAACTGTTAATTATTACATACATATATCACACCTTTATCCCTTGCGGGGTAGGCAGAGCGTTAACAGCCGTAAGAATACGGTCGCTATCGCCACGTCTGACATTTTTGAGTATTGTTTTCTAAGGTTGTTTCGGAAAACATGTGTATCACTATAGTGACAGGTTGTCAGCCTGTCGCCTAAAACTTGTAATACACCAATACTCTCGAGTCCCTTAGTCGCCTCTTACGACACCCACGGGAAGGATGTGGGGTGATGCTATTCTAAGCCGGCATCACACGGCATATTCCTAATTATTCCTTTAAGCAATTTCGATAAATATTACTTAAATCACGTTGTAACTTTTTAAGCAGTCACGATGACATTCACACGTTTAAAGTACTGAGACGGGCAAATATCTATCATCGCGATAGACCCGGTTCAATACATAACTAAAATGTATGCAAATTGTCTGGTTTTTTTTCTTACCTAACTTATCTTTAGACAGATTTTAGATTTTAGTTAGTAAGATTTTACTCTATGCCTGCATATATAGGAAAATATTCAGATAATATCGTGTCAAGGCATTCTTCTTTATATTTTATCGGCCATTAGCGACAGCATAATTAATGTGATCGTAAAAACTCAAAACAAACCTACTCCATTCGTATTCAAATGACATCTCAAAAATAGGTTTTGAATATTTGACGTGCTCAGGTTAGGCGGATCGCACACTTAACGCAGAACGAAACATCGCGGCGCTCTGTGAGATCTATACTAGAAATGTCAGTCCCCATACTAAAGCCGCACTCGACGGACGTCCTACACAAAAAGAAGAAGAACTGAAAAAAAATACGAGATAGCGTCAGTGTAATAGACCGGTGACCATGTGATGCCGGCTTAGAATACCATCACCCTATCTACTGGTGGGTGTCGTGAAAGGCGACTAACTGATGGAAAAGGGCAGTAGAGTTCCCTTTAAAAAAGTTTAGCAACTGCACTGCTCTCACCAATCCATCGGCCACGCGTGGCCAGTATCCAATTAGAGAAGCCACTACTAGAGATACTACTGCTGGACATATCCAGCAGTTTGAGGTAGTAAAACATAAACTGGTAGTATGGTTATCGACGTACTATCTATATCAATGTAGCGTTCCGCTGTTTCCATCTACAGTTTACACCCAAAAATCACCTGTGAAATAATTTCACGCATTAGTATGGCACCTATTCTTAAAAATTCCGTTATACGTATGCAAAATTCGTCCTTGGTCGGCCGCCGAATTAACGCGCATAATTAATTTAAATATATTCAGTGAGACGGTACAATTTTGATGCTAGTATTCAAATTGTTTTTTTTTTTTTCAAAGAGAACGAGCGGAAACACGAGGCTTATTCGATTATAGGTGTATGCTAAGCTGCGCACGCGCCACTGCGGTTATGCAGGTGTAAAAAAACGTATTTTAATTAAGGATAAGGAAGGTAGTAAAACTTTGTAGGATTTCTCTTCACTTTTGACTTTATAATGGTAAGAGACAATGTGACGATAGGGCCGCATCGAAAGCCTCTATAATTTTAGACAAGTATTTAGTTATATGAAAATTTACGCGAAAAATATTTAAATATCTTATGCAAGCAATCAAAAATTTTATTATTTCACTATTCACCGGCGGCTTTTCGCGACTGGATGGCGAAAGCGGGAGATCCTTCATTGTGGCGTACCCTGGGGGAGGCCTATGTCCAGCAGTGGATATAGGCTGATGTGATGTGATGTGACTATCCACCTACAAGTGTGTTTTGAATCTTTGGTGGATCGCACACTTGACGCACGACGGAGCGTTGTGAAGCGAAGTATAAAGGTTTTTTTGGAATAAAATAATATTATATACTGTACTTATTGTATTCATATGGATGCTTTATTCAAATGGATAGTCATTTAATAAAGTGACACCAGTGAAATCTCTGTAAACATATAATATGAGTGATATACAAGTTTTTCTCATAAAACAAAACAAAACATAACAAACGAAGAAAATCTCTGCAACAATTAATAAATAGCGTTAGCAGCTGACAGCCGTACAAATCAAAGCAAATGCAACGAAACAAAACACGGAGTGGCCACAAAAAACCACCCCCTCGCCTCCCCGTGCTTCGGAGTACACGCGCAAATCGAGTTAGTGACGTAATCATATTAGCGCCCCACGAATTTGCGCCTCTAAATCCGTCACTTGTAACCGCTGATGAGCTATTCTTCAGTGGGGGCGCAAAAAAGACTGCCGTGTGGCTGTTAAATACTACGATAACATCGTTAGTCCGGCCCTGGATATGTGTAACTTGATTATGATGGCCCGATTTGGACTACAGAATCTATGAACTATATTTTTCGAATGTTACAATGAAATAATAATAAATAATAATAATAAATAAATATCCTGGACAATTCACACAGCGCCATCTAGCCCCAAACTAAGCAAAGCTTGTACTATGGGGACTAGATAACTGATGTCTATAAAATAACCGCACATGTTTACCGCACCTTATTGCGGGTAGTTCGTGACAGCCATCATACATAGGAGAACCCGTGGCAACCACAATTATATTGCGGCGAGGTTTTCTTAAATTTTTCCCGGCTGACAACATGAGGGCTGATTGTCTATATATCTGATATCGTCATCTGCTTAACTTAGACAATTTTTTCAAAACTCATTGACTCTGTCTATGGTATCGGCATGAATATCAAGAAATAGACAATCAGCCTGCAAATCCGGAAAACATCGAAAATTAATATGCAATATTATATTAATACATGTTTAATGCACTTCATATTCGATAAAGTGCTCAAGATTTTGAGCTTCATTTTACACCCGCCTAAATGTACATGTTTGGTATCATTGGAATCATCGTAATGCTTTGAATCTGAATCCGAAGTCATGAAAAAATCATGGGTGGAGTATTTTTGGCATTACGACAATTCCAACGATACCAACCATGGGTGTAAGATCTCTTTTTGTGTGCGACACCGAGTCGTCCAATTGATGTAAGATGAAAATCGATCTTACAGTACTTGACGACCGATGTAGCGCAGTGGTAGTGCGACTGCCTCTGACGCAGAAGGTTCCGGGTTCGATTCCCGGTGGGTTGATATTTATCACTTTGTGAATTCCCAGTCTGGTTAGGACATTGCGGGCTGAACCACCCGATTGTCCGTAAGTAAGATGGTTCCGTGTTTCAGATGGCACGTTAAGCCGTAGGTCCCGGTTGCTGTCTATGATTACTTAGACGGCGGTCGTTACACAACCATGTCAGAAGCCTGCTACTTGTAGAAGGCGGTTGAAAAATTTAGACACTAGGGTTCACTGGGTCGTTGGACGACTCGGTGTCCCACACGAAAAGAGAGAGAGAGAGAGAGAGTACTGGCGCGGTAATATTATTCAACATTAATCCACAGAATGAACTATTTACAAAATGCGGTGTCCATCTTACCCCGCCCACGTCAAACAGGCGGCGCGTGCGCATTCAAATGCAAATCCAGCATTATGACATTCACTACACCACTTTAAATACTTCTCGGCTACACTTAACACATGCAAATCGTTTATTGATAAACAAATAATGGCATTATAATTTTTATTGCGCATTGTGAGAAGTCGGTGACCGCGGTTTTTATAGGTGGCGCTTCTGGACTGCCTGATCTTTGAAATTTTAATTTTAACCGACTTCGTAAAAGAGGAGGGAGTTTTCGATCAATCAATTCTTCAAAATAGCTAGTACGTCAGTTACAAAGGCGTCTGTACTGATTTGAACTCTGCTCATTCTACAGGTACTCAAAAGTTTTATGTACCAGACGTCTGAGTCAGGTTCTACGTGATATTGATATCAAATTTCTTATATTCCTTGGGGAAAGCTGCTCAGTTTCATAGGCTGGTTTACCCTTGAAAGGAAGTTCGTACCTGTGTGTAGGGTACAGGGCTTGAATTCGATGTCAAAAGGTTTTAACTTTCATATACAATACTTTTTTTATCGCTTTGATGCTAATAATTGCTATAAGTGGACTTGTATGATAACCGGTGACGTCAGGGGGGAACCACGAAAATCAGTTCAGTCGCAAAATTTTAGATTGTAGTTAAAACGCAGTCTTAGTCGCAGACGCAACTTGGTCAGAAAATAGCCTTTGTGTTGCAGAAGTCAGATGGCAGTCAATCTGTGTAAAAACTTGGTTCCGCATCAAATCCCCTAGGTTAGGTAGCCCCGACAGAGGACGGGATAAGGCAAGGAGAATGATGAATGATGATGGTCAGAAAATCCTTAAGAACATATTCTAATCATCTGTAAGTATGTGTATTTGACGCAATATATGTTAGTATTCCTGTGCAACCAACGGTTTGCTCTATACCGTACTGCGCTTTCCGGTGCGGAGTTTCACAGTAAACAGCACAATAAATTGCGGGACGTTAGTGTCAGCTATCGATGGGCGGTTAAATACGGGAGGTAGCTCATTCACTTAGATAGCGCAACGACCAGCGTAACTATCACTTCGCGCCCGTACGTGCGTGTATCGAGCTTGAAGGTCAAGTTACTCTGGTCGCGATACTAAGTGAATGAAGAATATGCGAAATGGCGCGGAACCGGCGCAGGCGCAAGTGGGGCTATATCGTGCGCTGGTTATAGACCAGATACCACTATCGATAAGTATATCGAAGTTGATATGCTCTTTTAAGATCTGATTACCAGGGTTCATTGAGTCGTAGGAGAAAAAAGTCCGATCAATTTATCTTCTTTTTTTGTCAACCATAATTAATTAAATTTGGATTGTTGATTCATTAATCCATAGGAAACCACCTTTTACGACAGCAAAAGGGTTACGTTATACTAAACCAGCAGCACACGGTCAATATATACTATATTCTACCATTCTGATCACTACGGTTCATCGGGTCACAGAAAAAAAAAGCGCTCTGATAAATTAGACGACAGGTATTATACATACATACATACATATATCACGCCTTTATCCCTTGCGGGGTAGGCAGAGCGTTAACAGCCGTAAGAATACGGTCGCTATCGCCACGTCTGACATTTTTGAGTATTGTTTTCTAAGGTTGTTTCGGAAAACATTTGTATCACTATAGTGACAGGTTGTCAGCCTGTCGCCTAAAAATTGTAATACACCAATACTCTCGAGTCCCTTAGTCGCCTCTTACGACACCCACGGGAAGGATGTGGGGTGATGCTATTCTAAGCCGGCATCACACGGTATTATACCAGACCTTTGACCAGACTTTTGGGGATCAATGCTGTCCGCGTCCGTAGGCCAAGCCCTTTATGGTGCTTAGACTCTAGATACCCTACACGTGATCCCTGGGTAGTGCGAAATGGACAGCACTCTCCGGTGGTAGGCTTCGGCCGTGGCTGGTCACCACCCTCTTAACTAAGCCATGTCGCCAAGCGGTCCCACCGTGTTCCGACATGAAGTTAGGAGTAGCCATCTTGGAGGTTGGGTCTGTACAGTAGTACCTTGCAGCTGTAGCAGTTTTTGTGGAGGCTGATTGTTGCGACACCGAGTGGTTGGCTCTGGAGGGCAGCGGGATCCGAAGCACGGTGCACCGCTGGCTGACCGTAGGAAGTTGGGGGCCCAAGTAGCGGGAAAGCCACCCGTGAAAGGCTGCCCCGCCACCTGACGAAAAATCCCGGGAGGCTCCACCTTGCCGGTTGGCAACCGGATGGGAGGAAAAGGTGGCGACCCCGGGGGGGTTCGGGCGTCCCCGCGGTCTCCAAGTCAACCAACTTTGCGTGTGGTCGTGATCAGCTCTCTTCCCTAGCGTAAAGCATTGCAGTACCTCGTACAACTGCCTTCCTCCTGCCTATTCTCCTACACCAAAAACAGCAAATGAAAAACACGAAACGGAAAAAAGTAAAACAGCGGTTGCACGTCCTCCCACTGAAAGTGCACTTCTCAAATATTCGAGGTCTGCACTCAAATATCAATCCTGTCCACCATCATCTTGAGACCGATAAACCGCATCTGCTGTTCCTCACTGAGACGCAGATCAGATGTCCGACTGACGCGGCATACCTCAGCTATCCTGGCTACACACTGGAACACAAGTTTATGTCCCGGGCTGGAGTCTGCGTGTATGTTCGCGACGACATCTGCGTCAAGCATCTCAAAAATCTCGAGGCACCTAGTTTTTCCGTTTTGTGGGTACTGGTCGACACTGGAGTAGCCAAAAACATTTACGCATGTGTCTATCGTTCACATAGTGGAGATACGGAGACAACCAAACTTTTTCAACACCTTAGTGAAGCTGCTGATGAAGCTCTGCAAAGATACCCGTCGGCGCAGCTAGTCATCCTGGGGGATTTTAACGCCCACCACAAAGAGTGGTTATTCCCATTCCAGGAGACCGATCATGCTGGGCGAGAAGCGCGCAAATTTGCATTATCTCTAAATCTCTCCCAGCTTGTCAGCTGTGCGACTAGGGTTCCAGATGTGGAGTCACATACAGCCAACTGCTTAGACCTTCTGCTGACTACCGATCCAGACCGATGCTCAGTGTCAGTTGTTGCTCCACTAGGCTCATCTGACCACTGTCTGGTGAAATCCGTATCCGTATATTCCCCACCCGATCAGGGCCCTTGTGGTAAGAGACGGGTGTGGCGATACAAGTCGGCAGATTGGGACGAAATGCGCCACTTCTTTGCATCGTATCCTTGGAAGGCCTGCATTTCTACAGGAGAATCGTCGAGCTGCGCAGATGCTATAACGGAAGTTTTGCGTCAAGGTATGGAGTATTTTATACCGTACTCCGACATTCCTACCGGTAGCAAAGCTCGCCCATGGTTCAGTGCAGAATGTAACCGCGCAGAAGCGTCTAAACAGACTGCTTTCCTAGCCTGGGCTGATGCTCGACTGCGCAAAGCTCCGAATACTCAAAACCTGAAGAAAGCCTATAACAAGGCCTCTAAATGAAGCAAGAAGGAGTTACGCAGAACACGCTTCAGGCACATCAGTAGCGTAGGCGCTAAACTTGCCTCATATCCAGCCGGAAGTAAGGCATTCTGGTCTCTTGCAAAGGCAGTTGAGACCAATTTCTGTCAGCCTACTTTACCGCCGCTGCAGAAACCTGACGGTTCACTTGCCCACACTGCAGAGGAAAAAGCGAATCTCTTTGCCTACCTCTTTGCAGAAAACTCGCGTCTTGACGCCGCAGGTACTATTCCACCAACTTTACCTCGAGTAGACTGCTCTATGCCGGCCGTCTGTATTCACCAAAAAGAGGTACTTAAAGTCCTGCGGAATCTAGATGTTAACAAAGCAAGCGGCCCTGACGGTATCCCTGCAATTGTTCTGCGTAACTGTGCGCCTGAGTTGTCTCCGATATTAACACGTCTGTTCCGACTGTCACTAGAGACTGGCGTGGTTCCCGAATCGTGGAAGCTTGCAAACGTGCAACCTGTGCCCAAAAAAGGAAGCCGAGCTGACCCTGCGAATTATAGGCCCATATCGGTCACCTCCATACTCTGCAAGACTATGGAACGTGTACTAAATAACAGACTCCTGGGCTACCTCGAGGACAACGATCTTCTGAGCGACCACCAATACGGATTTCGTCCTGGGCGATCCACAGGTGATCTCCTCGTGCACGCCACCCACCTATGGAGCGAGGCTATCGAGAGACATGGCGAAGCCCTCGCTGTGTCTCTAGATATCTCAAAGGCATTTGACAGGGTCTGGCACGCAAGCCTTATTAGCAAGCTGCCCGCCTACGGACTACCTGCTGATCTTTGCAACTGGATCTCAGACTTCCTGAGGGGACGGTCGATACGAGTGGTCCTAGAGGGCCGCTCCTCGGACCAACAGGCCATAGATGCTGGAGTCCCTCAAGGATCAGTTCTGTCTGCAACACTATTTCTGTTGCATATCAACGACATGCTGACGCCCGACACCTTTGGGTACGCAGATGATAGCACGGTTGTTGACAGATACCTGTCCAGTGCAAAGGCTAGCAGTGAAACCACCCAGTCTTGTCGAGAGTCCATAGTCCAACATCTGAACTCTTCACTCAAGGCAATATCCGAGTGGGGTGATGCCAATTTAGTGAAGTTCAATGCATCAAAGACACAGGCTTGTCTATTCTCGGCTAAACGGAGTCCCTTCACACTTACTCCGACTTTCCGTGATGTATCCATACCGATTTCTGACCACCTTGATCTTCTTGGCATGACTCTTACGTCAGACCTGAACTTTGGACGCTACATAGAATCTTTGGCCACGACTGCAGCAAAAAAGCTTGGTATCCTCTCAAAGGTTAGGCGCTACTTTGCACCTGAACAGCTTCTACAACTCTATCAAGCTCAAGTTCGCTCTTGCATGGAGTATTGCTGCCACCTTTGGGATGGATCTGCCAAATACCAACTGGCCGCCTTAGACTCCATTGAAAAACGCGCCAAGAAGCTCATAGCAGACGAAGCACTGGTTGAGGCTAAGTTGCAGAGCCTTGAACATCGTCGTAAAGTAGCATGCATGTCGGTATTCTATAGGATACATTTCGGAGAGTGTGCTCAATCACTCCACGACCTGATACCCCCTTCCCCATTCCATCTCCGAGGATCGAGGCGCCGACTGGGGTTCCACCCTTATGTTGTAGATATACCTCTAATCCGCACTAAGCGTTTCGCTTCAACTTTTATCATGCGTACGGCTAAAGAGTGGAATTCCCTGCCGGCGGATCTTTTTCCGGAACAATATAACTTGGGCCTTTTTAAGGCAAGAGTGAATAGGCATTATCTAGGCAAGCATGTACCATCTTCGTCTGCATCTCCACTTACCACCAGGTGAGATGGCAGACAAATGCGGGCCTATTACATGTAAAAAAAAAAAAAAAAACCGAAAAAACGCTAGTTAATCATTTTTACACTAACAGAAGACCGAAGACGAAAGAGTAGGAAGTTTCCAAGAAAAGAGAAGATTGGCGACCACTACATGGAAAAGATTCTAATCTTATCGTTATCGATAGTCCATTGATACTATCGATATCAAGACAACACTATCACACATTTACTAGAGCGGCGATGACACTGATTGCTCCCGGAACACTTCGCTTTACTTTGTTTCATACCGATTGATACGTAAACTATAATTATCCGGTATTTACTATCTGCAAAATGGTCTTCTCATTCCGAAAGCTGATATATTAGGAGAAAGAAGAATGTCCAATTAAAAACCGATTAGAGAAATCAAAATTTGGCATGCGGAAGCACAGGATCGGGATCAGTGGAATAGGGAAAGGGAGGCCTTGCCCAGCAGTGGGATCCTAATGGCTAGATAGAGAAATCAAGATTCATCATCATCGTCATCATTTCAGCCATAGGACGTCCACTGCTGAACAATAGGCCTCCCCTAAACACCTAGTCTGATTAGAAGTGGCCTTCATCCAGAATTTCCCCACGGAAATCTAGATTGCCCTAGAAATATTACCAGAATTTTGACCTGGCTTGGAAATGGAAATATCCTTAATCCGTAACAGCCAGGTTGATATTTTCCGACTTTAGGTCCTGTATTTATAAACCGCTCTAAACTTTGAGATGCTGTTAGTATTGGCTGACATTTGTCAAAACCGCCCTTGAGATCGATATCAGATTTGAGTACCATTATTAAATACGGACCTAGGGTTCATCGGGTTGTTGGACGACTCTGTGGCCCACACGAAGAAGGACGACAGCCACAACAGCCCACAAATGGACATAAAAATAGGACTCCTTCTATGGGGGATTATTGCCATATTCACCACGCTTAGCAGGCGAATTAGCGAGCGCAGTGCAATCGGTCAAAGATACATTAACAGTAGTGACCAATTGCTAAGTCATTATTTTTACCATAATACATTGTATTTATTATACTAGTGGCAGATCATTCAAGTGGAACTCTTGCGCACCCCGCTACTTGCATACTTTATCGAGCAGAAGAACATAAACACCACATATCAATAAATTTTATTACTATCATTGATAATGCAATTAGTCGACTATGGAATCATAGTAATGTTGGTTCTTTCGGCAAATTGAATTAGATACGTTGATGAATTCAGTGAGGATGATTTTAGGAATTATTAAATGGCGTCATGCAGGATTTAATTTATTTTCTAACTATACAAAGAGGGTGTTAGTTGAGTAATACGAAGGAACTCTATTTCTGAAAGCGTAATTTTTTAAATCGTGCACTAAAGTCCCTGGTCTATGTCACAGTTGTGACTGGACTTGTGATGACAATGTGAGATACAATGAGAATTAATGACAGACTCTGGTATATGAAAATTTAAAAAAAATGGCTCCATTTATCTATTAGCTGACGAGGAAACGAATTCACCTTTTTCAGTCGCGAAGAAGAAGTCATTTTGACATGGTTTCCAAAATATTACGTGCGGTTGTCATATCCCAGACTCTCTGAAGTTTCGATCCATAACCATACGAGAATGTTTAGATTACAAATACCTATTGCAACGCTAATTAATTTAGTGACATTTTAGCAAGCCTGACCTCAAACCTAGCTTGCGAAATCGGCAAAGAAATGCCGATTACGCGAATAGCGAAAACGCAAAGGTCATTTAATAGTTTGTCCATAAAAAGCGTCGGTCGGTGGCTAGCTCGGCTCGCTCCGCTTGCCTCTGTTGTAAGCTGTCTGATTCGCCGCGCCTATTGTGCCGCAGTTTGGAGCCAAAACGTAAATAAAGGCAGATGTTACCGCACTCAAAACTGTAACCACATATCGCTGCCCCAACGAACCAAAACCAACCATACTACCTTCTAAAACAATCTATTATTGCCCTAGGTTTTCTCTACATAGATCTTTTCGGCAAAACTTCGCGCTACATCTACGCGACCCAAGGTTCGCGGCTGTGTGGGTAGTTTAACAAAACCGAAATTGTAGTGGCAGAATTTAATAAAACTCATATTAAACGCAAGGATGCTATTGACAGCCGTGCGGTGTCGTCAACCCCGACTCTACCTCACAACCATTGTTCCAAATATTAAACTCCTACTATATAATGCAAGTAGTTATGTATAAGCATATGTGTATATAGGGTGTTAGGGAAAGTAATAACTAACTTTCTTTCAAAGGATGAACCAGCCAATGAAACTTTCCCCAAAGAACATAGGTCGAAATAAGAAAATAAATTTTTGGGTCCCCATACAAAATGTACCATGAGGTCCAAAATTTTTTCATATGTTATCCTTGGGGAAAGCTGTTCAGTTTCATGGGCTAGTTCTTCCCTTGAAAAGAAGTTATTACTTTTTCTAACACCCTGTATAGAAGTGAAATTGGTTTGTTTATAATATTTATGTTGAGAATATTACTTGGATTTCAAACTCTATTCAATTCAATTTCTTATTTAGCTATTTCATTGTAATTGATTTTATCAAGCAAGGTAGAGTTTTCAGCGCTACTGCGCCGGGTAGTGGTGTGGGGTGATAATGCCATAATACAGGATCCGACAGCGTCCTCTTGAACTAGTCGGAAATGTGGTGTAAACTCTTCATTTTCTATCCTTCTAAGCTAGTCTAGTTCTGACAAAATTATCAAAAATCAAATATGACTTCCTATTATGGTCAGTATTCATTACTCTTGTACATAGAAATCTTGGCTTTCAGAAACCAAACTGGTTTTGACTCCAAGCGAATCAAATCTTCCATTTAAAGAGGAGTCAGATAATACATTTTGTTACATATTCTTTCTTTTGAAGATGCCGTCGTATTTGGAAACAATGACACCAAATATTTGTTCAGTTGTTAGGATATTAGCTATTGCGGCGATTGTAGCACCGTCTGTTTCTTAACTCATTTGCATATTGTTTATACAGGGTCTAAACAAAAGGGTCTAGGATCAGAAGGTACTCTTCGAGTCGGAACTTGCCGACTGCATACAATTCAGTCACGAAATTTTATATCATAAGATAAATGACACCTTTACTTTCATCAGCTACAAGTCCACAGCTGGACAAGTGGATATGGTAATTACCATACCGCAATTAGTATGTGGATTGGAGAGCGCAGTTTAAGATGTTGCATTCACCGGGAACATGAAGAAGATACCTATTCCCTGGATAAATTATCCCGAAGTCGCTTTTTACGTTACTTCTTCCTTTTTAAGGAATTTTTACTTACTTACTTACCTTCAGGAATGGGACGGAAGAATGTGTGTCTTTAAGCTTTTTATAATACACACACTCACACATGAGTAAAATGAGGTGATACTGTTTACACAATTTGTTAAAGGGATACATTTACCCCCCATATATAAATTTATTCTGTAGGATACATACCTATACTTACTTACTTACTCCTGTGGCTCAGGGACCCAAAGTGGGTCTTGGCCTCCGACACGAGTTTCCGCCACTTCTCCCGATCCGATGGGCCGCTTCACGCCAGTCAGTCGCTTGGAGGGCGCGTAAGTCGGACTGCACTACATCGCTCCAGCGATACCTAGGACGGCCAACTGGTCGTCGACCGTTAGGTCTTCCCAGGTACGCCTTCTTACCATTGTTACGAAACCGATACATACCTATATTTGTTATTTTTTGTTTAATGATAATGGACTTCTACCCATCAAGAGTTATTCTGCCAGTGTCAGTATGGAGAGTTTCCAGCGCTGACTATTCTTGCGGATAATCTTTGAAATCATTTTAAAATCCGAAATTTGACGAATAAATGGCACTACTATACAGTACATTACAGAAGATATAAAGGTCTATCAGATTCAACAACCCTGCGAATAAAATAATTGACGGCCCTTTCGCACTAAACGTACTTGACTCCAATAAGAGTCCCATACATCGGTCCCATACGCCATTTTGGTTTTCTCCCTCGCGGGTTTAAATAACGCCATTTGTCCGTAATGGATTGGACAGTTTGTTCGGTTCATATTGATGGCAATCTCTTAAAGACTAATTTGTCGGCCAGCAGTAACGCGCCAGCCATATGTCGTGAGGATGTCGAGTTTGAGTTTACAAGATGGGACAAAATTGTTACTTGTATCAATGCTTTTGCGTGGCTTTTTATCTAGGTTGTTGAAAATATTTCTTAACAGATAAGCACCGGTAGTTAGTGGTTCGTTGTCTTCAAGTCTGTGTTTCAACTTCTTTTGTATTCTTTAAATGAAGATAGATGAAGATTAACATCCTGACTAGATTTCTACCTTCTCATGAAACTGAAAAACTTTTCCATGTGTTTATCCAAGGTAAGATTGCAAATATTTCCTTAGGAAAGTTGTCCAGTTTCAAGAGTTCCTTGACTTCCTTTCAGTTTGCAGCACGACTTTTTATCTTACGGGGAAATTGAGTAGACGAAAGACCCGTTTTGTTACACGTTGTAAGCGCGGTGATTCGCGGTTTTCGTGAGAGCCGCGTGTATTTTAATTGTTTAATTTCGAATGTTTGGGGTGTTTGGGGTCAAATAATGGGAGTCCTTTGGGGCCGTTTACATTTTGATGGTTCTTAGTGCTAATTTGTTGTCATTTGGGAATGTCAAATTGTCGAAATTAAGTGTCAAACAGAGAACATTGAGTGAATTAACAAATTATGAGTGAATTAACAAATTATGAGTGAATTAACAAATTATGTGTGAATTAACAGTGCTAGTAATTTCACAGTTGATTTGATGTAGTTTTACCTGCGAAAGTGCGAATTAGTTTCATTGTGGGCTTCAGAATTGTATAACTATGACATGAAAGATTTCCCGTGACAGTTGTCATATTTCTGTAATCTTTAACTCTGCGAACAAAATAAAACACTATTTTGGCACTTGTATGAAACGCAATTTAGACACCTTTTTTGTTTGGTACCTACACAGAATCGATGAATGCAACGACACACAAGACGAAACTTCTGTACAACCTGAAATTTCTTAAGTCCATTAAAGAAGAATTGCGAACGGCGAAGTTACAAGCGCGCTAATCGAAGATCATTATCGCGCGATTCAATCAGGAACGCGATTACCAGCGCAAGCGCAGACGGTAGCCGCAATATCGTGAACTGCGCGATATTTATTACAATAAATACGTCTTGCGCTTTTGTGCAGTGTACAACCAATTTTATTAATGAAAATAAAAATCAAAATAATAACATTTACTATACCCACCCCGAATTGAACCCAGAACAGAGAATTGCTACCGTACGACTTCTCACATGGTACTGCGCAAGTGTACAATTGGTCCTGCGGGTCACAATCAACATAACGTCAAAATTTACCAACAGCTCTTTCAATTAAAACCGTAAAATATTGACACAGAACATATTATTTAATCATTTTTATCAGATTATGAAAAGCTAAAGTGGTTTAGTTTAGAACCAAAAACTATTTTGTATCTTTGTATAAAGTTCCATACAATAATGTTGAATGACTTGTAGATAGAACTGACAAGAAATAAAGTGAAGATCAAAACATTCCAAATAGAAAGAGAAACATTATAAATCATCTCATTCAAGAACACAAAAGTGTTGTCAAACAAATAACACATCCCACAACACACTGTGACGATGATTGTTGCCGAGAGATTGGTCGATTGGTGTTAGATCATTGTGGAGCATAATGGAGGCAAATTAATGCAGCCGAAGAGGATTCACTTTTTACCTCTTGACATTTTGTAAAAAGCACAATAATGCAATGTGTGCAGGAGAATAAGCAAAACCCTTACGACCCCGCGCATATCGACAAAAGTGGATTATATTAAAGGCAGCTGTGACACCCGCGCTGCCGACTTTTACTTTTCGTGTCTTCTTCAACTTTCACCTCGAGAAGGTGATTTACATGTTTTTGGGCGATCTCGATCCGGGGCGCACGTGTGCTAGACGATGCGATCGCTCGATCTTCCTGCCGATTGTCGATTGTCGTCGCGGCGTGCGTGGGCGCAGGCATTGTGCCGCGCTAAATGCGCTCGCGTCGAGGATCCCTTTGTCCATTGTGTGCTGCGCCCCGGCGGAGGGTGGCACTGTGACACATTTATTTTAGGCCAGTTTTTTACGGCGCCCATTGTATTGAAAATTAGACGTCGGCAGAGTTCACGAAACACGATATTATCGGAGCCCTCTGAATCGCAGCATCCTTCGATTTCTCCAGACGAACTGCCTATTGTGTCTCTGGTTTCAACGGATATTCTAAACACGGTTGTAGGTTACGTAAATTCTAAGCATGCATACGTTATTATTGAAATAAAACAGGTTAGCTTTCCATTTCTATAAGAGCGGTTCTAAAGTGCGTTAGAAGGAGCAGCCGCGGGCGCGGGGCGACTAGACGATCGGATAATTGATCAAAAATGAGCCGTTACTCATCTAACGCTCGTCCGCGACCGGACTCGCGCTATAAGCTGATGCCGAGTCCTTTCATCTCGGCTCATGAATGACATCTCGCGGTGTTTGAAGGGGCGGTCAGCGTTAGAGATCACAAAAAGATGTCCCAGGGCTGGTTATATTTTTGTAACCGTTTTATCGATGGCCGGGAGAGCCAGCATCCGGTTTTGTGCATTAATCTCGACAATGTGCCTCTATGAGATCGGCCGTTTGGTCAAACTAGTTTGGATGTGTTTCCCTTCCCGCGGCGTGCCGCAGCCGCCCGCGGGGTGCACCAATCGAATTCCCTTCATTACGATCCGCTCTATTGACCAACATCTTACCGTAACGGTCGCATTTTATAAAATTTTATTCCCACAACATTTCTTCTAAGTTTTACGAGACATCTGCTGGAGAATTTGAGGAGGTACCATCCATAAAACTGTATCTATGATAGGAATGACGTACTAACAAGTGTGGTTTATCGATCAACGTATGCCTGCTATTTAGCATGACCATAAATATCTCAATCTTCAAAAGTATTTTATGTGAATCTGTAAAGTAAATGCTGTTTTTTTATAATCCGTGATAAATTATACTTTCTACAGTTAAAATCAATATTTCATGTTATCACAGTAAAGCACGTCTGTTTCTCGCGATGTTTGGAAGTTTCGTTTCGAACTGGAAGCCGCCATAAAACGAATCATTAACATAAAACCACTAACGGATCTTAGAACCAGTTCCGAGCATATTAATGTCCGTGATCTATTAGAAAATCGGCAAGATACCAAACCCATACTCGTGTTTCTCTTTGTAACTAATCTTTTTTCATTCTAATTTCTTTTTCCATTAAACTGTCGGCCTATAAAATACAGTTGACAACATAACGAACATTTTGCTCATTTACATACGAAAAAAAGTTTATCTTGGACAGATATCTATTTTACTATACATACGTCTTTAAATTATTTTATACATTTTAGGCAGGTTTCCTTATATTTAAGCAGAATTATAATTATCATAAACTTTAAGTAATTTAGCGAATATAAATCAACGAAAACTTTTAATGTTTGAGGATTACACCTACAATGATGATTTGGAATAGTAATGTAAACATTTACTACATGTGTAAATTAAGCTCAGTAGCGGAATTTAAAATTATAAAAGTATAACCAAACAACTTACTCGAAAGATGTTTGATGTCATATTCAAACAAACGGAAATTCATTCACTGTATAAGTAAGTACGATTTGATACTTTTAGCTTAACTAAGTAAGTAAGTACCTAATTAAGAAGTTTAAGTTTATTCAGACAACAAAAATTTACTTCTTTGAAACGACAAATATGGTGTTTTTGATCCAAAATGTTTGTTTCTGCAAATAGAACAATCGGTATTTCACCCTTGTCCTGTATAGTTCCATTATTAGTTGCGCGGGAGCATCTTCACTCAGGATTCCGTTAGCTGTTCACATGCTCATCCCTTTCGCGAGTCAAGTGAGCGCCAGACAAAGCGACCCCAGCTGCCCTCAGACCAGGTGATGCCATCTTCAAATCATCGCATCTCACAACACCCAACCTTACTACACACAAAAATAACACCCATTTTACGAAAGCAGAAAATCTCGGTGAAGATAGACAAGCGAATCTTGAAGAAGATGAATTTGAACTCAAGGAGAATGAAGTAAGATTGGATTTTCGATGTGTATTGGGACTAGTTGAGATGATCATGACAGATAACAAAGTGTTCACTGATGTGTAACTAGTCCGACAGTCGAAAAATAATAAGTAGATCCTTGGATTTGATTTGGCGCGAAATAAAAGAGACTAACATGTTAGTCTAAGTATTCAGAAAATAACGATATTTCTAAAAAGACCAAAATGATCAAATGATCAAACAAAAAAATTAAAGACAGTTAAAGGTATACATAATAAAACAATTAGGAGTGATGGAACTACCCATCCTTGCGGCAACAATGGCGAATTTGTTAATTTATGCAAAGGGGAAGAGGTGGCAAAAAAGGTAAATAAAGATTATGCACCTGATCTGCAGCGCATGCGCATGCACGAGGCAAGGGTCTTGTTTGTTGTCACTTCACGAATTAATTATACGGGCTGCGATTGCGCCTGTTCAAGCACGCGCTCGCAAAAAGGGGACATCTTCCAAATTTTTTGCATCTCTATACAAATGACGTTCAAACGATTGCCCCGGAAGTTCAAAGTTCCCACAGAAAGATGGCAATTACGAATCATGACTGGAAGTTTTGGAGGTGACAAAACGTTACCACAGTGCGTTATTCCTATAATTACTGTTCATCGGGACGTAAACACAAGCTTCCCTGCTTTGCAACTGAATAGGGCTCGAGGATTTTGCTCGAAAAATAATACGTCTGAACAAAAGCTAATTATGCTTTCATCACACTTTCCTTGCAGCCGACAAATCCGACAATGGCGTCGATCGGGGGTCGCCGGCTACCTGTTAATTAGCGGATTTTCTCACCTTCCACAAAGATCGTTTTTTTCGGTAGTAACTTTTGTTGCTTCCGTTTTTTAGGATTTTTTTCTGATGCATCGTTATTTCTCTTTCAAGCAAAAACTCCAACATAGTTGCAATTTTTTCAACATAATATTTTTCTTGCGTGAAAGTATGTTATATTGACGATGTTTTTTGCAATATATCCGTCTTCTTCCAAAGTTTGGTATTGTTACTAGAACAAAGAACATTATTTGGTTACCTAAATTTGCTTAGGTCATTTGTTTCATACTTAAAGCATTCACCCTATGAAGAAAGTAAACAGTAAATTACTGAACAAATATTTCAGCCATTTTTTGCACAGCGATTATTTTACAACAACTTGACCACCAACTACAAAATGACAATGTCAGTTTCATATAACGTGCTGGTCAAATGGGCAGTGAAGTCTGGCAGAGGGGTAAGCCTATCTTTACCATTTTCTTAGGGTGAATACTCTTAGGTTTCATATCTGTGACAATTTAAAGTACAGGATCAAAAATTTTGTCCCCGTCAGTGACTCTATCATATCAATCATTGGGCTTTCCCAGGGTACGCTACACGGAAATTTTTCCCGTATCTGCCATCCAGTTACTACCCGTTCTTATATTATTGTAAACTAAATATTTGGCATTTACGTATTGGGTTTTTTGGAAGACAGTTTGCTTGATGCGATTGTTCGGTTGGTGACGTGAACATGATTGTCCCGTCCCGGACATGTGACCCCCACCTCGACCTGTCCATTGTCTACGCCACCTATACTGCACACTACCTACCTTTACCTCATTTTACTTTCAAATACGCAATTCACGATAAAATTCCATTAAAAATGTACCGAACGAATGCGATTTTATTTCAAATTCACGCATAGTAACCTACAACGAAATAATGTACATACTTGACTGTGTGTCGACTTTAAGCACTTTGGCATTTCTGAAAATCTTTCATACATCTATCTTCGGGTCCACAGACAACAGATGACAATTGCGTGATACAGTGACGCAAATGTCATTATTGCTCTCTGTTTGGGTCACTTTTAAAAACCAATTATAGCAACTGTCAAAGCCATTCTAAAAGATGTCATGTCACTTCACTGTCACATCAATGTCAAAAACCAAAAATAGACCTTATAGCATATTGCCAATATTTGTTTTTTAATGTGCAGGAGTTTAAACTCACTATAGAGGAGGCTTCTGAAGAGAACTGCTAGCACATATAATAGGCGGTTGAATAACTCTGTCACAAGGGTTAATCGGGTCGATGGACGACTCGTTGTCCCACAAAGAAATTGTAAGTTACTTCGACTGAAGTGTTATATGAAAATGGTATGTAGAATCATCATTCTCCTTGCCTTATCCCGTTCTCTGTCGGGGTCGGCTACCTAACCGAGGCGAGGGGTGGATGTAGAATAAGTAAGTACCTATTTTAGTTTTGTAATGTCAATGTATTTGATGTATCTCGGCATTATGAATGGAGAGTATGAATAATATAGTATCTACTTATTCTATATCTTCTACAGCCACAGCAGTCCACTGCTGGACATGGGCCTCCCCCAATACGGGAGTAATGCCATACTCACCACGCTTGGCAGGCGGACCGGCGAGCGCAGTGTAAGATATTGTATATAGTCACCGGGAACGCTGCTGCCCGTTCTCTGGATTCATCCCTTTGTCGCTTTTTACGACATACATAATGGGGTGACGCTATTCTAAGCCGGTACCGCACTTATTCTACATAGCATTTCATCTACCACTTTAGACTTCATATCCTTGGTGTCAGGCATCTGTGGCACGTCGTTCACACTTGCAGCAGGTTGGTGCGTGCACTGCGTGGCGGCGTGGCGTGGTGCGGATGTCGCGCCCACGCGCCCGGCTGCCCGTGTACAAATACTGCCTGCGGGGGACCGCGCACAAATCAACGCGCCGGACGCAGGGACCCCCGGAGTCTTAAGCACGCAGGGTTGCAGCTAGGAACATTCTGCTTTCCAAAGATTTCTGCCTCTCTGCGACTCCTAAGAGGACTCCAACTGGATGAACCCGGGGGTTAGACGTTAGTTACCAGTGACTATTAGGATCTGCTTTAGTTGGATTTGAGATAAAAACTGCCTTGATCTGTATAGTTGAAAATCCCGTTTGATTTTGGGAAGACGCATCAAGAGTAGAATTCGAGGTAGCGGTGTTAAAAAATCTCTATTTGGTGCGTTTGCTGAAACGATTAAACCTTAAGAGCCAAAACTTCACGTTTTTATGTCACTCAAATTCAATATATAAGATTTTGTCAAAAAATATTAGGTATAATAATTAGAAACATACCACCGTCAGAACCAAGTCCAACAGGAAAAACGCGAAGTTAGTAGCTTTGACATATGAAAATAAGGTATTGATGATTGCAAGGAACAACAGGTTTACGCATAATATTTGTTGACTCCACTATTAAGGGCATGCAGCCCTGGCACCCCGCAGTCGCGGCAACAGCACCGACATCTCTCACCTCGCACGTAATGAACAATATAAATGTGCCATTTGCTGAGTGCCCTCTGCGCCTGCGCCGCTGCGTGCTGCGCGCCGTCCTATCCCGATCATAGGACGTCATCCACGTATACAAACCCAACACTCAACGTATGACAGATCCAGTGATTGAACTCGCTGAGAGGACGTTGATCCAATTCAAAAACAATGCCCTGAACCTTTACAATAATTTATTCCGAAGCCGCTTACAAATTAAAGACCTAACCATAAAGGAAGTAAGTTAATTTTAACGACCCACAATCAAGCAATAAAAGTAAGGGCACGACAAAAATAAATAAACTATCAAATTTTCTTAACCACTGCTAAATTTCGTCGCCTATTACGGACCCTTACCAAATTGTCCTTTAAACTTTTTCAAAGGGCTGTGACAGGACAGGACTGTTATATTATTAGGATCGTTTTAGTAATGATAGGGCCAAGGTACGCGCCCTTACATCGCCGGAGGGACTAATCGTGTGCCGCACAAAAAATCTTTGGGCACTTCATTATAGCTTCGGCTGTATCATTAAAAGTCCAGTGAAGCTTTGCGTTTGCGACGGACTTGGCATTCTTGTTCGATGCGTGTGCGCAGACACCATTCCATCCTGCCAGCAAGATCACCAGCACCAATTAACCACCACGTCTAGACTTCAGGAAACCTAAAACAACAGACAGAAAATCTGCGTCAACACCGCCAAAGAATACAGAAATACAGAATCACTAATCTAAAGATACACAGACAATAGTCGTCGCAAAAAACGAAACCGAAAGTCGGACGCAAGAATTTGGAAACGGAATTCGCGGATCGCATTTTGCGAATACTCTCGCGTGTTACTGCATTATTATTTAAGTCGAGGCTTTTAAGAAATGGTTCGGATGGCCGGTGGTGGTTTTTTTTTGGGCGCGTGCGCACGGGATAATTGGCGAGCTGGGCGCGCAGGAGCGCGAGCTTTTTGCCAACTCAAGAGTTGCCGTTTGATAACCCTGGTATAACGGTAACTACTAACCGACACTATGTAACAATGCACTATTGGTTGGTTTAAAAACCAAATCCTGGCATAGTCTTGTAACTAGTGCAGCAGAAAACGAAATAGCGACATGAGACTAACAAGCAAAATCAGTACCCTCAAGGCATAGTCGGGACAAGATTTTTGTTTCTTTTGTTAAATTAGTGAAGGGAAGAAGATAATAACAACAGGCGAAGATGAAGAGCATGTAATAGGCGCACGTAAGAAAAGGGGTACGAAGCCCTTAGCCAGCTGCGGGCTTTTCGGAGCGGTCATTCGGCGGTCGTCGGACGCTCCGAGCGACTGGCCAACTCACTTCGCCGCCTGCACACAAAAACTCATTTATCCGCGACGCTACCCAATATGATAACAGGAATCCCGTTGCGTAGCCTCGGGTGGCTTTGTGCCCAATTTTATCCTCACAGCTTTAATCCGCAAAATACGTTTTTTTCTGCCATCCCCGTCTCTTGAAACGTCTGACCCGAAGCGGCTCGGGGGCAGCCAGGCGACAGTCAACGGGCGCTCGTCCGTCAAATGTCATTGCGTACACAATGGAATAGACTTTGCAAAAATGGTACGCGTGTCGCAGCCGCGGCGGCCCAACAATGGCACGAAAAAACAAACAATCGAATAGAAATCAAAAACAGAACTTCTTTCGAATGCAACCAAACGGGATTTTGGAAATCCGGTTTGTAGTTTGGCCGGGAGCCGCACCTTGCGCATTGTCACCGCGTCCCGTCACCGACGCTAGTGATGCAGGCCTCGGGATCAATGAACAAAAAAACTGAATTCGATTCCAATTCAATGCCAAATACCGAAAATCTTGCAAATATTTTGTTATTTGACTGGATTTGTCTGCTCAAAAGCTTTTGGTAAGCTATTGAACAACAGAACACCCCTTGGTTCTACGTATAATTTTGGGACGTGCAATTACCTAGATATGTGTATAAAAAAAATTCAAGTACATTAAATTATGGAAGTACAGAATGTCGACATACAGCGATTGAATCTTTTACCTGAAATCAAACTTAAAACCACGAAAAGAAAATTAGCAAAAGAAAATAATCCATATCAAAATATTAAATCGTGGCTGATTTTTAGGTCCTAAATTCCTATTTAAATTTAACCTGGCGAGATGTAATATTCCAAACACTTTCATTTACAACTTCAATGCAACAAACACTGGTAAAAAATAAAGTAAGATAAACTTCATTGAAAAAAACACTGGTAAAAAGATAAAGTCATAAGATCAAATTGTCATCAAACACTAAACAACTTATTGGAGAAAGACAGTGATTTGAGATAAACAAAATAAATATCTCTACAAACCTTTGATATCTGAACATGACAACGGCAAAAAGAATCATTTTGTACTTCGATGATTACCTCATTGTCAACAGATCGATAGCATCTGTCACCATGAACAACCATGGTTGTCTTCAAAGTGATGAAGAAGTAAAAGAAAATTAAGATATATCTTATTTTCTCTCCCATACCCATTTGACCTTATGACAATTCGACAAATTCCTGGTCAAAGTTCTAGCAGAAATATTGAATTTTAATTCTATTGTGACATCGGCTATTAGTTTTGAATTAATGAAAAATTAGGTAATAGTTTATCCTTACTGTTTTATGGGTTAAACCAAAACTATTGCTCGAAAGATACCTGCATCATCATCAATTTCGGAATTTTGGATCATCAATAAAACTTTTGCTCCATGTCATCCTAAGATTCTGTGACTAAACTAAACGAAGATGTCATGTGCAAGCCATAGATGACTAAAGAAACATTTGTAGGTTAATCTACATAAACTTTTACTTCTAAGGTCTGCTAGCCTTGTATCTAATCTTAACTAAGAACCCTAGAAAATATTCCAGCGTACTCTGAGAAGAGGTTTCTTCTATCTACAACAAGTTTGGGTCGTCAAACCGATCCCACTTGCAGTTTAGATTCTATATCTTCGGCGGCATATTTCCAATCTAAACGAGCCGAAATTAGAAGGCTGAGACAACTTTGGAACCGGTCAACATAATATTGGAAACCAACTGTAGTGCGGGTTGCGCAAGCGCAGGCTGGTACCAGTTTAGCGCGCGTGGGATCTGCGTCCACACCGCTAGGGACCGCAGCCACAGTACATAGGAAAACCAGCATTGTAGTGTGTTGTCAGTTGTTGCTTCTTCTAGTCCGGATGACACAGTAAATGAGAAATTGAATAATGCTTCAGCCAGTGAACGAAAATGACAATTGGGGTACCGTCCTACTGCTTTGCCACTGAGCTTGTGACGCCGAATTGGATAGAATGTCTGACTCGATCCCACGATCATTCTATTATACTTACGAACCTACGATATTCTCTAGTTTTATATAATCTTCTGTAGTTGTTCGCCAATAACAAAACAATAACAATAATAATAAACAATAACGTTAAGGTATTTGTGATCAACTATTTGTCAACGATTGACTTAAATTCTTAATTTTCGGTGGTTTTCGGACACTACATCTATTGTTGCATTTCCTAAAACTACGCAATTGACACGGCCATAGGTATTTCAAGAACACTAGCCAGACGGTTGAAATTCATTCATTAAGTGCCACAACCAGCGTAAGTTGGCCTTCATGCTCAATACACGCATCTACGGGCGCACACTGATAGTTACACTAGTCGTGACACCATCTGACCGAACGAGTCCTACTCCTACATTTTCCTACTGTGCCACTAGGCAACATAGCGACCGACCTTCCGTCTTATCTCGTAAATTTATTTAGACTGTCACTTTATTGCCGCGGATTAAGAATCTCGTTGACATAAATTATTGAACGTACAGCACCTTAAATATGACCAACTCTAATACCAGTTCTGGACGCGTGACTTATGGCGAAACTTCGGAAAACAAGCGGATCTAGCGGTTAACATTGATCGAATCGTTTATAACAAACATAATTTTTAAATGGTCTCCGTAGCATAGAGTTATGAGTGTCTTCTTATGACCGAAGATCCCTGCATCGATTATTAGAGGGTTTATTACTTTGATTTTTGAAATTATCACTTTGTTTCAATGTTTAACCTGCAACAACACATGATTCACCTTATGAGTACTTAGATAGATGTCGCTACACTGTCGTTATTACAGCAGGCTTCATCTAGTCCTACGTCAACTTTATATCACATACGATTTCTGCGAATGATGGAATCTCGTTTAAAACAATCATAGTAACCTATGATAAGTTGATTCAGGAATTTAGACATGTGGCATAAATTTGCCTGCGTTAATGAACAGATCCATTAGTTATCTGCGCGCGCGCCGCCCGACGGATCAATCCGACGAACTTTATCAATCACCGGTAGCGAAGTGTAATATCTGTATATCCCCTGCTAATTGCCTTTCTAAAATCAATTAAAGAATCCTCGAACCAGAACGAGTTTTTGATGTTTTTTAACCAACTTAAAATAATAAGGTGGTTTTTTAATCCACGCATTTTTGTTGTTTTATGTTCTCTGATTTTTCGAGATCAAAAGGTCTAGAATGATTTTTTTTGTATTTGATAGCGTTGTATGGCTACTCCTCAGATGGCCACATAGTCATTTGGACAGAACCTAGAGTAATAGGATCCTGATTGATTATTTGTCTTTCTAAAGACATTGCGTATTATTTCTTTCTACGACTTGTACGCTGACACTTCAATCTTTTCCGAATTTCTCAAGGACCATTTGGCACATTTGAAGTCGGTACAAAAAGCTTTAAACTCCCAAAGTTATTTTTATCATGTGCTCAAGCGCAGTCGCGCGGAATAATCGTATATCGAAGGTTTTATGCCCAGTTGCCGTATCTACAACTTAATTCCAGCCGAAGCGGTATCAGCCATAACTGTCTACTAAGTTGGGATTATCGGCTATTCAACATTTTTCACAACCTTTCTCTTAATGAGCTGCCTACTTTGATCGTGCTATTAAAATGGTTAGTCTTGATATAAATTTAATAGTTGATGTAGTTTGCTTAATGTTAATATGAGGTTCTGCTTAATTCTTATACTTACGCCCGGACTCACCTTAAGTTCAGAATGACGGTCTCTCCTAGGGTATGATAGAAGCACAACTGTAATTTCATTGCTGCAGGTCCTACATTAGCCGAATCCCACATCCTATTTAGCGGATAGCTATACAGAGAAGTTTGAAGACAGCTGGTGACGAACATTGTCCAGAGTGGTCACGTCCCTTAGTCATGAGGCTACGACAAAGAAGTAACGCTTGCGTCTGTCAGATGTAGAAAAATCCTGATTTCCAAATGCCCCATACAAAAAAAATACGTTGACGCAGCACCAACGAATGAATTTGCGTTGTTTGACAGACGCATCCGTTAACACAGGTTCATGCATTTGACCTGCATCAACGTCGGATTTTAGTATGGCAATTTAAAAGTCCGTTGCATCTGACAGACGCATGCGTTGCGGATGCGCTAAAATAGTGCTCTGTTCACCTAAATAGAGTCAAATCCTATTGCTAGTTTACTATAGCCTTATGTAGTTTCTCTCTCTAAATCCATAATAGGCTTTTTAATAACGTTTTCTGTCTGACCCACTGTCTTTTTCAGTAGTAGGTTTTTGGAGTTGTTTGAATATGTCATACTATACTACGCAGAGAGCTGGCTAATAACTCTTGTGATGATCCCATACTCTCTCATATTCCACGTCTGAACTATATGCAGCTGACGCTAGATTCCAGCCAAGGTCTTTCATGGCTAAATCACATATGTCCTTAGAATCATCATCACCATTGGGCTCATAAGTCTGTGACAGGCGATTTAATTAGTGTCTGAGGCAAGACTTTTCATGGCTATATTAGCCGTTGCGGGAGCGGCATAACTTCCGCACGCTCTACAGGTGAAGGTGGAAATAGAGACCGGCACATGCATTTTTAGATGTCGCCTTTGTCTTTTATTAGCCAGGTCCAAATAACGCTGCGCTAACGTATGTGCCTGTCAGATTCATACTAGAAACGTCAATCTCCATATTAAAACCGCTCTCGACACTCGACTCAACGCTAGCGCAGCGTCTTTTGTATGGGAGTGACGTTTCTAGTATGGATTTGACAGGCGCATACGTTAGTGCAGCGTTATTCCTACGCTAAAGTCCGATAGAATGACCGTCCTATGCTATTACCGTGTAATCAAACAACTTATTACCCAAAAACATCATGACCACAATAACCTATTAACTTGAACCGTGAAAGGGTGCCCCGTATTGATGGTGTATATTTATCATAGACAATTTGGGAACACCTGCTGGTTCGTATGGATGAGTAGTATCTGTCAAATTAATACTACGAGAGCGCCGGGTTGTAGTTTGTGGGGTTTTTGACGCGGCTAACGTTTTGTTTGATCGGGCTCGTGGGGATGTCATTAAAATAGTTGAGAGTTTTTGTTTGCCTTTATGATTGAGGTCATCTTACACGTCATATAACTTTGCTTAAGACTCATACCTGCGGTGTATAGTTCAATAATTAAAAGTAAAGTACCTGGGTGACCCGCTGCTGTTTTATTGCAGTTCAGACTGATTTTTAAAAATCAAACCTAGCTAGATCGAATTATCGCCCCCGTATTTTCATCAAAAATCGTTGGACCTGTTTTCGAGATCTCGAAATACAATTTTTGCTCGTTTGTACTTGACATTAAAAGTATTCGTTGTTTATCTACATGGAAATAAAATATTTGACTTTGACAATCTTGGAATGACAATTAAATTTGTTTAGATTCAGAACTTCAAATTCAGGAATTCAGATTGTTCAAATATGACATAAAAGATATCAGTCATCGCAATATGACAAAATATCTCCTTCATCTATCTAAAAATTTGCAGGTTATTAAAAATGTTCGATGAGCAGTTTTAAGTAGCTCCTTATAAAATAAAAGATAATTTATCAATTCAAACTTTGGATATTTCGAAAAACTGTAAATGGAGTCTAATGAATTTTTTGACAATAGTTTTAAGCGTACAACTTTTGTATTTTATACAATGACCATGCCATCTAGCAAATTTTATTCCATTGGGCGTGTTTTTAAGGTCGGTCCCGTTGTCTGGCACTACTGGCATCTTTGGCAGGCTGGCACCGACCCCCTGCGCGGTCTACTTAGTCGCCTGACCTCGACTCAATAGCTCAGGTGTCAATGCACGCTGTGAAGTAGAATGATCGTAAAAAGGATAGTCTCTGATGACTTTTCTAATATCTAGAGATGTAAAAAAGCAGTCTGTTTATTTCAATAACTTTCCCAATGGGAAATTAATGGAAGGTATTTAGATCTCTAGTCTTAGTTCGCTGCTTGAAATATTTCAGTATTTTTTAGGCGAATCGCACACTTAAAGCACAAAGGAGCGCAAAATTACGCAGTGGTCTGTTAATCCATATTAGCTCCTCACACTAAAACCGCACTCGACGGGCGAGACTGCGATAGCGCTGCGTCAACAGCGGTTAAGCGGTTTTAGTTTGAGGAGTGACGTTTCTAGTATGGATCTGACAGACTGCTGCGATATTTTAGCGGTCCGTCGTGCGTTAACTGTGCGATGCGCCTTACACCGTAGAAATTTCCCTAATGAACTGTAATGAAATTTCCATATATATATATATATATATATATATAATTTAGTTACCTAGTTACCTATATATGGAAATATATAGGTAACTAGGTAACTAAAAATGTTTCATACGTCCTTATTTCATACTGTCATCTAGGATTTCATACAACATAACACATTTTACTCTTTCAATCTTTCAAGTCAATTTGCCATTGCTCATTTAAGAATATCTTTATTTGCGCTGCTGTTTTCTGGTGGTCGCAAACGGAGTTTCAGTTGATTACTCTATTTAAGCCGTTACTAAATATGCGCGTGCGCACGCGAGCCCGCGGGGCGATGCGAGTGCATCAGAGGTTTAGCTAGGGGTGCTGCTTGAAATTTTCAAGTGGTGAATCAGTCCATGACGATTAATAACTTTCCCAAAAGAAATAAGTCGAAATAATGAAAAAATAAGTTTGAACATACATACATACACAAATCACGCCTATATCCCTGGCGGGGTAGGCAGAGCGTTAACGACCGTAAAATTACGGCCGTTATCGCCACGTCTGACAAAATGTTTGAAGGTCGCTACAGACAAGTCGTGTATCACTGTAGTGACAGGATGTCAGTCTGTCGCCTAAATATGTAATACACGAAACCCTCGAGTCCCTTAGTCGCCTCATACGACACCCACAGGAAAGAAATGGGATGATGCTATTCTAAGCCGGCATCACACGGCAAAGTTTATAAGTTTAATAAGTTTGAACCTCCCATGTAAATAGGTAAAATATACTCGTATCAGAGACAGTATTTTTTGTGATTGTTTCAGTGTAGTTTTTTTATTTGACCTCTGATTTTGAGAATAGTTGTTCAGTTTCCAATTGAAAGGAAATGGAAAATTATTTCTCAAGTCGGACAAAACCATGTCATCATGTTTGTAAAGGAAATAAATTGTACAATCTGGAAATATGGATGATAAAGCACCGCGCTCTGCATGTGCCCTACAGATCATGCAACTAAACAACTTTTCTCTAGGAACATATAAAATTGAAGTTTTGCCTTAAAAAATTAAGATCAGCTGAATCGTTTTTTACTATGGAAGGTCTAAAAACTAGGGGAAAGTTGTTCACTGTCATTCACTTTATAGGGCTTTACTTTGTAGAGGCAACCCTACATCATTCAGTGGTCAAAGTTGTTTGCTCTGCGGTTTCTCCGCTCAAATTACTACCTCAATGACAGCTTTGGGTTTTTATATTTAATGCTGTTTAATTCAATGTTTCAAAAGTAAAACTTATTACCAGTTTGATAATTTGAAGTTAAATGTTTTACGAGCTTTCGGAATTCTGGAAATCGAACCCATTACTGTTGATTTTCGGAGCCGCAGAATTTAAGATGGTAAGGGATATGACTGCTTTAATGTCTAATTTTAAACAAGCTAACTCACGACGGAGCGCTAATATATGGCAGCGGTATGTCAAGTACATACCAGAAATGTCACTCCCCATAGGCACCAAAACCGCATTCGACGGACGACGCTGCGCTAGCGCTGCGTCGACAGCGGTTGAGCGGTTTTACTATGGGGAATGGGTATTGACATTTCTAGTGTGGATCTGACAGACCGCTGCCATTATATTAGCACTCCGTCGTCCTTTAACTGTGCGGTCCACCAAAAACCCTGTTATACGCAATTATACATTAGCAAGAATTCTGCAGAAATAAATTACATATTTTTATTAAGTACTTATCTAATACTTACTCCATCTTTTTACGTTTCAGATGATTCAGCAAGCAGTTGACGGGCGCCACCGCTGTGTCGACCAACGGACTCTGCATTTGGTGTCTCTTTTTCGTTTGTGTGAGCTATCGAGTCGATGAAGGAGTCGATGATGATGCAACGCTTAACACACAACGGAGCGCTATTTAGTTCACTCCCCGTAACACATGCGACTGTGAGATCAGATGCAAGAAAATTTCCCCATACCTACTAAAAACCGCCGGTGGCGCAGGTCCAACGCAAAACCTGCCCGTACAAAAGCGTTTGTCAACAACACAATTTTATACGTTGGTGCTGCGTCTACGTCACTTTTTAGTATGTGAGAAATTTCCTTGCATCTGACAGACGCATGCATTACGGAATACGCAAAATTCGCGCAGCATCGTGCGCTAGACATAGGACTGGCCTTACTGATAATAGGTCGTTCTGTTCACTAAGGGATATTAAATCAAGACCGGGAATCGAACCTTTTACCTATACAAAAGGCAAGTACAATTCAACACGTTAAAGCTATAGATAGTTCTACAACCAAAGTCCTATATTTTATCTGTTAGGACTCCTTCCGGCTGTACATTTTTATCGATCGATACTTAATCTAAATTATAAAGACGGTACTAAATATCGAGTGTCACAGCACCCTGTGCGTTTCCGGTCTAGCTGCGCATGCGCATATGCGAGACCAGTGCCCTATTTTATCAAACTACATGATACAAGTCTACAGATATATTTCTTAGTAAATTGCGTAGCTCGTTTAACACACATATAACTTCATTATCCCTTCTGGGTAGGCAGAGCGGTAACGACCGAAAATAAGTCTGTATTGGAGAACCGTGAACTGCGGGATTTTTTTTTCATAGAAACCCGCGGTCGACAAATGTCAAATCATAATAAGGCATAAAAGCGCCCCCAAGTTCCACGCCGGTTCTTTTCCAGCACAGACGCTACGTTCGCTTTCGCAAGAAAATCGAAACCTTAAAAATGAATTTTTCACGAGTTATGATCTCCGACAGTAAATCGACGTTTTCCTGTAAACTTGTAACCTGTAGTTTGATAACATTGGGCACAGTGCGCGCAGTAAATCATGTCCACGCGCACTAACCGCTGCGCGTGCGCATGGCAGTCGCGCGGCAGTTGCGCAGTGCGGCTTTTTGTCACCAATGCGCAGGATGTCTTCCTCATTATCGATAGGCAGGTTATAAAAATACTAGCGTCCAGCGATGGCCGATCGCACACTTAACGCACGACGCTCCGCTAAAAATAAAGTAATGCAGCCGTAACGCATCCGTCGACAGCGGTTAAGCGGTTTTCGTAAGGGGATTGACGTTTTTAGTTTGGATCTGACAGACCGCTGCGTTACGGATGCGTTCGAAATGCGTTATTTTTTAGAGCACGATCATCAGCATTTTAAAGGATCAACTTTATACTAGTTTTCCTTACTATTTAACCATTATAAGTTTGTATTTTAGATAGAGCCTCCCAACAAGTGGGTCTAAAAATGAACAAGGACAAGACCAAGGTTATGTCAAACTCTCTTGTTGCACCCATTACTCTGACAGTTGGGGGCTCTACTCTGGAAGTTGTCGACGAGTATGTCTACCTGGGACAAATAGTCCAGCTGGGTAGGTCCAACTTTCAGAAAGAGGTCAATCGTCGAATCCAACTCGGCTGGGCAGCGTTCGGGAAGCTACGTAACATCTTCTCTTCTCAACAACTACCGCAGTGCCTCAAGACAAAAGTCTGGGATCAATGCGTGTTGCCAGTGATGACTTACGGAGTTGAGACGTGGCCGCTAACAATGGGCCTCATAAGAAGGCTCAAGGTCACTCAAAGGGCAATGGAAAGGGCTATGCTCGGAGTTTCTCTCCGCGATCGAATCAGAAATGAGGAAATCCGGAGAAGAACCAAAGCCACCGACATAGCTCGAAGGATTGCGCAACTTAAGTGGCAGTGGGCGGGGCATATTGCTCGTAGGACCGATGGCCGCTGGGGCCGGAAAGTTCTCGAGTGGCGGCCACGGACCGGTAGACGCAGCGTAGGTAGGCCTCCCACAAGGTGGACCGACGATCTGGTGAAGGTCGCGGGAAGCCGCTGGATGCGGGTGGCGCTGGACCGATCATCGTGGAGATCCTTGGGGGAGGCCTATGTCCTGCAGTGGACGTCTATCGGCTGAGACGACGATTTTAGATATGTTGATATACTAGCCGCTAGCGATTAATCAAGTAAAGTACCATCCAGCTAACTAACAAAAATGCCCCTATTCATCAACAAAACACTTTTTAAAGATTCTTGTAAAGATATCCTTACCCGAAAATGGCCGTGAAAATAACACGACAACCATGAAAGTTCTTATCGCGTGACGTCACAGTCACGGCGTCGGCGCGGGCGCACCTGCTGCCATAGCTACTTATTTAAAAGATCCACGTACACTGGTTCCTTATACTGTTGATAGCAAAATCCACTATTACAAAAACTCATAAATGGGTAGGTTAATTGAAGTTCTGCCGCTATCTTGAGCTACCCATTTAAGGGATAAAGTTCTTCATACTGTTGTTTAGAAATACCATTATAGGTAGATCTCTTAAATAAAGCAGAGTCATGTAAAAATAAGAACTCAGTAGTTTCTTCTTCTTCTTTTTCGTGTGACACCAAATCGTCTAACAACCCAATAAAACCCTGGTGTCAGAATGTTTCAACCACATACTATAAGTTAGTCGTACCGAACCATACAAAGCAACCCAGTGGTTAGGAGTCTGTCAGAGAAGCGACCACGTCAGAGGCCTTCTAGTTCCCAAAAAAGCGGTTCTAAAAACTCTGACACCAACGTTTAATCTCCAAACTTTAGTGTCATTCGTCGACTCGGTGTCCAAAGCAACAATAATGAGCGTGAAGTAGGTCTTATCGCGTGACGTCACGGCCACGGTGTTTACGTCGGCGCCTGCGCACCTGCCGGCTGGCGCTGGCGGCGACTTCTGCGCAAGGCTCGCCGACAATTAGATCCACAGCCTGCCACAGTCAAGGAAACCAGCAGTGAGGCAGTTCTAAACAGAATTCATTGTTAACAAAACGAAAATAATTATTATTTACTGCACCTAGTGTTTTAGTTTAAGATTCTTTGTAATTTTTTGTGAGTTTTTACTAACTTACTAGTCAGCATTTTAGTCAGCAGCTAAAGCTACGAGTGGCGAAGTAGTCATTGTCAATCTGATCAAACTATATCCGATTATACTTGGCGTTTGGGGTTTGAACCCGGGCCCATGAAATACCGTATCACTCTTAACAACTGAGTTACAGCGGTCTGTCGTGTGTGAATGACTATCGAATTGATCAGTTGGTGCTTTTGAAGCCTCTTACAGCAACATTTTGTGGATATTACATATCGTTTATCTATCTCCAATAGACCAATTAATTTCGATAGTCAGCCACTTATTACGGTAACTTATTTGGTAGAGCGATGGGTCGGTATTTCACGGCCAAGGGTTCAAACCCCGGCCGTATATCAAAACAATTATGCTTATATATTGATTTTCAAAATTCTATGTACAGTATCTATGCTGTTCCTAATTTATACTACGTCAGAGCCCTAAGCAATGAGTGCGTGCCCTCCGAAACACCACGACCTACACCTGTCAAAGAGGCACCTGTTGATGACCTCCTGATTTGATTAGGTTCATATTACCGTGTTGTTTTAGTTGTCTTATTTTAGTTGACCCTTCCTAATGAATGTGATATCCTGTATCCAAATATCACAATGTCCAGCAGATGTTTTCTACCAACTTTGGAAAGTAATTTTTCATATAAAATACAAAACTAAACAAGTAATTAAACTTACAACCAATTAATCAATTTATAGGAAGAACTTCATACATTTAATGGTCCATACAAATTAAATGTGAAAGGACCCTCAATATTTGTCAGACTTGGCGATAGCAACTGTATCTTT
The DNA here is from genome assembly GCA_029255805.1 of Keiferia lycopersicella. Lineage (NCBI taxonomy): Eukaryota > Metazoa > Arthropoda > Insecta > Lepidoptera > Gelechiidae > Keiferia > Keiferia lycopersicella. Next base: position 1,134,488 of record JARACZ010000026.1, read on the forward strand.
ACGGCCGTTAACGCTCTACCTTCCCTACAAGGGATTAAGAGGTATGATATGTGTATACGTGTGTTTTCATACAATTATCTATAATTACCAGTATAAAATGATCCTTTCACAGCTACTTTTACTGCGTTGCCGGAGTCTCGTCGAAAAGTCGACAAAATCTCGTCGTAGCTCCATAGTAGTAGCTTCGAGATATTAAGAGGTCCACTTATATTGGTTATCTTTAATAGCTGTGCGCAAAACTAGCATATCGCACTCTTAATAAGACAACGACCCAAATCAAAAATTGGCGAAACTGAGTTAAGTGCAAAAATCGACAGCAAAGAGCATGTCTCATAACGTAGTGTAAAGAAAATCAACCTTTTTCCCTTAACAGTAAGGTAGAAAATAGAGGAGTCTTTATCTTACTATCCCCGCGCCCCTGCTTCATTCGTCTGACAACGACCGATTTAGTCTTGCGCCGGCCACCGCGAGCGGAGGTTGTGTCGAACATCGCCCGATTTTGGGATACGTCGTTGTTTCACTTGACTTTGGATAAGTTTATTGAACATACTTAAGTAAGAGAACGACCGATTTTGAAATACGTCGTTGTCTTACGAAAACTGTTTGTGATTAAGTTGACTGATTTTGTATTCAGTCGTTCTTTTACTTACATTGTGTACAGACTCATTGACAGTGTTAAAGTTAAGTCTATGTTCTTTTGAAAATCTGACATTAACTGTGTTGGAAGTCAAATTCGGTCTATGTTACATTGAATAAATTAAAATAATGATGGCTCATTTATATTTAGGTCTATATTTTATAAAATTCTAATTTGTGTCATAGTATTATGAAATAAGTCATTGTTTTTTTTTTAATTTGGATCAAGCTATTTTAGATAAGTCACAAGAAATCCATACGCTTGTGGTCACTAGCCAGGTATGTGTTCAATCGAATTCTACGCACTACCTATAAAATCATTGGTGATGAGTATAGTGTATTTTATAGGTAGTTATCTTAAGCAACATATTACTACCCCAAACAATAAATGAGTAATGATCTCGCTAATGGACAGGCGGTTCGGAATGAGACTATCCGCAAAAATACCAAAGTAATGGATATAGTCCGAAAGAGTAGCAAACTGAAGTGGCAGTCGGCTGGTCACATCTGTTGTTGTCAGAACCGACGGCCGGTGGAGTATGCGGGTTCCCAAGTGGAGACCACGCCTTGGCAAGCGTATCGTTGGACGCCCTTCGGCCAGATGGACCTATGACTGAAAGAGAGCAGCTGGTAGCGACTGGATAGCGAAAGCAAGAGTTTGTACCCTGGGGGAGGTCTACGTTCAGCGGGCACAGTCAGTTCAGTGGACTGCTATAAAATGATTTGATGATAGTTGAAACAGAACCAATTTGATTATGGGGGTTAGGGTAGGATAGGATTCCTCGTCAACAAAGTACTTTCTGCCAACACTGACAACGTGACGGAGATATGCTGCGTCTTGACCAGGGTAGCTTACCTTACCTCGTACTGAAATTGGCCGAGAGACACTCTGTCAAGGTTGTACATGTATATGCACTGAGTTCGAACATCTCAGACGAAGAAGTGGAGGCCCCATAAGACGGCGTGTCGAAGGCTACGCACCAACCGAGTGAAAGCCACTAACGGTTGTCATGGGGGACTTCGACGCCAAAATTGGACAGGGCAGCGAATCATGTTAGGGACATGGCTACGGGAACTGAAACCAGAGAGGCCAGATGCTGGTCAACTTCCTCAGCAGACAAGGGCTGTTTTGTCTGTATGAACACCTTTTTTCAGAAAAAGGCCCAACCCCAAGCAGTGGATCTGAAAGAGCTCTGACGGTAAGACGAAGAACAAGATTGACATTTGTGCTTTTTATTCATCATGACGATTAAAAGACACATATTTATAATATGCATGACTCTGTCATCTTCTTAATAACAAGCGATCACCGACTTGTAAGAGGCACCATAAATATCAACTTCAAGCTGGAATGTGCCGCATGGTGAGGTCACTTCTCTGCTCCAATTTGTCCCAAACTAAAAAGGCTCCCGCGGAAGACAGGGTGGACTCTGAGCTGCTAAAGTCTAGTGGGAAACTGGTCCTTGCGGAGCTGAAAAGGCTATCCAACTCACGTGATAGTCAATGGGACAACCCGGAAGGCGTGGAGCAGTGATGTCGTGGCTTTGTTTTAAAAAAAGGAGATAAAACGCTTCTCAAACTATATGCCGATCACACTGCTGCATGCGCCACGTCTATAAGCTTTTTCGAGAGTCGTAACGAATCGTCTGACATCAAGAGTTGACGCCTTTCAGCCACCGGAGCAGGTAGGGTTTCGTAAAGGCTTCAACATTGTTAACATCCATACTGTACGGCAGGTCATACATAGGTCAAAAGAATATAACCAACCGCTGTGTTTGGCTTTTGTGGACTACGAGAAACCTGGGCTGGTCGAGTCTGCAGGCATGGACATCAAGTCTGTAAGCGATACCAACTCGACTGGCGATACTTAGAGGTGCTGAGAAACCCATATAAAATGGCGACGATGTCCATCCAAGTACAAAACCAGAAAACAAGACCCACCCAGCAGGGTGTATAACAGGGTGGCGTTACATCACCCAGACTTTTTACCAATGCGGAGGATATCTTCTTCTAGATCTTACACGCTACGCCCTGGTAAGCATACCGTTGGACGCCCTCCGGCCAGATGGACCATTGAAAGAAAAAAGCTGGTAGCGACTGAATGGCGAAAGCGGTAGCTCGTGTCGTGCCTTGTGGTGTACCTTGGAGGAGAAATAAGCCCGCACATAGGTCCAGCAGTGGACTGCTGTAGGCTGATGTGATTAACCAATTTGTACTTGAAGCCTTCATGTGCTTCAAAGATATTTATTTTTTTTATAGTAAAGATGTTTTTTTTGACTTGTTACTAATGTGTTTTTTTATAAATAAAATTTGTAGCAAGAAACAAAGTAATTCAATACATATAATACGAAAATTGCCTTAGTAGAACTATAACCAGTTTATCAGAAAAGAATTAAACAGTTTAATTTATTTCAGATCAATGGAATTTTTTCCCGTTTTCTTCAAGTAGAATTTATCAGAACTGACTTAGACAGTTTGAGTCTTTTCAGCTAAATGAAACGTCGTCTTGTATAGACCACATACAATTTATGAGGAATGACCTAAATTGGTTGAGTCGTTTTTAAGAAAATAAAAAATTGCACTGTTTCTACAAATAATGTTTTATTTAAAACGACTCAGACAGCTTGAGTCTTTTTGGCTGAACTCCTTCACTGCAACCGAATAAATGAGAAACGACTTTGTATGTAAAACGCTGCCATTGGTTTGTCTGATCGTAAGTCTTTTTTGCTGAATGAAAGAGCTGACCCTATAAACCTCTTTGGTAACACTGACTCATTTTTGACAATTTTGTGGATTGAGTCCTTTCAGCAAAAATACGTCCAAATATAAAAAAAAAAACAAAAAAAAATGGTTTTTATTTACACGACATCATACATACATCTTAAGTTATCATAATAAGTATTTATTTCGCCATTTATAAAACACTTTATTCTAAATCATCAGCATCTTCTGGTACTAAATTTTGACATAAGCCTCTAAATATGCGGGATTTTTTGTAAAATAACGACTCGTTTAGTAATGTTTTACACTCTCTTCCTAAATTTAAGTAATATAATGACTGAAAAAAAATTTGGTCACCTCTGTACTTCAATAGTTTAGTAAGATATAGACTTATTTGTAGATCAGACACAATTTTTTAAAATATTTTAGTAAGACAACGACCGATCTCAAAACTTAATAAAAAAACTAAAAATATATATATAATAGACTAACAAACATTAACATGATTTACTAAATCTAATAGAAGGTACTCTTAGGAATACACACCTTTTTGTAGATTTTGGATATCATTATTTGTCATGTTTTTGTAGTGATTTTACTATTTGCTACAATAATCCAAAAATGTTTTTGCTGTTTCCCAAAAGTTTGCAATTTTGCATTCGGTCGTTGTCTTACTAAGAGTGCGATATTTTGATTCGTAAAATAGGTACTTCAAGGTGGCTGATAGGACGCCATCATAAAACACCAGTAGAAAATGCGGCAATTAGTACAAGTCATTGTAGCGCCACTAGCAAATTAACTAGCTATGTGCTTTACTCACGTAGACGTAGACGTATACGTTAGTATGTAGAACGTAACCATAGAGCAGTAACATCTGTTTACTTGGCTTTCTTGAAGAAGAGTAGTGCCGAAAACTAATGCCACTTTCATGTAAATAACATCACTTTTATCTTAGAAGTAGCGCTTGTTTCACGGCACTGTTCGCTTTTAGGCGGATCGCACACTTAACGCACGATGGAGCGTTCAAACATCGCAGCGGTCTATCAGATCCACACTAGAAATGTCAATCCCCATACTAAAACCGCACTCGACGGACCACGCTGTGATAAGTGTGCGATCCGCCTTAATAGTTTTAAATAGTCCGAATTTATTGATAGTGCCATAATTAAGTAAATTTGATTGAAACAAACTACATGTTATCAGAATCCAAAGGTCAGCAAAGTCTGTACATTGTGAAACAAAAAGAAAGCCGAGTCAACAAATGATAGGTCTTTGAATGTGACCCAGTTACGACTTTTCGGTTTGCAAATAATGAAATGTCACACGAAAAACCCTGAACCCCAAGGTTTTGTTTTAATTTAGTTTTCTTTATGTTACCTACCTAATGACGAAGACATTTTTCTTTACCCACACGTTTTTTTTATACTTATGAGATTGATACGCACTTGTTTTGCGTGCAAATCAGCCGCTGAATGTCAGATTGTATAAAAATTACGTAGATTAAGACTTTCAACGAATTCATAGTGTCGCCGACTATGCCATATTTGGTAGCTATCAAAATCCTGTTAATGCTATGACGTATATTTTTCTTTCTTGACATGTCTAGTAAGCGCTTGACAGCTGCCAACATTGACTTGTTGTAGTTGTTGCGATGCTTAAGTGCGTTATCAATTATCATTATGCATTTTCATATAATTATCACAAAATTCAAAGTTCTGCGACCGAATTATAGGTAGGTACGGTTTCAAGTCCCTTACATTACAAATTAAATTAGAAACAAATTGATACGACAAAAAACAAAATGTATGAAGACAGCGGCGTTTTGACGAAATAAAGAAAATAGATGCCCACTTTTATTAAAGTTAGTTTCCACAACTAACGTAGGACGGTGCATATTTAGCGCATCCCAGATGCAAAGAAATTTCAATTTCTCCATGCTAAAAACCGACGTTGATGCAGGAAGAACGCAGAAACTTACGTTGGCATTTATCTCTGTTACACTTATTACGATAGGTAATTGCAATACCTATGTCGTTTGCACTAACATCCGTCAATTGCGGGATTTGCCTAAACAAACGGTAGTTAGATTTCGTTTCATTCAAATGTAGAGTTTTGTTTCGTCTGTTGGCTACGCTAATCTAATTGGAAAACAAAGTTTAAGTACTGTTTTTCGCAGTGCTTCACGGCTTTTCTCTGTATTCTTAAATCTGTTCTGATCTTTTTAGGTTAAACCTAATCAGCAAATTGCTGACGTGAGAGACTACTTTCTACTAGTATGTATTTATCATGAAGTTTTGTAGAAAATTGATTTCGCGAATGTTTGTCAGAAGCTGCGATAACAACCATATATGTACGGCCGTTGACGCTCAGCCTACACCGTAAGAGATAAAGTCTTTATTTATATGTATGTATGATTTTTCAAAAGACAGTCATAAGTAGTTCTTTACTGAGTATGGCCGAATACATGTAGTTCTACTGAAGTAATAATAAGTTACAACCACAGGCTGAAACTTCAAAATCTAATTTAATAGCTACTTTTTAACAACCTCGGGAAACCTATGTAAGAAGGGTAGTTTTAAATTAATGACTTAATAAACGGGAAGTCTGAGTTGGCTATTTTAACCGGGGCTGGTTACACAATGTTATAATTAGTTACAGAAGGATTGTTAAACTGTATTTAAGTGTAACTTAAAACTGCAACGTGCGCCCTCGTTAAATCTTACAGTTTTAAAGAGTTTTTTTATTAGAAGCTTTGATATACTGAGTCTTTGAGAAATCCTGAATTTTTCATAAAATTAGGGTGGCAAAAGTATTCAACTTTATTTTCTGTTCTGTGTGTATTTGAAATGGGTCTATTCAGAAACAACATTAATAAATCCAAAGTACTTATATGTTTACGACGTAAAATATTTTCCGCTCAAGTCTTCAAAAATGCAATATTTGCACAAATTAGTACCGAGTCTCGATTCCCAGTAGATACAGCTAGAATTTGAGCCCTAACCCTAAGCTTTAATATAAGCTTAGGCAAGCTTAGATATCATTAAATACTATAAGTGGACCACCTTTGGAAAATTCTCTATCCGATTGCAGTCGCCCGTTTTTATAATTCCATACTGTAAGACCTTGTATTAACTGACTTTGACATTTGGGTTGTATTGACGCTCAGCTAGACGAAATACATTTTAAGTTATCTCAGCACCATCTTTGTACACTTGAAGATAGGCTAGAAAATTTCCAATTGTCAAATTAAATCCTGTACCTACAATTGGGAATTCCGGATTGAAAAAACTTGTATTGTAACACCCTATATGTTTGTTGTAACATTCGTAGCCTGATCGCCATGTTTCGTGCTGGGCAGACCTTCGTTTATCGCGGGGTTTTTTGCAAATGAATTAACTGTAACGTTTGGTTAATTACTATTTGAGTGCCAGGTAAAGTTTGTGTTTATAAAATACTAATATACGTGTTGTAAAATAGTAGAATAATCCGAAAGTAGGTCATAGGTATTTTTGAAACTGTAAAAAAAATCCTTCTGATATGAGACCTCAGAAAATTTACCAGCTGATTGGCGGTTTTCTGTGAGAGGTCCAATTTATATTAAAATCTAGGTTTATAATTCTCTAGTAGAGTCGGTGGTAGGTATCACCCCAAGAGTCGGGGGCGACGAGAAGCTTTCAACCTGTTACTATAATAATACCATAACAATATTCATTATTTCACAAATATATTTGACAGACGCAGCGAAAACTAGCGTATTTTTTGGGTCGTTTACCTACATGTACCCCGCAAGTTATAAAAATGCTATATATGTTTATGTACTTATTTATATACTTCTTCTTTTTAAACCACTATTTTTTTGCTGTGTGATTCCGGCATAGAATAGCATATATGATTGCTTCTGATTCTTCCCGCGGGTGTTGTAAAAGCAACTAAGGGACTCGAGGGTTTCATGTGTATTACCACATACTTATTACAACTTTAAGCGACAGGCTGATAACCTGTCACTACAATGATACACGAATCATCTAAAGGGGACTTCAATACTTGTCAGACGTGGCGATAACGACCGTAATTTATGGATTGTTAATGTTCTGCCTGCCCCGCAAGGGATAGAGGCGTGATTTGTGTATGTATGTTATTTTTAGCTGTACCTACCTACCTAAACCCTGCCCTACCCAATTCGGCATACAAGTACAATTTTATCAATTATTCTTATTACGAAATCATAAGTAGTTATTAACCGATCCCGGTCTCAATGGCAATTCACTCTCGATCTCGGTCCATTGCTCGGAATGAATGATTTGCATAATGACATTGTTAGCGGATGCAAATAAACGAGTTATGTCGTGTTATGCGGCTTCGCTCGCGTCTTGAAGCTTGACAATGGAGCTGCCAGATGACTCTTGTTCTACAAAATAAGGTAAAAATAAATATTAAAGAGATGTTAAAAACGCATCGAAATCCGTTGCGTGGTTCAGGAGTTAGCGGCATCCATGAGAAACTGACAGAGAAATTCAAAAAGCGATTTAATAATAGTGTTCTCATGTGTATTTATAATGTGTAGGTATTGTAAGTATAAAAACTAATGTATACGTCAATAACCAAATAACTGTAATTAGAATTCGCATTGTAGACACAGTTATTAACATTTTTGCAGTAATCAGCCTAAATTGTTGCAGTAATCAATATAGTGCCATCGACATAGCTTTTTCCTTAATTGTATATTTTATATATTTTTATGTGTTTCATTTTTATTTTAAATATAATTTTGTAGGCGTCGGATCTGGCAACTCCAGACTCAGACAATGTAACGGGACCACTCTAATTGGTTCGTCAAACCGATCCTGTGACAATCGAGATGAATCGATTTGGTTTTGAATCGATAGTCGAATATCGATCTATTCCTAGCCGCCGACAGGTAGTCCGGTGAGTCTACAACCCACAATGATAATAAGTAACTTGTTAAGTTCCATAGGTAGGTAGGTCAAAACGGGACTTAACTAGTCTGTCGATGTTAACTAGTCTGTTGACGACCGATGTGGCGCAGTGGTAGTGCGACTGCCTATGACGCAGAAGGTTCCGGGTTCGATTCTCGGTGGGTCACTCATAAAGTTGATATTTATCACTTTGTGAATGTGTTCCCAGTCTGGTTAGGACATTGCGGGCTGAACCACCCGATTGTCCGTAAGTAAGATGGTTCCGTGTTTCGGATGACACGTTAAGCCGTAGATCCCGGTTGCTGTCTATAATCACTTAGACGGCGGTCGTTACACAACCATGTCAGAAGCCTGCTACTTGTAGTAGGCGGTTGAAAAATTCTGACACTAGGGTTCATCGGGTCGTTGGATGACTCGGTGTCCCACACGAAAAGAAGAAGACTAGTCTCTCCATTCGTTTGTCACCCTTTGCTTCTATTATCTTCCTATGAGGAGAGCGAACCCCCCTCAACCCCCTATGTTGTCGCCCTATAGGACACGGTATACTTCTTCTTTCTTTAAAAAAGTATTATAATTTTTTCAAATTCTTTACCTAAGTGGCCGCTTTAAGAACAAAATACAGAAACTTAAATACATAAAAACTTAAGGGGAGCTCCGATACAAAAAACTTGTTTTTTTTTATTTCGATTTTATCTGTATCGTTCTTTTGTGTATCACACAGAATAGCTTCTAGCCTCTACCAAAGTAGCTCCCAAATATGTGGAAATTTTCATAGAATCTACCAAATTGGCAATAAATAAAAAGAACCAGAACTTTGAGAACGAAAATGCACCTTGTAGACATATTGTTTTGCTACCAAATAGACGCCATCTTTGATTTCCATGAGAACTGAGATTGGTTTCTGAATCTGTCATATGATTGACAAGTCTGGGGCATAAAGGGGAGACATGTCTCGTCCAGACAGGGAAGTTTCGTCTAGACACAAATCACAGGAAACCATTATGCATTGTCGCCGTCTGTCTGTCTGTCGTCACTCATAATATAAAAACATGGACACATAGCTAAACTATTTGGATTCTAGGACTCTTTGTAAGTAGGTATCATCATCATTTATTAAAGGGCATTGCCCTTGTCGGTGGAGTATCCGCCAGCTTTCTCTGTCCTCCACCTTCTCCTTGACTTCTCTGTACGACGTGACCATTATTTTCTCCTTTCAGGTATCCAAGTAGGTATCAGAGTTCCATAAACATATACAGAAACATGCATAAAAAATACAAAAAGTAATAACAGATTCAATAAATCGTTAAATAAATAAATTAGACTTGATATAGAGACCAAATACCTACTAGTAGAATTATTAAAATAGCAAACTAACGTGCCCACGCTGCGGACGGGAGTAAAACCATCTACGAAAACTAATTGATTAGGAGAAGAAGTGGTCTGCATGGTCGAGATCGGTCGCAAAAATTATCATCATCATAATTAGGAGTAATATTATTTTTTTTGTTTAAGACTGTGACACCCAGAGTTCATCAGGTCATCAACTATGCTACCACACGATAATAAATCGGCCGTCATAGAATAGCATCGCCCTGTTTCTTTCCCATGTATGTCGATCAAATTTGGGACATTTGCGAAGCAATACCACTTCGCCACATCGGTCGTCATACAAAAAAATACTGTACCTATAACCTCATTATGACGCCGTATGATGCCGGCTAAGATGCCAGCTTAGAATAGCATCGCCTTATTTCTTTCCCACGGGTGTCGTAAAAGGCGACGGGACTCGCTCTTTAGGTGACAAACTTTCACTACTGTGATACACGAATCATCTGAATCTGAAAGGTCCTACAACATTTTCAGACGTGGCGATGACGACGACCGTATTTTTAACGACCATTAACGCTCTGTCTACCCTACAAGGGATAAAGGCGTAATATGTGTATGTGTATAACGTCATTGAAACGTAACGAATTCAAAGATACACCTACTGATGTATTTAGTAACGTTCAGAATTTTGTAATGTTGTATACTTTTGTGCTCAAAATTGCCTTAAAAGTGTGAAAAGAGTTCATTTTTGGTGTAAACGTGTCATTAGGTGCGGATGGCATACCTACAATTTATAAATAGGTACCTCATACATAGAGTTTCTGTTTTACAATGTACCTACACCTAATTATGAGTAGTAAAAACAAAAGTTTTTAAAAATAAGATCTGCCATGCGTATTGGAGAAATCCTGAAGATAACGTATACAGAGTATTAAAAAAATTGCTGCAAACACTTTAAAGGGTGAATCAGCCTATCAAGCTGAACAACTTTCCCCAAGAAACATAAGTCAAAAGATGTGAAAATTTTTTGGACCTCCCATTCAAATTGACTTGGTCGGTAGTAATTCTGTATGCAAGGTCCAGTATTGGTAAGTAACTAACAGACCAACTATTACTGGATCCCCTTAATACCTCTATGAGAAACCAGTAACTCTGTGTACAGCTAAAAGTATCTATAGAGACTACCTATGTAGACTGGCGAATAAACCTGCCTGTGGGCGGAGCGCGCAAACCGCCATTGTAGCGACATCTAGCGGTGACCGAGGGGAACTATACTTGCTCCTGAATTTGCTTTTGTTTCAGTACACAGTCGACACCATAACTAGCTAAAATTCAATTTGTAATATACTGATACACCTGACATGACATGATGACAGTTTGAATATGACATAAGATTTTTCGCGAGAGTCATCAACATCATGCATAATATCCATAATCACATAATACCTATCTTAAATTCTGCAAATTACCCAGTTTTTCCCCGTTTTCTAAATTGTGTTTTTCATAACAATGCCATCTATAAGTGCGTAATAATCAAAACTGAACAAGCATGTAAGACCACATAAGGCGGATCGCACACTTAACGCACTCGACGGATGACACTGGGATAACGCTGCATCAACAGCGGTTGAGCGATTTTAGTATGGGGCTGGACATTTCTTGTATGGATCTGACAGGCCGCTGCAATGTTTTATCGCTTCTTCGTGTGTCAAGTGTGCGATGTGCCTAACTCCCCAATCTAAACCTGTCCTTTGTATTATTAAACAGCTAGATAAAAACAAATTTTTCCTCTTTCGTATGACCCTATAATGATAGTACGATGCCAAGAAGAAATGGATGCCAGAAATTGACCCACGACCGAGTCCTAATGCCCCCTGGCCGCGGCAATTGCCCACCAATTAGATCAAAACTGACCCAGTCACTTTATTAGATACTTGACCGTGATTTTATTGTCAACAAGCGGCCTGCCCCAGCGGCTGCGCCCGCTGCAACTTATTTTCCCGTGGGAATTAGGATTTTTCCCGGAAACTATTATACATAAAAACCTTCCTCTTGAATCATTCTATCTATTAAAAAACTTTCATTAAAATCAGTTGCGTAGTTTTAAAGATTTAAGCATTCATACAGATAGACGCGAAAAGCGACTTTGCTTTGTAATATGTTGTGACTATTACTAGATATTTTATACTAAGTATGAAATCACTATAAGTCTTATAGATATGGAATGGTAATTATCTTCTGCGAGCGAATGAGAGTTTTTCTAGAGAGATGGATGGACTGGCGTCTACTGAAATAATTACCTATATAAAAAAATTCGCTACTGGCCACCAGACGGCAATATTCTATGAATTTTGTTGTCTCTAGCAAAACTGTTCATAATTTCTTAAACATGTTTAGCCCAATAAATGATAATAGTTAATTCGTGATTCCTTTCCTAAAAATAAAAGCTTTATAAACCCGTCTCTACAATCCTAATAGTTACAAAATACTAGTACAGTTTGCCGCGTGATGCCGGCTTAGAATAGCATCACCCCATTTCTTTCCCGTGGGTGTCGTAAAAACCTAAGAGACTCGAAGTTTTAATTGTATTGCGATTTCAGGCGATAGGCAGACAACCTGTCACTATAGTGATACACGACTTATCTGAAACGACCCTCAAACATTTGTGCTACGTAATATTACGGTCGTTAACGCTCTGCCTACCCCGCCAGGGATAATCACGTGATTTGTGTGTGTACTAGTAGAATATTGGTGTATATATACGTAGTTTCAGTAGTGCGGGAAAGAGATAGAGATATATACTTGTGTAGTGTATTGTATGATATACCTAGCATTGTCTGTAGCTCGCAATATATCGTCAGTTTGTTAGGTACCGGGTTGTGCTATCTATGATCTATTGTGAATAGTACTATGACGTACTGTAGTGTATTTCAGGTGGTCTATTCTTTGAATAGTCTATTCTACATGTACTAAATTAGGTCTATGTACCGCTTATCAAAAATGGCAGGTGAGTGAGCATGATGTTTGAATCACCTCTAACCAAACTCATAAAAAAAGTAAGTTAAGTATAAACAAAAAACAAATCAAGTCATTTAGCAAGAAGTAGTCAAAATCTGCAAATAAGAAGAATAGGTAATCTACCTATTAACTGAAAGCCTGTAAGTAGGCAGGTAGCTATATTAAGTACGTTTAAAATTACTTTTTTTCGATTTTAATAACTTAGTGAAAACAATTTAACACCAATTATGGCTTGCTAAGCGTTTGCGTATACATCGCGGCAAGTACAACCATGTAATTACTCATTATATTTCAGACTATGATACTTAACCCCTTCGCTGCCGGGAGCGTCTATAGCCGTCGCTAGCACACCGCGCGGCAACCGCAACACACCGTACGCTGCCGTCGGCTCGTACCGCACACACTATCATTACGTACACGACGCGACGCCCCCGGCCCCCCCCCCCTCCCCCGCACGTCTATCGCACCCCTATACACCCCTCCTCCCTCGTTTCTGTGTTCTAATGTATATGCAATTAACTATGTAACGTACTGGGCTGCTTGAATTATTATATGCGATAGCAGTTTTGCTATGAAACAGGTTGTTTGTTTAAAAAATATAGATTTAGTTCAATTGTTTGTTATTATAAACAAACAATTCTCAAAAATTACGATTAGCCTTTAGTTATACTATTTAACTTTTCTTTTTATCAGTATTATTATATGTACATTTAAAAGTCAAAATAAAACAATAAAATTAGTTTAAAAAATATGTTTATTTTACTTTTTATCTTACATTAAAAATTAATATTTTATTTATTTGGTTTTCATAAACTACTTGTTTATTTTCGTTTAAGGGAATTTGTGAATGCTTTTTTGTCATTTAATCGTCAGTCATTATCATTAATTAACATCCTTTTTGATTTTTTATTTTGATCGTAGGAACAGTTACTTTTAAGCGTCATTCACCAACGTATCTAAGCCTTATTCATTTCCCGTATTCATATTCAAATACCAAAACACAAAAACTCTAAGTCGCCACAATCGATCTAGTTTTATCAACACCTCCGCCGCTCACCTACACGTTTAAAATAAAAAAGGAATGTCACAGAAAAACATAGCGAAGGGCAAGATAGTGTTCCAAGTTGGACCGCTCGCGGCGCTACCAAAACTGTGGGGCCTATAAATTTAATGCTACATGTTCGCTGATAAAGGTGGCCTCGCCGCACCTGCCGCGGCCCGTCGTTTTTAAAACATATTTTACGGCGAAACGCAGAAAAACTGACGGCCAACTTACCTACTCGGTTGTACGAGTGTCTCGTATCTACGTATGCAGTCTCTTTTATTTTATTGTGACTAGATGCTTTTTGTAAATGTGAGGCAAGTACTAGCACAAGACCATTTCGGTTGATACAAAATGAAATTTTGATACGAATTTTAAATCTTGCCCCTTTATGTCAATTAACCGCTATGTGCAAATGTAACAACTATTTAGGTCTCTCTTAGCCTAATGCAAGACAGGAATTTACCCAGCCGTTTAAAAAATTGAAAAAAAAAAGGTTTGTTACATGTCAATAAATTGCAGGTGGTGAAAGAAAGGACCCTTGCTATGCGGTAAGACTCGTCAGGCTCACAATATTTTGAGCTCTGATTGACTATTCATATTAACCAAAATTCTTAAATTTGCGATCAAATCAGACAGATGCAGCTAAAAATTATCATAAAATATCCTAGTAAAATATGAAAAATAAGTTGTTCTATGAAAGTAGTCACTATATAAAAAAGTATTTATCAACATTACCATTAAAAAACCTAAGCGTACAATCATTAATAAAGATTTTTTCTAAATATTTACCTTTACAGTAAGTGTAATAAATTTAAGAGCTTTGAAAATTGATTTATAAAGAAATATTAAGATGAAAAAAGAAACGATAGAAGCCATTGAACTAGAACTTCAAACAACAACAACAATATAAAACAAAATTGTGCATGACACGTCAGTTTGCAGCAAATACAATACAAATTAATAAACACGAGCGACAAATGAAAATACCACCGATCTATGATTGCCAGTTTCGTCTAAACAATAGCCCTAAAATACTAGTACGACCAAAAAGCGATGCTCCGATATTGTTTAGTAATTTGCATGCCAGGACTGTTATGCAAATAGCTCCACAGAAATATTCGACGGTACGAATAAACATTGTGTTTTCACATGGACTCTGTTTTATTTTTGTATTTTTTTTTTGCACGAAATATCAATGAGCACGCAATCTAGTAACTGCAATTGAATATCAGATTGTACAAATATTTATAAGCATTTTATATCAGCGAGTTCAACAAAAATCGTAATATAGATACAAATAGTCAATTGATATGCTCAAACTGTTAGTATATCGTAATTACAATATGAATAATGCGTTGAAGTATTATTTTTGCTGCGATTCCCTCTATCTGATACGTGAGACTAGTTTTTACGTCATTGACGTCGTTTCTCTATATTCTCTTCATATACGCTTCATTAGCCGGTAGGAATGTCATTTTGTCCGTCAAGTCGGTTGTTTACTGGCTGGCGGCGGTGCGGGCGCTACATGTTATTTTTTGCGGTTACTTTACTCGACCAATATTACATTATGTACGAGTACGGCGCACATAAAACGCAGAATTGACGTGCTAAACATTTCAAAGTGCTCCTTCAAGATTTTTTTGCTACAGATATTGATAAAAGAAAGTTGTTAATGTAATGTACTGTCCAAAAAGCAAACGATAAAAAAGTGTTATTATTCAATGCAATGAGGTTTTGATTAATATATTAGACCGTTCTTAAAGGGTTTATAATGATTTTAGTACAAATAATGCCTTAAAACAGTTTATACAATTTTAACACATTGTTTGGAAAGTTTTCAGTCAAGAGCAAAAAAACAGTTATTTCATATTTTACAAACACGTTTGTAAATTGCTAGTGACGCTTAATCAAGTCTACGACGAAATACTTTGTTTTCATAGTTTTGCAAAACAGATCTGGAATGTCGCAACTAACTCACTAAAATATGACAACTTTCTTATTGGAGTTTTTAAAGAAAGTTGCTACCTATACGTACTTTACAACATAAAAATTTAGTGAAAAGATAGATATATAATTATGTTATCACGCCTATCGGGTCGTGAGATGACTCGGTATCTCACATAAAAAGAAACAATAAAGATGTCTATAATCCTTACGGGCAGAGCGTGAATGGCCGTAAAACCCAACATACAAAAAATAATTTGTCAAAAGAAGTACCCTACTTATCAATAGGTTCAGCTGCTATCAATAAATCTTATTATCAAGATTAATATCAAGACAGTATAGCATCAAATGGTATAATGTCAAATTGTTCATTATAACACTGGCAAAATCAAAAACAGGATACCCATGACAAACATGCACAAAATCTTAGAGACACTTAACTAACTTAGTGTGGCTTCAAATAAGTCCCCTGATTTTATATTTTCTTTGGATGCATGTATTCATTTAATATTAAAAATATCATTCCCGCAACTAAAGTTTTAATTTGATACGAAATTAAAAAAGTGTCAAGTTTTTTTTTGTCCGCTATACCTGTTCCCAGAGGCCACGCGAAACAACAAATATGTCAGTTTTATAGTTTATCAAATCAACATTTTTTATAGGTATGGTTCACGGCCTCGGGTTCAAAACGCTTTGTGTGAGTATTCGGTCCCTACCTGCCGCTGTCTTCATAAATAAAATAAAAAGATATCAACAAAGCCGCAACATTCTTTACACATGTAGGCAACGAAGAAAAACTATCAGGTATTACGAAAAAATACTAAGTTTGAAAATATTTAGCTCGATTTTATTCCATTCTTATGTATTTTATGACTTATCAATACTTGTTTCAATCAGAGCCTCGACTTTACCTTTACACCATCATCCATTTGTGTCCAAGGCTTTTTTATTCACAAACATTCATTTTAAACACTTTTTAAAGATAGAATGCGCAAAAAATTATAAAAGATTGTGGTGTGTTGTAGAAAATTAACAATAAAATAATTTTGTCAATTTGAGCTCGCATTAAACCGAAAATAACTAACCTAACCTAGCCTATTCTCTACTCAATCTTTATTTCTGAATGACTATTGCAGGCAATATTATCAGGATATTTTGAATAAAAGTCATTTCCATATTTCAATTTCTATAAAGAACTTTTTTAATATATATCATCATATACGTCGTAGGTACATTATTTTATATAGAAAAAATACCTATTTTTACAAGTTTAAGTACCAAGGTTGGCCACAAATACATACAAACGAAAAAAACAACAGAACAAGTAAAAAACAGGAATAAAACCATTTTGGCATCGTGTCTGCATTCTTTTTAATAATATTTTTTTAATAAATTATGTTCGGGACCTGGGTCTGTATCGAGTGGTAGCGAGTTGTGCTCGGCGGCGGCGCGCCGGCGGCGTGCGAACACCAACACAGCGGCCGCCGGCTTGCCGCCGTGCCTCATCGCACATAATCTACATGCATAGTAAAACACTTAAAATAAAAAAAAGAAATTGCACCTATTGACTCACTCGTATTCCCTTACAAAACAAAGCTTCGACCCGATTCATATTTTTTACTCTCATCTCATCATCTTCACTATCATAAATTTACAGTAATAGCAACAATTTAAATTTAATCCACACCACAATGACTCCCTACTGACAGGTAGGCATGTATGAACATCGTTAATTTATAATATCTATAAATAAATTCGATGAAATCGTCCTTTACAAAAATTAATATAGCGCTACGCACTCCTCGCCAGGAGCGGCCGGGCAGATCGCGCCAGGGCGAGGTGCACAGGCACTGGGATGTGGGCACTGGCTCTGGGATATGGGCACTGGGTGTGTGTGTGGCCGTACTCACCACAGACGAGGCACGAGGCGCCGCGGCCGCCGGCGAGGGTGCGTAGGGCGCCCGCGCCGGGCTCTTCTTCCGAGTTAAGCTCTTATTTATCAATTAGACTATCTAGCTAAACGTTATTTCGGTGATCACTTTGAACCTCGGCGCTTCGATAAAGTATAAACGATTACTGGCTTCGATCTTAACATTACTCACATAATTAAATGACTTCACTGTGACCTGCTGGTCGCGCGACGAAATTATAAAGAACAACTTAAACTTAATCGGGAGGTCCACGAGACGGGGCCACGCGAGCTTATGTACAGTGCGTGGCCCATCCACTAACATCATCATCATCATCGTCAATAAAGTCACTTGCGCCGCGGCACGTCCTGGCCGCGGCGTTATGTACACGCTATGTACAGGTCCCGCGGGCGGGGGTGCTAGCGCGGCTCCGCGTAATAGGGCCGCGGCGGCGCCCACGGGGCGAACTGTTAGTGCGCCGCAAGCGTGTGCGCGCCGGGAGCGAGACCGTGCTGTGGAGATAGCCCGGGTGGCGAGTGCGAATGCTGCAGTGGCGAGCCGTGCACATCACCATGTCCATAGTGACCATGAGCCATTCCTTCCATCATCTGCTCTCCCATCGTGTTTGGTGGTGTCATGCGCTTTTCTTTCTGTCGCCTATTACAGAACCATACACGAACCACCTCTTTCTCTAATTGGAGACTGTCAGCCAGTGATGTGATCTCCTGTGCTGATGGCTTTGGCTGCTTGTGGAAATGTTGTTCAAGTGCTCCTTTTACTGAAACTTCTATTGATGTGCGCTTTTTTCTTTTCCTGCCTTGTGCTGCGATTTTATCGATACTCGTCGGGCTACCTGTCGTTGAGTCGGCTTCTTCGAGCCATTTTTGTAGCAAAGGCTTCAATTTGCACATATTTTTAAAGCTCAACTGAAGTGCTTCAAATCGACAGATTGTCGTTTGTGAGAAAACGTTTCCGTAAAGGGTTCCAAGAGCAAGGCCAACATCAGCCTGTGTGAAACCCAACTTGATCCTTCGTTGTTTGAATTGCTTAGCGAAAGCCTCTAAATCGTCACTCGTGGGGGTATCCTCCTCCGGCTGGTCGCGCTCCAGCGCATGGTGGTGATGCAGCGGATGCGGACTGGGCTGCATATCCCGCATGAGGTGCTGATGGTGCATAGGCACCGGGTAGCCTCCATGCAGCGTGACAGGTGAGCCAGCGCCATAATGTGGTGACACGACAGGCGCGTGCCAACCGTGACCGTGCTGCAAGTGGCGATGCTCGTGCGGCGCTGGTGGCGGCTTTACGTCAGGCTGGTGCGCGTGCGCGTGGTGCTGATGCATGGCCCACGGGTCGGCGGGTGGCAACGACGCCCACGGGTTCATCACCGGGGCGCCTGGAGACGGGGATCCTCCTGCTTGTAAGTGGTGCTGGTACTTCATATCGGCGGGTTCAGCACTCCTCGGCGATGCGGCATGATATCCGCCGAGGTTCCCGAGGTCCAGCTCCCCCCCGGGCATGTACGTGGTCGCCGCCATGGCGCCGTACCTTAGATCCACGGTGGACGGCGTCTTGCCGGCTCGAAGGCTGTTGAGCCTTCAACTGGCTTAATACTTCGCAAAACTAGCGCGTTAATCGCGCGACACTGCGGTAGCGGCGGGGGCCACCTCACATCACCGGACTCGAATACGAGCGACATGCGCGTGCGTGCTCGACGGCAGCACGGAGCGGACTGAGGCGGCGGTTGGCTGCGCGCGGCGCCGCTCACCGCGCCGGCCCGGGGGCGCGGCCAGGCTCCGCCTCTCACCCTGCCCCCCGTCCGCAGTGACCCCCCGCGAGCCCCCACACGCGCTGAGCGCCCGACGGCCGTCGCTCTGTACTACGATTTGACAACTTGCCGCTTTTCTGCACTTTATTAGAAACGTATCAGCAACGAACGATTGAAAATCTTACAAGATTTTTTCTTTCTATTAAAAATTCACGTCATTATAATTTTTTTCTTCTTGATGAACTCTTAGGTTTTGATTTTGGTTTTTAGATTCTTCATTCATAACTTTTATATATATTGTACATGTTATATTTATAAAAAAAATCGGTAATTATCTTAACCCTGAAATTTACATCATTTTCTTACTTGACAAAATTTGATGATTACATTGACGGCATATATAGATATAGATACACACACATGTCAAGTTGTCTTGTCACCCCAGGTCAAGTAGGTAGGTAAAGTAGGTGCGATCCCGCGCCGCCGCCGGTAACAACATGGCACGCAACGTGTTAATGCTGGTATTTGTTTTATATCTAAATCTTTATCTAAATAAAGAATATGAAATAGAAATTCAAATTTATGAAAGCAGTCGAGACAAATGGGTTCTCTAGTTCGTCTATTACAAGTACAAATAGTTTGATAGACTTGGACGCTTTATTAAAATTTGTTACTTACGAGAAATGTTAAAAAAAACCGGAAAGTTATTATTAGATAAGTAGGTATTAGACAAGTAAGTGCAATAATGTGTACTATCTAATTTAATAATGTTTATTCAAATAACGTTTCCTTGCACTTTTAAAGTCGATATTTTTAGTTTTCTGAAAACTTATTTTTAACTCATAAAAATTTTAGTAGGTTGGATATGGAAATGACTAAAGAACAATTACGAGTAACGACGGGAATATGTCACTCCGGCAGTAAAGGTGTCAAAATTATTTAGTTCAACTAACAATCAAATATGATTCATTTCTATACAGATGTCTGTGAAATTACATTTGAACCAGAAACAAAACTGTACCTATAGAATCTAATAAGCATTGAATGTTGAAATAGGAAGCCTTGCATTTCGTTCTAGTTATCTACACGACAATACCCCAGTATAGCTGTACTTTTACATATACCATCGATGAACTCAAAACATGTGTATAAAACCGAATAAAATACTAATTCAGAAGTACATTTACTTGTAAATTATTACGGTCTATACGTCGGCGCGCGTCGGGCGATGTTACTGGCAGCGCCATCTCGTATCGAGTAGAAGAACTAAACTCAAGTTGAACTTTATTTTTATATAGAAGAAAATTTCGCTTGGTGCATTAAATTAAATTATATACATAAGTCATTCGTATAGTAATTTAAATTAAACGTGATTAGAAAATAAATTAACTACCTACATTATTGTAAGTAAAGTAGGTATCAAATTGAAGTACCTAACTACCTACTTACCACCGCACCGCAAAGTAGGTAATAATAACTCGCAACAATTTCAAGTATTTAAAAATAAATATTATTAAGCTTCTTTTACGTTAAATAATCAATCATACTAACGAGTACATATACCTATATTTCATTTTTATGATGGTCAGAGAAAGTAATATTAGTTGCAGGCTCTATCTATCGTAGAGTAGCGTTACTACCTCTTAAGCAAGGGGTTGTAGGGTGGACGGGGGTTGTTCAACAACCACGGTACGGTAGATGAAGTAACGTTACCAACTATAACGCAACATTCTATGAATACATTTGGTCGAATGCGGTAGAATTCGGTCTACTAAATTCCTAAACATTTATGGCGAATTAATCAAAATTAAAGTCCTTCAGATCAAATATATTTTTAACAAAAATTGTATAAAATGAAGTGAAAATCTAATCTAGTTGTCCAAAGACCCGATGAACCGAATTGTGTCAAAGTTTTGTATAAGTTATAATCAAACCCATTCTGTTATAACATTTAAAACCTAACATCAATGGCTACTATTCCCAAAATTAAATAACTTGAATGAGTCGCTTATTTGGCTACTTATATAGTACCTCTTACCTAGGTAAAGCGTTTCTCACACTTTAGGCACAATGGAGCACTATTTTAGCACATTCATTACGCACGCAACGCAATATCATACTAAAAACCGACGATGCCGCAGATTCAATGCATAAACCTGCGTCAACGGATATAAGCTTAAGGGCCTTATCACAAAAAAAATAGACAAGACGTGTTGAACGCGTGTCTAGCGCTTTATTGTATGAATATATTTTTACGTGGTAAGGCCCTGCGACTATTAAACAACGCAAGATCATCCGTTGGTGCTGCGTCAATGTAATTTTTTGGTATGGGGAATTTAAAATTTCCTTACATCTGACAGACGCGTGCGTTACGATTGCACTAAAATACGCATCATAGTGCGTTAGATGTGGGATTTGCTTAATAGTCATTTATTCCCCAAGACAGTTTACTTCTATAAGAAATGAGCATCTGCACTTAGCGGATTGCCTGGTTCGGGACCGGGAAATGCCCCGTAGACATTTTGTCCACCGCATTTATTTACATTTATTTAGGTATCTTATTGTTATTGGTCATGGCATTAATATACTTGCCTAGTTTTAGTATTTTTTGCAATCAACTAATCAATCAACTTTATTCATTAATTGTAATACAACTGTATGCGAAAATAGTTACAAAAGTACCTAAAATTAAAAAACAAATATTAGAAAACATATCATACAATAATTAAATAAAATATTGCATTGTTAGAATGCAGAATTGTGAGGCTTTGCATATACAGGGTGTAAGAGACGGTGTAACGAAAAATGTGTCGGCGTGATCAGACCATGAAAATGAACAACTTTTTCTATGGAGGCTATGTTGAGAAACGAAAAAATTTTTTCTATAGTTTCCATACAAAGTCAGTCAGCTGATCAGAAGTAGAGTAGGTAGTACATACATCATTATTTGTAATCTTTAGTCTTCTCTAGGGGAATTTCAGATAATATTTATCTACTTATTTGAATATGACTTCAACAATTTTGCGCGATCTTCATAACTAGATATAAAATCTCACCGCAACTCAAGTATGCTTACGCCTACCTAACATTTAAATTGTATGAAAATGTCAACTAGCGAAAAGATATCATTAAAACTGAAATATCTGAAATATCCTACACGATTATTGAAAACTTTCGCAAGCATATGCGAAAACGGTCCCTAAAATTCATCATGATAAATGGTCCTCTACGCTTACGGCTTTACAACCGAATGAAGAGTCTCATTATCGTGACATTCACTAAATAGCTATCTTAAAGTATGTACCTACTTCATGGTCCAAGTATTCCTTCGTCCGCGTAAAATTAAATTTGATTACGGCGAGGTCCCGATGGTATCTCGCGCGGAACGAATCGATGCGCTGCGCCCGCGCCGGCTTACCGCGCAAATTGAAATCTTCGTCCAGTTCTGAACATACGAAAACTAAAGAGAAATCTTCTATATTAAATATTTTACGTAACAAATTTTAAACACGGAAACGCTAACAGGGAATAAAACCTCATGATTTTAATAAACAGCTAATTCGTCATTCTCCTTGCCTCATCCCGTTCCCTGTCGCGGTCGGCTACCTAACCTAGGGGATTTTGTTGAACCAAGTTTTTACACAAAGCGACTGCCATTTGATCTCTGCATACCGAATATAGGGCTAATTAATAGGTGTGTGTAATTACATTGATTTGGGTTACTTTGGTTACACCCAAGCTCGTTGGGTCATTAAGTAAATTTCATGATTATTGCATGAAATATTTTCAGGCAAAACATTTTTAAACCGACAATAACAACAAATACTCGTTATCATACAAATTGTCTTACAGACCTAGTAACATACTTAAAATTAAAAAAAAATATTATGTCTTCTATTATATTCACCGGATCACAACGATTACGCTCATTATTTTGAAATTTATTTTTCATACCAATCTTATGCGCCAAATTTATTTAAATTAGGTGAGTAAGTTAGGTGCGCAGGCGCAGCGCAGTCAGCTGGTCGCCGCTGACCGCCGACATTTACATATCTACGCTATTATAATAATAACAATACTGGACAACAATTTAGCATAATTTCAAGGCCCAGGTATAGCAAACAGTAGTTGTAACATATTGTAAAATACAAATACTTATTTACAAATTACTATATATAACTACTCTGGAAATATTAGAATTTCTGAAATCCGAAATCGTTTTGAAGCTGAGAGTTGCTCTTTAGGTCTCACACACTTCAGCGCAAAAATAACGCTGCGCTAACGTATGCGCCTATGCGTCAGGTCCATATTAGAAACGTCTCTCCCCATCCAAAAACCTATTTCGACGCAGGTACGCACGACGCGACGCTCAACGCACGACGCTGCACTAGCGCTGGATCGTTCATCAAAAGCAGTTTTAATAGGTAGATATGGGGATTGCCGTTTCTAGTATGGAACTGACCGGCGCATACGTTAGCGCAGCTTTAGTAGCTTTTTGCGCTGAAATGTGTAAACAATGGCTCATTAGCACATAAGTTCAGTCGCGGAATTAAAGAATTTTCCTAGAAAACTTTTGCTGTCAATCCATTCAAAATTCCGCGTCTGAATCATACATTGTCATATAACTGCATTCACATTGGTATATTGTTGCTCTTAGACGAGCATCAACAGATTAGAAATTTGGCAAGGGATGGTCGGGGTGCCGCAGGTAGCTAAGCTGACATAGCAGTGGCACGGTAACCTATGTATCTCGGGTTCAAGCCCCAGTCACCGCTAACATTTTTTAAATTTATTACTTCATTTTTATAGGTATAAAAATCTTTTCTAAAAAGAAATTTCTTCCAGCAGACATGGTAAATCATTTGCGGCGGAAGAGGTTGAGTGTCGATGGTGGGCGGTTTGCGACGAATCAGAGTGCTCGCGGCGTCTGCGCATCCGATCTGACCCCCCACGATCTGACGGTTTATTAGTATTAACGCTTCTATTCCTGTGCAGAGTAGACAGAGAACAACGGCTGAGTATATGTACGGTAAAGTAGCGATATATAAAAGCTAGTGATCATTACAAACATACATACATACATATATCACGCCTTTATCCCTTGCGGGGTAGGCAAAGCAGTAACGGCCGTAAGAATACGTTCGATATCGCCACGTCCGACATTTGTGAGGATTGTTTTCCAAGACTGTTTCAGAAAACATGTGTATCACTATAGTGACAGGTTGTCAGCCTGTCGCCTAAAAATTGTAATACACCAATACCCTCGAGTCCCTTAGTCGCCTCTTGCGACACCCGCGGGTAGGAAATGGGGTGATGCTATTCTAAGCCGGCATCACACGGCATGCCATCATAATGATCATTCCAACCAAATTATCAAAAGGGATTCAATTGATGAAAAGCCATTTTAACGATTTGATTTTGCCAGTTACTTATTCAAATCAAGAATTCATGCAATTAGTCAAGGTGCAATGCGCAGGCGCAGCTTTTCGCCCACAGCCTTCAACTTTACCGGCACATGCCAAAGTGGTTTCTAACAGGCGCGTCTATATTATAAAGGCAATATTTACCGTGCTATATCCCACCTATTAATATAGGCCTTTTACACACCTAACGCACAACGCAGCGCTAAAATAACTCAGCAGTCCGAGATCCAAACTGTAAATGTCAATTCCCATAATAAAACCGCTCAATCGCTGACGACACGGCTGCGTTAAGTATGGATCTGACAGGCCGCTGCGTTACGGATGTGTTATTTTATCGCTGGGTTGTGAGTTAATTGTGAAAGTGCTTATAAAGTGAGAAACGATGAACACTACATCAATATTAAAACTATAAGACATTATTACGGGTTTTAACTCACGGTAGGGATATATCGAGCACCCGTTTACCGTTTTTGTTTACCCGTGATCATGGCGATTGCAACATCGCCGAAATATTGGGTGCTCGATATATCCCTACCGTGAGTTAAAACCCGTAATAATGTCTTATAGTTTTAGTGTTAATAACCACGGAACCTTAAAATCAAGTACTACATCAATATTATTTTCAACTCATATTGCTTATCTACCTGCCTTTACGTAACATTAAATATTAATTACACAAAACTAGTAAACACAAGTCTACTGAAAGTTAACCATCAGATTATCAAGAAGACACATTCATTCGTAGCTTCTTCTAGGAATTTATCGTATCAATAGGTATAGACATTTTATTTAAATACACAAAAAAGACAAAATCATCCATATTTGTACGACTATTGCACATTCAAATTAGCACAAAATGAAGATTTTCTTTGTCTTTTTTTCTGCACTATATTGTTTGTTTATTTAGTTTTTGATAATATAAGTTATGTATAGGCATTATATGATGCGACAAATTCTTATTCAACGTGCCAAATGCGTCAATATTTACGACATCCTTGGCACGATTGTGAATTCGTGTCGTTTACGTCCTCGTTGACACAATGGCACATCAACTGTTGGCAGTTGGCACGGTGCACTTAAGACTCATCGCACACTTAATGCACAACGGACCGCTAAAATATCGCAGCGATCTGTCAGATCCATACTAGTAACGTCACTCCCCATACTAAAACCGGACTTGACGGACGACGCTGCGATAGCGTGGCGTCGCCAGCGGATGAGCGGTTTTAGTATGGGGATTGCAATTTCTAGTATGGATCTTACAGAACGCTGCGATATCTTAACAGTCCGTTGTACGTTAAGTGTGCGATCCACTTAAGGTGTTGCTAACATGTCATACAGTTGTGGATCATGCCAAACAATGCCAAAACGATCATGCAGCTAAGGTTAAAACGCATCATTAAGAAGTAGTTTTAGTATCGCGTGGGATATGGGATCGACGTACCACCCCGGAAATGGTAGTGTCAGTATCGTATTGTATCAGTGTAGTAATTGTAGTGTAAGTATTAAAGACGATGGAACTATCACAGCCAGCAATTTCTAAATAACCAACCTTGATAGGTTATTAAAAATATTTTTTTAAATCGTGCACGGAAATCCGCAACGACTGGTCTTACTACTCGTAACATATTTTCTACTACTCTTTGTCTAGGACGGGTTAGACTGGATCTATGTAGAACCTTGTGATACAAGCACAATTAGTATCAGTGTATGCCAAAATTCAATAATTTAGCTCTTCAAACTTACACACTCTCAGATAACACTCAGAAAGTCAGTAAAGAGATAGAACAATAGTTCTCATTGCAAGCAAGGTTTACTTCTTCGCGTTAAAAATTTGCAAAAGTAGAGTTTACTAAATAGTATTTGATATGATAACCTAATTGGAATACTTCTGTTGCAACTCCATCAGCCTTCAGACAACCTTAACGATGGCTGCAATATATTCTTTCATGAAAGGCGATTAGTCCAAGTGTCCAAGTTAATAATTGTCATCGCAAGAGAGGCGTGGTACTTTGATGGAGCGATTCTCATCTTCAGCTCAGTTGAAAGTAAGTCTTATGGAGAGAAACAGCGTTGTGAGTAAAGGGCGTTGCATACGGAGAAGATGCTATAATATGATCTATCTTATGAAGCCTGAATTTGTAACTATCTTAACTGGCTCTTATCCTCTCTCTTTTCGTGTGGAGTCCCGAGTCGGTCGTCCAACGACCTAATAAACTAACGGCTAAGATACGACAATATGTCTTTAATAGTTATTCTGAATTATTTATATTATTATTAAATTTCTCTTGGGCAGTTCGCCCAAGATAAATTTAAAGATATAATTGGATTTATTATTTTCAGTTTTTTATTCACTACTTTAACATTAACTAATCCATAACTAAACATAACTATTACATGTATTGGATAGTGTGTGTCTTAAGATAAATCCCATATTGCTTGATTTCTTAAGTAATATACTGTAAGATAAAACCTTATATTATTATCTTATCCTTTAGAGATGGGTCATACAACATAACATAACATATCAAAATTCGTTATTGCACTAAAAAATAAAAGAACAGCAGTAGAAAAGACAAACAACAGAAACAGTACAACAGGCTCCCTAATGCTAAGTAGCATTCTCTATCAGGCAACCTTAAGGTTACAAATTGTATAGCGAGTGATATATTTTATTATCTTAATATAATATTATAGTATCTTCACCGAGTGGACGCCTTTAAAGCCTTGCGTTATCAGATCAAGGCTCAAATGTAATACGGCAGTACATATTGGAGCATTAATATCAGTTCGCGACGATTAATGTAGGTGATTCTGCTTCGTAACGTGCGCAGGAGTCGGTCGTTCAGCGGCTCGGGAGCCGACGGACGGGCTACAATGTTCATACGGCATTTATCTATAGGGCTAACTTTATAACGTGTCCTACTTATCATCATCATCAATAGTATTCTCACCTCAGCCCATATCCACCCATCCGTTCTACTTATGTAAGGTACACACTACACACACATCACCTATTTGTGTTTGTGATCAAAAATTGTTTAAAGAAACAGGTAATAGCTCTATCGCTACGTTTAATAAGTAAATCATCTAGAATATGCTTAAAAAATTACTGTATTTATGTGTCAAACCATTGTGAATATTTCAGTTGAAGAGTTAAAAGTTGTTTGAATATGCCATACCTGCATTATGACACCTTACCTAAACAAAGATTTTCCGCACAATCCCATAATAAAACTTCCGAGCATTACTTTTACATAATTTTAAAATTATTAACGAAGAACGTACCTATACATTCCTATTATCAGACCGTTGGACTATTCATCTGATTTTAACAATAGTATGAAAGCAAAATGCACCTCATCATAATTTTTATTTATATGCTCAGCAGCCGGCAGCGTGACATGTGACCATTTTGTCCAAAACTTTCAGCGATGATCGCAGCAATTTTTAATATTCTAAGAAGCAGCAAGCACGGTTTAGATGACCACCTATTATCCCTTACATTCCTGCAGGACTGCTACTGTATCATCTCTCGTTAAAGACTTTGCCAAATTCCATCATCACCATAATTGAAAACTGGCTCTTCTTAATAAGACTTTTAAGTTGAAGTTTCTTTGACGACGATGTGAAGTTCAGTTGTTTTGTTTTGACCGTTGTGAAGTAAAATGGAGAGTTTATTTCATAAGAATATAATTAGTGGGAGGAGTCCAATCAAATAGTTGGTGTAGCTCCCGGCTGCCGACGCGAAATAAATCGACGGAAGGAATTCGGCTGCGCGCGCGCACGCGGTCCTTTTTTAACCGACTTCAACAAGAAGGTTATCAATTCGCATTGAACTTTGCAAGAGCCGTCAATAGACTCAAAAACAAATGTTTTCACCTCGTTTGGCGAATACCAATGTAGAAATTTTGTATTACTGTAGAGGCCAATCAGTCAGTCAGTCAGCACATGCCTATATTTGTATACATACACGTGACATCCTTAGTTCCTCTTAGTCGCATCAGTGGTAATCAGTGGGAATCGTATTTTAATTATAAAATATATTGCGGCGTTGATCCTTAAAGGCAAAATGTGCAAAAATTGATTGCTACTGATACGGAAATGACACATTATTTTTTTTATAAAATTGATAATATACACTATATTATATTAATTTGATAGATAGATATATGATAGTACGATAGTTTATATTATTGATAAAATTGATGCACATTATTTCAACTGCTACTTAAATGTTTCTCCACTGTGAAGTCGGTTGAATTTTTTTCCAAATTACGACTTGTGTTCCACTCACTACCATCTCTGCTCTAACGTTCTTGTTCATTCAGAAATGGCTGGTGAAATTATACCTCAATTTTTATCGCGATCGGTGACATTGATTTATATCTGGAGACATATTTGGGGAATATTTTACTTGTTAGTTTTTCCTGTGACATAGTTTGTTCTTTACAAGAAATGTTGTTGATGGAATACACATCAGGCCAACATTTCTAACTGCAGCAGGAACGAGATCCAGTTTGTTAATTTTGTCTGTTTAAACAGTGCTTTTAAATATGTATTAAACTTTTTGACACCGTGGCTAACATAAGTCAAGACTCTTTGATTCGCGTCAAAGTTATAGTACTTACTTATTACCTATTTAAACGCTGCGTTTCTAGTCGGAACATAAAATTGTTATTTAAAAGAGAAAATTCTATCAGACAATACAATGACCAATCCATTTATTCAGTGATAGTATTGTAACTTATATTATTATTAGTTATTGTCAAAGTATTCGCTGTGAATCCTTAAAATCTGGCACTCAGACTAATTCACTGAGTCATCATCACACCCCACTCAACGTATTGACCACTACCACACCAAACAGCAATCCACCATACAGTGTAGGAGCTCCTCGTAAAGGTAATTACACATTTTTGATTCAGGCCAACTAGCCACCAACAAGAAGACTATTCGTAGAGAAACCCTTTTACACGCATATTCCATTAGTTCTTAGACATCTCTCATGTACTCCTAGTATTATTAAGGTAGCATAGCAGGCGGCGATCCGATGCAGTCCACATGTACCAGGATCCAAGAAAGGTGGAGGGGAGTGTAATTGGCGGTTCATTACCGGCGCAGGAGCACGGGGGCGGTGCGCGTGCGCATGTCGCGCGAGATTGCCCGGCTCCCGTCTTACCCGCACTATGATTTAGGAATATTAACCAGCCCCCCTCTCCCCCCTGTAATTGGAGTTGGGAGCACAGATTACAGCAGCATGTTAGATCGCCGATCATTGTGATTAGCGGGTAACAATATTGCAGGGGTATTATCATGCTTTTTATAATATGGTAGGCAGGTATGTGCCGTGTGGTGCCGGCTTAGAATAGCATTACCCAATCCAATCCATCGCCAATCCGCCTGCCAAGCGCGGTGAGTATGGTAATACAAGAGGTATTAGGTATTTGAGGGAGGCTCAAGCATGTCCAGCAGTGGACTATGGTGGCTGTAGAAGGTGGCATGTAGAAGAAAGCAGATATTATGCATTCAGTTAGGCCTGCCCCGCCTGCCCTCCTTATGTAGATGGGTGTTCTCATACTAATGCCGTAGCCGTAGGTAATTATTAGACCGAGTATTTTATTTAACTCGTCACACTCACAGTTCAGGCACTGTTATAAATATTTATAGGATATGAAATGAATATGACAACTGGCACGCAATATTCTTGATGTCATATTCTAGCTGAAAATCTGAATTCGTAGACTGAACTCAGAATTAATCTTGTTCTGGTAACGTTTTCACACAATCTTTGTTTTCACACAATCTTTTCTTTCAGTTTACTTCTCACTCAACAGGTGCACTTCTAAACAAAATGCTCAAGAACTATTTTAAATGTCAACGTTGGATAGCTCTACCGGTAATTTAATTAATCCAAATTAAATGAATGAATTTGAAATCCACATCGGATCAGATGGCCTTACTTAAACAATTCCATATAAGGGCACAAATTAAGAAATACATTTCGATTAACGGGTTTTAATCTTCAAACCGCGTCTTTGGTATTTGGACTCATTTACCTTAACCGCAGGTTGTCATTCGATTTTTTGTACAGCAACGAGTAAGCCAATTTAAGCGCTTATTCTGTACTTGTCTAATTCCTTTTTAGCTGATGTAGCTAGAATACCTCTTGATCTTCAAACTGCCTTGAAACCCTCGACGTAATGAGACATGCAAACCATTTTTAAAAGTGTGTTTTTTCACGTGTTAAAAATGTAATTGTGACGATTTTTTTTGTGATGGGTATCTCTTTTTTTACGCGTGGGACACCGAGTCGTCCAACAACTCAATGTTCACATACTGATCACATTATAGTGATGACATACTTTAGGTTTCTAAGTAGCCCGTTATCTTTTGATATTTTTCTTTCTTTGCGGAGCCTTTATCACCACGGTTCGATACTTTTATTTCTACATGTCAGTCAGACATAGAAACATACATACATACATAAATCACGTCTTTATCCCTTGCGGGGTAGGCAGAGCAATAACCACGCCACAACAATAATATCGCCACGCCTGACAAGTATTGAGGGCCCTTTCAGATGATTCATGGTCGTAGTGACAGGTTGTCAGCCTGTCGCCAAAAGTTGTAATACACATGAAACCCTTGAGTCCCATATTGGCCTCTTACAACACCCGCGGGAAGAAATGGGGTGATGCTATTCTAAGCCGGCATCTCACGGCAACATAGAAACTTCTATGATGTACAAGCAAGTTAAGAGTATAATTATTTGAGGCGGTCTCGCAGGCACTCGCGGTATTTCCTACGATCCGCCTACTGACATCTTGCGCATACGCATAATAGGTACATACATCATTATGATATACTATACCTATGCATAGGCAGCCCAAGAATTTTATAATACGAGGTAGGTACCTACATATTCATCTAGGCAAAAAAGTATGTAATAGACAGAACGAAAACGTTGAATGCGTTGATGAGTGAGTCTACTCATGATTATGAATAAGTTTTAAAATAGTAATCGATCATCATTGAAATTATATTAGACACAGACATGTGACAGCGCCGTGTGGTGCTGGCTTAGAATAGCATCACCCCACATCTTTCCCGCGGGTGTCGTAAGAGGCGACTAAGGGACTCGAGGATATTGGTGTATTCCAATATTTAGGCGACAGGCTGACTACCTGTCACTATAGTGATACACATATTTTCTGACACTACCTTGGAAAACAATCCTCAAAAATGTCAGACGTGGCGATAGCGACCGTATTCTTACGGCCGGTAACGCTCTGCCTATCCCGCAGGGGATAAAGGCGTGTTATATGTATGTATGTATTTGAATATTGGTTTACAATCTTCTCTATCAAGGCTTAGAAGACAAAACGCTTTGACGACGATTACGGCGCATCTTACACACTTAACGCACGACGGACCGCTAAAATATCGCAGCGGTCTGTCAGATCCATACAAGGATCGTCACTCCTCATACTAAAACCGCACGCGACGGACGACGCTGTTGCGCTGGTCGCGACAGCGGTTGAGCGGTTTTAGTATGGGCATTGACATTTCTAGTATGAATCTGACAGAACGCTGCGATATTTTAGCGGTCCGTCGTGCGTTATGTGGTCGATCCACCGCGACTAGTCACATCAATGGTGTACTTC
This sequence comes from Keiferia lycopersicella, assembly GCA_029255805.1. Classification (NCBI taxonomy): domain Eukaryota; kingdom Metazoa; phylum Arthropoda; class Insecta; order Lepidoptera; family Gelechiidae; genus Keiferia; species Keiferia lycopersicella. Next base: position 1,166,883 of record JARACZ010000026.1, read on the forward strand.
GCGACGGCATTTTCTGGTTCAATCTTAACACAAACTAGTCGCCTGCCCGGCAGACTGCTTACCCTGATCCCATAATCAAACAATAAAATTTTCCGTGGCTGACTTTACACAGGTAGAATTCAACGAAGAAATTCCGCAGATATAGCCCGCTGTCCACTGCTGCTACTTAAAGATTCCTGTAGCTATGCGCACCACAAGTTATTACCGCGTGATGTGAGTACAGCAACGTAGTGCATATCAAGCAGTAGGCAAAGAGGCTACCATAAAAAAAGTCGTACGATTGGACCACGCACAAAGTCTATCCATCCACGGATGTTCTATCGCTCACTGTGCCTCCTTTCCCGTCCCCCGGGGCGTCAATATTACTCGTCTTTGATTCGCCGCTGAGAAAAGCCCAAACACAGATTCCAAAAATATATATAGTAATGTATCATCATGCATGGCTTGCGATAGAGGATTTGATGAGAAATGTGACTTTGCCTGTGTTAATGACTTGAGGTCTTATATAGGTTTCGTTGCTAACGAAAAACCTGCTTCTTCTGAAGTATCTTGCTCTCCGGCCACAACCAACGTCCGCGTTTGACCACGGCTCCAATGACTTTCGATGACCGCTCACTCCGCTCAGCGCTAAGGAAATCGTCGACGTACGCGCAGCAAGCATGGCCGCCGCCGGTTGGCTGGACGCTGTCACAATGTTAGAAACTGCTGTACGTGCCGGTGGAGTACGTGATTGTCCACTTGGTAACACATTTGTAGAGCTTCTTGAAAGTTGGTATAAAATTGACAAAAATATGTCCCGTCACTTGGAATAAATAGATAGTACGTTCAGATAGAAGTCACATATTCTGATATTATTTGGAAAAGGAAGAATACCTCTAATCAAATATGATTATACCCCTGAATAGAGAGCTACGCAATCATAGGACTACGCACGCAACTGATCGAATCCTGAAATGTTGATTCTAGTGACGGTTTCTGAAATGTTACTACACTCTCAATATCACCACCACTCGTGACACAGAGGATCAGAAGCCGGGCACGTTCCCAGTACTTTTCTAATCTTTTTAAAAGTACATTGCGAAAAGTTTCTTGAGCTTATCTGCCAAATTGATCCAGATGACCTCATTTGTGGTTGCGGCTTGTGGTGAAGCTTGTTTGGCGCCAGAGACTTACTTCGGCGGCTATTACACTTACCCTGCTTACAGAGCCTGATTTGGCATACGTTTCTGGTTCAAACAAGAGCTTCATAACAACAATCCAAAGATAACCTGTAGTGTATGAGGAATTGGGCCCTGCGGCAAGTGTAATAGACGTTTTAGGCTTCGCCTAGTCACCGTGCGTGATCCAGCGGCGGCGTCACGTCTGCGTTATCCGTGCACATCGCTCCCACAGCCCCCCTCTCCTCCTCAAGCCCCTTCGTGGCGCCGCTCCATGCAAATCCTTCATCCAACCATCACGTCGCGCATGCGTCGTCGTCGGGTACGGTTTCCGCGACGCTCCCAGCGTCTGCGCAGCGCTAGAGTCTGCCACGAAAGGAATCCCATGGAAAAATAGGTGTATTACGCCCATGACTGTAACTGGGTAGGCTTGCAATAGCTTTTCTTTATCGCCACGTATGACGAATATCCAACGGTCAGGACAAATATAGTATGCACAGGTTGACGGCCTATCACACCCGCACAAAGGACATGGGGTTATTGATGTTATGGCTATTCTTTGCTCGCTTCACACGGCAACGCTGGTCATATCATACGGCTATGAAAGAAGATAAATCTTAAAATTAGAAGTATTTTGTCACCTACTCTCCTTGGATAGCAGAATTCCTACATCTACAGGATCTTCGTGGCGCAGGCCCTAGCTACTGTCGCCTCGTTAGTACGCGGCCATCATCCACTAACATCACGTTTCGTTTCTTACTAGTCTCTGTCTATGGTGTGAAAATTGTTCACTGATTCCTGGATAAGCTTTGCATATCTGTTTTCACATCATTGTTCGATCCAATGTTTATCTATCCCACCCATCTTTCTCTCTCTCTCTTTCTCTCTTTTCGTATGGGATACCGAATCAAACGACCCAATACACCCTAGTGTCAGAATTTTTTAACCGCCTTCTACAAGTAGCAGGCTTCTGACATGGTTGTGTAACGACTAAGTAATTATACCATGTTGAGCCAAGTTGTACTAGGGTTCAATGGTTCGTAAGACGACTCAGTGTCCCCCACGACGAGATAATGAGTAACCATAGACTGCAACTGAGACCTGAAACCTTCTTCTTTCTCCTTCCTTCTTCTTTTTTCTTCGTTCTGAAACAATTTGATGTTTTTTTCTTTCCACAAATGGCCCCAAAAAGTAATCATCTATGAGGACGCGAAACAATTTCACAAAATAATAAATTGGCGTGGCGAAGGTGGGCCACGGCCGGTGATCGGCGCAGATTAACGGTGCTGCGGAATTAAATTACTGATCCACAAGAACAAAGGTCTTATGCGCCTGCGCACCTAAGCTGCTCAGGAGCATTTCGTATGCGCGCGGCCCCAAAACGCCGGTAGCAAGGTTCGATATGTATCGCGTATAATATTGCTGCTCGGCTTTTGTTTTGCTCCTTTTGAATCACCGTCTCCAATCTCGCTTTGTATGCGAGGTTTTTTGACGTGGCTCATAATAGGCAGCGTTTTGGAAGTTTGATCTTCGTTTTGGAAAGATTTGATACATTTTTAGCAACTGAGTGTGACTTTTTTGCATTGATTATCGTATCGCTCTTCTATACAAACCAAAGGACCTATTTTCGATCCAGCGATCCAAAAATAAGGGTACTTTTACTTGTGTCAAAGTGCGTCGTTGATGAAAGCAACTGACTGTGATTTTCATTTTCATTATCTTACCGTTCTTTCTACAGTCCAAAAGACCTAAATCCTAAATCCAATGACATAAAAAACAAAACAAAATTAACCAGATACCTACTTCTATTTGCGTCAATCTTCTTTTTTTTTTGCTTGCTGTTATTCAGTGGTTAGGTTAAGTTAGTTTAGATTAGGTAAGAGCGTCTGTCCCAAGGTTTGGAATCCCGATAGTGTAACTATTATGAATGCTATATTTTCTTGTACCTATGATATTTGTATTGACTATTGTTCTCGCGAGAGGGCGTCTGGTAGTTTGCAGGTCATCAATAAAGGGGCTGCGCAGGCGCAACCGTAACCCGCCAATTACACCCATAAATAACAAGTGAAATACGGCGGCCGGCAGCGTAAAACGACCGCGATGTTACGCGGTTTTTTTAATAACGTAATTACCGTAAGCGCCCCGGGCGGTAGGCATACGACCGTAGGCGGATCGCACATTTGACGCAAGACGGAGCGCAAAAATATCGCAGCGGTCTGTCAAATCCATACTAGAAACGTCACTCCCCATACTGAAACCGCTCAACCGCTGTTGCCGCAGCGCTATCGCAGTGTCGTCCGTCGAGTGCGGTTTTAGTATGGGTAGTGACGTTTCTAGTATGGATCTGACTGACTGCTGCCATGTTTTTGCGCTCCATCGTGCGTCAAGTGTGCGATCCGCCTAACGTCTGGTATTACAGAAACTATGGAAATGGCTGTTAAAATGACTTATCATGTTGCCAATCAGGAAACACCTGCAACACCATAGGCACAGACATAATATAATAATACTAAACCAAGGGTAATTGCTTTACCTAAAAAAGTACGTAAAGATTCTTTCAATGCTATTATTGAAAAGAACGCTATTATCAAAAAAATTCTCATAGGCATTAGAGAAATGTCGACCAAGAACCATCATCATAAATCATAAAATAAAATAAAATAATATTTCAAGTCACTGTCCTGGTCGGTGTACCTACTCTTTTTTTTTTTTTTTTTTTTTAGGCTTCGTGGTAGACCAGCGCTACGCAGTAGTAAATACTACTGTTGTAGCATTCGCTGAACGAAGTGCCTTTTCAGTGTCCTCAATAACAAACGGACTACCTATAAGTCTTACAATTCTAAGTGTACTATTTACCTACTACTGTACTGTTATAGACTTAATACAGAAATGTTCAATAAAAACTGTTTGTTCCCACACATTGTGATATAATAATATGCAAGCTATATGGTCACTGAATAAAATTTTTCTTATTCTTATTCTTATTCTTATTCTTATCATACCCTTTGAGCCGGGTACACCTAAAGCGTACTGTGACTATGTCTTGTCTTCACATCCAAATATCACCTGAATTCAAATTTTATCTCAACTAGTGGGTTATCTAGTGGGTTTCATCACGAGATTCTTCCTTCATCGTAAGAGCAGTCGGTATATTAACGTGAGTACCTAAAAACACACTGGTACATGGCGGGGATCGAACTCGGGTCTCAGGATTGTAAGATTGTAAGTGCTAACAACTTGGCTACCGACGCTCACCAGAAAAAAATATCCTTTCTGAGGCAATCTAGGTAAAAAACTTACCCAAGTTTCAAAATCTAGGCTATATCAAAATCACGTTCACGTAGGTATGACATAGGTATAGTAGCTACCAAAGCAGCCAGCGAGTAGTGACTAGTTGGAAGGCGGATCGCACACTCAACGCATGACGGACCGCTAAAATATCGCAGCGGTCTGTCAGATCCATACTAGAAACGTCACTCCCCATACTAAAACGCACTCGACGGACGACGCCGCGGTAGCGCTGCGTCAACAGCGGTTGAGCGGTTTTAGTGTGGGGACTGACATTCCTAGTATGGATCTAACAGACCGCTGTGAGTACCTAGTGAATAGTTGGTAGGTGTACACAGGAATAAATAAACAATAAACATATTCAAATCTTTCCTTCCCAATTTTTCTGCGTCCAGCATTTGATAATATTTATTAGGTCCATAATAATAAGATAGTGACGAGAAAATCGGCATGTATTTATTTAAATTTATTACAATTGCCGCAAAATAAACTCGTGTTCACACTCGGTAATACGCCATTATAATAAATGAATATATATTTGTATTATAATAAAGCTGTTGATACAACAATTCTTATGTAAAATTGTTCAGTGGGCGATTATTCGAGGTGCTTACTTGGGTTCATTATTTTCCACCTAGACGTTGTGTCTGGAACGTCTAGAATCAAATGGATAAGAAATGCGGCTCTCACACTACTAGCGACGCCGCTGCGATATCCGGAATGTGATCAGGATTCGCTTGCGGAAGCATGGAAATGTTGCCTCCGTCCTTCGCTGGATCGCACACTTAACGCACGAGATCTATACTAGAAATGTCAATCTCCACACTAAGAGCGCTTAACCGCTGCGACATTTTAGCGGTCCGTCGTGCGTTAAGTGTGCGATGCGCCTTCCCTCTCTGTGGAATCAAAATCCCTTGCACCCGCGTCCTTGTCATACACCGCGTAACCGTGCGGAGCGCATCGCACTTTCGTCCGGAGGTCCGGATCCTGAAGCATAGAGATGCGGTGTCAGTTTATGACACAAATCAAGATTTTACGACTAAAGTTTATAACCGGTTCTTCGTACACCCTGGGGTTGTGTCCGGTAGACACTGTCACCGAATCTCCGTGCGAGACGAATTCGGTTCTACGGATAGAAGTTAAGTGCGCCCTGTGGGGTACCTACGTAAAAAATCTTGACAAAGTGACGGACGAAATGCGGTTAATTGGGCACCGGATACCGGTGCGGTGTCCGGTGCCAGTTAGAGGTTCGCTTAACCTATATCATGTCACAAGCAAGAAAAAGTGTCTTATTTTTTACTCATCATGGCATTAGAAGATACATAGTCATGTCTTCAGCGCAAAACATGCGCGGGCGCAGGTCACAACACACCGTTACTTTTATAGCCGCCGTCGGGAATTTTGGCGCCGCAACCAACCACACATAAGTAAGTGCATGTTCTCGTAATACTTTTGTTTGTATGTTCATATTCTTCATGAACGATATAATAATTATAATAACCAACGCCAATAAAGTTAAACCTACAGGTTTACCTACAGGGTAGGGCTAGCTCAAATGCCTGCCGGCTACTACTATTGGAAGGCCGTTGAAAAACTGTGCTTGACAGCACCAATTGTCCACTGCTCGACATGGCCCTCCCCCTGCCGAGGCCTCTTGGCCTTGCCTGGCTATTAACTTTTGCCAGTAAACATTTTCATACCTTTCCAAAAGTACTTCCACCCCACCTTCACCACTTTAAAGGGACGTACATGTTTAAGACAGAACTTTTCTGAAGACAATTCAATTAGCCAAAAAACACGGAACAACAAGTACAGATAAGAATTGAACTAGTTAACGCATTTAAGAGACCACTAGTCTTACCCTCTCGCCCCGAGGACGTGTTTGGGCTGCAAATGAATCATAACAGTGTAATTGAGAGATCTGTGCGAGATACCGCGCTTTGTGCTGCGAGCGCGCCGCTAAGCGGTCAACTTGGTCTGGCGCAGGCGGAGAGAACTTGGAGAAATACGTAGTGTTGATGGGAAAGTGCAATGCAAGTTGTGGATGTAAAATTGAACCAAATTTTTTGATGAAAGACGAAAAAATATTTCTAGGGCTTTTCTCCTGTGCCGTACCTGGCATGCTCGCAATGCGCCAACGCTTAGAGTAATTGCTCTTATACATGAGATGGTGGCTAAGATCCAAGATGCTGACATTTTTTGCGGCTCTATTGCTGCTCTAATATGCAAGTTATTTTCTTAGCCATAAGGATGTCCGTATTGATAACGTAGGTATGTACATATTATTAATAATTACTTTGTGATGCATTAGCAATGTAACCGCTTTGGTTTATTTACTGTAAGGTGAATGAAGAGTGAGGATGTTCTGAAAGGAACGCCCACCCGGAAACCATTTTGTTGACTTTGCTGTCCAGGTCTTTTTTTATATTATCCTAATATTATGCGATAAATTAGAAAAATTGAGAAAACTGTCGCTGGTACTATTTTTTATTTTGTGGTACGCTGCTTGATGTTCGTCGTGTGGGCATTACCCACTCGGGACATAGGTATCGCATTGACGCACGGTAGCGCAAGCTCTCACGTTCACAAGTAGCGCGAACCACACCGTTAATCAATCGTTGACCGTGGGACTCGGCCTGTCATCCTGCTTAGCATTCACATGACCCATCATTCAGAGAAGTAATCCATCAGGGTTTATAGGGTAGTTAGACGACTCGGTGTACCACAAGAAAAGATCTGCCATTTGACCCACAAGTTCCAATCAACCCGTTTTTCCTCAATCCTCATGATGAACCATGTCGGTTTGCCTTTTCCTTTTGCCTGCTTTTTCTTCTTTTTGCATGATCTAAGAAATAGCACACAAGTATACTCAAATCGTCATTCGCCATATTAAAAATGGATGCCCGTTGCATGTCAACGCGGACACCTGCGTTGTTTGATAGACGGATCCGTTACGCAAGTATCTATGTTTTTAGTACGCGGATTGACGTTTCCAGTATGCGTCTGATAGACGGATGCGTTACGGATGCGCTAAAATAACGTGTGAAAACTACCTCTTTATTATTTTGTTTCTTTATTAAAATTCTTTATTATAAATAAACATAATTACTAATAGTTACAAAACAATTATGAGGCTAAATTATTTCCTAAACTAAGAATAGTAACTCTTACTCTCATCAAGTTACTTTGTCGCTTCTAGCAACTTCTGGGTAGGTATCTATTTTCTTTGTTTGTGTATAAACACAAAAAGAAGGTTAACCCTTCGACCTAGTGTTTTTTGTAACTATTTCTTGTTTGGTACAATAAAGTTATTACATACATACATACCTACAAGATCTGTCGTCTCGCTCCGTTCTATCCATGGACGGAAGGCCATATTTCTCTAAGCATAACTTCACAAGATATACCTACAGTGATTTGGAATCACTTATCTCCTAATACTCTAGGCAGCTGCCTCATACGTATCTAATAACGATTTCTTTTTCTTCATTGCACTCTCATAATTCAGAGTATTCATTGGCGATCATATTCCTCATCAATCCACACCCTTCAAACAGATGGCCATTATTCACAGACACAACTCTGACGGACATTTTACGCACAAAGACAATGCGTCAACGCAGCCTCGGCCGGCAGGCGCGAAAGAAACAATAGCGGTTTAAAATACAATGAGTACGCCCTGAAACACATAACACCGAAGACATAACGACATTCCTGTCACGACCGGTTACCTTTTTCGACTATTTTCTGCGTGTGCGCCGATCACGGCTCTCTCCTTATTAATGACGTGGACTGAATTGGGAATTCTGTGGAGTCAAAAGCTACGCAACGCCCCCGCGTCATGATCTCTTACACGGGTCAACATACCTGGCCTGTGATACATAGGTACACATCATTTTCATTCTCCTTGCCTTATCCCGTTCTCTGTCGGGGTCGACTACCTAACCTAGGAGATTTGACGTCGAACCAAGTTTTTACACAGAGCGACTGCCATCTAATCTCTGCAACCCAACGGCTAAAGTCACATTCAAATATCATCATGAATTTAAATTTTATTTGAATGTGGGTTTCATCACGATGTTTTTCTTTCATCGTAAGAACAGTCGGTAAATGAAAGTGAGTAAGAACACCTTGGTACATGGCGAAGATCGAACTCTGATCTCACAATTGTAAGACTGGTATCCTAACCACTTGGCTACCGACGCTCGCGGTACACATATCACGCCTATATCCCTTGTAGGCTAGGCAGAACGTTAACGGCTGTCAAAATACGTCGCTACTGCCCTGTCTCAGTCGTTTCGCCAATATTTCAGGGATGTTTCAGAAAAATCGTGTATCACTATAGACCTAGCGTATGACACATACACATATCACGCCTACACCTATCCATTCTTCTTTTCGTGTGGGACACCGAATCGTCCAACGACCTGATGAACCCTGGTGTCAGAATTTTTCAACCGCCTTCTACAAGTAGCAGGCTTCTGATATGGTTGTGTAACGACCGCCGTCTAAGTGATCATAGACAGCAGCCGGGACCTACAGCTTAACGTGCCATCCGAAACACGGAACCATCTTACTTACGGACAATCGGGTGGTTCAGCCCGCAATGTCCTAACCAGACTGGGAACAAATTCACAAAGAGATAAATATCAACTTTGTGAGTGACCCACCGAGAATCGAACCCGGAACCTTCTGCGTCAAAGGCAGTCGCACTACCACTGCGCCACATCGGTCGTAACCTATCCATTGAGAGGTAGACACAATGTTACCCGCTGTCAAAATATGGTACCGCGTTTCAATCGTCTTGCCAATATTTGAGGGCAGTTTCAGAAAAATCGTGTATCACTATAGAACCAGCGTGTGACCCTTATGGGATAGTCAGAATGTTAATGGCTTTCAAAATACGTTGCTACCGCCACATCTCAAATACTTCACCAATATTTGAGTAGCCAGCAGCCTAAAATTGTGATACACATTTGCAGGAAAGAATCGGGATGATGCTATTCTCAACCGGCATCACATGGTATACTCAGCTGAGCTTCCTTAGCATGCAGTACATCAACTGCATAACTGCAGCGGCAGATGCGGTCGTGATGCAATTAAGTCATCGAAGCAGCAGAGAGCTAATTGTCGCCGCGGTCGCGACGGGCCTTAATGAACGCGACCGCGCCGGTCACCTGCCTTAGCATACCATTACAATACCAATCGCTTAATCCACAAACGTCTTAGCAAGTTCAAGCTAGGGCTGCCTGGCGTCTGGCGAAAGCGAAAAGCGAAATGTAAAATTTACTACTTTGAATAAATAATTTGACTTTGACGTTTGACTTTCTGGATAAAGCCAGTCCGACCGTCACGATAGCGAAGCGGCCTTCTACTCCGAGGGTCATGGGTTCGATCCTCACAGGACACAAATATTTGTTAAGTAATTTTTAAAATATTTTTGTCTAGTCTGGGTGTTTCTATGTAAAATATGTATTTATTTCCAAAAAAAATATATGATTATTCATAACAGCTATCTATTAGGACCCATAGTACAAGTTTTGGGCTAGATGGTGCTTGCTGTGTGAAGTAGAGGATATTTTATTTAATAGTCAGAATTTTTGAATGCCTGTTCAGCCAAAATATGCGGCGGCGTCCGGATTTGCCAGGCTTTTTATCTATCGGGATTCGTGCCGTACGCGTGGGTTGAGATCGAATTGCGAACATACTAACATCGACGGCCCTCCTCCCAAATCCTGAAAACGTTAAGCCAAAAAATCTTGATTCTACACGCTATTACATGAATATTGAAAATCTTTAAAAATGCAAGGAATGCTTCTTTACCAAAATGTTAGGCCAAATTCGTAGATCTGTCCAGCTTTCAGGCATGAGGACCTCTCAACCCTAGTCCTAGCTATATCCCTTTACCTCCCCAAGGAGAAACCAGCCTTACTGACCCGGATCTAGGACTATTCCAGCTAGTATCAGGATGTGGGCGCTACGCAAATTGCGTGATTAGTAGCGCAGTGATGTGGTTGAGGCAATAAGAATGCAAATGGCAATTGTAGAACATCGTATTATTGTAGAGGAATGGCTGATGAGGCCCTGTGTAGTCGGTTGGCGTTGCTGGACGGGCTATACGCATACTCGCACATTTTTAGGGTCCTGTATCCATAAAAATGGAAACCATATTGCTAACACTTCGCTGCCTGCCTGTCTGTCACCAGGCTACATCTCAAAAACCTTTGAGAGTTGAATTTTAACAGGTGTTGTATTCTCTTCCCGGGATAACAACAAAAAGGGTACCTACAAAAAATGTTATAAAGGAAAAGCAAGAGGTCTCATACAATAAATACTGTGTTTTTTTTATCGCTGTTATCTTAGTGATTTGGAGGCTGAATTTTACGACAGTGAGACAGTTGTTTGTACAGCATGAACTACCTACTGTTACTATAGTTGCCACTGTAACAGAAAAATTTTGGAAAGTAGATGTAGATTAATAAGTAAGGGGGTTCCCAAACAAAAATCGTGAATTTAAATGTCATTTATTTTGCATAAAGGTACGGAACCCTATGTGCGCGAGTTCGACACGCTCTTAGGCAGTTTTTTGTGCTATATTTCGCAGGTGCCACCTTTATTGCCTTCTGTTCAGTGGTAGAATTGTTTAGTGATCATCAACACCTATATGAATGCATACGATGTACACAATTATGCAATAATGTTTTCTTTGGCGATTGGTGATCGTGCCAAGTGGTTCGTTTCGAGAGAAGTTGGTTTTTAAACTTAAAAGCTTAAGATATGATCAGTTTATTATGCGATTGAGTAAAAACAAGCTAAGCGCTTTAATAATTTATTTTAGTTTTTGAGATGTAAATATTTGATTTAGTTTTTAGCTATCTCTCTGTGTTACAACGAAAATGGCCGTTTTATTGGCCTAGATCTTTTTACGAACAAAGATTTATATTAATCCTTGGATCCCCCACAGTAATTTTACTTTGAGATCATTTTATACCGTAGCCGTAATATTTAAGCAAGCGATTAATGAATTCCAAAGCTATGGACTGATTGAAAAATTCCTTCACATCCCTGAATAGAAATAAATTACTTACCAATTCCCACGGGAAAACGGTAAGAAGCGGAGGAAAGCGCTGGGCTGGCCTGTATACCCGAAATGGCAACATTATTTTTGACATACCTTTAAAATCATAGACACACAAACAATAACGTGAAGCGTCGGTAGCCAAGTGGTGAGGACATCGGTCTTAAAACCGTGAGACTGGAGTTCGATCTCCGCCATGTACCAATATATTCTTACTCACGTACATTTACCGACTTATGGTGAAGGAAAAACATCGTGATGAAACCCACAATCAAATTAAATTTGAATTCAGATGACAATCGAATATTTCAGTTAAGTCGCAACTTAACCTAGGACAGGTAGCCTCCTGGTTGCAGAGGCCAGATTGCAGTCATTCTATGTAAAAACTTGGTTCCACGTCTAATCCCCTAGGTTAGGTAGCCGACCCCGACAAAGAAACGGGGTACCTTGCCTTAGCAAGGAGAATGAGACACAATAACGTTGCCATTTCGGGCTCCTTTCTTTCAAGTAACACTCTTCTCACGATTTTGTGAGCCCGAAGCAAAGTTTGCGCTGCCGCCGGCGTCTACGCAGCGGCTCCACTCGCGTGGTCTCCGGGTCGGCCCGTGCGTGCTACCCTTATCCAAAGATCACTATACATACCCTTCCTTATCTACCGGAAACTGCTTACGTCCGAGGACGTGCGCCCGCGCCGACAGAACCGCCACACGTGACGGGAATCGCATTACCCTTAGTTTGTTTGTTTTTCTACTCCTCTGCCTACCCCCCTCCGCTGGGGGTACCTCACTTCCATCCTGGGAAAGTAACCATGGGAAAAAAGCATGTTGAATTTTAAATGTCAATGGGTTGTTCGTGCCTTGTTATTTATCCGCTATTAAAAACGATATAGTCGATATGTAATATGAATGTGATACGACAGATGAATAATTGTTAGATACGCAGGTAAGTATTTCACTTTTTCTGTACTATGTTCTTCTGTGTAAATACTAAGAGAACTAGCCCATAACCTAAATTTTTTTCATCAAGACTGTGACTCTACCTAGGATTGGGGCCAAGTTAGCCTTCGGGTTGCAGAGGTCAGATGCAGTCGCTCTGTGTAATAAATAATTATGTTCCACGTCAAATCCGACCCCGTCAGAGAACGGGGTAAGGCAAGGAGAATGATACTTGATTAATATTATGAAAGAAAAAAAAACCATCAATACTTTCCAGAAAGGCAACACACGTTTTGAATACCATATATTTTTTTTATATCTATGAATATTTGCTTGCGGATAGTTTTTGCGTTATATGTGTTGTTTCAGAGAAGAAATATTTTCAGCGTAGCACTTTCCTGTCATAGACTTTCCTTGCCGAAGAAATAACCGTTTGTCTGCAGAATATTTTACAAAAACAGTATTTAAATGTTCAGTTAGATGTTTTTGCCGCCTGTCCACCTGGACCGGCATTAGCATTGTGTTGTGATGCGCAGGCGCAGAAAAACGGATCCGACGATAAGGGAGGGAAATTAATGAATTATTTACCGTCGAACTGACCGCACGCGACCGTTGTGCGTACATGTAAAATGTTTCTTGTTGGTATCATTTTCTTATACATCTTTACAATGTAATAGCCAAGTACCATGGATACCTATGCGGGGTGTAAATGACAGGTAACCTGTCATAGGTCTACGAATACTATTAGAGTGCATTCAGACCATAAAACTGAACAGCGTACATTAAGAACATTTTTCTGTCAGAAAACGACAAGATCTGACAGATCGCTGCGATGTTTTAGCGCTCCGTCGTGCGTTAAGTGTGCGATCCGCCTAATAATCAAATAGTGAAAGATGGTTGGTAGCCCCTGGTTGTTCAAGATTTAAAAACCATTGACAGTAAAAGCATGACAGATACTGACACTTACTGAATACTTTCCACCTGATAAAATAAAATGACAAAAATAATCGGTATTCCAAGCACATGAATATGACATAATATCACACAATAGGAGGTTTTCGTTTTGAGATTTAAAAAAAACTAGCATTGCCAGAACTCGATAGATCGCGTTAAACCGACTATGTTACTAGATTTTTTTGTAGATTCCAAAGCCAAAAGACTAAAAAAACATTGTAACGCTGACTGACAGTCTGGCATTTACTGACACTTTCGTTCCAAATGAGACCTATAATTAGAAAATATAATAATATTATACAAAAGTTATAAACTGATTTTTTCTTTGGATTACTAACTCCAATGTTTGGAGGAGACTTACCTTACAGTGTCACGGGAGGGTGTAAAGACTATAACTAATTTACAGAAAGTTCACAGAGAGCCGCGATTCAACAACACGAGTGGTAGAGACGTGTGACTAGCTACATCGACTAGTTTAGTGTTGCCAGCTATCGATAGGACTGGCTATCGATAGTTTTCATTCGATAACCCCTACACAGTCGATAGACCACTCGATATACATAGCACAGTTTTCTTAGGGATTACTCTTGACTCAAAGCTCCAATGGGGCCCTCATATTACATCTTTATCGGGAAGATTAAGCTCAGCTGCCTATGCAGTACGTAAAATTAGAGAAATTACAGATATTTCAACTGCACGACTTGTTTACTTCAGTTATTTTCACAGCATTATGTCCTATGGAATTTTGCTGTGGGGCCGCGCCGCTGATATTGAAACAATATTTATTCTTCAGAAAAGGGCCATTAGAGCAATTTATAAACTAGGCAGTCGTGATTCTCTAAGAGAACTGTTTAAGGAAATTAATATTATGACGGTGCCGTGTCAATATATTTATGAAAATATCATGTATGTAAGAAAGAATATTCATACGTTCACAAGAAATCATGAAAGACATAATCGTAATATAAGAAGTAAAAATAAATTAGATCAACCCGCGTATAGACTAGCTAAAGTAAGAACTTCATTTGAAGGTTTAAGTATACGATACTATAACAAAATACCGGAAGATATATTAAGTTTATCTGAAAGTAAATTTAAATCTATTATTAAGAAAACATTATGTTATAAAGCTTATTATAAGTTAGATGATTATGTTAATGACAAAGAGGCATGGTCCTCTGAAATTCCAGCACAGCACAAGAAACATGCAGTCATTTTTAATACCAAATCAGGACGTACATGGAATTTACAATTGGCATAATTAGTAAGGAAGACGAAACAGTTAGAATTATCTACTGTTATACTTTTATTTTATTTTAATTTAGCGTAGCCGTTTTTTGGGCTAATAATATATATGCTTATAAAACTTAGCTAGGGTAGCCTAGGGCCTATTCTAATAGGTACAAATTGTAAATTGAGATTAGAAGCACTTCTGAGCAGGTTTTTGGGTGGTTCTCCTGTTCAGGAGGTCCGGCTGATTAGCATGTAACATGCTTTTTTTTTTAAATATTGCTATTAATTTAATTGATTCCATAAATTGATGGTGGTGACGTAAGTTACATGCTGTGTGGTCAGCCTGACCAGCCCCGAGGCAGTGCCTTTTTTTTTTTTTATCCCACTCGTGCCGCGATTCTATTAGGAACATAAAATTGTTATTGTTACTATGACTAATTCACTTATTCAGTGACCGTATTGTAATTTAACTCTATGACATTCTAAAAGCATTCATTGTGAATCTACTTGGAAATAAACGATTGAATCTTGAATCTTGATAGTTCAAAATCAGCAATGCTATTAAAAATCAGTGCAATATTATCGATACTGTAGTATCGTGAAATAACCATCAATACTATCGAACCGAACTATCGATATTTAGTAGTGAATTGATACTATCTATGTAGGTTTACGAGACTAACTTGTTACATATTTGGTAGATCAATCAATCAAATCTTTTATTGCATTAAAAATATATGCTTGTTTACATAAAATGCAGATGTACAGAAGTTTCAGAAATAAGATCGCTCGTTTAGCCATTAAAAATAGCATGCAAAATTGACACAAATTGGCGTCAAAGTAGAAATAGTAAAAAATATAATAGTAATAATATAAGAGAGAGAGTTTTGATTTGTTTAATAATAATAATAAGAGAGAGATAGAGATATGAGAGAGTTTAGCCCTCTACATGTATCGATACTATCAAAAGTTTCATAACATTTTGAACTATCAAAGCTTAAACTATCGATATATAATCGATAGTCCGACTATCGAGCGGCAACGCTAGTCTAGTCTATTTGTGCGCCTGCGCCTATTGTCAGCATAATATTCCGCTCTTACGTGACGCCTTCTGTACCGTCCGACTATCAACAACAAATAAAGCTGTCGTTCTGTACTAGCCGACTACTTATCAACTACAAACAAAAGTCTTCTTTTTACTCAAGTTACTATTTGTCGCTGATGGTAGCGGTCGAAGCGAAAGAGACGTTGTTGGTCGTAAATTTATGTCTTTCTTTTTCGGGTAGATTCAAGATTCAATCGTTTATTTCCAAGTAGATTCACAATGAATAACATAGGACACCGAGTCGTCCAACAACCCAATGAACCCTAGCGTCAGAATTATTTCCCTGCTTTCTACAAGTAGTAGGCTTCTGACGTGATTGTGTAACGACCGCTGTCATAACAGTGGGCAAACGGAACCTAAGTACAGCATATAATATATAATAGTATTAGCCCTAATATACAGCTTAACGTGCCATCTGAAAAACGGAACCATTTTTCTTACGGACAATTCGTCGGTTCAGCCCGCAACATCCTAACCACTGTGGAAACAAATTCAGTGACCCACCGAGAATCGAACTCGAAACCTTCTGCGTCACAGCCACTCGCACTACCACTGCGCCACATCGATCGGCAAGAAAAGTTGTGACACTTAGTATTGTGTGTGATCGTGTGGTGCGTATATACATGCCGCTCAGCAAACATCATCGCCGTGAGACAAAGTCTTCTAATGTTACAAGTAAAACAAACAGAAAAATTCCACGTACTGCGCTGCCGTCTGGCCAGACACATTGATTGGGATTACTTCTTCAGTGTCTTTAAGATGGTTGTCATACCGGAGCACTACTTTAATGCATTCTAGAACTTACACTTCTTTAGGTCTGCTGGAAGAAATTTCTTTAGAAATAAGCAGTACCTGTTGTACCTTCCTTCCTCGTCTGTCTCTTTTCGTATGGGACACCAAATCGTCCAACGACCCGATGATCCCTCATGACTTGTAGTTTTTTTATTGTGTACAATAAACTGTTATATAAATAAATAAGCATTGGTAATGCATGCATCCGTCAAATGCAAGGGAATTTCAACCGACGTTGACGCAGGTCCATCGCATGAACCTGCGTCAATGGATGCATCTCTCAATCAAAGAACTTAAGTTCATCTGTTGGTGCTGCGTCAACGTCAGTTTTTAGTACGGGGAATTTGAAATCTCCCTACATCTAACAGACGCATGCGTTACGCCGGTAGTTACGCTAAAAGTGCGCAGCGTGCGTTAGATGAGGGATTCGCTTAAGAAGATACATCAAAAACAAACTCAACCAAATTGTTAAAATATGTAAATATCGGACTCACAATGCCCTTTTTGGCTGTCGCCCCAAAAAATAGCGGGACCGAGCGACGGGCCCTTCAAAAACGACAACATCCGCTCGTCATTTAAGGACAGACAGACGAATCGTATCAATACGCTGATGGAACGTTTAGGGACATATAAAATACGAAGTCATTGTCTTTTTTGCGCGTTCGGTTTGCGCGCAGGCGCGGGCCGGAATACCAACGAGGCTGCCGCGCGGAGGAATGCGCAGGAGTCGATCGGCCGGCCCACTACGGCACCAGCTACCGGCCCAAGCCCGCTGGTCTGAGGCCCACCCTGTTTTACCATCCGATCAAGTATACTTACTAATCGTCAATACATAGTATAAAATGAAGTCGCTTTTGTGTTTCTCTGTCTGGGTCCCAATTTCCTTAATACATAGTGTAAATGAACCAGCCCATGAATATGAACAACTTTCGCTGACAGAGGTCGAAACTCGAAAAGAAATTGTGGAATTGTGGCCCCCCATGAAAAATTACCAAATCATTTTTCTCTCTCCCAAAAAAAATTATCATTATTTCGACCTATGTTTCTTGGGGAAAGTTGTTAAGCTTCATTGGCTTAATCACCCCTTAAAATATTTGCATATTTTTAAACCTTATATATGACCGAAACAAGTTGTTCACAATTACGTTGCCTAGAGCAGAACCAACCATTCTGTTGTCTACTATGATTTTCTATACTTCAAACTGTTAGTAGACTACGAAACGACCCTTTAAGACGCCATCGACACACAAGAGCAAACTTCAGGGGGTCGAATCTGTGTGAAAAACGATACGTCAAAAAACGATATGGAAAACCATATGGGTGGTTTCTGGCTAATTGACGACAAATCGCGCCGAATTAGCAGTACATTGATAGTTTTGTAGTAAACAAAAAAAAGATATGGTTAATAGCAGTCTATGTATACAAAAATTTTTTTTGCATATGTCTGTGTGTTCGAAATCGTAGGTCAAAAAATTCATATCATTCACTCAATTTTGAATGATTTACCCGAATAAGGACATATTTTTGGCATAAAATTACGTCAAAATAAGATACACTGCAATAGCTATTTTATGTCAAAAAAACGATATCGTTTAGTGATGGGGTCCAAAACGATATGGCGAAGTGTTGGGCAATTTTTTTTACAAAAAAGATCGACTGAACAAGGAGAATTGTTATTAGTTAGACTTTTTTGAAACAAAGATAGTCCCACCACAAACATAAATGTAGAAGTTGGTAGCCAAGTTCAATGTTTAACTAAAATTAGTGTTGCTTGAAAATGGGTGCAAACTTCAGTCCCGACATGTATTTATTTCTAAAGCTGTTTGTACGTCAAGAATACCATTGAGTAGGAACTATGTCTTTTTATTTACCAAGGTTCCATTATACGAGATCTTTAAGACTACGTAAGGGATTTTGCGGCGGTTTTCTTCTACTCGTTTTCCGCAGAACTGAGACATTTTTATACATTCTATTCACAGCAGTGATATCTCTAGGTAAGACAAGCCACCCGCCTAGTCGCTCCGCCCGCTGTAACTCGTTTTCCCGTTGAAAGTAGTCGTTTTTGTGCCAATATTGTACATATAAACCTTCCTCATGAATCACTCTATCTTTTAAAATAAACAGACACGTAAAACGAATTTTGCTTTATACTATGAAGTGATGAGCTCTCAGACTTTCAACAACACGGTGCTCGTTTGCTATGGATCTGCAAAAACATCTCATTATGTTGAACAACTTTAGCTTTGAATGTTGAGTCTCCGCAGAAGAGTAGGATAGTTTAGTTGATCGACAATCTGATTTCGGCTTCCATTTATATATTATGGAGGTAATAAGTTCGAATAACATCGGCTGTCGCCTTAGATTAGCATCAATCCATTTCTGCCCGTGGGTGTTGTATAAGGCGACTAAGGGATGAATCCAAGAACGAGCAGCAGCGTTTCCGCTGAATATCTACAAAATCTTGCACTGCGCTCACCAATTCGACTGTCAAGCGTGGTGAGTATGGTTCATGTCCAGCAATGGACTGATGTAGCTGTAGCAGTAGCAGAATGTAATAACTTTATTGTACCACAGAAGTTAACAGTAGCAATAAAATAAGTGAAACATAAGATAGTAGTGGTACGAGCAACCGAACGGATCGCAGTCGATGTATCAGAAAGAGGGTAGACAGATAGGTTTGCCGCTAGCAGGATGACAATATTCGCCAAAACAGTCTACTCGTGACCATGGAGCGTGAAACCGATTCGAAATATCGAGGTAAAAACAAACATAATCGTGGTGATAATCCTGTTAATACTATTAATTTAAGTATTGTAAAACATAAAAGGCGCAAAGGCGGATTTATCCCGTTAAGAGATCTCTTCCAGTTACCCTTTGCGATATCAAAATATATGTTTTTGTTTTATTTTTCTTAAAGTGGACTTTCTTTATGGTCTAAATCAAGTACTCCAGAATCTTGATAGATACGTCGATATAGTCAACATGGTAAACACGGCCTCCAGTCCCGGCGTGTTGCTAAACGTTAAACAAACCTATGATATAACGAAAAACAAATCCCACCAAAAACATTTTCATGTCAAGATATAGTCAAAGCGCAACAAATAGACATCAGACCTCAAAATAGAGCCAAGCTTCTCAATCTACGCGCCCTAAGTACACCAACTGTCTTTCAAACTTTACCTACATCTTAGTTAAAATGTACGGCTTGGCCAAACGGAAGAAAAACTTCTTCCTTCGAAAAGGCGCATTTAGTCTAATTTCCGCAATCAAATTGTTATTGTCTTCATTCTGCTGAAACAGCAAACCATACATTTAGCAAATATGTAGGGTTTATAAAAGAAATTGGCATTTAAATGTTTTTGGTCGGATTTCATTGGTTTTGTAGTGAAGGGGAACCACTTCCGCCCCCCTTTTCTTAGAGGGTAGAGCGTAGAGTGATTTTATAAAATACTGATTCGCGTACTGTATTATATTATGTCCTTATACCAAATATCTAACTTCTAGCATGAAAATCCTAGAAAGTTTCATTAAAACTTTAACTTCTCAATTTGGAAGGTTGTGGGGGGTTTATGGGATAAACATCATTTAATGAAATTACTATTGACAATATATCCCGAGAATTTGATCAGTCTAGTATATCGGAAACTATCACGTTTCTCGCTTTGGCGGGGCCACCACCGTGGCCACAGAACTTTTTACACGACTGCCAAATCATAGACACTTCCTCCTTATACTTTTTGGTAACTTTGTGTCACGAAATCTAAGGAAGATTGACGTTGATGTCTTTGATAGAGCTGTCGTCTTGCATAATGTCTAAAAAATCAAAACATAAACAAAAAAAATAAACTAAATTGTGAAAATTTATCTTTAGTATGGCAAAATGCTACTACTGCTAGCTAAGCTACCGTAACCCATAAATTTGTGCTGAATTTTATAATGATAGGGCTGACTGACTGGCTGTGAAGATTGTCCGATGGTGTAGCACCGAAGTGGTTCACTATGCTATCGGGATAAGTCGATAGTACCCCTGCCTTCTATTCTACGCCGAGGGTCGGGCCACATTCAAATATCATCTAAATTCAAATTTAATTTGAATATGGGTTTCATCACGATGTTATTCCTTCAACGAAAGAGCAGTTAGTAAAAACACATTAGTACATGGCGACGATCTAACTCGGTTCTTACATTGTAAGACCGGTGTCCTGAACTCTTGCCCACCGACGCTCTTGGGTTCCTCCTGGGTGGGGGCTCGATCCTTACAGGACATAGATGTTTGTTAAGTTAATTCTAAAATATTTGTATCCAGTCTGGGTGTTTTGTATGTATCTATACCTATTTACAAAAAATATAAAATTATGCTAACAACGCTAGCAAATATCACTACTGGGTTAGATGCTTGAATATATTGTTGGATAGTAGATTATTAGTGAGAATATTGACCAAATATTAACAAACTTCAATTATTTATTGCAGAACGATGTCCTCAAAAAAATATATAAATGCGAATCTTAGAACATCTGGCACTGTTCCTATTACAAAACATGAAAATATTGCTTTAATTGCAAGTACTTCAAATACAATAATAAGAAACTTATATAAGAAAACATCTGCTGCTCTCTGAAAGAAGTTACTTTAAGAACTGCTGGTGAAAGTTAATTTGGGCTAAAGTCTGTTATTGATCCAATAAAAAATCTGTTTGAAATAAAATCTGTTTTCCTACTCAACAATTTTACCGGAGAGTTGAAGGGCGTTTGCCTTGATTGCCCTCCCTATATAGTAGGGGATTCCGCCATCAACGACCTTCACCGAGATGATAAAGTTACAAAAACTTCGTGACAAAATAGGCTGCTTATTGACTAACAATACTGGTAGCTCCTGTCGTCTGAACACTTGTATGTATGAGGGAAGATTCAACAAACATTTTTTATTTTATTGCTGACGGTTCTAAAATTACTTCAATACTATTCTTATGAAACTACATAGGTGTAAAACTAACGAAGGAATTGGAGTCGGACATTTTCGAACACAGGCAGACAAATTAAACAAAATTATAAGGAGGTAGTATGGTTTAAAG
Source organism: Keiferia lycopersicella (assembly GCA_029255805.1). Taxonomy (NCBI): domain Eukaryota; kingdom Metazoa; phylum Arthropoda; class Insecta; order Lepidoptera; family Gelechiidae; genus Keiferia; species Keiferia lycopersicella. Next base: position 1,188,499 of record JARACZ010000026.1, read on the forward strand.
CATAATAGGCTTTGTAGTAGGCTAAGGAAACCATAATTCTAAATAGGATTGATTTTGATATCGCGTTTTAAATGTTAACAGTGCCATCTATTGAATCATAATATGTATCACATCATCCTGTTATTTCATTGCTTTTTATGAATTTTTATAATATGTAGGAATATCGTTTAGGGGTTTCTAAAACTTTTAGTGCTCATTTCGGTGCCTATTTGTTCATAGTTATCTATTTTTCAAAATAACAATGTCCTTGTGCCAGCAGCATACGAATAGATAGAGAAAGGAAAAGAACGAAATGCGTGTTCTTGTCGTAGTCTCATAATTTTAGGAGCCCAAGTGTTTGTAGTATCTATGATGCTACTATAGGAGGACTTTAACCTCGTAAGGCTCAGGAGTTCGTGAGAATTTTTCATATAACGGCCCGAATGCCTTTTTAAAAGGTATGATTCTACAATGGAAAATTAACCTTATAAGCTCACCGTTTTTCCAGAAACTTGCAGTTCCAGCAGAGTCCTTTGTTAATTACTTAGTTTGAACTACAAAATATTAATAGACGAGATATGTACTTTAAAATTTTACATAATTAAAGGATAAACACTATGCCCAAGTTTATAGCTATAAGGTTGCTTTATAAAGTGATGTTTGCACCACTATAGATCGACATACCTTTTAAAAAGCATCTGGATTTTACGAGGAATACTATAGGAGACTACACAGAATAACAAAATTAATAGGAAAAAATATTTTCATCAGGTTACCAACAATCATAGAAAAAAAAAATACAAGATCAAACGCTAAATAACATTATTATGTGTGAAGAATTATCAAACCACGTCAGGAAACAAACAGTTTCAAAGTAAATCAAGGTTTGCGACGATGATGATTACTGGAAAAGATGAGATATCTTTTTCAGTAGGCATTCCGCTTCTCCTTTAAATTGAAAAGAAGCACTGCTTTTCGTTCGCTGCAGTGGTGGTGGATTAAATGCGAATACCATCCATACCACCTGTGTTTAAACTGGTACTCGGTAATGAAATCGGCACAATCTTCTTCCTCATCGGTAGAAAGCACGTGCCACATTATGACAACTAAAATGGAATCAGAAATTAATATTATTACTTTGTTCTTTTTTCTATCTGCCGCTGTGATCTGTAACTGTACTATGCTAGCTAGACTGTTGTGTGTATCAAAATCAGTTGGTACTGTGATAGAATTTAAAGATTTTCATAAATTGCTTATTTTGATTCCGTGTATGGGAGTCCGCAACGACTGGTCCAATGTATTATAATTTCTATTACTCTAAGATTTAATTCTCACCTTTCTGTGAATTTATAAGGATATGTGGGTATTGATATGTAAAGTAGAATGTGTGATACAAGCATAATTAGAAGGAAACAAATTACAGCATGAATCGAATTACGACGTTTCAGAATTTCGACGCTCCAGGTGCTCCTACTCAGAAATTCTAATCGTATAGTTTTAAGTTACCTTTATTAGTTTTATTTACTAAATTGTATCTTCAAATGATTCATCGAGAAGTTCTCCTTTACAAAATTTACTCCCTTTACTATCTTTACTTGTAAGGTAGGCAGTCTGATAGCGTAGGTATATCTGAAGTTGGTAGAGACATTAATGGGTTATAAGCCATAGTAAGATTCTCAAGCAAAGAAAATAAGAATCGGTGCAATGCTTCAATGATTACATACATACAGAGTGAGAAAGACAGTCACTTCATCAAATTGCCACTATATCAAAAAATGTAACTGATATTTTGTTCCGGAACCGATCCTAGCGTGGTGACTTATCATTATCACTTTATCAGGCTCTAGCTCAATATAGTACCAACCTTCGCTCAGAGTATACTTTTCGGGGTTCGATTTGTGCATGACACTCCATCATGTTAATGGATGAGGGGGATATAAGTAAAAAACTAAAGCAAAATACTTTTAAAAAATTGTACCTATTTTAACAATCGACACAGACATCGTCGCACGTACATATTATAATACGTATGTATGTATCCGTGGTCCGTGAAACCCATGTGTATTTCTTATATAACAATTACTTGTAAAATATAATGAATATTTCGAATTTTCACATACTCAAATACAATTTATTGCAAAGTAAACAAAGCTAAAACTGACAGAAGAAAATTTAGGACAGGAAATTGAATGAATGGAAAGAACTATGAGTGACCGGTATTAGAACCAATATGCGGAAATGTTTTCTGTTTCTACCGGTGTCATAAATACTGAAAAGGACGGTGTATACGATTTGGTTCCGATTACGCCAAAATCAAGCCAGAATAGGCCCATACCGTTTTTTGACTTATTCTTTTTTTTGGTAGTTAGATGACAACTTTTTAAACGCGCGTATTTACGGTTTATAGCTTGCGATAAGGTCCTACATTGCCGGCTCTAAGCAAATTGAGTATGATTTTGGTGACAAAAACTGTAATGGACTGTTCCCAATATGGTAAAAACCGTAACCGAAGCCTTATAGGGCATATCGCTTTCACGATATGTCAAAATGCTGCAACAGATTCGGGCCCCAGGTCCTGTATGTCATGGGTACCCGAAACTTCTCCTGGACTACAGAACGGATTTTAATTCGGTTTTTGAATAGACAGAGTAGGTTTAAAATATTTAATATATACATGGCCGGAAAACTATTAACAGCGGGTGCAACCGGGCGGGCCGCTAGTCTACCTACCTGTAAATGCCAATGTATGACGTCTTACACACAGCCCACCCTGCTGTGGTATTATACCTTTCCATCAAATACTACTAACCTTTCTATAAATACCGGTGTAGCATTTCTTACATACCTCTTGTTTGATAGACAAGCTAAGGCTGGTTTCAGAGCGGCGCGTCTCAGCAGCGCTGCCCAGGCGCGCGCGGCTCGGGCGCGCGCCTGGGCAGCGCGTTCGCTGTGAAACGACATTCAGACGCGCGCGCTTCGTTGTGGTGTACGGTCGAGTGCAGAGAATCATTATGCCAGCAAACGTAATCACTATATTAGCTATATACGTTATATGGAAAAGAGTGCAAAAACGACGTCTTAAAAGATTGCAAGTCGACGCTACTGGCAATCGAAGGAGATCCGACCGCGGCGCGGCCGAGACACGGCACAAGACGCGTCACTATGAAACGCTACATACAATCTAGTGTAATGCGAGGCGCGCGCGGCTGGGCAGCGCTGCCGAGACGCGTCGCTCTGAAACCAGCCTAACATACGCATGAAAATGGCAATTTTTCTTATCGAATCAAGGACAAGTATTTTTGCGGACATACGAAAAAGACGTTTCATAGATTTTTGATAGACATACCTAGTATTTATTGATTGACGATGATGATCTAGCGCTCCTAGGGCGAGGACCACACTTGACTGAGAGACCGCTGCGATATTTTTGCGCTCCGTCGAGCGTCAAGTGTGTTCCTCGCCTTAGACTCTAAGGAATACGGTATTTATTTCGTAACAAAAACAATGAGGTGTCGATCATAATGTGAAGAATTCTTACATACATGCACATATCACGCCTTTATCCCTTGCGGGGTAGGCAGAGCGTCAACAGCCACGTAAATACGGTCGGTGTAAGTGCGTACAGACTTTCAGTTAAACACTTAAAACATTATTGTTCAATTTCTAATTGAGAAACACTTTTGTACACTCATTATCACCAACCTAGGCTAGGCTAGGTAGATAGGTATGGAGTTAGGCCTTTTTAACGCCCAACGCAGCACTAAAATAACGCATCCGTGACGAAGCGGTCTGTCAGATCTATACTAGGAACGTCAATCCCCATACTAAAACCGAAAACACGCGCAAAAATAAAGACAGAATCGTTAAAACGCGTCGACAGCATTTTATGCGGTTTTAGTATGGAGTTTGACATTTCTAGTTTGGATCTAACAGACCACTGCGTTAATTTAGCGCTGCGTTGTGCGTTGCATGTGAATGTACCGGGTAAATAAGGAAAGTTCACATGGTTTGTAATAAATAGGTTTGTTTTGAGCATCTGCCATGAGTTGCGCAGGCGCAGGCGGCAACAAGAACCTCCATAGTGCCTCATCACGCATTCTACGCTCGTCTATACAATATTTATGTCACTCGCCGGGTTTTTAGACCTCGTCTGCCTACGAGACCGTGCGTGAGACGCGCGTGAAACGTGCGGGTCTGTCGAAGGAACGGTACGTGTATCCTGTCATAGAAAATACGGGGTGTAAGGTAAGGTACAGTGTGCCGAAAACTTGGTAAGATCAAGATTATACCTAAAAAGTAATGCCGAAGAACTTGGTAATCAACGACATGAAATCTCACTTCCTTAAGTCCGCTGGAAGAATTTTTTCTAGAAATAAGCATTACCTGTTGTGCCAGTGTTTCGTGTGCCATGTAATTTTGTATATATACTTATGTACGATAAACTGTAAAAAAATTATCGCGATAGCGCTGCGTCAACAGTAGGTAGTTGAGCGGTTTTAGTATGGTGATAGATATTTCTAGTATGGATCTGACAGACCGCTGCGATGTTTTAGCGGTCCGTCGTGCATCAAGTGTGCGATCCACCTTACCTAAGGGAGGCTATATATCCCCTTTTTATCTTTCATTCAACTTCATTCATGTTTATTCGCCCCGTGGTGGTGGTGAAAACTATTCTCTTTTATATGGGATGATCTTGGCTACAAAGCTTTCGAATCATTATCACTTATACCCGGTATAGTACTAATATAGTAGATAGTAAACAGGATAGTAGGTACTATGGTAAATGTTGGTAAATATTACATACATACATACATACATATATCACGCCTTTATCCCTTGCGGGGTAGGCAGAGCGTTAACGGCCGTAAGAATACGGACGCTATCGCCACGTCTGACATTTTTGAGGATTGTTTTCCAAGGTTGTTCCAGAAAACATATGTATCACTATAGTGACAGGTTGTTAGCCTGTCGCCTAAAAATTGTAATACACCAATACCCTTGAGTCCCTTAGTCGCCTCTTACGACACCCGCGGGAAGGATGTGGGGTGATGCTATTCTAAGCCGGCATCACACAGCAAGGTAAATATTGATTTGAATATTGTACAAGCCTTTTGGGCTTTTAGATGAGCTTACTGCTACTTCTAGATTCTAGAACTTGCCTTAGTCTCATCTATCCCTTAAATACCAGAGCCAAGACCAAATCATCACGTCATCAGCCATGGTTCATTCCGATCCGTTTTCCCAGAACAACTCCTAAGCCCAGTCTCGCCCCAAGGGCGTGATTGGGCTGGTTGTTTGAACAACCATGCAATTATTTCCTAGTGAGCCCTAGCTCCCCACCAAGCCGTTCGGCGTAACTTTGATGGCCCCGGGGCCAAAATAGTAGAGTCCTAAAATTAATAATAGTCAATACATGGTATAAAAAGAATTCGATTTTTCTGTTCCTCTGTATGTTTGTCATGGACACCGCTAGCTCCTCCCAAAGCCACGCAAAGGATTTTGATTAGACTTTTGTAATAGTAGAGTGATTCAGAAAGAAGGTATATATTAAGTACAAGACGGGAATACGTATTATTCCCACGGGAAACGATAAGCAGCAGGCGTTGGGCGGGCTGCTCGTAAGTAGGCGCACACTTGACGCACGACGGAGCGCAAAAACATCGCAGCGGTCTGTCAGATCCATACCAGAAATGTCAATCCCTATACTCAAACCGTTCAACCGCTGTCGACGCAGCGCTATCGCAGTATCGTCGCAGTGCGGTTTTAGTATTAGGAGTGACGTTTCTGAGTTTAGTATTATTTGCTAGTACTTGAAATAAAAAACGAAAACCTTTTTTTGAAAAATTTCCTCAATTTCTAAAGATTCCCGTCATAAGATCGGCCAAAAGGAAGTATCTTATGACAAAGACATGACGATATCAATAAATTATAATTGATTACGAATCATAACAACGATCATGAAACATCATAACAGTGATGAATGTCTGTTAGTTATCCTTTTGAAGGCGTGAGTTGCCAGACGCATGACGATGTGAAATTAATGTAGATGACTAGAAGTCATTGGCACGGTCAAGAAATGTGTCTGTCTACTAGTCAAATGCGTCTGTAGTCTAGTTGCCTGAGCGATGGTTCTAAGACCCTGGGGGTCCGATGCTCAATTCTCGGAGGCGAGGACACACTTGACGCACGACGGAGCGCAAAAATGTCGCAGCGGTCTGTCAGATCCATACTAGAGATGTCAATCCCCATACTAAAACCGCTCAACCGCTGTTGACGCAGCGCTATCGCAGTGTCATCCGTCGAGTGCGGTTTTAGTATGGGGATTGACATTTCTAGTGTGGACCTGACAGACCTCTGCGATATTTTTGCGGTCCATCGTGCGTCAAGTGTGTTCCTCGCCATCGAAGATCGCTCTGACACGAAAATAAGTTACAGCGGGCGCAGCCGTTGGGCGGGCCACTAGTATACCATATACCATATTGATCAATGCATCTCGATCTCGAAGTGCTGTTCAAAGTACTATGCGCACACCGTCGCATGCGCATCGCAGTGACATCACTCAAACACAACACATTGACAGTAGCTCACTACCAGGCAACTAGAGCTACGACACCGCTGACTTGCTATAGCAGTTTGAAGTCCATTTCTGGCTGTTTAAAACAGAAAGTAAAAACTGCTGTAGGTAAATATTCAAAGGATAGAATCAGTCTATGAAACTACACAACTTTCCCAAGGGAGGAACAAGCGAAAAAAATTGACTTTCCAAACAAATTGATTGGAGGAAACTCTCCCCAAGAAACATAGGTAGAAAGAGGAAAAAAGTTTTTGGACCTCCCATTCAAATTGTCGGTCGGTTGGTAATTAATTTTGTATGGAAGGTCCAAATTTTTTTTCATTCTTGGATTTATGTTCCTTGAGGAAAGTTGTTCAGTTTCATGGGCTGGTAGACCCCTTAAAATATTTGTAGCAATTTTTTTTACACCCTGTACAAGTTAGGGACTATAATATCTTACCTCTGAAAATGGAAACACTGAAATGGAAATAGATTTAAAATTGTCGTATTCAAACCTACGAGTATCTTGAGGAAAGTTGTTCAGTTTCATGGACTCGTTCCTCTTTTACAGTGGGACACCGAGTCGTCCAACGACCCAATGAACGCTAGTGCGGTTACAGAAAATTTTTTTACACCCCATAGTTTTTGTGTAGTATGGCCGTTCGAATAGGCCTTATTTGACAGCTGTGAAAATCATGTTATTGCTATGATATAAGATCAATTTTTCTTTGTCGACATGTCCTTTGGTATGGGTTTGACATCTGTCAAATATGGCCTAATTGAACGGCAACATGGCCTATGGAATATGGCCTATTAGTACACAGTAATGGACGTCAAATGAACATAAAAGAGGCAGTTGACGAATGATACTTTACAGGTCTTACAAGCTAAGGTTGCAAGTGAGTGCCATTGTTTTCCGCGGCGTTTTTTCGCGCGATCGCATCAGCCAATGGGAATCGTGCGCGCTCTGGATTGGCGCGCGCAGCGTGGGCGGCGCGTCAGGTCCACTTGTAGACTTGCCTTCGCCAGTTCGCCAACCATGTCAGAAGCACAGTCTTGTAGAAGGTGGTGGAAAAATTCTGACACTATGGTTCTTCGAATCGTTGGACGACTCGGTGTCCCACACGAAAAGAGAAGACTAAGGGGCAATCCAGAAAATAGGCAGAGTATGCACCATCTTGCATTGCTCTCGCCAATCCACCCAAGCGAGGTGAGTTTTGGCAATACCATGTCCAGCAGTGGACTGTATCCCACAGTGATAGCCTTGTTGCCACCGGATATGGCGGTTTTTCGTGATCGAGTATCAGATAAGGGTCGGTTCTCACAGTGGGAGCAAAACGCTGCGTGTGGCCGCGCGCGTGACGCGGGTGTCGCGGCGTCTCACGACATAACCATTACGACGCCGTAAGACCCGCACCTACTGATGTTTTTTTAAACTACCGAAAACACACGACTACAAGATTGCACCTATTATGATGTTACTAAGTAAATAAGTAAAAGTAAGGAATCTTAGGACGCTACAAGCAAGAAGAGAGTGCGGAGATCTAATAGAGACCTCCAACATCTTACACGGCCACTACGACATCAAAGATTTTGACACCTTTTTTAAGTTCAACCATAATACCCGTCTGCGAGGGCACAGTCTGAAGTTGAAAACCCGTCTCTCTCATAACAATCCGCACAAAAACTTTCTCACAAATAGAGTGGTTGCAAGCTGGAACAATTGCCTCAAGATGTCATATCGGCACAGAACACCAACACATTTAAAAACAAACTTGATAAACACTTAAAAACGCTGGGATTCGAACCCACGTCTTTTGACTTGTCGGGTCTAGCGTGTTAACCTTGACAACTGGAACTTGACTCTAGAACGCCATCGGTGGCGTGATTTTTTCCACTTGTTTCGTTTGTATTATCTGTTAATATCAATGTCTAAGTGTCTGATTGAAAGTTCTAAAAAAATATTACTATCTTTTAGAAAATTTCCACATAATAGTAAAGTTTAGCTAGTATGTATCGACCGCCGTCTAAGTAATCAATCATAGACATAATCATATCTAAGAAACAAGCTAAGAAAGATCTTACGGACAATCGGGTGATTCAGCCCGCAATTCCTAACCAGACTGGAAACGAATTCACTAAGTTATAAATATCAACTTTATGGGTAACTTACCGAGAATCGAACCCAGGACCTTCTGCGCCAAAGGCAGTCGTGCTTCCACTGCGCCACATCGGTCGTCAAAAGTAAAATGACCAGATTCGATTCGGCGTTCCACATAACAAAAAAAAAACAAGAATCTTACAGTAATGGAACTGGGCTATTGAAACAGGCTCAAAAGTACGGCGGATCGCCCACTTAACGCACACTGGAGCGCTAAAATTCCGCCGTAATGCAGCGGTCTGTCAGATCCATACTAGAAACGTAAATCCCCATACAAAAATCGCTCAACAGCTGTCGACGGGTGCGTTACGGATACGTCAACACCGGTTGAGCAGTTTTGGCGTTGATGTATCTCACAGACCGCTGCTGTACGGATCCGTTATTTAGCGGAGCGTTGTGCGTTAAGTGTGCGATCCCCCTACCTTGCAAGACTACTCCGGTCCGCAAAGGTTCTGGTTGGATGCGCATACGCCGGTGCGTAGTAATTAGCTGCACATCGCCATTTTTAGATCCTGCTTGTGTTTTACGTAACAGACCGACAGTCAGGCTAAGCAAAAAGCCGCTGCAAGGCTAGCAACTAGATATGACAGTTAGTAGCCACTATTCATAGGCGGATCGCACACTTGACTTACGACAGACCGCAAAAATATGTCAGCGTTCTGTCAGATCCATACTAAAACTGCACTCGACGGACGACGCTGAGATAGCGCTGCGTCGCCAGCGGTTGAGCGGTTTTGCGCTGCGATATTTTAGCGGTCCGTCGTGCGTAAAGTGTGCGATCCACCTTAAGTGGCGAAACGCACCTGCGTATGTTGATACTAGAATTTGTCATACTGATACAAAAGGTAGGAAACTAAGGAACTAATGGCGTCAACTGTGCTTTTTTTCTGTTATTGGTCAAAAAAGTGTCAATGTCAAAGTTTAGTTACTTCTTATAAAAATCTGCATCTGGAGCATACCTACTACAGATTACAAAATAGTTACGGCGCGTAAACTATTAGGTAAGGCAATGATATAGAAAATAGTTGTATCTAAAAATAAATCGTTGTATCTTTCCGTGTGATGACGGCTTAGAATAGCATCATCCCAAATCCTGCCCGCGGGTGTCGTAAGAGGCGACTAAGGGACTCGAGAGTATGGGTGTATTACAATTTTTAGGCGACAGGCTGACAACCTGTCACTATGGTGATACACATGTTTTCTGAAACAACCTCGGAAAACAATCAAAAATGTCAGAAGTGGCGATAGCGACCGTATTCATACAGCCGTTAACGCTCTGCCTACCCCGCAAGGAATAAAGGCGTGATATATGTATATATGTAAAAATAAAACTGCTACTCCGTTCCTTTTGTTTTCAAGCAGCAGTGAACAATCAAATACATACACAAACACAAATCACGCCTTTATTCCTTGCGTGATAGCCAGAGCGTTAACGATCTAATGATCAAATTATTCGTAGACTAAATAATACTAGAGTAAGTAGAGCGATCTAAATCGGTAAAACGATCATTGTAGATTGTGCCGTTCCCTACTCCTATTAAAAACATATTTATTTTTGCCATTGATACCCGTACGGCGAATTGCACACTTAACGCACGACGGAGCGCTAAACATCGCAGCAGTCTGTCAGATCCATAATTTATTAGAAATGTTAGTGCCCAATTAAAACCGCTCAACCGCTGTCGACGCAGCGCTAGTGCCCTCATACCCATACTACGCCATTATGTAAGTAATTCTATGCCCATACTAAATGGGAAGTGACGTTTCTAGTATGGATCTGACAGACCTAAGTAGACTAAATCGTTATAGACAAAATATCTTACAAAATTACCTGGATTGGCATTATGATAAAAATCCAAATAAATTATACAACTCAGTATTTAGTCTTGCAGAAACAGAATATGACAATAATGTATTCAAATCCAAAAAAATTGCACTAAATTATTGTTTAGTGATTGGGCAACGGAAGGAATTCAGAGTTAAGTGTGCGATCCACCGAAACTCGTCCGCAGTGAGGAGTGGTTCGCGATTCACGGGATCGTGTCGCAAACAAACGAGACAATTACTCGGTACAGGTGTCAAGTGGACGCGCATCCGAATTGCAAAACAGCTGGAGTAACGAGCTGAGGGTAGACCAAGAGCTAGCGACGACAAATGTCGAGCTCATTAGCTCGTAATACGTACATGTCAGTTAGGCGGCTCTCCCACTGCACCGCACTCCGTCGCGTAGCGCGGGAGCGCAAATTTTAAAGTTGTATGTAAGTACATCAGTACGTATCTAAAAACCGCCTAGTACAACACACCGACAAAGCGTCAACGCGCGGTGGCGCGTCGCGCGCGCAGATTCTGCTTATCTGCGCGGGGGCGCGGGGCGCTCCGCGGGGTATAACACACTAGCTCCGCAGTGCCGCTCAAACCACGGCGATCGATAGTGGGGTGAAGTCTTTGTTTGGCGCGGGGCCGTCATACAACGCCCCTCCGCGCGGAGACGCGGAGCAAGCCGCGCGATGAAGAAGATCTGCTCCTCCGTCGCCGCGCACGGGATCTGCCGCTCCGCGCTATGCGTCGGGGCGCGTTCCCAGTGTGTGAGGCGCCTTACTGTCTGCAGTTTTGTGTTAAATCTCCGCGCTCATATGTAAATAGCGTGAAACGTAGGTAGAGCTTGCTTTGCTCGAAATAGTATTATATGCAAGTACAACGCTGTTCTATTTGAAAGCGCCTTAGCGAAAATCCGTCCATCATAGAGCATCCGTCTGACTACATAACACTAGTCTTCCTTAAAGTCAGTTTGGTCAGTTTTTCCCAATAGGAACTCCGCTATCACGCCTATTGAAACTTGAGATGCCAAGGTTGCTTCGCTAGCAGTACATGCCAGTATGCTGCCTCATTTTCTTCCTTTCGGGTCAATGGCAAAGAAGGTTTACAGTTTGTGAGCCAGACGGTAACTACGTCGATACTGTCTTTTTGGTTGGCATTATACAGGTCCTCCAGTCTAGGTCAGATGTTTTATCAGCCTCCTACGACCTGATGCAGCGTGAGTTGTAAATCTCTTTTCTCTCGCAATACCTGCGCTTTAAATGCCAAAAATTCACAAATTCAATTACCATTCAATAGTTTTGACGTTGCAAAATAGTAACCTTTCTACGTGGCTAGCTCTGCATCCATGATGGGAACTGGAGGTCCAAGGGAGGAGGTCTGAAGGGATCGCGAGTGCTTCTTTGAGGCGCGCGGCGTTGAGGGCCCTCCTCGCGATATTAAGTTTGTTTTCCCTACTAGAGGGCGCTGATTTGAATACCCGCTGCACTGGCTGTCCCACACTTTCGATCTCGGAAGCTTTTATTTTTATTTGCGCCGGTAAAGGCCTCCTTTGCATAGTCAAACAGCAATTTGACATTATTTGGATAGAAACATTTACATTTTACAGACGGATTTTAACGAGCGGGAACGTTGAAGGGGATTCCCACTTGTCTTATCACTTTCTGATTAATTGTCTTTATGTTTCGATATCACACTCACTTTTATCCTGAAGAGAGCTCTCAGGCCTGGCTTGATTAAAGTACCTAATGGTGCAGTGAATAAGAACCACCTATCTAGATGATATTCTAAATCTAAAGTGAAAAAGTATGCAGGCTCATAGTCGATCTTCTTTTAAGACGCGTACCTACTTGCCCTTTTTTCTCTATCTCTAGTTGAAAACAGTCATCAATTTATTATACAACTTTTGTGACCTGTGTCATACCAGAAATATTTTTTAGTTAGGCAAGATATTTTGTAGATAGTCTGGAATAAAAGTTTTTTTAAACTATATTTTAAACAATTCGTACACAATTTCGCAGCTAAATTAAACCTAAATTGCATGGCGGATCGCACACCTGACGCACGATAGAGCGCAAAAATATTGCAGTGGTCTGTCAGATCCATACTAGTAACGTCACTCCCCATACTAAAACCGCTCAACCGCTATCGACAAAGCGCTATCGCAGTGTCATCCCTCGAGTGCGGTTTTAGTGAGTCACGTTTCTAGTATGGATCTGACCAGACTGCTGCGATATTCTTGCACTCCATCGTGCGTCAAGTGTGCGATCCGACAACGGTCATGTCTTTCGACCCTTCAAGCTTTTCGTGCAATGTTTGACGCTGCGCTAACCATTACGCACACCCCAAATACAATAGCAAGCGGCTGTCAATCAATCGCTCAGTCGCGTGTCGATTTAATGACTGATTTGTCAATAAACAAAACAATTAAACAAGCGATGTAAACAATAAACAAAACTACCTTTGATCAGCCTGGGACAACTCAGCGGGATGTCCTTATATTCTTAGACGCCATTATGCAATTTCAATGCAAAACGTATTGGAGTGTTTGAAAACGCCTTTCAATAACACACAAAAGGGTTCAATAATCGGACCTACAAATTCTATTCTGCTTCTAATTTGCGCTGAAATTGTTAGGACTTATTTCGTGATAGTGTGTTCCATAGGTAACTCGGTGGCAAGACCGTTTCACGATCTGAAACAAAAGCCATGAAGTCAATTACCGCTCTTGCGATTTAGTCTTGTAGAACTAAAAGTGATCGGTGACGCAACAAATATGGAGTTCGTTTTTAACCATCCTGAGTTTCTTGTCCAGGGTTTTATCTGATGGTAAACTGTTTTAATGAAACTGTGAGCATGCGGTGGGGATCGGGTTTTAACATGGTCTAATTAAGCTATAGTTAGGAATAGTTCAGATTTATCCGTGCAATTTTTTATCGCTGTAATACATTGAATCTATCACCTATGCGGTGATAAAAAATCGCAAGTAAAATCAATTTGTTATACTTAAACTATTGTGCCTTATACAGATACATGACGGTGTGCGAATTTTAAATATTATGACATAATCAATCTTTCCTGCAAAGTATTTGATATTATTTTCAACATTATTATTAACCTACGTCACATGACATCTAAATGACACCCATAGCAGCAGGTCGGAGAAGTTGTGCTAAGCAAAAGTTAACCCAGAAATTGGGCAAAAGTTAAAAGTATTGGTGATTCCGGTTTTCCAATACTGAAGTACTTTTTACATCATGTGCTCTCATAACGAAACTGATGACAAAATTTGGCGCTTTACTAGTAAAGAAATTTAAAATAAGTCTGCCTCAATCATCAAACAATAGAGTATAGGGGTAATGTTGTCGTTATATTGTAATTAAAAGGCGTTGAGGCGATACAGAGGGCTCTCCACGTCAGAGACACGCGCCTGGTTCGAAATAAACAAACATGCGTATTGTGCAAGGCAAAGGGAACTGTTAATATGAGTATTTGAAGAGTACTGGCTAAATCGTTATTGATACTCTATATCTTTTTATTTACCTATGACTTACTTACCTTGAATATTTATCAAACTAAAAATAAATACAAAATAATGTAGTGTATGTAAGTAGATATATTGCAGCACCTCGTAGCACCGTAGTACGTAAGCAGTTTTTTTTATTATAATCTGCACCTTAGCACTCAATAAATCAGTATCGATCCGAACGCCGTTGTTTCAACTACACTCGCCTTTATATGGCGACCCTGCCTCGTCGGGCATGGGTGCGTCATCGCGTTCGCGTTGCGTGCTATAGACTTTTCTTTGTGAATATTTAGACAATTTTGGTGAATATGAATATGGACAAAAAAAATGGTGCATTTTTATTAATGACAATAATTATCCAGTGAAAAAAAAAAATAGAGACAATTGTGAAGGAGCAAAATGTATAAAAGGACAGTGTGGACAGTTTATTCTGAACTTTAAAAAAAAATATATACAAAATGGGAAAACCTCAATCGAGACCGAGTGCGGAGGAAGAACAAGTTATCGCTTCACAAATTGGGTACCAGAACAGAATGGACGTGCACAACACCATGGTAATGGGACAGCTTGGCCAGATCAACGTAGCTATCATCGTGTTTGTTGGAATTTTCGGCATAGCGATTATATTATACTTCTGTCGCTACTTGAACGCGCAATTCAACAAGCGTGTGGATCGGCGAGCGCAGGCCATAGCATTTAAGGAAAGAAACACCTCAGACGTCTAGCTGAAGATAAAGTGGTTGACCGGACCGGATGACTTCGCATGAAACTTTAATGAAGATTATCGGCGTGTAGCAGCTAAGCAGTTTTGAAGATTAGCCTGTGGGAAAGATGCGTTTTCAAGATATTCGGCGTGTAGTAGCTAAGCAGTTTTGAAGATTAGCATTGGGTCTACGCCGCAAAGGAAGAAGAGGTCATCAGGTCATCACCAGCGGTTCAATTGGTTATGCGTGTGGCGGAACAACAAAAAAAATATATATATTATGGACCTTTTAAAAAAAAAGAACTTAATTAAGTGCGCGAAAAAAATAAAATAAATAAAAGATAACACGGGTTCCGTCACGACGTGGTATATTTTGTGAGTAACGTAATTTAAGTACCCGGATGCGACACTATTTTGAATTTGAAATATGTAAGTAAATATTTTATCAATTTTAAGAAAAATATAGGCCCATATAGACTTTTGCCTAGAAGTGGACAAGTATTTTATTTTAATATGAAAATAAATAAGTATCTTTGTCTATAAGTCAAAGTCTAATGGCTAAAGATTTATCAAAAATTTATAAAGATCTTAATAAAATTAGATCTTACCTAATTAAAGAAGGTCAACGTAGATATAAGGGTGACATATGTCAAATTAAGTTAAAGGAAACGGAAAATATAATTTTACGATTAAATGAGACGGTAGATAAGTTCACTCAGTCTATTACCGCTGGTATTTTAAGTGAAAAAGATATTAATAAGGGTCAACAACTTATTGATTTAATAAAATCATTAAACGAAGAAATTACATATTTGTGTTCACCACCAGAAGATCCCTCTTCTGAAAGTTCTCATTCAGAAAGTGACGAACATTCTAACGACATGGATAGTTTTGAATTGAAAACCGCAGCTGGCCTGTTGCCGGTAATGAATGACGATGAATTAGTTACTTTACAACTTATTGATTCAATTCAGTTGTATGAAACAATGTTAAAAGCAGATCAGACAAAGCACTTGATCAATTTTGTTTTAAAAACTAGACTCTCTTATGGCGCGAAGTTGCGTATGAAAGAAACCTATACCTCTGTGACAGATATGGTTAAAGATATGAGATCCCATCTTTTAACAAAAAAATCTGACACGGCGTTGCAATCTTGCCTTCAAAATGTTAGGCAAAATAATCGGTCTGTTTCTGATTTTGGTGCGGAAGTGGAACGATTATTTGTTGACTTGACAATTTCGCAGGCAGATGGCAAGGCCGCGAGTTATGAAATTTTGAGACCCCTTAACGAAAGAAATGCTATTAAGAGGTTTGCAGATGGGTTGCGTGATAGAAGGTTAAGTACCATCATTGCAGCTCGCAACTTCACGTCTTTGAAGGATGCCATCAGATCAGCCCAGGATGAGGAGGTGTCATCGTCATCATCAGCCCCACCACCCGTGTTTCAATATCAACATCGAGGTAGGTCTAATTATAGAGGACGAAGTTTCAGACCCAGCCGTGGAAATTATCAACGTGGTCGAAATTACACATACTTTCGAGGTAATTATAATTCACGTGTCGCAGGTGTTAACTTCAATCCGCCCGCTCGGTACTTTCGTGGAAATCGCCGCGGTTCAAACATCAATCAGAGGCCGCCGCGCGCAAGGCGCAATACACAAAGGGTGCATTTTGCTGACCACAGCAGTGAGCGCAGTGGTGGCGAAACATCAGAGGTCGATGAATACAACCTGAATCAGTTTTTTCGGTCATAATCAACATCAAATATGTCATTGTCATAACATCAATTCAGCGCAATTCTATATCTCGAACGTGTTATTAGATTGGTTAATTGATACTGGCGCTTCTTTGTCCGTCATTAAATTCGAGGTATTACAACGTTTAAACAAACCTTACCATAAAGAACGTATGCAAATAAAAGGAATAGGTGGTAAAGTTACATCTGAAGGTTATGTTTATTTAAAGTTGAGTAGAGATGGCAGAGATATTAGACACAAATTTTACGTTTTTAAATATTTAACTTGTAGAGGCGATGGCATTATTGGACAAGACTTTTTAAGTAAATATAAATGTCATCTAGATTTTGAAATTAATACCTTGACTATAAAACGCGGAGAACCAATTGTTGTGCCATTAAAAATGGGTCAAATTGGTTACAATAGCTTTTTAACCTTACCACCTAGGTGTGAAAAGATTTTTTATATTGATTCAAGGGCACAAGGTGAGCGTGTGATCGAAAGTAGAGAGTTGTGTGATGGTGTGTTTTTAGCGGGAATGATATCAACAGTGGTGAATGGAAAGATGCCTATTAAGATTTTAAATACCAGAGAAGTTGAAGTGAATCTCAGCTATTTTGACGTTCACACCGAGAACTTAGGACTTTATTACATGTGTAGTTTTGAGAAAGAGAATGTGAATGCTGACAGGGTGAAAAAGTTGTTTTCCATGTTAGATTTGAAACATTTAAAGAGTTATGAAAAGGAATCAATTGAAAGTATTTGTGCAAAGTATTCGGATGTCTTTTATTTGCCAGGAGATAAATTAGGTTACACTAGTGTAGGTGAGCAAAAAATCAATTTGAAGGAAAACGTTACTCCGGTGTACACCAAACCTTACAGATTGCCACACTCACAAAAGGAAGAGATTGATAGACAGATTGAGAAAATGATAGAGGAAGATATTATAGAAGAAGCTCAGAGTGAATGGTCTAGTCCACTTCTTCTAGTACCGAAAAAGCAGGATGCTGAGGGAAAGAAAAAGTGGCGCGTTGTGATCGACTATAGAAAAGTTAATGAAAGAGTGAAAGATGATAAATTTCCTTTACCCAATATTACCGACATTTTAGATTCGTTATCAGGTGCCATATATTTTTCTCACTTGGATATGAATCAAGGTTACTACCAAGTAAAGTTAGATCCCGAGAGTAGAAAATACACTGCCTTTACAACAAATAAACAATATCAAATGAAAAGATTGCCGATGGGTTTAAAAATCAGTCCCAACGCATTTAGTAGAATTGTTACCCTTGCGTTATCTGGTTTGAACTATGAAAAATGTTTTGTTTACTTAGACGATTTGGTTTGTTTTGGACGAAATTTAGAGCAACACAACAAAAATTTAATGGATGTTTTGAGTAGATTGCGAAAAGTAAATTTAAAGTTAAACCCAGCAAAATGTCAGTTTTTGAAAAAAGAAATGTTATATTTAGGGCATGTCATATCCGGAAATGGTATTCTGCCGGACCCGTCCAAAACCAAGGCTTTACAAAATTACCCCACTCCAAAAAACAGTGACGAAGTTCGGCGTTTCGTCGCGTTTGCGAATTATTATCCCAAGTTCATACCTAAATTCGCGGAAATTTGTACGCCTTTGAATAAATTATTGCGAAAAGGAAATTTATTTGAATGGACTGAAGAGTGTGAGAATGCGTTCGGAAGGCTAAAGAATTCGCTAATAAATCCACCAATTTTGCAGTACCCAGATTTATCTCCAAATAATAAATACATTTTGCATACTGATGCTTCCAAAGTAGCAATTGGATCAATGCTATGCAATGGTAACAACATGCCAATTGCATATGCTAGTCGAGCGTTAAATAAAGCAGAATTAAACTATCCAACCATAGAAAAGGAGCTGTTAGCGATTGTTTGGTCCATCAAATACTTCCGTCCGTATTTGTATGGCAGGAGATTTAAAGTTATGACAGATCACAGACCACTCGTGTATCTTTTTAATATGACTAATCCCACAAGTAGATTGATAAAGTTTCGTTTATGTTTGGAAGAGTATGACTTTGAAATAGAATATGTGAAAGGAGCGAATAATGTGGCTGCAGACGCATTATCTCGCATAATATTAACATCTGAGGATTTGAGAGAAATGAACGAGCATGTCGTGAATGTTATGACGAGGAGTATAAGAAGGAAGGAAAGTGAGAAAAAGGACGACAGCAGTTTGGCTGATAAGAATATTGACAACGATTGGACTGATCACCCGAGAGTGGTTGATGTTCTTAAAAAACCAAACAGCTGTGTTGAAATTACTTCAATATCAGAAAAAGACATAGGGAAGTTGAGGAAAAATAATTTAATACAATATGAAACTAAAAGTTTAATATATGTACCTAGTAAAATGAAACTTTATGTAAATCCAACATCTCGAGCTTTAGTTACGCGAGTCGGACTATTGAGGGAGTTGAATTGCATTTGTTCCAAAATAGGTATATCAGAGGTCTACATTGTAAAGGATAAAAGTAATTATAAATTTATAGAAGAGTTAACTCAAGAAATAAAAAGGATATCAAATTGGGGGGGCCCTCGATTATGTATAATTAAAGGAGTAGTAAAGATAGAAAATGTAGACGACATTCGAGTAATTTTAAATGACTTTCATCTATTGCCGACGAGTGGCCACGCAGGCATTAGGAGAATGTTAAACAATATAAAGAGATTTTACTTTTGGCCGTCAATGTATAAAGACGTAGAAAAGTATGTTAAAAACTGTGAAAAATGCCAAAAGGAAAAGTATTTTGTAAAGACGAAACAACCCATGGTTATTACAACTACGGCGAAATCTGCATTCGAAAAATTATTTTTGGACATAGTAGGACCATTGAATAAAGATTATTATGAAAACGTTTACATTCTGACATTGCAATGTGAGTTAACTAAATTTACAGAAGCTTATCCATTGCGTACAAAAGACACTGTGTCGGTAGCCAGAGCATTTGTAGATAATTTTATTCTCAGATATGGAGTGCCGAAAGAGATAGCCACAGATCGCGGGAGTGAGTTCATTTCCAGCACAATGAAAGAGGTATGTAAGCTCTTGAAAATAACTCAAACAACATCCACCGCGTATCATCATGAGAGCATTGGTGCACTCGAGAACTCTCACAAGGTATTAGGTGCGTATTTAAGAATAAATACCAACAACCATCAAACATCGTGGAGCAGCTGGTTGCCGTACTGGTGCTTTTCCTACAATAACACAGTCCATACTGAAACCAAATATACTCCACATGAACTAGTTTTTGGGAAAACTTGTAATTTTCCGAGTAGTTTTCAGACTGATGTAGTAGAACCAATTTACAATGTTGATAGTTATCCGTTAGAATTAAAATATCGTTTGCAGTTATCCCAGAAAGACGCCAGAGAAAACTTAATGAATAGCAAGGAAAAGAGAAAGATGATTTATGATCAAGACGCTAAACCAATGTATTACGATAAGAATAGTTTAATAGTTATAAGAAATCCGTCTAGTGATAAGAAAGACAGCATTTATTTGGGCCCATATACTGTCATAGAAGATAATAATAATAATAATGTTATAATTTTAAGAAACGGGAAGGAAGAAATGATTCATAAAAACAGAACCAAACTGTTTTTATCGGATTCACAGATAAAATAAAATAACTACTAAAGTAGCTTATTTTATTTTTTCCCTTTCCCCCGTGATGTAGTGTATGTAAGTAGATATATTGCAGCACCTCGTAGCACCGTAGTACGTAAGCAGTTTTTTTTATTATAATCTGCACCTTAGCACTCAATAAATCAGTATCGATCCGAACGCCGTTGTTTCAACTACACTCGCCTTTATAATAAAACTACCTACATATACATACGCAAATCACGCCTTTATCCCTTCCGGGTAGGCAAAGCGTTAACAATCGTAAAATGAAACTAGGGGATGAGTAACGCAGCGAACTGTCAGATCCATATGAAATGTCAATCCCCATACTATAGTTACTTACTATCTACGGTTTTGTACGGGGATTGACGTTTCTAGTCTTCGAGCAACACGGCCTCCCGTCCAATTCAAATAAGATTTTTCGGAGTTTAGATTATATTTATTTGCACAGAAATTATTTATTTATTTTGTTCAATTAGTACGTTCCTCGACAAACAAGAATAATAATAATAATTGATGCCGTGTGATGCCGGTTTAGAATAGCATCACCCCACATCCTTTCCGTGGCTGTCATAAGAGGCGACTAAGGGACTCGAGATTATGGGTGTATTACAATTTTTAGGCGACAGGCTGACAACCTGTCACTATAGTGATACACATGTTTTCTGAAACAACCTTGGAAAACAATCCTCAAAAATGTCAGATGTGGCGATAGTGGTCGTAATCTTACGGCCGTTAACACTCAGCCTACCCCGCAAGGGATGAAGGCGTGATGTATGTATGTATGTATGTAGTACGCTCTTCGGATACAAATAACAAACAGACTTGAAATAAATGGCAATATGAGGAAATCTTTTCCTCTTTTGACGAACGGAACTCTAAAAACAAATAGATTGTAGGTTGCGCAATAAATTTGCGTTGAACTGTCCTGACATCCCAAGAAACGACGTGTTAATACCCCGTCCTGCTACCTTCAGATCCTATCGGCACTTTCCACAGAACCCGGACCCACCTGCCGCCACCTGTCCCCCTATTGTCCCATATCGCTCGAAAAAGGCTCTAAATCATACCACTAGAAACCCTTTGCTCGATTCTTCACGGGTTACTGCTCTATACAAATCCAAACTGTGATATATGTGGGAGGACGCGTAAAAGCTGCCGATGACACATTCTAAAACATACAAATTAATATTTAATAGTAAAGTCAACCGTGTCAAGAGCCGGTGGCCGAGTGGTGACACCGGTCTTACAATCGTGAGACCCGTGTTCGATCCCCGCTATGTACCAATGAGATTTTACTTATGTACATTTACCGACTGCTCTTAGAAGAAAAAACAGGAATGAAATCCACATTAAAATAAAAATTTGAATTCAGATGATATTTGAATGTGCCTAAATTTACCCTAGGATTCGGGCCAGGTTAGCCTTCGGGTTGCAGAAATCAGATGGCAGTCGCTGTGTAAAAACTTGGTTCCACGTCAAATCCCCTAGGTTAGCTAGCCGACGCCGACAGAGAAACGGGATAAGGCAAAGAGAATGATGACAACCGTGAAAACTTGACATGTTTTCGTACCGTGATGGACGGCGGGTCCGCATCCCTATTACCTTGGGTCAAACGCATATCAATCGGAATTATACCGAAAAACAACTGTCAATGTATGTAGAGCTATGCGCAGGCGCAACGCAGGAGGCGAGATTTCGAGAACTCATCAATATTTGATCCCATTTGGGTTGCAGATGATGCTGCTGACGCCAATAGATTCATTGTTATTCTTGTTTGTCGAAACACAAGAAGAAACTACGCAATCGCTGAAGGAAAAGTACCTATCTTTTGATACGTATTTTTTACCTTCAGATGCCTGTTTTCCCCCTTGGAAACCTTCCCGTTGATTCTCAAGCCTTCCATCATCTTCCATTTGCAAATAAAATGTAAAATGTCGATATCATAACCGACATAACGATTTAATACAATATCAGTAGGCAAATCATCTTCTACTATTGCATGCATAATATTGTGAAGGACATTATGCTATAGTCTATATTAAAAATGTTCATAATTTCCATTCTATTACCTATATCTTTGAGGCTGAATGTCATCACATCACTATCAAAAGATGAAATCTAAAAACAAATTGGTTAAATTGATCATCATCATCATATCAGCCATAGGACGTCCACTACTAAACATAGGCCTCCCCTAAAGATTTCCAACTTGTCCGATTAAAATTGTGTTGCATCTATCATTTGATGCCCTATTGATACACACAGATATCACGTCTGTTTTCCTTACGGGGTAGGCAGAGCGCTAACGGCCGTTGTAGTACGGCGCTATCGCCACGTCTGACAAATTGATGATTTATGTATCACAGTAGTGACGCAGATTGTCAGCCTATAGCCTAAAGTTGTAATACACATGAAACCCTCGAGTCCCTTAGTCGCCTCTTACGACACCAACGTGAAAGAAATGGGGTGATGCTATTCTAAGCCGGCATCACACGGCATACTCATATAAACAACGCCAGGTATTAAAGAGGAGGATATTATTCTTCTTTCTACTTCTCTTAAACTTAAGCAGTTCTCCGGACTTACTAACATTTACGGCCTTTATCATACTTAATGCACAACGCAGCGGTAAAATAACGCAGCGGTCTGTCAGAAACTGTAGAAAGGTCAATCCCCATACTAAAACCGTTCAACCCCGGCGTTACGACAAAATAACTCAGTTGGGTCAAAATAACGCAGCTGCGTCGACAGCGGTTGTGCGGTTTTAGTATGGGGATTGACATTCCTAATAAGGATCAGACAGATCGCTGAGTTATAAATGCGTTATTTTAGCGCTGCGTTGTACGAAAAAACACAAGTTTGTGTGAAAAAGGCCTAAACGAACTAATTGTACAGACTGCCATTTAAAAACTAAAGTAGCACCAAGCACTCCTACTTCGGGGAATCCACGACCTTCGTGAAAGCGAAAAAAGCAGTCCCGTTGTCTTGTCAAAATGTTTTTTTTTTTACTTTTTCTCCTTTTTTATTCTCTTTTTTTTCAGTTGAACAAAATTGCCTGTGTCGAGATTAATCGCGGTGCCTTACACGTGTATTATCTGATCGTGTTTTTACACGGTCGCCGTTTTTTTGACGGGCTCTGACATCAGGGTTTTGTGTGATGTATGGCGGTCATTGACAACGGGCCACTGTATGGCTACTCCACAGACTGACTGGGATGATAATAGAATTGTGACCCGTAGCTTTGCTATTTTGTGAGAAGAGATGTGACTTTGAAATGGACAATTGAGGTCGTAAGAAAAATATTCACATACACAAAAATGGCCACAAGAGTCCACTGCTGGACTTGGAACCTTCCCGTTAGGGGTATTGATGTATGTCATAGACTGACAAAGCTAGGCAGGCAGGTTGTGAAAGCGCAGTGCAAGGTGTGTATTTCAGAGAGACTGTTGCTGCAGCCTATTCCTTAAACGAGAAATTTTTCATCTGTTAATTTAGTCCCTAGGTGGCGCTTGCTGAAAGGATTTTTCAAATCTCAGCAGGATTTCCCATAGATAAGAGTCACTTGAGTGAACTTGACAGATAATCGCTCAAGCTGCAAAAATGGCAACAGCGTCACCTAGTTCAGACAAGTGTTTCTATCAGCCCAAATAATCCTCATTGGAGTAAGGCCGTTCCAATAGGCCATATTTGACAACTGTCAAACTCATCCTAAAGGATATGTCAACTAAGAAAGATAGATCCTATTTCATAGGATTAACATGATTTTGACGGCTGACAAATATGGTATATTCAAACGGCCATACTTTAGTCGCTTTCCACAGCTTTCACACGATGTAGTACGATGCCATAAGCGAATCTTCGTTCTAAATACACCAGCAGCACTTAACTAAATGCTACAAGTATCTAGAATCCGAAGCATTGTTCTGGGCAGCATCTGCAATAAATTTATTTTATTTGTAAATGGAAAAACTAGCCCCTTACAATGGGCGCGGGTATCGCGCGCGGATATCGTGCGCGGGCGCAGCTCATGTGGCGGTGGCCGGCTTATAAACAAACGGTGAGTGAACAATCGACAATAGCGGCCAAAATAAAACGTTATTGAACAAAACGGTCGGCTCATTGTGTTAGCCCAGGGATGGGGAAATGGCGGCCCGCGGGTCAAATCCGACCCGCGAAGTGTTTTCATCCGGCCAGATTTTTATAAACTTTGGCCATCAAGTTCAATGAGAACTTTTCTGTCTGTAACTGATAGATGTTGAGCTAGTTTATAATTTCATACCAGATGGAGTTTCGTTAGGTTAAAATTTTGACATATGAGTTACTTTAATACTCAACAAAACAAAAGCGGATAATTTCCTTGGAAAGAAACTTAACTAAAAACTATGCCGTGTGATGCCGGCTTAGAATAGCATCACCCCCCATCCTTCCCATGGGTGTCATAAGAGGCGACTAAGGGACTCGAGAGTATTGGTGTATTACAATTTTTAGGCCACAGGCTGACAACCTGTCACTATAGTGACAGCTTTAGTAGTATAGTTAAACAATCCTCAAAAATGTCAGACGTGGCGATAGCGACCGTATTCTTACGGCTGTTTACGCTCTGCCTACCCCGTTAGGGATAAAGGCGTGATATATGTATTTACGTATGTGAAAGAAACTTTTCAGTTTAGCTGAGCGCCATCTATGTGCACTTGAAAACGGGCTAGGAAAATTCCCATTAATCTACGGTGAAGGTAAATTATGTATATTGGCAATTTTACAAATCCTTGTCATAATTTTAATTTCGTAATTTGAAAACATACTCAGAAAATCATTTCTATGTTTGGATCGTCATAGTACGTGATTAACACCTTTTGAGTTGTATATAAAAGTTACGTCGGGTAATTTAAAGCCAAATTTTGATGTGTAGTCAAGATTATAAAAAATTTATCGTAACGACCAAGTACATCGGAACGAAATTAGTTTTTTTATTACTTTTTCAACCAACTTAAAAAAAAAGTTCTCTGACCTGTATGTATGTGTCGTTGTCCGCGATTCTTTCGCGTTTGTATGAACCAATTTTGATGCGATTTTCATTATTAAGTATAGTCAGACTTAAGATAAAGTTTTTGGCATATTATCCGAATAAAAAATTAAACTTCGCACTTTTTTACATCATTGAAGTTAGTTCTCTTTTTAAAAAGCTATTTTAGTACTTAATAAACTTATTTGGCCCGCTTAGCTGTGATTCCTATTGCTTACAATATTAAAACACAAAACGGCGCAAAAACTATAACTAAGCAAAGTAGTCATAGCGATCTCTTCTAGGCAACCTTTACCTTTACAGAGACAGCTTAACAGCTTAGCATTTTTTCCTTGCAATGGCCCTTGCCGAACTGCATTACCCCATCCCTGCAAGCCGGTAGCCGGCAGCCAGCAGCCATAAGTTACCGGGCTTGTGTTGCGTATTAGCATATCGCGGATCGGCGTGCGCGCAGCTTTTTCAGCTACCGTGCATCGCAGAGAAAGTTAACGCTTCAGAGGAAACTCTTCAAGGGTGCTAAAAAGTACATGAAGCTAAAAAAAATGGAAACTCTTCAAGGATGTATGAAACCATAAATACGGTTAATTTTTAAATTGCTGATAGGTTTGATCTAGACTTTAGTCTAAAATAGAACAGAGACAGAGTTTAGACATATTGAATGAGCAAAAAAAAAATATTTTAAAATTGATAATGGGATTGCTCTAGACTTTAGTCTGAAATAGAAGAGACACGGAGTTGGTCATGAAATCTCATAAAGAAGAGCCTTAACTCACTCTAAGGCCCGTATTTATAAACCGCACTCAACTCAGAGATAGATTTTGAGTGCGACTTTCGATGCTGTTATGTTAGTATTGACTGACATTTGTCAAAATCGCTCTTAAGATCGATCTCAGATTTGAGTGGGGTTTTTAAATACGGACCTTAATTTGAAAGTATAAGAAGAGTTCATCACGCGTTGAAATACAAATTTTCGCACAGAAACAGAAAACATAACATAGGGGCGGGGCACGCTTGACATCTCTTGTCTATGCATAACATAAATTAAAACTCAAAAAGAGTTAGCTTGTTCATACGTAAAATGATGTCTTTTAGTTAAGCACACACTAAATTTGATTGAGATGGCTTTTTCATAGCTTCAATGTGGTTGTTCATAAGATTCTCTCCGAACACTTTTCGTTGCTCTGACCCGTAAAATATTAAAAATCTTGAACAATGTTGCCGCTATGCCAAAGTATTGTGCTCTCACGCGTGTAAGTTTAGTACTGTAAGATATCTCACATTATTGCACTGAGTTTAATCAAAGAAAGTAACCGCCTGGACCAATCCGGGGACGTTTTGAAGAAAGCTCAGGTCAGTAAATCGACGAGCGTGCATGAAAAGACTGATGAACGTAGAAGAAGCGAAAGAAGTATGCCAGGATCGTAGCAATTGGAAGCAAATAGTCTCAGGCTACCCCAGCGGGAAAGAAGCGTGATTTATGAATGTATGTAGATGTAGTAACCACCTCAAAGACTAGTACAACAACCACAACAGATCAAAAGTTTTTAGCTGAAAATTTGAAAGTGGGTTAGGTTTTTGGTATATAGGTAGATCAGTCAGTCAGTAAATTAATAGGAAAATGCTCATTTTTGGTCGTCAATATCTATTTTCCTAACGGGTTTATTATGAATATGACTATTTGGTGTATTTATTGTACATATATTCTAAATGAAAAGTAGACCGAATTAGTTCGTGTTTACAGCCAATTCTTTTCCTGAACTTTATTTAGAAAAACTGCAGATTTCGTTGATGACTTTTGCAAGAGCACAAAACAGTGCTTACATAAAATATTTCGTAACTATGGGACACTGAACAGGCTACATAAAAAAATATCTATCTAATCTAATCAATTTAAATGAGCGTTTCTCGTATCTATTAAGCGGGATCTCGTAAACGATTTTCATGCAATTTTATTTAGAAGTCTTTACGGGCGAGAATCGAATGTTTCCTAAAAAGCTTTTCTTTTACTAACAACTCCATCTATTGCGGCGTATATAAACTCATACCAAATGATCTTGTTACGAGCACAGAATAATATTTTTAACTTTTTCCCGTAAGATTTCGTACAATAATAATGTTAAGGCTTGAGGCGTTGACGTAACCCTGGCATTATGTATCGTATTCAGTGTTTTATTCATCGCCTTAATTTGTTGTCGCCGAATCACTTTTCATATCGATCACTGAATGTTTTATACGACACACGGCGTCAACACGAGGTAAGGCCTATTTCTCAAATTGGTGTTTCTTTTCTAAACGAAGGGATTTTGGAGATTCTTGTAGGTATACCAATTTACTGCTAGCGGCCTGGGTAGCGGTTGTACCCACTACTAATCGTTTTCCCGTCAGAATAAGACATTTTCAAGTTAAGTATTACGAATATAAACCTTCCTCTTGAGCCACTCACTTTAATAAAAAAACTGCATCAAAATCTGTTCTCATATTTCGACCTATGTTTCTTGGGGAAAGTTGTTCAGTTTCATGGGCTGATTCACCCCTTAAAATATTTGCACCAAATTTTTTTACACCCTGTACATACAGACATTGGGAAAGGCGCGACTTTGCTTTATACTTACCAATATGTATGTAATGTAGTGATTATTGGATCTTGGGCCCGGATCTAACGTTTTCATAAAATTAGAACAAACTACACTAGATTTAAACCTGAATTTTTCCGAATATACCTAAATTACCCAAGTCACTATGTTACCAAGCAACGGTTAGCCAACGGTTGCTGTCTATAATAAGCAGTCGTCGGATTTATCGAGTCTTTCGTCGACTAGGTGTCCCACAAGATATGAGTGTTCCAGTGTGAATTCGTCCTTGTTCAGATTATGCGCAGGCGCAGCGGACAGCTGTCACTCAATGCTAATGCTTGTAGGACAGGAGAGCTCACGTGGCCCCACGTGAGCCCCACAGGGAGATAGGTAGGTACACAGGATAGGTAGGTAGATAATATGAGTACCTAAAAACCTGCACATCCTTCCACCATAAGCCAATGGGTATGACTGTATGAGATTCAAGTACAAAGTTACTTAGAGTACCAATCCTCTAATTAGGGGTTGGATTTTTACAGCCTGTGTTATGTTATGACTGGGATTTTTACTAACTGATGCCCAAGTGTATCTCGTCTATAATAATTAAAGGCGACAGGCTGACAACCTGTCTTTGTATTGAGTGACATACGTTATTTATATAGGTAGGAAAGAATAATTGTTTTTCGAACATTTGGAGAAAGTTGCGTTCACGTATATAGTTTATAGCCTGAATAGTTTTGGTATCAGCTTAGGATAGCATCACCCCATTTCTTCCCGTAGATGTAGTAAAAGGCGACACTAAGGGATAAATCCATGGAACTGACAGCAGCGTTCTTTGTGAATATCTACAATATCTTGCACTGCGCTCGCCAATCCGCCAAACGTGGTGAGTATGGCAATACTCCCTACATCCAGCAGTAGACTATCGTGGCTGTAGAAGTAGTTGTATAAGTAAGTAGTCTAAAAAGTTTGTTGAGTAAGGAGTATCATTACCAAAATATACAATGCAAAATGTCATCGATGTTTTATAGCCATTATTTGCGATAAAGACATCATGCGTTTCCCGCGGTAAATCAAGCTGCCGGAAGTTAGTGAGTCATTACGCACGTCGGTTCCGGCAGAGCGCATAAAAAACGCGCGTCTTGTGTGCGACACGCGCCATGCTTCCGCAGTCAAATGCCAGCGAGAACCGAGCTTTCGATATTATAGCGGATAGTTTCTAGTCTACTGATTAGGTATTAAGATGCCTATATCATGCCTATATCATGATATGGACACCTGTCAAATATGGCCTCTTCGAACGGCCAACTGGGAATGTAGGATACTAGAAATCACAAAACTAGAAAACAAATGTTTGCTAGAAATAACACACACACGCGCACATATCATGCCTCTACACCGTGCGAGGTAGACAGATCGTTAACAGCCGTAATAAAAATATGGTCAGCATGTCTTATGAGGGTTGTTTCAGAAAAAATCAAGATAGTGACAGAAAAAAGTACACAGTACTATTATACAACGAGGATTCATATTTCATCTCACGTGAAAGTACCTACCTACCATGAATTTCTTGCTAAAATATAAAGCTGTGACAGTTAATTATTTTTATTATACCTATATTTGATTTTTAGGCCTAGTTTTTATTTTGGTGCAGTAAATTTGTTTTTTTGTTTAGAAATACATATACATATCATATCACGCCTTTTTATCTTGCGGAGGAGTTATTTACAAATAACGTTTATTCGTGGTTTTTGTGATGCATTGGTTGTATCTTCCTGCTACGCAACTGTCTTGGGTTCTACCGGGGTTAACTAACATAGATTTGAAAAGGCTGAGAACGATAGGTACCTAGCTGTTTGGGAGCAACCAGTATTTAGAGGATAATCCCTAAATATACTTTTTGAGCGCTCAATTTTCACCATAACCTTACATCTTCATTAATTTTTTCCGCCCTCTTTAATGACTATCTTTTTAATATCCGTGAAGGAAAAAGCAATCGAGGGCACGCGACCGAAATGTGACTTTTTTATTTATTTATTGCGACAAAAGAGTGCGGAAGTTATGTCGCAGACGCGTTACGCACGCCACATTAGATTTGTCGTCGGGGGGAGAGTTTTGACCTTAAGGTATATTAGGGTGGTATGAAATACTCTCAAAGTGCATCTCTTTTTTAAGTTTTGCGTATCATCCACAAGAAATAAATAAGTAACTACATGGTTATTTTTTATTGTGTTGATGTTACTACTCATGATTCTAAACAACTTTTACTATGTGGGGCTATCTGCGAAATCGCAAAAAAAAATTGGGTCTTCCATAAAAGTGTGACTAATAAATTACCCAGTACCTATTATGATAACATGGCTGCACTGCATTATCATGGCGCGCACCGCCTTTTTATGTAAAATTTTTATTTTTTTTCGTTTAGTTAGTTCCTAGTTAGTGGCGCTCGTGCGAATGATGGAAAAGCAGCAATTTCTCATAGGTAGGGATAATAGCTTTATTTTATTGAGCACTGAACTTGGCAGATAATCCCTCAATTTCAAAAAGTACCTTTACAGCTGCTGTGGTGGTCATGGGTGCTAGACCCCTCAAATTTCGTTACAACACCCTCTAGCGGCGCAACCGCGAACTATTTGATCGCATAGGCTTACAATTGTAGGGTGCGGACCGTGCGAAGATTCGAATGGAACCTCGTAACAAATTCTCGTAGTATTGCGTAGAAACGAGTTACCTTTTGATTCGATAGAGGTCGCTACTAGGATTGTTTTTGGTTTTACCTCTATCTGCGAGACTGCGACTCTACTATTTGGTTTGTAAAAATGTAGGTAGCTTACTTTATAACCGACTTCAAAAAGAAGGAGGAATCAGCGACTGCGTTATTTTTTATTAAATCGCACGTTGAAAGCATTACCGTCACTATCCAAAAAACCCACTTTTGAGAAATGAGCATTTGAAATTTTGAAAAATTGCATCTTTATTTATTACACAACTAGAAGACTTAGAGACTTCGGTGTTTTTGACAAAAGTTATATTTTTTTATTATATTTAAGTTGATTATGACTTGAAACTTTTATTTCAATAATTGAATTATTTATTCAAGTTTTTCTTGTATTATTTTGTATAGTATCATTATTACACTTAAAGTTATTATTGACGACCGATGTGGCGCAGTGGTAGTGCGACTGCCTTTGACGCAGAAGGTTCCGGGTTCGATTCTCGGTGGGTCACTCACAAAGTTGATATTTATCACTTTGTGAGTTTGTTCCCAGTCTGGTTAGGACATTGCGGGCTGAACCACCCGATTGTCCGTAAGTAAGATGGTTCCGTGTTTCGGATGGCACGTTAAGCCGTAGGTCCCGGTTGCTGTCTATGATCACTTAGACGGCGGTCGTTACACAACCACGTCAGAAGCCTGCTGCTTGTAGTAGGCGGTTGAACAATTCTGGCACTAGGGTTCATCGGGTCGTTGGAGGACTCGGTGTCCCACACGAAAAGAAGATTACACTTAAAGTTAGTAAGACTTTTCGTTTAGTGACATAAGCAGAGTGACACAAGATTTATTAATTTAGAAAGCTAAATCTAGCCAAATCAAATTAAATTACAACACCGCGTGATGCCAGCTTGAATAGCATCACCCCATTTTCCATTTACGTGAGAGCCGTTAGATGCAACAAAAGAATATTGGATGATATTTTTTCCAGATTTTAAGTTTTTCGATTAACATAACACTGGAACCTGATGTTCATTAGATTTAATCGATTGAAAACGATTACATTATTAATTTTGTGTTAAAGATATAAGTATATTAACGTATTTACCATAAGTGTTATCAAATTTTGTAACTTTTACACTTCCAGACAAAAAAAATCCATAAGTTATTTTATCAATATTCCTGCTGGCCAACTTTTAAAGTTTTCAGATTCATAGTTTAATTGTCCTTAGTTTGTTCGTCCTTTCAGTTTACCGATATCCTATAGAACAACTCAGCTGAATGATTAAAATTAAAAAAATACTGTAAACATAACATCATTGCACAGAAGTGTATTAAACAAACTAATTTCATATTAACATATTGAGTACAATTAGGTAAAATTACAAATTTTCAGCAATTCCAAATATTAACCATTTTGTTGATATTTTCGTTGTATAGATACAACTAGATACAACTGTGTTCCTATGAGTAAACAATTTTTTTGGTATTTAAAACCCATCTTCATAAGTATCGCCAATATTTGATGCCGTCTATTAATGTCAGTACGTTTTGGTAATTAGAAAGTGAGTATCTTTGCAAAAATTCTAACTAGTACGGGTATTTCTGTAGTGTTTATTTTAATTTACTATTTAAAAACCAGAAACATGTCACTAGGATTAGTCTTCTTTGCCACTAGTGTTGATTTACATAATGCTGACAGAATGCTGCTCCAAAAGATGGGATAAAACATTTTATACACTTTCAAGTTTTCAAAGATGCTGATTATTAATATTATGGCAGCAGCATAGCATCCGTGTAGTGTTTATTGTTAAACAAATAGAATAAATATTTTTTTAAATTAAGAAAAAAAATGTTTATTATATATGCATAGATTGCATGATACATGTACTTCAATAGTCCATATTTTGCCAATGTCGCCAATCTTAGCTTCGAATATAAAAAACTTTTATCATTTTTACCATTGAAACTACTGATGGGCTTTTACTTGATTAGATGGCAAAGGGACGTGTTTATTTCTTTCCCTCGTACCAAAGAACATTATTTTGTACTCTTATTACAGTAAATAAACTGCACAGGACAGAGACAAATGGAAAAGACAGACAAGGAGAGCCGACCTCAGATGATGGGATAAGGCTAAGGAGAAGAAAAAGATTGCAGTACAGAAACTACTAAGAAAGCCCTCCGGTAGAGTAAACTGGAGAATTTAGAATTGCAAACTAAGTATGAAGTTGTATAAACTACGCTCTTTGAATTCCAGCACGCATGCAGCAGCAATTATTATCGACTCGTACTTAAAAGGATCAAAAACCACTTACGGATTTTCTATTAATCCAGTTTTCACAGAAAGAAATATTGGCATTAAACAAAATAAGACTCTATTAACTAATATTATAGGAAATTAACTCATAATTTTATAAGACATAAAGTTGCTATAACTAAACTGAATGTATCGACGGAAAATTCATTCCAATCACTCGCTAGGTTCGTGGACTCTGACGACGACAGTCCTTCACTGTGCGACTTTACCAATAATCGGCGACGGGATAAAATTGGCCTATTTCGTAGCGGTAGTTGTCCGGGTTTACATAAAATAAACTTGTTAAGCAACATAGAGAAAATGACTGAAAAAGTTTACAGCCTTCAAACGCAACTTGCTTCCGCGGAATCGGAAATCGAGACATTGCTATCGGAAAACTATCACCTGAGATCAGAAATTGAAAAATTGAATAAGAAGCTTGTATCTCTCACCAAGTTTTGTATGAAGCAACCAAATAGTCCCAAAATAAGAAAGTCAAATCAAAGAAACCTGAACAGAACAGTGCCGACAGATGTTCTTATTGAAAATAAAAATTCAGACTCATATTACGACACTTCTTTCCCGCCAAATACCTCCAACTCTGCTGAAACTGAAAAAACTCTACCTGCAAGTCCTTATAAGAAGATTATGAAAGAGCTAAATATATCAAAGCCCGATAACAAACAAATAGATGATATCAAGCTGAAATATACTTTAACGGACAGTTCAAACTCTACGCGGAACACGGGACAGCGACCTAATGTTAAACACTCAACTGAACCAGATCCAATCAGGAAAATATGTATATACGGTTCCCAACAGTGTGTTGGCCTCGCTTCAGCTCTTTTGAACTCAAGAATAAATACTAAATATGAAAAATACAAGGTCTATGCTGAAATAAAACCTAGAGCGCCTTCAAAGGAAATATTAAAGAATTGTGATAATACAAAAATACAGCCAAACGACAAGATAATTATATGTATAGGAGAAAATGACCAAAATCCACATGACACTGAATTTCAGTTGAGGTCTTTGCTAGAAATTCAGAGAAAAAACTCTATATTAGTTTTAAGTGTGTTTAAAAATGTTTATTTAAATGAATACAAGTTAAATAACCTTCTCAAGAATATATGTAATGATTATGAAAATTGTAATTTTATACGTTGTTATAGTAATAATATCTCAACTTTATGTACGTTAATTAATTGCGGAATTGATTTTATTGATTATAAGAATAAGTATCTTAATTACTCAGAACTAAGGAAACTCATAAGCCGCAAAGCACCACATCACATATCGCCCCCAGTGAGCTCTACTTGTTCGCAAAACATAAAGGGTACCATTCCTTATTATTTTTCTCGAATCAATACTGCAGCAAAAGAAAAAAAGACTGAAGATTTTACAAATCCTGATAACTGCAATAAAAAATTACCTATCAAGGGGACAATTCCGTACTATTTTAAGCAGACAAATTGCACTAGTTCAAAGGTAAACCGGGGTACATTTTTTCGTCAATAACTTACAAAGTTCTAATATAGACAAAAATCTAGATTTTAAAATACTTCACCAAAACATAGATAGCATTTTAGCCAAAATAGAAGTTTTTCAACTGACTTTGCAAGAACTAAATGAGCAAAAGATTGACCCTGATGTCATCTGTTTATCAGAAACTTATCTTAAAAACGGCTATGAGGCTTTTTTAAAATTACCTAACTATATACTAGCTGCTACCTTTTGTAGGAATAAAAGTAGGGGTGGAACATGCATTCTGGTAAAAAATAATTTAGCTTTCAAAACACTCTCTTTAGTAACCCAATACTCTTCTATGAACACATTCGAATGTTGCGGAATAGAAGTAGTCGGTCACAAACTTATAATACTCTGTGTATATAGAATACCTAAATCGGACCCAAATATTTTGCTACGTAAACTCGATTTGGTACTAGAAGCTGTATATAAGAAATATGACACTAAAGTAAAAATAGTGGTAGCTGGAGATCTTAATATAAACACGCTAAAACCAGGAAAAATCACGACTTACTTGCAAGATATTTGTAAAAATTATAATTTGAAAATTCATATAACAACTCCTACAAGAAAAAACTCTTGCATTGATCACATACTGAGCAATTTAAAAAACGCTACTGGATTGGTATTGCCATTGCATCTTTCAGATCACGAAACTGCCCAGCTGTTGAGCTTTCGTTTAGCCAAGAGAGTCACCAAGCCCGCTTATCACTATATGTACAAACGAGATTTTCATCCTGAAAATATTCGAAAGTTTCGTGAATGCTTAAACAGTTTATTATGGGCGGAAGTTTACGAAACACCCGATGCAAACTTAGCTTTTGATACATTTCATGAACTTTTCTGCCTTCTTTATAATCTATGCTTTCCTAAAGTGCGAATAAAAATAAATAATTTTAAGCAAGGAAGACAAAAATGGATAAGCCGAGGTCTAAAAAAGAGTTGCAGAACCAAGCGCATTCTGCGCTACAATTATTACACAAATAAAACGGCAACAAATAGAAACAAATATATCTCATACTCTACTATTCTGAATAAATGTATATTTAAATCAAAGAAGAATACAAATATTAACTATATAAGCAAAAGCGAAAACAAATGTAAAGCTTCTTGGTCGATAATAAATAATGAAATATCTTCTCCGCAAGTACAAACAAATATTGACTGTATTAAAATGGACAATGACCTCCTTACAAATCCTCTCGACATAGCTACGGCTTTTAACAATTATTATACAGAACCATCTAATAAATCGAAGGTCCCAGTTCAGTCATATAATCTTCACAGCTCACACAATTCCATGTTCCTCATACCGTTGTCTGAGAATGAAGTGAAGACAGAAATAATGTCACTTAAAAGCACGAATTCTGTGGGCCATGATGAAATTAACACTAGAATGTTAAAAACATGTGCATGCGATTTTCTTGTAATTGTTACATATCTTATAAATCTCTCTTTCTCGACAGGTGTTTTTCCAAAAACACTTAAATACTGTGTTGTAAAGCCCTTATTTAAAAAAGGTGAAACAGATAGCATAAAAAACTATCGGCCTATCACACTTATCTCCATTTTCTCAAAGATTTATGAAAAATGTATGCTGCGTAGACTTCTTAGCTTCTGTAATAAGTACAACTTAATTACCAAAAAACAGTTTGCCTTTCAAAGAGGAAGATCGACAACACATGCATTGTATTCTCTTATGGAGTCCATTCTAATGAAAACAAATCGCAAAAAACGAACAACAGGCCTTTTCCTCGATCTTAGCCAAGCTTTCGACTTTGTATCACATAATGTGCTTTTACAAAAGCTTGATGCTCTGGGTGTTAGAGGTTTACCACTTGAGTGGATAAGCTCCTATCTTACCGATAGGGAACAATGTGTAGTTGTGAGTAAAATTGACGAAAACAAATACCTGCAACATTATTCTTCAGCGTATAAGAGGATAGAATATGGAGTACCACAGGGTAGCGTTCTGGGTCCAGTTTTATTCCTATTATATATAAATGACATAACTAAGGCAACACACCATGATTGTATATTGTTCGCTGACGATATTTCAATTGTTGTGACTTCAAATAATGTTAATTACAGTAGAAATGATCATGAAATTGACATAAATGATACATTAATGAATGTGGTAAATTGGCTTAAAATAAATAACTTATTTATTAATCTAGAAAAAACGACATACATACAATTTAGAAACTCTAACTTTTCAAAAAACGACGAAAACGTTCATTTGAGATATCAAAACACGGTAATTAAGCAAAGTTCAGTTACAAGATTTCTCGGCTTATTACTTGATCAGAATGTCAACTGGAAAGCACACGTGGAGAGCGTCTGCAGTCGAATTAATAAATTTGCATATGCTATCAGACAGGTCAAAAAGGTAACAAACTTAAGAACTGCCCTTACAACATATCATGCATACGTTGAATCTGTTTTGCGATACGGTCTAGTTATCTGGGGAAATAGTACTGACGCAGGTGCTGCCTTCATAGCGCAAAAAAAGTGTATACGGTCTTTGTGTGGGATCTCAAACCTCACATCTTGTAAATCATATTTTAAAAAACTTAAATTGCTGCCTTTACCTTCGCTCTATATCTATGAAATGTGCATTTTCATACATAAAAATATGCACTTGTTTAAGAAATCCTGCCAAGTAAATAAAAGACTTCATAGAAATCCTGAAAGGCTCATTTTTCCTGACACCCCTCGAACATTAATGTTTGATAAAAGTTGCCTGAGTATGGCCGTCAGAATCTACAACAAGTTACCCCATGTAATGAAAAATGTTGATTTAAGATCTTTTAAATCCAATTTGTACAATTTTCTCATTCAAAAAAATTATTATAGTGTAAATGAGTTTCTGACCGGCAGTGTATTATAAATAAAATAAATATAGAATTCTGTAATCATTATCTTACTCTGACTGACATGACATTTGTAATTTTGTAATCTTATTTATATTGAATTTGGTATTGTATTTGACATTTAAATATTGTGTGATCCATTTTTTGGTATTTGCATGCTAATTTACAAGTTGGCAAAACTCTAGTGCACTCACCCTATTGTAACATCTTTTATACAGTGTTTTATGCAAATAAAGACTTTCTGATTTCTGATTTCTGATTTCTGTTTTCTATAAACTGATTAAAGAAATGACATCTAAAATTTTTAAGTAAGTAAGACTGTATGGGTAAAAATACAATTTTGATTTATAAACCTACTCATAGTCATTTAATCACTAAAGTAATACTGACCAAATGCATAAAGTTCCTAGCTTACGTAATGAAATGTTCAACAGATTTTAAAAATATTTAAAAATAGAGTGTCATTAAACGTAAAATTACATAATTTTGTGTGAAAATTTGAATAATATTATATGTCAAAAAGACACTAAACGTAAAAGTTCATTTTGATTTGTAATGATTGTTCCAATTATTACTAAATAGTGAAAAGAAAAGTGGCATTAAGCCCAAAATGACATTTTGTTTCATATGTTTAACGTAAATTTATGAAGTAACATAGTCACTATGCTCAAAATATCACTTTTACTTTAATTATCTATATTATTTCTGTAAAAAACTTAACACTATACTGTAGTTTTTGGGATAACGACGCTATCGCAGTAAATATTTTACGCTTAATTAAAAGAAAATAAATATTATAACATCACTAAGCAGAATATGATGGTTTTACTTTCAAGGTTTGCTCCACATAAGTTGGGATACGTGTCACTATAAAAAATATATCACTATTACTTTATATTAAACACCAAAATCGTTAAAATGCATACCGGCACTACTTTGCCCAGCAGTTTGTAGTACAGCTAGAAGAATAGGTGTCTCTGCATTATATTCTTTGAAATGTACGTAAACAGATGGCGTTCATAGTCAAAATCATGCAAATTTTGTATAGTGACGGTAATGCTTTCAACGTGCGAAATGTATACAGATTACGTGGACCGATTAGGTAACCGATTAGGTAGGTAGGGTCAGATTAGGGAATCCTGGAGAAATTGGAGGCTCTCATTCTAAAAAAATAAAAACTTATGAATTTAATGTAAATTTGAACCATGTTTAAGGCTAGGATCCACCGCTCAAATCACGATTTCAGGGGGTGAGGTGGGGGGGGCCGCCCGCGCGGGCCCCCCGCTCTGACACATCATCTGGCGCTCGTACACTACGCACCCGTACGTCATGTGTTTTATAAACATGACCGCAGCCCGTCCACCTTTTAAGTATATTTGAGCTTTATCCCGGCCGTGGAACTTTTACTTCTACTCGTGAATTATTTTTTTTTGTGTAAATGCGACGAAACGAATATGAATGTGGGTAGATGGATGGACGCAGAAGAGGAGGAAGTCCTAAAAAGACCGCAATGTCTAGTTTAAACACACACATTTAATTACAAAGAATGTTAGCATGAGTTCTAAGTTCCTTTTATGAACCTGTCTGTGCGGAATCGCACTTTTTTGTATGATCTGTTGTATTTTTTATTACCTTTTATTTTGGACAAGATATTTTGACTCAGTGTCATTATAGTCGTGCTAGAGAAAGTTGGTTGTTTTATTCCACCAAAAATCAGGCTCCAGCTAATAAAGCAACCAGCGGGCCATATCGGCTCCGCCACACTGTCCTTGAAACTGAACAACTTTCCCCAAGTAACATAGGTCGAAATATGAAAAAAAATCTAGCCGACCCGACTTACATTCTATAAAAATAAAAAAAGTACGAATAGATTGTACTAAAGATGATTATGAATCAAAAAGGTGTAAACAAATATTTCAATGTTGATAGAAAATGGTCCAAAAATTTGAGTACGAAAATTCAGTTATATTTGCACTACGATGTACTGTTCTTAAGATATATGCACTTTTAGTTTCCATTCGTTTTTAATATTCAAAAATGATATTTTACTAAAATGTTAAATGGCGTTTTTCATTGGAGTACTCTGTCACGCTTGCAACTTGCTATAGGTAGATACTTCATTGATTTTGTTTTGTTTATGCTGCCGGCTCAAGTGCCAACATCCGTCGGCTTGGGATGTAGACCGTGAAATACTAGAATTTACGTCATGTATGTGGGATGATTTGTATGATAAGACGAACAACTGTAAGATGAAACGAATGGATAATTGAACGATAATTTTTGAACGTAAGACAAATGTTAGATGAATTTCTGAACTATGATGCTAGAACGGAAAAGCAATATAGGTGAGTAAATGAGTGTGAAAGAGAGAGTGAACACTTTTCAAATAGTATCTTGGGCGAAAAAAACCCGGGCTTATCTGTGTAAAATCCGAAAATTTAGTTATTCCTTCGTCTCCACAGCCACAGGGACCAGGACATGGGTCTATGTTATTACAGCGAATATAAAACTAAAAAGCTTACAAAAGATTCTAGTTAAGCGCCCCATCCCATATAAAACATAACCCTTTTTCCAAGCCAGTCGGATAAAAAATAAAAAAAAAACAATAAACAATAGAAAAAAGTACGCGTGACAGATAATTGGAACGCAAACGCCATGAAACATTTCAGAAAAATAACTTTTTTGAAAATTAAAAAAGAGTGCAAACTAAAAGTGAAAAGTAGAGCAAAAGTCTCTCTCTCTCTCTCTCTCAGAGAGAGAGAGCAAAAGTAACGCAGTTTCGGTACTCATATTTTAGAACTTGTTTGATAATCTTAAAATTAAAATCCGGCCCCTATTTAGTCCACAATTGCCCTAGGCCTAACCTCACTCACATGCGCATTATTGAAGGCCTACTTTTCTAGTTATTTATTTCACTTTCTCATCTGTTCCAATTTCTCATTTAGTCTACTTTTACATTTAGTCAACTTCCTCATTTATTCTATTCCCTCTTTTAATCCACTTTCTCGGTTAGTCCAAGTTTTATTTGGCCCACTTTCTCATTTGGTCATTTTCCTCATTTATTGAAAGTATAAAATATCTCGTCAAGCCCACAATTAGGGACTTTCTAGGGCCACAGGCCACTTTTTTATTTTGTTCTGAAGAATAGGTCAAGTGCCACGTTATTTTAAGGAAATATAGATGGTGCGCAACGGGTACTGGGTATTACTATAATGTTATCTCTTTGGTGGAAGCGTCAGTATGAACATAAAAGTTCATACCCAGCTCCTGAACCGCGCCATCTAATTTCACTGTTATACTACTCTTACATAGAAAGTGCCATATTACCCTAAAAAACTTATAGTCTGGCATGCATAGTTTTCGAGATAAATCCGGTTTTAGTTTGACAGGTGTCACCTTAAATCAAGAATTCGTCAAAATATACAACTTTACCAAAGAAAGCAAAACTACTTTATTTCCGAAACTAAGGTTGACTAAGAAATGACATCTCTGGTCTGTGGTTGAATGACCACCGACTGGATCTAATTTCGCACCGCTGTGTCGATTTCTGTAATAAGTTCTTGGGGGAAAATTGTTCAGATGACCTTTCAAGCAAAGTTATCTTGAAAAAATTTATTAAAAATTACTTGGTACCTACTGTAAAAACGTTCAGAATGCACCCTGTAAATATTTAAAGTCAATTACTAGTTATGTATCACTCCTTTCTTATTATAAGTAAAAAGACTTAGACTTTTGCTTTTCATTATCTTATAGATAAAATATCGTCTATCGTCAAGGCTAGCTGAAGCGACAACTATGATAAAATTGTTGCTCGTATCGCCAAAAGACGTAACCGACGTAATAATAAGCGCATACTTAAACTACGCCTTCTGGTGTCAGACATAAAGTATTTTATCAATCAATCTGTCCATGCCACAAACGTCATAAGTAAAATGAGCGACGTAATAATTACGAAAAAATATTTTTACATTTTGTGGGAAATTTTGACACAGTACCGGCGCTGGCAAGAGCCATTTGGGTACTGGCGGGGTAGCGGGCGGTGCGGGATGTCATTGGGAGGTTGGTTTGTCGGCAAGAACCGTTCTAATTTTTGGAAAAAAATGATTTGTTGAATTAAAATCTGTTCATCCACTAAAACCTGATAGTGTTATTTTTAGGGCATTAAAAGAGGAATATTTTACATCAAGAAACTATATCAAAATAGTAGTCAAAGTTA
The DNA here is from genome assembly GCA_029255805.1 of Keiferia lycopersicella. Lineage (NCBI taxonomy): Eukaryota > Metazoa > Arthropoda > Insecta > Lepidoptera > Gelechiidae > Keiferia > Keiferia lycopersicella. The sequence continues at coordinate 1,229,869 of JARACZ010000026.1, forward strand.
CGATAAAATTGGTTTGAAAATATTTTTAATGCTCTTTTTGAGATTTTTTTAAATAAAATATATCAAAGCAATCGAGTCATACGATAGTGTTACTACTAGACAATATCTATGAGTATGTCATATATTTTTTTGAGGTCTTATTAGCATCAATAACAGGCTTAAAAACTGAATCCAAAGTAACGCTTTTCATCGGCCTTACTTCAGCAGCGCGCCTTAACGTCTTCGAGCAACACGGTCTCCCGAAACGAGACGGAAGACAGTGTTGCTGAAAGCTTAGCGTTTATCGATAAGGTTTCTTGCAACCATAGACAAGAGATGTAATCTTAGGATGTCATGTGTGCGCCGCCCCTAGCGACGCAGATGTCATTATTGCTCTGTGCTTTCAACACAGTTTCATCCAATGCTGACACTGGCTAAATCACAGAACATCAACCGGAACGGAAATGAATGAAAAAGTTCTCTCAGAGGCGGGAAAACTTTCCGTCGCCATGGCAACTATCTGTCACGAGTTTGATAGTTTGATGACCGGGAACGCGTGTTTTTATGTTGTTATAGCAACCGATATCTAGTTTCTTTAGTCAATCAATTCCAATGTCCAAAATAAACTAAATTATATGAGAAACGGCCATTGACCGCGTAAACTGTGATGGAAAGTTTAAATGATAATGATGAGTTCAATGTTCAATCGATTTATTTCCGTTACACGAACATTTTCGTTCGATTTTCGAATGTGCGTAGTGTGGCAACGTCAGCCATGCGGGGCTGACTTGCGTCATAATATCCTGTTTCACGTCAAAACAGTCAACAAAGATTTTTTTACAATACACTAAATTTTTATTCAGTGTACTTGGACCGAAACTTGGACAGAGGTTTTCAGTGTAGTGAAAATTTGTTACAATGAGTGTGTCAGTCAGTGCGGTCATGGTGTCTAATTTGGCCCCTCCTCAACAGAGGCCCAGCGCAAATCCTAAGGGGCCCTATACTTACTCAAGTACGCCTAGGGCCCTGTACAATAACATGAAGTTTCAACGGAGCCCGCCTTGGTAAGTGTTTACTGAAAGACACGATAATGAATGTAAACAATCTTAATATGACTGACCTGACCTTTCTTTAAACCTAAACCGACGAGCGTGCATGAAAAGACTGATGAATGTAGAAGAAGCGAAAGAAGTATGCCAGGAGCGTAGCAAGTGGAAAGGAAATAGTCTCTGCCTATCCCAACGGGAAAGAGGCGTGATTTATGTATGTATGTTAATATGACTGAGTGATAGATTATGGTATCCTTGCCTCTCGTATTGTATTTTAGGTAGGTAGAATGCCAGATGTCTCTGTCTAGTTATTAATTACTCGTATTATTTCTTTATTTGATGGCGTTTCCACTTTGATTTCGCCAGTGTCAGTAAATAAGATTTCTGGTGCAGCTACGCCGGGTGGTGGCTCCTGTAGGGTGATATAGAGTTATCTACAGGATTCGAGGGTCTCCTCTTGACTCCACCCGGAAATATGGTGAAAATCTTCAACTTCAATTCTTTATTCAATGTTGGGGCACTTCGCTGATTAAATTGGCAAAATAAACACTGAAGACTCTACGTCTTTCATTAACGGATAAAACAAAAGTAACCTCTCTGTTTAGTTTCTTTAGTTTCATGCACGCTTCAAGACCTCCAGGAAGCAAACGCTAGAGGCGTTTCCGTGGCCAACCACTGGAAAAAGCTTATCTAAATTGTTACCATCGACTCGATGAAGAAGAAGAAGTTTCTTTGTCAACTCTAATGACTAACTTGTAGTCTTACACGATTAAAGAAACTTTGACTTTCTAACAATATAAACGCTGCTGAGAAGTAGGCCTCTCTACTTTCCAAATCCTACTTTCAGTGCCTACAAAAAAACAGAATATTTGTCACGTATTTCTCAAATACCTTTTTTTTTTTTTTTTGAAAGTCTAGTCTGAAACTAAAGACGACTAAACAGGATGAAAGTTAAGACATGGGGTAGTTGGAAATATTTTTGGACTAGGTACAAATAGGTACAACCTATGTCAAAACATTTTTTTTATATTTTCAATGTTCTTTGGAGAAAGTTATTCATGTTTTATCGACTCATTCACTCCATGAAACGTTTTGCAGGATTTTTTACACCTTGTTTTCCAACCACTACAAACTCCTTATACTAAGTTCAAGGTTCAAGTATAAGTTAAAAAAGGAAAATAAAATAATAAACCTCAAGGTAAGATGACGATAAGCACTAACACGGTATAGGGTATTGAACCTAGTTTACAACGACTCCCATACATCACAGTCGCCGAATCTTACATACACGCTAACGTACAAGTACATGACCCCTAGTTAAGCAAAGCAAAATATAAGGTGCATAAATATTAGCTGCAAATATTTTAAGGGGTGAATCAGCCCATGAAAGTCCACTGCTAGACATGACCCTCCCCGTATTGGGGGTACCTATTTGCCATACTCACAATGCTTTGAAATCGAATTGACGAGCGCAGTACAAGGTATTGTAGATCTTCACGGGGAATGCTACTATCCATTCCTTGGATTCATCCCTTAGTCGCCATTGACACCCACGGATAGGAATTGCTACGGGTATTGCTATTCTAAGCCGGCATCACAGTGGCACTTTTGCCCGACTAAAACTAAATATGATGATAGGTAAATCATTGTATGATGGACAAAGGTCCAGGCGCTCAATAGACAGCGACTTTGGGACGGCTACATGCAAATGGCTATTTAAAACTCTTCGGTAGCCGCGACGAAGACCATATATCACGCCTTTATCCCTTACGGGGTAGGCAGAGCGTTAACGGCCGTAAAAATACGGTCGCTATCGCCACGTCTGCCAATATAGAGGGCCGTTTGAGATAATTTGTGTATCACTATATCTAGCTAAATAACCGCTCTATGCATAAAATTCTGAATTCTGATTCTGAAAAAATCTCTGACACCAGCCGAGTATCTGGATGTCTCGGTATCCCACACGAAAAATAATGACATGAACCAGCCACTACAATAATCTGAACCAAACCCCAGACGCCCTTCACCTTGCCTAGGCTAAGCTAAGTGCTTGCCCTACGTCTCCTAGGCAACCGAGCACTTACAGCTTGCCCCCTGTCTGACGGGCTTGACCCCGCCGGACTTCGAGCACAGACCTTTTATTTGTGGACTGTGCTTAGAGAGAGATTTTTTTCCAAAATCCAGACGCCCTTCACCTTGCCCACCACCTTGCAGCTAAATGCTTTTCCCTCGTCTTGTAGACAACCAAGCACTTACAGCTTGGGCTTTTGACCCCGTCAGACTTGAACAAAGACCTTTTATTTGTGGACTGTGCTTATAGAGAGAGAATTTATTCCAAAATCCAGACGCCCTTCACCTTACCCAAGCTAAGCTAAATGCTTTTCCCTCGTCTTCTAGGCAACCAAGCACTTACAGCTTGAGGTTTGACCCCGTCAGACTTGAGCAAAGAATTTTTATTGCTGGACTGTGCTTTTGTCATGTTAAACTCCCTACCCTGAACAAATGGCGGCTCCGGTAGGGTTATGATGTGCACTATAAAGAGATCTATTCCGCGCGCGAGCAGACTTCAGATGGGCAAAAAATTGAGTTTTGACAACAAAGGTGTAGAGAGAATCTATGTCGCGGTGCACATCATAAGACCTTTGGATATTTGATCATATTTCACGTCCTATTATCTGGATTATTCAGTCAGTATTGGTAGATTACTTACAATCGACGATCATCATCATCATCGTCCTCAGCGCACATCCAGCTACTGTAGACTGTACAGCAATTGATATTAAAAAACGATTGAAAATTGGTCGTAACCTGCTGCCGGAAATATTTTTACCTTATTGTCGTCAGTGCTACAGGAAGCTGAGTCCTATTAATGATTAGTCTTTGATTTCACGTTACTTGGCACTTCTATTCTTTACATTCCAAGCGTGAAATGGATTGTGATTTCATATTGAAATTTTGCCACGTAATAGATCTTTCAATAGAACTCTTGAATAACGCTTTTCGTTAACGTAATTTCATATTTCTTTTCTAGAACTTTTTCAGACGTATAGGAAGGTCAAATAGACCCTTCAATTATTTTCAACAACGAACCGTATTATTATTTATTTACGTTTTATTATTTTCCACGAAGTTGTGCTATTTCATAATTTTCCTGGAGTAAAAGAATAATGTTTTTATGCGTCTTAAATTGGGATAAACCATACAGACAACTTATACCTACACCTAAAATATATCTAAAGACATTTTAATAAGCCACGTATTTTCTGATGAGAGCCGTAATATAGACTCTATCGTCTGATTATAAACATACATACTTGCCTATCACATCAAATCAGCCTACAGCAGTCCACTGCTGGACATAGGCCTCCCTCAGGGTACGCCAGAAGGCACGATCTCCCGCTTTCGCCATCTAGTCGCTACCAGCCGCTCTCTTTAAGTCATCGGTCCATCTGGCCAGTAGGCGTTCTACACTACGCTTGCCAAGACGTGGCCTCCAGTAAAGAACTCGCTTACTCTACTTACCTATACTAATCAACCTCAGCCTCGACAACGATTATAGCTCCCATTACTTTCTCTAACCCCCAATTTGATAGATATTCATGATAAGGGCTAAGGCGGTTAGGTGACGGCTCAAGGTCAGCTTTAAATATGCTCTTCGAAGCACGGCAGTTCCTAGTAGCCCTTAGCTGGTCACACCAAGGTCGCACGCACGATGGGGAACAAAGAAATGTTGAAGAAAAGTCGAATATACAAACTACGCAGTTTGTGGAGGCCAAAATATTAGCTTAGAATTTGAGTGATTTTAACTGTATTCCTATCCCTATTCTAGTACAATATACATTGATAGATCCACATAGTCTATTAGAGTTTATACATACATACATATATCACGCCCTTATCCCTTGCGGGGTAGGCAGAGCGTTAACGGCCGTAAGAATACGGTCGCTATCGCCACGTCTGACATTTCTGAGAATTGTTTTCCAAGGTTGTTTTAGAAAACATGTGTATCACTATAGTGACAGGTTGTCAGCCTGTCGCCTAAAAATTGTAATACACCAATACCCTCAAGTCCCTTAGTCGCCTCTTACGACACCCGCGGGAAGGATGTGGGGTGATGCTATTCTAAGCCGGCATCACACGGCAAATTAGAGTTTATACGAGCCAATAAAAACGCAAAAAATATCCTATCGTTATTATCTTAAGATGACATCTCAAGATATTTTAGGCTGCTACGGCTGTAGCAGTGCTACGCGGTGTAGGAGAGACATCAACGAGATGCGACTTCAGACTTATTTTTAGAAGTTCCGTTTGAAGTTGAAGTTTTAGTGGTTTAGTTAGGGTTTCTTTGATATATTCATACGTACATACGTACACATTCTTAAAAAACGGATTTTCCAAAAGGACTTTGAAGATATTTTCCGAATTTACATTATCATACTGATAATAATCCCTCTTCTGTTGTATAAAAACCCCCATCCCAATCAGTCTCCTTTGGTATTGTCATAGATACATACATACATATATCACGCCTTTAACCCTTGCGGGGTAGGCAGAGCGTCAACGGCCGCAAGAATACGGTCGCTATCGCCACGTCTGACATTTTTGAGGATTGTTGTTTTCGAAGGTTGTTTTAAGAAAACATGTGTATCACTATAGTGACAGGTTGTCAGCCTGTCGCCTAAAAATTGTAATACACCAATACTCTTGAGTCCCTTAGTCGCCTCTTACGACACCCGCGGGAAGGATGTGGGGTAATGCTATTCTAAGCCGGCACCACACGGCAATTGTCATAGATAGGCTAGGTAAAATAGCTGTAAGATAAAGCCGACTCAGGCCACATGATACGATAAGCCTGAGATATTGATAAGAAAAGGCGCAGAATATTATATAACTCTTGTACAAATGCGACCATTTCAAATAAAATAAAACTTAACCTTTATAAAATGGCACTCTCTCTCAAACGTAATTACTTGTTTTTCTTTTTTGAAGAACTTCAATTTCCTGAGTGAACAAACATCATAAATCATGCATGTGCAATCTAAAATGTAATCTTGTAGTAGTTACTGCCCACTGCAAGCCTACTACCAAACAATACTAACTATAGTTACCCACTCTACAACCTACTACTACTCAATACTCTACGTAACAAGTTGGTACGTTGATAAGGTGTAAAAATATTAGCTGCAAATATTTTAAGAAGGGAACCAGCCCATGAAACTGAACAACTTTCCACAAGGTTGAAATATGCAAAAAAAAATTGTGCCGTGTGATGCCGGCTTAGAATAGCATCACTCCATTTCGTTCCCGTGGATGTCGTACGAGGCGACTTAGGGACTCGAGGGTTTCATGTGTATTACATCTTTAGGCGACAGGCTGACAACCTGTCACTATAGTGATACACGATTTAACTGAAACAACCCTCAAACATTTGTCAGACGTGGCGATAACGGCCGTGATTTTACGGGCGTTAACGCTCTGCCTACCCCGCCAGGGATATAGGCGTGATTTATGTATGTATGTAAATTTGGACATGGGTACAATACAAATTGACTTGGTTTGTTGGTAATTTTGTATGGGAGGTCCATAATTTTTTTCATATATCGACCTATGTTTATTGGGGAAAGTTGTTCGGTTTCAAGGATTGGTTCACCCCTTAAAATATTTGCAGCTAATATTTTCCATACAAAAAAAATCATACCTACGGCAAAAAAGTATGGAATAAAAAAATTTTGCCATTCGATTTTGATTTCGCAGGTGGCCCTATACTAAAAGTTATTCAGAACCATAAGTAGTAACACCTTACAATGTGTGTGTTCTGACTACACCCTGTATGCAACAGTAGCATGGTATTTGCCTATTAGTTGGGTAGCTAGTGTTTATGCATTCCCGACATTTATTTTGATAACAACTTGTGTAGAATAAATCAGTCCAAAAATTTAAGTGGTTTCCTTGATAGCACGCGAAGTTTGGCCTGGGGCATTCGTCTCCGTCAATTCCGGCGAAAGTCCGGCGGGTGAAGTGTGGTGGCCAGGGTGGCCTTAAGGCGCTTGCGCGTCACCGTCCGCAGTCCACCGGCCACTGACCGTCGGGCAGTGATCGTTACCACCACCGCACCACTCGGTCGCCGCCACTACCTCGGACGCGACGTGATGCGGTGCGATGCCGCCGGTCGCCACCGAAGATGAGCCTAGCGCGTTCACCGTCATCAACAACGATGAGCCGGTCCCAGCGCCCGCGCCGGCTCCCCGCGCGCGACACGTGCAAGCCGTGCGGCCGCTGCAGAGATCTCCACCGCCACCGCCGGTGCCTGGTCCTGAGTTCTCTCGAGCGCTGGACCGTAAGCTGCGTCGGCTACAAGCCGCCGCTGCCCCGCCAGCGCTACAAATGCGTCGCAATCGTACTGACACCTCTCAAGAGCGGCCGCGGTTCGTGACGACGGTCAAAACCGGCCAGTTTCTCCTACCACCACCGGAACTAGTTACTCTTCTTGGATTGGAGTCGCTGTATCCATCGCCGCGGGAATCTGTGATGTACTCGTACGCGAGTCGACCGCAGCCGGTAGCCGCACGGACGACACGTGTAGCGCCGCAGACGCGCGCGTCACGCTCCAAGCGGTCCATTAGCGAAAACAACCAGTGCAAGCAAGCTTCACGAGTTGCCCCACGTGATGACCCCCGTAAAGACCCACGTGATGACCCCCGAAAGGACCCACGTGGTGACCCCGGTGCCACGGCGCGTTCTCGGCTTGGCGCAGCAATTGGTAGCGTGCGTCTGCTTGCTGCCGCTTCCATGGGCATGCGACCTCAACCGTACGAATCTTTATAACTTATTTTTTTAGCGATGATATTTGAATGTGACTTAACTTAGGATTCGAGCCAGGTTAGCCTTCAGGTTGCAGATGGCAGACGCTCTGTGGAGAAACTTGGTTCTACGTCAAATCGTCTAGGTTAGGTAGCCGACCCCGAAAGAGAAACGGGATAAGGCAAGGAGAATGAGTATAGATACACGATCTTCGTTCAAGATTCCGTGTTCCCGGGTAAACGTAGAGTAGGACACCCTCAGGCAGCTGTACCTACAGCAATGATCTTCGTATGATGGCTGGAAAAAAGTGACTGAATAACCAAAAATCGTGCTAAACGGTTTATAACAAGGTATGTCCAGCAGTGGACTAATACAGATAATGATGATGATGCATTAAAATATTACCTTTAAAACCATGTCCTGTCCAGAAGAATAAGTATTGACTGGTATCAATTAATCAGCTGTCCTGTTGTCAATGGAATCCTAGTAATAAAATATTTAATCGTCTTCAGTTTACTTAAATAGGTAGGAAAGTATAGTTATTTTCCAATCCACTTGCTTCTTTCTTCACACTGACGTATGAATATTATATCCTGTGAATAGACAGGTGCTAGGATCCTTTCTATGAATAATTCTATGAAGGTTTAGGTTAGTCATATAATTCTCACCACAAGGAATAATACATTCAACGTGACACCTAATTTATATTTAAATCAAATGTAAAAAAACGCAAAAGAAAATAACTAATAAGTACTTTCTTCATTACGTTCTTATTTTCCGTGTGGTGCCAGTTAAAAATAGCATCACCCCAATTCTACCTGAGGAGAGCGTCGTAAACCGTGACTGCCTAAGGGATAATGATCCAGATTTCAAGATTTCTCTTAAAGGATTTCAATCATTGATTTCAAAGTAGATTCACAACGAATGCATTTAGAAAGTCAGAAATTTACAATACCAATGCCCAATCTCTGGGCAGCAGCGTTTCCTGATAATACAACATCTTTCACTGTGCTCGCCAATCCGCCTGCCAAGCTTAGTGCGTATGGCAGTGCCCCCGATAGGGGGAGGCCCATGTCCAGCAGTCGCATGTTGTGGCTGTTTTATTCTATACCGGCAACACACTTATTTTGCTTCTGTATTTGATGATAGTTGATCATAAGATCCATTAGTTTGATATAGAATATACACCATAAGTATTCTGTGCTCAATTTCCCACGATATATTGGAATGTACTCATTTAATACATAGTTTGTTTTTGTAGATTGTACTTTCAAAGCCTCGTAACGTCCAGATGCCTTTTAAAAGGTATGTAGCTCTATAGTGGTTCAGGCCCAAGCCCTTGCAATATTACATTAAGAAGCCTACTACATGGGCCTTATATTTTTCCTTAATTATGTAAACTTTGAAAGTAAATATAATTGTTTACTAATATTTTATAGTTTAAACTTAATAATACGGGATTCCCTGAGGCATTTGATATGGTTTATATCAGTAGAACCAGGATACCGTAAAACTGCAATTTTCCAGAACAAGTAATGCTCATAAGGTTCATTTTGCTTTGAAGAGTCATACATTTTAAAAGGTCGGGCCTTTATCTCAGAAAAGAGATCTGGGCGTTACGAGGATAGAACAGTTAGGATTAGGCAGTGCAATGACAAATGTTTTGATTGCTCTAGTTACAGTTGGTTTCTACAACCAGAAACACACACACATTGGGGAACCTCGTTAAGGAATATTATATCCATCTTCTCATCATCATCATTCTCCTTGCCTTATCCCGTTCTCTGTCGAGGTCGGCTACCTAACCTAGAGGTTTTGATGTGGAATCAAGTGGATCCGTGGATCTCCACCATCTTATGATGAGATTTCTTCTTTCCAGAGAAAACAAGTGTTATAAGATGTTTTTTACATTGTAATTTTTTATCTCGTTGCAGTGGCACCCTGCCGTACGCGAATGTCATGCATGACAAGCGCGTCGTACGAGGAAGTACCTTCGCAGCACATCCCCTTTCCCAGGTTAGTCCACTAGTCCTAAAAAACTGAATGTATGCCGTGTGGTGCCGGCTAAGAATAGCATCACCCCATTTCTTTCCCGTGGGTGTCGTAAAAGCTGACTAAGGGACTCGAGGGTTTCATGTGTATTGCAATTTGGGCGACAGGCTGACAACCTGTCATCATAGTGATACACGACCTCTCAAACATTTTGTCAGACGTGGCTATATGGACCGTAATTTTACGGTCGATAACGCTCTACCTACCCCGTCAGGGATATAGGCGTGAACTGTGTGTGCTTGATGCTGCAGGAAGTCAAAGATTTTTCAAAGAAGTATTTGCTCTTAGTTTGTTCTTGGCTAAGAAGCGTACCGTTGGACGCCCTCCGGTCAGATGGACCAATGACTTAAAGAGAGCGGCTGGTAGCGACTGGATGGCGAAAGCGGGAGAGCGTGCCTTGTGGCGTACCCTGGCGGAGACCTATGTCCAGCAGTAGACTGCTATAGGCTGATGTGATGAAGAAGATGAGTAGGCAGTCTGCTGTGGGGCTTAGAATGTCATCACCTCAATTCTACCCGTGGTGGGTGACGTAAAATGTCACTGGGATAATACATACATACATACATATATCACGCCTTTATCCCTTGCGGGGTAGGCAGAGCGTTAACAGCCGTAAGAATAGGGTCGCTATCGCCACGTCTGACATTTTTGAGTATTGTTTTCTAAGGTTGTTTCGGAAAACATGTGTATCACTATAGTGACAGGTTGTCAGCCTGTCGCCTAAAAATAGTAATACACCAATACTCTCGAGTCCCTTAGTCGCTTCTTACGACACCCACGGGAAGGATGTGGGGTGATGCTACTCTAAGCCGGCATCACACGGCATCTGGGATAATCATTCATTGAATAGGCTGTAGCATTCTTTGTAAACGCATAATCTTGCACTGCGCTCGCCATTTTACCTGCCAAGCGTGGTGAGCATGGCAACATACCCGGATAGGGACAGGCCAATGTCCAGCAGTGGACTATTGTGGCTGTTAAGTAGTACACAGAGTTGTCAATAGAGAGCTAACCAGTAGTCTGCCGGGCCAGTAACGTGTAGGATCTTTCTAAGGTTTTTGTGGAAATCCCAGGTCACCCCTATACGTTACGTTTTATAATTCTAGGCAATTCAATAATACAAGCAATAAAAGCAAATAATAGAGCAATAAAACATGTGCGTAAATATCAATACAGTACGTACGTAGGGTATTATTAGGGTTCCTTGCCTGGAAAAAAAAACTGAATCCTTCATAGATCACTTTCTAGTCCGTCTGATAAGATTTCTTATTTGGGTAATGCGTGGAAATATCAAGAGAATCAAAATTTATATAGTATACTTTAAATGAACCCGAAATGCTAGATTTGATAGTATGGATAAATTCAAATCCAAGAAGATACATGTAAAAATAGGTACTAGTTTTCTTAGAGGTTTAGTATGTATAACTGGAGATAAGTACGAATGCAGGGAAGTAGGCATGTCATATTTATAATATGTTATGTGGGTTCGGCACGTGTGTCACGGAACCCTTAGTGAGCGAGTTTAACTTGCGCTTGACCAGCTATATTTCCTATAAATTTATAATAGTATTTTGAGGTCAATGAACGACACAATAAAACTTTTCCGTATATGTTTTATTACCGCATGAGGTTTCAGAAATAGCCACTACCGTGCCGTTTGAAGCCAAGATTAAGCTACGATAAAGAACGTGTGTGTGTGTGTGTGTTACCGTATAAAACAACACGAGGGTAGTTTCATGGAAATACTAGGTATTCAATTATCTATGCATAGACAGGCTTCATATAAAAACATAATATCAGACTAACCACAACATCAATCATATAGAATTGGTCTTTTAAATTATAAAATGTAGATTAATATCCAGTGCCCTAATATTAACAAAGTACAGGCTTCAGGTAGAAAAAAATCCAAGTACAGTCTGTTTATGTATACAATAGTATTCCTCACATAAGTCTATTGCAGGCCACTGCTGGACATAGGCCTCGTCCAGGGTACGCCACAACTTCGACCAATATAAGTAGATACCTAGTTATATTGGTCGAAGTGCCACAAGGCACGATCTCCCGCTTTCGCCATCCAGTCGCTACCAGCCGGTCTATCAAAAAATTGAAATATTTTAGTTTGAAATAAGATTACGCCGTGTGATGCCGGCTTCGAATAGCATCACCCCATTACTTCCCCGTGGGTGTCGTAAGAGGCGACTAAGAGACTTGAGGGTTTCACGTGTATTACAACTTTTAGGCGACAGGCTGACAACCTGTCACTATAGTGAGACACAAATTATCTTAATCGGCCCTCAATATTTGTCAGACGTGGCGATAACGACCGTATTTTTGCGGTCATTAACGCTCTGCCTAGCCCGCAAGGGATAAAGGCGTGATATATGTATGTAAGATTATAGCAATGTGATCTTACTCTACAACAGCCACAAAGTCCACAGCTGGACATGTGCCTCCCCTGTGGGTCTCCCCGTATTGGGCGTATTTAGCATACTCACCACGCTTGGCAGATTGGCGAGCGCAATGCAAGGTGTTGTATACATATATGTTGTATATGTATATGTATATCACGGAAAACGCTGCTGCCCATTCCCTGTATTTATCCTTTAGTCGCCTTTTCCGAGACCGACGGGTAGAAGAGGGGTGATGCTATTTTAACTCGGCTTCACACGGCAAACACTCGATGGTCTTACTTAGGTCTAGAATATCTTTTTTCTGTATACGTTATCTACCGCGTAAAAAAACATCATTAGGTCTTACATTAGTGATACAGTTCAACAGTAATTTATAGAATAGGGTTAATGTGGCGGTGGCCGTTGGCCGTCGACCGTCCACCGTCTGATACCAGACTAATCAATAAACGCACAGTGAAATGTTGGTTTGGTTTTTAGGGTCAAAACAAACGCTACTTTTTCACAAGAAATTTTCTACACCTATTCAAGCCAGCAGCAGGTTTGTGCCGTGTGATACCGGCTTAGAATAGCATCACCCCATTTATTTCCCGCGGGTGTCGGTAAGAGGCGACTAAGGAACTCGAGACAACTTTATAAGACAGGCTGACAAGCTGTCACTGCAATGATACAAAAGTCAAGTGAAAGGGCCCTTAATATTTGTTAGACGTGGCGATAGCGATTGTACTTTTAGCGGCCGGTAACGCTCTGCCAACCCCGGAAGGGATAAAGGCATGGTATATGTGTATGTGTATGTGTATGTGTATTCAAGCCAAGACAAATAGAGGTACCTACACGACTTTTCTGAAACGATCCTCAAACATTGGTCAGACGTGGCGATAGCGGCCATAGTTTTGCGGTCAATAGCACTTTGCCTACCCCGTCAGGGATATAGGCGTGATTTGTGTATGTGTAGGTAAATAGAGGTAGCCTGAAAGTTAGTTTTAAGCGAAGAGATTGCTTTTAGCAATAGGTCATCCTTTACAAACTTTTGGTTTTAAGTTCTTTTTTGTCACAATAATTGTAAAACAATGTCAATAATGTAATTTTGGTTCAGATTTGGTTGAGGCCAGTAAAAAAAGCATAGACATAAATTTCATAATAATAATGGCGTAGATAATAATTTCCTCACCGAAACACGAATTGGGAAAACTATTTTAGGTTCTTGACCTAATATACCTAACCAAAATTCCTTGCACCGTGGTTACAATCCGTCGTTGTTCTCTACAACCCAAACTGTCATTATATTCAAATGTTTGCTTGTCACAGGGCGATGGAGTGGAAAGCGCAGCACAGCGAGCGGCCCGAACGCGCCGACGCGCGCTGGCACGACGCGCGGCCGCCATGAAGACCAGACCGGGCACGCCGCCCCCCGCTCCGGGGCGCAAGCATCACCCCATACAGACAGAGTACTATCTCGAAGAGGTAACAGAGACTTCTTACAGCATGTCCTTATATATGGACCTTTCATCACAATTGGGAACTATCATTATACCTTTATAATGATAGTTAATATAATTTTCTAATTGGTAACTAAAGGTAATGATAGTTCCCAATTGTGATGAAAGGTCCATATAACCCGATTCATACGAACAGGGCAATGAGCTGAGAAACCACGAGCTTAAAAAGACGCTAACGAGTATTTTTATTTGCCATTACTAATAATCTACTTATCTCTAACCTGTAAGCCTCTTCAGAAAGTAATTTCAGCCCATTTTGGAAATCTTGTGCAAGCAAGGTCTCTAAGTATTAACTAATATACTCTCGTACTCTCGTACCAAAATCTAGACCAAAATCCGTAAATCTTCCGTATACCCATAAACCAGTTCAGTAAGAGAAAAAGCAAACTTTCAATGGTTTACAAAATTAAATAGCCTTACAATCACAGCAGAAAAGTATCTAGTGAGGATGACATACCTTTATCACACCTTTATGGCCAATTTTCAGTTGTTCGACAAAGTACAAGAGATGGAAGTGGGGGTCCAAACAGACCTGTTCGTGGACCGGCCCTCCACGCCCCTCTACGTGCCTGCGAAGACCGGCTGCGACGCGTGGACGCAGATATACCCTGGCGACGTGAGTGTCCCCATTTCCCTGTATCAACAAAGTGTGAAAAATGTAGACATACCTGTTCATGGGGATCCAGACAGACCTGTTTGTGACGCCATGTCCGGCTGCGACACATGGACGCAGATATAGCATGACGACATAAGTATCCTCATCTTTCTGTGTCGACAAAGTATGAGAGATATAGGATGGGGTTACAGATCTGTTCGTGGACCGGCCTGCCAAGACCGGTTCCGCCGCGTTGACCCAGATCTACCCTGGCGACGAAACTATCCTCAGTTCCCTGTGCCGACGAGAACAAGGATGAAGGTGGGTGACACTGAGTATAAGGGTAATCATTAGTGACTGAAGACCTCCTGATTTAAGAGCTAAAATAAGGGATCTACTGCGCAACAGCTGCTTAGTTTCCTTGATTGATTTAGAGTTTCAAATGTTATCAGAAAGGAAGATTAGAAGGAGGGTGGAGATAAATTGCAGGTCTCCCGTAGATTCTAATAGCCGCGAACGTAGGTCGTGTGAGATATCAAGGTTTTTTTTAAAATGGTATTCTACACAAAGATGACGCTCCGGAGAGCCCCCAACTTCTAACTTAGACAAGTAAAACTAAACTACCCAAATGGACACAAAAATCTTACGAATACTCCAATTTACAGCTCTTCGACTTCGACCTGGAAGTCCAACCGATCCTGGAAGTGTTGGTTGGGAAGACTTCAGAGCAGGCTTTAGCAGAAGTAGCCCAAGAAGAGGAGCTGGCAACTCTCAGAGAGCAACAGCGAAGATACCAAGAGCTTCGGGATGCCGAACGAGCGGAGAGGGCCAGGCTAGCGGCACAGGACCTCAGAATAAACCGGGTAAGTTGAGCAAAACCCAAATCTCCTACAGTATGACATAATACCGTATGATGCCGGCTTCGAATAGCATCAACCCATTTCTTCCCCGTGGGTGTCGTAAGAGGCGACTAAGGGACTCGAGGATTTCACGTGTATTACAACTTTTAGGCGACAGGCTGACAACCTGTCCCTAGTGATACACAAATTATCTTAACCGGCCCTAAATATTTGTCAGACGTGGCGATCCCTAACCCCGAAAGGGATAAAGGCGTGATATATGTATGTATGTATGACATAGTTTGTAGGAGTACATATTTTCTATTTCTAAAGTATATAGGAAAAATGCGTGCTATGATGAAAATAGGAAGCTTTTAGTTGCAAATAGGATAGGAAGCTGTCGCCTTTGTTCATCATGTCATCTCTTGTAATTTTATGCAATAAAGGATACTATATAAAAATGCAATTTAAAAATTGGGCTTGATCACGCAGCGGTCAGCACCGTAAGAACAATCCATTGGAATCACTCATGTTTAGCAATAGTAGCTATCTATGCTGACGACTTTCTGTTGTGAATTTTTTCCAGGAGAAGGAAAGGCGCGTAACAGAAGCCAGAGATGCACAAATATCAGCAATAGAAGCGCGCGAGCGAGCTGCCGCTGCAGTCCTGGTACAAGGCTACATGGCTAACCTGCTGCCTTCGGTGCTGGCTGGCTTGAGAGACCAGGCCTACCTCATGGAGAGAGTCGAGCGGGGAGTGGACGATGAGTTCATGCCGTGGCTGATCAAGGAAGTCGCGGAGGAGATCGAGTCGATAATTACTAGCCGAGATGTCATTAGTGGTTGGTATTCATTATCAAAGGTTTCCCATAGGAGAGGTATCATTTTGATCTATGACGTGCTCGTTTATAGCACAAAAACTCAATCAATGGACCACCTACTGCCCTGTCCCAACTGCCTGAACCCCTGCACACTTCAGGACCTAGTAAAAGCAAGCCCCAGGGGCATTTCAGTTGCCAAATATTGGTGACTGAAAATATAACTATCACGGTTGCCAACGATTCGATAAAGAAGAATGTGGAGTTCTCCTTCTCCTGGTCTTTGGTCTGGTTAATCCGTGCTCCTCCTCCTTGCTTCGTTCTCCTCAGTGCTGAGGGTCGTGACTTTCCCCACGGATTACTTTGTCCCGGATGATAGACCTCCATGCCCTCCGATCTCTTGCATCTTGATCTTGATCCGTGCTAATGCGTGTGTTATTGTTGCAGAAATCGTACGTGACGTAGTGGAGGCGCGAGCAGAGTTGTATCGCACGGCAGGAGAAGAAGAGTGGAACCGCGTCGAGCCCGAAGAATCCATGACGCCCAGATCCATGATGGGGGAGGGAGAGGAAGAGGATAAAGGTATGTCTTATTGTTACTGATGCACCACCCTGATGATGATGATGATGATCTCTCCGACCGATTTCGACCATGTCGACCGCTTCGACTTCTAATCAGGTCGGCGCTGATGCGCCCGGAGATGGCTACTGTAGCCAATGTTGTCAGTAAACTCCCGTGCACAGAGTGGACATGTGAGTTTGCTATTTACATAATTATAGTTAATGTCGGTCGAGGTCTGTTTACGCTGTTCCTCAAACTGGCGGAATTAATTCTTAACCATCCCATCCATAACCATCCCGCGCGTATTTTTTTTTTTTTGTGGGGAATATTGTAATTTGTCATGTTAGTTATTCGGGCCAGGTTAGCCTTCGGGTTGTAGAGATCTGATGGCAGTCGCTCTGTGTAACAACTTGGATCCACGTCAAATCCCCTAGGTTAGGTAGCCGACCCCGACAGAGAACGGGATAAGGCAAAAATAATGATGAATTATCACGTTAGTATTAACTAACACGTTGCTGGTGTTACTACGAGTATAGTCGTAGTTGGCAGCGAATTTATTGAAAAATCGTCATGGCGCTAGCAGTCAAGAAAAGCTAATAAGTAGGTACGAAAGTACGCGGTACTCATAGGTGGCCACAAAACTAGATGTCATTTGTATAAGACAACCTATCCAATGCGTATACAACTTCGTATCAATAACTACAACACAGTAAAGGCTACAAAAACAATGTTTTTCATAGTTTATTTACTCTGTACTCCCCGCGGCTTCTGCATTTTTATAATAGCCCAATGCACTCAACGCGATTAGATTAGTTGATTACAGCCACCGAGACCCGGTGGTATATCACAGTTAGGAATTATTGCGCTGATAACATCTGATAATCCAAACAGCATCTGATAACGACTGGCCACGTGTGCTGCGGTCCAAACAAATGAAATTAAGTTTGATAGTTTGCAATCTATTTTGTAGTGTTCTATTTACATACATACCGCGGCTTTATCCCTTGCGGGGTAAGCAGAGCGTCAACGCCCGATAAAATACGGTTGCTATCGCCACTTCTGACAAATATTAAGGGGCCGTTTTAGTTGATTCGTGTATCTCTATAGTGACAAGTTGTCAGCCTGTCGCCTAAAATTGTAATACAGATGAAGCCCTCGACTCCCTTAGTCGCCTCTTACGATATTCGCGGGTAAGAAATGGAGTGATAAGCTATTCTAAGCCGGCAACACACAACATTTTTTTTTTAATTTGATTTTAGTTTTTGGTGATACAACTCATTTTAAAGACTAATCTTCCCGATTGTACCTATATTCGTAATTACTAAGCACGAATGATAGATGAACTTAATCATTAGGACCCAAAACAACTAAAATTATCGTAGGTGCTAGGAAAATATTGTTTGTTGGTAATTTAAAGGTGACGGATATTTTTATCATGCGACCCTTATTTTTGCATTTTTGCGCGTTACAGCGTACGGATTAATTTTTGAAGTGTCGCACCGGCATCAGATTAATTTTGAAGCACATGTTCAAATAAATATCAAGTGCGCGGCGCTCGTTGAATTGTCGGTATCGTTTAGTTAAATCTCAACTTGCGCGTTTCGACTGCGCACGTGCGCTCCACACCACCGTTTAAAATATTAGTGACAACAAATAAAGCTCTTAGCGGACCGCGCCCCGCATCAAAACGATATTATAACGTCATCACACTGTATCAATCTTAATCGCGCGCGACCGCAACCGGGTGGCCTGCGCACCCCTCTTTTCATCCCTCCATCCACCCTTATCACAAGCCCTTAGAGCTCAAATTTTCACCACACATGCTTTTACCCATCTTTGCCGCACAGATAACACATGCACCGTTTGCGCCGTGATTTAAAGCGCATTTTTCCGTGCAGCGTGCTAATGCGAATGGTATTGTGCGCGTGCCGAATCGCGGGCACGTGCGGCGCGGCAGGTGCCGCCACCATCGCAATATGCGACGCCACTGTGACACCATTCTGTAGCAAAGGTTGTTGCAAGTGTTGCCGATTTGTTACACATTTGCCTAATTTAAGGATTGTCTTACGCGACTGTATAATATAGGAAACTTTGGCGTATAGTAAACAAAATTTCATGCAGTTAGTCAGCAAGTAAGTACCTAAAATACTAATCCTTTTTATGTAGAAGTGCGTTTATGTATGTGCGAAAAGTAATAAAAAGAAAGCAGCAACTGATTATTTTGCCGCGTTATATATTTTTCAAGGTGTGTTCTACTCATAAAACTGAAGAACATTCTTATGAAAAAAGAAATTGTCGTACCAGTCTTACAAAGTGACTGGTCGGCTGCTACCTACATTTTGTATGGGACATCTAATTTCTTTATATTATTTCGAAAAAATAATCCTAACGAAATTTGTTCAGTTTCATGAGTGGAAATCATTAAAAAATTTAATACCCCAAACGAATACAAACTGAAATGTTTTATAAGAAGCCCAGCAATTTTAATTTCAGCGAGATCCTAAAATTATTTTAGCCCAAGAGATTATTCCCAATCAATATCTGACAGAACATCAAACTAGTGCCTGTGTTTACCAGAAATAGGTACTAGAAATATTAGACGCCTGTATGTCACCGACACCTGCTGCATTCAGAGAGAGGGTTCCTGATCCTGGTTTGACAGTGCTCTTATAGCCGGAGAGCTCGCTACAATGAAAATGATCTATGATTTCATCGAGCTATGGTGCCTGTCAATTTTTACAGATATGGTTTCAAGCATGATAAAGCATAAAAGCTTAAATTAAGTATAAGTAACATATTATGAGTTTTTTTTTAAATTAATTTGATTAGGGACTAATATTTTACGTCAAAATAGCTCGTTACATTTTTCATTTTGCATTTTATGACGCTCTGTTCTTCGTAACCGTCTTACACGACGAAACAACACAAAATAACTATTAAATGTGACAGGCACCTTCTCGATTTATTTATATACTATTTATGTCAATAATATCGGAACGATTCACTGCTTGCCCTATGCAAGATATATAGCCCTAGACATATTGTTTACGTATAACACATTATACTGTATTAAGCAAAAAAAGTAAAATACGTACGAATTGACGCCACGTAAATCATATTTGTTTAAGACTTTCGCGCTTTGTACAAGTTATACTGTTTAAATCAGGTTTAGACCCGACACTTTACTCGACTCTTTACGGGTTTATGTGCCGTCAATTCGTACGTTTTTTCGCTTAGCTATCCCTCGGTCTATTTCAGCCAGATCTCTATATTTGTACAGCTGCAGTGCCTAACCCTCGCTTGCTTTGGACACAATTTGCTGATACGCTTTTTACATCGCCTCCGTACAATGCAGTAATGATGTAAAGAGCTTAATGTTACAATTTAGTGCACTTAATCAAAGTGCACGGTATAGTGCACTTGAGCCCCTCGTGTCCGTGTTATGATAGGACACAATCAAATCTAAATTAACAGTATAAATCAATTATATAGCGATTATATTATATATATATATATCTAAGGAGTGAAAGGGCCGGTGGTGTAGGTATTGACAATTCGCTAATTTCCTGGGTCATAAATTGAAACTATTATCTCAAAATATTTTCATTCATAATGTGTTAAAGCAAGTTGACCCCATTCAAAATAGGGCACTATGACGTCATTCTTTCAGTTTTTCATACCATGTATCGTTTTAGAACGCCTTAAAAAAGCTCATTTGAGCTGGCAGGTATTAAGTCTATTTTGCAGGCAATTTTTAATTAACCTTGAAACTAAACAACTTTTACTGAGGAACATATGAGGTACGTTGGGAAATGACAAAGCATTTTAGATCTCCCATAAAAGTACGCTATCATATGACTGAAACTTTCGGAGTTATAATTATTGAAAGGGTTCTTACTGACGAATTGAATATAATGATTTTCCGACATTTCGACACTGTTACAAATTAAATGCGTCATGATCACGGGTTACACCAAAGAGTATGTAAATAAAACTCTGGGTTACACCTGCAAAGATTACGTATCGATCTATTACTCTCAGTTTAACTCCTAATAAAGTTAGATTGATTACAATAATCAATTATTTCTTTGTTTTTGTTTCAGAAGATGAATAAGCAATAACAACTACCTACTACACCGCCATCGTCGCGACGCGCGCGTTTAGCGGGTGACACGTAATGATTGAAAATCATATACAGAGTGTTATAAAAACTACTACACAGAGTAAAGAAATAGGCTGCACAGGGGTGCTCGAAATGGATGAGGATACTTTGGGCTGATCGCAACAGTTGTCCGCACTAGGTGGCGCGATTTCAGGTTGAGGAATTTTCAAGTTCAGTTTAGTGCCCAATAAAAACTATTGCGTTCAGTGCTTTACTATTCTTTTATTTTATAAGTTACTTTGTTGCTCTATCTATGCGAAATTGCACCGTATTATTCACTCCGAGCGAACTCTACTAGGAACAAAACGAACAGAAAAAAAACATTCCTATTGAAATATTATGATTCCAAATGAAAATAAAGATCAATGAAATCAGATCTCTTAAATGAAGTCAGTTTGTACAAGAAGTTATTTTATGGATAGTTATCAATATTTTAATTGAAAATGAACATATTTCAATTCGTTTGGAGTACCCTTGTGTAGCTTTATCATAATCAGACTGTACTTCACTGTATTCGTGCAATAAATTACAAGGAAAAAAATGGATTATGAAAAAAAATTACCCGTACTGTAATTCAGACGCACAATCATAAAATTTATATAGTGTATAAAAATTAGCTGCAAATAATTTAAGGGGTGAATCAGCCTATGAAACTGAACAACTTTTCCCAAAGACCATAAGTGGAAATATGAGAAAAAATTTACACCAATTCAATTTTTTCCTTGGGGAAATTTATTCAGTTATATTAGACTGGCTCACCTGCTAAAATGTTTGCAGTTGAATTTTTAGATCCTGTATAAGGGATGGATTTCTTTAGGGAGACCCATTTTGAAACGTTTTTAATTTATTCATAATTTTGTTACGTTTATTACACGTCCTGTAGTATTTAATTAAGGGTTATTGTGTGTTTTAAAACACCTAAATATGTTATGGAATCCTTCTAAGAGGATTTCTGTACTATCGTTAAAAGGACAGAAACTGTGCCTTGTAAAATTTATCATGAAATATTTTATAGAAGTCTTTAGCGTGGACGCCTCGGTTATCTAATATTATCTTGATTTTTATAATTTCACATTCATTATGTAAAGACATTGTAGTAGTCCAGAGTAGACCTGACAAAACAACTTCAAAACTCACGATTAGTCACAAAACTAACTATAAGTATGTACGAGTAGGACATTCATATGCGAAAATATGTTCTGAAAAAATGTGACTTAATGGCACGTTTAACTCACAATTATTGGAACATCATGTATATGTTACAGTAAAAACCCGTTTTTAGTTAAAACGCGTTTTCACGAGTTAAAACTAGTTTTTACTAACTGCCTTTGTAAAAACTAGAATCTCCTAGTAAAAACTAGAATTTACTGATTTATACGGTTGAGTTTTAGGTAAAACTAGTTTTAACTTTGAACGATAGACAAAACTAGTTTTAAGTAGAAAATTTTGTTTGTAATTTGCCTTGACTAAAAATGAAACATTAAAATATTTTTTTTATTACAATATTTATTGAGAATATTTGTGAATTGTAACATTTCAAATTTTCAGTAACATTCATATTTAAGGGCGAGGCACACCGGCTCCGTATCCGTTGCGTATCCAGCTCTCATCCGTAGTTACGCATGTATTTATGACGTTGTAATGTATGGGACTGTATGAGATACGGCACACTGCCTGTGATGCGTATCCGTTGCGTGCTGCACGCATTGTAGGGTTACGCCGTAGTTACGCCGTACAGCTGCCAAAACACAAACAGGTTGCGTACTCTGCGTGCAGTGATGACGTTGTATTCTATGAGATTCCCTGTTGGACGTCACACCAAACACGTCCGAACACGCACAGCTCTGCCCTGCGCGTAGTGCGGACGCGTGTACGGACTATGGGCTACCACAATGCGCATCAAAAAATGTGCACTATAGTAAGCGTCAAATATAAGGTGTAAAAATATTAGCTCCAAATATTTTAAGGGGTGAATCAGCCCATAAATCTGAACAACTTTCCCCAAGAAACATAGGTTGAAATACATTGGTTGATACTAATTGAATTGAGTCGGTCAGTAACTTTGTATGGGAGGCCGCATTTTTTTTTTCATATTTTGACCTATGTTTTTAGGGAAAGTTGTTCAGTTTCATGGGCTGGTTCATCCCTTAAAATATTTGCAACTAATTTACACTGATATGTCGTCAACTTTTTGCTGCACAGAACGCGATGCGCGCTTTTATTTGCGCAATATTTATTGCACACTGATGACAGAACTTTTGGATATGACAGTTGGTACGCAACAGACCCCTTGCAGCTCGCATCCGTAGCTACGCGCGTAACCTGCGTAACCACGTCCGTAACCCGGTGTGGCAGGGGTGTACGGACGTGATCACGCGCGTCACTACGGAAGAGAGCTGGATACGCAACGCATACGGAGCCGGTGTGCTCCGCTCTTTATTATCAATATAAAAATTATAAAAAAATCTCCTTAGGAAGATCAAATAACTAAATTGGCAATTTTACTTAAAGTTTAAATCAAGTCTTACACATTTAACAAAAGTATTTTTTAAATCTTCATACAGGACAAAAACTAGTATTCTACTTAGTGAGTTACTATCAATATAAAAATTATTAAAAAAAACAATTCTTCTTATGGAGATCAAACAACTAAATTGGCAATTTTAATTAAAGTTTAAATCAAGTCTTACACATTTAACAAAAGTATTTTTCACGCCACTTCTGAAGTTTGTGGAATCAGTTTTAACTGATTGGTTTCGTTAAAACGCGTTTTGACTAGTTAAAACTAGTTTTAACTGAATTTATTTTTTGAACCACAGTTAATTCTAGTTTTGACAAAGCTATTCAGTTAAAACTAATTTTAACTCGTGAAAACGCATTTTAACTAAAAACGGGTTTTTACTGTAACATATATATCTACTACGTAAAAAGTTGACTGACATATGTTTCAAAAATAAGTACACTTTAAAATTCATTCTTGAAGAAAGTCTCCTGCGTGTATTTTTCCAAACATTGGACCAAAACATTGCTTTCTATTCGTCGTGGAAAATAATAAATTTGTGTAGGTATACGTATAGCCTTGTGGCAAGAAACGAATGTTTTAGTCGAATGTTCGAAAATTCACGTTTTATTATCAAGAATATTGTCTCATCGAGTGTCGATGGCAAAGAGTTTAGGACACAGGTCATGCAATCTAGGTGTATATTGTCTTACCGAGGCGTCTTCGACTTCATCGCCTGAAAATGGCTCTAGTTTTGTAAATTATGTAGTTTAGTAGCATAATGAAATATTGATTCTGATAGAAAATGTTTACTTATTCTTACTTGAATAAAAAACATTTAATTATTTTTTTACCTTTCATTCAAATAATTGACATCCTGTATAGTTAAAATTGAAATTGACTTAGTTGAGAAAAATATTTAATTTAAGGCAATTTTTACCAACACAATTTATGATTGTAGTATTTTTTTATAGTAAGTATTTAAGTTTCAACTACATCTTGGCAGGTACCTACTATAGACAAAACACTTCTTTGGTCTGTGGTAGGTAGGTACTTTAATTCTTACTCTTCTCGCATGGGACACCGAGTCAAGAAACGACCCGATCCATACTATTCAATATATGTTTGTATTAACTTATCGACTATTTTAACAACTATGTCTTAGGACATTTAATCATACCTACATATATAAGTACAAAATGGACACCATGGATTCTACAGTCTCTCCACGTCACTCATAAACAATCCAAAATTTAAGGGTGCGATTTTTTGAGACTATTGTGTTTTACAGCAATAATTATACTTTTCTAGGTGCAGTAACATTAACTGAATGTGCATCATCATTTTTCTGACTTGTTGGTAACAATCACAAGAAAATCGAAACCTTATAAACTGCATTTTTCATGAGTTACGTACGATCACCGATGAGTTACGATTACCTATATGATGGCCATTCAGACAAAATAGAAATTGTCTACCAACACACTTCCTAGCGGCTACCCAACCACAGGTTCCGCTGGCTTTTGCAAATTAAATTATGAATAGACTGTAATTGGAAGTGCGGTGATACGATCGGATCCCCGTGACGGATATCTGCCGGAGGGTTGCGGAGGTCCGGAGCCCTCAGCGGAGGACCCCAGCCCTCTTCGTACATAAATACCCGCGCGGGCGCTACTGTCGGGTATTTATAAAAGTGAGGTCCTATAGGTCACTTCTCTCGTCAATCTAATTAATTGTTTTCTATCATCTCTTCGTAAAAAATCTGGGCTACAAAAAGAGCTAAAATTTCTAAAATAATACCAATTTAAATTTGCGTTCAATCTCTTTCTATCGTAGTGAAATAAGCAAACCTTACGGCATCTATACTTAAGAAATCCTTTTTAAAAGAAGTAAATTCCCCGTTCCAAGTGTCACCGTGAAAAACTATAACACCAGGGTTTATCGGGTCGTGTATCCCCGTGAAAAACACCCGGGTCGTTCGGTGTCCCATACGAATTCACAAGATAGAAAAAGTGTTTAGTAGGTTATACGTTGACTCTACAACCTACAAGTCATGAAGAAGTACCAGGCGAGCAGGGCAGAACAGGAGTGGTCAAGAACGGTTGCACGCTGTGGGTTGCCAGCTGGGTGTGCCTCAAGAGCCTTCAGTATAGCAGAGTTTTCGGAGGCCTTAGTGTTGCCAGCTGAACGATCTTGCACGGTGAGTGGTTCTTTTTGATAAACTGTATCTTTAGTATTAGTAATTTCTTACTTGTAAACGAACAGTGCCGTGTGATGCCAGCTTAGAATAGCATCAACCCATTTCGTTCCCGCAGGTGTCGTAAGAGGCGACTAAGGGATTCGAGGGTTTCATGTGTATTACAATTTTAGGCGACAGGCTGACAGCCTGTCACTATAGTGATACACGAATTATCGGAAACAGCTCTCAATATTTGTTAGACGTGGCGTTAGCGACCAAATTTTTTACGGTCATTAACGCTCTGCCTACCCCGCATGGGATAAAGGCGTGAACTATGTTTGTATGTATGTAAACGAACAGTCTACAGAAACTATAGGCTACAAATCTACAGGTAAAATTCGATGATTCAAGATTCAATCGTTTATTTCCAAGTAAATAAACAATGAATGCTTTTAGAATGTCATTGAGTTAAATTACAATACTGTCACTGAATAAATGAATTAGTCATTGTAAACAATAACAATTTTATGTTCCTAATAGAATTGCGGCACGAGTAGGATAAAAAATAAAATAAAGGCACTGCCTCGGGGCTGGCCAGGCTGACCACACAGCATGTAACTTACGTCACCATGTACATTGCAAAGCCGGTGGGTCAATATAAAACCAGGATTCGTAACCCGCTACGCAATGTACTAAGAATTTTACCTGTAGACTTGTAGCCTGTAGTTTCATAAAATTAAAGACATCAACGTTATTCGTACTTAGTTACGTAGCATTTTTTCAGTAGTTAGGTACTTTTTTGCAAGTTTTGGTCTGATGATTGTATTTGGATTTGACTTAACCGGGCTAGGGTAGCCTTCGGGTTGCAGAGGTCAGAGTCGCTCTGTGTAAAAACTTAGTTCGGTTGTCAAATCCCTAGGTTAGGTAGCCGACTTCGACAGAGAAACGGGATAAGGCAAGGAGAATGATGAAAACCCAAATACTTTTATTTTAGGTCTACGTATGGCGTGACATGACCGGCCATCTTTCCACATGCGGCGGCGCAGGCGCAGAGCTCGCCGCAGTGCGGTCGCGAATCGCACCGCACCCGCCTGCGAGGACCGCTGCGTTGCAAGCGTCCGCCGGAGGGTTGAGGGTCGTGTGTGTGAAAGAGATGGCGCCACATGATGAGCTCCTGCTGTGGCCGGATGATGAGCTGTTGGCTGTCGCTGGTGTGCCTGTGCTAAGGCCTGTTCATATTAGAGGTAAGAATCTCGACGATTATTTACTAGGTAAATGGAAAATGAACTAAGTCAGAATGTTAGTGTGTTACAGTTGAACTATTACCTAGATTTCTTTTTAATATACCTCTTGATATACCTACTACATTCGCTTACATACTGTCACGACCAGTCAATACGCGCCCGTACGTGTATTGAGCATTGGGGTCAAGTTACGTTAGTCGCGACACTACGAGTAGGTATATGAACGAATGGGCTATCATACCAATCTAGGTGACAATTTTTCTTGTAGTGGACTCACAAGGTTCATCGGGTTGTTAATCGACTCGGTGTCCCATACGAAAGAGAAGAACTAGATTAACCAAAAACAAAGTTTTCGAATAATTTGTAGTTAGGTACCATAAGAACATTATGTTCCGATTCCGATGTCTGCTGCTACGAATTCTTCTACGACGTAGCTATTTCGTAGCGCACTATAGTAGTATCGTCAAATTTCAGAAGGTCATTCTAGCAGCGATTAGAATATTGTATGCTGGTAACCCCATCAAAATGATACAAGACTACTAATAAATATCAATTTAGTCAAAACAAATGCTGTCTTTTTCCTACAGGAGGCGCAGAATATAGATGCGACGTATGCGGCGCGCGCTACGACCAGCCCAATCCCTTGAAAATGCATCTCTACCTCGACTGCGCTTCGCCAAACCCTCGTGCCTTCTGGCGGAAGTTCTTAGCAAACCTGTCCTCTTCAAACCCACCTGCACTACCTTCTTTACCCCAGCCGGCGGTAGCACAGTCGCCAGCAGGTAGGGATTTGAGTGACTATACAATTAGGTACAGGGTGTAAAAATATTAGCTTGCTAAAAATATTTGCCGTGTGGTGTCGGCTTAGAATAGCATCACCCCACATCCTTCCCGCGGGTGTCGTAGTAGGCGACTAAGGGACTCAAGAGTATTGGTGTATTACAATTTCTAGGCGACAGGCTGACAACCTGTCACTATAGTGATACACTTGTTTTCCAAAACAACCTTGGAAGACAATCCTCAAATATGTCATACGCGGCGATAGCGACCGTATTCTTACGGCCGTTAATGCTCTGCCTACCCCGCAAGGGATAAAGGCGTGATATATGTATGTATGTATGTATGTAAAAATATTAGCTGCAAACATTTTGGACCAACCATACAAAATTACTGACCGACCGAATCAATTTGTATGATATATAAAATTCTTGTATTTCGACCTTTGTTTCTAGGGGAAAGTTGTTCAGTTTCACGGGCTGATTCACCCCTTAAAATATTTGCAGCTAATATTTTTACACCTTATGTACATACAGGGTGTAAGGGACGGTGTAACGAAACTTTTCTATTGCGGCTATATTGGTAAACGTAAAAAAAATCAGAAAATTGTCTGAAAAGTTTCGTTACACCGTCCCTTACACCCCGTACAGTTAGTTGAATTTTTTGATGATATCCAATTGTTTCTTAATTTTTTCATATTCTAATTTATCTTCATATATAACTTTTATCTTCATCAACAGGTCTAATCCAATCTTCAGCGACCCTCTCCCACTCCCCAGCCGCGCTCGAAGCCCTAGCCGCGGCCTGGGGCGCCTGGAGCGCCCGCGGCGGCGCCGGCCACGCCTGCGTTTACTGCGGGAAACTTTACTCAAGGAAATACGGCCTTAAGATCCACATCCGAACTCACACAGGCTACAAACCGCTAAGATGTGGCCATTGCGCGCGACGATTTGGCGATCCTAGCAACTTAAATAAGCATGTGAGGCTCCATGCGGCGAATACAAGTAGTAATAGGTATACTTGTGGTTTTTGTGGGGCGGTGCTGGCTAGGAGACGCGATTTGGAAAGGCATCTGCGTGCGAGACACGCGGACACGCACGCACACACGGCGTTGCCGGCTGGATGATGGTATGCTAGGTGTGGTATGAAAACGAAAGTTGCAGAAGTAAAACAAATTGATAATAAAGGGTAGAGCACACCGCCTTCGTATGCGTGCACGTGTACTTACAGTACACGCGCGTACTAATTGTAAATGTATGAGATTGTATATGATGGATGGGTTTTATTTATTGGGTTTATCTTTAGCCATAGAGCGTGTACGTCAGCTACTAAGGCTACCGGGCACTGGCTTCGGTGCATACAAGATAATGTCACATTCGAATCAAAGAATAATAGTTACGCGCATTAGAACACCGAAAACATTTTGCGTGCGACATTTTCGTTTTTGTGACATATTTCACTGACAGGTGACATGATTCACTCAATTGTTTTGTGCGATTCTTTGAAGTAATCAAATTAACTATTTAATAACTCACTTTCCTCTTTTTGTGGACTGCAACTTAAATGTCCTACCTAGAAAGTTCACCCCTACGGAGTCGAGGTGTAATAAGGTAGTATGGGGCAACAGAAACAATGATCAGATTGATGGATATCATGACCTTTGCAATAGTAAGATGAGAGAACTGGACTTCCCGGAAGTGTTTGCTGGGTGTGCTGGTAAAGTTTGCAAGGACCCTGATCATAGACGTGGCCTCGACGAGTTGTATGATAGAGTAGTCGGGATTATGACGGAGGCGGCAGAACAGACCTATGAAGGTAAACAGTCCAACAATCGTAAGCGATGTGTGGCTGGCTGGAATAGGCACGTCCGGGAGGCTCACGTGGAGGCTCGGCTCAGGTTTGAACTGTGGTTGCTACATAATAAACCCAAGACAGGCCCAGTCTGGGAGGAAATGCGTGCTAGTCAGAAAGTCTTTAAAGGTAGACTTAAGTGGTGTCAAAATAACCAAGATAAAATTAAGATGGACATTTTGGCTTCACACAGAGCCGCAAAAGACTTTGGCAAGTTTTGGAAAGCAACCAACAAGCTCAACCTTGGGCCGAGTCTGCCAGTGAGTGTGTCGGGCTGTGAGACGCCGGAGGACATTGCCGGTTTGTTCAAACAGCATTTCAGAGTGTCCTCCCCCCTGGGACCATCACGACGTTCTGTAAGTGGTGAGGAGCTGGACGGGAGGGAGCTATTAGGGTTCTCGGGCAAACAGGTAGCGGGAGTAATTAGGGCCATGACCAGAGGGAAATCGCCGGGACATGATGGTCTCAGCATAGAACATCTAAAGTGCGCAGGCGTTCATCTGCCGCGAGTACTGGCTATGCTGTATTCCCTCTGTATCAGTCATGCGTACTTGCCCGCTCCCATGATGAAGACCTTGGTAGTTCCCATTGTCAAGAACAAAACCGGCAATGTCTCTGATCATACCAACTACAGACCCATATCACTCGCCACGATACTGGCTAAGGTGTTGGACAGTCTGATTGATAAGCAACTTGATAAGTACATTGAACTACATGACGCGCAGTTTGGGTTTCGCCCAAAACTTTCTACAGAAAGCGCCATACTTAGCCTCAAGCAGACTGTCCAGTACTACACCAGAAAAAACACGCCGGTGTATGTGTGTTTCCTCGATCTTTCCAAGGCCTTTGATCTTGTCGCTTATGATGTTCTGTGGGATAAACTGGAAGGATCGGGTGTGCCTAAGGAGTTGATATGGGTCCTGAAGTTTTGGTATGAGAATCAGGAGAATAATGTGCGATGGGGAATGGCCATGTCGGAGACGTACGGGTTGGAGTGTGGGGTTCGTCAAGGGGGGTTGACGTCCCCCAGACTGTTTAACCTGTATATGAATGAGCTGATCGTGGAACTCGGCAACAAACCAGTCGGATGTCGTATCGGCGGGGTCAGCGTGAATAACTTAAGCTACGCTGACGACATGGTGTTGCTGGGTCCCACGGCCGGCTCAATCAGGGACTTACTTGGAGTTTGTGAGGAGTATGCCAAAAAAACATGGGCTGCTCTATAACGTGAAAAAAAGTGAGTACATGGTCATTAAGGCCCCCGGTCGAAAAATAAATTATGACCCAGTAATTAACCTGAATGGTATCCCTCTGAAGAGAGTGGAAACATTTAAATACCTTGGGCATCTTATCACCGAGGACCTTAAGGACAATGCAGATGTAGAACGGGAGCGGAGGGCGTTGGCGGCTAGATGCAACATGTTGGCCCGCAGGTTTGCACGTTGTAGTGAAGAAGTAAAGATCACGCTTTTTAAAGCATACTGTCAATCCTTCTACACGTGCAGCTTGTGGACCAATTATACGCAGAAGGCTTTCAACGCCCTTCGTGTTCAATATAATAATGGTTTTAGGATGCTGATGGGGCTGTCGCGCTACTGCAGCGCATCTGGTATGTTCGCTGAGGCAAGGACAGACGACTTCTTTGCTATAATACGCAAAAGAACAGCGTCTGTACTTGCCAGGTTGCGCGGCAGCGACAACAGCATCCTCAAAACTCTGGCTGCCCTACCTGACTCACCAATGCTTGATCATTGGCAGAATACATTGGTGAGAAGGGTACGGGGCCAAAATCATGTTTAATTTTAATTTTAAGTTCTTTTATTTTTTGTTGTCTAACTAACATAGTTTTTAAGTGTGTTTGTTGTACTAACTAAATGGTCCTAAGTTGGCTTAATAAAGAAATTTATTATTATTATTAATAATCATTAGAACCTTTCATGTATTCTTTGAATTACTCGTCTATATAAGGCACTGTTGCCGTCGAGATGTAGGTACGTACATTAAGTAAGTAATTTTCTTCGACTGTGTCAAGAAAATGCCTGTTACAAACAAATGAAACATTAGACCTTTCATGTATACTTTGAATATTGCTGATATCTTTTAAAAATCTACGGGACTGTCGATAACAAAAATAAACTCGTGGTTAGTGTTTTTTATGTTTTATTATCTCCTTATGACTACTGTCCGGCGACCTTGGCGGCGATGCGCTTGTCGCGCTCCTCGGCGATGGTGAGGCGCACGCCCTTGCCGCGCGGCAGCGAGATGTACGCCTTCGTGCCCTTGCCGATTATGAACACGTTGTTTAACCTGAAAACGAACAGAACAGTGTTAATAAAGAAAAATATCTTACTCACTACGGTCGCCATATTATAAGCGTGTTTCCCTATTGAGGAACAACGAAATATCTGGCTCGCTACGCTCGCCATCAAGCATGTTAATAGGTGCATCTCCACTGGCTGAGCATCTGAGGCTGCTCGCCCGGTATAGACGCACTTATAGTCTGTAAGTTAAGGTACTTATCTTTTTGTAAACAAATACTGTATGAAACTGACAGTTCAGAAGTTTCACTTTCATACAAAGTTTGCTTACAAAAATATAAGTACCTAAGCTTACAGACTATAGTGAAAGATTTTGCTCGTTGCGCTCGCCTAACACATTATTATTATTATGGTGAGGAACAGTGTCATCATGTTTATACGGTGAGGGATAGCGAAATATCTCGCTCGCTGCGCTCACCATATTAGCTTGTTATTATATTTGTAAGTACCGAATCTGGCTCGCTCCGCGCTCCAATAGCCATTTTAAAATGATCTTGTTACATGGCAAAAAATACCACGATGTTTTGCTCACTACGCTTGCCGTATAAGCATCATAGCATGGCAAGAAAAGAGTTATTTTTGATCGGCAAGCGAAAGACTCATTCTTTTCTAGAGTACAAGTGAAGCTCTGACCTAGTAGCGAAGGTGTGTCCCGTGGAGTCCTTGATGTGCACGATGTCGAAGGAGCCGGGATGCCGCTCGCGGCTCACGATGACGCCCACGCGCCCCAAGTTCCTGCCGCCCGTGATCATGCACAGGTTGCCAGACTCGAACTTGATGAAGTCCATGATCTGAAATTATAACAAACAAAATAAAGTCACAAACATGTAACGCAAATCTATTTTTAGCTTTTGGCTAGAACAAAGCGAGCGAAAATAATTTCACTGTGACCACACACAATCTTGAAAACTGTTATGCTGACTTTGATGAAACTTGTGCCTGTTGAACCAGTGTCTTTGTATTTACATTTGTACAATAAATTGATATAAAAAAATGGGTATCCTGTTCAAATTCAGTTCCTAAAATAATAGAAATGTTTGAATAAAATAATAGTTTATGGGGTGCGCTAAAACTTGCAGTTTTAACACTGATAATGTTCTCAACATATCAATTTATTTGGTACAAAAAGGCTTCTGTGTACAGGCCAGACGGTGAATGCTTACACGCGTTGTGCATGCTTGCAGTGAAGTGAAATACGCGGTGAGCCGCGGACGTACAAAACCTGCGACAGCTTCCCTAAGATCTCAATGAGTGCAAATATTCTAATTAAAATTATCAAATATTAACCTTGCTGGTAGCGATGTCCAGTTGGATGGAGTCATTGACCTTGATGAGGGGGTCGGGGTAGCGGATGGTGCGTCCGTCGTGAGTGGTGAGGTAGGGCACGGCTTTGGGGCCCGTGCTCACTGAACGGACCTTGCACAGCTTGTACTGGAAATAGAAAAATTGGGGTCAAAGGTCAAAACTTTCATGTAGTATGTTGTAACAGCATAACTAGCGGGTCATTGGATGACTCAAGTGCCCTACATGAAAAGAAAGAGACAGCATAGCTGAATTAGTATAGCTATAATAAAAAGAGCAGAATAATAATTAATAATTATTTTGAAATTCCTCTATATTTAGTAAATAAAAAGTAATTATTTTTAATGCTACTAATGCTTTCCAACAGTGAATTTGGTGAGATACAAAAAAACATAATTTTATTAATATCAAACAGGTAAAAGTATAATTCCAGTTAGTTTTATTATGAACAAAGAATACAATGAAACAGATATTTTAAGTGGAATCATAACTGTAATCTGTTACAAAATTGTCTATAATAGTAATCTGCCTGCTGAGCTTGTACTACTACTACAAGAAATAGAAATAGAAATTATTTATTTGCCAGAATACATGGTAATACATAATGAGATCTTAAATTATAATCCAGTACAGTATTCTGCTTGTTTCAAGCGTGCAAATTTAGATAAACAATGTCATTATTATTTACATACATTATAAATTACAATAGACAAGAAATTGATTATCAATCAAAGACAAGAGCCACAACAGTCCACTGCTGGACATGGCCCCCCCCCCCCCATTTAGGGGTTATATGCCACACTCTCAATACTTGGCAGGTTGATTGAAAAGAGCAGTACAAGGTATTACATTCACAGTGAACCCTGCTGCCCAATCATTGGATGCATCTCTTAGTCACATTTTACGATACCCATAGGTAATATCGGGCAGTGATATTATAAGCTGGCACCACACGGCATAAGTCGCTAATTGTTTTAAAATGCTAATAAGCAAATACCTTGGCCTCCTCAGGTGTGATACGGTGGATGGTGAAGCGTCCCTTCACGTCATAGATCAGCCTGAACAATTCATTTGTCTTCTCAATGGACACCACATCTGAAAAATGCAAAACTCATGTCATAAAAGACAACACTACTGAAGATTAACATCTGAATGGGCTAGTAAAAATTAAGATAGTATACCCATCCAATTAAAATCATGATCTGTAAATGGCAGCCAATTGCCATGCTTTCTCTCTCCCACTGAGGATCTTGCATTTACAGATTGTTTCTTTATCTGATGTGATTATATTTAATGGTACAACCATAGCATTATATTTTTTCTAACATGCTTACTTGTTTGAAAAAGGGAAATTCAATCAAATTCAAGAAAAACTTTTGCAACATCTAGGGATATAGTATAATATAGCTATTTATAAATTTTGGCATCATTGTATCCATTTATAAACTGATAAGGAACTAATTTTATTATTATTATCTACAGTACACTAGCAAGCATGTTGTGTATGCTAGTTTTCATCTCATGTTACAACTACTGAGTCTTCCGAATGACTAGCTCTTTCACACATGATTGATCATCTATTATCCATGCCAATAACTCAAAATTAGGCTAGGTTTTCTTGGTTAACTGTACACTGAGTATTATACATGCATCTTCAAGGGGTGTTTGAGGTTATGTTTACAACAGCACTATTAGTATAGAAGGTAACTCACCCATGAAGCCGGCGGGGTAAGTGGGGTCGGTGCGCACCTTCCCATCGACCTTGATAAGGCGCTGCTTCACGATCTTGAGCACCTCGTTGCCGGTGAGCGCGTACTTCAGCCTGTTGCGCAGGAACACCAGCAGCGGCAGGCACTCGCGCAGCCTGTGCGGCCCGGTGCTCGGCCGGGGCGCGTACACGCCTCCAAGCTTGTCCAACATCCATGTCTTGGGCGCGTTCAGACGCTTCAAGTGCTTCTTGGGGCCGCGAGCCTGTGCACAAATGAAACGTCAACATTTGCCCGTAAAGAGACAATTAGCAGACGCAGCTGTTATCTGCGATCTTTGTAAAGTTGGTTTTGCTTAGATTTTCACTAATATTCACACGTTTGATACAAAATACACGGATATAACCCCTGAACCAAGTTACAAAGCCGCCCTGTCACAAGATCGGTGTTTACATACAAAATATGCACTCGACCGGAATTATTGCTCAAAGCGCGAGATTGCTGGATAATTACATACAATTTTTAATTATAACACTTCACGATTTCTTTGGATTTATCACAGAATTTTGGCAAAACTCACCATGTTGGACACAAAATTTGACAGAAAGAAAAAGGATCACAGAACTGTCAATGTCATTGACACCAAAGAGCACGTTCGTTTCATAATCAGCGTGCGCTTTCAACTTGCGACACGGACAATTCGCATGTCGCAATTAAAGAAAGGACATAAGAATCATTGCATTAAAATAAAATTGCAGAATAAGGGCCCAAGTTCCATTGTACTTATGCAAAAACTGCCGCCGCTACCGCAAGCAATTTATAAAAAATATCTTACTTCCAAAGTGTATGTTTTGCACTCTCTAGCAATATGAAATGAAATGAACATGCCCTTACCCTTTTTACACCACACGATTTCTTAAGGTATCGAACTGGGAAAATAATATTCCTCTCTATCTTCAAGGTTCATTAGGGTTCTTATCAGTTTTTCTCACGATACAAGAACATTATCATTATCAACTTTAATAAGAACAAGAAAACAAGACTCGGGAAGTTTCGTATAGTCGCAGACGTCGCAGTCGCAAAATAAATTCTTTAAGTTGTGGAGTGTAGACAGAGGTAACAATTAAATCGCTACGATCAATCGCACATCCTTTTAGGTTATGTTGATAAAACTTGATAGTGAAGCATTGTTTTGTGAGGAAAGAAATGCTGAGAATTTATTAGATTTATGAGATAAACAGGATACGTACGTTATAGCGATGGACTATTCTAATTGACGACTTGATGGAGGAATCTCCTGACGACAGCTTCACCTGGATGAGTGCTTCTAGTGGTTCCAAAGATAGTGACGAAGAATCGTGAGTTTGCCTATTTCAATCCTATTTTTAAGTATGTAAATAATAGTTACTGTAAATATTATACTGGTAGCCTTATACTTTATAATCTCTCCAAAGTTTAAGAGTGATTTTAAGTCTTTTATATACATAACCTCCAATACTTGTTATTTGAAAGACTACCTGTGCCCCATGCAACGAAACTACAGCCTACAAGTCTACAGGTGAAATTTGATGTACATTGCGCCGCCGGTGGGACATTATAAAACCAGGATTTTTGACCTGCTGCGCAATGTACATCGAATTTCACTTGTTTATTCGTTTATTTAGCCTATAGTTTCGAAAAACGGGGCATTGTACTCATAATAATATCAGCACCTTTATATCATTTCAGAAATAGACACGAGATGACTGAAAATCATGTAGAGTCCGAATCAGAAAAAAGCTATAAGAAGAAACTGCATAAAAAATTGTTTAAAACTGAAGATGAAATTAAACATCAGCTTCTGAATGGAGATATAGTAAAGCCTGAGCCTGATAGTGACGCTGGTGCCACCCCGAGGAAACGGAAAAGGAAACGCGAACGAACACCCAGTGTTGACTCCACCGGACATGAGTATGTGGATGCCAAGGTCAAACAAGAGCATCATTCTGAAGAAAAACCTAAAAAACGAAAAAAACGACACACAGAAAATGAAACTAACATATCACAAAATTCTAATGAAAGCCTAGATATAAAAGTAAAACAAGAAAGCTATTATGAAGAAAAACCTAAAAAACGTAAGAAGAGACATACTGAAAATGAAAGCCAAGACTTATCTCAAGACTCTGAACTTGATGCGAAAGAAACTTTGGAGGCTTTAGTGAAACAGGAAAGATACAATGATGAAAAACCTAAGAAACATAAAAAAAGACATAATAAAGAATCAAATGACAGCCAAGAGCTATCACAGGAGTCTGAGATTGAGACAAATAGAAGTCAAGATGATTCACAAAACTCGGAACGAGATGGCGCCGATCACAGAAAGAAAAAGAAGTCAAAAAGAAAAAAGGAAAGACATGAAAGTGAAATGTTAATGGAAGACAAGTTTGAAGCAGAAGAAA
Organism: Keiferia lycopersicella; assembly: GCA_029255805.1. Classification (NCBI taxonomy): domain Eukaryota; kingdom Metazoa; phylum Arthropoda; class Insecta; order Lepidoptera; family Gelechiidae; genus Keiferia; species Keiferia lycopersicella. The sequence goes on from JARACZ010000026.1 coordinate 1,266,950, forward strand.
CTGTAGTAGAAAGCAGACCAAGACAACACTCAATGAATATGGATGTTGATGAAAATGAAATGCCAGTAGATGAAATAGTTAAGAAAGAAAAGAAGAAGAAAAAGAAAAGACATGTTAGTGAAAAGGAAGATCAGGAACATAGCTCTGCAATAGAAAATTATTCAAATGCTAGAACTTCTTTCACAGAAAATCATACAAATGAAAATCATGATATGGATACTGATGAAGTTTTGAATGGTCCTTCAAGTAATAAAAAAGACAAGAAGAAGGATAAGAAAAAAACTGACCATATTCAGTATGAAAATAGAAGTTCCTTTACCGAAAAGGATACAAGTGATGATGATGCTGTAAAAAATCATGTGGAAAGTCCTTCAAAAAGTAAAAATATTAATAAAAGAGCTACGAAAATATCTGAACGTCTTCAATTTGAAGATGATGAAAGTATGATTACAGCTGGCAATGAATCAACTCAGAATTACAGTGAGCACTCTGCAAAAATGAGACGATTCTTGAAAGCTAATCCACATCTCCAATCAATTCAATGTACTTCCAAAAATGATTCATTCATTTCTAAAGATGACGATATTTGGCTTATTAATTGCCCACATGAAATTGATGTTACATCTTTAAAAGATACAGATATATCTCTAGATAATAAGTGTAAAATCAAAATTGATAGCCAAACATTTATTGGACATGTAGAAAACGAAAGAAATCCCGCAGCAATTTTAACTTTTGAACATAACAAGCCTGTAATGAGGAGTGTAGAGCTGCAAGGAGTTGTAAACTTCCGTAAAAGGATACCGAAACCTCATCTGTTTGAAGATAATATAGTAGCTAATAATCAGACAAACTTTATACCATTGCCAGACACGAAATGTCGGCACCCTTTCTTTGGGCCTGATTATAAGAAAGCCATGAAAATACCTTCTACAATCAAGTCTCGTCTACAAAACTCTGATTCGGAAACTTCGACTCCTAAAACTGAAAAGAAAAAAAAGAAGAAGAAGCATGCTGAAAATGATGAAATTGAAATAAGTATAGATATGCCTGATGGCATGGTAGATGAACAGCTTATTGGGCGAAAACGGCAACACTCTGATATAGCAGATACAGACCAGCCTGTCAAAAAGAAATCAAAAAAGATCAAGAAAGAAAAGCAATCTGGGGAATCATGGGATTCAGAGAAAGCCATAGAAGATAATCTTTTTAACTTTTAAGATTTAAGTAAGTGCTAGGTATTATACCTAAAATACCTCTGTTGTTATATTTTTATAAGTATAATTTGAAGTTGTTAAAACAATAAATCAATTGTAATATAAAAATTATGTTTTAATTTTAAAGTACTACTTATCTGTACAATTATAATGGGGAGAAAACTCATAGCCTATTGCAGGCAGATGGCAGAAGGCGCGACTGTGCTTAAACGCACCAATAAGAAAGTAACTGAACTTAGACATCAAAAAAAGGTCCAGTCGAGAGTGGCGCCATTAGTTCCTCAGTTTCCTACTTCATTACTCACGATCCCGTCAAGGTGTGAACCAGCTATAGTCTGAACATGGACCATATGTCCATAGAATTACATATATATATACGTATGTCAGCATTTGCTCCAAGCTCACAAACGTCACAGGGATCATCCTATATTTTACAGACTAGCCATACGTATGTACATTTTCTGCTTCTTGCTAGTTTTGTAGTCAAGGCATGGTCAAGGGTACGTGCGTATTTATTAGGATAAATATGATGAAATCGATAAATAAAGTAGAGTGGGTGATACAAGCGCAGATTTTCACATCAATCGAATTACTAAGTTTCAGAAATTTAGCTTCTGACTACTTAGCAAAGACCATAGGCGAAGAGGATGGAAGAGAAAATAAAAAAAATAAGTACTTTCTTATACGAGTATATTATAAAAAAATTACAATTTATTTGATAAAATAAAATCTTCAGAAAATGTATTACAATATTTCATTGTAGAACAAAAATAATTTCAGGGGAATACCTACTAAGTGTAATGTTTAGGTACAGCTTTTAATTCCTTTTTTTGTATTTTTTATTTATTTTAGAAATATTTAGAATAGACATTAAAAAACTGTAAAGGATGAAAACGTTACATGCAGTTAATAAAAATAAATGTACACCAAATCTACGTTCTATTAAACTTATACTAACTCGAGCGAGAGTAATCGTATGCAAATAAATATATATTTTTATTATATCAACATTATTTAAACTTTATATAAGAGTAAATAGTACTATAGTAATTGGAGTAGGTACTTATATGTATTATGCATTCTTAATTTATTTATTAAAATTGACAACAATCGAAGCAAAACTTAACAATAAAATCTTAATATATTCAATGTGCTAAATTGTTGACAAAAAGGCAGTGCAGCAAAGAATAACGATACAGCACTATTAAGGCGGGGAGTTGCTGCTCAAATCACGATTTCAGGGGGTGAGGCGGGGGGGGCCGCCCGCGCTCCCCGCGCTCAGACACATCATCTGGCGCTCGCACACTACGCACCCGTACGTCGTGTGTCTTATGGACATGACCGCAATCCGACCACCTTTTAAATATATTTGAGCTTTATCCCGGCCATGGAACTTTTACTTCTACCGTGAATTATTATTTTTTTGCGATAATGCGACGAAACGAAATATGAATGTGGGGAGATGGATGGACGCAGAAGAGGAGGAAGGCCTTAAAAGAACGTAATGGCTAGTTAAAACACACAAATTTAATTACAAAGGATGTTAGGATAAGTACTCAGCTCCTTTTATGAACCTGTTACCACCAGGTGAGATGGCAGACAAATGCGGGCCTATTACATTAAAAAAAAAAAAAAAAAACCTGTCCTTGAAACTGAACAACTTTCCCCCTGGAACATAAGTCGAAATATGATAAAAAAATCTAGCCGACCCAATTCAGATTCTGTAGAGTTAAAAAAGTACGAATAGATTGTAAAAAAGATGATTATGAATCAAACGGTGTAAACAATTATTTCAATTTTGATAGAAAATGGTCGAAAGTCTGAAAATGTCCCAAGTCCAAAAGTACGAAACGTACGAAATTTTAGTTATATTTGCTATACGATGTACTGTTCTCAAGATATATGCACTTTTAGTTTCCATTCGTTTTTAATATTCAAAAATGATATTTAACTAAAATGTTAAATGGCGTTTTGCATTGGAGTCCTCAGTCACGCCTGCTTCTTGCTTCTAGGTATATACTTCATTGTTTTTGTTTTGTTTATGCCGCCGGCTTAAGTGCCGACAACCGTCGACTTGGGCTGTACCCCGTGAAATACTAGAATTTACATCATGTATGTGGGATGATTTGTAAGATGAGACGAACAACTGTAAGATGAAACGAATGGACAACTGAACGATAATTTTTTAACGTAAGCCGGATGTTAGATGAATTTCTGAAGTATGATGCTAGAACGGAAAAGCAATGTAGGTGAGTAAACGAGCGTGAAAAAGAGGGTGAACAGATACTTTTTAAATAGGATCACGGGCGAAAAAACCCGGGGTAATCTGAAGAAAATTCGAAAATTAACTTATTCTTTCTTCTACATCCACAGAGAACTTAAAACTTCGCTGTAAAAACATGGGTCTATGTTATTACAGCGAACATAAAACTAAAAAGCTTACAAAAGACTTTAGTTAAGTGCCCCATCTCATATAAAACATAACCCTTTTTCCAAGCTGGTCGGATAAAAAACAAAAAGATGCAATAAAGAATAGAAAAAAGTACGCGTGACAGATAATTGCCATTCGCAAACGCCATTAAACATTTCAAAAAAATAACTTTTGCGAAAATTAAAAAGAATGCAAACTAAAAGTGAAAATACCTCAAAAACGGTGCAAAGTAGAGCAATAATTACTCAGTTTCGGTACTCATATTTTAGGACTTGTTTGATAATATTAAAATTAAAATTGGGCCCCTATTTTATTTAGTCCACAATTGTCCTAAGCCTAGCTCACTCACATGCGATTTATTGAATTCCTACTTTTCTTGTTATTTATTTCACTACCTCATTTGTTCCAAATTCTCATTTGGTCTACTTTTACATTTAGTCAACTTCCTCATTTATTCTATTCCCTAATAATATCTCGTCAAGCCCACAATTAGGGACTTTCTAGGGCCACAGACCACCTTTTTATTTTGTTCTGAAGAATATGTCAAGTGCCACGTTATTTTAAGGAAATATAGATGGTGCGCAACGGGATACTGGGTATTACTATAATGTTATCTCTTTGATGGAAGCTTCAGTATGAACATAAAAGTTCATACTCAGCTCCTAAACCGCACCATCTAATTAAACTTTTTATACTACTCTTACATAGAAAGTGCCATATTACCCTAAAAAACTTACAGTCTGGCATGCATAGTTTTCGAGATAACTCAGTTTTTAGTTTCACAGCTGTCACCTTAAATCAAGAATTCGTCAAAACATTCAACTATACCAAAGAAAGTAAAACTACTTTATTTCCGAAACTAAGGTTTTTTGTAGTTCGTGTTCGTGTGGGAGAAGTGTGTGTAGTGACATCTCGTGTTCATTCTCATAAACATTTATTCTCGTGTTCAACTCACGAGTCGTACGAGCGGAGTAAGCAGCAGTCAGCGATGTGTCAAAAGCGTGACAAAGAGCAGCGCAAAAATTTTTTAATTGTGAAGAAGCTGGTAAGACTGCTCTCTGATGTAGTTTTGTTTGTATGTCTGAATCCCATACCATCCCGACCACAGAACAGCGTATGGGTATCACAGATTATATATACGTGGCTAGATCATGGCGAACGTAAGCAATATCGTCTTCAGACTTAAAAAATATCACTATTCGCTCCGTCCGAAGAGTTAACGCACAAAGAAAACAATATATTTGCGTGCGCGCACAAGACATCTCTATCTCTGGTCTGTGGTTGAATGACCACCGACTGGATCTAATTAGGCACCGCTGTGTCGGTTTCTGTAATAAGTTCTTGGGGGAAAATTGTTTAGATAACCTGTCAACCAAGAGTTATCTTGAAAAGATAATAGGTATTAAAAATTACTTGGTACTTACTGTACAAACGCTACTCATGTTCAGAATGCACCCTGTAAATATTTAAAGTGAATTACTAGTTATGTATCACTCCTTTCTTATTATAAGTAAAAAAGCTTGGTTAGACTTTTGCTTTTTATTATCTTAGAGATAAAATATCGTCTCTCGTCAAGGCTAGCTGAAGCGACAGCTACGATAAATTTTTGCTCGTCTCGCCAAAAGACGTAACCGACGTAATAATAAGCGCATACTTAAATTACGCCTTTTGGTGTCAGCCATAAAGTATTTTATCAAGCAATCTGTCCATGTCACTAACGTCATAAGTAAAATGAGCGACGTAATAATTACGAAAAAATATTTGTCAATTTTGCGGGAAATTTTGACACAGTACCGGCGCTGGCAAGAGCCATTTGGGTACTGGCGGGGTAGCGGGCGGTGCGGGATGTCATCGGGAGGTTGGTTTGTCGGCGAGAACCGTTCTAATTTTTGGAAAAAAATGATTTGTTGAATTAAAATCTGTTCATTCACTAAAACCTAATAGTATAATTTATAGGACATTGAAATAGGAATATTCTACATCAAGAAACTATATCAAAATAGTAGTCCAAATTACGATAAAATTGGTTTGAAAATATTTTTAATACTCTTTTTGAGATTTTTTTTATTAAAATATGTCAAACCAATCGAGTCATACGATAGTGTTACTACTAGATAATATCTTCGAGTATGTCATATATTTTTTTGAGGTCTTGGTAGCATCAGTAACAGGCTTAAAAAATGAATCGAAAGTAACGCTTTTCGTTGGCCTTTCTTCATAACAGCGTCTTAATAGCAAAAGATATGGCACTCGATAATATATCACTAAAATATGAGTTTTTCAAAGAGATAATGAGCTTGATTTTATGGTATACCTACTTAACTACTATAACTTGATTTTTTGCCTTGATTTTTTATAACTTGATTTGCCGTGTGATGCCGGCTTAGAATAGCATCACCCCACATCCTTCCCGCGGGTGTCGTAAGAGGCGACTAAGGGACTCGAGGGTATTGGTGTATTACAATTTTTAGGCGACAGGCTGACAACCTGTCACTCTAGTGATACACATGTTTTCTGGAACAACCTTGGAAAACAATCCTCAAAAATGTCAGACGTGGCGATAGCGACCGTATTCTTACGGCCGTTAACGCTCTGCCTACCCCTCAAGGGATAAAGGCGTGGTATATGTATGTATGTATGTAACTTGATTTTTTAAAGAAACGATCCGGAAAGGGCAACATTATTGTTGACATCCCGCTCATAAGTCATATATTTTGATAGAGAGACAAAGAATAATGTTGCCAATTCGGGATCGTTTCTTTATCTGATCGAGATATATAAGAATTTTTTGCATCGTAGGACAAGTTCTACTAACTTGTATTTTTGAAGAACTCAATACGAACTAATAAACAAATAGTTTTATTTCTTTGCAGATGAACTTTAGTCGACATCATACACTTAAATTAACAACATAAACTACACTACGAAGCATGTATATTTCGCACATAGAAGGCCTTATGAAGGCCTTGATGCCGGTATAGAATAGCATCACCCCAATTCTTCCCGTGGGTGTTGTAAGAACCAACTAAGGGACTCGAGGGTTTCATGTGTGTTAGCACGTATTACAACTCTAGGCGACAGGCTGACAACCTGTCACTACAGTGATACACGAATCATCTGAAGGTGCCCTCAATACTTGTCAGACGTGGCGATAACGACCGTAATTTTACGACCGTTAACGCTCTGCCTACCCCGCAAGGGATAAAGGCGTGATTTGTGTTATGTTTTTGTTTAGAAGCCCTTATAAAAACGTTACGTGTCTACCTACGATAATCCATAGCATGCAACAAGCTGCCTTATAATTATAAGCAAGAGATAAGTATATAGCTTAACATATTTTTAAATAGTACACTTACATAATGTAGCAGGGTAGTATTATTTTTGTATGACGAGCGAAATGAAGGAAGAGGGACAATTATGGCACTGGTTTTCCAAGTTATTTTAACTTCTTCTTGGTCATGCATACAGAGGTTCTTATAAAACGGGAAAAGAAATAAAGTACCATAGGTAATTTGAGGCAGATCTAGTAGCGACCAGCCTGGCTAACATGCGTGCCACAACATATTTTGTCGTTTCATGTGCGCACAATGTCACTACGGAAGAGTGCGTAACTTATTCGCAGTGTAGTTAGCTGCAGAAGACATATTACGGTGACAAAATTTTATCGTGACACGCATGTTAGCCATGCAGGTGTCCAGTCCAGTCTAGTCAGCAACTGATAGGTAGGAGTGGAAGAGATAACGAGACAAAAGCGACTATTTATAGTTAGGCTCAATATTATAGTGTAATTATGCTAGGCTAAAAAAATAGAACGTAATAAGCGCGAGCGCGTAAAAAGCGCCGCTGGCCGCCAGAAGAGCCCTAATCGCGCCCCTCACGGCCTTCGCCCCGCGCGCCCGCGTCGCCCCCGAACCCCTGCGCTGCGAAACCAGAGGCATCCACGACCCATTGTTGTATCTCTCAGTATTCAACACCTTACGCGCCGGTCCCGCTTTCTCGTACAACTTATCGACATCTCCGCGAGCCACGTTAACCGCGCTTATGTGCGGCGACCGCTTCGCTAGCGCTGAACGAGTTAAGTACACGCTTTCGTAAGTTTCTTCGTTTGGAAGTTCGATTTCTTTGCCCTCAGCTAAAGCGAACTGCGGAATCGCGCCGATACTTGAAGGTCGGGATCGCGGGGTTAATGGTTTGGGTGGGGTTGAGGGTTTGGACAATGTTCCTGTGATCAGCCATCCGCGTAAAGGCTGGCGGTATTGCAAGTCGCGCGTCGGTCGCCGCCATGATGCGTCACATTCGGGCTGGGGCGGCGCAAAAGGTTCTATAGTTGACTCTACTATTATAACTTTGTTATTATACAAGTTTGGTGATTTCCGTTCTTTAAGAGTACGTAAAGAACGCTCGGAGTCTGGTTCCTTTTTGGGATGGTACAGCACGCCGGCGGCTCGCGAAAGTTTAGGCATAGAACGCAAAGGGATGTGATGTTTCGGTTCTAAAGGCGTCGGGCGAACTAAAACCGTTCCGTTTTCAAACACCAATCGATTTGTTGGAACTAGTCGTGCGTTCAAAGGAAGACCGTATCGGAAGTACCTATCGCTGTAGACCAAAGTGGCTAAGGCGGGGCGCGCGCGGGGCACGGGGACTCTAGCGCGGCGTAAGAAGTTTCTAACGGCGGCGAGGGGGCGGCGCGGGGCGGGGCGGGGCGGGGGCGCCTTTGCCGCGTGACGGAGCCGGCGGCCGCGCGCGGGTCATACCAACGGCGTCGCTCTACGCGCGTCCTTCAGCGAATCTAAAACCTCCAGTATCACAGCCGACGACCACGCTTGCGACCGACAGGAGAACTGACAATACGCGCCGTTGGCATCCGTCAGCTCTGGCAATCCGCGCCACGGCGACGACCTTATTTCAGCGGAAATCGGGCCTAAAGCCTTCAACACACTAGCTGCGGTTTTCGCGGATAGACTTGACGGGGCGAATTGTAGACGCGCTCGTAAATAAAACCCAATAGGCCAGAGCCATTCCGGGCCTTGGTGGTAGTTAAAACCGTGCGCTACACTTGCGTCTTCACTGTCATTCGCGTTGTCATAATTCGGCCTGTAGTTCCAATCAGCTGGATCTAAGGTCTTCAAACCTAGCGGAGCTAAGAGATTCTTTTCGACAGCATCTAAAGCGAGCCAGGCGTGTTTAGCATCGAATAGCTCAGGGGCCACAACCATAGCTATAACATAGTTACACCTTAGCTGATAATCAGCCCAAGGTCTTGAAGCTCCTACGGTGTCTTTGTAAATGGCCCGTCGGTGTATCAAGTCGGGTCGTTCGTCGACCGCGCTGGGTTCTTGCGGGATCCAGAAGTGTCGTTCGAAGGATTTGCGGAGTCTGTCCGTCCATTGCGACCAGGTCCAAGTGGTTTGGCTGCCGTCTTGGTGTTGCCTGGTTACGCCTGGAGAAAATAACAAAAAAAACTTACAATTAAAAAGTAAGTATAATCCTGTAGGAATTAAGAGGTTTTTCTTCTAACTTTTTCTTCATATATGCTATCCCCATTTGTTGGCTTTTCCAAGCTAACCCCCTCCACTTCCGAATTCAAATTTATAAATTTTGAAACTCTCCCAGTTTGGACAGAAAGCACATTTATATTATCAGTGAGCATTGTTTTTTCAGATGATATTTACATGCATACATATATCACGCCTTTATCCCTTGCGGGGTAGGCAGAGCGTTAACAGCCGTAAAAAATACGGTCGCTATCGCCGCATCTGACATTTTTGAGGATTGTTTTCCAAGTTTGTTTCAGAAAACATGTGTATCACTAGTGACAGGATGTCAGCCTGTCGCCTAAAAATTGTAATACACTAATACTCTAGAGTCCTATACTCACGGGAAGGATGTGGGATGATGCTTTTCTAAGCCGGCATCACACGGCAACTTAAGAATAAAAAGTAAGTAAGTACTTAACATTATTACTGAAACGAAATGTTTTTTGGTGGGAATAAAGACGGGTTTTACTGTGCTTCTAACATGCTTTTTTTTTTAATATGTAATAGGCCCGCATTTGTCTGCCATCTCACCTGGTGGTAAGTGGAGATGCAGACGAAGATGGTACATGCTTGCCTAGATAATGCCTATTCACTCTTGCCTTAAAAAGGCCCAAGTTATATTGTTCCGGAAAAAGATCCGCCGGCAGGGAATTCCACTCTTTAGCCGTACGCATGATAAAAGTTGAAGCGAAACGCTTAGTGCGGATCAGAGGTATATCTACAACATAAGGGTGGAACCCCAGTCGGCGCCTCGATCCCCGGAGATGGAATGGGGAAGGGGGTATCAGGTCGTGGAGTGATTGAGCACACTCTCCGAAATGTATCCTATACAATACCGACATGCATGCTACTTTACGACGGTGCTCAAGGCTCTGCAACTTAGTCTCAACCAGTGCTTCGTCTGCTATGAGCTTCTAACTACTAAACTATTTTCTTCATGTATCCAATCCCCTTAGTTGGCTTCTCCAAGCTAACCCCCAATACTGCCCTTTCGAATTCAAATTTATTAATTTTGAGACCGTTCCTAGTTTGGCGAAAGCAATGTCAGAAAGACGATTTATAGGTTATACTCGCCATCTTGTCAGACTTTCGCGTCAAAGGTTAGATATCGGTATAAAACCCCGACAACAAGGCCCATCGAGTTGATGATATCAAATCAAGAACCGTAGGTATATTTACCGGCATGCGGGTATCTGCCGGCGCGGTGCTCCGATGACAGCCAGCTGACAGCCGCATGGCACAGCCCCACTAGCTCCACGGCGGCGCCGTCGCGCGGCGTGGCCGGCTTGCCGCGGTTACCAGCCTTTTCTGATGAACCTGAAATGAAGAATGAAATTATGTTATCTTTCAGAGTGGCGATTTTCGGGGTTATCAAATTTTTTTTATGGACGACCGATGTGGCGCAGTGGCAGTGCGCCTTTGACACAGAGGGTTCCGGGTTCGATTCTCGGGTCACTCACAAAGTTGGTATTTATCACAAATCGGTAGCTTACTGTATCTGTATAAGATAGTATGATGCCGTGTGCCGTGTGATGCCGGCACTGCCGTGTGATGCCAGCTTAGAATAGCATCACCCCACTTCCTTCCCGTGGGTGTCGTCATAGGCGACTAAGGAACTCGAGGGTTTTATGTGTATTACAACTATAGGCGACAGGGTGACAACCTGCCACTACAGTGATACACGAATGACTCAAGAACGATAGCGATCGTATTTTACGGCCGTTAACGCTCTGCCTACCCCGCAAGGGATAATGCGTGATATGTGTATGTATGTAATTAATGGAATATGTATTGTTACTACGTACCCATTTTGTCCATCCAAGTGCCTGCGTTGTGATCATTCCCGCCGAATGGGAAGCCGGTGTCGGGATGTATACCGATCTGTAAAAAGTTTTTTTTTCTAACTATTAAAGCTTCAAAATGTGGTTATCCAGATTTTTTTTACTTCCCAAAGAGTCGCGACAGATAATGTAAATAAATTTATTTAGTATTTACCTGCTCAGTGGCCCTGGAAGCGCATGTTCAAAGCCTCCAGTAGCTACTACCTATACAAACCTGCACAGTGAACCTGGGGCCAGTCATATGCGCTTTCTCTCCCCTGAACACTTGACCCTGGAAGCGCATGTTGAAAGCCTCCAGTAGCTACTACCTATACAAAAATGCACAGTGAACCCGGGGTCAGTCATATGCGCTTTCTCTCCCCTGAACACTTGACCCTGGAAGCGCATGTTGAAAGACTCCACTAGCTGCGACCTATACAAACCTGCACAGTGAACCCGGGGCCAGTCATAAGCGCTTTCTCTTCGCTGAACACTTGACCCTGGAAGCGCATGTTGAAAGCCTCCACTAGCTGTGACCTATACAAACCTGCACAGTGAAGCCGGGGTCAGTCATATGCGCGTCGATGACTCTTCCAGCGTTTTTTTCTGAACACTTGACCCTGGAAGCGCATGTTGAAAGCCTCCACTAGCTGTGACCTATACGAACCTGCACAGTGAAGCCGGGGTCAGTCATATGCGCGTCGATGACTCTTCCAGCGTTTTTTTCTGAACACTTGACCCTGGAAGCGCATGTTCAAAGCCTCCACTAGCTGTGACCTATACAAACCTGCACAGTGAAGCCGGGGTCAGTCATATGCGCGTCGATGACTCTTCCAGCGTTTTTTTCTGAACACTTGACCCTGGAAGCGCATGTTGAAAGCCTCCACTAGCTGTGACCTATACGAACCTGCACAGTGAAGCCGGGGTCAGTCATATGCGCGTCGATGACTCTTCCAGCGTTTTTTTCTGAACACTTGACCCTGGAAGCGCATGTTGAAAGCCTCCACTAGCTGTGACCTATACGAACCTGCACAGTGAAGCCGGGGTCAGTCATATGCGCGTCGATGACTCTTCCAGCGTTTTTTTCTGAACACTTGACCCTGGAAGCGCATGTTGAAAGCCTCCACTAGCTGTGACCTATACGAACCTGCACAGTGAAGCCGGGGTCAGTCATATGCGCGTCGATGACTCTTCCAGCGTTTTTTTCTGAACACTTGACCCTGGAAGCGCATGTTGAAAGCCTCCACTAGCTGTGACCTATACGAACCTGCACAGTGAAGCCGGGGTCAGTCATATGCGCGTCGATTACTCTTCCAGCGTTTTTTTCTGAACACTTGACCCTGGAAGCGCATGTTGAAAGCCTCCACTAGCTGTGACCTATACGAACCTGCACAGTGAAGCCGGGGTCAGTCATATGCGCGTCGATGACTCTTCCAGCGTTTTTTTCTGAACACTTGACCCTGGAAGCGCATGTTGAAAGCCTCCACTAGCTGTGACCTATACGAACCTGCACAGTGAAGCCGGGGTCAGTCATATGCGCGTCGATGACTCTTCCAGCGTTTTTTTCTGAACACTTGACCCTGGAAGCGCATGTTGAAAGCCTCCACTAGCTGTGACCTATACGAACCTGCACAGTGAAGCCGGGGTCAGTCATATGCGCGTCGATGGCCCGTCCTGCGTTTTCTTCCCTGAATACTTGACCTTGGAAGTGCATGTCTAAAGCCTCCTGCATCACGTCACGTAAAGGCATTACGCGCCCTGAAAAACACCAGAGAACATTTTAAAAGATAAAAAAAGATAAAGATAAAGATATTTTATTCACAAGCATATACGGTACATTAAAAATCTTGAGTAGGTAATAAATGACATTACATTAATTAGCACATGCGTGATGCGCCAGTATTTGGCATGCAAAAATATAGCAGTGATAGTGAACCCCTTATTGAATAAGAAAAAATGCAAAATTCTACAATTTTTATTAACACGCTTTTAATTAGGTCGACCTGTATGTATGTAACTATGTAATGAACTCTAAGAAAACTAATTTAACCATCTTCTAAAGAAAATTGGCAGTTGTATGTGGTTTTGATGACAATACAATAATATGGTACTGTCGAGCTGATCTGATGATGGAGCCGGAAGATATTAACTGGTACTGCATGATGGATGATCGTAACATAGCCGTGTTTGGACTTATAAGAAAGGTCTTGTAATGAAGCGTGTTTTTAGTGTTTTAAACTATAATTTTTTAAGCAAATATTTTAAGGGGTGAACCAGTCCTTGAAACTGAATAAATTCCTTGAAAGAATATTGGTCGACATGTTTTTATTTTATTTTATGTAAAACAAAGGCGTCCTCTTGAGGGCCCGTTCGCCTTAAAAGTTGGTCCCTTTCATTTTTACTGATCCAGAAAGAAACAGCCAAATATTGCAAGATTTTACGGTTTTTAGACGTAGAATGAAAGACAAACAAGGTTACAGCGTCTAAATCAGCGATTTTAAGAGAATTTGTACTTGGGCTTGATCTCTTCAAAAAGCTAAAATGACCAAGGTGCTAAAGCGGATCGCACACTTAACGCACGACGGAGCGCTAGAACATCGCAGCGGTCTGTCAGGTCCATACTAAAAATGTCAATCCCCATACTAAAACCGCTGTCAACGCAGCGCTAGCGTCTCCGTCGTGCGTTAAGTGTGCGATCCACCTTAAATGACCAAGTCTAATGATGCAAATCGACCATGATTGCATAGTTACCTAGTACCCTCGATATGCTTCACCGGTTTAGAAAGAGTCAGATAACGTAGAGGTCTCCCAATGACCTCTTCAAAAAACTTTAATAGAGTGAACCCGTATAAACGGGCCTCTTCAAGAGGAAGGTTTATTCTATTTAGTATGTATGTATGCTAACTTGAAGAGCATCTCCGACCAACATACGTACCTGGACCGTGAACACAACGATACCGCGTTTTAAAAGTACACTAGCGACATCTATGAAATTTTATCGGAACTTATATTAACACACCTTTCAGGCGCTAATCGTGACGATATTTTATGCAGGGTGTAAAAAAAAAGCTGCAAATATTTAAAGGGGTGAAAAAGTCTATGAAACTGAACAACTTTCCCCAAGGAACATAGGACAAAAATTTAAAAAAATGTTGGACACCAATACAAAATGTAGCAACCGGGCGAGTCAACTGTATGGGAGGATTTTTTTGCATATTTTGACCTATGTTCTTTGGGGAAAGTTGTTCAGTTTCATGGGCTGATTCACCCCTTACAATATTTACAGCTACTTTTTTTACTATCAATGTCAAACTTCGTACCTTCTTGTTGATGCGATCAGGCACATTCGCGCCTGCTGCCGTCTGCAATAAGCTCTCAGTACTAACCTTCTTTGAACAGCCTTCTTACAGGTGCTTCTAGAAGTGATCGATCTACAGTGCAGTATTGTTTGATGGCTAATAGCCACCACCACACGGCGTCGCGGCAGTTGAAGCGGGCGTGTGGACCTCCCGCTAGAAATTGGAAACGAAATTCCATCATCTTTTGATCTCATGCCAATGGTTTTTTTTGTTTATAATCGGAAATTAACTTTACCGAAGTATTCTATTGTCGAAGTATACAAAATCCTCTTATAGCATACTTATGTATCTCCGTTCGAATAAGCCATATTTTGCAGACGTCAAAATCATGCTGATGCTATGACATAGGGTCTAATTTTCGTTAGTAGTAGTTTTGTGTATTTAGAATAGGAGTACTTCTGGGCAGGTTTCTGGGTGGTTTACTGTCCAGCCGGTCCGGCTAACCATTCGCATGTAACACAACATTTTTTTTCGTTCTTGACATGAACTCGTTTTTATTTTATTTTATTTACCACCTAACGTTACTTTCTGTTTGGTTAGCTTTGCCAGCCCTGAGGCAATGCGTAAGGGGCTAGTTTTAAGTTTTTAGTCCACCTGAGCCGCGTTTACACAAGGTTCATAAAATTGTACAACAATAATCATAAAAATTTACTTATCCTAAATTTTTCTCTCTTTTACAATGACTAATACTTGGCCATCAAAAACATATATGTAAAATTTACTACTTTGAATAAATAATTTGAGTTTGAGTTATTAATTTATAGTATGTAATTAGAATTTAGTATGTATCATCATAGTAGGTATCTTATGTATACGTACCTAAGAGATTCGGTATCAATCCATGTCTCAAACACGCTGCAAACCCAAGTATGTGTGCCTTAGCGTCTTCCATTCTCCCGGTTAGTATGCACAATCCTCTAAGAGATATGAAGGTATCTCTTCCCCAACATCTCATATAGTCCGCGGCAAAGTGTGGCAGCCCAGCGGACATGGAGGGCGGGTTGATAACGCCATCTATCGGGGGCAGAGGGGCTGATTTCACCCGGGCTATTAGTTGTACCTGTGGGGTTTAAAGGGAATTAAAAACATTAGGAATAATTACCGGTTTGATGCCGGCTTAGAATAGCATCACCCAATATCTTCCCGCGGGTGTTGTAAAAGGCAACTAAAGGACTTGAGGGTCTTGTGTGTATCACAACTTTAGGTGACAGGCTGAAAACCTGTCATTACAGTGATGCACGAATCATCTGAAAGGGCCCTTAATACTTTACTTGTCAGACATGGAGATAACGACCGTAATTTTACGATTGTCAGCGCTTTGCCAACCCCGGAAGGGATAAAGGCGTGATTTGTGTATGTATGTATGTGTAATAAAAAAAATATACAGGGAGCTAGGGACAGCCCTCCGAATTCTGGGAGGTCTGCTATTTTTTGTCATTGTAACGCCATCGAAACTCAACTGTCATTTAATTGCCATTGTGATTTTCTATACTTTAAACTGTTAGCAGACTACGGAACTACTAAAATCATCTAGCTGAGATCCAATCGACATCCAACTGAAACGATTTTCATTTAGCAGACTTAGGACCCTGATGAAGTGCATTCAGACCATGAAACTTTCCCCTAGGAACATACGAGTATGTCAGGAAACGTCAACAATTTTTGGTATCCTACAGTAAATGCAGTCAGCTGATTGCGATTTTGTATGAGAGGTCAATTTTTTTTTGTCGTTTCCTGACGTATGTTTCTAGGGGAAAGTTGTTCAGTTTCATGATCTGCATGCACCCTATAAGTATTCGAAGGGCTGTCCCTTACAACCCGGTATGTATAAATATTTGCCCCTGCTTTTCGAGACAAATTTTCAAAAATCTGAAAATGAGTAATTCGTAATTAGTAATTTTCCATAAATAATTTTATACAATTTATTCTCCTGATGCTGGTACTTATAATACACAAAGTAACAAAACGATAGCGCGTTTTAGAAAACTACGAGCGCCATCTTTCGGAGTGAAACGCTAATATTTCGGCATAAGTTATTTTTTAATTTAAAAAATGGATAATTTCTGTAACTGTTGCATTTAAAATATGTCAAAAGGAAACCAAACAATGAATATCTTCTTCTAGGGTTCACTCTGAGATTTTTATACACTTGATTGATTGGTTTTATAAACTTACCGAGGTCAGAGCCAGCGATTTAGCTAGCGAGCCCGCAGCGGGCTTCAGGCGTGAGTTGACCGCTTTACACGCAGCGGTGTATAATGCGAATACGACAGCGTCAAAGTAAGCTGGTTGTAGGAAGCGAGGAACGTCGGCTAACATGCCGAGCGCGCGCTGAAATTTGAAACATTAGATATTAACTTTTTGTTAGAAAGCTAATACAAAACGAAACAAGCGGAAAAAAATCACGCCACCGATGGGACTCGAACCCACATCTTCTGACTAGCCGGGTCAGATTTGTTAACCGTTACACCACGGTCGGCTCTAACCCAGGCGGCGAAATTGTGATCCACTTGTTTCGTTCATATATTTTTTCTTTACTTGACTACT
This sequence comes from Keiferia lycopersicella, assembly GCA_029255805.1. Taxonomy (NCBI): domain Eukaryota; kingdom Metazoa; phylum Arthropoda; class Insecta; order Lepidoptera; family Gelechiidae; genus Keiferia; species Keiferia lycopersicella. Next base: position 1,283,861 of record JARACZ010000026.1, read on the forward strand.
TACGAGTAGCATCAGCGCCACCTATGAGTTTGTAGTAGGACGACATAGACACTCAACTGACAACATTACGTCTGTACAAGTTGACGAGAACTAAAACATTAGAATTAAGTACCTGGTTGACCGAGCCCAGCTCGGATTTGTCACCCCCAAAACGTATTTTGTTAAGATATCCGCATAATGCCCTGTTTTGCCGGCTTCGAATAGCATCATCCCGTTTTTTTTCCGCGGGTGCCGTAAGAGGCAACTTAGAGGCTCGAGGGTTTCATGTGTATTACAATTGTCGAGTCTTTTCTATATGTATTCAGCCAACCAATCACCGGCGCGTTAGATCTTTAAAGCATTACTATAGCCAACAATGAAATGAAGGTCGTTAAAACTTAAACCAACAAGGTATGTAGACATTGGCATCTCTTCTCTTTTCGTGTGGGACCGCGAGTCGTCCAACGACCCAATGAACCCTAGTGTCAGAATTTTGTAACCGCCTTCTACAAGTAGCAGGATTCTGACATGGTTGTGTAACGACCGCCGTCTAAGTAATCATAGACAGCAACCGGGACCCACGGATTAACGTGCCATCCGAAACACGGAATCATCTTACTTACGGACTATCGGGTGGTTCAGCCCGCAATGTCCTAACCAGACTGGGAACAAATTCACAAAGTGATATATATCAACTCACATCCACGTCATCGATGTAGGCCAGTGTGCAATTGCAATGTGCAAAATTGCAATAGTGTCAAAGATGCAACATTGAGCCCACTCAATGGGACGGTCTGGCAGCACAGCGCCCTGAATGGCGCGGGATGGTTAAGAGGCAAGTCCGCGAGTTTGAGGAACAGCGTAAAGCAGACCTCGACGCTAAGCGCGATGAGCTGAAGGCCCGTCCACCCGTCACCATTAACTATAATTATGTAAATGGCAAACTCACGTGTCCACTCTGTGCACGGGAGTTTACTGACAACATTGGCTACATTAGCCATCTCCGGGCGCATCAGCGCCGATCTGATTAGGAGTCGAAGCGGTCGCCATGGCCGAAATCAGTCGGAGAGATCATCATGCCAATGTAAACCTACCTTAACCGCAGCGGCAGTTTCAGTCAATCTCGGATCTTTTTCTAGTCGTTTCCATATGTATTCAGCCAACCAATCGCCGGCTCGGAGGTTTTCACATAAAGGGTGGCCCAAGTCGTCACTAGCTCGGACTGTTGATAGTAGGGAAACTATGCCTTGAAGACCGGCGTATACCTGGAAAAGTGTAATTTTTATAAGTGTGTTATATACGTTTTATATATATAATAATAATAATAATATATTTTATTTATTCAGACAACATAGGTCCAAAAATGTTAGTATACAAAAAACATCTTAAAACTAGGTTAGTAAAACAGAAACAGCAACAAAGAAACAAGTAGGTAGACATCTCACCAGTCAACTATTCCTATTGACTAGTAGGCTGGCGAGATGTTGTATTATAGGGGAGTCGTACTTCCCAGAAATGGTCTTCAGTGTGTTGGAGCTGACTCGCACCCTATAGAGCAACGACGTTGCTTTTTTTCGCATGATGGCGTAAAAGTCGTCCGTACGATATACGATATATATGTTTGACCTATCACAGAAAAATGTTCTACAAGGTGTAACTTTAAATGCGCAAAACCTCAGATACCGTCAATCAGCCCATAAACGGACAAACTTTCCCCAAGAAACATAGCTCGAAATGTGAGAAAATTATTTCTACCTCCCATACGAATTGACTTGATCGGTCGGTAATTTCGTCGAAAGAGGTGACTAAGGGACTCGAGGGTTTCACGTGTAATACGGCCACTATCGCCATGTCATGTCTGGCATTTTTGAGGATTGTTTTCCATATTGTTTGTTTTGTTGTTAAAGTTATTACAACTTTTAGGCGACAGGCTGACAACCTATCACTATAGTTATACACAAATTATCTTAACCGGCCCTCAATATTTGTCAGACGTGGCGATAGCGACCGTATTTTTGTGGTCGTTAACGCTCTGCCTACTCCAGCGGGAAAGACGCGCGATTTATGTATGTATGTAATATCAACATACCAGTGGCCCATGACCGGGAACGTCGTAGACTCCGCCGCCGCCCGCGTCGCGTTCTTCTGCGTCGCAGCGATATAAGACCGCGTTCAGATCAGGTAAGTCCAGACCGGCGAATGGTGCGCGAAGGCCGAACGGGTCCTGAGAAAAAGATATATCATCAATAGGCAATCGTTAAACCTAATCATCATTCTCGTTGCTTTAACCTCGGGACCGAAAACACCTGACACAAAAAAGTCGTAAAAAGTTAATGTTATTGCTAGATTTTTCCTAGAGCCAAGCTTTACAGCTTTCACAACTCCTTGCCTTGTCCCGTTCTCTGTCGGAGTCGGCTACCTAACGTCGCGACATGTTTTGTCGTTTCATATGCGCACAATGTCACTACGGACGAATGCGTAGCTTATTCGCAGTGAACTAAGCCACAAATGACATATTCCGGTGACAAAATTTTATCGTGGCACGCATGTTAGCCATGCTGGCCCGAATCCTAGGTTAAGTCATATTCAAATATCATCTGAATTCAAATTTTATTTGAATGTGGGTTTCGTCACAATCTTTTTTCTTCAATATAATAATACCGTGTGATGCCGGCTTAGAATAGCATCACCCTACATCCTTCCCGCGGGTGTCGTAAGAGGCGACTAAGGGACTCGAGAGTATTGGTGTATTACAATTTTTAGGCAACAGGCTGACAACCTGTCACTATAGTGATACACATGTTTTCTGTAACAACCTTAGAAAACAATCCTCGAAAATGTCAGACGTGGCGATAGCGACCGTATTCTTACGGCCGTTAACGCTCTGCCTATTCGCAAGGGATAAAGTCGTGATTTATGTATGTATGTATGTATAATAATATCAAAAGCCACTAACCTTATTAGTAAGCGCGGAATGCAGGGCGGTTATAGCAGTAGCGGCGTTAGTGGCCGGCGATACTCGCACGCACACCACCGCGCCGGCCGGCAGAGAGCGCCAGCGTAGCACCGTGCAGCCACCCTCGCGACCTGGAAAATGCATTCAAATATATTTAAATAAAGGTGAACGCACACTTATCCGAACGAACCAAACGAATAGACCGCGCCGAAAGAATAGTTTTTATTTCCGGGACATCTTACAAGTATACAGAGTAATTTTTTAGTCAGTACGCAAACTTTGTAGGGTGAGTCTACTCATGATTCTGAACAACTTTTATTATGGGGCCACATGCGAAATAACAAAAAAAATTGGGTGTTCCATAGAAAAATTCATACCAACTCGGCACAAATGTATGAAGCAAACAATTTTTTTTGCGATTTCGCAGGTGGCCCCATAGTAAAAGTTGTTCAGAATCATGAGTTGAAACACCCTGCAAAGTTTGCGTACTGATTAAAAAATAACCCTGTATGTTTTGTACGAATCACATTATTTAAAAAGTGTGATTGTTTTGGAATAAACGTCTGATCAAGTGATAGTAAAATGAGGTTTATGAAAACGTCTCAAAATCGAAATAGTTCTATAAAGGTTTCTTCCTTTATCAAAATAAATATATATAAAAACTAAAGTGTCCCGATTTATTTGATGAGAAGTGTATATGATAGAAAGCACTAGCTGAACTAAGGACGAATATTAACTTACCTGAACCCTGGAACAGCGAAGACTGTGCCAAAGGTAGCGACCGCCGCACCGAACACTCCCACGTAGGCAACCCGTTGATGTAGCGAGCGTTGCGTACGAAACCGTCCGTTCTGTCGACAATTTACAAGTCTGTCTCACAGAGCAGATACATAGAAGATATGACGTATGACGTTTTCTATGAGAAATCGGGAGAAGCTAGCGCGCGGGGGTGAGGGGAGTATGACAGGCAGTATCGCCAACTGTTGCGGAAGCAACATCAGCAATTCCTACACGTTTGTCACGTAGAGAGCTAGCTACAGATATCACCTCTCTACGTGATTTACGTCATTGTAATATTAGTATATAAGCCATAGTTTAAGATCAATAAATGTGCATTAACCATGGAGTGATCGTCTCAATAACTCTCCCCCACTAGTACCGTTTTTATCGCTAAACCAACCAATAGCGAGTAGTAACTTGAACTGAAGCTGTGACGTCATGATGACATTGATGGTACCTAGGCAACATTGCTTAGAGCTAGTCTTCTTTTTATTTGGTTTGTGAGGCTGTCTATACAATCGAGGTTTTTGGAATAATAAGGAAAAAAAATATCTGTCGTGTGGATGGTTCAGACTCATTCTAAACATGTTTATTGTGCCGTGTGATTAAACATGTTTATGTGCCGTGTGATGCCGGCTTAGAATAGCATCACCCCACATCCTTTCCGCGGGTGTCGTAACAGGCGACTAAAAGACTCGAGAGTATTGGTGTATTAAAATTTTAAGGCGACAGGCTGACAACCTGTCACTATAGTAATACACATGTTTTCTGAAACAACCTTGGAAAACAATCCTCAAAAAATTTACAATCGTGGCGTTAGCGACCGTATTCTTAGGGCCAATGCTCTGCCTACCCCGCAAGGGATTAAGGCGTGATGTATGTATGTAAGTATGTATTGTTTGAACATATAAATGAAATCATTGTATTTGATGGTCATAGTCTGCTTCTTTTTTCGTGTGGGAAACCGAGTCGTTCAACGACCCGATGAACCCTAGTGTCAGAATTTTTCAACCGCCTTCTACAAGTAGCAGGCTTCTGACATGGTTGTGTAACGATCGCCGTCTAAGTGATCATAGACAGCAACCGGGACCTACGGCTTAACGTGCCATCCGAAACACGGAACCATCTTACTTACGGACAATCGGGTGGTTCAGCCCGCAATGTCCTAACCAGACTGGGAACAAATTCACAAAGTGATAAATATCAACTTTGTGAGTGACCCACCGAGAATCGAACCCGGAACCTTCTGCGTCAAAGGCAGTCGCACTACCACTGCGCCACATCGGTCGTCAGCTACCGATAGTCTGCTTAGATCCACGTTACATCATTTACATTACATCGTAGTTTTGAATAGAAAGTAATTAGGTACAAAAAGCTACACCATGGAATACAAAAAGCTGTGCTATAATAAAAAGAAGTAAAATTATGTAAATTTAGTATTTTAGTGTATGTGTTACGTATTATTTTTAATAAATATTGTGCACGATCATCAGCCTCACCTTATGCTCTCTACCGTAGGACTGCTGGAAGAGATATCTTTTTAGAAATAAGTAGTACCTGTTATGTTTTTTATCTAAATGTGATTGTCCTGTGTTTTATCTTGTGTGCAAACAGTTAAATCTATCTTTTCATGTGGGACACCGAGTCCAACGACCCGATGAACCCTAGTGTCAGAATTTTTCAACCGCCTTCTACAAGTAGCAGGCTTCTGACATGGTTGTGTAGCGACCGCCGTCTAAGTAATCATAGACAGCAACCGGGACCCACGGCTTAACGTGCCATCCGAAACACGGAATCATCTTACTTACGGACTATCGGGTGGTTCAGCCCGCAATGTCCTAACCAGACTGGGAACAAATTCACAAAGTGATACATATCAACTTTATGAGTGACCCACCGAGAATCGAACCCGGAACCTTCTGCGTCAAAGGCAGTCGCACTACCACTGTGCCATATCGGTCGTCAAACAGTTAAATAGAAATAAATAAAAAAGAAGATAAAAGTCTAACTCACTTTGGTTCCCTGGGTAGCATTTCAGCTTCTAATATAATTTCGTCGAGAGTCCCTTCGAAGCGGAGGTCGCGGGGCGGAGGGGGGGTGCCCGTCGGCGTGTGGAAGCAAGTTCTAGCCACCAGGATAACTGACTGCAAAATAAATAAAAAATCTTGATCTTCTTCTTTTCGTGTGGAACACTGAGTCGTCCAACGACCCGATGAACCCTAGTGTCAGAATTTTTCAACCGCCTTTTACAAGTAGCAGGCTTCTGACATAGTTGTGTAACGACTGTAGTCTAAGTGAAAAATCTTGATTAAAAATATAAAACTATTTAATTCGTATTGTATTGTTTTGTAAAATATAAAATGTATTACCCGATCGGACCAAATTATGAAGATGGTAGTTCTGTGCCATCGCCTGGTTCTGTTCATTCCAAAGATATCTTATTGGTATCTTTTTGTACCTCTAATATCCGTCGAGCTTTTTACAGTTGGTTGAATAATTTGGATTAGTTCAGTCAGGTTGGTTTGTTACTTTGCGTAAGGCAATTATTGTTTTTTTTTAATTAGTCAGTTTGGTTGATTTTTTGTGAATAAATTGACAAGGGTTTGAGTTAGTTAGCATTAAAACTAACTAGTGTTTAGTTAAACTTTAATGATTAAAGGGTATTATTTGTGAGTCCGCAAAAGAGGTTTTCAATCAATTTGACTGATTGCACTAGTTGAATTTATTAATTAAAATTAGAAAACTAACCCGTCGTTCTGTAGGATGGTGCCTTGTAACAGCCACAGTGTCGGCATCCATCTGATCCACATACACCTCACTGTACCCCATCTTAGCCAGTTCTAAGTGCAAGTTGTTCAAAGCGCGTTTGGCCGAGATGATCCCGCTGTGAGGTCCAACTCGGCCCTCCCCGGCTGAGGTCTCTTCCCATTCGGTGTAAAGGCGGTCTTCGTCTACCACGTGGATCTAGAGAGGAAAGATTAGCAATGAGATTAAAAATCTAGACTAAAATCAGTCAAGTAAAAAACTAAAATTAGAAATCCGTCAAATAAAAAATATCTCAAAAGGATTCTTTGAGGTGATTTCAAATTCAGTAGTTAAATTTTCAGGGTGTGTGAAAATGAACAATTTATTTTTGTAACGAAAATATGAAAAAAAACTTTCCATACATAAGGATATACTTTTTGTTTTATCGAAAGTCCAAGACATACTTAATATTATAAAAAAAAAAATCTAAGGAAAGTTGTACAGTTTCATATGTCTCGGCAAGCGTAGAGTTGGCCGCTTCTGGTCAGATGGACCGATGACTCGTCGAGAGCGACTGGTAGCGACTGGATGGCCAAAGGAGATCGTGCGTTGTCGCGTACCCTAGGGGAGTCCTATGTCCAGCAGTGGACTACTATAGTCTGATGTAAAGTGACATTTCAAAATACAAATATACGTTAAAGTTATGCGGAATGACTTACATGATGCGGCACCAATTCGTCGTACCCGCGCGTAGAGCCGGTAGCGCAGCACGCCATCGACACCAGCGCCGCCGTCGGGAGCAGATCTAATGCAGTCCTGAACACATACATCACAATGATTGTTAATTACCAATTGCCAAAACTCAGCTAAGTGTTCAAGTAAATGAAATATGACTGAATAATATCGTATCTTTTCTGAAACCCTTATTTGGACATTGAATCACTACATAGTATGGAGTAGAGTCGCTTCCCGCGTCTGTCTCTATGTGTGTATAATGTATGTAGGTAGGTATGCTTTTAGATCTTTGAAACTACATAACAGATTTCGATGCAGTTTTTTTAATAGATAGTCATTAGAGAGGATGGTGTATATAAGAAAAGTTTGCTCAGTTTTATGAGCAGAAGACACTTGCTCTATAGACTTACCTCTTGTCTGTAGGTGACGGGTTGTCATGTGTCAAATCTAGCAACATAGCATGTGCTACCCGCGGCGTGGCGGCGCGTCTCGGTCTGCGTAGGAACGCCCCCACAGCGCGCCCGCCGAACCAATATACTAAATGACATTTGAAACAGCTAATTGCTCTATAGACTTACCTCTTGTCTATAGGTGACGGGTTGTCATGTGTCAAATCTAGCAACATAGCATGTGCTACCCGCGGCGTGGCGGCGCGTCTCGGTCTGCGTAGGAACGCCCCCACAGCGCGCCCGCCGAACCAATATACTAAATGACATTTGAAACAGCTAATTGCTCTATAGACTTACCTCTTGTCTATAGGTGACGGGTTGTCATGTGTCAAATCTAGCAACATAGCATGTGCTACCCGCGGCGTGGCGGCGCGTCTCGGTCTGCGTAGGAACGCCCCCACAGCGCGCCCGCCGAACCAATATACTAAATGACATTTGAAACAGCTAATTGCTCTATAGACTTACCTCTTGTCTATAGGTGACGGGTTGTCATGTGTCAAATCTAGCAACATAGCATGTGCTACCCGCGGCGTGGCGGCGCGTCTCGGTCTGCGTAGGAACGCCCCCACAGCGCGCCCGCCGAACCAATATACTAAATGACATTTGAAACAGCTAATTGCTCTATAGACTTACCTCTTGTCTATAGGTGACGGGTTGTCATGTGTCAAATCTAGCAACATAGCATGTGCTACCCGCGGCGTGGCGGCGCGTCTCGGTCTGCGTAGGAACGCCCCCACAGCGCGCCCGCCGAACCAATATACTAAATGACATTTGAAACAGCTAATTGCTCTATAGACTTACCTCTTGTCTATAGGTGACGGGTTGTCATGTGTCAAATCTAGCAACATAGCATGTGCTACCCGCGGCGTGGCGGCGCGTCTCGGTCTGCGTAGGAACGCCCCCACAGCGCGCCCGCCGAACCAATATACTAAATGACATTTGAAACAGCTAATTGCTCTATAGACTTACCTCTTGTCTATAGGTGACGGGTTGTCATGTGTCAAATCTAGCAACATAGCATGTGCTACCCGCGGCGTGGCGGCGCGTCTCGGTCTGCGTAGGAACGCCCCCACAGCGCGCCCGCCGAACCAATATACTAAATGACATTTGAAACAGCTAATTGCTCTATAGACTTACCTCTTGTCTATAGGTGACGGGTTGTCATGTGTCAAATCTAGCAACATAGCATGTGCTACCCGCGGCGTGGCGGCGCGTCTCGGTCTGCGTAGGAACGCCCCCACAGCGCGCCCGCCGAACCAATATACTAAATGACATTTGAAACAGCTAATTGCTCTATAGACTTACCTCTTGTCTATAGGTGACGGGTTGTCATGTGTCAAATCTAGCAACATAGCATGTGCTACCCGCGGCGTGGCGGCGCGTCTCGGTCTGCGTAGGAACGCCCCCACAGCGCGCCCGCCGAACCAATATACTAAATGACATTTGAAACAGCTAATTGCTCTATAGACTTACCTCTTGTCTATAGGTGACGGGTTGTCATGTGTCAAATCTAGCAACATAGCATGTGCTACCCGCGGCGTGGCGGCGCGTCTCGGTCTGCGTAGGAACGCCCCCACAGCGCGCCCGCCGAACCAATATACTAAATGACATTTGAAACAGCTAATTGCTCTATAGACTTACCTCTTGTCTATAGGTGACGGGTTGTCATGTGTCAAATCTAGCAACATAGCATGTGCTACCCGCGGCGTGGCGGCGCGTCTCGGTCTGCGTAGGAACGCCCCCACAGCGCGCCCGCCGAACCAATATACTAAATGACATTTGAAACAGCTAATTGCTCTATAGACTTACCTCTTGTCTATAGGTGACGGGTTGTCATGTGTCAAATCTAGCAACATAGCATGTGCTACCCGCGGCGTGGCGGCGCGTCTCGGTCTGCGTAGGAACGCCCCCACAGCGCGCCCGCCGAACCAATATACTAAATGACATTTGAAACAGTTAATTGCTCTATAGACTTACCTCTTGTCTATAGGTGACGGGTTGTCATGTGTCAAATCTAGCAACATAGCATGTGCTACCCGCGGCGTGGCGGCGCGTCTCGGTCTGCGTAGGAACGCCCCCACAGCGCGCCCGCCGAACCAATATACTAAATGACATTTGAAACAGCTAATTGCTCTATAGACTTACCTCTTGTCTATAGGTGACGGGTTGTCATGTGTCAAATCTAGCAACATAGCATGTGCTACCCGCGGCGTGGCGGCGCGTCTCGGTCTGCGTAGGAACGCCCCCACAGCGCGCCCGCCGAACCAATATACTAAATGACATTTGAAACAGCTAATTGCTCTATAGACTTACCTCTTGTCTATAGGTGACGGGTTGTCATGTGTCAAATCTAGCAACATAGCATGTGCTACCCGCGGCGTGGCGGCGCGTCTCGGTCTGCGTAGGAACGCCCCCACAGCGCGCCCGCCGAACCAATATACTAAATGACATTTGAAACAGCTGATTGCTCTATAGACTTACCTCTTGTCTATAGGTGACGGGTTGTCATGTGTCAAATCTAGCAACATAGCATGTGCTACCCGCGGCGTGGCGGCGCGTCTCGGTCTGCGTAGGAACGCCCCCACAGCGCGCCCGCCGAAGCGGTGGACGAGACGACCTTGTTCGTGGGAGTCCCATGCTGATTGAGCCTCTGTGGGAGAAAAAACAACTGTAATCCTTCATCAGGAAATTAAATTAGCAAATTTATTTAGCAATCTCTTTCAAGATTGTCAATTCGGTTATACTTTTCGTTAGAGGAATCGGAACACTTTCGCTTTTATGATTTGACAAAACACGAACCTATAGAAAACTATTTCGTATTTGGGACTTAACTTGTGAAATGTATAAGCTCACTTTTATTCACTATTACACGAATCAGAGATTGATTTACATTTGGGTTGACTAGAGTGCAGGCAAGCATATTTTTGTAACGTATCAATATCTGTATACATTTTAATTTATAAAATCTACATTATCTTTTTCACTTAGTATCTTATTCGACTGATGGACTTTTTCACATAAACTAAAACACTTACTAGCATAGCTGCCTACAAACTACACTGTAGTTTGGCAGATTAAAAACTTTTTTGTAAAAGTGTGTTCAATTGAAATAAAGGCTTTATGTATATCACTACATAGTATAGAACAAAGTCGCTTTTCGCGTCTGTCTGTATGTATGTTTGCTTAAATCTTTAAAACTACACAACGAATTTTGTAAAGTTTTTTTCAATAGACAGTGATTCAAGAGGAAGGTTTTTATGAATAATACTTGCCGGGAAAAATCCATATTCCCACGGCAAAATGAGTTGCAGCAGGCGCAGCCGCTAGTTATTTATAAAAAAAAACACTGGAATGAATATAACGCATATTTCCTTACCCCGAATGAGGCTGGTGATGCCGAGCCGGTTGACGTAGATGTTGTCGAGATGGTCCGCGTTGGTGAACAGCTCGCCCACCACGTACAGCTCCGGCTTCACGTTGCGCGCGCAGTCCAGCAGATATTCAGCCACCTGAAATCATCATTCATAATCATTTCAGCCGGAAGACGTCCACTGCTGAACATAGGCATGAGGCACTATCTTCCTCTTCCAAATTAATATATAGGTATATATATTTATGGTGTATTTATGTACGTACGTATATAAATAGGTATTTGTTAGAATGTAATAATAATGTAGTCTAGGAATATTATATCTATAAGTAGGTATTATTGCTATTATATTTGTTTTACAAATTATTATAGGTATATATTAGTATGTTGTACACGCCAACTGCCTCACTTTATGCCATCTCACTACCCCAGGTCTGCTGGAAGAGAGTTCTTTTTAGAAATAAGCTGACTTGTTGTGTATTGTTCTCAATGTTATGTCCTTTGTATTCTATTGTGTACAATAAACGGTTAAATAAATAAATAGGCCTCCCTCAAAGATTTCCAAAGTGTGTTCCACTTGAAATAATAATTTAAAAAAACCTGAATCTAAAGCACCGTTTTACATGAATCTCCGCAAGTTACTGACTTCAAAGTAAGCGCTTAAAGTTAGTTCTATTAATTCATACTTGATTAGCCTCATATGCCTGTGACAGACGATTTAATCAGCGTCTGAAGCAGAACTTTTCGTGACTATATAAGCCGATGCGGGGCGGCGTGACTTTCTGCACACACCACAGGTGAAGGTGGAATTAGAGACTGGAACATGCATGTTTAGATGTCGTTTTTGCATTTTGTTGGCGAGATCGAAGAACCAGGCATTGTCGTGAGTCTTACGCCCATCATGTACACGTTTTCGCCATTTGTCCCTATCCTGAGCAAGCTTCTCCCAGCTTTGATGGTCGATTATATTTAAAACACTTAAGAGGATCGTGCAGCGGGAAATTTTCATACAAAAAGCGTTAACGTTTTTATCATACTTACCGGTAACCAATTGTTTTGATTTTTAGATATTTTATTTAAATTCACAAAAACTAGGTTTATACGTTTTTACATTTTTGATATATATTATAGTTTCAGAAATAATGAGGCACAAAAGTACACTTTTTTGATACTGAAAAATCTTCATGTTTGAGTGAAGTTACTTACAAAACTGTACAAAATTTGGTCAAAAACGAAACGTATAAACCTAGTCTAGTTCATACCTAAGCGATCAAGACTAAAATTATAGAATTTGGTTAAAATTTAGGGGTAGGGAAACGTTAACGCCCGCACCCCGATTTTACTCTGTTTTCGAGGCGATTTCTCAGGAAGCCTGCTACCTGTCCCTATCGCACATTAGGGTGATTGCCGCGCGGGCGTCGAGACAGCACATAAAATTTGAAAAACGCATTTCGCTCGCGCCATGTCTGTGAATGAATGAACTCTTAAGTGGCTTTTTACAGGGTGTAAGAGACGGTGTAACGAAAACTTTGCAAGCAATCGGTTTCTTTCTTACTGCTTTTTCAATGTACTATACAGGGTGTAAGAGACAGTGTAACGAAAATTGTGCAGACGTGATCAGACCGTGAAACTGAACAACTTTTTCTATGGGGGCTATATGGCTAACGAAAAAATTTTTTCGAGTTTCCATACAAATTTTGTATGGAAGGTCGAAGAAAAATTAACCAACATAGCCTCCATAGAAAAAGTTGTTCAGTTTCATGGTCAGGGCCCCAAGTCTGCTATTTTTTGTCATTGTAACGCCATCGAAACCCAACTGTCATTGAACTACCATTGTGATTTTTCTATACTATAAACTGTTAGCAGAATACGAAATGACCAAAATGATACAACTGAGATCCAATTGACATCCAACTGAAACGGTTTTCATTTAGCAGACTTAGGGCCCTGATCACGCCGCCTGCAAAGTTTTCGTTACACCGTCTCTTACACCCTGTATAGTACATTGAAAAAGCAGTAAGAAAGAAATCGATTGCTAGCGAGAGAGTAGTCTATCTTAGTGACTATAGTAGTGCAATATTCCTAATATCTAGCGATATTACCAGTGTCATAGTTGTCTACAACACGATCATAACTTCAACAACTGTCCAACTTACACTGACATTGTCTTAATTGTCTACAAACCGGGCATAATTTGATGAGTTGTTCAACTTACATGTAAGGGTGTCGAGTGACAGTTGTCCAATCTGACTCCGTCAAATATCTCAGCTGTCAATTCGACGTATTCCCTCATGAGTGCCCAAAGGAAAGGGCTGTCTTCAGGCCGGGAACCGAACCTGAGCTTCACACTGTCGCCCCATGCGATCAGCTCACGACGGAAGTACACCTGCAACGATATAAGTTAAAAATCTGTCAGACTATTCAACTAAAACGTTGACACGTTAAAAAAATGAGGGCTCTCCCTCTTTCTCTTTTCGTTTGGGACACCAAATCGTCAAAGACTCAATGAACTCTAGTATCAGAATTTTTCAACCGCATACTACTAGTAACAGGCTTCAGACATGGTTGTGTAACGACGGTCGTTTAAGTAATCATAGACAGCAACCGGGACCTACGGTGTAACGTGCGTGCCATCCGAAACGCGGAACCATCATTTTTACAGACAATCGAGTGGTTTAGCCCGCAATGTTCTTACTAGACTGGGAATGGATTTACAAAGTGATAAATAACAACTTTTTAAGTGGCCAACCGAGAATCGAACTCGGAACATTCTGGGTCAGAGGCAGTCGCACTACCACTGCGTCACATCGGTCCCCAATTCTAAGGCTACTTGTTGCAAATTCATTGTGACGTGATTGTGACAGATGTTACTTCATAAAATTATTACCAATACGATTTTATAATACTAGCGGCCCGCCCAGCGGTTGCACCCGCTGCTAATCGTTTTTTCGTGGGAACAAGATGTTTATTCCACCACCTAAAATTGCTATATTAGCATAGCACTGTTTTTTCCAGTTAGATAGCGATCAGTGTAGTTACTTATGACGCATTTGGAAAACTCTTCTTTCAAACATACCATAGTTCTATGAGTCATTCATACATACATATATCACGCCTCTATCCCCTACGGGGCAGGCAGAGCGCTAACGGCCGTAAGAGAACGGTCGCTATTGCCACGTCTGACATTTTTGAGGATTGTTTTCCAAGTTGTTTCAGAAAACATGTGTATCACTATAGTGACAGGTTGTCAGCCTGTCGCCTAAAAATTGTAATACACCAATTCTCTCGAGTCCCTTAGTCGCCTCTTACGACACCCGCGGGAAGGACGTGGGGTGATGCTATTCTAAGCCGGCATCACACGGCACGGCAGTCATTCATCGACTTAGAATAAGCATGATCACTGGCAGGTCAGATAAGCTACTTTTTAAAACGATATTTTGTACGAAAATACGAAGAGATGACATCATAAATGTCTTTAGTTTGGATGGCGTCAAACCACTTACTTTTATATTATTTTTCTGTTTATTAAATCAAACTTTGAATATTTCGAACATCTATAAATGGAGTCTATATCACTTTCGTATGTATGTATGTAATAACTTTATTGTACCAAACAAGAAGTAGTTACAAAAAACACTTAAATAAACTAATGGAATGTGTAGGCACAAAGGCGGATTTATCCCACTACTTACAGTCGTCTTACTTTTGTATTTTATGAATGACCCAGTCACCTAGCGAATTCAACATTTTCCAATCGAAAACTCACTTTCCCATCCTGCTCCTTGGCCGCGAAGTCCTCAAGCGGGTCCGCGTTCATCACCCAGCCGTTGTGTGCCATCACCCGAGCGCCTTCCTCGCCGTACACCAGGGCTTCCACTTCCTGGAGCAGCAGCGCCTCCGCACCCGCAGGCCAAGTGAAGTACCTGCCAATGATGATGCAGGTCAAATGAACGACTTTTACATACATACTAAAAGACACTAGATGAAACACAGTGTCTTCAAAATATAACTTTTTAATTAAATAATATTGCGACGCTTATAATGTAAACAATCGTCCGCGCGCGGTTAGCTGTAGCGTCCAAGAGAGAGATCCCACAGAGCTGGGACCCACCCAGATGTCGAGATTAGTACTGATCATAGCTTGTTGATTTTCGGCCTAACAATACATACATATATCTCGCCTTTATCCCTAGCGGAGTAGGAAGAGCGTCAACGGCCGTAAGAATACGGTCGCTATCGCCACTTCTGTCATTTTTGAGGATTGTTTTCCAAGGTTGTTTCAGAAAACATGTGTGACAGGTTGTCAGCCTGTCGCCCAAAAATTGTAATACACCCTCAGCTACTTTTAAAAACGATATTTTGTATGACTGGCAGCTCAAATGAGCTTTCAGGCATACAGCCAAAAACAGACAGGATATTTATGCTCCGCCGCGTGAAAGCCGGGTTTAAAAATCATCCCATGGCATCCTACAGGAAGGGTGCAGATATTACGCGTCAAAAAAATTCAACCGAAAAAGTTCAACACAACAAATGCAGCAAATATGTGGAGTCAATTATCGTGTAATATTTTCCGTGTGATGCCGGCTTTGCCGTGTGATGCCAGCTTTGCCGTGTGATGCCGGCTTAGAATAGCATCACCCCATTTTCTACCCGTGGGTGTCGTAAAAGACGACTTAAGGGACTAGAGGGTTTCATAATGTATTGGAATATTAGGCGACAGGCTGACAACCTGTCACTATAGGGATACACGATTAATCTCATTCGACCCTCAAACATTTGTCAGACGTTGCGATAACAACCGTAATTTCACGGTCGTTAACGCTCTGCCTACCCCGCTAGGGATAAAGGCGTGATTTGTGTGTATGTAATTATCGTGTGGACCTGTGACGTCATCAGAGAGCAGTATGGAAATATGAAATTCGCCTAAGTATGTCGAGTATAGATAGAATATCAAGCACAATCATTTGTTTTGATACTGCACATTTTCGTCTGAATATATAATGTGCGGACCATTTATTCGGAATAAAAACTATCCTATGTGTTAATCCAGGTTACCCTCTACGTGTGTGCCCAATTTCACGAAAATCGGTTCAGTAGTTTCAGCGTGAAGGAGTAACAAACAAACAAAAATACAAACTTCCGCAATTTTACAATATTAGTACGATTAGTTCCAATAACATCCCCTAGATGTCGCTAGTTTACATTTAAAACTCGCTAATGTTGTGTAACGGCAAAAGCACGTAAGAGACAGAACGTCGAAGTACATGTACAAAAAATATATACGGATCGTACCATACCATATATACCAGAATACCAGGATACCCTTTGGTACCTGTGTTAAATGGTATTTATTTTTTAGTAGGGGGTACCAGACAAGTCTCGAACCCCCCTATTTTCTAACACGCTTTTATTAGGTCGAATGTAACTATGTAATGAAATCTAAGGAAACTAATTTAACCATCTTCTAAAGATCGTACCGTCATGAAAGTTGGCAGCTGTATGTGATTTTGATGACAATACAATAATATGGTACTGTCGAGCTAATCTGATGATGGAGCCGGAAGATATTAACTGGAACATCATGATGGATGATCGTATCATAGCCGTGTTTGGATTTGTTAGAAAGTTCTTGTAAAGAAGCGTGTTTTTAAGTTTTTTTTAAACTAATAATTTATTATGAATTGGAAAAAGATGAACTCTTAAATTATGAGGCACGTGTGGTGCCGGCTTAGAAAAGCATCACTCCATTTCTAGTTTTTACCTGTAAGGTGTCGTAAAAGGCGACTAAGGGAGGATTCATGGATAAATCCATGGAACGGGGTAAAAATATTAGATGCAAATATTTTAAGGGGTGAATCAGCACATGCAATCAAAAAAAATATCAGACGTGGCGATAGCGACCGTATCCTTACGGCCGTTAAAGCTCTGCCTACCACGCAAGGGATAAAGGCGTGATATATGTATGTATGTATCAGCACATGAAACTGAACAACTTTCACCAATGAACATAGGTCAAAATATGTACAAAAATGTAGACCTCCCGATTTCGGCCATGGCGACCACTTTGACTCCTAATCAGATCGGCGCTGATGCGCCCGGAGATGGCTATTGTAGCCAATTTTGGCAGTAAACTCCCGTGCACAGAGTGGACACGTGAGTTTGCCATTTACATAATTATAGTTAATGGCGACGGGTGGACGGGCCTTCAGCTCATCGCGCTTAGCGTCGAGGTCTGCTTTACGCTGTTCCTCAAACTCGCGGACTTGCTTCTTAACCATCCCGCGCCATTCGGGACGCTGTGCTGCCAGACCCTCCCATTGAGTGGGCTCAATGTTGCATCTTTTCATGTGTCGTTTCTGAACATCTTTATATCTGAGGAGTTGTCCGCCATGCTTTCGCTTGCCCTCCTCTAGCTCAGAATAAAAGATGCGCTTCGCCACTCTCTCCTCCGACATCCGGGATACATGACCGCACCACCGTAGCTGACGACGCATTAGATAGGCCTCAATGCCACCAACATTGGCTCGTCTCAGGACTTCGGTATTGCGCACTCGGTCGGACCATCTGATCTTCATGATGGTGCGAAGGCATTTTAGGTGGAAGCGATCCAGAGTGCGTATGTGGTGACGATATTACATCCTCCCATACATAGTTACCAACCGATATAGTCAATTTGTAAGGGAGGTCCAAAAAAATCTCATGTTTCGACCTATGTTTCTTGAGGAAAGTTGTTCAGTTTCATGGGCTGATGACATCTTAACATATTTGCAGCGAATATTTTTACACCTTATATAAAATTATTACATTCTCATCAAAAAATTCGGGACACCTTGCAAAATGTTTCTTACATACATATATCACGCCTTTATCCCTTGCGGGGTAGGCAGAGCGGTAACAACCGCAAAAATACGGTCGCTATCGCCGCGTCTGTAAGATAATTTGTGCAAAATGTTTCTTACGAATCACATTAATTAAAATTGTGTTTAATTATTATGGAATAAATATCTGATGTCGTGTAATAGTGAGTAAAATGAGGTTTATAAATCTTAATGAACATTCACAAATTCTAAATGGTTTTTATAGGTTTCGTGTTTTATCATTAACCATACGCATGTAACACAACATTTTTCTCTCTTGGCATGAACTCGATGTTATTTTATTTACCACCTAACGTTACATGTTGTCTGGTTAGCTTGGCCAGCCCCGAGGCAGTGCTTTAGGGGCTAGTTTTAAGTTTTTAGTCCACCTGAGCCGCGTTTACACTAGGTTCATAAAATTGTTATTGTTAAAATTGATAATTTTTGACCATCAAAACGCAAAAATGAAAAATTGACTACTTTGAATAAATAATTTGAATATGAGTTTAAAAATTTGAATTAAATCATATTAACGAAAGTGTCTCGATTTCTCTGCTGAGAAGTGTAACTTTAAATGCGCAACACCTCAGGCACCCCTTGGTTGCATATTACGCTCTAGCTACCCCGCAAAGGACAGAACCGTGACAGGTTGTCATACCTTGGTACAAGCGGTTGCCGCTCGCTAACTTCGCTGATCTTAGGTCCATCGGCTTGTAGGCGGAAATATCTGCAAAAGAATAGAAACAAAGATTTAAGACTATTTAACTTTCTGTTATAAAGTAACTAGTAAAAGTTACAGTAATTTTCCGTCTGTGCTTATTAAAAAAATATAAGGTGTAAAAATATTAACTGCAAATATTTTAAGGGGTGAATCAACCCATTAAACTGAACAACTTTCCCGAAGAAACAGGTCGAAATATGAGAAAAATTTTTGGACCTCTCATACAAATTGATCGATCAACGGTTGGTAATTTTGTACGGAGGGTCCAAAAATATTTTGCATATTTCGATTAATGTTTCTTAGGGAAAGTTGTTCAGTTTCATAAGCTGATTCACCCCTTGAAATATTTGCAGCTAATAATTTTACACTCTGTATCATATATAATGTTATTCTATTCATATCATGCTTAAAATGTCTATGATTTGTTCGCTCTTTGTAGTCTTCCCTCTAGAACCATCTATAACCCTCTAAACTATAACATAGAAACCTCTAGAACACGGACTCACCTCATGCCAGCGATACAATTATCTGTGGCGGCACGCTAATCAGACTGTACTTTAGCCACAGCCGCGTCAACTCCTCTAGAACAATCTAGAACCCTCTAGAACACAGACTCACCACATGCCAGCGATACAGTTATCTGTGGCGGCACGTAAATCAGCCTGTCCATTAGCAGCGGCTGTGTCAATTCCTCTATTACAATCTAGAACCCTCTCTCTTTTCGTGTGGGACAGCGAGTCGTCCAACAACCCAATGAACCCTAGTGTCAGAATTTTCTACCGCCATCTACAAGTAGCAGGCTTCTGACATGGTTGTGTAACGACCGCCATGTAAGTAATCATAGACAACAGACGAGACCTACGGCTTAACGTGCCATCCGAAACATGGAACTATCTTTCTTACGGACCATCGGGTGGTTCAGCCCGCAATGTCCTAACCAGACTGGGAACAAAGTCACAAAGTGATAAATGTCAACTTTTGTGAGTGACCCACCAATAATCGAACCCGGAACCCTCAGAACACGGACTCACCTCATGCCAGCGATACAGTTATCTGTGGCGGCACGTAAATCAGACTGAGCTTTAGTTTTGTCGCAGCTGCGTCATTTAGTTCTTCCAAAGCACGACGTAACGCTTCCTTGTAGAACTATCTAGAACCCTCTAGAACACAGACTCACCTCATGCCAGCGATACAGTTATCTGTGGCGGCACGTAAATCAGACTGAGCTTTAGTTTTGTCGCAGCTGCGTCATTTAGTTCTTCCAAAGCACGACGTAACGCTTCCTTGTAGAACTATCTAGAACCCTCTAGAACACAGACTCACCTCATGCCAGCGATACAGTTATCAGTGGCGGCTCTTAAATCAGCCTGTACTTTGGCAGCGGCTGCGTCGTTTAGTTCTTCCAACGCGCGACGTAACGCTTCACCGCAACGTAGTACTCGAGACTCTTCATCGCTGCATTCCGATCTAAAGAAATACATGTAAAAAATATTAGAATAGTCTGGTCTTTACTTAGTAGTGGGTAGATTTTGACTTTTTTTATGATTAAGTATTTGAAAAAGCTTTCCAAAATGTTACATGTTAGAGACTACGTCACAACTACTAGATACTTTAATTACACCGACTATCGCACTGACACCACTCTCCATACAAAATTGTATTTAACGTAATAAAATCGTATTATCTTCGCAAATCAGCGCCTCTTCTTCTTTAGCAACAGCTCAGCAGTCTACTCCTCAACATTACATGTTTTCAGTAGGTGACCGAAACTATAAGTTTAGCTATCCACAGGAGCAATTGTGTCAGTCTCTTGGGAACCTTGCCCCGTTATGAAGTATTGAACGGGTTTTTATTTATACATAGTTGAGTTTAAAAAAAGTTACATTAAATTCAAATATCTTGTGCAGATTTTCATTTTATACATATTTTGAAAGCTATATTGAAATCTGTCTACCTTTATTTATTTCATGTCAAACACAATAAATTAGTATGAGTCCTGTAAAAGCCAACTTTTATATTCAATAATATAGTTTATTAGGAACACAGATCACAACAAAGAAAGCAACACAAAAAAAGGATTGAAACTAGTAAAATGATTACGTTTTTCTTATAAATTAAGGTAAAGCCAATTACAGGCAATATAATATACCTGTGCACGTTATAAAGCTGTAGCGCCAACTCAAGATCAACAGTAGCCGCAAACCGCCGCCTCAACGGATCCGGGAGCAGCTTTAGCGCCCCCAGAGCGGGGGCGGCGGGCGGGGGCGGCGGGGGCGGCACGTGCGCGCGAGCCAGCCGGGCGAAGTGGGCGACGGTGGCGGTCACGTCGCACTGCCAGAGTTCCGCTAGGCGTAAGGCTGGGAGGCGCTCGTCTAAGACCGAGCGGATCGCCTGGAAATATTAAGATGAGGAATCACTTTTTGAATACTTGTATTTTTTTTACCTCATGAAGGTCTATCTTGGGCTGTAACGCCTGGCAGGACTCCATCTATCGAGATAGTTTTTTGTATTACATAATACGAGAAGTGTTTTAAAAATGGGTATTCAACAAATTAGTAATAAGTTGGTTGATTTTTTAGAAAAGAGGAAGATTTTAGTCGACTGTTTTACAGATTTGTTGGTTGGTTGGTTGGTTTACAGATTTGTAGATAAAATGGTTCATTTGTAGATAGAGTGATTTGTAGTAAAACTGGTTGATTTGTAAATAAAATGGTTTATTTGTAGATACGTTGAGTGATTTGTAGATAAATTTGATGATTTGTAGATGAAATGGGGTGTAAGGGGGCCCAAATTACATCTCTCGGGCCCCAAGCCAACCTCTCCTGCTCGCGGTGCACCCTGCTGGACTACTAACGAGGCTCTGGCAACCAAATCCCCACCAACCCGCACTGGGCCAGCGTGGTGGGTGACGGCCCGTACCCCCTTATGGATTCTACAAACAGAAATCGGCCCCAAGTGCCCGGCGGCCCCGGTGGCCGGGCAGATTCAGGCGAAAATCGACCCGGCTCCGAGACCAGGGGTGCTAGGAATCCCCGGGCGGCGTGGATCCCTCGCCGAACGACCTTGGCCCTGGCAACATATAAGGCGTGCGCACTGTGGACGGAAGAGAAGTTAGTGGAACTCGAGGAAGAACTGAGCAGGTTACGGTGGGACATAGTGGGACTGTCCGAAGTCCGAAGAGAGGGGGAGGACACGATAGCCCTGAAGTCAGGTAACCTGCTCTACTTCCGGGAGGGCGACCATCTGTCCCAAGGTGGTGTCGGGTTCATCGTCCACAAGTCCCTCGTGAACAACGTAGTACAGGTCGGGAGTATTTCAAATAGGGTGGCATTCCTTATACTCAGAACAACTAAACGTTATTCGCTGAAGGTCATACAGGCATACGCCCCAACTTCGAAGTACCCAGACGAGGACGTGGAGGCAATGTATGAG
Organism: Keiferia lycopersicella; assembly: GCA_029255805.1. Lineage (NCBI taxonomy): Eukaryota > Metazoa > Arthropoda > Insecta > Lepidoptera > Gelechiidae > Keiferia > Keiferia lycopersicella. The sequence continues at coordinate 1,305,885 of JARACZ010000026.1, forward strand.
GACATATCCAAAGCCATACTACCTCCAGGACTCATTACACGGTGGTCATGGGGGATTTCAACGCTAAGCTGGGCAATCGTTGCGGTGACGAACTGAGAGTTGGGCCTATTGGTATTGGGGTGAGGAACAGCCGAGGTCAAATGCTGGTCGACTTCATGGAGAGGGAGGGACTCTTTATGATGAACTCGTTCTTCAGGAAACGGCCGCATCGAAAATGGACCTGGAAGAGCCCGACGGTGTTACCAAAAATGAGATAGACTTCATCATGACAGACAAAAAACGGATATTCAACGATGTCTCTGTGATCAATTCGTTCAAAACGGGTAGCGATCACCGAATAGTAAGAGGCACGTTGAATCTTAATGTAAAAGCCGAGAGATCACGTCTGATGAAGTCTACGCTCCGACCAGCACTTGCCCAAATCCAAAACCCTGAGAGCTTTCAAAACCGCTTCGATTGCCTGGGTGAGTGTATCGACGTGGACGACTATAACGACAGGGTCGTGGAAACTGTCCTTACGGTTGGCTCTAAGTTCTTCAAACCCAATCGTACGAACAGAACCAAAAAAATCTCAGACCATACTTCGAGGCTCATGGAGGAACGACGCGAGATGATTCTGCAGTCGTCGGAGGATACTTCCCAATATCGGCAGCTCAATAGGCAGATCTCTAAGTCTTTGACCCGCGACATACGCCAATTTAATACTGACCGTATTAAAGAGGCAATTGAGCGCAACAAAGGCTCCAAGGTGTTTGCTAGAGATCTGTCGATAGGCCAGAGCCAACTAGCGAAGCTAAAGACCGACGATGGCAGAATCGTATCGTCCAAGCCCGAGCTATTGGAAGAGGTCGAGAAGTTCTACGGACAGTTATACGCGACAACATGCACACCTGTCAATAATCAGGTCGCAGATCCAAGAGCTCGATTAACCCGGCACTACACAGAAGACATCCCGGACGTCAGCTTGTACGAGATTAGTATGGCTCTGAAACAGCTAAAAAACAGCAAGGCGCCGGGTGATGATGGAGTTACGGCAGAGCTTCTGAAAGCCGGTGGTAAACCGATACTTAAAGCACTGCAGAAATTGTTTAACTCTGTCATACTCGAGGGCAAAACGCCACAGGCATGGCACAGAGGCGTGGTGATGCTGTTCTTAAAAAAGGGCGATAAGTCTTTGCTGAAGAACTACAGACCTATCACGCTTCTGAGCCATGTCTACAAGCTGTTCTCAAGAGTCATAACGAATCGTCTCGCACGCAGGCTCGACGACTTCCAGCCTCCCGAACAAGCCGGCTTCCGAAAAGGCTTTAGCACCGTGGATCACATTCATACGCTGAGGCAAGTTATACAGAAGTGTGAAGAGTATAACCAACCACTCTGCCTCGCGTTTGTGGACTACGAAAAAGCCTTCGATTCGATCGAAACATGGGCCGTACTTCAGTCTCTTCAGCGGTGCCAAGCTGACTATCGGTATATCGAAGTGTTGAAGTCCTTGTACGAAAGCGCCACCATGTCAGTTCGACTTCAGGACCAGGACTCGAAACCTATCCAGTTGCAGCGAGGAGTGATACAGGGAGATGTAATATCACCGAAACTGTTCACAGCAGCACTGGAAGACGTCTTCAAGCTTTTGGACTGGAGAGGACTTGGCATCAACATCAACGGCGAGTATCTGACTCACCTTCGTTTTGCCGACGATATCGTGGTCATGGCGGAAACCCTGGAGGACCTCGGTACAATGCTCGATGACCTCAATAGAGCCTCCCAACAAGTGGGTCTAAAAATGAACATGGACAAGACCAAGGTTATGTCAAACTCTCTTGTTGCACCCATTACTCTGACAGTTGGGGGCTCTACTCTGGAAGTTGTCGACGAGTATGTCTACCTGGGACAAATAGTCCAGCTGGGTAGGTCCAACTTTCAGAAAGAGGTCAATCGTCGAATCCAACTCGGTTGGGCAGCGTTCGGGAAGCTACGTAACATCTTCTCTTCTCAACAACTACCGCAGTGCCTCAAGACAAAAGTCTGGGATCAGTGCGTGTTGCCAGTGATGACTTACGGAGTTGAGACGTGGCCGCTAACAATGGGCCTCATAAGAAGGCTCAAGGTCACTCAAAGGGCAATGGAAAGGGCTATGCTCGGAGTTTCTCTCCGCGATCGAATCAGAAATGAGGAAATCCGGAGAAGAACCAAAGCCACCGACATAGCTCGAAGGATTGCGCAACTTAAGTGGCAGTGGGCGGGGCATATTGCTCGTAGGACCGATGGCCGCTGGGTCCGGAAAGTTCTCGAGTGGCGGCCACAGACCGGTAGACGCAGCGTAGGTAGGCCTCCCACAAGGTGGACCGACGATCTGGTGAAGGTCGCGGGAAGCCGCTGGATGCGGGTGGCGCTGGACCGATCATCGTGGAGATCCTTGGGGGAGGCCTATGTCCTGCAGTGGACGTCTATCGGCTGAGACGACGACGACGACGACGACGAGATGAAATGGTTCATTTGTAGCTACGATGATTGATTTGTAGATAAGTTGGTTAATTTGTATATAAGTTTGTTGATTTATAAATCAGTTGATTGATTTGTAGATATTGATTCGTGGATAACACTTTTGAATTATAGTTACTTCGTTGATTTGTAGATAACAAAGTATGATTTATTGGTAATTCTTGCCTTATTTATGTCATACACCGACCTCTAAATGTTCGTGTCGATTCACACTGGGCGGCACTCCCCTGCCGGCTAACGCACCGCGCGCAACATCATGCGTCAACTTGGCAAGCGCCGCGTCTAAGAGCGCGGCGGGGCGCAAGTGCGGGCAATCCCGAGTGTTGTAGATTGATAGAGAATTGTTTGGTTAATTTGTTAGTTACATTGTCTTTTGGTTGATTATGTGTTGGTTCGTTGGTTGACTTGTTGGTTACTTGATTGATTTGTTGGCTACTTGATTAATTCATTAGTTACTTGGTTGATTTTCTGGTTACTCGGTTGATTTATTGGTGAATTGTTTGGCTAGTTGGTTGGTTTGATGATTAGTAAGTTAATTTATTAATTATTTGATTAGATGCTTGATTTGTTACTTAGTTGGTTGATTTGTTGGTTTAATGGTCAACAACTTGGTAATGTTTTGTCTTTTTTATGATAGCCACCCACCTCTAAATGTTCGTGTCGATTCACACTGGGCGGCACTCCCCTGCCGGCTAACGAGCCGCGCGCAACATCATGCGTCAGCTTGGCAAGCTCCGCGTCTAGGAGCGCGGCGGGGCGCAAGTGCGGACAGTCCCGAGCGTTGTATCATAGTAGATTAATAGAGAATTGTTGGTTGATTCGCTTGTTGGTTATAATGTTGTTTGTTGGTTGGTTAATTTCTTAGTTGGTTGATTAATTGGATGGTTGATTTGTTAGCTGCATGGTTGAGTTGTTGGTTATTCGGTTGATTTATTTGTTACTTTGTTAATCAATTTGTTCGTTGTTTTGTTGACTAATTCATTTTGTTTATTAGTTAAACTGTCACTCACCTCTAAATGTTCGTGTCGATTCACACTGGGCGGCACTCCTCTGCCGGCTAGCGCGCCGCGCGCAACATCATGCGTCAGCTTGGCAAGCGCCGCGTCGAGGAGCGCGGCGGGGCGCAAGTGCGGACAGTCCCGAGCGTTGTATGTGGCTTCAGGGTGCTCTGGTAGCCAGGCGGTTTCGTTGGCTGTGTGGTTGAGTACTATGTCGCATATTGATAGCATCTGTAAGTGAAAAATAAGTCATCAAATTGTACAGTGTTTTATGAAACGAAATGAAAATTTACTTGAAATCTGCTAAACCGATTCTTAAACTCTTCAAATTGTTAATTCTTACATTAATAATAAAGCTATTAAGATTAAAAACACGAAACGAATAAAAAAGGACCACCGCTATCCACTAGTTGATGAGAACAGACATAAACATAATAATCAATTTTTTACACTTGCTCCAGACGCCTGAAGGGTTACATGCATACGGTCGAATGATAATCTAGTCGGCAAGGGGAAGCCAACTAATTGATCATTATGGTGTCGACGCCTACTCAGCAGAATTTTAGCTGAGTAGTCGGTAGTCGGGTTTTAAACCAAAACCATAGTCAGTGCGTGCATCTCTCAATCTCATCTCTCTATTCAATTCAATTCAATTAATACTAAATTCGGTTGAAAAATAATCTGATATCGGGGTTAAATTAGGACATTGTACGACTCGGTGTTCTACACGAAAAGATTATTCAGCCATCTTATTTATCTGTATAAAATCTCACCTTCCATTCGTTCCGGATGTTAGCGAGCACGTTCTCAATATCTGCGAAGGTGGCGTCGCGGCCGTCGCCGCTGAAGCGCGGGTTCAGACGCAGCTGGTGCGCCAGGCTGTACGAAGACCCTGACGCGCCTAGCTCCTGCAAGCATCAAGGAACATTTTGGTAACCTGGACACTCGTAATCACAATGGTTTTAAGGCAGGCGCGGATACAAGGGGGGGCATAGGGGCAACGCCCCCCCCCCTGAAAGTCTGACTCACATTACTTAATCGAGTAAATTTGTTTTTTTACAAAATCAGAACTAATATTTTTCTCAAAATGGCCCCAGCTTCTAAAGTAGGGGTCATGTGGATCTCTACCTTGAATACTTACTTGTATAGGAGTGAAGTGTATCATATTGTACCCAGCCTCTTTAGCGACCCGTAGCGTGGAAAGCCAGCGAGGTAGCGGCCCAAGGCATTTAGCCAGCACTGTTTGACACATGACGCCATCTAGTGGGATTCGAGAGCCTCCAGCTTCTAAAGTGGGGGCTACTTGGAACCAGCCTGAGCCCTGTGGACCGGCGCCGCATTCACTGCGAAGCAAGTTTGATCCAGTTAGCAAAACGAATGAACGAATGCCCCTCGTGATATAATCGCAGATAGTATCGTAATCGTCGATTTTCCGTGTGATTCTAGCTTAGAATAGCGTCAACCCAATTCTACCCGTAGGTGTCGTAAAAAGCGAATAAGGAATAATAGTTCTGTGAATTAAAAACCTTGCACTGCGCTCGCTTGCCAAGTAAGCGTTGCGAGTATGGCAACCAATAGGAGAGGCCCATGACCAGCAGTGGACTGTTGCGGCCGTTAAGGTTAAGGTTATAATCTTGGATACGGTTACTATCAGGGTAGAAAGACAGAATGATCTGCTCTGTGAAAAAGATATTATGACGTGATTCAAAAAAGAGGAAATAAGGAATTAATTGGTCAACTTGTTCACACAAACTAGGTTGGAACAGAGTAATCAATCGTCAGTGCGTCATTACAATACAATACAATACAATCATTTATTGATAACAAAGAAGTTACAGGTCGTTATTTCATACATTATTATTAGATTAATATACAAAAATTATTCAATATTAACAGTAAATTATCAATTATAAAAGATTCCCTTTAGTAACAATACATTTACTAATTGTACAATTATTAACAACTATTGAACAGGCAAAGCCATAAAATCGCTCACTTTGTAGAAGAGCTGCTCGAGCAGCCAAGTTTTAAGTTTCCTTTTAAAAACCGCGGTGGAAGTTGCATTTTTTATAGTGGTAGGGATACGGTTGTACACAACTGGTCCAACCACATACACCGACTGGTATGATTTAGTAAGTCCGTGAGTTACTGCCTTTAGTCTGTCTTTGTATCTCAGGTTGTGGCTGTGCCCTACACCTCTTAGGTCCAACACAGTAAACATAACGGTTTATTAAGAGATAAAGCATGGATTGACTGTTGACTGGGACAGACAATATTATACAAAACCGACAGATGTTTAAGGCTAAAGATTTGTCATCTTTTCTGTTGACACTAAGGGCCGTATGAGATCGATCTTGAGTACGACTTTGAGTTGCTGTTAGTATTGACTGACAGTTGTCAAAACCGCTCTTGAGAACGATCTCAGACTTGAGTTCGATTTATAAATACGTACCTTAGTATCAAAATACTCCTGAAACCCTATTCAAAACTGTTAAATACTTTAAGATACTTACGCAGTGTCATACACGAAGTAGTAATGGAATGGTCCGGAGCGCGTCAAACGAATCTCACACACCACATCCGTTTCATCTATCAGCGCGCCCGCCCCAAGGGACTCCGCCCCATCAATGGAGCCCCCTACTTCGGGATCCCAGTCTTCAGCCATCCTTCGCCACTCCAGACCGTAGTACTGACTGCGGACGAACTCGGCGCCACCGTCTTCCGCTAAAATACATTGGGATTTATAAAACTTGCCTATAGCGGCCCTAAATTCCCGTTGGTCGCCCTATGTTGGACACCGGGGTAGTCACTGTTGTGGTGGGAATAGTTGGCCACCCCATTCACCGGTGATTCTACCAAGAGCATATAATACGGATGTAAAAAAAACAACTAAAAATATTTTTAGGGGTGAACCAGCAATTTCACTGAACAAGCTTCCCCTAAGGATATCGGTTGGGGATGGGGTGGCCATGCCACCTAGTGCCGCGATTCTATTAGGAACATACAATTGTTATTGTTTACAATGGCTAATTCATTTATTCGGCGACAGTATTGTATTGTAACTCTCTTGACATTCTAAAAGCATTCATTGTGAATCTACTTGGAAATAAACGATTGAATCTTGATAGTCACTCCCGCAGCCAACAAGGGGGGGGGGATGATCAACGGGAATAAAGGGAATTAATTGTCTGTGAAGTTATTGTGACGTAACTGGTGTTCGATAAATCGTAGATACTATATTCATAGTACATCGGTAGCAAACTGATCCAAGCTCAATTTACGCAGTTTCAGTAGGGCTCAAAGTGTTATAGGCAGTTATTCCAAGCAGAAATACTTACAGGAATCATCGTTGACAACGTAGTTCGTGTATAAGAAGACTTTGCGGCCGAGAAGACTCGGCCCCGGGCAGAATTGAAGAACCACGCCTTTCTCAAATCTAAAAAAGAAAAAGTATTTATGCAAATGTGTTTTTACCGCAGGCAAGTTATAAACATGTAACTTTAGCAGTTAGCTATGTGCAGACCACCCTGGTCAATCACACAGTTTTAATAAGTCAACCAGTCACGCTTACGCTGTCGTCTCATTTGATACATTATAGTAGATACCTAATCTCGATCTATTATGTCGACGCTACTTTGTGAGATAAGCCCTTTTCATGATGGCTATTACTGGTGGTTTAGAAACTCTGAAACCAAGGTTCATCAGGTTGGTCTTTAGTGACGAAACAGAGTAAAAAATAAGTAAATCTATTTCGTCTGTAATTTAGATTATAGAAAAATATTGGAGCTGTATTTTTGAATTTAAAAATATGTAAATAATAACAATGATAATGAGTATCAAAGTTCAGGAATCAAAAGTGGGGGGTTCTAACGTTACTGCTATGTAAAAATCGTACATAAGCGTGACGCCACGCGCGATTTCAACTCTCTATAACTTCGTAATAATTCGTTTAGATAAAAAGTAAAATATATGTTTGTAATATTTTTTTAACATGTATAATCTAAAAGTCAAACTAATTAAACTTTTTAGTCATCTAGCATATCTTTAGTACCTGCTCAAAGTAAGACAATCTTTCTTCATAACTATCTTACCTGTAGAGAGTAGAGTCGTTATGTTCGCCGTGGTTGAGCGTGATGACGCGTGTGCGCGGAGCCGACGCGTGCGCGCTGCCCTGCGCGGGCGCAGCCGCGGGGCGCACCACCGCGCCGGCGCTCGCCGCGCGCTCAATCGCCATGTCTTCCTGTTGCACCAAAGTAGACTTGATGAGGAAGCGGAAGAGGAAGTTACAAGCCGAAACTTGGAGGATATGAGGAAGAGGATGCGGATGAGGAAGCAGTCGAAAGAGACAAAAAACGAAAAAATGCCATGAAAAATAATACTTTTGTTCTCACTGTTCACCATAATGTACGAGGATAGGCATATTCTTTTTGTGAGAATGCGGAAGCGGAAGATGAATTTTAAACATTCTTTTATGTGAAAGCGGTAGCAAATGAAGAACTTCAAAAGTTGCGGAACTTCCGCATTATGAGGACGTGGAAGAGGAATCCTCATCAACAACAACACTACACCAAAGTTACTGTTTAGGCCGTGCGCACACGTTAGATGAAACAGTCTCAAGACAGATAGAGATGTGCCGTCGTCCAAAATAAGTCCCAAGTGGGAATATTCTCAAAAGGAATTCTCTTTATCAATTCCAAACATACCGAATTGCTGAAAAGGTTTTGGGCAAATAACAAAAAATCTATTATACTTAGTAAAAAGAAGTTTGGTAAAGTTTATGTTTCTTTTATAAAACAAAAATGTCACGGATCGCACATACGTCTGAAGTAAGATATAATCCTTACAAAAACAATATTTTATCTATAACAGTACCTTTATTTTGTTTTTCTGAAACGGGCCCACCAAGATGTAATGTTCCCGGACAGCGGGAAATTTATTTGGGAATATCCTACTTAGACCTTATTTCGGACGACGGCACATCTGTCTTGAGACTGTTTCGTATATGGTGTGCGCAAGCTCTTAAATGTCTGTATCGTACACTGGTACTGTCTGAAATTTTGTCAATTCTTCAGTGACTGGTCGGATGGACGGGTTGCAAATGGGCGCAAGTACGTCCGCTTGTCGTTTAAGAGCTCACGTACGTCACAGATCGTCGCCTTCTCCCGTTTGTTCCCGGAGAAGGATCAGGTGTCCTTTTGTCTCCCGCAATCGCGACGCATGAAACAATTGACAGTATCGTATGCCCTGCGCACATGTAGGTACAGAATTCACGCACTTCGCAACACAAAATGTAGAGCAGAATAAAGTAGGTACCTACTTTGGAGGCCCACGTATCTTTGCCCATTAGACATTCTAGGTGTCATTAAGTCTGATGAAAAGTAATAAAAAACTGAAATAGCTTATTACATATCAACTTTGGGACAACTTAGATCATTTATTAAGTAAAAAACTGAAATACCTACAGTTAAATGAAATGATTGTATCTTTAGCTTCAAAATATTATCGTGAATTGAAAGTTATATTAAGAGAAAGACTCAGTATGTATATAGTTTTCTTTCTAGGAGTGAATGAATTTATAGCATTGATATGGTCAGTCAGTAGTGACAGCTATAGGTGCGTCTGCACCGGCCGACCAGCCTTAGGTGCTTAACGCCTCACGCGGCACGTTTTTCACCTGAGGCCGGTGTGGACGTTTTTCGCCCCAGCATGAGCAATTGAGCATGCGCTGCTTCAGGCGAAATACGTCACACCTGCCCCGCAAGCCGCGAGAGGCGGTGACCACCTGAGGCTGTTCGGCTGATGGAGACGCACCTAATTATTACCCCAACAAATGAAAAACCCACAAACTAACACAGCCACAAAAAAAATCTCTTAGTAAGTAATAGATTACCTGTCTATTTATCCCCACAAGCTTCCAAAAACAACAGAACATTCTAGTACCAAGTTCTAAGAACATTAGGTAAATAAATACATATCAGTCTGATCTGATCGAGTTCTGAGCACGAACAGTGTATTATAATTATGATAAGAGTTGCGGTAAGTTATGCTACAGAGAGATTCAATTTTTGTCATCACGAGCGTGACACATTGTCTTACCGAGGTGTACATTTGCGAAGATCTACTTATAACCGTCTTTTGCAGCATAATATTCTCTTTCCGTGTAGGACACCGAGTCGTCCAACGACGCAATGAACTCTAATGTCAGAATTTTTCAACCGCCTTCTACAAGGAGCAGGCTTCTAACATGGTTAAGTAACGACCGCCGTCTAAGTGATCGATCATAGACAGCGACCGGGACCTACGGCTTAACGTGCCATCCGAAACACGGAACCATCTTACTTACGGACAATCGGGTAGTTCAGCCCGCAATGTCCTAACCAGACTGGGGAGAAATTCACAAAGACTCACCGAGAATTGAACCCGAAATCTTCTGCGTCAAAGGCAGTCGCACTACCTATGCGCCACATCGGTCGTCATATTGCATTGATATGGTGATTGTTTTACGAAGATCTACTTATGACGGTCTTTCGTAGCATATTGCATTGATATGGCGATCGTTTTACGACTTACCAACACGCGCATGCAATATGCAATGTCTGCGTACACGTAGTTATTTTGCATCGATTATCAACTACCCAGCACACTCACAGTGCTATTTAATATTCTCAAAATGAAAAAATGTAGTTCTAAGAGCTTCCACTAGATGTCGCTAGCTCGTTGCTTCAAGATGAACATAGTATACATACATACACATGTCACGCCTTTATCCCTTGCGGGGTAGGCAGAGCGTTAACGATCGCAAAAATACGGTCGCTATCGCCACGTCTGACAAATATTGAGGGCCGGTTAAGATAATTTGTAAATTGTAATAGTGACAGGTTGTCAGCCTGTTGCCTAAAAATTGTAATACACTAATACTCTCAAGTCCCTTAAGAGATTAACCAATTTACAAAGGTAGACTGGTGCGTTTATAGCTCAGAGTGGGAGAGCAGTGGGACGGTACCCTACATGTCAAGGGTTCGATCCTCGGTCAATGCTTGTATTCTTTATGTTATCTGTTTCAGAGATTGGAATTAGTTTGAAGAGTTAATTCATCCCTTAAGGGGCTGAGTAGAGCTAAAAGCTACTTTTATAAGTGATTTCTACCCTAGATAAAATGCAGAAAAACTGACGAAAAAAAAAGGTAATAATCTTCAGGATATTTGCTGTAGTGCTATTGTTTCCAAAATATGATATTAGTAATTTATCTTGATAGAAAAACATCGTAAGGTTACTTCTAAAAATCTATTATATCGCAAACTGTACGAACAAAACCCACGCAATAATTAAGTGTTTATTATCAGAATGAGCGCCTTACAATACTCTATCGACATATTGTTTTTGATTTTCAAATTACTTATTTTAGACCGAGTTATCATCGAAAATACGAAAATATCACTGAATCGGCAAGATTCCGTCCCGTTCGCACGCGCGCAGTTTGACATTTGTCAGAAAGGGACCGGTTTTTAGCTCTTGTCAGCTCCTTAATCGCCGTTTATGACACCCACAGGCCGGCTGCTACGCCGAGTTAAGTCGCAGGGATGGATGTGCGTCGCAGGCGTGAAATAAAAGTATTATCCAATATCTGCGGTGTTTTATTGTTCACCAACAATAACATAAGTATTATTTGTTTGAATACTGCTAGGATTTAGAAGAGTATTATAAAATGTAAGACAGGCTGACAGCACGCACGATGGTTGATGAAAAGAAAGAGAGAGAAACAGGAAGTGAACGAGACAGGAAAAAACAACATGACATTAGCTGTCATCTATGTACTGCATACATTGCCATATTAAAATATTACATTTTTAACACTCCTCCTTATGCTGTACATAGGATATCTTGAATAATCACTCTACATTTCAAAACAAGTGTTCATGCATGTCAAAATAAGTACTAGTGTTCATGCATGTCAAAATAAGTACTAGTAATGTTACAATATAAAACATCAGAAATTGAATCTTAACATATTCCATGCACTCTCTGAAAAATAAATCATACATCAATTACATTCCAGACACACATTACATATAAACACACACACATACACATGCTCAGTCTTATGTAAAATTATATCACATATCAATGGGCTTTACATTTAAGTTTGATATAAAGACTTGATGCTTTTTTTTCAAGCGTCAAGAGCATCCTAATGGAAAATTTCCATGACAAGTAGTTTGTAGAGGTTAGCTTTTCTATGAAGGCATTGTGGTGTGTTTCATGTGTAGGTGTGTTGGTTGATGCCATCTTGGCTTATTATAACTACCGCAGAATGTATTCCAATTTGTACTCACACACTCGCCTGTAGATTCCTTTCTTTGTTTCTCTGGGCCGATAACCTGTTACGCCGAGTTAAGTCGCAGGGATGGATGTGCGTCGCAGGCGTGAAATAAAAGTATTATCCAATATCTGCGGTGTTTTATTGTTCACCAACAATAACATAAGTATTATTTGTTTGAATACTGCTAGGATTTAGAAGAGTATTATAAAATGTAAGACAGGCTGACAGCACGCACGATGGTTGATGAAAAGAAAGAGAGAGAAACAGGAAGTGAACGAGACAGGAAAAAACAACATGACATTAGCTGTCATCTATGTACTGCATACATTGCCATATTAAAATATTACATTTTAACACCGGCACCACACCGCTGACTACATTAGTCTCTTCTATTTTGCCTGGAATGTCTAATGTAATAATATTTATAATTATCCTCTTTGACATTGAGTATCTTATCAGATCAGTTATCAGTTTTTTATTCGTTATACAGATAGTTCCGTTATTTATGGATAACCCATTACCTGTGAGATGGTAATAAGGAACCACTTTTATTGGTTGGAGTTCACGGTTCGGGGTGCTACGGGCAGGACTTAGAAAAATTTAGATGATTTTTTTTCTTTTTCGAAAATCTTTTTTAAATTATTTTTTGCCTAATACAAACACTTTTTGTCCCTGGCAATTTTGGGCCAGGACGCACCTAGACTGAGATATAGGCCCCCGAAAGTCTAGACCAAAAACTTCAGGAATTCATAGGGCCCCGAAGCATATACACCAACTCCCCTTTACCACCCCCAAAAGTATACTCTGACCTTTTTATTGGTAATTATAATAAAACATGGAAAGAATTTTTTTGGATCTGCCACACAAAACTTGTTTGTTGATATTTTTTTCATGGGAGGTCTAAATTTTTTTGCATATTTCCAAACAATGTACTCAGAAAAGTTGTTTCTTATCATCAGCCTGTTTTGGGTGACCAATTGATAACAGCACAACCGGTATACATCAGAGTACAATGATCATAAATGTTGAGTAACAGAAAGTAGGTATAGATAGTTCCTAGTTATATCTAATGAGCCAGTTTTATCACTTGGAGCTACGATATCACACTTATAATAAGTAAGGAGTTGCCTAAAGTGTACGTTGCAACAAAGTAGCATCGTAAATAAACACAAATAAACGTAAATAACAGCTAAAAATTGAATGCAACTAACCTAGTATTTCAAAGATGTTTTTGAAGTCAATGCCGGCTTTTGTGTCGCACAGAAATAGCTCAGAATACACGGCGATATGCCGAAGTCTGGTTGTTATCCCACGAATATCGAATTAATGGTTTATTATCACCATTTGCGATAAAAATAATAAAACCCTATTCAAAATTCGCTCGACATTTGTCAGGTCATCACTGACAGTTCTCTCCTCAAAGCGACCTTCAAAAGGGATGGGACAGAATCAATCAATTCCCCTAACATCCGAAAAAACAAGACTAAAAAAGAACAAACGGATTTAGTTAAAGGCTTGCCTATCTCTTCAACAACATTGCGCTTTGTGCACGCACAGCCACTTTAAGAGTAAAGAAAAGCAATAAGTATTCAGATATTTTCAATTTCTTTTCGGATATTAGAGGGTTGATTTGATTGATTAGCGCTACCCTAAAAGTAGTTTTTTTTTTAGACAGAAGCGTTCTTCGCATACAGCCTTTACGAACGTTTATCATTTTTAATACATTGCTGCGTCGCTTGTAGCCTAACAAAGTTAAGTTTAATCAAAAACAGCAATGGTTGCATAACCATGTTGAAAGAAAGCGCATGGATGGATGGAGTTAACAGCTGATTTTGACAATCCGGTCCGGCGGGGCAAGGGGGCAGGGCAAAAGGAAAACAACAATGTTCCGAAAAAAAACTTTATCAATATGGGATTTTCCGGTATTTACCGTTATTAGCATACCGTTACAGGATAATGGACCAGTTTTAATCTGCTACTAAAATGACTACAGTACGAAAAAAATACGAATTAACTTCCGTAGAAGTAACTGACCATCCCTTGTTGGTAAATTCAGTGATAGAGGCAAAAGAAGTGGAGAATGATGACGGAGGATTCAGTTCCTGGGGGCAGTGGGCTCTGGACGTCCTCCTGATGGTCTTCGAGAGACTGGATCCTGAGGATCTGATGAGCTGCATACAAGTGAACTCTCATTGGCGGGATACTGTTAACTACATGGGAGTGGTATGTAGAAGATGTTTAATAGTCTGCATGTTCCAAGATTGAAACAGTCTAGATCATCACTGTTCTAAAAACCTAAATTTTAATCCAGCTCATTGATAAATGTTATGATTTTGAGGTCAATTTATGTGACTGTACATTTTTATATAGGTATTTACGATTTATTGTACACAGAACATTAAAGAGACACACACATACAGAATAGAAATAAAATAAAATTTATTATGTTATATTGAAAAATATGTGAATGACAATGATATGCATTCAAAAATTGATTTTTACAAATATGTTTTGTGCACAATTTTGTGTTTTTGGTGGTACAAGCACTGGTAGGAAAAACTATAGTACAACCATTGGCATGAATATTAAGGAGGAGTGATGGATGTTGAGGCCAGTAGGCCGAGTGACGACGGAGGAGGGAAAAGGGTAGCTACCCACCTAGTCGAATGTTGTGGGACCGACTGGTCCAACTGGATATGTTTGGAGGTTGTATATATAGCGATAGGCGGAAACACTTTGATACCGCATTTCAGGATTTGTATGTGGAGCCACAACAAATACCTACCTAAGATGGGAATAAGGTTTAATACTTTTATTTATTTTATTTTTAAAATGGTTCCAGCACCGCGGAATATGGAAGCAGCTGGCCCAAGCTGGTATGGTAAACAGAGGAATTCACTTACAGAGAAGAGCGAGCCCTAAATTAGACTGGCGACAAGTTTACATCAACTACCGTCTGTGGCAGTTTGTCAAACATGCTGATGTGTCCTGGAGCCATGAGTTGTCAGAACAGGACATAAGGCATTTACATGTTTATAAAGGTAATTTTTGAAGTACCCAATTTATTTGAACATTTTTGAAGAACCATTACAAGATATGGGAGGAAACTCGTGTCAGAGGCCAAGACCCACTTTGGGTCCCTGAGCCACAGGAGTAAGTAAGTAGTATTACAAGACATGTTTTTTATATAGGTATTGTATGTCACTATCAAGATTTCAAGATTTTGAATAATTTATTTCCAAGTGATTTACAACTAGTACTTTTAGAATGTCAGTAAGTTACAATACAATACTGTCACTGAATAAATGAATTAGTCATTGTAATTCTAAATTCTTTCTTCCAACGTAATTTCAAATTCCAACTTCTTATATTTATATTGTCATCGCTTTCATTATCTAGTAAATTTGTTAGTTTGTCAAAAATTTTATAGAGTTTCATTCATTGCATTTGGTTTTGTGTTAATTTTATATTATGCTACAACTATATTCCCATGATATACTTTCAGATATACTCATAACAGAATCCAATGAAGACTATTCCAAGAAATATTACCACATAGAAGAACAGTTAATTGATGTTACTAGTCAGCTTACATACATTGATGTCGAAAATATTGATGAGAACCAGACTGATAATGGGACAGAAGACACTGATAGTGCAATGGTAAAGGAAAATGGCATGAGTGATGGAAAAAGTAGGTCGATAGAGTTAACTTTATTCTCAATGGCCATAACATACATTCCACTGCTGGACATGAGCCTCCCCTTTATGGGGGGGTATTGCCACACGCAATAAGCTTGACAGGCGGATTGGCGGTCAGGTCCATAGAGTGTTCCATGGACCATAGAGTGTGTGTTTAAAATAAAAGTTTTTATTGATATACTTATTAATAAAAATGGATTCTTTGTTTCAGAAAGCTCTTATATGTCGGACAAAATGATCAAAATGCTGGTACAAGAAAATCCATTCACCAGACTTCTTGTGTAGGTATTGAATATGAATCGTTATATATCTTTTTCCGTTCTTGTTAAATGACCGAAACTTCACAAGAATAAATAATGGCGCAAGAATTGAACCCTGTGGAACACTAAAGCTTATTGTAGAAGTTGACAAACTTGTCATTTATATCGTCAAGTGTCGAACTTAATCATTGAAATATACCTATTCCGATACTTAAAAATTATTTAGCTTTGAGCCAGTGCAGTGTAGCAAAATTTCTGAAAAATAATCGTTATTGCCACAATCAAACGCATAAGAAAAGTCGATTATAAAATTCATAGTAAGATTAATGCTTTTACCAGTAACATTTATGATTTATAGTAACACTAAGTACCTACTGTTCAGGTCAGTCATCTACTTAGTGTCGCACAATTAAATTAAAAACTGTTTAAATAAGGTAAGTCGTGTGATGCCGGCTTAGAATAGCATCAGTCCATTTCTTTCCCGTGGCTGTCGTTAAAACCGACAAAGTGATTCGGGGGTTTCATGTGTATTGCAATTTTAGGCGACAGGCTGACAACCTGTCACTATAGTAATGCACGACTTATCTGAAACGACCCTCAAACATTTGTCAGACCTGGCGATCACGCCCATAATATTACGGTCGTTAACGCTCTGACTACCCCGCCAGGGATAAAGGCGTAATTTGTGTGCGTGTGTGTGTTAAATAAGGTTCAAATTCTAATTTCAGTTTAGACGAAGACTGTTACTACATGCTAGACCAGCAGAACATACTGCGCTGCGTGAAATGGGACGAGACGAATCAAAGATGGCTGACGTACTCGCTCGCGCGGTACTACATGTGCAACAAGTCTATATCAGACATCAGCGTGTTCAACGATGATGTCTATATGCTACTGAAGACTGGACTAGTGTTTAAGTTAGACAGGTAGAAAGTTGGTTTTACCCAGATTTTTGCAGTGTCTCTCTCTTTTCGTGTAGGACACCGAGTCCGACGACCCGATGAACCCTAGTGTCAGAATTTATCAACCGCCTTCTACAAGTAGCAGGCTTCTGACATGGTTGTGTAACGACTGCCGTCTAAGTGATCATATACAGCAACCGGGACCTACGGCTTAACGTGCCATCCGAAACACCGAGCCATCTTACTTACGGACAATCGGGTGGTTCAGCCCGCAATGCCCTAACCAGACTGGGAACAAAATTCACAAAGTGATAAATATCAACTTTGTGAGTGACTCACCGAGAATCGAACCCGGAACCTTCTGCGTCAAAGGCAGTCGGACTACCACTGCGCCACATCGGTCGTCAATTGTTGCAGTGTGATGCCGGCTATGCATTACCCCATTTCTTCTATCGCAGCGTGGATACTCGCTTGCCTTTTTTATCGTGAAATGGCGAGCTCGTTTCGCTCGCAATACGTGTGATAGTAGTAGCATATTTACCTACTAAATATTCCGCGCATAGACCCGGTATAAACATAGTAATGTGTACCTACAAACCGCGAAAGTCTTAAACTGTTAACGTACATACATACACAAATCACGCCTTTATCCCTTCCGGGGTAGGCAGAACGTTAACAATCGTAAAGTTACGGCAGTTATCGCCACGTCTGACAAGTATTTAGGGCCCTTTCAGATGATTCGTCTATCACTATAGTGACAGGTTGTCAGCCTGTCGCCTAAAATTGTAAGACACATGAAACCCTCGAGTCCCTTAGTCGCCTCTTCGAATTGGGGTGATGCTATTCTAAGCCGGCATCACACGGCACAGACCGCGCATAGACCCGCTATAAACACTGTAATGTGGACCTACAAAGCGCGAAAAAAAAAAAAATTCAAAATTCAAAGCCTTTATTACATGCATACAAACATTTAAACAAAAATCCGCCAAACTGCACAGCAGTTTGTTGGCAGACACAATGCTCTCAGGACTAACTACCTATAAATTATAAATAGACGGGTACCGGCTTACAATTTGCACTAGTTAATACACATATTACACTTATGGCAATTTCTAGCTGTTAATTGACTTTATCTACATATTGTTGTAATAAATATTTTTGAATATTTCTTTTATATGTTTTTTTGCTAACTGATTCGTCTTTCGATTCTTCTGGTATATTATTCATAATTCTCGGGATCATACACTTTCTTTTCTAAAGTCTTAAACTGTTAAAATGGGGCTTTTATTTTACAGAGCTGGCAGGAACTTCGTGGCGGACCGCAGATTCAACGGGTACCTTACAGCAGCACAGTTCGAGGTTTCTAGAATGATCTACGGCGAGATAGATTCCAGCGTAGAGCGGGCTGCCACACTACCCATTCCGGAGTATGGGACCGGGACCAAGGTTATGTTCCACGACATCAGCGTCGTTGTGTCTGGTAAGTTGGTTTCTAGAATGATCTACGGAGAGATAGACTCCAGCGTAGAGCGGGCTGCGACGCTACCCATTCCGGAGTACGGGACCGGGACCAAGGTTATGTTCCACGACATCAGCGTCGTTGTGTCTGGTAAGTTGGTTTCTAGAATGAACTACGGGGAGATAGACTCCAGCGTAAAGCGGGCTGCGACGCTACCCATTCCGGAGTACGTGACCGGGACCAAGGTTATGTTCCACGACATCAGCGTCGTTGTGTCTGGTAAGTTGGTTTCTAGAATGATCTACGGAGAGATAGACTCCAGCGTAGAGCGGGCTGCGACGCTACCCATTCCGGAGTACGGGACCGGGACCAAGGTTATGTTTCATGACATCAGCGTCGTTGTGTCTGGTAAGTTGGTTTCCAGAATGATCTACGGAGAGATAGACTCCAGCGTAGAACGGGCCGCGACGCTACCCATTCCGGAGTACGGGACCGGGACCAAGGTTATGTTTCACGACATCAGCGTCGTTGTGTCTGGTAAGTTGGTTTCCAGAATGATCTACGGGAAGATAGACTCTAGCGTAGAGCGGGCTGCTACACTACCCATTCCGGAGTATGGGACCGGGACCAAGGTTATGTTCCACGACATCAGCGTCGTTGTCTCTGGTAAGTTGGTTTCTAGAATGATCTACGGGGAGATAGACTCCAGCGTAGAGCGGGCTGCGACGCTACCCATTCCGGAGTATGGGACCGGGACCAAGGTTATGTTCCATGACATCAGCGTCGTTGTGTCTGGTAAGTTGGTTTCTAGAATGATCTACGGAGAGATAGACTCCAGCGTAGAGCGGGCTGCTTCGCTACCTATACTGGAGTATGGGACCGGGACCAAGGTTATGTTCCATGACATCAGCGTCGTTGTGTCTGGTAAATTGGTTTCTAGAATGATCTACGGGGAGATAGATTCCAACGTAGAGCGGGCCGCGACGCTACCCATTCCGGAGTACGTGACCGGGACCAAGGTTATGTTTCATGACATAAATGTTGTCGTGTCTGGTAAGTTTTTGTGCATTTTTTTAAGCTTTGTATACCACGTAGGCTTTTAGCGAGAAGGGTGCTTGTCGTTGGAATATAATTGAAACTGATAGCTGACAGTGTGTGCAAGCTTTTATTGTGATAATGCACAGAAAATAGACAACTCAACAGCTAGTAATAATGATAATAATAACATGAATCAAATAGCAATTTCTATCTTGAGACGTAGCGCTAAACCGAATCTCGATCGTCAGTTGTCGTCTCTGTCAAGAGCCTCCTAATGTCAGTTTTTAGACTACTACATAGTAAAAAGGTTAGCGCCTAAAAAGGTCGCTACATCACCCCCCCACGGAGAGAGACAAGTAAGTCTCTGGACTTAAAATCTGAACCTAACCCGTCTACCAGACCGAGTGGTGTAAGACGGAGGCGAAGCAGAGGGAGAAGAAGTTGTTCGAGTCGGCAAGACAGCAGCTGCAGGAGGCGACTGAGGTGCTGAAGTTGGCCGAGCTGCAGCATTAGGTGCAGGTATCGGTGGAATTGCAGAACCAGTCGAAAATGCAGGAGGGACTGTGGAATGCCGTTCGATAAAAGCGGGCTTGACCCTATCAATGCTCACCGGAACATTCTTTCCTTTGATATTGATATAACTATCAATCTCAAACCATCATTGGCCCGGTCAACAATAGAAAATGGGCCGCTGTATGGTGGCTGCAAGGAGCGCCGAACCGTATCATCACGCAGAAAAACGTGGGATGACGAGGCAAGATCCTTGAAGATGAAAGAAGAAGAACTTCCATGACGAGATGCCGGGACAGGCCGAATTTCCGACATGTGTCTCCGCAATCTCACGACCAAGTCAGCTGGGTCTTCGAACCTTATGGGACCAGAGCTGCTGACTAAGATTTCGCCAGGAAGGCGCAGGGTCTCGCCATAAAGAAGTTCGGCGACCGATGCCTTCAGATCTGCCTTGAACGCGGAACGCATCCCCAAAAGGACAAGAGGCAGAGCACTCAGCCATTCACCACCGTGGCACATCAAAGCAGATTTAAGCTGCCGATGGACGCGCTCGATCATGCCGTTGGCTTGGGGATGATATGCTGTGGTTCGAATGCGCTTTGTGTCGAACATAACCATCAAGCGGCGAAACAAATCAGACTCAAACTGAGCCCCCTGGTCGCTTGTGATGAGTGACGGCACACCGAATCTGGAAATCCACTGCTGTACAAAAGTGTCCGCTACCTCCTCTGCCGTTATGCTTTGCATTGGCCAGACTTCTGGCCACCTCGTTACCCTGTCTATCGCAGTTAGGCAGTAACGATAGCCTTTGCAAGGAGGCAGCGGGCCTACGATGTCGATGTGGACATGTAAGAATCGACCAGAGGGGGTCTCAAAATTGCCGAGTGCAGCGTTGTTATGCCTAGTGACCTTGCTACGTTGGCACGGCTGGCAAGTACGGGCCCACTGCTTGCAGTCTTTATTGACTGAGGGCCAGACGTAACGATCCGTTACCAGCTGAGTTGAGGCACGAGCGCCGGGGTGACTCAAGTTGTGAAACTTGTCAAGCACCGCACGACGAAATGAAGGGGTCACCACTTTAGCGAGAAGGGTGCTTGTCGTTGGAATATAATTGAAACTGATAGCTGACAGGGTGTGCAAGCTTTTATTGTGATAATGCACAGAAAATAGACAACTTAACAGCTAGTAATAATGATAATAATAACATGAATCAAATAGCAATTTCTATCTTGAGACGTAGCGCTAAACCGAATCTCGATCGTCAGTTGTCGTCTCTGTCAAGAGCCTCCTAATGTCAGTTTTTAGACTACTACATAATAAAAAGGTTAGCGCCTAAAAAGGTCGCTACAGGCTCCTCGTACGTCAGGGCACGCCATTAGCTTACCTTTTTTTTTAAAGTGTGGGATACCGAGTCATCCAACGACCCGATGAACCCTAGTGTCAGAATTTTTCAACCGCCTTCTACAATTAGCAGGCTTTTGACATGGTTGTGTAACGATCACCATCTAAGTAGACATAGACAGCAACCGGGACCGACGGCTTAACGTGCCATCCGAAACACGGAACCATCTTAGTTACGAACAATCGGGTGGTTTAGCCCGCAATGTCCTAACCAGACTGCGAACAAATTCACAAAGTGATAAATATCAACTTTGTGAGTGACCCACCGAGACTCGAACTCGAAACCTTCTGCGCCACAGGTAGTCGCACCACCACTGCGACACATCGGTTGCCAAAGCATACCGACCAGGCACATTAAATCTAGATATATCGTTACCGCGAAAATTTAATCGTACATAGCGCGATGATGGAGTGTTTTTGGAAGAAATATTTCGACATGTTTCGAAAAAAGTTTTTTTGCCATGAGAAATCTGATCAATCACTAGTCACTAGATAAAATAAAGGCAAAGTCGCTTTTCGCGTCTGTCTGTATGTTTGCTTAAATCTTTAAAAATATACAACGGATTTTGATGCAGGTTTTTTAAATAGATAGAATAATTCAAGAAGGTTTTTATGTATAACACTTGCCGGGAAAACATCTTCGGGCTGCTAGTAAAATATATTTGCTACAATATACCCTTTTGCTATTTATTATCACTATTACCTATTTCATTCACAGTGCCCTGGGATAAAGAATACAAAATGAACGTGGATGAGAAAACGGGAAATATAGTAGTTGAATACCCCGGGTTAAGCTGTGCCGCGCAGCACGGGGAGATGCTCTTTCTAGGATTCTTAGACGGAAAGGTATGTGTACTCTTATACCGGGTATAAAAAATATTTTAAGGGGTGAATCAGCCCATGAAACTGAACAACTTTCCCCAAGGAACACGAGTCAAAATATGAAAAAAAAAATTGGACAGGATCATGGGTACTTTTGGTTTGGTACTATTACATGGGTATTATCAAGGTACTTTTTATTAAACCTTTATGTTTGTTTCCAGGTGGAAATCTGTATAGCCAAAAACCTAATACAAAATGGCGGAAAGAGCGAAATCACCACAAACGTCCAAAACTGTTCCGGCTACCCACAAACAAAGGATGAAAATCCAGCCATAGTCTCAATAGAAGTATACGAAGATTTATATTCACATCATCTCTTTGTGGCTACTAACTCGAGTGTCTACAGGCTAACGGTCACCCATCCACAGCGTTCTATTGATAGGATAGGATTGGACAAAGATTTTGTATCCTATGGCTAAGAGTGATGCCGACTTAGAATAGCATCAGACTCGAGAGTATTGGTTTTTACAATTTTTAGGTGACAGACTGCGAACCCGTCACTATAGTGATACAAATGTTTTCTAAAACAACCTTGGAAAATGTCAGACATGGCGATAGCAACCGTATTATTACCACCGTTAACGCTCTGCCTATCCCGCAAGCGATAAAGGCGTGATATATGTATGTATGGCTAAGAGGTACTATAGAAAAGGATCATGCCCACTCTTGTTTAGATGCTCTTTCTGTTTTTCATCAGTCTTGCGTCACCGCTTGCTAACGTCGCATGTTATATAGTGTTAAGGACTACTAGCGCCATCTTACTACAAAAATAGGAAGATAAGAACTAATAAGAAGTCACGGCGCTAGCAGAAAATAAACCATAGAATCTAGAAGTTTAAAATGGCTGCAGCTGGCCAATCACAGGTGGTCGTAGTCTTGTCTATGGCTTTTGACAGTTCTGTCAAGGCTCGTCGGCGTCGTTTTACCGCGCTTTCCGGTTGTCTTTTACGTGGAAAACTTAAGGAAAAAATATTTGATGTTTTACAATAGTTATTGCTTAAATTTTGATAGAATTTTTCTAGAAGTGTGAGGGCACGACTTGAATAAAATAAATTTCTTATTCTTTCAATATGGTATCCTTTATTTAACGAACAATTTACAACAACTTATAAATAAAATAATCTATTTATTTATTTTGAAAGCGGCCTACCACATGACTAGTTATAAGTCAATTATAATAAGTAAAACTATTTGTTGTAATTATATGTAACAAATCACAATGATTAATATATAAACAACAGATTCAGTAGATTATTTTTAAATAGATATAATTTTGAATTGAAACTATGTAACAAAACTTTGTTGAGACTAAAATTATTTATATTAAGTTTGTTTTTTTGAAATTTTAATATTATTTCTGTCTAAATTACTTTAACTAAAATACATTTTATTGTAATTACGACTAAGAAATTATTATGCCTAATTCTAAGCTCGTTACAGTGTACCAGACACGTCATTCCTTTTTTACAATAAATTATATGATATGCATTTAAATCTTTGTTCTATTTTCCACTAGGCAGTAATTTTTCTCATTTATATTAACTTTCATAAAAAAAACTGTCGAATATTATTTTATGCACCGCCATCTTTTTTCAACTGCCTAATAGAAAAATCGTCGTCCCATTGGACCCCGTGCGCCAATGAGAAGCGAGAAAAGTCACGTCATTTTCAAACCGACCAATGGCACGACGTGCGGCTCAGACCGAGTTCTTTGACCATCGCGACTTCTAGAAGGTTCTAGCGGTCGGTAGCGTTGGGGTTGGTGTAGGAGAATCCTCGGAATGGGGCTTGGTCCATGGACCGGAGCACCTGGGGCTCCACAGCCGTCAGTCGAGGTCGTTCGCCGGTGAACGCCCGGTCGAAGTATTGGGTGTCTAGTGGATGTCTCTGTAAAGGAAACAGCGATAAGAAAAACCGGATTCAAGTTGTTCATCACCAGCAAGGATTTCAAAGGGAACCTTCCAATAAATAAAAAAAAGAATATTTTTGACAGAATTTTCCTCGGCGTGCTAGCTAGAATAAAGGGTTTAATATGCTTGCAGGGTTGGTGAGGAAGCTGTTATGAGGAAGCGGAAGTTACAAACCGAATGCGGATGGAGATTTCTTGATGAGGAAGAAAATGCGGATGAGGAAGCGCCCGAAAGAGACAAGAAAGAAATAAAAGACATGAAAAATAATACGTTTGTTCACACTGTTTACTATAAACTATGAGGATAGGCATTTTCGTAATCTGTGGGGATGCGGAAGCGGAAGAGGAATTTTAAACATTCTTTTATGTGGAAGTGGTAGCGAATGAGCGCAATTCAAAAATTGCGGAACTTCCGCATTATGAGGATTCGGTAGCGGAATCCTTACCACTCTTGGTCTGAAAGGGGCATCCAGTTCGCGTCTCTCGAGCCTGTCCCAGTGGATCGCGTGGAAGAACTCCTGCTCCCTGACGTCTCCGTGCATGCATTCGGTGCCTCCCAACCGCGTCTTCATGTCTTTGTCCAATAACTGGAAAATCAAACACAGGATGTAAAAAAAAATATATATTTTAAATGGTGAACCAGTGTATAAAACTGAACAACTTTCTCCAAGGAACATAGGTCTACATACATACATAAATATATCCCTCGCCCCTTCCTTCTTCCTTAATCCCTTGCGGGGTAGGTCTAATATGAAAAAATATGTTCTTCAGACGCACAATGCGTACGTTGTACAAATTGACCCTTCAGCAGAATGTCTCCTTCGCAAAATGTTCCTTTTGGCTGCGTTCTACGAAACTTCTCTTTTCAAATTTTCACAGTAAAGGAGATTGAAAATGCGAGGTAGGCTTCAAGAAGATAGGTATAGTACGTATAGATAAAGTTTTGAAACTAAGATTTTTAAGGATTCGCCGATACTCACCCTGGTTAAGATGGTCAAAGACTCAGTTGAAAGGAAGCGCGGGTAGGACGGCATCTCGTTGCAAATAGACCAGAAGAGTTCATCTTCATCGCAGCCGCTGAACGGACTCTGCCCAATCAGCATCTCGTAAAGGAGCACGCCGAAAGACCACCAGTCGACGGTCTGGTTGTATTTCTGGCCTTTTATTATCTGGAAGAGGAAAGTGCTTTTGAAGTAAAAGTTCAATTGTTGTGGAATTGTCCCAAAGAAATCGAATTAAATTGCTTTGAGCGGCCTAGGAGTGTCCTCACTGGACCAAATTCGATTTATTTTGTCTTCCCAGCTATGGTCCGTGCTTCTGCAGTCAATACAAGAATAAGGACAGGACGACCACCCCAAGGCAATAACGAACGCTCCAATACCAGCCTGTGGAAACCTATTCATTGGTATATTTTTGTTCACTGTTGGACTCTAGTTTTATCAAATCATCCAGCAAAGATCTCCACTAAGTTTTTCAATCCGATTTCACCACTACCTATACTACGATTCCACTCCAGCGTTGAATTATGTTGATAGAAATCTGACAGCACCAGGGTTTATTGACGATTTGGTGTCCCGCACGAAAAAAAGGTTCAGGTATGGTATTGATGAATGCCTACCTCAGGAGCCATGTAGTCAGGGGTGCCGCAGAAGGTGTCCGCAGTCTTATCGAGGTAGATCTGCAGCTTGCACATGCCAAAGTCTGCTATCCTCACATGCCCGTCGAAGTCCAGTAGAATGTTGTCCAGTTTTAAGTCTCTGGAATACGTATGATTAAAGTTTATTGCTACGTTCCTTGTAAATGATCCAAAGGTATTTCTTTCTCATTTTAAGACGCTTGCAGAAAGATTAGCAACATATAGGCCGTTTCTCATCAAACCCCAGGTTGGTGGTGAACGGAGATGACGAAAACCTAAATAAGTATAGTTTCTCAAGCAGCAATAGGGGTGATTCTGACTGTACAGGCAATGTCAAACATGTTCTACCTGAAAAAGCCTTGCGCTTACACAAAGACGGAATAAGGAGGCTAACGCAAGCATTGCAAGACTGCAAGATATTGGCCCAACCAAACAAACCTTAACTTGTTACTCTTGGAAAGAACTCAAGAAACCCAATATCATTAGCTCACCTGTACACAATACCCCTTTTGTGCAAGAACTTGAGTCCAGATACGATTTCCGCAGCGTAGAACCTGGCTCTCGCCTCCGGAAACCGCCCGCTCTGCTGGATGTGGAACATCAGGTCGCCGCCGTTCAGGTACTCCATCACGAAGAATAAGTGGCACTGTAAATATACATTCAATATTTATAAACGTGTCGTACAATAGGTAGCCATCCCGGGCAGAGAACGGGATAAGGCAAGGAGAATGACAAATGAACGGGATCCTAGAAACGGCTCTAAAGATTTTCATAACGTAGGTAACGTAGGTGTTTTAGGTGCGGTAAATCGATTTATAGGTTTTATTTTTCAAAGAAATTCTTTCATCCGTTTAAATAACTGGTCCTCCAATCTAAATTGTAGTTTAGCTACGCTAGTTTTGTTATTTTATTCTGTGGTTTAGCCCCAGTCTGGACGCCAGTTTCAAGGTATAGGCCTCGGCATAAGCGCCAATGTCAAGGCAAATTTTAATTGAATATTGGCCGCAGATTGAGTATCAAAGTCAAGGTAAGCATATTTCGGTCACAATAATATGTTGTCGATGGGTAAAGCCACTGCATTCATTCCTTGTAAAATTCAGTTTTTTGGAAATATGCTGATTGCTGATGCAGAAAACAAAACATTATATGCTTTGCGAACCATTATTATTCAGCGAGTACTTGAAGAGTTCCCCTGCTCATCGGTCATTTGGACAAGGGTTATGCTGACTTTTATAAGAAGTTTATAATAGTGTATAGGTAGTTGTATTATCAAACGAACAAGTATGACTAATTATGTGAAGAACTACGACTTACTTCTTTGTTACAGTGCTCGACAATCACAGCTGACGGGCGGGCGGGTGTGATGTGATCTGTCGACTTCCTGAGGAAAGCTGTCTTAATCAGCCGAAACTGGTCCTGGCCCGAGCCCTCAACCAAATTTAAAGCAAGTAAGTCGTAGTTGTTCACATTATGGTGTATAGGTACTTACGTCAGTCTGAAAAGTGGCGAACAAGTGACACAGGTACGGATGATTCGTGCCGAGAGCCAGCACCTTCCTCTCAATGAGGGTGCACTCCACATCGTCGTCTTCCAGAACGACGTCTTTCTTGAGGCATTTCACGGCGTAATAGTACTCCGTTTCACGTAGCTCAGCTAGCATCACCTGCAAATGATAAAGAGATAGGTTTTAAGTTATGACTTTCACAGGTCTTTCTGACTTTCGGATGTGAGCCTCAGATTTGGCAGATTTTGCATTAAGAACTACAAGCTAGAACTCTGCTTTTCGAAAATACTGCATTAGCCAGTTCTTGCTGCTTAGTTCCTAAGAACTCAGGGGTTTTTAGGCTTATTAATATTCGAAGGAAGACCTGACAATATTGTTACGTTACTACAGCTCTAAACAATTCTTCCTTTAATGACCCTTGAATAAAGCCAAACGTAACGTAGCGTAAAGATCCATTTTCTGTCTACCTCGTAAAGGTACGCACGTGACTTAATTGTACGTAGTATCCTTTCTATTTAGGTAGTGTTGGCAAGATATCAAAGTCAATTGGGCCAGGCTGATCCGGAACTATCTTAATCAGCTAGCGAAACGTGAACGATTATCACGTCATATTAGCTTTGTTCCGAACTGTATATCAATAGTCTCGATTCTACGTTACCGGCTAATACAGGGTGTAAAAATATCAACTGCAAATATTTTAAGGGGTGAATCAGAAACTGAACAACTATCCGCAAGGAACATAGTATGAAATATGACAAAAAAATTCGGGCCTCTCATAAAAAACTACCGAACCGACCGACCAAGTCAGTTTGTATGGGAGGTTCAAAAAATTTTCTCATATTTCGACCTATGTTCCTTGGGAAAAAATGTTTAGTTTCATAGGCTGATCCACCCCTTAAAGTATTTGCAGCTAATATTTTTACACCTTACATTTCTAAGAATAGCACTGTCACTTCAGTTCAAAAGGCTTTGCTATAATTGTCAAAATAAAGCGACAAATAAAAATAGGTCTCGTAATGTACAAAATAGCTAGTAAGCCATAGTATTTTTTTAAACATTACATCACTAAAACGGTCTATGATATCTACTATCCTTTTTAACCTAATTAATGAAAAGTTAGAACGCTTTTTCTCATCATTCTCCTTGCCTTATCCCGTTCTCTGTTGGGGTCAGCTACCTAAATTAGGGGATTTGACGTGTAACCAAGTTTTTACATATAGAGCGGCTCCCATCTGACCTCTGCAACGCGAAGGCTAACCTGACCCCAATCCTAGCTTAAGTCACATTCAAATATCATGTGAATTCAAATTTTATTTGAATGTGGGTTTCATCACGATGTCTTTCCTTCACCGTAAGAGCAGTCGGTAAATGTACGTAAGTAAAACACATTGGTACATAGCGGGGATTGAACTTGCGTCTCACGATTGTAAGACCGGTGTCCTAACCACTTGGCCACCGACGTTCAGTTTGAGCGCTTATTCTATTTAGAGATATTAGACACTAATGTTGAATCGAGACTTATCAACTTTGACTAAAAGCATTCGTTAATTGGGTGATTCGATTGGCTTGCCAAAATCATTTGTTCAAATAACCTATTGTAATTCTACTGACATTTTTATATTAGAAAACGTTTAGGAATCTCTATGTTATTGATTTACAAATCAAGTGACCTGTTGCACAACCATATTGCATGAGATGTATGACGTTTTGAAGACGCAATTGTGTGGTCGGCTTGCAGCCAAGCCTGATCGGTACGATGACACGTGTTAAGTTAGGGTTGTCAGATTTCATATTTAATGGACCTATGTCACGGTGTATTCTGTCATAGCGTGCGTAGTTTAGTAACTACGTCACACGCAACATCAACAAGACCCGATCTACGTAAGACAAAGTGACAGGTTTCTCTGAACCTTTAGACACAATTCATTAATTACATGACTGACGACAACCGATGTGGCGCAGTGGTAGTCGACTGCCTTTGACGCAGAAGGTTCCGGGTTCGATTCGCGGTGGGTCATTCAAAGTTGATATTTATCACTTTGTGAATTGGTTCCCAGTCTGGTTAGGACATTGCGGGCTGAACCACCCGAGTAAGAAAGATGGTTCCGTGTTACGGATGGCACGTTAAGCTGTCATTACACAATCATGTCAGAAGCCGGCTAGTAGAAAGTGGTCGAAAAATTCTGACAGTAGGGTTCATTGGGTCGTTGCACGACTCGGTATCCCACACGAAAAGAGAGAAGAGAGTAACTATTTATGATGATTTCTCATACAGGTGCGGATAGGAAAAAGTTGAAAACTTCTCCTATGTCTTGACACATATTGCATATTATTTTAAGATATGACATGGCTTAGATGTCACCTATCATTTTCTAAGCATATTAAACGAATAGTAACAGCGCTAAGAGTATTGTTTTCTCGAATCGCGGCCCAAGGGTCTCTACAGAGCTACGGCGTAGCGCGTAGCAGTGCTACGACAATGCTACGAAAGCTCAATGGTACCTTAAGACATTCTAAAATAGAGATTATTGAGGTCAGTGTTACGTGTTGATAAATGTTTTGTTTGAGTAGGTGCCTTCTGAAGCACGAAACCCTAGGCCGAGAGTGGTCGTTGGAAAGGTGGCCAGTGATGCGTGGGCCAATAATAGAGCACAGATGCTGTACATAGTACCCTGCCGCGCCAGGTGAACCGCGGTGAATGCAGCGCTGGGCAACTTGCCACGCTCACCGTTACGATCTCTCTCCACGGTTTTCGGTGGATTGGAAAGTCATTTGGTTGAAGATTAAACACGTGGCATTAAACACCGCCGTGTTATTGTTATGCCGTGTGATGCTGGTTTAGAATAGCATCACCCCATTTCTTACCCGTGGGTGTCTTAAGAGGCGACTGAGGGACTTGAGGTGTACTACAACTTTTAGGCGACCTATAGTGATACACAAATTATCTCAAACCGCCCTCTATATTTGTCGGACGTGGCGATAGCAGCTGCGTTTTTACGGCCGTTAACGCTCTGCCTACCCTGTAAGGGATAAAGGCGTGATATGTGTATGTATGCATTAAACACCAGTAACTAATAATAACTAACTTTGGTAACACACACACACACACACACACACAAATCACGTCTTTATCCCTTGCAGGGTAGGCAGAGCGTCAACGATTGTAAATTAGCGGTCTTTCACGTGTGGCGATAGCGACCGTATTCTTACGGCCGTTAACGCTCTGCCTATCCCGCAAGGGATAAAGGCGTGATATAAGTATGTATGTATGTGTTGTCACGTCTGACAAGTATTGAGGACCCTTTCAGATGATTTATATATCACTGTAGTGACAGGTTATCAGCCCGTCGCCTTAAATTGTAATACACATGTCCCTTAGTTGCCTTTTACAACACCCACGGGAAGTAATGAGGTGATGCTATTTTAATCAAACGGCATTGGTAACTTTGGTAACTAGTTTGATTATTCCTATTTCGAACGCTTTTGTTTGTGCGGCACTTGACCCCGATTTTCTTCTATCCGCGTGAGACATCGAGCCTTCAAACGACCTGATGAACGCTAGTGTCAGAAGTTTTTAACCCGGTACGCTAAAATGCCTGAAAACCCGTTTGTATTGTAGATTTCGAACTCAAAAACTGGCTCAATCCTATACAAAAATGTGTCCAACACGAGTCTTATATTAAAACATCTACTGGCATTAACTTTGAGGCTTTGCCGACCCCATTTATCATTCAGCAGGCGCTTAAATTTGTAGTTTTAAGTTTTAACGAAGAAAACCTTTTACCGACAGCCTCAGAAGGAGGTTTATGTTATTGTTTTTGACTGTCCCGATGGCGTAGTGGATAGTATGCCTGCCTCCTACGCCGAGGGTCGTGGGTTCGATCCCCACCGGACACAAATATTTGTTAAGTCAATTTTCAAGTATTTGTGTTGAGTCTGGGTGTTTTCTATGTATAATATGTATTTATTTACAAAAAAAAATAGTAGATTACGTACTGAGGTATGTAAGCTAACAATAACAACCGAGGTTTTTTAACGCCCGAGCGGAGCGAGGGCGGTACCTTTCCGAGGTTGTTATTGATGGTACATCCGTGGTACGTATACTGCTTTACATATCGAATGAAAAAAGAGTAAAATAAAGCGATAAATACAAGAAAACGATCCATAAATGATGATTGTATCGTCTGCTATACAAATTGCACTACTAAACTTTTTTTTTCTATGATTGAAAAATATTGAATTAATATGAAAGAAAAGTATCCTAACATAAAGTAGACATTTTTCTGATCGTAGGGATATTAGTAATTTTTACTTTTGTCATTGTAATATTGAGTAATAATTCGACAAACTCATTTATTGAGGTTATAAAAATGCAGATTAAAAATATAATTCCTGCGTTCAAGCAACACAATTCGTAGCGGCCAGTTCGAAATTTAAAATCGTATACAACTAATTGGATGCAACTCCTATTAGAAATAAGAAGAAATTGATTTTAACTTTTTAATTGCTGCGATTCTATTGGTTCTTTTTCTAGTTCCATATTTAAAATTACTTACAGGCTTAGTTTTAAAACCTCGCCTGTAAGTTGAACTTACAGGTCGTGTTTTTTGTCAGTAATGACCTACTTTCAGAGCATGAGATATATAAAAGTATTATATGTATTAGTATCAGCTATCTAGTTCCCATAGTACAAGCTTTGCTTAGTTTGGGGCTAGATGGCGCTGTGTGAATTGTCCAGGATATTTATTATTTATTTATTTATTTATGTTATGCTTTGTTTTGGAGCGCGGGCTCACGCCCTTGGGGCGAGACCAGGCTTAGGAGTTGTTCTGGGAAGAACGGATCGGACCGAATCTACCTGTTATGCCTTGTGAGAATACGAATACATGTATAGCTTAACCATAAAGAG
Organism: Keiferia lycopersicella; assembly: GCA_029255805.1. NCBI lineage: Eukaryota > Metazoa > Arthropoda > Insecta > Lepidoptera > Gelechiidae > Keiferia > Keiferia lycopersicella. Next base: position 1,337,817 of record JARACZ010000026.1, read on the forward strand.
GATAAAAAATGAGGGCGCCACTTCCTTTGCGATCTGTCAAATCTGACAGATAACGCTTAACTATGGCAACAATTTTTCATACAAAATTTTTAGTTCCGTTTAAATTTAATTCTACTCTTTCTGGCCAAGCTATCTATACCGTATGTTAACTTGAGGTGTCGTTAGATTCGTCTTAAAAGCCGGAGTGACACTGGCTTCAGTTCAATTTCCTGAATACAAAATGGCGGCTTTTAAGCGAAAAATATAACTTTGAATGTACGCCGTACGGCAATCTCGTCTTTGTTTTTTAAATGCTTCTTTCTTCTGATAAATTATTCCAATTTTATCTCCCTTATGGATCGTCAAACACGCGTTTTCCAACTCGCAACTCACGCGCATGGTCAACGCACCCTGATGATTGTATTTGACATTCGGCTAACGCTTTGAAGTAACTATCTGCGTCATATGTGGTCGGTAGCGAAGTATTTAGTACCCGTCCACTTGTCATCAATTTAATCGCGCTCCTGTCAAAATAATAACGGTTTAATTTGGACGGATTAATAATAACATGATTTCTTTGATGGTCATACATACTTGTGTGTAATGAATTGGTGATATATACCTCCGTAATGTGAAGGATTAATGATGCAATATCCTGGGGGAATTGTCAATTTTCAAATAAATAGTTAAAAAAATACGATATAGGTATGAAATAAATATACCATACGATTTAGATCAAACAAGTCGTTGAATAATTCGGCGTCACAACAAAAAAATAAGTTGTGCAAATATACGAAAAAAACATTATCTTTTCAATCTGCAAAAGTTCTATACGTGGTGGGTCCAACCTATTGGCACAGTTACTTACTTAGATAATAAGAACTCTCTTTGTATTGTTCCTATTAGCAATCGCTGAAAACATACCCATACCGTGTTTTAGAAATAAACTAGCGACATCTATTGTTGCGTCGTCATCAAGTTCCGTTTATCACGATCCCGGAGATTTCTCAACTTTATCGTTCTACAGAATAACAGTTACTACAGTATCTCTTTCATAATTTTCAGCTTTATTTCACCTGGTTTCCCAACAGTCTCACTTTATTGTCACTAAGAGCGAAGTGAGTGGCTCCAGCGACCTAGTTTCGGTGCTATTCCTGACTGTAACAGGTAGTTAACTCTATTTCCACGTTTCGTTTTAGTTATGACACCGGTCTACTGGCGTTCTTTATCATCCGAGAAATTCTCGAGTTAAACATCCGACAACATTTGCTCGATTTAGTTTTTACTTGTAATTGTAACTTTATTTCGTTCGGTGAGTCTCTGATTTAGTTTTTATAGCGGTTGTCTTGAGGATGGAATGGAATAGATTTTACAATTAATTGCCAAAGGACAGAGGCCTTAAAAAGTTCTTCGCCTCCCTAAATAAGTAGACAGTACATAGCAATATTTTGGATTACTTTAGATACCTATAAATGGGTTAATATCAGCGGGTGATTTAATGTTAATTTATTTAATTTTTATATTAATTTTGAATGATTCAATGTTGATTTATTTAATTTTTATATTATTTTATTGTAATTTTTTTATTTGATAATACCTAATTTAGTGTATTAATCATTTGACATGTAATTTTTCAATTATCAATAAATTATCTCTATCTCTATCTCTATTGCCTGGATGGTTTGTCCATGATCGGGTGATCGAGATTCATGACACACCCGGGAACCCTCTGCCCAATTGTGGTCTGCTTTAGGCTGTGATATCAAAGTATGGTATGGGATTTTCAAAAATGAGTAGTTTTAGCCGCAAACGTACGTAATTATTGCCACCTATGTATGTATACGATTAAAAATACACATGTGTGTAACTTGCACCTGGCTTGGCCATGTGTGAGTGACAAGGTTTCCTAAAAGCTCTATCTATATTTCACATCATCCGTACACCTTGAACACATTCAGTGACCGTGAATTTACTTCCAAATTTACCTCCGAAATTCTAAATATATAATTTAAATAGTAGGGGCGTCGGTGGCCAAGTTGTTAAGACACCAGTCTTCCAATCGTAAGATCCGAATTCGATCCTCGCCATGTATCAATGTGTTATTACTCACGTACATTAATTGACTGCTCTTACGGTGAAGGAAAAACATCGTAATGAAACCCACATTCAAATAAAATTTGAATTTAGATGATATTTGAATGTGACTTATCCTAGGACCTATCCTATCCGGGCCAGGTTAGACTTCGGGTTGCAGAGGTCAGATGGCAGTCGCTCTGTGTGAAAACTTGGTTCCACGTCAAATCCTCTAGGTTAGGTAGGCGACCCCGACAGAGAACGGGATAAGGTAAGAAGAATGATGATTTCCCTCCAAAATTATATTAATCTTAGACAGGTAAAGCAAATGCTACATTTTCACTCTTTTGCCAAATGTATATCAGCGAGATCGTAAAATATTATTTATCTTTTATTTTTAGAATTACCTTTTAGAATTGCCTTTGTGTTTCGGCTAGTGTAGGCACACAAGATAGAAAAGATTAGACAAAGTCAAAATATAACTAAGTCGTAAATAATTACATCCCAAAGCAAAATCATAATCAGCTGCCAGAGGATTTCTACGATTATTTTAGAAAGTTTTTACAAAAACAAGAGTGATATAATTTTAGAAGCAACCTAAAATAAATAAATAAATACCTAGGTATTGATAAAGGCTGACAACCTATCACTACGGTGATACACAATTCATCTGCAAGAGCCCTCAATATTTGTCAGGCGTGGCGATTGCGACCGTATTTTCCCCGTCGTTAGCGCTCTGCCTACCCCGCAAGGAGTAAAGGCGTGATATATGTGTGTGTGTGTATTGATAAATACCTATCACCATAATACAATCGTAAAAGTAGAGGTAACCTCTAAAATAGGTCTCTAACTTATCATCTACCTACCTTTCAGTTTACAGAATTATTAAAAACTCTACGCTTATAATTCGTTACTTATCAATATTTTACAAATGGCCTTTGTTCCATAAAAATCTATTCTTTGTCACTAGATTCATACGTGTCTTTCAACACTAAACGCCTGACTAGTGATGTGCCGTGGGGAATATTCCTATTTCCAGTATTTTACTACCGGGAATATTCCCAGTATTTTTCCAATGTGCCCGGGAATATTCCCTTAGCGGGAACATTCAGTATGTATGATTGTTTTGTTTTAACTTTGAAATAAGACATCATTTCTATGTCTTTAAGTACACATTCATCACTCTATTTATAATACTAGGTGCCCGCCCCGCGGTTTCACCCGCGACTTAGTGAAACTTCTAATAAATAAAGTAATACTATATTGGTAAAAAATGAGATTCACCAAACGAATAAAATAAATAAAATGATTTAAATAGAAACGTCGGTACGAAAAAAATCCTTGTCATTGTGGCGTTTGTTACATTTTGACGATGGCTTGGAAAATAAAACAGGTCAAAAATTATAACACTTCCACAACAGGTGAAATCTAACTTCTCCCATTAAATTTAATGATGGAGGAGCAGCTATATTTGAAGATATTAATAAAAATCATTTATTGGAACTTTTTCCTATTATTTTTATATTCCGCCGATGCTAGCTGCTGGTTTTACTTTTTCTCTGAGGGGTCCAAGCCACACTCAACCCCCGTGTCGGCACCGGGTAAGCTTGTAAGCAAAATGTTTTAATATCTTTGAAAAATGAATTAACTCAACATTTTGTTCAAACACATTTTATATGAAGTATGTTTTGTGAGGCTGGTTGTCAAAATATTACGTGTATAAATTTTTGATGATCTTGTTAAAACATCTTTACTGGGATGTCATATTTATATGTAAAAGGTTTTAATTCAACATCTTTTTTGTCAAACATATTTTATATGGATTGTGTATTGCGACTTAAACTTAAATCATGGTGCAGCTACTCAATTGAGTAAGTCAAATGTCTCAAGCAACATCTGTTGCTACTGATATCGCTGATATCTCTGTTAAAAAAATTGTTACCTAAAACGCGAATTGGCTCATTGGCGCCGTCATTTCAAAAATATTGGAAAATGTGTGTTCCCGTGGGAATGAGACATTTTACCGCGGTAAAGAGTAGTCTATGTATGTCCTTATTTGGGAATTTTCTCATCTTTGTATGTACAAAGTATCATTTGAATCGATTCAGCGGTTTCAGCGCCAAGTCCTAACAAACACACACACACACACAAACATCCGCCTATATAATATTATTAGGATTAGGACTATTATGGTTCTTTAAACAGGTAACCGTTAAAAAACGAAGGGCAGAAAAGCTTAGTATTCACGTAAACAGCTTCAATTTTAATCGATTTAGCTTCAAAACGGATGGAGTTTCATAGGAACTTACCCCCCCTTTTTCACCTCCTCTAAGGCAGATCCTTAATGCGTCATTTTTAAATTCTAACCAAATAGCCATATATAAATTTTAATCGAAATAGCTTTAAAACTAACGGAGTTTCATACAAACTTATCCCCCCCCCCTTTTACCCCGTTAGAAAGCAAATAAAAAAAATAGCCTATATGTTGGCGAGGACTATAGTCTGTAAGTTTAGGTACTTATCTTTTTGTAAACAAATTCTGTATGAAACTGACAGTTCAGAAGTGTCACTTTCATACAATGTTTATTTACAAAAAGATAAGTACCTAAACTTACAGACTATAATACCTATCTATATAACAAAAAAAAAACCATCAAAATCCGTCCAGTACTTTTTGCGTGAAAAGCGGACAACAAACAGACAGACAGACAGACAACATTTTTTTGAATCAATTTTTTGGCTTCTATTGGTTGTATGAAGATTCCTCATCTTAGTTTTTCTCTAATATCTTTAATTTACAGACATTAGGTTGTTATAATTTTATTATTATGTATAAATTATTAAACTAAAATTATTCCATTTACATTGATTTTTATTTTTCTTTTAATTTTTTATTCAATACTTGGTAGTTACCCATTAGAAATATTGAAATCAAAGAATTAAAAAAACATTTTAACATTACCCGTAATATTCCTGGGAAAATAAATGGGAATATTCCCGGTAAGTTTCCAGTAACTTTGGGAATTTATGAATCGCGTTAATTATTAACTGTGTTTATATAGTAGACTTGTTTTAAAGGCAAAAGTAATAAATTTAACAAAATATTATTTCTTTCAACAACATTTTTGAGCAACTTTCCCAAATATTTCCACTTTTGGGAATGTGCCCGGGAACGCTACTGGGAATATTCCCACGCTAGGGAAACTTACCGGGAACGGCACATCAGTACGCCTGACTAGTCAATACCAACATATCTCAATACCTATGATAAGTATATTGTAGTAGGTATGCAAAACTATATTTCTTGGCAAAATCCCTTGTTTTTTTTCTCACTCTGGTTATTTTCGGACGTTGGTTCGCTTACACTTCGCATCTTAATTATTGTCGTGTTGGGTGTGTATGCTATGATATTTAGTTTGTTTATTATATGAGTCTTCGTTCTTTGGGTCAGTGGTCCTAAGATCTTTAATTTTTCCGGAATGTTCTTTTTAGGCAATTAATCCCTTCAAAATTCCCCAGAAATCATGGAAAAGCAAGTGAAAATTCCATACAATCTTATCCATTATACTTCCGTCTGTTATTTACTTTCTGTGTGGAGCCAGCTCAGAATAGCATCACCCCATTTGTCACGCGAATAAGGGATAAACCAATCCATGGAACGGGGAGCACCGTTCCCTGCACTTCGCTCGCCAATCTGCCCGCCAAACGTGGTGAGTATGGCAATATCCCCCCTCCCCCCCTCCCAACTAGGGGAGGGCAATAGTAATGGACTTTAGTAGTTATTTACTTTTATACACCTCGCTCATCTATATACTTCCTTACGAGTGACCTACATAGTAAAATGGATCATCAATTTACAAGTGCGATCGATCGACCATTGATCAATCAAATAAATTCACACATCACATCATTATTGACTGCGACAATGTATCAATATCGACACATGATGGTCCTGTCTGACTGATATACAGACAGACAGACAGACAAGTTCAAGAAGAAGAGACACTTGGTATAGCTCATGCGCTCAGTCAGATAAGGGGACGTCCATTAATGGCGTGATATTTCTTTTTTTGCTTTTTTACCCCCCCTTCCCCTTGGTGATATGTGGTGAGGTTTGATTGTTCCCCCCCCCTCCAACATCACGTGTATTTTTATGTACAATTTTTTTTATACCACTTAGAAATTAACAAATAATTCTCGATAGCAAATCAAAGTCACAGCCACACTTTATCACGACAACTATAAATTGGAGGGCGGCGAAAAAAACAAACGTTTTATTACGTGAAAAAGAGGAAAAAATGAATACACGTGATACATTACTACAACACACTAACACGAAAAAGTTAAGTTTTATGATAGCTTTTCCTAGAGCTGAGCTTTTAGAGCTTTCGCAACCGTCATTGCCTATTTTTCATTTGAAAAACAGCGGTGTATAATGCCGGCTTAGAATAGCATCAGCATCACCCATTTCTTTCCCGTGGGTGTCGTAAAAGCCGACAGGGTCGAGGGTTGCATGTGCACTGCAATTTTAGGCGACAGGCTAACCTGTCACTATAGTGATACACGACTTATCTGAAACGACCCTCAAACGTTTGTTAGACGTGGCGATAACGACCGTAATTAACGCTCTGCCTACTCCGCCAGGGATATAGGCGTGATTTGTTTGTGTGTAAAACAGCCAGTATTTCTTGTAACTAGTTTAAATCTTTTTTTCTCAGAACAATACAAGCTGAAGCTGTGTTGCGCGTGTGTCATTTTTAAAGAACTCTCTGGCACAGCACCGCGCTACATTCAGGTCAACAGAGAAACAATGCTAATTACTATTGGATTCCTCTTGCGAACTCCTTTGTGATTGTGGTTCTTTGTTTCGAGTATGTTCTTGTCCAATTTTCTAGTGGTAAAAAACACGTATGAATCATATATAAATACTTTGTCTATTTACATTCACATTCACATATCACGCCTCTATCCCTTGCGAGGCAGGCAGATCGTTAACAACCGTAAAAATACGATAGTTATCGCCGCGTCTGACAAATATTGAGGGCCGTTTGAGATAATTCGTGTATCACTATAATGACAGGTTGTCAGCCTGTCGCCTAAAATTTGTAATACACCTGAAACTCTCAAGTCCCTCAGTCGCCTCTTACGACACCCACGGGTAAGAAATGGGGTTATGCTATTCTAAGGTTGGGAATAGTCCATTAAACTTGTTTAAACTTATTTTAAAGTTGGAAATTGGCGAAAATATTGAACTGACTAAGGCGTTCTCCATAATTGCGTCCCAGGCTACGCAGTGTCTGTGCTCTTGCCTCAGACACTGATTGAATCGTCTGTCACAGACGAGGCCAGTGATGATAGCTTTGATAGATAATATCTTTTTTATAAAATGTACACACACGCTCAAAATCACGCCTATATTCCTGGCGAGGTACGCAGAGCGTTGACGACCGTCATATGTCAACCTTTCTTTATTGAGAAAATTTATTCGGTTTTGTGATTTGGTACACTACTTTCAACATCTACGTAGCAATTTTCTTTCGCCGTCTTCTTTTCAGCATTCTTCTTTTCTCTTTTCGTGTCGGCCAATGGTCCGATGACCTCCGGTGTCAGAATTTTTTAGCCGCTTTTTACATGTAGCAGACCTCTGACATTGTGTAACGATCGCCGTCTATCATAGATAACAACCGCAATACCAGCGTTAAAGATGTTTAACGGGTGCCATAGATGCTGTTAGTGCCGGCCCGTTAATAGTAGATTGTATGTAGTAGGAGGCTGCAGTACTAATAAATGATACGCTTGAGACTAGTTAAATTGCGTATATAATAATGCTCAAAATTACAACTGATAATATATGGAAAATGTACCATAGCTTTGCCTAGCAAGGCGTCCAAATCCAATATCTTTGAACAAAACACCATGACACGACGCCTGTCAATGGGCCCGTGTCAGTGGGTGAAGTGCATCCAGCCAGGTATCACACCAAGGAGGATGCGCGCCACAGATGAAATCGTTCCATGTTCAGGGTTAACTCAGGTTAATGACTGACTTCCATCAATTATGTTGATGTGACTGATGACTTTGTATGATAAATGCGACCCACGCTTAGGACAAGTTCAATAACATTAGGCCAGTTGCTTCGAAAGTACTCGAGTGATCTTTGGAGGTCAAGTGATTTGTTGTAGCATGAGAAGTGTAATTTATATGTCTTCCCTGTGTGTTTCTTCATGTTTTCCAAAGAAAAACATCTCGTGAAATTCCATTAAAAAAAGGCCGTAGAGAAGGTTTCGTAACGGATGGGTGCTGGAACTTTACTAATACAATAGATGTAATCTTTTTCACTAACCTAATTTTCATGTTAAACTTTGTTTACTGTTAAATTTATAAGAATGTTGTGTACGCCTGTAATTGTCTTTTAACTAGTTTCATTATAATATTACATTATGCTAATTTGAGGATGTTGGTGTGACTATCTGTAATAAAATAAAACTTTACTGGGCGTGTTTCGTCCCTTCATGCAATAACGCCACACAACATGCGCTAAACGTAATATACAGGGTAGCCGGGCACTTCCTGCCAGCCTAGATGTGAATTACAATCCAATACAAATACTTTTTAGCATATCACAGTCAACATCTTACAGATAACTAAAATAGTTCTCATGTCCTGGGGAGACCGCAATCTTATAAGTTTTCCTAATGATCCTCAATGTCTGCATGCTAAATACAATTTAACCCTAGTTAGATGTCTGATCCGTCTTTGCTTAGAATAAATTCTAATTCAAAGCTTAGTGGGGTTTGTTGTCTGAACAACCATAAACCTCAGGATCCTACTAGTTCTATACCATTTTAAAAGATTTGCCTTCAGAGTAGCAGTTACGCCTGTAGGACCCTACACGTGGTAAGTAGAAAATTATGCTTTACAATTGTCTTAACTAGTGGTGGATTAGGGTTTGATATAATGATATCTTCTTACCTTCCCGAAGCTACCCTTGCCCAGGACCTTGATGAAGTGGAAGTCTTCAATGTTGTACTTCCGGAATCTTGGAATGGACCGCGCTGGCGGCGTGAACCGCCCCGTTCTACGGAACAGGCCATACGCCGTCGATTGCTCTGAAATATAGACATTAGTTTTACCTTGGTTGTTAGACGTAGTAAAATATAGAACTACTTTCTTCAGAGGTACAAATCCGTCTTAGACCACAATCTGTCCTCATGATTACAATAATCTTTTCCCAAGAATAAGAAACATATCGAATTACTTAAATATTTGTATTTAATTCGGTTGGTTTGTCATGATGTTAAATTTTTTAAGGGAGTTCCAAATATTATGCACATACACCCTGTATTGAATATTAGGTACGTGCCATTGTAAATGATCTGTCTGGTTTGATTCTCGGAATATCAAGAACAAAATTAAACAAAATTTAAGTCGATAGAACTACTTATTAGAAAAATTATGTACCTACCAGATTATGAACACTGAAATGCTGGCTAGTTTATGTTTGTTAGAAATACTTCCACATAATTTATGAAGTGATTACGAGCTATAATGGAAACATTCTAATGAATATTATCTTAATATGAATCGTTGGAAGTTTACGATGCGGATGAAACGTATTTTATATCAACGTGGGCTATTCTCGAATTGTTAAAATGAGATATTTGGCTCTCACGGTATCTAGCTACTAAAAATATGTCATTTTTACTACAACCGGCTTGTTGTAAAGCATGATCGTACATGGGCCGATCCATGATTAACCAACGTCACATGACATCGAAATGAACCCCATGGCAGCAGTCGGAGAAGTTGTGCTCAGCAAGAGTTGTAAGAACCGTCACCCAGAAATTTGCTGGAAGTTGGAAAAATTAGTGATATCCGGTTTTCCAGTACTGAGGTACTTTTTACATCATGTGGTATCATAACGAAACTGAAGGCAAAATTTAGCGCTTATTTCACCCACAATCTGATAATCGTTTCTGATAGTACTAATTTAGTATTTGTATCTATCTACTGACATTTCAATAAACATTTTTGATTGGTAGCAAAAGAAAGTGCCAAACATAAATAAAATATCCAAGTAAATTGTAGAGACAACAATTTGGCTTGCTAACAAAATAATCAATTAATAGTTATTATTATTACCTAACGTGTCTTGTAACAAATAAAATTAAGAAGAGTGTTACGCAAATGCCGTTGCGCGTGCGTATATAAATTCTTTACTCCGACTGAAGACAGTTGTCAAACAATATTGAAACAGACGAAAATTGTTTAATAATGTTCGTAACAAAATATAAACAGTACCTATTTCAACAGCTGCAAAACTGCTGGTGCTTTGCATATGGATTTTTTAAATTAAATTTTAGAAAAGTGTGTACTTAAATGTTGGGAAATATTATTGTGTTGCAACTAATGTTCCAATCATAGGACATTTTGGTGTATTTTGATTGATAAGACGAACTCAAACAGAAACGTCAACACGGTGATAAGGAACAACTTTCTGCAAGGAACATAACGTAGCGTCGAAATAGAGTAATATCGGAGGAGTACCTAGAAGGTTGTCGGAGTAAAATGATGTCGGAGTATATCGATTGTGGACTTAAATAATGTAAAAGTAGAGTAATGTCGGAGTAGCGTTTTCAAAGTTAAGTTTTATGGTCATCTAGAGACTAGAAAACTGAGCTTCGACATACGCTACTCCGACAAAAAAACATATTCGTCTTAACTTTTCGGGTTTAAGAAAAAAATATATCTGCTATACAAATTGATTAGGTCGTCTGGTTTTGTACGGAAAGTGCAAACATTTTTCGTATTTCGCCCTTTTTCTTGGGGAAAGGTGTTCTTTATCGTCAGCCAGACTTGTGTTTACGTTATCGGTTACTATTAAAAATTTCATCCTATAATACAAATCGTATGACATAATTTTGGACACGCTCGCGATATTAATCACTGCTAGCTACCTCGCCGGCGGCCGCTAAAAATATTAGCTTTGGAAGACCAATATCAAGGCCAATCTGATTACTCTGAGCTCAGTTATAGAAGAAAGATATTTCGTCAACTTCCTTAAATAGATTTATAGCGGTCTATAAAAAAGCCGTACGACGTAGTAAAATTTGTCGGAGTTTTACGCGTTGAATAAAAGTTTTGAACTCTTGTAGCTAATGAAAACCAAGCAATGTTTAGAAAATCTTCTGTTTCAAGCGATCCTATTGTTTTAGTTGCTATCATGGTATTTGTAGAGTCCTAAAACACACGGTAATACAGAATTTTTAGCAAAAAAAGCATGGAAAAGTTTTTGCTGCGAGTTTTAGATGCTATCGTTTTAATTACATAGGTCTGTATTTGTAGGAGTAGAGTCCTAAAACATGCAGTTCCTATTGTGAAAAGAATAATTTGTGTATATCTTTCGTAATATTAGGCTCTCTTCTTTCGTGTGAGACATCGAGTCGTCTAACGACCCAATGAACCCTGTCAGAATTGTTCAACCGGCTTCTTTGAGAGGCAGGCTTCTCACATGGTTGTGTAACAACCACCGTCTAAGTAATCCTAGACAGCAACCGGGACCTACCGCTTAACGTGCCAGCTGAAACACGGAACCATCTTTCTTACGGACCATTGGGTGGTCCAGCTCGCAATGTCCTAACCAGACAGGAAATAAATATCAACTTTGTGAATGACCCATCGAGAATCGAACCGGGAACTTTCTGCGTCAAATGCAGTTGCACTACCACTGCGCCACATCGGTCGTCAAATAAGATCAACATATATGAAGATAAACTAGGCCCTTTATTCTAATCCATTAAAGTATCCCATTTCAATAATTCTTACTGGCATACAATATACGGAATGGCTTCTGTATTAAATCAGGCACTAAATTAATTTATTTTTGCCAGTGCCCGCTTGTGTGTATAAATGATTGCAGCAATTAGTGTATTTGGCATGATTTGAATAGTAGTATTGCTGCACTAGGGTTGCCTTATTTTTAATTTCCTATTTATATAGGTGCCGTTTGGTATCGTAGCACCACCCCCTCTCTTCCCGTGAAGGTCGTAAGAACCCAACACTGGTCCTGGAGAAGGACAACTCCACACTAAACCCGGAACGGGGTCTCCGTCAGGCGCGTGAGACAGAGGTCTATCGTGCGGTAGACTTCTGCAGCCGACCTGGCTCCGCACGTATCGACTAGTCGTTCCTGTGGAACTAGCTAGGTGGCCGAGAGAGTGACGCAGGTCCTGGGCAACCTGCGTTTTCCTTAATTTCCTTAAAATCTAGGGCCTTGCCTCGGACACTGATTAAATTGTCTGTCACGGACCTTTGAGACTCACTTATATAGGGTTACATTTAATGAAGTACAAATGTTATAGGGGTATGTTCTACTTATTAAACTGAATATCTGTAATTTCGTCAAATAATCGCTGTTAGAATCATTACTAATGATTACTTTTTATGATTTATTACATTTTCTTGCACAATACCTTACTTTTCTCGCAAAATATTTGCAAAAGTTCCCTGCCAGATCATCTTCTACTATAATACTTTTTTTAACCTAGACTTACTAACTTTTTTTAGACTTTGAAATGACTCCGATCTATTTCAAAGTCTTTGAGATGAAAGCCACTTCCCGTTACAAGAGAAAAGTAAAGAATATTGATCTTGATCTTGTGCGTCAAAGATCTGCGCGTGCGATCATAAAAGAGTATCTTTTACCTTTTGACGTTGATGTTTTTTTTTTGACAGGAACGAAAATTAAAGGTGTTTTCCATCAGTATAAAAGTTTTCCAGTTTCAAATCTCAAACTTTCGGACGATGGTTTCATATTTTTGTTACTTTTGGCAACTGTATGAAAACCCATAAAAATCATATTGCGTCAATGGTTGATGGACCGTGTAACTATGGAACTATGGATAGCGTAATCTAATGTGAATTAATTTTGAAGTGTTCTGTATTGGTCAATAATGAATAAAATTTGTTTTCTTTTCAATCTTTCTCTTTTCGTGTGGGACACCGAGTCATCGAAAGTCCAGTGAAACATAGTGTCAAAATTTTACAAGCGCCTTCTACAAGTAGCAGGCTTCTGACATGGTTGTGTAACAACCGCCGTCTAAGTAATCATAGACAGCAATCGGGACCCACGGCTTAAAGTGCCTTCTGAAACATGGGTGGTTCAGCCCGCAATGACCTAACCAGACTGGGAGCAAATTCACAAAGTGATAAATATCAACCTTGTAAGTGGTCCACTGAGAATCCAACCCGGAACCTTCTGCGTCAAAGGTAGTCGCACTACCATCGTTCTTTGCAATGAAGAATCACGAAGAGCCATCATCATAAAGGCCATTAATTTCTATGCTTCCTGCTGCCAACTCATCAATCAACAAATATTGTTAGCATTCGTTTCGAAGAATTTTCTCCACCTCTCTCATTCCGAATGCGTAAAAACAATTTGTTTGCTTCATTAATTTCGAGAAAACCAGGTCCAGGTTTCCGTCGAGCATCATATTTATTCGAAAGCATTTTCGAAAGTATTTTGGTGACATAATGTAGGGCACATCTCTAAATCTAACCATGTTATGTTTGATTGCATAACGCACAACACTGAAATATCACTGACGATGGGAACGCGGAACAGCCACTTGCGAAATGGGTTAACACACTCGAGTGTCGGATTATTTCGGCTGAGTTACGCTGTTTTGATAATATCATGTTTATTTGGTACGCGCCAGAGTGCTTTGTTTTTTGCTGAGAGCACTGATTTTAGTCCAGCAGGAATAACTTTCCTAATACAAAGCTAGAAATGTAGACGAAACGTGCTTCCTAATGGATTAATTAACACAATTTTTTATCCAACAGAAGCTGTAGGATGCCTAGTATTCACTGACTCGTAAATCCTCGTAATAGAGTAGTATAAATTGCATTGAGTGCTTCCTGTTGTGACAATATTGGTCCAAATAGTCACCCAGATATTTTTTTACGAGAACTAATTATCCAAACTATATTTTAAAGGAATAAACATTTTCTAAATCTAGTTGAAAAGTAAATCCGTGCGTTTCACTCTAAAACATTCGAGCTTTCTAAATCATTCATAAGCATAACAGATACCTAATGCTTGTTTATTTTCAATAGAAAGAATAGCCCACATATCTAATCATAAAAAAGAATATTTTGACGGTTTCATTGAAGAAAGATAAAATGAGGAACACAAAGATGGAACTCGCAAAACCGAAGAAGCGAAAGAAAGGTGTGTGACTATGAGATGATTCATGTGTACATTAGTGGCGCAAACAAAGCAAATTATATAACAAAACGAAGCATACATTACAATAAATAGATTATGACAGTATTTTGTTGTTTTCATACCTAGTTCATGCTCGACGAGGTCTTTGGTGTCGCCTTGCGCCGGCGCAGCGGAAGTCCCGGCGGTCTCGCCACCTGCACACACACTTTTAAATAATCTGCCCTATCATTTTTTTTACACTAAAGTACCTACATACGAAAAAACATTATGGTGCTCTTCCTTGATATTTTTCATTGGCTCTACCTTTCTTAGATTTTTTTATTATTATTATCTTTGTTAAATGTGTCTTTATCATTCTGCCCTTTTTGTTTTACCTCGACTTTCCAAAAAACTTTCTAGATGTCTTTCTTTTTATCTAGTGGAATACTTTCAATTTTCTTATTAGTTCAGTGGTGTCCAACTAAACCTAGCTAAACATAGTCCAAAAATGAACCTATTTCTTACTTTTTGTATGTAAACATCCGTGTGTGATTGAACTCATTAGAGAATAATATGTGAAGTATTTCACTGAAGAGTAGATATAGTAATTAGGTTGTTATTTTACATGCCCCAAAGTACAATTAACCTTTCTTGCAAAACTCCGAAATATATTTACCTCATGTAAATGATTTGCAAAAGAATTCCATCAGAAAACCGTTGATATCCAGACAGCAACCAAATCACTCACAATCATCTACTTAATAAAGTCGAAACATGCCATAAAAAATATTCTGGGTTCAATATAAAAATAGGGGCAAAAAATATGCATCGCCGGTTGAATGAAAGCCAACAAATCTGCGATGTTATAGTCTGACAGATTGAGTCAACATTCTGGCATCATTGGTACTGTCGATGATTGATCAATCGCAAATAAGACTGTGTAAGATGGAGCAGGTAAGTCTCATGACGGAATGCCGGTATTAAAACTCGCGACACGTGCTATGACGTTTCTGTCAATTTATTTTGAAGCCCTACTCTCACTCGATCATCAGTCATGCATGCAATCATCCACGTAGAACATGGCCAGTCTAGAATTTAAAATTCTCGATTATGATGTTGACAAACGAGTGCGGTCAGAAGTCTCGTGAACTTTCATACTTGTTCTGATATACCGTTATTTTGGCATAGGTACAATTGTCTCTGGATTTAGATAAAAGAACGCGACGAAGACATTCACCGAAGGAACGTCCTTCTAATTTGAAAAAACACTTTTAATGAGTAGAATACTTTAAAAACAAAACAGGAACTGCAGCAGATGACATTTTATTCTTATCCGACGACGTCACAAATAGCTTTACGTTAATTCGGGATGCAAATACTATTTGATTCTGTACAGGTGAGTTGCGAGTGATTGGCCGCTGTCCAGGGAACACCGTTCTACCCACGCTTTGACAAAACGTGAACATCAACAACATATATTATAAAGATAAGACAACTCCCCCTTTGAGCAATTGATCGTACAAATTATTCAGTATCAGGTTTTATTCAAGAGTAAGATTGTATTCTCAGTCACTCAATCAATGTCTACCTAAATTTCGTGTTGCAAAACGGAAGTGTCTTGTTCTTGTTGACGTGTATGATATGGCCATTTCTTTTTATGAACTTTCTGAACTGTGTACACAAAAATAGCCGTTACAGATACCTTAGCTAATAAAATTGATTTATTTCCAGCAGGCACCATCTGACGTAGCTCTGACGTTAATGTGCCGTTCGATAATTGGGTTTGTATTTGCGAATCTGGTACAATCGATACATACCTCTCTTTGACGCTGTTTTCGATGCCAATGCCTCCACCAGAAGCCGCTGGTTGACCCCGCAAAGGTTCGCTGTCAGTTTCTCACATTTCCAGTGACAGTTCACATCGCAGTCTAAAACAAAGTAACGGCGTTTCGCGAGGCTAGTATTGCCTTGTGATGTTAACTACATTATTGCGCTGAAGCCGTGCAAAAGCTCGCGTGCAGCCGTGGAAACTATTCTAGAAGCTTAGTTCTGTTAGAGGAGTGGGGATATGTTAGTTAGACTGTGCTGTGTTTTGTGTTTCTCCTAAGCCTATCCTGTTTGATTGATCAAAATGTATTGTTACCTTTCTTGATGTGAACGAAGCCCGCAGGTGATGTCGGAGCCGAAGAGTCGAATCCTGAGTCATTGGATCCAGTAGAAGTCCTGCCGTCTGGTTGGACTTCGCACTCATAGAACTCTGTAGAGTCTTCGCTTGTATCCGATTCATCCGCATCCTCTTCTGATGATTCTTCTTCAGAAGAGCTTTCAGAAGAACTTGACGAATGTATAATCTGGGGCTTTTTCTTCTGCAGAGGCCTTGGTGTTGCAATAAGAGGCCTAACAGCAGCTTCCTCTTTTACCGGCTTCCTTAAAGGCGGCTTCAGTATCGCAGCTAAAGGAGATGGAACGTCGACATCGGAAACTGTAACTGGTTGAATAGGTAATTCAACTTTGTTGACAACTTCTATTTTATTTTCTTGTACTGGTTCAGGTGTACAAGATTGAACTTCAAGTTTCTCATTTGAATTAGGAATGTTTTCAGATTTTATCACAGTTGGAACTTCTTGAGTTTTAAGAGCCTCTGTTTCTGTTTTTGGACTTTCTTCTTGCGTAACGCAAGCAACAACATCTTTAGATGCTGATGTAGATGCTGACACATTTTCAGAAGGTTTCGTAACGACTTCTTCTTTAATTGCCTTTGAATCTTCTTGTTTCTTAGGAGGACTTGACTTTTTAGTAACTTTTTCAGGAGACTTAGATTTCTTTTGTGTAGTATCTTTAATATTGTCCTTGGATTTTGGTATACTAGTTTTCTTTTCGGGGTTACTTTTATTGGTTTTATCTGAAGACGATTTTTTGTCTTTGACAAGTTGTGGCTTTGATTCTGCTGTCTTGGTATCGACAATATTTGTTTTACCTTCCTTTTTCTCAATGTTCTTAGTTTGCTTATCTTCATCATCCTGTTTACTTAGCACTGGCTTTTTAGGTTCGTCGTCGACCACTCCTCCACATGATGGGCATGTATCATTTTTAGATTTAGCGTTCTCTATTGACAGTGGACTTTGTGTTTTACATTCAGGTTGTATTATTATAGATTTTGTGTCTTCAGGCGGAATTGTAGCTGTTTGACTATTTGCAATAGACTCATTTTTGTGTTCTGTGACAATATTGCCCTTATTGTCTAAATTTTGTGTAGGGCAACTACTGATTAGTTTATTCTCTATAGGAATTGCTGGACTATCGTTAACAGAATGAAACGGTACATCAACATTTTTTGATCCTTTGTTTCCATCCACAATCGTGGTTTGTAATGTTTTATCTTCTTTATTCATTTTAGGAGGTGATTTTTTCGTTTTGAGATCAACATTTATAGAAGGATCTTTCTGTAATCTATTGTCCAATTGAACATTAATTTTAGTATCTGCTTTCGAAGATTCTATTTCAATTTTCTTAGATTCATTATTATTATGTGAAGATGGACTTTCATTTATTGGGGAGTTACTTTCTGTACTCTCATTGCTTTTTAAAGTCTCTATTGTATTAGTTATAGCTTTCTTTGGAGGTGAAGTTTTTGTTTTTAATTCTACTGGTTTAGAATATTCTTTATCGTTCACTTTCGCGTCTACTAAAGACTTTAGTTCGTCGTTTTTGCTTTCAATTAATGTTTCGGCCATTATTGAATTGGGGGGCGATACTTTGTTTTTCGATTCTATGGGTTTTGAAGCTGATTTTTCTAAACTTTTATCTGGTTTTGTGTCAATTTTAGTTTTATCCTTTGATGTTTGAAGTTCGTTTATTTTACTATCAAGTTTCAAGCTAGGATTTTCAGGTACTGGTATCTTCGTGTCAACACTGAGTGTAACTTCAGGTTTTTCAATGTTTTCAATTAATTTATCAGCGCTTTCGTCTCCCTTTCTGTTTTCTACATTTGATCTCTCTCCAAGCAAGTCGTTTGTACTTTTATCTTCTTCTGTAGCTATAACTGATTCTGATTCTTCTTCTTCAGGAAACCAGTAAAATGCACGTCTATTTTTTTCTAATGTTTCGTCAATAATTTGTTTTCTTTTCATTAAATAAATAGTTTCTCTTTTTCCGATCTTATCCCAAAAGTTTCCGTCATCAGGCTCTGGTGAAGCATTACCACCATCGTCTAAGAGTGATTTTGATTTTGTTTTAGTATATTTTCTTTGATCTTTACCTGTATTCAATAGGTTTTTGGGTTTTGGTCGCACAGCTTCTACTTGAATAGTGTCTTCCTCTATGGTACTGCAAATAACGTTTTCTTTTGGCGTCTTAAGTATCACAGAGCTTTCATCAACAGTAACGTCCACTTTAAATTTTAGAGGACTGACTG
This sequence comes from Keiferia lycopersicella, assembly GCA_029255805.1. NCBI lineage: Eukaryota > Metazoa > Arthropoda > Insecta > Lepidoptera > Gelechiidae > Keiferia > Keiferia lycopersicella. The sequence goes on from JARACZ010000026.1 coordinate 1,356,491, forward strand.
GTGGCGATACCTCAACAATTGAAGATGTGATAACAGCTTTTAATTTAGGTTTTCGTTTCATATTGTCATTATCTCGCTTTGTTGGAGATCTTACTTCTTCTATTACCGGCAGATCTTTCGGAATTTCTGTTATAGAATCAAGGCGACAGATACTACCACCGGAAGCAGATTTTTTGAGACTCCGTTTCTTTGAAAAATTCCTAACATCTTTAAACATATTCTGGTGAAGCGAATAATCTGATTTAGTTGTTTGTAGAGGACTATTTTGGTCGTTTGATTTTCTTCTTTTTATGGAAGGTAGCCGTTGGTTTTCATTTTGATCTGAAACACCAACTTGACTTAAATCTAAGGGAGCTATACTGAGGTTTTCACTTTTAATTAAAGTGTCAAGTACTTGAGCCTGTTCAGCAAGCATCTCTATCGAACATCGCCTATCAGGAGACTTGCTGTAAGCGGAACTTCTGGCAGGTGGAGCCGATATGGATGCATTTTGAGTTGCTGCTATATCATCCAGTTTCTTTTTCTTTTCTTTATATGAGCCATCAGAATCACTATCCTTGTCTTTCACAATAAACTTTTCAATAAGCTTAGCGCCTATCGTCTTTTTTTCTTTTTTGTCTTTGTAAGCCAAATCTTCCGAAAGTTTTTCTCTCCATCCGATACTAGTCTCATTTCGTTCTGGATCTACAGCAGCATCTGGTACTTGTTCGCTAACTGCATCTTCAAATTCTTGAGCCTTTCGTGGAGATTCTTTATCTTTTCGTTTCACTGTATGTAGCCTTACCACAGTGCGTCCTCGCCTTATCGTGCTCCTTTGTATTCCTGGCGAGGAATCAATCCCTGTTTCTGGTTTGCCATCTATTCGAGGCATGAACGGTCCGTTGTCTGTTTCTGGCTCCTGCGGCGGAGCAGCTGGCGGCGTGTGCTCATGTTTGTTGCGATACTTATCTTTAGATACGTCGATATCAGCTGTGTTGATATTGACGGGTCGCGGAGTGTAACTGGGCGTAGCATAGCTCCTATTTGTGTAAGGGATTCTGGACCGCGGACTACTTATTCTTACGGGACTTGAAGTTGATCTTTCGGTGATGGTGCTTAGCATCGGGGCATAATTCCTGCCACTGCTGGTCACCCATCTGTTGGAAGTCGGTGTAGTCCTGACGGGCGACGGACGCGTGTATCCTCCAAGAGACGAATGGGTGCTGTAAGTTCCACCGGGGTTTAGGTAAGAGGCACTGTACGAGGTTCCATGGGGCACTGAACTATAACTGCTGTAAGGTGAACTGGTGTGAGAACTGTAAGGGGATCCGCCGTAATACATGTTTGAGATGTGCTCTGAGAAGAGCGGCATGACGCGGCCGGCTCGCGTCGACGCGGCTGATCGCGGACTGTGCGCGCGCGCAGGCTACTCCCGCGCCGCTCACGACTCCCGCGCCCCCGCTGCACGCATCCCACATCTATTGAGACGGTTTGGCGCTGTGACATACAATGCTTACTATGCCTCAACGTATTTCCTCTTCGGCTATTCTTACCGAGCAATGAACGGTCACAACTACATGAAATTAATCAGCTGTGTTGTTCGGTCTGGCCCACCCGCTTGGCCAGGTGATTGATTGATGGTAATTTCGTAGACACTAGACAATAATAGCAGCAACATTAGAATTCTGGTTTGTTTTCGGAAATGCGAACGCGATTTTCTGTGCTTATTGACTCATGTCGGGAAAACGAATATATGTTTTCCTTATAAATATAGAGCTATTTTTTGAAACAGATAGTACCAATTGTGTTAGAAAGTTTTCCACCCACACAGCAGGTCCACGCGACAAGGAAATGTTGTACAAGATCTAAAAATACGACCCGTACGACATCCCTATTCTTAGTGGTACAAGAATAGTACACGGATTCGCTACTTTTCACTTGCACTCACGAGTGTAATGCTCTTAGGAGTAGACAGAGCGATAGCGACCTATGGTAGCAAAAATGTGTCTTATTATAAACTGGCAAAACTGTCTGACAAATAATTATAATGTATACATCTTTTTATACATATCTCACCTTCAAAATAGATACTAAGTAGTGAGATAATGTTACATTTTATTCTATATTGTCTATAAAACCGAGTGCCGACATAAGGGCTATAAAATATTAATTAACGACGTTTTAATTTGAAATTATTTTAGAGAAATTTTCGACAGTATCGTGTAATTGTGTAAGTTATCTCCATGGATCAAAAATTTATAAAAATACACCGAAATAAAAAAAAATACTCAAAATATCTGTATTCAGCAAGTAAAGAAACGTTAAATAAATTGAAAAGAGAAGTGTAAAATTAAAGTTCAATCGGTCTACTACTACATACATATATCACGCCTTTATCCCTCACGGGATAGGCAGAGCGTTAACGGCCGTAATAATACGGCCACTATCGCCACGTCTGACATATTTGAGGATTGTTTTCCAAGGTTGTTTCAGAAAACATGTGTATCACTATAGTGACAGGTTGTCAGCCTGTCGCCTTAAAATTGTAATACACCCTCGAGTCCCTTAGTCGCCTCTTACGACACCGGGACGCGGGAAAGATATGGGGTGATGCTATTCTAAGCCGGCATCACACGGCACAAAAATATACTGATATAAAAAAATACTCAACATATCTGTATTCAGCAAGTAAAGAAACGTTAAAGAAATTGAAAAGAGAAGTGTATAATTAAAGTTCAATCGATCTACTACTACCACAGAATAATAACTAGTAACTAGCGTTACTACTGGTTCCCTATATATTCGCATAAAAATATTAGGCATAACATAGGTTGGCACAATATACATTGAACTAATGATACTTACGCATAAAAATAGTAGGCATAACACGTTAAGCATAATTTAATAACCTAACCTAACCTAACCTAACCTAATGTCTAAAAAAATACTAACCTAACCTCTGTAAAAAAATTGTTAGACCCAAATAAACTGATAATGCCAAGATAAATATTATGCGAAAAAATGATTATGACAAAGATATAATAGGGGAAAAATAATTATGCGTAACATGTTATGCCAAAACATATTAGTGGAAAAAATATTATGCTAACAAAAGGGATCCCGTTACTACTACCTACGCAATTCTATTATGAACATAAAATTGTTATTGTTTACAATGACTAATTCATTTATTCAGTGACAGTATTGTATTGTAACTCTGACATTCTAAAAGTATTCATTGTGAATCTACTTGGAAATAAACTATTGAATCTTGAATGAATCTTGAATCTACGTAGGAAAAGCAAAAGTCGTAGCACCGTAGCAGCACTGCTACGGCGTAGAGACCTCTCCATACATCTGTAGGTTTTATGATTATGATTTGTGGATACTGTGAATTATTGGTGTGTTTCAGAAGTTTTCTTTATGATTTTGTAGTTTAGTAACGTAGGTAGTTAGTCCACAAAGTGTTAATAGCTTTGCGCAGCTTTAAGTTAGGTCGTTGGACGACTCGATGTCCCACACGAAAAAGAAGAAGACAGTTTTACGTTTTAGAGAAAGTTATTCGTCCATAGATATATCCTCTGCTTCGCTTTGGGCCTCGACTACAACATTCTACTACTTCTTCAGCCACAACAGTCTACAGCTGGACATAGGCCTCCCCCAATTGGGGGTATGACCATACTCACCAAGCTTAGCAGGCAGATTGGCGAGCGCACAAAATCTACAAAAATGTCACCGTGTCACCTAGTTCTGACAAGTGTTGTTTTACAATATATGCACACACACAAATCACGTCTTTATCCCTCGTGAGGTAGGCAGAGCGTTGCTAACGCCACTTCTAATAATATTTGAAGTTCGTTTAAGATAAGTTGCGTATCACTATAGTGACAGTTAGTCAGCCTGTCGTCTAAAATTGCAATACACTTGAAACTCTCTACTCACATAGTCGCCTCTTACGAAACGCACGGGAAAGAAATGGGGTGATGCTATTCTAACCCGGCATTACACGGCATTTTTTTGTAAAGAAATACATATAAATAAACACCCAGAATAGACGCAAATATTTGTGTGCTGTGGGGATCGAACCCACGACCCTCGACGTAGAAGGCAGAGGTATTTACCTTCACATTTGAGCCCTTGCTTGATGAACCCGTAGAGGAGCGCTCCACAGTGGTCGCAGAACGTCGGCGACATGTACTGGTGCGGCCGGAACCTATGTGGAACGTCCACTTTGAACCGCTCGCGTAAGTACTGTGAAAAAAAGTTTTATTACAAACTCTGTCTTTTGACAAAAGCTTACCTTACTAACTCTACCAAGGTAGGTCAAACTTCTGGAAAAGGTGCTTATTCAACAGTGGTGTTGTTGGGTGCTTATTCAACGTGCCCATTATATAAGGTGTTACTTTAAATGCACAAAATCAGCCACCCCAAGTGATTTTAAACTCAATGAAAAAATGTTTGTACATATTTTTTGCGTTGAGAAAGAAAGAAACCATAAATCTCGTAGCGTGTTGTAGCGCTTCTACGGCGTAACAACTAGCTACGAGAACCGTAGAGGGTCTACGTTAGCCATTCAATCAATGAGTGTGTTTGTTCTTTGAGTAAATAAAAAATCCCAGTGTAGCGGAAACAATTTTTAAACTAAGAGTAACTTTAAAAAGAAATTGACTTCAACGGACCTAAAAAGTGCGAACCTCTATTTTTTTGTCGTTTAATATGCCCAAAATCTTCTCCTAAGTCTGACAAATACTTTTCTGAAAACACCATAAATCGATTCATTCAAACGCGACATGATCGCGGACAAACATACATACATAAAGACAGGTCAAACTGAGAACCTCCTTTTTTTGAAGTCGGCTAAAAAATCAGTACATTTCTTGGGAAATACTCATAAATTCATAGATGATCTATTTTACCTACATCTACAGCACACATAGGATAAAAGTTGGGTTGGTTGGGTAGGGATTGAGATTGGGATCGAGAACCACGCGTATTGCACAAGCAGTTCACTGTTAAATACACAGATGGCGATACTATACTGTATCGTAGGTAAAAACATCGGTATTGATCAGAGCGGTACCTCGTATCGTAAAATACTTAGCGAATAATTATTGTCTTTATTACAATCATTTATTATAATGTTGTGTTACCTGATATGGGCAAAAAACAAATGAACTTCCAGATTTTCTGTTTCGAATTCAAAATCATGTTGCCATTTTTTGGCGGTCTGCCTGACATGGAACCACTTTGATAGTGCTATTTGGTGTCATTCGTAGGGTACTTAGTAGGCCCATATTAATAAACCGCACTTGACTCTGAGATCGGTCTTAAGTGCGATTTTAAGATGTCATTAGTACTGCCCGACATTTGTCAAAATCGCTCTTTAGATCGATCTCAGAGTTAAGTGCGGTTTGTTAATACGGACGAGCCTTAGGCTCATACCTATATATAAATCGTACTCTGAGATTGATCTCGAGAGCGGTTTTGACAAATGTCGGTCAATACTAACAGCATCACAAAGTCGCACTCAAGATCGATCTTAGAGTTGGGTGCGGTTTATAGATACAGGCCTTAGTGTACATCGATCTGCATTCAGCCAAGGCCAAAAGCTCACAGCACGAAGTCCCAACAACCGGATTCTGTAACTCTTCAGCCCGTCTACATCCCGCTTCCCCTCCGGGTTTGGTGGGTTGGATAGTTGGAAGTCACCAAGATTATTACCTACCACTGTAGCGTCAGCATGGGCGGCCGAGCCAGTACATTTGCCAAGGAGCTTGTTATGGCAGCGCTTGTGGACAGCAGTCTGGCAAACCACGCAGCGATACCCTTGCTTGCCGAAGCCCCACAGGAACTCCTTGCAAAAGGCGCAGAAGGTGGGCTGGCGGAAGAACTTGGCGACGAAACGGTGGCCGTTCACGTCGTGGACTCTGGAACAAAGGTATAGTAATATTAGTGATATTTGTTTAAGCTTCATCTTTCTGTGTGGGACACCGAGTCCTCCAACGTTCCAATGAACCCTGGTAACAGACTGAGTGTGGTAAAGACAAAACTAAAAACTTTATGTGGAGTGTAAAATTTAAACGAATTTCAAACGCTACTAATTATTTTTACCCATTTACCTAGCTATTTGTAAATGAATTGACTTGATTACATATCTACGTCAGAGTAAACATTTAAAAGCATTTTTTTTTTTAAAGAGGGCATACAGGGTAATAATGAAAGAAGGTCCCCGATAACGAAAAGCTCTGCACATCAACATTCTTTTCCCAGGAACATAAATATCAGAATGAAATTGCTGGGTCAACTGTTTTGTATGAGAGGGTTCATTTTAATACTTTGACATTTGGTTCATCAAAGTTGTTCAGTTTAGAAAAGTTGTATTCTTCCTTCCATGTTTACTTCCTTTATTAATAGCCTCATATAAAAGCAGTATGATTCACGGATGCACTAAGATTTATTCGTAACATTATATTTGATGGATCGTTGACAAGTTGATGGAATTGTGTAGGCGGGGCAGGTGATGAGCATCAGTTTATAGCCAAGGTATTTGAAACATGAGGAACAGAGAGCAATCTTTGATATTACTCAAAATAAGCTACTTTTATGTCACGTTCTTATTGGAAAACCTCTTGTATGTAAGCCCATAGACATATAGATTTATGCGGAAGTTTCGTGATGAATTACGGAGTTTGTATACCTAGTTTTCCACCTATGGCTGTTTTTTTTTTATTTTGGCCTAGCTAGATAACTACTCTTTACCGTCGCGAGATGGCATATCGGCAAATTTGAGGAGCAGAGCAAACTTCGACGAGATGAAGGACGTCCACTCCACCTTTTAAGATTAAGATAGGTATATGAAAGAAAATTTATTTGCCCATATTATGCACTAGTTAACTGCAAAAATTGGCTACACTACAGCAGCCATCTCCGAGCGCATCAGCGCCGTTCTGATTAGAAGTGAAGTTGAAGTGATGATCATGTCCGAAATCAGTCGAAAGAATCAGTTCAGTTCATTATAATTATTAGGGTTCTCCTGGTATAGGCAATATCTTTTGCTTAAAAGGAGGCCCTAGCAACTTTTTTAGAATAAGTTACTTTGAAAGAAAATTTGATTTTTGATTGATTTGATTGCTTGATTGTTGACTTACTTGTGGTGTTTGATGGCGCCGCGCCGCTGGGTGATGCGCTTGGCTCGTGACCGCCGCACCTCCCCCTCCCCGCACCCCGCGCCCGGAAACCACTGGAAAACCAAAGAAAACACCAATTAAAGGTGGATTCCGTAAAATGAAATGTACAAAAGTCACGCCTCTTCAGGGGTAAGCCGATTGACGATCGATGTGGCGCAGTGGTAGTGCGACTGCCTGCAACGCAGAAGGTTCCGGGTTCGAAGTTGATATTTATCACTTTCTGACTTTGTGAATTTGTTCACAGCCTGGTTAGGTAGGATATTGCGGGCTAAATCACCCGATTGTCCGTAAGAAAGATGGTTCCGTATTTCAGATAGCACGTTAAGCCGAAGGTCCCGGTTGCTGTCTATGATCTCTTAGACTGCGATCGTTACACAACCACATTAAGGAGCTTGCTACTTGTAGAAGGCAGTCGCTGGTCGTAAGGGTCGTCTCGGTGTCCCACACGAAAAGAAAGGTAAGCCAGTTTCCCTGTTTCCTACATTGCTCAAGATTGTACCCGTAACGCATTCGTCAAAATAACGCAGCCATAACGCATCCGTCGACAGTGGTTGAGAGGTTTTAGTATGCAAATTGACGTTTCTACTATGGATGTGAGAGACCCCTGCGTTACGGATGCGTTATTTTAGCGCGCCGTTGTGCTTTAAGTATGCAATTCGTCGTAATTCCAGACTAATTCTGTCTAGAAAGCAGGTTGGCAGGTAGACGCCTAATGAGATGAGTTGACTGATGCCTGAATGGAATGATTTGTAATATCACTATGTCAATCACACACATTACTTATTACTTATTATGGAATTGGAAGGGAACTGAGCAGTCTCGTGATTGTTTGATAGACTGTGTATGCACCTGTCTAAGATATAAAATGAATTCAGTTTATAAAATTAACTGGAAAGAATGTAGTTGGAGACCTACGTGCTGCTAGATTAAATGGATTGAAAAAAAAACCATACTCTAAACTCAAACGTAAGATTGTTTAGGTACTTATCGGACTTTTCACGCAGGATCTAAAATTTTACTGATATACTACTGTAAGTACACAATAGTCACTAGGTACTGGCGTTTACACAACACACTCTTACATCACATAATTTTATGGATTGTTTGGACAAAAGTTTTAAATTAGTAGTATAACTATGAATCGTGAAAGTTAAGAACCTTACGTAGCTGTCTGCGGGTCACCAAAGCCGGAATATGTTCGTAGGTTGGCGTAGCAAGCGTTGACTATTATTATGCAGATCCCGGAGGACAGTAACCAGATGCAGATGCATGCGTCAATGTCTCTAGCGAGCGAAGAAAACGTGATGATTTCGCTCACACCCTGTACTCCTCACCGCTGCTGGTGAAATAAATCGTGTGTAAGTAAATATCATTTTACCCACCTGTGGGCGATACATCACGAGTTATTTCAGATCCAGAGAATTCCAGTTTTGACTTATCGTATCATTCAAGGCAAGTTCAAGGTCTTTTAAAATGCATTAATCATGGTTGGCTGGAAGTATTTAAGTCTTAAAATTACGATAAAAATATTTTTCATAACACCCGTTCCTTTATGTATGACTTAAATAAACTACTTACTTCGGTACACTCAGTCACCGAATTTTGAAGCGATGATCTTCGCGGGATAGCTGTAGAAAACTGGATGAAGTCTAAGAAGAACCATGCTCAACGCTGTTCTATTAGAGACGCCTATGTTTAGAATTAGCTGATGATGATGGACGAGGTAGGTACAGCTACAACCAAAAGATGCATATATGGCTCTTAAATCTCATATGATCCCATTAGTTTAAAAAAACCGTTTGCTTCAGTTGTGTACGCGGAAAGGTGCCTCCCGAAGTGCTTTATAATGCATAAGTATTTAGGTTCGTGAATGAATATGGACGGATCTGAATTAGGATTATGCAGAGTGAGTAGGTAAATCAAACTCGGAAGAAAGGATTTGAAATACGTAGTTTAGTTCGGGTCCTAGTATATTTTATACCCTAGGATTTTGGTTACAGTTACGCCACTGATGACCCTATTAAATCATAGGATAACATGACTAACAATGTTGATCTGATCCAAACTGGACTGTTATTGTTTACCTATATTGTTTACCTACTTGCATACACGCTATATCGCGAGGTGTCAACGCTTATTACTGCGAATTGAGTGATTGCCAACAATTCGGTCACGTTGGAGACGAGGGGGGCTGAGGGGTTTAAGGGGGGGTTTCAATGGGCCGAGAAAACAGTTCTTCACGTCCAAACGACACAGTTTATAATTTTTAACCAAACATCGCTAAATAGAGATCAAAAATAGTCTAGTTCTACGCCTAGATTTAAAGTTTTCAAGCAAATGTTTCTTTGTCTCCCGCCTTTCAGTTATCAAACAACAAGCATAATAATTAAAAAACAAATTCCGACTCCGGTTTTTCCAAAGTTTTCTTTTGCGTCTGAAATCCGCCATTTTGAATTTATGAAATTTTACTATAGCCAGTGTCATTCGCGCTACTGAGACAAATCTAACGACACCTTTTTATGACAACATTAGCCGTTTGGGGTACTACTTGCCCACATACACACAATGCATACCAACATTCATCCATATATACATACTCTCGAAAAACAAAACCACCTTTTGATGACAGTCGGGTAAAAACACTAAATACACAGCCGGGAATTTGGCAAACTATGTACATTGGTGCAACATACCGAAAACCACGTCGACATCTGGGGACACCGGGGTTCATATGGCTTGGAGACGCCGCCAAGACGCGTCACTGTCCACCAGACGGGAATGCCATGGTCACTCGGTCACTAGCTCCCACTGCTGCCCATTCAGTGGACATAGGACGCTAGTACGCTACACAGAATCGATACGTAGGTACTGATTACAAAATGAAGTAGTTTTTTGCGTTTTTCTGTCTGTCCGTCTAACATAAAAACTAAAAGCCTATGATATATATATACATCTTTGTGTAAAAAATCTTCATTTGTTTTGATAAAACCCATACGATTCTACTCGGGCGGGAAATAAGGTTCGCAGTGGGATGCATCATATGCCAACAGGTGGTTTCTGCACCTAACGCACGACGCTGCGCATTCGTTACCCCTGCGTTTGTTTCAATCTGTAGTTTCAAGTCCTCTATACTTAAAACAAAAACCGATGTTGACGCAGTAACAACGCAGGAAACTTGCATAGCATGCACCTTTGTTACACTTTATGGTAGATGCAATAACCTATCTCTTTTGTACCATCGTCCGTCAAGTGTGGGACTAGCCCTTAAACTACTCAACAGATTTTTTGTTGTTGTTTACGGCCTTTTGGTTAACAGAGTGATTTTACGGCCTTTTATTCCGCCTACCCTGCAAGGGATACGTGATATATGTGATTCAAGAGGAAGGTTTAAATGCCTTCTCTGCTTTCGTGTGGAACATCGAGTCCAACGACCCGATGAACCGCGTCAGAGTTTATGCTGTGAACTATTATTTCCTGCGGTAAAACGATTAGCAGCGGATGCAACCGCAGGGCGGGCCACTAGTATATTGTAATACCTACATAGTACTAGACGGTAGTGGACTCATGTTTTGGCGTCCCAAGGTCTTCGTCGTGAATACTTTGGCGTGGATCCGGTGATTAGAAGCAATATATATGAGAGCAAGTCGAATGCGTTGGATTGGTAATACATTTGTCATAATTACTCGCGTGTAAAACATGGGTACCTATGAAAAGATATCGACTTTTGAGATTGAGAGAGATTAGTTAGTTCCTATATTTTGTAAGGTTATGTTAGCAGTAGGTGGTTGAAAAACTCTGACAAAGGTATATTGGGTCGTTGGAAAAGAAAGAGAGAGAGAGAGAGAGAGAGAGAGAGAGAGAGAGTTTATATCGATAACAAGATAAGATTCTGACGAGAAAGACAGGAACAAATAAATGAAAGAAATTGTTGCAATAGACCCCCTGTAGCAAAAACGTAGCAACTTGCTACGTGAACAAGTTATCTCTACTTACAAGTTTTTTAAATCTTATCATTTTCAGGTAAATGCCTAATCACATAGAACTGAAATCGTTTTGCAAGGGGCCTATCAATTTTAGTAAAGTAGAGGGACGTAATCCATCCGATGAGATGAACCCTGCGTTACAATTACATCACAATGTAATACAACATGTACAAAATAAGTACCCATAGCCTTAGTGAAGATCGAGAGACCGAGTGTAACAGCCCTCTGAAAGTTTATAGGGTGACCTGACCACAGTGTGGCATCAGACCACAATCTGAACAACTTTTTCCAACGAACATATGATCATAACAGGAAACTATAAAAATCATTATCCAATATGAAATCACAATAACCTTACTCTCTTTACTACAGAAAGACAAAAAAAATTCAACATTTCTTCAAGTTTGTTCCAAGGGAGAAAAAAAACGGTTATGGTCTGAACCGTTACTATTCTGAGGGCTGCCGCTTGCACCTAATACATAGAATACACCTATAGAATGAATATCTACCTACCAGTCGATCACCCATAAGATAGAAAAAAAAGGAGCATCAAAACCATTTCGTTACCACCTACTTAGCAAACTAGTCCACATACCGCAGGCTAACTAGTTTCCAAACATACTTAGCTCTACAACGGTGATACCTGAATGACGCATACGCACGCGAACTACACTCATTCGACAGTCTCGCGACCAACGTAACTTGACCTCAATGGCCATAGACGCAGGTACAGTTGCACTGACAGTTACGCTGGTCGTGACACTATGTAAGCGAATGAAGTATAAACCCGATTGGAGTACCATCGGCGCGTGCGCAGCTGGCTATTTATACTCCTGCATTTACTGCGCAACCTTGATACCGGCAACTATTCTTCCTTTTACATTTCGAACACTTTCAGTAGTGTATTCTGCGCTTAAATGGTTTTGGTTTTTAAAGGAGGATCATGTTTTTCGGGATATGTTTATGTACCATCATTCTCCTTGCCTTATCCGTTTCTCTGTCAAGGTCGGCTACCTAACCTAGGGCTCGAATCCTATATAGGTAAATTTACATTCAAATATCATCTGAATTCAAATTTTATTTGAATGTGGGTCTGTTTCATCACGATGTAAAAACAGTCGGTAAATGTACGTGAGTAAAAACACATTGGTACATTGCAGGGATCGAACTAGAGTCTCGCGAAAGCGGGAGATCATGCCTTGTGGCGTACCCTGACCTCTGCCTGCAGGCTGATGTGATGATGAAACGTAAAATATAGCCTTGAAGTCACAGCAGTTGGGTTATTTTTTTTCTTCTTATGCTTGTCATTCTTTTTCTTCAATTCTTCCTATACTTATTTATATTCGGTACACCCAAAACGGAAAATGTTTCAATATTTTGATAGTAAAAATACGTAACTCTACAAGTTAATATAACTATACATACCCGAAAATCTAACCTTTTTTTAAATTAAATCTTACACGCACGATTACAATGTTTATAATTAAAACACGTTAAACTTTAAAACATAAACTAATTATATACTCGTAAAACTTTCTCGTATCATAAAGGCTTAAATGTAGTAAAACGAAATCGTCTGACCCAGTTTCGCAAATGACTAATGAACGAAACGACCGGGTAAGTAAACTGTCACAGTATTGTAGAAATAATAACAGTATACTAAACAACGGAACGGATTCATTAGAAGGCGTTTGCCATAGTATACAGGGTGTAAAGAGCAGCCTTCTGAAAGATAGGGTTCATCATTCAAACGATGAAACTGAATAAGTCTCTCCAAGGTATAAAAGGGTCAAAAACAATCATTTTGACTTTCCATAGTAAAGGTTCGATAGAATGATCATTATTTTGTGTGAGAGCTCGTTTTGTCGCTTCCTGACAGATATTCCAAGGCAAAAGCTGTCCACTCAGTTTCATAGTCAGAGTGAACTCTATCAGTATTCGGGTTGCTATCCCTTAAACCCTGTATACTTAGCTTAGGGCCCGCGCACATTGACACGCGCCATAATGACCTAAATGAATCTTCGGCATTCGCTTGCGATTCCGCAGACCCTGATGTTTCAATATCCTGCTCAAAACGGCTCGCATGAGGTCCTATAGGTATATCACACTTAATATCGATCATTGAAGGCTGTTGCATTGTAGTCTTATAAGATACAAAACGATACTAGGGTATCAAGGTCCGGCATCAAAACAAACTGTTTTGAACGGGTACGTTGGTTCTGAAGACTCACATAGTCGGTCCTGGGCGCCTGCGCGGCGAGTCCGGGAGCGTAGCGGGCCGGCCGGCGCGGCGCGGGCGCAGGCGAGGAGCGGCGGCGCGCCCCCCCGCCCGTGAAGATCATCGCACGCGCATGCCGGCGGCCCAGCACCCGCCAATCACCGCCCTACGCAGCCGTCCATAGAGTACTTTATATATCTGGGAGGTTACAGCCGTCTCACTCCGCGTATTTATAAACGTATAAACGGATAAACAGAATTCCACGCGCGCCGGATACAACTTTTTACACGACTTTCGGCACTTACGTCGACCGGAGCACTGAAGAGGCGTGCTTCTGGATTGTCTGCGTGCGGGCGTGAATCAGTGGCTGCCCGCGGGATTACCGCTAAAACCGTATCAACTTTAATCGGTTCTGCAAGTTGGATCCAGGCAATAAGTTTATTTTCGCATTATCGTGTTATCATATACGTGCATTTACAAATACCCTTAGTTTACTTATCGTCCAATGTCGCATTGATTCGAGGATCGGGCAATTTCACCGTTTTACTATGGCAGATTTCAGTCAGGCTCTCAAACTCTATCTACCTAGATGCAAAAGTGAATGAAAATTTAGATCTACTAACTACTACAAATTAGAAAGACGGAGCGCTACTACTATCTATTTAGGTAGGTATCTAAAGGTAAATAAAAACTTTTTACACTACTTCTACTAATACAAATCATTAATTTTAAATTTAATGCGAAGGTTTCGTGACACCATCATCAGGCAGTACCTAAGTAAGTATCTAAAGGTATTTTCGAATGGAACTTTTAGCTACCAAAAACTTTAACGAAAGGTAACATAAGATACATTTGGAAACACCACGTTTTAAATAATTACAATCTTCCGATACCGTAGCACCTACCTACAGAACGTTTTACGTTTTATAGAGCTATTTTCGTATTCGGATGGCCCAAATGTTTGTTTATTTCAGATTCTGATAATACTTGGACAATGGCGAATCGTGTTGAAACTAGAGCACGGTAAGATTGTGCGTAACAAACGAAAAAATATTTTCGAGTTTCCATACAAAGTCAGTCAGCAGATCGGGAATTTTGTAAGGAACGTCGATTTTTTTTTATGTTTACCAACATAGCCCCCATAGAAAAAGTTGTTCAGTTTCATGGTCTGATCACGCCTGCATAGTTTTCGTTACACCGTCTCTTACACCCTGTATAGGTACTGTTTTCTGTTAAGGCAGTAGCCTATACTTTCATTGCCTATCATTGAAAACCTTAATTACCTACGTCCTATAGAGTTTCGCAAGATGAAAAGAAATCGATGCGCTAGGATGATGAGAATTCAGGAAGAGGTTTCGGGTTTGTTACCCGTTTTGGAAAGATGGAATGTCTATTATGGCTAGCATGTGTTCTTTGCTCTTTTTTTATTGTATTCGACATACAATACAGATATTTCAGTGGTGGCTATACAAGACTGATCTTGATCTATTGTGTGTTATTTTACCGATCGAAACCCAGCGTGGAAGCACGTTGCGGCTCGTAAAAATGTTATAAACAACATCAATAATTCAATCAATGGTCAATTTTACGATCACAGTTCGATGTTATGATAACACGAAATACAACTACTATATAACATCTAGCAAACTACGAAGCAAGAAAAGCTACGAGGAATCAAAAAGGGATAGAAAATTAGTACTATACATACTTTTCATCTAGGTCCTTTATTCGACATTGTTTCAAAGCACGGAGGAGAGTAACCAGTGGAGAACGCGTCGGTACGATTTTGTTCAAAACCAAGCTCACTGGTTTTTGCGGGGGGAGAGGTAATTATCGCTAGACGCAATTGGCTTTCGCAATGACCGCATATTTTGTAGAGATGGGAAAAATAAATATGTAAAATTATATCGATATTTTATATCACCGTTTAATAAGTTTACTCATATTATGTGTAAGAAAATTTATTGAAACATGTGCATGCTAATATTAATATAGCGATATATGTATAAAAAAAAGTACCTACTTACATTGTAATTTTAGGGTATGTATTGAAATAATTGTACCGAATTGGAAACGACCTGTTACGATCATTTTGGATGGTAAGGCTGGTTGGCGAGACGACGCTGGTCAGCGGACAGACAGACGGACATGACAAGATAATATATTGACCTACCTATTGATATTTTGTTCTGATTTCATAATAAATGAAATAGTTACAAATTGACTCGAGAGTGTTGGTGTATTTTTAGGCGATAGGCTGACAACCTGTCACTATAGTGATGTGATACACATGTTTTCTGAAACAACCTTAGAAAACAAACATCAAAAATGTCATACGCGGCGATAGTGGCCGTATTCTTACCATTGGCCATTAAAGCTCTGCCTACCCCGCAAGGGATAAAGGCGTGATATATGTATGTATGTTACAAATTGATATTCGACTAGCGCAAGATCTTTTATTTATAATAATGAAACACGAAATTTTGGCGCGGGGGGAATGCGTCCGCGCCACTCCATATACCCCGAATGCATTCATTCATATAATATACATTGTAGGTAAGTTGTTAAGTACGTACATTAACATAATTCTTTTATGACGATCCCAGAATTATCGATAAAATCATTCTATACTTCTGAAAACAGTGGTATAGCACTAATACGAAGAAAGAGCCAGCCTACGTATGGACACACCCGTGCGTTAGAAAGGGATAGCAATGAAAGACATCAACGGGAGCGCATCAGAAATTATAAATATGGAATTATTTTTTATTAAAATGAAATTTTGAAAGAATCAAGCATAAAAATGTTTACCTATAAAATGTTATCCCGTCTTTTGCGGAACTTGATGTTGTACTACACTTTCCACACCATTTCACTGCACAGGAAGGCATTCTTGTTTACGTTTATACGCCAAAAAACGAAGCGCGGAACGTCCGTTCTTTCGCACAGTCTCAACCCGACTAATCAAAATTTTGATGCGTCTGCTTTATAAAGCATACATCAAGTGAGTGCGGTCGCCCCCGCATGCGTTCTCCACTGGTTACTGTCCTCCGTGTTTCAAAGTTTTCAAAGAACTTACGCAGAGTTAAAATCATTTTCGGTCTAAGAATGTGAAAAGTGTGTAGGACGCTCTTATAACCTGAAACAAAATAAATTAGGATTTATTATTTAAATTAATTATCATATCAAAAATGATAAATAAAAAGGCACAACAGACACTACTAATTTCTAGAAAGAAATTTCTTACTGCAGACCTGTACTGCATTCAATGACATGCAGATTACCTACAAAAATAACAATCGCAAGTAACATGCGGCGTGAAGTTGAAAGTCCAAGTTACTCTACTGAAAAGAAATATTAACTAAATTATTATACGTATTAATTTCGTAAATAATATTAATTTAGTAACGTACCTGCTGCCATGCCAAGTGCGAAAAGAACAACACCACAAAAACACCAAGGTGGGCTCTGAAAATAAATTTCATGCTAAAAAAATAGATTTAATACCTACCGCAATATAAGTCTCCAGGGATATAGGAATGACGTAGGCAGTGCGCGGCGTGATGGGCCGCTTGCTGTACTCCATCAGGATGATGAGCTGCCGACGAAACCTCACAGACAGAGACACCCAGTCCGCGTGGAACGCTGATTGTATCACGAACTCACTCTAAAACAGATTTATTAAATACTTTTGTCTCTGACTGTACAGGGTATGAGGGACAGCCCTGCGAATGCAGATGGGAGCTTGCTTACAACTTTTTCCTAGGAACATACAATAAAAAACCCCCATACAAAATCACGATCATCTGACAACCTTTACTATAAAAGTTAAAGAATAGTAACGGTCTGAATTCACTCCACAGTTCGGCGGGCTTGCACCCTAATTGCTAGATTTTATCATGTTCTCTACATGATGTACAGCATGTCAAATCCCGACCTTTTTTTTTCTACTTATTCTACTGACGGAGGTGACGCAGAAGATCACAGGCAATAGCTAATCATAATGGCCAAGTAAATACACGGACTGACCTCGTTTTTAACTTGAGTTCCGTGGTAGCAGTAAATGAAAAACTGCGCTAACATACAGCACAGATACATCGCCATCGAGACGAATTCAGCCGAGAGTAAGTTCAGCTGAAAATTTTCAATTAGGTACATAAGTCATTAATTAAATAAACATAGAATACAAATGAAGTTTCTTCTACGTGGATTATAAATGGCGTAAGTATAAACATTTTCATAAAATATATGTATAGAAAACTAGAAAAAAACCAGACTCATCACAAACATTCGAAAATTAAGTTATCAACTAATACTTTTGTGCTGTGTGGGGATCGACCCCACGGTTCCTGGCGCAGCAGGTACTACGCCATCGGGCCAATCATATTTGTTATAAGCTTCTCTCTCAGATTACACTTTCATGAATATGGCATTATAAAACCCTTACGATTTTTAGGCGACAGGCTGACAACCTGTCACTATAGTGATACATATGTTTTCTGAAACAGACTTGGAAAACAATCCTCAAAAAATGTCAGACGTGGCGATAGCGACCGTATTCTTACGGCCTTTAACGCTCTGCCTACCCTACAAAGGATAAAGGCGTGATATATGTATGTATGTATGTAACTTACGCCAACGATCTTGTAAACGGTCATGCATATCACCCAGGCTAGGGTATCCAATCCCGCAGGTTTTTTCCGATCTCGGTATTTGCGAGATCGAAGATTTCAATCCCGCGGGATCTCGGCATTTGCGGGATCCCGCAAGTATAACCCTACAAACTAAGCCCAGCAACCTGAGCTGCTTTTAAATGTTAAGGCTTGTATTTTATAAATCGCTCTCAACTCTGAGATCGAACTCAAGTGCGACATTGACAACGTCAGCCAGTACTAAATGACATCTGAGACTCGTACTCAAACCTACTCGAACACAGAGCGATTTATAAATACGTGCCGTGCCTAAGTATAGTGTAATGGTAATTTGTTAGGTAGTTATACGACAAAAATAATAACACGAACTTTTTTAAAATTAAATCAAATATTTATGAAAAATAAGAAAAGTATTATAAGTAGGAAATTAACATTTTTGTTGCTGAAAATGTTTACGTAGGAAACATAAAATGTCCAACGTCTCATCTCCTAAATTGCTACGTATATTAGAAGCTAAGCATCCCGCAGCAGAGAAAGCTCTTTCTGACTCGACGCTGGTGGGTTATTTAACTATTTAGATTTAAGAGCGTTGTAAGTAAAGGACAAATATTTGCCCAATGAATTTCCTGATTTAAATAAATTAATTGCTTTTCTAATTATTGATTCTACTGAATTAATTTAAGAAACTGCCGATCGATTGGCATTTGAAGCTGAAACTAGCGTACGCTCAAATTATTCTTGTAATGTAAGGATTTGCGATTCAGTATTTTGGTTGCCAACACTGTTATTTTGTGCTGCATCCAACAACAGAAAGAGGCACTTCGTCCTCACCCTCATCAGATCAGTACTCTAATAAGGACATATGCTGCTTTCTAATCCCGCAAATCCCGCGGATCCTGCACTCGTAATCCCGCACTTTGCGGGATCACAAAGTGATGCGGGATCTCGGTATTTCGAGATCTCGGTATACCGAGATTGGATACCCTAACCCAGGCGGTCACGAAGCATTGGAACGTCAGCGCCTCGGCGAATATTGACTCTATTTCCAGAATAAACCTAAAAACATGGAATTCGTGTAAAGTGTTTAAAATATGCCGTGTGATGCCGACTTAGAATAGCATCACCCCACATCCTTCCCGCGGGTGACGTAAGAAGCGACTAAGGGACTCGAGAGTATTGGTGTATTACAATTTTTAGGCGACAGGCTGACAACCTGTCACTATGTGATACCACGAGTGATACACATGTTTTCTGAAACAACCTTGGAAAACAATCCTCAAAAATGTCAGACGTGGCCATAATTACCGTATTCTTACAGCCATTAACGCTCTGCCTGCCCCGCGTATACTAAACTTGTTCGTTTAATACAAGACTCCATTTTAGTAGTGCCTCTACAATTCTACATCTTACAACAATATAATGGCAGATTCAAACCAACCTTTTAATCTCCAACTGCCGAACCACACACTGGGTAAATCTTTTTTGCAAGACACCATTAAAATCCTCATCGTCTATATCTTTATAACCCGTTTGTTTCACGTTTCTTGCACCACTAGCGATTTCTTTGACATTATCAGCAAGATGTTCCAAGTTATACCTCAAGATTTTGAGTTGGACGTTCGCTTGGGCATAAAAACTGACGATTGTACAATCCATGGTTACGTTGCCGTATGCTTGGAAAGTTATGAAAATGTTCATGTAAGCTACTACTAGATAGAACCTGAAAAGTTATTGTGTATGATAGACTTGAAAGAAATATGGGCTAAGACTACCATATCCATCAATAAGGGTCAATTTCAACAAGTGGTTAATTTAGTTCCTCTGAACCGCAGAAGTAAGTGATCGTGTGCAAAATGCATAACAAAGCGTTCGCCTTAAAACACAAAGGGAAGTTCCTTTTCTTTATTTGGACAAGAACCATCTTAAAGTGGGTTTTTAAAATTGGCTCATATCTGCGAAATAAGCAAGATCGGACAAGAAATAGCAGGCAGCGCTTTAGAAAATAGAAAAAATATGCAGTAGATAGAGGTATGTCCGATGCGCTTGCTTGAGCGACCACTCGTTACCCGATGCTACTGAATTTCGTATCCGCTCCCTAAGAAGAACAAAACAGACTTACGCCGGCGACCGTTTCGTATCAAACGGGAAATACGCAGTAAAATCAACGTCTTCGCCCAACGCGTTGTTCACTAGTGGGAAGATGGTCCAGAGCGTGCCGCAGACGATGATGCCGCCGATATAGAGCAGATGCAGCCGGTGCATCGTTACGGCATTCGCTCTCATCACTTTCTCGTGGTAAGGGTTTTGGGGAGCAAACACGGGTCCTGAGAAAATTTCCTTATGAAAAGGATTATTGCCAATAATTATACTACAAAATCACAACTTACCTACTATAAAATAACGTCCGACGAATGAAACGACCGAAATTTTATAGTTGCTTAGCACTAAAGATAAAGATGTAGCATGCATAGCTAGCATGCATTTTTGTAATGAAATAAATGTTTAAGACCAGCGTCCATAATGTGTGCTTAGATCTTTAATGCTACGCAATGCCGGGATATTTCCCCGCAAGAAAACGATTAGCAGTGGAGGAAACCGCTAGTGTATAAATTACATTTTCAGAAGTCCCTTATCGGGCGCCAAAAATGGAGTAGGGAAGATAATTCTAAGATAGAAATGTAAGTGTTCCGTGACGTGACTGTATTTCGACAACCTGTCACTACAGTGATACACGAATCACCTGAAACGACCCATAATATTTGTCGTTGTATTTTTGCGGCCGTTGGCGCTCTGCCTAGTCCGCAAGCGTTAAAGGCGTGATATGTGTGGGATGCGTGGCTGTATTCCGATCGAACGTCGTCACCTATCATTTCTTAGTCGAGTTTTTTTCCCTAAAGAAATGATGTGTTGCTATTCTAAGGTACGTATTTATAATTGCACTCATATGGTTTCTTTATTAGCTTTCATGTGGTTTCATGCACTCAAAGCCGAGATCGATTTTGAAAAATGTCAAGTCGACGCTGACGTCATCTCAAACTGGCATTCACAAGAACGATCTCAGAGTTGAGTGCGGTTTATAAATACGGGCCTAAGGGTGCGTCTCCATTGAAGCGGAGCTGCGCTAAGCTGAGCTGAGCGGGGCATGAATTGACCAATCAGGGTGCGTCTCCACTGAAGCGGGTCGGGGATTCGGGGATTTTGAGGCTCATGATTGGTCAATTTATGCCGCGCTTAGCTTAGCCTAGCGCAGCCCTGCTTCAATGGAGACGCACCCTAAGACAGGTAGGTAGGGATTCAATATTAACCGCTAATAACGCCAATGACTTGGTCTATGCGGCGGCTCCTGATGTTGAACGCTAGTTGTTTCATCATCGTGTTGATCGTGGTCAGCAGTATGAAGAGGGTGTTAATGATTTTCTCCGTGCTGTGCCGCTCCTGTACACACAGAGCATTTAAGAAAAGTTCTGACACCAGGGTTCATCGGGTCGATGGACGACCTGGTGTCCCAAATGAAAAGATTTAAAGCGTAGTACATACATAAATATGGTACAAAAATTACTGCAAATATTTTAAGCGGGGAATTTGTTTACAAATCTGAATTCTGAAAAACTTTCCTCTAAGAACAAGGAATGAAATATAAACTCTTATTAGGCCAGTGAGAGGTTGTCTAACAACTAACAACCGCAGCCTAAATTCTCATCGATAGTAAGCAACAGTTGATCCCAACGGCTTAACGTGCCCTCCGAATTACGGAGCCATCTTTCTTTTCGGACAATCATGTAGTTCAGCATGGAATGTCCTAACCAGAAAGGGAAACAATTCACAAAGTGATAAATATCAACAAAATGCCTTACCGAAAATGGAACCTGGATCCTTAGCGCCGCAGCCGCTCACACTACCACTGCTCCAGATCGGCTGTATCGACCAGCAGTTTAAAAAAGTTCTAAAACTTACCAAAACAGCCTTAATAACATGTTGCAAGTTATACGTAGCTACAATGACCCAAACTGCAATACGATACACAAAGTGCAAACTGTTCTTCCAAGATGATTCTGAGCTAGGTATCAACTTGAAATATCCCACCCTTGCTAATGCATCGAAATGAGGGCGAAAAGCCTCATACGCGTCATATGAGCTTTCCGTCATCTTGAAGTGTAGTGATTTGTTTACGATACTTACTCGGATTTTATATCGAAAGTCTTTTTCAATATTAAAAAGAGAATACAGGATGTTAGTAAAAAAATATTGAAACACATGTACCAAAGTGCTATAAAGATATTTTATCCCAACTTTTTGGGAACTTCGAAAACTTTGGGCTTTTACTGGGAGTCAGGGAGAGTGAACCGAAATCTTTTCAAACATGATCAGATCTACGACTATCAAACTGAACAACTTTTATTATGAAGCCTATATGCGAAACAATAACATTTTTTTTAAAGGGAACTGGTTTTAACGGACGCAAAAAGTGCGAACCTCAATTTTCTTTGTCAGTTAATATGCCTAAGACCATTCCCCTAAGTCTGATAAATACTTTTCTGAAAACCGCATCAAAATCGGTGCATCCGAACGCGAGATAATCGTGGACAAACATGCATACACTTATAAATATATACGTACATACATACATACAGAACAAACTGAGAGCCTTCCTTTTTTTTGAAGACGGTGAAAAAAAATGGGAGTTCCCATAGAACGACAGTCAGCTGATCGGGAAATTTGTATGGGAGGTCGAAATTTCTCTCTTTCACTACATCTCTCTCTCTCTTTTCGTGTCTCAGCGAGTCGTCCAACGACCTGATGAACCCTAGTGTCAGAATTTTTCAACCGCCTACTACAAGTAGCAGGCTTCTGACATGGTTGTGTAACGACCGCCGTCTAAGTGATCATAGACACTAGACAGCAACCGGGACCTACGGCTTAACGTGCCATCCGAAATACTACATAGCCCTAGGGCAAAGTTGTTCCATTTTGATGCTTGAGATCATTCCTATAAAGATTTCGTTCCACCGTCCCTTACACCGCATATAAATAGCTGTATTTTCCACCATATTTTCAAACTTAATCTACACCTTGATATGAATTAGCTAGTACGAGGTGTTAATTTAGCTAAGTTGACAATATTGCTAGTTAAAACGGTAATTACAGTCGACAGATGATTGGTCGTTAACGGCAATTAAGTGTTTACACTAATGATCAGTTAGTGTCTAGTTAACGCCGCTGACGGGACAAATCAAAGATGTAAAAAATCTGCCAAGTTCCTTAGAGAAATAAAAGTTTGTGATTCAAGTATTTTAGGAGCTTCGACCAGTTTTTCATGAAGTTCTTATTAAAAAATAAAAAACAAAAAAAAACAATATTTAAACCTCTCTAGGATTCCCGCAGAAACTATTTCAGCTAGGGAGAATCAGAAAATCCCAATAAACATGATATATAACAAAAAAATGGTTAAAAATCTAATCTAATAGTTTTGGGATATCAGAACCTACCTACTTTTTAAAAGATATGCCAAGTCATTTTAGTCCCACATTGGGCGCCATTTAAGCTTTTGGCGCCCAGCAAGGGGCTAAGAAACTGTATATAACTGGACTTTCTAAATTAATCTTATGTATATAACGTGTATAACTATAATAAAAAACACAATAAGCGTTGATTATATTGTACTGATGAAGTATAACAAGATTTTTTAAAGTAACGATCCTTAAAGGGCAACATTATTGTTGCCATCCCGCTCATTATGTCATATATTTTGATAGAAAGACAAACAATAATGTAGCCAATTCGGTCCCGTTTCTTTAAAAAATCAAGTTATATTTCATCTGTACAACATAAATTAGTTCTTTATTATAGTTTTTCACGTAGCGGTACTATTAACAAAAACAATTTCTAGTACAAATACTAGGTATTGAATTTTTTTATGTGAGGACTTTGCTGGTAGGATGCACGACTGCCTTTTTGCCATTATTTACTAAGTCACACCTTGTGTAGGTAGCTTAGAAGGTAAAATTCAATTAATAGATGACAAGTAGATGTAAAATTAAATTCTTTATTTGTATGTTTCAGACAATAAATTGGTATCATACAATTTCTATTTGATTTTTCAGCTCAGGCCTAAGAAAACGCGAACAGCAAGAATTGGAATGTTAGCACATCAGTTGCCAAAACTATTAAATTTTAAATTTACGCCAGCACATTTATAATTTCGACCCGTCCAAAAAAAATGGCAGATCATGAGAAGTAAATTCAACAACCTTAAAGATTGTTTTCAAAAATCAACCAACAATCGATTTACACTACACTTATTTAATCATAAATATCCCTACATAGGTTTCGATTCGATAATTCTCTTAAAAACAGCGTTGTCACTCTCAGTTGAATAGGCTTAAACAAGAAGAGAAAATGAATGTGTAGAAAATTGTACAGTATTTCGAAATGGCAAAGAAACCTTTGAAAGTTTTAAACATGACATGACTAAAAGAAAGAAACCTAATTAAAGGAAAGTGGTAGCGCTACTTTCGTTAAGAGCTATCCCTGAGTCGGGTTTTCATACAAATGTATTCCCCTGTTTTCTTCCCAAGTAATGCCTCTACAGTTATAATTCTTTTTTTATTACATTAAGGCCTACTAACACCCCTATTGTTTGCTTTTGTATATAACTCTAGAAGCATTACTGGGGTAGAAAACATAGGAATATGTTTGTATGAAAACCAGACACTAGGGATAGCATAAAAGATAATCGAATCGACACCACAATTTTCATTTTATACAGAATAGATCGGGTTCACACATCACTCGGTAGCGGGACACTGTCTTTTGGGGCTCACTTGGTCATCAACGGGTTCTTTCCTCTTTAGGAGTTTCTCAGTCTCTTCACCGGGGGTTTTACCGTCTGGGTTTTTGTCCCCGGGGTCACTGTTATCAGGGTTTTTTTCTTCGTGTTCGTCTAGGTGCTGTGCCTCGAGCCTCTCTGCGGCTCGTTGGGAGTTGTCGCAGGGCGGGGGGGGCACGTGGAGTGCAGGGGGGTCGCCTGGTTCGGTGGGGGGGGCGCTGGCGAGCGCGTTGGCGGGCGCGGTGCGCTTGATGTTGGCAACTCGTGTGGAGAGCGCGCGGTATAGTTGCACTATGTCTGCTGGGGCGCCCTGTTGGAAATTTTTGTGGTTTAAATTAGTGTTACAGTGCAATAAGTTGCAACAATGAACTTATTAAATACGATTTCAATTAGTCTAGTATTTTATTTACACAGACATTTAAAATTATACCCGTTAAATATTTTAAAGTCCATCCATTCATCCATTAAGTATAAAGAAACAAAAAGTTAGTTTAATTTGGTGCCGTGACCAGGATGATATGTACAAATTACATACATCAAGTCTATGCGGAAAGAGAACCGTCGCAGGATACAAGTGAAATATTAATTTTTACATAGAAACAAATGTGAAAGTCATAATAAGCGCAAAAGCGTCCAAAATTTTACGCCGGTTCTCTTTCCGCGCAGACCATAATACGTACATATAAACACGCTTCTTTCCCAGAGGGGAAGCAGAGACTACATCCTTCCACTTGCAACGAACTTGCAATATTTTAGACTCACCATAATTAGATATAACTTGATCTGCTGTTCTTCAGTGGCCGCCGTAATCCTTAAGGACTTGGTTCCGGCGCGCTCCACAACCATATCTGCCCAGAGTTTCGTGTTCAAAACTACCCTCAATGATCCTGCCACCCTGGAAAGTATTTTTTAAAGATTAAAGTGACATTCGATTTATCGTATTCTAATAAAGATGGATACAGTTTCAGTTTAAGTACTTTTCGTAAAATTTTCTTTGTCAGTGTGTTTGTTCTTTATCACAAAGCTACATACCTTAGTGGCTCAGAAAGGATATCCCGAGAAAATATATTATCAGAAAAAGCATTTTAAGAAAGGTCATTTTTCGTGAAATAAATTTTGAAATAATATTTTACGAAAAGCTCTGTAAAAAATGGACATTACGTACTAATACGGAATCTACGTTACATAATAGATTTTCTTTTTACAACAATGAGCCACTTGTTTGGTCGAATACTATTCATCTACTGTGTTGTTGTTTAATTTTCAGAAACAGTGATTTCGAATCGAATCTATGGGACAGATTTGATACACTGTGTCTTTTTAGTCTGGAGAAGCATATGCTGCCAGTACCCTTCAGTTTCGTGGCTAATTCATTCACATGTTAAGATAGTCTGTTCTGGTATTTTGTGCTGTGTAATGCTATTTCCTGCTTGACAGTCTTAAGGGTGCGTCTTCATTGAAGCGGGCTGTGCTAAGTTAAGCTAAGCGCGGCATGAATTGACCAATCATGAGCCTCAAAATCCCCGAATCCCCGCCCCGCTTCAGTGGAGACGCACCCTGATTGGTCAATTGATGCCCTGCTCAGCTCAGCTTAGCGTAGCCCCGCTTCAGTGGAAACGCACCTTAATGCCTAGGTCCATTTGGATGTATTTATTGCTGATGTAAGGTGATATGTTAAATATTATCCTTATAACTTTATTTTCGAATCTTTCTATGATTTCTAGGTTGCTGTTGCTTGCTGTACCCCACAATTGGATAACGTAGGTGCATATTGGTTTTAGGATAGCTTTGTATATTAATAATTTGCTGCTATGGTTCAGTTTAGAGCTTTTTCCTATGAGCCAGAGCATGGTTCTCAATTTCTTGTCAAGCTGTTTTCGTTTTGTCCATATGTTTCACGCCAAATTAGTCGTCTATCAAGGTGCATACCAAAATATATGGCGTTTTCAGTTTGGGGTATGTCTTCATTGTTTAGCTTGACTGGTGGACATGTTTCACGTCTTAATGTAAAAGTTACGTGGGTTGATTTGCTTTGGATTTTGTTCTCCATGTATGAAGCCACTGTTCTATTGTTTGCAAGTGGTTCTGCAGATTTTCAGAGACTGTGACTGGGTTCTCGTTTGACGATAGTATAGCTGTGTCATCTGCATAAGTAGCGGTTGTAGTGTTTTCACTTGTTGGTAGGTCAGCAGTATATATGAGGTAGAGGATTGGCCCCAGTATACTTCCCTGTGGTACTCCTGATTTGCTTTCGTGTAGATCTGAGTTTGTTTCATTGAATCTCCCTTCAAAACATCTTTTGGCGAGGTAGGATTTTATGATGCGAAAGAATGAGTGAGGCAATGTGTTTTTTACCTTGTAGAGTAGACCATCATGCCATACCTCATCAAAGGCCAGTGCGATATCTATGAAGACTGCAGAGCAGTATTGCTTATTTTCAAAGACTCTATTCATGTTGTCTACTAGTCGATGTACTTGCTCGATGGTTCCATGTTTCTCTCTAAATCCAAATTGATGTATTGGGATGATATTTTGCAGGTGGGGTTTCATTCTATTTAGGAGGATTCTTTCAAACAATTTGCCCAGTACTGGTAGACTAATAGGTCTATAAGAAGACGTTTCTGTAGGAGGCTTGCCGGGTTTCTGTATCATGACTATAGAGCAATTTTCCACTGGCTTGGGAAGTGTTCCAACCTGAGGCAGGCGTTGAATATTGCAGTTATCAAACTCCTTTTCTTGACATTTTCTTTAATATAGAAGGCTAAGGAGAAGAAGAAGAAGGATCTATCAACTCGTATCCTGGTGATTTACCTTCTTGTAGTTGTTTAATATGTTTTACCACCTCTCGAGGGCTCACACTTTTGAGCGGCTGGCACATCTGTATCGGAGACTCGAGGTAGTTATAAACCTCAGTGTCGTGTTCTATTCGCGTGCTGCTTATTGATTAGAACACAGTGTGTTTTGCAAATGCTGTGGCTTTGTCTATATCTGATCTGGCCCACGTACCAGCATGGTTTTTGACGTAATATACAGTACATAATAGATTATACACGAACGTACCTGCAGACGAGCCTAGCGGAGTATGGTTGCTGGGGGAGACCTGTGGACTCAGCTTCGTTGAGGCGCAGCACGCCGCGCCCGCGCTCGCGCCAGCTGCCGCCCTCCCACGCGAACAGACGACACGATATCTGGAAATATAATAATTTCTCAGACTGACACCAGCCATGTCGATCACTTTAGACTCCTAATTCCGGCGCTGAAGCGTCCGTAGATGGGGTGATAGTAGCTAATAATCAGTAATGTCGGCCGGTGAATTTATTTATAAACCCGAACCTTCAACTCATCGCGTTTAGCGTCGACGGCTGTCTTACGCTGCTCCTCGAAGACACGAATTAGTATCTCACAGTTCGCTATATGCCAACTGGTAAGATAAGTGTAATCACATAGTGAGAGCTACAAGGTTAACGAAGAAGCTAACTAAAAACTGGCAACAAGAGATTATTGAAAATTATTAACTTCCATAATCTTCTCGATGATATTCCCTAAGAATCGAATCGGGCACCTTATGATTATGAGACTAAACTCATCACATCACTACAGTAGTCCACTGCTGTACGTAGGCCTCGCCCATAGTACACCATAAAACATGAACTTTCGATTTAACTATTCCATCGTTACCAACCGCTCTCTCCAAGTCATTGGTCCATCTGACTGGATAAGGTCCAGCAGTATGCTTGCCGAGACGCGTTCTCCACTCAAGAACCCGCCCATCGGTTTTACAAGACTCCCACTCGCGACCAAACTCAATCTGTACTTATAAAAGTACTGCAATATTCTCAGTTAATGTTTTTTAGATCCTATATTGGATCAAGGTAGGTAGATCAAGTAAGGGAGAAAATAATGGCCACGTCATTCAAAGAAGTCGAGGAGAAGACAGAGAAAACTGGCGGATACTCCACCGCCAAGCGCAATTGCGGGGTAGGCAGAGCGTAAACGGCCGTAAAAATACGGTCGCTATCGCCACGTCTGGCATTTTTGAGGATTGTTTTCCAAGGTTGTTTTAGAAAACATTTGTATCACTATAGTTGGTTGTCAGCCTGTCGCCTAAAAATTGTAATACACGAATATTCTCGAGTCCCTTAGTCGCCTTATACGACACCTGCGGGAAGGATGTGGGGTGATGCTATTCTAAGCCGGCATCACACGGCAAATAGATGATGATGGATAATCATATTGATGGGGTCAAACAAAAAAAACACAGGTGAATTATATTATTTTAGTGTAAAGGTACCTGGAGCACGTTGACCTCCCCCTCCTCCCCCGTGAGGTTGTACTGCGCGGCGGGGGGCGGGGGGCGCGCGTGCGAGCGCTCGTACTCCGCCGCCGCCGCCGCCAGCCCCGCCCCCGCCCCCGCCCCCGCCCCGCTCGCGCCCGTAGTGCTGGAGGATGTGGGGGTACCGTCGATAGCAGGTACAGGTGAATTGGAGCGGGCTTCGTCCTGAAATTAACATATATTTTTATGAAGATATCCTTCTTTCCCTTGACCCTAATTCATTGCTTTTAAGTGTAGTAACGATAAGATTCTCCTTTTTTCCCTTGACCCTAATTCATTGCTTTCTAGTGTAGTAACGAAAAGATTTAAGATTTTCGTAAATCATAGACAAGAACATCCATACATTATGTCACGCCGTTCTCCCCTTAAGGTTTGGCAGAGCGGTCATAAAAAATCTTCGTGAACTGATTCAGGAAAATGGTGTATCACTATTAGCAACAGGTTGTAAGCCTGTCTCCTAAAACTGTAATACACATAGAATCCTTGAGTCCCTCTGTCGCTTTTTACAAGACCCACGGGAATGAAATAGGGTGATACTATTCTAAGCCGGCATCACAAGCCAGTTTGGCAATGACATCTCTAAACAAAGTTTAAGAGAGAAAATTGTGTTTTACATATCTCATGCTCTGAAAGTAGGTCATTACTGACAAAAAACACGACCTGTAAGTTCAACTTACAGGCGAGGTTTTAAAACTAAGCCTGTAAGTAATTTTAAATATGGAACAAGAAAAAGAACCAATAGAATCGCGGCAATTAAAAAGTTAAAATCAATTTCTTCTTCTTTTTAATAGGAGTTGCATCCAATTGGTTGTAAACGATTTTAAATTTCGAACTGGCCGCTACGAATTGTGTTGCTTGAACGCAGGAATTATATTTTTAATCTGTATTTTTATAACCTCAATAAATGAGTTTGTCGAATTATTACTCAATATTACAATGACAAAAGTAAAAATGACTAATATCCCTACGATCAGAAAAATGTCTACTTTATGTTAGGATACTTTTCTTTCATATTAATTTAATATTTTTCAATCATAGAAAAAAAAGTTTAGTGGTGCAATTTGAATAGCAGACGATACAATCATCATTTATGGATCGTTTTCTTGTATTTATCGCTTTATTTTACTCTTTTTTCATTCGATATGTAAAGCAGTATACGTACCACGGATGTAACATCAATAACAACCTCGGAAAGGTACCGCCCTCGCTCCGCTCGGGCGTTAAAAAACCTCGGTTGTTATTGATAGCTTACATACCTCAGTACGTAATCTACTATTACAATTATTATTTTTTACAATGACTAATCCAATTATTTAGTGATAATATTATATGTGACTATCTAAAAGCATTCTTTGTGAATCTACTTGGAAATAAATACATTTTGATTAGATTTGAATAACGAAAATAGCAAAATTGAGATAAACTTACCTGATTTTCCTTGACAGAAGCCGCAGCACTAGTAAACAGAAGGTCCGTTGTACCGTTGGCCGAGCTGTGGTCTACCGGGGCCACTTCCCCATTGCTCATATTCTCTATGACCACTCGCTCGCTCAGGTTCTGCCCGAAGACAAAGCCTGATGATGAAGAGGCCGCCGGTTGTGCCGGAGCTGGTACTGGATTTGTAGTTCTAGGAAAAGAAAATCGGAGGTTTCTTGATTTTAGTATGAGCCAGTTATATTACTGAGATTAATTGTAGGTACATTGTATAAAACTGTGATCTTTTATACCTGCCTGTAATGTCAAACAATAAATGAAATGAAATGAGAAAATTAGGGACTAAACCTGGGTGCGCCGCAAAATATTCAAATGAAAATGTCCACCACAAAATGTGTAGTAACTTCGCGTCATGATCATGACAAAGGATTTTGCAAGTCTATTTTGTCCTTCTCATTTCATATTTCTATCTTGCTTTCGGATGACGACCGAGCTCCACTCAAATGACGTCAAATGTTTACTGCACATTTTGTGCTGCACGTTTAGCACATGCATACGACATGCACGGCAATCGATTCGGTGAATAACTGATTGATTACTAAATGCTTGGAGAGGAGACTTCACCGGCATCATGCGGTTAAAGGTCTTGCCCCAGACACTGGTTAAATCATTTGTCACAATCATATAAGGCCTTACACCTAGATAAACGGCTGACCTGTGCAAAACACATAAAAACCAAAAAAACACAAGCGCACCTGCAGTGCCAAAACCTGAATTGGCTAATGGGAAGACACTCTCCACTATCTTTGAACAACAAGCTACTGGTATACAAGTGTATAATAAAACCAATATGGACATATGGAATACCACTTTGGGGTTCTGCCAGTAACTCTAACTTGGAGATCCTACAAAGGTTCCAAAATAAAGTAATAATAATAATAATAAAGCCTTTTATTTCCAAGAAAAACTTAAATAACATGTTTTTTTTTTTTTATACTTAATTATGGTGTATTTGTTAGTGTGGTTAGTTTGTTCTTATTACCTAATAGTGTTAGTTATTTTTAGTATGGTGAGTTTCTTCTTGGATCCCTCTTTGGGTGAAGGCCTCCTCCAAATCTTGCCACTGCTCTCTGTTTTTGGCAGTTTCAAGCCATTTTTTGCTTGCTATATGACATATGTCATCTGCCCAGCGTTTGTAGGGCCTGCCTACACTTCTCTTGCCAGTTGGACCTGTCCAAGTGGTAGTTTGAATGGTCCATCTCTTATCAGGAAGACGAGCTACATGTCCCGCCCACTTCCACTTCAATTTGAGGGCATGTGTGAGAGCGTCGGTGATTTTTGTCTTCTCTCTGATCTTTGTGTGTTTTATTTTATCAATTTTTCTAATTTTCGTCATGCTCCTCTCCATTGCTCGTTGTGTTGTCCTAATTTTATCTTTGACTTTTTTTGTATATACCCAGGTTTGGGATCCATATACCAGGCATGGCAGAAGGCAGGTATCGTGTATAATCTTTTTTATGGATATGCTGTAGTCTCCTTTGAGTATTTCTTTTAAAGCCCAGAACTTCTTCCAGGTTATGTTGGATCTTCTGAAAACTTCTTCTTCATTACTGGTTTTTGAGAAAGAGATTTGTTTGCCCAGATATATATAGTTATCAACATATTCAATTGTTTTGCCGTTGATGTTTATTGGAGTCTTTTGACTGTTGGTCATTGCCTTTGTTTTGTTGGCGTTTAGTTCTAGGCCTACTTTGGAGCTTTCTTCGCTTAGTGAACACATCATTAGCTCGAGGTCTCTCGGGGTCTCAGCAAAGACAATTATGTCGTCAGCGAATCTTAGATGGTTTAATAGGTGGCCGTTAATTCTTATTCCTTTTTTAATCCAGTTCAGTTTTTTGAATATGTTTTCCAGCACTGCTATGAAAAGTTTTGGCGACAGCGGGTCTCCTTGTCTGACCCCTCTCTCGATTTTAATCTCTTTTCCAGTTGTTTCGAGCCTCACTCTGCTTACACTGTTTTTATATATATTTTTGAGTATTCTTATATATTTTTTATCTAAATTGATTGATTCAAGGGTTTTCCAGATTGAATCATGGCTAATTGTGTCGAAAGCTTTACTATAGTCTATAAATGCGAGATACAGTGACTTGTTAAACTCTTTGAATTTTTCGAGTACTTGTTCAAGCGTGTGAATGTGGTCTGTAGTACTGAAACCGGAGCGGAAACCTGCTTGTTCTATAGGTTGAGCTTGATCTATAGTAGGTGTGATGCGTTTAAGTATGATTGAAGTAAATAGTTTGTATATACTGGCCAGTAAGCTAATAGGTCTATAATTGCCTACATCTAGAGGATCTCCTTTTTTGTACAGAAGAATTATGTCTGATGTGCACCATTGTACAGGTATTTCTTCTGTGTCTATTACCATGTTAAACAGATTAGTGAGGTGGTGAAGTACGATGGGTTTTCCTAATTTTAGAGCTTCGTTGTATATCCCGTCAGGCCCTGGGCTTTTATCATTGCTTAGGTAGTTGATGTGATTGAAAACTTCTATCTCTTCTATTTTGGGTACATTTGTAGAGTCGTGGGTCTTATTTTCTACTGCTTCTTCATTATTACTATGGTTTTCTCTTTTTTTGTAAAGTTCTTTGTAGTATTCTGTGGCTAGGTCTAAGACATCTTTTCTCGATTTTGTCTTTTTAGCGTTTTTTTCAAGATTTTGTATCCATTTTTTGTTGGAAGAGAGGTCTTTAAATGCGCGTTTTGTACTTCTATACTTGTTAAGGTTGTGTGTTATAATATGTCTTCTATGTTCGCTGTAGTCTTTTTTGATTGATTTACTGGTCTCTTTGAATAGTTTACTTAAATCCTTTTTCATTTCTTTTGTTTTGTTGGGTATGTTAATAAGTTCTATTCTTTTTTGTATTAGATTTTCAGTATGTTTGCTGAATATACTTTTTTTATTTGAGATATTCTGTTGAGTTTTCAGACTTTCAGTTATACCACTTTCCAGACTGTTATAATAATCTTGAACACTACCTGGCGTTGTTTTTATGTTCTTTAGATTTGAATCTAGACATTTTAAGTACTTGTCAATTTCTTCCTCTGACTTAGGAATGTTCAGTTTTGGTCTAAAGTTCTTTCTGCTTGTTTTTGGTGTATTTAGGTTTAGTGTTGCTCGTATCAGTCTGTGGTCAGACGGAAATTGTATAGAGTTTAAGACTTCAACGTTAGTTATAAAGGAGCGTTTATTTGACAAGATGAAGTCTATTTCATTTTTAGTGTTTGAATCAGGAGAGAGCCATGTCCACCTACGATTGTCTCTTTTTTTGAAGAAAGTGTTCATAATGGATAAATTGTACTCTGTTGCATATTCTATTAAAGTTTCTCCTCTTTCATTACGTTGGCCATATCCATATCGGCCCATGATCAGGCTTTCTTCTTTAGTTGGCTGCCCAATTTTTGCATTGAAATCTCCGATGACTATGATAGTACTGTCAGCTTGTCTGTGAGCTTCCTTTAGGTCTTTGTAGAAGTTATCTAGTTCTTCTGTGCTGGAGGTCGTAGTAGGCGCATATGCTTGGATAATTGAGATGCTGGAGTTGTCAAACTTTAGTTGTAAGAGGGCTACTCTTTCTGATATACCAGTGAAGTTGGTGATGTGACTTTTTAAGCTTTTTCTTATAAGGAAGCCCACTCCAGATTGACCTTTAGTTTGTCCTATATAGCATAAGATAAAATCTTTGTATTCCTCTATTTGGCATCCTAACCTTCGAACCTCTGAAAGGCCAATTATGTCAATGTTCACCTTTTCGAGAGCTCTAGTCAGTTCAAGATATTTTTCTTCTGTGGATAATGATCTCACATTAAATGTTCCTATTTTAATCATATTTTGGAATTTTGTTTTTGTGTCTGGTATATGGTCCAGAGTGTTGGAGTTTTTGTTTGGAGGGTTATGGTCTTTTCTTGCCACGGTGACCAGCCGGCTTGGCAGAGGTTTTTGTATATTATTAATTTCTGTTAATTTTGAGTTTCGTTTTTGGTAGTCTTTTTTCACTTTATGCTCCCTTATTTTCGCCTTGTTGAGTTTGTTGTTCGGAGTTTGGAGTGCGGTGTTTTTGGAGTTTCGAGGGGCGAAAGAAATCTTTTGAAGATGGAGTTTTCAGAGATGGTCCTTGTTGATCTGGAGATTGAGCAGCCTGTTTCCTTTTATTTTCTCTAGATTGTTGTGGATCTTGATTACTTTTTTCTTTCACAACCAACTTATTAAATTTAATGAATGCAACATTTCCTTTCGCTCTTTCTTCCTTAAGTTTTTCTTGAAGATCTTTTCTTTCTTCCCTTATTTTCTTAGAAAAATCATCAGTTATATACACACCCTCAGTAGATACACGGTTTTTATTTTTCAGGATTTGTACTTTTTTCTTTTGTGTCGTAAGCTGAATAAGTAGTGGTGCATTTTGGTTTTTTCCTAAAACTTTAGTGTAGCAGATTTCGTCCTCACTCAATTTAACATTGATTTCTTTGTTGACTATTTTCAAAATTTCCGCTTCTTTTTCCCACTTTTTCTCCTGTTTAATGCCATGAAACACTATATTGCATTTTTTCTGTTCATTACAAATTTTTTCTAATTTGTTTTCCAACATGGCTATTTTTTCATCACTTTCTTTCTGCTTTTCCTGCATTTCTTTAAGTTCTGCATTAACTATGTTCAGTATAGTTTTTGTTTGGGCGTCTGTTTGTATTTTTATCAAGGAAGCGATTTTTTCGAGAGCTTCTACTGACAGATCCATTTTACTTCTTGGTAGGTTTCGTTTTTATATGGCAACACTTCGTTTGACAGTAGTATATAAACAAGAAAAGCATAAAAAAATTTGAGGGTAGGAAATAATTTTCTAGCCAGTATCACTGTAATATTTCGAGATTTTCGGCACAAATCCTTAATGTTAACTCGAAATAACACTTCCACATATGTATTGTAACCCTTTCTTTACTTTCTTGATATTTCTGCAACAGTTAGTTCACTATTTAATAAGTTGTTGGTGAAAAGTTCGGAAGCACTTTTGACTGTGTTAACGGTTTGACAGCGATGATCCAAAATAAAGTACTCAGAGATATATCAGGTGCAACATGGTACACAAAGAATACTGAGATCCATGAATACCTCGAAATGCCTACTGTTAAAGAGGAAGTAAAGAAATACTATTTGCGATACAAGAACAGACTAAAAGAACACATTAACAAACTAGCAAGAGATCTGCTGCTACTTGACCAAAACATTCACCGTTTAAAAGGGTGGCACATCTTGTCACTTGACGAAAGAACCTAATAAATAAACAAAATCAAAACCCTGGAGATGGCATTCACTGGAGTGTCACCCAACATTTTAAAATAGAAGCCACCATACTATCTGATGAAGACTTGAAGAGTCGATTGCAGATTAAATTGAAGGAAAAAAAAAATCATATAAGGCCAATGATGACGATGATGATGGTGACGTTTTCCATAATTTAGAAATTGTTGAGATCTAAGGATATTATGTTTCATAAAGGTATTTGAATACTTTACTAAGTTGCAGTATTAATTTTACTATAACTTAACACCTTGCTCTTACCTAGGGGTGACATTGGCTGATCCAAGAGGAACAAATTTAGGAGCCTCAGGTTCCTCCTTGGATTCCTTGTCTTTCAGCCGTTCTTCTGACTCATCTTCTTTCTTATCCTTATCTTCTTTTGCTTCATCATCTTTCTCCGTGACTTTGAGGAATGGGTTGTTACCAGCTTTTAATGTAGATGGGCGTAACACTGAGCCTGGAATATTGTCAAAGGGTTTATTATTCTGAAGAAGCAGTTAGGAAAAGACTGGCTCACTAAATTTATGCATATTTTTTTCTAATATGATGCAATTTTCTAATAAGAGACTTTGAAGATGTGTAGTCTGATTTGACAAACAAAATTACAGAGATTTCTAATGAGAAAGAACTAAGTAAATGAACTTTTTAAGAACTTTACATGCACACCAGCTTAGATATGGGCACATCATAAGCAAGACATAAACTAACAATTAATATGGTAATTAACATTTGAGGGACACTTCACAAACTAAGTACCATGATAGTGATAAGATGTCAGTTTAGCCACAACAGTTCTGCACAGGTTGCAATGGCTGTTGGTATTCTACCAAATAATAAATTAACAATAATAGGTTGTCAGTCGGCCCGTCTCCTAAAATTGCCATAAACGTAAGACAATTTAGTATCTAAAAAAATAAGCAAAACTTACCAAATGGATTGCAGCTCTTACTAGATCCTGATGCAAAGCTGGAAGCCCCAAACCCACCGAGACGAGGTTTGGCGAGGACCACTCTAGACTGCGACGATGACCCATTGTAGAAGTCTTCAATCGGTGGATTGCCTGTAACAAATTTTCAAGTGTGTGTTATTGATACATGGTTTTTTGTAGCTCTATTATGGTGTGGCGGTTCCTAAACCCCTGTTCAAGAGAGCCAGTAGGAGAAATTTTCTACCTGTCATCCTCTAATGGGGGAATAAGGACTGCTATCAGAGAAAATCTCTACTAAGAGAAACACCACAAACAAACTCCAGCATAAATGATAAGTCTTATATGAAATAATGAAGGTTACATTACTTTGAGATCTTCAAGGACTCAAGTTATCATGCAAAAGTATGGTTTACAAGATCTAGATTGTTATGAAATGATAGAAAATAATCAAACTACTTTGTTTCACTTTTATAACAATATGAGTAAGATATGAAAAAAAGATAAGAAAGCAACAAGCAGCATCTTTACAATCCAGTTGCAATAGTATTTGATGGAAGTGTGTAGGTATTTCAGAGAAAATCTTGGCGAAATGGGCGTTTGATAGGTAAATTCAATGCCTGCGTGATAAGACATCGTCACACGAGGCCAAACTGCCTAAAATCTTTTAAACGTATCATTTTTCGTACCAAAGACAGACAGATAAATGCAAAATAATATAAATTAGCGCCAAGGACCAAATTCAAAGAAACTGAATTGGAGAACACAACCAAAAAAATATGTTGATGATGCAGCGTGTCCTCGACATATTTCAGCAAAAATGGTGT
This sequence comes from Keiferia lycopersicella, assembly GCA_029255805.1. NCBI lineage: Eukaryota > Metazoa > Arthropoda > Insecta > Lepidoptera > Gelechiidae > Keiferia > Keiferia lycopersicella. The sequence continues at coordinate 1,394,205 of JARACZ010000026.1, forward strand.
AGATTAATTGATATATTTTTGAATTGCTACTTCGATGGGCGTACTAATTATCAAAATATATGTGTTTTTGAATGATTAAACCGTGAAAAATGATAAAAAATTGCAAAAATCGTACCTTGCTTTGCATCTGCCATTGTAGTTTTTTTTTAAGACGCAATGCAGAATGTTGCCATATCACTCCAGCACAAGGCTCCAGCCAGCCAACCTTCCGTTTTTACACCACACAATTTCACTCCACGAAAAATTATTTTATTTTTGTGGACCGTGTTGCTGGGTGGTTGGGATTTGTTGTATGGAGGCACAGAATCAAGGTTACTAGCGCATTTCGTGACTTGAACTTGAACTTGAACATCGAACCCATTATAAGCCAGTTCAAAGCACGATCAACCTGTGCTGAGAGCGCTTCGTAGTCACGCATCCAGTGTGACTTAGCCTTTGTGACCATCTGTCAAGTAGCATTGCCAGATTGTGCTAAAACAGATAGTTTTCGCCACCTCGGACTAAGGATCGTCCCTTTTTGAACAGTCAAACTAGACCATTAGAAACTCTTGATTTTAGAAAATGATACCTGTGATCATTGTGCACCAGAACGAAAAGCATAGTTACAGGGTTGTTCCACTAATTACTTGTTTTTTATCAAGACATATATACAGCGTGAGTCTTCATAAAGTGTACATATCAAAATCAGTGAAACTGCACCCAAATTTATCGAAGAAAAAATTACAAAAAAAAAATTAAAAAAATATATTTGAATTTTTTATGATTTTTTAAAGATTTCGAGTCGCACCTGTTGACCCCATTTAGATAACTCGTCATAATTATTAAACTAAGTGTGTTATCAGAGTGGAATAAATTTTGTAATGATTGCTAATGATAAGCCGTACTCATGAAGTAAAAATATCCCAGAGAAATAACGTTGCAAAATTTATAATTAATACAAACTTGAAGAAAATCTCGTTTTTTTGTCATTAATTTTACGTTTATTTTACAATTCCTTAAAAAGTCACCCTATAAACCCTACCTCTTTTTTAATTTAAGCTTATTCTACATGGCATTAGCTTTCTAAAAGAAAAAATTGCAAGTTTATAACTTAAATAACATAGATTCTATGAGTGTTTATAAAAGTGTCCATGCGCCTGCGAGGCGTATTGTTTTTCCCCACACCATTGTTTATTTTTATTTATCAGTTAACTGTTAATTGGATAATAATTGAAACAAAAGTATTTTTTCTGCATTATCATTTATTATTCTGAAATCTAATTAAAATTATCATGACCTAATGCATAAAATTTTCAAAATTGTCTCCACGTTGCTGCAGACACATTGTAGCGCGAAGCACAATTTGCTGCGTTGCCCTTCTGATCATTTCTGATGTCATTAGCAACCTGCAGAGTTCTTGTTTGAAGTTCCGCTTCGGTATTAATGGGGCTGCTGTAGACTCTCTGCTTCATTGTCCCCCATAAAAAGTAGTCCAGCGAGGTGAGATCGGGCGAACGCGCCGGCCACCGAACAGGTCCTTGTCGTCCGATCCAGCGACGAGGATAATTTTCATTTAGAAAATTTCTTGATTTTAAGGTTCCGTGGTTATTATCACTAAAACTATAAGACATTATAACGGGTTTTAACTCACGGTAGGGATATATCGAGCACCCTATTTCGGCGATGTTGCAATCGCCATGATCACGGGTAAACTGGAGCGGCTGCGGGTGACGGCTAAGGGCAAACATATCTGTCTACCCTCATTCTTCTGCGTTTTTTCGGAACACTTTGGTCACTATCAGTACTCACTCGAAAGTCATCTCGACAACACACACTAACGGTATCGCATGATTTTATTGCAGGTGGTTTGGACCAGACTCAAGCAGGTGTTCCGCAATGGCAGACATATGTCATCATTCTTCGCCGAGTTAAGAGTGGCACTTCCTCCAACAGTATCGGTAGTTCGTCTCTTAAGAGTTCGAGGAATCTCTCGGCCTTGGTCCTTGGTAGTATTAAAGGACCAATTAAAATGTCGTCTATCATAGCGGCCCACACATTTACAGAAAATTTCACTTGAAAAGTCGACGCCCTTTTTAATTTAGGGTTTTGACCTTTGGGGCACCATTGATGCAAATTTCTACAATTCACGATGCCGTCTCTTGTGAATTGAGCTTCATCTGACCACAGAATCAATTTCGGGAACTCCGGATTCTGTCTAGTTTTGCTTAAAATCCATGTAGACATAACGCACCTTGCACGCCAATCCACATCTTCGTGTAGGTGCTGCACCCTTTGATAGTGATATGGATGCAACCCTGCCTTTTTCAAGATGCGCCAAACCGATTTTTGGGTCACGTCATGACGCAACGCCAAACGTCTTGTGCTGGTTGTTGGGTCCCGAAACAAGTCATCTAAAATGGCTTTTTCGATAGCCACATCGATGACACCTGGTTCGCGGCGATCCCGGGGTGCAGAAAGTCCGGTGATAGCCAGTCTTCTATGCACTTCTTGGAAAATACGAGGTGTTGGCACGGGACGTCGATTTGGAAATGTAGCTCGATAAGCTGCACAGGCACCTCTAGCACTCCCTCGATGCATTCCATAATAATAATGCATATCGGCAATGTGTGCCGAAAGGAAATCAGTTATACGCGGCATGGTGACCACAAAGTTTGCGCGTGAAACGTAAGGAGAAACTGACAATGTTGTTATGAGAAACACAAGTAGCGGCGGCGAAAGGTTCGGAGCGACTGGCTAGCTGGGTACAAACAATTAAATTGTCCTTCGACGGACCCTGCTTCCCACTTGTACTTCAGCCCGCGTGCTTCTACAATGACTCACAAAAAAGGTCTCTACCTGTGATAAACAATGGTGTGGGGCAAAACAATACGCCTCGCAGGCGCATGGACACTTTTATAAACGCTCATAGAATCTGTTTTATTTAAGTTATAAACTTGCAATTTTTACTTTTAGAAAGCTAATGCCATGTAGAATAAGCTTAAATTAAAAAAAGGTAGGGTTTATGGGGCGACTTTTTAAGGAATTGTAAAATAAACGTAAAATTAATGACAAAAACCGAGATTTTCTTCAAGTTTGCATTAATTATAAATTTACAACGTTATTTCTCTGGGATATTTTTACTTCATGAGTAAGGCTTATCATTAGCAATCATTACAAAATTTATTCCACTCTGATAACACACTTAGTTTAATAATTATGACGAGTTATCTAAATGGGGTCAACAGGTGCGACTCGAAATCTTTAAAATATCATAAAAAATTCAAATATATTTTTTTATTTTTTTTTTGTAATTTTTTCTTCGATAAATTTGGGTGCAGTTTCACTGATTTTGATATGTACACTTTATGAAGACACACACTGTACCGTAAAATGGGGTGAATAGGGATCCAGGGGTGAATCGGGACAAAACCGGGTATGATTTTGAAGCGCCTAGCAGAGGGTCTATTCGTTTTGTTGCTGTGGTATTTTTTTATTATTAGTATGGTAGAATTATTAAAGAATATAATGGCAACACTAAATTGGAGTGAAGTTTGCCTCTAATCAGTGTCAAAGTCAGTTAAAAATTTGTTAGAAAAGAGCGCGAACCAATGTGCTGCAGAAATATTATGAAAAAACGGGTTTTTACGCTGTACTTCGGACAAATCTCTGGTTAATGTGTATCTTAGTAGTTTCTGGAACATCACGATAAACAGTAAGCTGTGTTTTTATCTTAATTTAATACTTTCTGGACAAGGAACTAAAATGCTAGATTTTTTCATAAGAAATGGGATAAAAAGGGACGCTCACAGTACAAATGGACACGGAACTGGGGTGAATGGGGACGAGAATGGGCAAAATAGAGACGGGCATTGTATAAATGGGGATGACCTCTCAGGGTTGTCAATAATTTTTGGGTATTAATTTTTGCCTTTTTTCTTATGTTCTTTTTAAAATCAAGCTTTTTTTATAGAAATGCCACGGAAGTATATACCAAGCAGAACAAAACCATACAAAAAGTACGATCCTGAACAAATGCGTGCTGCAATTAATGAATATGAAAACAGTAAAAATAAGTCAATTAAAGAAATAGGAGCCAAATACAATATCACCAAGTCAGTTTTACACAGGCATATAACACGAATTTTGAGACCTCAAGGTGGACAGAGGGTGTTGAAACAAGAAACTGAAGAATATCTTATTAAAAACATCAATATTTGTGCGGAGTGGGGATATCCTCTGGATACCTATGATCTACGGATTTTAATCAAAGGATACTTAGACCGAGTCGGCATTGAAGTAAAAAGGTTCAAAAACAATATGCCCGGACCAGATTACGTGGAATGCTTCTTAGAAAGACACAAACAATTGATTTCAAAAAGAATAAGTCAGAACATAAAGAGAACCAGGGCAGCAGTTTCACCTGAAATAATTGAAGAATACTTTACAAACCTTGAGACTTCCTTGGATGGAGTTCCATTGTCTAATATCATAAACTATGATGAAACAAATTTGTCAGATGATCCCGGGAAAAAGAAGGTTATTACCAAAAGGGGTGTTAAATACCCCGAGAGGGTTATGAACCACTCAAAATCATCCACTTCACTCATGATTGCTGCGTCAGCAGATGGCACAGTTTTGCCTCCATACGTCGTTTATAAATCTGTCAATATATATCCTACTTGGCGACAAAATGGACCTCGTGGTTGCCGCTATAACCGAACAAAGTCAGGTTGGTTTGATGGAAGTACATTTGAGAACTGGGTGGAAACCATTGCTATGCCTTATTTCCAAGATAAATCAGGTAAAAAGGTGTTGATAGGAGACAATCTTTCTTCACATCTGTCAGTGGAATTAATTCAACAATGTAAAGAAAAAGATATTTACTTCGTGTTTCTCCCAGCGAACTCCACCCATTTAACCCAACCTCTCGATGTCGCCTTCTTTAGGCCGATGAAAACAGCATGGAGAGAGATATTATTTAACTGGAAAAAAACTGATGGGCGCACAGAGGCAAGTGTTCCTAAGCATTGTTTTCCACGTTTGTTGAAAAAACTGTTTCAGGCACTTGAAGTGAACCAGAAGAACAATATATTATCCGGGTTTTCTAAAACTGGCATAAGCCCAATTAATAAAGCAAAGGTGCTGGAGAGGTTGCCGGGTAACAGCATTAGAAACGAGACATGCACAGATGAAGAAAAAAAGGCAATAGATGAAGAAATTATAAAATTACTATCAGAAATGCGCTACGGAAACGGGACAGGTACTAAGAAAACTTCTCATATAAAGAAGAAGCTTAATGTTCAGCCAGGTAAAAGTGTGGGAGAATACAGTGATCCAGAATCAGATGTATCAGATACGACTTCAATAATTAATGAACAAGATTCTGACGAAGACATAGAAAGTAATATCAATACAAATCTAATAAAACTGAATAAACAAAACTTTAAAACATCAAAAAAAGAAAACCAAAATAGAAAAATGAAGAAGAAACATACAACAAAGATGGACCAAGGAAATGAAAAGCCAATAACAAGAAAAGGTAACAACAAAAACAAAGAAGAAAAATCAACATCAAAAGAAGATGTAATTGGTGAAATACAAATTGAAGAGGAAAATTTAGACATACAAAGTATGCCCATAGTTTTTGAAGATAATTTTTCAGTTTTGGACGATACTCAATTAATGGACATTCGTAGTAACTCCAATCTCAGTTGTACTTTGAATGATGCAAGACAAATAACACCAATCGAACAAGTAAATGCGAAAGATCAAAGTGAAGTTCAAATTGATTCTGAAGCATATAATAAATCACGTGTATTTAAAACCCCAGCACCTGTTGAACAATCACAATTCAAAGAGCAAAGAGTCAAAGCAAAAGGTGTCGGCAAGAAATCAAGGAAACAGGAAACAGGAAACAAAGGCAAAGGCAAAAAATCGAAGACACAGGAGAGAAACTGTGAAGACGAAACAAGTACATTAAATAATACAAGCCAGATAAACCATTGCAGCAACATATTAAGTATAAAGGAAGAAATAGTTAAAAATTCTGAAGAAAACAAAGAAAATATAATTATAAAAGACCAAGAGAAAACAGTAAACGAAATATCGGGCAAAAAGAGGAAAAGATCAATAGAAGTTGTAAAAGACGTAGTAAAACTTAAATGTCAGAATAGTCAACAACAGGAGGAAATAACTTTTCAAGAAAATTTTAAAGATGAAAACCTTGATAACATACTAATAATTTTAGAAGATACTATGACTGTTTCTGAAAATGTTACAATTGAACATGACAACGAATGTAAAGAGACATTCGACACCATCGATGAAGGACAAGCTAAAAGAGAATTAGAACCCAAAAAATGCAAGCTGCAGATTTTATCAAATGAACCACTGAAACGAAAATGTCGAATAAAAGTTTCTGATTATAAAAAAATACCTGCTAATACAATTATTAAGGTTCCTAAAAAAACAAGCCCTAAAGCTGGCCCTAGTGGAATAAAAAAGTTTTACAGAAACGATGCAGAGATATACAAGGATCTAATGGATGATGATTCAGATTGAAGTTATTAATTTATGTTATGTTATTTTTTTTACAGTCTATTTCAGAAGTTGTTTATTAGTTACCTACCTACTTTATGATATTATTAAAATTGAGAAGGATTTTTGTTGTTCTTACAGTACTTATTGTTGATGTCGATAGGTTGAAGGTTATTAATGTTTAAACTTTACGTTGATTTTGTCGCTTTCTATGTTAAAAATATATTTTTTAGCTCTTTTATAATTAGTATAACTAAGTTCCTACCTAACTAAAGAACTGTTCCGTTTAACTTTGATCTCAGGTTTTGATTAAGTCAAGTCATCAAATTGTTAAACTAGGTATTCATTTATTTACGTTGATTTTATGTTATTTAGATCTTTTGGAAAATAATATTTTAAACTTTTTTGATTAGGTATAAGTGTGAGTAAGTGCTTTTCTAAAGTTCGTTCTGTTTCTTCTAACTTTGATCTCAGATTTTTATTTAGTCAAGACACAATTGTCAAAATATTCATTAAAAGATTGAATATTCAGGTATTGCATTTTACATTCTTTTACCCATTCAATGTTTATTCGGATTTAAGTCAAAGTAAGGCATTCAATTCAAACATACTTACATAATTGATTATTGTTTTTTGAAAGTTCTCAACTAGGTGTGTGTGTGTTATGGATGTTTTTACCCGACTGCCTCAGAAGGAGGGTTATGTTTTTAATGTATAAGATTACATTAACATCTATAAAAATCTAAAAACAACTAAAACATCTATTAGCACAACAACTAGGTAATGAATATTCATGAACACAAATAGTTATAAATACCCATAGGTAACCGTAAATAACCTCAAACACCTAAATGACACCTTTAATAAACAATTTTGTTTCATATTTCCAATAGCTAACTTTTTTGTTAGGAGAAAGCAATTACACGTTCTATTTGCAATATTTATCAGTCATTATGATTTTCAAAATCAATATAACACATAGAAATTAGAATTTATAATCTTCACCTCATGAGACGAATTAATCTCAAGATCGTTGACAACCCTGACAAATATCCCCATTTAGCCTCGTTCCGTCCCTATTGACCCCAGATCCCGGGTGAATGGGGATGACCAATATTTAAGCGATTTCTTAAAAAAGTAACGTTCAAACAAGTTTTTCACGTATAATTTCGTGTAGAATACATCAAGACTCAAGTTTTGATAGTATTTTTATTAAAAAGTACGAAAGGGAACCATTCTAAAATTACAACTGAAGGTTGATTTTGTCCCTATTCACCCCATTTTACGGTATATCCAGAAATTGATATTACTTACATTTTTTTAAATTTTACCGAGGGCCATATTATCCAAAATTATCGGTGCTATCTGGCAACACTGATGTCAAATGAAGTCAAAGTTTTTAGCCTATTTTTCGCATTTTTGATTATTTTTTATTACAACAAATTGCCTCTTACTCTTGTAATTTTCATAAAAGCGTCTATTTACTCGTGAAGGCCTAAATCTAGTAAACCATAAGTGAAAAACGGATACACACGTTCACAGTTACATGAACTGACCTGATAAATGATTGTTGATAACTTCTGCATGATAAAAATGTTTCTGGTGTTTCCCATCGAGAAAACTACGAGAATTCAATTCTGAACCATCTCCACATCTCCTAACCTAAGGAAAGTACTGAGGTAAGTTCGACGTAACTATAAATTCCAAAGTAGATTACAAAGTTTATCTCATAAAAATATTATTTATGCATAGGCCACTGGCCTTGAAAATAAATTATTATTACTTGTATAGATTTTCTTGCCCAAGTTCTTTACATTATATGGATCATATGTGCTGTATTGTTATGTTACAAAGGTACCGGTAAATTTAAAAGGTACATTGTTTTTTATTTACGTCATTGTTATATTATATTCTATACTATTGACACTAATTCGTGTGATAAAGTTAATTAGTACGAATATTAAAGAATTTACACATTGAATTAGGACCACACATGTCACAGAAAGAAGCAACTAGGGCCCCAAGTCTGCTATTTTTGAGTAATTGTAACACCATTGAAATGCAACTGTCATTCCATTGCTATTGTGATTTATTATACTAATGGGTCGATTACACCTAACGAGTACAGTGGCGAGTCAGTGTCCTCGGCCGAGTGCTCGGTTGGTATAAACACTTTAACGAGTACTCGGTCGAGAGAGTCACTAAAATCCCAATTTGTTTACTAGGCCGAGTACCCACCTCCCCGCTTCATTCTTCTGCCCCCGCAGCGACTCGCTTTCCCGCTCGGCACATATAAACACACACTCGCTTGTCACTCGCCACTTTTGTCTTTGTATTCCGCCTTAAAATCCATTTTCTGGTCCAAATTCGTTGATCTTCCTCTTCTAATAAATCCCACAATTCGTTAATAATCGAGTTACAGCGGATTTAAAACCCGTTTAAATCCTATTTTTTTCGATCCATTGCAGACGTCGTGATCAAAACTGAACTGACTCGCCACTGGTGTAAATACATGTAAACACCCACTCGGTTCGGGAACTCTCTCGGCCGAAAACTTATTTACTGACTCACCACTGTACTCGTTAGGTGTAATCGACCCATTACTTCAAACTGTTAGCAGATTACAAAACTACTATAATCATCCAGCTGAGATCCAATCGACATCCAACTGAAATTATTTTCATTTAGCTGACCTGGGGCCCATGATGATTAAATGAAATCCGTTTTGACAATTTATTTATTCCGTAGATACCCAGCAGTGAACTGTTGTGACTATCAATATATAACAGTATTAATAAACCTTGTCATAGAAATACTCTAATCAACATTCAACATTAGTTGGATGACTCAGTATCCCACAAGGAAAGAAGAGGAGGTTAACATTCAACATTAAAAACTCTGTTTAAAAAGAGGGTGTGCTCTCAGTGTCCCTAAGACTGTGTGGGGAGAATGGGAATGTAATAAGATAACAAAAAACACTTCCTATTATCCCCCAGTGAGTGCATCACTGTGATTGGGGACAATGGGATATTTTTAAATCCTACTACTATTATAAAGGCGAAAGTTTGTAAGTATGGATGTATGGATGTTTGTTACTCTTTCACGTAAAAACTACTGAATGGATTTGAATGAAACTTTACCACAATATAGCTCATACATCAGAATAACACATAGGCTATAGCTTATACGAAGACGGGACGAACCTGAAGTCCACGCGAACGAAGTCGCGGGCAAAAGCTAGTAAATAATTATTATTCCCTTTGAATGGGCACAGTAATATGGTAGTAATATTATATAAAATCAGGGTCCTAAAATAACCAAACTTTATTATAAGTATAAAAATATTGGATAGCTATGTTATGATATAGGTATATTCCGTATATTCAATATATATCAAGTTGAATAATTTTCTATGAATATACATAAAAATTGTATGAAATGATTAATAGGGTGTGTCTTGCCTAATATCACCCAACTATATAAGCATTAATTATTCATATCGAGGGGTTCCGGGCTATTTGTATTAACCGCCATTTTTGAAACTTTACACCAGAGCAGTTTAAAGTTTAAAGTTTCAGAAAAAAAATCATAACTATAACAAATCGCATTATTTTATCACAACAAAGAAAATTTCTGTTCCTGTTACTCATTATCTATAATTTGATTAATATTTTTTTCTGATATTTCTCTTTTTAACGAAAATATATGGCGCTTAATACAAAGTGACCCAAAATTTTCATTTTTTTGTTCCAGGCTAAATGACTTAACCGCCTGAGATAATGGGTTTTTGTTCCAGGCTAAATGATTTTACCGCCTGAGGTTATGGTTTTTTGTTCCAGGCTAAATGACTCAACCGCCTAGATTTATTAATACATGTTCCAAGCTAGTACCTAGAATTGAAAATACTAGCTCTAAGTACTTGCTTTTACCAAAAAGTTATTCATATTTTAATCTTAAGCGAATAAATTTAAATACCACATCTTAAACTGCTAAATATGGCTAAAAATATGACTACATTTGTTTATTCGACTTATTGTATTAAGCGACATTTGACATGAATTTTACTAAGAGGCTAACTGTTTTAAGCGACATTTCTATATATTTATAAGGTCAGGCTAAATGGTTGAACGTATGCACCCTGTAAATTATTGTTCCAGGCAAAAAGGTTTAAACGACTGTGTGGTCATTTAGTAGTGAGCTTAAGTACACAAGCCTTAAATTTGTCAATATTTTGTGCCGGTTCATACATTGCACTTCGAAATAGGCCCAAAAAATACGGTTGTATTAAGCGACATTTTTTTGCTCCGATCATCACCAAACCGAGCTCAAACGACGCAGAAAAATTCACTGAGTCCAAATATGTATAAAAGTCCGTATCCCAAAAAATGGCGGTTAATACAAATAGCCCGGAACCCCTCGATATTAATAAAAATAATAGATTAAAATAAGAAAGTATCTGGTTATTGTTTCATCCATCTTATTGAAAATATTCTAATTCTTTTTCAGACAGAAAGTAAAGTAAGACCACTTGTTATCGTTTTTTACGTAAGTCACGCCTATATTTCTTGCAAGGTAGAGAGCCCTCAAAGGTCTACCTACTACAAACAGTCTTAAGCGTCTTGCACATTCTGTATTCAAATATTAGTCAATACATTATAATAGAATACACAATTGTGTGACAATTTCACTGTTGAAATGCTGAGTCATGAGTTTCAAATGTATACGCGCAAGTTAGCTGTCAGTGTTGCCAGATATTAACGGATTTATCAAGTATTGAATTTTATGGTTTTATTGGATCCAAGTCATCATTGGCCTCATACGTTTGTGGCAGACGATTTAATCAGTGTCTGTGACAAGACTTTTCATGGCTATATAAGCCGATGCGGGAGCGGCGTAACTTTCCGCACTACAGGTGAAGGTGGAATTAGAGACTGGCTCATGCATGTTTAGGTGTCGGTTTTGTCTTTTATTAGCAAAATCAGAGAACTATGCATCGTCGTGAGTCTTACGCCCATCAAATACACGCTTTCGCCATTCGTCCCTATCCTGATTCGAGCAAGCTTCTCCCAGAATAAAATATTAGAATATGCCGATATTTCCTTTCGGCCGTCTTCGACACTAATGCTACGTAACCGGTTTCGTGTGAAGAATATTTTTCTTTCTACGAAACTGGCAACGTGTGAAGATTATTAAATTTCTTCCAACGAATTTACGCGACTCCTGAATTTCTGATTCTGCCATTCTTTGCGACGTAATATATATCTCAAAATAACTCAAAATATCCGAAAATGTCGCATAGGCAACTATTCTTAAGCGTCGATATCATATTCGAAATACGTATTTCTGCTTACTCATTACATGGCAGCACTGTTTACGCGTATCACGATTATCGCGCCAGTCCGCGGCGAGAACCCTGTCAGAATACAAATTGGGCAGCGCACGCGCATTAAAAATATCGAGTTTAAGTACCTACATCGCGATCGCGAAATACTAAGAAAAATTGTGCCTGTGATAATTTTTTGTTCTTAACATTATTTTAAAACGTCGGTAATATATCGCGATCGGAAAAAACTAAGAAAAAAAATAGTGCTTGTGATATTTTAGTTCTTAAAATAAAAAGAAAACTGGTAATATATCGCGATCACAAAATACAAGTCAAAATTGTGTGAATTTTGCTCATAATCAAAATTGTGATTACAGTGATTTTCAGCTGTGAATAGTGTTAGTGTAATTAAAACTGGATTTCGTTACATGATAATAGTATTATGCCGAGATTGGATTATGATCATCACTATCCACCCTTATCTACCTTTCAATATGGTAAGAAGTAAAAGAAATCATCTTATCCGACAGCCTAAAACTTCTCATCATCATTCTCCTTGCTTATCCCGTTCTCTGTCTAAAAACTTCTCAATCTGTCATAACTTCGCTCTCTGTCTAATCGACAAACTGTACCCCGGCGTGTGATATCGGCTTAGAATAGCATCACCACATACTTATCTTTCCTGTAGTTATCGCAAGAGGCGACTTTGGGAATTGAGGCTTGCTATGAAATGCAATTTTAGGCGATAGGCTGACTACCTGTCGTTATGTTTCAACCACTTGAACCAGTCATCTTGACCCGATGAACCCTGGTGACAGAGTTGTTAAGCCGTAAAATGTTTTAAACTTCTAAGATGATAATTTATTTTCTACCTTTTAAAATGTATGTGTCATTTTACCTATCTAAAATATTTATAAAGCCATGCGGTAAAATTGAATTAAGTTAGCAATTGTTGAATAACAGAATGACTTTCGAAATTAAATACGTGCCTACCTATTGACATAAATCTTAATTAGTTATTAAGGCTTAGTACCTACTTACATCGTAATTGTTCCAATAAAAACTGTGATGTAATTTAGCACTACTAACAATTGTTTTTATAACTTAAGAGAAAGTGTTTTTCTCTTTAGTCCTAATTCGGCGGACAAAATTGTAGATAAAGAAAATATGCGTAGGTACCTACAACAACAACCATACAAATACCTATTTTCCGGGTGAACCTTTACTCCTAAGTCTGACAAATACTTTTCTGAAAACTGCAAAGAATCGCTTCATCCAAACGCGAGACAATCGCAGACAAACATACATACAGGTCAAACTGAGAACCTCCTTTTTTATTATTGTTTTGCTGTGCATTGACGAGAAAAAATTGGCAAATAAAGTAAGAGTAGGCATACGTATAGATAGATACGTATTATCTAAAACATGATAAGAGGTTCAAACTTCATCCAAACGGCGATGTTTGTTTATGTAGATCTCGTGTTTTTGTATTAAATACATAATCTGTGGTATTTTTTATTGTATACTCGACTGTCGTCTGGGTTACAGTCTCGCCCCAAGGACGTGATTGGGCTGGTTGTTTGAACAACCAATCAAATATTTCCGAATAGGCCCTAGCGCCCCATCAAGCCGTCAGGCAGAGTTTTGATGGCCCCGGGGCCGAAAACGTAACACAAAAAAAAAAGATAAAAAAACAATCGCGAAGCGGTGATTATTTTGCGTGTCCGCCTATGAAGCCAGATGATAATGATGATGCATCATCAACGATGCACAGACATGTAAAGATGGACCACAGAAATATGGTTTTCACTACACTGATGTGTAGGTTGCAAGCTAAAAGACCAATTGTGCAACCTACATTGCTGAAGCGGGATTTAAGAGTCGGGTTGTAGCCACAGGCGAGCTTGTAGCGTTACTTGAGATAGAACGCAAAGGCCGTGACTGAATAACTAGAGCTTTAAAATTAAGTCGATCTCCCGAAATATTCTACAATTGTTCTTCGCAAGTAAATATCTGCATCGAAATGTCAGGCTAAGGGCTCGTGAACGAAATATAGTGGAGAAGCGAAGGCGCGGGAGGTCTGTGCGCGTCGCCCCACTTTTTTTCGGGTATACGTCCTATGTTTCATGTGTATTGCAATTTTAGGCGACAGGCTGACAACCTGTCACTATAGTAATGCACGGCTTATCTTAACGACCGTCAAACATTTGTCAGACGTGGCGATAACGACCGTAATTTTACGGTTGTTGACGCTCTGCCTACCCCGCCAGGGATATAGGCGTGATATGTGTATGTATGTTATGTATGTACGTCCTAAGTACCAGTTATTTTCTCAGGAAACAGAATGGACACGGAGGATATCTTGCGGGGAAACCTGCTGGACGGTATGCCGGCGACGAGCTGCGACGGCAACATCGAGGGAGCCTGCAGCGCCGGCTCCAACGACATAGGAGACATGACCTTCTGCATGGGCAACTACATTACAGACTTCATGAAGGTTAGTTGGGCGTTTGTTTATTGTATTTTATACTAGCGGCCCACCCAGCGGATGCCCCCTCTGTAACGCATTTTTCTGTGGGAATAAGATTATTTCCCAGCAAGTATTATACATATAAACCTTCCTCTGGCATCATTCTATCTATTAAAAAACTGCATCAAAATCCTTTGTGTAGTTTTAAAGATTTAAGCAAACATACATACAAACGCGAAAAGCGACTTTGCTTTATACTATCTAGTGAAACATTTCGCAAAAGTAATAAATGGCGGATCTAATGCCACGCAGCATTCACTTCCGGCCAACCATAGGGTAAACAGAGAGCTCAAAATGCAAGCAATGTTTAAAAATAGTGTTAACTGGATTAATTGGAATTGATACCATAATGATTATAATAATTAGTAATGGAAAAAATAAAAAAGCATGTATCTTAGTTTTGAATTTCAGTTCGATACCTCAAAACTTTTCTATAAAATTCCCTGCTTAAAAAATCCGAGTCATAATTGCAGACCTGACCTTATCCAACTACATAGCAGACTTAGAAGGTTAGTCGGTTAGCGACCTCTATACTAATCGTATTGCTGGTAAAGCCGTGAGTCATTTCCAAAGATAAATAGCAGTAAAGCAATGAAGTCTCTCGTAAGACGGCTGTTGATTCCCAAAAGAGTGCACAGGATCGCTCAGATATACAGGAAAACTCATTCTTAAGCGGCACGCCTTCGACGCGCATCTAATCTACGTACACAATACACATCACGTCTGTATCCCTTGTGGGGTAGGCAAAGCGTTAACTGCCGTAAACAGACGGAGATAGCGACTCCACGGCGTCTGACAAAATATTGAGGGTCCTTTCAGATGATCCGTTTGTCACTGTAGGTTGTCAGCCTGTCGCCTAAAGTTGCAATAAACATAAAACCCCCTAGTTCCTTACGCGGGAAAGCAATGGGGTGATGCAATTCTGAGCCGGCATCACACGGTCAACTTTTCTACTGAGGCAATGGGGGAAAAACATCGACTTATTTACATAAACAGACGACTCTTGTTTTTATCCGCGCCATACATAGGTACCTACATTGAATTCCGCAAGTCACGCTTACCGTGCGGTTTTATTTCTAATCGTTTATATTATTCTCTTATCATTTGTGGTTTGACAGGAAATACTACTCGTTACGTAGGTACTTATGCGTTGTAGCTCAATCAATTTATGATTTGGGGTGATCGTTATGTGTCTGATTAATTAATCTTCACTACATAGTAGGTATAATATAAAACTATGTCGCTTTTCGCGTCTATCAGTATGTATGTTTGCTTAAATCTTTAAAACTACACAACGGATTTTGATGCAGGTTTTTTTAATAGATTGAGTACTTCAAGAGGAAGGTTTTTATGAATAATACCTGGCGGGAAAAATCCTTATTCCCACGGGAAAATGAGTTGCACCGGGCGCAGCCGCTGGGGCAGGCCGCTAGTAAAGAACAATAAAATCTAGTTCAAAGTGTAATGTCTCAGTTTTTAGCCCATTAGATAAACGTTTACTAATGATATAATTAATGAGTACGGACTTTGGATTTAACTTTAACCCTTTATTGTACCCAATACAAAACAATACACAACAGTCAACTTATTTCTAAAAATAATCTTCTATGTTAATTAGGTACGGCCGCACACACAGGGTGTAAAAAAAATAGTTGCAAATACTTTAAGGGGTGAACTAGCCCATGAAACTGATCAACTTTTCCCAAGGAACATTAGTCGAAATATGAAAAAAAAATTGGCCCTCCCATACAAAATTACTGGCCGACCAGTTCAATTTGTATGGGAGGTCCAAAATAGTAAAGTAATGTAATGTTGAAGAGTTAGAAGGAGAGTCTACACCACACAGTCCCTAGTCCAAGGCCGGATGGTGTTGATCCTACTGATGATTTGTTTGCCTGCAGATGATGTTCACGATGAGATCTCACCACATGCTGACAGACGTGGTGTTGGAAGTCGGAAGCGAGCTATTCCACGTGCACAAAGTCGTCCTCGCCGCTGGCAGCCCTTATTTCAAGGTTGGTATGTTATGTATGTAGTATTCTCGGAAAAAAAAAACTTTGAAATTGAACCATTCTTGACCAAAGTTTTAAGGTTCCAGTTTTCCAGCTATCTCAAGCTCTATTTCGATTTAACACAGGCTGTTAACGCTCTGCCAGCCCCGCAAGGGATAAAGGCATGATATGTGCATGTATGTAAAAATTGAACCACCCCAATATGAAAAAATTAACTTTCCATTCAAAATATTTCGATGTAGATTGCGTGGCATACATGAGACCAGAATTTTGAACTCGCTACCCAATGTACTAATAATTTTACCTGTAGAATTGTAGCCTGCAGTTTTATATCGCGGGGTACTAGTCTCTCATTCATTGCTTACTAAGTATTTATATGAATACGTATTACGATGTACGTGATACAAAAATGTACCTCTACAAGTCAAACTCAAAATATTTATTCAACGTACTTAATAAATTTTTATTTTGCTTATTTATTTATTGATACAGTATATTTGTATCACGTATCGCAGGTCGTTGCCGTTACGATAACAGAACCAAACGTAGGTTTTCCGTGACGTGACAATTTTTATTTTATAACTCGTGATAACAAAGTTATACAGATACCAAATGACCTACAACTTGTATTTTTTGCTCTTGAATGAAACTGCACATCATTCAACTTTGTAAACTTTTATATATTCTTATTGCGCGCATTGTGAATAAATTAGCACTTTTATGCTAATGTATGCAACGTGAGGTGCGGTGAATTGAATAAGATTACAAGCAGAAAATATATTTTGTTTCGCTATGATGACACATTGGCAAAGAGTATTGGCGTATTACAATTTTTAGGCGACAGGCTGACAACCTGTCACTATAGTGACACACATGTTTTCTGAAACTACCTTGGAAAACAACCCTCAAAAATGTCAGACGTGGCGATAGCGACCGTATTCTTACGGCCGTTAACGCTCTGCCTACCCCGCAAGGGATAAAGGCGTGCTATATGTATATGTATGATGGATGACGCATTTTATATTTATATACATATCAGTTTTATTTTACTAACAAGAAAGCTGACAGCTTGTGATGCACGATTTATCTGAAACGACCAACAAATATTTGACAAACGTGGCGATAGCGACCGATTTTACAGCTGTTTACGCTCTGCCTACCCCGCAAGGGATAGAGACAGACACGAAAAGCGACTTTGCTTTATACTATTATGTAGTGATTTTGAATTTTGGAACAGACAAAGTAAGTGTTCTGACGCCATCCGAAATAGCAATGTCTGACGTCATACATTGCTCTTTTTATACAAAATACAGTTTTAGGTCGCTTTAAGAAGTTGAAGTTTATTTGACATGCCACTCCACAACAATATTGGCCAGAAGTTGGAAAAAACCGGTGTATTCCGGTTTTCCAATACCGATTTACTTCTTACGTCATGTCATATTACGAAACTGAGACAAAATTCCTGTAGAACTGAACCTCAAAATCAATCTGTCTCTTTCCCGCAGGCAATGTTCACCGGCGGTCTGAAAGAGAGCGACATGTCCCGCGTGCGTCTCCAAGGCGTCTGCCCCAGTGCCATGGCGTGGCTGGTCTACTTCTTGTACACGGGGAAGGTCAGGATCACCGAGGTGACCGTCTGCCAACTGCTGCCGGCCGCTACCATGTTCCAGGTGAATATTCCACAGACAACACAAATTAAACAAAAAATAAAAAAGTTCCCCTCCCTTCCTTAAGTTTCCTCTTTCGTGTAATCCCTCTCGTAGTCTCAATATGCCTTGTCTTTCCATCAGGTAATGTTACATCTCTTTCTGGCAGTCTTTGCGCCGCAGAACAGCTATTCTTGTGTCTCGCTCGCATGTCGCTAAGATACATTCCACGCTCTGTGATTTTCGAGATACCACAAATAATGCCCTTTCTCTATTCTCTAGATCAAAGACAATTACCTTCTTTGCCCTCGAACATTTATTTCTTAAATTAACGACTCGTTGTCCCATACATTCACGTTATCACAGATTTTTTCTTAATTTTGTCGTGTGGGACAACGAGTCGTCCAACGACCCGATGAACCCTGTGTCAAGAGTTTTGCCACCGCCTGCTGCCTCTCACATGGTTGTGTAACGACCTCCGTCTTAGTAATCATAAAGTAACCGAAACACGATACCATCTTTCTTACGGACAATCAGGTGGTTCAGTCTGCAATGTCCTAACTGGGAACAAATTCACAAATAGATACGAGGGGAGGTCAAAAAGTTCGCGGAATGACAAGGAAGAAGGGTGAAATTAAACATGAAATTATTTTTCCTTTTCAATATATTCTCCCTTAACTCGAATAGATTTATGGGATCTATCAAATAACTTATTAATACCGTCTAAAAAAAATTGTTTATCTTGTGCGTCAAAATAAGCCGAAATCGCTGACTTAACCTCATCATCGTCGTTAAATTTTCTTCCACGCAGCTCTTTTTTCATCTTTGGAAATAAATAATAGTCGCTGGGGGCCAGGTCTGGACTGTAGGGTGGATGGCGCAGTAGTTCAAAACCACATCGGTGAATGGCAGCGGTCGCAACACGACTGGTGTGCACGGGCGCGTTGTCATGCAAAAGCAGCACTCCTTTGGTCAGTTTTCCTCTCCTTTTTTCTTTAATCGCTTCCTTCAATCGATCTAACAAGGAAGCGTAGTACTCTCCCGTTATGGAAAGGCCACGATCTTTATAATCCACCAGAAGAATGCCTTCAGAATCCCAAAATATTGTCGCCATGATCTTTCCGGCCGATTGAGACACCTTAAACTTCTTAGGAGGGGGAGTGCCCTTTTTCTGCCATTGCATTGACTCTTGCTTTGACTCAGGTTCATAATGATGAACCCAAGTTTCATCCCCAGTCACAATACGGGACATAATTTCTTCCTTTTGATCTCCACAGCGGTCCAAAAACTCGCGGCAACAGTCGACGCGCTCTCGCTTTTGAAACGGCGTGAGCATTCTCGGGACCCATCTTGCGCAGACTTTACTCATACCAAGATGTTGATGAAGGATATTCAAAATGGTAGTTTCTGATACACCAACTAATGCTGCAAGCTGTTTCTTCTTCAAACGGCCATCCTCCAATACAAGTTTCTCAACTTTATCGATGATTTCCGGCGTGGTGGCCTCGATCGGCCGCCCAGAACGGGGATCGTCTTCAATTGACTCCCTTCCTTGCTTGAAAAGATTATGCCACTTGTAAATCATAGTTTTTCCAGGAG
Organism: Keiferia lycopersicella; assembly: GCA_029255805.1. Classification (NCBI taxonomy): domain Eukaryota; kingdom Metazoa; phylum Arthropoda; class Insecta; order Lepidoptera; family Gelechiidae; genus Keiferia; species Keiferia lycopersicella. The sequence continues at coordinate 1,413,831 of JARACZ010000026.1, forward strand.
CAGAGTCCCCGTAAACAGATAACATATCTTGAAAAACAGTTTGCGGCGTTTTTCCCTGTTTGGTGAGGAACTTTATGACGGCGCGATGTTCAATTTTTTCCATACTGCCAACTTTCTTCCCGATTCACTTGTTTAATCGTTGATAACTCAAAGACTAGTGACCCAATTAGGCTAAAACTTGGTATTTATAGTAATAATGAGTTACTCAATTAGCGAGTACCTGGACAAGCATCCCTACCCCCGCCAACCCCTCCATTCCGCGAACTTTTTGACCTCCCCTCGTAAATATCAACTTTGTAAGTGCCCCACGGAGAATCGTACCCGGCACCTTTACGTGGCAGGCAGTCGCACTACCACTGCATTCTTTTGTCCTATATGTCTTAAAATACCTATCAAAAAGTCGTCTCGTCATTATGTACATAGGTAACGCGCACATTTTCATTATTACACTAAAATAAACAATGATTTGCACATTCATGTCGTATCATGGTCGATGATAAGGCGATAATGTAATACAACTAATATCTGTGTATCTTTTATCTTCAAACGAGCAATAATTGTGTACAGGTGTTAAAAAACAATTTATGGGGTGGTAGGTCGATCGATTTACGGAAAAAAGATTTGGTCTTTCCATAGATTTAAAATTTACCCGCCGATCGAGTCTATTTGTATGGCATGATGTTCCTTAGGGAAATTTGTTCCGTTTCATGAGCTAATTCAACCCTTGAAAGGAAGTTAGTGCTTTTCCAAACACCCTCTTGACACGAAGAAGAAGAAGACATGAGATATAATAGAGTTCAGATGAACTCTAGAATGCAAATCTGCTAGGCATCAATCTCACGAGTGTCTTGCGAATACTCTTGTGAGTTTCGTCCTCTACGATAAACCGCTTGTACCCAATTAGGGTAGGGTAATCCTTCATTACTTAGTCAGCATTTAAGCTGAAATAATGAGTACCGAAAGACCGACACTTTTCGTACATTACCCAGAGCCTCTTTGTTCCATATTAAGCGAATTACATGTATCGTAGCTGTGTGTCGCAGATCTCAAACGTGATCGGGGCGTGCTGCGCGTTCTTAGAGAGACAACTGGACTCCTCCAACGCTATAGGCATTGCCGAATTAGAACTTAGGCCCCATATTATAGCCTAACATGAGATATAATAGAGTTCAGATGAACTCTAGAATGCAAATCTGCGAGGCATCAATTTCACGAGTGTCTTGCGACTACTCTTGTGAGTTTCGTCCTCTACGATAAGCTGCTTGTACCCAATTAGGGTAGGGTAATCTTTCATTACTTAGTCAGCATTTAAGCTGAAATGAAAGACCGACACTTTTCGTACATTACCCAGAGCCTCTTTGTTCCATATTAAGCGAATTACATGTATCGTAGCTGTGTGTCGCAGATCTCAAACGTGATCGAGGCGTGCTGCGCGTTCTTAGAGAGACAACTGGACCCCTCTAACGCGATCGGTATTGCCAACTTCGCGGAGCAGCACGGCTGCGCTGAACTCAAGCAGAAGGCCAACCAGTTTATTGAAAGGAATTTTACGCAGGTAAATGTGATCTCCTTTATTTTAATAACCTCACATTCTTCTCGTGTGGGATACTGAGTCGTCCAACAACCCGGCGTCCGATAACTGCCTTATAAAATACGTTGTTCTGCTTTGTATTTGATATGGTCAGTCTTTATAAGAAAAGATATGAATTAAACAATTCAATCGAGAAGGTAAAAGACCCGATAAGTTTTGGGCTTGGCTACCAACTTCGGTACTAAATTTATCGATAACTAGCGTTGCTAATCGTTTTCCCGTGGGATAATTTTTCTCGGCATGTATTATAGCTGCATTATAATCCGTTGTGTAGTTATAAAGGTCTAAGCATACATACAGTAGCGGGAAACGACTTTGCTTTATAACATGTATGTAGTGATAATTAATTCGCTATGGGATCCAATTTTTTTTGCCATATTCTAAAGAACCTTTGCCGATACGCTGTATAACTAAACTAGCAACTAAATGTATTCTGATTGTCAGGTGTGTCAAGAAGAAGAGTTTCTACAGCTAACGACACAGGAGTTAATATGTTTGGTGCGGAAAGATGAACTCAACGTCAGGGAAGAAAGAGAAGTCTACAACGCTGTGCTAAGTTGGGTAAGTCATCGTTTCATCATTCTTCATCATTCTTGCCTTATCCCGTTCTCTGTCGGGGTTGGCTACCTAACCTAGGGGATTTGACGTGGAACCAAGTTCTTACACAGAGCGACTGCCATCTGACATCTGCAACCCAAGGCTAAGCTGGCCCGAATCCCAGGTTACACATTGAAATATTATCTGAATTTAAATTTTATTTGTATGTGGGTTTCATCGCGATGTTTTTCCTTCAGCGTGAGAGCAGTCGGTAAATATACGTGAGTAAAAACACGTTGGTACGGGGATTGTACTCGGGTCTCACTATTGTACGACCGGTGTCCTAACCACTTGGCCACCGACGCTTTGCAGACAATATATTTATTGGCCATTAATAAAATTCAAAAGTTGCACGCTTAAAACTATTGTCCAAAAATAATATAGATAGAATACAGAATCCATTTATACATACATACATACATATATCACGCCATTTTCCCTTGCGGGGTAGGCAGAGCGATAGTGGCCGTAAGAATACTGCCACTATCGCCACGTCTGACATTTTTGAGAATTGTTTTCCAAGGTTGTTTCAGAAAACATGTGTATTACTTTAGTGACAGGTTGTCAGCCTGTCGCCTAAAAATTGTAATACACCAATACTCTCGAGTCCCTTAGTCGCCTCTTACGACACCCGCGGGAAGGATGTGGGGTGATGCTACTCTAAGCCGGCATCACGCGGCGGATCCATTTATAGTTTTTCGAAATATTCAAACTTTGAATTAATAAACAGAAAAATAATACTAAAGAAAGTGTTTCGATGCCATTTTAAATGGCGAGATATGACGTTGTCTATGAGTATTTTCGTACAAAATGTAGTTTTAAAAAGTAAAATTCATTGAACCTGCCAGTCAGCGTGCCTATTGGTTAAGGTAATATTCGCACGGAATCAAATTACTTACGACTTTTTAGAAATAGAATATCAATGCCAAATTTTTTGTACAATGTAACCATGACGATACAGTTTTAAAAAGAGGTCTATATAAGCAGATAATTATTTTTGCCGTGTGCCGGCTTAGAATAGGATCTTCCTATTTTTTCCGCGGGTGTCGTAAAAGGCGACTAAGGGACCCGAGGGGTTCATCTGTATTACAAATTTAATTTTGTAAAGTGTTTTTACTTACTTAGGTGACAACCGTAATACAGGAATCATCGGAAAGGGCCCCTAAAATTTGTCAGACGTGGCGATAGCGATCGTATTTTTACGGCCGTTCTGCCTACCCCGTAAGGGATAAAGCCGTGATATATGTATATATTGCAAGCGTTTCGGTTTTACGCTGTTAGCTTGTATTTTTCATGTATTTTAATAATAAACAATAAACAATTGTACTCCAGGTGAAATACGACGAGGAGCGTCGCCAGGCGCGCATGGAGCACATCCTGCAAGCCGTGCGCTGCCAGTACCTCACGCCCTCCTTCCTCAAGGAGCAGATGCGCACCTGCCGCGTGCTCAACAAGGTGCCCGCCTGCCGGGAGTACCTCGCCAAGATCTTCCAGGTGATTACCCGCTACTCACCGGAACAATTATTGACATCTCACTCGCATTTAAGTATTCGAATATTCGACCTCGACCTTTTCGATTATCACATATTCGCTCGCTCCGCTCGCAATCTTTACGTTTCTAATTGTCAGTTATAAATCTCATATTCGCTCGCTCCGTTTTATTTCTTAACATGGGTTTCCATTCGTAAAACATTGCGTTACTTTGTCATTTACTTTACACAATCTGTTTTTCTTCCAGGACCTAACTCTCCACAAGCGGCCCGTAGTGACAGAAAGACGGCCAAACACGCCTCGCATCATATACGTGGCGGGCGGGTACTTCCGACATTCCATAGACACGTTCGAAGCGTTCAACCTGGACGACAACTGCTGGACCACGCTGCCCAGGCTGACCGTGCCCAGATCTGGACTTGGCGCAGCCTTCCTCAAAGTAAGGACATCATATAATATCAGACATGACTTCCTATATAAACTGATCGATATGTTTGTATGTGTTTTTTTCCAATATTCGACCCATGTTTCTCGAAGAAAGTTGTTTCACTTTCATGGACTGGTTCACCTCTTAAAATGTTTGAAGTTGATTTTTTTCACCCTGTGTGCATTGCTAGATGAACACTTCGAAACCGCGTTTCAGGCCCATTGTTCTGTCACGTGGCGCCATCTTGCGCATATGTTGAGAACTTCTGTTGCGTCTTGCTTGTGACCCAGTTGAGGGCCGGGTTTTTTATAGAAGTGTTTATTGATTCCAGGGTCTATTCTATGCGGTGGGCGGTCGCAACACCTCCCCGGGCTCCTCCTACGACAGCGACTGGGTGGACGTGTACAACCCACAGACGGGCAGCTGGCGACCTTGCAGCCCCATGTCCACTCCGCGACACAGGTACATTTTACGTGTTTCGGAGTTCACGTTAAGTTAAGTTAAGTCTGCCTCTCTTCTCTTTCTCTTTTCGTGTGGGACAGAATTTTTCAAACGCTTTCTACAATTATTAGGCTTCTGACATGGTTGTGTAACGACCGCCGTCTCAGTAATCATAGGCAGCAACCATGTCATCCGAAACATTTAACCATCTTTCTTACGGACAATCGGATGGTTCAGCCCGCAATATCCTAACGAGACTGGGAACAAATTCACAAAGTGATAAATATCAACTTTGTGAGTTACCTGCCGAGAATCGAACCCGGAACCTTCTGCGTCAAAGGCAGTCTCACTACCACTGCGCGACACCAGGGTGGACCGTTCACGAACGTACATTATATTATTTTTGCCTACACTGCGGCCTACTTTTGGTAGGCAGCGCTTGCGTAATTTTTTACGCAGTTTTGTGTTTCATCGGAAGCTTAATCAAGCGCTACATACCTACCTTAACAACGTACTACTAAACCTCTAATCGGAGTGTACTCTTTTCTCAACTCAATATCCCACACGAAAAGAAGAGATGCAAGATTTTGTAGATATTCGTATTCACAGCAAACGCTGCAGCCCGTTCCCTAGATTCATCCTTTAGTCGCCTTTTACGACACTTACGGGTAGAAATGGGGTGATGCCATTCTAATCCGGCACCACACGGGAAAAATGCTCGAGCTAATACGCAATTGGGAACAAATATTATAGTAGGATAGCACCATACATTTGAGCTTATTCAAGATTGTCAATTCTCATTTTTAGCTTATACGCGATTGTTGTTTGCAGAGTGGGCGTGGCGGTGATGGACGGGCTGCTGTACGCGGTGGGCGGCTCCGCGGGGAACGAGTACCACAAGTCCGTCGAATGGTGAGCTACATGATAACATATGCCGACTAAACGAAGGATTATCAACTAACAACAAATCTGACAATGTAAAATGACAAAATTATTGATTGTACCTAAATTGTAAGGCAAAAAAAAGGCAGCCAAATTAGTATTCCTCTATAATTGTTGTAAAAATAGGTAAATCATACTCAAGACAAGAGCCTATGAGTCATCGCATCAGCCTATAGCAGTCCACTGCTGGACATAGGCCTCCCCCAGGGTACGCCACAATGAGCGATCTCCCGCTTTCGCCATCCAGTCGCTACCAGCCGCTCTGTTTAAGTCCTCGGTCCACCTGGCCGGAGGGCGTCCAACGGTACGCTTGCCGAGGCGTGCTCTCCACTCGATTAGAACATTTTAATTACATGTACATAGAATAGAGAATAGGCGAAATATATCAATTTTTAAATGAAATACGGTTATAAACTGCACATTTATTTTTCGATCGGACAATTATTTGGTAATGTAAACACCATGTTATTTTTATTTTACAGTTACGAACCAGAAACGGATACCTGGAGTAAAGTGGCGCCAATGGGGTCTGCGCGACTTGGCGTCGGCGTCTGCGTCGTCAACAGACTGCTCTACGCCGTGGGGGGGTTTGACGGCGCCAGGAGGACTAATACAGTGGAGTGCTATCATCCAGAGAATAATAAGTGGAGTGAAGTCGCGCCCATGACTACAGCTAGGAGTGGGGCAGGTAAAATAACATCTATTGTAAATATAACTCACTTAGATAAAGAAATATCCGAAATGGCAACATTACTGTTAACATCCCGCTCATACGTCTTACAAAATAATGGAGTAGTATTATTTTGTAAGGTTTTCTAACCTGGATACTAGTCCTTTTGGCTATGATAGAGAGACAACAATAATGTTACCATTTTAGGATTATTTATTGTATTGGTAAGTTATAGACTGCTCTACGCAGTGGGGGGGGGGTTTGACGGCGCCAGGAGGACTAATACAGTGGAATGCTATCATCGAGAGAATAATAAGTGGAGTGAAGTCGCGCCCATGACTACAGCTAGGAGCGGCGCAGGTAATATAACAGCTGTTGTAAATATAACTCACATGTATAAAGAAAAATCCCGAAATGGCAACATTACTATTGACAGGCTAGTGCCGCGTTTCTACTAGGAACATAAAATTGTTATAAAAAAGAGAAAATTGTGTCTGACTAATTCATTTATTCAGTGACAGCACTGTATTGTAATTTACTGACTTTCTCAAAAGCATTCGTTGTGAATCTACTTGGAAATAAACGATTGAAATCTTGCAAAATCTTGCGACATTGCGCTTATATGTCATACAATATGATAGAGAGACAACAATAATGTGACCATTTCGGGATCATTTCTTTGCAACTTAAAGGAAGGTAACTTACTTACTTCTTGCGTCGTCAACAGACTGCTATTATACGCAGTTGGTTGACGGGGCTAGAAGGACTAATACAGTGGAATGCTACCATCCAGAGAATAATAAGTGGAGTGAAGTCGCGCCCATGACCACAGCTAGGAGTGGGGCAGGTAATATAACACACTTAGATACAGAAAAGACCCGAAATGGCAACTTTACTGTTGACATCCCACTCACATGCTTTTTTTTTTTTACTTAAGATAGGCCCGCATTTGTCTACTATCTCACCTGATGAAAATTGACGATGCAGACGATGATGGAACATGCTTGCCTAGACAATGCCTATTCACTCTTGCCTTGAAAAGTTGTAGTGTTCCGGGAACAGATATCTCATACAATATGATTGCTAAATAACAATCCCGCCGCCGTAATTAGTACCGCCGCTCGAATAGGCCATATTAGATAGCTGTCATATTAAAGGATATTTCAACAAAAAAATAGATCTTATGTCATAGCATTAATACAGGTGTAAAAATATTAGCTGCAAATATTTAAAAGGGTGAATGAGCCCATGAAACTAAAGAACTTTCCCCAAGGAACATAGGTCGCATAATGAAAAAAAATTTTGGGCCTCCCATACAAAATGTCGCAGCCGAGCGAGTCAACTGTATGGGAGGTCCAAATTTTTTTTTCATATTTCGACCTATGTTTCTAGGGGAAAGTTGTTTAGTTTTATGGGCTGATTCACCCCTTAAAATATTTGCAGCTAACATTTTTATACCTTAATGTTTTAGACAACTGTCAAATATGGCCTAATTGAGCCGCGATACTTTAACAAGTCGCTTAGGGGATAGAATTGGGGCTAATCTAAGCACACACAGTGTTCAAAACAAATATCCTACAATATAATTTCATTTTCGCCGTGTGATGCCGGCTTAGAATAGCATCACCCCACATCCTTCCCGCGGGTGTCGTAAGAGCCGACTGAGGGACTTGAGGGTTTCACGTGTATTACAACTTTTGGGCGACAGGCTGACAACCTGTCACTATAGTGATACACAAATTACCTCAACTGGCCCTCAATATTTGCCAGACGTGGCGATGGCGACCGTATTTTTGCGGTCGTTAACGCTCTGCCTACCACGCAAGGGATAAAGGCGTGATATGTATGTTAAAAAGTAGCGCGTTTGACCTGCCAGTCCACTACTCTTTCTATAATAATTTAATTTTCCAGGCGTAGCAGCCCTAGGGCAATACATCTACGTGGTCGGCGGCTACGACGGCTCCGCGCAGCTCTCGTCCGTCGAGCGCTACGACACGGAGCGGGGTGTGTGGTGCGCCGTAGCGCCCGTGACCGTCGCCAGGTCTGCGCTGAGCCTCACCGTGTTAGATAACAAACTATATGCCATGGGTGAGTGTAGCTCGTAGCAAGCGGCTTCGGCGTAGCGTGCTACGACGGCGCCGCGCAGCTGTCGTCCGTCGAGCGCTACGACACGGAGCGGGGTGTGTGGTGCGCCGTAGCGCCCGTGACCGTCGCCAGGTCTGCGCTGAGCCTCACCGTGTTAGATAACAAACTATATGCCATGGGTGAGTGTAGCTCGTAGCAAGCGGCTTCGGCGTAGCGTGCTACGACGGCGCCGCGCAGCTGTCGTCCGTCGAGCGCTACGACACGGAGCGGGGTGTGTGGTGCGCCGTAGCGCCCGTGACCGTCGCCAGGTCTGCGCTGAGCCTCACCGTGTTAGATAACAAACTATATGCCATGGGTGAGTGTAGCTCGTAGCAAGCGGCTTCGGCGTAGCGTGCTACGACGGCGCCGCGCAGCTGTCGTCCGTCGAGCGCTACGACACGGAGCGGGGTGTGTGGTGCGCCGTAGCGCCCGTGACCGTCGCCAGGTCTGCGCTGAGCCTCACCGTGTTAGATAACAAACTATATGCCATGGGTGAGTGTAGCTCGTAGCAAGCGGCTTCGGCGTAGCGTGCTACGACGGCGCCGCGCAGCTGTCGTCCGTCGAGCGCTACGACACGGAGCGGGGTGTGTGGTGCGCCGTAGCGCCCGTGACCGTCGCCAGGTCTGCGCTGAGCCTCACCGTGTTAGATAACAAACTATATGCCATGGGTGAGTGTAGCTCGTAGCAAGCGGCTTCGGCGTAGCGTGCTACGACGGCGCCGCGCAGCTGTCGTCCGTCGAGCGCTACGACACGGAGCGGGGTGTGTGGTGCGCCGTAGCGCCCGTGACCGTCGCCAGGTCTGCGCTGAGCCTCACCGTGTTAGATAACAAACTATATGCCATGGGTGAGTGTAGCTCGTAGCAAGCGGCTTCGGCGTAGCGTGCTACGACGGCGCCGCGCAGCTGTCGTCCGTCGAGCGCTACGACACGGAGCGGGGTGTGTGGTGCGCCGTAGCGCCCGTGACCGTCGCCAGGTCTGCGCTGAGCCTCACCGTGTTAGATAACAAACTATATGCCATGGGTGGGTAATTGGTTCATTAATGAAACACAAAAGAAGTACAATTAAAACTATTGTCTGAAAATACTACATACTGCATTAATAGTTTATCGAAATAATCAACATACATACATAAATCACGCCTTTATCCCATACGGGGTAGGCAGAGCGTAAACGATCGTAAACATACGGTCGTTATCGCCACGTCTGACAAGTATGATTTGGTTATCACCTTTCAGATGATTTGTGTATCACTGTATTGAGAGAGTGCATACATACATACATACATACATACATATATCACGCCTTTATCCCTTGCGGGGTAGGCAGAGCGTTAACGGCCGTAAGGATACGGTCGCTATCGCCACGTCTGACATTTTTGAGTATTGTTTTCCAAGGTTGTTTCAGAAAACATGTGTATCACTATAGTGACAGGTTGTCGGCCTGTCGCCTAAAAATTGTAATACACCAATACTCTCGAGTCCCTTAGTCGCCTATTACGACACCCGCGGGAAGGATGTGGGGTGATGCTATTCTAAGCCGGCATCACACGGTATTGAGAGGGTGCCAGTCTAAAATTGTAATACACATGAATCCCTCGAGTCCCTTAGTTGCCTTTTACAACACCCGCGGGAAGAAATGGGGTGATGCTATTCTAATTCTAATCAAAGTTTGAATGAAGAATCAGAAAAATAAAGTAAAAGTATGTGTTTTGATGCCATCCAAACTAGAGACATGACGTTATCTATTCGTATTTTCATACAAAAAAGTGTTTAAAAAGTAGCTAATTAATATTTCCATTGTTTAAAATGGTTTATTATATTTTTTTTCCAGGCGGCTACGACGGCACATATTTCTTAGACATTGTAGACGTATACGACCCATCGACGGACAGCTGGTCGACGGGCACTAAACTGACATCTGTCAGATCGGGCCACGCGTCCGCCGTGTGTTACCAGCACTGCGCGCCGCATCCGGAGAGAAGTGGCAATGTAGCGCAACAAGGTGCGTATCAATTCGCTAGTCTCTTCGCTTTTCGTGTGGAACACCGAGTCGTCCAACGACCCGATGAACCCTAGTGCCAGAATTTTTCAACCGCCTTCTACAAGTAGCAGGCTTCTGACATGGTTGAGTAACGACCGCCGTCTAAGTGATCATAGACAGCAACCGGGACCTACGGCTTTAACGTGCCATCCGAAACACGGAACCATCGTACTTACGGACAATCGGGTGGTTCAGCCCGCAATGTCCTAACCAGACTGGGAACAAATTCACTAAGTGATAAATATCAACTTCGTGAATGACCCACCGAGAATCGAACCCGGGACCTTCTGCGTCAAATCCAGTCGCACTACCATTGCGCCACCCACCTCTTCTGAAATACACGCCCACATGTACTCCTAGTTATTATTGAAAGCACCCGATATACTCTCAATTACTATCTTTTTCCCTAATATTAGAATATATTCCAAAAGTAGGTATGACTAAAATGACTTATGTAATTAATAAAATACAAAAGTTATATTAAGAAAACTATTGTACAAAATACTAATCGTTTTTCAAAATACAAGGTGTAAGAGACGGTGTAACGAAAACTTTGCAGGCGTGATCAGACCATGAAACTGAACAACCTTTTCTATGGGGGCTATGTTGGTAAACATAAAAAAAGATTTCGACCTTCCATACACAATTCCCGATCTTCGAATAAATTTTTCGTTTCCCAACATAGCCTCCATAGACAAAGTTGTTCTGTTTCATGGTCTGATCACGCCTGCAAAGTCTTCGTTACATCGTCTTTTACACCCTGTATAAAGATTAGAATTTTTAAACTGTAAATTAAAAATTTTGAAGCCATTCGAAATAGTGTAATGTGACAAACAAAATGTTGTACTTATTTAAAAATATCTAGGCGACTTAAAAAGTAGCTCGTTAGAATAGTTATTCAAGTAGCCGATTCTAAATACTTGAAAAAATACAGTTATCATCAGTAACAAATATTTTTGTTCACAGGTACATCAAAAAGCAACGACGACATACCGATGGCAAATAATATTATTGGGACCCTTTCTAATACAAGAGCGTGTTTATAGCACCCACCAATGACTAAGTGATAAATCAGACATTCCCTAGTGTTGTGTGTAAGTGTATTGAATAAGGTGTAAAAATATTAGCTGCAAATATTTTGAGGGGTGAATCAGCAGAACAACTTTCCCCAAGACACATAGGTCGAAATATTAAAAAAATTTGGACCTTTCCATATAAATTCTCTTAGTCGATGGGTCCAAATTTTTATTTTCATATTTCGACCTAAATTTCCTTGGGGAAAATTGTTCAGTTTCATAGGCTGGTTCACGCCTTAAAATATTTGCAGCTAAATTTTTTGAACCTGTATGTTGTTAAGGATAATCTGAAAATAGGTGTTGGTTCATCGGGTCGTTGGACGATTCGGTGTCCCACACGAAAAAATGGTATTTGATATCTTGCAGCTAATTAGAAAGTGTTTATGACAATTAATATAACCAATTTAATTGAATACATGTAAAAATCAATAGAAATAAGATGTAAATGTTAATACTATACAGGGTGTTAGGGACAGCCCTCCGAATACTGATGGGGTGCAGTCAGCCCATGAAACTGAACAACTTTCCCCTAAGAATATACGTTAAAAAACGTGAAAAATGTTTGGTTTCACATAGTAAATGCAGTCAGCTGATCGCAATTTTGTCGAAAATTTGTGTCGTTTCCTGACACATATTCCTTGGGAAAGTTGTTCAGTTTGATGGTCTGCATGCACTCTATCATTGTTTACAATGACTAATTAAATTATTCAGTGACAGTATTGTATTGTAACTCTGACATTCTAAAAGCATTCATTGTGAATCTACTTGGAAATAAACGATTGAATCTGAATCTATCAGTATTCGGAGGGCTGTCACTTGCACCCGGTATGAAATGTAACGGTTTTGCCAATTCCATTATTTAATCATCCAATTATGGTGTCTACAGGCTGTAAGGAAAAGTTAAAAGTACTAACTTCCTTTCCAGGGATAAACCAGCCCATGAAACTGAACAACTTTCCTCAATGATCATAGGTCGTAATATGAAACAAATAAATTTGACATTACATACAAAATATACCAATTGACTGAGTCAGTTTGTATGGGAGATCCAAAACTTTATTCTTCTTCTTAGCGAATCGATTCTGACGCTCAAATTTATTTGGACCAAACTTTATTTCATATTCTGACCTATGTTCCTTTGGAAAAGTTGTTCAGTTTCATCCCTTGAAAGGAAGTTAGTACTTTTCCTAACACCCTGTATAGAATACAGTACCACGCATTACAAAGAGTAACTGCCATTTGTTTTATTATAAGTTGACTATTTATTGTAATAATTGTTATATTAATGTGTATATTTGTAAATATGAATAAGGAATTATGTTAAAAGAAAATAAAGACTGTCATGGGAAATAGTACTTTTATTTTACAAAACGGCCACTTTTTCGGAATCAAACATCAAACTAGCGCCCCCAACAGTAAAAAAAAACACTGACTGAATACACTGGTCATCTGGAAACTCAATTAGCCACAATCACTGGCGGCGGAGAGAAGCGAAGAATGGAAATTACTCCAACGACAAGAGTCCAACTCCAATTTCGTATTTGAATTGTGATCCAAAGCGCACATTTAAACAAGGTTTTATTATTGATAATCTCTGCGGCTAGTGATTGTTGCTAATTCGCTAGTTTCCTAGGTAATCTTTAATAAAATATAATACTTGTACGTTTAAAACTACTATCCAAAAATACTACGGACTTCATACATAATTTTTCGAAGTATAGTTTGAATTTATAAACAGAAAAATAAAGTAAGTGTTTTGACGCCATCCAAATACTTACGGCGTGACGTCATACTTCCAGTTTTTCATACAAAATACCGTTTTAGATCGTTTTAAAAATAGCTCATTTGACTTGTCAGGAATATAGCCCGATTTTTTTTTTATCTGAGCAGCGCTAGTATCACGGACGTTTCCCTATAAATCCGGCACTCACTGCCTTTTTAGAACATCGTTTATTTACAATATGTACATTGGAAAACTAAGATGTACTCTAAGTACCCTACAGTCTTAGTACAGTAATTAAAGGTAACAAAACCTATGGATGCTGATTTGCACACTCATCAGAAAAAGCACATACAAATAAATACTTTTTCGGTAGATATTCTCTATAGAAACGTAAACTTATGTTACTACGAGTATGTACAAAAAAGTAGTCTACGAACTTATGAAATGTTACGCAATTGAGCATTTGTTGCATGCCCTAGGATCCTACTAACTAATAACTATGGATATAAATATTAAAAAATAAAACTGTAGTTCTACTATACAGAGATATAACTTAATTTGTATACTCTCATAAAATTTTCTTTGGCAGATAAGTCTAAAGAAAATACTAAACTTGACGGTTTAGTTTACGAGTATCATTAAACAATATTCTACAATAAACTTTTTGTTACACAGTTAATACAAACGAAAAAAGTGGAAAATATTCACGATGGGAATTCGGGAATTTGGGATGGGAATCCGATGGGATTCGAACCCACGTCTTTTGACTTGCCGGGTCAAACGAGTTAACCGCTACACCACGGTTGTTTCGTTCATATATATACCTTTGTAACTTGACTCATAACGAGTAGCTTCAGCGCCACCTACGCGTTCTACGACTTGTAGTAGAACTATAAAGTCATTCAACTGACAACATAACGTATGTGCAAGTTGACGAAAGATGCGAGCTTTTTCAGATTTGCGAATGTTTACTATTTTGTAAAAATGTCCACAAGGTAATAATTTCGAATACTTGATGTTTTAATCAAACACTAGATATTGATATCAACTTTTTGTTAAAAAGTTATTTCATTATACAAGTACAAAATAAGTGATTTAAGCTTTCCTAACTTTTCTCCTTCTCCTTACAAATATTCTAACATCAGGAACGTCATCATTTTGTTCTTCAATGGAAACTCCATTAGACGTCGACGACCTATCTTCGTGCGACGAATCGTCTTTATGAAGAGAAGAGTTACAACTGCTGGACTGAACTTCAGCTTCCAGTTGAAGTAGCAGCCGTTTGTGAGGCGTGGATGTAGCTAAAGCTATAGGTATAGCTTCGGTTATTTTTGTAGCTGAACTTTGTGCTATAGTCTCGATTTTGTCGGCTAGTTTGTTTGTCTGTGGTTCTTCGACGTCAGGTTGGACGCCTGTGGATATTACGACTGTTGCAATGCCTTCTGGTTCTGTGGTTTCGGCTGCGTTTGACACATCCATATTTGGAGTGATCTTTTTTACACATACAGGCGTGGTATCTATGTTTTCCTGTTTGTTCGTTTTTGGTATTTGTTTCCGAATAGATGTGACTGTCGTATCATTGTTCTCAATATTACTAGGAGCATTATTGTCTTTTTCAGTTTGAATATTGAAGCCAGCATTACTTTCATTTTTGCTTGCTTGCGGCAATAGTTTGGTAATCGATGCACGTGTGGAATCGTTTTCTATAACTTTGTCTGGTAATGGTAAACTGATTTTACAAATGATTGATTTCGGGTTTTCTTCGTCAATACCCTGAGAAGAAGTAACCGGCGGTTCGGTTTCTATATCGTTTATCTTCAGAGCTCGTACGTTGACGTCGACGGCATCTTGAGCGTCTTCGAAAATGGGGATATATTTCTTTGACTTCTCAGTTTGTGCTTCTAGGATGCCCAAATCTTCTGGAGTTATTAAACTACTACTATCTCCAAATAGCTCAGGGAATTTCCCTTTCGGGGATTTAGATTTTGTTGCTTTAATTTTCTCTTCCATGTCTATAGGTTTCTTCGTTTCTTTAGGACTGGTACCAATTTGTTTCGTAACGGATTTCTTTTTAGTTTTCTTTGTATTTTTCTCAGCATGTTGCTTTTCAGTACAATTTTCTTCTGTTTTCTGATGGCTTGCTTTTTCAGTCTTAGATTTTCTCGTTTTCTTTTCTTTGGATATTTTGGCAGGTTCAGCAGTATCTTTTTCAGTCTCCGCAATTTTCTGGCTTTCGTTTTTACTTGAGGGTTTTTCTTTTAGTTTTTCTTTCTTGGGCTGTTTTTGTGCTACATTATCCATACTTTCATCGCTTAATACTAAATCCCCTTCAACTAATTCTTTGGCAGAGATTTTTCGCCGTCGCAGATGAGTATCGCTCGATTTTTGCTCTTGGCCTTTTGCGATTTTATCTTGCATATCTTTATCTGTGGCTAAAACTTCATCAACACTTGGCTTCAGTGCAGATGGTTTGGCTGTATTAACGCCGCACACTGTTTGAATTTGTCGAAGAAGCGCTCCTAATGTGTTAGGTAGAGACTCTTTCTTAGCTTCAACGTTTGAAACACGCGGTATCTTATACTTTACAGGCGGTAGTTTACGTTCTTCTGAATTCACTAGGACCTCTTTGTTACCCATATCGACCTTTTGCTGACCATTTGTGGTGTCTCTATTATGTTCAACTTTCTCGACTTGCTTGTCAGTTTTCGCTTCGATTTGGTTAATTCTTTCAGTTTCATATTCCAGATGAAAGTTCCTAGAAAGATAATCTGCCATTCGCAAGTCTCTGCTTTCAGTCTCTTCTGCTATCATAGACATATTAGAATTTGGATCTTCTACATCCGCGTAAATATCGTGCACCATTTCATCAGAGAATTCGGGATTCTGTAAAGCCTGTGGTACTTCAACACGTGAAATATCCCACGTGGATATATCAATGGGTATTAAATCTACATTTCGTCCAGTTGTTGTCATGATTACGATTTTATCGCCTTCGATGCCTTTGCGATACTTTTTGCTTGTAATTCTCGGATCTTCAAGATATGTTGCGGCTGTGTTCATGATTTCTGAAAAACAAAATTATATGATTAATAAGAATGAGGAAACATTTTTTCAAGAACAGAAAATAGTTTGAATTTGGAGTTCAAAGACTTACCCTTCGGTTGGCTAGAGGTCGGCGTTGTAGGCGGCGCGTCTGAGGGCGTGTTGTCGGGTGACTGGCAAGAATTTGGTTGCATATGTTTAGCAAATTCAGGCATTAGTCTATCTTCTACAGATGGCTGTGCTTTAGGTTTAATCATTTCTTCAATGAGTTTTTTGGCACGTAGTATTGGATCTTCTGCTGTGATTGGATCTTCTGCTGTGATTGGATCTTTAATACTTTTAACTTCTTCTACAATGGGTGCTTTGGCAGGTAGCTGTTCTTCTAAAGTTGGCTGTTGTTGTATGGGTTTTTCAACTTCTTCGAAGGGTTTACTACTAGAGACTTTTCTCGTGCGTTTGCTACTGGGTTCATCGCAATCACTGACAGCATCGTACATGTTTGGATCAATATGTCTGTGAGGATTCTCCCGAGATTTGCTTCTATGTTTACGTTTTTTCTTTTCTTTTTTATCTAACTGTTGTACTTCTTCGTCGTTGATTCTTTGATGGTTTAGTTTTTCTCGTAAATCAAAATTTTCTACTCTTTCTTTACGCATATCTAGTCTTTCTTCCCTATAAGCGTCTTTTTGAGTAACATTACCTTCGTGACCGAAATATCTGTCTCTGTTTCGGTCTTCTTGGAAAGCGTCTCTTTGGACACGTTTTTGTCTTTCAAAAGCTGCTCTCTGTTTCTCCATTTCGTAAACTTCTTGTTGCCTAAATCTTTCATCGTGGGAGTTGCTTCGCTTTTTCGATCTCTCTTCATGAAAGCCGTATCGCGGTCGACGCGTTCTTTCAGGATAATCATCAACATCGTCTTGAGAATGCCTTCCTTCGTGATCTTCTTTATGATACCGATCCGGTTTGAACTGGTCTCGTCTGGATCGCCGTCCCTCGTCGTAGTTGTGTCGGCGGTCGCGAAGATGTCTCGCCGATTCGAACCCTTCTGTAGAAGGACTTACAAGAACCCTATTATGCCTGATTTCGAACCCTTCCCTAGAAGGACTTACCAGAACCCTATTATGCCTGATACCCTCATCTCTATCTTCTTCTGGATAATTTCTCGTCACGCGCCGATTATTTTCAGGACTGAAATGCCTCCTATTTCTAGACTTATCTCTAGGGATCCTGTATTTGTCGCTGAATTTGTTTATTTTGAATGTCTCCCTCGAAGATTCGTGGCAACTAGAGTACTTTTCGTCGATTCCCGAAGTTTCTGATACTTTATGGATTAGCTTGTGTCTGTCGAAGTATTTTCTGCTTTTGTCTTCTCTCGGGAGCCTCTCTCTTTTGTTGTCATTGTCGGAACATTCATGTTCATACTCTTCGTCTGAAGAAAATGTAGCTTGTTTACTGAAATTGAGTAACAAAAATTTTTATCTTATGTCCACATTTTAAGCTAAAATTGTATACCCACTTTAAATTTTATCTAGCATGAAACTTTGATGATGTTTAACTAAGAATAGATAAAAAGCCTACCTCAAAACAGGCATAGATTTCCGCCGCTGTTTCAAACTGAGTGCTTTCTTTCCTTTGCTTTCACTGGTTTTATCGTAGGATTCCTTGTTTTGCTTACTCTCATTGTTCACGACTTTGTTTGAATCATCTGCGTGCCCGCTGGATACTGTGTCTGGAGTCGGTACACGGTTTTCGTCGTTCCTGTGTGTAGACATTTTATTATTAGTACAAGTTTAAATCTGCAAAGAATGACCTATAGATATATAGTTTAGGAAATATAATTTGAGCCAATTCGACTATGAAACATCAAGGCGAATCGGCCCAAATTATATGACCGTTTAATTAAAGAAACAATCTGTAAAGGGCGGTTGATTATCATGCTTTCTCTCTTCCACTGAGGCTGTTACATATACCATGTGTTCATGCTTTCTCTATTACACTAAGGTAACTGCAGCCATTTACAGGTAGTTTCTTTATCTGACGTGATTATAACATAATGTACTCCTACTCGAAGTTATTCACGTCAATGTATCTGTGAATGGATTAGGCTATGTCAAAAGGATTTGTAAGTATCACATGAGGAACAGTTACACTCAGTGGAAGATTTCCGTAAACTAAATACTTTCCGAAATACGCCTGTTTCTCCATAATCTATTAGAGAATTTCTTACCTGATCCTGTCTGGTTCATTTTTCTTTAGGTCAGAGTTGTCTTTTTTGTTATGCTTCCCAAAGTCGGAATCATTGTTTTTCACCTTTTTATTTATGGATTTCTCTCTGGCAAGGTTCCGTTTTAAAATAGAATAACTCTTATCAGAGTTTTGTATGGAAGCAAGAACCAGCTTGTCTTTTCTGAAAAATAAGTATTTATTATTTTCTTATTTATACACACACAGGGTAGGCAAAGCATTAACAGACAAAAATACAGTCGCTAACGCAATATCTGAAAAATTTTGAGGGCCATTTCACATAATTCCTGTATCACTAAAGCAACAGGCTATCGCTTAAAATGTAATAAACATGAAACCCTCGATTCCCATTGTCGCCTCTTACGACACACACGGGAAAGAAATGGGATGATGCTATTCTAATCAAAGGCAAAACTATGACTACTTGTGAGAATAATATTACTTACTCTGCATTGAGATGGGTGATAATTTGACTTTTTCTCTCAATCTCAGCTTTGGCTGTTTTAAACAGCGATGAATAATTGTTTTGAAGTATTTTGTACTTTTCATTCATACTGTCCAAATCCTGAAATAAATTCTACAATATCAATGCCATCTATTCAGAAACAGCAACACAAAAGCATATTTTTTGTAATTTAGTAGACAATGTTAGAGCATGTTTTGCATGGTGAAATTGGTGTATGTTAGTGCACAAATGGTGATTATATTACATATGGATGGATGCAACAATACATAAACCTAAAGGGCCTTACCACAAAAAAATTACACGCGAGTCCAACCTGTGTTTGAAAAATATTGTCATATAAAAAAATGCACACACATTCAATGCGCATATAAATTTTTTTTGGTAAGGCCCAAAGGTTTTAAGAAACCTTAAAGTATAACATGGTTTATAGCCAGACTTTCGATTCGCAAGATGACAGGGTTATTAATAAATTACAAAAGTTGTACGCTTACAACTACACCATTTACAGTTTTTCGAAATATTCAAAATTTTTATTAACAAACAGAAGAATTGCTCATTTGACTTGCCAGTTTTCATGCCTATTGGATCCAAGACAAGCTTTTTTTAGTCTTGTGGTTATCCTTAGAAGCACCAATTTGTGTATTTTTTATAGAAGAGTTCAGCTATTAAAACTTGCGATAAAAAACCAAAAAACTTATCAGAATAGTTTAAAATGGTTTCTTATCTTAATAATTCTAATCATATCCAATAAGAACTCTGGTTAGTGTATTTAAAACTTGGATCAGAGTTCATTGACTCCTCATACAAACTGATACAAATTATGAGGTAACAGGTCAGTTTATAGGAGGGGTCAAGGAATATTTTTCAGGGGTGCACTCTTTAAAGATTTTTGCCTATGAAAATACTTAAAACCATGCTCTATTGTGTCTGTTTGTTAAGCCATATGTAGAAATTTTCAATTTGTCACTTCCCAACAGGTGCTTTCCAAACGGGCATTGTATATAAGAACTACGAAAGATGGTCACACAAACAAAATTCAAAGATTAATATGCACCAATTCTAGCCAATAATTCAGCTGTTATAATTGACTTGTTTATGTAGGTACAAATCTTATGTATTGTGATCTTTTATATAATAACCTCATAATCATATCGTCCAAGCCCGAGCTATTGGAAGAGGTCGAGAAGTTCTATGGACAGTTATACGCGACAACATGCACACCTGTCAATAATCGGGTCGCAGATCCAAGAGCTCGATTAACCCGGCACTACACAGAAGACATCCCGGACGTCAGCTTGTACGAGATTAGTATGGCTCTGAAACAGCTAAAAAACAGCAAGGCGCCGGGTGATGATGGAGTTACGGCAGAGCTTCTGAAAGCCGGTGGTAAACCGATACTTAAAGCACTGCAGAAATTGTTTAACTCTGTCATACTCGAGGGCAAAACGCCACAGGCATGGCACAGAGGCGTGGTGATGCTGTTCTTCAAAAAGGGCGATAAGTCTTTGCTGAAGAACTACAGACCCATCACGCTTCTGAGCCATGTTTACAAGCTGTTCTCAAGAGTCATAACGAATCGTCTCGCACGCAGGCTCGACGACTTCCAGCCTCCCGAACAAGCCGGCTTCCGAAAAGGCTTTAGCACCGTGGATCACATTCATACGCTGAGGCAAGTTATACAGAAGACTGAAGAGTATAACCAACCACTCTGCCTCGCGTTTGTGGACTACGAAAAAGCCTTCGATTCGATCGAAACATGGGCCGTACTTCAGTCTCTTCAGCGGTGCCAAGCTGACTATCGGTATATCGAAGTGTTGAAGTCCTTGTACGAAAGCGCCACCATGTCAGTTCGACTTCAGGACCAGGACTCGAAACCTATCCAGTTGCAGCGAGGAGTGAGACAGGGAGATGTAATATCACCGAAACTGTTCACAGCAGCACTGGAAGACGTCTTCAAGCTTTTGGACTGGAGAGGACTTGGCATCAACATCAACGGCGAGTATCTGACTCACCTTCGTTTTGCCGACGATATCGTGGTCATGGCGGAAACCCTGGAGGACCTCGGTACAATGCTCGATGACCTCAATAGAGCCTCCCAACAAGTGGGTCTAAAAATGAACAAGGACAAGACCAAGGTTATGTCAAACTCTCTTGTTGCACCCATTACTCTGACAGTTGGGGGCTCTACTCTGGAAGTTGTCGACGAGTATGTCTACCTGGGACAAATAGTCCAGCTGGGTAGGTCCAACTTTCAGAAAGAGGTCAATCGTCGAATCCAACTCGGCTGGGCAGCGTTCGGGAAGCTACGTAACATCTTCTCTTCTCAACAACTACCGCAGTGCCTCAAGACAAAAGTCTGGAATCAGTGCGTGTTGCCAGTGATGACTTACGGAGTTGAGACGTGGCCGCTAACAATGGGCCTCATAAGAAGGCTCAAGGTCACTCAAAGGGCAATGGAAAGGGCTATGCTCGGAGTTTCTCTCCGCGATCGAATCAGAAATGAGGAAATCCGGAGAAGAACCAAAGCCACCGACATAGCTCGAAGGATTGCGCAACTTAAGTGGCAGTGGGCGGGGCATATTGCTCGTAGGACCGATGGCCGCTGGGGCCGGAAAGTTCTCGAGTGGCGGCCACGGACCGGTAGACGCAGCGTAGGTAGGCCTCCCACAAGGTGGACCGACGATCTGGTGAAGGTCGCGGGAAGCCGCTGGATGCGGGTGGCGCTGGACCGATCATCGTGGAGATCCTTGGGGGAGGCCTATGTCCTGCAGTGGACGTCTATCGGCTGAGACGACGATATAATAACCTCATAGAAAAGTTTCAGCTACAGCCTGATACAAAAAATAGCCTAGTAAATAATAACCAAGACATAAATAAAATTATCCCACTGGAAATGTTTTTATAGCATTCTACAAGGAAATCACATAGCTTAGGAGTTCACTAGAAGCTTTTAGGCAATGGAAAGCTGAGCATGAATGATATGGACAAGATAGAATAAAATATACAGCAAGCAAAGGTGATTCTGAGTATCCAAGATGTAACTGATGCTGATATTGTTGTTACTTACTTTCTGCATCCTTTTTAATTCCGCATTAAACTCCTCGTTCTTGATCTTCAGCTCTCTGTTTTCTTTTCTCAGCTAAAACAATGAAACTGGAATTACTTGTGGGTGGTTGGACACAGAAACGCAAAGTAGAGAAATCCTTGCAACTACTAAGTGCAAATGAAGACTGTGGCAACTGAGTTGATATTTTTTTGAGTACCTTTATGCTTATGACGTGTAAATAATACTGATTTCGGAGAAATTACCTCGAAAATTTTACAGAAATTGAGCAAACCCAATCGAAATTGACAGAGGAATATTTGGCGCTAAAAAAGGCATACCTCTTCGAGCTCGTTCAGATCGTTGTAGTTCTCCAAATCGTCGTATAAGTCATCCATTGTGAAAATTATATTTAACTGCTTCTAATCCTCCCTTTTCTAGTACATTAAAAACAATAATTACGATTATTTATCGCGAACAGAAAGGAAATAACACAAAATTCATTACACCAAACGTCGTAGCTTTTGACAATTGAACACTGTGTAAATTTGCCATTTGTAAATTTTCAATTCACACTCCACAACTTGTATTATGGACGCTGTTTACACTCTACTACTTAATTCGGTGTAAAGGTTTATTATTTACCATTTTAACTTACACCCAGTTACACCGATTATGTCCTGTCTATATTATAAATTGTCAATAATGTACACTACAGCGGAAACGTGATGAAACGTCTTGGTATGGCATCAAATGCAGAAAGCGAATACAAAATTTTGACACCAGGGTTCATCACAAAGTACTTTAATATATATAGGGGTATAGAGACCTATCTCAGCTGCCAAAACTGGCAATGCGTAAGTAGCGCCCTCTCAAGCACTTAGTAGGAACTAACTACATAACACACACAAATCACGCCTTTATCCCTTGCGGGGTAGGCAGAGCGTTAACGATCGTAAAATTACGGTCGTTATCGCCACGTCTGACAAGTATTGAGGGCACCTTCATATGATTCGTGTATCACTGCAGTTACAGGTTGTCAGCCTGTCGCCTAGAATTGTAATACGTGCTAACACATATGAAACCCTCAAGTCCCTTAGTTGGTTCTTACAACACCCACGGGAAGAATTGGGGTGATGCTATTCTATGCTGGCATCACACGGCAAACATAATATATAATAAACTAACTACATAATATATATAAATACATCTATAGCTATATATAACATGTATGCAGCTATATAGGTACTTATACCGAGCTTATACCTAAAAGTACTCATGAAACTAAAAAACTTTCCCCATGGAAAATGGGTCGAAATATGTAAAAAATGGTCACAAGACCTAATCATAATCACCAGCTGATCGGTGATTTTGTATGAGACGAGGGTCCAAATTTTGTTTTCATATTTCGACCCATGTTCCATATGGAAAGTTGTTCAGTTTCATGGGTACTTTAACCTCCTTTCGGCTTGTTATATCCTTTTTGTGATATTTAATAATCTTCTGGTTAATAAAACAATAAATAGATTTTGAAACTTTAACATTCTTTATTGTAATTGTACAAATATAGATTCATTATTATAACAGTAAATATTTTAGAGCGTATTTTACTTGTGAAACTAAACAACTGAAAATATAATGCACTTCACATAAAATTAACTTATCTAAGAATAATGCCACACCATTCTACTCATGGTGTTTTGTAAAAGGCGATGTAGAGTTTTTGACCTTGGCTACAAATATGCCGACCATGGTATGTTCAACCGTACGGTGGTGGTAATACCACTTACGATAGCATTCGCAAAAAGGGTCGACGTCAGGCAGGCGGCTGGTCGTAAAATTAAGCCAAATACTTTTGCAAAATAATTTTGTGTTCAAATAAAACATGTTGCGCCGACTCAAAGTACACAATGAAGATAAAGGGAGGAAGATAATGATGGTAAAATTTACTTATATTATAATTGAACCAGCCTATGAAACTGAACAACTTTTTCCAAGGACCATAGGTTGAAATAATTATGTAAAAAAATAATTATAGAGCGAGCGCCCTGGGGTTCATCGAGGCGTTAGATCTGGACTAGTAGGTGTCTCACACGAAAAGAGAGATCAAGATACGCATGTAGCGGGCTGGTCTAAGTATATAATTTACTCTTTAGTGTTTAATTTAAGAACCTTTACAACCATCATAGAAAATTCCAAGGCGTATGCATAATAAAGAATAATTAAACTTATAAACATAATTTAAACTTTTATAACAATTTCCAAAAATACATACAGTTGAATAAATGTCAAAATCACAAACTAAAATATGATATTATATGTATAAAAATAACATATCGGAAGATATGTCAAGTCTATCGAAAGTAAATCAGGCGGCTGCTGGAACGTGCTTGTTCCCCGGGGCGCCAAATCTCGAAATACGCCACTGTACGTGCGTGGCACGTGCGTGCATCCAATCTTTACAAGCCTTTACCGCCGAGATTTATCTACGGAATCGGATGATGTAGAAGGCATCGTTCGAGACGTTACGTTGCGCGTAGCTTATTTTTTAAAAAACTACCCAACCGTCCTTCGAGCCCCTCGCCCTTCTTGCTTCTCCCCCTGCGTCGTCCAATCACGAATCTCCTCCCTCTTGATCTCCTCCCACTTCACACCCCCGCATCTTGTGTATTCATTCATTCATTTCGTTTAGGAAATCAAATCATTCGTTCGCTGTCGTTCGATGCGTTGCTACTGCGTGCGCCTGCCGTTTGCTTGCTAGCTCGCTGGTGTTGTTTATTTAGATGGCTTTCCGCGTTTTCCAGTAGTGTATCCTCATCTATCCCGTAGTGCTATGAACAATGGTCGCGAGTGCCAGTCAATCGCAGCTCGCGTCGGTCGGGCAATAGTGCAACAGGCGGGCAGCCAGTGTGTTAGGGCTCGAGTAAACAAGGGAACGTTCCAAGATGCCTACGGATTCGGAGTGCGATTGCGAAGTGGTGTCCAAGGAGTGGCTGTTGTCGAAGCTGCGATCCGACGAGCGGGACACGTTGCTGATAGACTGTCGGGGTTCAAACGAGTATTCGGTGTCGCACATCCGGTCGGCGGTGAATTTCTCCATTCCGAGTATAATGCTGCGTCGGCTGGCGGCGGGAAAGATCGAGTTGTCGTCGACGGTGCAGTGTGCCGAGCTGAAGGCGCGTCTGGCGGCCTGCCGGGCGCGCGGGACTTTCGTTCTGTACGGGGACGGGGCGCGCCCGGAGCCCGACTCGATGCACGGCGTGCTGCTGCGACGCCTCAAGCAGGACGGCGTGCATGTCGTGTGTCTCGAAGGTCAGCTCTTAGTCATAACATAGTATTTGTGTAACATGCCCTTTTTCTGCGTTTGACATTATGCGCCACCGTTTCTTTGTGTTTCTGTGGTGTAAATGCATGCATAAGTCGCATTCCAAGACAGAATCATACAAAAAAAACACTGTTTATTGGTCAGGATATTTTATGCCATGATTCGGATTTCTGAGTAAACTTCATAGTGGTGTTTTGATTCTGCAACTCTGTATCTGACTGTTGACACCATTCATCTTTCTTATAAATTCTTGTATCTTTTTGTTAAACCATTTTTTTTTAAATTTTAAATGTTAAAATCATTACCTTTCTTTTTGGTGATTCATAATCAGAACTACAAAATCAGAACATTTACAACTCTTCGTCTGATTATGAGAATTGAGAGCCTGATCCGTACTCCGCATCTACTCTATTTGGTTTTACTTTCAGTTCTACAACTTACTTACAAGATGCTCTACATTGTATCAAAAAATAAGAATACAATGTATCTGAAATGACCCTTTGGTTGTGGTATTTGTAGTGGAACATCAACAGTCCACTGCTGGGCATAGGCCTCCTCCTATTGAAAGGTGTTTGTCATATTTGTTGGTAATTGGTTGGTTTGTCATAATAGGTTGTGCCATGTTGGATTCATACACTTATTGATTTTTTTGTGGTAGAAAATATTTCAAAATATTCTATGCAGTGAGCCATCAGAAGTTCAAACTCAGGCCATATTAGATACCAAGGAGCAAAAAGACTTAGATCACATCCCTCAGTTCCAAAACTCGGACCATCGATGTTTGAATGGGTCTTGGTTGGCCACATTACGACAAATGCACCCCGAGAGATGGGCAAAACTATGCAACAATTTTGTCCCACAATAATACCAGCACAGAAGTAGCTCAAAACATAGTAGTGAGATGTACTGGTCAGTTTTGACCGGTACTCTTGAACAGCCGTGGACAGTAAAGTCTGGAAAGAGTAAAGGGAGGCCTTTTCCCAGCAGTGGGACAGTCTAGTCTAGGCTGATATAATAGAATAATTCAAGAATAACATAAACATCACAATAGGGGTGTGAACGGTCAGGTCAAATAATCTACTTTTTAAAGTGATCTCAAATGGTATTTTATATGAAAATAGTAATGTATGACATCATGGATTGCTATTTTGTATTGCGACCGAACACTTGAGTGTTATGTAATTTTTCTGTTTATTATTTCAAAATTCCAATATTTTGAATAATTGAAAATGTAGTCCTTAGTATTTTTCTGAAGTATTTTTGGACAATAGTTTTAAGCATATGTATTTATTTATTTACCATTTATTGTACACAAGAAATTTTACAGGACAAAACATAAATAAAATGGACACAACAGGCACGGCTTATCTCTAAAAAAGAAATTTCTTACAGCAGACCAAGAGGAGACGCATACAACTTTTATATTTTATTAATGACCCAGTGCACAACCAAATTCAGCATATTACATCACAGTTCTAAAGATTTCTGAATGAATAAATCATAAAATACCTTGAATTGAACAAGTGGCAGGTATATACTAATTCAGCTCACATACAACAGAGTATCAATGAGCACTGGCATTATTACCTAATTGCTGCATAACACGTACAATGGAGGGTTTCGTAACCACTCATTCACAAAAACCACCACCTGTTATTATGTAGATTGATCAATTTACTTGTCAGCTTAGTGTAATTATGAACAAAATCAACTTTTAATTACCTCGACAACAAAATTTCTTTAGCCATTTTGAATAAGGTAGAGTTTCGTCATTAATATGCATTGCACTGATGCAATGCAAAATCACGGTTTTATCCCCTGCAGGGTAGGCAGAACATCAACAGCCGTAAGAGTGGTTACTTACGCCGTGGCTGGGTATCCACTTCAAATTGTCAGCCCATCATTCTCCTAACCTTATCCAGTTCTCTGTTGAGGTCGGCTGCCTAACCTAGGGGATTTGACGTGGAACCAAGTTTTACACAGAGCAACTGCCATCTGACCTCTGCAACTCGAAGGCTAACCTGGCCCGAATCCTAGGTTTAGGTCACATTCAAATATCATCTGAATTCAAATTTTATTTGAATGTGGGTTTCATCACGATGTTTGATGTAAATGTACGTGAGTAGAAACACATTGGTACATGGCGGGGATCGAACTCGGGTCCTAAGATTGTAGAGGTAAGACCGGTGTCATAACCACTTGGCCACCGACGCTCTCCGAATCTAGTAGCTACTTTAAGTGGGAAAATAATTTATTTAAAGAAGAATGACTATAATTTTCTAATGCAATTTCCTTATCTACGATCTGATGAATGGCGTCTCTGACCTGTTCTTGTAATTGAAGAATGCGAGGAATTTGAGGACTGTCCTATCGGAAGAACCGAACCGGTTTTTGGGCCTTCCCAGCCCTTTACATACTTGAGGCTTTTTTCCAACGGAAAAATAAAACAAAGCATACTTCGTTGACGCGTAAAATAAAACGCGTTACTAATCAAATGGCTCGGAGTAGTTAATAAAACAAGTCGAAATCTCGTCTCGGTTTTGTTCAGCTTTTACTATTTGTCGCTAGTTACAGTTCGATAGTGCAATCTAAAGACTGTGTATTACCGTAGTGACAGGTTGTCAGCTTGTCGCCAAAAATTGCAATTCAAGCCGCAAATCCCTTAGTCGCCTCTGACGCCACCCACGGTAAACAAATATGTGGTGATTCTTTTCCAAGCTGGCATCACACGGCATTGCTAAGGTGGCATCACACGGCATCTTGAATCAATAAAATTTAAGAAGCATTCATTATCAATGATTCTTACACTTGCTTGTTCAAAGCCTTTAAGAACCAATTTTATAACTAAATATTAAACTTTGGGAATTACATAAATACGGTTCAAAGTAGCCACTTTTTAAGTTGGCCAACAAACATAGCCAAAACGGTTACGATCGCCCTCCGGAAACACGGGCGTGGTTTTAACTTTTTAAGTACTTGGAGAGCCGAGAGGGTCTTAGGGCGCCGAGGCCGCCTGTTGGGACTTCCGCCACGCCGGCCACTCGTGGGAGAGGAGCCCTATTGTGATCCGCCACGCGAGACCGCACTGGGCTACGAAAACTTGATTTTACGCGAGGAACTTAACGTGTACGACAGAATAAAATCAAGGTGCTGATCAGTACCAAATATTCACGCACAGAACATGCTTTTTATAGGAAAACAAAATAATAAGTTGGCGACAACAACTAGCATGGACCTCTAGATCCCGAGACGAGACTGACTCCTAGACCACGAAAACAAGATTAATTTCGAAGTAATCAATGTCATATTCAGATTAACTATATCGATCAGAAAGTATCTCTTTTAAACAGCAAATAAGAAACAGCAAAATGAAAGAAGCAAAATCTCGTTTGAATTTGGAACGATCAAAGCACGCAGGAAGCGTGCGCCCGCGCACTTCGAATCCAACGGACGGAAGAACGGCGCAAAATTAATAAGTTCCTGTTGTACTCACAACGCGGCGGCGTTCGCATCCTGCCCCATCTCTTATTACTACTAAAATATATCACGCCTTTTATCGTAGAGTATACGTGCTGTTGCAGACTGACGTTTTATGCACAGAGTTTTCGGAAGAAAAACGTACGTGAACTCTATCGTAATTGATAGCGAAAAACGTCGTCCGATAGTCTGCGGCGAACCTAAAAATGTTTTTGTGTCATAAAGTTTTGCATCATTTTAGCCCATAAAGCCTAAAATTGTGATAAACTTTTTCAGACACCTTCGGAAATGATAATACAGCATCATACTTATTAGTTTTCTGTTCTCTCTCTTCCTTCTAATCTTCTTCTTATCGTGTCGATGGCAAATTTAGATTTTATAACTACACGATTATATAAAATCTATGAACACTGGACAAATATTTGAAAGAAAGGCAATGCTTTTCTTAACACTCTATGTAGAATAAACACTGCAAAAGCCAGTGAACTTAACCAATACCAGATACCGTCTGGTCTTAATCAACGTTTATACTCAAATAAGCAGTTTATCTGCCTCCGCGGTCTAGTAGGCTAAATCTGATCTTCTGATCTGGTTTGATTTCTGTTTCTTTAGTAGGCTAGATCTGATCTTCTTGTGGCGTTATTTCTTGGTGAAATTGTTCACGGTTGTTTAAAGAACATTGCAGGTTATTCAGACCAGATATAAGGCATAAAAAATATTCTGTGCGTAAATTAAATTAGCTAGACTCCAATAGTTAGACTTTGCTCATAAAAATGTAAGAACTTACTAAATAGTCACGTAACTTGCGTCATAAAACTCTGGTTACCGAATTTCATTAGGTCGATAAATCTAATGCTTTCACTCTCAGAATCAACCTAGAACATTTATTTTCGCTAAGCCTCAAGCATGACTTCTGATCTATCAATCGCGTGACCCGACTGGCGAGCACTCGAAACATAAAACGCGTGCGCGAATAACAGGATGTAACCAACTCGCCCCGAATGTAAACTACGATTGAGCCCATTCGTAATGGCCAGGAAACGGCTTGCACCTGGCCGGCTGGCTGGTCTGCAGGAATATTATATTACTCACGCTTGACTCATAGCCATATCTTGAAGCAAGTAAGTATTGTAGAGGCAATCCTACAAACACAGCAGTAAAGCCAAGCAAAACTCTTCGAAATCATACTTGGAACTCACACACACACAAATCACGCCTATATCCCTAGCGGGGTAGGCAGAGCGTTACTTAATTCATTTATTTTAAACTCATGTTACTTTATGTTACAAAATATGGTAGTTATGATACCCTTTTTCCCGTTCCTCCCTACAAAATCTGATACTAGACAAGAGCAATTTGTTCCCACTCGCATTTGATGTAGCTGTAGACTGCTAGCGCCATCGTTCAATAAAATTATTTACATTTAGTAAACACTGTGACGACTGGAAATTTTTATTCCCCATTGTCACTAGTGACAGATTTTGTGGGGACAAATGGAAGCAAAGGTATGATACCGTTCTTTTTGTTGAAATTTACCGCGACAGCGCGCGCTAATTCTGATTACCACTAGTTTGTAGGATTCCCTTTAAAAAAATCCTCGATTTGAAAGCTGTACTACGCTGTCCGCTTTAAATTTTACCAGCCGCTGTCCGTCCATTGCTTCTGTTGTCGAATATATCCCCACTTTATACAAAATGCAGCGATGTGTAATAGACCTTCGTGCAAGTGGTAACCACACGTTTGCGAACAGGACTATAGGAAAGCGAAATGGAAAACGGAAGCGATATTCCGGCAGCCATGACGCGTAGCAAATAAACGCGCGAAAATTATCTCGCTTTGATGTGGCCATTTTACTTGTAGGCAAATGAAATATGTTTCCGTACTTCTGCTCGCTTTTGAGAGTTTAGAATATTCACAAAATTTTGTACGGCGGATTTGATCCTGCGACTACGACTTTCGTAGAAGCAAAAGATAGTAACTGTAGTGGTAGCAGTGGCTATAGCTGATTCGCATTGATAGTGTCGCGACCAGCGTAACTTGACCTTAATGCTCCATACACGCACGTACGGGCGCGTACTGACAGTTACGCTGGTCGTTACGCTATGTATAAGCCAATGAAGTATACTAGGTTACCGCGACTCATCACTACATATTATAACGCAAAGTGGGTTCCCACGTCAATCCCTATGTCTATATGTGTTTATTACTATATATGTTAGATCTTTAAAACTACACAACGAATTTTGATGCAGTCGGCGCAGTCGAAAGTCGCAGATGCAAATCCTTCCTGCGAATTATTGCACGCTAACTAAAATTGTGTACCCAACAAGTTAAAACGCTTTAAAGTTAATATTCTATCTCATTCGAGGTGTTTTTTCTAAAAGCAAATTATGCTGTTTTTTACACATCCTTCTATGCAGCACTTTACACGTAAAATTTTTGATTATATCATCTTCCGTATAAAGACTTCCTCCCACGTATTGTTGTGTTCAATCCCATTAACCAAAATCTAGTTCGTGATTCCGGTTAGGTCGCTCATTCAGTAACCGACTTGTTAAAGAAAGAGGTTGTGACATTCTTATATATTTGTCGGAGGATGTCTCTGAATTTTGTATCACTGTCACTACATAGTACAAAGAAAAGTCGCCTTTAGCGTCTGTCTCTATGCCTTATGTATGTATGTACGCCATATTTTTGTAATAGATAGAGTGATTCAAGAGGAAGGTTTATATGTATAATACCTCCCGGGAAATCATATTATTCCCACGGGAAAATGAATCAAAGCTGGCGCAGCCGCTGGCCAGGCCTTAGAATTTAGTTTAGAGGTATTTTCTAAGTTACCATGTCTGTACCATTTTCTTCTTCTTTTCGTGTAGCAAACAATTTCGAACAACCAAATGCAGCCTGAGTTTCATCGAAATCGGTTCAGTAGTTCTCAACATTTCTTCACTGCGAAGTCGGTTTAATACTTGCACTCACTAGGCGGCTCATTTATTTTGAATGTCACAACAAAACGAATGGAATTGTTGAATGAACTCGCGATCAATTCGTGCGAGTGCCGAAGTCGCGGGCGTAGCATTGACATTCATAGTTTTTGCTCAATGATGTAATTTACGATTCGCGGCTACTCAACGCTATACTATACTTACTTACCTTACTACTACGCATATTGTGTGCGGGCACAGAATTCATAAAACACTAGTAGCGGCTCGCGCAGCTATCTGACATACACATCGCCTTTGCTCCTTACGGGGTAGGCAGAGGAGAGAGGTAAATCCGGCATACTTATACAGCTCATAAAATATGCGTGCACATGATCACGCGTGTACCTTGTAATGTATGGGATTGTATTAGAGACGGCACACCCCTTGCGTTGCGTAGGAAAGAAGTGTGCCGTCTCTCATACAACGTAGCGTATGATCACGTCAAGCTCCTCAAGCAACCGACGTCCCCGCCGGCGGGGTCGCGGAGGTCCCTCAAGGGCAGTGATTGGGCTGGTTGTTTGAACAACCATTCAATTATTTCCGGGTGATCCCTCGCTTCCACCACCAAGCCGACAGGCGTAGTTTTGGCGGCCCCGGGGCCGAAAATGTAGAACCCAACACAAAAAAATAGTATGATCACGTGCATGCATACGCAGGACGGTTTGCTCTGCGCTGTATACCTACAAAACTCTTTGTTTTAAGAAACGCAGTACTATTCCTAACACCCGGTATACTTAGATTTATTGTTAGCATAATTGGATCAGTTGCGCCGATAGCGTATCACCGCTGTTGCTGATGATCCCGCTGATGACCTCCGACACGCGCAGGCGCACGCGTTTCACACAATGGGCCGACCCGCCGGGATCTACATAAAACCACAGATAATAGGTACCTAGTACATACAGGTTTTTTTTATCTAAACGCACTGTAGCGTAACGAGGTAAAAAATATCAGTATATATAGAGTAGAGTAGGTATTTAAGGTGTAGGTAGGTTGTAGGAATATTGATTTTTTTTGACAATTATACATAGCTACAATTTACGTAACGTCCGACAAAAGTGCAACGGTAATTTCAGAAGATTTTACATAGTGACAGGTAGTCAGCCTTTCCCCTAAAATTGCAATACACACTCTATATATCTATCATATCGACACTCAAATTCCTTAGTCGTCTACGTACGACACCCACGAGAAAGAAATGGTGTGATGCTATTCTAAGTATAGTGCTAAAAGTACAGCATAATGCAAATATTTTTTAGTTTGCGTGTTCGGTTTATGAACATGGCGCCATGGTTATTAAGCACAATTAATTACAAAATAGCTGCCTCGCTCTCTTTTCTGGCGTGGCACACCGAGTCGTCCAACGACCCGATGAAGACTGGTGACTTTTTCAACCGTCGTTGTTAAAATAGCTGTTTTATTTATTTATTTATTTTCCGTGTGATGCCGGCTTAGAATGGCATCATCCCATATCCTTCCCGCGGGTGTCGTAAGAGGCGACCAAGGGACTCGAGAGTATTGGTGTATTACAATTTTTAGGCGACAGGCTGACAACCTGTCACTATAGTGATACACATGTTTTCTGAAACAACCTTGGAAAACCATCCTCAAAAATATCAAACGTAGCGATAGTGGCCGTATTTTTAGGGCCGTTAACGCTCTGCCTACCCCGCAAGGGATAAAGACGTGATATATGTATGTATGTATGTTTATTTATTTATTTAATCTTGTAACTCCCCCTTATCCTAATAAAGCAGGAGCCTGGAACAAAGAGATCAAAACTCTATTCCTGAGCATAAATAATAAACTTTTCCTTCAAAGGTCAGATACTAAAAACTTTCAAACTAATTTCAATTTTCCATAACTTTTCTAAATGTCAATAGGATATTAACTAAGTTATGGCTAAGTTCCTCTCAAGATTTCCATTGCTAATTTAATCTCTGGCATTATCATAGCCATTTTGTTTTGGAAGTGGGTATTTGTGAGGGAGTTACAAGGCAAATCCCAAAATCCCACCTGGGTTGGCAAGTTGAGAACGGCTTGACAGGTCCTGCATCTATTTACATATTCTTTGTTTCGACTGGGAGTGTTGCCAGCTACTTTTTCTGTTAAAAAATAGTATTGTAAGCTACATCCTTTTTAATCCAAGAAGTAGGAAAGAGACATACGAAAAATGGCTTAATAGAGTTCTCTAACACCAATGAATGTATGGATGCAAAAACACAAATAAATAAATTTACTTTGGGACATTGTCGGCTTTGATTATTGATAGGTCTCGCTAGCGCTCGACAGCGAGTCAATAGTTGTAAAAGATTGTAGGCTGATTGAACCACCTGATTGTCAGAAAATAAAAATCGTTCCATGCTTCGTACGGCACGTTAAGCAGTTGGCCCGACATTGGGCATCTATGATAACGTAGTTAGACGGCCGTGAGCCTACTAGTAGTAAAAGACAGTTTTGCCAAACTAGGTAGGTTACACTCCATGTCCCACACGATAGAAACAGAATAGTAATGATTCAATTTATGACAGAAACACGAGCATGTACAGACAGTCGTATAATTGCGGAAACCATCTCTGTAAATATCGTTATTTTGGTAGACCGTATCCGGTGCAGTTGGAAGGCGTCCGCTCTCGGTTTCTGGCTAACTCCAGCGGATTGACGTCATACCACTCCCGGAATCCGGCCATTATTCATCTCATCGCTGTTTTTAGGGTTCATTGCACAAAGTGGCAATCTCTGTCTATCTGTCTATTTACCTGTCTGTCTTTTTGTGTCTGTCTGCCTGTCTGTCTATTTATCTGTCTGTCTATTTGTGTCTCTCTGTCTGTATGCCTGTACGTCTGTCTGTCTGTCTATCTGTCTTTGTGTCTGTCTATCAGTCTGTGTGACTGTCCGTCAGTCACCAGGCTGTACCTCCTAAACAAATAGAATGCCGAAATTTTTACTTATGATAATTATTATGTTTTCGCTATACCTAATAATGAATACCAATTTTAATAAAAATAAAATTTATGTGGGTTATACGAAAAATCATTTTTTATGCCATTTTGCATACAATGGTACAGAATCCTACATGCGCTGGTCCCGACTCGCAATTGGCCGATTTTATAACTATTGTTTTTTTATCACGTTGATCGAGAGATATTTCTGATAAAAAGTCTGTATTGCTACCAATATTCTAGTTAGAACTGGATGAGTATATGAATGAAATATACTATAGCATCATCGTCGCCGTCATATCCTCCCACTCCCAAATCAGTTTGATTGGATTAGTCATCGTGCTGCGGTTAAGATTTTTTGTATTTGTAACAGAATATATAAAATAGTATAAAATGAAGTTCTTAGAGGCGAGCCCCAGGGGCATTTCAGTAGCCAAATATTGGTCAGCGAGGTTGTAACTGTTATGTAGAAGAAGAAGAAAATAAAGTTGCCTTCGCGTTTCTCTGTCATAGACTCCGCTAACTTCTAAAGCACGCAGTGGACTTTATGTGATTCAAGACGAATGTTTATATTATGTATGCCAGACTCCTCTTGCGGTAGACTCCTGCAGCCGACCTGGCTCCGCACGTATCGACTCGTCGTTCCTGTGGAGTTAGCCAAGAAGGCCGAGAGGGTGGCGCAGGTTCTGGGCAACCCTGCGTTTATCAAAATTACGTCCCAGGCAACGCAGTCTCTGTGGAAAAGAAACTTAACCCGTGTCATGCGGATAAAGTCTTGCTTCAGACACTGATTAAACGTATGCGACCAATGATGATGATATACCAGTAAAACTACGGTAAAATTGCATCGCTAGATGAGCTAGCAAATAACATGAATCTCTCGCTAAAGAGCTAAGCCAGCCATATGCAACTGTACAGCTCACCCACTCCCAATTGGCTCAAATAGTCCCATCAGGCTTGATTAAAGTTTATTAAAGACCCGATTTACTTTCCTCGCTCGCTTTGTTAAACTGTAAATTGGTTTGTTAGCTCTAAATGTACGTTTTATTAAGACTGTGCCTGCAACACGCAGGCTCGCGGTTTAATCAAATTGAATAGGGGTTTCTATGGGACTGTAATATTTTCCTGTAGGAATACGTAGCCGAATAGATACTCATATTTTATGTAATTTGACGACCGAATGTGACGCAGTGGTAATGCGACTACCTGCCACGCAAAGGTTTCGGTTTTGATTCTCGGTGAGACACTCACAAAGTTTATATTCTCTTTGAGAATTTGTTACCCGTTTTTTACAACACATAAAGTGATCCAAAAGGAAGTTTATATAAATAAAATAATGCCGGAAAATGAGTTGCAGCGGATGAAAACGTGCACGTCCGTCAGTCAGTTACATTATAAAAAAATACAAATTTTGACAATTTGTCTGTACTGTTGCCGCCTTCGCATACCCCGTACATTGTATGTTTTACATTGTAGATATGTAACACGCCTTTATCCCTTACAGGGTAGGCAGAGCGCTAACGACCGTAAAAATACGGCTGCCATCGCCATGTGACAAAATATTGAAAGCCCTTTCAGATGATTCATGTATCACTGCACTGACAGGTTGTTAGCCTGTCGCCTAATGTTGTAAAACCCCTCGAGTCTTACGACACCTGCGGGCAAGAAATGGGGTGATGCTATTCAAAGCCGACAACAAAAGGCAATATATTTTTGTGCCTTTGCGACTTTAACACATCTCCTGAAGCCTGCAGCTCCTTGGGCAAGGTTGCCGCAGCGAAGGCCGCGGGCCAAGGCCTCCCCACCTGGCCAGCTCAGACCGCCTCAAACCCCGCCCGATATGAGCCCGGGCTACACGCCGTAAATATGTGGAATCGACCTTGAAGTTCTTTTTTGTACAATCGGTTAGAGAATTATTGGAAAATAGGGGATTAGAAACAGGTATCCATAGTTATTATTATAACTTATTATTATGACTGGCGTCTTGTTCGTTTAATAATAAAACCGCGATAGTTTAAAATTTTGTGTTAGAAACTTTTTACTTTTTGAAATCTGCATAGAAAAAGATATGCATTCAAAACAATCATTCAAAAACTTCGTTGGACGACTCGGTGTCCCACAAGAAAAGAGAGAGAGAAAATGAACTTTTACCAGAATCTTAAAAACTGGTCGATATTTTCCAAAAGAAGAACGGAAAATTGTAACCCACAAGAGGTTTAGCGCTATTTGATTTCGTTGTGATTTATCTCCACAGACACAGACAATGTCACGACGATATTTTTGGAACCTTTCCTTCGTCTTTACCTAAGTTTACATCTCTGACCTTTGAGATACCTTTTCTTTCTTCAAACATCAGTAGAAGGTACCAGAAGTTTTATTTTAGGTAAAGAAATATTTTCTCTGAAGACTATGATTTTAAGTATTCTTGTAAAATAAGATTATTTTTCCAGAGACTGTGATTATTGTTTCAAAACACCTAATTTTTTATGGTGCCAATTTACTTCTTCTTCTTACCTTAACTATCATCGATATCATGCTTGTCTAAACCATCATTATTTACGTACATAAGACATTAAATATTAGTATTTTTGCTATATTTCCGTGCCGTGTGATGCCGGCTTAGAATAGCCTCACCCCACATCCTTCCCGCGGGTGTCGTAAGAGGCGACTAAGGGACTCGAGGGAATTGGCGTATTACAATTTTTAGGCGACAGGCTGACAACCTGTCACTATAGTAATACATATGTTTTCTGGAACAACCTTGGAAAACAATCCTCAAAAATGTCGGACGTGGCAATAGCGACCGTATTCTTACGGCCGTTAACGCTCTGCCTACCCCGCAAGGGATACAGGCGTGATTTGTGTGTGTGTGTGTGCTATATTTCCTACCATTTCCAATCATGCTTTCTGTCGATGAATTACAAATACAACTGTGTACATAAAAGTAGCGACGATTGTCAACATTATTACGGCGGGTCCCATCGGCAAACTCCCGACGTAATTGTAGTAATTGCAAGTAGGCTGCGTATTTGATATGTAGCGAGTGGGCGACTGACCACGGGTGGCATGGGGTGGCAACGGGGGGGGCGCGTGGGTTGAAGGATTCCCAGTTAGCAGCGAATTTAATGGAGTCCTTGTGGGCGAGGACGCGGGGGGCCTACGGGGGGGCAGGGGGGCTTCATTGAGCGCGGCGGATGAATGAGCGTGACTCATCGGATCGATGATGCCCCCCCTCCGTCCCCCAGCCCCCCCTCAGCGGCTGAAGACCGCGCGCATGCGTATTAGCTGTATTCGGCAACCTTGCTCGCTCTCTTGAATTTCGCACATTGCATCATCCATGTGGTTTTTGCTTGGGTATGCCTAATTTCGAAAATTGCTCAATAGAATTTACTTTAAAACAATACAATTTTGAATGACAAAAAGTTTGTTAAAACCGAGGATAGGTTTTAAGTTACATTATACCATAGAAAATTTCTGATGTACCTAGGTATTCATTTTTATAATCTAGTAGGTATTTTTTAATCGATTTCTTGTTCTGTTTTCATGAATTGGTTTAGCTCGATTATACTTTACCATTACCATGCAATTATACCTACCCACTTATGCAATAGTAGGTATTAAACATAACGTCTCATTCTCACTGGTAAACTATTAGCAGCGGGTGCAACCGGGGG
Source organism: Keiferia lycopersicella (assembly GCA_029255805.1). Classification (NCBI taxonomy): domain Eukaryota; kingdom Metazoa; phylum Arthropoda; class Insecta; order Lepidoptera; family Gelechiidae; genus Keiferia; species Keiferia lycopersicella. The sequence goes on from JARACZ010000026.1 coordinate 1,452,150, forward strand.
GCGGGCCACTAGGCTATAGACACATTCTTGATAGATACTTTTGCTACTTTCATCGATTTCACACCGTATTCTGATTACAGGTCTCGATAGTATAACAATACGCAATAAATCGTAAATCGATCAATACAATCGAATACAGTTTTTATTCGAATATATCTGATGGTATTCCTCAATGGAAAGCATACTATGTTAGTTATGATGTATCAAGCTTTTTCTGTGTAGAAATTCTTCTATTTGTCTGGAACTGTCACGTATATAGGTTCATTATATATAACTGTAAGACAATAGAGAGAGAAAACACAACTTAAATATCTTAAAATGACAACTGTCATCCGGACTATTAGCATATTTCTGGAAGCCCTATGGCTAAAGACAACCTAAATATTTGCAAAGACGTCCAAGTTCAAGTTCAATCGTTTATTTCCAAGTAGATTCACAACGAATACTTTTAGAATGTCAAAGTCACAATACTATCACTGAATTAATGGATTAGTCATCGTAGAAGATCTTTTTTATTACAATTTTATGTTCTTAGTAGAAACGTGGCACGAGTGGGATAAAATAAAAACAAAGGCACTGCCTCGGGGCTGGCCAGGCTGACCTGGTTAGTTAGTTTATTATCTCTCTCTTTTCATATGGGACACCGAGTCGTCCAACGACCCGAAGAACCCTGGTGTCAGAATTTTTCAACCGCCCACTACAAATAGCAGGCTTCTGACATGGTTGCGTAACGACCGCGATACAATTAAGATTTTTTAGTTTATATTATAATAATACAATTTAGAATTCGAACGCACCAGCAAAAGACACTCTTACGCATCATTATGATGCGTGCTCGCAAGTTTCAGATGACTGCATATTAGTAGTAGCATACGAAAATAAATAGCACCTCGTCTCGTAATACGAGCGCTGCCACCGACCTGCCGTTGCGACCTACCACGGCGGCTCCTGCGTCTGTTGCTATGTCGTGTCGTCATGTGCCAAAGACATCATATCAGTCTTAGCAATTCACTGTTGTACCAAGGTTTCCCCCAGGGTTCGCTACCAGCCACCGTCATTAAGTCATCGTTCCATCTGGCCGGAGAGCGTTACTCATGCTCCAGGCGTGGCCTCTCCTCAGGCACCCGCTTACTCCATCGTCCAACGGTTCTTCGTCAGATGTTACCAGGCCACTGCCACTTGATACACTTCCAGACTGTCCGTTACTTTGGTCTTTCCGGATAATCTTTTCCAAACTTTACCTATTCTCAATATTGAGCTAGTAGTCTTTTGCCAATGTAGACCTTGATTGAACTTTTCTAACCAGCTCGTTCTTTTGTTGCAGGTGACTTCGAGGAGTTCCACCGAGCGTACCCTGAGTGGTGCAGTGAGGCGGGTGCTCAGCAGGTGCCGCATCTACCCCTCATGGGGCTACGGTGAGTGCTTATAATTATTACTTTAGTCCGATCCGTTATTCCCAGAACAACTCCTACGGAGTCGTCAGTCCGATCCGTTCTTCCTAAAAAACTCCTAAGCTCAGTCTCGCCCCAAGAGCGTGATGTGGCTAGTTGATTGAACAAACATATATATATTTTCACGTAAGCCCTTGCTATCTAACCTACCAAGCCGTCCATCCAACGTAGTTTTGATGAACCCCGGGCAAAAAACACAGCTAACATTACAAAAAAATATGTTGATACTCAATAGGATAAAATTGTATTTCTTAGATATTCTAGTAGAGGAAAAACAAAACTATCTTCTGATGCACCACCAATCGCAAAAGCTTTTGCTGTCTTTCTATCGGATTGCGGTGAAGCATGCTGTTCAGTTTCATGGCTTATTTACTCCTTAAAAAACCTTCAACTAAGTATCTTTTACATACAAATATTAATGGCTTTGTCCTGTCAAAGTGTAACTTATCCGACAATATTCGAAACCGCCATTTGATCCTCGGATACAGCAATAAAAACACAATGAGATATAATTATCTCTTTAACCAGAACTGTCGCCGTTATTATTGTACTTATCACATTACGTACAGACGTGGCATCAGGTTTCCCCAGTTGTAATTATTGGAAGTAATCATCTAAAAACAGAACGACTGCTCCTCTCCTTTGAATTCTGTATGTACAATAAATTGTAGAATACTTGAGTGTATTTCTACATAATTAAACTGACTATGACTGTGCAGGATCATGCATTTTTGATTTTCAAGACGAGGTTCTTTACTGTGTTGCTGCAGCGTATTTGTCCAAAGTGGTATAATCTTGTGTTGGCACTTTCAATTCGGAAGATTATATTTTTAGAAAACTAAATCTACCGCTGGCATGGTTTGAACCTGGTCTTTTTGCCATTAGTAATGACGCTTCTTCCATTCGGGCTACCGCGGCACAATTGTTGATTACGGCGTCGCCAGTTCTTACTAATAATAGCTATAGTTCGTATTTTCAGGTAATGGCGAAAGTCGCCGGTTCAAATCCTGCCTTTCTTAGATTACTTAAAATTGATTCCCTAACGCGAAGTACTATGTTTTATCTAGAAGATGAGAAGTTGTTGCATTGAACAACAGTTTTTTCCTGGTAAAAAACTTGTAGTCCAGATTAAATAGCCGATGTTTTTCGTTTGCCGTTCTTGATGTCATCATAATAAGCTATTTATGCATTCGTCGCAAGCTATCTCAAAGCTCCAATCAATTCGGTCCGTCCGAGTCCAGACCAGCTTAATCATACCGTTAAACGGTGGTGACTAGAGGCAGTTTCCGAGAAATAACGGGTGGTGACTATTCCGGTCACTAGTCCGACCCGTCCGATACAGGACTTGGAACAATCCTCTGATTTGCGTCTTTGGTTTTCCTGTACTTAAAAAATAGCGTTGTCCACGAATGTACCTAGATCAAATCGGGGACGTTCTAAAGAAAGATCAGGTCAAGAGTACCCTGAAGCGACGAGCACGTATGAACAGGCTGATGAATGTTGAGGAAGCGAAATAGGTGTGTCAATATCGTAGCAAGTGGAAGGATGTAGTTTCTGCCTATCCCTCCAGGAAAGATCCGTGGTTCTTGTATGTGGTTCATGATAGGCTAAAATCAAATTTTGTTAATGAGTTCCATGTTTTGGATGACCCAATCGGTATGTCGCGGTTGCTGTCTATGATTACTTAGACGGAGGTAGTTACACAACCATGTCATAAGCTTGCTGCTTGTAGAAGGCGGTTAATAAATTCCGACACTAGGGTTCATCAGGTCATTGGACGACTCTGTGTTTAGGCAGTAGTTTTTCATTGGCAACGATGGTATCCTATGCCGGAACATGACGGTTGGCAACACGGCGTGTCGTTTGAAGAAATCGACTCACGCGCAGGCCGGATTCCCACGCGTGCGCAGCTTCCTACTCGTAATTAACCAACCACCTTAATGACGAAACGCGATGCGATTGAGATACCTAGATGATCTGGAAAAGTTTGTGGAAGAAATGTAAGGTGTACATATATTAGCTGCAAATATTTTAAGGGGTGAACCGATCCATGAAACTGAACAACTTTCCTTAAGAAACATAGGTTGAAATATGAAATAAATTTTTGGACCTCCTATACAAAATGTAGCAGCCGAGCGAGTCAGCTGTATGGGAGGTCCAAAAATGTTTGCATATTTCTACCTATCTTCCTTGGGGAAAGTTATTCAGTTTCATGGGCTAATTCACCCCTTATAATATTTGCAGCTATTTTTTTTACATCCTGTGTATGTAACGGCCGATTGACATTTCGTCGATTCGGGTGCCAGTCGACAGAACAGGACGTGGAAGATAGTAATCATAGATAGCAACCGGGACCTACAGCTTACCATGCCATCCGAAACACGGAACCATCTTTCTTGCTGACAATCAGGTGGTTCATCATACAATGTCCTTAACAGACTAGAAACAAATTCGCAAAATGATAAATATCAAATTTGTGATTGCCCCGCCGGGAGTCCAAACCTTAGCGTCGCATATAAAAACTTGATCAAAAAGCAGATACTGGGTAGTATTCATGCGGTCTCATTTTTTGTTTTACGTTTGATTGGCTAAAATATTCATGATCCAAAATCAAATCACTTTGGATCCCTCGTGATAAAATGACCTACTATAGTCACACAAAGCGTATTTTTTTTAAATAGAGAGTAAAGAGAACGTCTTTAGGTCCTAAATACTTTGCTAACCACAGATATCTTAATATAACTACATGGCCGATGAGACGAGCGTACCCAAAGGAGGCCATTTACTAGTTAATTAACTAAGTGACCACACATCAAGTTTCTCACTAACTGCTGATACGTCGCCGGTGTGATAATGCAGCTAGTTTATATCAGACCAGTATTCCATGGGAACGCGAGAATGGAAACGAGAAAAACATGATGTGCGCAAGCGCATGCATTGGGCTCGATTCTGGGAGACGCTTGCGTAGGTAATTCTAACTATTCTTAGATTATTCAATCTTTTACATACCGTGAGACACCGAGTTGACAAGCGACCTGTTGAAACTGAGTGTCTATAGATTTTAAATCTGAATCTCTCTTTTTTAGGTAATTATTTGTGCACTGACGGGTTTGTGTAAGATGATAATAATGACCGGTATAATATTTTTTGAAATTACACATTACATTTAGTTTCATACGTAAACAGCAATAAAAAAAGAAGTTTTTATCGTATTTGCAGGTAAATCACAACTGTAGTATAATTCAAAAAAAATAATTCAAAAAGCTTTATTATCATAAAATGTTTACAAAACATTGTGGAGTCTTCCCAGTAAGTAATTAGATACTTGTGTTGGGAATGACTCGCCTCTTCCCATTGTCATATCATAACAAAGCTGTAGGTATGCAAACTAGTTACTAATTATGTTTATTCTAAATTGTATGCTATGGTCCAAATCGAAACTTGGTGTACGGTAACTTGTTTTAGCTTCTTTTGCTTATAAATAGTTGATGATTAGTAAAGAAAGATGAACGCTGGAATCGAGGCATTTTCTATATCGCGCCGTTATGTAAGTTTCTTGAGAAATCAGCGGTTTTACTTTTATCGGCGACTTTTCTTTACAATTCTTACGTTGAAGTATTAACGTCAGTTAATGATTGGATTTTTCTGATGTTACCTACTAGCTTTTTTTTAAATAGGTATCTTATTATGCCGGCAGATTTTCCAGTTAACAAAAAAAACTGTATATTACTCGTATCTTGATATAGGTATGAAATATTTATAATAATACTATACATGAATTGCTACATAATGTGAAAACTTAATATGTATTTGTTAGAAAGGCGACCTTATTTCGATAAGATATATCTATAAATAACTCTAGGAATTTATAAAATTGCATTCACAAATTACATATTTACACCTTTTTAATATTACCAGGTCAAAGTCCACAAATTATTTTATTCAATATATCTGGCAGTACTAAGGATTTCTTGGAAGAGATTTTTCCATTAGTGGATGTAGCCCACTGCCTTAGAGCTAGGCAATGTATCTGAGATACTCTTAATTATCTACTCAAATGAAGCCTTAAAAATCGCATCTCAAATAAGTTTGACAAGCTCTCATACACAACAATCATGTATTGTTTTAGATTGTTTGTTTCCTAAAGAAACAAAAAGAAAACTTTATGCACCAAACAAAAACGCTATGTTCTGTATATCGATGTAAAAATCTTTTCTAGTGTTCTTGTTCACTTAGATAAGGGTTCGTGCAATAAGTTTTTCACGGCTTCATTGTGGAGCCGTATTCGAAATCTTTCATTAAAAATCATCTCTTGTGTCTCGATAGTGGTTATGATCGTTTGATATTCCGCAGTTTTTTGAGTATGTTGGTATAGAATATGCAAAAAAATAAGAAAGTCTAGGCCCTGTTTTTTCATAAAGTTTCCTCTGAAAAAGTGGTCTTGCCCTGAGCCGACAGCCCACATGATGCCTCCGTCAGTTAATGAATGGATTTATCTAATGTTACCTACTAGCAATTTTTATACTTCTAGACTTTTCTTGCCTTATTCCATTTCTCTGTCGAGGTTGGCTACCTAACCTAGAGAATTTGACGTGGAACCTAGTTTTTACCCAGAGTGACTGCCGTCTGACCTCTGCAACCCAGGAGAAAAGTACCTCTGAAAAAGTGATCTTGCTCTGAGCCGGCAACCCACATGATGACTCCGCGGTTCACCTCTATAAATACAGAATCATTTATAAACTATGGTAGCTTCCGGCTAACTCATTAACATTTTCTAAATGGAGTTTTTTTTCTGTTTTGTTTACGTCAAATGGATGCATTAGTCAGAGTTTTGTTTCATATGGTAATGTACGACGTAGACAAAACATCACAATGGTTTTAGTATACTGTGTCGATTATTTGATGTTATCTCATTCATCACTAACGTCAGCTTAGAGTAGTCCACTGCTGGACGTAGGCCTCTGCTAGGATACTTCATTAAATAGGGTGTAAAAATATTAGCTGCAAATATTTTAAGGGGTGAATCAGACTATGAAACTGAACAACTTTCTCCAAGGAACATAGGTCGAAATATGAGAATTTTATTTTTACCTTCCATACAAAATAAGAAGAAGATACATGCCGGTAAGCGACTATTACCCACAACACATATTATATTTCTTAAAAGGATCAACATAATATTTTAGTTATTATTGATGGATGTAAACTTTTAAATTGTTTCCGTTTTTAGATATGTTTTTTTTTTCTTCGAGGAGGTTACTCTAGTTAAGACTGTGATGTATTATTATGACTGAAACATCTGGAAAGAATTCTCTTCTTCTTTTCGTGTGGGACACCGAGTCGTCCAACGACCCGATGAACCCTAGTGTCAGAATTGTTCAACCGCCTACTACAAGTAGCAGGCTTCTGACGTGGTTGTGTAACGACCGCCGTCTAAGTGATCATAGACAGCAACCGGGACCTACGGCTTAACGTGCCATCCGAAACACGGAACCATCTTACTTACGGACAATCGGGTGGTTCAGCCCGCAATGTCCTAACCAGACTGGGAACAAACTCACAAAGTGATAAATATCAACTTTGTGAGTGACCCACCGAGAATCGAACCCGGAACCTTGTGGCACTACTAGCGTGCCACCACATACAAATCAAAGACGATCTTGATGATGAGATATTTTAATACGGGAAAAGAAACCCTAAAACAATATTTTCCAATTTCCAATTTGAAATGGTTCGTGAAAGGACAGGTGGTTTATGAAGGATGTGGACGCAGAGGTTCTACTCTGCTACAACCTTCTGCGTCAAAGGCAGTCGCACTACCATTGCGCCACATCGGTCGTCGAAAGAATTCTTGCTACCCTGATATCCTTAGTCATACAGTTAGTAATACCTAATTATGATTCTGTCTATTTCTAGTCCGAACAATGGCACGTTTACTTACAGGCTGTTGATTCATAATATACGTAATGATTTGCGTTAGATACTAAAATAAATAAACATAGTTGGCGTCCTCTGTAAAGGTCCAAAACAGTGTACATACATACATATACCACGCCTTTATCCCTTGCGGGGTAGGCAGAGCGTTAACGGTCGTAAGAATACGGTCGCTATCGCCACGTCTGACATTTTTGAGAATTGTTTTCCAAGCTTGTTTCAGAAAACATGTGTATTACTATAGTGACAGGTTGTCAGCCTGTCGCCTAAAAATTGTAATACACCAATACTCTCGAGTCCCTTAGTCGCCTCTTACGACACCCACGGGAAGGATGTGGGGTGATGCTATTCTAAGCCGGCATCACACGGCTAAACAAAACAAAACAAAACAGTGTAGCACTTTTAAAAGGCCATGAAGTCCATTTTAGTACTTGCAATTTGTCACTACGGCCATTTACGTCAAAAATTAATTATTGCTGTCAGGTTTTTGTGTATTTGTGGTAATCCGAAACAGATTTTCAGTCATACAGTTTTCATCTATCAGCAAAGAAATTTCTAAGAATTCCAGTTTACGTTATAGAACGCATTTCTCTCTTACCAAATCTCAAAACGTCCTATTCGCAAAATGTCCAATTCGCAAAATTTCCATTCGCAAATTAGAACGGCCGATTAATACGAACACTCATCTTACCTTTCATTAGAATCACAGAACTGAATCGGATCTGTGTCTATGAAAGAATTTAAAAAAATGTGTAGCAGTCGGCAGTTGAATGAACTCATTCATACATTCTTCATTCTGCAACTGTGGTGGTTTACGTGGTTATCGGAATATTGCAATAGAGTTGCCGGCAACTAGGGTGCGTTCATGGAGGACTTATGCCGGGTAAATTTTATTTTAATGCTACTTAAATGGTCTAGAAATCTTTAGTGTACGTAGATGGCGCTGAGCTAAGCGGAAAAAAGTTACTTTTCATAGAAATTAACGAACTTCACCCATTAGTTGGGTGTCATCGTAACTTAACATCGTAACGTATGCCGGCTTAGAATAGCATCACCCCATATTACAATTTTTAGGCGACAGGCTGACTACCTGTCAATATAGTGATACACATGTTTTCTGAAAAGTCGTGACGTCAGACGTGGCGATAGTGGCCGTATTCTTACGGCCGTTAAGTCTCTGCCTACCCCGAAAGGGATAAAGGCGTGATATATATATATTAGTCCATTGAATAAAAACTTCTAGAGTGCGAGCGTTAGTAACGTAAGATGTTTCTTCAGAAACATGTCAAGAGTCCCTAGGTAATAAACATACTAAAACCCCGGGACACTAGGAGGAGCCCCGGAGTGGGGGGAGGGGGGGAAAGGGTCCATTTTTTCATTTTTCGCTTAAATCTCAAAAACGGTACATGTTAGAGAAAAACGTTCAAGGAAAAGTTGAAAGGCCATAAAATTATCTACAACTTATACCTAAATCACTTTTTCCTATATCCTACCGTTTCTGAGTTACACGCATTAAAAAATGATTTTGGCTCAAACAATTTTCCCATACTACATACCGATGTTTATCACATCAGTCGATCAAAAAATATTTCTTTCTTCCATAAAACTCAAATGTGCAACTTGTGACCGGTACTGATAGATTGCTCTTGATTAGGTCTATCATTGGTAAAATAAACACATTTCTACATGGAAGCCTTTAGGAGAAATCGATTGTCAAAATATTATATTAGGGTAGTTTTAGTTACTGAACTTGGACTATTTATTTTTTTCTTCCAAAAAAACTCAAAAGTGCAACTTGTGACCGGTACCGATAGATTGCTCATAATTAGGTCTATCATTGATAAAAATACTAGATTCCACCATGGAGGCGTTTAGGGGGAATTGAATTTTATTAGGGTAGTTATGATACTTTATTTTGACAATCGATTCCTCCTAAAGGCTTCCATGGAGGAATGTGTTTTTTTTACCAATGATAGACATAATTAAGAGCAATCTATCAGTACCGGTCACAAGTTGCACTTTTGAGCTTTTTGGAAGAAAAAAATAAAATGTTCAGGTATCGTAACTACCCTTATAAAATTCAATTTCCCCATAAACGCCTCCATGGTGGAATCTAGTATTTTTATCAATGATAGACCTAATTATGAGCAATCTATCGGTACCGGTCACAAGTTGCACTTTTGAGTTTTTTTGGAAGAAAAAAAAAATAGTCCAAGTTCAGTAACTAAAACTACCCTAATATAATATTTTGACAATCGATTTCTCCTAAAGGCTTCCATGTAGAAATGTGTTTATTTTACCAATGATAGACCTAATCAAGAGCAATCTATCAGTACCGGTCACAAGTTGCACATTTGAGTTTTATGGAAGAAAGAAATATTTTTTGATCGACTGATGTGATAAACATCGGTATGTAGTATGGGAAAATTGTTTGAGCCAAAATCATTTTTTAATGCGTGTAACTCAGAAACGGTAGGATATAGGAAAAAGTGATTTAGGTATAAGTTGTAGATAATTTTATGGCCTTTCAACTTTTCCTTGAACGTTTTTCTCTAACATGTACCGTTTTTGAGATTTAAGCGAAAAATGAAAAAATGGACCCTTTCCCCCCCTCCCCCCACTCCGGGGCTCCTCCTAGTGTCCCGGGGTTTTAGTATGTTTATTACCTAGGGACTCTTGACATGTTTCCGAAGAAACATCTTACGTTACTAACTCACGCACTCTAGACCCCCTTTAGAGGTACTCATTCAATGGACTATATATGTATGCATCGTAACTCAAATGCCAAAATTATGCCTGGAAAATCTCTACCATCCTTGTTAAAAATGTAGAGTATACGGACCAAATAGAACAACACCTACCCCTTTCCTATCTGTCGTCAATTGATCTCCCCTTTAACTAATAATGCACAGCAACGGAACGAAATACAAAACGAAATATTTATATAATATTTTCAAACGGCCGCCTCACTATATTGATGGTCTGAAGTGTCAGAACAGAACCTATGATCATAACAGCCTTCGCCTTGTCTTTCTGTCGTCATTCGGCGAACTGATCTTCTCAAAACTACTCCTTATTTATTTGCACAGCTGAAACAAAAGTTACGTTTACGGCTCTACAATCGGCGTATTTTCGTCATGTTTTATTTCCGAACGGCTTTACACGAACGCATACCCAGCTCGCAGCGAAACGTTTGCGCTCAATGAGCGTTTTTATACGTTTCATTCATGAGCTAGTTGCGCATGCGCACCGTTCACGTCACGCCGCTCACTATCTACGTAGCCACATTCATGTAGATAGTGTCGCCACCAGCGTAACTTGGCCTCAATGCTCCATACACGCACGCAAAGGCGCGTACTTAGTAACTCTGGTTGTGACACTATGTAAGAGAATGCAGTATACGTAGCCACATTTATTTTGTTAGTGTCGCGGCCAGCGTAACTTGGCCTCAATGCTCCATACACGCACGTACAGGCGCGTACTGACAGTTACGCTGGTCGTGGCACTATGTAAGTGAATGAGGTAAAGCCACATTCATTTTTCGCGGCGATTCGACTCGCCTCGTAACGTTAATGAATTAGACTTGACAGCACGCTACATGCCTTCATTCATTGAAGAATTTTAAGGCGATTGGCTTGAAGTTTTGAAGGAAATGTTGCTATAGTTTTGTTTTTAGTTTCGAACTTTTTTGGAAGCAAGTTAAGCTGGGTTGTTAACAATAATCCAATGAATACTAACTAATTTGACTGTCCCAATGGCGTAGCGGATAGTACCCCTGCCTTCTACGCCGAGGGTCGTGGGTTCGATCCCCACCGGATACAAATATTTGTTAAGTAAAATTTTCAAATATTTGTGTTGAGTCTGGGTGTTTTTTATGTATAATATGTATTTATTTACAAAAAAAAGTATATAAGTAATAATATCAGCTATTTAGTTCCCATAGTACAAGCTTTGCTTAGTTTGGGGCTAGATGGCGCTGTGTGAATTATCCAAGATATAAAAATTTATAGCTACTCGCCCCTAAACCTAAACAACTTAACATCTAGACCTAGGTGTACAATATAGTGAATTCTTATACAGCACATGTTCCTTCCTCTTCTTCCACCTAATCTTGGAATTACTTATTATGCATTGATTTACTATTCAATGAAGCCTAGTAGTTGCCGTCACCCAATTCTTTTCTAGATAGAGCCTTAACAGTTAAAGGCAGGTTTTTCGTCAGAAGTTTTTCTATAGCGCAGTATAGCTTGCGTCGCCTAAAGCCAAAGGCACCATTGCTTTAAGCACAAGTTTTATCATTTAGTTTATAATAGGATCACAGCAGTCGCCCACAGTAAGCACAAGTTTATTTCCAGCCTGTTCATAACTTGTCCAAATCAAAACAGGTATAATTATAGAAATTCGCCGCCCTCCTATGTTAGGCGGGGGAGCCGATATCGTTTTGATCTAAAAATAGCTCATCAGAATTAATGGTGTAAAATGTAAGCCGCCCACGCGCGGTTTTCTTGCGTATTCGGGTAACAAAGTGAGGTGATGTGCAAAGGTTTCTAAACCGGATCGGTAATTGACGCGCCGGCAATTGACGGATGCCGGATAAGTGGAGAAAGGCCCTAAAGTGCTTTAAATGGTCTTGGGGGGTAGCGTTGTGTTAGGTAAGGTGGGAAAATGCCGTGTGATGCCGGCTTAGAATAGCATCACCCCATTTCTTTCCCGTGGGTGTCGTAGAAGCCGACTAAGGGACTCGAGGTATGTAAATTTCATGTGTATTGCAATTTTAGGCGAAAGACAACCTGCCACTATAGCGATACACGAGTTATCTGAAACGACCCTCAAACATTTGTCAGACGTGGCGTCTGCCTACCCCGCCAGGGATATAGGCGTGATTTATGTATGTATGTATAGTATATGTAAGGTGGGGATAATATGCTGAAAATAATCGTCATGGTCTATAAAACAAGTATTTTACACTAGATTCAGAGCAATATGCCGAAATAAAGCCGTCCATACAAAATTTATCAAGAGTTTTTCGTTTTACAGAGGAAGTTCCATTTTATTTTAATTTTTCTTAAGGAAAGTCTGTTTAACTACGTAGTTCCATTGGTTTGTTAATCCATTTTAATTATATTCAACATAAACAAACAGCACAGTTGTGATTTTCATGTAATTTAGTAAACGAAACCGTGACCAAAAGCTTATACAAAGCATATAAGGTACATCCACGGCTCTGTTACGTACCTACCTACGGAATGAATAATGGGTGGATCTACGTCTTAACCTTGAAGAAAAGGGATGTTTTAGAAGGAAAATGTTTTCGTTGCGGGGCTCAAAAGCTGCATTACCTATTCCTTTTGTAGCTTTGAACAATCAGCCCAGGATTATCAAGCTTTTCGTGTTTGTACTAACGTTGAGTACGGACTTTAGTAGTACTCGTATTATAGTTGCTACTTGCGTCCCGTGGTTTCACCCTCTGTTTCCCCGGCACGTATCATATACCTATAAACGTATATCTTGATTCACTATCTATGTAAAAAAGCGCATCCAAATCTGTTGTGTAGTATTAAAGATTTAAGCGTACATACGTACTGACAGACAGATGCGGGAAGCGACTATGCTTTATACTATGTATTCATATGATAACACTACCAATATAACCTAGTAAAGCCCGATTCGAAATACATTGCTAGTTATTTTATGGATTGCCCATGATAACCACCAATGGTCCCTCCCAATCGGGAGGTGTTGCCATACTCACTACTTTTGCCAGGCAGATTGGCGAGCGGACTGCAAAATATTTGATTCACAGGGAACGCTGTTGCCCATACAGTATGGACCATACCCTGGATAATTATCCCTTTTTCGCTTTTTACAACACACACTGATAGCCGGCATCATACGGCAATACCCCCCTATAGTAGACCAGCACTGGACTGTTGCGGCTGTTTAGGGTAACTATCAATGTTTGCCGTGTGATGCCGGCTTAGAGTAGCATCACCCCACTTCCTTCCCGCGGGTGTCGTAAGAGGCGACTAAGGGACTCGAGGGTGTTGGTGTATTACAATTTTTAGGCGACAAGCTGACAACCTGTCACTATAGTAATACACATGTTTTCTGGAACAACCTTGGAAAACAATCCTCAAAAATGTCAGACGTGGCAATAGCGACCGTATTCTTACGGCCGTTAACGCTCTGCCTACCCCGCAAGGGATAAAGGCGTGATATATGTATGTACTATGTATGTATGTATCAATGTAGTGTAATTCAAGTTTATTTGTAGACGGTTCAATCACAGGGACTCCTGTGCAGGGACTACACTAGACAAAAGCTTTTCAAGGGGAAACAATGTAACAGATAACCTTTTAGATGACAAAAGGAAAACCCAGACAACAAAGAAAATTAAGTTTATGATACTGTATTTACAAATTAAATAGTAATACCGTCTGGACAGCGTGATAAAAACATACGTTGCTTGCAGTAAACATTGTTTAGTTGGGCATGCAGTAATAGCCAGATAAAACATTGGAGGGTTTCGGCACAGAATAGAGAGCTTTACAGAGGGATCACTCGACTCTATATTTGATATTCATGATCGTCACTTGTTACATAGGGTTGCTATTGTAAAATTAATTACTGCGCTGCGCGTCGTCTGAAATGTTGATCTTATCAAGACCTATAACTTCTTCTAAGAAACTGGTAGTCTGGCATGCATAGTTTTCGAGATAAACAAAGTTTTTAGGTTTCCAATTTAATACAAGAACGTAATACAAGTACATGGATTTTAATATAGGAACGTAAATAATACGGAGGCGTGGATACCACATTCTTTGACTTGAGTTCTTCTGATATCTTGCGAATGTAGGTGTATATTAGGGTGTGAGCAAAATGCTTGCGAAGTCTTAAGTGAGCCCTCTGTAAGGGCGCCCCGCGCGCGCAGTATATTTTTTTAGATGGGATTAGTCTGATAGCTTACCTTTTCAGTAATACTGAATCCCCTCTAAAAGTACCTGCCTGTCTACACTGACTCACCATTGTTTAGTCTAGCAAGAACGAAATACAAAGGAAATGCAGACAACAAAGAGGAATCGATTAGGCTGACACTGCATCAGTGGTCTAGCGGTATGGGACTCGTCTCGGGATTCGGAGGTTCCTGGTTCGATTCTATAAATTCACACAAATTGGTAAATTCCTCACTTTGTGATGAGTTGATGACATAACAGGCAGATCCACTTCATCGATACTTAGATGGTGAACATTACACAAATTCGGAACCTTGTTACTAAATAACTCCGCTGACTCAGCGACCCAAAGAGGACCTTAGCCTCCGAAACGAGCTCTCTCCACTGATCTCTATCCTGCGCGATCTCCTGCCAATTGCTGACTCGAACATCGCGCAGGTCAGCCTTTAGCACGTCTTTCCAGCGGAAATTGGGGTATACAAGGGGTGAACCAGCCCATGAAACTGAACAACTTGCCCCAAGGAACATAGGTCGAACTATGATTTGTATGGGACATTCAAAAATTTTCTCATATTTTGACCTATGTTTCTTGGGAAAAGTTATTCAGATTGGTTGTTGGTCTTGATACCAGGGGTGTTTCTTTAAATTTCTGTTTTGATTGAATGATTGCATTTTCCAGACAACTATAATAGCGCAGTCGTTTTGACTAGCGTTGTGATTGTGTACACGCGTGACGAATTTGACTTCACTTTATTCCGATAAAGAAGCCCTCGCGTGACCCGCCACGCCACCCGCCGATAGTGCAGATCGGCGTCATGCTGCCAAGATACGACGCATTTGGAGTTCAGGTAGACTGACTGCAGAAATACTTGATGTTTCTCTTTTTGTGCGGGACCCCAGATCGTCGAACGACCAGATGAATACTTGATGAAGCCATAGAAAGACTGCTGCTGGATTAGGTTTCCTTCGAAACTAGATACCTATACCCCTACCACATTTAGCTAACGTAATATCGACGTTCTTCTTTTCGTGTGGAACTCCGAGTCGTCCAACGACTCGATGAACCGTTACAGAGTTCGACGATCAAAGACAGAAATTAGAGGGAGAATAAAGATGGAAGTGTCCCTGAAAACCTTAATCGTTGTTTGACTATTAGCTACAATTAGATGAAAAGTAAGGATGGAGCTATTGCTACCTGATTCTTTCAACACACATTTTAAAGACGTACCAACTGACTGCAGCATAGTACTTACTTTTACACCTAAAGTTTTTCCTTACACTTGCAGTCAGTCTGCCGTCCGTGCCCTAAGATTTACGCCTTTAATTAGGCGTGATATATGGCAGGGCGACACGAAATGCCAACCAGTCAGGGTCAGGCAGAATGCGTTTAACTTGGTATTACAGTACTCTGCAAACAGGGCATACATTGCTGGCTATGTTATGGCTCACAATTCTTCACCCTGTTGATGATGCAAATATGAACTTATTTTGCCAGAATTTTGCGACAGGTACAGCTCTCTCTGACGCCTCATTTAGGTCCTCCTGGCTCACAGTAATTCAAGATAACCGGCCGACATAAAGTCCAGATATGTCCAGCCTATGTGGCGCAGTGGTAGTGTGACTGCAAAACTGCGACGCAAGGTTCCGGGTTCGATTCACAAAGTTTTTTTTTAAGACTTTTTGAACTTGCTCTTAGACTGGTTATTACAGGTTGATTGTCTGAAAAAAAAATGGTTTCGTGCTTCGTAAGACACGTTAAGCCGTCGATCCCGGTTGATGACGGCAATCGATATACATGTCAGAGGCCTGCTACTAGCAGAAGACGATTGAAAATCTCTTGACACCAGGGTTCATCGGCTCGTCAGACGACTCGATGTCCCACACGAAAAGAAGAAGAACCGGCAATGTATTACGAATTGGGCCCTGCTGGCAGATAGTTTAAAAACAACTTAAGACCAGCCAACGAGCCATCTTTGTACAGCTGACCCTCGCCTACGCTTTGCCCATAGTGGTACAGGGTCCTAGTATTAGATATTATATTGAGTCCTCAAGGTTTTCGGTGACATCTGCACTGTGAACATTTTTTGCAGCACCAAATATAGCAAGAGATCCTTAAATGGTTTCCATATTTTACCAACAAAGGATATTAGGTAAGGTTATACATGATTTTTCTGACACGGTCCTCAAATATTGGTCAGACGTGGCGATAATGACGGACGTCTGCCCCGCAAGCGATAAAGGCGTGATTCGTCATTTATCGTCTTTTGTAGTTGTTCCATTGAGGAGGTTGTGAACGTGATGTCGTTATATTTGGAATGATGTCCAGGTGGACTGACTTCTGATAAACTTAACAGTTGCCAGTTTTCCCGTGGGAATAAGACGCGACGTTTTCCCTGTGATGAATTGTATATCTATATATATGTACCTTTTGGTTATATAAAACTGCATCATAATTCGTTGCGTGGTGTAGGAGTTATCGTTGTCCATGACAGACAGATCAGACATAGAAAAGCAATAAGCACTTCCATTAAATTTTATACGATGTATAGATATTAATGTTTCCTATGCCAAATTTTCTACGCGAAATGAAGCGTCAGATATTTTTATTACCCCGTTATTGGGACCAATAACCCACCGGTATTCGCCCCCCCCCCCCACTTTCTCGGTGACGTCACCGGCCATGGCGAGATCGTCCTTCAGATCTTAGGGTGACCCCTGCCTCTGACGTCATGCTTACGTTAGCGAGTGTGAACTTGCGAAGCGAGTTTCAAGTGAGGTTCATTCACGAATCTGTCCGATTCACGCCAACGCTCTGACGTAGTTCTCAGGCAAACAAACTACTTAAATACGAGTGTTTTTTGTTGGTGAGTTTTTGTGAGTATTTGCGAAGTTGGTTCTTGACTCTTGTCAAGGCCGCTGGTAACAAGGTAGAGTTAATGATGAATAAGTTCGCGTTTCATTGAGGTTTAAAATGCTGAACCACGTGATTATCCGCAAAGCTTTATTGGGATTTACCGCACTCACAGTGCTATATTATTCTCATAAAAGAAAATAAGAAATCGAAAAATTCGCGTCGACTGAGAATCGAACCAGAGCAGTGAGCTGGTACCCCACGCGGCCCGGGTTCGATTCCCGGTCGACGCTTATAAATTTTTCGATTTCTTTTTTTCATTTATCCTTAAGGAGATGTTTCCTTGCTTCGGGGGGTTTCTGGTCCTGGCAACTGGTTATAACAACACCACATCACCTGCCTCTAGTAAGTAGTAGGTAGTTGGTTAAACCTCGTACACAAGGGTTCGTTGGGTTGTTTATCAACTCATTGTCTCACATGGCAAAAATACGAACGCTGAAAGGCAAGCAGCTTTGTTCCCGTCGTATAAAATATTCGTAGACTACGTGGGTTACGTTTTATAGTGATGACGGTTCCCTCACTTGAAGGTCCGTTGCCACGTATTTTCAGCCCATCCGTATCGCACAAGTCTGCCAGTTTCAAGAACATTATATACAAAAAATCGTTGGCCGTATGATGCCGGCTTAGAATGGCATCACCCCATTTATTACCTGCGGGTGTCGTACCTAAGAGCAGACTAAGGGACTGGAGAGTTTCATGTGTATTACGACATTAGGAAAAAGGCTGACAACCTGTCGCTACAGCGATACAAAAATCATCTAAAAAGGCCCTCATTTGTCAAACGTGGTGGTTGCGGCCGTATTTTTATGGCCGTTAACACTCTGCCTACCCCTCAAGGGATAATGGCGTGATTTGTGTATGTATGCATACAAAAAAACCGACGTTGAATCAGCTTCGCAAAAACTTGCCTTGGCATTTGTCTCTGTTATACTTGTATGGTAAGTAGATGCAATATACCTATCTCTTCCACCAACAGACGTCAGAAGTGGGATTCGCCGGTAATGTACGTTGACGCTCAACACTACTCTACAGGGAATAAACTCGTGACTGAATGCATTACTAGATGTGTAACATGTAATATGTGAACGCTAGCGGCCCCCGACCTCGACACACTTGCTAAAACACAATGACGAGTCCGTCAGAGTCCCTAGTGTGCTGTGTAGTGCCACTTCGCGAGAGCCACATAACGAATTAGCTAGGAGTTCAACAATGCTGCTAAAAATAGAAAATCTACGCGTCTGTACGCATAAAGGTAACCTGTCAATACTCTTGATGAATTACATACGTTCATCGCTTTATTGTACCTTAGAAATTTATAATATATAAAGTACAAAGACGGACTTATCCCATTCAAGGATCTCTTCCAGTCAAGCTTGATGGCAGATGACTAGATGATAAAATTACATGGAACCCTCTCAAAACGAGATGAATGAAAAACAACAGTAAACCTCAGTAAATAGTCCATTGAATGAGTACCTCCAAAGGGGGTCTAGAGTGCGAGGGTTAGTAACGTAAGATGTTTCTTCGGAAACATGTCAAGAGTACCTAGGTAATAAACATACTAAAACCCCGGGACACTAGGAAGAGCCTCGGAGTGGGGGGAGGGGGAGAAAGGGTCCATTTTTTCATTTTTCGCTTAAATCTCAAAAACGGTACATGTTAGAGAAAAACGTTCAAGGAAAAGTTGAAAGGCCATAAAATTATCTACAAGTTATACCTAAATCACTTTTTCCTATATCCTACCGTTTCTGAGTTACACGCATTAAAAAATGATTTTGGCTCAAACAATTTTCCCATACTACATACCCATGTTTATCACATCAATCGATCAAAAAATATTTCTTTCTTCCATAAAACTCAAATGTGCAACTTGTGACCGGTACTGATAGATTGCTCTTGATTAGGTCTATCATTGGTAAAATAAACACATTCCACCATGGAAGCCTTTAGGAGGAAACGATTGTCAAAATATTATATTAGGGTAGTTTTAGTTACTGAACTTGAACTATTTATTTCTTTCTTCCAAAAAAACTCAAAAGTGCAACTTGTGACCGGTACCGATAGATTGCTCATAATTAGGTCTGTCATTGATAAAAATACTAGATTCCACCATGGAGGCGTTTAGGGGAAATTGAATTTTATAAGGGTAGTTACGATACCTGAACATTTTATTTTTTTTCTTCCAAAAAGCTCAAAAGTGCAACTTGTGACTGGTACTGATAGATTGCTATTAATTACGTCTATCATTGGTAAAAAAACACATTCCTCCATGGAAGCCTTTAGGAGGAATTGATTGTCAAAATATGATATTAGGGTAGTTTTAGTTACTGAACTTGAACTATTTATTTTTTTCTTCCAAAAAAACTCAAAAGTGCAACTCCGGGGCTCCTCCAAGTGTCCTGGGGTTTTAGTATGTTTATTACCTAGGGACTCTTGACATGTTTCCGAAGAAACATCTTACGTTACTAACTCTCGCACTCTAGAACTTTTTATTCAATGGACTAAAACCCATATCCGCCAAAAAATAAATTATTAAAAAAGAAATATTCATAACAATACGGTTAATATACCCGAACTTAAACAACTTAGATTGTATGCCATCAGGAAACTATAAAACGCAACTCTTTTTCCTGTGCGTATAACATGGCAAGTATTATATATTAAAAAACCTTCCTCTTGAATCTCTCTATCTATTAAAAAAACCTGCATCAAAATCCGTTGTGTTGTTTTAAAGATTTAAGGAAACATACATTCATTCATACATATTGATTTATGCTATGTAGTGATGTTGTACTCGTAAAGGACTTGCAAGACTGCACCTGCACATTATCGCCCAGAAATATTAGAAGGACGATTATATAAATCTAATACAACTTGATAAGCATGACCTTTTGCTAATATCTACTGTTTATCTGTCTGTAATCATTATAAACTTAAACAATAATACAATTCGCCAATCAGCCTGCGAAGCGTGGTGATGACGTGATACCTCGATAGAGGAAGGCTCATGTCCCGCAGTGGACTGTTGTGGCTGTTAATGTTAGGGTGATACATACATACATATACATACATACATACATACATACATATATCACGCCTTTATCCCTCCGGGGTAGGCAGAGCGTCAACGGCCGTAAGAATACGGTAGCTATCGCCACGTCTGACATTTTTGAGGATTGTTTTCCAAGGTTGTTTCGGAAAACATGTGTATCACTATAGTGACAGGTTGTCAGCCTGTCGCTTTAAAATTGTAATACACCAATACTCTCGAGTCCCTTAGTCGCCTCTTACGACACCCGCAGGAAGGATGTGGGGTGATGCTATTCTAAGCCGGCATCACACGGCATCACGCCTTTATCCCTTGCGGGGAAGGCAGAGCATAAACGGCCGTAAGAATACGGTCGCTATCGCCACGTCTGTCATTTTTGAGGATTGTTTTCCAAGATAGTTTCAGAAAACATGTGTATCACTATAGTTGTTAGCCTATCGCCTAAAAATTGTAATATACCAATACTTTCGAATCCCTTAGTCGCCTCTTACGACACCCGCGGGAAGGATGTGGGGTGATGCTATTCTTATAGCTAGCTGGCTAGCATTAGGGTGATTTAGATATTAATGTACGACGAATCGATTTCAAGTGAGAGTGTCAACAACAAAATGAACGAGTGGATTCCCGTGTCCGGCGTCCAATCTCGTTAAAAGTCCTGGCAGGATGATGGTAAAAAAACCTTGTCTAACTGATACCGATGTCGTTTTCAACTTGCGTTTACATTGCTACCTACTTGTTTGAAACAAGCATCAGCGTAGAACAACAGCTGTATTCATACACACATACATGTCACGCCCGTATCCCTTGCAGGGTAGATTGACCGATACGATCGCTAGCGCCACGTCTGACAAAATATCATAATATCATAATGGAAGCAAAATCGTGTATCACTACAGTAAGAGGTTGTCAGCCTGTCGTCCATAAGATTGTAACATAAGATGAAACCCTCGAGTCCCCTCGGTCGCCTCTTACGACACACACGGGAAAGATATGGGGTGATGCTATTCTTACCCAACATGATACTGCATCAGAGGTATCCACACAGCAATGTATGTCGATGTAGTGAGCGCGGGCGTGTGTGCGTACAAGCCCTACGGGTCGCATTCCAGACGGGTGCGCGCGCGCAACTCCCACACGGCCCTACGCTACCTCCGACTAGGGTTGCCAAGCGTCCGAATAAAGCCGGACATAGTCATTTTTGATTGCCTGTTTGGGCAAAATAAGCGGCGTCCGCCCTCTCCGGCTTTTTATATTTCGAAATTCGTACTGTTCGTGAATAGAGACCTAATGAGAACTTTTCTATCTGTCTGTATCTGACAGATCTCGAGCTAGTTTACGATCATAACAGATGGCGTTACATATTCTTAATGAAACACGTAGGTGGTTGGACACAGACTAATATATTTTGGTATTTAAGGTACCCTCATACAATGTAGGTGGCAGCACTTGCCTGTATTTTGATATTATAAATCAACACCCCCACTATATCAAAATAATATTCATTTTATACGTAAGTAACCCATTACAACATACCTACTGCATACATAATGTTTTTCACAGAAATAAAAAATTAACACCCTAAACATAGGTAAGTTATACACACACACTGTATGAACACTATGCATATAAACAACATATAACAAACTTCTTTACACAGAAATACCTAACTTATCCATTAAATGATAATGTTTCACAACAGGTAAGCTTTTTGTTAATATATCAGCAGGCATTTCTTCAGTAGGTAAGTATGTGACTTTTACTACATTATTATTTATCAAATCTTTTATAAAATGATGCCTAACATCTATGTGTTTAGATCGCTTGTGCAACATTTGAGAATGCAACAACTTTTGAGCACTTTGACTGTCATTAAAAATCTCAAGAGTATACATATTACCAGTTATAATAGACTGCAAATTTCTTAAGTAAATAGCCTCTCTACATGCTTCTGAAATAGCCATATACTCTGATTCCATGCTGGACAATGCTACCGTTGTCTGCTTCTTAGTTTGCCATGAAACAACAGAACCACTCATCTTAAAACAATATCCTGTGAAGGATTTTCTATCTATTGAGTTACTAGCCCAATCTGCATCTACAAAACATTGCAGCTCTGTTCCCTCATGTTTACAATATTTTATGGAAAAATGTTTAGTTTTCTTCAAATATTTTAAAATTCTCTTTGCATATTTCCAGTGAGTTTGGTCATAGCAATTATTGTATTGGCTCAAGTAACTTACAGAGTAGCTAATGTCTGGTCTTGTAAGTACTGCCAAATACATAAGACTACCTATTAATTTTTGGAATGGCAAGTCAGTATTACAAACATCTGCTCTACCTAAATTCATTTTTGGCTCTAAAGGAGTATCAAATTCTTTACAATCCAACATATTAAATTTATTCAACAATTTTTCAATATATTGTTTTTGATCTAATTTAACATAGTTTTCCTTTTTGTTTACAGTAACTCTCATCCCAAGACACTGCCGGACTTCACCTAAGTCTTTAATCTTAAAGTTATTTGATAACATTTCTTTCAAGTTTTTTGTTTCATTCACATTGTTTGAAAAAATAAAGAAATCATCTACATACAAACAAATTATTAGTTTTACATCTTTATTTATTTTTGTGTACAGACATGGTTCCAGTTCTGAACGTTTTAAACCTGAAGCGATTAAACATGAATTTACTTTTTCATACCAAGCCCGCGATGACTGTTTTAGTCCATATATCGCTTTCTTTAATAATAGGACTTCCCCCTCTGAACTGGAGCCAGTCAAACCATCAGGTTTTTTCATAAAAATCTTTTCTTTCAAGTCTCCGTTGAGGAAAGCAGTGGTAACATCTAAGTGAGTTATATCTAAGCCTAACTGCACTGACAAAGCATACAAAAGTCTTAGCGTTGAGTGTCTGACGACCGGAGAAAATGTCTCATCATAGTCTATACCGGGAACTTGTGTATAGCCTTTTGCTACCAGTCTTGCTCTATAAATCACTTTATTGTCAGCGTCATATTTTCTTTTAAACACCCACTTACACTTCACTTTAGTAGCACTTTCAGGAGCTTTAGCGAACTCCCAAGCACAATTGTCCTCAAACGATTTTAGCTCTTCTTCAATAGCTTTCTTCCAATGTTCACAGTCAGGACCACTCATAGCTTCTTTGAATGATAAAGATTCTTCTTCTGTTTTCTTCTCAGGGACGACCAGGTTAGTATAACCAAACCTATCAGGCTTGCGTCTTTCTCGAACACACCTTTTTTCTTTTTCATGTTCAGTTGTAACCCTTTCATCATTTTTATTATTTACAGGAACGTCTTCAGTTCTATCATCATGATGCACAGGATCTTTGTCTTCACAACCATCAAAAAACTCCATAGAACCGTTGTCATCTGTATCTGAGTCATCATTGATTTCTTCTTTCACATCTGTCTCTTTTTTGTCCCCCACTGAAACTGTATTTCCTTCCTTTTCAGTTTTTTCATCTTCAATGAACATTGGTACTACTTTTTCTTTTTCTTCTATATTTTCCATCACCACAACATTTCTGCTCGTACTAATAGTCTTCTTAACTGGATCATACACACGATATCCTTTAACTGTGTCAGAGTATCCCACAAGAATGTTTTCTGTTGCCTTTTTGTCCCATTTCTGTCTTTTTTCTTTGGGTACATGAACCATGACTTTGCTGCCAAAGATACGTACATGGCTAAGGTCTGGTTTCTCACCTGTCCATAGTTCATATGGAGTTCTGTCATCTAGACCAGTAGCAACAGACCGATTTCTCAAGTACACTGCGGTGTGTGATGCTTCAGCCCAAAAACGCTTGCTGAGATCAGCATCGAATAGTAGGCACCTAGCTTTCTCTACTATTGTGCGATTGAGTCTCTCACATAATCCATTTTGTTCAGGGGTATACGGATTAGTTTTCTGGTGAACAATTCCATTATTCGCCAAATATTCATCAAATGCATTATTGCAGAACTCTTTTCCATTATCTGTCCGCAATATCTTGATCTTTTTATTCTTCTGGTTCTCCACCATGCTTTTAAAATGCTTGAAGTAACCGAGTGCTTCATCTTTGCTCTTCAAAAAATAGATAAACAACATTCGACTAAAGTCATCTACGAATGTTAAAAAATAACGGGACTCACCCATGGAATTCACCTCCATTGGTCCTGCTATATCAGCATGCACGACCTCTAAGACTTCTGAGCACCTCGTACCTTTGTGGGTAAATGGCAGCCTTGCAGATTTTCCTTCACAACAAACCTTGCACTTTGACATATTGATGTTACATTTTTCTGGAAAATCAACTCCATTGACAGCTCCTGTCTTCATTTTATGTAGGTCACTACTATTGATATGTGCCATTCTTCTATGCCATGTCTCGCCACTTACTGCGGCGCCTGCCATCAGTAAACAACCTGACTTCTCACTTATGTTAAGTCGGTAAATACCTGCTTCCAATGAAGCTGTGGCCACCAGTTGGTTTCTCTTGTCATACAAGTTACATCCATTGGGAACGAACACAGGTCTAATTCCATTCGCAAATAGCGTACTAACGGATAACAGATTCGTTGCTAATTCTGGAACACATTGCACATTCTTGATGACAATTTCGCAATCAGTGCCATTACAGTTCGTGGTAATCGGCACTTCGCCACGTCCTAATACAGGAATCGAAAAGTTGTTTGCCACTATTATGTTCCTAGGCTGTGGATTTTCTGATTTGTTTATCATCCAATCTGCGCGATTCGTCATGTGATCACTCGCGCCACTGTCGATGTACCAACTGTCTTTTTTGAAAGTTCCATTCAAAAACACAGCACTAAATGCAATAGTATGCTTGTTTTTTGATCCCGGGGGCGAAAAGTGTGGGCATTTACTTCGAAAATGTCCAATTTCTTTGCAAATATAACATTTGATCACCTTGTTTACATTCGACGAAGGTAATGAACTTTTGACATTTGTCGAACCACTTGGCGTGTTTTTCTCGCTACGATGCGCGCTAAAGTTGTTCCGCGTAGTAGTGCGTTTTAGTTGCCATCTCTTCGCGGCGAATGCATGTGCTGTCTCGCTCTGACTTTCTGCACCGCACTCCATATCTAACAACTTAGTTTTAATGGAATCCGCCGTTATTTCGATACCCGAATGTTCGATCGCCATTAGCATGGGCGAATATTTCTCTGGCAATCCGGCAAGCAGCAATGAACCAATCCACTGATCATTTATCTCAAATCCCGTACCTTTTAGTCTCTGCGACGTTTCAATCACTTGAGTTACGTAGGATGTCATAGATTCACAATTATCCAAACGTATCGATATGAGATGACGCAGCAAACTTATTTTTCGTGTGAACCCGGAGTCGTCGAACATGGTTTTTAGCTTGTCCCATAGCTCCTTAGTAGTTGCAACACCTTTTATATGCACGTACAATGATGGATCAATGGTCATAATCAGCTTCGCTTTTGTTTTAGCATCATCTGCCGGTGGTTGAGTCGGCGGCGTTGTTTCATTCTTGATACACTTTTCGGCGCCTTCCAAAATAAGATAATTCTCGGCTGCGAACGCCCACTCGTCGTAATTTTCTCGTCCACGCAACTTTGGAACGTTTACTAACATATTTGTGGCCATTTTCACAACACTACAGGAATTAAATCGCTTATTTTTACTTGGAAAAAAACGTTAGCCCATAACCTCTCAATGAAACACGTAGGTGGTTGGACACAGACTAATATATTTTGGTATTTAAGGTACCCTCATACAATGTAGGTGGCAGCACTTGCCTGTATTTTGATATTATAAATCAACACATATGAGTTATATGGATACTCAACTTGACAAAATACATTTCCTTGGAAATAAACTTTTACAACTTAGCTGAGTGCCATCTATGTACACTAGAAAACGGGCTTGAAAATTTCCCATAACGGATATAGGAGCATCGATCATCCGCGGCCGCGGACGCGAATCGCCAAAATGCAAGGCTTTTTTACCTAAATGTTAGGCCAAACTCGCAGGGCTGCCTAGCTTTTAGGTATAAGGACCTGGCAACCCTACTACGACGAGCGTTGACTCTGTGAGGCCGATGAGGAATTAATTAAACGAGTATATGAACGCCGCCGCATACAAAATCATATCAACTTCCATTCAATAGCCAATTGGACGCTTGCTTTATTATTGGACTTAAATGAAGTACTGTAGACGTACTTAGCTAAAGGATTGTCATCAGGGCAACGACTTAAAAATCATTTATTATATTTTTATTCCATGAAAACATCGTTCGAGGATTGCTTGTACTATGGGACCTAAATAGCTGATATTAATACTTACATACTTTTTTTGTAAATACACATGTCACGCCTTTATCCCTTGTGGGGCAGGCAGAACGTTAACGGCCGTTAAAACAGGATCGCTACCGCCATGTCTGACAAATATTGGCTCTTTTAGATGATTCATGTATCATTGTATTGATTGGTTGTCAGCCTGTCGCCTAAAGTTGTAATACACATGAAATCCTCGAGTCCCTTAGTCGCCTCTTACGACACCCACGGGAAGGAAACGGGGTGATGCTATTTTAAACCCGCATCACTCGAGACTTTTGTAAATAAATTAATATTTATACAGAGACTACACACAAATATTTGGATATTGACGTAACAAATATTTGTGGCCGGTAGGAATCGAACCCACGATCCTCGGTGTAAAAAGCAGGGGCAATCCACTACGCCATCGGGTCAGTCAAAAGGTACAAAAAATGCGAGAGCCTAACGACAGGAAATTCCCAAGAAATTATTTTTGTATGGGAGCGTATCTTCTGTACTCGTTCTCTTATTATGTATTCTGTGGTATAACCGCTATTGGTTGTTTATTAATGACTCGTTCCTTCCGGTTGTAGCTCGCCTCTTCCATTCAGATTGGCTGTAGTGTAGCATACCAACTATAGTAACTAGTAGATGTGGGGACAATCAATACGGGGTGTAGGTACTAAGGGACGGGGTACAAGTGTACAGTAAGGTATGATTAGGCCATGAAACTGAACGACTTTTTCCATGAAAGCTATGTCGGTAAATGAGAAAAAAATTCAACCGCCGCGCCCACACCAAAATCCCGATTATCGGACTTTGTATGGAAACTGAATTTTGTTTTGTTTCTCAATGTAGCTTCTATATTAAAAGTTAATAGTATTAATGAGAATATCACCACGATTGTGTTTGTTTTTACCTCGATACAAATAACATAATCGTGGTTAACATAATCTCGCTATTACTATTCATTTATTTGCGAACCTATATCCTATACAAATTGACTTAGTCGGTCGGTAATTTTGTATGGGTGGGCCAAATTTTTTTTTCACTTTCCACCTATGTTCCATGGGGAAAGTTGTTCAGTTTCATAAGCTGGTTCATCCGTTGAAAGGAATGCATCAATTTACCGGTCACCCTGTAGAGTAAAAGTTGTTCAGTTTCATGGTCCGAACACGCCTATAAAGTTTTAGTCCACCGTCCCTTACACCCGGTATACTTGCGTCTTACTTTTATGATGGACCAGATAAGTATACCTACATTACATACCATGACGAACCCACGATACCCCTGGCGATACCCCTGGGTGTATCGTTATACATACCTATCTAAATACCATGCGATTGTTTTAAGAAAAAAAATGTAGGTGGTGATTGATAACTTCCCATTGAAAAGATACAATTTTGGAATGCCATTGACGGCAACTTTAAATGCCTGCTAAGTGGTCTGATTCATAAGTAGGCGTAGTATTACGACCGGGTTCAGTTTAGGAACTATCACTATTCATTTGCAAACGACAATTTTAATATTGGTACCTAGCAATTAAATAAATGAGGAATAAAAGGATGAATGAAAATAAGGATAAGCGTAAATAAGGATTTGACTGCTGATAGAGATGAATGGAAAAAAAAACATGTTGCGCCGACTCCAAATAATGATGATGACATAGCAATTGCAACCCTTTAGGATCTAACAGTTGAATTCCCAAAGCAACCAAGACAGAGCCCTACTTGTTTTCTGGTCAGCGGTTGAAAAACTCTTCACACTAGGATACATCACGTCATTTGTCGAATTTATTTCCCACTAACTCATTTTCCCGTGAGATTAAGATGTTTTCCCGGCAAGTATTATGCATAAAAAAAACCTTCCTCTTGAATCACTCTATCTATTTAAAAAACCTGCAAGTTTTAAAGATTTAAGCAAACATACGTACATACATACAGACACGAAAAGCGACTTTGCTTTATACTATGTAGCGGTACGACATTAATGAATGAATCCACACATGCCAGTAAATCAGATTTTATTCTCGCAGATGGCCTTCAAACTATGTTAGACGTGGTCAGGCTTATAGTTTGAAAATAACCTACACGGTTCTAACTTATTCGCACCTGTATTTGGGTGTTCAGATTGCGCAAGCCTGCCCACGCCCACGGGTGGGCACCGGCGGTACGATACAACACACAGACGCTGTCATTATCAGATCAACTGGAAAGACACCTGCGTGGGCGGCCGCTGAATGGAAACCACTGAGACTTAACAATATGTAGACGTAGCGTTCGGTGACGCTTTTTTTCACTGTGTTTATGAGGAAATTCATTAAATTGGAGACCTTATTTATGGCAGTGTACTGAACAACTTTCCCTATGTAACTAGTGTGCTGAAAAACTAAAAAAAAAAAATTCCTCCTGACTAACTTTCTATTGGAGATCGAAAGTTTTTTCTCGTTTTCTACATCGGTCCCATAGGGAAAGTTATTCAATGCAATGCCCAAAATAACGTCTCCAATTTAGGTAATGCATTTCGTCCGAAGCACGGTCTATAGATATATTCTGAATAGCGATTGTGATGTGATTCTGTCTAATAAATTGTTTTTGACGCAAAATGACCCTATATCAGGAATACAAAAACGCAGCCCGTCTGCGAAGTAAAGAAACCGAGAAAATAGGCTAGCTGCGAAAAATTATTTTTGTAAAGTAGACTAGAAATACCTATTACTTTTTGAGCCCTAAGCTTTATCTTCTTTAGCGCCCCGTAACCTTATCTTCCATAGCGCCTTCACTTCGTAGCTCTGTCTCCACATACATCAGTCTAGCCTCCTCTATTTGGTACTACCGTCTGCCACCCACCGCCTACGTCACGGGCCTACGAGCCGGCAGCCGGCGGCCGGCTTGCTACCCACGGCTTGCCCGTGCCCACTTCATACTTAATTATCAGACCAACTCATGTGACACTGATCCAATTTGCTGCTCATTTCGGTGAAAATTTCCATTGAAAATTAATGAAAGCGGTCCATTGTGGAGCTATAATTATGGAGTTTAGGTTTGGTAGTCATCCATCAGAGTTATAAGACCTACCAAATAATTCTTTGGGTAAAGGCCATATCGTGAACATGAGTCAACCACTGCTATAATAGTGATCAATCCCCATTAATAGATCAGCTACTATGTCCGTCTGTGCAGGATAGAATAGGAAAATAAGAAGCTGTGTTTTTAAAAATATAGCTGTAATGTCCTGAAAGTTTGTTTGCGTTTGCGTATTGTCTGGAAAACCTAATTTGCTTTGCATTGTTGGTTGAAAACCTCTATTGAAACGGTATGAAAGCATGCATTCATCAAAACGATCGACAAAGGCTTCAATCTCGATGGGCGCGTATTAATTCAATTGTGCCGTTTGTGCAGACCGTACCACATCCTGGTCTGGCGATTTGAATCAATGATGCTTCTATTCATATCCGTTCCCTTTCAACTTGCGTTTACATTGCTGCATTAGACTATAACTCTGAACATACGCTTTATATAAACCCAGCAATAGGCTCTGGTGTTATTAGGATTGTATGTTGAATGCGTCCCAAATGATGAACGATGGACGGATGCGTGCATATCTCGATTGCGGTGCAGTCGACCCATATACGGCTATTGCAACTGAAATATCTAAATAGAGACTCAAGTGGCAGTTTCATATTTATAACACGAGTGATATCTGGTTGAGTCATTTTGCAATTACATTGGTTACTACGCATTCTATTGGTAGTTCGAAGAAGAAATGGGTTGTTTGTAAAATATGAGAATAAATGTACCTTACATACTCAAAAGAATAAAGCACATTCTTTTGCAATTCTCTGGAGCTGAAATTACAATGTGTGGGTAGGTGTTGTGTGCTACTTGAAATATTAAAACAAAGGCTGAAACTCCAGCTCCCTAGGGGGAGGAAGGCGAAGGCTGAGGCGCGTGGGCGTCCGCCAACGCCTAATTTAATCGCTTTCAAAACAGCAAGCTGAATGACTCGGGGTTGCTGTGACGATTGAGAGGGCGAATTTGGAAAAGTGTCGCGTAGGCCGAGACGCGTCGGCGTCGTCGCGGGGCGCGGGGCGGCGGGGGGTGGGCCTGCGTGGGCGGCCATTGAGTGCGGGGGCAGGTGAATGGCGGAGCCCCGGCCTCCCCATTGAGCGGGATCGATCGCCGCCTCGCCTCGCCCGGCCACTCAGCCTCGGCCGCCGCGCAGCCCACTGCCTCATATCTCTAATGCAAAACCTGTACCTGCGGTGTGTAGGTATACTAATCCCAAGTTTCCTTTGACAAGTTATGGTCAGAAGAAAAGCGTTGGTAATTGTAGTTAATAGTTATGTATGAACGCTACACCTACACATTTATTTCCTCTTTTTTTTTTAGTTAAGGTATCCTGACACTTACAGGCAGCGATATATTTAGGTGTAGATTAGGTTAAAAATGATGATAGATAATAAGAATAACTCTCATTCTTATTTTAGGCATAAAGTTAAACCCAATTACAAAACTGCAACACACTGTTTCCTTGTTGAAATAAATTTTGTATATGTAGAAATAGGAATTCAAACAATTTTAATTGCGGCTGAGAGGAGAGGTTATTTTGTCAAGCGGTGGATATTGGGTATTCCATAGGTCTCATCGCAGCTAATATTTTTAAATGCCTTTGATCAATTTTGATAAAAATATATTCTTTTACTTGTTTCTGGGCTACGTGCAGCAGTACAGTAATGATGATGATAAATAAACTCTTCAGGACTGATTTTGAAAAATTTTCAATATCATTTCAATCTTTTGGCTATTAAGTAATCTGTGCTTTTGATTTCAAATTCGAATAAGGCTACTTTTAACAGAAAACCTAAGGAAAAACAGGTGAAATCGTTAGACTGGCTAGAATAAAATCGAGTTACTATAACACTGCTTTTCTTTCCTTTTCCAGATCTCTCCGCATATCAGGGTCGGGCTGCGACGAGGCACTATCCTCGGGCTCGTCTTCGGAATGCGAGGACACGGGGCCCCATCAGCAGGATTTCCCGGTGGAGATCCTGCCCAACCTCTACCTCGGCAACTCCAGCAACTCAGAGGACTGCCTCGCCATTGCCAGGCACAATATCAAGGTGAATTGAATACGTACATAATACTTCATCAAGACGTGGGTTCGAATCCCATCGGTGGCGTGAAATTTTTCCAGTAGGCAACAAAAAATATATGAACTTAGCAAGTGGATTACAATTTCGTCGCTGGGACCAGAGCCAACAGTGGTGTAGCGGTTAACACGTTTGACCCGGCAAGTCAAAAGACGTGGGTTCGAATCTCATCGGTAGGATGAATTTCGTCTAAAAGTTTGGATTCATATGAAATGCTCGAATAGTTCTCTTTTACGACCCACACATAATAAAATACGCAGTAGAATGTTACCGTATACCTAACTTTTTAAAAATGGCTGATCTCATACTTTGTTCATTGGAAGAAATAAATTGCTATTCCCATGTGTCCAGTGAATGATTTATTTAGTTTATTCTACGGGTTCACGATATTTTCGCGTACATTTTGGTTTGTATTCAGGAGAATATCGCTGTCGTGGTATTTTCACTCGACAGCACTCTGTTATTAGCTGAAATGTTGAGCATTGTGTTTGAAATAAAGGGCAGAGCACACCACCTTCGTATGCAGCTCGTGCAGCACGTAGACGTAATCACGTGCGTATACATGTCCATCACCCCTTCCACACCGGGCTACGAGCGTAGCTACACGTACGAATGCCTGCCTGCGAACGCAAAGCAAGACAAAGCTGTGCGTGTCGGAACGTGTTCGATGTGACGTCCTATAGGGAATCGCATAGAATACAACGTCCACCGCACGCATCTGCCGTGCCGCTCTGCGTAAACTACGCACCTGTTTGTCTTTTGGGAGCTGCACTACGTTACCCTACACATTACGCGCACATGTACGTCTTCGCAACGCGTTCGGCGTGTCTTCTGTCATACAATCCCATACATTTCAACCGGTACGCGCGTGTACACGTGCTGTATACGGAGGCGGTGTGCTTTACCCTTAAGTTAACTTTGCTTTCTTTAAAAGCACAATCACGAAAGGTCAGATTAGAGTGAATCTTAAGTGCAGGATTGTGCAGCGTCCTGGGGGATGTTTTGAACAATTTATTATAATGCAATCTAGACGCTTGGATTAGATTTCTGAAAAGGGCATTTAATAATAGAAGCTCGATTCAAATTGTTCCTGAGAGGGAACGCAAACTTCTTGATTAGAAATAACTTAACTTTATTACCATATCCATTTTAAGCAGGAACTAGGTTTAGCTATTAAGGAAAGTACCAGCCTTATAACTGAACAGGTTTGAAGAAATATATTATGATGAATAATAGTCACGAATTGGGCTTACTTATTTGAAAGGTTGCATATTTCCAACGCCGAATATTTCGACCTAGGTGTAGATATTACTTGTTTGATATGCTGGTTCACTTCTCAAAAAGAATGTAGTTCTTTTCCTAAACCCCTGGATACATCAAGATAAAGATATTTATTTGCGATGAGTAAATAAATCTAAATAATCTGTTTCGAAGAGTTACTTAAGAGTTTCTTTCGCTACCTTTATTTATAAAGAATTATTGTAGGATGTACAAGTTGTCTACCTACGTAACTCCGCGTGGGCGGTTGTTTCTTGTACATTTATCTTATAAACATTAAATTAGGCCGCTAAAGTTTCAAACCACCACCTTTGTTACAATTTATAAATAGATATTTCGGGAACCGGTTGTTTATATAAAATTCGTATTGCTAAGAAAGAATTTTATTAAGATTTACTTTCTAAACTTGGGAAGTTTACTTGTGTATTGTTATTCATTATAATTAATTTTGTTCCATTTTCTTGGAGTTCAAAATAAGTCCCTCAATTTTTTTTTGTGTAAAAACGTTTGTGTGATAAATCATTGCAAATATATAACCTTAGTTTGATTATAGACCACGTGGTTGTCCATATTCTTCTTTTCGTGTGGGACACCGAGTCGTCTAACGACCCGATGAACCCTAGTGTCAGAATTTTTCAACCGCCTTCTACAAGTAGC
The DNA here is from genome assembly GCA_029255805.1 of Keiferia lycopersicella. NCBI lineage: Eukaryota > Metazoa > Arthropoda > Insecta > Lepidoptera > Gelechiidae > Keiferia > Keiferia lycopersicella. The sequence continues at coordinate 1,485,842 of JARACZ010000026.1, forward strand.
AGGCTTCTGACATGGTTGTGTAACGACCGCCGTCTAAGTGATCATAGACAGCAACCGGGACCTACGGCTTAACGTTGTCCATATGATAGTATGGTTCTGTAGTTCCGAGAGCACGTCAAGTCTTCGGTTCTCGTTGTTGTCTATAATTATGATTACTCAGATAACCAATACTATACCACCACGTCAGAGGCCTACCAGTTACGTAGTAGGTTTGCAGGTATTTTAAAAACGGGTCCATCGGGTATCGTGTGATATCGGCTTAGAACCCCATTTACCCCATATCTTTCTCTTTGGTGTCGTAAGAGTCGACTAAGGGACTCGAGGGTTTTACTTGTATTACAGTTTTCGGCGACAGGCTGACAACCTGTCACTGTAGTGATACACAATATTTCTGAAACAGTCCTCAAACAATCTTTTTTTTATGGCCGTTAACTCTCCCGCAAGAAATAAAGACGTGGTACGTATGTGACTCGGGTCGGTCGTAGACTCGGTGTCCCACAAGATATGAAAACATTTAAACTCATATAGTATATCTCTGTTTCCAGTACGTGCTGAACGTGACCCCTGACCTTCCGAACACCTTCGAGGCTGAGGGCTGCGGCATCAACTACCTCAAGATCCCCATCGCAGACCACTGGAGCCAAAACCTGCAGGTCCACTTCCCGCAGGCCATACGGTTCATTGGTGAGTAGCCCGGGTTCAACAACGACCCGATCAACCCTCTTCGTTAGCAGGAAATAATACATACATACAAATTTCTTTCCTCTCGTGGAGCGCGTGGGGAATATAGGTGCAACTGTCAAACTTTCGTAAAACAGAGGAAACAGACAGATAGTATAAAAAGTAAGAATTGCTTGAATGCACACATTGGTTTTGGTTTTTTATGATATTATTTAAGTAAATTAAAAATGCACGAAATTGCTTTGGAATTTTTTGTGGTGTTTTAAAGTTTAACTGTTTTGTTTTATAAACTCGTTTTTCTCTTTTATTTTATCCTTACTTATGCAGTCCTATTAGAAACTCGTGTGTGTTGAGGCTCTCAACTACGCCTCGGGCGAAGAACTACACATACACACTCATTAGCAATCGGTTCCTTTCTTATCACCTGCACAATGTATTATTTTCCCCATTCTCATCCTCATGTTTGTCCACAGAGGAGGCAATGGAAAACGGTTGCGGTGTTCTCGTCCACTGCGTGGCGGGCGTCTCCCGCTCCGTGACCGTGACCCTGGCCTACCTGATGCAGCGCCACCGGCTGTGTCTGCGGGACGCCTTCGAGCTGGTCCGCGCCAGGAAGACCGACATCGCGCCCAACTTCCACTTCATGAGGCAGCTGCACTCGTTCGAGAGGGACCTGGGTCTTCATGAGCGCGCCGCCAGCCTGAGTAAGGTCTGCATTTACTACACGGTTACCACACGTTTACTACACGCTTACCATAGGTTTACCACACGCTTACCACACGCTTACCACTCGCTACCACTCGCTACCACTCACTTACCACACGCTACCACACACTTTATGGTAAGTTTGGTTTACCATACATTTGCCACACAGTTACCACACAACTTCCACTTCATGAGGCAGCTGCACTCGTTCGGGAGGGACCTGGGTCTCCACGAGCGCGCCGTCAGCCTGAGAAAGGTCTGTTCCCACCACACGTTTACCACACGTTTGTCACATAGTTACCACCTCTAAGAGGACAAAACATTGTACCGCAGCAATATTTTTTAAACATTTTTGTGTACAAAAACTTTAATCCATTTATTAAGTTAATTTAATGTGCCTAAAGTGACTCAAATGACTAGGTAGTAGGTACAAAATGTCCAACGCATAATATCCAACATGCTAAACGTCAAAATCGCAAAATGTAACTGTTGTATTTTTTCTAGGTGCTGGAGGAATTGGGAGTGCGTGAGCTGGTGACGCCGGACTCCGGCGTGGGGGGCGGAGCGCCCGCCGCCTCGGGCGAGGCGGGCGTCGCGCGGGGCGCCGGGGCGGCCCCCTGCGGCTGCGCGGCGCCCCAGGGCGTCTCCCCCGACTCCGGCATCGAGTTCGACCGCTGGAGCGCCGCGCGCGACACGCCGCAATGACAGTTCTTCACCCCCCCGCCCCACCAGCCCCCGCCAGAAGAGTAAACAGCCAATTAGAAGTATCGGAAGCCGCCATCTTTGAAGCAACGGACGTTTGTGATAGGTCGTTAACAGCGGCCATCTTAAAACCAACAGATGTTTGTGATTGGTTATTAACAATCGCCATCTTTCAAGTTTACATTCGTGATTAGTCAGGAGTCGGTGATGGCGCTAATGGATGCTTGTGATTGGTCAAAACCGGGCAGTAATGGACGCTTGTGGTTGGTTAGAACAGAGTGACGCCCTATTTTGTGGCAATTGGACGCTTGTTATTGGATAGATCGGAATGTGTTGAATGCTGAATGATGTAGTTTATATGAGGCTCTAACAAATATTTGTGTTTTCTTTTATTGCAAATTCTACAGCATTATATGAACAAGTAATCAAATAATAAGGATATTTGATATGATAAATTATTGAACAGTTGAAAAGCGAACGTAAAACTGATATTGATCTGAACAATTTATTGATTATTTTAAATTTGTTAGAGCCTCCTATTTTGAGATAGAGTTAGGTCGTATTTATGAATATTCCAGAAAATTAACAGTGACAGTACAAAATCTCGTGATTGACAGTAAATTCGTAAAGTAGCACCGGGAGCTAGCGGGTAGCGACAGGGCACGACAGTAGTTATTCACTTTACTGGCGTAAGTAGCGTCTTTGACGGTTGTTGGCGTAATTTTCAAGGTCATGCACTAATTGCGTCAAATAGAAGCGACGATTAGTGGCGTCAGCGACTGTTTTTGTCGTAAATTACGCCAGTGATGGTTACTGGCGTAAATTCAATTAATGACGGTTGTTGGCGTAAATTATGTCAGTGATGGTTATTGGCGTAAATTAATTCAATTACGGTTGTTGTCATAAATTATGTCAGTGATGTTTATTGGCGTATTTTGAATCAATAACGGTTGTTGTCATAAATTATGTCAGTGATGGTAATTGGCATAATTTGAATCAATTACGTTTGTTGGCATAAATTATGTCAGTGATTGTTATTGGTGTAAATTGCGCCAGCGATGGTTTTTGTCTGAATTTACTTCAAAATGTTTCAGAAACATTTACTGACGTAAGTTACGTTAAAGTTATGTCAACTAGTTTTAGATGAAACTTAGCGGCTATAGTAGCGCGCCTCCGAGAGGCAGCATAAGTATTACACTTTGTACGGTATTATTTTGCAAAACTTTATTAAAATATCCAAAGAAACCTTAAATGAATATAAGAAATTGAATGAGAATTATAGCACTGTGAGTGCATTAAAATCCCAAGAATTTATTGAAATTTTCAATGTAGTCACATTTATATGAAAAATGTTTTATATTGACAGCTCGAAATTATATGCAAAAAATGGTTTCCTGAATGCGTAATTATATGAAAAAATTGATTATTCTGGAAAGCAATGGTATAATTTAGTGAAGATTTGTAAAATAAGCCTTTTATATGTAAAGTATGAGATAATTTGTTCAAAAGCACGTTGAAATATATCTGTATCGCACGCCGCGAACTTTTTATATAAAATAACTCGTAGTTACAATAGCTGAGCACTTACAATGTTACAGAAATATTCATGTTATCTGTTTAGTGCCACATCGTATAGTTATTTACGTAGTTTTAAGATTAAATTAACTAGTATATAATGTCTAAGTAAAATTTTATAAGTTTGATATAATGCATGTATTTTAGGGTATGGATACACAATTGTGACGCATTCCCGGATCATATTCTTCCAATACGCTGTGCATTTTGTGTCCATTCGAATTTATTTGAAGACTATTTTTATTATTATATATTCTCTTATGCGGTGAATATACATGTAGGAAAAGTACTACGTTCGTTACAAGTGATGAACCATCCCATGAAACTGAACAACTTGTCTAAAGAACATAGAACAAATATGAAAAAAAAAATTGGGTCTTCGTCTTACATACAACTTGAATCGGTTGACTGGTACATTTGGGAGGCCCAAATTTTTTTTTCATGTTTCGCCCTTTGTTCCTTGGGGAAAGTTGTTCGGTTTCAGGGGCTGGTTCCTTCCTTGAAAGGAACGTAGTATTTACCTCACATCCTGTATAATGATGTGTTGTCCATTTATAGTTTCTTTCCTCCATGAGGATGTAGCAGAACAAATGCGTTTGGCCATTTGTATGAGTGCCACTTCAAACAGATATAATTATACTGAATGGTTCAGTACTGACCGTAAAAAAATTGTTGAATATATTTCAAGTGATAATACCCAACCCAACCCATGAAACTAAACTACTTTCCCTAACTTGGTGACGTTGTGAATAAAAAAGAAATTATAATATCGAATTGTTATTTGGGGAAGGCGGTTAAAAAATTCTGACACTTCATTGGGTTCTGGATCCTTTGGGTCATTGGAAGACTCTGTGGCCCACACGAAAAAAGAGAGATTTGGGAGTTAGTTAACTTTCACGGGCTATTTCGCCCCTTGAAATATTTTCATCATGTTTTTACGCAATATAAAAAGAGAGTTATTTGTTAAAGAAACGAAATCTGTATATTTTTTCATAAAATAATATGTTATCGATAGGTAGCAATAGACAGACTGCAGGCTTCTGACGATTCTTCCATTGTTGTTGATATTTGTTTGTGAGACGCGAAAGAGATGAGTGAATGTGATATAATTATAAGAATGTAGTCTTTATTCATTTTAAATGTAATTATTTACAATATATAACGACATTCTAACCGCTGACACGGCGTTTTCTGTCATAAGGATCGTCATCATATTTTATTTGTAAAAGTTATATTGACTAAGAGTATATTTTATCGTATATGTAGATGAAATGAATATACAGGGTGTAAGACAAAGTAATAACTTCCTTTCAAGGAATGAAATAAACTTTCCCAAGGAGCATACATAGGGCGAAATTAGAAAAAAAAATTTGACCTTACATACAACCCGATTCAGTCCAAAGGTCCAATTTTTTTTTCTTATTTCGCCCTATGCTCCTAGGGAAAATTGTTCAGTTTCATGGGCTAGTTCATCCCTTGAAAGGAAGCTAGTACTTTTTCTAACACCCCGTATAACAGTTTATTTTTCTATCTTAAAAAATCGCGAAGTTGCAACACATGTTTCATATGAAGTTTATAGATTTATTTCAAAAAACCAAGGAAAAAGTCAGTCTCGCTAGAAAATGAGTATTTTTGTATGAATATTACAGTTAACATAGATAGTCACAAAAAATATAGCAAATGCAAACAATCAATGTAATTGACAGTTTGAATAACCCAGTTAATTATATATATGAACATTTTTGATGAATTATGTATAAAAATTTAACGACCACAGTCATTATTAAGCTTCCAATAATATTCCTTGTTGTAAAGTGCCATGGAAATATAGGTGTAAAAATATTAGCTGCAAATATTTTTAAGGGTGAATCAGCCCATGAAACTGAACAACTTTCCCTAACGAACATAGGTCGAAAAGTGAATAAAATTTTTGGACTTCCTGCAAAATTATCGACCTATCAATATTTGCATGGGTTGGTTCAAAAACTTTTCACATATATCGACCAATGTTTCTTGGGGAAAGTTGTTCAGTTCCATGGGCTGGTTCACCCCCCTTATTTTGCAGCAATTTTTTTTACACCTTATACCTACAACACCGCAAAAAATGTGCTGAATCTGTTTTTATAAATGTCTTTGTCTGCCCAGGGAGTCAATTTCTGACACGCGTAATTCGTTTCCTTTCCTGGAGTCCGCCACAACTGATCTAACCACACGTTTTTGAATTTCTATTACCGGATGTCTTTATTGTAAACTCTAGATCTATTTCTGAAATGTTCGTTTTGTCAAATGTGAAAATCTGCTACTTCATTATTATGTTTTTATCACACGTTCTACTTCACTTAGCGATTCCCACATACCCTAGTAAATTCACACATACCCTTGACCATAGAATCGTCGAGTAATAGAAATTTAAAACGTGTGGTTATACCAGTTGTCGGAACCGAAGTACGACATTTCAAAAATTTACCCCCAGGAATTAGAAGCGCCGGTCGTCACTATGATGTAGGTAGAGTAACAGAATCGACAATTTCTATGTATAAGGTGTAAAATTATTAGCTGCAATTATTTTAAGGAGGAATCAGCCCATGAAAATGAACAATTTTCACTATGGAACATAGGTCGAAATATGAAAAAAAATTGGTCTTCTCATACCTTCTTGACTATACTATCCCGAAAGGGCAACATTATTGTCAAGATCCCGCTCATGTGTCGTATATTTTGATAGACAAACAATTGCTAATTAGAAATGTTTCTTTAAAAAATCTAGTTGTCTTTCGACATATGTTCCTAAGGGAAAGTTGTTCAGTTTCATTAACCTTAAATAAAATATTTTCAGTTGATTTTTTACACCAGTATAGAATAAGCGAAGACGCGACTTCCAAAAAGTTTATTAGTTTATCGTGTAGTGTAAATGTTTATATGAATCTTTCCAAATCGGCATTTCTGTTGAGCTGTGTATTAATTTCATTCACTTTAGATTATACTAATTATTGTAAGTCGCAAGCTTTAATATTAAGTGAACGTTAAGAGAACATAGCAAATTGTTACAAAATGTAAATTTTGTTGTATTGTAAGATTTATATTGAAATTGGCTTCCTGGACGTTCGATACTAACTTCGTAGAAATATTTTGTAGTATGTCCAAATTATGAAAATATATGGTGTTTTATTGTCACTACTCTAAATATTGTTTCAGTCGAGCGGACTTCAATTACTAAGTATGCTGAGGCTTCCAATACCGGAATCCCGGAGTATTTAGCTCTATTTTCAATACCGGGATTTCGATAAGCTTCAAGTAAAATGTACAGTTAAACACTCTTATTTTGTTTCTTTTCTTCATTGCGTCTCTACACTGTCAACATTTATTTAGTTTTCAGTAATTTTGAAGTAAAAATAAACTTAGCATTAATTTTGAAGTAAAAGAAATGTAATAGCGTGATTTCCAAAAAAGAGAAAAATGAAATGTCTGTATTCAATTGAATATCCTGTATTCAATATCGGTATCAAATTACGGTATTCGAAAGCCCATGCATAAAATGTTGATTACGTTCAGGAAATGAAAAATAAAACCATTGAAATTCGCTGGACTGAAAACAAAACAGCTGTTCCTCAGTAGGTTCCGTTTTAAACAAAAATAATGTACATTAGATGCACCGTTTTATTTGTAAATTTACTTTTCATAGTAAACAAACAGTAGTGCACAAAATGAGACAGGGCTTTGTCACAAAAAGCCTTTAAAAATGCCTTACCACAAAAAAGTTAGACGCGAGTCAAAAGGTTAAAAAATATCTTCATTCATACGCCAGTCATGCGTTCAACTCGCGTCTATAGTTTTTAAAATATAGCTTGATACATGTGACGTCTAACAGAAACATACTAAAAGAGAAGCAAACAAAGGAAAATGGACCTTATGTATGTACACACAAATGACGCCTTTATCCCTTGCGGGGTAGGCAGAGCGTTAACGATCGCAAAATTACGGTCGTTATCGCTAAGTCTGACAAGTATTGAGGGCCCTTTCAGATGATTCATGTGTTACTGTAGTGACAGGTTGTCAGCCTGTCGCCTAAAATTGTAATACACATGGAACCCTCGAGTCCCTTAGTTGCCTTTTACAACACCCGCGGGAAGAAATGGGGTGATGCTATTCTAAGCCGGCATCACCTTATGTATATGTTATGACATTTGCCTGAAACTGACAGACGTCACAGGTATTTTCTTACATTTTGTAAAGTATAAGTTTTTTGTAGTGAGGCCCATAGAATAATAAATAACCTATAGGAGCAGAAGCAACGTTGTGTATCTGTTCATATATTGTATGTAACCATTCTGTTTTAAACTGTAACATAAAATACAAGCTAACGAAGGTGTTGATAATGTTTTAGACAACTTTTTAGTGCTTTTCCTAAAGGTACCTAAAGCCCCAGGGCACTTGTAATATTAACCTCAAAACAAATATAAACACTGTTAATTGAGACGGACTTTCATTTGAAAATTCCATTGACTTATAATATACCTATAGGTGTAAAAAAATGCTGCAAATTATGAGGGCTTCATCAACAAAAGTTGAACAACTTTCCCTAAGGAACATATAAAGTTACCAACCGACCAAGTCAATATATATGGGAGCTCCAAAATATTTGCAAATAAAATTTTATACCTCCCATACAAATTTACCGACTGACCAAGTCAATTCTATTTAATATATTTCAAGAGGAAGGTTTATAAAAACATAGGGTTGCCAGGACAACATCTTATTCCTTGAGGAAAATTATTTACAGCGGGCTTAGCCGCTGGGCGGGCCACTAGTACAATATACTACACACCATACATAGTACTTTATAGTTAAGGCTCTTTTGTAAAGAAACAATAAAATATTTTATTTTTATTTTTTATACGGGACACGGGTGTAAGGGACGGTGTAACGAAAACTTTGCAGGCGTGATCAGACCATGAAACTGAACAACTTTTTCTATGGGGGCTACGTTGGGAAACGAAAAAATTTTTTCAAGTCCCCATACAAAGTCACTCAGCTGATCGGGAATTTTGTATGGAAGGTCGAAATATTTTTTAGTTTCATAGTCCGAGCACGCCTGTAAAGTTTTCGTTATCCTGTCTCTTACACCTTGTATATTGGGGAGGTTACTCCACACTTTGGATAACTTGTGACTATATTACCACTTTGCAAAACTGAAAGTGATAACAAAAATATAAAATTGACTTTTGAATTCTTTCTACACTAAACTCTAAAAGGAGAAAATATACCTACATCATAGACCAAGTGGTCCATGCATACATTAACGGGATAAGGCATTGAGAAAGATAAAAGAATTTGTAGGTACGTTTTGTTATATAAAACGCGAAAACACAACGATAGCGTGTTTTATAATACAAGTGCTGCCATCTTTTATTATAGTATTTACTACTACAAGGTGTAAAGCAGTAGGCTTCGACCAATTTATGTAGGTAGGTACCCAAAAAACTTTGAAGGCGAGTTCTGACCAAAGAGTACAATTATATTAACAGAGAGTTCTGACACTTCTGACCATGAAACTATTTTTATGGAGGCGATGAAGTCTATTTTTGTAAACGAGAAATAAAAATCGATCTCCTCCCATTCTTAATTCTTTATCAGATCACCTGACTGACTTTCTATGGAATCTCGAAAAAATACATTTTGTATTCGAAGTTTCCAACATAGGCTCCATGATAAAAGTTGTGCAGTTTCATGGTCTGATCACGTTTGCAAAATTTTCGGTACACACTGGGACAGCACAATGTAAGAAAGAAAGAAAACTTTATTTCGGTCTTCTCTTTTTGTGTGAGACACCGAGTCGTCCAACGACCCGATGAACCCTAGTGTCAGAATTTTTCAACCGCCTTCTACAAGTAGCAGGCTTCTGACATGGTTGTGTAACGATCGCAGTCTAAGTAATCATAGACAGCAACCGGGACCTAAGGCTTAACGTGCCATCCGAAACACGGAACCATCTTACTTACGGACAATTGGGTGGTTCAGCCCGCAATGTCCTAACCAGACTGGGAACACATATCACAAAGTGATAAATATCAACTTTATGAGTGACCCACCGAGAATCAAACCCGGAACCTTCTGCGTCAAAGGGAGCCGCACTACCATTGCGCCATATCGGTCGTCAAATTTCGGATAACACAACACAACAACAAATGAAAAATTTAATAGTAGATTACGTACTTAGGTATGTAACCTATCAATAACAACTGGCGAGGGCGGTACCTTTCCGAGGTTGTTATTGATGTTACATCCGTGGTACGTATACTGCTTTACATATCGAATGAGAAGTGAGTAAAATAAAGCGATAAATACAAAAAAACGATCCATAAATGATGATTGTATCGTCTGGTATTCAAGTTGCACCACGAAACTTTTTTTTCTATGATTGAAAAATATTGAATTAATATGAAAGAAAAGTATCCTAACATAAAGTAGACATTTTTTTGATCGTGGGGATATTAGTCATTTTTACTTTTGTAATTGTAATATTGAGTAATAATTCGACAAACTCATTTGTTGAGGTTATAAAAATACAGATTAAAAATATAATTCCTGCGTTCAAGCAACACAATTCGTAGCGGCCAGTTCGAAATTTAAAATCGTATGCAACTAATTGATGAAAATAAGAAGAAATTGATTTTAACTTTTTAATTGCCGCGATTCTATTGGTTCTTTTTCTAGTTCCATATTTAAAATTACTTACAGGCTTAGTTTTAAAACCTTGCCTGTAAGTTGAACTTACAGGTCGTGTTTTTTGTCAGTAATGACCTACTTTCAGAGCATGAGATATGTAAAACAATTAATTATACTAGGAACATGTTATGTACCGAAAATGGATACCTTACTAAGCATATGCGACAGACAGCAGTAGCCATCTACAGCGCTGGTATTCTGCGAGACCATTATTAGGTTAGGTTTACACTGGACGAAAAATACACAAATTATTTCCAAAAGAACATGCATATTAATTTAAACATCTTCATTTCAGTCTTAAAAGCTATTCAACTAATTTTATCTGTTACATTTGCATTATTATGCTCGTATTATTTGGGTTTCTTTATACAATTTATTTCAAAAACATTACATACTTGAGTAATTTCCAACAACTCCGTTTTTTCCTAATTTCGTTGGATTTCTTCTTTTTAGGTTTTATGTAATTTAAGGTGTAAAAATAATAGCAGCAAATATTTTAAGAGGTGAATCAGCCCATGAAACTGGACAACTTTCCCCAAGAAACAGGTCGAAATATGAGAATATTTTTTGCACCTCCCATATTAATTGACTTGGTCGGTTGTTAATTTTGTATGGGATCCAAATTATTTTTTCATATTTCGACCTATGTTCCTTGGGCAAAGTTGTTCAGTTTCATGGGCTGGTTCACCCTTAAAATATTTGCAGTTAATTTTTTTTACACCCTTTATATTTTTTATGAAGAGTAAAATATACTCTCCTAGAATATATTATAATAAAAGGGATTGTAAAATAATAGTACCTATTTAATGAGTTATTTCGCTCACCGAAATTGCTATGCCACCGAAATCGTGTTTGTATCACCGAAATTCTATTTCTGCTACCGAAGTTGTGAGAAGAGGTGGCTAGAGATCTACCAGTTGAACAAAAGTTCCTAGCTTGCTTTGCTTGACGCATTGCATCCAGAAACTTCCAGTGCCCCATGCAATGAAACTATATGCTACAAGTGTACAGGTGAAAATCGATTTACATTGCGTAGTCGATGGGACATTATAAAACCAGTGCCCCATGCAACGAAACTACAGGCTACAAGTCTACAGGTGAAATTCGATGTACATTGCGTAGCGAGTGGGACATTATAAAATCAGGATTTTTGACCCGCTACGTAATGTACATCGCATTTCACCTGTAGACTTGTAGCTTGTAGTTTCGAAAAACGAGGCACAGGATTTTTGAACCGCTACGCAATATACATCGAATTTCACCTGTAGACTTGTAGCCTGTAGAGTCGAAAAACGGGGGCACAGGTGTTCGGCAGGACGTTGGACATACGAAAATGGTGGATGGGTGGGCCCGTGCGCTACTCACTCAGCCCAAAAAAGCTGACCTTGGGTGGCCCCATGTTTTTAACTTTCTATAGTTTTTTCTAGGGTTTCAGCAGATTCTCATAAAATGCTGTCAGATGCTCATCAAATTGCATCATGCAGATGATGCCTAAAAAAAATTAGTCTTGAAAATCTAATATGTATAAATAATCTAATATATACGTATAAACTTATATTTTATATTTTTGAATGATATATTTTTCAATCATTTGATGAGCATCTGATGATTTTAATTTTATATTAATTAGGTACCTTGACAAGTGCCAAATTCTGTTAGAGGGATAAGCCCAGCCTTGCCATCTCCTTAGGGTGAATGCTCTAAGATCGATCAATCTTACATATCTTATTTTTATTATTTTAAGGAGAATAAGAAATAAAACATTACTTAAATGTGAATGTTACTTTATTTATTTACTTTATCGAGTAGATGAAAGTACATAATTAATTACCGTTAATAACAATACAATTAATTTGTGTAATAATATGTAATGTAATGATACTTAAATAATAAAATAACTATCCGAATTACAATACTTGAAAAATTAGAACGAGAGATGTTTTGATCGTTCTTTATTTACAGAATAGGTCTCAATACGTGAGTCTACTAGTAACAGATAAATCTCTAAGGTCCGTATTTATAAATCGCACTCTACTTTGAGATCGAACTCAAAACGATATTGAAAAATGACAGTCAATACTAACAGCATCTCAAATTCGCACTCAAGATGAGTGCGGTTCATAAACACGGGTCTATATAACCAAGAGTATTTTACTACTTTATCCATTCCAACTATTTATGACAACGATTAAAATAATGTGTGACACTTTTTGCCAATCATTGAGCATTGGTTGGGTATAATCAGCAACAAATCAATCTACCCATTTAAGGTTTGTATAGGGTATGTGTATATAGGATTCTCAATACCTGAACAACCTTTGATTATAGTAGTAGCTATAATCGTACTTAGTAGCTTATAGTACCCAGTGGGGAGACATTTGTGTTAAAAGTAAATATCAGAACAGAACTACATTATCTTCCCCTACAACTAAAGATATAAGTAAATTGAGTAATTTTATTCAAGACTAACGTATTGAGATAAATATTAAAAGGTCAAGACATAAAATAAAACCTCATCCTACAAATAATGTGAATCTCTTGCTAATTGACTATCGTTGGGGTGTTTCCGAGAACTAGCGAGTCTCAGGCACTTAACTAACTGCGTACGCGTCTTTTCGGGTTTTTGTTAGGTTGGTCGACTGACAAAATATGAGCACTGACCAATGGAACTTGACCTGCTGTTGCAACCACGGCTAAGGCCTGAAGGTCAAGTTATGTGGTCGGTATAAGAAAGTTGTACGTCGACCAGCCTAACTTGAGGGGTTTGTCCAAGCTGACACCTTTAGGATACCCTGGGGTGGCAGATAGGATAAAGTCATCCCGGATAATCCGACCCGCCACCCCATGGTCCATTCTGGGGTGTCATATGAGACTAACCCCACCTGAGTCCGTCCGGTGCGTACGCCCTAAACCTTAACTCCGAACATGTCTCATCCGTACAGTGTAAACTCTCCATATAATTAAATAAACTTTTACATATACAAACAGGTGTACAAAACCTTAACGTAATATAAGGATTTTACTACCTACATTATATACAAGAGCGTGTTTCTGCCACAGTGCAGTTAGCTGTCGATGGCTACCATTGTTAAAATAATAAAAACACATTGGACGTCTAATTTTCATAATCAAATTGTGACCTTTTATCCAAAAATAATAGCTACATTCTACACTACAAGATGTTCCCCTATTAACCGCGACATCTAATTTTGGCACAAAAATGTGCTTTAATTTATAATCGTAACATAATTTTTAAGATATCAAAGGCTTCATATATGAATATTATTGCTTTAAGTTGGATTAGAGCGATATAGTAAGACGATAACGAGATGTGAATTCGTATTTATTTCATAAAACTATGTGATATTTTAAAATAAAGAAAAGTCTAGGTAATCAACTACACTTTTCATTAAAAAATCGGTGACACCTTGTAAGTTTCTGTGTCGTAAGTAAGGATTAATATGAAATGCAGTTTCATAATTAGTTGGGGTTTTCAAATCAGAATGACAATGTTCTAAAGTCAAATTAAATTTTCAAAGGTTTCGATTAAATTTGGCCAAAACAAGGAAAACTGAATGGGGATTTTTCTAAGCTTTTGACAGAGTCTCTCGATTCAGTTTATGATGTCATTTTTTTTTTTAATAAAAAAAGATATGATTTCATACTAGATGGCGTAGCATTAGGTTTCTTGTAAAGAAATTTTTTTAGTTTAGCACAGCGCCATCTATGAGCCCCTGAAAACGAGCTAGAAAAAATCCTATTGTCCCGGGCTTTTTTATGAGAAGCGTATTACAAAAACAACTCTTTAGAAAGGAAAATTTCTCGGCATAACAATCTCCGTACGATATAAATATCTATGTAACATTGTGTCACACACATAAAATTTAGTCAGAGCGCAAGAAGATAGGAATGCTTCTTAGGAGAATAGAATAAGAGATATTCTTTGGAATGTATCGAAGCTTAAATACTAGAACATGCATGGATATGATTTTAGGAAAATACCACTATTATTTATTAACGACATTTAGGTTGTACTGAGTAACCGCATTCCTTAGTAATATCGATATATATTTCAAAAGGCGAGTATTTTTTATTGGTAAGTAAAAATAATTGAAATTGTAATTTGCTACAATAGGCATGATGACCTGCCAGGTCGAATGAGCTACTTTTAACACGATGTTTTGTATGACATTACGAAGAGATGACGTCATGTCTAGTTTGGATGGCGTCAAAACACCAACTTTTATATTATTTTTCTGTTTATTAATTCAAACTTTGGATATTTCGAAAAACTGTAATGGGAGTATGTAGTATTATTCGACAATAGTTTTAAGCGTACAACTTTTGTATATTACTATTGGCCCAGTCACCTAGCTAATTCTTCTGTAACTATTGTAGTGTAAATTACAGGGATATTATCTAACGATTTTTTTATTTACATTGTAAAAATGCGGTCAATCAGAACAACACCAATTATAAATATATAATCTATATTATGGTTGAATCTATAGAAAATTGATACCCTCCGCATTGGTCCTTAGGCGCTACGAGTAGTAAACACGACTATGAGAATTTGCAATGGAGTTCTTTAGCTACACAAGACATAATACAGAAGAGATGTGCCATGTAATGCCGGCTCAGAATATCATCACCCCATATCGTTCCCGATGGTGTCGTAAGAGTCGACTAAGGGACTCGAGGGTATTGGTGTATTACAATTTTTAGGCGACAGGCTGACAACCTGTCACTATAGTGATACACACGTTTTCCGAAACAACCTTGAAAAACAATCCTCAAAAATGTCAGACGTGGCGATAGTGGCCGTATTTTTACGGCCGTTAACGCTCTGCCTACCCCGCAAGGGATAAAGGCGTGATATATGTATGTATATATGTATGTGCACCAATATGACTCGCGCGGCATGCGGTCGGAGCCTAACGGTGTCGGCAAAATAGCGGCTCGAAGGCGCGACAAAAACACCCGAGCATGCCGCGCGAGGCGATGAGAACGTGAGGCTGCTCGGGCGGTCTGGACGCACCTAAAATATTTTTTTCACAAAATAAGACCAATTCAAGGTTTTTAAACATCCAAACTCCATTGCAGACGCATCATAGAAGTAATATCGGGGCGTTATTCTTTCTCGTCGTAGTAAGTATAATTAAGTATTTTATAAATCTTAGTAATACTTACGAACCGTTTTCATCTATTCTCCGAAATACAATTACAATGGCACGCAGTTAATTTAGATACAAATCGAGGTTGTGTCCCTGATGTCCCCGGTATCCATGTCCCCGGTTAAAAGTGGAACAAGGCGAGGCAGGTGGAGCAGGTGGGGTAAGTTGTGGCAGAGCAATTGTAATATTGACGATGTTGATTACGCTTTGACGGTGTTGTTTGCCGTGTGATGCCGGCTTAGAATAGCCCCACCCCATTTTGTTTCCCGTATCGTAGGAGCCGACTAAGGGACGCGAGGGTTTCATGTGTATTGCAATTTTAGGCGACAGGCTAACGTGGCGTACACGATTTATTTAAAACGACCCACAAACATTTGTCAGACGTGGGGATAACGATCGTAATTTTACAGTCGCTAACACTCTGCCTACCCCGCCAGGGATACAGCCGTGAGTTATATGTATAAACAATACAATACAAATATCTTTATTACTCTCACCTCATACAATATAATTTGAATATATATCATTCAAATTATGTATGTTGTTTACGCTGAATAAAGAATCTGAATCAAAGTACTACACCTTGCCCTACCCTGCCAAATCTTGTCCCACTTTGAACGGGGACAACATATCGGGGACAACGGGAATACACCAAAATCGAGCGCCATCTTAGTCCGGGCTTAAAAATACTAATAGATAAATATATCTTGGATAAACCAATCGTGTCATAATTTATATAGTTGCTTCTAGCTGCTAAGGCGACATGTATACAATCAAAATATCTATCAGATATAATAAAATATATAGTTTGATAAAGACTTATACTAGTAATGTGTAAATTGGTGCAAAGTTTTGACGAAGGCATACTGGGTCCAATACTCACTTTACAAGCTCTTCATATACAGGGTGTAAGAGACAGCATGCAGACCATGAAACTGAACAACTTTCACCTAGGAACTGATTGCGATTTCGAATCTCCCACTGAAAATCGCAATCAGCTGACTGAATTTACTATGGGTAACCGAAGATTTTTTGTTGTTTCCTGACATATGTTCCTAGGGGAAGGTTGTTCAGTTTCATGGTCTGCATGCACCCTATCAGTATTCGAAGGGCTGTCTCCAACACCCTTTACATTCGTATGGTTTATTAGTACAGATAACTAGTCTATCTGAATGCAATTTCAAATCCTAAATTGATCAACTTTTCAAATAAGGCAAAACTTAAAATTGAATCACTTCGTAAAATAACGAAAATTCTGACTTAATTTTGTACAGAATTTGAGTGCAATATTAGTTCTTTACAAGAAATAATTTGGTTCCTTTAACCATTTTCATAGATCGAGTATAAACTTCACCGTTTTTAATCAAATATTTATATAGTTTTACATAAGTATGTTGGACATTCAACGCGGGGTTATATTTAATACTGAGATATGAAGTGTGATGAAGTGCGCGAGTCAAGTAGTGGTGCGCGTCCACTGGTGCGCTGCGTTGATCGCTTACTTAGTGAACCGCGTCTATGTCGCGCTGAGCTCGTGATATTTTTACCTAAAACAGAATATTTAATAAAATAAAAACGGGTAGTAATGTGTCAAACGCTAGTGCTGATAGATTAGTAAATGTTTAGGCAGATCGACTTACAAACCACTATATACATAACCAATTTATCTTATTGTTTTATTTTATTATTTGGAACAATTATGTTGGTTGACTGTTTACCTAAGACACAGGAATTATTCTTAGTTTAGGAAATAATTTAGACTCATAATTGTTTTGTAGTTTTGTCTATAAGTAATTATGTTTGTTTATTATTATTAATAAAGAATTAATGAAAGAATTAATATAGACATTGCTGAACCATCCGATTGTCCGTAAAAAAGATGGTTTCGTGTTTAGGATAGCACGTTAAGCCGTAGGCCTCGGTTGCTGTCTATGATTAGTTAGACGGCGGTCGTTACACAACCATGTCAGAAGCCTACTAATTGTAGAGCACAATTGAAAAATTCTGACACTAGGGTTCACTGAGTCATTTGACGAGTCGGTGTTCCACACGAAAAGAAAAGGAGAGAGATCATTCACTGTCACTACGATCTACATGGATCGTACAACTAGAATAGCGTAGTTACCTTGTCCTTGGGCGTGTGCGGGTCGCCGGCCTCGAGCGCGAACAGCTTCATCTTCTCGTGGAAGCTGAGCGTCTCGGGCACCGGCTCGCGCGCCGCCGCCGCGCCCAGCCGCTGGCTCTTCTCCGCGAGGCGACGCGCGCGCGGGTCGCTGCAACAACACATTATTATATCTATAGTGAGGTAAATAAAATGTTGCCATCACAAAATGTATAGTTAAATTCGTAAGCTAAAAAAATAGCGGCGTATTTGAAAGGTCCATTTTTATTTTTTATTTTTAATTTACATTAATGATTTGCCTTACATGGTAGAGAATTTGTCCAAAATTGTTTTATTTGCTGATGACACATCCCTTATATTTAAGGTTGATAGACGAGCGCATAATTATGACGAAGTAAATCACACTCTTGGGCAAATTCATACTTGGTTTACTGCAAACAATTTAGTTCTAAATGCGAAAAAAACTAAATGTGTATTATTCACTTTGCCAAATGTAGTACATTCTTTGAAGAACTATGTTGCACTTAATAATGGAAAATTGGAGTTTAGTACCAGCACGGTTTTCTTAGGGATTACTCTTGACTCAAAGCTCCAATGGGGCCCTCATATTACATCTTTATCGGGTAGATTAAGCTCAGCTGCCTATGCGGTACGTAAAATTAGAGAAATTACAGATGTTGCAACTGCACGACTTGTTTACTTCAGTTATTTTCACAGCATTATGTCCTATGGAATTTTGCTGTGGGGCCGCGCAGCTGATATTCAAACAATATTTATTCTTCAAAAAAGGGCCATTAGAGCAATTTATAAACTTGGCAGTCGTGATTCTCTAAGAGAACTGTTTAAGGAAATTAATATTATGACTGTGCCGTGTCAATATATTTATGAAAATATCATGTATGTAAGAAAGAATATTCATACGTTCACGAGAAATCATGAAAGACATAATCGTAATATAAGGAGTAAGAATAAATTAGATCAACCCACGTATAGACTAGCTAAAGTAAGGACTTCATTTGAAGGTTTAAGTATACGATACTATAACAAAATACCGGAAAATATATTAAGTTTATCTGAAAGTAAATTTAAATCTATTATTAAGAGAACATTATGTTATAAAGCTTATTATGAGTTAGATGATTATGTTAATGACAAGGAGGCATGGTCCTCTGAAATTCCAGCGCAGCACAGGAAATATGCAGTCATTTTTAATACCAAATCGGGACGTGCATGGAATTTACAATTGGCATAACGAAACAGTTAGAATTATCTACTGTAATACTTTTATTTTATTTTAATTTAGCGTAGCCGTCTTTTGGGCTAATAATATATATATATTTATAAAACTTAGCTAGGGTAGCTTAGGGCCTATTCTTTAGGTACAAATTGTAAATTGAGATTAGGAGCACTTCTGAGCAGGTTTTTGGGTGGTTTTCCTGTTCAGGGGGTCCGGCTGATTAGCATGTAACATGCATTTTTTAAAATATTTTGTCTTTAATTTAATTGATTTCATTAATTGATGGTGGTGACGTAAGTTACATGATGTGTCGTCAGCCTGGCCAGCCCCGAGGCAGTGCCTTTATTTATTTTTAATTTTTTTATCCCACTCGTCCGCGATTCTATTAGGAACTTAAAATTGTTATTGTTTACAATGACTCATTCATTTATTCAGTGACAGTATTGTATTGTAACTCTCTGACATTCTAAAAGTATTAATTGTGAATCTACTTGGAAATAAACGATTGAATCTTGAATCTTGAATATCTTGTTTAATAGTGCCAAGTAGAAAACTCTTTAAAAATCTCAAAAATCAGTCCTCAGTTTCACCAAAAATCATTCCACTGCTGGCACTAAAAATCACTCCACAGCTCTCCCAAAAATCACTCTACAGCTCCCCCAAAAATCAGTCTTCAGCTCCCCCAAAAATCACTCCTCAGCTCCCCCAAAAATCACTCCTCAGCTCCCCCGAAAATCACTTTTCAGCTCCCCCAAAAATAACTCTTCAGTTCCCCCAAAAATCACTCCTCAGCTCCCCAAAAGTAAATCTTCAGTTCCCCAAAAATTACTCTTTGTCCCCCAAAAACTAATCATTGGGGTTCCCATCAATCCCAATTGTGGCGGCGTGGCGGGGGACGACTGTGACGCGCTAACATGATCTAGCTTACCGGTACACTTCTTGAGCGCCGATGACGCCGGGCGTGGGGTGCGCAGCGGGGGAGGTGGCGGGCGACGTGGCGCGGGACGACTGTGACGCGCTAACATGATCTAGCTTACCGGTACACTTCTTGAGCGCCGATGACGCCGGGCGTGGGGTGCGCAGCGGGGGAGGTGGCGGGCGACGTGGCGGGGGACGACTGTGACGCGCTAACATGATCTAGCTTACCGGTACACTTCTTGAGCGCCGATGACGCCGGGCGTGGGGTGCGCAGCGGGGGAGGTGGCGGGCGACGTGGCGGGGGACGACTGCGACGCGCTGACATGATCTAGCTTACCGGTACACTTCTTGAGCGCCGATGACGCCGGGCGTGGGGTGCGCGGCGGGGGAGGTGGCGGGCGACGTGGCGGGGGACGACTGTGACGCGCCCGCTAACATGTTTTCAGCCTCCGTGATGAACCGCTGTAACATTCAATTATTTTTATGAGTTGTTCTAGATGATTTCGTGTTTCGGATGGCACGTCTAAAAAAGCACGATTTTGTGACACAACGCATACGTATTTAAAGTGATGAAAAATTTAAATGTGAAAATAAACTGCATAAGTGACGACCGATGTGGCGCAGTGGTAGTGCAACTGCCTCTGACGCAGAAGGTTCCGGGTTCGATTCTCGGTGGGTCACTCACAATGTTGATATTTATCACTTTGTGAATTTGTTCCCAGTCTGGTTAGGACATTGCGGGCTGAACCACCCGATTGTCTGTAAGTAAGATGGTTCCGTGTTTCGGATGACACGTTAAGCCGTATGTCCCGGTTGCTGTCTATGAGCACTTAGACGGTGGTCGTTACACAACCATGTCAGAAGCCTGCTTCTTGTAGTAGGCGGTTGAAAAATTCTGACACTAGGGTTCATCGGGTCGTTGGACGACTCGGTGTCCCACACGAAAAGAGAGAGACTGCATAAGTTTAGTTGTACGATATTTAAAAGGATGTCAAGTGCAGGAAGATCATTAAATACTCTAATCCTAAGCAATGACTTAAATGGTCTTTGGTAAATAACGCTCCCTCTGCAGGGCTTTTACACTTGACTTGCCTTTAAAGTTATTACCAAGTCCAGTAGTTGTTGCAATGTGGTGCCGTGACCAGGATACCGTGTAGAGGGATAATGTACTAAAAAAAAACTATGTCGACAACATTAGCAAATATTTTAAAGGGTGAAACTTAACTTAGGTCAAAATATGAAAAAAAATTCAACCAAGTCAATTAACAATTTGTATCGGGTGCCCAAATTTTTTTTGCATACTTTGACCTATGTTCCTTGGGGAAAGTTGTTCAGTTTCATGGGCTGAACCAGCCCTTAAAATATTTGCAGCTTATTTTTTTAGACCCTGTATATTAAAAAGCTATTTATAGATACGATTTTTCAGTGTTTGTGGTACTTACGTCAGGATCTTCCCTGGTGGTATGATGTGGCTGCGGCTCGGGCGAGGCGGGGGGCGAGGTGGCGGGCGCGGGCGGGGCGGGGGGCGTGGCCGCTAGCTCGTGGAACGACACGCGCTTGTCTCTGCCGCCGGGGGGCGAACTGTAACCAAACACAGTTTCTTTAACAACTATTTTACATACACAAATCACGCCTATGTCCCTTGCAGTAGGGATCGGATTGGAAGTTGTATATATGCGTTACGCGGTGAACACTTCGATACCGCGTTTCAGGGTGATTGTTCTGTCACGTAGCGCCATCATTGGAGTATGTTGAGAACTCCTATTGCGTCTTGTATGTTTGTGAACCACTTGAGTAAGCTTCGTGTTGTTGACATCCACAGTATAATATACGTACTGTGGCGGGTGTTGGTCCTGGTGGTGCGTCCTTGGTGAGAGGGGCGCGGGGGGCGCGGCGGGCGCGGGGGGGGGGGGGGGGACAGCGCGCGGCAATGCGACGCCATCGCGGCGAAAGAGGAGCCGCGCGAGGGGGGCGGGGGGCGTTCCCAGACACGAGCGTTTGAGATACACTCGGGACACTTTAAAAGCTAATTTTCGCAGCTGTCATTCATGCTAATGCTATAGCAAGAGGTCCAGTATTCTTTGTTGACATCCCTTCTATAATGATGGTTTAGACGGCTGTTCAATCGATAATGCCAAGGATTGAGGTCTATCTTCTTTTGTTAAGAGCTTAGTTTACGGTGTATAATATCCCTGTAATGATATCTAACTGTATAATATACGTACTGTGGCGGGTGTTGGTCCTGGTGCGTCCTTGGTGAGAGGGGCGCGGGGGGCGCGGCGGGCGCGGGGGGGGACAGCGCGCGGCAATGCGACGCCATCGCGGCGAAGGAGGAGCCGCGCGAGGGGGGCGGGGGGGCGTTCCCGGATACATGTGTTTGGGAGAGCCCGGTTGTGATTTCCGCTATCCGAGGCTCTTCGGACACCTGCAATAGAAAGTTTATTGTAATTTTGTGACTTCGTCCATTTTTCTTTAAACAGTATTTTTAACAAAATCATGAAAACACGAGTATATTTCAATTTAGAACACAGGGTATGATCTATCAATTCCAAGACCAGCCCATAACGTGGTTGGCTATAGTTTTTAATTGTTCGCTCATTGTAGCAATTCATTCCGCGAAAATTCTTACTAAGCTATATACAAGTACTCATTCGAAGGCTCTTTTAAGCAATTCAAGAAGCGTCAATTTAATATTTTTGCGAATTCGTATTCGTATTCGCAATACAATGCGTGCAACTAAAAAATTCTTATCTATCAAGAACGTGCCGTGTGATGTCGGCTTAGAATAGCATCACCCCATTTCTTCCCGTGGGTGTTGTAAAAGGCAACTAAGGGACTCGAGGGCTTCATGTGTATTACAATTTTAGGCGACAGGCTGACAACCTGTCACTATAGTGATACATGTATCATCGAAAAGGGCCCTCAATACTTGTCGGGCGTGGCGATAACGATCGTAATTTTACGATTGTTAACGATCTGCCTACCCCGGAAGGGATAAAGGCGTGATATATGTATGTATGTATGAATGTATCAAGAAGACATTCCAATTGTCAATAACTCACATTCGTCTCATTATTGGTGTATCCATTAGTTAGCTCCGTCCTGTTCGTCTTGAGTATGCTCTTGGGCGGCTGCGGGGGGTGGGCGGGCTGCGCGGGGGCGGGCGCGGGGGCGGGGAGCTGGGCCTCTTGTTGGAGCACCTCGTTTATGTCGTCGTCGTCTATGAAGTCCGTGTTTACGGCGTCGTCCTGAAAGAGTAATAAAGATTAGAAAAAGAAAACAACAAATTTTTAACCCTCGACTACACTTTGTCCATGTTTACTAGTTTGTAGAAACGTCCATAAGATAGTAATTTCGAATACTGAATATTTTAATCAAACACTAGATATTGTTTTTTTTTTGTTAGAAATTGACTTTCTTACTAAAATTTAATACACTTTGATCAGTCTGCAAGTGATTCAATTCGCAAATAGTTAAGTTTTGTTTGAGTTCCGTACAAACTTAACTTGTTTTAAACTTGAAGAAAGCTTGTATTGAGACACCTTCTAGTATAAATACCTGGTCGTGTTGTGTGGCGCGTCGCTCGAAGTCCCTCTCGAGTTGTAGCGCGCGGAGTTGTTGGTTCTGCACGGGCGTGCGGGATGCCCCTAGCGACACCAAGTGCGCTATTGCCGCGTCCCTGTTACAGAGAAATGTACAAATTGAAACTTTGCAATTAGAGACGGGCCACATAACAAAAATGTCATTCGTGTCGCTTGTAGTGGGCGGCCACACTTTTCAAAACTTAAGTTTCATCGAATATTATATTTGTAACGAATATTCGGTATTCCAACCATACGCATTTAACACAACATTTTTTTTTCTTTCTTGACATGAACTCGTTTTTATTTTATTTTATTTACCACCTAAGGTTACATGCTGTTTAGTTAGCTCGGCCAGCCCCGAGGTAGTGCATATATTCATTTGACGAGCGATGTGGCGCCGCGATCATAAGTCACGGGATAAGACGACCGATGTGGCGCAGTGGTAGTGCGACTGCCTTTGACGCAGAAGGTTCCGGGTTCGATTCTCGGTGAGTCACTCACAAAGTTGATATTGATCACTTTGTGAATTTGTTCCCAGTCTGGTTAGGACATTGCGGGCTGAACCACCCAATTGTCCGTAAGTAAGATGGTTCCGTGGATGGCACGTTAAGGAGTAGGTCCCGATTGCTGTCTATGATTCCTTAGACGGCGGTCGTTACACAACCATGTCAGAAGCCTGCTACTTGTAGGAGGCGGTTGAAAAATTCTGACAATAGGATTCATCGGGTCGTTGGACGACTCGGTGTCCCACACGAAAAGAGAAAGAGAGATCCTTACCTGCGTTGCCTGTTGGCCTGCACGCGCGCCTCCTGCTGCCGCTCGCGCTGCTCGCGCTGCCACGGGTTGTGCGCGGGCGCGGGCGCGGGCGCGGCTTGTGCACGTGTGTTCGTCGCGCCCCCGCCCACCCCCGCGCCCGCTGGGTACACGTTTACTGACGGCGGCTCCAACGCTGAAGCTACGTAGCGCTCTGAGAAAAACATACACAATAAGAAAGTGAATCCCAAATTTTAAGAGAACCCGTGTTCCGTCGCCTCTTTCATCTTCCATCGGCCGTGGTAGTCCAGGACCTCAACTTCTGTAACATTCGTTTTCGTTTCTTGCGAGAACTGCTACTAATTTTGCTTGTATCTCATGTAAAACATGCTTTACTTATCGACTCTCACATACTCAAAAATTCCCACACATTTTTTACTTTAAAACATCAAGAAACGGAACCGAAAACGAACATTTCAGTAATTAAGCTCCAGATTGAGCGCCGTCAATACAAATGGAGAATGTTTTTTTATCTTTATCTTTGAAAGTCGCTGGTTCAAGTCAGCCTGTGATTTATTTTGTATGTTTCCAAAAACAATAAGAAATCGTAAAATAATCAAAAATAAATAAATGATAGTTATTGTTAAAACACGCAGCTGATTATGCAATGACTTGTGATGGTGCTACGTACCGTCGTCGACCTGCGCATTGCTGTTTGCCTGCTGCGTCCGCTCGCCCATCTCCGCGTCTGATCTTCTAACACCCTGTACGACAATTAAATTACAAATTATTTAAAATCTTGAAAAGCGTTTATTTTGCATCATTACAATCAAAAATATTTGTGAGCATAATAATAACAAACATTGAAATTTACAAAAAGTTGAAATTACGGTTCAAAACTTGGCCTAAAATACACTGGAAAAAAAACGGGAAATAATAAATGAACAATACCTGTGGCTTCGGTGCGACAGGCGGCTGAGTTCGTTGCGGAGAAGGCGGGCCGGGCGGGTGCCAGTCGTACCTAAACAGAAGATAAAATAATTAAAATTTTCCTAGCTGTCTGCAATGAGAGAGAATGCCATCCTTGTAAAGCGAAAGAAGTGTCCCCTGCGCAGGTTTTATTCCAAAGCAAAAAACATCCATACATTTCGGCGTGAGCACAGTTCTCAAGATTTGCTTTCCGCGAACAATTGCTTTTGTCCTTTTTGTTCGGTGTTTAGTAAACCTAATATTCTGTCTAATATTGTCTTAGTAAAAAGAAAAGACCCTCAGATTTATTTCCATAGCGAGGCATACCTTTGTTGAGGACTCTGTCCATACTGATGTTGTTGGTGTGGCAAAGTCTGATTCTGCGACATGTGTTGCTATTCAGTCGTTATTATGATACATAGATGTCACTAACCTTGGTTGTAGACTTTTCCCAACTGATGTGGCAAGTGCGGGCAAATGTTTTTTTTTGCGACATGTTTTGCTATGATGATCAGTCAGTCTTATAATAAACAGATGTCACTAACCTTTGTTGAGGGCTCTGTCCGTACTGATGTTGTTGGTGCGGCAAATGCTGCTGGTGGTGCGGCAAGTGCGGGCTCTGCGGCAAGTGTTGCTGGTGTTGCTGGTGCTGCTGGTGCTGCTGGTGCGGGGAGTACGGGGATTGCTGCGCGGTGGCGGCTTGATACAACGCTGTCCCGGTGTGCATGTGCATGTGGGGGCTTAGTATTGGCTGGAAGAAAACGGAAAAGTATGGTAAAAATTACAAGTTTACACTCATAGCTTTTAGCCACATTAAGTATAATTTATTTCATTCTTTATAATGAATAGTGCATGGAGGCGTATTTTTGGGCAGCTACGAGGGAGCTACACAAATTCTCCATATCAAAGGCATAACTTTATTTTGTAGCGACCTCTGGTGGCTACAACATGAAGCTCACTCAAGTGGTTCACAAGCATACAAGACGCAACAGGAGTTCTCGACATATCGGAGAGATGGCGCCACGTGACAGAACAATGGGCCTGAAACGCGGTATCGAAGTGCTCACCGCGCAACGCATATATACAACTTCTAATCCAATCCAGGTGGACCCGTCGGTCCCCTGGCCACAACACCCGGCCAGGCGGGTAGCTACCCTTTTCCCGACACCACCTGGATTCTTCCTGTCCTCGCCATATTGGTGACCCCTACAATGGACTTCGCAGCCTTCAACCACGCATCAACCACTACACCATGGAGCCAACTACGTCGTACGTCGTTCATTTGGGACAATACAGTTATACAATAAAGTAACGCTAAACAGAAATACATCTATACATATAATAAGACAGTAACAAGTCAGTGTTCAGTGACCCTATATAGTTTTGAGAAAACACAACGATAGCGCGTTTTAAAAGACGTGTGGCGACATCTATGAATGAGTTTTGTACGATGTTTGTGTGTTTGTTTGTGTATATGCGGAAGCATCACGCGAAAACGACCGAACGGATTTTGAATCAAATTGTACCAAAATTTCAAGTAATTCACCGACC
This sequence comes from Keiferia lycopersicella, assembly GCA_029255805.1. Classification (NCBI taxonomy): domain Eukaryota; kingdom Metazoa; phylum Arthropoda; class Insecta; order Lepidoptera; family Gelechiidae; genus Keiferia; species Keiferia lycopersicella. The sequence goes on from JARACZ010000026.1 coordinate 1,512,539, forward strand.
AGGTTATAGGCTAAAAAAAAACATACCCCTAAAAGGGGGGTTGGCTGCTACACATAAAATAAGTTTGTAGGTCATGTGAATTTCATAGTGGCGCGTAGTAAAAGGATGTGTATGGTATGGGCTAATTGGACCTGAGATTGATTTCAAATTTCGAACTGGCCAGCACGTATTGTGTCGCTTTGAATAAGCGCACAGGAAGAAAAAAAACATGAGGCCGTATTTATATTTTTAATCTGTATTTTTATAACCTCAACAAATGAGTTTGTCGAATTATTGCTCATGATTACGACAAGGAAACTAAAATCTATGAATATGTCGATGACTACAAAAATATCTCTTTAATATTGGAATAATTTTCACTTTTAATAATTCAATAATTATTACCCTCGAAAACAAAAGTTCCGTGGTGCAAGTTGCGTGGCCAGACGATACAAACTTCATATAGGAATCGTTTTCTGTGTGCGTAATCTACGCGGGAAAATTGCAAAAACTTTTATGTTTTTAAATTTTCTAGCTAATTTGGTTAAGGCTATTTAGCCAATGTTTGTCTGGTACATGCAGTATGTTATAGGTTTTGCCGACAATACAGCTACATTATTTTCAGTGTGCGACAACTTTTTTCTAAAATATTCTTTGGAAATACTAATAAAAATTGGACTTCCCACACAATGTGACTCAATCTGCTGGTACATTTTATATAGAAGATAAATTTTTCCATATTTCTGTAAAATTTTCCTGACGAAAGTTATATTTTATACGTTTGTGCCAGACGATCAAATCAGTATCTGAGATAAGACTTTTCGTGGCTATAGGTATAAGGTATATAGGTATAAGCCGATTTTCCACAGACACTGCTTTGTCTGGAGTGTAATTTTGGAAAACGCAAGGTTGCTCAAGACCTGCGCCACTCTCTCGGGCTCCCTGACTGACACCACAGGAACTTCGAGTCGATACGTGCGGAGGCAAATTGACTGCAGGATAGACCTCTGTCACACGCGTCTAACAAAGACTCCGTTCCGGGTTTAAAAATTAAATGTAGATTCTGTTGTCCTTCTACAGGGCCGCCGGTCTTGGTCAGGTTTCTCCCTCGGTTGATTCTTACGACTCCCACGGGAAGAGAGGTGCTATTCTACTTTGCCGGCAGCACACGACCTTAATTAAATAGCCTTAGGTACTTAATTAAACGTAACCCTAGCCGCGGCTCCGCCCGTGTGGAAATCGGTCATGGCATCGCACAGGAACATTTTTTCGCGAAGAAAACTTTCCTATGCGTTAATCCAAGTTACCTCCTTTATGTCTGTGTTCAATTTCATGAATATCAGTTAAACAGTTTTTGCGTGAAGGAGTAACAAACAAACATATAAACTTTTGTATTTATATTATTAGTAGGAAGTAGGATAGGATAGGATTAGTAGTATGATTACTTGCTTTTGTTTTTATGTATTCACACTCATGAACTCGGTCTTCAGTCTTCCATCACAATGTCAAGAAATGTGGCATCAGTCTACTTCACGGAATTAATACTCTTGGAAGTAAATATTAATACTATTGGAAGTAAGTTTTAAAAAATTTGCTAAAAATGGCATAAGAGGCGGAAAGTTGAAGATATAGGGAAGAGAACTGGAAAGCTAAAAAATCGTAGCAGGGAAAGACGACTTCAAGAAACTGAACCTTTAGGGATTCTAAAAGACTAAACACTATAAACCAACCACCGTTTTCTTACTCTTTCTTGCATGTGGAAATTTTACGATTTAACAGTTTTTTAAATTACTTACATATAGTCTGAGAAACCGAGTTGGTACCTACCTACCAACAATTTAATATTGGCTAATATTATTTTATGGTTCTTAGAGGCCTATGTTTAGCAGTGGTCGTCCTATATATAGCTGATAAATGATGGAAGATATTTATGGCGAAACGAAGTTCGCGGGCACCAGCTAGTATAAACATAACTTAATTTACAACCACACAGTTTATCCCGTGCATGCGTGTGGCGCTGGCTTAGAATAGTGTCACCCCATTTTCTACCCGTGGGTGTCGTAACAGGCGACTAAGGGATGAATCCAGGGAACGGGCAGCACCGTTTCCTGTAAATATCTACAAAATCATGCACTGCGCTCGCGGATCCGCCTGCCAAGTAGTAGTGAGTATGGCAATACCCCCAACTGGTGGAGGCCCATGTCCAGCAGTGGACTGTTTGTGGCTGTAGCAGTAGTAGTTCATCCACGGATTACAATATGTGAGTCTTCTTCTTTTCGTGTGGGACATCGAGTCGTCCAACGACCCGATGAACCCTAGTGTCAGAATTTTTCAACCGCCTTCTACAAGTAGCAGGCTTCTGACATGGTTCTGTAACGACTGCCGTCTAAGTGATCATAGACAGCAACCGGGACCTACGGCTTAACGTGCCATCCGAAACACGGAACCATCTTACTTACGGACAATCGGGTGGTTCAGCCCGCAATGTCCTAACCAGACTGGGAACAAATTCACAAAGTGATAAATATCAACTTTGTGAGTGACCCACCGAGAATCGAACCCGGAACCTTCTGCGTCAAAGGCAGTCGAACTACCATTGCGCCACATCGGTCGTCAATATGTGAGTGTTACGGTGTCACCAACGTTCAGTCGTCGTTTTTGAAACATGTTCCAAAGCAATGTCAAGAACGAAATAGTATCTTTGATAAGTTGATGCTGTTCATGGTCAAATCAGAATAAAGATCCGCTTACCTGATGGTTAGGTGGGCTCATTGTTGTATTCAAGGTCTGCTGACTTTGGCTGAGCAGCGGCGATCCCAATCCATGCTGGTGGGGCAGTTTCTGCTGGTACATCTGTTGCTGCATCATCTGCTGGTGTTGTTGCATCTGTTGTTGTTGTTGCAACTGTTGTTGTTGTTGCTGCATTTGTTGTTGTTGTTGTTGCCGCCGAGTGACCTCTTCTGACATCTCGGCTAGTTTTGCCGCGCGGACTGTCATGGCGTTTTGGTTAGCCTGGACATTTTGAAAAGTTTATTTTAGGATTAATTGTTTTTGTTTGTAAGTCTGATGACTTTGTTAAATTACGCTTATTTTATTATTGCAAAATCGTAAGCTAATTTTAGGCTATTGGGATATAGAGAAATATAATAGTATCAATGCTCTGTTTTATGTATGAGTTCATAGCGAGTTTTATTATTACATGTTAATAAAAATAGAAGCATAAATTTAAACAACAGAATTAATAGGGACTTTTTTTTAAACTCATAACCTTCACTGTGATTTCCTGTACAGGAGTGGCATGTAGGTATAATTTAGAAAATATAATTTGAGCCGATTTGCATTGACGTCTCATAGTCGAATCGGGTCAAATTATATTTCCTAACTAAACTCTACATAAAAGTCCGGTCAAATTATATTTCCTAACAAAAATATAATATATATAATCGGGTCAAAACATAATTCCTTACTAAACTATACATAAAGTGAAACTTGAACTTACTTGTTGCTGAGCCTGTTCTAGCTGCGCGTCCGCGCCGAGGTGCGCCGACTGCGGCCGCGCGCTGCCGCCCGAGCTGCGCACGTCTGACAACCTGTCAATCAACATAAAAACGTGTTTATGAGGGTTACCAAACGGTTGTCGCAAACCAGGGTTTAAGGAAAGACAAAAGTACTTTAACTTGCATTTTTTTTTCAATCCCGAATGTTTAGGTTCATTAGGTAAGACCATAATCAGTCTGGTTGTTGGGGTTGACATTTTGATCGCCATATTTCAATTTTGTCGCGTGATGCCGGCTTAGATTGCCGTGTGATATCGGTTTTGAATAGCATCAACTCAAATCCTTCCCGCGGGTGTCGTAAGAGGCGACTAAGGGACTCGAGAGTCTTGGTGTATTACAATTATTAGGCGACAGGCTGACAACCTGTCACTATAGTAATACACATGTTTTCTGAAACAAGCTTGGAAAACAATTCTCAAAAATTATAGCGACCGCATTCTTGAGGCTGTTAACGCTCTGCCTACCCCGATAAAGCCGTGATGTATGTATGTATTTAAGTTTTCGTCAAGCCACAATGGCATGTTTGACTGAAACTGGCTGGTGAGTGTGTAGCGACCTCTGGTGGCTACAACATGAAGCTTACTCAAGTGGTTCACAAGCATACAAGACGCAACAGGAGTTCTCAACATATCGAAGAGATCGCGCCACGTGACAGAACAATATGCCTGAAACGCGGTATCGAAGTGTTCACCGCGCAACGCATATATACAACTTCCAATTCAATCCAGGTGGACCCGTCGGTCCCCTGGCCACAACACCCGGCCAGGCGGGTAGCTACCCGCCTCCCGACACCACCTGGATTCTTTCTGTGCTTTAGGGGTTAGTCTTAAGTTTTTAGTCCATCTGAGCCGCGTTTACACTAGATTCATAAAATTGTTATTGTTAAATTGTTAATACATGACCATCAAAAAGCTAAATGTAAAATTTTAATAAATATTTTGAATTTGATTCAGGCTGGTGTGTGAGTGTATGCTCTGCAGGTTCTGGTAGAAGGTGTCGTGGTGCGCCAGGTTGTGGCTGGAGCACGCCGCCTGCGCTGCGCTCGCCCACCCCGCAGTACTGTACCTGTTCTGCAGGCTGGAGTGTGAGTGTATGCTCTGCAGGTTCTGGTAGAAGGTGTCGTGGTGCAGGTTGTGGCTGGAGCACGCCGCCTGCGCTGCGCTCGCCCACCCCGCAGTACTGTACCTGTTCTGCAGGCTGGAGTGTGAGTGTATGCTCTGCAGGTTCTGGTAGAAGGTGTCGTGGTGCAGGTTGTGGCTGGAGCACGCCGCCTGCGCTGCGCTCGCCCACCCCGCAGTACTGTACCTGTTCTGCAGGCTGGAGTGTGAGTGTATGCTCTGCAGGTTCTGGTAGAAGGTGTCGTGGTGCAGGTTGTGGCTGGAGCACGCCGCCTGCGCTGCGCTCGCCCACCCCGCAGTACTGTACCTGTTCTGCAGGCTGGTGTGTGAGTGTATGCTCTGCAGGTTCTGGTAGAAGGTGTCGTGGTGCAGGTTGTGGCTGGAGCACGCCGCCTGCGCTGCGCTCGCCCACCCCGCAGTACTGTACCTGTTCTGCAGGCTGGAGTGTGAGTGTATGCTCTGCAGGTTCTGGTAGAAGGTGTCGTGGTGCAGGTTGTGGCTGGAGCACGCCGCCTGCGCTGCGCTCGCCCACCCCGCAGTACTGTACCTGTTCTGCAGGCTGGAGTGTGAGTGTATGCTCTGCAGGTTCTGGTAGAAGGTGTCGTGGTGCAGGTTGTGGCTGGAGCACGCCGCCTGCGCTGCGCTCGCCCACCCCGCAGTACTGTACCTGTTCTGCAGGCTGGTGTGTGAGTGTATGCTCTGCAGGTTCTGGTAGAAGGTGTCGTGGTGCAGGTTGTGGCTGGAGCACGCCGCCTGCGCTGCGCTCGCCCACCCCGCAGTACTGTACCTGTTCTGCAGGCTGGAGTGTGAGTGTATGCTCTGCAGGTTCTGGTAGAAGGTGTCGTGGTGCAGGTTGTGGCTGGAGCACGCCGCCTGCGCTGCGCTCGCCCACCCCGCAGTACTGTACCTGTTCTGCAGGCTGGAGTGTGAGTGTATGCTCTGCAGGTTCTGGTAGAAGGTGTCGTGGTGCAGGTTGTGGCTGGAGCACGCCGCCTGCGCTGCGCTCGCCCACCCCGCAGTACTGTACCTGTTCTGCAGGCTGGAGTGTGAGTGTATGCTCTGCAGGTTCTGGTAGAAGGTGTCGTGGTGCGCCAGGTTGTGGCTGGAGCGCGACTTGAGCGCCCACGCCGCCTGCGCTGCGCTCGCCGCCGACCCCGACGGGCTTACTGGCCCGCTGAAACGATAGGTTGACATGTGAAATTTACATTATACAGTGCACCAGTGGCGTAGTTAGAAATGACAAAAATATATCGTCAGGTATTTCTGATCCTGTTTAGGTCATAACATCGTTTCACGTTAAAGTAAATTAGAGAGGTTCTATTGTTCTACACAAACACAAAGTGTATTTGCTATCGGAGTAAGTTAGTCGTTTTCGTCGTCGTTCGCACTAAATGTATTTCAATGGTTACGTACTACAAGTTCAAATAATAACATGACCCGTATGGCGAGCGAAACGAGCTCATCGTTTTGTTACGTTTAAATTAGTGAAAGGGGCCTACATAATGCGCATCACGAGCAAAGCGAGCTCGTTGTTTCAAATTAAAATGATGGAGATAAGGCTTCATTGTGCGATAGCAACCAAGGGTCTATAGTCGGCGATCCAGAATAGCCTTCGGGTTGCAGAGGTCAGATGGCAGTCGCTCTGCATAAACACTTGGTTTCACGTGAAATCCCTAGGTTAGGTAGCCGACCTCGACAGAGAACGGGATAAGGCAAGGAGAATGTACTCAGTATTTACTCAGTATATGTCGTGTAATGCCGGCTTAGAATATCATTACCCCACATCCTTCCCGCATTATTAAAATTTTTAGGCGACAGATTGACAACCTGTCACTATAGTGATACACATGTTTTCCGAAACAACCTTGGAAAACAATCCTCAAAAATGTCAGACTTGGCGATAACGCTTACGGCCGTTAATGCTCTGCCTACCCCGTAAGGGATAAAGGCGTGATATATTTATGTATGTATTTACCTGGGCGGCGGGTGGTGCAGGGCGGGCGCGGCGTGGTGCAGGGCGGGCGTGCTCTTGCTGGGCTTGACGGGCTCGGCCGCGAGCCGCGCCGGAAGGTCCCGCTCGGACGCGCGCCGCAGGGCGCCCCCTACTCCGCCCGCTATACCACACAAGAGGTATTACAATCTCGTTAAATTTCACTGCGTAAAACTAAGGTGAAACCGCATTGCAGAGGATTGTAACTATATTTAAATAATGGAACTTAGAAGATTTAAAAGCAATTTTATCAGATTCTGACCGATTTTAACGATAAGTAAGCGACTTGTGAAAATTTATCAGCATCTGATCACTTTGATTTTGAATTTGCTAAAGTTCTGCAAAGTATGGTTACAATTTACAGCAGTGTCGTCATAGTGCGGTTTTACCCTAAAACAGAAAGGAATGTAATAAAATACTCGCAGGAAAGACAAATTTATCTACATGTGTAAGTTGATAGATTGTATTTCCAACGCGAAGAGAAGTGCTTTTGGGTATGATTTTGTTTTACTTCTTGCAGTATTTACCAATTTAGAATATTTCAGACCAGAACATATTGAAAAAAGTAATACAAAATTCATCACATTTATTTTAAGTGCCGTAGTTTGTGTAACGGAATCTTAAATATATGAGATTTTAAGCATCTCATACATTTGTCACCGTACCGTGCAGCTACTTATGAACTAGAAGTAAAATACATCTAATCGTATACTAAGACGTAATAAAATAAGTTTAAAATACAGTACGTGAAGTATAGACACAGAAGACTAAAGCAGTCAGTGCTCGCATGAAATAATAACTAAACGACGAAACAAAAGAAAAGTCCGAACAACAAAGTGACAAAAAACCTGTAAAAGAAACGAACGAAACGACTAACATGCCAAATAATAAGGTGCGATCACGACGACGATATCGTGCGGCCGACTATAACACACCTATTGTATTTATCATGCGTGTGGAGTCTTACACGGGGCGGGGCGAGTGGCGGGGCGGGGAGCGGGGCGCAGAGCGGGGCAGCTGAGGTGGGAGCTAGTCCTAGCGCACGCAGTACGCCCGCGAACGCTCCCGCTTATGTTTGGACAGCTCTGCACCACGCTCGAATACGACTCCCGCCGAGAATCTTTCAAAGGCGACACGTCTAACAAAGACGCGTGTTTCGAAGGAATCATTTCTACCACTCTCGGCACTGTCAGTCCGGTAAGCTTCTCCAAGCTTCCAGATCGAACTAACGATTCTTTGCTTTGTTTAGTTTCGGAGTTAATGCTGGACTGATTCGATTTCAATTTGATATTTTCCAATGTTATTATTTTCGGTTTCTTGTCGATAATTTCGTTGAACACTATGCTGCCGCTACGTGATACGTTATTATCTGTATGGTCTTCAGACGGCAGATTGGGTAGTTCGAATTCGTTGCCTTGTGCTAATGTGTCTTCGCTTCCGCGCGATCCATACTTGGACCAATCTTCTAATTGTATGAGAATGCTTTTGACTTCATCCTCAGATAACTTTTCGCCGTTAGTATCATTTGTATCAGATTTATTTGATTCGTATTGTATGTCAGCTAAACTTACACTACTAGGTAAGGTTTCTTTGATTTTGACCTTTTCATCGCGCACGTTAAGGTTGGGACTGGATTGGCAATTTCTTTTATAATTTTTGACGCAATATCTGAGATTAATATCGTTGAAACGTTTCGTTAGCTCTTTGACTTTGCCGAAGGCTGGTCGGAATTCGTCCGGCGATTTCCAAGACTTTCTGTCGACGCTGTCTAGAATTTGTTTAGCGCCAGCTTCTAAAGGCGTTTGAGCGACACTTTTGGCAAACACACGTTTTTTAGGTTCTTCACTTTTTGAATCATTAAACGAATCTGACGTTGAGTACGTAGATGGAGCTTCTGTATCTTCAGATTTTGAAAACGACTTGGACATGGTGAACAAAGTTCGTCGCAGCCTACTGTGAATGTTATTGATTTTCCTTGCTTCATTTTTGAGCGGTAGATTCAGTTCTAACTTTCTGTTAATGGGAGTGTTTGGCGTCGACGGAGTGGAGAATATTTTACTATCAACTTCCATTGGAGAGACTGGAGTTTGGCACATAGCGTCCGCCGTTTCGGGTTTCGCTTCTTCCGCCTGATCAATAGACAGAGACGGTAAGATTCGTCTGATTTTTGGCGTACCGACTTTGTCACTGACCGAGTCGCTTTCGAATATGATTGGATCAAAAGTGGGTTCGTCTATGTATGGGATCTGTTGTGTCTCAGGTTGAGGCGTGCGACAACATTCGCACGCACTAACACATTCATCAACAGCGGTACACCTTCCCCTATATATTTCGTCTTTTCTTATATTGAAAAGATCTAGCGTGAGTCTCGTGTCTATGGGTTTCATTTCTGGTGGTAAACATATGACTTCTTCAGTTTCGCTCGGCTGGTCATATGTTTCCGGCTGTTCATATACCTCTGGCGGATTAGCATACATTGCTGGTGGTTCAGGCACTGGAGGCGGTTCTTCGTCCTTTCCTTCTTCTTCTTGAGGAGTACTCTCTTGTGTGGAAGTAGTTTCGTTAGCTTGCTGCTCATCGAAGTCTTCACAAGTGAATGTGAATACAGGAATGGGCCGTGGTGGCGTATGTGCACTTTTAAGCTCCAACGGAAACCCAGGGGTATCGGCAGGCGTCATGTCGTCTTGTAACTGGTTGTTTTCTTGGTCCAAAGTGATTATGAGTCTGGGTATCGACCCCATGTAATGAGGATGTGCATTGTGTGTATGGCATTCTTCGCTTTCATCAGAATCAGAGTCCGTAGATTCATCCTTTATCATATGAAAACGATTTTGGAAGATTTGTGATTTAGGACGGCGGCTGTACCCTGCAATATTAGATTCATGTAATCGGCGTAATTTTCAACCAGGCGAAAGAAGAAGCGAAACAAATAGTACCAGGTTACAAGACTTACCGACGTACACAAAAATAGGAGACGGAATTAGCAAATGAATAAACGACGGGAAAGCAAACGCAAAATTAAACGAACAACTTAGAACTAGACACCGAGAGGAAAAAATAAACATGGAAGCCAGTTAATTTTAATCATGTCCCACATTAATCAAAATGAGAGTTGTTTGAATTGTCGGTTGATTGATTGGATTTTTGGATGTATGTATTTTAGTCGGTGTATGATTAAATTTTCAGTCAGTTGGTTGGATGTTGGTCAGTTGATTAGATTGTTAGTCAGTTGATTCTTGGTTGTTTGTTTAGATTGTCGGTTGATGGTTTAGATTGATGGTAGTTTGATATTACTAACGCTCGTTTGATAGGATTGTAGGTAGGTCATCTGAAAGTTTGTAAATTGTGTAATTGGATTGTCAGTTGTTTGATTATATGATAGATGTTATACAGGATTTTAGGTCATTTGTTTGGATCGTCTATTGTTTACTGGAGTGTCAATTGATTCGAAGGATTTTTGGTTCTTTCATTCGTTTGTTGGTTGTTGGATTGCGCTTTCGAAAGTTTCGTAAAGTAATTTCTTTGTTTCATATCCATAAAAAAAATTGCGTAGGACAAAATGGTATAACAGTGCATTGCCTGCGGTGGCGAGCTCAGTGCGCGGCGAGACGGGGCGGATGAACGCCGGGTTCGTGTTAGTGTACGTGCCCGAGTTGCGTCTCAAGCGCGACTCATACTCGATCTCCTCGTCTGCGCGGTCCGGGGAGCACACACACCATCAAATTAGCAGCTATTTATTTCAAAAAACTTATAAAACGCAATATTACAGGGTGTAACAACAAAATATGTAGGCGAAGGAAAACCTCTGCATTGAAATGAGTTCAATTTCGTCCAAAAATAAATGAAATAACTCAATTTTACTTGCGACATATATTCACCGTTACACACTGTATAAACATGAATATAACTCGATTTTTATATCAGTAGCTCGATCGCCAAATGAAATCAAAGCATAGTTGTTTAAACAAATGCGATTGAAGTCTATGATTTAAGTTTTAAATATTCTGTACTAGAATAGAGTTCAAGTGCCAAAATGCTTCATTCTCACCTTGTCGTTGGTTGTAGGCGGGCTGGTGAAGTAGCGTGGCGAGTCCATGTAACACTGCGCCTTGCTTGGCCACCTCTAGTGTCACCGTAGGACCGGTTCTAACTAAATACTCTGCCGCCTGCGAATATGAGAAGATATAATCACTTTTGTATTCGCCTGACGCTTCTGACACTGTTGATATGACATTATTCTTGAAAAGTAAAAACAAAAGTTACACACAGGGAGTATGTTTAACTGAATAGAATTAACGCAATGTACCTATCTGTTAATTATGAAATCAACAAATTATTTGTTGCACAAAGCTTACATGGGAAACAAAGATCATAAGTTTTTTGGCGTGCCATAGGGTTCCATTCCATAGTAGTACCACTTGTGTTTGTATATTACACCTTAGCTTGCTTACACTTGGCTAACTTATCTAAATTCCCACATTACAATCAAGACAGTACGACATTAGAAATGGTCTTTCTGCAGCTAAAATATCCGTTAAGCCACGAAAAGTGTTGATTCAGACACTGCTTAAATCGTGTATCACAGACGTACCAGGCCAATGATGATGACTTCATACTTGAAACAACGGTAAACAAAATGTTCTGTATTACCTTTTCCTGCGTGATGCCCACGAGCGAGTGTCCATCGACTGACAGCAGCTGGTCTCCGGCCGCCAGCCGGCCGTCGGCCGCGGCCGCGCCGCCCGCCACTACTGACTTTATGTAGATGCCGAGTTTGCTTTGACCGGCGCCCTGGAAGTTTTACATCATTGGTATCCGCAACAAATTTGATAGACAGACCAAAAAACAAAAATAGGCTTCACCGGATAATTTCCGCTTCAATTTCATTGCTCACTTCATTTTTTACAAGTTAACGTTTTTAAAATTTTCTTGAACGTGACGTAAACATATGTCATATTTTTAATTTTTTTGAGGTGCCTATCCAAGGTGGGATCTTATCCATGTCCAACGTTGGTCAATTTATGAACTAATATCCTTCACAAATCAATGTAACAACCTTTTATTGTTATGTTCCGGATTTCTAACTTGACAATTATTAATGTAATCGGTCCAAGTTCTCTAGATTCTCGGTTATAATCACAAACGGATAACACTTTTTTAAAATACATATTGAAGCATTTACTTACCTTAGCAGCGACAATGCTGAGCCCCATTCCGTTGGAGTTCTTGTTGAGTTGTATGATCTGTAACCTTGGGTCAGGCGGTCTCCTGTTCGCTGAACCGTATCCAGTCATGTATACTGTCCATACTCCTGTGAAAATAAGCAAAGTTACTAAATTTCTCCCAAGTTGGTTTTTAAACATTCCTTGCGGAAGCAGTTTTATGAGCTGATTCCGCCCATTATAGTATTTTTAGCCAGATCGTATTGAATATAGTAGCCAAAGTTGTAATGCCAGTAGTAGTGGTACGAGCAACCGAACGAAGCGCGGTCGACGTATCAGAAAGAGGGTAGACAGCTATGTTTGCCCTTAGCAAGATGACAACATTCGCCCAAACAGTCTACTCGTGACCATGGAGCGTATAACCGCTTCGAAATATTGAGGTAAAAACAAACATAATCGAGGTGATAATCTCGTTAATACTATTGATTAAAGTGTTGTGAACAACCGCGAACATCATTTAATGTTGTAATGTTTATTTTGTACAACAATCCATACTAATATTATAAATTCGAAAGTAACTCTGTCTGTCTGCTACGCTTTCACGGCCAAACCACTGAACCGATCATCATGAAATTTCACACAGAGATTAGTAAGATACCGAGAACAGACATAGGCTACTTTTTTTCACCACTCGAGGGTCTGAAGTACCTTCAGTAGACCACCAGGTACACTACCAGGAGCCCGCCTAAACTATAGGAGATACAGACATGGCACCAAGCAAAAAATGTTCAACTTGATGGGTAGCTTCTGGTGGCATATAGACTTTGAAGGTTAGGAGTACCTGATGTAGACCACCAGGTGCACAACCAGGAGCCCACCTAAACTATACGAGATAAAGATATGGCACGAAAGCAAAAGTTGTTCTGCTTGATGGGTAGTTTCTGCTGGCATATAGACTTATAAGGTTTGGTGTTCCTGACGTAGTCCACAAGGAGCACTAATAGGAGCCCAGATTAGCATGTATAATTTAGGACGTTAGTGAAGGAAACAAGGTTATTTTATCATCTAAAATACTAAGTCAGCGAAACGAAGTCGCGGGTACCAGCTAGTGTCTAATAAGTTTTTCCCGGGCCAAAAGATTTTCGATTTAACTTACCTATGGCACTGGGTTGATGCGCTAGTCGGCACAATCCCGCTCGTTGTAACGGCGCGACGAACTCTGCCAGCCCCGGAGGGACGCCTCGCACGACTTCAGCACTAAAACCGTCGCCGGGTACCAGTAAAGCTGTGCCTAGCCATGTACTCTCCTCGACCACGATCTGGAAACGAGTCATAATAAAATGGTTTAAAAAGTATCCAATAATAAAGACAACTTTTCGTAAAAAATAAGTTCGATCCCCGCCATGTACCAATGTGTTTTACTCACGTACATTTACCAGGGGCTCTTACGGTGAAGGAAAAACATCGTGATGAAACCCACATTCAAATAAAGTTTGAATTCAGATGATTTTTGAATGTGACTTAACCTAGGATTCGGGCCAGTTAGCCTTCGGGTTGTAAAGGTCAGATGGCAGTCGTTCTGCGTAAAAACTTGGTTCCACGTCAAATCTCCTAGGTTAGGTAACCGACCCCGACACAGAACGGGTTAAGGCAAGGAGAATAATAATGTTACAAGTTTTAGCATCACAATCGTAAAAATAGTATTTTTTAAAAGTAAGATAGACATTTTATCAAGATTTGAATTAGATACATATTTACGAAAATGGACCGATAATGCCGTCAGCGCGACACAGCTCATCCGCCAATACGCGTGCTGTACGCCAGCCTCTGCCGTACCATATATTATGGCTGTTGAAGACACTTTACAACAGATGGCGCTGTAAGTTACTGAAACTCGCTATCGAGATGTTCACATAATCAAAAGACTCGGCTCACCTCTCTGCCGTCAGCGCGACATAATTCATCCGCCAATGCGCGCGCGTGCTGCACGCCAGCTTCCAATACGTCGGGCGCGACCAGTGGCGCGAGCAGCGCGCGCACTTGCACGCTGTTCAGCTTGAAGCACGCCGCCAGCGCCGCCAGGACCTCTTCAGCTGTACGGTACTCGCCCTGGATGAGACGAGCTGCAACATGGAACGAGAAATTAACATAAAGTTTGATGTTTCACGCCTATTTCACGCTAATATTAGCTTACGCAAGCGAAAATAGACAATATGTGAGAAAAATTGACCAAAAATATATTCATTTTTATGACAATGGATTATTAGAGTTACCTACATATTTAATAACGCCTTATACATATAAATCATAGTTCAAAAATGGAAAATGGAGACGATATGTGGGATTCCGCGCGAAAAGGGCCCATTTGTCGATTTCTTTTTTTGTCAAGTTGGGTTTTTCAGAGTTACGTCTGGAATTCTGATTCGGAAGTCTGTCAAAAAGAGGCCCACGCGGCCAGCTGGCCTAGCCGCGCGGATAGTGCGCGCTGTGTTACCAGCTGCAGTATACAGTACCTGCTTGATGCGTCCTGGCCAGGTGGCAGTCGGCGGCTAGCTCGAGGCCTTGCCGCTCGGCCCACGCGGCCAGCTGGCCTAGCCGCGCGGATAGTGCGCGCTGTGTTACCAGCTGCAGTATACAGTACCTGCTTGATGCGTCCTGGCCAGGTGGCAGTCGGCGGCTAGCTCGAGGCCTTGCCGCTCGGCCCACGCGGCCAGCTGGCCTAGCCGCGCGGATAGTGCGCGCTGTGTTACCAGCTGCAGTATACAGTACCTGCTTGATGCGTCCTGGCCAGGTGGCAGTCGGCGGCTAGCTCGAGGCCTTGCCGCTCGGCCCACGCGGCCAGCTGGCCTAGCCGCGCGGATAGTGCGCGCTGTGTTACCAGCTGCAGTATACAGTACCTGCTTGATGCGTCCTGGCCAGGTGGCAGTCGGCGGCTAGCTCGAGGCCTTGCCGCTCGGCCCACGCGGCCAGCTGGCCTAGCCGCGCGGATAGTGCGCGCTGTGTTACCAGCTGCAGTATACAGTACCTGCTTGATGCGTCCTGGCCAGGTGGCAGTCGGCGGCTAGCTCGAGGCCTTGCCGCTCGGCCCACGCGGCCAGCTGGCCTAGCCGCGCGGATAGTGCGCGCTGTGTTACCAGCTGCAGTATACAGTACCTGCTTGATGCGTCCTGGCCAGGTGGCAGTCGGCGGCTAGCTCGAGGCCTTGCCGCTCGGCCCACGCGGCCAGCTGGCCTAGCCGCGCGGATAGTGCGCGCTGTGTTACCAGCTGCAGTATACAGTACCTGCTTGATGCGTCCTGGCCAGGTGGCAGTCGGCGGCTAGCTCGAGGCCTTGCCGCTCGGCCCACGCGGCCAGCTGGCCTAGCCGCGCGGATAGTGCGCGCTGTGTTACCAGCTGCAGTATACAGTACCTGCTTGATGCGTCCTGGCCAGGTGGCAGTCGGCGGCTAGCTCGAGGCCTTGCCGCTCGGCCCACGCGGCCAGCTGGCCTAGCCGCGCGGATAGTGCGCGCTGTGTTACCAGCTGCAGTATACAGTACCTGCTTGATGCGTCCTGGCCAGGTGGCAGTCGGCGGCTAGCTCGAGGCCTTGCCGCTCGGCCCACGCGGCCAGCTGGCCTAGCCGCGCGGACAGTGCGGCGCCCCACCGCGCAGATATGCAGCCCGGTTGTGTTACCAGCTGGAAAAAATATCATTATGTAATAAAAATTACACTCAAGGGCTATTGACAATACGACGCGACGTCAAAATAACTGAAACCGCTAAGCGCGATCTCGTCTTAATTCGTGAAAATAAGTGATAGCAGTGCACCAAAAACAGGTGCCGCCAAAGTTATGCGTTACAATCGTTGAAAAGGATGCTACACTACAACACGACTAATCTTGCGAGCGGAGCAAGTAACTGAGAGTGAGAACCACGGTGCGCTAAACCAACAAAAACTTGTCGCATACGAAACCAGTTCAGCATTTCATCTTCTTCTATAGTATGGAACAAGAAGTAGTATAATATATAAGGTGTAAAAATATTAGCTGCAAATATTTTAAGGGGTGAATCAGCCCATGAAACTGAATAACTTTCCCCAAGAAACATAGGTCAAAATATGAGGATTTTTTTTTGTACCTCCCATACAAATTGACTTGGTCGGTCGATCTTGTATGGGAGGTCCAAATTTTTTTTCATATTTCGACCTATGTTCCTCAGGGAAAGTTGTTCAGTTTCATGGGCTGGATCACCCCTTAAAATATTTGCAGCAATTTTTTTTACACCATTTGTAATTACTTGTTTAGTTACCTTGTTGAAGCAGATGGCGTTGATGTAGTGGAACAGATGACTGAACAGCTGTATAGTGAGCGCGGCGTTCACGCGACACCTCCTCAACAGCACCATGGCTGCGGCGAGCGCCTGGAAGAGAAAATACGATTGATCACTCAAAACAATATAACAGGGTTACTTAATATGCCGTGTGCATCCTTCCCGCGGGTGTCGTAAGAGGCGACTAAGGGACTCGAGAGTATTGATATATTACAATTTTTAGGCGACAGGCTGACAACCTGTCACTATAGTGATACACATGTTTTCTGAAACAACCTTGGAAAACAATCCTCAAAAATGTCAGACGTGGCGACACTGGCCGTATTCTTACGCCTGTTAACTCCCTGCCTACCCCGCAAGGGATATAGACGTGATATATGTATTTATGTATGTATGATAATAATGCGATTCTGTCTGTTCAAAATATGATTGTTACTAGCGACCCGCCCAGGGGCTGCGCCCGCTGTAACTCATTTTCCCGTGAGAACAAGTGGTTTTCACGGCAAGTATTATTTATTTAAACCTTCCTCTTGAATCACTCTATCTATTAAAAAAAACTGCAACAAAATCCATTGCGTAGTTTTAAGTATCTAAGCGTACATACATACAGACATAGGAACAGACGAAGCGGGAAGTGACTTTGTTTTAAACTATATAGTGATACACCGTCAGGTTGTATTAGTAGGTATGGCAATACAAAACTGAAAACTATTTTTAGTATTTTTTTATACCTGTAAAGTAGGTGCCGTAGCTTCTGTTGCGTCTGGTACGTTGGGGTTGGTGAGGGTTGATAGAGCTCGAGATAACTCCTCTTGGAAGCACGATACAAGGTTGCTGAAAAAAAAAGTTACATACGTTGTTATACTGCCATATATATTCTTATAGAGTCGATAGCAGTCCCATAATTTCATTTTACCAGTATCTCACAGCAATATACTAGTGGACATAAATTCGAACTATCCACGCGATGAAAAAAACGTCAAAAAAGCTGAGTTTAAAAACTGAAGGTACTGAAGTCGTCTAAATAGAGTCGTGTCGTAGACTCCCTTTTCGTGTGGGACACCGAGTTGTCCAACGACTCAATGAACCCTAGTGTAAGAACTTCTACAATTAGCAGGATACAATAGAGTACACAGTAAAGAAAACATACCTGAAAGCATTTTGCACAGTGGTAGGCAATAAGTCCTGCGCCTGTGTTGAGAAAGAAGAGATGTGTCGATCGCATTTGAGGAAATGCAGTAACTCGCTCGCATTAGCCATCCAAAATGCTTGTGCCGCGGAGTCGTTGCATCTCTCCTACAATAATATAAATACATAATCGTTATAACATTGCCTAGACCATATTTATATTAGGGCTCCTTTAGCAAAGATAAACTCAGCAGTTATCCAACATAAAATATCGGATCATTACTACGTGTCGGCTGTTGTGCAGTGGAACTGCGCTCCGTCAGGTAATAGTTCGCGCGCTGTGAGTAGTGGTGGGAGTAGTCAGATCGCCTCCGCCGCCGCTGCCGCTGCTCCGAGTAAACAAGTAAAGCCCGCTGTTCGTCGTCGAGTACTTGATAATCGTATGGTTAGGGAAAAACTATTAGCAACTAATTTTGATTCTTTATTAACAATCGAGTGTCCTATTAAACTGTACAACGAATTACGACAAATATTTGTAAATATCTATAATGAGTGCTACAAAATTCAAATTGTACCAAATAGTAGTAGAAACAACAAATCCTGGGTTACTGATAATATTAAAAAAATGATAGAGGAAAGGGACAGGCTATTTGTAGTATGGAGCAATGATCCTAAGAATATGATAAAGAGATTAGCATACACTAAATATCGCAACAAATGCTATAAGACAATATCTAAATGTAGTAATGAGTATGATAGGCAGTGTATTATTGAGTGTAATAAAAATATTAAGAAAATATGGGATAGGATAAATATTTTGTTAGGTAATGAAAAGCCGTCTATAGACAGCCTTATTTTGTCAAGTATGAATTCTGATAGTCCAGAAAATATAACTAATCGGTTTGCAACAACGTTTGACGAAGAAATAATGCAAATTAAACATACTTGTGATGTTACTTTCTTAAATAGAGATAATTATGTAAACAATGTAAACTTGAGTATGAGATGGCAACCTGTAAGCAGTTCCTATGTTAGTAAGGTTATAAAAAATATGAATTCTAAAAAGTCTCCTGGAAGCGATCTCATGCGCATGTGTGACATAAAGTTTATATGTGATAAAATAAGCCCTGTAGTTGCTAAGTTGGTTAATTTGTCAGTTAGTCAGCATAAATTTCCTGATAAATTAAAAGAGGCAATAATACGCCCTGTGCATAAAAAAGGTAGTCGAAAGTCATATTCGAACTACAGACCGATAGCTATCTTGTCAAGTTTAGATAAAATTATGGAAAAATGCATAATTAATCAGCTTGGGGACTACCTACATTTGAATAACATTCTAAATGAATCGCAATTTGGGTTTCAAAGGGGGAAAGGTACTAATACTTTATTGTCCAAATTCTCTGACGAAATTAATAACTATCTTGGTGACAAGCAGTTTGTAGTGTCTATATTTTTTGATTATAAGAAGGCGTTTGACACTTTGGAAACTTCTACGTTAATTAATGCAGTCGGAGAATGTGGAGTGGGATATCCACTGAATCAGTGGTTTAGTGACTATCTCACATCACGTTCATATCGGGTTAAAGTTGGTGACACGTATAGCGATGAAAGGGAAGTACGGTGCGGGGTCCCGCAAGGTTCGGGATGTGGTCCCGTTTGCTACTTGATGAACGTGAACAGCCTATGTGGAGTGCTACAGCACAGCTCGGCGTACATGTTCGCGGATGACTTGTGCATTCTGCGGGCCGGTACCAGCTTGGCTGATACAATACGTCTAGTTCAACAAGATGTGGATGCTGTCGTTAAGTGGTCGCACGATAATGGCATAGTGCTAAATTCAGATAAAACTAAGTTGTTGATTATACATTCGCCATACTTACCGCTAACTGATGAGCCGTCACCTTTATTTACTCACACATACAGTTGCATTCATAATGACCTTGTTAATTGTTGTTGTAGGCCGATAGAAAGAGTAAGCTGCGTAACTTATCTTGGTGTAAAGATAGACGAGCACTTTTCTTGGGCTGAGCATATTACTTATATTAGCAATAAGCTTAGAATTATTTTAGGTAAATTCTATCATTTAAGTTACAAAGTACCTTTAAGCACCCTACGATTGTTGTATACAGCTTTAGTGGATTCAATACTGGATTACGCTCTTGATTGTTATGGTCTAACATTTAAAACCTATATTGATAAATTAGAAAACATACAGTTAAGATTCGTTAAATTGCTAGTAGATAAGAAGATTAAAAATAAACACAAAGATAACTATAGTAAACTATTTAAAATTTGTAACATTCTCCCTATTAGTTTAAAACATAAATACCTACTTTTAATTAATAGTCATGGCAATCCGGAGCGTAACTCAGTGTTGACTAATGTTTTTAATAGTCACAATACGAGGGCTATGACCTCGTGTAAATATGTTGTTCCTCGAGTACATAATTATTATGGGGACAGAACCCTAAAAAAACGTCTTCCGTATTTTTTAAATAGTTTGCCGGAGCATATACGCAGGGAGACTAAAAAAAGTGTATTTAAGAGCAAATTAAGGAAGTACTATGTTAATTCACTAATCTAAATGTCACTCCATGTTTATCTGAAGTTTAAATTAAGTATCAGATAAAATGTATTTATATTAGTATGTTTAAGTAGCGAGTATCGCTTGATCCTACAGTCAAACTGTTTGTGCAGTTTTGTGGGACACTGTTTTAGTTTATAAGTGTATACACTGTTTTGTACAATAAAATAAATAAATAATAAATAAACATAAATAATACCGCGTATTATCTGCGGGGCCACAGAACGTAGAAGTCTTATGCAGTAAGTAAACAAAAAAATTATATCTATCCAAATGTATAAGCAGAAAATGCCTTAAGGGACTTAAGAGTTTCATGTGTATTACGACTTTAAGCGATAGGCTAACAAGCTGTCGCTACACATCAATCACACGTGTCTAGTGTGCGTACATACGTGTCGATACATGAATCAACTGAAAGAGCTCATAATATTTGTCAAACGTGGCGAAAGCGATCGTATTTACTCTGCCTACCCTAATGGGAAAAAAGGCGTAATATGTGTATGTATGTTTGAATATTACCTGTACTGTAGCGTGAATGAGCGAAGCAACATGGTGTAAGAAGGCGGTGAGTTTATGGGCTCTTTCCGTAGGTGTCAGTTCGGGCCGGTAGTGGGTTGACGCACGATATCTGTAATAATACAAGACAAATAAAAATACCAAATCCAAAAAACCTAGTATAATTGCGTTACTATCGACGAAGGATAGGATATGATTTGAAGCATTCTTTCGATGAAATAGTGTCCTGAAAGGATGTCCATCCATGAGGTCAATATGATCTGGGTAATTGCACGAATATTTCCACAGATCATTTTCAGAATGTATGTTGTTATCTGGCGCATAAATAGTAGAATGTGTAGACTGGTGCTACCTTGATGGCGGGTGATCTCATTAGCAAGGAACGCGGCTCGCTGCAGGGAACTCCAGGGAAGTCCAGGAATGTGTATAATATTACCTGGCGCATAAATAGAGCGTGTACACTGGAGCTAGCTTGAAGGCGGGCGCGTGCGGGTCGAGGCGCGAGATGACGGCGGCGAGGAACGCGGCTTGTCCCGCTTCAGGGAACTCTAGTACGGCGGGCAGGATCGCTTCTTGACCGGGTCGAGACGCTGGTACTGCTTGGGACATCCTATAGAGAAAGGGTATATAATTAGTAATATGCTCTGCGAAAAATAAATTATTCATTATTATTAATACTCTCTCTATGTATTTATAGGTACATCATTTGACGGGTACTAATAGTTGAGAAAGTACTCAATTTTAGTATTTTATGGACAACTCATACATCGTTCGTATATAAAAACAAAAAGGGAGACTTCCAAGAAACACAAGGAAAAAAAAATATATATATATATATATTTACTTCCCATGCAAAATTATGATTAGCTAACCGACCTCAGGGCCTGGTACATTTTCGATCAGGTAACGTTAAAATATTTAGTTTGGTAATAAGATACTGTTCTATTCTTAATTGGATGTAATATTGTAACAGAACAACCATCCCGGTATTGTAAAACATATTAAGCTCTAACTGGTTATAGTACAATCCAGTTATAACAATATTATACGTCAGGAATTATTGTCGTCTTGTCTGCACAGAGCGTAACTTATCTTGACGAGTAATTTAATGCGAGACATCATTCTGCACGTATTTTTACGACACTGCGGTTTCAGTACTAGACAGACAGAATTCTAAATTAAAGTTTTATTTTATCATGTCCCACAAAATGTGTTTCAGGTTTTATTCAGAAATATATCAACTCTAAAAAGATTTTACTAGAAAGAATTCTAAATTACAACTATATTTTTAGTCAGTCGCGTTTCACAATATGCGGTTTAGGTTTCAGTCAGAAACGTAGCATATTCGATTTAATTCTACCCACCAGTAAATCGAGAGCACATTTTGTTCTATAAATTTTTAGGCAAGTAACAAAATGGTGCATCATATGCCTTTTTTTGTGTATAAATTGCGCTCACCAGTTGGTGACCTAATAACTTCCAAGCGATCGAAAACTCCTTTAATTACTTGATAGTTTATGATGCGCTACTATATCTGCGGTAATAATAAAATCTGTACTGTAGTATGTTATATGTCTATGGTACCAAGTATTGTATCCATTATAGCACCAATCATAACAGTTTTATTGATAGTTCGGTGGCCAATATTTCGGTGTATATTGCAAAACTACGGGTAGATTTTGAACTATATTGATTTACTGCAAGAATTATAACAAACTTTGTAAATTGGATTTAAGTAGGTACTTAAAGATAATGTCGAAGGCCGTGTAGGCCTGGTATAGTGGACTAAACACTTGAAAATTAAGATAAATTATTATTATGTATCAAATTGGTCTAGCCAGATACGTTGGCACTTCGAGTCTTTAACTAAAATGCAGTTGAGTTTAACTGTACATCACTTTATATATTTTCTACTTACCCAGAAGCTGATATCTTCAACAACAATGTTCATAAATACCTGTTATCATGTCCGGAACCGCCACTCTTCGCACTGCAGATGCTCTTCGTCTCTACATTCCCCTCCAAGTCGAAGGTAGTCTCATAGTTATCCTTGTACTGCGAATTCACCGTCCTATTCGCGCTTTGATCCTGATCGTTATAGACAGAACCCGACTGCTCATCCCTTAGGTAATCGTCTTTAGAGTCGTTCAGATGTTGGGACATCATGAGGCTTTCATTGTCGAGTTTAAGAGTGTTGTTATTGTAAGGTAGGGTGTCGTTTCCGTCTCTATATCCGTAGGTATCGTGCGAGACTGGGCTCATGGTCCTGGGGTACTCGTCTGGGTTCGCATTGGGGTCTATATCTTGCTGGTGTGACGTCATGGAGGTAGGAGACATGGCCCCGCTTTGCTCGGGGGACGTTGGGGACCTATATTAGGGACGGACACAAGCGGATGTCGTGAGCGAGTGATAGACATGCAAAAGAAACAAAACATGAGATGGTAAAAACAACAAGTGATTAGAGAAGCGAATTGTAGGCTGATCTTATTGCGTGGTTATTAGATTGAAATGCCATTGTGATGTCGGTTTAGGTGCAGTGTGATGCCGGATAAAAACGGCATCACACCATTATACTTGCGTCATCAGAGTCGACTAAGGGTCTAAAGAGTGTCATGTGTATTTTTACACATCACAATTTTAAGCGAAACTCATGTAATACACGATTCAAGATTTATTTGAAACGGGCCGTCAAATATTTGTCAGACGTGGCGCTAGCGACCGTATTTTTACGACCATTAACGCTATTCTTATCCCACAGGTGATAAAGGCGTGATATGTTTTTGTAAATGCCATTAAATTAAATCGCTTTTTATGATGAGGTGTCTGACATTCACTAGAAAAGACATTCATAAAATTTTGTAAAGCTATCAAGTCTATTATCTATTCTAATTTATTTTGATTACTATTATTCATTAAAATGGGATTTTAATATACGTTCTCTCGAACTTGATAGAAAACAATAAAATAGAATTAAAATAAATTCCTTTTACAACGTTGAGTAGTTAAAACAAATGACTGCAATTTACTTTTCAAATCACGCAATAAAATCTGAAAGCCTACTATGAAAGTGTATCATTAAACTTAAAAAAAGTTGTCGTATGAAAAAAGATTAACAAAAAACACATCTAATGGCTTCCAAACCAAATGTAATATGATCTGGAGGGTCTGATCTCTAAGTCTACACATCTAATCACAACATTTATATGCAACATTTACTTAAAGTAGAAACCACATAGCGTGGGTACGGTGACAGCAAGTCAATCTGCTAAGTGCGAAAGCCAATAACTGCATTTTTTCAACGAGGAATAGAGAAATCTCGGGCTGCTTTATGTATCAGGAGAAGTGGAAATTAGATTTTGCATACGCCAGACTGCGACGACTAGTCTTACGCACTGTATTACGTTCTGCTACTCGAATTGTGTCTTCGTTTATCGGGTTTTTGTGAAACAAGTAATTCGTAGAGTGAAACAGCTTTAAAAAATCTTTCTAATTTACTAAAGTGGTAGGAAAAAGCAATAAAATGGGCTGTTTTTTTCCGTGTGGAATAATGAGACGTCCAACGATCCGATGAACCATGATGATGGGCTAAGTTTGCAATTTTTGCAACCCGCTGAAGTTATGCAATATTTTTTCATTTAACTTTTTTTTTTTCCTTTTTTTTCACTATTCTAAAATGGTCTGTACAACAATGATTGACAAAATTATAACAATGAAAAGCGTAAACAATAGCGCGCGATTAAGATTTATCGCTTTATGTGTATTGCTGTCACCATAACCTTGCTACGCGGTTTCCACTACAACATATCTCCGAGCCGACTCACCTGTCGTATATGGACCCGGAGCCGTAGTTCTGTGACTGCGCCAGGTTTCTGTTGATGATGTTCTCCTGCGCGGGGTCCACGAACCGGAACGTGGACACGCGCCCGAACTTCAGCAAGCAGCCGTGCTGCGGACAGGAGGGTTAAAAGTCAGTACGGGTGTTTTACAAGAAAAACACATCTGGTTCTGTACAGACTCTGACCCACGTCTAATCGTGGTCTAAACGATCGAATTAGTGCGCACCGAACGAATTCGAAAGCAGCTCCAGATAACTTAATTCAGAATTTAAGGGTATTTAATTCAGATGAAAATGTATACTTATTTAGTGCTACCTACATAAGAGGCTTCAAATGCATTAGTATATATTATATACTAATGTATACTATATAATAAAGCGTTACATTAGTACTAACATTTTCAGAGTGTTTTATACTGAAAAAAACAGAACAAAATTCGTCTAAAACATTTCTTCGAAGAAAATAAAATTTAAATTCCCACACCAAGTGATTATATTAGTAGGCTTGTACATATTGCATAACAGGAACACATTTTTTTATATTTCGAAAACATGTTATTAACAAAAAATGTTCAATTTTATGAGGAGAACACGCCCTGAAAATATTTGTACTTAGTTAAACGTAACCTCATTAATCAGATGTCAGTTTTGCACCTTCACCTCTGATCCACACCCCGTCAGGTTTTCTTACAGCAATCGCGTGACCTTATGACAGTTTAGTGTCCCCAGGGCGGCCATTGCAATTTTACTGATTAAATATTGCATATAGACAACTATTATCGCGATTAAACATCGCGTTAATTGGTTTTCTCGTAAAATAACGGCTTGCCCACCGGTTACACCCACTGCTAATCGTTTTACTATACGAATAAGACATTTTTCCGGCATTTATTTTATAAACTTTTCTTTTGAACCACCTTATGATCCTTTGAATTATCTATTTAAAAAAAAAACTACAACAAAATCCTTCGTGTAGTTTCAAACATCTAAGCATACACAGGGACAGATGCGGGAAGCGACTTTGCTATACTATAGTGATAAGAGCTTGAGCTGATTTGTTTTTTGATCAAGTACTTAATCAATAAAAAAGTATTAGGCATAAAAATATTAGCTGTAAATATTTCAAGGAGTGAATCAGCAGATAAAAATGAACAACAGTCCCCATGAAAGATAGGTCAAAATACGAAAAAAAAAATGTAAATTGTATGGGTCAATTTTTTTTATACTTCGTCCTATGTTCCTTGGGGAAAACAGTTCAGTTTCGTGAGCAGAACTTAGTACTTATCCTAAAACTGTATTGTTTTTTCTTATTTGACCTGAATCCGAAAATACATCTTACTACCTCCATACATTGGTAATTTAGTGCGTAGGAGAATACAATCGATGAATACACCCACGACTACTTACTGAAGGATATGTATATAGGAAATACATTGTTAGAGACCTTTAGTAAACACATTAAATAATCCACTTTGTTGTTGGAACAATAAGAATCTCATTATTGTTTAGAGATCCTGAAACATCCTATCCTACTAATATTATAAATGCGAGAGTTTGTATGTTTGTTTGTTACCTCTTCACGCTAAAACTACAATATGGCACACAGATAAAAGGTAACTTGGATTAACACATAGGTCAGTTGTTATCCCGAAAATATGTTCCTGTAGGATGTTGCAGGATTAAAACCGACTACCACGCGGGCGGAGCCGCGGGCGCCCACTAGTTATCTATAAGTCTATCAAATCTATCTGATCTTAAGGAATGAAAATGTTTCTAGAGTTTCTGGTCACATCGTAAACGAAGGCCCGTATTCAACTCAGAGATCGATTTTGAATGCGATCTTGAGATGTCATTAGTACTAGACATTTGTCAATATCGCTCTTGAAATCGATCTTCAACTTGAGTGCGGTTTGTAAATACGGGTTTAAGACAGATAGAGACTAAATAATAAAATAATAAAGATAACCAGTAAGGTTCGTGCTACAAGGACGAGCAGACCAGATGGTCAGATTCGCTCTACTGGACACCAACACATCGGAAAATGAGCTACTTTTTAGAGCTGATTTTGTGCGAAAATATTGAGATATGACGTCATGTTTCATTATTTTGAATGGCGTCACAACAAAAACTTTTATATTCATTTGCTGTAAAAAAAAAATAACTTTTTAATAATAGTATAAAGCAAAGTCGCCTCGCGCCTGTTGGGTACAGTATTTATGTATGTATGCTTAAAACTATACAACGGAATTTGATGCAGTTTTTTAATAGACGTTGTGATCAAGAGGAAGGTTTCTTTCTATGTATAATACATTCCCACAAGCGGTGCAACGGGTGCAACCGCTGGGCGGACCACTAGTTGACAGATAAAACAATAAAATAGATTACTTCTTTGACGAGGGAATATCAAGAAGAATTGGGTCGGTAGCAGACGAGCAGTCCCAGTTTAGTGGGCAGTTAAAGTAATGGCATCTAGTATCTTTACGGTTCACGCTACCGCTCATAATAGTTGAAGGTAGTCAAAAGGCGATATCAGGTCTGAAGCCGTAAAATTAGAGATACACCTATGGATTTTCTTTTTGAGAATTAAAAAGAAAACTAGTATTCGAAGAACTCGATAGACGGCGTTGAACTGACTTTGTTACTAGATTCCAGTGTAGATTTCAAAGACAAAATATATAAAAAAAAAACATTCCAACACTGACTGACAATCTGGCATCCACTAACACTTTTGTAGTTCCAAATGAGTCAAAAACCAATAATAAAAAAAAAAACAAGAAATATTAAGTTCCGTTCTTTGCGGTAACATACCAAACATAGCGCCATCTATCCAGCGACTAGAATATTAATTTAAAATGAAATAAAAGAAAATTCCCTATTCAGTCTGGAAGTGTAGTGAGCTGTGCCTCGTTTTTCGAAACTACAGGCTTCAATTCTACTGGTGAAGTTCGATGTACATTGCGTAGCGGATCAAAAATCCTGGTTTTATTATGTCCCACTGGCTACGCAATGTACATCGAATTTCACCAGTAGAATTGTAGCCTGTAGTTTCGTTGCATAGGCCACTGGTCACATCCGTCATAAAACCGACGACAGTGACTTGTCAGTCTTGTATAAACATGTCAAATCGAACTTTGTGTATTTAACTGTTAGTGACGAATTAATATTCGTGTGAAAATAACAGCTGAGACCTTTATGACATTTACTTTTCTTCCATTGAAAACTGAAACCGCCATCGATATTCATATTCCAAATTTCCATAAATCAATATTGAAATCTGCATATATTCTGAATTATCTTTATCGGAATCAATCATTTCATTGCATGCTATTGGACAGAGCAACTTTGTTCTAAACCGGTATAACATGTATTACTAGGTAGTACTAAAACAGCCATAACAGCCCACAGCTGGACACGGGCCTCCCCGTATTGCCACGTTTGTCAGACGAGTTTACGATTACAGTGCAAGTAGTTGTAGATATTCACAGGGAACGCTGCTGTCCATTCCCTAGATTGATCCCACAGTGCCTTTTACGACAGCCACGGGTAGAAATAGGGTGTTTTTAAAACTTAACAATGACTATATATAAGCAGAAAATCAATAGATTCTTTGACCAGTTTTTGTTTTTTTTTTCGTAGCCTGTTTGATGTCCCACTGCAGGGCAATTTTAGCTAACTAAATTAGCTAAATTTTAGCTAGCTAAAAGTAACTTTTACCTGGTTTTCTAGAGAACGAAACATTTTTTTATCAGCTAAGTAGGAACTCCAGTTAGCATTTCTGTAGGCAGTCGCAACAACTTAGCCAATCGATAAACGCAATTATTCTAATACGCCATTTATTCAGCATTTCCAAGAAACTGAATACCTAATAAGGAATTACAGTTTATTGCTACTTCTGTTTCTGCAACTAGCGGTCCGCTTAGCGGTTGCAGTCGTCTCTACAAATCGTTTTCCCGTGTGTATAAGACATTTTCGTCAAAACACTTACGTTTTATTTTACTGTTTATTATTTCAAACTTTGAATATTTCGACAAACTATCAATAGAGTCTGTAGTATTTCGAGACAATAGTTTTTAACGTACATACTGACTCACAGAAATTTAAGACGGCAAAAACGTATACATACTCGTAGTTAACAAGGCAAGATAAAAGTTTTTAACTGTTGTATTTTATTAATGACCCACCCAGTCATCTAGCGCATTGAGGGCGGCCCATGTTCAGCAGTGGACTGTTGTGGTAGCAACTGTGGCTGTGGTGGTGTTGTGTTGTAGTGTGTCTTGTGTTGTAGTGGTGTTGTGATGGTGTTGTGTTGTGGTGGCGTTGAGTTGTGGTGTGTGTTGTGTTGTAGTGATGTTGTGATGGTGTTGTTTTTTGGTGGTGTTGTGTTGTGGTGTATGTTGTGTTGTAGTGGTGTTGTGATGGTTTCGTGTTGTGGTGGCGTTGTGTTGTGGTGGTGTTGTGTTGTGGTGGTGTGGTGTTGTGTTGTAGTGGTATGGTGTTGTGTTGTGGCGGTGTAGTGTTGTGTTGTGGCGGTGTAGTGTTGTGTTGTGGTGGTGCGGTGTTGTGGTAGTGTTGGGTCGCGGTGGTGTGAGTAGTACCTGCAGCCTCACGTTGTAGCGAGCACGCAATGTATAGCTACCTGCAGCCTCTGAGAGTGCACCACGCGCCGCCCGTTGTACAGCACTAGGGCGTCAGTATGGAGAGGCGTCACGTTGTAGCGAGCACGCAATGTATAGCTACCTGCAGCCTCTGAGAGTGCACCACGCGCCGCCCGTTGTACAGCACTAGGGCGTCAGTATGGAGAGGCGTCACGTTGTAGCCGCCGCCCTCTGCCGGCGCGACCACGCAGTGGCGGGGCTGGATCGATGGCCCGTACAGCTGGATGGTTGTGCCGTTGCCTGAGCCGACCTGCAAGACAAAATGATATTTTAAAACTTGTAGTAGTAATACGCAATCGAGTATGTTTCGCCCAAATTTTAGGGCAGTGAGCCTAACGCACTGAATCAATACATATTATAAGATGTCGTCGTAACAAAGAGTCGCTTGTGGTTAACAAAGTCTCTTTTTTGTTTACTCTGTCTGTCATGGACACTGCGAACTCGGCCTACTCCTCGTAACCGATTTTGATGCGTTTTTTTTATAGATAGTGATGCAAGAGTAAGGGTTATATGTAATACACATGCCCGGAAAACATTTTATTTCTACAGCATAACGCTGGGCGGGGCGTAGCCGTATATGTAGGTAGAAAAAAACTAACGAACGTTTTTTTAATAATAAACTAACGAGCTTGAAGTTCTTACGAAAAGCCTATAATTAATACGGACATAAAATGGCACTACCGTTTTATACAAAGTCGAAAGGAATCTCTTCTAGGTACAAAATCTCATTAAGCAGCTTAACTGTTCATAAAGAAAGAAATTTCCGTCTTAGTAGATAACACCGACCACAATAAAATAGAACTTCCGTCCTTAACGAAAGACTCTAGAAGTAAAATCTATTCTGCTTTCACGTAACTAGAGGTCAGTTTAGCGGTTTTATCCGCTGGTAACCGTTTTCCCGTGGGAATTAGATTCTCATGGTAAAAATAAGCCTATGTTGCTTAGGAACGTTGGACCTTAAAATTGTAAATCAATTTTTGAAATCTGTGCTTGAGTTTGGAGTCCATTGATAATACAAACACAAACATACATACATTTACATATTTTACGGCTTCATCCCTTGCGGGTTAGGTAGTGCGTTAACGGCCGTAAGAATACGGTCGTTCAAATTATGAGGGCTGTTTTAGATAATTCGTGTATCACTTTAGTGACAGCACAAATCGCAAAACACATGAAACTCTCCAGAGTCCCTTAGTCGCTTTTGAACAACACCCGCGCGAAAGAAATGGGGTGATGCTCTACTAAGCCGGCATCACACGGCAATATCTTTAATATTCTTCAATAACTATTTAAGAATCTTACGTAGATGAATGCAATTTTTCAAGTTTATTGGGTTAAAATTGCACGGTAAGATTAATCTTTAAGTTAAACGGGTGTTAGATTAATGATCTTTTTTAGACGGCTGCGACTTTATAGCTTGACGAGTACTCTTATCTACTAACGGAATGATGCTGTCCACTGGATTCATTCATCACCCTTAGTCGCCTTTTACGACACCCACGGGTAGAAATGGGGTGATGCTATTTTAAGAAGGCACCACACGGCATCACACTATAGGTACAATCTCTTCACTTCACTCATGAACAACAAATTTTTTATGGTTGCGATTTTTTTCAAGACTGACATGTATTCCAGCAATGATTATTACTTTTCAAGCTGCAGCAACATTAAATGAATCGTACAACAAAATAACAAAAAAAAACCTTCACTTTCTTTTTGTGTGGGACACCGAGTCGTCCAACGACCCGATGAACCCTAGTGTCATAATTTTTCAACCGCCTTCTACAAGTAGCAGGCTTCTGGCATGGTTGTGTAACGACCGCCGTCTAAGTGATCTCTCTCTAAGTGATCATAAACAGCAACCGGGACCTACGGCTTAACGTGCCATCCGAAACACGGAACCATCTTACTTACGGACAATCGGGTGGTTCAGCCCGCAATGTCCTAACCAGACTGGGAACTCATTCACAAAGTGATAGATATCAACTTTGTAAGTGACCCACCGAGAATCGAACTTCTTCAAAGGCAGTCTGCGGTCGTCAAACAAAAAAAAATTCACTGAAACCTTGAAAAACCTTGAAAATTGAACTGTTCATGAGTTAAGTGACTTTACGTACCTACATACATAGCTTGCTATTTAAGTTGTGTCACTCGATCCGCAGAGCACTTTAGCTCGTATTCCTATAAAGGTCAACCGAAACCTAGATAGATCACTAAAAGCTTCTTGCTTGCAGAGGGTTTTTATTCAATATCTGTGTTCACACAACTGTTGTTATATTTTAATAATTCTCAACTCGTAAGACGAGTGGAAAGGTTGGGTGAATACTTAGGTACGTAAATGAATATTGCAAACCAAAAAACTACAACCAGCGACCCGGAGAAGTATCATAAGTTGATTTAAATCATATTTTTGACTAGTTACAGACTTTAGGATTAGGATGTCAGCAAGATCGTAATCGTATGCTAAACTTGTCAAACTATACAGGTATTCCAAAAAAAGTTCAACACGGCTTAATCCGTTGAACAACACCAAACCGAGCGGAAATATAATGACATCTTAAATTTTGACGTAACTACGTCAAATGTGTATAATTAGATGGAGCCGGCTGCACAAACCAAAAAACATGACCTATGCGAGGCGTTACCTCGCCTCTTACCTCTGAGGCGTTCCATTTAAGTAAAAAGTGCTTGTAAACAAAATTAAAATCTTGTTTTGAAAAATGCAACCATTCCAACAGAATTTTCTAATGAGACGTAGTCACGTTCAACAATCGTCAGTAAACTGACTTTACAGACAACCGTTTTATTCTTCATAATAATACCGTTGTTACATCAGATTTTTAATATCAATATACTGAATTTATATTTCGATTAGAAATCGCAACAAATAAAACTGAAATACGAAGAGCCGTGTGAAAAGTGTCGAGCACGTCAGCTGCGGCCAACACTCGCCTGAGCTCTCGCTTTTCATAAGTAACGAGAAAATATACAAGCATTGCGGTTAATACTAGCGTTGGGTTGGTGTGAAATTGAGTTTTGTATTCAGAGCTTGAAATATAGCCATATAATTGACCCGAAAACTGAACTTCGAAATACGTTACTCCGGTAAAACACATTCGACGTTATGCTAATTCGACAACAGGCGTGTTCGACTAAGGACCATATAAGGTATCCAAAGAAGCAAAAATAAAATTTTGTTTAGTTGACTCAGAACCAGCAATGAGTGTGAAAAGTGCCGAGCACGTCAGCTGCGACCAACACAGTCGCCTGAGCTCTCGCTTTTCATAAGTAACGAGAAAATATAAACAAGCATTTCGGTTAATACTAGCGATGGGTTGGTGTGAAATTGAATTTTGTATTAAGTAAGGGTAAATAAACAACATAGTTTTTAAAGTTCGTAGTATCCAAAGAAGCAAAAATTAAATTTCGTTTTGTTGAGTCAGAACCAGCAATTGCTTATTTAATTTACAAATAATCGTAAAAACACAATCAAAAACACATTAAGTTACGATGCCAATGACACAATACTTTATCTGTTTTAATATTCATATTCAAAGGTGTTAATCGATTGATTTTCGTCATGAAAAAATCAAACCCTAAACGCTTCGCTAATGGCTTTTTCGTCTGTACCTACAAAACACCAACGTTGTTTATGCCGGTAATACACTGTCTTACCCTATTTTCGGCTCGACCTCCACATTCCCTTGAAATACTAGCCAACAGCCAGAACATACGGTACGGCAGGCATAACATACTAGTCGGTAGAAAACTAGATAAGGCTAAGGCTTTATGAGTACACGAGCGCCCGGTTTTACACGATGCTATCCCTTTTCCCGAAGTAATAAGTGGTTTCCCCGTCACTAAATAGTCTTCGGATATGGCACAGTTTGGATGTAGCTTCCTTTATAAAGCGTTATCATTTTGAAAATCAGTTCAATCTATTACATACAAATAAACCAATCTTTCTTTGCAGTATATTTTTTAAGTGTGTAGGGTTCCCTACATTTTTATTTATGTAAAATGCTATTTATTTTATATGTATATTTACACATATACATAACTAACATTATTAATTAGTGACACTAATATTTAGTAATAATATCGTGTCGTCAGCATGCTCCGATATTTTACGGTACATTGGAAACGCACACGATGACCGGTTCCCTATTGTTCTCGGCGCTCGGCAGACTTGCGCCTGCGCATCCTTCCTCCCGCCAGTCGAGATCTATTAACCGCGCTAGACGCATGTCGCCCGGCCTAATATTTTCTATCGCCTACCGCTACGCTCGCTTTAGTGCCTATCTACTCGCTTTTCTACTTGCTCTGTTTTCGCATCTTATTCTTCATCTCCTATCTGAACTGTACCTTTCTACTTCTGTGCTTGTGCTTATGAACTGAATATTCTTCTTGTGCTTTCGACTGATCTGTACTGGCGGTATTGTGGAAATCAATAAAAACCAACATTGAACTGTAAGTGTCTGCATATTATTTGACCTACACTTCCACAAGTGCTATGACAAATAAATCTAACTTGTTGACATAACCAAACATATTTCTTTTTGAAACTAATTCAGTATGCTAGATAATACTCATTTCTTTTCCGTGGGTGTCGCAAGAGGCGACTAAAAGAATAGAGGGTTTAATGTGTATAGGGTGACCACCTGTCACTACAGTGATACACTAAAATATTTGTCGGACGCGGCGATAGCGACCGTAGTTTTACGGCCGTCAAGGTTCTACCTACCCCGTAAGGAATAAACGCTTGATATTTGTGTGTGTGTATGTTTGTATATTACTTGGAATTTTTCTGATACGATTTTCCCTGCAAGCTGGTGATAAACAAAGTCTACACCTTCTTATTCCAGAGGGAAATACAAGTCGGTGGAGAAAATATACACAAATAAAAAATAAGATCAGACATCATTCCTCATTCTCCTTGCCTTATCCCGCTCTCTGTCGGGGTTGGCTACCTATCCTAGGGGATTTGACGTGGAACCAAGTTTTTACACAGAGCAATTGCCATCTAACCTCTGCAACCTAAGTTAAGTCACATTCAAATATCACCTGAATTCAAATTTTATTTGAATGTGGGTTTCATCTCGATGTTTTTGCTTCACCGTAAGAGCAGTCGGTAAATGTACGTGAGTAAAAACATATTGGTATGGTACATAGCGGAGATCTAACTTGGGTCTCACGATTGTAAGACCGGTGTCCTAAACACTTGGCCACCGACGCTGGAAAAAAATAAGATCTGACATAACGTCCCTCCCATCACAAACTGCCTTAACTAACACAAAGGTCGTAACTGAACTAGGACTACCCACGTATATGATTTTTTATGCTTTATAATGTCACGAAGTTTCGCACCTCTCAGTATTACCGTTCTTGAGATATATCATAATTAGAAAAGTCGCATCTACAGAATCAATTTTTTATATTTTTACTATATGTAGTAAGTATCATACGACTATTAGTAATGATAAAAAAATATTTTGATTCTCTTTTCCCAGAGACGTATGTAACTTAAGTGGTGTAATATTATTTCAGTTTCAAGCAATTGAGACTATTTAAAATAAGTTTACTATGCAAAAACGGTTATTAGTAAGTCATAAGGATCATTATGGCCAGAATTTAATAGGTGCTGCGTGTAGCGGGGAAAGGGCGGGGGAAATGCGAGCGCCACTGAGCGGCGCGAAGTAGTCAGGTGTCCTAAAAAAGTGCTCGTCTATACCTGGAAGGTGGTAGTAACCACGGCTGCCACTGCATCATTTAACTCGTGGTCGACGCAATAGAAATAATAAAAAGAGCATGAAACCATTTGTCATGACATTTGACGCGTGGAACGAGAAAACTCTCATTGATCGAGATCGCAACTCCTGTCCTGAACTCAAAACAGCCATCGTAGCTCGAAAACTTTCTCGCTATGACGTGGATGTGGCTGCGCTCAGCGAAACATACCTTGCTGATGAAGCAGAACCGTTGGAAGATGGAGGTGGTTACACGTTCAACTGGAAAGGTACCATCCGAACCTCGACGTTCAGGGGTAAGATTTGCCATAAAAAATCATCTAGTAAAGCGACTTGAAGAGTATCCTGTTCACATCTCGAACCGCGTTACCACACTACGCCTACGAGGGGAGGTCAAAAAGTTCGCGGAATGACAAGGAAGAAGGGTGAAATTAAACATGAAATTATTTTTCCTTTTCAATATATTCTCCCTTAACTCGAATAGATTTATGGGATCTATCAAATAACTTATTAATACCGTCTAAAAAAAATTGTTTATCTTGTGCGTCAAAATAAGCCGAAATCGCTGACTTAACCTCATCATCGTCGTTAAATTTTCTTCCACGCAGCTCTTTTTTCATCTTTGGAAATAAATAATAGTCGCTGGGGGCCAGGTCTGGACTGTAGGGTGGATGGCGCAGTAGTTCAAAACCACATCGGTGAATGGCAGCGGTCGCAACACGACTGGTGTGCACGGGCGCGTTGTCATGCAAAAGCAGCACTCCTTTGGTCAGTTTTCCTCTCCTTTTTTCTTTAATCGCTTCCTTCAATCGATCTAACAAGGAAGCGTAGTACTCTCCCGTTATGGAAAGGCCACGATCTTTATAATCCACCAGAAGAATGCCTTCAGAATCCCAAAATATTGTCGCCATGATCTTTCCGGCCGATTGAGACACCTTAAACTTCTTAGGAGGGGGAGTGCCCTTTTTCTGCCATTGCATTGACTTTTGCTTTGACTCAGGTTCATAATGATGAACCCAAGTTTCATCCCCAGTCACAATACGGGACATAATTTCTTCCTTTTGATCTCCACAGCGGTCCAAAAACTCGCGGCAACAGTCGACGCGCTCTCGCTTTTGAAACGGCGTGAGCATTCTCGGGACCCATCTTGCGCAGACTTTACTCATACCAAGATGTTGATGAAGGATATTCAAAATGGTAGTTTCTGATACACCAACTAATGCTGCAAGCTGTTTCTTCTTCAAACGGCCATCCTCCAATACAAGTTTCTCAACTTTATCGATGATTTCCGGCGTGGTGGCCTCGATCGGCCGCCCAGAACGGGGATCGTCTTCAATTGACTCCCTTCCTTGCTTGAAAAGATTATGCCACTTGTAAATCATAGTTTTTCCAGGAGCAGAGTCCCCGTAAACAGATAACATATCTTGAAAAACAGTTTGCGGCGTTTTTCCCTGTTTGGTGAGGAACTTTATGACGGCGCGATGTTCAATTTTTTCCATACTGCCAACTTTCTTCCCGATTCACTTGTTTAATCGTTGATAACTCAAAGACTAGTGACCCAATTAGGCTAAAACTTGGTATTTATAGTAATAATGAGTTACTCAATTAGCGAGTACCTGGACAAGCATCCCTACCCCCGCCAACCCCTCCATTCCGCGAACTTTTTGACCTCCCCTCGTACACCTGGATACAGACAATTACCTTAATGTCATCAGTGTTCGTCAACGTTAGACAAGTGTGATGACGTTAAGGACAAATTCTACGAGGAGTTATTTCAATGCCTTGATTTCAATGCCAGGGTTGGACGGGACTACGAGGCTTGGTGTAATGGTTTGTTGCTGCTCGGTCTTTGTGCTCAGTACGATCTAGCGATATCCAACACTGCGGTCAGATTTGCCGCTAAGCACAAGACAACGTGAATGCACCCGCGTTTCAAACACTGGCATTTGATCGACTTTATACGGCAACGAGACATCGGTCAAGTTCAAGTCACCCGCGTCACGCGCGGTGCTCACTATTGGATTGACCATCGACTAATTGTCACTAAGCTACCACTCCGCCTCCGTCGACCTCGCAGATCTACAATAAAGAAGCCTGCGTGTTAAAAGGTGGATAGGGTGAAACATCACGAGGTTAGGGTCAAATCTTATGCTGAAGCCTTATCTGAAAAGCAGTCGCCAATAACTGAGACTGGTGATGTCAGTGCTGCTTGGAGAGCTTTGTCATGTCATCTCATAGAAGCCGCTTCTACTACTTCGGGTCCGAAAGACCGACACAGTGAAGACTGGTTCGATGACAATAGCGAGGCTCTTAAAGTAGCATTCGACAAACACCGACAGCTCCTGTGACAGCATAATTGAAGAGGTGGAAGTGTCGCTGTGGTCAAAGAGAGTGACCAAGAATTACGCAGACTGTTTCGACAAATAAAGGGGAACTGGTGGCAGGAAAAAGCTTGTCAAATGCAGTGGCTCGCTTTATGATATGAGTGGCCAATACAAACCAGCTTGTGAGTTTTACTGTGATGTGCGTAAGCTGATTTGTGCGTCCTATCGTGCAAAAGTACCTTGAGACGGTATGCACCTCAAGGAGGATGTACTTAAACGTTGGGTTGAGCATTTCCAGAACTTGCTCAACGTAGACCGATCAGCTGATCTGCATAATATCAGCTTATTGCCTCAACTCCCGTTAGCCACCGAGCTGGACGAGCCCCTGTCATGTGACGAGGTTGTTACTGCCATCAGACAGCAGCATAATAACCGGGCGTTAGGCATTGACCTTATACCGAGTGAACTACTTAAATATGGTGGTACGGAGTTGCACGCATTGGTATGGCAACTTTTTGTTCGATTGTGGGAGGAGGAGCAGGTCCCTGACGACTTCAAAGTGTCTCGCATTTGTACCCTCTAACAAGGGTTATCGTTCTGACTGTAACTCATCCCGTCCCGTCCCGGTATTTCATTGCTGTCAATCCCTGGAAAGGTCTTTGCCAGAGTCTTACTGAACTGCCTAAAAGACTGTCGGAAAAAATTCTGCCTGTAACCCAGTTCTGTTTCCGACCTGACCGAGGCACATGTGAAGCTATTTTCTCGGTGCGTCAACTACAAGAAAAATGTAGAGAACAAGGTCGCCAGTGTATCGTACCTCTGCCTTGTTGATTTGGAGAAAGCATTCGACAGAGTGCCTCGCGAAGCTTTCTGGATGGTGCTAGGAAAGTTAGGGTGCACTGAAAAGTATGTTCGACTCCTAAGACTCCTGCATGACGACATGCAGTGCTGCGTCTCCGTAGACGGTAAACAGCCTGATTTCTTCCCCGTCAGCTGTGGGCTGAAACACGGGTGTGTTCTAGCGCCCACACTGTTCGGCTTATACTTTGCAGTTGTAGTCAAGGAAGTCCTGAAAACGACACATGAACAGATGCAACATTGGGCCCACTCAATGGGAGGGTCTGGTAGCACAGGGCGCCCCGAATGGCGCGGAATGGTCAAGAGGCAAGTCCGCGAGTTTGAGGAACAGCGTAAAGCAGACCTCGACGCTAAACGCGATGAGGTAAAGGCCCGTCCACCCGTCGCCATTAACTATAATTATGAATATGGCAAACTCACGTGTCCACACTGTGCACGGGAGTTACTGCCCAAATAGGCTACAACAGCCAAACCCGGGCGCTTTAGCGCCGATCTCATTAGGAGTCGAAGTGGTCGCCATGGCCGAAATCGGTCGGAGAGATCATCATCACCTTCATTATTATAATTAAAATAGTTTTGATATTCCTATTTGAAAGAAAAGCTAAAGGCACTGTTGCAGACTCCTTTCTGCGGCTTCCTGCTACTGGCCTTTTAGGTGGACTTTGACAAGATAGACAGACAAGGACATGACTTTGACGACCAAAGGATTGTCTAGACTATTTTTGGACAATAAATAAATTTTGAAATAGAAAAATCTGTGTTTGGACTGAACAAGTTGGTCCAAGTTGGTCCTTACGAAGAAAAAGAACCAGAATATGGTTAATACACGGAGCGTATCGAAGGCGAAAGAAAACAACGCGGCCGCCACCAGTGCCAATGTGACGACATTACATGGTGTTGGTGATGACCCAAACAGCGGAGGCGCCGCCGACAGCGGCGTTCCCGCGGACTTCAGTAGCGCAGCAGAGACTAGCGCCGCCGCAAATGTGGACCCCCCGACCCTGAGCCAAGACGACGACCGACGCAGTCTGACCGACGTGGCCGACGACGACTCCGTGTGTCATACGGTTAGAAGTGTATCGTCGTCGGTCGTGAGACATCAAATTGCCCTTCGTATGGAGGCATCCCAACGACGAGCAGAAATTGAACGAGACCTCATGGAAAAGAGGCTTCAATTTCTAAGAAGTGAAGCGGAAGCGCACATAAATAAGAAATTATTAGACGAGCAGCTTGAGCTTGAACTTGAGGCCAGTAAAGCCAATTCGCGGCGGACATCAAGGCGAAGCTCACGTACCGCTTCAATAATAGATTTAAGATGCGCCGTGGAAAGAATGTATCAAGAGACAGGGAATGACGCGCGCGCGGCCCCTGCACCGACCGCCGCAGAAAGCATGACAGGCCCTACCGCGCCGTACCCTCGAGTTGCACCCACTCCTTGCCAACAGGCTGCAGCTTACGCTTCCCAGTACGATGTTCCTCATGCTACTGTACCTGCTGCGCCCACCGCATACCCGCCGACCGCAGCTTACGCCTCACATTACGACGATGTCCCTATTCCGCATGGGCGCGCGGGTGCGCACTGCACGGATCTGAACCGCTTTCTTGCTAGACAGACCACGACCAAGGACCTCCCGCAGTTCTCCGGCGAGCCAGAAGAATGGCCTCTTTTTTACAGCCAATTTATGACAACTACGCGACTTTGTGAGTACTCAGAACAAGAAAATATTGCCCGACTCGCCAAGTGCTTGAGAGGGCGCGCACGAGACTCGGTAAGCGCGTTGCTCGTGAGCGGGACAAACTTAGACAAAATTATAAGTACTCTGAAACTACGTTTTGGACGACCAGATTACTTAATTGATGTGATGCTGAATAAGATCAAGGCTACGCGTCCGATACGGCACGACGATTTCAACGCGGTCATCGAGTTTGCGACGGCTGTACAGAACGCTGTGGCTACAATGAAGGCAATGGACGAGGTGGGAAATCTATCTAACACGACATTACTCAGAGAAATTGTAGGTAAGCTACCATCAAACCTAAAATTCAAATGGAGCTTTCATCTTGCATCGTTGAACGTAAAACCAGTAACGCTAGAACATATATCAGACTGGCTCATGAATGTAGCATATGCAGCAGTCGCGGTTGCACCACTTCCAAGCCAGTACGCCACGCATCCCAACCAACGGTTTGATAGGGACAAAAGAACCGTTCTTATGACGACGCGCACGAGAGACTGCGTTGCGTGCCACGGCGACCATAAATTGGAAACTTGCTCTGTATTTAAGCGGGCAACTGTAGACGAACGTTGGGAGTACGTTACAAAGGCGAATCTGTGCTTCTCATGTTTGTCACGTCAGCATCACCTATGGCAGTGCAACAAAAAGATAAAATGTTCTAAAGCTGACTGTACTCGCATTCATCACCCGCTTCTGCACGCGGAGCCCAATGACAGCGCAGCTGCCCAGGTCACAATAACGACGCACGACGGACCTACCGCTGAAGCTGGTACTACCGCGTCGATTAACCACTGCGAAGGCGAGCCCGACCGGTTAATGAAGGTCGCGCCCGTCGTGATTAGTGGCCCCGACGGTGATGTTGAGGTTCTAGCACTACTAGATGAGGGTGCCGCCTTATCGTTGATAGACACGTCACTTCTAGAAAAGATCGGAGTTAAGGGTCCTATCTCTCCTTTGACGCTGCGAGGAGCCATGGGAATGACCAGGACAGACAAATCTTCTCAAGTGGTTTCTATGAACATTCGCGCCCGGCAAGATAATACTGTTTATAAGCTACGTGGTGTTCGTTCAGTGAATAATCTTATGCTGCCTGTGCATTCTGTAAAGCTTGATAATATTGTAAAAAAATACCCCGACTTACATAAATTTGTAAAAGACATTGACACTACATTAAACAACAGACGACCTCTACTTCTTATTGGACTCGACCATCTTCACCTAATAGTGACTCGTAGGGCTATTGAGGTACGGTCGCAAGCAGAGAAAACGGACCCCCCCCCCAGTGACGACATCTATGGCAACATGTAGGAAACATCGCAACACGAGCAGTGAGTGGTGATTGGTCGATAATGTCACAACACAATGTCTAAGTTCAGCGACATTCTATGGGTGCTTTTAGTCAAAGTCATGACTAGCAGCGCCATCTGCGTCAGTTTCCTTCATATTGCGAAAACACTTTGAGTATTTCACACAAACCATGTGACAGACATATAGCCTAGTGGTTAAGAAATGGGTGCTCGTGAATGATGTTACTGGTTCGAATCCCTACTTCTGTGCCTTTTTTTATTGTCACATATTTTTGATTCTAATTTTGTTTGCGTTTTAATAAAATTATTTTGAATATCAAGGTCACATTAAATAACATTGATAGAAAATGGTAGAAAAACAAAAAAGACTGATTAGTAACTTTATTCAAAAACAAGTTTCAGCTTACATATTTACAATAATTCTAAATTTTATTTGTAATATTTCCAATCACTTGTCTATGACTTTTTACGAGAGAACAAACATGTTATCCAAGATAACAATTTTACGTCTCAAGTAAAAATTAAAAAAAGTTAATTTAGTAAAACATTTTGTGGATTATAACGCTGTCCTCGTCTTCTCCACAGTCGTCTTTGTCCGATTTAAAACATTTTTCGTCGTTAAATATTACTATATTATTCTTCCAATCGAAATTCAAATACTCCCTGGCGAATCTTACTCTAGCTTGACGGTGAGCCTCGGTAAGTTTAATTTTTTTAGCTGGTCTGTAATTATGGATCCCCGCAGCATGTAAATGTCTCCGCACTGTATCCAACGAAATCCCAAACAACTGTGCAGTTGATCTCGTGGTCTTGAAGGACTCATTGGTATGGAGTCTTACAATTTCACGGTGACGATACGTTTCATCAGAATAAGCCACTGGTCGCGGATCCTGTCTTTCACATTTTACATCACCAGTTTCCTGGTATCTTTTTATCCATCGACGAACTGTGTTTATCTGTAAAAATAAAAGCAATTTATTCCGTGAACTAATCCCAACCCTATTATCAAACGAATTAAAATATAAGTATCGCTTATAAAAATAGAAGCAAAACTTACCGCCACTCCCAGTTCTCGAGCAATACTCTTAATGCCTCGATTTTGTTCAAAAAGCACAATAATATAATAATAATAGGTTGTTAGTTTATAATCCAAAAACTATCCGAAACAGAATGCACACGTAAGCGGTAGCGAAGCTAGCTTGTGAACAAAGCGAAACACCAGAAATTAAGTTTAACATTTTATAAATTTTGCCTACCCTCATAATTACTTAGAAAGAGTTCGACACATCAAGAAAGATTACTGTGACGTCATGCACAATATGAAGTTGAAGGGAATTTTCGCCATACTTAGCAAGAGCTCGGTGGCGCAGTGGTTTAGCGGTAGGGCTCGAGAACGAAAGAGTCTAGGTTCAAATCTTGTGACCAAAATGTGTTATTCGTATTTTATTGTTTCTATACCAAGTTTTTTGAATTCTATCTATTTATCCTAGCAATACCCAAGGCTTGGATGAATTCGAAAAACAAGTTTGTGACAAACAAACGATACGATGGCGGCGGTGCAGTAACTTAACGCTAGATGGCGCCAGGCAACAGAGATGTTGTCTGGCTCCATTTATAAAGAGAGGGGTCCGTTTTCTCTGCTTGAGACTGTACATGACGAATCCCTAGTAGTATCGGACACTAAACTGGGACGTATATTACATGGAAAACTTTCAACAACTACGCCGAGCGACGCCGACATTTATCACTTGTGCCCTTGTACGGAACTAAATGAACTTGTAAAACAAACTTTTTCTACAGATTCATTCGGCATAAAGCCAGACGTTGACTCAATCCGTTCTCGCGAAGACATGAGGGCTCTAGACATTCTGAGGGACACTACCAAGTTCATCGAGGGCCTTAATAGGTGGGAGACCGGCTTGCTCTGGCGAGATGACGATCCGCAGCTCCCGAACAGCTTTCCTGTTGCTTATAAACGTCTTAAGGGCATACAAAGGAAGATGGAAAAGGTACCCGATTTTGCATTACAGTATCAGGGAAAGATAGACGAAAACCTGCAAAAGGGATACATCTCAAAGCTCAGTCAAGATGCCAAGGTAAGAAAAACAGACAAGACTTGGTACCTGCCGCATTTTGGTGTTATTAACCCCAATAAGCCTAAACTCAGAATGGTGCTGGACTTCGCCGCAAAATCGGCTGGTAAGTCCTTAAATGACTTTTTACTTACTGGACCCGATCTTCTGACGTCATTGCCGCACGTTCTAATTGGCTTTCGTTTGGGACCTATAGCTGTCATGGGCGACATACAGGAAATGTTTAATCGTGTGCTCATCCGTGAGGATGACCTGCAAGCTCAGCGACTACTGTGGGACAAAGATGAGTACGTAATGAACGTTATGACATTTGGCGCCGCATGCTCTCCAGCTTCAGCTCAATATGTCAAGAACACGAATGCTCAGAGGTTCGAAACCTCGCACCCTGAGGCCGTTAAAGCAATCATTGACCACCATTACGTCGACGACTATATTCACTCCTTTAGATCGATCAGCGATGCGATACGCGTAGTGAATGGTGTTATAGATATTCACGCTGCAGGGGGGTTTAACATGAGGAACTTTGTTTCCAATTCAAAGGAGCTTTTACAAACTATACCTGAGGATAAATTGGGAACAAACGGGGTCAACGTTCTGACTGACAAGGAAACCCATGCGGAGCGCGTGCTAGGGGTGCGATGGGATCCTGTTACGGACATGTTTGTGTTCCAGCTAAATCTTTTCAGGGTGAACGAAGATATAAAGTCTGGCATAAAGCGACCTACCAAACGTGACGTCTTGAGACTTATTATGTCTGTTTTTGATCCTCTAGGTTTTCTCTTGTACGTCATTGTTAAGGGGCGTATCTTATTTCAAGACATTTGGAGGTCCAAAATAGGATGGGATGACGAAGTTGAGTCTTCTCATTTCGAAAAGTGGAGGGACTGGCTGACAGAACTACACAAGGTAACGGCCATCAAAATACCTCGCTGGCTCATGTGCACCGCTGATGAACGTTGCCTAGCTGAGCTCCACGTTTTTTGCGACGCCAGTTCGAGAGCCTTTGCTAGCGTCGCTTATCTACGACAGAAGACACAGGCAAGTACGTGGCATGTTGCACTCCTGATGGCACGAGCTAGGGTCGCGCCCGTCAAAATTTTGAGCATTCCACGTCTTGAACTTCAGGCCGCGCTGATGGGTGCTCGTCTTGCTCATCGATTGAAACAATGTTTAAACACTCCGCCGATCATTAAAACGACCCTGTGGTCAGACTCGAAGACGGTTTTGAGTTGGCTGCGTTC
Organism: Keiferia lycopersicella; assembly: GCA_029255805.1. NCBI lineage: Eukaryota > Metazoa > Arthropoda > Insecta > Lepidoptera > Gelechiidae > Keiferia > Keiferia lycopersicella. The sequence continues at coordinate 1,556,677 of JARACZ010000026.1, forward strand.
CGATACAGGCCGCTTTAAGCCATTCGTAGCACACAGGGTGAGTGAGATCGCAGAATTGACAAATATCTCAGACTGGAGGTGGATTCCCTCGGAACTGAACGCCGCAGATGACGCAACCAGAGACATTGTCGTGAATGACAGTCAGAGATGGCTGCAGGGGCCTAACTTTCTTCAGCAGCCCGAAGCGGCCTGGCCTGAAGATAACACAGCTGATCTAGCCTTAGACCCAAACGACGCCGAAGTTAAGTTCGTGGCGCTCTTGACTACCGAGATGGACTCCGCACTGCCATCAGATAGCCGCTTCTCAAAGTTCTGGAGACTGGTTCGAAGTACGGCATGGATGTTGCGATTTCTGGAAAACTTGAGAAATAAAAAGCCGGACAGGCAAAATGGCGAGTTGACAAGCACCGAACTAAAGAGAGCTGAGCATCTATGGATCAAGGAAAGTCAGAAGAGAACTTTTCCCGAAGAGATACTCTCTTTACAAAAGACCCAGTTCGTGCCAAAGTCTAGCGCTATCCGTCAGCTGGTGCCGTATCTTGACCCGGAAGGCGTTCTCCGAGTAGGGGGCCGACTGCAGGCCGCTTTGATAGATCATGAGTCAAAGCATCCAATTATACTCCACCCGAAAGACAAATTTACGAGACTTCTGGTTCAGCAATATCACGCCGATGCTGGACACATGGGGAAAGAAACAGTCTTAAATAATCTAAGACAACGCTACTGGGTGCTCCGAGGGAGAGCAGCCGTGAAAGCTGCGTGGCACGATTGCCAAGCGTGTAGAAACAATCGCGCGAGACCTGAGCCCCCTGTGATGGGTCAGCTTCCTGAGGTAAGAGTTCAGCCTGGAGGACGAGCTTTCAAGTTCACTGGACTGGATTACTTCGGGCCAATCACGGTAAGGGTAGGACGAAGACACGAAAAGAGATATGGTGCTCTCTTCACCTGTTTAACGGTAAGAGCCGTACACATAGAGATTGTTCATGACTTGACATCAAGCAGCGTGATTATGGCTATGAGACGTTTCATCAATAGACGAGGCCGTCCGGCCGAGGTATGGTCAGATAATGCAACGACTTTCAAAGGGGCAGACATGGAGTTGCGTCGTTCTGTGCAAGCCCTCGAGAGTGACGAATTTCTACGCTTTGCTTCTCTGAAGCATTTTGACTGGCACTTTATTGCACCCAACTCTCCACATATGGGAGGATGTTGGGAGAGGCTTGTCAGGTCCGTCAAAACAGCTCTTAATGTCACCTTAAAGGAACGTTTTCCAAACGACCAGACCCTACTGACAATAATGACAGAGGCTGAGATGATTGTAAATAGCAGACCATTGACCCATGTTCCGATAGACCACGCTGATGATTCACCTTTAACTCCGAATGACTTCCTACTTATGAAGACTGACGACGTGGACGTACCGTTTGGACAATTTACTGATACTGACCTAATAAAACGGAACTGGAGGGAATCGCAGATCCTTTCTGACCTGATCTGGAAGAGATGGATCAAAGAGTATTTGCCGACTCTAACTAGACGTGACAAATGGTTCGGACCGACAAGACCCTTGACGGTAGGTGACGTTGTAGTAATTGCTGACGACCAGGCACCTCGTAACCTTTGGCTACGTGGTGTCGTGACCAAAACATACCCTGGACGTGACGGACTTATTAGAGTAGCAGACGTTAGGACAGGACAAGGACAGTACCGACGGCCGGTGGCGAGGCTCTGCAGACTGGACGTCAGTGCCAAACCCTGAGTATTGGTTTCCAATACTGGGGGTGAGGATGTTGCAGACTCCTTTCTGCGGCTTCCTGCTACTGGCCTTTTAGGTGGACTTTGACAAGATAGACAGACAAGGACATGACTTTGACGACCAAAGGATTGTCTAGACTATTTTTGGACAATAAATAAATTTTGAAATAGAAAAATCTGTGTTTGGACTGAACAGGCACTCAAAAAGGCATAATGTTTCAATTAGATTATTGACTAATAAAGACAAATAAAAGAAAAACTATAAAAAATCAAGAAATGCTGAACTAGTTATAAGTATTTCTTTTATATTGGTTTCACTTTCAGTTTGTTAATTTACTAGAAAAGATCGATTTAACTACAAATTATATCCTTACTAAGAAAAACAAAGTTATCACGGAGTGTCACATCTGTTTCGATCATAAAAATCATTAAGAAAAGTAAATATTTAATTAAAGCGGTTAATAGATTAAAAAACTAGATTTTTTTTCCAACCTAAATGTATTTTAATTTCCTGATAGCACGCGCTAATCAAAACTTATGGAGTGGAATCTGAAACCCAAAACCGAAAAAAGGTTGCCCTGAACATTTTACTGATTGCTAGTTGAGTCAGTTTGTGATGGGAGGGACAATAAATAACACAAAATACTACTCTCCTTAGACCTACATTTTCTTTTTCGCACCTGTTCACGTATCATGAATAGTAAGAGGAAACTATGAATAAGTCCTTTTTTATACAGCGAAATCATATTACGTGTATTATATTAAAAGTGTAGACACTATTTTATGTCGCTATATTTTTAGGTCGTTTAATAGGCTTACATAATTACATTGCACTCTGCATTTTGTGGTAAGATTAATAAAATTATTTGTTTATTTATCTTATTCTTTTTCGTGTGGGACACTGAGTCGTTTAACTGCCCAATAACCCCTGTCAGAATGTTTCAACCGCCTTCTACAAGTAGCAGGTTTCTGACATGGTTGTGTAACGACGCCGTTTAAGTGTACAGCTGTAGTTGTTACTATAATAGTGATGCACGACAGTAACTGTACTGGAAGGACCACGCACGACACGACAGTAACTGTAACGACCGTATTTTTACGGGTGAAAAGCGTGATGTCTGCAGGTATGTTTTAGGCATTTCTACTCGATCAAACAACTTTATCGTTTTACCTATAATAATAATAATAAATTCTCTATTGCACATAAAAAAAATGCAAAACAGAAATACCAACCAAAAAGGAAAACAAAGTACAATAAGGCGACCTTATTGCTAGTGTAGCAATCTCTAGCAGGCAACTACAGGCTTATATCTAATATCTCTATTAAAGTAATTTCACCCACTCGAAAGTAATGTCGTAACAGTAACAAAGGTGTTACAGTAACAGTATTAATAGTAAAAATTGAAATAAATTAAGTAATCTTGACATCAGTTATCAACAGTTAAATGGATTGATAAAATTGAGTAAATAAATGTCAGAATTACTTCACAAACAAAAGTTCGGCACGTCAGAGTGAACGCGGCGACGGGATATTATTAATTCAATGTGATAGGATAATTTAAACATGAACTTTCTGAAAACAGGGAAATGTAGGCTATAACTTTTTGACGAGCGCCAACTCGACCTATTGTAAATTGCTGTTGTGTAAATAAGAGTACGACAAAGGCTGATATATTAAATTAATTTAAACTTAGAGCATAAAACCCATGGACCTAGAGGTGGTAAACAGTCAATTACCGAACAAATTTTTCTGTAGCTTTTTGCGGGAGGTAAATGCGTACAGCACACAACGATATTTTTACAACAGCTTGACAACCACATAACCAGTTGCAATTTTCAACTGTCAGTTTCATATAACGTGTTGTGCAAATGGGCAGTGAATTCTGGCAGAGGGGTAAGCCCAGTTTTGCCATCTTCTTAGGGTAAAAGATCTAAGAATTTAAATTAAAAGAATGTCCCCGTCTGAAAAGATCTAGTAATGAAAGAAGCAGTACGAAAACTATTGGAAGCATAGAAAAAATCAATAGAAACAGTATGAAGAATATTTGGAACCTAGTAATATTTTGTTCTTCATTTTGAAGGAAACAACTAACAATCTTTAATCCGCAGAAAAACTTATCATCATTGGCCTCATACGTTTGTGACAGACGATTTAATCAGTGTCTGAGGAAATACTTTTCGTGGCTATATAAGCCAATGCGGGAGCAGCATGACTTCCAGCACGCTCTACAGGTGAAGGTCGAGTTGGTGGGGAAAGACTTATACATATCGTAGTCCTAACGTATTAATTAATATTTTTATCATACTTGAAAGACTTTCACCAAATCGATTACACATGCTACAAGAAATTTTGGCTAACAGAGCCGCGGAATTATATTTTCATTTTCATTGTTATTTTGTAAGAAGCTTCTTGTTGTAACAAAATTACCCTAGCCCGAAAAATACATAATTAATCTCTGAAAACAAGTTGAAGTTCTCTCGAAGTTGACTTTATAAAATCACAGTGCAGCGATAAATTATACATGAACTTCCTTGAAGCTGGTAAATTTATGCCGGAAGTGTTCTACGAAATTCTCGGCTAAGTAAATTATATGGTTAACGCGATTATCCTAAGTTCATATGCAAGTTTGCTGTAGATCAACGTAAATGAAAATAAGACAATGGATAATATCGACGGGGTTCTGTGACACCATAGTACATCGGGTCATTGGGCGACTCGGTGCCCTACATGAAAAGAAAATGAAGGATCTTCTTTGGGTCGCTGAGCCAGTGGAGTTAGTTTCTTAGTTAAAAATGTTCCAGGAAGTCGAAGCATCCATCAATCTTAGGAGTACCAAGTCCATCAATGGGTGAATATGTAATGTTACATACACGTATTATAACAAATGACGCAAACAAAAGTCACCTAGCGCGGCGGGGGCTAGGGCACGTGGGAGGAGTGTATGAATCATAGATGCAGCAGACAGCGCCACTGTCGTAGTCAGGTTGTAGCCAAGTGGCCTCAAACGTGTCGAACACCTTTGTGGTGGGTGGTGTCTTCTTTACTATACGTAGTAATAGATCTGAATGAGTGGGACGTACCTCGACGACGTCGCTGACGCGTACCCGGCGGCCGTTCTCGAGCGGCGCGCCGTCGGGGGCCACCTCCAACAGCGCGGGCTCCTGGTTCGCGCGCGCGCCGTTGGCTGCGGCGGCCTTCTTCTTGCGCCGGCGCGGCTGCGCGTCCGCCGGCCGCCGCCGCACGTGGAACATGATGGAGCCTGCAAAGGGAACACTGGTTAGACAAACTCTATGTACCTAGTATGATACATACTTATCATCCCGGTGCCGTACAGACCGAGCTCCGGTTAAACAATTTGTTTTTTTTTTGCTGTACTATGCCGGTTCATCACCAAACCTTTTCCCGTGGTGTCTTACATAGAGATTGAAGCCCTATTCAAACTACAGCGGTATCCGCATTTGACAATTTGTATCAATCAGGATTTTGCGTACCCACGTACCGAGCCGGTTCCACTCAGGTTTAAATAAGGTTTAAGTCCCGAAGGTTTTACGGGTATTAGGTATCGTTTCAGGCGCTAGGCTGACAAACTGTTTTTTAAGCACACACTTTAATGAGCTATCTTTAAATATTCTATGAGACTTGGAAGATGATATCCTTTATCAGAATCGCAATTCACAGGGTATGAAGGCGTGATTTGCGTAATTTTATGAGCCTAATAATAAGAGCGTAATGAAAATGTATAGGTACCCGAGCGTTCGTTGGTCCAGGACGTATTTTGATGAAAATGAATAACTATTAAATGTTTTGTTTACAAAAGCCCCTTTATAGTACGTAAGCAAGATTCTTAAACCTATTTTTCTACATTGTAACCACGCTTCATTTCATTTACATTTACGATTTGCCGCGCATATCAGAGTAGCTCGATTGACCGTGAAAACGGAACACACCCCGAGCGCATAAAATTTCCATACTGTATTGTGTATCACGAAACATTGTGTTTATTCGCAACGAAGTAGCAACAATAATATAAATACAAATACAAAACACGCCGTTACCCCTTGCCGGGTAGGCAGAGCGTTAAAGCAACAACAGACTTGGTTTATTCCATTTATATGTGCTGGTTATTTAACCGGTGTTTGGTTTAGAATAGCATCACCTCAATTCTTTCAGTGTTTGTCGTAAGAGGCTACCAAGTGATTGGCTGACAACCTTTCACTACGGTGAAACACAGTTACAAATAACGACCTTCAAATTTTGGTCAGACGTTGCATAAACGACTGTTTTGTAGGCCATTTACGTTCTACCTACCCCGCATGAGACATAGGCTTATTCGGTCTGTATAAATAAATGTAGGCATGTTGTAATGCAACTTAAGCATCCGAAATGTTAGCGGGTCACGAAATGAGCTTCAAAAGATATTGTTTCAAATTACTTCTGGCCCGTAACGAAAACAATATTAAATTTCATGCACTTTGTATATTTGGAAAATGTAAGAGGAAACCAGTCGAAATTCTGTGAGACTTTGCTGTGTTGCCCCAGATTGCCAAGCATTTGACTATTTATTTACATATTTACACAAATAAATAAATAGTGAAGTCTACTTTACTTAATCTAACCCATAATATCCATTTTTAAAAAAGGCCTTAGGAGAACGTGTAAAAATGCAGACATCCAGTATTTTTTGGCAATATGCCTAAAACCTTCTCCAAAGTCTGACAAATACTTTGCTAAAAACTGTATTGAAATCGGTACAGCTAAACGCGAGATAATCGAGCACAAACATAGATCATATTACATAGATACAGGTCATGAAAACTTCCTTTTTTAAAGTCAGTCAAAAATAAAAGAATCGTAGAACGACACCCTAGAGCACCGTACAAATAGTGTGGTGACTTTTAATCTTCGTAGATTAACGACATTGCCTTAGTAGAGTCCCAGGTTGACAATCGTCCTTATAAATATTTAAAACTATTGTTTTATTGTAGCGCCTCGATTAGCACCGGGTGGGCGGGCCGCTGGTAGCTTATAGTATTTTATTCTACACCAACATAGAAAATGCCTTATAGCTTTATGAAACGTAGAGAGGAACGTGAGTCATTGTTCGTTCACGTTTCAAATTAGCGGGAGACGAAACTCCATACAAATCACGTTCCTGCCCAGGGGAGAAAAGATGCAACTGTCAAAGTTACGTAAAACGGCACGTAAATCTTATATATTTTTTGCAGGCAAAATGGAAGACTTGACTGAATGCATTTTTTGCTTTTGCTTTGTACGATATTATTAAAAAAACAATACCGCGCGAATTCGCTTTGGTTTTTTTTCATGTAATTTTTTAGGTTTACTGAACTGTTGTTCTATTAGTATTCCTCTTTTTTTATTCTTGCAGGTGTAATATAAAGCACTATGTATCACTCGGAAGAAAGTCCGATTGCAAACTCGTGTGTATTGATGCCTTCAGCTGCGCTTCGGGCCTCAAACTACACCCTCATTATAGTCTGCAAAATATAGGATGATCCCTGTGACGTTTGTGACCTTGGAGCAAATGCTATGACATAAGGTCTTAATTCTTAATAAACAAAGGAAAATGGAATTTATGTCGTACCATTTGATCCAAGGTCACAAACGTCACAGGGATAATCCTATATTTTACAGACTATAGCTATCGGTTCTTTTCTTACCGCGTCTATTAAAACGCTAACCTGTTGCCTACCCTCATTGTCCCCGTTCCATATGGAAATGTAGGTAATAGTCGTTTTAATACACAATTAAGTTTTTTTAATTACGAACCGTCACGCGATACGGCTGTTACAGGAAAGTAACGCGGGAAATCGTATTTCAGTCCAGACTTAATAACGTGTCACTTGAATGGCATAAAAACAGTAATTAGAATAAAAATTTTAGGTACTGTATGGCCACTTTGTTTTTTGATCACTTCCTGATTTAGCCAATAAAATAAAATGAGTATCACGTCAATAGTTACAATATTATTGCGGCCGTTAGCACTCTGCCTACCCCGTAAGGGATAAAGGCGTGATATATGTTACAATAAATTACATGAATACAGAGCAGAGTTGCACGATATTTATGTACTAGCGGTCCGCAGTCCGTTATAACTTTTCTCGTGGTAAAAGTATGTTTTCTAGAAAGACGTATTTATTACTTAGATAACGATGTTTAGGAACAGTATCTTGGTAGTTATAATTTGCATAATTATGATATTGTGTGGCTATAATATTAGTCTTTGCTACGAGCACCTACCTGACAATAGTACATTGTAAACGTGGTAAGAAAGGAACCGCTTACTAATAATTAGAAGCCCGAAGCACAGCTTAGGGTCACCACATTTCGCATTATGAAAGTTTTGACAGCATTTTAATCCCCATGGGAGGTAAGAAATTTGTATGGATTATTATTTCCCGGTAATTTGAAACGTGAACAACAATTTACGTTCCTCTCTAGCACTTTCTGTGTAGGTGTAGTATAAACAATTTCAAGGAATAGATTGTAAGCAAGTTGTTTCCAAGACCTTATTTATTTCTAACAAGTACAGGGGTACAATGTGTTTTTTTCGCGACGTATATTACGTTTATATCTCGGAATGTAAATCGAGTATTACATATGCATTCAGGTTACAGCGACGGTGTAAGGACGTTCGACATTTGTTTTGCAACTACACTTGAGTTTAAATAGAATATACAGGGTGTAACGAAAACTTTGCAGGCGTGATCAGACCATGAAATTGTACAACTTTTTATGGAGGCTATGTTGGGAAACGAAAAACATTTTTCGAGTTTAATCGAAAATTTTGTATAGAACGTCGAAAACATTTTGACGATTACCAACATAACCTCCATAGAAAAAGTTGTTCAGTATGATCTGAGCACGCCTGCACAGTTTTCGTTACACCGTCCCTCACACCTGTATATTAGTTTTACAAAGTTGTGTTGTGGTAATATACTGCTGTGTAACTTTTGTATGAAAAGCAGAAGTCTTGAGAGTTGAAATGAACGTTAAAGTTACGAAATATATTACATAAACAGCTTGAACAGTCCAATGCTGGACATAGGGGGCTATGGGAGGGGTATTGGCAGGCGGATTAGTGAGCGCATATAATGGTTCATTCACAAGAAACGCAGCTGTATTTCCCTGAATAAATCCACCCCTTCCTCGCTTTGTACTGCATTCGCTATTGTAAGCCAATTTAAAAAAAAAATACGGAGCGAAATTCAAGAATTCAAAAAAGAATTTTTTTCGCGATTTACGAAGTAGCCTGTGCAAAGTCCCAAGTTATTTTGGACTTTTTTAATGTCATATTTATCTCCTCTATTTCAGTAGATCAAACAATGTCACACGTTACTCCGAGATACGCTAGCATAATTTTGCAGGCAACGATTGAGCCACGGTGGTCTAGATAGAAGAGGCTTCGTCAATACTAATGGCGAAAGTTCAAATCCTGCCTGGCGGTGACAAGTATAAAATTTTATAAAAATTGTCTACCCAACACGGGAAGTATTTTAAAAGGTATTTAATATCTTATCGTTTAATTACGTCGTGGGGCGGACAAAGGCGTCTCGGCCGCTCAAGACGCAGCTGATACCATTTCTATGGCCGACAGCCTTTTAATAACAATAGCCGACAGTGTTTTACAATACGCCTATAATAACCATCTATCGACTATAATAATGTACTAGGGTTCAAGGTATACATGTAATTATTGCTACGGCGTCGTAGAAAGTCTCTACAGAAACGCTACGCACCCTGTACAGTCCTTATTTTGTGTATTATTAGCTTGTGACAACAAGAAACTGTCGTTAGACAAATAAACAAACACACACTCTTATTTAAATATTGGTCTAGATTATTGCTTTCATAATGTTATAATTTTAACATTATAAAGGTCTATTGATCATGGTTACGATAAACGTATTATTTTGGTAAATTAGTGCTAGGCGGACAACAATTAAAAAGTTTGAAACAATAGCACATAATTTTAGATTAACTATCGATTGACTATTATACTACGACGTAGAATTTTCTACGTTTAATTACTATGTCGTAGAAACCTCTACGAAAAAGCTACACAACTTTTTGTACAGAAGGAACCCAACTATACTAGTGTATAGTAGTATAGTATAGCACGCCTATATCCCTTGCGGGGTAGGCAGAGTGTTAACGGTCGCAAAAATACGGTCGCTATTGCCATATCTGACAAATATAGAGGGCCCGTTCAGATGATTCGTGTATCACTGTAGTGGCAAATGTAAATAAATCAACTACAAATATTTTAAAGGGTGAACCAATTAATGAAACTGAACAATTTCTTAAAAACTTTAGTTTTTTAATAAATCTGTTCCATGGACTTCTTCTTCTTCGTGTCAATGGTCGAAATATATCTTTTTCTGCCTGGCGCCGACAATGGACTGGTTTACCCCTTAATATTCTTGCATTTGATTTTAAAATAAGAAGTGCAAATATGTTCATGTTATTTAATTTAATTTTATGGGCTGAAAATATTACACCTAATATTTTTACACCTTATCTTCGTCTTAGCGTACAAAATCTTAGCAGGCCGACGACGTATTATATAATTTATAAAAGGGTACGTCTCAGGTGTAATATGTTTTCCAAAGTACGTTCAGAGTGCTCAATCATAACATAACCTTCGGAGTTATGGAAATATGAAAATGGCTGTGATGTATGACCTTCCAGAAAGTAATGGGTGTCGATGTTTTTTTTTCGGTGCTTAAGTAAAAAAAAAAGTATATTGAAATAATGATTATAATGAACATAGAATTGTTTTTGCTTGATTTATCGATTAACTCTAAAGTATCTCAGTCGTGGCGATAGCGACAGTATTCTTACGGCCCTGATGTATGTATGTATGTACCTCGATCTCTATTTTTCAGTTTTCGTCTACTATATTACACATTTAACCTTCCTCTTGAATCTCTCTATCTATTTAAAAAACCGCATCAAAATCCCATGCGTGGTTTACGAGGAATTAGCGATGGCCATGCCAGATAGGCAGAGAAATAAATGCAAAAAGCGACTGCATTTTATACTACACTTCTCATCTAAGAACTCGAGACACTTTCGTGTATTATGATTTGATAAAACACGAAACCTTTAAAAAACTACTTCGACTCTGGTACATTTTCATTCTGATTTATAAGCCTCATTTTATTCACTATTACACGATATCAGACATTCCAAAATAAACATATTTTTTTAATAATGTGATTCGTAAGAAACATAAACTTGCAAGATGTCCCGGATCTTTTGATGAGAAGTATCCGGTGTATGGGGCGGCGTCCCGAATACTGATAGGGTACAAGCAGACCATGACACTGAACAACTTTCCCCTAGGAACATATGTCAGGAAAAGTCAAAAAAGTTTTATTTTCCCATAGTAAATGCAGTCAGCTTATCGCAATTTTGAATGGGAGGTCAAAAATTTTTTGTCGTTTCCTGACATATGTTCCTAGGGAAAAGTTGTTCAGTTTCATGGTCTGGTTGCACCTTATTAGTATCCGGGACGCTGTCCCTAACACCCTGTATTTTGTATTGACTTTTGGTTACTATGTCTAGACTAAAATCTAAAGCGGCCTCACGCTTGACAACTCATTTGAAGGATTTCAAGTAATATGTAAATACGCAATCTAAAGGATTCGCTTGGCAAGCACACTCGAACCCATCGATTCGAACAAGTTGATCTTAATACAAATCCATGTATTATTCACAATCTTATTTGCATTGGATGAAAAGTGAAGAACGAATTGAGTGCTTAGAATTGAAAGAGAATTTCGAAGATTTATCGTAAAATATCTCGCGAAGTGCCGTGTGATGCCGGCTTAGAATCGCATCACCCCTATTCTACCAGTGGGTGTAAAATTATCAAAGGAATAAGCAACAGCGTTTTCTGTGTGCAACATCTTACACTACGCTCGCCAATCCACCTGCCAAGCGTGGTGAGTATGGCCATATCCCCTAATAGGGGGAGGTCCATGTTCAGCAGTGGATTGTTGTGGCTGTTATGCTCAGTTGTACAATGTAGTACTATTTCCAACAGTTATTTTCCTACTTGTACAATAATAATTTGTACTATGTTTCCAGTGGATTAGCGAGCTTAGTGTAAGATGTGATGATATTCAACGCCGGCACCACACGGCTTTTGATATTACAATGTTCTGATTACGGTCCTTAACGCTCCAACTACCCTGCAAGGGATAAAGGCGTGATGTCCTTATTAAGCATATATAGAAGCACCACACGCCACTAAGCCACAGACTCAATGAAGCGCTCTCAGATGCTTTCAGTGTTCCAAATCGCGTTAGGGCACTTACCGACAAAACCTGCCATATTATGCGAAAATGTCTTTTATATATTAGGTTTACATACGGTAAAAGAAAAAAATTGAACGTTATAGAGAAGAGGTAACATGCTGGGACACTTTTACGACATGACGACCTTCTAAAAACTGTGATTGAAGATTGAGGGAAGACAAGGAAGAGGGCGACCTAGAGGAGCTTACATGGACCAAATCAAGGAGAAGATAAGCGTCATGTCGTATAAGGAAGTAAAGGAAAAGGCTCAAATGAGATCAGATTGGATATTACTCCACCGACAAGAGCGAGGCTCTTAAGTTAATGATGATGATGATGACTGAAAGATTTTGTATATTTTTGAAAGGTACCGAAACACTTGATGCCAAATACTTTTTGTAAAATGTTATTACATTACAACCCTGTCAGAAATCTGGTGCTCAATTTCTGAAACGTCGTAATTCGATTCATACGAAAATCTGCTGAAACTATGCTTGTATCACACATTCTACTTATAGATTTCCACATACCCTAATAAATTCACACATACCCTTGATCATCAAATCATCGAGTCATACAAAGTTAAAAACTCTGACTCAAGAGTTCATCGGGTCATTGGAAGACTCGGTGTCCCAAAGAAGACGATAATAAATAAAAATAGCGTAGTGAATTTTGTACCACTTTAATTTAAATCATAGCGGACTGAAAACACTTTGATTGATATGTCAGAATACCAATTTCACTCTACAACATTTCTGCGAAGTAAAACCACTTTCCACGATGAATGTAAATGTATATGTTTGTGTAGTAGTAGCACTCTGGCATTTGAAATATTTATACAGGCTGGTAGCGAGTCTCGAAAATATTTGTGGACATTATACAAGGAGTAAAAATATTAGCTGCAAATATTTTAAGAGGTGAACCGGCCCATGAAACTGAACAACTTTCCCCAAGGAAAAATTTGACCTCCCATTTAATTACCGACCGAACCAGTCATTTATATGGGAGGTCCAAAAAGTTTTGACATAATATTTCGACCTATGTTTTTTGGGGAAAATTATTTGCAGCAAATCTTTTTACACTCTGTATTCCTTAACCTGAAGCCGAAGAGCCCGTCTTAGAAATTGAATTACAAGTTGAAATTGATATTGTCCTAGATCTTATACCGTCTTATTTCTTCTTCTGTTTCTAGTCACGTTCTTTGAAGACGTTGTGAAGTTAAGAGAGTTCATATTTTTGTAAGGGGAGCAAAAAGAGGAGGAATGAATGGGCAGACCATCGGACCGGTGGTCTGGCTGATGACTTCACCAAGTCGACAGGATGGATGGACCTACATGGATGACATTATCACAACATATTATTATTGGCGCAATAAAGAAAAGTCGTCATTCCCTGAAGTTCGTGGATGTGATGATGATGATAAAAAAGTTTGGTGTGGAACATCCCGTACGCTGAAACTAGAAGTTTCCTCTCTCGAGTGTGACATTTGGGTCGAATACGCAAACCACTAGACATGCCGCTACTGGACTAGTGCTTCAAAACGTATTAGGACGCTTTACAGTCTAGTTCGAATATGATGATATGAATGTAGACTCTACATATACATAGTGTAAGGGACGGTGTAACGAAAACTTTTCAGGCGTGATCAGACCACAAAATCGAACAACTTTTTATATGGGGGCTATGTTGGGAAGCGAAAAAACTTTTCGACCTTCCATACAAAATTCCCGATCAGCTGACTGTCTTTGTATGGGAACTCGAAAAAAAAATTCCATTTCGCAAATAGCCCACATATAAAAAGTTGTATAGTTTCATGGCCTGAGCACGCCTGCAAAGTTTTAGTTACACCGTCCCTTACACCCTGTATGTCATATCATCATTGGCCTTGTACGTCTGTGACAGACGAGCTAATCAGTGTTATGAGTGATAAAGTGGGATAGTCTGGCGGAGAAGTATTGAAATAGTTTGCACTACATTTGCTGAAACTTCATCTGATTTTTGGCAAAGTCTAACCTGACAGCCAAGATTGGACATCCTGGTTTGGTAGATCGGATTATCCTGGTTGGCTTTATCTAGTCTGGTACCCGATGGTATCCATTCAAGGGTGTCAGATTAGACTAAAGCCTATTTTTTCATTCATAATATGTATTTAGACAGATATGATATACAGATCATTCGCTTAGGTCCGTGTTTATAAATCGCACTCAACTCTGAGATCGATCTCAAGAGCGATATTGACAAATGTCAGTCAATATTGACAGCATCTCAAAGTCGCATTCAAGATCGATATCAGAGTTGAGTACGGTTTATAAACACGGGCCTTAGATAGTATCGCAACCAGCGTATTTTATCACAATGCTCGAAACACGCACGTAGGAGTGCGTACTGAGAGATACGCTGGTAGCGACACTATCTACATGCATACATACATACATACATACATATATCACGCCTTTATCCCTTGCGGGGTAGGCAGAGCGTTAACAGTCGTAAGAATACGGCCGCTATCGCCACGTCTGACATTTTTGAGAATTGTTTTCCAAGGATGTTTGAGAAAACATGTGTATCGCTATAGTGACAGGTTGTCAGCCTGTCGCCTAAAAATTGTAATACACCAATAATCTCGAGTCCCTTAGTCGCCTCTTACGACACCCACGGGAAGGATGTGGGGTGATGCTATTCTAAGCCGGCATCACACGGCAATATCACTATCTAAAGACACTATCTAAGCGAATGAAGTATACTATCTATCGTTAACTTGACTCAATATACAAAGCATTCTTATTATTTTAATTATCTTTTGCTTGCAGTACGTAAATTTAAAATTTTAAGAGAAAAATCTCAATCAAGCTTTGATATATTTTAGCTTTCAGAAAGTTCAAGTAATTTGAGTTCATCACAAATGTGAGGTCAGCACTCCGAGGTTGAAGATACGAAGTCTTGCACTTCAAGTTATTACTAAAAATTTAAAACATTTCTAGAAATAAATAGAGACAGGCTCTTTAAAATATTTATATAGCTCTTCATAAAATCTCGGCAGCTCCTGACTTTCATTTCGAATTTCAAATTAAAACATAATTCTATGAAATGAGGTTTTGTGGATAATAGGAGAAGTACGATTCAAATTTCCAATTTTGGGACTCAAGTAAGACAAATACAATGATTACTAAATAAGTAAAATGACATGAAAACAGAACTGCAGGTGTGTAGATGGTCAATGGCTACAGTTTTAAAATGTGTTTAAATTTAGTAATGTGTTTAAAAACGTTGATGATATTTAGGTACAACGTTACCCTTGACGAGTGTATGACGATTTATATCCATTTTCTTGATTCCATAAGTGTATTAAGCACAATAATTCGACGATAAAATTACGTTGGTTCAGGAGGGCGGAAAGTATGTTGATGTCGGATTTTTATAGCACGATCGGGCAGATTTGAAGTTGATGAGTCATATTTTTAGATGATAATATCAATTTTCAGCCCATCTATCAACAACGAATAAGAATAATATTTATTGAAGGTCGTATTGAAAGCCAAGATATCTACAATGAGAAAAAAATGTCGCATAAAAAGCTAGGTAAACCTCATGCCATGTAACTCTAATTTTGACACAACAATCAACATACATACATACACAAATCACGCCTTTATCCCTTGTAGGGTAGGCAGAGCGTTAACGATCGTAAAATTACGGTCATTATCGCCACGTCTAACAAGTATTGAGGGTCCCTTCAGATGATTCGTATTACATAGCTTTCTTATTAGCATTATTTTCTACCCTCTTTTCCAAAAGGGAAGGAGAATCAAGCCTCATAACCCCAAAAGCATTACGATTAAGGCATATGAGAGAGTCGTACGGAGAACGGAGTACGGAGTATGGAGATTTTATCACGATAACGCCATGATCGTTTTCCTTTGTGAACGCATGGAATATACAGGGTGTAAGGGACAGCTGCTGATAGCTGGTTCTACCTTCTTCTAGTTATTCTATTTGTAAAAGAGATGGGGCTTTTGTAAAAAAATAATCGCCTTTGTTTGAATAATTTCTAATACAACATGTCAAAGCCGCAAAATGCAAGAGACGCGAAATAAAATTTAAAAAAGCCTATGAAGCGAAAGGGTAAGTGAAATGTCATTTTTGTGAGTAGTTGAAGTGGAAAACCAGAATATTAATTTGAAGATGATAAAAAAATTAATCGAGAGATGCAAAATAGTAAGAAAACAATATAGATATATAGACGGATCATCATTAAATGACATGATAGGTGCGAAATGTATAAAATGTGCTTAATCCATAGACAAAATGGATACCACAATATGGTCATCGTCGCCGTGGTCGGCCTAGGAGAAGATGGCGAGACGATATTGAGGCCTTTCTCCAGAACTGGCATTTAGAGGCCCAAGACCAAGACGGGTAGCGTGAAAGAGGGGAGGCCTTTGCCCTGCAGTGGGACATCAAACAGGCTACGGTAAAAAATTCCATAGACATTTGATTGTCATAAAAATTGCCTTACAACTATTTTATATCCTCATTCGGGTACCTTACCCAAAGGATTTAAATTACAATTTAGCAGGGCAATGCTGCTAGTGTTTTTGGGACCTGTGGGTGGTCTAACTCGGGGTGGTTTTATTGATTAGGGGTTTTTTTCTCATATAGGTTTTTATCTTTACCGAAACCATCCCAATGAGTTCCTACATACACATACATACATACGTCACGCCTTTTTCCCTTGCGGGGTAGGCAAAGCGTTAACAGCCGCAAGAATACGGTCGCTATCGCCACGTCTGACATTTTTGAGGATTGTTTTCCAAGGTTGTTTCAGAAAACATGTGTATCACTATAGTGATAGGTTGTCAGCCTGTAATACACCAATACTCTAACAAAATCATCAAGTTAACCGATACTTTACATAACGCCCTGTATATGAAATGAAATGAGAAAATTACACAAAGCCGAAGGTAACGAACTGAATAAGGGTTGTTACACGAATTGCCTCGCTGTTACTGTTGGGTTTATTTTTACTGATCGGCACAATTGTTACGCCGAATCGTACGCCGTAATGAAGAGGTTAACAACGTGTACGTTTATTTTGGCCTTATTGAATAATATCAAAGGTAAAGTAATAGAATATGGTATTTTCTGACTATACAAGAAAATACAAAAAAAAAATACACAACTGTATCTAAACACTAGAGTTATAATGTGTTCTAAGGTCCGTATTTATAAATCGCACTCAACTCTGAGAGCAATCTCAAGAGCGATTTCGACAAATGTCAGTCAATACTAACAGCACATCAAAGTCGCACTCAAGATCGATCTCAAAATTGGGTGCAGTTTATAAATACGGGTCTAGGTCTGTTAACGTTCAAAATAAGTCATTCATCTGTATTCTGCACACATTTCCATTGGGACCATTCCCATCAGGACACATTCCTATCAGGGCACAGTTTCAAATGGACACAGAGATTATAAACAATGGTAGTGTGAGTAGCGTAGTTTGTACAGCAATTGCTTATTTTTAAAACCCCTTCCTTTTCAACCCCCGGTCGAGTGAGCCTCTCGAGTGCCAACATCATTAGCGCGCTATGTGTGGGGTCGCTCTCATTTTCTATCTCTAATATTAACAATATTTAAACGGCTTAGAATAGCATCACCCCATTTCTTTCTCTGGTAAGAGGTGACCAGGAGACTTGAGGGTTTCATTACAGCTTAAGACGATAGGCTGACAACCTGTCATTACAGTAATACACTTCCTTCATAATTTTTCAGAAGTGGCGATAGCAACCGTATTTTTATGGCCGTTAACGCTCTGCCTACCTCACGAGATACAAAGGGTAATAATATGTTTATCTATGGTAGACAGAGAGTAATGATAAATCGACAGATCTTACAATATCCAATTATATCTTTAATATCAAATCATATTAAAGTGCTAGATCGATTTAAGTTCAAATTCATAACTTTTGCGAGATTTTGTCATTTAAAACTTTTTGTATAAACTATTAAAACAATAACAACTAATCAAATTTGGAGCAAACCAAAGCAACCCATCTCCACGTCTACGAGACGCTACGAGGGACCTACTATAGCTACGAACTTCCGTAGCTGCGACAACTACGACACACAACCGAAACGTCCATTTCAAGTCTACGATACCAACTGTGTCACTCTGCTACGAGAATACTCTACGAAGGAGCTACGAACTTCCGTAGCGGCTGCATCGACTACGAGACTACACAGCGGGAATGTCAATTTGCTTTATGGTGCGTTTCCATGCTTGCCAATACTTGACAAGCATCCACAAGGTACAAGCGACCACAAATTTCGCTTGGCATTTGGAAGTCGTTTACACGCTTGTGAATGCGTCAGTGTGCTACGTACATCCAAGCATGGCGGACACCGAACTTGTATCGGCTATTACGTTTATGGTTAACGTCTTTGGGGTTCCAGATACATATTTTGGTCTGGTAATAATCCAAAAACAATAAACTCTCGTCGTTTGACCAGCCACTCATTTTGTAATCCGACAGAACTAAATGTACGTGCGTTCGTCGCGAGGTCACAGCGCAGCGGCTACTAATTACGCCAACGTGTAAACGCGTCGCAAACGCTTGCCGCAAGCGCCCTTTGATCTGTGTCCAAAAACCGACACTCGACCGGATCAGATACAAGCGTCTACAAGCTCACGCAAGTCAAGCAAAACGCCCTCTTTACACGCTTGTGCTTGTGAACGCTTGCCGAGCCTTGGCAAGCGTGGAAACGCACCATTATAGACAGTTTCGTAGCCCGGACTCGTGGTTACCCCCGCTTTTCAATTTAGGGTGACCATGAGTAATTTCACTTAGTCATAGTTGCCCTGCGTAGTATAACTAACACTAAATGACAAAAACATAGGACTGATGGTCACCCTGCTAGTGTCGGGAAATAATCGAATATAATTTAATTTAATTTGAGGTAAGAAACTGAGCTTATATTGATAAGCAATGATTTCCCGTACGGCAATTTTACTTGATGCTAAACAAGTTTGCACGTACGTATATGTAATATGAAAATATTACCCCCTGTTTTACCGTCTTAAAAAATACTTAAGATATCGCTATTTCATTAGTAAACTGTATGACTTTTCGAGAATAACATGCAGCTGCTCGGTTTCTGAAGTGAATCCGTTTTTTTGTAGTGGAAAAGTCCGAAGTCTAAAAGCCCCATCATACAGGTAGAAGTACAATAAAACCAGTCTAGAGTCTAGCAGCCATATTTACTCTGGGTTTCTGAAGAGGATTTTTGTAGTGGCAAAGTCCGAAGTCTGAAAGCCCCATCATACAGGTAGAAGTAGAATAAAACCAGTCGAGAGTCTAGCAGCAATATTTACTAGCAAGTACAGTAAAACTAGGCTAGCAGGCGTAATTTTGTGGCAAGTTCGAGTCTCGATAGCGCCACATAGCGCAGTGTATTTAATACAACCTGCAAGGCAAACGAACAAAGCCCGAATACTGCAGTAAGGACGATTTTAACTCGTTTTAAGTCTCTTTTCGTGTGGGACACCGAGTCGTCCAACGACGCGATAAACCCTAGTGTCAGAATTTTTCAACCGCCTGCTACAAGTAGCAGGCTTCTGACATGTTTGTGTAATGTGTAACGACCGCCGTTTGGTCATTTTAGCACCTTGGTCATTTTAGCACTTTGGTCATTTCGTCACTTGGTCATTTTAGCACTATGGTCATTTTAACATCTTGGTCATTACACCCCTGCAAGTGAAAAAAAGTGAAAGTCTAAGTGATAATAAACAGCAACCGGGATTTACGGCTTAACGTGTCATCCGAAACACAGAACCATCTTACTTACGGACAATCGGGTGGTTCAGCCCGCAATGTCCTAACCAGACTGGGAACAAATTCACAAAGTGATAAATATCAACTTTGTAAGTGACCCACCGAGAATCGAACCCGGTACCTTCTGCGTCAGAGGCAGTCGCACTACCACTGCGCCACATCGGTCGTAATTTTAAGTAAAATTACTAAGAAAATTACAAGTTCTTAAGTATTTCGAATCACTAGAATATATAGTGAAATATATAGTATAGTGGCTAGCGAGTACAATAAAAATAGACGTGCACACATTTTTATTACAGGTAAAGTGTGATTCCGGCTTAGAATAGCATCACCCCATTTCTTTCCTGTGGGTGTCGTAAAAGCCGTCAAAAAGGGACTTGAGGGTTTCATGTGTATTGCAATTTTAGGCGGGCCGTAGTTTAAAGTAAACGTGGTACTTTTCCTAACACGTATGTTTCTTGGGGAAAGTGGTTCAGTTTTATGGGCTGGTTCATCATTTAAAGGAACGTGGTACTTTTCCTAACACCCTTTATGAGTGTGGGTCTCGATAGTGCAGTGTATTTGTAGCGACCTCTGGTGGCTACAACATGAAGCACACTCAAGTGGTTCACATGCATACAAGACGCAACAGGAGTTCTCAACATATCGGAGAGATGGCGCCACGTGACAGAACAATGGGCCTGAAACGCGGTATCGAAGTGTTCACCGCGCAGCGCATATATACAACTTCTAATCCAATCCAGGTGGACCCGTCGGTCCCCTGGCCACAACACCCGGCCAGGCGGGTAGCTACCCTTTTCCCGACACCACCTGGATTCTTCCTGTCACCCGCCATATTGGTGACCCCTACAATGGACTTCGCAGCCTTCAACCACGCATCAACCACTACAGCATGGAGCCAACTACTTCGTCATCAGCAACTACCACAGTCACAGCACCGGCAGCTTCATTGGTCTTCCATCATCATCCCGACTCACCGTGGATATTTGGAACCAACACTGCTTCGCCACGCCAGACTGCATCATCACGCTGCATGACGTCATCAGCCCCACTACGCTCGCTTACGGTATCGACCTCCGGTCTTGAGGGGGAGTACTGTAGCGACCTCTGGTGGCTACAACATGAAGCACACTCAAGTGGTTCACATGCATACAAGACGCAACAGGAGTTCTCAACATATCGGAGAGATGGCGCCACGTGACAGAACAATGGGCCTGAAACGCGGTATCGAAGTGTTCACCGCGCAGCGCATATATACAACTTCTAATCCAATCCAGGTGGACCCGTCGGTCCCCTGGCCACAACACCCGGCCAGGCGGGTAGCTACCCTTTTCCCGACACCACCTGGATCCTTCCTCCTGTCACGCGCCATATATTTAATACTACCTGCAAAGCAAACGAACAAAGCCCGAATTCTGACGAGCGATTTAAATTCTCGACCTATATCTCCTGGGGAAAGTGGTTCAGTATCAAGAACAGGTTTAACTCAAAATATTTGCAGTTGATTTTTTAACACCCTTTATGAGTGTGGGTCTTGATAGCGCAGTGTATTTAATACTACCTGCAAATCAAACGAACAAAGCCCGAATTCTGACGAGCGATTTAAATTCTCGACCTATATCTCCTGGGGAAAGTGGTTCAGTATCAAGAACAGGTTTAACTCAAAATATTTGCAGTTGATTTTTTAACACCCTTTATGAGTGTGGGTCTTGATAGCGCAGTGTATTTAATACTACCTGCAAATCAAACGAACAAAGCCCGAATTCTGACGAGCGATTTAAATTCTCGACCTATATCTCTTGGGGAAAGTTGTTCAGTATCAAGAACAGGTTTAACTCAAAATATTTGCAGTTGATTTTTTAACACCCTTTATGAGCGTGGGTCTCGATGGCGCAGTGTATTTAATACTACCTGCAAAGCAAACGAACAAAGCCCGAATCCCGATGTACGATTTTTATTTTCCACCTATGTTTTTTGGACAAAGTGGTTCAGTTTTAAGGGCTGGTTCATCATTTAAAGGAACGTGGTACTTTTCCTAACACCCTTTATGAGCGTGGGTCTCGATAGCGCAGTGTATTTAATACTACCTGCAAAGCAAACGAACAAAGCCCGAATTCTGACGAGCGATTTAAATTCTCGACCTATATCTCTTGGGGAAAGTTGTTCAGTATCAAGAACAGGTTTAACTCAAAATATTTGCAGTTGATTTTTTAACACCCTTTATGAGCGTGGGTCTCGATAGTGCAGTGTATTTAATACTACCTGCAAAGCAAACGAACAAAGCCCGAATTCTGACGAGCGATTTAAATTCTCGACCTATATCTCTTGGGGAAAGTTGTTCAGTATCAAGAACAGGTTTAACTCAAAATATTTGCAGTTGATTTTTTAACACCCTTTATGAGCGTGGGTCTCGATGGCGCAGTGTATTTAATACTACCTGCAAAGCAAACGAACAAAGCCCGAATCCCGATGTACGATTTTTATTTTCCACCTATGTTTTTTGGACAAAGTGGTTCAGTTTTAAGGGCTGGTTCATCATTTAAAGGAACGTGGTACTTTTCCTAACACCCTTTATGAGCGTGGGTCTCGATAGCGCAGTGTATTTAATACTACCTGCAAAGCAAACGAACAAAGCCCGAATTCTGACGAGCGATTTAAATTCTCGACCTATATCTCTTGGGGAAAGTTGTTCAGTATCAAGAACAGGTTTAACTCAAAATATTTGCAGTTGATTTTTTAACACCCTTTATGAGCGTGGGTCTCGATAGTGCAGTGTATTTAATACTACCTGCAAAGCAAACGAACAAAGCCCGAATTCTGACGAGCGATTTAAATTCTCGACCTATATCTCTTGGGGAAAGTTGTTCAGTATCAAGAACAGGTTTAACTCAAAATATTTGCAGTTGATTTTTTAACACCCTTTATGAGCGTGGGTCTCGATGGCGCAGTGTATTTAATACTACCTGCAAAGCAAACGAACAAAGCCCGAATCCCGATGTACGATTTTTATTTTCCACCTATGTTTTTTGGACAAAGTGGTTCAGTTTTAAGGGCTGGTTCATCATTTAAAGGAACGTGGTACTTTTCCTAACACCCTTTATGAGCGTGGGTCTCGATAGCGCAGTGTATTTAATACTACCTGCAAAGCAAACGAACAAAGCCCGAATTCTGACGAGCGATTTAAATTCTCGACCTATATCTCTTGGGGAAAGTTGTTCAGTATCAAGAACAGGTTTAACTCAAAATATTTGCAGTTGATTTTTTAACACCCTTTATGAGCGTGGGTCTCGATAGTGCAGTGTATTTAATACTACCTGCAAAGCAAACGAACAAAGCCCGAATTCTGACGAGCGATTTAAATTCTCGACCTATATCTCTTGGGGAAAGTTGTTCAGTATCAAGAACAGGTTTAACTCAAAATATTTGCAGTTGATTTTTTAACACCCTTTATGAGCGTGGGTCTCGATGGCGCAGTGTATTTAATACTACCTGCAAAGCAAACGAACAAAGCCCGAATCCCGATGTACGATTTTTATTTTCCACCTATGTTTTTTGGACAAAGTGGTTCAGTTTTAAGGGCTGGTTCATCATTTAAAGGAACGTGGTACTTTTCCTAACACCCTTTATGAGCGTGGGTCTCGATAGCGCAGTGTATTTAATACTACCTGCAAAGCAAACGAACAAAGCCCGAATTCTGACGAGCGATTTAAATTCTCGACCTATATCTCTTGGGGAAAGTTGTTCAGTATCAAGAACAGGTTTAACTCAAAATATTTGCAGTTGATTTTTTAACACCCTTTATGAGTGTGGGTCTTGATAGCGCAGTGTATTTAATACTACCTGCAAATCAAACGAACAAAGCCCGAATTCTGACGAGCGATTTAAATTCTCGACCTATATCTCTTGGGGAAAGTTGTTCAGTATCAAGAACAGGTTTAACTCAAAATATTTGCAGTTGATTTTTTAACACCCTTTATGAGCGTGGGTCTCGATGGCGCAGTGTATTTAATACTACCTGCAAAGCAAACGAACAAAGCCCGAATCCCGATGTACGATTTTTATTTTCCACCTATGTTTTTTGGACAAAGTGGTTCAGTTTTAAGGGCTGGTTCATCATTTAAAGGAACGTGGTACTTTTCCTAACACCCTTTATGAGCGTGGGTCTCGATAGCGCAGTGTATTTAATACTACCTGCAAAGCAAACGAACAAAGCCCGAATTCTGACGAGCGATTTAAATTCTCGACCTATATCTCTTGGGGAAAGTTGTTCAGTATCAAGAACAGGTTTAACTCAAAATATTTGCAGTTGATTTTTTAACACCCTTTATGAGCGTGGGTCTCGATAGTGCAGTGTATTTAATACTACCTGCAAAGCAAACGAACAAAGCCCGAATTCTGACGAGCGATTTAAATTCTCGACCTATATCTCTTGGGGAAAGTTGTTCAGTATCAAGAACAGGTTTAACTCAAAATATTTGCAGTTGATTTTTTAACACCCTTTATGAGCGTGGGTCTCGATGGCGCAGTGTATTTAATACTACCTGCAAAGCAAACGAACAAAGCCCGAATCCCGATGTACGATTTTTATTTTCCACCTATGTTTTTTGGACAAAGTGGTTCAGTTTTAAGGGCTGGTTCATCATTTAAAGGAACGTGGTACTTTTCCTAACACCCTTTATGAGCGTGGGTCTCGATAGCGCAGTGTATTTAATACTACCTGCAAAGCAAACGAACAAAGCCCGAATTCTGACGAGCGATTTAAATTCTCGACCTATATCTCTTGGGGAAAGTTGTTCAGTATCAAGAACAGGTTTAACTCAAAATATTTGCAGTTGATTTTTTAACACCCTTTATGAGCGTGGGTCTTGATAGTGCAGTGTATTTAATACTACCTGCAAAGCAAACGAACAAAGCCCGAATTCTGACGAGCGATTTAAATTCTCGACCTATATCTCTTGGGGAAAGTTGTTCAGTATCAAGAACAGGTTTAACTCAAAATATTTGCAGTTGATTTTTTAACACCCTTTATGAGCGTGGGTCTCGATAGCGCAGTGTATTTAATACTACCTGCAAATCAAACGAACAAAGCCCCAATTCTGACGAACGATTTAAACTCTCGACCTATATCTCTTGGGGAAAGTTGTTCAGTATCAAGAACAGGTTTAACTCAAAATATTTGCAGTTGATTTTTTAACACCCTTTATGAGCGTGGGTCTCGATGGCGCAGTGTATTTAATACTACCTGCAAAGCAAACGAACAAAGCCCGAATCCCGATGTACGATTTTTATTTTCCACCTATGTTTTTTGGACAAAGTGGTTCAGTTTTAAGGGCTGGTTCATCATTTAAAGGAACGTGGTACTTTTTTTAACACCCTTTATGAGCGTGGGTCTCGATGGCGCAGTGTATTTAATGCTACCTGCAAAGCAAACGCACCGCGCCCGAATTCGGCGGAAAGCTTTTAGCAATTAAACGTCCCCGGGGTACGACTGTTCTATACCAATAATGTTGCAGTTTTGTAAGTTCAATAAGCGTTTTATCGTTGTTTATGCCCTGTGATGCCGGCTTAGAATAGCATCACCCCACATCCTTCCCGTGGGTGTCGTAAGAGGCGACTAAGGGACTCGAGAGTATGGGTGTATTACAATTTTTAGGCGACAGGCTGACAACCTGTCACTTTAGTAATACATATGTTTTCTGAAACCTTAAAACAAATAAACAAATTGTGGAAAACAATCCTCAAAAATGTCAGACGTGGCGATAGTGACTGTATTCTTACGGCCGTTAACGCTCTGCCTACCCCGCAAGGGATAAAGGCGTGATGTATGTATGTATGAGAAGCAAAACAGAACAATTAAGACATTTCTCTATTGCTATTATCCATTTCTAGAGAAAAGAAGATCTCCCGAACTAATAATACATTACAATATGTGTTATATTTGTACAAAATACAGAAAACATGAAAGAGTAAAATTCAGTACAATATAGGCGACGTAAGGAAGCAATTACTATATGAAATTGAAAAAAATTACGGCGGCTTAGGCGCATAAGTAGCGTGCCACAGCTCTTCCACTGAGCTACCGGCGCCTCGAATGACCCCTGCCAAATTTTTAATATCTCGATGCTCGTCTCAAAGCTACCTCTTGATGTTCTTTTTGACCTTTGGATATTAGTTTTAGTCAAAGATATGGATTCGTATATAACTGAATACACAAGTGTATCACTTGTACTGTATGTCATCGTAGCGTATAGTATGACCAATATTCATAGTCTGAGCAAACTTAGCTAGCTGCCTATGGCGACCTCGTCAGTAAGGAAACTAACTGCATCTCGAAACTCGAATGCGGCGCAGCCTTTGGCAATCAAGTGTACCGGAGTGCCTCTACCAAAACATATTTGCGTTTGGCAGTAGTAATTTTCACTCCACGATTTAAAATTGCTGTTTGACTACTCGATAGAACTAAATGGGCACAATCATCAGTACATATTATAAAGCAAAGTCACTTTTCGCGTCTGTATAAATGTAGGTTTGCTGAAATCTCTAAAACTACGCAGCGAGTTTTGATGCAGTTCTTCTTAATAAATAGAATGATTCAAGGGGAAGGTTTTTATTTAACAATTTGTTGTACACAAACAGATACAGGACAAGTAGACACAGGAAAAGGACATAACAGGTACTGCTTTTTATTCATCCGGAAAATGATCTAATTCCCACGGGAAAATACGTTACAGCGGACGCAACTACTGGGGGGTACTAGTTTAGCTTAAAAAATAGATAGGTACCTAAACTTTTTTGCATTCAATATTTTAAAAAGCTGCCTGGCTATGTAAATATAGTAAGTAACTGGCTCTTAAGACTTGTATGCGGCAGAGCCTTTTGACAATTAAGTGTACCGGAGGGAGGACGCTACGAAAACTTATTTAGGTCTACCAGTCTTTTTTATTTCCATGCGATACCGGCTTAGAATAGCATTTCTTTTCCGTGGGTGTCAAAGGGACGACTAAGGGACTCGAGGGTTTTATGTGTGTTACAAATTTTAGGCGACAGGCTCACAACCTGTCACTATAGTGATGCACGAATTATCTGAAACATTTTTCAATATTCGTCAGAAGTGGCGATAGCGACTGTATTTTTATGGCTGTTAACGCTCTGCCTAACCCGCAAGGGATATAGGCGTGATAAGTGTATGTGTGTGCCTTTTTTATTTTACCCTTTATTGACTGTATATTTTCTCTTTTAAAGTAATTAGACAGCTCGATAGAAGCCATCAACCACCATTTATAACCTTAAAAACATTAATTCTCAAAGGCCAACAAGGTTCACAAAATCACTTTATTTTCTTCAATATCATGAACGTTTTCACACTGAAATGAACGTTAAAAATAATGTGAATCGATTTCGCACCGATTAGCAATTTATCACAAGGGAATAAAAATCGTTTGCAATCTGCTAGTTAGCAGATCATTCGTATCTTTTTGGGAGCTTTTTAATTTGAAATATACAGGTTCTTAGAAAATAGCGGAAAAACATTTTTGGGCTTTGTTCATGTAAGCAATAAAGTGTTTCTGTCTATTTGTTTTCTTGGGGCAAGAAAATAACGATGCCCGAGACGGTGTTATTTTTTGCAAGAAATTCGTGTTTGCAAAAGTCGTAGTAGCCGTGTGGTGCCAGCTTAGAAAACATCACCCCATTTCTAAAGGTGGGTGGCTACTAAGGGATGAATGAGGGGAGAAGGGGCAATCCGCCTGCCAATCTGCAAATCCAGCAGTGAACTATGTCCTTGAAGAAGTAGAAGTAGAAGTAGAAAAGTCGTATTACTAGAGTTTTCCAGTATTTTCAGCTGAACATAGCTCGAAATGGTTTTGTATCGGCCTTATACGCTACATACACATATCACGCCTTTATCCCTTCCGGGGTAGGCAGAGCGTTAACGGCCCTAAGAATACGGTCGCTATCGCCACGTCTGACATTTTTGAGGATTGTTTTCCAATTTCGTTCCAGAAAACATGTGTATCACTATAGTGACAGGTTGTCAGCCTGTCGCCTAAAAATTGTAATATACCAATACCCTCGAGTCCCTTAGTCGCACCCGCGGGAAGGATGTGGGGTGATGCTAGTCTAAGCCGGCATCACACGCCATTATACGCTGTTGGCAGAAAACTACTTACTTCCACTCTGAAAGCTACAATACAACTATTTAGGAGTATCGTCACGTTCCGTATTGTTTTGGCATCGCGAAAGCCTCAAAAACAACAACATAGTTTACACGTTAAACTAATACAGGGTGTTAAAATTTAAAAGGGTGAACCCACCTTCAAATAAAATTTGAATTCAGATGATATTTGAATGTGGACCTACCTAGCCTAATCTAATTCTAACCTAGGATTCGGGCCATATTCGGGGGCACATTCGGGATTAGTGCCGTGTGATGCCGGCTTAGAATAGCATCACCCCACATCCTTCCCGTGGGAGTCGTAAGAGGCGACTAAGGGACTCGAGAGTATTAGTGTATTACAATTTTTAGGCGACAGGCTGACAACCTGTCACTATAGTAATACACATGTTTCCTGAAACAACCTTGGAAAACAATCCTCAAAAATGTCAGACGTGGCGATAGTGGCTGTATTCTTACGGCCACTATCGCTCTGCCTACCCCACAAGGGATAAAGGCGTGATATATGTATGTATGTATGATTCGGGCCAGGTTAGCTTTCGGGTTGCAGAGGACAGATGGCAGTCGCTCTGTGTAAACTGGTTCCACGTCAAATCCCCTAGGTTAGGTAGCCGACGCTGACAGACAATGGGATAAGGCAAGGAAGATGATGATTTTAAGGGGTGAATCAGCCCATGAAACTGAACAACTTTCCTCAAGAAACGAATAAGTCGAAATATGAGAAAGCTTTTCCCGCACAAATTGACTTGGTCGGTTGGTAATTTTGTATGGGATGTCCAATTTTTTTTTCATGTTTAGACCTGTTCGTAATATTTTTACACCTTATATAATCCACTCAAGCGATTACATGAATATGCAATGGTTTTAGCATCAATTAAACAAGTGATGAAGAGATGTAGGATAAGGATAACAAGGGCGTAATGAATTACAAACAAATTGTTATTAATAACTTTTACGCCCACAGCGAATAGCAGGCCACTGAAAAAAAATTCAGTCCGTTTTCCTTTCGTGCCTTTCAGTACTGGTAGACCTTTGACATGGTTTCATAACAGACACAAATTCTAAATAACTCTCTCTCTCTCCCTTTTCGTGTGGGACACCGAGTCGTCCAACGACCCGATGAACCCTAGTGTCAGAATTTTTGAACCGCCTTCTACAAGTAGCAGGCTTCTGACATGGTTGTGTAACGACCGCCGTCTAAGTGATCATAGACAGCAACCGGGACCTATGGCTTAACGTGCCATCCGAAACAGGGAACCATCTTACTTACATACAATCGGGTGGTTCAGCCCGCAATGTTCTAACCAGACTGGGAACAAATTCACAAAGTCTAAATATTTATTATTGTTATTCTAAATAACTAATACAGCGATATCAGTGATATCTTGAATTTATTTGGTTTACAGAACCATTCGCACTCTGTTATTAGAGTAACTTTAGTTATTATAACTAAGACAGTAACAAACAAAACGTTTATAAATAACAAACATATGAGATTGTCTGACACTGACAGTATAAAAACGGTCGAAATATTAAAGTTATAGAATTTATGCACTGCAGATAGAAAGAAACCTTTTTGCTTCTAATATTTATAGTGTGATAGTCATACACTGTGCCGTGTGATGCCGGTTTAGAATAGCATCACCCCATCCATGTGTGTCGTAAAAGACGACTATTTAGTCTTATCTAGGGAATGGGCAGCAGCATTCTTAGTGAACTCGTACACCTTGTACTGCGCTCACTGACCCTCCCGCCAAGCGTGGTGACTGGCAAATACCCCCAACATGGGGAAACTCATGTCCAGTAGTGGACTTTGTGGCTGTTGTGGTTTCCGTAGACACACACTAGGGAATTTGAACAGTCAGACTCATGAGACCGACATATACTAAAGTGGCAATCTATGTTCCAGATACAATCTAGTCCAATTCCAACCCTAATAATTTTATACCGCTGGGGAGTTGTTTGATACTTTACTCACAATGCGGTTTGGAGGGTGATAATAATAAATTTAGGAGAGGCTTTTGCTCTGCAATTGGACATTTTATAAACTATGTAAAGAAAAATACTGTGACAAGCTAGCGGCCAAAAAAATTTTTGTCTCCAGCGAATATCGGGACGTTCATCGATTCATTGGTCCGTACGATAGAAAGAAGTGCTGTAACACTGATTTTATGAAATTTCTAATTTAATGATGATGATGATTATCTCTCCGACCAATTGATGGCTGTCGTAGCCAATTTTGGCAGTAAACTTAAAATTCCACTACTCACCAAAACAATGAAAAAATTGTGCTTTGTGGTTTGATACTTTACTAACTATGTGGTTTTAAGTGTGATTTTAATTTTAGGAGACGCTTTTGCCCTGCAATGGGACATTTTATATACTGTGAAAAGAGTTACACTGTGACACACTAGCAGCGGTCAAAAAAGCTTTTGACACCGGGGAACAAACATCAGGGCGTTCATCGATTCAGTAACCCTCACGAAAGAAGTTCTAATAAGTTGACCTGTTGTGCATTGTTTATGTCACGTCCTGTGTATAATAAACTATTAAATAACTAAATAAATAATTTTACACTGATTTTATAAAAAATCTGATTTAATGATGATGATGATTATCTCACCGACCGATTTCGGTCACGCTGGTACGCCCGTAGATGGCTATTGAAGATTGTAAAATTTCAATACTCACCAAATCAATCAAAAAATTGTGGTCTAAAATTAATAAGCCTCTAGTTTTTTACACCATCACAAAACCGCCTATCAGTTTGGAATGTGCATTGTACCGTAGCTTAATCGAATATAACAAAGCGACTAGTGTACCTGGGCTCAGCTGAGTGGCAAAATCAATAAGTATACCACTGTGCCATGCATTGGGACATCAAGTATTGATAAAGTTTGTGGCAAACAGGTCGCGACTAGCGATCATACAATATTTGAAGCAGCTGAGCTGTCTTGACAACGATTGTTGACTTGGTGAAGGATACTAGGGAGCGTCGGTTGCCAAGTGGTTAGGACAGCGGTCTTACAATCCTTAGACCCGAGTTCGATCCCCGATGTACCAATGTTTTTTACTCACGTACATTTACCGACTGCTCTTAAAGTGAAGGCCTCCGACATGTCTGTATAACGACCTCCTATCATAGGCCGGGTCCGACGGCTTAACGTGCTCTACGAAGCACGGAACCATGATATCAATAAAGACTACAGTGGCATGCATTGGGACATAAAGTATTGATAAAGTTGGTAGCAGACCGGTCGCGTATCGCGATCATACAACATTTGATGCCTGGGCCGGACAGCTGTCGATTGAATGGTGAAGGGAGGTTAAGATATTACAGTTCCACTCGCTAATGATATTATATTACTAAAAGTAAATGTCTCAATTGTAAAAAATATTAGCTGCAAATATTTTAAGTGGTGAATCAGCCCATAAATGATGCCGTGTGATACCGGCATAAAATACCATCACCCCAATTCTTCCCGCGGGTGTTGTAAGAGGCAAGTAAGGGACTCGAGGGTTTCATGTGTATTACCACGTATTACAACTTAAGGCGACAGGCTGACAACCTGTCACTGCAGTGATACACGAATCATCTGAAGGGGCAATACTTGTCAGACGTGGCGATAACGACCGTAATTTTACGATCGGTAACGCTCCGCCTACCCCGCAAGGGATAAAGGCGTGATATATGTATGAAAACTAAAAAACTTTCCCCAATAAACATAAGCCGAAATATGAATACTGGAGTGTTCAAAGTAAACATATACTTTCTTACCAACGTGACATTAGTTACACACTCTACAATCTTCGAGATATATATTTACTATGTAACGAGAAGATAAAGAGGCTTACTTCTTGCTAGTAATAATCTTGTATCCTTTGCGGTCACAGATCAAAGGACATCATGAATTCTCTGTTTTGTGCTTGTGGGCCTTGTGGTTTTGGTAAGCAAGTTTAAGAGCTAAGCACAAAACAGTCTCAAGACAGATGGGGACGTGTCGTCGAATATTCCCTGACTTCCTGGTGCGGGAACGTTCCAAATTGGTAGGAGTGAGTGAAGTGTTGAGAAAACAACATTAAAATTCTATTACAGTAAAGGTCATATTTTAATGGTCAGGACAAGCCTCGACTCGTACGTCATATAAATAAACTGTAAAGGATCGCACGAATGGAGACATAATTCTTTTCCTATTCATAACAGCCATTTTACACATACACGGTTCCAGCTGCTTGAAAAGTTCTCGGGTTTTGGGAACGTTCCTAATAGGGAGTAATTCTGACGACGGCAAATCCCTTTCTGTTTTGAAATTGTTTTTTATCTAATGTTTTGTCTCTAGTGCGAGGAAACCCTAACATGAATTTTCGTGGAGAGCAAAAACTTGATTCACATGTGTGTGTGTGAGTGGATAACGAACCAAACGTTGAAACAATAGCAACCGCGACAAACGCGGCAAGCGGTTTCGGTCACAATATGCAAGCTTTGATAGTTCGAATTTGTGAGAAATATATCACATGTTTGTTTAATTTATTTTATTACTAGGTGCCGTGTGATAGAATGGCATCACTCCATTTCCTTCTTGTGGCTGTCGTAAAAACCGACTAAGGGACTCGAGGGTTTCATATCATGTGTGTTGCAACTTTAGGCGAGACGAATCACCTGAAAGGGACCTCAATACTTGTCAGACGTGGCGATTGGTAAAAACGACCGTAATTTTACGACCGTTACCGCTCTGCCTACTCCGTAAGGTATAAAGGCGTGATTTATGTATGTGTATATATTACTAGCTGCCCGCCCAGCGGTCGTACTTACTTTAACTCATTTACCCGGCAAGTAGTAGGTTTACGTTTAAATCTCTCTATCTATTAAAAAAATGGCCTCAACATCGAGTAGGTAGTTTTAAAGATCTAACATAATAGTATATGCAAACATAAGGACAGACGCGGGAACCAACTTTGCTTTTCACTATGTAGTGATGAGATATAAATATGTCTACACAACTTCCAAATAATTGTTGTACAAATATTTTACCGTTGCATTGTAGCTAAAAGTAGTAATAGTTGAAGGCTTGTAGATAAATTGAACAAATGGAACTTCCATGCCAACCAAAAGTGCTGTCGCTAGTAGTGTCACTCAAAATCACTAACTTTCTTAATATAGGGAGGAAAGTGGTTCGTTTTTATAGCAGACTACATCCTACATGTAATGTTTATCAGTCATACATTGCAGAAAATAGTGGACGACCGATTTGGCGCAGTGGTGCGACTGCCTGTGACGGAGAAGGTTTCGGTTTCGACTTAATGGGTTACTCGCAAAGTTGATATTTATCACTTTGTGCATTTTTTCCTAGTCTGATTAAGAAATTGCGAACTGAAGCACCCGATTGTCCGTAAGAAAGATATTTCCGTGTTTCGGATGACATGCTAAGCCATGACAGGTTCCGGTTGCTGTCGATTGTTTGGATGGCGGTCGATACAGAACCATGTCAGAAGCGTGCTTGCTACTTGTAAAGCTTGAAAAAATCGGACTCTGCGGTTCATTGCGGCAAAAGAAGAAAAGATACAAAACATACGTTACAGTGGTGGCAACCTTATGGGCACACAAAATTTAATTCGCCGCGACACGCTAAGAAGAAGAATAATGTAGGTAAATAGAGAAGCAAGTTATTTACCGAGTACAACCTCCTTAGTTCCGTATCTGAGCCTCGAGCTGAACGATCTGCTCAGCCACATCCTGGCGCAGACAGATCCGTTCTACATCCTGGCAGGCTCTCAATTCCATACTCCAGGTCATCTCTTTCAACCTTTCTTCCGGAATAGCAAAAGGCGAGACGCCTATACAGCTATTCAAGATCAGAACTCTTCAGCACAATAAACATTAAAATTCTGATTCACATTTCTAAAATAACACAACTTTAGTCACAGAACAAGCATAAACCAACCATGCTGCGTTCAAATACCCGCGAATACACGTCAACACAATAAACATTGAAATTCTCATTATTCACATTTCTAAAATAACACAACTTTAACCACACAAGAAGCTAAACCAACAGTGCGCTCAAATACCCACGAATTCTATCTTAATTCTAGAATCTAGATATTCTAAAATACAGGTCATTTAAAACAACACACAAAAAAAAAACTTATTTTACAGTTCACAAAAAAAAAACAAAAATTTTAACGGATTTGTTGTGCAAAGATCAGAAAACATTTTGATCACAATAAAAAGTAAGGTACTCTCTCTTTCCATAATGTCGTCAACGTATGTCATAAAACAAAATTTATCGCGCGAATTTAGCCCGCGCCATAAACGCGTATTCTATTCGCGTGTACATAGAGACGGCTTAATTGGTACTGGCACTAGAGTTGGAACAACCAACCACCCTGCCAATACCGCGGACACTAACCACTACTACTACGATACGAATTAAGGCCTAGTCGAGTGGTATGAATAAACAGTATGTGTAGGACGTTCATTGTCGTGTCACATTATATTACTGGGGCGGGGAAGTGGGTAAAGTTTTATAGCAAGAGTTTCGTTAGTTTTTCAGAGTGGCCAGCAAATATTACTGGATATTTTTTGTGTTTGGTAATTGAAACAATTATTTTAAATACTACTAGCGCCGCCGGCTAATCTTATTCCAATGTAAATAAGCCATTTTCACGGCATGTATCCTACATATAAACGTTTCTCTTGAATCACTCCATGTATTAAAAGCTCTAAATCTATTGCGTGGTTTTGGAGGAGTTAATGTTGGCTCTGGTTGCCGGCGCGCTGTCCCAGTGTCCATGACAGAGAAACATAAAAAATAAACTTCATTTTAAACGTTTTAAGGAATTTATAATATAGTAGCGTGAATATTAAATTAAACACACACACACACACATATCACGCCTTTATCCCTTACGGGGTAGGCAGAGCGTTAACGGCCGCAAGAATACGGTCGCGATCGCCACGTCTGACATTTTTGAGGATTGTTTTCCAAGGTTGTTTCAGAAAACATGTGTATCACTATAGTGACAGGTTGTCAGTCTGTCGCCTAAAAATTGTAATACACTAATACTCTCGAGTCCCTTAGTCGCCTCTTACGACACCCGCGGGAAGGATTTGGGGTGATGCTATTCTAAGCCGGCGTCACACGGCAAAATTAAATTAAATTAAAGCCGATAACAAACGTATTTTCAAGACCGCTGACGCTCTGCCTACCCCGTAAGGGATAAAGGCGTCACAAATACGCATAAGTATGAAAATGAATAATGTTCTGCCTGCGGTGCTTTGACCACATTACTCTGTGATCGCATATTAATGTTATTGATTTGACCTGATCAAAAGTCAGTGTGGTGGGGTGGGCTACCTTGTACTACTATGGTGGTAATGTCCCACTAGTGACGGTGTATGTTTGCATAGGACTATAGGGTTTATTGACACGACCTAGTGGCTTTCAGACTTATGTTCAGTCTTCATTATTTGGCTTTCTATAGTCTGAAGTTGGTACCGATTTGAAAATCGAGTGTTGTGGGATAGTTTTCATTCTCAAAGATTTATTAAACTTAGGTGCCGTCTTCTACAACCAACTCCAAAGAAGAATTAACCATCATCATCGCGAATAGTTTTTGGTCAATTTTTTCGCCATGGCCATTTCGTTTTGATCCACTCCCGGTAAACTTGTACACATCGAGCAAAAAAAAATACTTTATAAAAACTATCTTACTAACTTCACAGCTTGTCCTTAATAATGAACATCCTGCTAATATCATAAATGTGAATGTTTGTTTGTTTATTACTCCTTCGCGCAAAAACTGTATTTTATGAAATTTGGCACACAGATAGAGCTCTTACTTGGATTAAAACATAGGATGTGGAGGAGTTGCTATCTCGAAAAATGTTCCTGTGGGATGCTATGAGATTAAAACTGACTACCACGTATGTGGAGTCTCGGGCGCCCACAAGTAACATTATAAAAACTCCCCACTAACTAGAAGACCTTGTCCTTAATAACGAACATAGGTAATAAACATTTCGGTCAAGATACCGTTTCTACAAACAAAACAACAAAAACTAAATATCATGTTAACCAGGTGCTTTTCGCACATGGCGTCTCCGCTAAGGGACATCTATTTATTATGCACACGATCTATAAGTAATGGCCGACCACCTGCCCGAACCCACGGACCTACAGTTCAATATGTCTGACAGGCGTCAAATACTTGTACAAGTGGAAAAGTGATGTAGAAATTTATGTAGAGACGTGGCCTAGTTTACTGGGAACTTGAAGACATTTTATTTGTTTTATGGAATTTTACGGCAATTTTAATGACGTAGAAATTTATGTAGAGACGTGGCGTAGTTTACTGGGAACTCAAGACTTGAAGATGTTTTATTTGTTTTATGGAATTTTACGGCAATTTTAATATAATGTGGTAGCTAATAAAAAATGGTATAGTACTAGAAAAGAACGTTTCGAGAACGGAACATTGTAAAGTAAAATGCTCAAAGCTATGAACAAGTTTCGCTTCCAAAAATACACTATGCAGTAACTTGGAGTTCTTGGAGACCTAAACATTTGTAGAAATTGGATTATGCTGTGTACAGTCTTTTGGACAGCAGTTTCGCTCAATACTGTTACTATGTTATTTTTTTGTTTAAGTGTCTGTTGTCTCTATGTGTGTCTTAATAAAATAAAACAAATAAGATAGCTAGTTACATTACATCGGACAATGATGAGTCATAGTGAGCTAGATACTAGACTGAATAACTAATAACGTCCTAATAAATGGACGATGATTCAGTTGTGAGAAAAATGAGAGAAGAGAACCCAAGTAGGAGAAAATAATTAGAAAACGAACTGTTAGGACGGTACAGACATCAAGCGTGCTGTGCACGTGTAAGTATTGAAGTCATACAAGCAACCCACGCGCTCCGCCCGTGTTGCCACCGCACCCAGGCGGTACGCTAGGATTCGTAGGTAGACAAGTGCTCAACTTTCAGTACGATTTGTTCTTCCCAGAACTACTCCTAAGCCCAGTATCGCCCTGGGGTGATTCTGATTAGGCTGGTGGTTTGAACAGCCATTCAATTATTTCCGGGTGAGCCCTTACTCCCCACCAAGCCGACGGACGAAGTTCTGGTAAAAAATGTAGAGTTTAACAGAAAAAGAACGCGCAGTAACTCTTCTTGCCACCGCGTGCGTCTAAAATCGCACTAAAATCTACCTACTAGGAATTTGTCCTATTAGCGTCGCTGTCGCTACGTCAGGGGTTTGCGTTTGCCTTCGGGTCGGTCAGTAACTGGCAATGGGCGTGACAAGATGACGTCACCTCACACTAAACCACCTCACACCTGTTGCCGCTAATCCACGAAATTAGTAGAATTACAAACATTTCGTGATAACATCTGGAGCTCAACTTCTGAAGCGTTCGTCTTGAGTTCCGTGCGCGAAAGTCCAAAACGACTGGCCTAACCACACATTTTTAAAATTTCTTTAACTAGATGCTTATATAGTCAAAAATATGGGTAAATTATTGAGGGTTTACAGGGTGTAAGGGAAGGGGCGGTCTAACGAAAACTTCGCAGGCGTGATCAAACCATGAAACTGAAGAACTTTTTCTATGGGGGCTATGTTGGGAATTGAGAATTTTTTTCCACACAAAATTCCCGATGACGAGTGACTTGAATGGGACTCGAAAAATTTGTTTCGTTTCCCAATATTGCCCCCATAGAAAAAGTTGTTTAGGTTCATGGTCTGATCACGCAGGCAAAGTTTTCGTTACACCGTCCCTTACACCCCGTATATGGGAATTTATAAGTAAAGTAGAACGTGTGATACAAGCATAATAAGTAGCAGATTTTCGCATGAAACGAAAACGAACGTTTCAGAAATTAAGTCATATGGGGCGTAGGGCAAACAAATCAGAAGTTCATTTACATATCAGCAATGAACTGGACACTGACCTCACCATTAGCCGATTACGAAAAAGACATCAATTCTCTTTATGTTTAATAAGGAGCACTTTCCATCAGGTATATTTCCCTATTTATTTATTTTAGAACTGTGTAAACGTCGTGGAAAGTGTTTGTTGAGTACACAATCTCAAAAACTGCTAGACCGCTGTGACAATTTTTTATGAGTTAAAGCGCAGAGCACATAATATGCCTGCGTATGCAGCTCGTATGCATGCGTACCTTGTAATATATGGGATTGTATAAGAGACGGTACACCGCTTTTTTGCACTACGCAGCGCTCTACGTAACGCAAGCGGTGTGCCGCCTCTCATACAATCCCATGCACGCATACGAGCTGCATACGCCGGCCGGCGAACTTGGTCATAAAATATTTATATATCTCGGTATTGACAACATAAATAACAATCGGTTTTCAAAATACGCGTTTCTCCATTGTGAAAATTGATTACATAACTAAGACAAACACAAACAAATGAAACATTACAAAGCTACTAAGCAATTTATATACTACAATTAATTAAATTGAGTATCGATCTCAGTTGAAAGAACAGTTAAAGGATAATAAGCCTACTAGGCCTCAATCAGTTAAATAACTAGAAATTTGAATTCAAAGCATTTTAAATTTACTGTCTCATTCCTCTTGGATGTTTGGCTATATTTATACATTTTTACACTTTGGTGATCAGTTCTACATACAACAAATTAAATTGCCTTACGTCTGCGAAGGGGACAATAATCTAAATAAAAACCTTCATGGGATGGTACCGTGTTACAATAACATTTTTGCGATTTTACTTTGGACGAACATAAAATCATTTCGCATAAGCTTTTTAGCCGGTTCTTTCTTTCTTTTCGTGTGGGATACAGGGTGATTAAACGACACAATGAAAACTAGTGTCAGAATTTTTCAACCGCCTTCTACAAGTAGCAAGTTTCTGACATGTTTTTGTAACGACCTCCGTCATAGTTCAGCCGTCTGGCGTAGTTTTTGCCCCGGGGCCGAAAACATATAGACCAACACAAAAACGTCACAGACAGCAACTAGGACCTAGGTTTAACGTATCCGAAACACGGAACCGTATTTCTTACGGACAATCGAGTGGCTACCATTTAGTCGATTGAATTTCAGTTTTACGTTTGAATGAAAAACGGGTCACTTTAAAAGGAAAACCTGCTGAATTTTAAAAACAAATATTTCCGTTTTTGTTTTCCATATCGCCAACAGCAGTGAAAATCTCGCAATAGAACTGTTTCTACAAATTCATATAAAAACTCCGCCGAAATATTCGTGGCCGCGTATGTTTTTCGTGTCCAGCTTGTTTTCAGGTTTTCAGGAAATAAAATTTGAAAAGCTCGAACAATGAACGCTGCCGAGCGCCAGTCATACGATATTGTATACAGGATGAGAAGCATAGTGTACCGAAAACTCTGCAGGCATCATTAGACCGCGAAACTGAATTGCTATGCTATGAGATAAATGAGTAAAAATGATATTCAACACTTTAGTATAGCGCTCAGCATATCTACTTATGACTTGACAGCAAAAAAAACAGTTATTTTTGCGGCAAGAGTTATGTGCACCGAAATGTCCTTTTTAAAAAGTGGTAGGTAAAGCTTTCGGAGATAATCGACTTAAAATTCAAAATTGCTTGACTTTAAAGTAAATATATCCCTATCTCAAAAATTCCCAATCAGCTGGCTGAATTTCTATGAGAGCTAGAAATATTGTTTTCTTTTCCAACATAGGTTCCATAGTAAAGCGCCAGTGTTCAGTTGGAAATAGTCTCTGCCTACCCCAACGGGAAAGAGATGTATGATATTATGTATGTTCAGTTGCATAATATGATCATTCCCGCAAAGTTTTCGGTACACCGTCCCTTACACCCGGTATATCTCACACGAACTCGCTAACGAAAGGAACAACTCCCTTTACCTATTATATTTTGTAGAATGAAGTAGACGGGTGTAAAATTTCGTTTCATATATAGTTTCATAGATAGATGTAAAATCAAAGACCAGGAATACGGCACGTGTAACGCTTTACAATAATGACTTTGCTTTTATACAAGCTTTAGATGTAACGACCATAACATAAAATCATATAAAAACGAAGTGTTATTATCCCAACAGAGATTCATCCTTTATTGCCAAATACAGGGCAATAAGCTGGTTGATCGCTTCAATATGTTATTCTACTTCTATAGCCACAACAGTCCACTGCTGGCCATGGGCCTCCCCTGAATTGGGGGGTATTGCCATACTCACCACGCTTGGCAGGCGAATTGGCGAGCGCAGTGCAAGATATTGTATTCACAAGGAACACTGCTGCCCGTTCCATGGATCCATCCCTTAGTTGTCTTGTGCGACACCCACAGGTAGAAATATGGTGATGCTATTCTAAGCCAGCACCACACGGCATATATTATAACAATATGTTATTATAACTATCAGTTCTCTCTAACTACACTTTCCTATCTATATTGAGTTTAAACTTTCATAATATTCAAAATGAAAATGTCCATCCAGTTTTATTTCACTCCATAAAATGAGAAGTAGTGAAACTGATCAGATTTTGCATTCAACCACTAGTTATTGCATATGTTTTATTATCGTTCATAAAAAAATACTCTGTGCTTGGGAACTAGCATATTATAGAGACCTACTTTTTGAGGTATAGTGATACTTTAAGCAATACACCTACCTACATGCTTAAAATGGCATCACCCTATTCTTACCCGTGGGTGTTGTGAAAGGCGACTATGGGATGAATCCAAGGCACGGACAGCAGTGTTCCCTGTGAATATCTACTATATCTTGCACTGCGCTAACGAATCCGCCTGCCAGGTGTGGCAATACCCCTAATTTGGAGGAAGCCTATGTCCAGCAGTGGACTGTTGTGGCTGTAGAAGTAAAAGTAGAAGTATTGTATTGTATGTAGGTATTGTACTACCACTGCGTCCAATTCTTTTTACGCTCTAGATGTTATTGATCTTTTATTGTAAGTGGATTCCGTAAGATAAAGCTTTATCTACGGGAAGAATTGTAATAGAGATGTGTCTGTATTATTACTCTCTGATGATATTTCTACAACCTTATAGAATTTCTGTAGTAAATGTGGTGCTGGTTTAGAATAGTCACCCCATTTAACCCATGGGTGTCGTGAAATATGACTAAGGGATGAATCCAGTGGGTGGGCAGTAGCGTCCCCCTGTATTGCGCTCGTCATATATGCAAAGCGTGGTGAGTATGGCATATAGCCCAAATAAGGGAGGTTCATGTCCAGCAGTGGACTATTGTGGCTGCTGAAATAGTAGTTCTAAAAAGAATCCACATGTGCCCTGCTCTAATTGGCAGTATTAGAAGTGCAATTAGGTACAACGACAATGTTTCCAGTCGTAGTAAAAATAACAATAAATAATAATGGCGCAGGAACCCGTCTGAGTAGGTAGCTAACAATCATAGAACTTTAGATTATGGGTGAACAGACCCTCACGTGACAAGAACGTAAAGGTGAAATCCAATAGTAAAATAGGAAAGTAAGAATAGTTTGCATTGGAATGGGTAGCAGCGTTTCCTGTGAATAGGTCTTCTCTTTTCGTGTGAGACGCCGAGTCGTCCAACGACTTGAACCCTGGTGTCACGAGATTTTTAACCGCTTATTACAAGTAGCAGGCGTATGACATGGTTGACTAACGACCGCGACGTGATTCTATTTAGAATTTTAAGAATGATTTCATCGGGTCGTTTGTCAACTCAGTGTCCTACACGATAACAAAAGGAGAATGTAATTGTTGGATATCCATATTATTAAGTAAGCAGCAATATGTAGTTAAGGACAAGTTTGGAGTTTAAACATTGTTTAGTTAGATCATTCTTATTATGAGCGCGTAAAACCTATATTGGCGGTTCAAGTGCCTAACCAAACGTGAACTTGACATACTGTAGACGAGTAAGTAGTACGACAATTCTCAGCACGTATAACGCAGATTCTCACGGAGTACGTATTCATGAATGGCAGTAGTACACATCTGCTTTTCAGCTAGGCACGCCGGAACTGAACTGCACAATGACTATATTTCATTCGTTTACACAGCGCCA
Organism: Keiferia lycopersicella; assembly: GCA_029255805.1. NCBI lineage: Eukaryota > Metazoa > Arthropoda > Insecta > Lepidoptera > Gelechiidae > Keiferia > Keiferia lycopersicella. The sequence continues at coordinate 1,598,825 of JARACZ010000026.1, forward strand.
CGACCAGCGTAACTGCTTATCCGCGTTCGTATGTGCGAGTATGGAACATTGAGGTCAAGTTACGCTGGTCGCGACACCAGCTAAGCGAATGAAGTATATAGCATGTTACATCGATCAATAGATCACAGTCAATTGATTTGTATCAATTTGCTAGTTTAGTTAGAGCCCAGTTTAGAGCAAAGAGCTTGGTTATACAACACGAGCAAATAAGAGAAAGGTACAACAAGAGTTACAGGTACATTATAGAAACAGGAGTTACAGGTACAATAATGAATGGTGCTTTCCGGCTTAAAATAGCATCAACCTATTTCTTATCCCGTAAGTGTCGTGAAAGGCGACTAAGGACTCGGGAGTTTCATGTGCATTAATTTTTTTTATGATAGTGATACACAAATTATCTGAAACGATTCTGAATGTTTGTTAGATGTGGCGATAGCGGCCGTATTTCTGCCTATCTCGCTAGTTATATAGACGTGATATGTGTAGGTATGTAAGCTTTGTAGCAGCTTTCGTGAAAGGTTGAGTGAGTAGTGAGTAAGTATTTGCTTTTTTCATAGTCAATAGTATAAAAGAGAAGAGAAGTAGGGCCGTAAAGTTGAACCCTAATTCAAAAGATGTTGCAGCACGTAAAATTCATTTACTGAGTAATACAAAAAGACCTCGCATTCACTACTCAACATGATTCTTTACACGAAACATTCAATATTAACGAAATACCGTACTTTACCCTGTACTCTACTATGCCTAATTTAGCTTTGATCTTCATGATTCGAATCGTATTGTATTTCTTATACCGTGGCGAATAATTTATTCGAAACAGGTGTTGAACGTGATTAGGTATAATTTGTAAGCTTTGATTCTCAAACTTTTGGAGAAAAGCGAAAGTTTTGTGGTAATTTTTCTCAAAGTTATTATGTTTAAATTGAGTATTTATTGGGCTGATAACAGCTCTTGTCTGAACTAGGTGACGCTGTTGAAATTTTTACAGATTGAGGGATTATCTGTTAATTACAGTGACTATAGTGGCTGCTGAGCTTTTAAAAAAGCTTTCATACGCAGCTAGCGCCACCTACTATACTAGGAAGTAAACGATCAGATTGTAAATTTCCCATTGTGGACGTGTCATATCTATAATAAGAAACAGTACAGAAAAGGGGTTAGTCAGTCTGACACTGTGTCAAGGGTATGCAAGAAAATTATTAAAGCCCATAAGCCCATTCAAGAATTACCTACGTCACAAGAAATCTAGATGAGACATGCGTCTCATGCGGCTGCAGGTCGGAGAAGTTGTGTGAAGAAAATAAACATAAAAGTCTGTCTATAATAAATTGCCGGAAGTACTTGTTAAACGCTGTTCGAGATGACCATCGCAGTGTAGGTGTACCAAGTACTTTCAGGCATTTTAGGCTTTATTTTTTTTTTACTAACAAAGCGCTTTTTGCCATCATTTTCGCTATGATGTCACAAGACGAAAAAAGTAGAGCCATAATTAAAAGTACATGCAGGAACGAGCAAATGTGCACGTCTAGCGCAAGTCTATATGGACTATTGATTATGGCGGTAGTAGGTACCTCAGTATTGGAAAATCGGAAATTTATATTTAAAATCTTTCAGTCAATTCTTGGTGCTGATTCTTCTAATTCATGTAAAACTTCTTCGACCTGCAGCCATGAGTCTCATCTAGATATAATGTTACGTAGGTAATTTCTGGATGGGCTTACGGACTATTATTATTTTTGGACTAATATGTTTCTTTTCAAACGATATTGATTGAGAAACGTTAATTATATGTCAGTAACATTTATTTAAGGTGACTTGTTTCTTAGCAAATATTATATTAAGGGCACGTCGTCGCCAGGTAATTATACTTGGGACTGTAATTAGTATTACTGTACTAATATAATACAATACAAAATGAGATTTGTTGCCAGGCCCATTTAAGACGTGCTTGTATTAATAATTTAGAAAGAGAATGGTAGATTAATAGTTAAATGCATAGGGTGAATGATTGCAACTTAGGATCATATGCATCTACAACAGCGTGATTGTAAGGATGAAGAAATTTTAGGTTTCGAATAATAATAACTATTAAAAAAAACAACTCATGTGACAAAAAAGAAGGGTTTAGTTCACTATCCAGCCCTAAATTCTTCCCAATTGCCCAAACTGATGCACGCTTCAAGACATGCAGGAAGTAAACTCCAGAGGCATTTCCATGGCCACAGGACTGATCAAAGATTGTTTTAAAAAGTAACTCTTTAACAAAATCAAAATAACGGCGCCAAAATTTCGACGGCTGAGAGCCACAGCTACAAAAATGGTAATTAATCAAGCCCGGAAGAATACCTGATTAATCTAAAGAATTTCTATGTACCTACAACGTTTTCGCTAATGTTCCCGGGCAAGTATTGTTCGTTGTGGAGCGGAGAGCTAATCCTAGAACAACGCGCTTTACAACCGGGCACATTGTCAGCTGAGCTTGTAGTGCACGGGACGCCTGCTTGGGCGCGTTTATAAGCTGCCTGCTTCCTACATTGTCTTTGCCTGAATCGCAAACTACTTACATATAGGTCATCTAGATATTGTCACAAGAAGTATTAAAATGTGGTAACTGTAAGCCGCTGGTAGCAACTGGATGGCGAAAGCGGGTCATCGTTCATTGTGGCGTACCCTGAGGGAGGCCTATGTCCAGCAGTGGACTGCTATGGCTTAAAGTTCATCATCACCTTTCTCCTCCATTTACTTGCTTCGTGTGATTAAGGCATTACAAACGCGACTCGTCATGCGATCTTGTATTTAAAGGATAAGCTTCTACATAATGACAAAGTTACCGATGTTGCATTGGGGATGTTGCTGGGGGGTATTTATTAGATCTTACATGGAGAAGTAATATAAAACTGAACAATGAGTAAGACAGCCTGCAAAGTTTCAAATGCGGACTCAAAAAAAAACAAGGAATGAACCAAAGAACAACAAGCCAGCGACAGTTCAAGTCTGACAATTTATTCAGTGTCCCTAATGAAATCAATTTTTGCGTACAGACCAAAAATAACCTCCTATGTTGTTGTTTATTTATGACAATAGACCTCGAGATCTAGACTAGTTGCGAGAAGAGCCCTACAGCTCAGTGGCGCCGACTCGGTTGGTCAAGTGCCCCTTGGTTCAGAACAACTTGCCAGCGCGACGCTGTGTGACTATTTTATTGTCTCTACTCGGATGAAAACACACAAACTGGGCCGCGATTCTCTTATTTCTTACCCAGCGACACTGTCACTATAAAGGATGTTAGGAAAAGTACTAACTTCCTTTCAAGGGATGAATCAGCTCATGTAAGTGATCAATTTTCTCCAAGGAACATAAGTCAAAATATGAAAAAAAAATTTGGAGCTCTCATACAAAATATACCAACCGACTGAGTAAGGTCGTATTAGAGGTCCAAAGGGCTGGTTCATCCCTTGAAAGGAAGTTATTACTTTTCCTAACACCCTGTATTACATACATACATACATATATCACGCCTTTATCCCTTGTGGGGTAGGCAGAGCGATTGTGGCCGTAAGAATACAGCCACTATCGCCACGTCTGACATTTTGAGGATTGTTTTCCAAGGTTGTTTCAGGAAACATGTGTATTACTTATAGTGACAGGTTGTCAGCCTGTCGCCTAAAAATTGTAATACACCAATACTCTTGAGTCCCTTAGTCGCCTCTTACGACACCCACGGGAAGGATGTGGGATGATGCTATTCTAAGCCGGCATCACACGGCACCCTGTATTAGTAACTATATTATAGCTATTTGTATTGCCACTGTGATATTCATTGTTAGCAGAATACAACGATCCAAACCACCCAACTGACGCGCTATCGATACACAACTGGAAAGATTTTTTTTGTAGATTTCAGGCCCAGTTTTAACCAACGTAGGTACACTATACATCATCATCCTCCTACAGCAAATTTCTTTTTTAATTAATTGAGATTACTGAGACCGATGTCACTGTAATTGATTGATCAATCAACAGAAAAACCCTCGATCAGCTGTAGAAATCTAATCTCCAGCTCACCGAAATCACAAATGACATTTTGGTTGACGCGGCTAGCCTTAAATTGATTAAATTAGATTTGCCGTGTGATGCCGGCTTAGAATAGCATCACCCCACATCCTTCCCGTGGGTGTCGTAAGAGGCGACTAAGGGACTCGAGAGTATTGGTGTATTACAACTTTTAGGCGACAGGCTGACAACCTGTCACTATAGTGATACACATGTTTTTCGAAACAACCTTAGAAAACAATACTCAAAAATGTCAGACGTGGCGATAGCGACCGTATTCTTACGGCTGTTAACGCTCTGCCTACCCCGCAAGCGATAAAGGCGTGATATATGTATATATGTATGTATGTATGTACTACACTAGGATTCTAAAATTCTCTTTTCTAGCGTACTTTTTATAACTTTCCATTCTTAGCGACTTTGGTTATTTGAATGTTTTAGAATTATTTTTAAGAAATGAATATTTTTAAAACTATAACACCTTATAGTTGCTCCAATTTCGTTAGGAGTAAAACTAAACTTGTAGGTTCTGAGCCTTAGAAGTTTTTCACCAACAATAGTGTCCCAAGTGCTAGGTATTTATTGGATAACTTGAACGTTAGGATTAATTGCGTACGAATGGATTATGTTTTTGGAGTCATAATGGCTTATGCAATGTAAACACGCACACACACACACACACACAAAAACCACGTCTTTATCCCTGGGGGGTAGACAGAGCATTAACGACCGTAATATTACGGTCGTGATCGCCACGTCTGACAAATGTTTGAGGGTCGTTTCAGATAAATCGCGTATCACTATCTATTGTGACAAGTTGCCAGCCTGTCGCCTAAAATTTAAATATACATGATACCCTCAAAAGCCCCTTAGTCGGCTTATAAAGATAAGATAAAGATAAAGGCAATTTATTTAAAATAGTGCTTACAAATAGGAAATTTACAGGTATAAAAATAAGGTAGTGCATATATAAAAATATTTACTTGTATCTCAGGTAATGTCTAAAAATCTATTCTGTGCAAGTTAAAATTATAATTTACCTAAACAAAAACAATCTTCTGCATATTATGCCACACCCACGTGAAAGACATGTAGTGATGCTATTCTAAGCCGGCATCAGACGGCATTTGCAATGTATGTACATCTATTGCAAGTTTTATAGCCAGTAACTTATAGAATCCGCTAAATTCCAATGTATAGCTTGATATTTTGACTCCTAAGGGTTTGGTTGCTAGACTCTACTAAAATATTCTTACCCTGTTATAATATTCTACTGTTTGGACGAACTTTGTGTCTACGTACCTACTACTTCTTAAGTAAATAACCTGTGCGTTGATATAGGGAATAATGTAGCACTGTGTAATCACAGGAAACAATGTAATAATTAAAATGTGTTTATTATTTGCCACCTAATATTTCCTACTTATTAAAATCGGGTGTCAGGGACCAGTGTGCCAAAAACATTGCAGGCCTATGGTCTACCATGAATAGCATGGCCTACCATGAAGATATATTATAGAGCCTATATTGAGAAAAAAATGTATCGAGTTTCTATAGAGAGACAGCTAATCGAGAATTTTGTACAGATCATATTTTTTTGCTCATTTACCAAAATAGCCTTCATAGAAAAAGCTGTTCAGTTTCATGGTCTGATCATGCTTGCAAAGTTTTCTGTACCCGTCCCTTACACCCCGCATTAACCACAATACTAGCTTAGACCTACAAGTATACAAAAGTAGGCACAGCTGACTGACTGACCTATCCCGTGAAACTTGACCTTAACCGCTCTACGACTCGCTGCAAGAGATGGGGTTTGTATGTATGTAAGGTGTGGCTGGTTAGTAGATCTATTATACTAGTGAACTGGACCCCTAATCTGCATTTTTTTTGTCATAGTAACGCCATCGGAACTCAACTGTCATTCAATTGCCATTGTGATTTTCTATACTTCAAACTCTTAGCAGAGTACAAAACAACCAAATTTATCCAATAGTGATCCAATCGACATCCAACTGAAACGGTTTCTATTTGCAGACTTGGGGCCCGGGTGGTTCAGCCTGCAATGCCCAAACCAGATTAGGAACAAATTCACAAAGAGATAAACATCAACTTTGTGAACCCCACCGAGATTCGAACCCTGGCTTTCTGCGGCAGGCAGACGCACTACCACACCACATCTGTAGTGAAATGAGGAGTTTCTCGTGACGTCACTCACAAGAGCTCAGCCTGAAGCGGCCTCTGCAAAGAGCCGATTAATTCGATCCTCGATCGGATATACCCGTTCGCCTGTGAAATTCCAGAGCCATTCACCAGTCAATTTACATACAAATAGTAATGGTTATTGTTTACTAGCGGTTGTACCCGCTTGTAATCGTTTTGCCCCGGAAATAAGAAGTTTTCCCGGCATCCTACTAATATTATAAATGTGAAAGTTTGTATGTTTGTTTGTTACTCCTTCACGCTAAAGCAACTGAACCTATTTTCATGAAATTTGGCACATGGATAGAGGGTAACTTGGATTAACACATAGGGTAGTTGTTATCCCGAAAAATGTTTCTGTGGGATGCTACGGGGTTAAACTGTCTTCCACGCGGGCGGAGCCGCGGGCGCCCACTAGTGTATTATAAATGTAAACCTTACTCTTGAATCACTCTATTTAAGACTTTGTTTTTGTTGTTTTGTTCAAGACATACTTCCCCTCATACTATTATGCGTTTTAGTAATTAAGATGAATGCAGCTGTCTTGGCACCTTACCTACAGCAGATGTATCTATTGACGCGTTATATTTGTTTTGTGTTGCACACCCGACGACCGATGTGGCGCATTGGTAGTGCTGACCCACCCGATTGTCCGTAAGAAAGATGATTCCTTGTTTTAGAAGGCACGTTAAGTAGGTTCCGGTTGCTATCTATGATTACTTAGACGGCGGTCTTTACAAAACCATATCAGAAGCCTGATACTTGTAGAAGGCGGTTGAAAAATTCTGACACTACGGTTTATTAGGTTGTTGGACGACTCGGAGTCCCACACGAAAACATGAACACTATGTTGCATATACTATGACCTTGTTGAACTACACCTTGTTAGGTTGGCGTGGCTACTCAATAGCAACGGTTACAGTAAGCAAATTGGTTCAAGGCAGTGGTTACAGAGCAATGAATAGGTGAAGTTATGTGCGTGTTGGTTGCGTGTTACTGTGTAGTGTAGTCGTGTTACTCTTATAAATCTGCCGACTACGCCCATCTAGACATGAGCTCCTATACCCTACTACAATAGGGCTCATATGACCTACTAACAAACGCTACGCTTTTGCTAAACTAGATTCTATCTAACTACTAACTATCTAACAGATCTCTGGTTCAGTTCAACGGGTAAGTCAGTCGTCGATATACTATCTTTGTAAAAACTCGTTTTGCCTACATCTAAAATGGTTAAAATGTACATACATACCTACAAACTTTACGTGTCCTTTGCGTTGTTGTACCCGAGTAGTTCAGAGGGAACCGTGTTTTTGATTCAAATTGGTGGACATTAAACGCAAAATGTAACTTTGAAATTACCGCAGTCGAGTTATTGTATTATGCTTGTTTGTGAAGACGAAATGGTTCGTTTATCCTCAAATTTCAAGACCTAAAAGGAACTTTTTCAATTTTAAGTGATTCACGAAAGGGGAATAAATAAAGAAACCTTCAGGACCACAAATTAGTGGACTAAAATCTACAATACTAATAATAAGATACGAGTAGCTTCTCAGGGTTGCATTTAAATAGCGTATTTCATTATACAAACCAGTGTTTAAATTACGAAGCAAATAATACTTTTTCTTTTTGACCAAATTAGCAAACCAAAAATTGGGTTTGGACGCCATTTGGGAGTCGCCAGGCGCTCTCGGCCATAAATATTTGAATACCTGAATTCAGTTCTGAAACGTTAGGTTCGGAAAACAAATACTGGACGGTAAAACTTGATACAGGTACGAGTATGTATTGCCACAAAATGTTGTCGTCTTTCTAAAAAAAATGTTTTGCAACTCAGGTTTATGTTGATTGAATTTCAGTTTCAGTTTGTATTAAAATCGGTTAAATGTATTTATACGATACAGAATAAAGAAATGGACAGACACTAGTGACGCAGCCTCCTTGGCACGACTGGCGAAGAACAGAGGCGACTTTGCAAGGGCGGTCGCTGACGCCCGTTAGGACAGGGCACCAGAAGAAGAAGAAGATTTATTATTATTATTATTATTTTAGCCTATCAGATCCCACTGCTGGGCAAAGGTCTCCCCCGCGGTCTTCCATTTATTGCGGTCCTATGCAACCTCGGTCTAATCTTTTAAATGGGCATCGAGATCGTCAAGAAGAAATTTAAAATCGGTAAATAATGTAGGTATACCTGAAGAAGTGACATCCCTAAGGTAGTTTTCAGTTTTCGCAATACTACCTTCAAGGTAAGAAGGTTGGGCGCGTAGTTCGGAAAAGGTCAATCCCCACTAGTGCGCTTATGGCTTACACCGTTGTTATCGTTCGAGGCATTTCCCTTTTTCCTTCCGCCGATTTCCCGCGGAAACCCTCCCTATGTTTACGCGTCACGCTATTTGGATCGCTCCGTAATTTGATGCGGGTTAGTTTGATACGACAGGTATTGTTCTATGCAAAGGGAAACGCCTTTGAGATTTGATATTTGCCTGTCTTTAGGCATTGTTTGTAGGCAAGCGAAATTTTTCTTTTTCAAAAGTATAACCTTTGACCGAGACGTGTATGAAACTTTGCTATCTTTTTCGACGCTAAAGAAACACTCCCTTTTCGTGTGGGAAACCCAGTCGCCTAGCGACCCGATGAACCCTAGTGTCAGAATTTTTCAACCGCCTTCTAAAAGTAGCAGGCTTCTGACATGATTCTGTAACGACCGCCGTCTAAGTGATCAAAGACAGCAACCGGGACCCACGGCTTAATGTGCCCTCCGAAGCACGGAACGATCTTACTTACTTACAATCGGGTGGTTCAGCCCGCAATGTCCTAACCAGACTGGGAACAAATACACAAAATGATAAATATCAACTTGTGAGTGACCTACCGAGAATCAAACCCGGAACCTTTTCCGTCAAAGGCAGTCGCACTGCCACTGAGCCACATCGGCCGTCAAAGATACGCAGAAAGATTTACTTAAGCTTTGAACTGAAGCTTTGATCTACAATGTACATTTCTGTTGAAAACCGCGTTTCATATTACATGTCAGTGCTAGTGCACATTATCATACATTTGAATCGTAGCCAGCGTGTCAGATATCCTTTGATTTCAATATCACATCTACGATTGAATGGACCCGGCTCTCTCCGTCTGTCAAATTGATGCCAAGGGATTGGATTTCCAAAGTTATCAATCGCCTTTTTGATTGGGTAGCGACATATAGGGGTAATCGTATTAAGGGTAGATGTAGATAGTTTCTTTGGCAATAGAGTGGTAGCGGGTAGACAAGTGGATACCTTACTGCAACTTTTTGCTGAAATTTGTGTTTTATACAAATTTCGCTTTTTTACTTAATTTGGGTCCAAGTATTGGACAGTTCAACAAAATTTAGTATCGTGGTATAAATTAGGTGATTAATATTTTTGAGACAAGATAATTTTATTCTCAAGGAATTTTTCACATTGCAACTCTACCGTCAAATGAACTACTTTGGTCCAAACCAAACTAAGCTGATCTTCAAATAAACGAATGGTTCAAACTAAGCTGGTAAAATATTTTTTCATGCTACACAAAAACGTCGTAAAATAAATAGCATACCTAAATGCCGAAGACAAATAAATTACTATTCAGTCAACTGCTACTTAGCCTCGTCGGGCCCTAGTACGCTAGTAACCGTAATTCTAAAATTACTTAATTGAAGTGTAATTGTGTTAGTCCTCTTTAAATTGGGTTACCTACGCTAAAATGCCGGCCTACTATAGGATTAATTAAAGGGGTTATTAAGGCATTATTCAAACCTGAGCGGGACAGGCGCGTTACAGCGGTATCCTCGCTGGTAAAAATTGTCAAGGAGTTGAGTCCCGCTCCCGACTTAGGGCGCGGATACCGACCAGGTTTAGATAAGAGCTTATTATTCGAAAGAGCCAAGTGGGTAATTTAATTTGTCATTTAAATATATAACTACACATAGGCTTTCATGAAACAATTGGGAAACCGTTATACAAGCGCAAAGCAAGATTTTTATTCGCTGGATTTAATCCTTAGGACCTATACAAACCTGAGCGGTATCTGCGCGGTTCGTAAGTAGCGGAGCTCAATGACTTCACAATTTGTACCAGTACCCATGTACCGCGTGAATACCGCCGCTGTTAGAATGTTACCTTAGTCGCCTTTTACGACACTCTCGTGAACAAATGGGGTGATAATAAATAAATCTGGTTGTTCATTGTTACCTCTAACAAGGCAAATGCCTCTAGCTAGGCCAAACATCTATCACCCTTCGGTTTAATACGAGCTCTATATCAGGGGAAGTACACCACTGGACTTTCTACTACGAAGCAATACGAACATGGTCAGAGATGGGCCGAATATTGCTATTCGACATGCTCAAAAGATTTATCGAATATTCGAAAGCGGCCGAATATTCTGAAACATACATATATACACATATCACGCCTTTTTCCCTTGCGGGGTAGGCAGAGCGTTAACGGCCGTAGAAATACGGTCGCTATCACCACGTCTGACAAATATTGCGGGCTGTTTCAGATGATTCGTGTATTACTATAGTGACAGGTTGTCAGCCTGTCGCCTAAAATTGTAATACACATGAAAGCATCGAGTCCCTTAGTCGCCTCATACGACACTCGCGGGAAGAAATTGCGTGATGCTATTCTAAGCCGGCATCACACAGCAAATATTCTGAAAACTTATGAATATTTATCCGAATAAAGAATTCAACAATATTTGTTAATCATAACCTCAATGTGGGTTTCATCATGATGTTTCTTTCACCGTAAGAGCAATCGGCAAAGAGTAAAAACACATTGATACATGGCGGGGATCGAACTTAGGTCTCACGATTGTAAGACTGGTGTCTTAACTACGTGGCCACCGACTACATCCGCGATACTCCTTGATAGTCTATATCGACAAGTAAATGGGATACACAAGGATGAGCCGTTGTTCAATTACCCCTTTTCATTTAATACGAGCTATCTATCTCCGGAATTGCCCCGCTCCTCTCTAATACGGTGCAATAAAGACTCACCTTGACATTCGTTCGATAGGTAAGTAACCCCTTAAAAGGGGTAAAAGTAAACAAAGACGGGTGGTAAATGTTGTAGTAGAGGGTCAAACCAGCAATGAAAATTACGTTTTCTTCCCTTCATTACCACAATGGTCGATATCGATAGCAAGATGTTAAAATATAGCACTTTTAGGAATCTTATGATAAGTCATAAGTCTTTTTATATATGTATTTTTTTTTTATTTCATCAATATAGGTCCAGATTTCCAAAGATGCGTTCTGCGTGAAATACTTAATTCAATTCTATCTAAAAAAAATCTTATGAGAATATCAAAATTATTACATCCTTTTCTTTTACGTGCAATGAAAAATGCTTGTAACAAAGAAAACACACGTATTTTGAAAGAAAATAAATATAATATTCTAACTGTTCCGTGCTTCAAGCGTTTGAGTATGACATGGGTGTAATATTGTTACAATATATTAACACTTTGACCTCTAAAGAAAATAATACTAGGCAAAACGCATTGGCGTCCGTATAGTATTAAACCCAGCCATGCCAAATAGGCTGAATGTTATTACTCATGCGTATAATATGGAAAGAAAATAACGAACACAATCTCTGTTTTACTTACTCGTGGTAAGAAAAATAAGAAATTTAGAACAAGCGTAATTATTCGAAAATCAAATCCCTACTGCGGTGGTTTCAGTTTCAAAATCCACCGTTTTGAATTAACGACATTTAAATATAGCCAGTGACCACAAGAGATGTCTTGCGCGTAGCGAGCGACGCAAATGTCATATTTGCTCTGTGCCAGTGACGAATCTAATGACACCTCATTATGTCAACACCCACCTATAGGCAGTAGCCCGTGACAAAGATCTTACGGTTCTTGTCCATTTACACATATACATACAATCATACAGACTCATGAATAACTTAACCATTCTTCCGAGGCAGTCGAGTAATAAAGTAGATACCAACAAAATGAAATTCAACAATCGCAGAAAAAAAATCATATAAGTCGTATAAATATGAAATCCGATTGGCGAGTATTGCCCACTGCTCTTTCCACCTGATCCACCAAATGGGTCAATCACTTTAAATAAATGATTTCATTCACGCGTAGAGTATTGAGAGGGTGCTATTTCACAATATTTTTTTTTAACGAGAACTGACTTCAAAGGACGTATCAAAGTGTTAACCTCCATTTTTTGTCGGTTAATGTGCCTAAAACCTTCTCCTAAGTCTGGCAAATACTTTTCTGAAAACCATATTAAAATCGGCTCGTCCACACGCGAGATAATCGCGGACAAGCATACATACAAACATACAGGTCAAACTGAGAACTTCCTTTTTTTGAAGTCTGTCAAAAACAGTTTCCTCCGCTACTTTAAGCGACAGGCCGAAAATCTGTTCCTATAGTGATAAACGGTTTATTTTTAACGATCCTCAAATATTTGTAAGCCGTGGCGATAACAACAGTATTTTTCCGGTCGCCTCTGCCTACCCCGCAAGGAATACAGGCGAAATGTGTGTCTGTGTGTCAATTTTAATGGGAACACAAAATAACTTGGCCTAGAAACGCCTTGTGGCAGCCAAGTGCCAGCTCCGTTTATTGGATTAATATTTCGGAAGACAAGTAGCTCAGCCTCCGAATTTGCTCATTTTAAGGCCCGTATTTATAAACCGCACTCATCTATGATCGATCTTAAGAGCGACTTTGAGTGCTGTTAGTACTGACTGTCATTTGTCAAAATCGCTCTTGGGATCGATCTAAGACTTGAGCGCAATTTATAAATACGGACCAAAGTAATGGCAGGTTCAAAAAAAAAACACTAAAAGTCTGCCACAAAACAAGGTCCACATTGAAAAAATTATTTGCCTTGTTCAAGTCCAATATGGAGTTAAAAACTTTTCTATAACAAAAATTCTCTTTGAAAGACGACGCTGCGAAACCAATATAAGGAAATAAAGCGACCTCCAAATAGGGGTTTCAAGTCAACCATAAAATTTTATAAGGAAAAGTTTAAGTCGTGACAGAAATACCTAAATGAACTTATAAACAGTTTCAAGATGAGTAAATTCTATTCATCGTGATCAGTGAGTGAGGGTAGGCCGTGTTTCAGCAGCGAATTCCAGAGATAAAAATCTTAATTCTTTTTCGTTTTGTATTTGTCCTATTATCATCGGTGTTTGTGTGCAATAAATGGTTATAAAGATAACATTAAGTTTCGACCTATGAATATTCTTTGACGCATTCGCAAAGCTATCACATTAAAGTCACCTTCGTAGGCCACAAAAACATAATTATAATTAAGAATTAATAATTTTACAGGAAATGAACATACAACTTTTTAAGCTCTCGCGACCCGGGTTAACCTTTTGCACGCCAGAGTTTTTTTACGTCGGCACACCCCCGACGCCAAGCATAGAAAAATGTGAAGATGGTAAAAACTTATCGGCAAGCAGCCCGGTGTCTTAAACAAGACAGAATTTAAGTTATAAAAATAGGTAAATTTGGACTACTTTAGTCGTCAGTGGCGTCGTATGTACGCGAGCGTTTGGCAACTATAGTGGTCATTGGCGTTCAAAAGGTTAATACAAAACGACCCATAAAAATGAATGAGCATACAAACAGTTATGTTGAAATCGGCTCTTATAATTTAATTCCAAATCAAGCGAATAAAGTTTGCAAACCTCTGTACCAGGTCTAATTCAGTGAACAGAAAATTTGACCCAGTTCAGCATGCATAAAATGTTCCCTACATAACATGAAAAGGCATGGCTCAGACAACTCAATTTACTCCAAGTTAAAGTTTTAGGTAGGTTCTATCTTTGGATGTAAAACAACCAAGAGCTTATGTGCCTACTTAAATTCTTCGTGAAGGAAGAATATAATCTATAGATTTCACGTAATTTACAATAAAAAATATGTCATCTATCAAATTACAAAATAGGAAATATTTTAAAAAAAATTTGAACTTAAAAAAATCTGTGCTTTTGCCTTCGGACCCGAACCATGGCGATAAACGTACCAACATACTCGTAACAATAGTATTAATAGAATTATATCAGACAGTGCGTACCTCCAATAACAACGCGGATCCATTGTGTTCTCAAAAAATTTGGTTGTGATAATAATTTAAGGAATATTATCGTCTCCAGGATAAAAAAAAACCTGCGAAATTCAATGCAAAGTCTTGTTTGAATACGTGAACTTTTACCTACTCGTTTTACCATATCAATCAATGGCTAAATCGAATCTATGTTAAAAAGGAGCAAGTTTTACTTAAGCAAAGTGCGTAGTTACTATAACTAGTTAACTATGTTATATCGTTACAAAACAAACAAGTAAAAAGTTGCTCATCGTAGCGTTAATTACTTTTACCCTAATTGTCCCTACTAAAAAACTCTAATACAAGAATGAGTACTCCTTTCTCCGTGTTTCTTCTATCATCGTGTGGGATACCGAGTCTTCGAGTGACCCGATATATCTCTGCTATTGAGTGTTTAAATTATCAATTACTGTCTAGACATCAAGATAAAAGATCGTCAGAACAGCTTAACGTGCTTTCCAAAGCATGGAACCAACTTCATTATACACAATCGGGTGCTCATCCGACAATATCCTAAGCAAGCTGGGAACAATCATACAAAGTGGGTATCGAAAAAGGTGATTGAGGGATGAATCTATGAAACGGCGGCAGTAGCGTCACCTCTCAATATCTACAACATCTTAGATAGATAGATAGATAGATTAAACGTTTATTGCATAAACTATTAAATATTGCATAAGTAATAGGCATCTTGCACTGCGCTCCCCAATCCGACTGTCAAGCTGTTGCGGCTATAGAAGTAGTATAGTATATTCACACTGATAATCGAACCATAAACTTTTGGGATCCCATTAGACTAACGCTCAGACCACGGACGCAATCAGAATTTGACGAGTAATAATAACCTGAAAGTCTTTCCCATTGTGGCGGTCCGTCGAAGCTATTTCCGGATCGATTGGGCCCAATTGTCACTGGAGTGTTTGGCATCACGTCAGATTAGATTAGGCACTTTGGAAGTTGGGAGGTTTTCGCGCTTTCAGGAAGTTCAAATAAGCTTTCTCCTTTGCCAACGAGCTTATACCAGTATACAATAAACTGTAGAAAGCAGGATTTTGATTAAAAACCTAGGTGTTTGAACGGCAGACAAAATGAAAAGCATTAAAAGATCAAAAACCGGGACTGAGATAGGTTTATGATGAAATTTAGTTTAGAATTTGACTTATGTGAGTTCTTATCCGATTCGAAGCCTGGTTGTATCAAAAACCTATGAATGTACTCCTAGGGAATTTTCTACCCGGCTGGACACCGACAACCGTTTTCAGAGGTCTAAGCGTTGTTTTCAGGACATAGAGATCCCTAGCTAAAAGTCGATTATAAAACTTAGACACCAGGGTCTCACTCGACAAGCATTAGTGAGTCCGTTAAATAATAGTTTTAAAACATCATAACACGTAGCCATCAAACTTGTAACTCTCATTTTAAAAGGGTCTAAGGACCTCTACCAAAAAGCCCGCGAGGGTTGAAGAATCGTACAGACTACAATAAGTGAAGCCAAATACTTCAAGTAAATGACCATCACGAGTGTCCTTTAAAAAGGTACTCGGGGTTCACGATGATATACGAGAGGGACTGAAAATGTTCTTTGGGGCTAGCCAGACTGTTACATAGAGAGACCAATTTAGTTCCACAGACCTTTTCATGCTAGCACTTATGGTAAGGGTTGGGTGTAAGGAACGTTGACCCTAAAACTTTGCGAGCAAGATCTAATAAGACAAAGAAATTGAACAATTTTACCAATAATATAAGAGAAAATTTTATCGGCCTCCCGTACTAAATCTACTTTATTTAATAGGCAGTTGTTTTACGTCCAGTATATGCATAGGGTAAATGCTTAGTTTCATAGAAAACTTAGGAAAATATCGTTCAATATTTTAGGAAATCCTATACTAGATATGACGACTATTGTAAAGTTAACAATATGACGACTATTGTAAAGTTATAACCTAGAAAAGCTTTCTAAAATAATTATTATGACAAGTCAATATTTTGAAAATAGAATATCTTAGGAATTTAACCTTTTGGTCTTAAATGGTGTTTATTATGTAGATAGACTGTCGATAAAAATAAATAAAAAAAAACTGCAATTATGTAAGAACTTTTGTATCCAATTACCTGCTTCATTAAAAGTTTCTTCGTTAGCATTCGAAGTTCAGTAGTTGTTTTAATAAAAGAATGCTATTAAAAGGGCAAAATTACCTATAATTAATAAGTATATTAGTTTAGTTTACGACGTTGTGTCTTTTGGTATTAGTTGAATAAAACGGTGTTTTTATTTGTGCGTAACGTAAAAAAAAACAGAACTCAGAAATTTCAAATTTAAGGTTTAACGTAAAATAGTTCAGCGGGTTCCTTTATTTTACGGATTCCTTTAGCATGCACGCACTTAAGCACGCATTTTAATAAACACCATTTTGTTACAAAAGTCTACATACATACATAAATCCCGCCTTTATCCCTAGCGGCGTAGGCAGAGCGTTAACAACCGTAGAATATGATCATGATCACCATACATGACAGGTTGTCAGACTATCGCCTAAAATTGCAGTACACATGAATCGAGTGCCTAAGCCGCCTCTTACGATACCAACGGGAAAGAAATTGGGTGATGCCATTCTAAGTCGGCATCACACAGGAGTACCTAATGGGTACTTAAATGACAACACAAGCCTTTAGATCACAATCACCAAAAACGTGACTATTCATTTATTAAGCTCATTAATCAAACCGACCAGACACACTGCCGCATATAATCCATCATTAGTTTTCATATGTTTAGTTAGAGTTACAACAACCACAACCTACGCAACTAGCTTACCGTCCAGCGGTTGCGCCTATCATAAGTATTACAAGATATTTTCTTTCTGCCATAAAAACAACCGCTATAAATACGATCGCTATCATCACGTCTAACAAACATTGAGGGCCATGTGACTGGTTGTCAGGCTGTCGCCTAAAGTTGTTATACACATGCAACGCTCGATTCCCTTAGTCGCCTGTTACGACAACCACGGGAATGAAATGGGGTGATGCTATTCTAAATCGGCATCACACGGCAAGCCTACCCCGCAAGGAATAAAAGCGTGACATGTGTATACTGTATGTATAATGAAAACGAAGTTTTCTCAAGATTAGTTCAGTATCGGTGGCGTTTTACGTTCGTTCAAAACCGTACCTATTATTAAATCTTTATTTTTTTTTATAAAAATTGGTATTCTTTTTGGTTAAATATTTACTCAAGACTGTACAACCCTTTTAGCAACTTAATCAGGCAGCGACTATAAGAGTATAGGGCCTAAGGGCCCAAGAGAGTCGTTTAGGACTTGGAAATAAGGACAAAATCCTGAGAGACACATTAAAGAACTCACTCGCCGTAAAACCTATCTTCCAAGTATACTTTCCTACGTTTTATTAGTCCCGATTTATTACGCTTCGGCACACAACATAAACATCGTACTACTAAACTTGGTACTGTTTGTTTAGAACCATCAATAACTCCTAGTTTCGTATCAAACAATCCTTACGGCCGTGACCTCGGTCTGAGTCGCTTCAAACAACAAAAGGGCAAAACACTCTAAAGACACTTTAAGTACTCGTTGTAAAGTACTTTCATTGCTCCATTTTCCACTAAAAACAATACCAGTTAAGTTGGCCCGTCCATCCTTTTATCGGACGCGACATAAAGTGAGTTAGGAAGTTCTTCACATCCTCGCAGGGATTGCGAGCGGTCCAAACAAGTTTACAACTTACTGCCCAGCGGAACATAGATCCTCTCCAAGTAAGTTACACACTAGAATCCAAGGACGGTATTATGCATATCGATTCGGTGTGCAGTCGGACATCGAACCGCGAAACGAGTTAAAAATATCGCCGGCAAGCCGTCCGGCCGGCACCTGCGGATACACCGGTCTGACTACTCGGGACCACATGCGTTTGTTTACTATCAGCCGATCGCGACGCGCCGGCGGGTAGAGACTATAGTCTCCGTTTTCGCGCGTTGGAAGTTTGTTGTCTGAAGTTGTTTCAGAACTTACGTCGGATGCCCCAATCCATGTCGTACGCGTGGCGCGCGCGGAAGGTGCGCGGCGCGGCGCGGTTGCGGCTCGACTGCCGACTGCCTTGCCCGCCTCCCGCTGCTCTCCCATTGTGTTTACTCCCTTGCATTGTGGAGTCGCGGAAATCATAGACTTGGCCGAGTGCAGTTTTCGTATGTCATCGAACCATGACAAAACCCATAATGAAGGACTTTTTTTATAGCAGTTGGCCGTGTGATGCTGACTTACAATAGCATCACCCCATTTCTTTACGTGGGCTTCGTAAAGGGCGACAGGCTGATAAACAGTCACTATAGTGATACACAACTTATCTGAAACGATCCTCAAATATTTGCCAGACGTGACGATAACGACTCTAATTTTACGGTCGTTAACGCTTTGCCTATCCTGTGAGGGATTGAGGCGTGATTCGTGTATGTGTCTGTGTGGGTAAGTTTTGACTGACGCACTACTGAATGTAGTAGTTATACCCAAACGGATTTACCTACTAAGCTTCAGTAAGATCCGGTAGCCCAGTACTAAGCCATTCCCGGGTTCAAGGTCAGCCATTTTGTTTTAGGATAGACCGGACTAAAACCTGATGTAGTCGCCGACCGCTGTTAAAAGCTGGCTTGTTTTTTTCTTGCCTTATTCGCGTGCAGCGTCGCGGGAGATTAACCTAATACTATTATGGACTTTAAGAACCAACAAGAAATAAACTACCTGCGAGATTTTATGTTATATTATTAGTGGCGAGTATTAGTGAAGCGTCTTTACCCCGAAAGGGATAAAGGTGTGATTTGTGTGGTAGTGTATGAAGCACCTCCACGTCATTCTAGACTTAGGTTTTAAGTATAATATAGACATACCAGTAGATCTTTATCATTAGTTAGTCAATAAACGCTCTTTATACGAGACGCTCATTTCTTGCCTTGGTGGCTCCGAACGCCATCATCGCAGTGTATGTATGTATTTATTAGTGAAGCGTCGGTGGCCAAGTGGTTAGGACACCGCTCATACAATCGTGAGACCCGAGTTCGATACCCGCCATGTACCAATGTGTTTTTTACAGATAACGGGATAAGGCAAGGAGAATGATGTTAGGCTTTTAACAAAATCTTTGGCAAAGGTGAACTGTAATTATGTTAAGTATAGGCGTAGGTATAACTTGAATGCTTTCAGTGCACTGCTCACACGTTTTGAAGCAGGTATAAAAGAAGGTAAGAACATTACCTAAGGCCTTTGCCAATGCGGAACAAAGTACGAGTACGCCACTTCACAAATTAAACGATGCCTGGGCTTCGCAGTAAATTTTAATTCATTAAGCAATTACTTCAATCAGATAATCAGATACCTTCACAACATACAGGGCCGTTAAAGTACAAGATTACGAAGTATATGTAGGAATAATAAAGATAATGAGTATCAAAGTTCAGGATTTGGGGGTCCTGACGTCACTGCTATGTAAAAATCGGACATAGGCGTGACGTCACGCGCGATTTCAACAGTCTATATAGCTTCGTAATAATTTGTTTAGATAAAAAATAAAAAAATACGTATGATATAATTTTCGATAATCGGATCTAGCTAGATTCTAGCCTATTAGCCATGTCTATTTGGGTAAATGTTAGCACCTAGATAGCTAAAACTATTCTTACACTAGTTTGATAGCTTCGTATAGCACAAGAAACTTAGTTCAAAATTAAGTTGGGGAGAATCAAGGCGACCCCATTTGCATATCCCGTTCACCTTCGCAACGTCATCCATTTGCGACGGGGAGCCACACATAAACACACAAAATACTGGGTCTTATAAGGGGATTACATTATTTCAGGGGTATATAATAGCCGTCGGATGCCAGCTTAGAATAGCATCACCCCATTTCTTCCCGCGGGTGTTGTAAAAGGCAACTAAGGGACTTAAGGGTTTCATGTGTATTACGTTTTTAAGCGACAGGCTGACAACCTGTCACTACAGTGATACAAGACTCATCTGAAAGGACCCTCATACATGTCGGACGTGGCGATAACGACCGTAATTTCACGATCGTTAACGCTCTGCCTACCCCGCAAGGGATAAAGGCGTGATATGTGTATGTGTATGTATGTATGTAATATTGTTCTTCTGTTCCATTTTCCAGCAAAATCACGGATTTTGAATGTTAAGATATAGTAGTATAGATTCTTAGCTAAAAAAAACAGAAAATCTGTAACAGTTCTCAAAATTTTCGCTTTTCTTTTATTAATAACGATCATGGCTAACCTTTCCATTTTTTCCCTACCTACAAATACAGTATACACATATACATCACGCCTTATGCAAAATGTTAGACTGTAAAAATTCGGTCACCAACACCATAGTCGTTTTATTTATTTAACGAATTTAGTCCTACTTTGTCAAGTAGGCACATCTACTAATACCACTTCATTGTTTTAAGGCGAAGTTTACTGTGACAATCATGCAACTTTGCCACAATGTTAACGTTTTATGATTAGCCATCGTTATCATATTTGGACCTCCTATACAAAATGTATATCGGCCGACGAAGTCAATTTGGGGCCCGAAATTTTTTTTCATATTTCGACATATGTTTCTTGGGGAAAGCTGTTCAGTTTCATGGGCTGATTCACCCCTAAAAATATTTGCAGCTAATATTTTTATATCGTTTTAAAAAGTTGTTCATTTGACCTGTCAGGTATGTAGCCAATTTTTCATGGTTCATCCCTTTACAGAAAAGCATTACTTTTCCCCATACCTATAAGTACAACTATTACATATTATATGCACGAGCTAGCTAAACTCAAGTCGTCGTTTCCCCGAAGCAGCGAATGCAAATATTGAAACTACCCGCGTATACTATGTTTACGTCCACACCAGACTTTGAACAGCACGACAACTTGATTTGAATCCACCTGGATTTACTAAGGATATCGTATTTACCTGTTCAAAGTTGGTAGTAAATACCTTTATTTTAGTACCTTTATTTAAGTTCAATGATAAGCTGTGCCCGCTGCAACTCATTTTCCCGTGGGAATGAGATGTTTTCCCGGCAAGTATTATACTAAAAACCTTCCTCTTGAATCATTCTATCTATTAAAAAAACTAAATCAAGATCCGTTTTGCAGTTTCTAAGATTTAAGCAAACATACATACACACGCGAAAAGCAACTTTGTAGTGATGTGAAGTCGCGTTTGAAAGCTAAAAACTACACCGAAAAAAAAATATGGTAAAGTCTAAGTGGATTTTGAATAGTGGGATACAGGCACAATCAGTTGCTACAACTGCCTGCCTAATAAAAATATACACAAATCACGCCTTTGTCCCTTACGGGGTAGGCAGAGCGTTAAAGATCGTAAAATTACGGTCATTATCGCCACGTTTGACAAAGTCTTGAGTGCCCTTTCAGATGATTTGTGTATCACTGTAGTGACAAGTTGTCAGCCTGTCGAATAAAATATAATAATAATAAAATACACCACTCCACTTTGCTTATGCATTGTGAACTCATGAAACATTAAACTCGGACTCAACAATAGAACAGAAGCACTAAAACTTCTAGAGGAATAATTTACTTATCCACTATATTGGTGTATACACACTACACAGGAAATGTTCTCCGGAGCGGTATAATTTGGTTAGTAGCATACAAAGCTACACAGCTCTATGCGTCTACAGCCTAATCCACTCGCGAAAATTCATTTATCTACTTGAAAACAGTTGTATAAAGACATGTTCTATGCATTCTGCTTCTCGTTTCTTTTCGTGTGGTACACCCAGTCGTTTAACGACCCTATGGGCGCTGGTGTCAGAATTTTTCAACTGCCTACTAGAAGTAGGCTTCTGTTCCGACATGGTTGTGTATCGACCGCCTTCGTTTAAGTAAATATCATCATAATATAATCATAGACAATAAACGGGACTAACGGCTCAACGTGTCATCCGAAACACGGAACCATCTTTCTTACGGACAATCAGGTGGTTCAGCCTGTATGCTACCCAGAATGAAAAATCCCACCAAGAATCGAACCCGGAATCCTCTGCGTCGCAGGCAGTCACACTACTATTGCGCCACATTGGTAGTCTATTCTAAAAATTCATTTCTCTGAATCATAATAGACATTGGTAAATATCCTGTACAACATACATACATGCATACATATATCACACCTTTATCCCTTGCGGGGTAGGCAGAGCGTTAACAGCCGTAAGAATACGGTCGCTATCGCCACGTCTGACATTTTTGAGTATTGTTTTCTAAGGTTGTTTCGGAAAACATGTGTATCACTATAGTGACAGGTTGTCAGCCTGTCGCCTAAAAATTGTAATACACCAATACTCTCGAGTCCCTTAGTCGCCTCTTACGACACCCACGGGAAGGATGTGGGGTGATGCTATTCTAAGCCGGCATCACACGGCATAAACACCCAAGGGTGGAAATTGGGTGACGCTACTCTAAGGCTGCATTGCACGGTACAATTCAGTTAGCAGCAAACAAAGCTGCCACTACGAGCGTAATGCACCCTAATGCCGGTAATGTATCATCACATCTCACTCGTCGCGAGAACTCGTTAATGCTACCACATGACGAATTACCAGAGTATTACGAAGTGTTGTGGCCCTGTTATATTTGTACTAAGCATTTTTATTCTTGTTTATATAGAATAGAACATGAGGATGCACTCGCAATTCTGAGAAAGTATCACACACATATAAGAGTCACACAATTTAAGGGGCTGACACGAGCTAAAAACCGGTCCCTTTCTGACAAATGTCAAACTGCGCGCGTGCGAACGGGACGGAATCTTACCGATTCAATGATAGTTTCGTATTTTCGATGATAACTCGGCCAAAAATAAGTAATATGAAAATCAAAAACAATATGTCGATAGAGTATTGTAAGGCGCTCATTTTGATAATAAACACTTAATTATTGCGTGGGTTTTGTTCGTACAGTTTGCGATATAATAGATTTTTAGAGGTAACTTTACGATGTTTTTCTATCAAGCTAAATTACTAATATCATGTTTTGGAAACAATAACACTACAGCAAATATCCTGAAGATTATTACCTTTTTTTTCGTCAGTTTTTCTGCATTTTATCTAGGGTAGAAATCACTTATAAAAGTAGCTTTTAGCTCTACTCAGCCCCTTAAGACACTCGGGTACATTGGGTCATTGGACGACTCGGTGTTCCACACGAAAAGAAAGAGAAAGAGAGAGTATTGAACCGGGTCACTCGCGATAATTTTACGGTAAATTATAAACTACTAGCAGCCCACCCAGCGGCTGCGCCCGCTGCAACTAATTTTCCCGTGAGAATAAGATGTTTTCCCGGCAAGTAAATTACTTGAAAACCTTCCTCTTGAATTACTCTATCTATTAAAAAACCTGCATCAAAATTTGTTGTATAGTTTTAAAGATTTAGGCAAACATACATACCTATATAAATGCAGACGCGAAAA
This sequence comes from Keiferia lycopersicella, assembly GCA_029255805.1. Classification (NCBI taxonomy): domain Eukaryota; kingdom Metazoa; phylum Arthropoda; class Insecta; order Lepidoptera; family Gelechiidae; genus Keiferia; species Keiferia lycopersicella. Next base: position 1,622,705 of record JARACZ010000026.1, read on the forward strand.
CAGACTTTGATATATATTATTACTCCTGACGTTTCATTTTGTCATACGAATTTTCTTACTTTTTCGCAAAAAAAACACAGCAATCAGGGATCAAGGGTTCAACGATTAACCTTGTAATACGATTCCTGATTGAATGCGTGAGTCGTGGGCGTCACCTGAATGAGTCGTCGGGACTCGGCAACAATGAATCATAACATTCAAATCTTATCTCCATGAACAGTGCAAAACAGGTCCTCAAAGTTACTTTTATGCGATTTTTTTTCCATTTTTAACCGAATCCACCAGTGTAATCAGTTAGCTACCGTTAATTATTATTGCATTAAAAATTATATTTGCACTAGTGCCCATTTAAAAATATCATAAAATGAAAAAGTTACACCTGAATCCTACACTTCAACATTGAAACCACGCATTTTTAGGTGTTTTTTTTTTTTTATATTGATATGATAATAAGAATGTTTATTCCTCCAAATGGTATTTCTTTTTAATCGAAATCGGACTGTTTATGTTACAATAGATAAATTGTGTTATGAACAAAGTTCCACATTTTGAAATCTTCCTACTGTCAGAAAAAGACACAATTTGATTCATATATCACTGGACCAACGAACGAGGGCGTAATATAAATATTTCAAAACCTATGGAACACAATCACAACATAATAAATAAATGTAAAATATTTTCCTATGATTTAACAATTTCCTTAACACCTGTACCTACAATTTTCGGGAGTAATTTTTGTTATTGATAAAATATTCATTCATACTGTCACAAAATCACCATTATTTCCCATATCGCTGGACCAATGAAAAAGCGCGTAATATAAAACATTTAGAACCTATGGAACACGACACAACATCTATACATATAATAAAGCTCAAGAGGACCGAAAGTCTGTACATACAAGACATCCAAAAAAAAATTGTTTCGTGATACTTAATATTGATAACAAAACACGTTTCTGCAATTTTTTAAATTTTTGTCTGTTTGGATGTTTACATGTTTAGATGTTTAGATGTTTGTGTGTTTGTTTGTGGATATGCGGAAGCATCACGCGAAAACGACCGAGCGGATTTTGATGCAATTTGTACCAAAATGTCAAGTAAATCACCGACCAGGTTATAGGCTAAAAAAAAACATACCCCTAAAAGGGGGGTTGGCTGCTACGCATAAAATAAGTTTGTAGATCACGTAAATTTCATAGTGCCGCGTAGTAAAAAGATGTGTATGGGCTTATTGGACCCGAGATTGATTTCAAATTTCGAACTGGCCAGCACGAACTGTGTCACTTTGAATAAGCGCGCAGAAAGAAAAATAACAAGAGGCCGTATTTATTATTTTTAATCTATATTTTTATAACCTCAATAAATGAGAAAAGTAAAATCTACGAATATGTCTACGACTACAAAAATATCTCTTTAATATTGGAATAATTTTAACTTTTAATAATTCAATATTTTTTACACTCGAAAACAAAAGTTCCGTGGTACAAGACGTGTAAGTTGCGTACCAGACGATACAATCTTTATTTATGGATCGCGTAATCTACTATTTACCGCGGGAAAATTGCAATGGCTTCAAAGCAAAAGTTTGTGTGAAGGGATACCTATCCTTATTTTTGCCGCTCCAACCATGGTTAAAATGGCTCAGCGGAAATGGATCTGCTTATGATGTAAGTCGGCCAGCGAAGTACCACAATTTTTTGTTTTTAATTTTTCTTGCTAATTTTGTTAAGGCTATTCTTTATATCTACGTTACTAGCCAATGTTGTTCTGTTACATACTGTTATTATATGTTTAGCCGACAAATTGTAAGACACCAATACCGTCGAGTCCCTTAGTCGCCTCTTACGACACCCGCGGGAAGGATGTGGGGTGATGCTATTCTAAGCCGGCATCACACATCATCTGTGCCCAATTTCATGAAAATCAGTTCAGCAATTTTTGCGTGAAGGAGTAACAAACAAATCTTTTGTATTAATATATTAGTAGGAAGTAGGATAGGATAGGATTTGTAGTGGGATTACTTGGTTTTTAATAAGCTTATGTTTTATTTATTCACACTCATGAACTCGGTCTTTATTCATCCATCACAATGTTAAGAAATGTGCCATCAGTCTACTTCACGGAATTGATACCTTTGGAAGTAAACGCATGATTTAAAAAAAAATGCTAAAATGAACTGGAAAGCGAGGATTTGGAACAGGGAGTGACTATTCTGTAACCTGATTCAGCAAATTCAACCTACAGGAATCAAAAAGACCAAACATATATAAAAGAATCACCGTTTTCTTACTCTTTTTTGCACGTGGGAATTGTAAATTTAGGATTTAACAGTTTTTTTTAATTACATATATAAAGTGTAAAAAAATTAGCTGCAAATATTTTAAGGGGTGAATCAGCCTATGGCGGGTGACAGGAAGAATCCAGGTGGTGTCGGGAAAAGGGTAGCTACCCGCCTGGCCGGGTGTTGTGGCCAGGGGACCGACGGGTCCACCTGGATTGGATTAGAAGTTGTATATATGCGTTGCGCGGAGAACACTTCGATACCGCGTTTCAGGCCCATTGTTCTGTCACGTGGCGCCATCTCTCCGATATGTTGAGAACTCCTGTTGCGTCTTGTAGCTTGTGAACCACTTGAGTGAGCTTCATGTTGTAGCCACCAGAGGTCGCTACAGTACTCCCCCTCAAGACCGGAGGTCGATACCGTAAGCGAGCGTAGTGGGGCTGATGACGTCATTGTAGCGTGATGATGCAGTCTGGCTTGGCGAGGCAGTGTAGGTTCCAAATGTCCACGGTGAGTCGGGATGAGGATGGAAGACCAATGAAGCTGCCGTCCTGGTTCCAATGTCCACGGTGAGTCGGGATGATGAGGAAGACCAGTGAAGCCGCCGGTGCTGTGACTGTGGTAGTTGCTGATGACGAAGTAGTTGGCTCCATGCTGTAGTGGTTGATGTGTGGTTGAAGGCTGCGAAGTCCATTGTAGGGGTCACCAATATGGCGGGTGACAGGAAGAATCCAGGTGGTGTCGGGAAAAGGGTAGCTACCCGCCTGGCCGGGTGTTGTGGCCAGGGGACCGACGGGTCCACCTGGATTGGATTAGAAGTTGTATATATGCGTTGCGCGGAGAACACTTCGATACCGCGTTTCAGGCCCATTGTTCTGTCACGTGGCGCCATCTCTCCGATATGTTGAGAACTCCTGTTGCGTCTTGTAGCTTGTGAACCACTTGAGTGAGCTTCATGTTGTAGCCACCAGAGGTCGCTACAAGCCCATGAATCTGTACAACTTTCCCCAAGGAATACATAGGTCGAAATATGAAAAAAACATTTGGGCCTCCCATACAGTTGACTTGCTCGGCTGCTACATTTTGTATGGGAGGTCCAAAAATTTTTTCCATATTTCGACCTATGTTGCTTGGGGAAAGTTGTACAGTTTCATGGACTGATTCACCCATTTAAATATTTGCAGCTAATATTTTTACACACTGTATAGTCGGCGAAACCAAGTTTTCGGGTACCTATCTACCAACAATTTAATATAAGCTTATAATATATTATTTTATGGTTCTTAGAGTCTATGGGGGAGGCCCATGTTTATCAGTGAGCTTCCTTTATATAGCTTATATGATGGATGATATATGGCGAAACGAAGTTCGCGGGCACCAGCTAGTGATAAATAAATGTAAAATATTTCCCATTATTCAACAATTTTCATAACCTACAACTTTTAGGAGTAATTTTTGTTAGAGAGCAAATAATCGCTGGACCAACGAACGAGCGCGTAACATAAAACTTTTAGAACCTACGGAACACGACACAACATGATAAATAAATGTAAAATGTATAAAAAGTGAATGAAACATTACTCACTGCGGTGGTGATGCGTCATCACGATGGCGAGCGGGCACTCGTCGTCTTCCAGGATGTATTCCGAATTGTCAGCCGTGTCCACCTGGAGAGGAAAACAGTATTTAGTACTTCATTTATGGAAAGAATTTATTGTAAAACTAGACTCGCCGTGTGATGCCGGCATAGAATAGCATCTCTCCATTATCTAACCGTGGGAGTCGTATAAGATGGCTAAGGAATGAATTCAGGGAATGGGTAGCCGCGAATATCTACAACACCTTGGACTGCGCTCGCCAATCCGCCTGCCAAGCGTGGTGAGTATGCCATTGCCCCCAATTTTGGGAAGGTCCATGTCCAACATTGGACTGTAATGGCTATAGAAGGAGTAGTAGTAGCCCAGTGCAAATAAGACAGGGGCGCGTCACTCAGCGCCTCATCTAATGTATCATTCTGCCTGTTCTGCTGTTTGCAAACACAACATGTCAAACCCAACCAAAATGACATTGGTGTTGCCACCTGCTGGGCACAAAAGCTGTAACTCTGGAGTTCTCTAAACAAAAAGTTTACCGAAGTGTTGGATCGTCTTATTATTCTTTTTCTCGCAAAAATATTAGCATGCATATTCTTGCCATTTCCGCATTTGCGAATGTGTTTCTTTTAAAAATTACATTCACGACATCCCTGGAACTAAATACTGACCTGCACGATACAATATTGATGTGGATCGTGTCTGGACAGTCCATATTTGTCTAGAGTTTCTCTGACGACGCCGGCGGCTGTGTCACCGACGGATAACAGCAGGGTTTTGTAAGGCACATCAGGGCATAACGATGATCCATAGATTTTGAGGGTACCACCTGAAAAAAGAACAAAATATGGAAGTCAACCATGATTAATAAATAAAGCAAGGTATTTTGAAATAGCTTGGTAATCGTTGTGTAGTATTTTACCATTAAAAGGCGACAATAAGAATGATTGAACGTAATAGGTATATCTGTAGTCCATCATTATTGACGTACAACGCGCGTGAAAAAGAGCATTTGTGGCAATTCGATAGGTTCCTGGGTCATCGATAAAATATAAAAGTTATACATTTGAAACTACTATCCAAAAATACTCCGGACTTCAATCATAATTTTTCGAAATATTCAAAGTTTGAAAAACAGAAAAATAATATAAAAGTAAGAGTTTTGACGCCCTCCAAATACGAACGGCATGACGTCAAATTTCCAGTTTTTAATACAAAATACCGTTTTAGTTCGTTTTAAAAAGTAGCTCATTTGACATGTCATGGTATGCGTAACAACTTTAAAAAAAATAAAATTGAGTGAGTACATTAAAATCCCGTAACAGCATTTACCAAATGATTTTTATAGTTTGCAGCAACTTTAAATCGAGCTTGCTTGGTTTAGGACTGTCTTAATAATAGCTAGATTATAATATGTATAGTATAGGATAATCCCAATAGTAATATAATAATAGAATGATAGCAATAATAGTAATAAATAATAGAATGATAGCAAATGCTATGTCATAAAGTCCATTTTCTTTTGTTTACTAGGAAAATGGACCTTATGTCGTAGCTAGCTCCAAGGTCACATACGTCACAGGGATCATCCTATATTTTACAGACTATAGTGAGCCATTTCTTACCAGTATCAGGGCCGCCATCCTTCGAACGGAACAGCTGCAGTTTCCTCTCGAGTTCCTGCTGTCGCGGGCGTCTCATCACAGCCTCAGGGTTGCTGATGCTGCTTCTAGTGAGACATTTCTTACCGGTATCAGGGCCGCCATCCTTCGAACGGAACAGCTGCAGTTTCCTCTCGAGTTTCTGCTGTCTCCGGCGTCTCATCACAGCTTCAGGGTTGCTGATGCTGCTTCTAGTGAGTCATTTCTTACCAGTATCAGGGCCGCCATCCTTGGAACGGAACAGCTGCAGTTTCCTCTCGAGTTCCTGCTGTCGCGGGCGTCTCATCACAGCCTCAGGGTTGCTGATGCTGCTTCTAGTGAACCATTTCTTACCAGTATCAGGACAGCCATCCTTCGAGCGGAACAGCTGCAGTTTCCTCTCGAGTTTCTGCTGTCTCCGGCGTCTCATCACAGCTTCAGGGTTGCTGATGCTGCTTCTAGTGAGTCATTTCTTACCAGTATCAGGGCCGCCATCCTTGGAACGGAACAGCTGCAGTTTCCTCTCGAGTTCCTGCTGTCGCGGGCGTCTCATCACAGCTTCAGGGTTGCTGATGCTGCTTCTAGTGAGTCATTTCTTACCAGTATCAGGGCCGCCATCCTTGGAACGGAACAGCTGCAGTTTCCTCTCGAGTTCCTGCTGTCGCGGGCGTCTCATCACAGCTTCAGGGTTGCTGATGCTGCTTCTAGTGAGTCATTTCTTACCAGTATCAGGGCCGCCATCCTTGGAACGGAACAGCTGCAGTTTCCTCTCGAGTTCCTGCTGTCGCGGGCGTCTCATCACAGCTTCAGGGTTGCTGATGCTGCTTCTAGTGAGTCATTTCTTACCAGTATCAGGGCCGCCATCCTTGGAACGGAACAGCTGCAGTTTCCTCTCGAGTTCCTGCTGTCGCGGGCGTCTCATCACAGCTTCAGGGTTGCTGATGCTGCTTCTAGTGAGTCATTTCTTACCAGTATCAGGGCCGCCATCCTTGGAACGGAACAGCTGCAGTTTCCTCTCGAGTTCCTGCTGTCGCGGGCGTCTCATCACAGCTTCAGGGTTGCTGATGCTGCTTCTAGTGGGGCATTTCTTACCAGTATCAGGGCCGCCATCCTTCGAGCGGAACAGCTGCAGTTTCCTCTCCAGTTTCTGCTGTCGCCGGCGTCTCATCACAGCCTCGGGGTTGCTGATGCTGCGAGTGAAGGAAGTCTCCGGCAGTTCTGGAATATACAAGGCATTCATTGAGTTTCGCTTGCTGTCTATAAGTACTTAGGCGGCGGTCGTACACAAACATGTCAGAAGCCTGCTACTTGAAGCCTGCTGCGGTTGAAAAATTCAGACACTTGGGTACATTGATTCGTTGGACGACCCGGTGTTCCACACGAAAAAAGAAAGAATGAGTTCGAATACGAAGAAAATAGGTTTCACTAAGCCGCATTAAAGAGAGGATCTGGAAATGGCGGCCGATTGTCATGCTTTCTCTCTCCCATTGAGGCTCTTACATATACCAGGCGTTGATGCTTTCTCCCTCACACTTAGGTAGCCACCGGCATTTACAGATACTTTCTTTAACTGATGTGATTATGTCTAGAGGATTGCCCTAGCTACTTTCTACCAAAAGGGGAATATGCATAAAACGACAATTTTATTTTTTACTAAAATTAGTAAATATTCTGCACATTCGCAGGGCCACCGAAAGACACAGTAATTCAGTTTCTAAGGTTTCAACAAGATGAACTGATTACTCGAGTGCGAGTCTCGATAGAAAAGAATGGACAGCGTTCAATGGAATCGATCGATTAATGGTACTCGTAAAAGGACTAATAAAGCGATATGAGGTACTCTCGTCTCAAACCTCATACCTATGCTTTTCCTTGTTTTTCTAATAAGTTTGGCAACAAAAAGATGCCATTTACACTATATTAAATGATGCGTGTATATATATATATATATATACTGTAAGTAAAATTCGGAATTATGTCCAGGTGTCCCGTCCGATATCAAAACTAAAATAAATCACCGATACTTTGGAACAACATTTTCAATGCAATGTACTTTTAAAATTAACTTTACCAACTAAAAGTTTACAAACATGCCAAGATTATATATCACGTTGTATCGCAGGTAGTTCCGTCGCTACATAGTTATTTGCGAACTGAAATAGCCGCGCAAAATGTAAGCAAAATGCTCTATTTATACCTGTGACCAAGACTTTATGACCGAAACAACCAAACCAAGAACTTACAAAGTCATTCAATGGTTGTATATAGTTTTAAGCCTCATTGGACAGAAAAAATAGTAACTGAGAAAGTTTTCGTGTTGTTTGGTGGTCGTTTCGTATAAAGAATATTTTAGTAAAGTAAAGGCGACAGGCTGACAACCTGTCACGTGATACACATGTTTTCTGGAACAACCTTGGAAAACAATCCTCAAAAATGTCAGATATGATGATAGCGGCCGTATTATTATGTCCGTTAACGCTCTGCCTACCCCGCAAGGGATAAAGGCGTGATGTATGTATGTATGTAATATTTTAGTAAAGTAGATTTACTGTTTTGAAACCGGCCAATCAAAGGAGCTTTACCGCAGCGCACCCTGGAAGTAGCTAGACCCGGTAACGCAGGGTCTAGGCTGACTATTCCTCTTCAACACAATAACGCATATATTCCCTTGCCAAATGAATAGCCGCTTCGGTAGTACTTGCGTCTGTTATAACCACATTGCGTGTTTTTTTGTGGAAGAGGGCAATGTTAATGGGGCTAACAGTTGGCCATTAAATGAATCTAGGTAAAAAAGAGTGAACCTCAGTGAGAATAACCATCAAACATGCATACAGTACCGCCCAAAATAATTGTTAATATTACCTGTGTAAAGAGTACCGTGTGACGACCGATATGGCGCAGTGGTAGTGCAACTGCCTTTGACGCAGAAGGTTCCGGGTTCGATTCTCGGTGGGTCACTCACAAAGTTGATATTGATCACTTTGTGAATTTGTTCCCAATCTGGTTAGGACATTGCGGGCTGAACCCGATTGTCCGTAAGTGAGATGGTTCCGTGTTTCGGATGGCACGCTAAGCCGTAGGTCCCGGTTGCTGTCTATGATTACTTAGACGGCGGTTACACAACCATGTCAGAAGCCTGCTACTTGTAGTAGGCGGTTGGATAATTCTGACACTAGGGTTCATCGGGTTGTTGGACGACTCGGTGTCCCACACGAAAAAAAAAAAACCGTGTGGCACCGTGGGGTGGCCTACGTCTAACATTGGCTTGCTATAGGCTGATGCTGATGATGCTATGGATAATACCTGTGTAAAGTTTCTCAGCGACGGGCCGGTTCTCATCGTTGGCCTCGGACTTCATTCGCGACAGTTTCTCCTTCTTCTTCAGCTCCTTCTTCTCTCGTTTGGACAGTTTCCGTTTGAAGTTCTGGTCACCTTTCTCTAAGGGGGCGGCATTCTGGAAGTTTGAAACGATGATGTGAGTTTTCGTATATTTTAAACGAAAGAAGGTCAATTTTCGTCCTAAATACGAGGTCCTCTCCTTGTCTTTATTCAATCCTTGTCTTCAGAACTAAAAATGACCCACTACTTCTGGGGCCCCAAGTCTGCTATTTTTTGTCATTGCAACGCCATTGAAACTCAACTGTCATTGTATTGGCATTGTGATTTTCTATACTTCAAACTGTTAACAAGCTACGAAACTACTAAATCATCCAACTGAGAGATCCAATCGACATCCAACTGGAACGATTTTCATTTAGCAGACTTATTGCTCAGGTCTCATGACGTTAATGTGAAAAAAGGTTTTAGCAATACCTTGATTGTCTCTCAATTTTCAAGTTGCCTTACATTAAAACCAATTTAGGCGGTCCTCGAAAAGACGCCAATAGCAGTTAGCCTTCTTTCGGAGAAGATCATTTCCAGAATGAGGTATCTGTTTCCTCGTAAGGACCCAGTTTCCTCTCATCATCAGGCGCTGGTATACTGACCTCGTTGTGAGTGAGGCACTTGAGCAGGAACCGCCCCTCGCGGTCGTCTGCGTGCCAGTTGAGCTGGACGAGGAGTGGCTTCTCATGAGGCTCCAGTTTCCTCTCATCATCAGGCCCGTGCGTCTCCCAGAGGGAGTACGAGCCGAGGGACAGCATCCGCATGTCTGGACGGAATTTCTCGATCAGCGTTTCTGGAATTAGGAAAATGACATAAATTAGCTTTATATTGTTATCTTCAGTGTTCCTAAGTTCTTCAAAAATAAATAGTGTTATCAGTGTAACCGCCATACTTTTTTCTATGTAGTCTTTATCGGGATGACATTTACAGAACGTGCATATAGAACAATTTTCCTCAGGCGGGAATTAAATCTAGAAACTTATTGAAGAGATTCTGGATGAGTCATCATTCAGACATCGGGGTGTGTTGCCATCCTAATCAAGCTTGACAAGCAGATTGCTGAGCGCAGTGCAGGATGTTGTAAATAATCACAGGGAACACTGCTGCACGGTCCCTGGATTCATCTCTTAGTCGCCTTTTCCGACACCCACGGGCTAAAATGGGGTGATGCCATTCTAAGCCGGCACCACTCGGCAATTTAGTAATAAAGATGTCTGTATTCCTTGTCTACTCGTATTATTTATTTACTAATTCCTAAATTAAAATGGTTGATGGTATTTTAATGAAGCTGTATGGTGTCTATTAAGTATCTAAAACTGGTTGATGTATAAATAATCCGTGTGAGATTCTAACAGCATTTCTTGTAGCATTTACAATAGTCGTAATAAGAATCATCATCTTAATTAATGTAATCGTAATGATCAATAACAAACACCTATTGTTGCTAGAGTCCCACGTAAGAATCTTGACAGCTGTCATTGTATTGATTGTACGATTGTGAGTTCGTTATTCTCTTTGGTCTTCATCAAAGTTGAAGGTAGCAGTAAAATACGTGCACTTATCACCTTTACGAGGTAGGCAGAGCATTGACGGTCACGTCTGACAAATATTTGACTTTTGTATTTTTTTCACTAGGTACAATACACTTGCATAAATTCGTCGCAGACAATAACGCTCGATGACCTAGTCACTTAAGGGCAGAGCACACCGCCTGCGTATGCAGATCTTATGCAGCACTTGCGTGACCTACGCAACGCAAGCGCGGTGTGCCGTCTCCCATTCAATACATACATATTACGCTTAATGACATCGCTAGTCAGTTGCCGTGTGATGCCGGCATAGAATAGCATCACCCCTATTCTTCCCGCGGGTGTGTTGTAAGAGGCAACTAAGGGACTCGAGGGTTTCATGTGTATTACCACGTATTACAGCTTTAGGCGACAGGCTGACAACCTGTCACTACAGTGATACAAGAATCATCCGAAGGGGCCCTCAATACTTGTCAGACGTGGCTATAATGAGCGTAATTTTACGATCGTTAACTCTCTGCCTACCCCGCAAGGGATAAAGACGTGATTTGTGTATGTATGTATGTAGTCAGTACTATTCTATCAGTATAAACTGTGGTCGCAGGTTCAAATCATGCCTGCAGTGTAAGAATTTTTGCAACAGGGTCAAGTATTTTATAATTTGTTATTTAACATTCTTTGTACTCTATTCTTCCCTAAGGCTATTTAATCGACCATGAGAAACAGCATAGGCTTATCCCAGTAGAATAGCAACAGACTAGTACTAGGTATTGTTTGTAATAATAGTCCCTAAGCTTGCTATAACAATGACGTCTCAGGAGTAAACTACTCCGACATTGTATCCACTGCGAATACTTAAACAATACGTAAGTGATCAAACAGAGTTAGGTCTGAAATAGAACTCGAGTACAAGGGTGAATCGATTTTTCAAGGTGATATTTAGACAGGTTGAAGTTAGTATTCGGTTTCCACTTAATCGATCTTACCGTAGCATTAACTATGTAGCTATGTACTATTTTTACGCTTTTCCATTACCAACGTAGGTGATGATGATGATGAAGCCCTCTTATCCCTAATCTGAGACATAGAGCTCGAAGAAGAGATCAATATTATCAATAAAAAAATCAATCAATTATACCTATGACATCGCTGACGGTGGCGTCTGACGCGACTCTGATGCATTTGGTCGCTATCTTCTGTCCGGAATCCTGGAAGTAGAACCGCATCACCCCGTGGAACTCCAAATTCTGAAATGCACAATATTTACCAATCAGTATCACAACATATTACTAGTACGCTGTAGGGTCAGGTAAGGAAAAATCCAGCAGTAGTACACATACTGCATTCGCTTACATAGTGTCGCGACCACTGTAACTGTCGTCAGTACGCGCCCGTACGTGTATGGAGAATTGAGGTCAAGTTACGCTGGTTGTGACACTACCTAAACAAATAAGCTATATTTTTACTTGTGGATTGAAGGATTCAGTTGCCCGGTAAGTGAGGACATCAGTGGCAAAAAGGGCAGGTTACTCGAAAGTTGGCAAGACTTGATTCGACGATCGAGTCGACTTGGTTCGATTTTTAATCGCCTTCGACTTTTCGGTAATTCGAACTGCTACAGAGTAGATACGTAATAAGTAGTGGGATCGTTTAATATTACAATCAGTGAGTTTCACACTTGTTGTCAACACTGATCATCATCATCATCATCAACAGCTCACATCAGCTCACTGCTGGGCATAGGCTTCTTCTTCTGGCCAGTTCTTACGGTCTTTTGCCACCCTTATCCAGTACTGTCCCATTACGGCCACGATGTCGTTTGACCATCTGGCAGGTGGTCTGCCAGTTACAAATTTTACGGTCCTAGGACGTTGTGAACACTACTTAATATGAATTCAAATCTAATGTTCCCCTGTAAAAAACCTTCTAGCTTCAAGTGATGAAACGAACATTCCAGAGCAAAAGTTCACTGCAACTCTCAAGAATGTGAAAGAAAGGGGACAGATAACAGAGGCGGAAACGTATTCTTATCTAAAATACAATCTGCTCTAAGATTGTACACTTAGTTGTACACTTGTATTGTTGACAAGTTTTATCTACCTATGACGACCGATGTGGCGCAGTGGTAGTGCGACTGCCTTTGACGCAGAAGGTTCGATTTCCAGTGGGTCACTCACAAAGTTGATAATTATCGCTTTGTGAATTTGTTTCCAATCTGGTTAGGACATTGCGGGCTGAACCACCCGATTGTCCGTAAGTAAGATGGTTCCGTGTTTCGGATGGCACATTAAGCCGTAGGTCCCGGTTGCTGTCTATGATCACTTAGACGGCGGGCGTTACACAACCATAAGCGTTCAGAACCCTGCTGCATGTAGAAGGCGGTTGCAAAATTCTGACACTAGGGTTCATTGGGTTGTTGGACGACTCGGTGTCCCACACGAAAAGAGAGATTGTACACTTAGCTGTACACTTGTATTGTTGATAAGTTTTATCTACCTATGCAAATTGTTTATTGTGGTGCATGACTCACGGACCCACGGTTTGAGTTATCGTGCACGAACTTTTAAACAAAGCTATTTTGGTTTACGTTGAAATGTTTTGTCTAAGTTCAGCTCAGTAACTCTGTAAAAATTGCTGTAAGTATTAACGTAAAGATTTGTAGGTGTTTCATGTTATACTATACAAACATCGCACGTATAGTCTTGCGGGGCTGGCAGACCGAAATGAATCTGCGAACCAATCCAGAAAATTGTGTCGTCACTCCGTTAAAAAACGATGTAGGCACTGACGAAAAAAAAACATAATGTTTAAGCAATTCTACTTCAGGTTATTAAATAATAAAAAAGTTCAAGTGCCTGCTCTTTAAAACCGTCGAGTGCCTACAGTTTTAAAATTAAGAGAGAAGTCTTAACTGACATCAAGTACCTACATTGCACAACACAAATTAGAATAGAACTAATTAATTATGCTTATCTTGCAACATGTATTTAGGTTGGGCTTCTAATATATTTTTTATACACTTATCTACAGCTGCCGTGTGATGCCGGCTTAGAATACCCCATTTCATCCCGTGGGTGTTGTAAAAGGCAACTAAGGGACTCGACGTGATTTGTGTATGTATGTATATATTATCTACAGCGCTAGGGATTAAAATATAGAGGTGTAAGCTTTGAGTAAACAATGTCCCACTTACAGAGCATAAAAGATATTTGATTAATGATGGCAGTACTCATTTATATTCCATTAATTTCATTAAAGTCAAGCTTGAACATGGAGTATGCATTATTCATATCGTAATAGAAACAATCGCAAGGCCAATTTGAGATTAAGTCGTCAGCGAATTGAAGATTTAAGGTCATATTCATAATCGTTGTCTAATCTAATCTAGACATCCAGACAATGCTGAAATGAACAAAAAAAAAAAATTTTGTATGTCAGGAATTAATGCCAATGCGAATGGGCTCTCTCAGTGGTCGAAGTGGGTCTTCACGACCTTCAAACAGGAAACTTCACACGACTCAGTGGCAAAATCTAGTATCGGAGGCCAAAACTCAGCTGTTTGACTTTTGGCCTCTCTCTGTGTAGCCCAAGCCCCACTACAGCTTATACACCCTGTTTACACAAAAAAAATCGACCTCCCATTGACCACAAAATCGCGATCAGCTGACTACATTAACTATGGGAAACCTAAAATTTGTTGACGTTTCCTGACATATGTTTCTAGGGGAAAATTGACAGTTTCATGGTCTGTTGCACCCTATCAGTATTCGGGTCCCTTACACCCTGTATGTTATTAGCTTAACATCCACAGCAGTTCACTGCTGGACATGGGCCTCCCCTTTCGAAGGGTATTGCCATACTCACGCTTGGCAGGCGGATTGACGAGGGCAGTTCAAGATGTTGCATTCATAGGGAACGCTGCTGCCCATACCCTGCATTTATCCCGTAGTCGATTTCTACAACACCCACGCGCCACGGGTTGAATTGAGGTGATGCTATTCTAAACCTGAACCACACGGCCAACAGGTTATTCAACATACATACATACATATATCACGCCTTTATCCCTTGCGGGGTAGGCAGAGCGTTAACGGCCGTAAGAATACGGTCGGTATCGCCACGTCTGACATTTGTGAGGATTGTTTTCCAAGGTTGTTTCAGAAAACATGTGTATCACTATAGTGACAGGTTGTCAGCCTGTCGCCTAAAAATTGTAATACACCAATACCCTCGAGTCCCTTAGTCGCCTCCTACGACACCCGCGGGTAGGATATGGGGTGATGCTATTCTAAGCCAGCATCACACGGCAGGTTATTCAAGCAAATTTAAAATATAAGGTGTAAAAATATTAGCTGCAAATACTTTAAGGGATGAATCAGCCCATGAAACTGAACAACTTTCCCTAAGAAACATATCTCGAATTAAGAAAAATTATTTTTAAACCTCCCATACAAATTGACTTGGTCGGTTGGTAATTTTGTATGGGAGGTCAAATTTTTTTTTCATAATTCGACCTATGTTCCTGGGAGAAAGTTGTTCAGTTTCATGGGCAGGTTCACCCGTTAATTTTTTTTTTGCCTGTATAAATATTTCTTCCTGAATGAAAATTTTCGTTTTCACAACGTAAGTCATCTTCAAACCAAGCTGTGAACTTTGAAACTTTAAACAACACATCAAACTAGAAAAATATCGCATCAAAATCAACATGTTCATCAAATACCAGTGGAACAGTTAAAAGAAAGCGGAACTAATGAGAAATGTCGAGAGTTCAAGCAAATTAACGCCGAATTTGCTAATGAAGTGTAACGAAGCAATGAGTTGAGAGAAGAAAGTAAGTGAAAATTAGTCTTTGAAGATCTCTGTTTTATACTACAGAAATGTTTATCTGGTGACATCGTCTGATATACACAGAAAAATATACTCATTCCAACAGGTATTAAGAATACTTATGTAAAAACCTTATCGTCATAATCTAAATCACATAAAATTTATTGCACGCAGTAAAGTGTAGGTCAAATATGCTTAGGCATAGACGTTTTTAGGTTTAGATAGATGATATTATAATCATCCAAAAAGGCCCTCAATATTTGTCAGACGTGGCGATAGCGACCGTACTTTTACGGCCGCGTACCCCGCAAGAGATAAAGGCGTGATGTGTGTATGTATGTAGACCTTTTTAAGTAGATGCGAATAGTGTAGGGCTGAAACATCGGGAACTCAATAAAATGAATTCGATGGTAACCCGTTAAAATTATAACTATGAACAATGAGAGGCCGAGTTTACAGTGTATAAATTAAAATTGTAATAGAAGAAATACTAGTAAGGTTACAGAGTCATTTGTAGTTTTTTTAATTAAACATTTAGCCATCGCCATGACCGTTGGCTTCTAGATATAGAAGATGATAACGAAAGCATTCTTGGCACATCGCACAACCCCGTTACCCAGATAAGCTGGCTAGTTCAACTCTATCCAACATTTGCACATGTACATGTTTTAAGACAAGCTTTGCATTCCGCGGTTTCACTTGTAATATAAAGGTTTGTCCAGTGCAATAATTTCCATTGCAATAAAAAGTTGTCCTGTGTGGCGCGAAGTTATGGGGTCTCCCCATTTTTACCCGTGAAAAGGTTATCAAATGATACATTCAGGAAATGAGCAGCAAATTTCCCTGTAAAAGCAAGATCTGCATTCGCCAGACGGCCTGCCAAGCATAGTCATTATGGCAATTCCCCTTAATAACGCGAGCTTTAGGTTCGGTACTTCACTAAGTTGCTTCATTGGCAGTAACACTGTCATATCGGAATAACTTCTTTTGAAAAATCACTTCACTTCTTCTTTCCACTACGAAATAAAAGAAGAACTAACACGCCAACTTTCACTGTTTTCATATTAATCTAGATAAGTAGTAGTTCCTAGCCAACTAGAACGGAGCCATAGCGTGAAAGGTCAAGGTGGTGATGTTTTTGTGCTGAATTATGTCCAGCGGTAGTAAGTAGTATAAATTTTATCACTGCGCCAACTAAAGTTATTTTCTAGGGGTCAGCCGGCAGATATAAGGTGTAAGGTCAAGCAACTATAGGTGTGGTTGGGTGCGAGAGGTTACCTACAGCTTTAGCACTCAGTTCAAGCACACTTGACTACATTAAAGTATACAGTGTACACACACCAAGAACAATAAAACAATACCTACCTAACCCCGTAGGTCCCTAAGTTATTGATAATGTTTACCTAAATTTTTGATCAAGCTTACTGTGCATCTAATGTAATGCACAGCTTCAAAGGTCTAGTGGGTAGCGTAACCTAACGACGCTGCATTAGAAGCATCAGGGGCATCGCCTCTTTTTTGCAGCAGTCAACGTCAAAAGCTGGTGCCAGGACCTAAAAGCAGAAATCTAAGGAATGGCTTTAAGCTGACAACTTGCCAAGCATATCACCAACCAGATCAAACCCATCGCTTGCAGTGATAATTTGAGGGTATAATGCGATATAGATGTGCTGTCTAAAGGGCAGAGCATACTGCTTGTGTATACAGCTCGTATGCGTGCACATGATGACAACACACAAGGAACTAAGTAGAACTCCGATTGTCCGTAAGAAAGATGGTCCGTGTTTCGGATGGAACGTTAAGTCGTAGGTCCCGGTAGCTGTCTATGATTACTTAGACGGCGGTCGTTACACAACCATGTCAGAAGCCTGCTACATGTAGAAGGCGGTTGAAAAATTTTGACACTAGGGTTCATGGGGTCGTTAGATGACTCGGTGTCTATGGACTCACCTCGTTGGGTTCTGACAGCTCGAACAGGTCAAGGCGGTTGGCGTTCCACTGCTGGATCATGTTCCGCAGCGCCTCCCGCTCCAGCATGCGCTTGTCGGCGGCGTCCATCCTGCTCACCGCATATAGCCCGCCCTGGAAGTAAAGAAGAGGTTTTGTAAGTTTCCATGGAAGATAAGTAATATGCGCACGCACATGCTTAATTTCAAGTCACATTGGAACAAGAACACATTTTAAATGACTACGTTATTAAGGTGTAAAAATATTTGCTGCAAATATTTTAAGGGGTTAATCAGCCCATGAAACTGAGCTTTCCCCAAGAAACTTAGGTCCAATAATGAGAAAATTTTTTGGTCCTCCCATACAAATTGACTTGGTCGGTCGGTAACTTTGTATGGGTGGTCGAATTTTTTTTTCATATTTCGACCTATGTTCCATGGGGAAAGTTGTTCAGTTTCATGGGCTGATTCACCTCTTAAAATATTTGCAACAATTTTTTTACAACCTGTATTTTTCTTGATGCTAGCTATCTAATCTAGTGACTCACAAAGACTGGACCTTAAAATAAATATAGTTACATAATCATTCCCTCACTTTGGAATTCATAACACAATACAACTTGGCAATGGATAGGAAAAGAAGTTATAGTTATTGTAAAATTGCATACGTCATGATTTTTACGTAGTAAACAATAACAATAATGCTACTAAGCATTACAATATGATCTAGGATACAGGTAAACAATTAATACACTATTGTCTACGATTTGTTTATGTTTTTACGCTGCAATGGTCGAAATCATAAACATAGTGTCATATTACTATTGTCACAATTCGCACGATCATAACAATAGTAGGACAGAGGCAATGATATATTAACTGCATCATTTATTTAGGGTTGCTTGGTTGGTTGGTATTTCACTTGGAGTATACACCTTATCCATTATTTTTTTGTGATAGTGACAGGTGTAATAACTAGTTAAAGTGGACGTGTTGTATCTCTAAAAAGTCAAAATCTTAGAGCTATTCCGTTTTTATGACGTAACCAAATGTAACGTGACATTAGACGTAAGAAAATTCTATGGATATAAAATCTAGGACATCCCCAAAACATCCTCGAAAATAATCAAGAGTAGAAAGTTTCGTCTTCGAGACCTTAGGGTTAAGTTTGAGTCAAGACAAATCAAAGATAGATTTTCATCAGTATTCAATGTCTAGTTCCACGCCACCCCGTATAATAATGAGACAATATGATACATAGTTGGAACTATGTGCGATTTATATCATATTTGCGACGGCCCTCAGAGCAATAGAACAATCGCCATTGAGAGGAATCAGGCATGATTCATACCAACCAGTCCACATTGCATTCGTGCGTGTAATATCCATACACGCACTGTGAACACTAACTATATAAATACAGAAGGTTCATTTATTATTACACTATAACTTTGAATAAAGTTGACACTCTATATTAGTTGACTCGTTGTCTCAGTCACACAACAAGAAGACTGTCTAATCGCGTTCAAACAAATGAATTTTGGATCGTATTGTCGATGCAGGGACTACTTCAGCAACCTTGATATTTAGGTTCAGAAGTGACCCTTCTGTTTCTTTTTACTGAGTAATATGAATGCAAGCAACTAGCAACACTGTATCGCCGTTTATCGTATTCAACAAATAAGTAGTTGGATGTCGTGCAATCATTCGCTAAAACGATTTGTTAGAAGACCATAATAGTCAATCACGAAATCTCTTCGTCACGCTGTTCTGCCGTGAAGGTAGGCGAGGGATAGAAAGAGTGGCAGATGTCCTAATCACAGAACAGATACAAAGAAGAGTTGGCGTATGACGTTTTGTATAAGAAATATGACGGCATGACGGCCGATGTGGCTCAGTGTTAGTGCGACTGAATTTGACGCAGAAGGTTCCGGGTTCGATTTTCGGTGGGTCACTCACAAAGTTGATATTTATTATTTTGTGAATGTTTTCCCAGTCTGGTTAGAACATTGCGGGCTGAACAACGCGATTGTCCGTAAGAAAGATGGTTCCGTGTTTCGGATGGCACGTTAAGCCGTACGTCCCGGTTGCTGTCTATGATTACTTGGGCGGCGGTCGTTACATAACCATGTCAGAAGCTTGCTTGTAGAAGACGGTTGAAAAATTCTGACGCTAGGGCTCATTGGGTCATTGGATGACTCGGTGTCCCACACGAAGAGAGAGAGAGAGAGAGAGAGAGAGAGAGAGAGAGAGAGAGAGAGAGAGAGAGAGAGAGAGAGAGAGAGAGAGAGATAGATAGTGATGTAGTTTAGAAAGCTAACGACAGAATTCCAAAAACACCTGGGAAATTTCAGTACTTTGTGATTGTAGCGCAGATGACAAAAATTTGAAAAGTATATCTGTGTCAGAGTTTTTCTAAGAGAGAGAATGTCTAAGTAAACTAGTAAAGCGTAGTAATAATTTACCATTTATAGCAATTTTCTGAACATTCAACAAACGCATTTAACTGATTGCTAGCATTACTACTGGCATATGTCTAAAGTAATAACGGTTGAGTAATGTCGATGTTTCCGATCGCTGTCATTTTCTTTCCGCCGCTTTGACTACTGTAACTATTTAACGGCATCGATTCTGACAGGTTTTTCCTTAATTCTAAGGTATTTCTACAACTCTCTACTTTATTTATTTACTATCAGCCAGACACTATAACTCTCTAAAATGAGAACAAGAAAAGAGACCGGGAACCTAAAGATACCTAACAGGCAGCTTAACACATCCCAACTTAAGTTACCTTCAATTCATAAAGTAAAAAGACAATATTCCTAGGATACTCTAGGGCCCTAGTCGAAATGAGTACAATACTGATAATACAAGAACCTAACTAAACCTAACTGAACCTAGTAACTTTGTGAAAGGTTACTTAAAGCTAAGGATACACATGGGCACATGGTTTGACCGGCATATTCAATCAAAAAATAACGATCGCTAATAATACCATAAAGTATCGCCGCTCGAATAAGCTAATTTTGGCAGCTGTCAACAAAGAAAAATAAACATTCATAGCATAGCATTAACATGATTTTGACAGCTGATGGCTTATTCGAGCAGCGATACTTGGGACAAAAAACTGAAGCTGAAGTGGGCGGTTCCTCGCGTACAAACAAACGCTGCGCGCGCGCACCTCGCGTCGTATTTATATCGTAAACACATGGCCCACCGCTGGTCATGCGGTGACCGCTAATGACCGAAACATTCCTGAATACATGAAAGTAACTAAGTCGTATCGTGGCTTTGTTGCCCGCACAGTGAAGTTCAGCTGCATATACGAATTTTCTCTGGAATTTTAACATTAGGCGTACTTTTAACATATTACGTCAGCCATTTTGTACCTAAAGGACCAAAATAAATATCGTTCTTTGTTATAGAAGTTTAAAAAGAATTGGAATCAAAAAACAAGGACGCGTCTGCTAGTTGCTTTGCATATTATTCGATACCTTTCGCCCGACACCTTTGGGTACGCAGATGATAGCACGGTTGTTGACAGATACCTGTCCAGTGCAAAGGCCAGCAGTGAAACCACCCAGTCTTGTCGAGAGTCCATAGTCCAACATCTGAACTCTTCACTCAAGGCAATATCCGAGTGGGGTGATGCCAATTTAGTGAAGTTTAATGCATCAAAGACACAGGCTTGTCTATTCTCGGCTAAACGGAGTCCCTTCACACTTACTCCGACTTTCCGAGATGTATCCATACCGATTTCTGACCACCTTGATCTTCTTGGCATGACTCTTACGTCAGACCTGAACTTTGGACGCTACATAGAATCTTTGGCCACGACTGCAGCAAAAAAGCTTGGTATCCTCTCAAAGGTTAGGCGCTACTTTGCACCAGAACAGCTTCTACAACTCTATCAAGCTCAAGTTCGCTCTTGCATGGAGTATTGCTGCCACCTTTGGGATGGATCTGTCAAATACCAACTGGCCGCCTTAGACTCCATTGAAAAACGCGCCAAGAAGCTCATAGCAGACGAAGCACTGGTTGAGGCTAAGTTGCAGAGCCTTGAACATCGTCGTAAAGTAGCATGCATGTCGGTATTCTATAGGATACATTTCGGAGAGTGTGCTCAATCACTCCACGACCTGATACCCCCTTCCCCATTCCATCTCCGGGGATCGAGGCGCCGACTGGGGTTCCACCCTTATGTTGTAGATATACCTCTAATCCGCACTAAGCGTTTCGCTTCAACTTTTATCATGCGTACGGCTAAAGAGTGGAATTCCCTGCCGGCGGATCTTTTTCCGGAACAATATAACTTGGGCCTTTTTAAGGCAAGAGTGAATAGGCATTATCTAGGCAAGCATGTACCATCTTCGTCTGCATCTCCACTTACCACCAGGTGAGATGGCAGACAAATGCGGGCCTATTACATTTAAATAAATAATGAATAAACTTCGAAACTACTGGTCTGAATTTAAAGATGATTTTAAGATATTACTAGTAATTAGTTGTAAGAAGATTTGAAAGATCTTTTTACTGTGTAGTCTGCTTCCTTAGTAACATACGTGTGTACTGCGTAGGCTTTTTACAGCGAGAAAATGCCTTATTTTCACGAAACAGCCAGAAACAAGGGATGAAACCACTGGGCGGGCTTCTTAGTGTCCAATGATTGTGATGCATATTTTAAAGACAAGTAGACACAGTATGATATCGAATGATTACTGATTAACCGGACGCTTGCAATGTTACCGGTTTGATTCCATTCTCACCGGATGTTTGCCGTAATCTACGACAAAATTGCCCGACACGCACTACCTATGAAAGATTAGTTTTCTCAGGCATTTTAATTAGGTTGGTCTAATTTTATCGACTATCTTGACGTGTATAGGCGATCAGTAATTGGCAGGAGATCGCGCAGGACAGAGATCAGTGAAGAGAGCTCGTTTCGGAGGCCAATATCCTCTTTGGGTCGCCTTTGTTTACTAGGAAAATGGACCTTATATCATAGCATTTGCTCCAAGGGCATAAACGTCACAGACAGGGATCGCCCTATATTTTACAGTTACGTTATTTCGACGTGTATAGGGCAATGAACGTGTAAAAATTATAGCATGCTTGACCGCGAAGATCCGTAACCGCAGAGTAAACTTCCTCAAAATAGGGCATAAAAGAGTTAATATTGCGTATCGGATCATGAACAACAACCACTACAGTTCACCGCTGGGCATAGGCCTCCGCCTATGGAGAGTGTTTGTCTTACCCACTGGATTCGTTAGGTATTTGGACTACTCGGTGTCCCTCACGAAAAGGGAGACCCTCACCACGTTTGCAAGGCGGACACGCGCGCGCGCGCAATGCAAGGTGCTTTGTTTAGGTGGAACCTACGATTTTACCCCCGAGGCCATCAAATCTACGCCGGCAGGCTAGGTAAGATGCCAGGTTTTGCATTCATAGAAAACGCTGATGATTTCCAATGAGGGATCCTTGTCGCCTTTTAAGACGGCTATTGTTGGAAATGGGGTGATGATAGAGGCATCGCACGGCAAGAAATAAAGGATGCTTAGCTTATATTATTGCCGTGTGTTGCCGGCTTAGAATAGCATCAGCCCATTTATTTCCCGTAAGAGGCGACTAAGGGACTCGAGGGCTTTATGTGTATTACAACTTTAGGTGACAGGCGGACAACCTGTCACTATAGTAATACACGAATCATTTGAAAGGACCGTCAATATTTTGTCGGAAGTTGCGATGGCGGCCGTATTTTGAAGCTCTGCCTACCCCTCAAGGGATAAAGGCGTGATATATGTATGTAGTTTATATTATACAACATCGCAAAGATTCTTAACCGCAAAAGCGAGCGTAACAGCGATAATTTGTAAGTATCGGATATCATAATCACACATAACCGAGCTGAGCACGCTACTCCGTGATCTTTATCTAAATACGGACTGGTGTTACAAGAAATGCTAGTTTGTTTATTAAACTGGTTCATTTGCTGTTCTTTCCGAATTATAAATACTCGACTAGCTTACGTCTCTGCGATGTATAACGGATTTTTTGTAGATGTTATAAATTGAACTTACCAAACATACATACACAAATCACTACATTGCTTGCGGGGTAGACAGAGCGTAAAAAGCCTTAAAAATAGTCACGTCCCACAAAAGCTTGTGGGTAATTTTAGAAGACTGTTATTACCATAGTGAGAGTCAACTTGTCGCCTAAATTTGCAATTCACCTCAAATTTCCTCAAATCCCTTAGTCGCCTCTTACGACACCCATGGGAAAGATATGGGGTGATGCTATTCTACGCCGGCATCACACGGCACAAACATTAAAAATCTAATTACACATTGTGGGACACCAAGTTGACGAAAGACCAAATAAACCTTGGTGACGGCGATTTTAACTGCCTTTTAGATTATTAGTAAGTCTACCTATAATGTCGTAGTGTGAAGATCTCTATCTTAGTCTTAATTATTTATTTTTTCTTTATTTTCGGTCGATGTGGCGCAGTGGTAAGGCGATTGCTTTTAATACAGAAGGTTCTAGGTCCGATTCTCGGTGGATCACTCAGAAAGTTGATATTTGTTTGTGAATTTGTTTTGTGAATGTTCCCACTCTGGTTCTCACATTGCGGGCTTAGGCTCCCGATTGTCCGTAAGAAAGATAGTTCCGTGTTTCGGGTTTTCACGTTAAGACGTAGGTTCCGGTGGTT
The DNA here is from genome assembly GCA_029255805.1 of Keiferia lycopersicella. Taxonomy (NCBI): domain Eukaryota; kingdom Metazoa; phylum Arthropoda; class Insecta; order Lepidoptera; family Gelechiidae; genus Keiferia; species Keiferia lycopersicella. The sequence continues at coordinate 1,646,624 of JARACZ010000026.1, forward strand.
GTCTATAATTACTTAGATAGCGGTCGTTATACAACCATGTCAGAAGCCTGCTACTTGTAAAAGGCAGTAGAAAAATTATGACACTAGGCTTCATTGAGGACTCGGTGTCTCACACGAAGAAAGATAAATATAAAAATATCTTTACAGCCATCAATTGGGACCAGCAAGCAGCTTATGGTATTAGACACTAGAATTTATAAAATAATACAAGCTCAAACACGCCCACCCAAATCCAATATGTAATGTAGTATATACGTAATATCTGTTCAAACATTTGCGCTGCAGTTTCAATTCCTGTAAACATGAATTTCTATTTATGTCAGCGGATCTAGCATTACCGATTGCATTATGTAAATAGTAATAGTAAACGAGCGTATGTTTCGTTCTTGGAAACGTGTTGTATTAGAGATTTCATCTGAAACGGTTTATTACTTAGACGCTGGTCGATAGCTTATAAAGACTTTATATTACTCGTGTGTTGCCGTGTGTTGCCGTGTGATGCCGGCTTAGAATAGCATGACTCCATTTTTTTTCCCGTGGCTGTCGAAGAAGAAGACTAAGGGACTCGAGGGTTTCATGTGTATTACAATTTTAGGCGACAGGCTGACAACCGGGCTCTACACTAGCCAGCCACGGATATCGGTGTGGTTCCTGTATGTATGTGTCATATTAATCGTGCGTAGGTAAGTGAAAACATTGGGCCGTGGGATGAAGACGTGGGACTTGTCCCACCCGAAAAAAGTGAAAACATTGCATACATTGCACATAAAAAAGGTTGAAAAATTCTGACACTAGGGTTTATTGGGTCGTTGGACGATTCGGTGTCCCACACGAAAAGAGAGTGATCTCAGACAGTATGCAAAAATATACATACCTACACGATTCGGGATAGAAGTTACCTAACCTAACAGCTTCCTATGGTTGAGTTAACTTCCGCTATTCAGATGAACAACTCATTACTGACTGTCCCGATGGCGTAGCGGATAGTATGCCTGCCTTCTACGCTGAGGGTCGTGGGTTCGATCCCCACCTGACACAAATATTTGTTAGGTCAATTTTCAAATATTTGTGTTGAGTCTGGGTGTTTTCTATGTATAATATGTATTTATTTACATAAAAAAGTATATATGTATTAGTATCAGCTATCTAGTTCCCATAGTACAAGCTTTGCTTAGTTTGGGGCTAGATGGCGCTGTGTGAATTGTCCAGGATATTTATTTATTATTATTTATTTATTATTTGTTGCAAAACTTGCTCTGTCACAGGGTTTCAAAATATTTATAATCTACATCAAAATTATCGATAGGTATGGAGTAGTAATGTAATGTCAACATTTTTTGTCTCTGTACCTTGCCGGTATTAGAAAATTCGCAACGTTACCTATACATAGAAAATATGTAATGAGATTTAATCCACTTATCCATCCATTCCTCGGCGAAAATACGTAGTTACATCGAACTTAATATGAGAAATTCGATAGCTAGAGGCCTCTCATACTTTATATATTTTTTAAATATTTGTCTTAAGTACTATTTAAAAAAATATCAACTTGTAATCATGTGATGGAGTCTGTGGTAGACATTTTTATTGAATCTTGGCATTAGAAACTCGTACACCACACCTCTGCTCACCTATTAGAGTAGAACCTAGAAGTTAGGTATATTAAAGTTGCTATATATAACTTCCACACGTAGTACCTACACTGTTTGGTAAAAGTTTACTGAACACTGAACAAAAATAATCAGATCTAAACTCGTTCTGCAGTTGCATCAGATATGCCTACCGAAGCACGGATCGATGCTCTATACAAATAAATACATGCTTTGGTTAGTCTAGTTTATTTTCACGAAATGCACGTAAATAGTAGGTGAGCAGTCTTATATCGTCGTCGTGTACATTACTATTAAATTCATTGCACTATTTCCTGTATCTTCAAAAATAAATAACGTTTTTTATCGTTTTGGTAAACCGCCGCTTACTTCAGTAACTAACTAATTTTTGGAGTTGACTTTTTAACAGCTCGGCGTAAGCATGTTCAAAGAGGTTTCATTGGATTCGTATCCAATCCGACAAGATTCAAAATGACATATTTGAAAAGCAAAATAAAGTTTTGAAATATTAAGTGAAGAACTCCGCCTTACTTGTTTTAAAATTTGTAGTCCTAGTTCTTTACATAATGAGTCATACTTGTTCGTTTAATAATACAATTATTTCAGGCTGGTTTTTGTTTTTCAATAATTAATTATAATTATTAGTGTAAGCGTAGTAAGTACCTATCGATTTGGATGTTAAATTAGGAACGTTAGACTAGAAATGAAGTTTGTTTTATTCCCCTTTTTGTTCTATTAGCCGGAGCTGCGTGCGCGCAGGAAGGGGCAAGGTCGGCGCCCGAGCGTGTAGTTCTATGCTCCACAACAATCGACAACCTCCTTTACTTCATTCACTTGACACGCCCTCTAGCTTGTTTGCGATATCACACTTGAGAACCGTTGGGAAGACAACCTGATTTTTAAGGTCCGTGGGTACTATCACTAAAACTATTGCCTACACATAATAACGGGTTTTTTTACTCAGAATTTGTCTAAATTGTGTTCCCAAAATTTCGTGTAATGAACACTCCTTAATATGTGTAATAGTTTTCGTCGGAAAGAAGATTATAAAAAGTACTGACTTCCTCACAAGTTGCGGACCAGCCTATGAGACTGCAATACTTTTTAATGGATAATCCATACTAATATTATAAATTCGAAAGTAACTCTGTCTGTCTGCTACGCTTTCACGTCCAAACCACTGAACCGATCATCATGAAATTTCACACAGAGATTAGTAAGATACCGAGAACGGACATAGGCTACTTTTTTTCACCACTCGAGGGTCTGAAGTACCTTCAGTAGACCACCAGGTACACCACCAGGAGCCCGCCTAAACTATAGGAGTGTAAAGAAACTTATTATACCCTTGTTTGAAAAGAAATCCATATTACTGTCGGCATCAGTTTGTGGAAAATCTACCAAAAATTTATTTAATAACCCAGCTGAGCTATATGTTGCTATAATTACAAATGATTCATTAAATTTGTTTTTTGCAACCAAATCTAAATAAAATCATACTAGTAGCTTTGATTACTTGAGACTTTTATTTACAACTGCCATTCAAGATCTTTTCCCGCGCATTTTCACTTCAATCGATCTCAATGAACGGTGTAAATAACACAAGATGAAGTCGTATTTACCTTCTTTGTGAGTAACAACCGCCTTTCAAAGTAAATACACGAATTACAGACACGAAGCGGGAAAATTGATTCCCCAAGTCCCTACATTCACTTTTGAACTTACCAACTTTCACATACATGGCTGCTTTTGTTACAATTCAACATCTACCTACACAGTCCACTGCTGGACATAGAACTCTTCCTAGTGGGGGATACCTATGCAGGCGGAATGGCGAGCACAGTGCAAGATCTTGTATTTACGGAGAACGCTGCTGCCCATACCTTACTTTTACGACACCCAGGGTGGAAGAGAGATGATGCTATAATAAGCCGGCACCACTTGGACACGGTTTGTTTCACAGTGTTCAAAATATCGAAATGAAATGAATTTAAAAAAGTCTCTAGGCAAGATCTTTACAGAATGAAATAGCGTTTAGTAAGTAGTTATATCCTACTTCATGTTACTGAATATGTAAAAAAAAGTGTCTCTAGATAATGTTGTATTGACCTGTAGCATATTTTCGTAGGGTGGTTGGACGACTCTGTGTCCCACACGAAAAGAGATAGAGAGAGAGCATATGTTCTCGAAAAATTTAAGCACGAAATGTGTTGGTACATTTTTTTAAATAAGGAGAGACGGACCATTCTACAATTTTGGATCTTGTGAAGTTTAAGTGCCATATCTTATCAAGCTAGAAAGTTCACGTATTCACAAGTGTTTCCATCTTAGCCAATATTCCCCGAACTACAGTGCTGGTGGCATATTCAAAGACCTTTCATCTAAAAGACCGGGCTTTCGATATTAAATGAATATTTTTTTGGTCTTTCAGGCGCATACAAGTTTATATTGCTTAATAAAACTATGTATTAGTTAACGTTCCTATTTGCAATGAATCTTTTACTTATTGCTAAACGATTAAATAAATGAATGACACTACTCTTACACCAGGATTCATGACGGACGGCATGGTGCCCCACGAAAAAGATTAAAATAATGCCCTAAAATTCCTGTTAATTGCATTTCATCACAGGTTCCTATTTTATAGATATATGCCGTGTGATGCCCCATTCACCCCGTTTCTTTCCCGTGGGTGTCGAAGAAAGCGAGCAAGGGACTCAAGGGTTTCATGTGTATTGCAATTTTAGGCGACAGGCTGACTACCTGTCGCTGTAGTGATGCAGGTCTTATCTGAAACGATGGTCAAAGATTTGTCAGACGTGGCGATAGCAACCGTAATTTTACGGGCGTTGACGCTCTGCCTGCCCCGCCAGGAATATAGGCGTGATATGCGTATGTATTTTAAAGAGTCGACCCCTTGACCGCAGCCTACACAAATGTGAGTTTAGCGGTTAGGGTAATCGAACAGTCGGTTGTGAACTTTCACGTACTAAATGTAAGCAAAGTCTAAATCATCTAGTATCCATACATGTTAATTCCGTTTTAAGTACACCGTGAGAACGAGTTGAAATAACGAGGTGGGTGCAAAAACCCTGATCACCGACCCTTAACAAGTGCATAGGGGCGGAACACGTGGTTCAAGGCCCAAGGGCTGAGCCCCCTTATCCCCTTTGCCCTTTAACGATACACATTCCTGACTCCAATGGTATTTGGCACTTGAGTCTTGCCACTTTGTGGGCACAAAAAATAAAAGTATACGTTTCGTTTTCAAACCGCCTGATACCAGTTTTTGTTGCGTTCCATTCATTAGTTTAGAATGAATTTTTAATAACGGGTTTTTATCATGAGAAATTAAAGCTAATTCATATGTTTAAGTGCATTAGAGTATTAAAAATACTCTTTCAAGTGGCCTGAGATGTCAAGTACGTACGCCTAAAGCGGAAGTTACAGCAGTTCGAAAATTGATCAAACGGAACGCAGGGCACCGTACCCAAAAACGCAACTGTAGGGAACATCCGCATTCGTGCGTTTACAACACTGAATTACATTGCAGAGTTTGTTTCGAATATGCGCCATATGTTTGGGCTCAACACAGAAATGTACAGAAGGTTAATACGGTCTATACAGGAATGGCCAGACGCGTAACATTTAACATAATGTATGTGTATATGTCGAAGTTTCCGCACGACTGATCCACAATTTATCCAAACAAGACACGCTCGCGAACCTGGGTAATAAAATAAAACAATCTTCATAGCGACATACGTAATGACTCCGTTACTATACTTGAGCGATGCAACATAAGCGAAAATAGTGCCGCTCAGTAAAAAATATTAACTGCTTAAAAAGTTTTTAATTGTAAAATAAAGTTTGAATTAGACATAATACAGAATCAAGAGTAAACAATTATAACGTAAATTACAGATATATCTAGAAAGTGTTTTTAGCAGGGATCTGGGCGTGATTTGTTTGTGTGTGTGTGGGTTTTTTGTGACTGATTTATAAGTTGGCTGCCTCGGGTGAATAGCGTTTGGTTACCGGATGAATTCACCAAGTTTTTTTTCTGTTTGGACGCGCCACTAGTCCACGTTTACCCTGAACCAGCAAATAAACACAAGGCGACATTTCAAGCTGTTATGTTCCGGAACAGCAATTTTTACCATTACTCTGATTGCTGTGCGACTCAGCTTTTCTAGCGGTACTGAAATTGAATACTACATTCAACTTGCCACATCTTTTTACCGCTCTGAGTAACGAGGAAATGATATGTGTCCAGTAAGATAAATAAATGGTTTGGTAATCAAATTAAGTGAATGTTTTACAGTTCGTCTGACGCCAGTTTACAATAACATGCTTAAAAATACTTATCAGTAAGTATAGCAGTTTACTTTAGTGGTTCAAATGAGTTTCATTTGCTAGTTTGATTTTAAAAAGTCTGTGCGTAACTAGCAGTATTTGATGCAATCTGTTTTTTTAGCAAGCAGCTATAGTTATTATTTTTTTGTTTTGCTGACGAATAGAAATATAAGCTAACTCCCTTGGCTCAGCGACTCAAAATGGATCTTGTCCTCCGAAACAAACACTGATCCCAGTCCTGGAATAGATTTTTTTTATTTGCAACACCCTTACCTACATGGTTCATGTACCTACTAAAATTAGTACCATAAGATCGTATGAAAGCGAAATAAAGAAATTGAAACTAATTGAAAATGAACTCTATTTAGGCTGGAATAAGCAAAATGGCTTCGTTTGGTCAGCTTCGTTTTCGCTAACAGATAAACATCAACTTAATTCCAATCAGCTTGCACAAGTTATGTTTCTAGAATCTATTCTATTACCTAGAATTGTTTAAGTCTGCATGTGTGAGAGTCAAACAGTGTCCGCATCTTGAATCGCGGGAACAACGTAACACGAGACAGCATTAGTCGCTAGAAGCCGTTGGAGCTGTTGACAATATGGAATCGTATCACGAACGAAGCTGCATTTTTATGACATTGCGCAGCCGGTTAGGTTGATAACCGTAATAGATCTGATAAAATCAGGCTTTTGATGGCAACACTTGTCATCAATTTTATAATACACCTGGAGCTCAATTTCTGAAATGTTCGATTTCGGTGCCGTGCACGGAAGTCCAAAACGACTGGTGTAATCACACGTTTTGAAATTGCTTTTACTTGATGTCTTTATAGTAAAAAACATGTGTGAATTTTTGAGGGTATGTTGGAATCGATAAGTAAAGTAGAACGTGACATACAAGTATAATAATAAGTAGCAGATTTTCGCATAAAACGTAAACGAACGTTTCAGATATTGAGTTTCTGGACCGTTAAGTTAGTTGTTAAATGACTTGATGTTAGGGATAAAGGCATAATGATTGTACGTATTATGACTTTGTACATAGCTACACCCGCCTGATAACATCACGAACACTTTGTTCAATTTCAATTTGATAAACGGTCTTCAAATATTGTCTCAGACGTGGCGAAGTCACAACCGTATTTTTACTGCCGTCGTCGCTCTGCCTACCCCGTAAGAGATAAAGGCGTGATATGTGTATGTATTATTCGTCTGCACTTGGCAACACCGGCCTGGGAACACCGCGAACCCAGCCCCCTTGTTCACAAACTCCCATGTACGTTATGCAATGGAGATGTACTGTTATAGTCTGTCACGCAATACTTAATAGCCCGTATATTATGGTCTCATCTTCACATGAGGTGTGAAATATTAGCTGCAAATGCAAGCGGTGAATCATTCCATGAAACTGAACAATTTTCCCTTAGGTCGAAATATAAAAAGATATTTTCGGCCTCCCATTCAAACTGACTTGGTCGGCTGGGTCGGCTGGTATGGTACGTTTTTATGGGAAGTCCAAATATTTTGAATGTTTACTATTTTGTAGAAATGTCCACAAGATAATAATTTCGAATACTTGGTGTTTTAACCAATTGATTAATTATCAAATATCAACAGTCAAAAGACAGAATATCAAATATCAACAACAAGGGGATAAAATGTGTGTGTGTGTATGAACTTTTTCCGCACGTTTCGTTTGTATTAACTTTGTAAAAAAAGTTAATATCCAAATATTTTATTCAAACTTTGACCTATTCCTTGGGGAAAATTGTTCAGTTTCATGGACTGGATCACCTCTTAAAATATTTGTAGATAGATAGATTCATTTATTTCACATTATTAAATTCATAGTGACAGTGCTAAAACTAAATAAAAGTGTCATAAAATTAAAATAAAAGTATATAAGCAATGTCAAAGTTCTACAATAGTAGAATAAAAAGTCAAACAAATAACAAATTAAAAGACATAATAATAATAGTGTAGGTAATTTATTTAACATCCTGTATTATGGTGTCGTCTTCATACTCTCGCTTATCTTGGCTTAGAGACAGTTTGGAACAGGTTTCGTATCGCGGTATCGCCCTCGTATAACGGACGTCGGTTAAGAAGGGTGAGACGAGGAATAAGTGTTAGGTATACTAACTTTTTGACCCTCGGTATAGACAGCATTTTATTAATACATTTGCACGCTTAAATATAAGGTGTAAAAATATTAGCTGTAAATAATTTAAGAGTTGAATCTATGAGGGTGAGCCTATGAGGCTGAACAAAAAAAATAAAAAATAAGAAAAATAGGTCGAAATATGAGAAATTTTTTGGACCTCCCATACAATTTGACGTGGTCGGTCTGTAACTTTGTATGGGAGGTCAAAATTTTCGATGCTGATTCTCCCCTTAAAATATTTGCCGCCAATTTTTTACACCCTGTATACAATGAGCATTCCAGGTCTATGATCTTACCAAAAACTTAGGAGTTTGAAACGAAATATGCATAGGGCCAAGTTACCTCTGCAAAGGCACGATATGACTCAGAAGGAAAGAACGCGAGACTCGACGTCGCTAAAGCTCTACCCAGATTGCATTATGAAGCCTTTACACTCGAAACTAACCTTTAACACAACGCCTGAGAGTGCAAAACGTAAGCTTTAATGCGGGAGATCGTACTCAAGTTCTTTGCACACAGTTTATTTTGACTTTCACCTCTACGAGTACATTTGCGTACGTGAATTCTTGTGTCGTCACAACCGCGAGAAACAGCCGAAATACAGTACAGTTCCGTACGTTCACACTGATAAATTACAGGCTATTGTGCAATTATGTATTACGCTGCGCAGACGCAGCTAGTCATCAAGCGCGCACCTGCCCTAGCGCATGCCTCGAACACTCGTGACTCAATACTAGAATCGAATTACATTTACAGCTTCAAATTTCAAGTGAACGGTTAGTTTCAAATTTCACCAAATGTAAGAATACATACATACATCACGCTTTTGCGGGGTAGGTAGAGCGTTAACGGCCGTAAGATTGCGGCCGCTCTGGTCGCCAGGTCTGACATTTTCGAGGCTTTTTTTCCAAGGTTGTTTCAGACAAAACATGTGTATTACTATAGTGACAGGTTGTCAGCCTGTCGCCTAAAAATTTGTAATACACCAATACTCTAGAGTCCCTTAGTCGTCTCTCATGACACCCGCGGGAAGGATGTGGGGTGATGCTATTCTAAGCCGGCATCACACGGCACGGCATGCCTCATCGTGACTCGATACTAGAATCGAATTACATTTGCAGTTTCAAATTTCAAGTGAACGGTTAGATTCAAATTTCACCAAATGTAAGAATTACTTGGGATATTTCGTATTAGTTTTAGAGAGTTGGCTGAGTGATAGTAGGGCATTAGTTGGCACTTGGCAGGCGGGTTCCGTTGCGGCGTGGAGACGGGACGGACGTGGCGAAGATATTGACATTCATTGCCAGCCCAGCAGCTCAAAAGTAAGCCAGCGGCCGTGCCAGCGGTAACTAGAGCATATATGACATGGAAAGGGCAATGTACTCTGGCAGCTTAATTTTTTGTTGATGTTTTTTTTATAGTAAACTTTAGGGAAAATTTGTTATCATACGGATAGGCCATCCCATAACTGTGAAAAGCTATCTATCCCAAATGATGTGAAATATGTTTGACACCAGACAAAATGTATTAGTGAGCTCTAACTTTAAATATTTTCGTCCTATGAAAGTTTTTTTGATTCATCTTCTGAAAGTTTTTTATCAAATCATACATTCCTCATCTCTTAACATAGAAAATGGGCAACCTATTGAACAACTTCATAACAATAAATATCTGAGACGGAAAGATGACGTCACGTCCTCTATCTTTCTTTCGCCGGCCGCGGTCACTCTCCACGAAAACGAAACCATTAACCACCTCAAAAATTAAAATAAATGGAAGACTCTACAATTTCCAGCCAGAAATATAAAACATCGCCTCAGACGCAAGATGGCGCCACGTCGTCCATCGTTCTTTCGTCGGCCAAATGACCGTGACCGGCCGCGTTCACTCTCGACGAAAACGGGACCGCGAAACACGCTCAGCATTCCGCAAACATTTGGGGTCTTACTAAAAAAATAGACAAGTGTTGAACACGTCTTTATATAAAAAGGGATCCATCCCCTCACGCGGCGTTCGGCAGATTCGGGATTAGGCAGAAACTTGATTAGGCAGAAACTGGATAAGGCAGAATCGTGTTACGGCCGCTAGACTTGCGTTCAACTTGCAAAGGCCCTTGGTGAAAAGTAATTAAAAATCTGGAATTGCGTTACCTATATAGAGCTATATTATAACATCCACCTTTCTATTAACTTCAAACAATAGAGGAGTGATTTTTTTACCTAAATAACTCCAAGATTGCACAGAGCAAACGTTTTAATAACTGTATAGAATGCTGTTTCATGATCAGTCTAAAACATAGCCTTGTTTGTTGCAAGTGCAGTCCAAAACATAGCTTTATATAATACAAATGATATCACGGAATGAATGAATGTGTGAATAGCGTAAAACACTGTAGGAAGAACTTTTAATGGATGATAAGAAACAATTTCTCAGATAATCTTGTTAATATTTTTGAATGAGCAGCGTTATCACATTACATCAACCAATAGATTTATTTGGACGTAAGACTCGCCCAGAGTACGCATCCAGTCTCTACCAGCCGCTCTACTTTCTGCTATACTCGACAATGAAGAGAGTAGCAGTAGGGCATCGTCTTCCTATTTTTTTGGTAAATAGTAAAGTACATCAGCTGCCTGCACATGATCTACCTGCATCCTCTTCAATGAAACGATGTCCGTATCATCGTCGGCCACATCCTAAATTTTACACTTCTTACACAACATACATTTCTGAATGAATAGTCAGTACGTACAATCGGCTCGACTCTACAATGAAAGGGTATCAGTACGTCGGTATCGACCACGTCCCTAAGGGTCGTCGGAGCCTGGTACGGGCTACACCATGCAACGGGAAGTAATGGAATCTCCCCGCCATGGTGAACATGATACCAACATGTCACGCCCGACCTCATTCTTTTAACGGAGAAGTGGAGCAAGTCACGCAGTACTTCTTTTATTGATGATACATAATCACATCTTTATCCTTTTCGAAAGCAGAGCGTCACCAGCCGCAAAAAAGTCGCCTCGTCTTTCATACAAATATTTTGAGTATCATTTCAGACAAATCTAACAAAATATTACTGTATGTATGTACCCTAAACCGATGAGCATGTATGAAAAGGCTGATGAAATGTTGAGGAAGCGAAAGAGGTATGTCCGGATCGTAGCAAGTGTCTGTCTACCAGTCCGAGAAAGTAGCGTGGTTATTTAAATGGATGTATGTACTGTAGTGATAACTTAACAGCCCAGTGCATATTATTTTATTAAGGAGTTTTCCCTCTAGTCTACGAGTAGTAGTACGGTTCCGCAAAGAAACATTATATTTAGAAAAGCATGAAATTCCCCGATTATTTTCTACGTCAGTATATTAAACAGACGACACGACAGTTTTAGGTCACGTAGCCGATAAATTAAACTGATCGTGAAATTGGATTCTATACTAAACTCGCCAAAAAACATAACGACCTACTAACTAACAATTTCATGAAACTAAACGGTAACGTTTTTCGTGGTTTAAACTTCTTAGTGGCTACAGTATTTTTGTAACAACTAAGTTAAATGTGTCTGATGAACAGAATTTTCTACTTCAATTGATATATAGGGTAAGTATCAAATAACTACAGTACACTTACTATGAAACGCAATGCCCGAAATAGAAGGATTAAAAAATCAGCAAAGTACGAGTCGGACTCGCGCACGAAGGGTTCCGTACGTTTAAATTGATGTATCTATAAAAACGGCATTAAAATTACGTTCATTATATGGGACTTCACTTAAATATTTATCCTATTATGTTTTTAGTATTTGTAGTTATAGCGGCAACATAAGGTAATGTTTTGTGAATATTTCAATAATCTAATTCATAAAATACAAGCCTTGGAACCATTAGACCAAATCAAGCACGTGTCTTGTTTTTAAAGCCCTCCTTAATTCTTATTTTATACAAATAATTGATATTTGTTGTTACTGCGAAAACAGAGATACGGCATCTGTAAACACTTCAACTCTCTAACTTTCTAGCGGTTTCTACAGCCTGGCCATAGACAGACAGACAGTGAGTCCCACATCGATCCTTTGGGTACGGAACCCTAAACCAGATAATCTGAGACAATACCTTGCGCCATTGATGTGCAGACAAAGAGTTGCCATTACCAGCCATTGTTTTGCAACGGCAGTTAAAGTGTTGAATAATTTACTTATTTCAATATCAAGCTCTATTTCCGGCGACCGGGTGAACGTGAGAACGGAATCGGCTGCTGATTAGATACCGCGTAAATATTTATGAGCAAATATATAGGTAATATGAGTAGCTAAGAATAATTATATACATTTCTAATTATACACACACACACACAAATCACGCCTTTATCTTTTAGCGGGGTAGGCAGAGCGATAACAACCGCAAAATTACGGTCGTTATCGCCACGTCTGACTAATAATCGAGGGTCGTTTCAGATATGTCGTGTATTACAATAGTGACAGGTTGTCAGCCTGTCGCCTAATTAATAGCGAAGATACCTTAGGTTAGGTTAGGTTGCAGAGGTCAGATGACTATCGCTCTGTGTAAAAACTTGGCTCCACGTCAAATCTACATCATCAAATCTACATCGTCGATTAGGTAGCCGACGAGACAGAGTACGGGAAACGGCAAGGCGAATGGTGATGATTTTTTACTTTACTGGACACATTGAGAGAATTAAAAAAGAAAAAATATAAACTTACAATAAATACTTCTGCTTTTGCAATTATTAAAGAAACTGTTGGAATCACTATGTTTTCTGTATTAACTTATCCTTTTTAGTGTCAGCAATATAGTATTATCTTTCTATGATATAGTAGATAAAATATATATAGTAGATAATATAGCTTTTTTTTTGCGGGTAGGCGTCGCCCATAAAACAGCTGTTTGTGTTACTTGTATAAATAATTTAATTTAAAATACTTACACAGTATTAATTCACACATGAAATAGTTTATTCACCCAGTTAATTCAACACCAGTGCGCACATTAATCAACTTTCACTTTATAACCACTTTTTGAATCACTTATCGCCTCAACCTGCAATGGAACTATCATCACAGCTGTCATCCACCTCTGCTGACATGGCTGCACTGTTTGCCCGCATGAGCACTTTTGAAGAGCGACTCCTGAAGGTAACTGCTTCACCCGCTGCTGGGTACACGGATCTGTCGGCCCTGTCCAGTGACTTCTTGGAGTTCAAGACCTTGGTTTGGCAAGCCCTTGGTAAACTTAAGGCCCAAACTGAGCTGTTGTCGCTGGGCCTGGACCGCCATGAAACATTCCTGCGGCGCAAGGTCCTTCTTTTCCATGGGGTTGCTGAAAGAAAGGAAGAAAAAGTTGAGGAAGTGATTCTTTCAATATTATCCGACAAAATGCAGTTGTCCAATGTAAATATTACTGACCTGCAATCTTGCCACCGCTTGGGTTCTGCTTCGTCAAAGCCTCGTCCAGTGCTGGTACGGTTCCGCGACTTGGAGGTACGGCGTCTCGCTTGGGATTCCAAGACTTCACTGAAGAGCTCCGGTATCATCATATCCGAGTTTCTCACGAAGTCTCGACACGATCTATTTATGGAGGCTCGTAAACATTTCGGAGTGAGAAATTGCTGGACATCGGAGGGCAGGGTCGTCGTGCTGCTGCCGGACAAGTCTCGCAAAAGGATAGAAGTCCTCAGCGAGCTGAAGAGATTGATGGCCGTATATCCGCCGTTCAGGGACTCCTCGTCAAATCGCCGCTCGGACTCAACGGACCCGCCGCAGAACAAGAGTAAGGCACAGTCGTCGCAACCTGCCGCGGGTGGCCGGGTCCTAAGAAACCGCCCGACATGAATGTTTCTAGGCTGTCTCTTCAATTTAGTCACGTATGAATTCGTTTTTCTTGTAAAGGTAGTTTTTAAATATAATTTTATTTGTAATTTCGGGTAAAACTTGTGTTGTACGGCTGCTTTGCAGGTTATAATTTGTTATTTTTTTTATTTGACAGCTGACAAAACTGTTACCACAGATCACTCATGTGTTGTGTCTTAAAGGTGTAACCATCCATTCACTCCGCGTACCTACTCACTCACTTGCATTTCGAACCGATTTTGCGTTTCGTTGCAAATTATAAAATCTTTTATTATGTGTTAAGATTAAGACTGTGTGTATTTGTTTCTTGTTTGCTCGATTTAGTGTTAGTTTTTCTTACAGCAAGCCGCGGCTGGTGTTGTTTTGGCTGGCAAATCATTTATATTAGTTTAAACTATTATTTATTTTAAATTTTGTAATTATTTTCATATATATTTTTATATGTAGTATTTATATATTTTTATTTTATGGATAATTTGGTGGATATAGATGATAGTTTTTTTTCTTGTTCCAACTCCTCCGTTGAATTTCTTAGTGCTGACAGTGATGATGACAGTTCCATAACTCTTGCTCAAACTCTCTCTATCCATGACCAACTTAACGTCAATTTATCTAAATTCCCGAATAATTTCAATGTGGTCCACATCAACGCTCAGAGTATTCCTTGCCACTATCCTGATCTACTGGCATCCTTCAGCAATTCTCCCATTGATGCAATATTAATTTCTGAATCCTGGTTAAAACCTTCTCTTTCTTCTTATCAATTTCCTCTTCCGGGCTTTAAACTAATCCGGAATGACCGCACGGGCAAGGGAGGTGGCGGTGTTGCTATGTACCTGCGTGGTGATATCGTGCACACTGTTGTCAGTGCTTCTCCTTCTTCTTCTTCTTACTTAAAGACAGCCGAACACCTATTTGTCGAAGTAACAATTCACCATAAAAAGGTACTGCTTGCCGTGTTTTATAGCCCATCCTTAACAATCGACTACTTTGACTCTCTCGAAAGTTTGCTCGGTTTACACTGTCCAAACTATGAGCACATTCTCTTACTGGGTGACTTTAACACGTGCTTGCTTAAAAATGACGTACGCTCCGAGAAACTGCAATCTCTCTTGTCCTCGGTCAACCTTCACATTCTTCCACTCTCTTCTACGCATCACGTGCCCAACCGTGTCCCTTCCCTTCTCGATTTAATGATAACCTCTTCTTTAGAGAATATTGCTGTCCACGGACAATTCCCTGCGGGCTGCTTTTCTCATCATGACCTTCTCTTTCTTTCTTATAAAATCCGTCCCCCAAGGCGTAAACCAAAATTCCTTCATCTGCGTAGTTTTAGGGGTGTAAACTTGGAGGCTTTGAGAAGGGATGCGTCCAATGTTGACTGGGCTCCAGCTCTTTCAGCTGATCTCATTGACACGAAAGTTCAAATCTTACATGACACTTTGTTAAGGCTGTTTGATGTTCATGCTCCTGTGAAAAAAGTTAAAATGAAGCATTCTCCTGCTCCCTGGCTAACGGACAGCATTAAGGCTTTCATGTTGAAGCGAGACAAAGCTTACATTAAATATAAAAAGTGCCGTTCTGATCGTAACTTGTCCCGTTATAAACTCCTTCGAAACCACTGTAGGCGTCTGTGTAGAGATGCCAAAAGACGCCACATACACAATTCCATACAAGAATGTAATCCTACCCAGGTGTGGAAATTTCTTAGAACTCTTGGCATAGGTAAAATTTCACCAACTTCCAATTCATTCTTTGATTTAAACCTGCTTAATCAACATTTCTCTTCTCCGCCTGCAACTATTGATGCTAGTGTTAAATCTGACACTATCGCATTTCTTAATAGTCAGCAATTACCATCTTGCTCTTCTTTTACCTTCACCCAGATTGCTGAGAACGATGTTAGGAAGCATGTTCTCTCCATCACTTCAACTGCTGTGGGCAATGATAATGTTTGTTCCCGAATGATCCTGCTTATTCTCCCTGAACTCCTGCCAATACTAACACATATCTTTAATCATTCTTTGGCTACGAGTTCTTTCCCGTCTACTTGGAAACAAGCGGATGTTATTCCTCTCCCTAAAACATCCAACCCATCTGCCTTTTCCGATTTTCGTCCTATTTCCATCCTACCTTTCCTGGCCAAAGTCCTTGAACACATTGTCCATCAGCAGCTTGTATCATTTATTACATCTAATAGTCTACTTTCTCCCTATCAATCTGGCTTCCGACCTGGTCACAGTACCGTTACTGCTCTGCTCAAAGTCACTGATGACATTCGCTTAGCAATGGAAAACAAGTCAGTAACGATCCTTGTCTTGCTTGACTTTAGCAGTGCCTTCAATTCCGTAGACTTTGATGTACTTCTCTCCATTCTTCGCTCTCTTAACATTTCTGACTCGGCAATCTTGTGGTTCAACTCATATCTTCGCGGTCGTTTGCAGCGGATCCGCTCGGACGAGGATTCCTCTGACTGGTGTGATCTTGTGGCGGGCGTACCGCAGGGTGGCGTTCTATCTCCTCTTCTTTTCTCTCTTTTTATTAACACTATCACTACCGTAATTTCTTCCAACTTCCATCTTTACGCAGACGACTTACAGATCTACCGGCACTGTCGTGTTGCTGACATCATTGGAGGGATTGAGGATATCAATGCAGATCTCAATAATGTTTTGAAATGGGCTAAGTCTTTCGGCCTATCAGTCAATCCCAAAAAGTCCAAAGCATTAATTATCGGTAGTCCCTATATGACTCGACAGCTGGACTATGCCTCTCTACCTCCAGTCACATACGACGGTGTTACCATCTGCTTCACTAACACTGCCAAGAATCTTGGAGTGCTATTGGACAGTAACTTATCATGGAAACCTCAAGTCAATGAACTAAGTAGAAAAATGCACTACTCTTTTCATTCACTCAAATGCTTCCAAAGTTTTCTACCCTTAAGCACAAAGATTTCTCTTGCTCAATCTCTTCTGTTACCTATTTTGGACTACGCCGACTCCTGCTACGTAGATGCCACTGAGGAGCTTTTGAACAAGCTTGAGCGCCTCCAAAATCTGTGCATCCGATTTATTTTCGGACTGCGCAAGTACGATCATGTTTCCCAGTTTCGGTCTCAGCTCAAGTGGCTCCCAATTCGCCTTCGCAGGAATACTCATATTCTCTCTTCTCTCTATAACATTCTTTATAACCCATCTTCTCCGCCTTATCTTCGTGAGCGTTTTACTTTCTCGCGCCCACTAGATAAGCCATGTCGGTCTAACGTAAGGACCTTACTATCTATTCCTCATCATAAGACCGACTTCTACTCATTTTCCTTCACGGTCCACGCAGCCAGGTTATGGAACTCCCTCCCACACACTGTACGTGATAGTCCCTCTATCAATGTTTTTAAGAAGCGAGTTAAGGAACACTATCTTTCTCTTCCAAATTAACCAGTATATATTTATACGTATTACATTATTTTTAGTATGTATTTTATAATGTATATTTATTATTATTTATATCTGTAGTTGTATGTAATATTTTAGTTATATTTCGTATGTATTTCCTGTTATTATCTGTAAATATTAATCATCTCGTATTCATAGCTATTGTGCACGTCTCATCCGCCTTTCGCCAAATGCCATTTCTCTCCTGTAGGTCTGCTGTAAGAAATTTCTTTTTTAGAGATAAGCAGTGCCTGTTGTGTCCATTTTATTTATGTTTTTTTTCCTGTAAAATTTCTTGTGTACAATAAATGGTAAATAAATAAAAATAAAATTTGCAAGGCAAAATATCACCAAACATTTTCCTATCGATTCAGCACTCCCAAAGGTACGCCAAATGCAAACAGAACACAACTATAAATAAGATTAGATACTGTATACCTGTCGTACTCATTATAAGTACAGATAATGCTATAATGACCGTAATTCACCTTGTACCCTCCACTGAACAGCCAGCAGCAGTAAGCCAATCAGTAGGAATGCTACGATCAATAACGTCATACTATTAGATTAGCTTCTATATGAGTTATTTGCCTCATGTAAATAAGTTATTTCAAAGCCTATGATTTCTAGTTTCTAGTTATGTTTTAAACGGGTTTCTACCGATGATTAAGTGTACAGATATGTTTGCTATATCCACTCCATACTACCAGTTTCCACGTGATCAAAGTACTTGTAGTACATACATACACAAATTACGCCTTTATCCCTCGCGAGGTAGGCAGAGCTTTAATGACTGTAATATATGGTCGCTATCGCCACGTCTAACAAATATTCGAGGTTCAGGTAAGTCATGTATCAGTATTGTGACAGGTGACAATGACAACCTGAATGTAAGCTGACAAGCCTGTCACCTAAAATTGCTATCCACATGAGCCCTCGAGTCCCAAGTGTTTATACAAACCATGTCTTCAAAGTGTATTTAGGTAGGTAATAGCGTTTCTCTCCCTTGATATGTGGGACGCCGATTCGTAGAACGACTTGACGACTAGGCCTAGCTAGTACTATCTGATATGGTTGTATTGGTTGTACTAAGTAATAATAGCATACTGTAATGGCAACAACCTGCAACCTTTAAACCATCGAACAGATGACAAAATTGACAGATAGCAAGACTTTCAGATGGTGGTGGATAGAATTACTAATAATTTTAAAAATATTTGTTATATGATCTGCCTTGAAAGCAACAGTAAGTTTTGTGTGTAAGATGATACTCATATACTTTCAAAAGGTGTATTATTTATCAGATAGACGGCAACTTTTCGAAAATAACGCTTTCAATTTCTCCTCCCGTTATCTTATTTGTTATCACGTAAGACTGAGCTTTTCTCTTTACCAGCCACACACTATACTTACACGAAACCGAGTTTTCGCCGAACACCACATAGTTAAAAAACTGGTCGGCGCCAACTAGCCATTTACTGGCAAAGGCAAAAGTCCGAGAAAGTTTTAGTCGACGGGGCGTGTTAACCATAGAAAACAGGCTTGCATTCTGATCGACATAGTTATGCTTGCGCGCGCGCATGGGTGGAATATCAAGTGCGCTGATGAGTAAGAGCTTTTCTGATATTACTTTTATTGGAATATGTAAAGGAAATACCTGAAGATAGAAAGTAGCTGCCTTTCGTGTTGTAGAGGTGAGGTGGTTCGATCGATAGCGATACACACAATGTTGACATTTTATTATCTTTCATTTTACGAGTTTAGCACCCTTACAGGCTGAACGAAATGATTGTCCGTAAGAATGATGGTTCCATAATTCGATGGGCACGTGCAGCGATCGGCCTGATTTCTGTCGATAGTTATGATATTTGTTTCACAACTCATCACAGGCGTTTTAATTACTTACATAAATAGTTAGACGTTTGATAATTCTTGACAGGTTTAATTTAAATGCACTCACAGTGCTTTTTCAGCCCGTAAATAAAAAAAGAAATTGAAATACGTCAAGCGTCACGATCGAACCCATCTTATTCCACTACGAGTACTCTGCCACTGAGCTACCGACACCTAGCCTGACCGTTCCCAAATTGTTTCTATCACTTGCTGTTCGTCTCAAAGCGATGATTTAGCGATATCTAGTCGAAGCATTTATACAAGGGACATAAAATTGCTGTAAGAACGATGACTAATCCATTGATCCAGTGAGAATATTATTCTTGACGTTCTAAAAGTATTCGTCGTGAATCTACTTGGGAATAACACATTTGGCTTTTGAAGTCTTTTTTCAGGTTTCATATCGGTTCGTTCGTCAACTCCACGTCCTACACACACGAATGAACTGCCAATAGTATCACAGAAGTATCTTATTACGGTTCGCGCCGCAAAGGGTGGCTCGCCGGAAGGTGACCGGCCGTTTGCAAGGATGTTTGTGCACATCACTGTACTATTGGCAACGGCTCCAGTTACCACACACACACATATCACGCCTCTATTCATTGCGGTGTAGGCAGAGCGTAAACGGCAGTAACATACGGTCGCTATGGCCACGTCTGATAAATATTGAGAGCTGTTTGAGATAATTCGTGTATCACTATAGTGACAGGTTGTCGGCCTGTCACCTAAAAGTTGAAATACACCTGAAACCCTCAAGTCCCTCAGTCGCCTCTTACGAAACCCACGGGTAAGAAATGGGATGATGCTATTCTTAGCCGGCATCACACGGCTCCAATTACCAGTCTCGTATAATTTTTGAAAGGATTGCTAAAGTGACATATTTATTTACTTCCGACCCATCATTCATGGTCAAAACTTCGCAATCGATGTATTCTAAGCGACATCTGATGTGGCAGTGGTAGAGCAGCGGCTGCGGCGCAAAGCTTTCGGATACGATTCCCGGCGGGACACTGACAAAAGCTGATTTTTACCATTATCACTTTGTGAATTTTGCTCCCAGTCTGAATAGGGCGTTGCAGGCTGAACCACATGTATGGTTGAATTGAAAGATGGTTCCGAGTTTCGGACAGCATACTAATCTGTCGGTACCGGTTGCTGTCTATGATAACTTAGACGGCGGTCTCTACACAACCACATCAGAGGCCTACTAGTAGCAATAACTCGACTCCACGCGGTTCATCCGTTAGAAGATGTATATTTAGGTATTAAAAGAACCATTGTTAATTAGTTGCATATTTTATGATGGCCATCTAGGTCAGTCACTTACTACACTGATATATATTAAGACACATTATTATTGATAAGATAAGACGCTAGTTTTTAGATTACACACTTCTTTGTTGAAGGATAAGGCTAGTACAGTCAACAAACCAGTCAAAGCTAATATTATACGAAGATTAGATAAAGTTAAGGAATGTACATTGCACAGTTATTTGAGTACAGGTATACAATGTAAATCAGTTTAATGATAATGTTCGTTGAATACTATCTAACTGTCGAATCCAGATATAACACAAACACACACACTCCTTTCCGGGGTAGGCAGAGTGTGAACGGCCGTAAAAATGCTATCGCCGCGTTTGACAAATATTGAGGGCCGTTTCACTTAATTCGTGTACCTATCACTATTTGATAAGTTGTCAGCCAATCCAGATATAATACACATTTTTCTTCTTCGTACAGTCGATGGATAATTTCATTGGCCATTTTTTTTTACTGATATGCCCATTGGGCTCGCATCTACTATGTCTTGAAACTCCATCCAATAATTTATTCTGCTCACGTGGTTAGTATCTACCTACATTGTACCGCACATACATACATACATACACATATCACGCTTTTATCCCTTGCGGGGTACTGACCACTGACATAACTGTCAAAAATTGATTTCTTCCTCACAAAGGTCAGCGTATAGAAGCGTAAAGGCCAATCAAAGTTTGGCGGCATGAAAGTTAAGGTCAATGACACGAGAATATATTTCGAAAGTATGATTATCTTGTGTATTTTAATTACTATCGGTCACTCACCTGTGACCGTCCAACAAAAATGTTTATTTTACTTTCGCTAGCAGAAAAATATGGTAATGTTCATATTGTACCCGTGTTTCATACTTTATAAATGAGGAAAAAGAACTTAGGAAAGATGTGGTATTACGAAGGGAATGCGTATTATTCAGTTTAAGTTCATATTTCTTTTATTTTTTTTTTTGTATTTCGGTCTATGTTTCTTGTGGAAAATTTTTCAGTTTCACGGGCTAATTAACCCTTCAAAATATTTGCAGCGAATACTTTTACACCTTATAAATTATAAGGTTTCATCTGGTTTCATTACAGGTTTCAGCTAATCCATGGAACAGGCAGAATTTCAAAAATATCTTGCACTGCGCTCGCTAATCCGCCTGCCTAGCGTGGTGAGTATGGAAATATAGGGGGAGGACAATGTTCAGCAGTGGACTGTTGTGGCTGTAGAAGTAACAGTAACCTAGTATAAAAAAACTGTATCTATTGGAAAACATCGTATTCCCATGGAAAGCAATTAAGTAGCGGGTGAAATTGAAAAGCTAGTTAGGCATATTGATCGTACCATTTAGCTTAGCCCTAATTGAGGCTACACTGGGCAGCCTCGTCAATCGCTACCTAATGTATCTTTCAATTAACCTTCAACAAAGGAACTCTTTCAACACATGCGTGGTAAGAAAGTAAAAAGACAGTGGGTCAAAGGTATAGTAGCCAACGTCGCCGTTTTGCCACAGTACCGGTTTGTACCGGTATCCATGCAAGTCCTGGTCCGTCACACTCAATAATTCATACAAAAATCAGCTTTCTACTGCAGGCCTGTTAGTATGCCATGGGCGCGATCTCCCCTTTTTGCCATCCAGTTACTTTATTGATCCTCCGCCCATCTGGCCGGATTATTAAACGCACAAAGTCAATAATATCATACATACATACATATATCACGTCTTTATCCCTTGCGGGGTAGGCAGAACGTTAACGGCCGTAAGAATACGGTCGCTATCGCCACGTCTGACATATTTGAGAATTGTTTTCAAAGGTTGTTTCAGAAAACATGTGTATTACTATAGTGACAAGTTGTCAGCCTGTCGCCTAAAAATTGTAATACACCTATAATCTCGAGTCCCTTAGTCGCCTCTTACGACACCACCCGCGGGAAGGATGAGGGGTGATACTATTCTAAGCCGGCATCACACGGCAATAATATCAATAATATCAATTCATAATATTTTCATTGTACCCCATTGTATAACATTTACTAAATAGTTTGACCGACAGTATTTAAAGAATCCTTAGGAAAAAAAATATAGCCAGGTGGCGAAACTTGTTATGAATCTGTTTTAAACTTTTGCGATCACACATAATGTTTTTACCTCCTTATACTGCACCTGGGCTGTAATATCAAAATATCCAGCAAAATCAAGTATCAAAGCATGTAACCCTAATTTTGTTTTGAATCATTACTTTTTTTATGTGTGACGTTCCGGGACTCGGGCAAACCAGGACTTGTATCTCTCCGTCGTCCTGAATATTTAAGCACGCTATTACCCCGCGTGAACCTCAGTCGCTGAACGATTCACTCCAGCAGATTGCGTCTTTATGGAAGTCTGCCTCGTAAGAAGGCTTCATCAACAGAACGCCCCAAGCGGTGTCTTGAGATTACGTTCCTAGATTCTTGCCTGCATGTGCTATTCAAACTAGAAAATAGACTTGGGTTTCCGGGAGTTGTTAAGATTTCTATACCTCTATTTAAGACTAGCCCAGCCTAACTGTTTCGCCTGCTTACCGATTTCATCTAAGAATAAGACATTTTTCTTAGTAAAAACTAGCCTATGTAACTCAGAGATGATGAAACTTTTTATTCCTGAAAAACCTTTTGAAATCAGTCGAGTCATTTCGGAGTTTATCGATTACACACACACACATATATACACACACACACACACACGCACACTAACAAAAAACAAATCTTTGGTCTGGATAATAATAGTGCAGAAGTGTAGACGTTTACGGCTATATTTGCTTAACTAGTTTTTCGGTATTTACGTCAAATACGCAAAACCGGCCGCATGCCACAAGTTAAGCAAACGCAAATAGTCCAACACACAAAATAATAGTGGTCCGAAAGCCATAACAAAACTCGAACCCGCTTATGTAAACGGAAATTTCACTACAGACCCGCAATTTCAAGAACAATTACGAGGAACAATGTAATTTGTTATAGCGGTATGTTGATATGTTGACAGTAATGTGTGATTCTTTGTGCGTGGGGGGAACAATGACCTAAGGGCGCATCGCATCAATGAGGGGGGCGGTTTAGCGGTGCTATATGCTGTGGTAGTATTCTGGCACCAGCATAAATAAAATATTCTAACAAAACCATAAGTTGCGTGTGATTACAACTCTTTTTTCCAAGACGTCTTGTTTTTCCTCGTTAACTAGGATCATAAAAATTTATGTCTTAAATTTTTTCTTTTCACACATCAATGGACTAATATATTTGTGTGTGACAAAAAGTTAAATGAATAATTTATGATTTTCACTGTTTATTTCTTCCACTTAAGACAAATCAACGTCTGTTTCAGAGATCTTTTACGGCAGCGATTGGTCGATATCTCTGAGCAAGTGCTTGAAAAGTCATGCTTTGCTATTCTATCAACTCGGTGGTCACGGTAGCCCCGCAATATAACTTCAGCGGTTTGTTCCAGCAATTAACGCCTACCCGTCAAGGAATAAAGGCATGATATTTATTCCCTATGGTAATATCGGAATAGGGGTCCGGCCGTAGCCCTAGCCGATTGCTCCTAATTCAATTACAACAAGTAGAACGGCGCACTGTCCGCTTCACGCTCACTCTCTAACGCTTAACATAATACAACATACTTATATGCACGATGGACAACATATTTTATGCAATAATGTTTTGGATTATTTGTAAAGACGAAAGTTCCAGAAAAGTTTATCCTACCTATAACATTTTTATGCAAAGACGGGAGCAAATACCAGTGCCCTAATTCTGCTAAATGAAAATCGTTTCAGTTCGATATCGATTGGATCTCAGTTGGATGATTTCGTTCATTCATTTCGTAGTCTGTTTAAGTATAGAAAAATCACAATGGCAATTGAATGACAGTTGAGTTTCAATGGCGTTACAATGACAAAAAATAGCAGACTTGGGGACCCGATCTCAAGTAGAGCTAACCTTCCAAGTGAAAAAGATATCAGATCTCAAGTCGAACTACCCTTTCAAATGTCCACGCCTTAACCCTACCAAACCAAATTCCACAAACTCTATGTTTTAGCGCACATATAACAATGTATAACAAATGCACATTCATTACATAAGCAGTATTTTCAAAATATAAGGTGTAAAAATATTAGCTGCAAATATTTTAAGGGGTGAACCAGTCCATGAAATTGAACAACTTTCCCCAAGAAACATAGGTCGAAATATGAAATAAATTTTTGGACCTCCCATACAAAATGTAACAGCCGAGTGAGTCAATTACTTTTATGGGAGGGCCAAAAATTTTTTATGTTTCTTGGAGAAAGTTGTTGTTTCATTGGGCTGATTCACCCCTTAAAACATTAGCAGCGAATTTTTTTCACCCTGTATTATAAGAAGTATTTTCTAGAACAATTAAACATTTTCATCCCAATAACCGGTACTGAGAAAACATTCGCTGAGCTAGATAAACAAAATGGTTTATTATGAAAACTCACGTTCAAACAATGGGATCTTCGTCAACACGATGACAGCGGTGATGCTACCGCTACGCCATGCTATCTGTAACAAATGATATTACCAATTGAATTGAATATAGTACCGATGTGGCGCAGTGGTAGTGCGACTGCCTATGACGCAGAAGGTTCCGGGTTCGATTCTCGGTGGGTCACTCACAAAGTTGATATTTATCACTTTGTGAATGTGTTCCCAGTCTGGTTAGGACATTGCGGGCTGAACCACCCGATTGTCCGTAAGTAAGATGGTTCCGTGTTTCGGATGACACGTTAAGACGTAGGTCCCGGTTGATCCCGGTAGACGGCGGTCGTCACACAACCATGTCAGAAGCCTGCTACTTGTAGTAGGCGGTTGAAAAATTCTGACACTAGGGTTCATCGGGTCGTTGGATGACTCGGTGTCCCACACGAAAAGAAGAAGAAGTACATCAAAGTTCTATACGGCATCTATCACACGTTTATGATATATATCAGATCGTTGGATGACTCGGTGACACATGAATAGAAAGAATTGTTTCAATTTTCAATTTTGTACACAAGTCATCTGAAAAGGCTCTCAAATGTACGAGTATGTCAGACGCGGCAATAGCGACTGTTTTTTTACGGTCGTTAACGTACTGCCTACTTCAAAAGCGTGGTATGTTGTGTAATTTAAATTTTGCACGATAGTAAATCATACTAACTATAACAGTCTCTGGAATTAGTAATTACTTAAAAAAAAAAAAAAAATTCTTTTACCACACAAATTTTTGGAACAATTTTTAATCTGCAACACAAACGCAGCACTAGGAAAATATTCATTCATACAAAACACAAGTTATCTACTAACTAGGTATAGCACCTTACACTTTCTTGCTCATTATGTAGATAGATAGTCCATGGAAACAAATATTTTATTCAGTGTAAAAAAACAAGTGTAAAAACAAAATAAAATCCACATTATAAAACATAACAACAAAACAAAATATAAAATAAAACTAAACAAAAACTTAACCTACCATGTCTACTATAAACCCACCCCGGATCGTTCCCGGCGCAAAGGAGCCTAATATACTGGCCGCGTTGCCCCGTTGTACGGCTAGAGAAATGCTTTGCGCCAGGAACGAACCTGAGCGGGGGTCTGCGCCCCTCTCTCTAAGACGGCGGCCAATCTCCCGCACAAAGTTCTTAGCTTCAGAACCCCAGGGGCCCAGCGTCTTCACCGCTACGGGGATGACGGTGTACGCGGCGAGTTCCCTGTACTTCTCGTGCTTTTTCTTTGCTGCGGTTTCGGCCGCTGCACCAGCCACTCGTGATGTGCGACTAAGGTGACAAGCCGCAGTCGTGCTGACACACGTAGCGTCCCAGACCAAGTTCTTGCCCTTCTGCCAAGGGACTAACGTTAGACCGTCGGGTCTCTTACCGTCTGAGCGACGTCCATGGAAATATTTTATCAATCCCTATATTTTTTTACCGGTAACAAATATTTTGGTAGGTTACACGACTTATAAAGATCAGCTGAACTGTCTTTATTTCAACCTAATCAATTAACAATTTTAGATCGCCTGACTAAATTAAATTCTCAGTCATACCACGCAAAACTAGGACGTAACACATCACATCACAACTAGTTGTTATCATAACAGAAACTGTAATAAATTGACCTCGTTAGCAACTTAATGGAGTGTTCTAGTATTTCTGAATTGGTCATATCATCTGTTTGATTGAATGTGCACCTGCCCCGGTCACGAGGTTGATATTATGGCTACAGAAAGATAGACATTACAAACCTTCTTGTAAACAACTATCTGTAAACAAATAACTTCTTGACCTCCTCAAATACCAGGCGCAATGGACAGCACTCCGAATACTGACATTGTGCACGCACAACCATGAAACTGAACATCTTTCCCCTAGGAATATATGTCATGAAACGACAAAAGAAAATTCGACCTCACATACTAAATCTCGATAAGCTGACTGCATTCACAATGGGAAATCTTTGTCCTGTCATATCTTCCTAGGGGACCGTTGTTCAGTTTCACGGGCCATTGGGTCGTTGGACGCCTCGGTGACTCACACGAAAACAAGAAGACGGGCCAAATGCACCCCATCAGTATACGGAGCTATCCCTAACACCATATGTAGGTTGATGATCACTTTAGTACCTGTTGCCGGATTATTACATTTAATAATAATGGTAACGACAAAACGACCAATTACATACATACATACATATATCACGCCTTTATAACGACCAATTATATCTGATCAATCTTCAAGTTATTCGTAATTAACTGGCCTGAACCCGTACATCATCAAGACGAGTAGAGGAAACCTATGTCGAAGGCCAAGAACCACTTTTGAAGCCATTATCTTTACCAGTACATAGTTTCTGTCTGTCTTAGACACCGCTAGCTCCTTCTTAACCACGCAACGGATTTTGATAAGTTTTTTTTTATACATAGAGATTCTAGATAAAGGTTTATATGTGTGGTATATGCCGGTGATTCGTCTAGTTTCTACGGAATAGCAGCTGGCTCCTGGTGCAACCTCAGGACGAGCCACTTGTTTTAGTATATAAGTTATATTTAGACATGCAGTTATCAAAATGACTTTAGGAGAGGTTAATCCAATAATAATTGAGGCCTCAATCTGGTCAAGCTTATTTAGTCACGGTGTGCATTGTGAGTCACTGAGGCAATGACCGGATGGTGCTTCTAAGTTTTTGCCAAATCTGTCACTAGAACGACTGCAGTATGGCCGTTCGAATAGGCCATATTTGAGAGCTGTCATTTTCTGAGCATTTTCACAACTTGCTCAACGTAGATCGATCAGCTGATCTGCATCATATCAGTTTAATGCCTCAACTCCCGTTAGCCACGGAGCTGGACGAGCCCCTGTCATGCGACGAGGTTGTTACTGCCATCAGACAGCAGCATAATAACCGGGCGGTTGGCATTGACTTTATACCGGGTGAACTACTTAAATATGGTGGTACGGAGTTGCACACGTCGGTATGGAAACTTTTCGTTCGAATGTGGGAGGAGGAGAGGGTCCCTGAGGACTTCAAAGTGTCTCGCATTTGTGCCCTCTACAAGAACAAGGGTGACCGTTCTGACTGTAACTCTTATCGCGGTATTTCATTGCTGTCAGTCCCTGGAAAAGTCTTTGCCAGAGTTTTACTGAACCGCCTCAAAGATTTGTCGGAAAAAATTCTGCCCGAAACCCAGTTCGGCTTCCGACCTGACCGAGGTACATGTGAAGCTATTTTCTCGGTGCGTCAACTACAAGAAAAAAGTAGAGAACAAGGTCGCCAGTTGTACCTCTGCTTTGTTGATTTAGAGAAAGCATTCGACAGTGTGCCTCGCGAAGCTCTCTGGATGGTGCTAGGAAAGTTAGGGTGCACAGAAAAGTATGTGCGACTCCTAAGACTCCTGCATGACGACATGCAGTGCTGCGTCTCTGTAGACGGTGAACAGTCTGATTTCTTCCCCGTCACCTGTGGGGTGAAACAAGGGTGTGTTCTAGCGCCCACACTGTTCGCCTTGTACTTTGCAGTTGTAGTCAAAGAAGTCCTAAATACTGTTTCCCAAGGAGTCCGCATCCGTTTCCGCACAGATGGCAGTCTTTTTAACCTGGCTAGACTTAAGGCGCGCACTAAAGTCTCGTATGCATTGATTACTGAGATCATGTATGCTGATGACTTGTGCTTTCTTGCAGAATCCCCAGACGGCCTGCAACAGCTAATGTCCGTTTTTCACCAAGCATGCTGTAAATTTGGCCTGAAGATCAGTGTCAAAAAGACGGAAGTGATGTCCTTAGACTCGCATGGTCGCGAGACACTGGCGATTATGCTTGGTGAGGATATACTGAAACAGGTTGATAAGTTTCGTTATCTGGGGAACACTATAACATCTAAGTGTAACCTTGATGCTGAGATCAACAGCAGAATCAGTGCTGCAGCTGCAGCATTTGGGAAGTCGTGTTCCAAGGTTTTCTGCTCACACGACCTAAAGCTAGCCACAAAAATCTCTGTATATATGGCGATTGTGCTGCCAAACCTTCTAATACTCCTCCGAGACTTGGTGTGTGTATCGTCACCACATACGCACTCTGGATCGCTTCCACCTAAAATGCCTTCGCACCATCATGAAGATCAGATGGTCCGACCGAGTGCGCAATACCGAAGTTCTGAGACGAGCCAATGTTGGTGGCATTGAGGCCTATCTAATGCGTCGTCAGCTACGGTGGTGCGGTCATGTATCCCGGATGTCGGAGGAGAGAGTGGCGAAGCGCATCTTTTATTCTGAGCTAGAGGAGGGCAAGCGAAAGCATGGCGGACAACTCCTCAGATATAAAGATGTTCAGAAACGACACATGAAAAGATGCAACATTGAGCCCACTCAATGGGAGGGTCTGGCAGCACAGCGTCCCGAATGGCGCGGGATGGTTAAGAGGCAAGTCCGCGAGTTTGAGGAACAGCGTAAAGCAGACCTCGACGCTAAGCGCGATGAGCTGAAGGCCCGTCCACCCGTCGCCATTAACTATAATTATGTAAATAGCAAACTCACGTGTCCACTCTGTGCACGGGAGTTTTCTGCCAAAATAGCCATCTCCGGGCGCATCAGCGCCGATCTGATTAGGAGTCAAAGTGGTCGCCATGGCCGAAATCGGTCGGAGAGATCATCATCATCATTTGAGAGCTGTCAAACCTATACTAAAGTGTCCTTTGACAGACTTGAAAGACTTGTCAGTCAAGAAAGAAAAATATACCTTATATCATAGCGTTAACATGATTTTGAGAGCTGTCAAATATGGCCAATTCGAACGGGCATAATACTTTATGCATTGTCATCGTTAGTAACCACAACCGTCCACTGCTGACACATACCTCCTCTTTCTGAATGTATGCTGTATGTACGTACCTACTCATGTCGCTTAGCAGGCGAAACGGCGAATGCAGAACAAGGTAATACGGAACGCTGCCACTATCTGGGTCCCTCCCCACATCTCTTAACATCCCTTTTTACGAGACATTTGGCTTATGACTACATAACATGTAATTTACCAAAACAACTCTAGCAGGTAAGTATTTAAAGCTAATTAATAATTTTTCCAATGAGGCCTAAGATCGAGACGTGTGGCGCGAAAGAGGGGAGGCCAACTTAGTGGAACATTGCACCATCATCATCATTGGCCTCACACGTCTGTGACAGACGATTTAATCAGTGTCTGAGGCAAGACTTTTCGTGGCTATATAAGCCAATGCGGGAGCGGCATGACTTTCCGCACGCTCTACAAGTGAAGGTGGTATTAAAGACTGGAACATGCATGTTTAGGTGTCGTTTTTGCCTTTTGTTGGCGAGACCAGAGAACTAGGCGTCGTCGTGAGACTTACGCCCACCATATACACGCTTTCGCCATTCGTCCCTATCCTCAGCAAGCTTCTCCCAGCTTTGATGGTCGATGTCAAACGCAGCCATATCCCGCTTGGCGCAATCTTTGAAACGCAGCATGGGTCTTCCAACCCCTCTTTTGGCGTTAGCTACGGCACCAAGCAGGACACGCTGCGGTAGACGCGAAGGTTCCATTCGGTGCACATGCCCTAGCCACCGCAAGCGTCTCTGCTTGAGCAGGGCGGTAAAGCTAGGCAGCTGTGCAATTTCTAGAACTCCGTCGGTTGTGACTCTGTCCTGCCAGGTTATATGCAAGATGTTTCTTACGCAGCGCATATGAAACGAGTTAAGTCGACGACGCTCTTGTTTTGCATACGATGTCCAGGTGTCAGCTCCGTACAAGAGTATGCTTAAAACGCAAGTTTGGTAAACAATAATCTTGGAACATTGCACCACAGGCTACATAAAAAAACCTTTTTCCCACAGGTGAATAAAAGCATCGATTGTACAAGATTATCGTTACTATATGGAATACACAAACCAGTCTTACAAATAATTTTATTGTCACCACTTCCTTTCGGCGACAACAGAACAATATTTGGAATTCCGACGCGTTCGACTATAGACGAGCTTTTGTAATCAGTATTCGTGCTGGACTAGGAACAATAATATTATTACTTATTCATATTTGCACCTTATACATATGACATAAGTACAACTAGTGAATAAGGCATTATTGTCAGCGATGTGGACAGAGTCCATTGCTAGGCTAAAACGAGTTCACAGATACTTTTTCAAAGTAAGACTAAACCAACATGATTATTTATTTCATGTGAGTCTGCATCATGTATTGTCCACTATGTCTACGTCACATCCCACTTTTGTTTTTTCTGGTACCACACCAGGGTTCGTCGTGTCGTAGGACGGCGTGTAGAAAGAGATGAAGAGGTAAAAAAGAGTCGATTCGCAAATTCATACAAAAGATGTTTTAATGTGACAGCATCACACACATCGCAACTACGTATAGATGGTTACAATTACAACTAGTTTGTCATGATATATGGCCTGTTTAAAATACAAGTGGCTAAATAATATGTTGTGATCAAAACTAGATATGATCGAATTTTTTTTCCATACACAGCAATAGAAATCGAAGTATACTCCAAGCTGTCCCCCATAAAGTCGCGTAAAACCCATATAAAGCTAATTATAATTTACCACACGTACTATACCAGTGGTTCAGGACAATAGTATGGCAATACAGGCTTTATAGTATGGCAAATAGTATCACGGCACGTGGCATCACGATTTCGAGACCGACGAACTCTTATTGTGTCGAATTGGTAAGGTGGTCGCAGTTATTAACTTCAATTATATTGCACAAGAATTTAATTTAGGTAATAAACTGTCGAAAGGTTTGTGTGATCTCTGAGCCGGAAATAATCACGAGACGCAGATTTTAGAATATCTAGTTGTTATTAGTAGGGAACTGCAAAATTTGTCTTTTACAGCGTATGACATTGTACTTTGTTTGCAACATTGCAGACTGTTTTTTTTTGTTGGCTCTATGTTTTGGCCTCGGGGCCATTAAAACTACGTTTAACGGCTTGGTGGAGAGCGAGACTCACCCAGAAATAATTGAATTTTTGTTCAAACGACCAGCTCAATCACGTCCTTGGGGCAAGACTGGGCTAAGGAGTTGTTCTGGAAAGAACGGATCGGTCTGAATTGCAGAAGCATCTAATAGTCCGTAAGACGCGAAAGGCTGGTTACCTAGAAGGCAGTTTAACAGCTCTCACCAGAATTCCCACATGATATGAATCAATAAAATTATTTTGGAATACACGGAAGTAAAATAACATAATTGATCTCATTGTGCCTACAAAAGAAGCAATAAAAATACTACCGATTGCGTGCGCTAAATCGTCGACGTACGTTATACAACTTTTATACAACTTGGATTT
The DNA here is from genome assembly GCA_029255805.1 of Keiferia lycopersicella. NCBI lineage: Eukaryota > Metazoa > Arthropoda > Insecta > Lepidoptera > Gelechiidae > Keiferia > Keiferia lycopersicella. The sequence goes on from JARACZ010000026.1 coordinate 1,679,109, forward strand.
TTTGGGTCCATCAACAATGCAATCCACGTTTATTATAATTCCTATACACGCATAGATCGGTTTACCTGCTGTGTAACAAAGAAGTTGCGTTTTGAAGTAAATGGAACGCAATATCATGGGAACGAAGGTCTATAATGCAATGAGCTTCTGATTACTAATCCGTTACGGGTTAAATTTTTATTCGGCTACTGTTCGTATGATTTTGTAATACTTTTAAAACAAATAATAATAATAATAATGTATGTTTCTCTAACCAGAAATGCCAATGCTTGGCTACAGAACCCACGGCAGGATTGGCCGCATTGAGGCCCTCTTGTGTGCAGATACCTGGGAGGCTTGGACAAACACGCGGCTTAGACATCATCTGTGTTTATCTGGACATTGATATTTTTCGTCACTGGCCTTTGTACCTAGCGTGTTAGGCAAAGCGGTAACGACCATAAAAACACGGTCTCTTTCAGATGCTCTGTGTGTCACACTGTGCAGTAATAGATTGTTAGCCTGTCGCCTAAAGTTGTAATACACATGAAATCCTAGAGTTCCTTAGTCACCTCTTACGACACCCGCGGGAAGAAATGTGATAATGGTATTCTAAGCCGGCATCACGAAGCAAACTCGAAACCATAAAATCAATAGAAGGTTCCCATGTAAACTAAATACCGATATAATTACATAATTTATTTGTTGAAAGTAAAGTTGTAATAACATAACAATAGAAACTGACGTGTATATTTATGTGTGAATGAGAGAAAGTCCAAGAATGTATTAATGATGGGATTAACAACGAAAATTATCATAAACATGGATTACGTCTTTTAGATAATTTCCATAAATTTAAAGAAAACGAAAGTGTTTCCAAAAATTGTAAGTATCTATTGCACGTTCAGTTTAAGCATCCTTTTTAGTACACAACACATTTCTGTACTTTTATTACAGATATTTTGCGCATTTGTTATCAACTTATTAGGATCTTAGTGGACGAAATTCACAAGAGTTGTCAAGACACTCGTGAGACCGATGCCTCGCCGGTTTGCATCCCAGAGTCCCCTCTGAACTTTAACCATTCCTAAAAGCTGATGATTCGCAATGAAGATGAAACAAACTGGGCCTTTCGTCTTTGGTATTCGGTACTCATCGTTTCGGCTCAAATGTTGACTAAGTAATCAACATATTATTATATAAACAGTCACAAAAAAAACACTTCCTCTTATTTCATCCTATTCAGCTGACACGCTGTCTGCTTAGAAAAACTTTCTTACAATTCTCTCAACCCAGGGTTCACCGGGCCGACAGAGGTGAAGCGCACCGGAGCGCGTCGTCGCGAATCGCGTGCGCCGGCGCAGACGACGCGAGACGCGCTGTCTCCGCGGAGAAAACTACGCTTGTCATGAGTATTGTCGGAATGGAGGCTGGAAATTAGTCATTTCAGATCTTATTTAAGAGTCAAGCTCTTTTGGTTTTGTCAACTTAATCTATACATATTTAAATTTAGCTTAGATTTTATTCAGCGAGACATCTCGTCAACGATTAAGTACACTGATAAATTAGTAGGTAATAATAGCTTTTACTTATCTACCTACAGATTAAGTACGGAAAAACTTGAAAATGCAAAGTTAATGTCGTCGTGAAAGTTGAGCAAGATCAAGCAAGATAGCAAATAAAATGTCGGTGATTTATTTACGTGTTCCTGACTATTATAATTAAAATTGCGTGAAAGTTGACAGGAAACTTTGATCATAATAACTCAGCTTAGACGACTTACGCAAACGGACAAGGAGTACCTAGGTGACCGATGTAAGATCCTGCGTTTAGTGTGGTTTAGTAAACGGTCAGAAAGCAGAGCCCTCGCCTTAACCTGTTGTGTGTCAAGCAAGAACTGTCTCGCCTATAATTCCGAGTCTACCCCTCTGGCGAAAAACGAATATTTGACAAGTATATACCTAAAAACTGTAGGGTTCATCCAGGTCGTTCGATTCGGTTACATATACGAAATGGAAGACATGAATTTAATATGCCCGTGTCATACATACATATGACATCAAGCTTTTATTCCTTTTGTGTTTGGCATATCGTTCCCGACCGTAAAGATACGGTCGCTATCGCGACGTTTGACAAATCTTTGAGGGATGATTCAGAAGAATGGTTTGGCCTAAAATTTTAATACATATGGAACCCTCGAGTCCCTTAGTCGCCTCATACGAAGGGAAGAATATGGAGTAATGCTATTCTAAGCTAGCATTACACGGCAAACGTATGCATGCATGATCATAGAATTACTTAAATACTGATCTGTTTTCGTGTGGGAGTACTGGCGTATATTGTCAGAGTACTAGCGTATATGATAGATGTGGAAAAATAATACACATTTATATGCATGTTTATACACAGGATTGTCGGTAATTTTACTACATAACACCGACCTGTGTATGTAGCTTATAATGCGCTTAACTACACGTAATACCGTTACGTACGAGTGCGACGGCGGTGCGACCTCGAAAGCCGTATTACAGCTAAACTTATAATCAACTACTAGATGATCTTGTGCTACATAAATTGACACATCTTTATCCTTTGCGGGGTAGCCAGAACGCGAAGGTAGCATGCATTCCTGTAGTCGCCATAAAATAAAACGCAAAATAAAATAAATATGAGGCTTCTGGCAAGCGATTTGATTGAACAGGGGTTGGTCCTGAGAAGACCAACAGCCACTGCGACCTTTGCAGATCTATTGTGGCAATTCTGGCAAGCGATTGGCGAGAAACAACGCAAGACCGAAACAAATGGCGAAGTCTCTTATCGGGTCGTCGAGCCGGCGAAGTAAGTAGTAAGTAAGGGGATATAGGGGATGTGAGAGGGAGAATTGTTTTATGCAAACAAGACGAGACCCTTAAAAGTAGTAATTAAATAGAGCAGAATCAATTTTTTTACAGCATTGGAATGCAACAACATTGATATAGTGATGAAGGTGTGATTTGTGTAGTATAACGTAATACTTTTGTAGGAACTTCCTGTCATATTTGGAACAAAAATATAAATTAAGGATTGTTTTTATAGAAAAATACATGGATTTGCTTAAAATTGTGTTTCTTGGGTCGTTGTACGACTCGGTGACCCACACAAAAAGAGAGGCAGAAAAATAGTCCACTTGGATTAATTTAAGAATTTGTTTTTGATTTTACTTTTCAAAATTGAAATGAAGAGTCTATTCTAGAGATTTGAATTCTCAGTAATTTCGGGTATGGTAAAATACATTTATAGCAGCCAAATAAGGGCTGAGGGTTTAAATAGAAGGCTAAACCAAACATCTTTGCAGATTTGCAGTCACCTCATACCCACAAACATTACAATAAAAATACAAAATTCACTACAATAATAAAAATAATCTTATCTGTGTTTTAGCCATCTATCTGTCTTGAAATAGATTAAGAGTTGATTTCCTTAGCAGTAAATACAAATATTGTTTACATTACTACCTAATAGCAGACTAGATACTATGATACAAATGTGCAACTTGATTATGATCAAATAAGTACTTGATTGGCCTGAGTAACAAATCATAAAAAGTATTTTTATTTATTTATATTAAGGAACACCAACAGTATAATATATTTTACATTCTTTAAAATTATTTCTAACATGTTCTAATATATATACCAGTTACAGGTGTATACAACATTCTCTATAAACTTACAACAGTAAACATTAGTATTATAACGTATGTACTAAATTGTGGGTAATTTTACACTTCATATACCAGGTGTAAGGGATATAACCCTCTGAATACTGATAGGGTGCATTTTGACCGAGAAACTAAACAAATTTCTCCTAGAGACATAACCATGTCAGGAAGCGACAAAAACCTTTCAATCTCCCATACAAAATCGTAATCAGCTGACTGCATTAACTATTGGGAAACATTTTCGATATTTCCTGACATATGTACCGAGGGAAAGTTGTTCAGTTTCATGGTCTGCATACTCTATCAGTATTCGGAGGATTGTCCCTATCACCCTGAACATTGGGACTTGAAGATTGAGATAACAGCATTATCATAAAAACTCTGTCTGAAGTGTGATAGGATGGCATTTCAGAGGTATCAGAGTCAATTAGATACACTAATATGCAACTTCCCTCACCGCTAATGCCAGTTAGGTTTTTGTAAGACTCCACATAAAAGATAACATGACTAACATTCGGACTTCAAACAATGTAAGCAACTAATATGGAAGTCCTAAAGTTCACATTTCTACACTCAAACTAACTTTGAGCTGACATAACCTATTCTTTCATAACAAAGTTTCAAGTGTACTTATTGCTTATTTACACACTTCTATACACGAAAATACGAAGTCAAAGTTACTTGAGCTATAGTCAGCATTCTCGCTACTTTGTACGTTCATCGTCTCGCGCAATTTTCTTAGCATTCTAAGTACCTACAAGCTTAGTAGGTAACTTGAGAGGCCGCGGCCAGGTAAATCGTAATCACGACAGTGACAACATTCCAAAGTGATTATCTACCTGTTCCACGCCGTCGAATCCCGCAGTCAAACCCCAAAACAACTCACAATACGTACCGCAATCAACGTAGCGCTCGTATCATCCAGAAACACTACACACACACATTATTTTGATGGAATTAGTGTAAAAACAACCACTTCACAAAACTTTGAAATTGGTCAAAACTTTTCAAGGCACTATTATCAACACTGATATCACTTTATTATACACTTAGAACGATAAAAGGCACCTTAGTAAAGGCAAAACACTTTATAATCATTACATTACGAGAATAACTTTGAAAATACGAATATTTCTATAGAAACGGACAACACACGAGTGACGCAGACACAAAAATCCAACAAAAGTGCCACAATCGCGCAAGAAATGAATGAACTGAATGAGAACGAATGATGATGCACTACCTTTCCAGCAACGTATGCGTCAACATGTGCTGTGGTATACATTACTGCGTTGATTTACAGCTTAGGACGTTTACGTCTTATGGAAAAGGCAGTGGATAGCTAACAACATTGGTAGTACACGAGTGTAGATCAGCCCATTATAGCGTCTCGGTAACCATAGACAATAGAGTTTAGGTGTTTTAAATTAGTACACGTTACGCCATCTATCATTACTGACAAGAAAATTTAACGACATCCGGAAGGGGGAGGAGGGGAGCCATGGCGAGCCAACTGCCAAGCCAACATTGCCATTTGCCCCTAAAGAAGTCAACCAACCCAAGCCGGTTAACCTATAATGCTTGCTCTAGGTTAGGTCATCATCCCGACGACAACAGCGAAGGAAGACGATGACGGTTATTCTTACAGGTTATTATAATTTTTATTTTATAGAGTAGGTACTGGGGTATGCTTTTAGTTAACATAACATAGATTGAGTAGAGTAGAAATTTGTGTAGAGCAGGATGGACGGTCAAGGACAGTAAACAGACAGATAAAAAATGTATTTCGTAGAAGTTCTTGAGGTGAAGTCAGTGAGTACAGTCAAATGGGGAAGAATGAGAATAGCGGGTAATTTGGGACATGGTCGACACCAGCATCTATGAACTAGCTATAAGCCTATAACTTTATTGCTGGTTGATAGATGTAGAGTCCAAAGTTTTCAACCAGTTAAAATTTTATAGCTCGTTCATAGATGCTGGTGTGGACTGTGTCCTAAGTTACCAGTTAGTCTCATTTTTCCCATTTGACCGTAGTAAAAGATAGTACTTGCTTCCACTATCTACTGTTATTACTACAACAGCCACAACTCTCTCATTGCTGGACATGGGCCTCCCCAATTTGGGGGGTTTTTGTAATACTACGCTTGGCAGGCGGATTGGCGAGCACAGTGCAAGTTATTGTATTCACAGGGAGAGCTCTGCCCACTCACTGGATTCATTACTAAGTCATCTTTTACGACACCCGCCACGGGTAGAACTGGGGTGATGCTATTCTAAACCAGCACCGCTACTGGTAATAAGAATGCATACAATCAATCACATTCCATAGATTTATTTATATTCTGTTCTAAATTGTACATTCACGCACATACACACAGTAATTTATGTAATTTTAAAACAGTGATTTCAGTCCGCTCCAAAAGACAATACAAATGGCACTACCATATAAATTACCTACCACTATGACATTACTATTATTTTCTGTAACATGCATGATTGTTGTATAAAAGCAATTGACCAAAAAATAACGTACAATCTTCCAAAAATGTTTTTACAAATACATAGGGCCAAAATGTCAAAGCAAAAGAAAAACAAAAATGAAAAGAAAATATTTATTATAGAAAATAATACTTAATAAATCTACAAATCGTATGTGTCGATTTTTGATTAATCATACATAATAAATCAAGAGATTACAAAATACCTAATTATAAGAATAAATCTACAAGAAAAGATCTTACAAATTATACCTTATGGGTTGTACGTTTCTATGAGAATTTGAGTAAACCCAATATTTACTCATGTCAGGTTAATTATGCAGTACAAAAATGCAAGTCAATCGTTCCCACATGATTAAAGTTTGGGTGAACGACAATCTCAATTGAGAATAAATTTATTTTGTACTGTCAAGATAACCCCACATACTACTAAAAAATGCATTTTTTTTGTCATATTTTAAAACGTAAAACATTATGTTTATGTTTTGAAATAGGCAGACCAGAGTTATCGTGACAATTGTATTACACTAAGTGAGAGTGTTTGTGTCAAGAGTAAACTTGGTTTACTGGTCAGAACCTTCCTCTTCGTCTTCATCATCTTGCTCCTCTTCGGTGGAGGCAGCATCCTTCTTCGGAGGGGCGTCCTTGCGCGGTCGGCCACGTCCACGGCCCTCACCACCACCGCTCTGAAATAATTAAATTAAAATAATAAAAAAAGGTTTAACTAAAAAATACTACAGCATTTTTTATAATAAAAATGTACCTTGGCTTTAGGTGCTGCAGCCTTTTTCTTGGAGCCTTTGGGTCTGCCTCTCCCTCTTTTCGCTACGGGCGCTTGTTCATCATCAGATGACTTTGTGGATTCCTTCGCCTTAGCAGCTGCTGGTCGCCCTCTTTTCTTTGTGTCTCCTTTCGCTTCCTATGAGAAATAAATTTTTAAGTTAATTTTCACATTTAATGAAATAATTTTTACATGATAATCTAATTCTTATAATCAATTCTTAAAAAATAATTAATGTTATTAACATGAGTATTAACATTAAATTTAATACATCAACATACAATAAAAAATTAAATTAAATATGATTATTACATTAATTATGATTAATTAAACTAACCGCTTGTGTTCCATTAGGTTTGGGTCTACCCCTTCCCTTCTTCTCAACAACTGTTGAACCATCATCAGACATGGTAGCTAAGTTGATTTGTAGATTTACTAAATAAAAACCTGAAAAAAGACAAAATAAATTATTTTAGAACGAAGTTTTTTTTCAGTCATGGAAACACCGGTTAGAGCGTCAGTGTCAATCAATGGCGTACGTAGAATATTGATTACAATGTAAGTATGTTGTTACATGGAAATACGAAAAATGCCTCCAAGAATACTGTAAACAATGAATGTTAGTGGCTACCAAATGATTAAAATAATGCAAGAGCAGAGCTTCAATTGTTAACTTATTGCCGGACAAAGTTAACAATTTACGAAATGTCAATAACCACTTGCGACGCCAGACCAAGACAATTACTAGTAGTACACCAAGAAAATTACTATATGTATTACAAAAATAAACAGTAATTCTAAATACTCGCTACAAAAAATGTTACATTCAACAATAAAATACACAAAAGATACTGATGCCGTCCACAATCCGCTAAGTAATTTTATGAGACCCAAGCCATTCTAATGGAGTCCGCTTGTATTTAGCAAATGGAATAAAGCAGAATCCGCCGCAATATTTTGCTTAAAATTTTTTCAAACAATGAAATAGCCTTCTACCGCCAAAAATTTGACAATTAAAAAATAAAATTCCTAGAAAATCTAAATAAAATACTCACCGAACTGTTTACCGCAAACGTTATCGCAATGGTCAAAGAATATTATGGCGGGCCGGGCCGGAGCGGGCAGCGAACCGGTTGTTTGTTTGGCGTCTATGCAGAGGGCGCTGCAGTGCTCGAAGCTTTTTGCAAATTATTTGAATTTATTTTCTTTCGTCCCTTAATTTTTAAGTGTTTTACTATTTTATGATAAATGCTAAACAAGTTTCTGTATATATTAGTTTGAAAAGAACTAAAATACAACGATATCTATGATCAATTGGATATATACGAGGAAAATTTGTAATTTCCGCCAAAATTACAAATGTGGTACTTTGCGTTCTGTTCTGAATTTGCAAAAAGTCTATGCTATAGTATCTCGAAACAAATGCAAATCTGTTTCTTTGCCGTGCGTGGGAGGGAGTACCGTACCGAGATTGTACTCTTTGAATTAAAGTTTATGTTTATGATTGAATGAATAAGTATGTAATCCTATCCAATGATGAAGAGAAAATGACGATAACAAGGTCACGCTTCATCAAAAAAATCTTGATACGCTGTGTAGCCTGGATTACATGTTGACTATCTTGAAAACTGCTTATCGGATTTTCATGAAATTTGTAGCAGCAGTTAGACAATGTAAATGCCTAAAATAAATATTAAATGATTTCGGTCCACTATTTTTGTAAAATGCTGCGTTCGGCAAACAAATTCATATAGTACATTATACAGTCTCTTTTCCACTCAATGCACACCGCAGCGCAGCGTGAAGAGACATGTCGTCTCCTGTGGCTTCTTTTCTAAACAAAAGACAAAAACATAGTTACTCTCATGGCCCATGAAAAGAAAGTATATGTTATGTTTGCAAAAGCACTATATAAAGGCGGTACTTGTGGCGCGAATAACGAACTCAACCAGCAATCTATATTTGAATACTGGTGGTTCGCACGGGTGTAGATAAGGCCATTGACATTCGACTTGCGGGTGAGAAGTTGAGATCCTTGTTTATGTTTAACGCAGCGCCATCTGTTGTTCATTATAAAAACATTAAATTCTACATTGGCAACACAAACTTTTCGGTCGTTATGGATTTTCTCGCGCCGGCGCGAAACGTGTTTGCTCTATTTCCCTTTTTATTTGAAAGAGCGTGATCTATTAAATTTTAATTATGATTCCGGGTTATTTTAATGGCATTATTTGAGCTATTTATTAGCCTATATTAAATGTAACAATGTATATACATTAGGGTCCTTTTCGAAAATGTGTTTGGTGTAATTCTGTGCGAAATTTTATAGTACAGCGGTCGTCAAAAATGGGATCCTCTATCGTGCTGAAAAGTTTATCTATCCTTTTAGGGGTGTTTTTCGTATTTGTTGGTGTTACTAAGTTAACACCATATATATCAAAGGAACTCCACAAGGATTTGGTAAGTGGGAATCTGATTATAATATTTTTATAGATCGATTCACTTTTGTAAGGTCGCTACGCTAGGTGCATTGAGACTTTTGTTGCGGAGCGATATAGCTTGCTATTTTAGTATTTGGCCTGCCGCCTAATGCCACGGAGTCGCCGGCACGGTTTGCCGAGATTCAGCGTGTGTCGCCCCGCCAACCGAACTCATAATTATTACGATTAATTGATTGGCGTGCCTACATACTAACAATCTTACGTACATAATGTACATCTATCGCTGTAATGCCAGCTATAAATTAAACGTATGATCAAGACTGTCAGCGGTATTTTGGCCGAGATTAGTTAGGTAATAAAATAAATAGAGCATTAGATACATAATACAACAGGTAAAGGGTTGCACCAGGATTTGTTCAACAACTGATTTGTTTCTCAACAAGAAGTTTCAGAAACGGACACGAACTTGGAATATTATTACTTCACATCCGTTTCCGCAAATATGAAACTCGACGTCTCTACACAAACTCGAACCTCCCAACGTATTAGCCACCTCACCTCAGCAACGTTTAGGGTTTGATGTAGCTATGCGTCTTAGAATAAGATAATGTAGGTATCGCGCGAGACCAACGATCCAAATAATCAATTGAGCTCAACAAAGTGAAGATTCCTGGCTCCTGACTCAACCAAAAACAATCAAATCGGCCATCGTTTAGACCGTCATTTGTCTTTTTTTATTAAAAAGTTTGAAAAATGGAATTATTTTAAATTCTGGGTAGATTATCGATTATAGTCATAAATAATAGGTATCATGATGTAAAAGTTTTGCAGATAAGTTTCTGTTACGAGAAAACTTTTACCACACTCAACAGTCGACCACAATAATAAGCTGCGGAAATCCATTAGCCGTTATTATAAACCCCTGGCACGCGTTGTGTTGTTTTTCTCACGCGTGAATAAATGCAATCGCTCCTTTCATCTCAGACGAACAAATAAACAGATGCATTCGCATTGCATTGTCACATCAAATGATAGTTTTAGAAGATCAATGAAAAATGACCGCTTTAATGCAGAATGGTCGATTAACCTCGCAGACTGAACCACTAAGATGCATTTCTTGTTCGGAGGGCATCTTAAGCCGTTGATCTCGGTTTCTGTATACCTATATAGCTAGATGGCGATCATATTCAGGATTTGAGGGTTACAATCTATGATTTTGGTCTGTTGATTCCAAGAAAGCTTTTCCTACTTGGAAGTTCAGCTACACATTCGAAACTCACCTTCCAAGTTTCTCCGTTCCCTACCATACCTTCTTCTTTTCGTAGTTAAAGACAACTCAAATATCTTGTTGCAGAGAAAGGAGTATGTTAGGTATGCCAAAGTGTTTCCTCTGGCGGAGACGTTCGACTTCAAGTTACCGTCGAAATGGTACCGGAGGACAGTCGGCGGGCTCGAGATACTGTTCGGGCTGGCCATGGCGCTCATTCCTAGCCGTAAGTAACCGATGACCAGACCTTAAACACTTAGTATTTAAGCTGATGCAATGAGTTCCGAAGTACCGAAGACGAAAGGTTGTTTCGCCTTCAGAGATCATCAGATATGACCATTCATAACAGTGTCTATATGACAACTTTTTGGGATAAATATAGTCCGGATGGAAAATTAATGAATGCAAATCTGTAAGACGTCCACTGCAGAAATCTTCCTAAGAAAAAAGCTTTCCTGCCGACCACCATCACTGGATGGAAGGGAGTGGAAGGTCAGATTACACGATCGTATATCCGAGTACCACTTGGTAGGGCCTTAAATATACAAATTCCTGGAAGACTGAATGCTCAACCAACTCCAGAAAGTTGTCCGAAGGTCCCACGATAACAAGTCAAAAACCTAAGTGTGATTTCGGGGCCGTCCAAAGCGACGTGCTTCCCAGCCCAAACTTAAGCACTCTCCAGGATTCGCAAGTAGCTACCTGGTAATCGACTGAACAAAACAGAAATGCTTCCAAGATCCGAAACTTTTGAATGGATTTTTGGTCACTACAACAATAACTCAAACAATCCCGCCACGCTAAAGCAGTCTCCAAAAGTGCTACGACTGCCAAATCAGCATGTCACATCGTATTTAATTTAACGATGCAACTTCTTACAAACCGAAACGAACCCATTTGAAACAAGACTTGTGTGTTGTGACTAAAAGCATTTAAAAGCTTCCGCTACGCGACCTTGCGTTAGGACAACATCGTTTCAAAGGGCGACCCTCAAACCACATCCATGGCATTGGTAGACAGCTGGCGTTTATTTAAAACGCGCGCGTTTACGTTTCATAGTTTTCAGACATGCGGAAATCCGCGTTTGTTTTCGGGTCGTCTGAAAGAAATTCCACGTGGTTTCGCTTTTATTATGGCGTAAAAATAGATCACCAAATGTTGCCTTGAAATTCTTTCTATGCTAATAAAATTTGTCGATTATGGTTGTGGTTTCGAAAGTACAATACTAGCATCCATCTGGCACAAAATTGAAAATGTAGAAGGCATAATAAAAGCTTCATCATCGAGGAGATTATCGGGGGGAAGCATAGTCCTTCATTTACACTGCAGGGGACGTCAAGATCTCAAAGGATACTTTCCACTTCGTTAATATCGTCTTCTACAAGAATAGAACGGTCACCGTCGTAGTAACTAACCTAATATGCCTCATTTAATGTCTTCTAAAACACTGATAATATTTTTCAGATAAAATAAGGAACGCCGCGAACATAGGGCTGGTGTTGCTGATGGTCCTCGCGGCATATTCCCACGTCATGGTGGGCGATCCCTTCGACCGGTGTGCGCCAGCGCTTGTATTTTTCTTCATGCTGACTGGCCGGCTCGTCGTCTGGTAAATATACGTATATTTTGTATTAAGGGTGCTTTTGTATTTTAAGCGGTTGGTAAGAACGGAAAAATGGGGAAGGCCACGTCCGGCAGGCTGATGTGATGTGATGATTAAGAGCGGTTTAATACAGTTTAGGAGCGACCTACCAAAAAGAAAAAAATCAATTTCTACGAAGGAAGAAATAAATTGAGACTTAGATAAATGATAGACCTCTATACCGCTGGCATACTTGTCAATGCGGCAATTGAAAGTACTCTAAAGCGGAATCTAGTCGAGCGCAGGTAGACCAATTTTTAATCTAAGACTTGAGAGATCCCGCATAGCTAAAATCACTTTCTCCATTCGAGTGGTAATATGACACAATGGATTGAAGTTAGCTAGGTATACGCTACTCAATAGCCGTGGAATCATAACTCCATATAAATGAACTGCCTCCTGTCCTATCCAGACTTAATAGGGTAGTTTTGCGACTCGTCCAAACATGGCCCAAACCTAAAAAAGAAGATATCCCTCAGCATATTCAAAAGGTGCCATGGACACTGAAGAGACTCGCCTGAGACAGTAGCGTCACCTATGTCAATAATTTGGCGAGTACAAAACGAATATCGTAGGCAGCCTTATGAACTCATGTTTAATAATAAAATACCTATTTCGAGCAACATATCTCGGATAAATAAATCTGTTTTGCCGGTATCCGGCGGCTAAGAAACAGTAGCTTTTGCATTGATGGACGTGTGATTGACGTTAATGTCGAATTTGCTTTACAGTCTGAGTTTGCAGTATTTGTCTGATTTACTGATAGGATGCGATTCTGACAGCGCAATTCCTTTGCTAATTCTTCGCTGTTCTTGACGTTGGTCTTGATCCGGACAGGAAAGATAAACAGTAGAAAAGAGACAGGAAATATAATTAGTTCAGTCATTGGTTTTCATTCAGAAAAGTAGGCTTTATTAATTATTACTCTTTAAAGTGTCAATCGTCTTTAGAGTTATTAAATTAATTTGGACCATAATTCAGCCAGACCCATTGCGTCGTTACAGGCGTTTTTGAGGCAAAATGATAAGAATAAGAATATTTAAAATTTTAGAGTAGGTAATATGTGGTAACAATTAGTACATAACTAATGACCGGCGTAAATTTCCTGACAATTTTCTCAAGCTTTATCAAGAAAGTGGCGACCGATGTGGTGCAATGGTAGTGCGACTGCCTTTGACGCAGAAGGTTCCGGGTTCGATTCTAGGTGGGTTACTCACAAAGTAGATATTTATCTCTTTGTGAATTTGTTCCCAGTCTGGTTAGGACATTGCGGGCTGAACCACCCAATTGTCCGTAAGTAAGATGGTTCCGTGTTTCGGATGGCACGTTAAGCCGTAGGTCCCGGTTGCTGTCTATGATCACATAGACCGCGGTCGTTACACAACCATGTCAGAAGCCTGCTACATGTAGAAGGCGGTTGAAAAATTCTGACACTAGGGTTCATCGGGTCGTTGGATGGCTCGGTGTCCCACACGAAAAGAGAGAGAGAGAGAAGAAAGTGGCGGAAAAGCTAAGAATTAGTAAAGCATTTGTCCTGACCTAATAGAATCCAGACTAATGTGAGATTTGGAGGAAAATGTCTGAAGGGGTAAGAATTCGGAGTAACCTTGTCACCCTCCAAGTAATCTACTTCTAATAGAACCCAAACCGAATTTGTTTGTTGTAAATCCTGGAGCAAAGGCTTGCAAGCAATTCCAGCACCTTGACCGAATTACCCGACGTAAACACGGGGTTACAAAATAAAATTAGCGTGGAATCACGCCACAATAACTCGTTGAACATTCACCACTCGCTGGCGCCGCGCCAGGGAATCCGCGGCGCGAACTAGTGTTGTTAGTGTGTCGCGAATGTATTCCAGTGTTAAGGTGTAATTTGGGTGCCGGCGGCGTGTTGCAGCGGCAGACGATAGCGCCATTGTGGTTATCACGACATTAAAAAATGACAACGTCTCGGTACAACAGATAGCGTCCGTACTACTATAAAACTTACTTTGAATCCCACTTCTGATTTGCGGTCGACTACAAAATTGTAGAATCAGCGTACTGAATCATGGACTACGGCGTAACATTAAAATGTGTGCTTTACATACTTATGTATGATGCCACATGCAGTATAAATACGATAATAATTCCATGAGATGCATAAAAGATTCCTCTTTGTAGTTTAGAGACCTCATTTCATAAAATCCTAAAAACCAATACTGTATTGTATTTCTTCAATTTTGCATGACGTAAGATCCTAATCTATACCTTAACTCTAGGTGTTAGGTACACCGATGAGAAATATCAATGCACGTTGTCTATTTTTAAATCTAAAAATCTTGTGTGGATCCAGAATTAATTCGCGGTAATTTTTCGTAGTTGCCTTGATATTCAGGACCATAGTTTACCATACACACATACATACACATATCACACCTTTATCCCTTGCGGGGTAGGCAGAGCGTTAACGGTCGCTTAAGAATACGATCGCTATCCCCACATCTAACAAACATTGGGGCCCTTTCACATGACTTTTGTATTACTAGTGACAGGTTGTCTGCCTGTCGCCTAAAGTTGTGATACACATGAAGCCCTCGAGTCCCTCTTATGACACCCGCGGGGAAAAAATGGGGTGATGCTATTCTAAACAGGCATCACACGGCAAATAGTTTACCATGCTTTCTTATTAGTCACTTTTCTTGTTTTCCTTTTATTAGGAAAACTAAAAGCAAAGCTTTTGACAAAAATAGGGATTTGAGAATATCAAAACAATATTTCTCTAGAATGGACTAGACATAGTAAACGGTTAAATAAATAAAACCATAAATTATTAATATACTTAAAATTTGTTGGGCAGGTTTGATTTTCTTTTCAATCTTTAGGATTCTTGCATTACTATGAGAACCAAGAATTTTGAATTTCCTAGGGGAAAGTTATTCACTTTCATGGTCTGCTTGCACCCTATCAGTATTCGGGACGCTGTCCCAACACCCTGTACAAGGTGTAAAAATATAAGCTGCAAATATTTTAAGGGTGAATCAGCTCGTGAAACTAAACAAACAACTTTCCCCAAGCAATATAGAGCAAAATATGTATTAAAAAATTGGACCTCCCATAAAAATTTACCTGGTTGGTTGGCAATTTTGTATGAAAGGTCAAATTTTTTTTAGACCCCAATATTTTTACATCCTGTATTATCCATTTTTACATCCTATTCTACTTTATAATTTGCAGGTACCAAACAGTTCGTCGCGAAGAAATGGAGAGGACTGCCTCCGCTACCCAGAACGGGAATGGACTGAAGAGAGAGTAAATCTTTTTTGTTACTGGTACTTTCATAGTTATTTTATGAGAGTAAATTTTCTTTGCCATCGGTACTTTGAAAGTTATCATTTCATGTAAGTGATACTTGCAATACGATATTCATTTCTTATTTTTATTGTGGCGCTCATTTCACAGTTTCAGAAAATATCTCTTGAAATCTTTGTTACAAAATTTGGAGCAGGCAAACGATGCACCACCTAATATCGTGTCCGGCGTGCCCCAACACCTGGACAAAGGACGATCTTATGACAGCGTCTGCCAGCGCTGTTAATGTGGCCAAGTTCTGGGCTACGACGGTGTAGTGTCTGCCATCGACACGCTAAGAAGCAGCAGGCCGTAAAAATACGGTCGTTATCGCCATGTCTGACAAATATGGATTCGTGAATCATTATAGTGACAAGTTGTCGGCCTGTCGCCTGAAGTTGTAATACATGACTCAAGTCCCTTAGTCGCCTCGCCTTTTACGACCCCGCGGGAAAGAAATAGGGTGCACAATGGGCATCACAAAATTGTCGAAAAAGGCAAAGTTAGCTGTAAATTTTTAATCACTTTTCTGTGATTTTTTTGCTAGTCAACTTAGTAGCCCATATTTTATCTTAGTCAATAAAAAATTTAACTGTTATTTATTGTACCAACAGATTTTTTGTGGCGATTCTGTTTTTATTATTTCCCAATCGAAGGAAATTATTGGCCTTGATTCTGACTGGCTTTTACTTAAGCTAATTCATGGCTATCATTTTATAAATAAATAAAAGAAAATCCATAACTGTCATTTGTTTTCAAAAGTGACATTACGGCTACAGCTAAGATTTAGCTAAGGAATAGACATGATGACTGGCGGTCAAATTAACTACTTTTTAAATTAATATTTTGTATGAAAATACGAAGAGATGACGTCATGTCTCTCTAGTTTTGAGGGCGTCAAAACACTTACTTTTACATTATTTTTCTGTTTATTAATACAAAATTTAAATATTTCGAAAAACTATTAATGGAGTATGTTCTTTTTTTAGACAGTGTTTTTAACCGTTCAACTTTTGTATTTTATTAATGACCCAGCCATCTAGCGAATTGTGCCGTTAGAATCAAGAGCATTGTTTGATGAATTTGTACCTAAAAGTGATATTAATTTAAGCATTACTTGGTAGGTTCATTTTGTATGTGAGTGATAGTAAGTAAACATGTATGCCAGGTCCAAATAACTGCCAATGTATATGCGAGTAGGTGTAAGTTAAGCAATACTGTATATACTAGGTTATTTTTTAGTTAGTACACACACTTTGTAGGGAGTTTCTACTCATTATTCTGAACAACTTTTACTATGGGGCTACCTGTGTTGCATACATTTATGCCGTAGGTATGAATTTCTCTATGGAACACACATTTTTTTCGCGATTTCGCAAGTCGCTCTATGGTAAAAGTTGTTCAGAATCATAAGTAGAAACAGAAAGCGTGTCTTCTGACTAAAGAATAACCCAGCTATGAGCGCGTTTTATACAATATGTCTGATTTGCTCAAAATTATAATTACCTTGTATTGTATCACGTAGATCACAAACGGAATATATTTCAAACTTAGAACGTATAACGTTTTGTGATATTTACTTGCACTTTATTTTGATCGCACATTGTACTTTTTTTATAGTGCATAATTCAAATATACAATAAGCTTGTATAATTTAAACATTACAATTTATACAATAATTTATGTTGTGTATGTATGGAGTGTGATGGTGTGTGAATAAATGGAAAGTAAAAATTTAATAGTTTTATTTGAATTGAAATATATTATACCACCTTGATTCTCACAGGATAACTACTTTGAAGTTAGAAATAATCAATAAAATTTTAGCTAAGGAAATGGTCCTGCAGAATCGAAGGCAATATTTTAATTCTACTGTGAAGTAGGTAAATAAAATACAAGATAATACATATAAAAATAGCGTGTAATATAAAACTAGCGTGTTTATTATTATAATACAAAATAATAAAGTAGGTACATATTTATAATTTATTGCGTAATTTAACTACTAATTACATAATTGAATGCCAAATAAGATACTAGGCATACCTTAAACTAATATCATAATAAAAATCATCTTTTGGTTTCTTAAATTAACATTTTTGTTATTTATATTACTAATTATTCGAAGTGAATAATTTGTGATTTCGTAACTCCTTAAACTTCGATAACGCAGACTAGTTTAATATCATAATTTATTTTAGCATTTATTTTGAAGTAGGTACAGTTTTGCAACATGCCTAATCTTAATATTTAGCATGAAATGGACACATTTGTTTTGTAAATGAAAATAAGAAATTGAAAAATTTACAAGCGTCGACCTAAATAATAACACGTTAATAATAATATGGGGATGGGATAATATAGCAATGTGAGTGCAGTAAATCCCAATAAATTAATTTGTTTAGTAATTCTCAATATACAGACTTCAACTGCGTCGCACCAACTTACAACAAATAATAAAAACAATGTACCTTAAAATTTAAACTTCTCAAGCAGGATCACGACCGGTCTGCAATAACTCCAAAGCATTCTTCAAATTAGTCACAGCGGTCTTCACATCATCATAGTTCAGTGCACTGCTCGCCCACTTGCAATATTTCTGAGCCTTCGTAATCTGATCGGGGGTTAAGTTAGCTGCAGTAGTATCGCCGTAGATTGTTGAGGGTTGTATCGGTTGGGCTACTTGAGTGGGGTCGTACGGGACGAAGCCTCCGGGGTTCGGGTCGGGAGTGTACGGGACGGGGGGCAGTTGGGAAGCGGCTCTCATAGCTAAGTTGGGGTCTGGGAGGCTGTTGCTGAAGTTGGAGGGGACTGTGGGGATGGTGGGGGGCGCGGGGCCGGCGGCGGGGGGCTGTGGTGAGGGCCAAGATGGCGGCTGTTGAGTGGGCGTGCCGGGCTGGACGCCAGGAGTGGATGACGAGCCTTCTGATGGCTGTTCGCTGTCTTCTGTTAATGGACCTGAAAAGTTAAAAAATATATGAAAAATAAATATAGAATCTCGCTTAATCCTAGCTGGTCCACACATATGTATTCACCCTGTTTTATCGACTGATTATTCTATCTAGAGGCATTCTTCTAGTAATAACCCCATTTCTTTCTCGCAGGTGTCGTAAGAGGCGACTAAGGTTATATGTGTATTACAATTACAATTTTTAAGTGACAAGCTGACAACCTGTCACTATAATGATACACAAATAGTCAAAAATGCCTTCAATAAATTTGTAATACGTGACAACAACCATATTTTAGTTTACGCTCTGCCAACCCTGCGAGGGATAAAGGCGTGATATGTGTATAAGTGTGTATGTGTTTTTGATGTGAAAAGAAAATTGCCCATACTTTCTTTTTTGGTAAACTAAATAATATGGTGATACCATGCCCTCAGTAGGCCTAACTCCTCTATATTTAGTAGTTGATGTGACATGGCTTCTTAATAATTACCTGGTACTGGTGTCTCTCCATTCTTGAGGCAGTTGTGTATGTATGCGGCCTTCCACTTGGCGTACTTCCTGTTTTGTGTGGCCTCCTCTGTCAGCTCTCCAAATGTGGTCAACACATCATAGATCATGCCAGCTGTGTAGAATGCCTTTACTACATTCCTGCAAAAATGTAAACATATTTATGGTTAGAAAGTTTAGAAATGGCCCAATGAATTTTATTTATTAGTGGCAAAAAGTGGTGATAATATGTAGGAATATTGTAGAAGGTAATAGGTGCGTCCAAACCACCCAAGCGGCCTCAGGTGCTCACCGCCTCAAGCTGCATGTGGCCGCCGCATTTGTGAACGTTCTTCGCCCGAGGCAGCGCAAGCTCGGGTGAGCATACTTGGGTGGACCGAGCCAATCGGCGTCGGATATATGGCGGTTCAAAGGTGCGTCAACAACACGTCCACATAAATACGAATTTGCCATACCCGAGCATGCTAACCTGAGGCTGCTCGCCGTGCAGTCTGCTTGGGTGGTGTATATGCAGGTAATCAAATGTGTATGTTCAAATGTGTCAACAATTTAAACCATAATTTAGCTCATAAGTAGGAGTTAAAGTATCTTTACAAGTCTTATAGTTTGTAAAATTAGCTCGATACTTGTGAATTTTCCTTTGTTTACCAGGAAAATGGACCTTATGTCATAGTATTTGCTCCAAGGTCACAAACATCACAGGTATTAAGCTAAATTTTACAGTAATATTTGATGAGCTCTTCATAATGATAAGATTAAATACAAAACTATCTTTAAAATTAAACTTACTTTCCATAGTTCTGTTCCCTGTCTTGTTTGTCTGCATATAAGAAGAGTTTCAGTGCATAGTTCTCCAGATGGGCTTGAGCTGCAACTTCATTTGAGATTGCTTCATTTTCTTTATTCAATTTCTTGCATTCTTCCAACCAATCCATTAGAGCTACAATTCAGATAAAAGTAAGGGATTAGTTATGCACCTGGAGACCCAAAACTGGACAGGATGGGAAGAGAAGAGAGACGCCTTTGCCCAGCAGTGGGACAGTATTTAGGCTAATTAAGATAATAAAATAGGCTATAAAAAAAAAAAAAAGATAATAAATGTTCTCATGAAAATATAAAATAAAAAAGTTCAGCTAAATGATTGATCAAACTGAAAGATCGAAAGAGAAAAGGGTATCAGTTGTAAAAGGTTTACTGTGTACTGAACTACTAAAGTACAATGTGTAGCTTTCTGGTAAAGTGTTATTTAAAAAAATATTTAGGTGTATTGTTAATTTTGGTCCAGTGTGTGAAAACATAAAAGTATTGGGGAAGGTCAGATAAATAATGGCAAGTTTCAATTTCAATCGGTAGTGTGATTACCCATCAAAAACTTAGTCTCCTCTGGGGTTTTGTTGGTAGCCTTGAGGCCGCATTGCAGTGCATGTAGCCTGCACCAGTAGCTGACCACTGGATCCCTGGCGTCGTGCTCAGCAGCCGTCTTCAAGTAGTGCTGGATGGACTTCAGGCTCGGAGGCACTTCGGGTAGGTTCGACATTATTACCTACAGAAACAACGCAATTTATAGAGGATAGAACTTGTATTTATCACGGTCCTAGACGGATATGTTTGTTTTGTAAATCTTCAAGCAAGAAATAGGAAGTAAATAGGTACTAAAGTATGAACTTACGTGCCGCTTTTGATGGGGTATTAGGGTTTACGGGGTTTTTCAGAAGAGGAAAATACAAAATAATTTCGATCAAAATACAAATGAGAAATGAGAAGATTACAAGAAAGAATGACGTCAACAGCGACTGTGTCATGCATGGAATGGAATTACACATAGCCGCATTTTATTTTATCTGATTACACAAACTTCGCATAAAAGCAGCAATGGATTTTGAACATTTTATCTACATTCCTTTGAAGCGAATTGAAAACCGCAAAATTTTGGAAAACGCATGTTTGAAAGCGCACAAGTGTAGATCGGGCCACGTGTAAAATGACGTTTAGTGCGTTTATTTTTACCACATGTTTATACAACTGACGTGCGAGGGAGAGAAGTTACAGCGTTTTTGTCTCGTATTATTTCCTTGTACGCTGCAAAAGGCCTACAAAATAAACTCAAACGTCAAATCAGACTTGGGGATATTTGCGATGTGATTTTTCGTAATAAAGTTAAAAACCATTTTATAAACCTGAAACTTATCAAGTGAGCTTAGAGTTTGAATTCTTTGACACCGCAGATAATACTTATAAATATTAAAATGCCTTCGAAGCAGAGAAAAATCGCTATGATGGGTTACAGATCAGTCGGTATGTAAACTTCTCAAATTTTTATGCGTCGAATCTAATGCTGTGACGTTCTTTCCAATACCCAAATCAATGTTTCAGGTAAATCGTCTTTGATTATTCAGTTCGTGGAAGGACAGTTTGTGGATTCCTACGACCCAACTATTGAAAACAGTAAGTTTGCAATACCTATTGATTTTTTATTCTAGGAAGCTAGTTGCATGACGCTTTGTTTTCTTCCACCACATGGTTTGCATCGCAATTCCGTATGTAAATATGTTTACAAATTGTTGCAGATCATTTCTTGTTTATACCAGGATATACCTATTTTTATTCATATGCCTACTAACAATTTTCTTTGTGTTAACTTTTCAGCATTCACAAAGTTCATCCGGTTGAATTCAACGGAGTATGAAGTGAAACTGGTGGACACGGCAGGTCAAGATGAGTACAGCATATTCCCGCTGCAATACAGCATGGACTTCCATGGATATGTGCTGGTGTACTCCATCACATCTAGCAAAAGTTTTCAAATTGTACAAATTATTTATGATAAGCTACTGGATATGATAGGAAAGATACAGTAAGTATAATGTATCTATTTTTTATGGCAAAGGTTTGTTGGGTTGCTTGTTTACATACATACGTAAATCACGCTTTTGGGTAGGCAGAGCGTTACCGACCATAAAATTATGGCCGTTATTGTTACGACTGACAAATGTTTGAGGGTCGTTTCAGGAAAATCGTGTATCACTATAGTGACAGGTTGTCAGCCTGTCGCCTAAAGTTGTAATACACATGAAACCCTTGAGTCCCTTAGTCGCCTTGTACGACATCCACGGGAACGAAATGGAGTGATGCTATTCTGAACCGGCATCACACAGCACAGAAGAGGCAAAATGGCACTTGCTATAATCGCATCAGATAAACAAAAAGATTTGTAAGTGGCAGCAGTTACCTAAGTGTGAGGGAGAAAGCAAGAACACCTGGTGTATGTCAAAGCCTCAGTGGGAGAGAAAGCATGACAATTGGCCACTATTTACTGATCTTTTCTTAAATATGACGGCTTCTACTTCCAGTATACATGTAATGTATCATTACTTATGGATAATGTAGCAAGCTTTCTGAAATTGCACAAATTTTGAAATCTATTTACTGAACCAGGTTACTAACTACCTTTTTTTGTGTTGGACTCTACGGTTTAGGCCATCAAATCTATGTCGAACAGCTTTATGGAAGCAAGGGCTCTAACTACCATTGGGCTTGGTGTGATGAATCAATACGGCACACAATGATGTCAATCAATGAATCAAATTATTAATTTCAAAGTAAAATCCATGTTTCTCTTTTAGATATTCTTTATTAGTCATTGTAAAAAAGAGTAAAATGTAGGACACATTTTTCTATCTCTTATAACAATTTTATGAACCTAGTGTAAACATGGCTCAGATGGACTAAAAACTTGAATACATCCTCTAACGCACTGCCTTGGGGCTGGCCAAGTTAATTATCTAACTTTTAATACTAGCGAATGTTGTGCTAAAATTGTTTCATTGCTATTGGCAGCAAGATAGTTATGTTGCAGACTTTATAATTTTGCATATGAGTCAATACCTACTTGGTCATCTCAGTGACCTTACTGATAATAATTGTGATAGATAGGTTATACCACAGCTACAGTTAAACTGATAGGTAATACGGAGTTAATTTTTTAAATCATGTATTCATGATCAAGATCATAAATAATGTAAATAATTTAGTTCAAGTTTGAAGCTAACTGATAAAAGAGTACCCAAGTACAAAAGACAGAGATATATTTGTGAAGTAAGTAGAAAAAGTACCAGTTAGAATTCGGAAACAAATAGGTATGAATATACATACATATATCACGCCCCCATCCCCTGCGGGGTAGGCAAGGCGTTAACAGCCGTAAGAATACGGTCGCTATCGCCACGTCTGACATTTTTGAGGATTGTTTTCCAAAGTTGTTTCAGAAAACATGTGTATCACTATAGTGACAGGTTGTCAGCCTGTCGCCTAAAAATTGTAATACACTAATACTCTCGAGTCCCTTAGTCGCCTCTTACGACACCCACGGGAAGGATGTGGGGTGATGCTATTCTAAGCCGGCATCACACGGCAAAATGAATATACAAATAGTAAATAATCCTCAAAAAATGTTATACACCCTATGGTTTAAGTGAATATTGAACTTTTCTTTTCCAGTGTACCAATAGTTTTAGTTGGCAATAAAACAGATCTTCATCTAGAAAGGAAAATCAGTACAGAAGAAGGAAGAAGATTGGCAGAGAAATGGAAAGCAGCTTTTGTTGAGACCAGTGCTAAGAAAAATGAGGTAATCTTTTTACACTTTGCGTCAAACAGCGTCTGAAGCAAGACTTTATGCGCATGGCGCGGGTGTAGTTTCCTCAACACAGACACTGCATTGCCTGGGATGTAATTATGGAAAACGCAGGGTTATCCAGGACCTACGTCACACTCTCGGCCTCCCTGGCTGCCTCCGAACGACGAGTAGATACGTGCGGAGCCAGGTCGGCATCAGGAGTCTACACGATAGACCTCTGTCACACGCGCCTGTCGGAGACCCCGTTCCCAGGGCTGCCAGACGTACGAGAATTTCAGTTTCTGTATGAGAATCAAAAACAAATCATCAAATCGTCTGTCGCAGACTTATGAGGCCACTGATGATGATTAGGAATTGTAATTTTTCTTTTGAAAAATATAAAATATCTGTTACATAATAACCATCCTACTACTATTATAAAGGCGAAAGTTTGTAAGTATGGATGTATGGATGTTTGTTACTCTTTCACGTAAAAACTACTGAATGGATTTGAAGGAAACTTTACCACAATATAGCTTATGCATCAGAATAACACATAGGCTATAGCTTATACGAAGACGGGACGAACCTGAAGTCCACGCGAACGAAGTCGCGGGCAAAAGCTAGTATTACTATTAAGTAATCTGTAATTAATTACCTTTGGTATACTTATACGACTTTTACTTACTGTCAAAGTAAAATGATAAATAATTTAAAAATCTTTACTATTTTGTAGAATGTCCACAAATTATTGGTGTTTTAATCAAACACTAGCATTGATATTAACTTTTAGTTAGAAAATTAATACAAACGAAACAAGCGGACGTGGGTTCGAATCCCATCGGTGGCGTGAATTTTCTCCGCTTGTTTTGTTTGTATTAACTGTCTAACAAAAAGTGAAATAACTTAAATATTTTTAATCATTTGTTTGCTTCTTATTTCAGTCTGTAACAGATATGTTCCACTCTATCCTGACGGAGATCGAGAAGTCCGATGGGCACATACAAGACAAATCTGGATGTGTTATTTCCTAATGGAAACTATCTGACCTAAGTGCTTTTTACCTAAGTTAAAGTGAGTATGTTAAAAGATAAATGTTGTGCACATCTGTAAACATATTAAAATAAGTTTTGTATATTGTTTTATATTGGTGTTAGGAAATGTACTAAGTTCCTTCAAACCACGTGTTCTGTAGGTATAACAAAGTATGTTTAAAAATATCATGAAATGAAACAACATTTTTTAAATCAAAATATTCATCCCTAACTCCGAGAGCGACATAGCTCGTCATTACAGTCACGTTCAGCTGCGGTTGCACCGCTGTAGACCTTATTACGTGCGTCTAAGAAACGGTGCAATGTTTCCCGAGCGGTAATTGACTGTACCTACTGTTTGCTTTGTTGTAGGGTTGAATAGTTTGAAAAATGTTAGTGTTTTTTTTTTTTTTTTTTTTTTTTAAATTGACATGCTTAGCATACTTTACTATACCGATCGTGTGGTTTGAAAGAACTTAGTACTTTTCCTAATACTTTGTTTATATAGGTTATTGAAGTAACTTTTAATAGGTAGCTTATTTCTTTTATCACGCAGAACTTTTATAATACTTTTTTGGCTGTTATCACGCAACAATTAATTATCAGAAACATTTAAAACTGTATTTCTGAAATAGTTTTAAAACTTATCAGATTGGTAATGTCGGTACTTGCAAATATGTCTTTTCGTGTCACAGATAATGTGCCCTAAAATTATGATATTCATAATAATAGCCTTTTAATATTGTTAAGACAAATTATGGTATATTTTCAATGATTCAGTATACCTAAAGTTTGCAAGTTACCAGGGCCCCAAGTCTGCTATTTTTTTGTCATTGTAACGCCATCGAAACTCAACTGTCATTCAATTGCCATTGTGATTTTCTGTACTCCAAACTGTTAGCAGACTACGGCATATGTTAGTCACTCATTAGTACAGAGTGTTTTTACATTAGTAATCGGCTTACAAAGTTGTTATGCTATTGTTTTTAATTGTAATAACTTATTTTTGACTGAGATATCATCAAAAATACGAAAAAATTATCGTATCAGCAAAATTCTGTCACTTTCGCACGGGCGCAAATGGACGTTTGTCAAAAAAGGCCCGGTTTTTAGTTCTTGTCAGCCGCATAATAAAACTACCTAAGTGCTTATAGAAAAATTACGTTGGTCGATACCTATAAAAATAATATTTTAAAAACCTACTACCTATACTATATTAACAGTTGCATTTAACATTGTAGCTAAGACAAATAATGAATTACGAGAGAAAGATACAGACCTTTTATCTCACGAGCTCGCGTTTGCCATACTTGTGTGTGTTATCTCTTTCTCTTTTCGTTTGGGACCTCGAGTCATCCAACGAAAAGAGAGAGAGATAACGCACACAAGTATGGATAACGCGCACTCGTGAGATAAAAATACTGTACCTATTAGATTGGATAAGTGAATGTTCTTGTTATGAATTAAATAAAATGTAAGCAAATATTGCTGGTTAGACCACTTGTTGTAGACTTTCGTATGCGTTTTTCTTTTTATTTAACTCCTCACCTGAAGCTCAATATCTGAAACGTTCGCTTTCGGTTCCGTGCACGAAAATCCAAAACTATTGGTCTAACCGCACGTTTTTAAATTTATTTTACTGCATGTTTTTATAGTCAAAAATATGTGTGAATTTATGTGGGAATTGATAAGTAAAGTATAGAACGTGTGATACAAGCATAGGAACTGGCAGATTTATCTGCTGGATTCCTATGCTTTTATTGTATTTGTATGATTTCCACATACCCTAGTAAATTCACACGTCGTACTCTTGACCATAACTCAACGACTAATAGAAATTTAATAACGTGTGGTTAGACCAGTCGTTACAGCCGTGCACGGAATCGAATTACGACGTTTCAAATATAGAGCTCCTAGAGGCGTATTTTGGAAGCTAATTTCCTGTAACGGATCGTCTAACCGCTGCTTGTACGACACGTCCTACAACTACTTGTAAGTATATTCCTTATTTAAAACCAGGCACTACAATAGTCGCAACCGCAATACCACTGCCTAAGAGCCTGCGCACACGATAGACGAAACAGTCTCAAGACAGATAGAGATGTGGCGTCGTCGGGACTATGGAAATATCCCCAAATAATATTCCCGTTGTCCGGGTACATTGCAATTTGCTAGGAACGTTTCGGGAATACTACATGAAAATACTGTTAAGTATTGAAAATATTGTTTTTTGTTACACAAAATTTTAACTAAACTATAAATTTTGACTTATTTTTTAAAATTTGAACTATCCATCGCGATTGTTTACGTTTACACTATTCACATTCCCTATTTTTCTTGTTATTCGGGACCTTAATTCATCCGTCTCAGTTTTATTATAAATGCGGTCATATTCGTTAAATAATAATATATTTACTTTATTAGATAGTTTTAATTGTTTTCCTGAAACTCTTTCAGAAAATTAGGTATTTTCCCGGACAAAGTTATTCCCTTTGGGAATATTCCCACTTGGGCATTAGTCCCGACGATGGCACAACCATATCTGTCTTGAGACTGTTTCATGTCATGTCACTGTGCGCACAGCTTAAAACTTAAAATACTTACACTTACATTACATATATTGTGGAATTTGTGGAGGAGTTAATGCAGGTACACCGTTTATGTGTAAATATTTTTCATAAATGTTTTACAGTTGAGTTTTAGAAGAAGTGGTTTGCAAGCATGTATGACTATTTAGTTGATTCCTTGCTGGACAAGGAGCTAAGTACAAAAACATATTTTTACGACACAATAGATGCTAAGCTATGTTATGTAGGTTTCGCTTTATTCGTAGGTAGGTCTGAATTTGTGATTGCCTATGACTATTTTCTTAAGTATGATCAAAACGAATCGTATGTAGCTTATCTACTTAATTTGCGTAATATTTTTACTAGTGTTTTAAGTAACTAAGTTCTTTTATAAATTCTAATTATAATGTTCCCAGAGTATCTGTTGTTTACGTATTGACCACCAAGTAGTGTTTGTGTGTTATTGTCTGCAATGATGAGCATCGCTAAAGGGCTTTTACACAAAACTGCGATGCGACGTCGCACCGCAAAACCTGCGAGCTCCCACAACGCATCATCGCAACAACTTATGAATTGATTCGCTTCTTGCATTTCTGCTTTCATCTACGTCCAGTAAACTTGACGGTTGTCGACAGCTTGACAGGGCCTAGGACGCCTTGCCGCACGAAGTCGCGTCGCATCGCAGTTCTGTGTACCTACAAGTCCAAATCTGGGTGGCGTGGTAGCTATTCTCCGATTCCTGCTGAACGCACTTGTTTTTAAAAAGTACATTGTATTATGTATTTTATTATATTTCATATTCTCGTCAGTCAAGTGGAGTATTTAATGGTCGGGGGTACCCATTCACTTTCGTGCGTTCAATTGAATTTCATCATCTCATCAATGAACAAATGGTTTGTTCTGTATGTTTATTTTTAAGCAATGGTCTGCTTCATTGTATAGTTTTTAATGTGCTATATCGTATAGTTTGTAATATTTTGTAAATAATGTTAAAATAAATTGCTGCCGGATAATAAAATTGTATTTCTTCAACAATACCTACGTTTTCAAGCTGGATAAATCTCTTTTCATCTTAAATTTAACTTTGTTTTTATTCATAAACTTTTCTTACACCTGCTACTTGAAAATAGTCGCAACTTCAGATTACTATTTGAAATTAAATTGCCAGTTTCAAATGCTTTTAATTTATTATTCACAAATAGGTTCGATATATCTATCACTAACCAGTTTTAATACCAAGCTACAAAGTGGGTACATGTTTTCTATTTTTTGCATTATATATAATTTATTAAGAATAAAAGCTTTTATGTAAGAACTCTTACAATTAATAAAAAATATTAGCGCAAGATATTTACATTCTTACTTTCAAGGGTTTCATTCAAGTGATTAGGACTTTCACTTTCACACTAGGACTCTAATAAGGAAAATGTAACTAAGAATAATAAGTCAGAAACTACACTTAAACTACGATAAATAATTGAATGAGTATCATATCAACATTATAATTAATCGTCGTCTAGCACTATCACTTCATCAGATGCTATAGGTTTAGGTCGTGGAACGTTATCTGGTTTCCTAGGTTCCTGTCGCTTCGCTTGAGGCTTGGGCACAGATGTCTTTGTGATAGTCAGAGAAGAAGGTAGTTTCGACAAAGCAATTGGAGGCATATTCTTTTGATGACGTTCCGCTAATTTTTCCTGCAACGTTTTACCACTAGCGGCGCTACCTGGTAAATGTGTCATGAGTGGTTTGTTAAGTGTGCCAGAGCTCAAAGATGATGTACCTGATACGTGAGCTTGACTTGGCCTGCTGTGAGTGCTCGATAAAGTATGAGATGATGCCCCAAACGAAGTCAAGTTAGCAGTCATAGAAGCAGGCAAAGAAGATAGAACTGTACCCATACTTGGAGCATAAGGAGTTGATGTCGATTTAGAATGTCCTGTCGAACTAGTGGAGGATTTTGGATATCCCGTTGCGGGGATAGATTTTGGATGGTTAGATGCACCTAAGATCGGAATACCAGTGACACCCATAGAAGAAGATTTTGAAAGACCTGTCGCAGCCGCAGACATTGATGAAGATTTTGAAAGACTTGTCGCAGCTGCAGACATTGATGAAGATTTTAAAAGATTTGTCGTAGCTGATGCATACATTGACGCTGACTTTTGAATACTTGACAAGGCGGACGTTGATATTGTTTTGGGAATTCCGGAAATATTAGGTGTCATCGATATCGAGGTTGATTTATACATAATGGGATCTAACGACATTGGTTTGGAGAGTCCACTTATGTTTGGTAAAACGGATGTAGATGAGGATTTTTGAGCACCAGTAATACCAGGTATTAAAGGCGCAGATGTGGATTTTTGAACACCGGAAACACTGGGTGTAGTTTTAGTGCTAGTAGGAAGTGTCGTGACATACGGTTTCGGCGGTTTGGTTTGCGATGTCGTTGCTGACATAGATCGAGGAACTCCCGGTTTGGGTCCTCTTTTTTGTTTAGGCTTAGTTGGTGGTAAATTATAAGAAGTCATGCTTTGAGAAAGGAATTGTCGATAAAATTCAGCTTGAAACGAATTTTGGAGCGATGTCTGTAATGACGATTGTATTGTATTTTGAAGTCCAGAGTATCCCGCTAAAGCACTTATGTTACTCAGATAAGAAAGAGCCGCCGCTGTTTGTTGTGACAACACGGGATCATTTAGCACCGGCAGGAAGTTTTGAAATGCCGCTGCCATATCACGAGCAGACATTTGTGGCAGTCCAGTAGCCGTTGTTGATGTCGAAACAGAAGCTGTTTTATGGTCGACTTTAGGCTGATTTGGCGTAGAAAGTTTTACAGTTTCCGTATTGGTAGCAGCAGTTTTAACAGTTTGTTTCTTTTGCGCATTCTGGCTCTTGTCAATACTAGCTTGTGTAGCTTGTTGCTTAAGAGTCTGTATGATTGATTGACAAAACTTCAAACTTAAATCTACTAAGTTCATATTTTCTGTAAGTGGGCCCGTACACACGAGTTTATAAGCCT
The DNA here is from genome assembly GCA_029255805.1 of Keiferia lycopersicella. Classification (NCBI taxonomy): domain Eukaryota; kingdom Metazoa; phylum Arthropoda; class Insecta; order Lepidoptera; family Gelechiidae; genus Keiferia; species Keiferia lycopersicella. Next base: position 1,709,445 of record JARACZ010000026.1, read on the forward strand.
CCACAAGCAAGTTCGTAAACTGTTTAGAGTTGGGTTGCTTTTGTACTCTTTGATAAGCTCTGTAAATATCCAACATTAGACTTTTAAGGGCCTGCCTTTCTACCTCATTACTCTTTAAATCAGCTTGTTGACTGAATTTTAGTAATTGCCCCTTCAATGATTGCACACAAAGTGAGAAGGCTTGTTGCGCTAAATCTTCGCGATCTGAATCACGTAAATATTTTTTATCTGGTTCTGGTATCCTATTTAGGTGCAAGCTTAAGTCTAGCAATGTCTTATGATCATCAATTTCTTTCAGGATCTCCATAGTAAGTAATACTGATCGATTCATGTGGAATGCAAAACTTCCCGCACGGTCAACTTCTGTCAGTGGAATTTTCCAAATATTATTAAAGAAATTTGCAGTTTTCCTTTCACTGAACATACCTCCTAACTTGGGACCAGCCCTGGATGTAAACGTTGATAACATGAGATCTCTGCATCTCTCAATATCCTTTCCCTTTTTGTAATAAAAATGGTAATGTGCCAACCGGTAAATAGCTTTGTAATGAGGAGGAAATCTACTTGCACAATCTTCTAAAGCATCTAGACATGCAGATACTATTTTCATGATTTCCTCGTCAGATAAGAATTTTTCAGTTGTAGCAGCTGTGGAAGCATCGCTGTCTCTACTAGACTCACTAGAACTGTCTGAGGAACTAGAGCTGGAACTAGAGCCCGAAGATGAAGATGAAGACGAACTGCTGCTGGAACTTTCAGGTTTATTTTCTTCCTCAGTGGGTTTATTTTCTTCTGGTAAAACAGTTGAGACCTCTACTTTTTCGCTTTTTTCTTCAGAACCAGATCTTTCTACTTTTTCTGGGACTACTGTCTGTTCGGCTTTATTTGCCTCTGAACTATCAGCAATTTTGTCCATTTGTAATGATTCAGCTTCTTCTGGTTGACATGATTTTCCTTCATTATGATCTTTGTTCATTCTTTCAGTGTCGTAAGAGGCAGATCGCCTTACTTTAGCAGCAGCTGATTCAGTTTTTAGTCTTTTTGTTTCTTGAGTTTCCCCTTCACCTGCGTCGCTGATAGATCTTTTGAGAATATTCGCCGCATGTACAGTTTCAGAAACTGATTTCGTTTCATTTTCTGATTCAGTTGTGGGATCTTTCTTAGATTTTTTCGAAAAGGGACCTTTTTGCCATTCTTCAATACATGACGCAAATATCTTTCCCACTGATTTAGGTATTGGTTTATTTTCATGCTGCTCAATATATTTTAGAATTGAAGCATGAATTCTATAATGTAACTCCAGTACTTCAATACAAAGATGTGTAGGGGAACTGTAGTTAATTTTTAACGGATATGTTGCGTCTGTTTCTTGAAGGCTTTTGACACCTTGCATGTAGTAGTTTAAATAGTCTTCTGGAGGCTTGCTGCGTTTTTCGGCAACTTTACCAAGCATGTAATAATGAAGCCAAGAGTCTTCTGATTTGTCGGTATCCATGCTACTGTTTAGGTCATTTAAGACTGTTGTAAAACATATGAGCGTGGAGTCTAGCATGTTGTCCTTTTCATTTTCAAGGGCTTCGAATTCTTCCATACTAAGCGATTCGCTTGCTTGCTTTAGCATTCTCGAACAAAATGAGTGAATAGTGTAGACAAACATCCCATATTCAATCCACATGTTGCAGTGTGTCGGATCAATTTCTAGAGTTCGTTTGAAACATCTTATGATCGCCTTGGCTGGGTTTAGAACATCCTTTTCGTTGTTAAGATTTTTACAAGAATTCAGTATAGTTTCTAAATTCACAGCTTTAGCCAAAGATAATTCTGCCCATGACTCAAGCCTATCACTATTTAGAATTACGTCAAGCACATTATATTTACATGCCATTAGTCCTTCGTCTTTTTTAAAGTAATAGTCTCCCAACAAGAAATATATGTCACGCATTTTGTACGGCAGAAGTGGAGGCACTGACGGCAAAGTATCCACAATCCCTTTAAAATACTTCTCTACTTCAGGGACGTATTTGCGTGGATCACTCTCTGATGGTAACAGAGCGAGAATGCGATGGAATAGCTGTTCTGTATCCGCTGTAATTCCTGATATTTTACCTTCTAATGGGGGTAATGTAGGCGGTCTGAATATTTCGTAAAGTTGCTGAGCTCTTTCCCAATCCAACGAATGTGGTGCCACATTATGGTCAGCTAGATACTTAACCTTATTCTTTCGATTAGGATGACCATAGAGACAGAAAACGCATTGTTCCATGTGTTGAGTCACTTGCTCCAAAGATCGAGATAAAGCTGGTGATCTCAGTCGAGGAACAACAGTATCCAATATGAAATAAAGGAGCTTGCCCTCATTGGCACAACACCAGCCTCGATTTCCTAATCGTTCATGCGCAATGAATAAAACCATTAACGGATTTGGCACTTCGTCAAGATTCAATGTTTCTTTATCATCCGTCGTCCATCCCCTACCAAGGTCCTCTTCCCGTTGTAAAATAAAATGCATTATTACCCATGGCGTAACTGTACCAAAAGGCATTTCCGACGTATTTGTTTCCACTTGATGTCCAATAACCCTAATAATATCTTCCAAGGCTCTGCTGAGATCATTTCGCGACAATACTCCCAAAGCAGAAAAATCTTTTGAAACTATAATATGTTCAATACACTTCAAAATTTTTACTACCGTTAGTGTCCATCTGTCGTAGTTTGAGGATCCGGAGGTAAGTCGAAAATAGTGTTTCAATGCTTCATGTAAGCAAATAAAAGACCAAGTCATGCAATTGTTTACATCATCTAAAGCCCAGTATGCATCTAGAATAACAGAAAGCTGCACTGCAAAGTCTAAGGACATCTCATCTTCTTGTTCTTTGGACAAGTCTTTACAATGTTCAAAAGAATCTATGACAATAGAGAGAACTTCTTCATATTCACCTCTTGCATAAAGATCTAACACAGTTGACAATTTCTTGTTTGTTTCCAAGAAATTGATATATTCAGAAATTTCATGACAGTTTATAACGGATTTAAAAGAAAAATTGACAATTGATAAATTATAAGTTGATTGATACTCACCCATTGCTTCAAATTCATATGTTAATTGATATAGACATTCTAATGCTAATTCCTCACATCTGTTTAAAATATAAACATGTAGCTTAACCCACAAATGTCTAAGGACTAACTCCAAATGATTTACAGAGTAAGATCTATCAGTTTCTGTGAAATAATGTGGTTTCAAGCTTAATATCATTCCAATACATTCTACTACACTTGAATCATATCTTACTTTTTCTTCAGAGTTCATTTTTTCATTAACACAGAACTCTTGGACTAGTAAGTTCACAGCAACATAATGTAATGCATCTTGAAAATTTTCATCATCTGTGCAAGCTGGAGTGTCTATATGACTGCTGTACAATTTGTTTGCAGCAGTAAAAATCTTTTGTAGATTCTCGGGCCACTGCATTCTCCAAGTTTTTGCTAAAATCTGGAGATATCCGTGCAGTAAACTAATAATGTCATGCTTGCTTGCAGAAAATTTGATGATAAACTTCTTTACATCACTCTGCTCCTCTTCTGTACCAAAGTAGTTTATATTGTCAACACTTTTACCATTCTCTGAATCATTCTGCTTAGCTTCAGACTTATTGCTGTTGTCTTGCTGCTTTTCTTCTTCATCTTTCTGGATGACATCAGGATTGAGGAAAAGTGGTACTAGTCTGCGCAGGGTGTCATATATGTTATCATTTAGGTGATCTTGTCTGTTAACTTGTTTTTTGCGACCTGATCTTCTTTTGTTACACCATTCCCATTGCTGTAATTGGCTAAGAGCACTAGCTCTTCGCCTGACTGCCTGTTTCTTTTTGAGCTCAGAAGTTGTATCAGAGGTAGACTCATTAAGTGCAGATTCATTTGCTGTAAGCTCCACATCGCTTTCAACTTTTTCGTTATCAGTGACTGGTTTTTCTTTTTCACTACCATCAGTAATTTTGTTCTCTGGTACCACCTCAACAGATTCATCAATTTCTATAGCAGAGGCATCGTCTGGTTTACTTTCTACCTCAAAATCTTTTACTTCCTCTACAACTTCAATTTTTTGCTCTTTTTCTTCTATCTCTACCACTAGTTCAATATAGCATGCATGGCTAAAATAGTTATCAGTCATATATTGGTGCATATGATTAAGAGATTCACCAACAGATTCCCAAGTATAAGAAGTTATGGGTTTAACTAATTTGAGATCTGGCATAGCATGTTTGAATTGTTCTGCCTTTTGTTGTTCAACAAAGACTTGTTCAATTTGTTTCGCTTCACTGAGCAGTCTTTCAGCGATTTCCTCATCAATAGGTTCATCGTCTTTCTCATTCCATTTGTACATAGGATTCAGATATTCTAAGAATTCATGGACATGGGGATAACTAGTGAAAATGTGCCTTCTATAAACCAAACCTCTCATGTATCCTGGATCAAGCTTCAAGGTATCATAAATGGTAGATATACATTCCTCTTTGTAGTCTAAGCCGAGTAAAAGTGTGACAATTTTATCTAGACACGGCCAATGTTTGGGGTTTCTGTCGACGCCTCTTTGGAATGACTGGAGGGCCATTTCATAGCGCGATGCTTTCATACAAAGAAGGCCTAAGCGATGCCAGAGCGTCACGTCAGTATCATCAAGCTCGGCAGCATCTCCGTAAGCTTCTATGGCGGCTTCCACTTCGCCTCCAGCGCTCAGCATTGCTGCTAAGTTTTTATAGCATAAATACTTCAAATTAAACAACGGACCTACTATTTTCTCACCCGGAGCTGGTTTCTTAACGCCATCAAGCAGCTCGGTGTCCAGTAGATCTTTGAGAAGCTGCGTAGCGTCAGCGAGGTTTCCTTTTCTTTGAAGCTCGAGTGCTTTTGCATACTGCTGTAACGCGATCTGTTCCAAGGCTTCCTTTGTGACTTCCTCTTCGGATCTAGTCTCTTCTTCTTCCTCTCTGTTCAAAGCTGCTATTTTGATCATTATTACTGTACGATTTTGAGAATAACTATGAAAAATTACGCATAACTATCACAAATTCAACACAAAACTTCTTGTTTTTTTTTTTGCCGGTTGTTTTATTACCACAGATTAGATAATGATTGGGCACAGACTCACTTGTGTAATTTTAGCGCTTTCAACTTGCGTTAACGCATGCCGCCAGTACGGCGGTGCGCCGGGGTTAGAGGGAAGGTAAAAGCGTGCGAAAAGCGATCATGAAAAGCGAGACAAATTGTATAGCGTTGTCCCTTTTTCAAAAATTGTTTGTAGCAAAAGTATCAGAAAATCGCGATAGAGAGCTGTCAATTTGACAGGTCATTTGTTGTGAAAATGGCGACTACCGGAGTTGGTTTTCGATGGTTGGATATTTTAGAAAAGGAATTCGACAAGGCATGCGTCGAATTGGATACCTCTCTATGTAAGTAAAAGTTAAGCTTTTTTATAAGATCTCAAATTTTGCTTATCGGGATGTGTAGACAATGTCTTTAACTATGAAAACGTAGTGTTCCGGAGCTTTCTGTGAAATCATGTTTTTCACCAATTTTCACGGTTCCTATAGTGTAAGAATGCTAAATTATAGCCTCACTTCGTAATTTAAACCACGTTATGCTAGTGCGATCTCTAGATTGCGCGCTATGTGTAAGTTTTCGGACATCATCAGTATATAAAATTCGATCAATGATTTTACTCTTCATGCTCATTGTTTTTATTTTATCAACACAAAAATCTATTGTTCGCGTATTGATTTAGTATTGAAGCTAAGAACGCACTGATTTTGTGTTTTTGCTCTCAGGAAAACTTATGGCATTATTTATTCAAAGCACTTAAAGCTTTTATATAACCTTGTAAAATCTAGTTCATTATGTTATACTTATACCTATATAACGTTTAACTTACGTAGTACAATAGATACCACGTAGTCCAAGTTACTTTTATTGAAAAAATCCGATTCATATCTTGTTTAATCTTCCTTCTATTAAAAGTTCTTTCAAATAATAATGTTTCTATAGAAATTAATTCTAATTGTTGACACTCCAATCAAAATTAGTTACTACCTGTGGGAAGGCATGCTTACCTGCCATAAATGAAACACTAAAATGCTTATGGTCTACAGACCAATCTCGTGTTGTCTCATTAAAAAGTGAAAAAAAAAATACTATAGTGCTTTCACATTAGTAGTAGTAGTTTTGTGTAGGACACGGAGTCGTCCAACAACCTGACGTACCCTAGTTTCTGAATTTTTCAACCGCCTACTACAAGTAGAAGGGTTCTGACATGGTGGTGTAACAACCGTCCTGTCTAAGTGATCATAGACAGCAAGCTTGCATATTAGCATGGCAATAGCAATTGTTGACATTTACTACAACTGTACTCGTACTTTAGATAGCGATATATTGTTTGCCTCAGTAAATGTATGCAATATGAATATCGCTAGAGTATAGGGATAAAAGCCAAGTTCACCGAAGGCTTGACGAGTACAGTGTTAGTGTGACTGCCTTTGCAGAAGGTTCTGGGTTCAATCCTCAGTGGGTTACTTAATTTGTGAATTTGTTCCCAGTCTGGTTAGGACATTGCGGGCTGAACCACCTGATTGTCTGTAAGAAAGATGGTTTCTTGTTTCGGATGACACATTAAGGCATAGGTCCCGGTTGCTGTCCATGATTACTTAGACGGCAGCCATAACACAACCATGTCAGAAGCCTGCAACTTGTAGAAGGCGGTTGAAAAATTCTGACACTAAGGTTCACTGTGTCCTTGCACGACTCAGTGTCCCACATGAAATGACAAGGATGTCAATGATTGCTATTGCCATGCTTAAAGCACTTTAGAATCATGTATGTATGTTACTTTCTTTTACTTACAGCGGAATTGGAGACGGAGGAACCAGAAGTGGTGTTTAGTGCTCGGCAGAAGATCGCCACGCTTGGATCTTGCTTCGCACAACTCACGCACAAGGCCCTCACCATTTTCCAGAATAGCACCAAGCTTGAGGTATGTGTAGTTTTATTATCTTCTTAAAATTTACAGGATAGGAAAGAAACTATCATAATTCATAAGATTGATCTATACTTGTGATTGTTGGTGCTCGATGTGATGAAACTCCATAGTATACATACACACACTAGTATAATTTCTTCTTCTTCTAAGTCGATGCCTCATTCCTGAGGGACGTGACCATGGGGAGCCTCTGCTCCACCAAATTTCTCCAGGCTCCGCGGTCTTGTGCCATGTGCACTGACGCCTGCAGTGTGGCCTTGGTTGCCTGCTGTACTGTATCGGTCCATCTGACCGGTGCTCTTCCACGACTTCTTTTGCCCATAACATGGCCAGTGAAAATAACTGACTCCAGACATTCATGTTCACGCCTAGTCAAGTGTCCAAAAAACCCAAGAATGCGCTGCTGACAGATGGTGGACATTCTTTTCCGGATGTTCAGCTCTTTCAGGATAGACTCGTTTGTGCGCCGTGCAGTCCATGGAATACGTAACATTCTGCGCCAGCACCACATTTCGAACGCGTCTATCCTTTTTCGTGTGCGAGATTTCAAAGTCCAAGTTTCAGATGCGTACAGGAATATGGAAAATATTAAAGTATAATTTCTACAATGTATCTATCTAAAGAAAGGTCAGGTGAAGAGTACCCTAAACCAACGAGCATGTATGAAAAGGCTGATGAATGTTGAGGAAGCAAAAGAGGTGTGTCAGGATCGTAGCAATAATAATAATAATAATGTTTTATCCTCCACTGGTGTGGTCCCCAAAACCTTGAAAAATTGTTTGAATACATTAAATATCCCTTTACATTTGATTAATACCCTACAGAAAGCAACAATTTTGAACACTTGCCGCATCGTACGCATGTTTCTCACGTCACGTAACCTCAGCATCACAGAACGCGGACCCCATCTCACTTGGCTAAGGCCCGTGGGGTGGGAGAATACCTCTATATTATGGAGAGAATTGAAAATAAAATTCAAAAAATAATAATAATGTAGTCTCTGCCTACCCCTCCGGGAAAAAGGTGTGATTATATGTATATGGGTATGTATCTATCTATTATAAATTCAAAACATCGTGTACCCTAAAGTATAACTAGAATAAGAATTCATCAAAATGAGGCATTCTCGGAGATAGGTCTCCTGATCAACATAGAAATCTATCAGCGCCTGTAGTCTGTGCTGGTATCTCCATGCTCTGTGTTGAACCAGCGCTGAATGGCATCAACAAGTTCGACCTGAATCGATCAACGCTGCTGGTAGGCCGCATTTAATTTGCAAAGAAATAGTATTGACTGCCAGCTTTCTTTATGTAGAGGTTATATGTGTAGAGGTTATAACCAGCATCCTACGTTTATACGCCCTAAGGATTGCCACCTCGAGTCCCAGAACGGAACAGGATAGAAAGAAGTAGGAGGCCTTTGCCCAACATTGGGGCAATGCAGGCTTGATAAGAAGATAAGAAATCAGCTTCATTAAAAAACTTGAACTAGTAAGTAATGAATGTGAAATCAGCCAATTAGTTTTTGTAATATGCATAAAACATCATACATAATTTAACACACAATCATGTGGAACTAATTGATAAGAGATCCTTTTATAAATTCATCATAACTTCACAGTTTTTATTTCAAAGAAAGGAAGAACACCGGTCTTACAAGCGTGAGACCCGAGTTCAATCCTCGCCATGTACCAATGTGTTTTTACTTACATACATTTACAGACTGCTCTTACGGTGAAGTAAGACATCGTGATGAAACCCACATTCAAATAAAATTTGAATTCAGTGATATTTGAATGTGACTTAACCTAGAATTCGGGCCAGGTTAGCCTTCGGGTTGCAGAGGGCAGATGGGAGTCGCTTTGTGTAAAAACTTGGTGCCACAAATCCCTAGGTTAGGTAGCCGACCCCGACTGACAACGGGATAGGGCAAGGAGAATGATGATGATTATTACAGAAAACAACAATATCCAAAATAGTAGTTTATAATTAATACATTATGTTACAATAGTATTGATGAAACTCCTAGTTCTTGGAGCGGTGAGGGCCGCGGTCGTATGGGTGTTTGTGAAGATGCCTCCGATGCGGGGGGCGGGCGGTCGCGGGGGGGCGGGGGGCGCTCGACTCGCTGTGAGGAGAGCTGGAGGCGTCTGATGCCTGAAAATGTGGAAATTAATTCTCAGTACTGTAAACAAATTAGGTGAAAATAATCTAGAGCTTAATTCATACACATACATACAAATCACTATCGCTCTGCCTACCCCGCAAGGGATAAAGGCGTGATTTATGTATGTGTGTACATACAAATCACGTGCGTTTTATCACTTGCGGGGTAGGCATAGAGGTAAAATTACGGTCGTTATCGCCACGTCTGACAAGTATTGGGCCCCTTCAGATGATTCGTGTATCACTGTAGTGACAGGTTGTCAGCCTGTCGCCCAAAGTTGTAATACACATCCTCGAGTCCCTTAGTTGCCTCTTACAACACCCGCGGGAAGAATTGGGGTGATGCTATTCTATGCCGGCATCACACGGCAATTAATTCAAATCAGATGAATAACTGTATCTTCAATATGCTGCGGGCAGCGGGGCGGCAGCGGCGCGCTTCCTTTTATTTATTACCTAGTGCGCCGTCCATTGCCGAGAACCGGTCTATTTGAATTTATGCGAAAGATCCGCCGCGCTGCTGCCTGCAAAATTCAAGACCGAGGCCTAAATGACGCTGCGTGTATCGTAAAGAATATTCTAATACCTTCACTTGGCGACCCTTCCTCACGCCAAGCAGCTCCCTGTCCCTCTCCATGAGGTCGCCGTCGATGAAATCGGAGTCGTCGTAAAAGTTCTTCGGGTCGTACTCCATCCAGTTCGCGTCTTCGTTCGTGTCGCGTTCGTTCCTGGAGAAAGCAGCAGATATAGCAGATTGTATCATAAGTAAAAAATTATTTACATACATACATGCAAAAAAAAAACATATATCACGCCGTTATCCCTTACGGGGTAGGCAAAGCGTCACTGGCCGTAACATACGGTCGCTATTGCTACGTCTGACAAATATAGAGGGCCGTTTGAGATAAATTGGTGTATCACTATAGTAACAGGTTGTCAGCCTGTCGTCTAAAAGTGATAATATACCTGAAACCCTCAAGTCCCTTAGTCGCCTCTTACGACATCCACGGATAGGAAATGGGGTGATGCTATTCTTAGCCGGTATCACTCGGCATATAAAATAAATTAGAATACTTCAAATAATGTTTTTCCTGTTTCCCAAATTGGGGTATGGATTTTTTAATCGATGTCACATCCAGAGGATATTCGCATGATGATGTCGATTCAGATGATATTTGAATGTGACTTAACCTAGGACTCGGGCCAGGTTAGCCGACCCCGACAGAGAACGGGATAAGGAGAATGATGATGTCACATCCTTTAAGAATCCCAGTATTGTGTTTTCGTTTGACACTTAACATTGCGACTGACATTGACACCGTTTCTTCGATGGCGTCATTATATTCCCGTGATTGCTTGTGAACACGATAGTTATTTAAAAAATTCTCGAAGCTCTGGAGAGCCAAGTTAATATCGAAAGGAAAAGCGATCTTGTGACGCTTTGCATCGCTTACTATCTGTAGGTACTTCTACTTACTTGATCCCTTTAAGCTTCAGCATCAATCGGTCAGCTGCATCTGTAATATCAGATTTGGTTTCTTCGTCCGCACTTGTCATGGCGGCCATTTTAGCTTCCAGGTGCTGCAGCGCTGCGTCAGCTCTGTCGGTCAGCGCTACGAACTTCTCCGTCAGTTGCTGTAGTTCAGTTTCTTTGAAGGAGGATAGTGAAGCGTTTTTGAACGCGCTTTCTAGCCGTCTGCATGATGCGTCGGACTGGAATTAAACAGGCAAATATGTAATGGAAAAGATCAAAATTCGCTGTGTGATTTTGTGGTTGTATGTGGTCAAACTATCGATGATATTACTTAATTCTTATTGGATTTGTTTCTACACTTCTCACCAGAGAAAAAGAGACAATTTCGTATTTATTATTAAACCTATAAAATATGAAACCATTAAAAACTATTTGGAATTTGGTCATTTTCATTAAGATTTATAAACCTCATTTTATGTACTATTATTACACGGTATCAGATATTTATTCCAAAATAAACACACTTTTTAAATGATGTGATTCGTACGAAACATAAACTTGGAAGGTGTCCCGGACTTTTTGATTAGTAGAATTATTCCATTACTTATTATGTTGCCAACTCTAACTGTGTAAAGTGAATCGTTTGACTATGTTTTTCGTACCTGAGCTGTTTGTTTTGTAGACAAAAGCTTTATGACTCGGGCGTCGTGATTCCGCACAGTCGTTTGAATATTCTGGAGCTCTTTGAATGTCGCCGCAATTCTGTAAAAATATAATTCAACCTCGTTACAAGTCATCGTGAAAGTACTTAAAATCAATAGGTGCGTACACACCGGCCGAGCAGCCTCAGATGCTCACCGCCGCGCGCAGCATGCGGCGCAATGCGCGGTCGGTGTGGACGGTTTTTCGCCCGAGCATGAGAATTTTAGCATGCGATGCTCAGGCGAAACACGTCCACACCGACCGCGCAATGCGCCACACGCTGCGCGCGGCGGTGAGCATCTGAGGCTGCTCGGCCAATGTGTACGCACCCAATAAGGAGGCAATCTATACTGGTGTATTTTTGGACGACTTGCAATTTTTCCTGCCTCTGGCATTGGATTGGATTTGAACCTGCGACTATTGCTATCAATACCATCGTAGCATAAACTGCGTGTATATTTTGTTAGCAGCAAGGTAAACTTTGATTTGTTGATGGGATCAGAATTTCTTTAACAAGTTTCTTTGACAAGCGTCGATCGGGATTTCCATTTATGAGAATAATATAGCACTGTTAGTGCAGTAAATCCCAATAAATTGTTTAAGTTTGGAATCAGAATACAAAAGTAGCATGAGGAAGTATTCAAAATCTTACTTGTTTATCAGTGAGTCAATAAGTTTGTCCAACACGTCAGCGACCTGCGTGGGGTCGTCCTGCTGCACTCGCTGACACGAATCCAGGAACCGCTTCTGGTCTTCTAATACTTTTTGTAACTGAAACAATACGTTCATTTTACTTTCTATGTGGTCTATTCATCCAAACAAGCATAGTTATTACAAAACAAAAACCTGAGCGAAGTAAATGCAAAGTAGTCCCTGTATTGTGTTTGAAATCCGCCATTTTGTTTTTGCGAAATTCTAAGTCACTCACGTTGCTGAGACAAATCTGACGACATCCATATACCAAGATCCGATTAAACGATCTAAAACGGTATTTTGTATGAAGACTAGAAGTATGACGTCATGCCGTAAGTATTTGGATGGCGACAAAATACTTACTTTTATATTATTTTTCTGTTTATTAATTCAAACTTTGAATATTTCGAAAAATGATGAATAAAGTCCGTAGTATTTTTGGATAATAGTTTTAAGCGTACAACTTTATTTCTTTAATTTTTTTTTACTACAGATTCATTCTTTAATGACCCAGGAAACAAGCGAATTATACTCTACTTCTGAGGCAGTCAGTTAAAATCCAGCATCATTGCTTTTGCCGCTTTTCATACCATAACGCGAAAAATGTGTTGTCCTTATTACAGACTTTACCTTATCATCTATCATCAAAGTATTATCCTTGATCTGCCTGGCCAGTCCGGCTTCCTTATCTGCAGAGCTGAATCTGTTATCCCTCTGTCTCCTGGCAAGGTTCCTCAACCCGTCTGCCAGTTCTCTTCTCGTCGCGTTGACCACGGAAAGACCATCCCTCAGCATGTTTTCAAGGAGCAGACTGCGTCGCCATGTATCTGAATATGCTCCGTTCACCTGGAGTACAAAACGCAAATGTTTAGTCTGCCTATATGAGCCTGCCCATATGATGTTTAACATGGAACAAGCAATTTGGTTTATGATTTGCCTAAAAAAAGTCTGGATAGATTGTGTAAAATACGACGACATGAACAAAAAAGGCGTGAATGGGGATATGACTGCAGATAAAGATGAATGGAAAAAGAAGACATGTTGCACCGGCCCCAAATGATTTGGGATAAGGGCAGGCAGATGATGATTGCCCGGAAAAGCAGTTTCTTAAAGTGGCAAATGAAAGCCCTAGAATTCTGTAGAAGATCTAATTAATAGATCTAGACTTCTGTAGAAATTTAACAATGGACCCGTCATCTTTCAATACCCTACACTAATTACTTATTTTCCCAATGCTAAATACTGCCGTATTAACACATCATTTAGCATGGCAATACAATCATCTCATTCACAATTCAATTCAACATTTAGAACTTTAACACCTTATGATGACTCGTCGACCTCCATTTAACGTAGTTCAGTCAATAGCCTAACGTTACCATTACGGTAATAGTAAACAGTAGCAAAAAGTTCGGAGATTTTATTTACATAATTACAAGTGTCTCACTCTCAACGTTTTATGAGCGCTTTTTAAGAGTGGACTAGTAGCACCGGTTTGCTTTTGGCTCTACGCTACCTAGACTAGAGAGACACAGAAATACAGGGTGTTAAAAGGACAGGGTGTGAATCAGCCCATGAAGCTAAACAACCCCAAGGAACATAGGTCGAAATATGAAAAAAGTTTTGGACCTCCCATACAGCTGTTGACTCGCTCGGCTGCTACATTTTGTAAAATGTTTTCATATTTCGACCTATGTTTCTTGGGAAAAGTTGATCAGTTTCATGGGCTGATGCACCCCTTAAAATATTTGCAGCTAATATTTTTACACCTTATATAAATGAGCAAGTTATTTTATCATCTTTTGTATGTCTTATGGTCTTGTTAATGACCCACTGGTTGATCTGAATCTTTAACAATTTGTAGTGGAGTAACCACCATTCTTGTAGTATCTCTGTTAGTGTAGTATGTTTAAATGTGATCTTCATTTCATTTATTATTACCTTCTCAAGTATTCTTTTGTGTCCATCGATGTCCTTGGTGAGATTCTTTGTGAGTTCAGCAACCCTCAAATGGCTTGTAATCATCTTTTCACTGCCTTCCTTCAGTGTAGCCTGGAATAAGTAAGTTTTTTAACAGGTTTACTGAAAAAAGTAAAGGTATTATGAAATTAGAAACAATTTCTGAAGTAACGTAAGTTAAATTCGAATAAATATTGGTAGCAGTGCTACACGAGCCTTGTTAAATTGAATAAGTATTACTACAGTATCTTCAAAATATTTTGATGCGGTCTCGTATAGCAAGCAGGCATTTGAGGTTCACGGCTCATGTTCTTTAGCGCTGAAGTGGATTTAGAATTACAAACTGATTTCTGATGCTTTCAGAATGCCTAATGGTTGTTCAACTTACTTGGACACTGGTCTGTAACATATGTAGGCGATGTTCTAATCTGTCTGCCGCTAGTTGTGCTCTTTCCAATCGCAGTGACATCGTTGTCTCGACGCGATCTGAAATCAATCCATTAATTTCGTTGAAGTAGAATCCCATCTTCTTATCGTATTTAACCGTCTCAGGGCAAAAGTCTGGTTCTTCCCCTTTCACTAATTCGTGATTCTGCCTACCTTCTTTCTATTCATTTTAAAGTAAACCCTAAGCAAGCAGTAAGACACCAGACTTATCACCGGCCTGAGTAATGCATACAACGAATTGTTTCCATTTACATAGTGTTGTGTTTGTGTAAGTCGCATTTTGCATTCCGCTGTAACCGTCTCCGGTTGACCAATTACTCGTATGTGACGATTACTCTGACGTTGCGAAAGTTAACCCAAAATAGGATATGACACACTATTGCTCGCCCCAGTTTTCCCAACGGTTTACTAGTTGAACTGAACTCGTATTTTGAAACGCAACGATCCATTTGGATTATTTATTTGGCAGTTTCTACGCATTTCCATAGCTCAATTTTACAATACTAACCAGTAAGAAAACTAGTTGCGTGGTGTTTGGTGTCACCCAATTTCTGTGTCGTAAAAGGCGACTAAGATATGAATCCAGAAATTGGGTATTGGGTAGCAACATTTCTAAGGAATACAACAACTGCTCCGCTTGCCAAGTTTCACAAACACCGCTCATTAGAAGGGGACTGTCAAGCAGTGGACAGTGGTTCTGGTCGTTGATGGTTGGTCTGGCGTGTGCAGTGTCGCACAAACTTCCATTAACTAAAGGGAATCTTAGCCGTTAGTGATACGTGATGCCTTAAGATACATAATACATAAATAAAGTTGATGCCCTTTCAAGTATCATTCGATTTTGCATCTTTTATGGGTTTTATACGACGTTCAATGAATAAATGAATATTATGCTCATTTATCATTTATTACTGGAACTATGTTTACATTATAATTAAGTAGTAGGTATGGGCAGATGACACTTCTTCTTAGAGCGGTTTCGCACTACGTCCGATCCGAATCCGATCCGAACCCGTGAAAATATGGTCCGTAGTAGTAACTATTTCTATGGTTATTTACGCACTAGATCCGATCTCCGTCAACCGATTATTGTATGTAACCTGTATTCACGGGTTCGGATCAGACGTTGTGCGAAACCGCTCTTAGCGTGTCGCAATGCCGCGGCGTTTGGGGTGGCTGCACATAGGTCTTCTAATGTGCAGGTGATGGGGCAGATGGCATTTACGCTGGAAAAACATTTTCTTACCAAGTTTGTCCTGTAATACTTCCAGACGACGCGACTGCTTCGCTTGAGCACTGCTGATCACGTCCAGCACTTTGAGTTTCTCTTCTATGCTCGCTAGTACTACTCCTAATTCCTGTAAACAGAAAACCAGACCTTTATGTAAGGAAAATGATGCATATTCACGCTACAAAATGTTTAGGGTTTTGTTAATTTGTACTCAATATTTCTATGATTGTGATATTATTGTGTTGCAATATGGAAAATATTTTATTATACTCTCCCTTGAAGCTTTGTATACATACGCATACGCACATATTACGCCTTTATCGCCACGTCCGACAAATATTGAGAGCCCTTTCAGATGATTCGTGTTCGACTGCATGACTGGTTGTCAGCCTGTCGCCCATAGTTGTATATTATATACATACACACATTAAACCCTCAAATCCCTTTAGTCACCTCTTATGACACCCGCTAGAAAGAAATGGGGTGATGCTACTCTAAGCTGGCATAACACGGCATTGTATATCTATTACCATTATCGATATAATCGAGAAATATGTGCCAGACCGAAAACCGTTACGTTCCGAAAATGACCATTTTATGGAATGTATTCAGTCTGATTTATTTATTTATAACCTATCTACATGCATATCTCCAATTAACTATATTAAGCCGTAATAAAACAGTTTTAAATTCACATCTTTGTGATAAATAGATACAAGTTTCTATTGCTATTGCTAACCTCTAATCGAGCCAATTATGGGAATAGATTCGGGTCATTAAAGACGGTCTCTATAGACGTGCTGCATTTGTATTCCATACTAACAGCAAACTAACTGCAAAAAATATGCACTGTACGGTATGACGCAATGATGTTCAACTGATGGACACCTGACTGCTTATTTGCTTAATAGGATCCGCTAGTGTAGGATTATACAAACGTTTTTAGCTCTTGATACCTCAAGAAGCGAGAAGAAAACGGGAATACGTTTGTATGAATAGGCTGGAACCCGGAGCACTCACAAGTGCTCTTAATAGTTAGCGGGTAAAGTAAATTACCGAAAGATGTCAAATCGAAAAACTATTGGAATAAAGCCAAAGTAAGATAAAATGAAACTGTAGCTCCTAGGATCTCCCGTTTCCGCCACCCAGTCTCTAGGAACCAACCGTTCAGTAGACTGTTTATAGGTTGATGTGTCAAACTGCAGCTGACTTGTGGTTGCGGTTAAAGTGCAGTTCGTCTGCAAAGGCCATTGGTTGACCCATGTTGGACCTTAACATGTATCGGAGTATTGTGTTCCTTTGTTACGCTAATAGTACGCCCACGTTGGCGATTCTTGGTGTCAATAGCTCGGCCGTGATGCTCTTAAACTCTTAGATTTATGTGTTTGTTTGTATACGCAATCTATAGTTCATTAAAATCGTTTAGAATGTTTAATGTATGTTACATTATATATGATGAATCGAGATGATGTTTTCGATGTTTCTGTGCACATGTAAAGATCACAACTGTGAGCTATCCACTTGAGGCCAGGTCTTTCAGGCACATCCAGGACCGCGCAATTGCGCTAGAGTGGCTAGAGAGAGCGGAAGACACCGTGCCACAACGATACGCTTTTTGACGCGTAACCAATGCCGATTTTCGACCATTGGGTGAAAACAGTTTTAGGAAAAGAAATGATGAGGCCAGTTGGTCAAGTGACGACGCAGGAGGAATAAGGATCGGGTCTGTTAGGGAGTTTTGACCAGGCGACGGACTGGTCCGTCCGGAATTAGGTATATGGAAATAGTATTTGTAGCGGTCGGTAGATACACTGCGATACCGCGTTTCAGTACTTGTCGCATGCGCTGCCTGAACATGTCTCACTCTGTATTTCAGAGTAGCTTTACAATAGTCCACAGAGCAAATAAATGATAAAAAAAGTCTGACCTTAATACTGTGAGGTTGCATCTGTATGTAGGTCCGCATCGCGTGGCTCTCGGCGGGCAAGCAGCGCGCCAAGCAGAGGCACGCCAGCACCGCCGCGGCCGCGTTTAACATCGCCAGATCTGCAACAAGATAAAAGCTGTGTAAATTTATTTATTTGCTTCATTTGTTCAAATGATAAAAAAAGATTTTCACTTCCTCTATGCAGACGACCTCGCGCTTGCTGCCCAATCGCCAAGCTTCGAAAAAGCAGAGAGATCCCATTAGCATTGCATTAGGTAGCATTGGACGCACTTGACGAGTATTATGACGCCAAAGCCTTACGGCCAAATCCGTCCAAAACTCAATCTTGTGTGTTTCATTTGCGTAACCGAGAGGCGAAAAGAGGGCTCAAATTATCGTGGCGAGGCGTTGACATCGAGCACTGTCCAAACCCCCGGTACCTGGGCATTACTCTCGACAGATCTCTGACCTATAAGGCCCACTGCGTGAACACAAAGCAGAAAGTGAGTGCCAGAAACAATCTGTTGAAGCGATTAACGTCCTCCGCCTGGGGAGCAGCCCCTCAAGTTTTAAGGACAACCGGCCTCGCGCTCTCGTTCTCCGCAGGCGAATACGCATGCCCTGTTTGGCATCGTTCCTCTCATGCTAAGCAGGTCGACGTGGCTTTGAACGAGACGTGCCGCATAATAACAGGCTGCCTTAAACCCACACCGCGTAATATGCTGTACCCTCTTGCTGGAATAGCGCCACCAGACGTTCGACGAGAAGTAGCTTGTGCAGTGGAGAAACTCAAGCAGGAAACTGTCTCTCAACACCCACTGTTCAACTACTCTATGCCTCGTGCTCGCCTCAAAAGCTGAAACAGCTTCTTGAGGTGTACAGCAATAGGGATTGCAATCCAGCGGCGTTTTCAATCCAGCTGGATTCTTGCTGGATTGACCTGAATCCAGCTGGATCCAGCGCGGATACAGCAAAATTTGGAATTTAAATAAAAATACGACATTTTTAAGACGTTTTTTTAATGTATACTTTTTACGACTAACTATGAAATCTTTCACTCATTTGGTGTTATCTTATATCAATTCGCTTTGGTTTCTTAATCATTTGAGATCAAAAGAATCAACTTAACATTAAATAACATATTATAGCCTCATAAATAACATTTAAGATAATGCTTCTAAGTAAGCAATATCTTATTACGTTTATATTTAATGATAGGACGGCTAATCAGTAACAATCAGTCTTAACAATTCTTTTTAAATTAACTACAAAAAAGGATCGTAATAATAATAATACTATTTTAATCTGCAATCTATTGTTTGTATCAAAAGAAGTTCCGAAATAATCTTCGTTATGAAAATTGAAAGCTGGATAATTAGGCATTCTAAAATCTGACGACAAGAATAAAGACTATTTCTTTTTTTGAATCCTCTGGAAGTAAGACCTTAGAAAACAAATTTTATCTAGGTATAGTCTTATTTCCCAACCTGCTTCGCACGGAACTGCATATGTAGCCGGCTGCTGAGAATGCTCTTTCGGCCTCTACACTGGTCGGTTTTAGCGTCATTAAATAGTCATAAACCATAGATAAATGTTCACCTCGCACTCCTTCGGTCTCATAAACGGACATTTCTTTTTTCAGGACCTTTTCGTAATCTATTTCACCACTTTTCTTTTGTTTATTAAAGTTCTCTTTCTCTCTTTTAAGTTCCATCTCAAGCTCTTGCTCTAAAGTCATTTTCACTGGTTCTGGATCATCATCTGGACCGTCCTCTTCTAATTCCATGATATCTTCTTGCACCGGCTCTGCAATATTTTGTTTATTTACACGTTTTAACAAAGTTTTCATCTCCTGACGCATCGCATTCTTTTTTGGCATAGGTCAATAGGAAATTAATACGTCTGCGGATCCGCATCGCTGGATCCAGCACTGTATGCTGGATCCAGCATGTTTAAAAAGGCGCTGGATCCAGCTGGATTGCTGTATGCTGGATCCAGCAATTGCAATCCCTATACAGCAACCACAACTAATGACCCTCAACAGACCAGAGAACAGGTATGGAAATCCCGCTGGCCACCTCCACCTGATTTCATTCCACCGTCCGAGACTCTGCCACGGGGACACAAATTACCGTGGCAAACCTGGAAATCTCTGAACAGGTTACGAACACAAGTTGGTCGCTGCAGAGAAAATATGCCGAAATGGGGTTTCACCGACAAAACGCAAGTGAAATGCGACTGTGGGGCCCCATCACAATCTATGGCTCACCTTATTAGGTGTCCTCTTTTGCCCGTCTCTTGCAGCAGGGAGGAGCTGATCCAAGCAACGGAGAACGCCATTACGGTCGCCAAATACTGGCAATCAAAAATATAATCCATTGACACGACGAAGAAGAAGAAGAAGAAGATTTGTTCAAAACTTTGAGAACAAGATGAAAGCGGGAGCGGGACGGGAATAGGAGCGGGATGGGATCAGGAACGGGATGGGAGCAGGACGGGAACGGGAGCGGGATGAGAGTTGGGGCGCGATGGTAGCGGGACCGAGACGGGGTAGGGAATGGTACGGGAGCGGGACAGGAACGGGAACGGAACGGGAGCGGGGCAAAATCAGGGATGAGAGTGGGGCGGGAGCGGGAAAGGGATGAGATCGGAGCGGGAGCGGAAACGTGACATGAGCATGAGCGGGAGGGGGACGGAACGAGAGCCAACGTGGGACCGGAACGGGGCAGGATCGTGAGCGAACGCGGGACGGGACCGGGGGAGGGATGGGATCGAGGCGGGAGCGTGACGTGAGCAAGACTGGAGGTGGAGCGGAAGAAGGACGGGAGTTAGAGCGGGAGCTGTACGGGAGCGGGAATGTGATGGCAATAGGAAGGGAGCGTGAGCGGGAGCATGACAGGAGCGGGAGCGTTAACCTGACTTGAGTGGGTGCGGGATGAGGAGCGGAAGGGAGACGGGACGAGTGCAACCGCGAGACGGGAGCGGGATAAGATGAAGCGGAACGGCAGTTAGAGCGGGAGCGTGACGAAAATTGTTCCTCGGTACTGGCGCGAACC
This sequence comes from Keiferia lycopersicella, assembly GCA_029255805.1. NCBI lineage: Eukaryota > Metazoa > Arthropoda > Insecta > Lepidoptera > Gelechiidae > Keiferia > Keiferia lycopersicella. Next base: position 1,730,129 of record JARACZ010000026.1, read on the forward strand.
ACTATAAGAAATGGCATAAGACATTTTTATTTATATTGTGCACGATATCACTCGACACGATAAACAATCATCTCATTGATAATATGAGCACGCGGGTGAAGCCTAAGTAAAAAAATTACGTTGTCCAATACGAAAAGAAAATTTGAGTCAACTTTCAATTTTATGTTTTATTCCCATGAATTGTATGATTTGATTAGCGCTATCAAATATGATAATGCCGAATTGTTCTAACCGGCTTTCGATGAATTTTCTGGTTGTACGTACCTGTCCGGTTATTGAGTAATTCTTGAGAAAGTACACTTTTACTTGATAGCCTTTACATGTGCTTGTTTTTGTCGGGTTCTTGGGTGACTTACAATGCAAGTTTTTACAGAGTTTATCTGTAGAATGGTGGTACTGAATTAATAAGAGTTACGTCAAACACTGATGATGATGTGTCGCTACAAATGCAATTTTTGTTACGTGGTTAATATGTTTTCTGAACTCTACTATTCCTAATATGAAGAGTATTTTTGCAGGTATCACTTATTAGGAATCATCATACATCACATTACCATTGAAAGTGATTATTCCTACTTCAAAAACAAACGCCTATATCAAAGAAAAAGAATCTTAATTTCGAACTCGGTCATCTAAGTTGGTCTTTTTCGTAATCAAATCGACGCAACAGAACGCTACTGTTTGCACGCCGTAACAAACAAACATATATTTCCATAAGTTAAAGGGACGGCATAAAATGCAACTTAAGCTCATCTACACACCAAATGCAAAGAATACTAGCCGTAAGTAATGTTGCCTAGGTGTCATCAATGTAGTCATGACGTCACAGATTCTAGTTCAAGTACCTACTACTCGCTGTTGGATGATAGTACTGGCTGGCTGGATGGTGCTAGCATTACCCAGTTTCTTATAGTAAACGTCATACGCTCTTCTATGTATCTGCCCTGTGAGTTCATCGGTCTCTTGAATTTCTTCTTCCTTAAAAACTTCAAGAAAATCCTTTTTTGTTCTCTTACATTACAAAGCTCCCATAACAAATCCATTCTTGTATTTAACTTCGGAAAACAAACGTCCAATATCAAAGTTGTCGGAAATGCGAGTGCGAAATAATGCCTTTCATATCTCCCTTCCGAGTGTTTTAAGTTATAAATTGGCTGGGCGTAAAGATTTCCATTTGTGTAAGATAAATTGTAAAGCTACCTTTTAAGTAAGCGTGAAATATGTAAACAAACAGTCCGTATAAATGATAGCTTTATAACTGTTACATTTGCTCGTATTGGAATACAAATTGCGTGAAGCAAAGAGAAAAGGAAAGGAGCTTCGTGCAGGAAGTTTTCATTTCTTTTCGCGTGGGGCACCGCCTTGATTGACAGCCCGATAAACACTTTTCACTGCAAAAAATAAGTAAGGAAAGTAGGCAGTGATAGAATCATGTTATTCTTACCTTTACATAGAAACAAAATAATGTAATATCACTTTGATTATGATAGGTAGATGATGATGATGATCTCTCCGACCGATTTCAGCCATGGCGACCACTTTGACTCCTAATCAGATCGGCGCTGATGCGCCCAGAGATGGCTATTGTAGCCGATTTTGGCAGTAAACTCCCGTGCACAGTGTAGACACGTGAGTTTGCCATTTACCATTTATGATAGGTAGATAATAAATATTATAGTCCATTGAATGAGTGCCTCCAAAGGGGGTCTAGAGTGCGAGAGTAGGTAACGTAAGATGTTTCTTCGGAAACATGTCAAGAGTCCCTAGGTAATAAACATACTAAAACCCCCGGACACTAGGAGGAGCCCCGGAGTGGTGGGAGGGGGGGAAAGGGTCCATTTTTTCATTTTTCGCTTAAATCTCAAAAACGGTACATGTTAGAAAAAAACGTTCAAGGAATAGTTGAAAGGCCATAAAATTATCTACAAGTTATACCTAAATCACTTTTTCCTATATCCTACCGTTTCTGAGTTACACGCATTAAAAAATTATTTTGGCTCAAACAATTTTCCCATACCACATACCTATGTTTATCACATCAATCGATCAAAAAATATTTCTTTCTTCCATAAAACTCAAATGTGCAACTTGTGACCGGTACTGATAGATTGCTCTTGATTAGGTCTATCATTGGTAAAATAAACACATTCCTCCATGGAAGCCTTTAGGAGGAATCGATTGTCAAAATATTATATTAGGGTAGTTTTAGTTACTAAACTTGAACTATTTATTTTTTTCTTCCAAAAAAACTCAAAAGTGCAACTTGTGACCGGTACCGATAGATTGCTCATAATTAGGTCTATCATTGATAAAAATACTAGATTCCACCATGGAGGCGTTTAGGGGAAATTGAACTTTATAAGGGTAATTACGATACCTGAACATTTTATTTTTTTTCTTCCAAAAAGCTCAAAAGTGCAACTTGTGACCGGTACTGATAGATTGCTCTTAATTATGTCTATCATTGGTAAAAAAAACACATTCCTCCATGGAAGCCTTTAGGAGGAATTGATTGTCAAAATATTATATTAGGGTAGTTACGCAACTTGACCTTTTTATTTTCTTTCTTCCAAAAAGCTCAAAAGTGCAACTTGTGACCGGTACTGATAGATTGCTCTTAATAAGGTCTATAATTGGTAAAAAAAACACATTCCTCCATGGAAGCCTTTACGAGGAATCGATTGTCAAAATATTATATTAAGGTAGTTTGAGTTACTGAACTTGAACTATTTATTTTTTTCTTCCAAAAAACTCAAAAGTGCAACTTGTGACCGGTACCGATAGATTGCTCATAATTAGGTCTATCACTGATAAAAAAATCAGATTCCACCATGTAGGCGTTTAGGGGGAATCGAATTTTATTAGAGTAGTTATAATACCAGAACTTTTTATTTTTTTCTTCTAAAATGCTCAAATGTGCAACTTGTGACCGGAACTGATAGATTGCTCTTAATTAGGTCTATCATTGGTAAAAAAATCACATTCCTCCATGGAAGCCTTTAGGAGGAATTGATGGTCAAAATATTATGTATCGTATTAGGTATCGTAATTACCCTTATAAATTTCAGTTTCCCCTAAACGCCTCCATGGTGGAATCTAGTATTTTTATGAATGATAGACCTTATTAAGAGCAATCTATCAGTACCGGTCGCAAGATGCACATTTGAGCATTTTAGAAAAAAAAAAAAGTTCTGGTATCATAACTACTCTAATAAAATTCAATTCCCCCTAAACGCCTACATGGTGGAATCTGGTTTTTTTATCAGTGATAGACCTAATTATGAGCAATCTATCGGTACCGGTCACAAGTTGCACTTTTGAGTTTTTTGGAAGAAAAAAATAAATAGTTCAAGTTCAGTAACTCAAACTACCTTAATATAATATTTTGACAATCGATTCCTCGTAAAGGCTTCCATGGAGGAATGTGTTTTTTTTACCAATTATAGACCTTATTAAGAGCAATCTATCAGTACCGGTCACAAGTTGCACTTTTGAGCTTTTTGGAAGAAAGAAAATAAAAAGGTCAAGTTGCGTAACTACCCTAATATAATATTTTGACAATCAATTCCTCCTAAAGGCTTCCATGGAGGAATGTGTTTTTTTTACCAATGATAGACATAATTAAGAGCAATCTATCAGTACCGGTCACAAGTTGCACTTTTGAGCTTTTTGGAAGAAAAAAAATAAAATGTTCAGGTATCGTAATTACCCTTATAAAGTTCAATTTCCCCTAAACGCCTCCATGGTGGAATCTAGTATTTTTATCAATGATAGCCCTAATTATGAGCAATCTATCGGTACCGGTCACAAGTTGCACTTTTGAGTTTTTTTGGAAGAAAAAAATAAATAGTTCAAATTCAGTAACTAAAACTACCCCAATATAATATTTTGACAATCGATTCCTCCTAAAGGCTTCCATGGAGGAATGTGTTTATTTTACCAATGATAGACCTAATCAAGAGCAATCTATCAGTACCGGTCACAAGTTGCACATTTGAGTTTTATGGAAGAAAGAAATATTTTTTGATCGATTGATGTGATAAACATGGGTATGTAGTATGTGAAAATTGTTTGAGCCAAAATCATTTTTTAATGCGTATAACTCAGAAACGGTAGGATATAGGAAAAAGTGATTTAGGTATAACTTGTAGATAATTTTATGGCCTTTCAACTTTTCCTTGAACGTTTTTCTCTAACATGTACCGTTTTTGAGATTTAAGCGAAAAATGAAAAAATGGACCCTTTCCCCCCCTCCCCCCACTCCGGGGCTCCTCCTAGTGTCCGGGGGTTTTAATATGTTTATTACCTAGGGACTCTTGACATGTTTCCGAAGAAACCTCTTACGTTACCAACTCTCGCACTCTAGAACTTTTTATTCAATGGACTAATAGGTAAAAAACGTAGACAGGCGGTTGAAAAACTCTGACTCTAGGGTTCACTGGGTCGTTGGACGACTCAGTGCCCCACACAAAGAAAGAGAGAGAGAGATTATGATAGTTCGAAAAATTAATCAATGCTCGGAAATTACAGATAAATAGTGAGATAGGACTTGTCTCCAAAAGGTGTGGTAGCATTAGCGTTGGTCCTTTTGGATAGCAAAACTCAGGAATTGACCGAGAAAGCTCAACAAATGAGTTACACAAATTTCTCAATACCGACAAGATTGAAATGTATCTGCTATCCCATAATTGGTCGGAGAATGTCGGGACGCGCTGCGTCATCGCATCGCCAATGGGCAATGACATCTTTGTTTACATTAAACGATCGACTGTATCTGACAGGTGTTCGGCGTCCTGTTTATGCGCAAGCGCAACTCTGCAACTATATTTATTTGACATTCGCATTCCTTATTGTCTGGGAGGATGTATTGTCAAAGCTAAGTTGTTTGAAGCGTGGTTGCAGTCTTGGAAATCGATTTTGCTGTGCTGTGGCAACATAAGTTTCTAATCAGCTTTTATAAAAGAGTAAAAATTTCATACATTACACATTAAGCTGTCTACAACCAACAGCAGCAGGCGATTTTGATAATTCTTAATTTTTAAGAAGGTACATACTCGTAATTTTTGTAACAGACAAAATTTTACTGCGGAAAAGCGTGAAACAGCGGGCAAAACTGCTTGGCTAGCATTTCATGGCCAGAATCGGAACTCATAGCTGACATCAATCGAGGTTTTAAGAGATTAAAACAATTCATCTAGATTATTAATATTAAGTATCTAGATGAGTTTTTGGATTAAAGCAAGTAGGTACACTTCGTACTCAATTTCTCGTTGTACGTACACTTCCTTGTAATGTAATTCACCCAGGTGTGTAGGGGTAACAATAAAACACTTGGACCTTGGCGTTATCATCTGACACCCACGGGTGCCGGGGTCAGCCTTTCAACGCGCCCCATGTGGTTATGCAATCCTGTGGCTGAACATGCCATTATGTCAGCGTTGAGATGTTGGTCCACCAACACAAGATTTTAGGCCCGATCGGGATCAACCAACGCATTAATCTAGGATCTAGAGTGAAAGAAGGACCGAAAGATTATTTCTACTATACAGGGTGTAAAAAAAATTGCTGCAAATATTTTAAAGGGTGAACCGGCCTATGAAACGGAACAACTTTTCCCAAGGAACATGGGTCGAAATAAGAAAAAAATTTTTGGACCTCCCATAGAAAATCACCAACTGACCAAGTCAATTTGTATGGGAGGTCCAATAATTTTTGTCATATTTCGACCTATGTTTCTTGGGGAAAGTTGTTCAGTTTCATGTGCTGATTCACCTCTTAAAATATTTGCAGCAATTTTTTTTACACTTTGCATATTATATTGTACGTATTTACTACATGTACGTTATATACCCCAAGACAGTGCCCTTATTTATTTATTTTTTTTATCCCACCCGTACCGCGTTTTCTACTAAGACTTTAAAATTGTTATAAAAAAAGAATTTCAATGACTAATACATTTATCTGGTGATATTGTATGTGAGTTTCTGAAAGCATTCTTTGCGAATGAATCTACTTAAATAAAAACATTTTGATTTTACTACCCATGCAAAACATGGACGAACTTATGGTATGGCGTAGGTTTGTTTTTGCGAACAGCAAATTATGAACTTATAACGTGCAATAAATCATCGATTGATTGTATCTCGCGACTTTAGCCTCCGGCAAGGTATACCCACTCAAGTACATGTGTCATTACGAGACTAGTGTATTTTTTGCAGACACGAAAAAGAAAGAAATAATGTCTTTGTACCTATAGCTCATTCGCTTAGATAGTGTCGCGGCCAGCGTAACTTGTTCCCAATGCTTCATAAGCTGGGTCTCCATTGAACGAGCAGCCTCAGATGCTCACTGCCGCGCGCAGCATGCGGCGCGATGCGCGCACGGTGTGGACGGTTTTTCGCCCAAGAACGAGAATTTTAACATGCGCTGCTCAGGCGGAACCATACAAATTGACTTGGTCAGTTGGTGATTTTCTATGGGAGGTCCAAAAATATTTTTCTTTCGTTCAATGGAGACCCAGCTATATACACACGTACGGGCGCGTACGGACAGTTACGCTGGTCGTGACACTAAGTAAACGAATGAAGTATACGCCTTCGAATGTTTTGGCCACTGTTTCAAACCGGTAGACACACACCTTAACCAGCTTCCTGATTACATCTCTCGGGAATGTGTGGGCTCGCTTCATTCAAATGTGGCGTGATTACAGTATAGCCAACTTAACAGTAGCCGTGCATTAGTGTGATGGTTTATTAGTCTGTGATCATAGGGAATTAATGCTCTATGTAGAGTGAGATGTCGGTCGCTGATTAGGGATGGAAGTGGCAACAAAGTAGCACTAAGTAATAGTATCTGTACTGCCTGATTTGTGTTGTATTACCTACCTGAAGAATGTTGTAGGTGTGTAAGTCTGACTCCCGTGTAGCTTTCAAAATGTGAGGTGATCGATTGTGATTTTCAATATTAGAGCAAGAAACACCCTCAGTCTTTATCATTCATCATTGTCCTCATACGTCTGTGATAGACGATTAAGTCAGTGTCTGAGGCAAATACACAGACACTGCGTTGCCTGGGACGCAATTATAGAAAACGCAGGGTTGCCGAGGACCTGCGCCACCCTCTCGGCCTCTCTGGCTGCTGATTCCACAGGAACGACGAATCGATACGTGCAGAGCCAGGTTGGCTACAGGAGTCTAGTTTTTATGGAATATAACCTTGTTTTTTTCTTCCAAAGTATTTCCAATAGATCGCCAGGTCATTCTCATCATCATCATAATGATGTTGATTCTGTAAGCTTCCATGATGTCTGCGGGCGAGCACGTACACGCACTCATTTCGTCTCGATCTAGCCGGAGAGTTGGCTACATGAGAGGTCATACGATTCGACCAGAAATTCGATTACATAGTGTCACGAGCAGCGTAACTGTCAGAATGCGCTCGTACGTGCGTGTATGGAGCATTGAGGTCAAGTTACGCTGTTCGCGACACTAAGCTAATAAACTATAGTAGATGGTAGGATCGAAGTGCCTAACATGAAACTTTAAATCGTCAAAATTACAAGGTGTTAAAAAATTATTCTATTATGATACTTAGTTTATTTAATTAAAATATGACACAAAATTAATCGGGTTCGGGTCTTTGGACAACTCGGTATCCATCATGAAAACGGAAGAAGAGTAATTTATTTGTGGTAGAAAATAAAACTAAATGAGCGATTCAGTAAGTACCTACCAGGGAACGTAATTTTTTGCGACACGCTGCATCTGATATTTTACTTTATAATTTCTCGCTCTCTGACGTTTCCATCTCTCGGGCTACTTGCCACACCACTCGCCATGGCATTCGCCACGGTCATGTCCGTAACTGTGGCAGTAGCACTGTTAATTGAAGCCCGATAGTGGTATTTCGTCATTAATACTCGTATGGGACCAATGCAGTCATTAGAGCCGAGAGTGTGATTTCTGACGTTATTTTGTGCCGTGTGAAGTCGGCTTGAAGTAGCATCGCCCCATTTTTACACGTAGGTTTCGTAAAAATAAGCTCAGAAAAAAATATGGGCATATTGATTTAGGATAAAGTCAGAGTATCAGTGGCCAAGAGTATAGGACACCGATCTTGCAATCGTGAGACCCGAATTGGATCCCAACCATGTATAAATGTGTTTTTACTCACGCACATTTACCGATTTACGGATTGCAGAGGTCAGATGACAGTCGCTCTGTGTAAAAAAATTTGTCCCACGTCAAATTCCTTAGATTAGGAGCCGATCCCGACAGAGAACGGGATAAGGCAACGGGATCATGATGTAGTATATAGGTACATTTTGGTATAGTTACTAGTCTTATATTGTCAAGAATCGCAGGTCTCTATAGTTTTAGGGTGTTTTTAGGACAGTAAGTAAATTAAAATGAGCATAACGTACCAATTTATTGCGTTTTGTGATCATGAAATTAAATAAACCCCAACAAGTTCTTTAGAAGTGCATCTAGTAGGGATCCCTTAATACGTCATCCCTCCTTTAACCTTCCGACCTACATCATTACTTCTTATCCCAAACAGATTGACTGCCGATTATTCTCAATGCCATCTAAATCAACGATTCCATCAAAGTTCGATACATCAATTCCTCTTAATAAGACTTTATGAAATAGCGTCCCGCATGTTAAAGACCCATAAGATGAACACTCGGTTTACTCAAGTCTCGTTATATCTGTCAGAATCATAAAGAAAAATCGTTAAAGGGATCCCTAATGTTACGTGGCGCCCTTAACAGAAAAAACCTATGTGACTTTCTGTGTATTCGAGATCTGCGAGTTTCTTTAAATAAACAGCTATCCTTAATGCCTAGTAGGCTGGTATTTACTATTGTAGAAATAGGGCCGCCAATTGTATCAAAAGTTGTTCTTTTTTTTAACTTTTTGTATTTGTTATGTTATGCAATAAAATATACTTTGATTTTGAATTGAATTTGACATTTCAAAGCTTTTCTACTGTTTACAAAAGTGGCAAAGTCTGCATTTTTCGCATTTTTTGTTCAAATAAAGCGACATTGAATTTGTCAAGTTGTCTCTGACTTAATTAAACTAACGATACCTAAGTATATTTTGACCGTATAAACAGTTTTGTTCTGAACTCTCAATCGAATGGTGTGTCTAAAATTATTTTTTCATGTAATGATGGCACTACTTTGCGTTAAGGATCCAATTATCATTAAGTGAAGTTCAATTGACGGAACCCGAAATTAAGTTTTTGTTCCTGGCTCGTACCTGCCGGCACAAATGCGGAAAGGGAAAAGGAATGCACTTATTAAAGAGTAGAGGTCGTTCACCCTCACGGTGTAAGTACTCAAGTTGGTATTACACTAGCAGGAACCGAATTTGGCATACATTGCTGGTTATTTACGGGCGTCTCAGTCATCATTCTCCTTGCCTTATCTCGTTTCTCGGTCGGGGTCGGCTACTTAACGTAGGGGATTTGACAACCCGAAAGCTAACCTGGCCTAAATCCTAGGTTAAGTCCCATTCTAATATCATCTGAATTTAAATTTCACGGGCGTCTCAGTACAAAGGGACTTTTTTACTACGCAGTTGGTGGCGCTGATGCAAATACCGATTTCCCATAACTAAGGGTAATAAAATAACAATAATAGTTTTGTTTTATTTTAATATTTTGTCCAAATAATGACATTCCGTACCTAATATCGACGACATACCTACGCTAAAATTAATATTCTTAGGGTCGGTTCACACCGAGACGCGACGCGGCGCGACGCTGCGCGCACATTTTTCATAGAGCGACTCAGAATATACTTTATTCGCTACACGAAAAGATACACATTACACTGTGAGAATTCAGATTACGTTGGACCACGCAGCACTGCGCCTCGAGGTGCCTCGCGGCGTAGCGCGACGTATCGTGACGCAGCGGTGCATCGCCCGTACGCGAGGCGTCGTCCTGCTACGATTTTAAGATGCGCCTCGCGACGTTGCGATGCGTCTCGCGACGTTGCGATGCGGCTCGCGACGACGCGCGGCGTAGCGCGAAATCATTGGCCTCTTTGAGTATCGTCGCGTCGCGTCGCGTCTCGGTGTGAATTGACCCTTAAGGGACTTCAATGCAAACTAGAAAGCGGCAACAAGATATCGTTCAAAAAAATCCTATAATGGATAGTTTTACAGATCGTTCGGGAATCCGACCACTTTGCCATTTATTTTTATTTAAAAATGAAATAATGCCCAAATAGTATACTTGCCAAGCAGTTAACAAAAACCCTATGTACTCGTAATATCATAAGATGACCATTGACCAGCAATGTAAACCGAATCGCACCCTTCCCCTGAGTAAGTGTAATAGCCGCCGTTTCAAGTACTGAAATACGAATAATTCGGGCTGTACACTGTAACCGGTTATGAGGGATTGAGTCCTTCCTGTACTCGTGATTAGTGTGTGTATGATTTGATTCGTTGGCACGCTGCGGATGCGCGTGAGATGTCTGCGAGAATGCGCAGGAGTGGCCAGCGTATGGGGATTTGGCTTACATTCGGATTTTTCGTAAAGAGAAAAAACTTAGCCGTTACATCTTAGAATCCCTTTGTATTAAATTTTCTAATAGAGAGAAAAAAATAAGCTGTTGCATCTAAGAATCCTTCTTACTTTCAACCTTTGTCAGTTAACAATATCATTGCCATTGTGATGATTGTTTCGCCCAGAAACAAAACAACTGCCAATTTCGATTTCCCTGAGAAGGTTGTTTCTTATCACTAGTTTTTTTTCCATTTTCCCTATTTTTATTATTAGTAATAAGTAAGTAAATTTTCAACAGACTCTAGAAAATGATCACTAATTACTTTTTTTTGGGCTGGAAAGCTTTTGAAAAGACCGGCGCAAAACTGGAAGGGTTTCTAAATGCTGACCTCCAAACTTCTGTTTAAAGATGGTACCCCGTGACGATAAAAGCTTTTGGTAGTTGACGGCTGGCAACACCGGCGTCTGCGCTGCAGTTTGTCAAAGTTCACTAGAGCTGGAGTGTTGCCAGCTTTTAACACGACTCCACCACTTCCAGGTGCTAACGGTTTTATTACTCTTATTCAAGGGTAGTTCATAAATTACGTCATAAAATTTACCGAAACATTGTCAATTTCCTATCTTATAAAGCTTTTAGGTATCCGACCTTTGTATTGTATTAATTTGTAGTTCATTTTCTCTGACAACATTTTTTTTCTTAATTTTAATTGATAACTTTTTGTTTTACAGTAGGAAATTTCTATCGCTAGGTCTTTCATAATCATAACACGACTGCTTCGTAAGAACGGTTCTTACTCATGTTGACAACACTGCTTCTCACTAAATCATCAAGTTAATTAATGAGGGCTCAAAACTGTCTCATTTTATGTGTTGACTGCAAGAGTCGACAGCAGGCTTCCACACCTGCTGTCATCAAAATGTCTTTCGTCTGTAAAAATCCTGCTTATTTTCAGGTCAATTCGTCTCTCGCGTCTATTACTAGCGGGTGCCCGCGGCTCCGCCCGCGTGGAAGACGGTATTAATCCCATGGCATCATGGCACACACGAGCATTTTGCGAGATAAAAACTTTCTTTTGTGTTAATCCAGGTGAAGAGGAGAATCCAGGTTACTTTCCGTATCTGTGCCAAATTTCATGAAAATCGTACAGCAGTTTTTGCGTGAAGGAGTAAAAAACAAACATTCGCATTTGAAAGATGTAGAGAACTGTCTGAACGCCCCCTAATTTAACTGATGTTACTTAATTAGTGTCAACTGTTTCGCGCTACTGTCTCCACCTATATTTATCACATTAGCATCTAATTCAGTTCTCGCTTCTCCGATATCAATGAAATTAAACACCCCAAATAAACTTACATAAGTCCCATACATACGAAGCTGATATTTTAGGGTACAATACAAAATCTCACCGCCATTTTAATTAGCTTTTTGGTATAATTTTAGAAAAGTCAGGCCATAAAAATGTCTAAATTAATCAGCCAAGGAGCTCACTTTTTACGACACCTACGTATAGAAGTGGGGTGATGCTATTCTAAGCCATCAACAATACGGCACCTGAATAGTTAAAAACTGTTCATGCTGCAATCAGAAACGAAAAAAGAAACCTATACTTTACATGTTGTAATTCTCGTTTCGCAGCACCGCAGTAACAGCTTATTTGAATAGTGAAATGTTTGTTTGTATTGTTGAAGTCATCGTCCTTCCTGCGCGCGCGCAAGTCCTGTGTGAGATCACGTCTTATTCTAAGCATGTCAGTTTGTCAGCGCCATCTCTTTGTCTACCCGTCACTTCGCTGCAGTGTATCAAAGTAATTTATTTCAAAGCCCGGCTTGGAGCGGAAAAAATCATCTGCTTTTTAGCCGACTATCAGTGTTAAGATGGGTTGTGTTTTTGTTTTATCATGCCTATTGTACTGAAAATTCAACAATTGTAGCTACTTATTATGTTTAAAGACTTTGTTAGGTTAATTAATCCCGCGTTAACTTTGACTTTTCTGAAATATCTCTGGTAAAGCCTTTAGTTACCAACTTAACTAAACATGTATTGATCATTATGAAGTAACTTTTTGTTCTTTTTTCTTTTCGTGTCGGACACCAAGTCGTTTAACGACCCGATGGAAGATAAAAAAATTACAATAGGAATGCTTTATCATGAATTAATGGCCGAGAGATGACCAATTAGATGCCGGAAGTGATACTGAATTAAAGCAGCTCATTTCGGTCGGGTTATTTTTTTATTTATTTTTTGCTTAGTCATGTAACTTCCGCTGGTAAATTAAAATCTTTGTGAAGAAGATGTCCTGCTTTGTCCTTTTTTTGATAGACCACCCGACATCGCGGGCAAACAAGTTGGTTATTACATTTTTGATTGGATATTGTCAAAAAGAGGATTATTTTTATGTGCCTACTGGGTAAGGCATATTTATTGTGTGTATGTATGTTTCTTAGATTAAAAATTAGTCTCGTTTATGTTTATTAGATTTCCTTCAAAAGCCACGCATAGTTTTAAAAGGTACCTGTTGTATTTTTATCTTTCTACTTTTACAGCCACAAAAGTCCACTGCTGAAAATGGATCTACCCCAATTGGGGAGTATTGCCATACTACGGTTGGCAGGCGGATTGGAGAGTGCAGTGCAAGATAATGTAGATGTTCAAGGAACGCTGCTGCCCGTGCCCTGGATTTATCCCTTAGTCGCCTTTTACGACACCCACAGGCAGAAATGGGTGATGCAATTCTAAGCCGGTACCACACGGCTATCTTTCTAATCATGAATAATTCCTTGAAGATTTGTGGCACTTCTGTGCCGCAAACAATAAAATAAAAGAAATTCTTGAGCTTTCCCTTAGCTTTTAAGACTCCGCTGCTACACACGTTACGAGTTACACGTTATGGTTGGCTTCTTATTACATGTTACATTCACATTCACATTAGACGTTATTTATTTCGAACCTTGCTGCTCGACGGTTTGATCTAGACTGAGTTAAAAAGTCAGAAAATACGTGTGACGACATTCCAATTTGAAATTATTCGTGAATGAACAGGTGGTTTGTGAAGGATGCGGACGCAGAGGTTTTACTCTGCTACAGATTCTGCAAATAAAATGGCGAGTCACAAGGAGATGATACGCAGATGAATTAGCAGGAAGCACTGTTGCAAATTCGCTGGAAACCGCTGAACCTACATGGCGTAGTTGGCAGCATATCTTACTTTTGCGCAGATAGTTCCTGGTGAGTTTCCCGGTTTTTGTTCTTCTTAGTATTCATTGTTTCTTACAGGGCCGTCTAGTTGGTTTGAGTGTCATACATACATACACGTATCATGCCTTTGTCTCTTGCGGGGTAGGCAGAGCGTAGGTAGAGCGTTAACAATACAGTTTCTATCGCCACGTCTAACAAATATTGAGGGCCCATTCAGATGATTTCACTGGTCATGACAGGTTGTCAGTCTGTCGCCTAAAGTTGTAATTGTAATTGAGTCGCATTTTTCATGCCATTACCTAGTATACTTGATGATTTCGTATTACATACATTATTATCACTTTTATCTCGATACAAGTTGACCTCCTTACTCAAAGTAAGATGTTATCTTTTTAATTATCTTTCTTCCTGGTTTAGTTGGTTTTGTACGAATTTTGTTCTACTTTTGCCATAGTAAAACCTCATATTTCTAATTTTACTTTTACATCGTCGTTCAACGACTCTATGAACTCTGATGTCAGTTTTTCAACCACCTGTTACTAGTAGCCGGCCTCTGACATGATTGTGTCTTGCGTCAATAACTAAAAATGAAAACATTTTCATCCACCAAATTTTCGGTTAGGAAGATGATTCTGCGCCTCCAAAAGCACGTTAATCTGCCTTTCCTGGTTGGCCAGGATTAGTTGTTTAAGGCTACAGAAACCCTTTAATAAGGCAATTAAGGAAACGTGTCACATTAACATGATAATAATCCGGTGTTGAATGAGTGTCCCGCCCACGAAACAATCTTAATAATGATAAATAGCGGATATACAAATTGTCGTTTGTAATGCTTTATGTAGACGCATTAACACTTTAAAATTGTACAATATAGATTCAAGTGTTTTACCAATTGGTTTTTGAAAGTAGGAGTAAATTTTAAGCGACAGGCTGACACAAAAGTGATGCACAATTTATCTGCTACGGCTCTCATTATATTTTTCAGACGTGGCGATGGCGACTGCATTTTTCCGCCGTAAATGTTTGCCTACGCCACAAGGGATAAAAGCGTGATATGTATAAGTTATGTATGTATGATGTGAAGCCAAAGATGCAAACAAGCATTCAACCCCATAGACCGAAACTACAAGTAATCACTATTGTACAAAGACAAATGCATCCTTAAAAAGAACTGATGAAAGTCCTTTCGAAAATTTCTTCCACGAAATCATTGTAAGAAAAAAACCGAAGGAGGAAACTTCTTTGAATACGAATGTACTCGATCTTTATTTGCCAAATTCTTTTCAAGTTAAACATTATTAAGTAAGTACATAATTTGTATCAAGGAAAAACTATAATTAGATAGGATTGTTATAATATTTGTGATAATGTGTCATGTGTGTGGTTAGGCTTAAATTGTGTCTTCTTTCTTCTTCTTTTTCGTGTGGGACACCGAGTCGTCCAACGACCCGATGAACCCTAGTGTCAGAATTTTTCAACCGCCTACTACAAGTAGCAGGCTTCTGACATGGTTGTGTAACGACCGCCGTCTAAGTGATCATAGACAGCAACCGGGACCTACGGCTTAACGTGTCATCCGAAACACGGAACCATCTTACTTACGGACAATCGGGTGGTTCAGCCCGCAATGTCCTAACCAGACTGGGAACAAATTCACAAAGTGATAAATATCAACTTTGTGAGTGACCCACCGAGAATCGAACCCGGAACCTTCTGCGTCAGAGGCAGTCGCACTACCACTGCGCCACATCGGTCGTCAAGTTAAATTGTGTGTCGCTTCACTAAGTACCTAGACTTGCTTTGTTCATTCAAATGAGTAATATGTGTTACAAAACCAATTGTCTCACTACCGATACTATTATTACTTGGTATACTATTATTGTCTAATAATGGGTAGGTATAGTATAAACGGAAGAGAAACGCTCCTTTCTGTCTTTTCGTGTGGGACACCGAGTTGTCCAACGACCCAATGAAACTTAGTGTCAAAATTTTTGATCGTCTTCTACAAGTAGCAGGCTTCTGACATGGTTGACGAACGACCCAATGAGAAACGCTGTACACTAGAATGAACTAAAAACTTTAAATGTATGTAAAGCAATAAAGTGAGCCTTTTATTTTGGAGGATTCACAAATTATAACAAATTACAGTATTGTGCTCTGATCTGACAGTAAACACAATTCCATCTGATCATAGCGATTAGCCGATGGCGTATATTCTGACACCATTGTTATTGACAAGAAAGTTGGAATTTCGCATAAGCATTTACACAGTTCAAACACACTTAAAGCTCACGAGATTACGATCATGACCTTTTGTCAGGAACACGAAGTCTCTTAATAATTCTGTCCCTGTTCCGGATCCAGGGTGTTCGGCTCAGTTCGGCTGCTTGACGTAAGCAAGATTAATGCGCTACGTTCAGGGATCAAATGCCGGTGCGGATCCGAACAAATCGTGTCAGTGTTGCCAAGAGTGCTGCTTCTTGAATCATTCTGGTAAATGCCTCAAGAATTTGGAGGAAGAGGTTTATTACGAGAAGCGTAAAATGTCACATATACTTTAAGCTGGATTCGGTGGACCGTGCTGATGGTGACGTTCTAACCACTGCGCTATCTTGTTTCTAACTTGATTGTCAAAATTAGCGACATCTATTTTTGTCAATTGGTAATTACTCTTATACGAAATATTTAGAAACCCCGCGCGCCGCTTTTCTTATTTGTAATAGAACGTACCAAATTGTATAAGTTCAATAAGTATATCCAGTACGTATTCATATTGCAATTTCTCTTAGCTTATTGGGACCTGTTTCCTTGGCCAAGTGGTAAACCTGGCGTGCCAATCGACACTTATTAAAAAGTGTTATTAAAAGCATTAAGGTCACATATGATCAAAGTTTAAGTTCGCGAAAGTTCGTTTTTTTAAAGTGGGTATGCGGATCATTAAGGGCTTGCGGATATAAATTCCATCGTCTATCGGCCCTTAAACTTTCGAAGTACGATTGCACTTAATTGGTAGCAATAAAATGTGGTTTATGAAGTCACATATCAGCATCTTATAAATCTGCTGGCAACACTATAAAAGCCCTTTACTGGAAGGGGGTCAGTAAGATTCTAGGGAAATGAGCGTATTGATCAAAGTGACACCAATGTGTCAATAAATAACGTTTTTCTTGTCACCGGATTAAGATTAATCTTTAAACTCCCATGAATATTGAATCTCGAGTTACACTTGGGTCTAGCGGTCGATTTTTAATCTCGTTTTGGACATGTAGATGCATACCTAAAGCTGTAGAAAAATGACCAGTTCTAACTTTTTTGTTTTAGTTCAACCCATAAAATCATCGACATAGCGTAGTGCAATCCTTCCTTGGATCAGATCTCTATATCGAGGTTTCTCGTTAGCTTCGTTCAATAACTATGTTTTGTAATAATTATTTTAACTAAGTATAAGTTCAACTTCTGGATATCTGAGATTGTAATTCCTTCTTTGTACGAAAGCGAATCACAAGTAATAACTTTAGAGAATGTGATGTGAAAATGCACATGTGAGCGAAACTGGTCGGGTTCACCCGCAATATTTGTGAAGGAGAGTACAAGTGTTTTAATCAGACTAAGTAGAGATTGTATCATATGCATTTGCATATTTAAGCTATTTTCATCCCAAGTAGCATATGTTCTCAAAAATCTTGGTACGACTCATATTTCTAACACATTTTCAATATTTTTCAACCGCAGTGCTTGTGTTTTCGTTGCCATTCCCCCCTACTACGCATGAAATGCTAAAATTGTTCTTATTGTAGGCACTTAGTAGGTTGGTAGGTGCTTTGATGATTTGTAAAAATTTCTTGGCGACATGCGGCAGAAGTGTTTACATTGTTGAATTTATGAGATTTTTTTTATATGTAGAACTTGTAGTGATGTTGCATTCGTGCATATTTTGGCGGTTTTCGTGCTAATTTTATACATATTTTAGGCTCTTTATGTTGCATAATTATCCGGACCCTAAAAATAAGTAAACGCGGAGCTTCACCAAGCGCCGACAATCGCAACATCGCAAGTATTAAGTATAACTTTCTTCTTTTGTTTTTTCCGTGTCTGACTGTGGTCTTCGTAAGTGTTGTCGTGTCGACACCATAATAGCGTAGGGGCAACACTGTTGTCTTGACTTGCCACCTCGTTTGGAATGTCACCCAACACCCGATTATAAATTTCGCCTTAATTTGCAATTTCATGTTTGTGAGTCACCAACTCGCCAGCATTTAATATTCTCGCCAGCAAGTCTACAAGCCTGTTCCGAGATTTACGTTCCATTTTACATGACAGCTCAAAGTTCGTAGCAAGGCAGTTTCGTGCTTGCTCAACGGTTGGAAGACTTGTAATTTTGTCTGTAACAAGATCGGGCCCGACAGTATAAAAAACAGAAGATTCAACAAGCTTTTTGGATAGCTTTGTTAGATTTTGCAGTTATAGCACAAGATGTCTATGTGATGTGATGCCGGCTTAAAATAGAATCACACCATTTCTTTCCCGTGGGTGTCGTAGAAACTGACTAAGGGGCTCGAGGGTTATATGTGTATTGCAATTTTAGGCGACAGGCTGACACCACAACAACCTGTCACGACAGTGATACACGACTTATCTAAAACGATAAACGACCGTAATTTTACGGTCGTTAACGCTCTGCCTACCGCGCCAGGGACTTCGGCGTAATTCGTGTACGTATGTGGGTATTTCTATAAGTTTGCAATATTTTTAAGACTTAGAACATTCCTTTTTGTGATAAAGTTTTGTTTTGAGTTGATTTAACAATATTTGATGTTTGATTCAATTATCTACAGCCTTTAACATTATGTAATTAATTATTGTAACGGTCTATAATTTTGTAAACGATCTCCTAAATAATAGTTGTGTTGAGTAAAAGCCATCATTTGTCAGTCAAAACGATCTTGTCTTGCTCGTTTCTTTCCACCCACATCACTATAAGGCGATTCTTTATATACCTTAGTAAAATATCTATCAATCCGATGCAGATGACTTGTTAGGATATTGCAGGCTGAACCGCTTGATTGTCCGTTAGAAAAATGATGGTTCCGTTTTTCGGAGGGCACGATAGGCTTATAGGTTGCTGTCTCTGATAACTTAGATGGCGGTGGTCGTCACTCAACCGTGTCAGAGGCCTGCTACTAGTAGTAGGCGAGTTAAAAAAGCTCTGACACCAGTGTTCATCAGGTTGTTCGACGACTAGGTGTCCCACACCGAAATATAGAAATGTATCCTTCGACTGCGTGAATATTCGAATCTTCAGTCGTTGGCTGCAAAGCGCACTTTTACCAAGACAAAAGCAAACCTTACACCTACTAAGTCCAGCAAAACAATGTGTAAGCGAAGATGGGTATCTCGTGACAGCACGTCAGTATGTCAGCATCAGTAGGCTGAGCTTGCATGTCTCTGCCCACGCGTGGACACGATGACTGTTGATCTTGACGTGCATGTCAGCTGGCTAGCTAGCGCCACCCACGATTTGAATCTGATGGATCTTCTTACGATTGATGAAAGGGGTCTACGATAGTGCGCGTGAATTCATAACTTTACCTCTTCGGCATCTATAATTTGTGTTTACTCTGTAAGTAAGTAGGTATGTAGCATAGCTCCACCGACAGTATAGTTCTTGACTTTAATTATTATTATTTTATTATTATTTATTTCAACATTTACGCAACCAAACCAAACCTAAGGCGATTACATAAGAATCTTATATAAAGAATAACTTAAGAACTAACTAACTATCACAATACTCACATTTAATGATGAGACAATTACCGACATACATACGTATTCACTAACAGAGCCTTTTAAAAACTAATGAGGGTTTTTTGGGCTGAAAACAACACTTGTCAGCACTAGGTGACGCTTTTTCAGATCGAGTTCAGAAATCAAGTTCAGTTCAGTGCCCAATAAAAACGATTGCCTATATTTAATGAAATTTTAATGCATTCAGTGCATTATCATTCTTATAAACATAAATAACATTTTATACAATTTCTTCTAAGTAACTTCATTACTCTACTATGAAATTGCACCGAATAATTCTCTACTAGGAACTAAACAATTTTGCAATTTTTAAACATTTTCAAATATGTGTCTATTCAAGTTTTCCAGACAAGACATAAATCTGTGTATGTACTTACCGCAAAGTAAACTGAATATTCCATTTTATTCTGCTCTTTGATTACACGTCGGCGGTAGCGCACCCACTTATTTTGTATCAAAAATAAAATATGATTGCACTTGAGAAATTCTACGGTTGCATTGCTCTATAATTTTATTCGAAGCTAAAAATAGCAGCCTCTCGGCCTCATCTCACTACACAATACAGATTTGTTCACAATGCGGTTGCTACGTCAAAATAATTATGAATAACGCGGTTCAAGCTTGAATACAAGACCGTGAAGTACCGTTCCACCGCTCTCCCAACTGTGCTACTGCTGAGACATTATTTGATAACCACTTATTGCACACCAAAACAGATGCAGGACAAATACAAAAAGAAAAATGACACAACAGCAGACCTATCAGAAGAGAGAACTACATTCAACAATACGCGGATATGACGCGCACATCATTTTCCCGTTCCCTGTCGGGATCAGCTACCTAACCTAGGGGATTTGACGTGGAACTACTTGTGACTGCCACCTGACCTCTGCAACCCAAAGGCTAACCGAGCCCGAATCCTAGGTTAAGTCGCATTCAAGTGGGTTTCCACACGATGTTTTTCTTTCACCGTAAAAGCAGTTGGTAAATATACGTGAGTAAAACACATTACACGAAAATGAAAAAAATCTAAAAATCTCTAGTCTCACCATTATAAGACCGGTGTCCTAACCACTGGGCCACCGACGCTTCACAATACCTACTAAATATTTGCTGAATACATTTGCTAAGTAGGCGACTTGTTTTACGGCTTTCCCTATAAATCGCGCTGCAACAATAAATATCAATTATGTCCCATTGTAAACCGTGACAGCGATAAGAGAGTTCCTAGATTCATTATCAGTTCAGGCGTTCAGGTCGTGTCACCGCGTGCCCTCATTTCCATATACTGTAAATCACTGGTGCCGTGTGATGCCGGCTTAGAGTGCCGTGTGATGCCGGCTTAGAATAGCATCACCCCACATCCTTCCCGCGGGTGTCGTAAGAGGCGACTAAGGGACTCAAGGGTATTGGTGTATTACAATTTTTAGGCGACAGGCTGACAACCTGTCACTATAGTAATACACATGTTTTCTGAAACAACCTTGGAAAACAATCTTCAAAAATGTCAGACAGTCAGCTGTATTCTTTCGGCCACTATCGCTCTGCCTACCCCGCAAGGGGTAAAGGCGTGATATATTTATGTATGTGAATCACTGGTCGCAGCTGGCTGATTCACCTTCATAACTCCTGGTTTTATCAGCGTTATGTTGCCAGTGAAAGTGTCGTGGTCAATTTGGGACTCGATGAGTAACAAGGAAGTGGTCTTTTGAAAGTAGGTATGAAGTGCAAGGTGTGTCAACTATCAGTAATGTCACTGTTCCTATGGGCGTTCTTTTAGCTATGGTTAAAAGTATTTGGTTCTCAACTCAAGCATACCAAAATGTATACTGAGTTTTGTGGGTATTATCCGTATAATGCCGGTTAAGAATAGCATCACCCCATTTCTACCTGTGGGTGTCGTAGAGGCGACTGTGGGATGAAATCCAGGAATGGACAGCAGAATGTCTAAACACCTTGCACTGCGCTCGCCAACTTTTGTGGCTGTTGCAGTTGAAGTAGTTTGTGGATATTAGCGCATATTTCCGCCGCACTAACCCTTTTTTGTAAGAGTTAATCAGATCCCTACACTACAGCTATTATTCCATAAATAGTAACTTTAATTTAGCTACTCTTCTAAAGCTATATAGCACTATCGGCAGTACTTCAACCTACCCAATTATAAGATCCATCTATCGTATTTTTTCATAACAACCCTCTGGAAAACCACTTTACACTAATCCCTTAAATGGCGGTGCTCTGATAGAGCAAGCATTTCTAGTGTACGTGGAATGAGGTGTCGCGGACGCGCCCATCGTCCCATGGCGGCCAGGTGTCTGCGCTTGCGCCGGTTCTGCGAAACACCTGGCCGAAATCATGCGTGTTTGTGTCTAGACGACAGATGAGTATAATTATCATTGGTTTATGGTTAAATCACTACCTCACTTGAGTGATTGGATGTGTTGTTTGTTCAGAGTTTTTTCCAGTTGTAAAAAATATTTTTCAATCATGCAAATACTACGCCAATGATCTCACTCTGAGATGTTTAGGGATCGTTTTTGCCTGTGTTTTTGTGACGTGGTGGATGAGGTTTTTACTGCGGTAACCGTGTTTACGTTGAGTCGCCATTATTCATCGAGCCATTAAGTCATCAATTCAGTGTCCCACATGTCAAGAAGTTAATGCTTGTTAACGGATACAGGCTTATTTTTTACCAATGTATGTTTCTATCTCCTGTTTCGTCGTCTGCGTCTGGTATTCGCGCGTGTAACCAGCAGACCGCGCGGCGCACAAACCGGACGCAGTGATCGAGCGGTCGGCCGGTCTGCGCGCGCGCAACTCCGCATGACCTGTTCGGAATTTCGTCTTTAGGACCGGCTCCGTGGCCTTTATTTAAGTAGTCTGACCATATAATCAGTCTTCAATAACGATATCAGTTATCACTTTTTTCATCTTAATTGTCTATTATATTCAATTTCGATCGTTTCATAACTTTCTTGTCTACCTCGCTCGTGCCGCAATTTCGCATGAAAAGAATTTATATAGCTATCTTATTAATATTCTAAAAAAGATATTTCTTTTCGTTCGTCTTTCAGAAAATTTGACCTTTTTAATCCGGAAAAAATACCCCAGTTTCTCTATGAAATTACTGATCTCTTCGCGAAATTCGTCAAATAGAACATCTGAATTAACAAAAAATGAACGGTTAGGAGTTCGTTTGTATTCTCTGGTATTATGCCTTGAAATCTGCGTCACAAACTCTGTAACTTAACAAAGTAGGTACTTACTTACTCAAGTACCAATATTTACTTTGTCTCAATATGCGTGTACTCAGGTCATCGTACGGATAACAAATGCAGAGCCTTTTTGCTATAAGGCCTGCGAAATGAGAAAAAAGAAATCAGCTGTCCAGTTCCATACATTTTGCTTCAATGGGTATATCGCTCGGTATCTAAATATTTCCTCTTCATTATAATAAAGCAGGTATTCCTGTAGGTAAATATTTCCTCTTCATTACAATAGTGTGATTTGTTTTCAAGACAGGGATAGGTGCATCTATCACACTGCAGACCTGCGGGGGCGTCGGCGCAGGAGGCTTTGATTCATTAGCTATTTTATCGGTTTATTTTACTACTTCGCAGAGTATTTATTACGCAGTTGTAATTGCAAAGTCATTGTATAGTGTGCTTGGGTTAGTAAACGTTTTCAGAGGTGGATAGATAGATAGATGAATAAACCGTTTATTTCGGGTAACAGTACATTAGTGAAATATACTTTATATACATACATATAACACGCTTTTATCCCTTGCGGGGTAGGCAGAGCGTTAACGGCCGTAAGAATAAGGCCACTAACGCCATGTCTGACATTTTTGAGGATTGTTTTCTAAGGTTGTTTCAGAAAACATGTGTATCACTATAGTGACAGGTTGTCAGCCTGTCGCCTAAAAATTGTAATACACCAACACTCTCGAGTCCCTTAGTCGCCTCATACGACACCCGCAGGAAGGATGTGGGGTGATGCTATTCTAAGCCGGCATCACACGGCAAATCATACTTAATATAAAAACAATAAGAATGAAAGAGAAATGTAGTGTACCGCACCTGTAAAAAATCCTTAACTCAGCATTCACGACGCTGCTGTTATTGTTTAGTATCTATAGTGTGTGTGTGTGTGTGTGTACGCGCTCAAACAGATTATATCTAGATGCATTCTTCTTCTTCATTAATATAAGATAATAGAAAATACAATCTGTAGACAAACGTAGAATGTCACTACGGGGCATCTATCTAATTAATTGAATGATAAATGTAACAAGTTCGCGAAGTTATCTTCTAATTGCTGTTGACCTCTTCAACGTTTGTCCTGGATTGTGATTGATACGCGAATGCTAGTTCTGTTTACCTCGTGATGTTGTTGCATCTATGGGTCAATGCATTTACACATAATCTGGTAAATTCGTTGGGATAAGAACAATCAACAAAATAGATCTTTAACAAAAACATTGATGTAATGTAACGCACGATTAGAGCCTAGCAACAAAAAGTTGGACACGCGCTGAACGCATGCGATACCTTCATTCATATGAAACGCTAGACGTTCGTTCAAAACTTTTTTTTTTGCGGTAAGGCTCAATAATACTAACTTGTTTAGAATTATTTGTAATACACATACACACACATACACAAATCACGCCTTTATCCCTTGCGGGGTAGGCAGAGCGGTAACGATCGCAAAATTATGGTCATTATCGCCACGTCTGACAAATATAGAGAGCAGTTTAAGATAATTTGTGTATCACTATAGTGACAGGTTGTCAGCCCGTCGCCTAAAAGTTGTAATACACCTGAAACCCTCAAGTCCCTCAGTCGCCTCTTACGACACCCACGGGTAGGAAATGGGGTGATGCTATTCTAAGCCGGCATCACACGGCAATCAACGGCAAATTTGTAATAACTCATATTTATTTTTATTTTCCACAGGTAAGTGTAGCACCCGATTTCGGAATTTATTCAGTAAGTAACATAAAACTATGATAATAAGTAGAAAGGGATCACTTAACAGCTACCAAAAAAGTGTAATTGATAGTAACATCTTATACTTCAAAGTGGCATCTATAATTTTAATTTATTTTCATGATGAAGGCATCTTGCGTGTGTAGAGTAGGGTGGTATGTATTTTTTCATTACTTGTATTATTTTAAGGGTCAGCTTCCGGGAAGATACGTCAAATCTTTTCGTCCCTAATAAGATACCCAATTGTCTGTTGCCATTGATGCGTTACAGATATGGTTTAGATTTCTCGCTAAAGTGCGCCCTTGTAAGCCCAATGTTATGTAGCTTTAATTACTCTGGCGATCGTGCAGTCCGGAAGTTTAAATGTTACACAGTTGAGAAATTAAGAATGCATGCACTTGAATTTTTGCTAGAACAAACGTTATGTCGAAAAATCGTTCAATATAGTACCTACATAACTTTTTTAAACGGAACCGACTTCGACGAACGTTAAAAGTGCGAACCTGCAATTTTTCCTCAGGTGATGTGCCTAAAGCTTTGTTCTTAGTCTGACAAATACGTTGTTGAAAACCGCATCAAAATCGGTTCACCCCAAAACGAGAAAATCGCGGACAAACACATACATACAAATCAAACTGAGAACCTCCTTTTTTTGAAGTCTGTTAAAAATATATGACTATGACGAGTAGCAAGTTCTAAAGGAAGGTATCGGATCGTTGAATGACTAGATCTCCCACATGAAAAAAACAATGGAATGGAAGAATTAGCCTACGGGTATTCCTCTCTCTGTAGTTAAAATATAATCCGTGTACACAAACCATTACATGAATGCTTTACAAAATTCCTAAACGAAAATGGAACCGTTTAAAAACAAAAGAAACGATAACGTGCGTGCATAGTACATCAGTCTAAATGCATACACTTTTATATTTAATATCGTTATTCAAAAAACTATTACAGTAATAAAATGTATTTAAGAGCGATTCACACGCAATCTCAATAACATTTACGTAGGTAGGTGTATGTTTAAACCCACATGCGCGTGCGCAGTAAATAGTAATAAATTGCTGTTTTATTTGGATTCTCCGAGATTCTCCTAATGATGATGATGACATGACATTGAATAGCGTAGTGTTTAGTTTATGGTAAACGTATTTGATAATAACCTCGTATGAAAGATAGTAGCTAAGACGGGTGTAAACAAAACCAACTATAACTGTTTTTGTAGAATTGAAACTGGTAAGAGTGATATGTCATATCATAGCCAAAAAAGTGAAAGAATATTCTCACATCAAGATTTCAATAAGGACTTCATCAACAGTCACTGCTGGACATGGAACTCCTATGAGGGTATTGAGGGTAATTGATTGCCATAGACATCACGCTTAGCAGACGGATTGGTGAGCTCACTACAGTGATGTTTTTATACGGCACTCTCCTGGATTCATCCGTTTGTTTCGATTCTCACGTCTATCTCTCTAGAAATGGACGAAATACTTTGATGAAATACTTACCACACCTATTGGTATATCCAGATTGAAAGACCACAGGCACAACGTTAGCAAACCTAGAGCAGTGCCTAGATCCAATCTCATTGCTGGTCTATTTGTATTGTGTCAGTTTATTTGTATTGTATTGATAATAAACGTCTAGACATTGACAAGTCTAAGTCTGATAAAGCGCTCCAGACTTGCATAGACAAAGATTTAGCGGCACGCCCTATGGGATACCAAGCATTTTGATGTACAGATTAAGTTTGCAACAATTTTTGACAACTTACACACACACACAAATCATGCCTGTATCCCTGGTGGGGTAGGCAGAGCGTTAACGACCGTAAAATTGCGCCCGTTATCGCCACTTCTGA
Source organism: Keiferia lycopersicella (assembly GCA_029255805.1). NCBI lineage: Eukaryota > Metazoa > Arthropoda > Insecta > Lepidoptera > Gelechiidae > Keiferia > Keiferia lycopersicella. The sequence continues at coordinate 1,756,518 of JARACZ010000026.1, forward strand.
AAAATGTTTGAGGGTCGTTTCAGATAAATCGGGAATCACAATAGTGATAGATTGTTAGCCTGTCGTCTATAATTACAATACACATGAAACCCTCGTGTCATTTAATCCGTGCGCTCCTACGACACCCACGGGAAAGACATTGGGTGATGCTATTCTAAGCCGGCAATACACGGCATAGCAACTTAGTCAGCATTAAAGCTGAATCGATGGGTACCGAAATGCCGAAGACGAAAGATCCAGGTTGTTTCAACTTATCAATACGATTTCAGTTTCCAATGTTGAATTTTGTCAAGTTTCTCGTTGCCTGTCAAAAAATTATAAATAAAAGCTCGACTTAATACAAATTCAAGTCGTCTGATTGTCCGGGAAGAAGGGTGGTTGGTTCCGGTCGGACCACGCACTAAGCCGTATGGTCTTGTTGCTGTCTATGTTTACTTAGACGGCGGTTGTTACATGTCATTCGCCTGCAATTTGTCATATTATAAGTGGCAGGGCTATGACACGATTAAAGTTTCTGACGTCAGGGTTCATTAGATCGGTCGACGATTTGATGCCCCACACTATAAGAAAAAAAACTAAATGAAAGAATTAATTTGTATCATTTCATCACAACGGGAAACAGTTCCCTTTTCGAATAGTACTGTTGCCTAGTTTGGATAACAACAGGCATTGACACGTGCTTAAGCCTGATTAAGTGGCCCGGAGTTGCATAATCAGAGGTTCACGGCACGCCTCGGGATTCCAAGCATTTTGATAAACGGATTAGGCTGCTTGCACATTGCAACATCGTTCATTTATATCGAATGAAACGTAGAGGCCGGGAACGATCCGTTGAAACGAGCTACTCTCACCAAAAGATGAACGGTTCGTTGGCAGACTCGATGTCCCACGCGATAAGAAGTAGACTTGTTGTGTAGCTACCGCTAAGTAATAGTTGGTAATAGACGATTCCCGGGTTTGAAGGCTTAACGTTCTTACCAAAGCACGGGATAGTACTTTACTTAAGCTGATTCAGCTTGCAATGTCCCTACCCAACTTAACTATGATAAATTACATTAATTTCTCAGACATCAATTTCATGTATGCTTGACTCCTGTGCTATGTTTAAGCGTGAATGTCGCTAGCGTATTTATGCAAAAATAAATTGTCTCTTAGTTGATGACGCATACTTCTTATGTATTTTAAAACCACCCAAGCACCCACGGGTCAACGTTTCCTAATGTATTCCAAGTCGGCAGAACACTCCTAAAACAATAAGAGAGATAATGTGTTCCAAAATATTTAAGTGGCGTTAAAAGGTGCCAGGAGCTAAGTCTTCTAAATTCCATTTTATGATGAAGAATTCCGACCAAAAGTGTTTGAGGAAATATTTGAAATTCAAAACACACGTCGTTTTGAAGTATGTTCCTTTGGTTCTTAACTCTTCCGCATTATGGCATGAATGGATTTTATATGGTCTGGTCTGCAGCTGTCGATAGAAAAGAACCTTGAAAAGCCAGGTTATATCAAGCTATCCTAATGTGCCTTCTTTAAGGTGTCACTCCCATACTTAAAGAAGGGGATTAAGGATGTAGTCTATTTCTTTGGTGTAGTAACAGAACTGGTAAATCTATCTTTTGACTCCATATTAGCAGAAACGGGTTATATCAGAGATACGCTTGAGAGAGTTGCTTTGATACCTGCTTGTCTGTCATGTATATTAAGGTACGCAGCAAAAGCTGCTATTAAAGTCACCCAACTTCTTCAGGTCTTGTTTTTAAACCAACATCTTATTAAAGATAATTTTCCTCTTATTCTGATATAATATCGTCCACATAGCTCACCTTCACCGCCGAGGACGTGTTAGCATACGCAGTTTAGCGAACCGGCTCGGTCGCCGCATTATCTTAATTACAATATTAGCATGATGATTCGCTTTGAATGGATACACTTGAGTCAGGCCCAGTGATATGATGGCGACATTTCCAACTCGACACATGCAAATCGGCTTAATTTAATTTACTGATCTATTTCTTAATGTCGAGCTGGCGCAAGTGAACTGGTAGCTGGAGTATTTCGCAGTTGACAAATGATGTTTTTCTTATGTAGTACGCTGCTCGTCTTGTGCCCGACTACATTCTACCACGCCACCTGTCTTAATCTGTAGCTTCCGAGCGTCTATAGAGCTTAGAAAAGCATCATTCGTTTTTTATTGGTTACCTCGAATGTTGTCCTAACCGACCTTAGGTATAAAGTCAGGGCTATAGCACCGTTTAGTGCGCCCATCTGGTATCGCCTAGCTGTGTGGCGAGTGTGGCAAATTGGGGAAGATTAGAATATTGGTGTGTCTGCGGCTAATATGGAATAGTTACGCCTTTGAAAAGCTGCGTATTTCTTCAGTCTTAGGAATGCTAGCTACGTTCTTTATTGTTTACATGATTACATCCCATATTAAAAGAAGAAGAGCAATGTACGATTACTTATTAAAAGTGATATGCAGCCAACATATCCCCATGTAGTGTAGACGATGTGATGCGCTCCAACAGGGCTCCGCGCGACTTTTATTGATGACGGTGCTTTAGTGCGCCACTCCGGTCTAGACCAGACGCTTAGCTGATTTATTTCTTGCCTGTCTTTGACCTTACTTGTAATGATCGTGTGTAACTTGAAAGCTGCAAGTATTTACAATGTAACAAGAATTCTGGATAACATATTGAAAAAGATATGCTATTGTCTCCAAAAGAAATAGACGTGAACAGCGCCTAAGGGAATCAACGCAACTTATTGATCGCGAGTTTTTCTAAGATATGCTTTCCTGCCTAGCTATTTTTCAGATAATTTCCGCATAGTAACACTGTCATCAATGTAAGCTAGACCACTTAAAGTAAATATATCTCCTGTAGAACTATTTACACTTTTAAGCGCGATTTTCGGTTATTTACAGATCCTCGAAATCCCAACAACATTTGAAGCTATTTTCGTGTTCAAATGAAAACTTTTTTAAATATACAATAGGACCCTAAAGATATGTACCGGTTATGCAACAGTATATCTTAACTGTATCAGATAACTCTGCGCCCAATTCAAACTGTCGACTTGTTTATCTCTTCAAAAGGTGTTACAGTTTTCTAATTAAGGGCGGATTGCTTTCCGCTCCATCTCCTTAATGAGAGTCCCGTTGTCTATTCGTCAATATTAGTCATACGCAATTGATCTGACCAACTGATCTCTTGATGCAACGACTGTAATATGTGTCTCATTATCTATTGCTTGATGTGGTTACCAATGGTGAATAGAAGCCATCAACAAGCTTATTGGGCCGTTTTTCGGAATATTCCAACTCCGTTTCTGAGCCATCACTTTGGATCTGATGGTGATTAGAAAATTTGGAATGTACCAGGTGCTTACTGAAAATCTAGTGTGCGTGTGTGTGTGTATTAAGATTTGTAATTTTTTTAAAACACTTGCCTACAAGCTTCTACTTACAGCAATGCATATAAGTATAAAGTTTTTAGCACGCAAAAAGGTAACCTTCTAGTTTCAATAGGCCTTTGCGGTTTCTACCATCTCTTTAAACTCTAAATCTAAAGCTAAGAATAAAAAGGTGTTATTATGCGTGCGCGTGCGCAATTGATTTGAACAAGATTTCTTGATGCAACGCTACAAGTCACGGCTTGATAAGCTTAGCATATTTACCCTTCGCCAATATCTTCTAAAACAACAATTCTATCGATTTTACTTGTTTCATGCTATGTTACGAAATGCCAGTGTACTTTTCTAGTAGGTACTTTCTCTTGTCTCGTAACTGATGCGTGGTATAATGGAGGTTAAGAAAACATAGTTTCTTCGTAGACAGGATGAAAATACCATCATAAAATTAAATAACGGTCTTATAAATGTCCAATGGACGTTTGTCCGTATAGAAACGGCTATAAAGCACGTCCAGAGATGTCCACGTGCCATGTTGGAATATTGTTTTCAGTAGGGGAGGGCAAATTACTCGTATGCGGAAATAGAATAAAATAGAAATCTTTATTTCAAAGTAACTTATAACATAATTAACTTATATACTAGGCACAGTTTGTAGGTAAGTACTTTGAAAAGGGTATGCCACTCAGCATATGCCATATTACGCAGCAGGTATTACAGCGCTGGTATTCTGTGGTACCCAGGCGTGCTTTTGCACCGATCGAGACAAGGCTATTGAAATATAAAAGTAGAAAACAAAGACATTATCAATAGAGTTAATAGAGTTAAGTCTGTATACTTGTCATTTTTCAATATTTGTTGAGTTTTTAATGGGAATGCGGCAAGGTTTTTTATCGCGTTCCTTTTACAATAAGTATAAGTAAATTCTTCACCCTGGAGTCGTAAACTTATCTTGCAGCCGTGGTTGCTATGGTAATGTGTATTCATGTATTGTCACGCGCCCCAAGGTGCGGGTCTCTGTTTAATGTTTATCCTCGACAAATACACGACACTTGTCGCCATCCTCAGGACCATCTGTTTGTTTGAGCATACCGACACCCAGACATTACCAGACCCTTCGAACGCGGCGGTAAACAGCTACCGAAAATGCCTTGGGGTAGGTCGTGCGCCTAATCCGCTTTTTATGTCGATGATTTTTTTACACCGATTATAAAGAGGAAATTATTAAAAGGCATGACGGTCAATGCTTGATATTTAGTGAAGGTTGGCTTCTGTAAACCGATTGTGAAACTTTATGACGACCGAAGTAGCTTTGCTTTAGGACAGATAAGTATCCATTCTTGAATACTTAAGCTGAGCCGTGAAGTTTCGTGTAATTCCTTTACAAAGGCGCATTGCGATATGGCCGAGGCATGACAATTGCTTTGGCGACTTTCGCACATTTGCTTTGCTCAAATGCAGATAATTCTTGACTGACGCACCGTAACTTGCCAGTTTGCATAATTGTTAGTTCAAACTATGCGCTATTTGACTAGAAAATGGAAACCTTACTGACTGAATGATAGTAAAACATTAGGACTGATGGCGTTTAAATATAGCTGTGAGATTTCAGGGAGGAGCTAACGTAATTGAGACACTTAGCACCACCCAGGCGCTCATGTAGAAACGTGAAAGAGCAGTCAGGTAAACGTCAATAATGAGTACGTTTTATAATGATACGACAAGAAAATGGAAACCTTAGGAAGCTGTTGGACAGTGAAATTATTATGAGTGCTGCCGGAATCATTAAGTACCTAATCCTAGGGCTTAAGTCGTCCAGAGAAACAATTTGTAGAAGGTATACATTACAGATTTGTATGTACATTTAAAAGTCCATCTACTACAGGATTCAATCGACGGAATACCAATATAAACGGTCCAATTTATACGGTATTCGTAAGACTTATTTGCCCATCTCTCTGTATGCAAGGGAAAGCTTCAAGCACCCGAAGCATCGTTATGCGGACATGTTCCTCTACAATATTTATGGTCTTTAATTATAATCTCGCATTGAATATTGAATTTGCTTAACAAACTGGACACGGGCTGGACGCCTCACAGGAAGCGGCGGTTATTCGCACGCATCCGAGCTTATGGAGTTATGGCCCATAATTGATTATGGTTTTGTGGTAACCTGTACTTAGGCGTAACTGAACCACAGACAGTGTTTCAATCGAGCGGTGTTTCTGATTTACTTGAATGGTATAGGTCAATGTTAAGGGCAAGAAGTAAACAATATTCGCCTACGTTGACGACATCTTCAATTTGTGTCTAATAGGAATGCACCATATTAATCATCTGTCTCAGTTGCAGTCATTTTAAGCCAGAGCTTTCATCATTCAAACCACTTAGGTACTTTGTTTTGTTCTCAAGCATTAAATTTGAAAACGAATTTTCCTTGTTGTTTCCACAATAAACGCCAGAATTTTCAAGCATGGGCGTTCTTACTAAGTAAGTTATGCATCGCCCTTTGCAATATTACTAACAACTTACAGTTATTAAGCTGTAAAGCTATCATAAATGCTAGCCAATAATTATTATGTGCAATCCTGAAAGTAGCCGATACTGACCAAAGGGCTTATCATTGCATAACGCAGTGGGAAGATGCGTATGCGCAACAGCAAACACTCATTCGCGCCGATGATTTCATATCGGTCAAGGAAACGCTCGAAGGTGATATAAAGGTAGACTTTTATGATTCCGTAGACAAAGCTTCGATGGATGAACGATGTGGCGCAGTAGAGCGCCTGCCTGCTAAGGTCCTAGGTTATATTTCCGGGATAGATAAAATAAATAAAATAAATAAATATCCTGGACTACTCACACAGCGCCATCTAGCCCCAAACTAAGCAAAGCTTGTACTATGGGAACTAGATAGCTGATACTAATACATATATACTTTTTTTTGTAAATAAATACATATTATACATAGAAAACATCCAGACTCAACACAAATATTTGAAAATTGACTTTAACAAATATTTGTGTCCGGTAGGGATCGAACCCACGACCCTCGGCGTAGGAGGCAGGCATACTATGCGCTACGCCATCGGGACAGTCTAAGATATTTGAATGGTGAATTGATCTTTAGTCCTCCCTACCGATTGTCTAACCTTCATTTCTTTTCATGTGCATCGTAATCGGCTTCATATTTAAGACGATACGGAAACTATTTTGATACTCCAAGCCCATCGTGACGCAATTACTCCAAACAAAATCGATCGGCTTTTGTCAATGGTATCACCATAGAAGTTACCCCCTGTCCTGGGTGTTCCTTGCGGTGTTATATCTATGCGCCCTGAACCAGGCACTCCAGTTGGAGACCTATGTTGAAGACTCCATGAAGCTGCGTGGTAGAGATACTATGACAAAAGTTGACATTGAAACAATTTTACGAACGCCAATAGAACACGACACCAGAATAAGGATGGATTTTGATTATGTCATACTTAACCAATAAGCTTGTTGCAAAAATATTTGCTTATTGGCTGATTGTATCGGTGACGATACTATTTTAAATTTTATCTATGAAAAGCTTTATTTTACATATAATACAGCTAACAGCGCCATCTCTCGGGTGTTCGGGGTAGTATAGGTATATTTTTCACGCAATTACTGATTTATGTAGCTAATACCGTGTTCATAATGCATTTTTCTAATAAGTGAAGTTCACTAGAACTACAGATCTCTAAACTAATCGTTGCCAACACTTAATTGACCAGACTTTGATATTCTAATTTACTTAATATTGGCGCCAGTATAAAGTTATATTCTTTATTGCCATATAATCATAGGTTGCCATTTATGTGGTTTTTATTAATAGCGTGATGTTATTATGTATTATGTAAAACATTGAACCGCTTGCCTTGATCAGTGGTTAGATATGTTGTATGATGACTCGATTAACCATCATCGGTTTATGTATATTTTGATGATGTTTTATGAAACTAAGAGGGTAGTTGGCTTAGACTTAAAAAAGGGCGTCTAGTAGCAACTGGATGGCGAAAATGGGATATCATGTATGTCGTCCTCTGAGACAGGGCTGACGTCCAGCAGTGGACTGCGTTATAGGCTGTTTTAGTTGTCTGTGCTGTGAAAGCATTCTGCAAAATGTGCACCTGTACTGTGCCACGGTTTCGTTTCTATCTCCGGTCAGACAAATAGACAAATAGATATTTGATATTTTGTTTGTTTTGTGAAGTATTTATATATTTGTTATGAGTCTGGGTGTCTTCTAGCTTCTGTATGTGGGTCTAAGATATCGTATTACGTCTAATCGAATGTCTAGTAATGCCTTTAGAACTGTTATAGGTTTATACGGGAACTCGGTAACGGCTCCAACGATATTCACGAAATTTCGTATGTAGGAATTTTTGGGCGCGAAAAATTGAACTAGATAAGTTTGATTAAAAAAACGCTATTTCTCCAGTTTTTTAAGTTCTTTGTGTTGTAACGAACGACGCCATCAACTGAGGCGTAAAAAAATAAACAACGAGTAAGCTCGGTGCTCCAGCTAGTAAATCTAATGAGAGGCAATGAGCGTGATCGTAAAAACAAACGGTAATCGAAACAAGTCGAGGCTCTTAACGATATAATGGTCTCTGTGATTTACTCCCAAAGTCCTTAAAAGGTCCCAGATTTGATTCGCACGGGGCATTCTCAAACCTGATATTTATCACATCGAAATTCTCAAAAGTTTAATAAGGAGATTGCGGGCGGTTCACCACCTGATTGTCCGGCAGAGAGATAATTTCGTGCTTCGGATGGCACGTGAAGCCGTAGTTCCCAGTTGCTGTCAATGAGTATTGAGACGGAGTTCGTTACCTAACCATGCTATCAGCCTATTAGTCGCAGTAAGCGATTGAAAAACACTTAGACTCTTGGGTGCATCTGCAGCTTATTTTTTAATTTTCGAATGCGGGGCTCTGCTACTAATTGTTCTAACAAAGTTATCCATTTTTTGTCCCACACGATAGAAGTACGATATGGTACCTACTGTGCGAAGTATTACGATGGTTTGATTGAATTGACCCAAAGCTTTGGCTGATACAGTTTCTGATTCATCATATCAACTAGAGCTTGGATCACCATTTAACCAATGCCACTTGTGTTTTGATTTATGTTGTCGTTGAATCTAATTCTTGGTCCTTAAAAGCATTTAGCAACTGTGTCTTTAGTTGGATCATGTAAGCATGACTAAGGGCTGTAGTTGTATCTTGATATCACGAATGTTAGTCTAAGTAAATCTTTCTAGATGAGCTTGAAGTCTGTAGCTACCAGAGCCCATGAAGTACAAACACATTATAATGTAAAGATTAGAAGCAGTACATCGACGACCGATGTGGCGCGGTGATGGTAAGCGCGAGGTTCGATTCTCGGTGGGTCAGTCACAAAGTTGATATTTATCACTTTGTGAATTGTCCGTAAGAAAGATGGTTCCGTGTTTCTGATGGCACGTTAAACCGTAGGCCCCGGTTGCTGACTATGATTACTTAGACGGCGGTCGTTACATAACCATGTCAGAAGCCTGCTACTTGTAGAAGGCGGTTGAAAAATTCTGACACTAGGTTTCATCGGGTCGGTGGACGACTTGGTGTCCAACACTAAAAGAGAAGAGAGAATACACGATGGTCCCTTTCTCTCTTTTCGTGTGGTCCTTAAAAGGTAAATAAGAATATGACACCAACCAGTAGCTAATCTTCATTTTAACATACTACATAGAGGTCATACAGGTTTTAGTGTAGGTCGAAGGTCTTCTATACAAATCTTTAGTAAATGCAAAATGAAGTATGCAGTAGCATCGTAGTAAATAAAGGTTTCCATTCATTTTACGAGCTAAATGTATTTGTCAAAAGACATATCATGCACAATCATTACGAAATTACACCTAAGTTTGTGTTTAGAGTTATTAATGTAAGTATGTACCTGATTGACTGAGCATTACTTGTCTTTTTTCGTTGTATAAAGTGTTTTATTGGAAAATGAAAACTACCTAGATCGATTCATGGTCTCCAAAAACCCCTGCATAGATTTCTCGAGAATTCCAACTAGGAGCTATTTCCGTGACCCTGATTACACAAAATTTTTGCTCGTTTAAAGATGTTATAAAGTGTTATTAAGTGTAGTATCGTATTGCAGAATATGAATTTGGAATCTTTCAGCGATGTAATGAAAGTTGCAAACGATGTGAAGGATCAGATAAACTTTATTAGTTTCGCAGGTCTTTGGGTCACATCCGGAGTCAAAGTATTGCAACTTTACGCATATTATAATTTATAATCTTTAGATGTTTTCTCAACGCCTGTGTTCCGATAATCCTTGTCTTTTATGCCTGATACGTGGTATATCTACTTGAAGTTTCGATAGTAAAGAATGTTACACAGCGACTTTCAGAATGAAGCTACGAAAAACTCGTAGCAACATACGTGATTGATGAAAGTATAAACCTGTACGAAGACAGAAAATTGTGTATTTTTATGAAAACAGGCCACGACTCTGCAAGCGTAACGTTAGACGCCCTCTGGGTGGACGGGACCGATGACTTATAGAGACCGGCTGGCAACGACTTGATGGCAAAAATTGAGGATCGTGCCTTGTGGCGTACTCTACTGCACTGACTGCGATAGGCTGATGTGATGTGTTCCACTTAGTTTTGTTAATTTCGGTCTTTTTTCGTAGCTTCAATCTGGTCATGCCTAGGAACCCTAGGGTTCTCTCTAAAGCATTCGCTGTTGTGGTCTGAGCTTTTAAGTAGGTAAACATTTTATGGTTAGTAAAATTAACGGCGTGTTATTATTAGTTTCTATTTGACTAGTGTTGTTCTGCGGTGTTGCCTTCTGTCACTAAACCGTGGGAAATTTTTATAGATGGCGCTTTATGAAGATGATTTATAAGACGAGTTTAGAGAATATTGTGTCAGATACAGTTCACTCCCTGTTCATATAATATTAAATTACAATCTACTTAGTAGCTAAAATAGTTAATAAATTACACTGATAGATATTCCACCGTTAACGCTCTGCCAACTCCGCAAATCATAAATGTGTAGTTTGTGTGCGTGTATGTACAGGTATCTTAAACAGTATCCATGTCTATGTCGCCTTTCTCTCGTAACACTCCTGGGAGGTTTTATCATTCCTGATAGGCCATTAAAACATATTATTGTTCATATATTATGTGGATGCTGATTTTAACGACCGCTACTTCGGCATTTCGCAAACAACCTCATGTATCACCTCTATTACGGTATTTCTCTACTATACTCGTTAACTGATGTTTTTTTCTACGTATACACGTATCACGCCCTTATACCTTGCGGGGTAGGGAGACCGCTAACGGCCGTGGCAATAAGCTCCCTATCGCCATGTCTGTCAAATATTTAAAGGCTGTTGACTAAAATTGTAATACAGATGGAACCCCTTGATCCCATACGACATCCGAAGGATATGGGGTGATGATATTCTAAGGCGTCACACGCTGAATAACATATTTGATTTTTGTGATAAGGCCCTAAATGCCTTGTTATGATATTCGTTCGGTGAACACATCATATTGGATCACTACTGAGATCAGACGCGTTAAAAATTTATAAGCAAGCCTATGCTGTCATCTTTCCAGTTTTAAAATGCAACACAACTATGTATAAGATCATTGGCTGACTAATTTGTTTGTGTACCTGTATGTACACTAGTATTAATAAGAGAAAAATTAGAATGTTGTTTGTATGTAATCAATAAAGAGAAGAGCACACCGCCTGCGTATGCAGCTCTTATGCGTGCACGTCTCCCATACAATCCCACACAGTACACGCGTATACACGCGTGTAGACAAATTGTTCTCTGCGCTTATACTTCGAAATCACTGGACGGATTTGGGCTAAATCCTATTAATATTATAAATACGAAACTTTGAATGTCTGTTTGTTTGTATGTTAGTGTGTTCCTCCTTCACGCTAAAACTGCTGAACCCATTTTCATGAGGGAAATTTCGAACACAGATAAAGGGTAACTTGAATTAACACTTAGGACAGTTGTCACAACGAAAAAATGATCCTGTGGGATGCTACGAGATTAGAACCGACTACGACACGAGCGGAGCCGCGGGCGCCCACTAGTTAATCATAAGAAATGCTATTTTTCCATCGAAAAATAGTAAGTAGTAATAATATTGTCTGTATTTGTGTTTGATGCCTATTAGTAATTGATATTGATGAAGCGACCCCGAAGTCTAGATTCCAAGTCTCGGGCACGCCCGTTAATCTCCTCCCAAAGCATTTTACTAGCTCCAATTGCCCGTGAAATATTGCCTGAATGTAATTTAGATTTATATGACGATTATCGATATTTGGATCTCGAAAAGAGCTACGTTATATCGAATAAGGAATAGTAGAGTTGCCAATAATTTAGGACTTCGGGGTAAATGCGTCTCACTCAGAGTAAGTTTGTATGATCTAAATTTTTTTATCATATTATTTAGTTCAGTTTCATAGCATAACGAGCCCATGAAATTCTTAACCGCTTTTTACATCCATATTACTATCACTACATAGATAGTATAAAGCAAAATCGCTTTTCGCGTCTCTATGTATGTATGCTAATTTTTAAAACTACACAAAAGATTATAATGCACGCTTTTTAAAAATTTGATATAGTATAGTGATTCAAGAGGAATGTTTTTAAAACATAAATTGCCAGGAAAACATCTTATTCCCGCGAAAAAAATAATTTATTAACTAATTGCTAGGTTTTATAAATTGCGCAAATATGGACTTGTTCACGTTTCAAATTGTATGCATAGTCTACGAGGTTCATCTATCGCTGTGGCCTAGCATCGTCTTTATATCGAGATGCGTTTATTGCCCACATCATACTCGTAAATTCATTTTCGTAATGGTCGTCTAGAACAAAATTTGCAAAATCTCAATAAATATTAGTTTAATATGTTAAACGCCTGCTACTAGTAATTGGTGGTTAAGAAACGGTTCATCGGGTCGTTGGACATACTGTAGACGAAAAGAAGAAGATATGACTATTCATCATCATCATTGACCTTAGTCCGTCTTTCGCAGACGATTTAACAATGTCGTGGTGGGATTATCCACGCAGCAGAGCCGACGTGAGTAAAATAGCCTCTCCACGGAATTATGTCACCTAGGTTGTGGAAAACGCAAAGTCGCCCAATCTCTACTCCACCCTCTCGGCCTTCCCGGCTAGATAGATGATAAGTCGATACGCTGCAGGAGTCTGCACGGCCTGACTGAGACCCCGTTCCGGGTTTTTATTGTGGAGTTGTCCGTCTCCAGGACCCTGGTGTTTACGATGATCCCCACGGAAAGAGAGGAGGTAGTGCACTACACGCCACACATGACATGATTATTTCATAGTTATGATTTAACGGGTTCTCAACCGCGAAAGTTTAAAGTTTAGTACTATGACAAAATTTTGAACTATTTGAAACAGTATAAATGAGGATCTTCAATATTTAAAATCTATTGAAATGATGTTTACACACGCACACACACACAAATCTGTAATATTAATTATGTTAATGTCAGTAGAAATTGATATAGTCACTTGATCCCATCAGGTGTCAATCAACAGGGAAAGTCCCTACTATTTTAGGATACGTACCGCAATAATGGAGTCGTAATGTGTGTTGGTATGTGCTGATTCGTTCAAAAATAGGTACCTATGCAATTGCAATGCATTGCACCTACTAGTTCTAAGAAATGTTTGTCAAATTTGCAGTAGAGTTAAAAGTTGCTTGAAATGATAACTTAAAACATTGTCATTGCTCAAATTACATTTTCGCGAATTATTTTTTATATACATACCTACATTATACTCCTTTATCCACATCTCACAAGTATTTGAGAGCTGACTCAGAAAAATGGTGTATCCCTATCTCGAATCCCTGTCTATAGCCACAGGTTGTCAGCTTGTCGCCTAAAATTGGGATCCAAATGGAACCCTCGAGTCCCTTAGTCGCCTCATACGACACTCGCGGGAAGGATATGGGGTGATGCTATTCTAAGCCGGCATCACACGTCCTGGAATTTTGATATCATGATATGATGCATGTCGCATATTGATAACGTAAAACTTTTATCATTTCTCAAATAATTTCTTCGCGAATTCTCTTTTGCATCTCGCATTTTAAGTTTATTAATAAACATCGGTGCAAATAAAACAAACACCAACTAAAATAACGTCCTAAAGCTCCTTTTATTGCAAGAATCCTCGAATTTATCCGCATAATCTATGCAAATGGGTTTAGCAAACTTGTTCTTGCAACCGCCTCATCAGGCCGCCACTCGCGCACAACGCAAACTCAAACATTTAGCAGTAATTTAGGAGAAGAATAAATATTTCGCACCCGCGGATATTGCGCGCGCAATCAAAACATGCACTGATAATGATAAGAGAGATAGCGAAGTTTGTTTAGCTTACCAACCTCTGTTGATGCAGCGTTGCACAGAATATGAAACAATTTTTTTTATTTGAATTTCACTGTCACTTTGCACTCACAGTTTCTCATTTCACTCGTGTTATTTTTCGTTTCGCGTGAGTTCGACCGTCGCGGGGACACGTCCGTTCGCCGCAGCGTCCGCAGCGGATCTGGCGCCGGCGGCGTGCGTCGTGCGTACGCGCATCTCTGCGCACCCACTGAAGCCTTCTCGCGATGTTTCAGCGGTTTTCCTCGCATATGTTACGCGCTGTCTGATACGTATCCGTTTGTACGTAGGAGTCGCATGGAAATTCCATCTGTGCTTAAGATAATAGTTGTGCTGAGTTCGAAGCGGTAAACTTAGCTGACTAAGTTAAACAGTTTTATAGTAAACTAAAGGGCGCCTACGGTTTCGGTCGCGTAGAAATCGGTTTGATCACGTAGCATCCTAGAGGATCATTACTTCGAGATAACAAATACCCTATGTGGTATCGTTTATCTGTGTGCCAAATTTCATGAAAATCGCTTCATTCGTTTTTACTTGAAGGAGTTACAAGCAAACAAATAAACATACAAACTTTCGCATTTATAATATTACAAATAATGCTCATCAGATATTATACAAATAATGATCATCAGACAGAAGAAACTTTCCCTAGGGGTCACTACGAGTATCAATTTGGACCATTCATGGTACTAGTGACACAGACTTAGCCGGTAGTACCAAGACTATTTTTAGCTCATTTTTTTGCTATAATAATGTTACTACATAGTATAAAGCAAAGTCGATTTTCGCGTCTGTCTGTATGTTTGTTTGCTAAAGTCTTTAAACCTACGCAACATATTTTGATGCAGGTTTTTTAATAGATAGAGTGATTCAAAAGGAAGGTTTTTATGTATAATACTTGCCGGGAAAACATCTTATTCCCACGGGAAAATGAGTTGCAGCGGGCGCAGCCGTTGGGCGGCCCACTAGTTATTTATAAAGAAACCTCTACAGTAACATAAACATAAAACAAGAAGCGGGTTTTAATATATCGGGGGTCCTATCAAGCATGTTATGGCAAAGACGGAACTCTGTATGAAGAATTTATTACAGCCCATAACTATGTACTTGACAAATCATAAAACTGTAATCAATAATCGTAAATCAGTACCTACAGTAGGGGCTCCCACCCAGGTCATAGGCCCGTGAACTCTAGATAAACACGCAAACTAAGAAAGTTTGGGCGCAGGAAAATGAAAAGGTTGACCTGGGGAAGTTGTTTTCATATAGCTGTAGCCTTTTGAAATATATACTTAGCCTGATAATTCCTGCAGGGAAAATAAACTACACCATATGTGCCAAAAAGTGCCGTGTGATGCCGGCTTAGAATAGCATCACCCCACATACTTCCCGCGGGTGTCGTAAGAGGCGACCAAGGGACTCGAGGATATTGGTGTATTACAATTTTTCGGCGACAGGCTGACTACCTGTCACTATAGTGATACACATGTATTCTGGAACAACCTTGTAAAACAATCCTCAAAAATGTCTAGACGTGGCGATAGCGACCGTATGCTTACGGCCGTTAACGCTCTGCCGACCCCGCAAGGGATAAAGGTGTGATACTCGTATATGTATGTATAAGTGCCAAAAAAAAAAAATTATTTGTTGATTGAGGAGAGCCTTTCACGTGCTCGGATATCCCTGTTTTGCAGTCTGGCTCATGCTCATTTTCCCGTGGGAATAAGATGTTTTCCCGACAAGTATTATACATAAAAACATTCTTCTTGAATCACTCTATTTTACAATCACACAATCAATCTATTTTAAAAACTTGCGTCAAAATCCGTCGTGCAGTTTTAAAGATGTAAAGAAACATAGATACATACAGACGCGAAAAGCAAATTTGCATTCTACTATTTGATAAGGTAGCAAATTAAAAAACAAATGGCGCCCTCGACTTTGCCTTTTTTCAGTAAATCGAAAACGTCTCAAAGGATTCTTATTTTACGTCCTGCTGCTCATAAACTAATGTTATTATTTTTGTTTCAGGTAAGTGTGGCAAATCATCGTCTTCTATAGTGCGTAAGTATCTATTCCCTCCCAGTCTGTAAAACTATACAGGGTATAAAGGACAACCTTCCGAATACCTGATAAAGTGCATGCAAACCATAAAACTAAAAAATATTAGGGACACGCAAAAAATATCGACCTGCCAAACAAAAGCTCGATCAACTAATTTACTACGTCAAAATTTTATTTGACGATTCCTGAAATAATTTCCGATTGGAAGTTGTTCAATTTCGGTCTGAATGCACCCTACCAGTATTCGGAGGGCTGTCTATTACACTTGTATTGATAACTTGCTAGGTAGTAACTCGAAATTCTGCTGATAGTACTACTACTATTGCGTCACAAAGGTAAACCATGTCGTCGATTCTGAGTTTTCCGTGTCCTACACGATGATCAATCAAATCGCAACGAGTGTTGATCAATATTTGATGTAAGCTTTAGTTACATAAACCGACTTTCTCGGTTAATCGATGTTGAGTACTAGCATGTACTTCCTAACCTTGTTTTTACGAAGATTAATGGGCTGATGAGCAGTTGAATTCTTTATAAGTAGGAAGACCTATAGCATGAATTGCATCGTCAATAAATTTATATACCAACTAATCTTACAACTTGTCTAGTGGACTATTGTACAAACTTTGGACGTGTTCTTAACATGAAAATGAACAACTTTTTTACGTTTAACGAAAGCAAAACAGAATATATGTGTATCTCCCGTACAAAATGGTTCAATCAACGTAATCAATATGTATGGAAGAGGAAAAACAATAGATAATATAATAGAAGAGAGTCGGGTTAATTTCAGTAAGAGAGAGGTTGGGTGTAAAAGTGAGATTTCCAATAAGTCGAACGGTGAATCACTGCTTAAAAGCTCTTTGATCCTCTGATCTATCGGCAAGTTAGTGGTTACATTCACGTCCTGTCGATGGTTCACACATATTAGATTGCCATATACGTAGACGACATACTAGACCAATTACTGAATTTAAACTGCGCCCGCGCAATTAAGCTTGATCGATTCATTTACTGTGGGAATATATTTTTATTTAATACATTGGCTTCACAAGTTTCACTCAAGTCCTAACGGTACTGGATCAGGTCAGGATATAAGCTGATGGATGACCACCCAGACCACCCTGGAGACGGACAAATGACATGATTGCCCGTAGCCCCCTGCATGACAAATCGCTTGAATCAACGAAGCAGACAACCTGAAGTAGTCTGTTTACGAAGAGGCACTTAGGGATTCTGTCATATCGAAAAATTACCGGTCTGATAAGATAGCTCGCGACGACGTTGCTGAGTTATTAAAAATACGTTTTTTTTTTGTCTCCAGTAAGTACTCAAGTAATTTGTATAATTTTGTACCGTTGTTGGTTAAAATGAGTGTCGATAAAATTAAACTCGATCCTTATTACATATTTATCAATCTTACATTAACTCGTGGTTACATTTGAGCATTGTAACCAATTATTGTCTCAGTATTATATATTTTTTATATAATGGCAATTGAGCGTCACTGGAATTCCAGTAATAATAAAATAATTGTAATAATTGTAATGGTCAATAGGAAAAACTATATCCCTTTTTTTAATTTTCAAATGCGGAAGTCTGCTACTCGGTACTGGCATGTTACAATAATCTAATTTCACGAATTATTCTTGTCAAATATGTGTGTAAAAGTTATTGTAACCAAATAATATGAATTTATGAGCCGTATCACGTTCTACAAATCAAATCATTCACCCTAATCAATTCCAACACATACTAGGCATTAAAAAATCCTAATGAGTAGTGGAAAGTGTGATACGAGTACATGGGGTTTTAGACCATTTCTTCCGTACTTTCGCGCACGATTTGAAAAAAATATTTTTTCTTTGAGCTCCTGTTGTATTGTTAATTTGGTGGTCCATGTGTGTAACCCCAATGTAAGACACTGTATAGTAGCTTCCTATTATGTCACAAAGTTTCTTTAAACAACATTCTCTCCGCTAATAGCTACTTATCACTGCGTTTGTTTACTTTGATATCAACTTGATAATATGAGCGACAACTGTTTTTTTTTTATATTATTATTACAATTTGAGAATTTAATCTTGTTTTGAAGAGGAGTGGCCAATGCACACATGCTGAAAAAATATTGTTTTACCTACGTAATACATTCAATATACATACATACACTTATCACGCCTTTATTGCTCTCGGGGTAGGCTGAGCGCTAACGGCAGTAAACTACGTTCGCTAACACGACGTCTGATAAATATTTGGGCCGTTTCAGAACAATCATGTATCACTATAGTATGGTGGTGCTGTTCTAAAAGGCAGAGTACACCGCCCCCATATGCAGTTTGTATGCGTGCACGTGTACACGCGCGTACGAATTTTAATGTATAGGGTTTTGTGGGAGACCACCGCTTACGTTGCGTAGGTCACGCAAGCGGTGTACCGTCTCCGAAACAATCCCATACATCACAACAGGTACACGGCGTGTACACGTGCTGCATACGTGGACCGGTGTGATCTGCGCTTAAGCCAGCAACTAGATAAAATATCTGCTATCTAAAAAAGCTTTTCTGGTTAATAAATGAGTAAAAAAGTTCGCCTGGTTATTAAGTGAAAAAATGTTTTAAAAAACTGTTTAAGAAATCATAGATACATTTAAATATACATTTATTTTGGCATTTGATAACCTCTGTAACTTAAATTATGCAAAAGTATGCATGTAACACTACTTATACTACAATCTAACAACCTCGTTAGGCTTTTATGGTTATTACAAAAAATATATTGAACATCGTTGCGTGCACTTTATAGCATAAATGCTTTTAAATATACAAAACCTGAAGTGGATCCTAAAGTTGTACAATACTGATTATGGTTTATAAGCTCATCATAGGGTCGTAGGACGACTCGGTGTCCCACACGAAAAGAAGAAGAAGAAGAAGCTCATCATCTAAAAATTAAACTGTTTTGTAAGTAAATACCAATTCTAGTACCTATGTAGTATTTTTTAATTGCATAGCGTCCCAGAGATGAAACTACATACCCCTATCAAAGTTTGGGTTCGTTGGACGATTCCATGCAAGACGATTCTTGCCAAGTATTCTTCTAATACATGGTAACCAGGGTCTGATGATAGAGCCGGTAGGTGGGCATAGCATCTCAGAGTTAAAACAACATACCCATCCCAATTTTTTAGTCATCTATCCTGCACTATCAAAATTGTAAATTGAGACAAAACTAAAAAGTATAAATAAAACTATACTCAATAAAAAAAGGTCAAATAAATAAAACCTTTTTTATTATAGTTTCATTCATTTTCAGTCCCTGTCCTAAGGTGGTTTGTAAAATCATGAGGACCAACCACTGGAAATGTCATTTTTGCTCTGCGGTACCAACCATTACAGAAGCTATGAGCCACGACAACCGTAAAATCTGCCGTTGCAATTAACCAATTACAGTTTTCAATTATTGCCCATGTCCTGAAGCGGTCCAACGGTACGGTAACCCAGGTGTTTATAGACAGGCGCTATCTGGTTGACATAAGGTTCAATTTCCAACACGGGCCAGGAATGCATGTAGACTGTAGCAGGTTTTATGCTACTTCGGTGGCCTTAAGACGATCCCAAAGCTTATGTGCTGCCCTGATAAAAACGTAATTTGTCGAAAATCCGCTGGTCGAGTTTGATGTGGTGTAGTGGTAGTGCGACTGCCTGCGAAGTAAAAGGTTCTGGGTTCGATTCTCGGTGGGGCCCTCACAAAGTAGATATTTTTCACTTTGTGAATTTGTTACCAGTCTATTTAGGACATTGCGGACTGAACCACCCGATTGTCCGTAAGAAAGCCGGATCATAGTGTTTCGGATGGCATATTAAACCGTAGGTCCCGGTTGCTGTCTATGATTACCCAGACGGCGGTCGTTACACAACCGTGTCAGAAACTTGCTACTTGTAGAAGGTGGTAAAAATCCCGACACAAGGGTTCATTGGCTCGTCGGACGACTCGGTGTCCCACACGAAAACAGAAGATCATGAACACGATATTCTGTAATTTAGATTCATTAACTGTAATTCAATCTCGATCAGTGGATTTTCGATAAATTACTCTTTTACCGATTTATGATATCAAGTGTTGAGGCAGCACATATGCTCAGGGATCCTCTTAAGGGATATGGGATCTTGGAACAAGCTTCCGCTTGGACCCAATTTTTTGCCAGTAATTTCGACTCGTAATACGAAATAAAAATCGAAATTTAATATGAAACTCGTTAGCTTGTGTAATTACTAATTATGTTTACTTTTCCTGAATGGACCTTCTTTATCGTTCTTTTTCGTACCACAACAATTCTTCTTTTGACGGCGTTTAATAATTCCTTTGATATGCTTACAAAATCTGTATACACTTAGTGACACTAGCGCCGCTCAGTGACAAAACCACTACTGACGCATTAATTGACACATTAATTGCGAAACCAAAAACCAAAGACAATAGCTAGCCACAAAGATTATTTATAATCAATAAAATCTTGTTAAAATTGTGCGCTTTAGTTGTGTATGCCAATGTATCCATCAAAATATGCTAGCAAAACTCATGGAAACTAATTATAATCTATTTTATGAGTTTTAAGTAATCTTTTTCATTAATTGATACTTACCAGATGACCACCGTGTTCACCCAGAGCTTTTTATTTGTGTTTGAAGGCGTCACTATTGTAGCGTTTCACTTAAGTCTATTGAATATGTAGTCGAATATCTAAATCCACACGTTGTTCATGTATACAAATTTACACTCAATATGGGGTCATAGCTTTTACCCGTCGAGTGTAACGTGCGTATGCGCATAATCCTAAAAACCGGCGCAGGCGCAGACCTAGCGTCATTCGACGCGAGCCGTATAAAGCTTCCAAATTGGAGATGAATGGTGTCGTATTGGAAATATATTGTTGGCTTGGTTCTGAATTTGTGAAAGTTTTTCTGAAAGTGTGCTTTCTTCAATCGTGCATGGCCATCCACAACGCCTGTGCCTCGTTTTTCGAAACTACAGGCTACAATTCTGCAGGTGAAATTCGTTGTACATTGCGTAGCGGGTCAAAGATCCTGGTCTTGTAAAGTCCCACGCGCTACGCAATGTACATCGAATTTCACCTGTAGAAAGTCAAAAGTCTATAGCTGATGCCAAGCATTGGCATTACTTTTATTTACTGTACTATTTTTATTGGGCGTATTCTATTCCAGTAATAGATAAGACATGTGATAAGTGGACAAATGATCTGGTGAAGATCGCTGGACGCCAGTGGATGAAGTTGCGCAGAATCGTTCACTTTGGAAATCTTTGGGGAAGGCGTGGATGTCTTCCGGCTGAAATGATGAAGATGAATGACGATACGGGAAGAAGAAGTTGTGTTCTATCTAAGGCTTGCCTTTGTTTGCGACGAATTAATGGTTTTATTCTGATTGCTCGTAGGGTTCCTTTTATATTTGTCTTGGTCTGAGGCGACATTTGATGCATTCGCACCATTGCGTCAATCCTCAATTCCTCAATCAAAACGCATCACTTTCTGCTCTCTCAATTATTTATTTACAACCCTAACGTTCAATTCGTTAAGCCAATAAAGGCGGAATGCGGGATGTCGGGTTTTCGCCCGTGGCCATAAAAATCCGTTTACCCCATGATTTACGATGCTGAGTTAGAATCTCATCGTTGACATTGCGAATGACCGGTGATAAATCAATATTAAACTGGGCCCTGGGACTTAGCTTATGCTGATTTTTTATTTTCAGCATTGTACTCGATATTTAACAGGCGGTATAGAACAAATGCTTAACCCGTAAGCGATAGAGGCGTGATGCGTGTATGTTTAAGAAAAGAGCCAAACCTTTTAGGATTAGTCTACGAAATTAAAACTTTTGTTATTTATAAGTGCGACGATGTAAGGTAAGACCGAACAGAGTTTTTTCTGGTGTATTTCAGTGGGAAAAAGCTATTACCCGCGCTACAATGTAGCCTCAGCTTTGGATATCTTTCTCACGGTGAAAGAATTTTCAAAATCAATCCAGGAGCAGGAAATTTGCAAAATTATAATGCCGCGGGCAAGATTCGAACCTGCAATCTTTGCTGTCGATTCTAGCGAGACGCCCTAATCTTGCAGGCCACCTCGGCGGCACCGCCGTATGAATTAAGCAAGTGTATTTTGATGCCGAAGCGCAGAATGGCTTTTTCAACCAGATCTAGTAGATACGTAAAGTATTTTATACGTATTTTACACATACATACACATATCACGCCTTTGTCCCTTGCGGGGTAGGCAGAGCGTAAACTGCCCCAACAACACGGCTTCCATCGCCACTTCTGACAAATATTGAGTTCCCCTTTCAGATTATTTGTGTATCATAATAGTGACATTACACATGAAATCTTCGAGTCCCTTAGTCGCTTCTTACGACGCTAGCGAGTAAGAAATAGGGAGATGCTTTTCTAAGCCGGCAACACACGGCAAAATTTTATTAACATACAAAAAATAAAAACATACAAATCTTTCCTCTTCATTCTTCTGAAGTACGAGTCACCAAGTCAACGAATGAACAGATGAACCTTAAAGTCTGACTTTTGAAAACGGCTGACAACTAATAGCGTGGAGAGAAAAGTGAGTTTTGAACAGCAAGAAGTGCATTATACCGTACTAGGCGTTTCCATGAACAATGCATTGCCATTATGAAAGTGAAAACTAATTCCGCCTATGGCCAACAAGTGACCATTCATCTCGCAGGCTACTTCTATAGATTTATTGGTCACGTTCTAGAAAGCTCGCGTCTCAGGCTTCGTTATCCAGGATAGATATCATTGGTGCGCGCATGAGTTATGGTTCGCTTTGTGGGGGCTAGTAAGCCGATTATAGAGTACTTGAAAGTTTTTAAAATAAAATCGTTTTTAATGTTCTAGATTAGGTTCTAGACACTAGGTATGGAGATAGGTCTTTGATGCTTTTGATGATTGATCCTGTATGATTGACGAATCGGGCAAAATCATTCTGCTTCCCTGTTGATATACAGGGTGTAAAAAAAAATACTGCAAATATTTTAAGAGGTGAATCAAAAAGTTGTTCAGTTTCATTGACTGGTTCACCCCTTAAAATCAGCTAATATTTTTACACCTTATAGGTAGGTATCATCAGGCAAGAGGAATGCGTATGCCCCACTTGTCAATCATAACTTTTCAAAAGCACCAAAGAACTATCAGAAAGATACCATTTGAATGAAAGATAAGTGTCAACACGACCATCTTTACCATACTCACGCAAACATTGAGCTTCTGCGGATTTGCAGGAAATTATACAACAACACAACACAAATCACGCCTTTATCACTTGCGGGGTAGGCAGAGCGTCAACGATCGTAAAATAACGGTCGTTATCGTCACTTCTGACAAGTATTGAAGGCCCTTTCAGTTGATTCGTGTATCATTGTAGTGATAGGTTGTCAGCCTGTCGCCTAAAATTGCAATACAGATGAAACCCTCGAATCCCTTAGTTGCCTTTTACAACACCCGCGGGAAGAAATGGGGTGATGCTATTCTAAGCCGCCATCACACGGCATATCAATTATAAAAGGACAGAATTTATCGGTCTCATTAATAGGATAATCTTATAATAACAGTATTAGACGGTAGTGTCCGGAAGCCGGAAATATTTCCATATCGATATCTTGCGGTTGAACTAGGAAGAGTGTACAATGTCTCTCAACACAACAAACGACTGATTAATCAGAATATTATTAGAAGCAACTATCCTACCATTTGTTATGTTATGTAGTGTGTGACAACTATCTACTTAGAAATTGATGCTACTATCCTAACAGCCACAATAGATCTGCAAAGGTCGCAGTGGCTATCAAATAATAATACTATCCTAACCAAATACGCTAGCTACCCCTCTAAATCAAGAATCAATAATTGAATAAGCTACCTTTATAACTATCCTAGATAATTTTATGCTTCTGTGTTTTTTGCACATGCACTTTAATTGCATTGAAAGCCAATGTAACACGCATGCACGGCGGGAGACCACCACGCGGTTTTATAGTACTGCATTTCTTTCGATAATATGTTCAAAGGTTGCACCTAGCATTTCTATTGATAACTTACTAAAAGCATTGGAAAAGGTGGTGACAACAATATTTTGTTGTGCAAAAGTTTTCTGTTGACCAATGCAGACGACATATACGAAAAGAATGAAAATACAAATAGGCCACTTTTTAATATTGAATAACTTTTTTAAAAAGGAAACCGACTTCAAAGAACGTGTCTAACTGCAAACCTCCATTTTTTTACGGTTAATATACCTAAAACCTACTCCTAAATCGGTTAGGTCAAACTTGAGATTCAAACTGAGAACCCTTTTTTTTAAGTCTGTTAATATTTCAATTTTTCTCTATGGCATATTCGATTAACGTCAATATTTAAAAATAACAAAATAATAGTTTTGGGACACACAAGTGGGATTTTAAGTTAAAGCCGCAAGTAGTATGTAGGCATAAACCTAGATATTAATAAATGTATCTATTCGTGACTGAACAACTTAATTAAATATCAATAACAAACTTCCTATCGTCAAAATAATGAATTCACATAAAGCCAAGTCGTTATTACGCCCATTAAATATATTATTGCTGATAATATTCATAATTTTTAATAGACTTCAAAGAAAAAGACGGTTTTCAGTTTGACCTGTATGTATGTATGTTTGATTATCTCGCGTTCGGATGAACCGATTTTGATGCGGTTTTCAGAAAAGTATTTATCAGACTTAGGAGAAGGTTTTAGGCATAATCACCGAAAAAAATGGAGGTTCGCACTTTTTAGTCGTCCGTTAAAGTCGGTTCTCGTTTTAATAAAGTTATTGTTGGTATTTATAATGCATGTAGGTCGATCAAATTAAACTCAAACGCGGTAATGTAAGATTGACGTTTATCTATTTTTAATCCTATAACTTTGTTGCATATTTAAGTAATTATTCTACAAGTTAATGGGGACTTTTCTGTCTGTATCTGACAGATCTGGAGCTAGTTTATGATGTCCATACCAGATGGCGGTGGCGAGTTAGGTTGAAATTTTGACACACGACTTCTTTTTCATTTTAGCTAAGCGCCATCTATGTACACTTGAAAATGGACTAGAACTTTTTACCATTAAAATTAAACTGATTGTCCATAGATTTGATGCTCTTAGGTTTTGTTGTATGTGCGAAAGCCGCACAAAAAAATATGGCCCTCTAGAAAACACAATTTGGAAAACATATTGACAAAAATTTAGGTAAGCGTCATTAGCGACCGACTACATGAATGGGAATAAGTAGAATTTGAATCCTGATTAAGATGGTTCCGTGTTTCGGATGACACGTTAAGCCGTAGGTCCCGGTTGCTGTCTATGATCACTTAGACGGCGGTCGTTACACAACCATGTCAGAAGCCTGCTACTTGTAAATGCTGTTGAAAAATTCTGACACTAGGGTCCATCTGGTCGTTGGACGACTCGGTGTCCCACACGAAAAAAAAAAGTCTGTGTGATTGCTTAGGGATAGACAGAGAAAAGTATTCTAAATTCTACTACCAGTACTAAGTAAATCTATTGAATTAAACTTGCCTTTATTTTTAGAATAAGACATAACCCTGAATAGAATGAAGTAAACATCCTAATGTATTTATGGCTCCTGTCTGGTCGTCGTGTGCGCGCTAATGTTTTCAATAACTTATTCTAAATGCAAATCTCACTCCACGCACCAGTCGGCTCTGTGAATTGTGTCTACATTTGTTGAACTTGTACAATCATCTACACTATCTGTACTGTTCTATGAGGATGAAGTAGACATGGTGATGTATTTATGGCTCTTGGTTCAATGTTTTCAATAACTTATTTTAAATTCAAATCTCCGCACAGGCGTCGGCAGGAGTGGGGAAAATAGAAAGAATTGGGGATTTTCAAATGGGTCTGTGGGGATACGCAAACCCTTTGAGCCGGGTATACCTAAAGCGTACTGTGACTGTGACTGTGTCTCGTTATGCCTAAATGTCATAATAAGTTAGCTGAATGACTAAGTATACTTTGGACTAATTATCAGTTTGCTTACTTCTCATTAGGGCTAATTCCGTATCAGCCTAAATCTTTACTTGCCTAGATCGCGTTATGCCTAGAAAGCTAGAAACGAATAATTTAATATGCAGGGTGTAAGGCACGGTGTAATGAAAACTTTGCAGGTCGAAAAAAAAATCATATTTACCAACATAGGCCCAATAGAAAGAGTTGTGGAGTTTTATGGTCTGAGCACGCCTGCAAAGTTTTCGTTACACCGTCCCTTACACCCTGTATGTAATCTTCCTGCTTACTCCAAAGGCCGTCGGTTCTATAACAGATGTGACCAGCCCACTAGAGCCTGGTAGGACGCACTGATCTAACACCTTGGTCTCGTGTCATTTTGGCCAGGGTGACTACAGAGCATGGCGCAACTTCCCAACTGCAACTCTACGCACGGAAGGATATTTTGTGCAACCCTTCTTACTATTTACTCGTTTTTTCGTAGAATTCAATTTCAGCAGCAAAAAGAGGCCTAAGTTTACCAGGGATATCATAATGTAGGATTCAAATAGTAAAAGCATTTTTCAAATCTACAGATTTCGATACTATAGTATTAGTAGTTTCGGAGCCCATTCGTTACAAACATTACTCAATAGGCCATAATATATTAAGTCCTATATCGCGAAAGATCTTTTTCGCGGTTTGCCTAGTCGTCCGCTAACCTATGTCTCTAAAGACCCACTTCGCGTTTTGCCTAGTCGTACCGCGACATAGTCACAGTACGCTTTAGGCGTACCCGGCTCAAAGGACGCAAACGATGTCTCACCTGCTTGTTTGCCCAGACCTTCCAGTTACATGCACACAGGAGGACCTCAATGCGGCCAGCCCAGCAGCGGTAGCTGTAGCCAAGCACTGGCATTAATATTTTTTGTTCACAATTATAGCGTTGGAAAACGTACGTTGACACGAGAAGAAGAAGAAGAATGTAAATCTCACTTAGCGTAGTAGTGAGTACATTTGTTGAACTTGTGTAGTCATTACATCACATTAAAATTGCGCTTCCATATTTGTACAAGGGCCGCGTTTGCGTAGGGTGGGCTACTAGGCTATCTAAAATTGTTGGACGCATATAATTTATTTTTCCTTTAGTAAGCTGCATTATTCTTAAGCATCTTTTTGCGGCGGGAAAATTTGTTATTGCTTTTGGGAAAGTGCGTAGCAGCAGGTGAAACTGCGGGGCGTATATTTAAGTGCTAAACAAATATGCGAACCCTATCCTGAACGGCGATCGTGACCAATTTGTGAGCAATTAACCCTTTTTAAGCACAAATCGTGTCTATGTGTCTAGATTAAAGTGTCACTGACCATGAACCGAGCGCTTAGGGTTTTAGGATCTAATAAAATAGGTTCACCTTTACGAGATTGTTTGAATGTTTACACAATGAGATCACGTACAGATCAAGCTGTGAAGTAAGGCGGACAAATGGAAATAATGTACATACATACATACATAAATCACGCCTTTATCCCATGCGGGGTAGGCAGAGCGTTAACGATCGTAAACTTACCATCGTTATCGCCACGTCTGACAAGTACTGAGGGCCCTTTCAGATGACTCGTGTATCACTGTAGTGACAGGTTGTCAGCCTGTCGCCTAAAATTGTAATACACATGAAACCTTCGAGTCCCTTAGTTGCCTTCTACAACACCCGCGGGAAGAAATGGGGTGATGCTATTCTAAGCCGGCATCACACAGCAGCAGGAAATAATGTCATTGTTTGTTTTACACTTACCAGTTCCTCGTTTTCCAAAACTACAGGCTACAATTCTACAGATGAAATTCGATGTACATCGCGTAGCGGGTCAAAAATCCTGGCGCAAAAGAATAAATGGCTTGCTGTTTGAAGGCGGCTTAGAATAGCATCTTTCATATTTTTCCCGTGGGTGTCATAAAAGGTGACAAAGGAATTTAAAGCTTGATGTGTAATGCAATTTTAAGCGACGTGGCTGCCAACCAGTCTTCTGAAATTACCCTCAAACTTTCGTCGGACGTGCGTGGCCTAAATGATCATTTTTACGGACATTTACGTTCTGTCTACCCCGCTAGGGGTATAGGTGTAATGTATGTAGTTTTTATCGAGCTAAATATTAATGTCTTTTAAGTTTTAAAAACTATTTCAAATTATTCTAACGCTGCGTGTGGTCGCTCATAAATTCTTGCGGAGAGCTTTGCACTATGGAATAACCACATTAACACCAACCTTAATAATAATAATAATAAAGCTTTATTCATTCTATACAAAAAAGACATGCAGAACAATTGATTAATAAATTAATTAAATTAAAATACATTTCATGTTATAAATATACACATTGATTAATATAAATATCATTAAATTTATTCATTAAATTTTATCTTCCTGTATAGACCCCTTACGGGTAAAAGCCTCCTCCAAAGAATCCCAGTTTTTTCTGTCCTGTGCCTTGTTATACCAGTCCTTTCCTGCAGTAGCAATTATTTCATCCTGCCATCGGGCGTTTGGTCTGCCTCTGGCTCGAGATCCTAGAGGTCCCTTCCATTTTGTAGCACCAACCTTACCAGACTATAAAATAATAACCCTTTTCGCATACGGGTAATACCAGGAAAACAAAATATAATGTAGTAAATAGTTTTATGTAGGAAAGCTCATGTTGGGTGCGGGTATTGCATAAAACCTTTTAATAGATTTAGGGCTCGTAAAAAATATTTCCTGATTGATATTGTAATACTTCTTGATGCAATCCAAATAGAAAATGATGGTGTTGCAATGCTATTTCCTGAAAAGTTATGCTGAAAGTTGAAGGCTAAATTTATCATCCTTTGAATTTTCAATCATCAGAAACTACGTGAATTTCTTTTAGCCAAGACATTTTGCGATTTTGGCAATAATCAATCTCAATCCGACCATAAACTTGTACCATTAATGGTACTAGGTGATGGTTTACAAAGTAAAGAAACTTTGATAACAAATTAATAAAGCTTCTGACGGTGGTTTTCTACCCGTGGGTGTCGTAAAAGCCGACTAATGGATGAATCTATGGAACGGGCAGCAGCGATTCCTGTAAATATCTACACTACAATATCTCGCTCGCTAATCCGCCAGACAAGCGTGGTGAGTATGGCAATACCCTCCAATTTAGGGGAGGCCCATTTCCAGCAGTGGGCTGTAGAGGCTTTAGAAGTAGAATACTGACCGACTGTTAGGCCCACCAATCCGTCAGGCGTAGTTTTAATGGCCCCGGGGTCAAAAATATAGAGCCAACACAAAAAAACTTACTAACTGTATATATTTCATATTCCTATTGTATCCATTTTAAACAGATTTAGTAAATGATCATTTATTCAAAAAGTCCAATTTGTAAATATAAAATAAGCATGTCAAAATTAATAAAATGTCAACTTAAAACTAAAATAAATAAAACAATTAAAACAAAAACAAGTCAAAATAAAATAAATGAAAAATTAAATTAATAATAAAATTTTAAATTATATCGAATCACTAAAATATATCTTTGCTCCACCCAGCTTTTTGCCTTAGCCATATTATACGATTGATTTAGTTCTAACATTCATCTTCATACTTGTAATGGGTTTAAATAAATAATTCAATAATTCAGAGTGTTGTAATGGACGACGGCATAATTTGTTGCATTTATTATTATTACACTTACGCACTCTACCCTACTTCTGTAAAACGCAATAATTCATCATTGTTTAGGAATAAATCATTGCTAATCTCATTTTCATATTACATCAACGCGTGCTACACAATTCATCTACCACAAATACTACTTTGTAAGTAAGTATACAAAAAGCTCCTCCCATACAAAAAGCGTGTTTTTTTAAATGTAATTTGATCTTGTTGAAATTGTTCTGAGGAGTACTCATCACTACATAGTATAAAGCAAAGTTGCTTTTCGCGTCTGTATGTATTTATGTGTTTGCTTAAATCTCTGAAACAGATAGAGTGATGCAAGAGAAAGGTTTATATGTATAATATTTGTCTGACGACTTGGTGTCCCACACAAAAAGAAGAAGTCGGGAAGACTACTGATCACTACGGAAAAATGAGTTACAGCGAGCGGAGCCGCTAGTAAACTGTAATAGCAAAGAATACTCATAAGTTAGTAGACAGTTGAATTTTCATACGGGGCTGTTATACAGAAAACGTGATTTTTAAGTGCAATGATATTGTACCCTTCCTTCGTGGGCTCGGCTCGCACTTGACCTTTTTTAAATATTTGGATTAATCGCGGCTAAAAGTTATAATATGTTTAACCATCTCCAACAGGTCAGTAGTTTAACAACCCTGTGTAATGTAACAAACCAGAACGAATAAGCGATAAAGTGATATACTACAGGCGTAGCGGATTCGTGGGAACATGTCTCGGACTCCGCGCTAGTGTTGCCGAACTATCGATAGTTTTCTTTCGAACAAACCTGTACAATCGATAGGAGGGGCGACAGTTTCAATAGTTCAAAATGTAGCAATATTATTCTAAAGTATTATGCTAGCATGTCTCATAATTTCAATACATCTATATTATCGATATTATACATATAGGTATTACTCAATTAGATAGTTCACACAATCGATCTCATGATTTAAATACATCTATATTATTGATACTATATATAAAGGTATTACTAAGTTGGACACTTACTATCGACTGTTTTGTACTTCAGATAGTTTGCAAATCATGAGAAATGACACAATCGATAGTATTGCAACATTTTGAACTAACAATTACTAATCAGTCGCTGATTAATATCGTGACCAATCGAACGACAATTGATTCTCCATTATCGAGATGCAAAACTACTTCGCTGGATAAAGCTAGTCTATCAATAATTGAACGATAGTGTGAACCATCGATAAACTATCGATAGTTGAGTGACAACACTAGTTCGCGGGATGAAACTTTGCGCGTTTGCGCTTTTCGTTTAATTAGATGCGCGCTGCAAAGCGAATGCTTCTTGAAAGTTCATGTGTAACAAGCTTTTGATCGACAGTTAAATGTGTATGCTAAATATACGGGGTAATTTTTCTTTGAAATGATTAAAGGTCTGATAGGTAACTGGGTTTATGATGTTAAATCAAGAGTCTGTGTTAAATAAACTATGCAATTTACCCAAAAATATCAATAGGACAGAGATATATGGTCATGCTGAACTTTGAGAGAACTGTTTGAGATTTGGCTATTTCTATATAGACTTCAAACTTCTTTTTCTCACGAGTTGTTTTTCACTAACAACGCCATCTATTGGGGTGTTAAAGAACAAAATTAAGCGAGCTCGGTTCACCAGCTGCTTAAATTGAAATGAAACTAGAAATTTTGTTACTATTGGCCTCTATAAAATTATTGAATGTGGTATAAGATTATTGCATGTAGTATATTTTATTGACCACCCAGGCGTCCCTACGCAGCGTTTCCTAGGTAGACCTTGATTGAAAGTCATAAACTGGTAATGAACAGCACTCCCACTCCTGGGAATATCCATTATTTTCTCTATATATTTATATCTATCTTACCCTCAGAGGAATGAAGATATGATCAGAGTGAACCCTGTGAACAACTAGAGCTTACGAGCTTTATTATTAAAAGACAAAAATCAGGCTGCATTCATTTCGTACCTTTATTTTGCATTGAAAATCCGTAATTTTCATTTTATGAAAGTGCCACTGGCACTGCTGAGACGATTCTAACGACGTCATAGTCATATGTCAACATCCGCCTAGCTGTTTGGGCTGTAGCCTGCATGTAGCCTGCGAAAAAGAATTTGCTTGTCTACATACCTACCTACATACAAACCACAGAATACAAACTGTCGAAAAATATTATCCTTCTAAGGCAGTCGGTCTGAAAAGATCGTGACAGTTAGGCTGACCCTTGCACAAAACTCAAAACTGGTTATTGAATACACCTTCAATATTTTCGAGATATGTAAGTACCTAGTCGTTTGGTTTTTGCCTTTACCACATAAGAACGCCTGTTCAGAAAATATCTTATTGCTTCGAATTTTATTTATTAAAGCTGTTGTATTTGAACAATTTCAATCTTAATAGGACGAGTTAATCGTTGCCTCAATCTAGTTGTTGGTAGGATTCCCTCTAAACATAATTGGTTGTATGATCGTACCTTACAAGTCGCCATCCTTGGAGAAATGCGTGTTTGATTCGCGTGAAGTTCAATTAGATTATTGCCATCACCTCTGGGCAGAGTTGGTACGAGTACTTGTCTGACAGACGGGAATTTCAATTTTATTAGCAACTAGTGGGCTCTCACGGCTCCGCTCGCGTGGTAGTCGGTTTTAATCCCGTAGTAGCCCACAGGAACATTTTTTCGGGATAACAATAATCTTTTGTGTTAATCCAAGTTACCCACTATCTGTGTGCTCAATTTCATGCAAAACAGTTCAGTAGTTTTTAGCGTGAAGGAGAACAAACAAACAAACTTTCGCATTTATAATATTAGTAGGATTAGTAGAATAGCTTTCTCGGCAATATGGTTTGATCTGATCTAACTTGTGATCCAACGGAGGGCCGTGAGTTTGACTTTTGATTAGGGGTGATTAATTATTATGTAATGCCGGCCTAGAAGAGCATCATCTCATTTCTATCTACAGCTTCTACAACTATCGAGCTCAAGTTCGCTCTTGCATGGAGTATTGCTGCCACCTTTGGGATGGATCTGCCAAATACCAACTGGCCGCCTTAGACTCCATTGAAAAACGCGCCAAGAAGCTCATAGCAGACGAAGCACTGGTTGCGGCTAAGTTGCAGAGCCTTGAACATCGTCGTAAAGTAGCATGCATGTCGGTATTCTATAGGATACATTTCGGAGAGTGTGCTCAATCACTCCACGACCTGATACCCCCTTCCCCATTCCATCTCCGAGGATCGAGGCGCCGACTGGGGTTCCACCCTTATGTTGTAGATATACCTCTAATCCGCACTAAGCGTTTCGCTTCAACTTTTATCATGCGTACGGCTAAAGAGTGGAATTCCCTGCCGGCGGATCTTTTTCCGGAACAATATAACTTGGGCCTTTTTAAGGCAAGAGTGAATAGGCATTATCTAGGCAAGCATGTACCATCTTCGTCTGCATCTCCACTTACCACCAGGTGAGATGGCAGACAAATGCGGGCCCATTACATGTAAAAAAAAAAAAAAAAATGGGTGCCGTTTACTGATTTACCGAGGGATTGGGCAGGTTCCTCTGTGAATTAAAATCACCAATCAAATGCCAAGAGCGGTGACAAATACCCCAAATCTGGGGAGGTCCAGCAGGGAACTGTTATATTGACTGATATTTTGGAATCAGGCAAACAACTAATGATTCGATATTAACTAAGAAACGGCACCTCTATCTGTTCTCCCTTTTAAGGGGTCATTCTGACAACAGGGTTCATCTGGTCGTTGAAAGCCTAACAAGAAGAGTTGTATAAAAAACCAGTATTGCCAGTACGTGCCGATCCCTTGACGGGCCCTGCCGTACCTACATCCGATTTTACAACCAACTAAAAAGCTTTCTACCGATATTAACAGAATGGATAATGTTTTCGTTTGCATATTTTTAATTTATTGCACCATTAAGATAAGCAGTTTGACTTTCTCTAAAGATGCAGCATTGAATTCTATACAAGATTAAACGATTTATTGGTTTTATAGGCGTTTATTTAAATGTTTGTTGTAGACTTCTGTGGGAACGGCCGCCCATATCACTACATAGTATAAAACAAAGTCGCTTTTTACGTCTGTATGTATGCGTAAATCTTTAAAACTACACGACGGATTTTGATGCGCTTTTTTAATAGATAGAGATCTTCAAGAGGAAGGTTTATGTGCATAATACTTGCTGGGAAAACAACTTATTCCTACAGGAAAATGAGTTACAGCGGGCACAGCCGCTGGGCGGACCGCTAGTAATCTTATAAGGCCTGCACATAATTTGCATTTTTGTATTCGTAGAAAACATAACACGTTCAATGAAGGAAAGAATTATGCATTTTGCTTTGTAGAATTTAAATCAGTCGCCTGTCTGTCTGCCATTACGTTTCTTATGTGATTTATTCAATGGGAAATGTGTGAGTTGACTAGACGTAGTCTGGGACATGCATAAACTAGTTGATTGTACTAGCTATGCTTATGCTACTAGTAGTAGCTCTGTCACGCACTCACCAGTCACCAGGGTTCATTAGGTCGTTGGACGACTCAATCTCCCACACGAAAAGAGAGAGAGAGAGAATAGAGTTGATTGTAGATGGATTCCATTCATTTGTCCCATGTAACGCAGGCGCAGAAATTTTACTTGCCCCTATAGTTATGTCCTTTGTATGGTTGTATATTTTGTTGTGTGCCGATCTGTTCGTTTATTTCCTAGTAGGCGGCGCTGGCTGCGAATGCAAACTTTTATTTAAAGCTCAGCAGCGATTTCTCATAAATAAGAGTCACTGACTTACAATCCCTTAGTCTGCAGAAATGTCAACAACGTCACTTAGTTTAAACGAGTGTTGCTATCAGCCCAAAAGATCTCCCCACATTTCTGCAAGGTCATGTAACCAAATATCCAGTTTCGCTAATGGTGTGGGCCGGGGATTTAGCGCTGCGTACGTGCCCTCTGAATGGGCCTTGTCGGATTTGTCAATGACATGTGCAGGCGCAGCTTTGTCCCTGCGCGTGCGCTTATCGCTCGCATAGATAGTGTCGCGACCAGCGTAACTTGACCTCAATGCTCTATAGACGCACGTACGGGCGCCTGCTTACAGCTACGCTGGTCGTTACACTATGTAAGCGAATGTATATCTCGGAACGCCGCGTCACGCAGCTATTGTGTAAAACCCTCTTTTGGGATGTTATTCGAGACGTATAGAGTACTGGGTTTGAGGTTTAGTGGTGTTGGTATCAGCAAGGCTCTTCTGTGCTGGAAATTTGTAAAAATGTGAAATAGCAGTTTTGTGATAGATGGTGTCAAGGTGTACAAAAATTACATTACGCTGCTGTTAAGAATCATGGCTGCTTTCTCATACTAGTCTTCTTCGCAATCAAGTCGATATTGGTAACTTTGTTAGCTCTGTGATCAATGCTGGGGCGATGCTTGTTTCCTTTCACCTTTTTAGGTCTGCGAGTATTACTTATTATTTATTTCTATTTTCATTTTACCACTTACCTTGTCACAGCCTTTGGTTCGGCCAACAGGATGCTTTCTGCGGTTGTCTTTGAGGTGCAGTCGACCGTCGCGATCTTGACCACAAGCAGGACTGAACGAGAGACAGATCAGTTTTCAGCGGCGGGATCACTTTGAGAACAAAAGACATTGAATGTCAAGGATATTACGTAGAACCGGTGAAGTATAGGTGAATGGCCTGTACAACAATTTGTCGTTCAATAGGATAGGTCAGGTCAGATCACTACTACTGTCTGTGGTTTTGCTTTTGAAGTGAATTCGAGCGTTACGATCTTGACCGCACGCAGGGCTTAAGAGTCAGATCAGTTTTCAGAAGGCGGAATCTATTTGAGAACAAAAGGCATTGAATGTCAAGGATATTAGGTAGAATCGCTGAAGTATAAGTGAATAACCTATGTATACTTTTCGATCATTAGGTTTGGTCAAGGATGATTTAGCTTAGGAAAATTTTATCTAGAGGGATCGTAATATATAGGGAGAGGGAGTCAATAAAAGCTGCAAATGTTATAAGGGGTAAACTAGTCAATGACATTGAACTACTCTGCCCAAGGAACTTAGATCAATTTAAAGAGGTAGCAGCTTTCTGAAGTGTTCTATTTTTTATTATTATGGCATTTAGGTATACCGATTTACCAAAATCTTAGTCTTAGTCTGGGAAAGTCTAGTCCCATTCTCAAATTGTTCCAAAATAATGAAATTTGTTATGTAAATATAACTTCTTTTTAAACTCTATGACGTAGAACCGCATTGCAAGATATGACTCATTTGGCCTTACCCCGAAGTACTAACCTCACTCAACCACCAACGTCGCCAAAGACATTCTAGTCTACTCATCGTTCGGCTTCAGAAACCCTTAATCTAGACGCCAATTTTACTGCTAGCTGAACTTCGTAACGCCCATAGACCGGTACATGTTTTTGAAATTTAAATGAGTTCTATTACCGTTCCATATTGGGGTTGGCGTATGTAGATTTCTGATTGCGGCTGGTACTCGAGATCGGCCATTTTTATTGCAATGGCTTTAGGCTTTAAATTGGTACACGGTATGTACCGGATGGTATATAATTGGCCGAAGACTAAGGGATAAAGTCAACTTTGTTTGCGTCCCGTGGGAGTCGGGCCCACTACCATTAAGATCAGATCTGCAGCTCCTCGAATATTATCCTTTAAGGGATTGATTTTTACTGGTTACCATGCACAGTTATTAAGAATAATCAATATGATATGATCCCATAAATGAGAGTTAGCTAATTGATTTTAATGCCAAAGATTCGTTTTCCCGTGGGAATAAGCACGTATTAGACATATAAACCTTCCTCTTGAATCACGCTATATATAAAAACATATCTAAATTCGTTGTGTATTAAGAACGGAAAGAGTTTGCGGAGAGACAGACAGAGAAACGCAAAGATCGACATCATTTTATACTACCTTACGTATTGATTTTTTATTTTCATTAGTTTGTCTTACCATCCAATCCTGTACAGTACCTACCTACTTGACATATTTAAGCTCATCGTCATACATCTCTGATCTCATCGGAGTTAATAGGTTTTTGCTACGAGGGGAGGTCAAAAAGTTCGCGGAATGGAGGGGTTGGCGGGGGTAGGGATGCTTGTCCAGGTACTCGCTAATTGAGTAACTCATTATTACTATAAATACCAAGTTTTAGCCTAATTGGGTCACTAGTCTTTGAGTTATCAACGATTAAACAAGTGAATCGGGAAGAAAGTTGGCAGTATGGAAAAAATTGAACATCGCGCCGTCATAAAGTTCCTCACCAAACAGGGAAAAACGCCGCAAACTGTTTTTCAAGATATGTTATCTGTTTACGGGGACTCTGCTCCTGGAAAAACTATGATTTACAAGTGGCATAATCTTTTCAAGCAAGGAAGGGAGTCAATTGAAGACGATCCCCGTTCTGGGCGGCCGATCGAGGCCACCACGCCGGAAATCATCGATAAAGTTGAGAAACTTGTATTGGAGGATGGCCGTTTGAAGAAGAAACAGCTTGCAGCATTAGTTGGTGTATCAGAAACTACCATTTTGAATATCCTTCATCAACATCTTGGTATGAGTAAAGTCTGCGCAAGATGGGTCCCGAGAATGCTCACGCCGTTTCAAAAGCGAGAGCGCGTCGACTGTTGCCGCGAGTTTTTGGACCGCTGTGGAGATCAAAAGGAAGAAATTATGTCCCGTATTGTGACTGGGGATGAAACTTGGGTTCATCATTATGAACCTGAGTCAAAGCAAGAGTCAATGCAA
The DNA here is from genome assembly GCA_029255805.1 of Keiferia lycopersicella. NCBI lineage: Eukaryota > Metazoa > Arthropoda > Insecta > Lepidoptera > Gelechiidae > Keiferia > Keiferia lycopersicella. The sequence goes on from JARACZ010000026.1 coordinate 1,794,028, forward strand.
TGGCAGAAAAAGGGCACTCCCCCTCCTAAGAAGTTTAAGGTGTCTCAATCGGCCGGAAAGATCATGGCGACAATATTTTGGGATTCTGAAGGCATTCTTCTGGTGGATTATAAAGATCGTGGCCTTTCCATAACGGGAGAGTACTACGCTTCCTTGTTAGATCGATTGAAGGAAGCGATTAAAGAAAAAAGGAGAGGAAAACTGACCAAAGGAGTGCTGCTTTTGCATGACAACGCGCCCGTGCACACCAGTCGTGTTGCGACCGCTGCCATTCACCGATGTGGTTTTGAACTACTGCGCCATCCACCCTACAGTCCAGACCTGGCCCCCAGCGACTATTATTTATTTCCAAAGATGAAAAAAGAGCTGCGTGGAAGAAAATTTAACGACGATGATGAGGTTAAGTCAGCGATTTCGGCTTATTTTGACGCACAAGATAAACAATTTTTTTTAGACGGTATTAATAAGTTATTTGATAGATCCCATAAATCTATTCGAGTTAAGGGAGAATATATTGAAAAGGAAAAATAATTTCATGTTTAATTTCACCCTTCTTCCTTGTCATTCCGCGAACTTTTTGACCTCCCCTCGTAATAAATAAATGGAAATAAATTCGTTTGGTGCACCGACCTGCGCATGGGCACGCCGCGGCATCATTTCGCAGTTTATTGCGAGCTAGGGACACGCCCAGTGGGTTTACAAGTTATTTACACAAATGAAAAAAATATAGGGTGTAAAAATATTAGCTGCAAATTACGTATTTTAAGGGGTGAATCAGCCCATTAAACTGAACAACTTTCCACAAGAAACATGTCGAAATACACTCGAGAGCGATAAATTAGGGTCATGGGAAAAATAGCAACTATCTCTGAAACTAAGAACGCTAGCTTAATGAAATAAATTGCATTAAATAGACAATTGAATGCTCCTTAAATGCCGATAATAAAACTTCTTAGTTATTGTAAGGATATGCCATAAAACAATAAAAACTGAATAAGGGAGACATTCGGAGATGTTACTACGAGACTAGTTCATTCGTTATGCTTTTAGTTCTAATCTGTTGTTCAAGAGAGTATGCAAAACATGTTAATAATGTTGAATACTTCCTATTCAAGCAGTATAAATGTCATTTACACCTGGATATTGCACCAGAATACTCACAATGCTGGAAACTGGCTGGGGGCAGGTTAATACTACCAGGACTGTCGGTATACCGCTTCCAACAGTCCAAAATGTTCTCGGATGTTATGAGGAAACTGGCTGTAACCTATGCAGACCAAGAACAAGCAGAACCAGGTGGACCACAATAAGAAAATATCGATACTTGTAGAAAACTATGCGTCGTAGTCACTTTCTTAAAGGATTTGAACCCATTTATCAGTTAGGACGGCTTGGAGGAAGTAAGCCAAATTCAGGAAAAAGGAAGACGACAACTTGTTAAAGGTAACCTGAAACCACTTGGACCTGCAAACATCACAACTGGAGTCAAGCTGGAATTTTAAGGCATTTGGATAATATGCTCAAAACCACTTAAATTGGAGTACACCGTTTAGTCACATTTAATATTCTTAAACGAATTAAAACCTGTAAAAATACACTTTGGGTCTTCTATTGTGCTTGTAGGGCACACATTTTTATTGTTAGATGATATGAATAGTGCCAAAACGGTGTTCTCGAATTTAAGTGCTTTCGGGCATATTATCAAAATGCTTTGAAGTTCCAGCGTGGCTCCAGGTGGGATGTTTGCAGGTCTAAGTGGTTTTGGGAAACCCTTAACAAGTTATCGTCTTCATTTTCCATGAATTTGGCTTACTCCCTCCAAGCCGTTCTCACTGATAAATGGGTTCAAATCCAGTAAGAAAGCGACTACGAAGCATAATTTTCTACAAGTATCGATATTTGCTTATTGTGGTACATCTGGTTCTGTCTGTTCTTGGTCTGTTTAGGCTACAGCCGGTTCCCTCATAACATCCGACAACATTTTGGACTGTTGGAAACGGTATACTGACAGTCCTGGTAGTATTAACCTGCCCCCAGCCGGTTTCCAGCACTGTGAGTATTCTGGTGCAATATCCAGGTGTAAATGACATTCATACTTCTTGAATAGAGGAAGTATTCAACATTATTAACATGTTTTGCATACTCGCTTGAACAACAGATAAGAAATAAAAGCATAAACGAATGAAGTAGTCTCGTAGTAACGTCTCCGAATGTCTCCCTTTTTCAGTTTTTATCGTTTTATGACATATCCTTACAATAACGACGAGATTTTATGATCGGCATTTAAGGAGCATTCAATTGTCTATTTAATGCAATTTATTTCATTAAGCTAGCGTTTTTAGTTTCCGAGATATTTGCTATTTTTCCCATGACCCTAATTCATCGCTCTCGAGTGTATTATGAAAAAAAAATTTGGACCTCGCATACAAATTGACTTGGTCGGTTGGTAACTCCTGAAACTGTACACTTACTCCAAATATAGGTTGGCAAATTAACTTATTCTTACATATTCTTATAAAATTTTTATGAAACTAAAAAAGCCCTACAAACATACAAATCTTCTTCGTCTTTAAAATTATAGTATGTACTGCGAATAACTTTAGAAGTCTGCCACAGGCAATTAAGCGTAAAATAGGTTTAATGATACTAATTTTATAGGCTTTTTATAGGTTAAACGGTATTTTACTTGTGATCAGTTGGATCAGCATAAACCGCAATCGATATGCGAAACGGGTTTAAATCTGCGATATCGTCTGGCTTTTAAAGCTTCAGCCACACCTGCGCGTCAAGAATGCGGGACGCGGGACGCGAAACGGGAGCGTCTATAACGTCTACTACGTCGCGGTCGCGTAGGTGTGCAAGGTGCCATAGGTAAACACTGGCAGCGTCCGCCGCGCGTCTGACGCTCCCGCTTCGCAGTCGCTTTGGTCGCTCAGGTTTGGCCGAAGCTTTAATTTTCTGATACATTGAATACCAAATTTATATCGCGTGCTTGACCGTGCTGGGTATATATACATACAAATTTAGTTATTAATTATAGCAATTTTGTGGGCTGCTGACGATTTGCCACGAGACTTAATTTAGGTTTTTTTAAGTGTCCGATGTTTCAGCTCGGGACGCATGAGCCATGGTCACAGAATAACCAAACAAATCAAGTCAATCACAAATCAGAAAAATCATGTAAAATCCCTATTTTTAGTCTTGTGAGTAAACTGAACCGACAGATAAACGTAGGTACTTGAAGTTATGCTCGCAATATGATGCAATCGCACATTTTTAACGTAGGATGTCCATTGCATTCATCTCATATTGAGGCTATACTCGTACTAATCTATTCGAAAAACCTAGTTTGAGTCAAAAAAATTGGGCAATATTTTGTATAATACTCAAGCGTTTACTCATTGGTCATGGATCATTTTGTTTCTATGTATTATGCGGTTATTGTTCTGATAGTTACAGAATGTTTACATACATACATACAAATATCACGCCTTTATCCCTTGCGGGATAGGCATAGCGTTAACGACCGTAGGAATACGGTCGCTATCGCCACGTCTGATATTTTTGAGGATTGATTACCAATTCAAACAATTTTACATCATGTTCGATAAGTATCTAATAACAAAGATCCTACGTTTAACGTACTTTACATACATAAGTATAGTAACAGTCCACGAGGACTTGGCTCTTCCTCTCCCTATTGGAGAGTATTGCCATACTAGAGAGGTGGTTTAGTAAAATATCTGAATAACAGGGAACGGTGCTGCCCACTCCCTGGATGAATTCATTATCCCTTAGTCGCTTTTTACGACAACCACATATATTGCAGTTCAGCTAATTTTAGATGCTCCGTTTGATATCTCTCTGAATCGTGCACGATAACGGCATGTGCCTTTGTTGATAGCGCTTATAGTATAGTATGGGTGTTTCTTCTCTATTTAAGAGCCATACTCTTGTCGGTGGAGCAACCGTCATTCATTTCTTTTCTCCGCCAGTGACTTTACCTCCTGATACGACACAACATTCACTTTCTCTTTCAGCTGTTGATAGTAGTTTCTGCTAGTCGTCCTCTTCCTCTTTTTCCTTCTACTTTTCTATAACCGCCTATCGTATCAAATGGCCTATCATCTTTCCCCTTCTGTTCTCTATGGTTCTCAACAATGTTCTTTTTTCCTTGACCAGTTGTAGCACCTCTTCATGGGTTTTCATTCAGTATGGGTGTGATAGCCATAAAATTGGGCTCGTTTGCATAACCAAACTTATGTTACCCAAGAATAAGTTACCTAAACCCATAACCATTCATAACATTACATTTTACGATTAACGCAAAACACCTGAGCTTGAAGAAAAGTATCCAATTTCTAAAACATCAAACGCTATGTACGAAATGCCTACACGTTCGCAGTAAAATAGTAGACATGTAATTTAAGAACGTGTTTATAAGAAGACATTGCATTGAAGTCGCATGCCGTCATTCGGGTATAGTCCCATTATACCCGAATGACGGCATTTATTTCTCTAGGTGTTTCCTAGTTTTCTACGTATTTATTCATAACTGTCTATATCGCGAACTTCGTCTCGCCAAGGGATGTTTATGTGCCAACAGAGGCCCAGTTTTTGTTTCTTGTTCCTACTATACAACAGTCACAGATTATTTAAAGTTTTAAAGCTGGTAACTACGACTTTTTTCTGAGCTTACTTATGGGGTCGCTAAGGCAGCGAAGTTAGGTAGTTCGGACCTATTATATCTTAACGCGTCATATAACAAAAAGTTACGCATTGAGCTTTTTAGTCTCAGAAACTGTATTTCAATCTCAGTCAGCGGATTCTCGATAAACAGCGTTTTCTTCGAGTTATGATTTTTTAAGTATTGGGAGCTATACTTAGTTTACCTACCATGGTTGAAAATATATTAAGGCGTAAGTATTGACGGGCACAGACAGACCGCTCCTCGCGTGGGTTAGTCAGCTATTCTGTTATCTCGTTAGCTGACAGGGTAGGCAGACTATGACAGGGCCTCGAGAGATATCTCGGTACTACAGGGTATTGCTATTCTTAACTATAATGCGTAAACAATAAATATTCTGGACAATTCACACAGTGTTATCTAGCCCCGGAATAAACAAAGCTTGCAAAACTATGGGAAGTAGATAGCTAGCATTAAAACTTGGGTATTTTTAAAATAAATTCTTTTATACATATACATACATACATATATCACGCCTTTGTCCCTTGCGGGGTAGGCAGAGCGTTAACGGCCGTAAGAATACGGTCGCTATCGCCACGTCTGACATTTTTGAGGATTGTTTTCCAAGATTGTTTCAGAAAACACGTGTATCACTATAGTGACAGGTTGTCAGCATACATACATAGTGACAGGTTGTCATTGTTATACATAGATTCAATAAAATTTAAATACAAATTCAATTAAGCTATTTTACACTTCAATGTTTCGTATTTGATTATGTTACTTGCGTAATTTTTATTGCCATAGGAAGATAGTAAACGAATTAAATATTTTAATTACAGGAGGTATAGCACGCATACCTATTTTAATTACGATTAGATTTTACGGCTTAATACCAATGTATTTTATAAGATTTTATGCAGCAATAACAAGTTGTAATGATATGATAAAATTTGCATTTTAATATTTCTTGTAATAAGTAGATTATCGCGATTGTAAATCAAATGACAAATGGTCTGGATATTAAAGTCCAACTACATAATACTAGGAATCAGTTAAGAGATTAATTAAGATAAATTATCCAGTTCAGGGTAGGTCTAACTCCAGCAATGATCTTTATACAGCTGAAATGGTGACGAATCAATTACGTACCGTATCATGAAATGTAATGGATAAATTTAGAGAGCTTACGAAAACCTTTCTTTATTGATAAGTGTTTGTCGTGTGATGCCGGCTAAGAATAGCATCACCCATTTCCTACCCGTGGGTGTCGTAAGAGGCGACTGAGGGACTTGAGAGTTTCTGGTGTATTACAACTTTTAGGCGACAGGCTGACCACCTGTCACTATAGTGATACAGACGTGGCGATAGGGACCGTATCCCCGCAAGGGATGTATGTATGTATAAGTACTGCACCTTGCACTTTATTTATCGATATCTATATGTATCGTAAGCATATTGATATGTTCATGAATGAAGACGATCAATTTTCTCATTGGGAACATGTAGAGTAAGGTATTGGCCGGCTTACTCATATGCTGACGCATATATAAAGCCATTTGACTCTAGCAGTATTCAGTAGAAAAATGAAATTGTATTTGTTATTGGATTAGTCAACATTCGCTGGCGTGATTCAGTATCTTCTGACGTTCTCTCGTTTTACCCGACGAGTGGTGAATGAATTTCGACTTTCAATTTTCTACTAGGCGTGAGTCCTTCTCTCTTTTCGTATGGGAAACCGAGTCGTCCAGCGACCCGATAAACGCTAGTGTCAGAATTTCTCAACCGCCCTCTACAAGTTGCAAGCTTCTGACATGGTTGTGTAACGACCGCCGTCTAAGTGATCATAGACAGCAACCGCGACCTATGGCTTAACGTGTCATCCGGAACACGAAACCATCTTACTTACGGGCAATCGGGTGGTTCAGCCTGCAATGTCCTAAGCAGACTGGGAACAAATTCACAAAGTGATAAATATCAACTTGTGAGTGACCCACCGAGAATTGAACCCGGAACCTTCTGCATAAATGGCAGTCGCACTACCACAACACACGGTCGTCATATGTGAGTCCTTCGACTATGGAGTAGTTTTGTGGAGATAAATTGACGTTTTTTGTTCACCATGGCTGCTGGAGACAGATTTTCTATTTCATGGGCTAACTTTGAACCTAAAGCACTATGAATAAACTCATAAGCCCGATATTTTAGAGTTTTATTATCTGCAATACCTTGACACGTATAAGCTTTCATGGCTTTGCCTGTCGACATATTTTACAATAATATTACTCCATTGTCTCTCCATGCTTAGGTCGAGTCTTGCTCGTCTGGGTTTCGCTTTCACTCTATTGTTTTCTGGGTTTCAGAAGGCATTTTCATTCGACAGCTTTCGGTGGTGACCTAGACTTAATTCGAATTTTATTCATGACTTGTAAACACAATGCAAAAATGACATTCGTGTCGCTGGGGGCGGCTGTATGATGACTTCTCTGATCTTTGCTTGTAAGTACTTAAAGTAAAGGGAAATTATGATTGATAAATGAAGGAGAAGCATCAATTGTTTAACGTCGTTAGAAAATCCAAGTGCCGTCCTGTTTCGGTATCAGTATGTCGTCTGTCATCACAAAAGCGGTATCTATTGTGCACTTTCGCAATAGAGATCGTTATGGTGTGCAAGGATTCTATCAAAACGTTTTTTGGACACTTCTTTTATATATAACTTCTTCCTTTCTTTATATATAACATTTCCAAAAACTGGTAATATCACTTAAACTGCTCCATCGAAATATACAGGGCGTTAAAAAAAGTACTAACCTTCTTTCAAGGGATAAACAAGCCTATGATACTGAACAACTTTCGCAAAGGAACATAGGCCGAACTGTGAAAAAAAGTGTATCTTCCCAGCAAAGAAATATGTACGTAAGATTACACAGTTCGCTATCGTACCAACTTGTGTCGTCCAAGTACAAAAACTCGGATGAATAAAGCTAGTTTTGGCTTAGGTACTTACCTAGTATCTTTAGCTGACTGTGATTAAATATCTTTTTAATGGTGCTGTTATTACAAAAGCTTCGCCGTGTGATACCGGCTTAGAATAGCATCAGCCCATTTCTTTCCCGTGGGTGTCGTAAGAGGCGACCAAGGGACTTAAGGATTTCATGTGTATTACCATTTTTAAGCAACAGGCTGACATCCTGTCACTATAATGATACACAAATTATCTCAAACGGCCCTCAATATTTGTCAGACGTGGCGATAGTGACCGATATGATATTTTAACGGCCGTTAACGCTCTGCCTACTCCGCAAGGGATAAAGGCGTGATGTATGTATTACAAAAGCTCTACGTGGCCATAAAATACGCATCAAATTCTTCCCATGCTCATGAAATTGCTTGCGGTGCGGTACCGTTACAGAAATTATCAACATTATAAATAGTTGCAATACCGAAACCCCAAAACCGCTATAATATAGGAAGTAAGAACGAGCTATGCAATCGAGTGGGTTCCGGAGTCCACCCACGCCCCATGCGCCGGTCGTCACTTCACGGCGTGCGCTTGGGCAACTGACAGTGTTGCCAAACGTTTGAAAAAAGAAACGATAGACACCGAGTCAAAAATCGGTAGGAAATTATAATCGGGAGTAAAAAGGTTACTTTTAATGCTCTTTGCGAGAGGATGTACCTTTTGCTAGGGCTAGTTTAATTATCAGTCCGCAGAAACATCACACAACTTCTACAAAAAAACATTTGAATTTCTATAAATTTTCCTTCGTCTTCGCAAAATATTTTTTACACTATTTTGGTTACATTTTGCTCGTTGCCAAGATAAGTGAAGTGACTGCACGTTATAAGAAAAAAGTTATCGTTATTTTTATAAAATTCGGTAGGACATGCGCTCCAGTCGGTAGACGAGGGTATAATCGGTAGATCTACCGATTTTCTAATAGGTTTGGGATCACCAACAACTGCAGCGAAACCGCTACTCCTGCGCAAGAACCCAAATGCACTCATTATCATAAAATTTATTTTGGAACGCGATCGGTAGATATAGATATTGCTTTGTGTTGGGATTAGTTTTTCAATTGATTGGTTCTTTGGAACAATAGTATGTGGTCATTACGTATGCACAGTACACAAAGATAAAGTACAACAAAAAGTATGAGCTGTTCAAAGGCAATAAAAAGCATTCTTTGAATCCTCACACTAACTAACACATGCCGTGTGATGCCGCCTTAGAATAGCATCACCCTATTTCTTTCTTGTGGGTGTCGTAGACGCCAATTTTAGGCGACAGGCTGACAACCTGTCATTATAGTGATACACGACTTATCTGAAACAACCCTAAAACATTTGTCAGACGTGGCGATAATTACCGTAATTTGACGTTAACGCTCTACCTACCCCGCCAGGGATATAGGCGTGATTTGTGCGTGTGTGTGTGTGTGTGAATCATCACAACTTTAAATTCAAGAGCATTTTCATTCTTTAGGCTGGTTTCAGAGCGACGCGTCTCGGCAGCGCTGCCCAGCAGCGCGCGGTTCGGGCGCGCGCCTGGACAGCGCGTTCGCTGTGAAACGACATTCAGACGCGCGCGCTTCGTTGTGGTGTACGGTCGAGTGCAGAGAATCATTATGCCAGCAAACGTAATCACTATATTAGCTATATACGTTATATGGAAAAGAGTGCAACAACGACGTCTTAAAAGATTGCAAGTCGATCCTTTTAATGCTACAAGGTTGTTGAGAGGAGCCTTTGTAACATCGTTTTCTGATTTACGAGAAGATGGTTACAGATTTTATAAACATTTTCGACTTTCGCCACCAACGTTTGACGAATTACTGTGTAAACTACAAGCAACTTTATTATCTTAAGTTTCGTATTTTTTTCTAAATATTGTATTATACTATGTATCTACTTACTTCTTACACAAAAATAAGAAGGAGAATATTTAATTCTTTCTCAAAAATGATTGTAATGTTTAAATAATTACTTAATAAATGTTTTTCTACCAACCTTTCTGTGTAGTGAAATTTTCTCCGAACAATTCTATCCCGATTTCTTCCCAAGCTTTATTTTTCGCGTCCCTATTTTTATAATTCGCATCAGATGCATTCCACAAACATTCTCGATGACGAACTTCATCAATCAGTCGCCCCGTGTCGATAAAGTCATCCATTTTCAGTCACGTAGAGGAGTACATAAATTACAGTGTGTTGGACTGTACGCAGCCGCGCGTCCGCACCGTGTCGCTCTGAAACGCTACTGGCAATCGAAAGAGATCCGACCGCGGCGCGTGGCGGCGCGGCCGAGACGCGGCTCAAAACGCGTCACTATGAAACGCTACATACAATCTAGTGTAATGCGAGGCGCGCGCGGCTGAGCAGCGCTGCCGAGACGCGTCGCTCTGAAACCAGCCTTACTGAGTCAGCCATCAGCCTTTTCCTTGACCTCTTTATACGACTTGACGTAAATATTGTTCCAAATCTCTTTATTTCATGGAAGTTTTGTTTTTGAACATGCAGAACCCATAGTAAGATTATTAATATTGATTGCCTTACTACGTGCTTACTAGGCAATGGGCACGCTGAAAACTTTGACAATAGTCTAACTCTGACAAAGCCAGAATGCCTTTAAACTCTGAAACAGGAAACCTAGTTACTTAGCCCCGATTGTAGTGTGTTTTAGCCATTATTACTCTAACAACACACAATTAAGATTCTATTGCCACTATGACCCATAAAACTCAAACTTTCAGCGGAATACGAAACTGCCAGAACAATCCAACTGACCACAGAGATACTTCTGTATACAAGCCCTGATGGTCCGAAAAATTATCATACATACATATATCATGCCTTTACCCCTTGCGGGGTAGGCTGAGCGTTAACGGCCGTAACAGTACGGCCACTATCGCCACGTCTGACATTTTTGAGGATTGTTTTCTGAGGTTGTTTCAGAAAACATGTGTATCACTATAGTGACAGGTTGTCAGCATGTCGCCTAAAAATTGTAATACACCAATACTTTCGAGTCCCTTAGTCGCCTCATACGACACCCGCGGGAAGGATGCTATTCTAAGCCGGCATCACACGGCACGCTAACAAAACACGATAAAATTAAGAAGCATTTCACATATCGGAATATGAACCCTGGTGGTCTGAAAAGCGGACAGACTACAGAGTCAATTGAGTGCTCGGCTCGTGACCACAATTAATTTTGCATGTCTGTACGTTGTCTGGAGGAATTTGCATGAGCACAAATTGCATGGTGGTTAACAGTAATGTGGCGTACAGTTATAACGAGACTGTGTAAATATGAAGTTAAGAACCCTAGGCGTTTCGTGGTTGTATAGGCGGAAGGATAATTGGAAGGAACTCGGATCGGACATTGTGGGGTATCAAACTTGAGACCACTCTGCGATACAGAGCACATTAGAGTATCCTCTCTCTCTTTTCGTGTGGGACACTGAGTCGTCCAGTGACCTGATGAAACCTGGTGTCAGAGTTGTTCAACTGTTTACTACTAGTAGCAGGCCTTTGACATGTAACCTTCATGTAACCAAAAAGATAGTTAAAGGCACAGGTTAAAGGATCCATACGTTTATGAGCTTTTTGATGATGTTATGAAGATCCCATACAATCGAAACCATTTTCATTGATGTTTTCTGTGAAAACACTGAAAACAGAAACCATCAATGAGAATGGAATAGGTAAATAAATAGTATTAGTAGTAACAGTTGATGGCGAGTCATACATCAAGCAAAACACAGTCAAGTGATAAGGGGCTTACTATTACATACATACATACATATATCACGCCTTTATCCCTTGCGGGGTAGGCAGAGCGTTAAAGGCCGCAAGAATACGGTCGCTATCGCCACGTCTGACATTTTTGAGGATTGTTTTCCAAGGTTGTTCCAGAAAACATGTGTATCACTATAGTGACAAGTTGTCAGCCTGTCGCCTAAAATTGTAATAAACCAATACTCTCGAGTCCCTTAGTCGCCTCTTACGACACCCGCGGGAAGGATTTGGGGTGATGCTATTCTATTGTTATTTGATAAATCACGGAACTAATTTGCATACTGATGTAGCAATCTACTTGATAGCAGCTATATTTGCTGCCGCGTTTGTGTCCGACTATACGTCTAGAAACAATTAACCTTTCCTTTTATACCGTCCGTCGGTTAGCGGATATATTTACATATTGACTGCCTGTCAACGAGTGAAAAACCGAACGTGTAACCAGCGCGTGCGCATGTAAATGAGACGCCTGAGAACAATGCGGGAAAGGGGATTTCAATAATTCCAATACATAAAACATTGACCTCGCCAGAGTTGTCTTGTTAAAAAGGTGTGGTCCTGGTATTGTGGCCCCTCATTGTTGAAAGGAGACAATTTCGCAAGACATTTTGTCTGAATCTGAATGGTCGCTGTACAATAGAAACTTGGTCCGAATGATCGATGGACCAGATTTTTTTATTAATTGCCACGCAAGCGATTGATACATATTATGTATATGCGTATATGGACATCGCGCCTCTATCGTTTGCATGGAAGGCAGAGCCCTAATGCAGTCCATGAATATTTACCAACAGAATTAGAGAAACATTGATGTTAGTTATGTCATTTTTCAGAAGGAGCTTTTTAGATATTTCGTTTTGCGAGACGAATATTTTTATATCCTATCTATTGGTTGATAGTCGAATGTTGAGTTTATAAAGGTTTTTCTCAGAAACATGTAGGAAAACCAACAAACCATTTATCTAACGTTTCAATTTATGTAAAGTGAGCGATGCGATGTACCGGAGACAGAATATTTATTGCTACAAGTAGAGAGATGCGATCTTCCATTGCATTACGTAATTTCACAACTTCCCGATGGCAGATAACGACTTAGCGAGCCCTAATAAACTAGGAGATAGTGCCCAAATTCCAAACTCATTTTGAAAAAAAGGAAGTGTAGTATTTTAAGAATTTGGTCAAAGTCTGGCAGCCGTTTGGGAGCAGTAACAAAAATGTTTTGACATTAGGTTTTTACATCTGAAGACTCATAAAAGATTAGCCGGACGTATCTTAATGCCATACTGCGATAAACATGTAAACTTTCTTTTATTATTGCCAATATTTTTTCAAATTGAGCGGCTCTTTCCTCCTAATGGAAACTTTAAGTGACATTCTAGGTTGCTAATCAGTCTTTGACATAAGGTATAAAGATTGATACTGAAAATATTATTAATTCTTTACAAAATGTTTGAAAATTTAGACTTGCCACTGGCGCTTAGACTTTAACGACTATGCGATCTCTAACTCAATTATGACCTGTGTGGTCGCACTCAAGATGTCAAGAGTTTGATGTTGATGTTATCAAGTTCTCGCGCTACTAAAATGTGATACACTGTTATGCAGATAAGTATCGCATTTCATGCGATGAAACAATCATCCAAGTAATGTGATGTCGTTGACGCGAAGCAAAAGATTTATGGTTTCTTAAGTTCGGCGCTTGTAGTACAAATGAGAAAGTTGTAAAATGGATGGATAAGAAGATGCGTGGTGATAAAAGTGGTCGACAGTACACAAGAACGCATAAATGTAAAACCGAACAGAATTAAAAATATAGACAAAATCTGCGTAGGCCTTGGATAGAAAAACGTTTATTCAAAAATACTGCGACACTTACACAGCAAAGCGTAGTTATTGTATTTTTGCTTATCCATTAAAAGTTTACTACATAGTAAGAATTTTACTACCTAAACCTAAACAGCCACAAAAGTCCAGTGCTAGACATAGGCCTATCAGTATTGCCATACTAATCACAATTGGCAGGCGGATTTGTGAGCGCAGTGCAAGATATTAAATTCACAGGGAACGCTGCTGTCCATTCCCTGCATAATTATCCTTTAGACGCTGCTTACGACACCTACGGGTAGAAATGGGGTGTTTTGTTACATATCCATTACTCAAAATGTCCCCTGGTTTTAAAAGGTTTCAGAATGCAGCCTTCACAGAATGCTCCCTTCCCATAATGTCCCTTTCCCATAATGTCCCTTCCCTAAAATTATTAATCCCTCATTTTCCCTGTTTTTTCCGTTTTCTCAGTTTTCGCCCGTTTTGCCACGGCATATGGCCTTCTATTAATTGCAGTTATATTTTTCTACGGTTTGAAATCACAAGTATGACTATGATTTTGTAGTAATAATTTGAAGACTGAGTAACAAGCATATTCAATCAAAAAACATATTCGATCGGTGATTTTTCTTCGCCCATTCATAAACCGCGTGTAGCTGCAAGCGCGTGCGCAGACTGGTGCAACGTGTTGTTTATGTAGCGAGATCGTAGAGATACCGGGACCGACAGCAGAGAATCGATCTTTGACAGCCGGATGGATGGTATCGCACGTCGCCCGCGCCCAACGTCTACCAAAAGCTTTGAGACTGGTCTAACTGGAGTTAAGCAACTTTTGTCCATTACTCTTCTTCACGTTTACTAAATTAGAGTAATGCAGAGCGTCCTCACAGTTTCTTCTTTCTTTACGGGCAGTTAGACTACTCGGACTCCGAGTTGGACACAAGGAGAAGACTTGTACCTTCATTGTTATGTAGCGAGATCGTAGAGATACCGGGACCGACAGCCGAGAATCGATTTTCGACAGCCGGATGGATGGTATCGCACGTCGCCCGCGCCCAAAGTCTACCAAAAGCTTGGAGACTGGTCTTACTTGTTGGAGTTAAGCAACTTTTGAACATAACTCTTCTTAACGATTTACTAAAGTCTAACCGTTTGAATTGGCAATATTGGACAGCTTTCAGAATCAAGTTAATGCTATTACCTAAGGTCTGTTTTCTTTGTTGGCATGTCCTCTATTATGGGTGAAATATGCCTTATTCGAACAGCTATACTTAAAATTAGAGTAATGTAGAGGTATGCCCTCACAAACAAGATGCTTTGTATCATTTTCAAACGATGTCCTCTTTCTTTTCGGGCAGTTAGACAACTCGGAGCCTTACACAAGGAAAATACTTATACATTGTCAGTGTTCTCGTCTGCCTCAGACAAGAACATAAACAAATCTAATTCCTTTAAACGAAGAATAATTGTATATGTAATAGAATATATAATTGGGATCTCGGAAACGGCGTCTTCATGAAAATTCGTCTATAGAGGAACTCGAAGGCGATAAATCGATCTAACTAGGTTTTATTTTCCAAAAACACTACGAACGGCAGAAAAAGCTGAGCAATGCTCGGTCTACCAGGTACATACTTAAACATTATGTCAGAGACCCCGCGTAAAGGACCACCGATTGGTCCGAATTCGAACACGTCGTGGAAACGCGCAACCAAAATAGCGAGTTCGGTATTATATTTAATTTATAGTCACGTCACTAGTTTAAGCATAAACAGCTTAATCAACTATCTCACAACAAAGATCAACATAACACGAATGAGATGTACGAACCAGCTGTTAGCGCGCATCGTGTTGCATGCTCAGGATTCACCTACTTACAACTTCGAACACTGCTTCCGTATTTCTACTGGGCTACTGGGCATAGTCCATCTATTACATTGGTATTGACTGATTCAGCAATCATACTTTCTGACTACGATTTGTTTGATTTTGGTACAGGTAGAGCTTTTAGAAATTTCTCTGTTCTCTTCTCTTTGAATATAGCTACACTGTTAAGTGAAACATTCTTATAGCAAACCTTTAAAAGTTTTGACTTTTGACGTAAATAAATTTAGTGTTCAATTTCTTTGACAAGGTGTTAAAAAAGAAGTAAAACCACCATCACGAACTTAAAATTATCTTGAACAATGTATTCGTATAACCCAGGATTCGGGCCAGTTAGCCTTCGGGTTGCAGAGGTCAGACACATGGCAGTCGCTCTATGTAAAAACTTGATTTCACGTCAAATCCCTAGGTTAGGTAGCCGACCCCGATAGAAAAAGGGGATACCTAGCAAGGAGAATGATAATGAATGTATTCATATATAAGAGTTAAATTATTCCTGAAAGTTTGTCTATTCATTTCCAGTGGTCAACAGCACTATGAGCGTAAATAATAGCAATCACTATCACGCGGGTGCGCTAACAAGAGTGCAGAAGTCAAACGATTTATGTGCGCACGCGTCGGTGGAGGGGGGCTGCCATCTGTCGGGCTAATGCGGATTTACAACGCATTGATTCCCGCGACAGATTAGAATTAGACTCTTTGTAGGGTTGGGATGAAACATAGCTATTTCAGTTTAAAATATCGATAAGTACTACACACCAATGACTGTTGATGACAATGATTATCTAGTGCTTCACATAGCAATTTGAGTATAACTGGAAACTCTTTAGGCAGCAGGTAAAACCAATGGGATATAGTAACAAATAGTGGCAGCGCGCGGATACCAGCGAGCACTCTGACAAAAATGAAGAAGTCATAGGTTATGATTTCCCATTGATTTAGGATTGGCCTGCTATCGGCACATGTAGCTTGTCGTAGAGGATAAACTTATAAGAGTTGTCGCAAGAAATTCAAGGGCACCGATGCCATGCAGATTTGTATAAACACTCCATCTGAAACCATCTTGTACTTCAGTTTCTTTTATATTTTAGAAAGAAACTGATTTTCGCTGTCGTTCACGAATTCTAAAAGCATGACTTTAGGAATCCGCCTCACTTAAGTTGTAGTTAAATCCCTCTGCCTACTATGATTCAGATCTGTCAACCGACATAATTCGTACTATCGACATTGTCGATATATTTAAACATGATTAAGACTATCCCTTCACTATTCTATTGTGAATGTAACACCCTGCAATTCCACAATTCAACTTAAATCTGACGCTAGTTATTATTGCCACGCGACACTCATTTTGTTGGCCAGGATTATGGAATAAATGATAGAAAAGGAATATAAAGTAAAAACAGCTGTTTCTCTTCCGAGCATAAAGTTTTGGATAGCTTCTGTTCTAAGAGAGGTCTTAGGTTCTATTTTGGTTGTGATGCTCCTCTTCATACCTCGCAGGTGTCAGCGGTAGATTACACTCTGGGTAATTGTATATAGTTGCTGACATACTTCAGTAAGAAATCTGAGGCTCTATACAAGCACTTTGGACTATCTACTTTCTCTTTTCCTGTAGGACATCGAGTCATCCAACGACCTCTGTGCTATCTATAGAACTGTGTTTTGAAATTTGACAAAATCTTTCAAAACAGTCGTTTGGTTATAAAAATGTGAATTTATTTTGTCGCTATATAAACTGCGTTTATTGAGAATATTCTTTTTCTTTGTTTCAGGCTGAACTAGTCGACATGAGAGCTGAATTGGTGCAGGCGAGGGCAGCTTCGGCCGGTGAGTTGACATTTATATTGTACGTAGAGTCCTGTCAAACATTGCGATCCATAAAAAGCTCCATCTTACAATGTCTATAGCGCAGGTCTAAAGACCAATCGAGAAAACTCGATAATCTGAAGGTTGCAATGCCTTGGAAAATTGGGGTATTGGGCCATGCTACTTCCTACTAATACTTATAAATGCGAAAGTTTCCATGTTTGTTTGTTTTTTACTCCTTCACGCTAAAACTACTGAACCGATTTTCAGGAAATTTCGCATACAGATAGAGGTTACCTTGGATTAACACATAAGAGAGTTGTTATCCCGAAAAAAAAGTTCCTGTGGGATGCTACGGGATTACGGGACATCGTGACACACATATACATACATACATATATCACGCCTATAAAGGGATAACCCTTGCGTGGTAGGCAGAGCGTAAACGGCCGTAAGAATACGGTCACTATCGCCACGTCTGACATTTTTGAGGATTGTTTTCCAAGGTTGTTTCAGAAAACATGTGTATCACCATAGTGACAGGTTGTCAGCCTGTCGCCTAAAATTGTAATACACCCATACTCTCGAGTCCCTTAGTCGCCTCTTACGACACCCGCGGGAAGGATCACACAGCATACGGGACGGGGAAACCCGCGGTTGGAGCCGCGGGCGTCGACTAGTTTTTAAATAAAAGTAAACTATCTGAAGTTGCAGGTGGTATGCAAGATTCAGGCGACGCACCTGGGAACGTGCCCGAGGCAGCGCGCGCGCGGGCCGAGGCGGCGCAGCTGGCGAGGGAGAATGCGGCGCTACGCGACACCGTACTGGCGCTGCATTCAGAGCTGTTCGGAGCCAGGTGAGCACCAGTAGCAGTGCAAGACTCAGGCGATACAGCTGGGAGAATGCAAAAGACGCGGGAGCCAAACGATTCTCTTATTGCCCTGCGTTCGGAAGCCACGACGCTTCTGCTTCTGAACTTCAAGCTTTATCGCCGAAGCTCGTTCGTTACCGTCCCTACTTGATGTTCTCGGGGTAGTCCTATTGACTAGACTCGAATGTGAAATATATAACTCTAAAGAACCCTGGGTCTGAAAGACCAAAGGTCGCTGGACCAAAAAACCTTGGTCTAACAGATGACTAAGCTGAATAATCATTGTCTAAAGAATCGTTAAACCGATTTGAAATTATGAAGATAAACAAGTACAAGTTCAAACCCTTCTAATTAATACTATTGCAATTTCTCTTTCCGATTCCAGGTTAGCAACGAAATACTTGGACAAGGAGCTAGCAGGACGGATACAGCAGTTGCAGCTTCTAGGAAGGGATATGCGCGCCGAACTAAGGGATTCGTTATGGGCCCAGGTACATAAATTATTGTCATCATTCTCCTTGCCTTATCCCGTTCTTTGTCGGGGTTTCTAGGGGATTTGACGTGGAACCAAGTTTTACACAGAGCAACTGCCATCTTACCTCTGTAACCTGGCCCGAATCCTAGGTCAAGGAGTCAGGCCAGAAGGAGGAGGAAGGAGGAAGGTTAGCATCTGAACATAAATTTTGTGTTACATCAAAAGACCAAATTGGCATTTTAATATATCTGTCTATCTTTCATTCAAATTAGAAAAAGATAGGTACTTTTGTAGTTGTGCAAAAGTAAATCAAGACAAGTTACAAAATATAATGTTCCGTACGGAACAAACAATAATGAACAATACATTAAACGCAACCATTATACGCGTACATTCATAACGCAACCACGTGGTTTTTTTTTTTTGAGATCGCTCGCAACCAGACAATCTGGAGTAGAATTGTGTGGAAAAGAAATCAGAGAAAAGAGAGTTAATGCCTATATAATGCTAATATAAAGTAATGCTTATATAAAAGGTTGTAGTGGACGTAGATCGATCGCCACATTACATTCTCCTTGTTATTTTTGAAAAATAAAGTAAAGAATTGTCTAATAACATAAACCCTTACTTCTTTTTCCAGGTGGAAGCGGAAATCCTCCTTCAAAGGCACAAGACCTTAGTCCGGGTGTGTCGAGGGCTTTCCCCCCGCCCCCCGCGGCCGCCCGCCCCCCGCGACTGCCGGTCCCGCCCCCGCACCGTTAGAGTGAGACGGTCGCCACATTTGGGACTGGGCATCTCTGTCACTGTGAGTACAAGAACCGCCCCCCATTTTCCTGCATCACCCCGCCCCCCTCGACGCCCCGCCCCCCGCGACTGCCGCTCTCGCCCCCGCACCGTCAGAGTGAGACGGTCGCCACATTTGGGACTCGGCATCTCTGTCACTGTGAGTACAAGAACCGCCCCCCTGCAGCGCCCGCCCCCCGCGACCACCGCTCCCGCCCCCGCACCGTCAGACTGAGACGGTTGCCACATTTGGGACTCGGCATCTCTGTCACTGTGAGTACAAGAACCGCCCCCCTGCAGCGCCCGCCCCCCGCGACCACCGCTCCCGCCCCCGCACCGTCAGACTGAGACGGTTGCCACATTTGGGACTCGGCATCCCTGTCACTGTAGTCAGTAGTACCACAATAGTCCACTGCTGGACGTGGGCTTCCGCCAATGAGGATTTTTTTGATTAATAGTATTTTAACCCTTTTTATCCGTGAGATGCCGGCTTAGAATAGCATCACCCCATTTCTTTCGCGTGGGTGTCGTAGGGACTCGAGGGTTTCATGTGTATTGCAATTTTGGGTGTCAGGCTAACAACCTGTAACTATAGTGTTTCACGACATATCTGAAACGAACCTCAAACATTTGTCATACGTGGCGATAAAGACCGTAATTTTACGGTCGTTAACGGTCTGCCTACCCTGCTAGGGATACAGGCGTGATTTGTGTATGTATGTAGTATTTCAGATTGAGCGATTACAAGTTTAATGCACAATAAAAACTATTACCCCTATTTATTGGTATTTTAATTCGTTCTTAATTATTCTCATGATTAAAATTAAGATTTTTTTCAATTTCATAAGTTAATTTGGAAATTACGCCATAAAAGTCGCCCCAAGGGCTATCTACTAGGAACTAAACAAACAAAAAAATATTCTCATTGGGGGATATGCCATACTACGCTTGGCAGGCGGATTGACGAGCGCAGTACAATAATGAATTACCATTAAATACCCTCACACCGTGCACATGGTGACTTTATTTATTGTTATTACTACAGTATATAAAGCAGAGTCGTTTTTCGCGTCTGTCCCCATGTCTGTATCATGTATGTATGTATGCTTAAATCTTTAAAACTTCACGACGGATTTTTTAAATAGATAGAGTGACTCAAGAGATTAGACGATTATATGTTTACGCATACCGGGAAAACAACTTATTCCCACGGGAAAATGAGTTACAGCTGGCGCAGTCGCGAGTAAAACATTAAAAGCACTTTCTCTAAATATAATTATAATATTCGAAAGCATGACTGGAAAGCCATTTTAATTTTAATATACTATAAAATCTGCACTAAATACTTGAGAAAGCTCGTATTGTTTGAATAAATAATGGTAATAAAATAATCTGCAAATCTTGTTGGCAGATATAAGTAATAAATTGTATTTAATGTTAATTGGTTTTCATGGTAAATATCAAACCGTAAAATGTTCAATCAAATAAACTTACGTGCAACTACTGTTTCTCTTCCTGGAAATGCAATTTATGTCAGAGCAGCCAATTTAGCTAGAGTATTCCGACTTCTACGCAGACTCTTTCACGGTGCGAGCGATCAAGCTGTGGAATTGTTTGCCTGAGGAGATTCGTCGAGAAACTTTCAAGATAAGGGTTAAAAACCACTACTTATCTGAAGTTGAATAATTTTCTCTTATTTGTTGTATTTTTTATGTCTCTACATTGTATTATCTATTATATCTATACTCAATTAACTGTTATCCTTTCTTTCTTCATAATGCATATTATCCTGTCATCCATAGCTTAGATATGTATTAGTTTATATTAATGTATTTATTAGTATATTATATTTTGTATACAGAATTATTTGAATATTGATATGTAAAATTGTATATCTAATCTAGTTTATTTCAAAGTACATAATACAATGTCATAAATAAAAATAAAAATAGTCACAATAATAAAAATAAAAATAAAAATCAAATTAGTCAAAAATACCACCCCGGCTCACACCAGCCGCAAAGGTGCCCATGACACTCGCCGCGTTGCCGCGTTGAATGGCGATGGACAATCTTTGCATCAGGTAGGATCCGGAGCGGGCGTCAAACCCTCGCTCTCGAAGTCTGCGACCGATCTCTTTGACCCACTTTAACGCCTCTGACCCCCAGCAACCCGTTGTCTCAAAGGCAAGCGGAACAAAATAATAATTTTCCGACAAAGCGGAGTATTTTAGAGTTTTCCTGTCGGCTGCAAACTCAGCAGCGGCCCCCGCAGCTCTTTTCGTGCGGCTGAGATGCGAGGCAGCGAAATTGTATATGTATTTTATTATTATTTATTTATGTAGTAGGTAATATTTGCACTATCCCGCTTCCATAGTCGCACTCTCTCTTTCACCCTAAGGTTGCCTGGTAGAGAATGCTACCTAGCATTAAGGCCGCCTGTTGTACTGTTTCCTTTGTTTGTGTTTTCTTCATGTTGTTAAATTTTGTGCAATAAAGAATTTTGTTATGTTATGTTATGTTTTCAGCCTTTTCATACAAACGTATTACCCTGTTTTCTTCTGTAGGGCTATAATTCTTTTTGCATTAAAATTAGGCTAACTAAAAGCATGCCACTATATTCTTTTTTCTAAATTATAATTGGGAAATTGAAAAAGAGATAATTTTTAGTTTTATATAGAAAAATAAAACAGCTCATATAGAAAAGAAATACTTATATCGTCATAATTTTGGCGAAACAAGAAAGTAATAGAGGCATTCCCTGAGTACGACTAAATGTAATAAAAAAAGAATTATAACTCTAGAGGCATTATTCGGGAAGAAAACAGGGTGATAGGATGAAAAGAGGGCTCTCAACTCTATGTATGTCTAAGAACTGCCTTGCCTATAAATTGTAAAGAAATCGACTACAAATATTTTGACATTTTTAAATGTTTTTTTTATTGATATCTATATCATTTATTTTTACAGGGCGGTCGAGAGCACGGCGTGCCAATACTAATCTCCGAGTTGGAGGCGGGCGGACCGGCGGCGTTGACGGGAGAGCTTTACGTCGGTGACGCTATACTGGCCATCAACGACGTAGATTTAACACAGGTGATGATGATGATGTGGTGGAGGTGGGTGGACCGGTGATGTCGGAGGATAAAAACTGAAAAAAGACATGGATGGATTCTCGTAAGCGGGGCAAAGTTTTGCGAACTGTTTACACTAGAAAGAGTATTCTCCTGCCACTACTGTTAGTAGCGGCCGCCATTAGGTGCATCCAGACCGCCCGAGTAGCCTCAGGTGCTCACCGCCTCAAGTGAGGCGAATTTGGACATATCTGGATGTGTTTTAACGCGCCTTTGAGTCGCCGTTTGGCTCGGTCCGTGCGCGCTTGCCCGAGCAAGCTCAGGCAAAACACGTTCACGCCAACCACGGCATGTGGCATGAGGTTGCTGGGGCAGTCAGGACGCACCTATTTACAGATCTTTTCTTTAATAAATTACGTTATTTGTTGTGCCAGGCGTGTCACAAGGAAGCAGTGCAGGCGCTGCAGAGTGTGAAGGGCGACTGTCAGCTGTGCGTGCAGTTCATTGCTACTGACGATGACGACAGGTTGTCAGAAGATAACTATAGGTAACTAAAATCTAATATTAGGTATCTTTGAGAGATTATTCCAGTTATATGAATTAGGTCGGATTTATGATCCTCTAGAGCGAAAGAAGTGAGTGAACGAGCGGCGAAAGGAAGATAAAATACGAAAACACATACAAATCTAAAGTCTATATAAAAATATATTCGCATAGCTACAAATCTACAAAAACAAAACACGCAAATTAAAAAGTTTAACGAACTGTCACTGGTCTAGCTAGATCTGCTATTTAGATCTGAAAATTCTGGCAGTTCAAAGTGTTTTAGTGAATTTTTTAACGTTTACGTAGAAAAAGGTGCGTCGTTATATGACGGCTATGTTATACCATTATTTAACGTCAATGAACAGGACCTAAGCTTATCCACACACAAAGTTCAAAACCTATGAAAACCATGAGTATACCTAGTATTACATAGGATTATATTCTGATTTCAGATTCCCGTTATACCCGGAAGATGGCGACGTGTTCGTGGGTGAACCGGACGGGTCCGGAGCCACGCCCACCGCCCCCCGCACGCCCGACTATAACCACAGGTTAGCATCACTCTAGCATAGCAAAATAATCTCCAGATTCCCGTTATTTCCGGAAGATGGCGAAGTGTTGTGGGCGGGGCTGTCCGGAGCCACGCCCACCGCCCCCCCGCACGCCCGACTATAACCACAGGTGAATATCACTCTAGTATAGCAAAATGGTCTTCAGATTTCCGCTTTATCCGGCAGTTGACGATGTATTTGTTGGTGAACCGAAATAAGCCAATTTTGACAGCTGTCGAGCCCATACTATAAGACATCGCAACAACGAGAACTGTCCCTTATGTCTGAACATGATTTTAGGTCCCGGTTGCTGTCTATGATTACATAAACTGCGGTCGTTACACAACCATGTCAGAAGCCTACTACTTGTAGAAGGCGGTTGAAAAATTCAGTCACTAGGGTACATTGAGTCGTTGGACGATCCGGTGTTCCACACGAAAAGAGAGAATATGATTTTGACACCTGTCTAGTATGGTTTTGAGCGACTATACTTTAGTTCCCATAGTACAAGCTTTTTTAATTTGGGACAGATGGCGTTGTGTGAATAAATAAATATCTTGGGCAATTCACACAGCGCCATCTAGCCCCAAACTAAGCAAAGCTTGTATTATGGGAACCAAATAGCTGATATCATTACTTTTATACTTTTTTTTTTTTTTTACTAAAATGCCTTCGCACCATCATGAAGATCAGATGGTCCGACCGAGTGCGCAATACCGAAGTTCTGAGACGAGCCAATGTTGGTGGCATTGAGGCCTATCTAATGCGCCGTCAGCTACGGTGGTGCGGTCATGTATCCCGGATGTCGGAGGAGAGAGTGGCGAAGCGCATCTTTTATTCTGAGCTAGAGGAGGGCAAGCGAAAGCATGGCGGACAACTCCTCAGATATAAAGATGTTCAGAAACGACACATGAAAAGATGCAACATTGAGCCCACTCAATGGGAGGGTCTGGCAGCACAGCGTCCCGAATGGCGCGGGATGGTTAAGAGGCAAGTCCGCGAGTTTGAGGAACAACGTAAAGCAGACCTCGACGCTAAGCGCGATAAGCTGAAGGCCCGTCCACCTGTCGCCATTAACTATAATTATGTAAATGGCAAACTCACGTGTCCACTCTGTGCACGGGAGTTTACTGCCAAAATTGGCTACAATAGCCATCTCCGGGCGCATCAGCGCCGATCTGATTAGGAGTCAAAGTGGTCGCCATGGCCGAAATCGGTCGGAGAGATCATCATCATCATCATCACTTTTTTTGTCAATAATTACATTACATATTATACATAGAAAACACCCAGACTCAACACAAATATTCGAAAAATTTACTTGCCAAATATTTGTGTCCGGTGGGGATCGAACCCACGACCCTCGGCGTAGAACGCAGGGGTACTATCCGCTACGCCATCGGGACAGTCAATACTTATTTCTTGTTTTATTCTAGACCCGAATCCCCCGGCTCCGTGAGTTCCTGCGGCCACTGCTCGCTACCCGAGCGACCCGAGCGACTGGACAGGCCCGCCCCAAGGCTCCCTACTACCAATACTTACCCTGATTACAACAACATTAACAACAATCTCAACATACTGGATATGGACGACGATTCTATCAAGATTGAGGCGCGGCTTGAGGTAAGAAGTCAATTCGCTAGTTTCCTGTGTCATTAAAAAAAATACAGTTGTACGCTTAAAACTTATGTCCAAAAATACTCCGGACTTCATTCATCATTTTTCAAAATATTCAAAGTTTGAATTAATTGTGTTTGACGCCTTCCTAATACTTACGGCGTGACGTCATACTTCTAGTCATTTGACCTATCAGGAAACAAGCCTATTCAATAATTAATTTAAAGTAGTAAATTTTACATTAAAATTTTTGTGAATATACTTTTTATTGAGCGATGCCGGCTTAGAATACTACCACCCATTTCTTTCCCGTGGGTGACAAACGCAGTCAAGTGTTTCATGTGTATTGCAATTTTTGACGACAGGTTGACAATCTATCACTACGTAGAGTAATATCCGCATCAGTCGTGACAGACCATATTTTTACCACCTAGACTCCTTAATATAAAAGTTATTGTTATGACGCCATCAAAAATAGGGACTAGTGACGTTATAATTCTGTATTTCCGTACATAATGTCCTTTTAAAATGTATATGTAATGTAATGTATTCCTTCCCCGCGGACGCCGATGCGAACGGACGTGTGCACAGTGTATTGCGCTCCCATACGATAATATTAATTTCTTACATTTTGCTTGGTCAACCGCCCAGCGAACGAAGACCTCCCGCTTACGGAGAAAACCACAGCTGTCGGTGTCTCGCACGATTGGATTTTTACGTATCATCTATTACCTTAGCGGTGACCGGCGAAATCGTTCGGACCCTCCTGCTTGCACCTACGAATACAGGACATAAGGTGCTCCCCTCGGGGGACACACGAGAAGGACAGCCATAATTACGCAGGTACGCAGTGCAATTTAACTAAAGTGAGTAAACCTATTGAAGTCGCCTACCTATTATTTGATCTTGCAAGGTGTACCTACATTGAACTAAAATGGAAAAAACATCCGATAATACTCTGGCTGATAATAATAATATGTCAGTTTGCGAGTCGGAGGAGGCGAATCAGTCTAAAGATATGAACATAAACGAATACGTCAACACTGGCACCCGAGGAGGTAACATATTAGTGACCAGCCTGTCCGAAAACTCCCTACAAGACTTCAAGGAAGAAATCCGACAGCTCATGACAAATTTCACTGCCTCACAAAGAGAAGAACTAAAAAATCTAAATACTACACTTGGAGAAATAAAACAGGCAAATATTGATATTCAGAGCTCGATACAGTTTCTGACTAACCAAAATTCGGAAGTTAAAACTCGCATAACTACGATTGAAGAGGACATCAAAGATAATAGGGACTATATCATCCTTCTGGAAAATAAATTGGAAAACTTCGAAATAGGCAGTCGCAAGACAAATTTTGAGGTGAAAAATGTGCCAAAAGTTGAAAACGAGACCAAGGAAACTCTGATAAACATGATTACGTGCCTTTCGGAAACAATAAATTGTACCCTATCCCAAAATGACATTAAAGATATATACAGAATTCGGAACAAAAAAGCACCAAATCAAAACCATCCTATTATTGTGGAACTGACCTCGGCTCTAAAGAAAAGCGAAATACTTCAAAAAGCAAAACAATTTAACATCAAAAATAGAACAAAACTGATGACTAAACATCTTGGCTTCAAATCTAAAGAGGATACCCCTATCTACCTGTCCGAGCATCTGACTTCCAAAGCTTCACGACTGTACTATCTGGCACGTGACCTTCAAAAGACCAAAGGCTACAAATATTGCTGGACAAGCTACGGCAAAATCTACATACGTGAGACAGACCTATCACCAATTATACAAATTAATAATGAACCGCAGGTCCATCAACTTTTGCTTAAGGATTGACTATGTTTATATTTATGTCTTTTTCTATATATTAACCTTATTTTTTTCAATTTATGTTATTCTGTAAGGACAGGCGACTCCATACAAAATCCTACTTATTTTCTTATATCTCAAAACTTATATTTATGTCTTTTTCTAAATATTAACCTTATTTTTTTCAATTCATGTTATTCTGTAAGGACAGGCGACTCCATACAAAATCCTACTTATTTTCTTATATCTCAAAACTCATATCGCACACGCATTCTTATAATAATAATTAAACTATACTCACACCAAGCCCACACTCACACATACACAGCGCACCGACGTCACACACTCACTCTCATAAACATCATACAGCTACTCTCATTCAAATGCACAAACACATCTTCCGTTCAAATAGATAAATACTCCTTAAATTATACGCTTGATCTCGGAAAATCGTACTGCATGCCTGCACCCCAAATAAAGCTATATTTTACAAAAATAAGAAACACCTTCGTTGATAAAAAAACTAATAACTTATATTTCCAAACGACCTGCATCATCACTAAATGTATTTTAAATGAATGATATTGTAAATACTATACGCGATATAGACCAAGTTGAAATTGCGCGCTCTTTTGAATGCGATATTACGCAACTAACTAATCACGTACAAATTCATAAAAATGATTTTACGTTAATCTCCCAAAACATTCGTAGCATTTTTTGCAATTTTGACGACTTTTTAATAAACTTATCCAAATTTCCCTTTGAGATTGATGTTATAGTGTTAACGGAATGTAGACTTAACAAAAACAAACCCCTGCCTGTGTTATCGAACTATGTTTCATATGCAACTACCTGTCAATTAAACCAAAATGACGGAGTCGTCGTTTATGTCAAAAACAATATTAAACACAAATGTTACGAAGTACGATTGGCACAGGCATCTTGTTTGCGGATTGATGTACTTAACAATGTGGTATTAGGCGTTTATAGATCCCCCTCAAATATTAATGCGGATGGCTTTATCGAGTCGCTATCGGCTGAGCTGGATGCCATTGGTTCGGCAAATAAAAATATCATCATTGCAGGTGATATAAATATAAATATTAAACTTAAACCTAATGAATCACACTATGAATTTAAAAATAGAACAGGTTACCTTAACATGCTGTCAACACATGGTATCTTGCCTGGCCACACCATACCCACACGAGAAAACAACTGTCTCGATCATTTCATGATGAAGATAAATATAAAACGGATGATAGCAAATATTGCAATATTACGTACGACTATCACAGATCACCTTACAACATTTCTAACACTGTCAAAAATAAAAACTAACTTCTCTGCTTGTAAAATTAAAAAATCTATTAATTTTGAATTTGCTTTAGAACAACTTAAAACAGCTAGTCTACCAGAACTCCTGTACTGTGACGACCCTGACGAAATCATAACACGGCTAGTATATATACTTACTCAAATAATAAAAGACAACACTACAATTAAAAATGTTCCTTCTAGATATCGAATACTTAAACCGTGGATTACGCCAGGAATATTAAAATGTATCAGAAATAGAGACAAGTTAAAATTGAAACTACGCAAAGATCCCGGAAATGAAGTCAATAAGATAATATACACTAGATACAGAAATTATTGTAATAAACTAATAAAAACAATTAAAAGGGATTATGATAGAGAACTTTTAGCTAAAACAGTCAAAAATAATAAATTATTATGGAAAAATATTAAACAGATAACCTATACCACTAAAACGTGCAGTACTAACAAAGAATTAAGTAACCTTAAAAGCACAGAAAAAGAATCCGCTGACTATATTAATAAATATTTTGTAAATGTTGGAAAGGAACTAGCGTTAAATATTAAAACAATCACAAATGATAATAGCAACAAAATCAATCCTCTTTCTCACATACCACATACATTTGTACTCCACCCGACGGACGTTGACGAGATATCAAATACCCTTATGAATCTTAAATCGGATAGTGCGCCTGGTTGGGATAATATCCCAACCTCTTTCCTAAAACTAGCAAAAAATAATATTGTCCCTATATTAACACACGCATATAACTTATGCTTTGAAAAAGGAGTATTCCCTACTCTACTCAAGAAATCAGTTATCACACCTGTGTATAAGGGTGGGGACAGAGACGTTGTTAGTAATTACAGACCCATCTCAGTGTTACCTGCTTTGTCTAAAATACTAGAAAAACTTATCAATAATAGATTACTGAATTACCTGGAAAAGTTTAAAATACTTTCAAAATCTCAATATGGTTTCCGACGAGGCAGGTCCACTGAAGATGCGGTAACCGCACTGAGCTCTCTAGTCGTTGAAGAACTTGACAAAAGAAAGAAATGTATATCTGTCTTTCTGGATCTCAGGAAAGCTTTTGACACTGTCTCTGTCCCCATCCTTCTCCACAAGCTAGAAAGTATTGGAATAAGAGGAACCCAGCTGCTACTATTTAACAATTATCTCTCAAATCGAAAACAGAAAGTAAAACTGGATAGCTGCACCAGTGAGTATGAATTAGTGACTTACGGAGTACCGCAAGGAAGTATTCTTGGGCCCACCTTATTTCTAATTTATATAAACGAGCTATGTAATATGCAACTCAGGAACGCTAACATTTTCTCGTACGCTGACGATACAGCTATTGTATTTACTGGAAGCTCCTGGAAAAATGTACAAAATAGCGCTGAGGTGGGCATGCGGCAAATTTATAAATGGCTCACGACAAATATACTTACACTAAACACAGAAAAAACAAATTATATGTGTTTCAGTATATATAAAAATACTCAACCCAGTCCTGACTTGAAAATTCAAATACATAACTGTACTAATAGAAATAACATAGTAACCTGTAACTGCCCCTATATACAAAAAGTCACACAAACCAAATACCTCGGAGTAGTATTAGACCAAAGACTTTCCTGGCATCCACAGCTTGAATACATAACACAAAGAGTAAGAAAACTTACCTGGATTTTTAAAAATTTAAGACATGTGATGCCAAAATATCCAAATGGCCATAAAATAGTACCTAAAGACCTGCTTAAAGAAATTTACACATCATTGGTGCAATCAATACTAATTTATTGTATCCCAGTATGGGGTGGAGCTACAAAAGGTAAATTTTTGGAAGTAGAGCGTGTCCAACGTAACTTAATAAAAACTATGTACTTTAAAAAGAGGAGGTTTCCTACGGATCTGCTGTACGAATTAACGAAAATACCTTCTATAAGAAAACTATATATTACACATACTATCCTAAGAATGCATAAAAATCTCCCATATGACAGTACAATACTAACTAAAAGAAGAAAAGATATAGTTGCTAATGCCCCAAAAACAAATACTACTTTTGCGAGTAGACAATTTTATAAGCGCGGTGCAAAACTATACAACATTATGAATAAAGAGTTAGATATATATCCAAAAACAATCTACGAGTGTAAAAAAATTCTAACAAGCTGGCTAGAACCTAAATCCTACGATTGGATGGAAGAGCTACTGAGTAGCTAGTGGACCATCCCAGTATGGTACCGATCCCAAGACATAGTCGCAGGGCTAGCTGCTCAGTCGCTCTAACAGAACAAATCGAATTGACATAAGGTGCACACACACACACACACACACACACACACACACACATACATACACACACACACACACACACACACACACACACACACACACACACACACACACACACATTACGTCTACGTCCGTTCGTTGGATATCTTTAGTATTGTTTAACCCTAGTTATTGTAAAAAATAATAAAAAAAAAAAAAAATGTTTACTTTAGCGAAGTAAGAGCGGTGCCTCCTAACACAGGCTTTTAGCTTAGCAGGAGAC
This sequence comes from Keiferia lycopersicella, assembly GCA_029255805.1. NCBI lineage: Eukaryota > Metazoa > Arthropoda > Insecta > Lepidoptera > Gelechiidae > Keiferia > Keiferia lycopersicella. The sequence continues at coordinate 1,824,660 of JARACZ010000026.1, forward strand.
ACCTGCCCCTAGTTTATAAGCACGCATATTGTAAAAAGAAAATAAACATATTTTATTTTATTTTTTATTTATTATATGTATTGGGATTTTCGCGGTTGTTCACAACACTTAAATTACTAGTATTAACGGGATTATCACCACGATTATGTTTGTTTTTACCTCGATATTTCGAAGCGGTTACACGCTCCATGGCCACGAGTAGACTGTTTTGGCGCATGTTGTCATCTTGCTAAGGGCAATCATATATGTCTACCTTCTTTCTAATACGTGTACTGCGATCCGTTCGGTTGCTAGTACCACTACTATTGTACCGTATCGTATTATATCGTACTTTTTTAAAGTAGTTCATTTGACCTGTTTTCAAGTAGCAGATTGTTTGCAGCAAGTGGTCCACTTGGAGTCTCCCGAGGGCTCGCCGACGGTGGGGCGGCGGCACCGCGGCCCCTACCGCGGGCTGCCCAGCTCGCCGGGCTCCACGCCCGTCCATGCGCGTCGGGGGGGCGCGGGGGCGGCGGGGGGGCTGCCCGAGTCTTCGGCGGAGTCCCCGGCCTCCACGCCCGTGCACGCGCGCAGGTACAAGAATAATTAAAAATATCTCTTTTTCAAATAATCCTCTTGTACATACTTGTTGAAAGTTTCTCTTTAAGTAGTTAATCATTATCATTATTTGTTTCTTCAAAGTAGTAAATTTTACAATTATCTTTTTGTTCGTCAAAATCAGTCATTGTAAAAAAGAGAAAAATGTGGAAATTTCATATAAAATTTTTATGAACTTAGTTCATTATTGTAAATAATTTATTCGCAGGAACACTAAAAAGAAGAGGAAACCGGACTGGAGGAGCAAGGGCGCTTACAGGGCGGTCGATGACGACCACTCGTCTGATGACATTGTGAAGGATCGAGAGGTAAACTTATCAATTTCTTTTCTTTTCCTTTATTTTCATTTTTTTTTTCTTCATAATTTTTTGTTTTTTTTATTTTCCTATAGGACATACTGATTCAACACTAAGTGTTAAATGCAATGGAAAAATTTTAAACTGCTCGTTTAGTTCCGAGTAGGTGGCGCTCGTGCGAATAACGGAAAAGCTCAGCCTGCAGCGATTTTATAGAGAGGAATATTTCTTTTTATATTTTACACTGAAATTGACAGAAGATCTCTCAATCTAAAAAAGCGCCGCCTATTTACTTCGGACTAGTATTACTGTCAGTCCAATCAAAATCCTCATTAAAAACTGTATCCTCTACATTCTCAGGACTCGCCCCCGCCGTCGCCCTCCCCCCGCGCGCCGCCCCCTCCCCCTGCAAATACTGCGCCCCCCGCGCCCGTCGCGCCGTCACAACAACACATGACAGTTAACATAAACACAGACAAGAACAAACCCAAAGAAGACGGCAAGATGGCCGCCAGGAAGGAGAGCAAAGGATTCCGGATAGGTGAGTTCTCCAATTTACAAGATTTAACTCATTCATAATATAAAATAGAAAGATGTAAAATATTTCCATTTCACCAAATGATACCAAAGTTTCATAGATGTTTGGCGGGTATCATCCTATATTTTGCAGACTATATATAGATTATGTTTTTCTCTACCCAGGCTCAGCGCGGCGCGTCACAGACCACGCGCCCCTAACCAACGGCGACGCCGAGCGATCCAAGCTCCCCCCCAAACTAGCGCTCCCCCCTCAACCCCCCGTCCCCCCCGCCAGCGCGCACCCCCCGCTGCCCGCGCGGCTGCTGGCGGGGGAGGGGGACCCCGACTTCGGCACGCCCGTCTGAGCAGAGCGGCTGGTTTGAGCTGGTGAGGTTTGGTTGGTTTTGTTTTGCTGACGGCCTAAGAATGAACATTTTTTTTTAAAGATGGCGTAATTTTTTCCGCATGTGAGCTTCTGAAAAACGTAGTGACCATAAAGAATACAAAAAATTAACTTCGTCTATGACAAGTACGGCTATAAAAGAGCTATTCTAGGTGACTTTATAAAGACTGGTACTGGTAAAAATGTGTGACTTTTCCAAACAGTAATAAGAAAGTTGAAATAAAAATTATCTTTAACTTTTTCGAACTCGAAGCATGAAAGTACTATTATAGACCAAAATATCTCCAAATGGTTTTCTTATTTTACGTCTTTGAGCTAAGCTTTAAATACCGAATTATGACTCTAATAAGCTATTTTTGTCACCAGTAACAACTTAATCTTAGTTTTCAATATCGACCAGTCGCAATGGTCATCCTGGTCAAGGCACCAAAATGTAAAACTATCCTTCTTTTTTAATTTTGACAATTTTTAGGCCTGATTAGGCCACTTTTCTGCCAGTGTCAAGTCGAAAACCAAACACAAGTTATATCATGAAGGTTCAATAACTATTTTAATGGAAGAAGTGATAATAATTACCAACCATTCCTCTCCAGTTATATTTCTAATAAATAACTAATTGTAGCAATTCAAATAGTGTGCTCAGCCTTCAGCTTTTCATTACGATCTTTGTTAACCGGATCTGAAATATTATTTTCATTATGTAACAATACAGTTAGGGATGCAAAAATATATCAAAATTCTATAAATATCATATAGGTAACCCATTGGATTAATCGATATAAAAAAATCTCAATACATATATCAAAAACAAATCTCGAATCTAAATGGCATCAAATCCACAAGAGTGGGTATAATTGTGTATGTACTGGCAACATTTATGTTAGTGGCAACACTGATAGTGTTGCGCACCTACAAATGGTGCCATGGTACTGTCGCAGAGTTTTGAGTGATTTTATTTAATATTAAAAAAATATCGATAATATATCGGAGTTATATCGAAAGTTTGATAAATTTTGTATCCCTTATTACAATGTCTTAACGGCCGTTAACGCTCTGGCTAGCCCTCAACGGAAAAAGGCGTATTTATTACAATAAGTGCTTTAGATTTTGGAAACGGTTAACTAATAAGTGTGCTATTAGTTTCGCGTCGAGTCACTTAAGGTCCGTATTTATAAATCGCACTCAAAACTGAGATCGATCAGTTCTCAAGAGCGATTTTGACAAATGTCAGTCAATACTAACAGCATCTCAAAGTCGCACTCAAGATCGATCTTATAGTTGAGTGCGGTTTATAAACACGAGCCTATGTATATCGTTTATCTTATTATTTTTATCGAAAATGGACTGAGAATACTGAGATGCTATCTTTTCCTAACGCATATGCCTACTTACTATATAACACCAAACAGAACAATAAAAACACATGTAACTAATGCACAAAAAAGTTTAAAAAATAATTGATAAATAAGTATATAGCTCATTCGGTCAGCTGGTGTCATGACCAGCGTAGCTATCAGCGCGCGTCCGGAGGTCCGTGTATCGAGGATGAAGGCCAAGTTACACTGGTCGTGACACTATCTGAGCGAATGAAAGATGACATAAATTCATTGGTAGCTAGGCTAGCTAGTAATTTCTAGGAATTTTTATTTCTATTCATGAATTTTTTATATAAACTTATGTTTTAGAATGTTTGCACAAGATCTCTGAGAATCGATTTTATTTATAAATTATTTTATTTTGCTTTATAAGACTTTACTATATTCTTTATACGGTTTCTGTTATATTTTAATTAATTTATAGTATTTTTTTATTTTACACGTATAAATTACATTCCTAGCCGGACCAGAAAAGTAAATATATTGTATGAGAACGCTAACAATAATTACAGTAGGTAGGTAGTTAGATTATTCCATAACTCCACTACTTCATACCTTTTTATAAATGTATTTCTTTTTGTAAGATAAAACTTTGGGTAATTTTGCCCTTTACAGTTAAAAAAAAGAAAAATTATATATAATGATATTATTATATAATTGATCTCTTATATTTAGCTTTTATACCATGTATTACCGGCAATCAGGCATTTATTTACTGGTAACTCTAGGCATAAGTTTTCCTATGGAACTCCTGTTTTTTACATAAATTCTCAGATAGCCCCATAGTGAAAGATTTTCCAAGTAGATTCACAATGAATGCTTTTATAGCATCTATATTTCATATAGATGCCTAGAATCACCAGTATTAATAAATGCAAGAAAGATGGTTCCATGTTTCAGAAGGCACGTTAAGCCCTAGGTCCCGGTTGCTGCCTTATGATTGCTTAGACGGCAGTCTTTATACGACCATGTCAGAGGCCACAAGTAGCAGTGTAGAAGGCGGTTGAAAAATTCTGACACCACGGTTTCCATTGGGTCGTTGGACGACTCGGTGTCCTACACGAAAAGATGAATAATAAATGCTCGCTTGCCAGTAATACGGTATGATCATACATTGTACTCCCACGTCATAAACATATTTTTATTATTTTATTTTATTGTATATTTACTTTATTTACTGTAAACAAATCCATTGTTAATACATTCACTGCCATAGAAGTGCGCTTGCGCTCAATAAGAGAATGCGTCGGATATAACTAGGCGTAAAGTGCATCCGCTTTTAGATCGATCGTGGTTACGATTGTTCCGAGGCAGGCACACGTGGGATCGCTACTTACGCTGCTTGATCAATACAAATATGCTTAATTGCACTAAAGATCAACATATTACAGAATAAAAAAGACAAAAATTGTTAAATGGGAATGTTTTTTTTTTGAGGCTGAAAGGCTGTTCGTAAACATCCGAAACGTAAAGGCCCAATCCTCTACCAAATCAACAACAACGTAAGTCGTTTAGACTTACGTAATTATGTTTTTTTAGTTCGTTCAGTTACTAATAGATGACGCTTGGAGCGAATTATATGGCGCAGTTTCCCATTGATAGGGGTAATAAATGAACACAAGAAATTGAAAAAGGTCTTATTTTTATTTTTGAGAATAATAAAGCACTAAGCGCATTAAAACTCCATTAAATAGCGGTAATAGTTTTTTTGGCTACTAAACTGAACTTGACAATTCCTCAATCTAAAATAGCGCCACCTAGTTTGGACAAGTGTTACCCAACAGACAGCGTAACTTGATCTCTACGTTAGAAGAGTAACCCTTAGGTTAAATCATTAATTATTTTCCAAGACCAGCGCAACTATATCTGACGTGGCGTCGTGGGACGTCCTTATCGATATTAGTTTAGCCAAGTTACTAAAATGGATTAAGTACTTTTACTTTGAATGATTTATTAGATTAGGACAGATAATCTCAATAGATTTCTTATTAAGACTAACAGCTGGTTGTATAACGTTTTCTTTCGTTTACACCTTCTTGTACATAAAACTAAACTACGAATAGAATGCCGATAAATTCTGATTATTTTATGCATACTATCGTAATAGTCTAACGAGTATTGTGCTTATTTATAAATCGCACTCAACTCTGAGATCGACCTCAAGAGTGATTTTGACAAATGTCAGGCAATACTAACAGCATCTCAAAGTCGCACTCAAGATGGATCTCAGAGTTGAGTGCGGTTTATTAATACGAAACTTTTATATGTCACTCTCCTTTTTAGCATTTATTATTTATTACCTATTGAAAAATATGTGTGCATTCTTTTAGACTTGTCATATACCTAATTATATACTTTCTAAGTGAACGTCTACATACAAAATGTCGATCGTGGCTACCGACCGTGAAAGTTTATCACGCCATTGCGATAGTTTTCTCCGCCGAAGCTAATTACGGCTAAAATTAAATACATATCACAGATTTGCGCGTAGTGTTACAAGTGACAACTGTTTGGGCGTCTGCCAATCCGCGCGGTCGGCCGGCGTCTTGTCAACAAGTAAATATCGTCATATTGCAGCTTCCTAATCTACACACCCACGACAATAGTTGCCGAGTTACGACCGCAGAGGCAGGGATGTTATAGAGAGAACCGCACAATATATTTTTATGACGAAACCGGGGTACTTTCCCACCTCGACACAGACAGAATTGTCCCTGTAGACAGAAGCCATTTTCCAAAAAAAAAAAAAATGTTTTGAATAACTGAAATGAAGCCATGGTAAACTCATTGAAATCTGATTGGCACGCGTTATAGTTAACTGAAATGAAAGCCATAAAAACTCATTTAAATCAGATTTGGCACGCACTGAAAACACAAATAAATGTACAGAAACACAAAATACTTAAATCAAGTATGAAGCTTGCAGCCCATCATAAGTTATTACCCGAGACATTTCTGTAAATATTCTATAGTTATCGTTTTAAGTAGAATAAAAAATGTTGCCGGTTTGCTCCGTTTCACATTTGTCGTCCAGACAAATGTCATACTTATGCCAAGATAAAGTTAATTTTCAGATTATATTCTGATAAGTGTTTGGTAAACGGCCGATGGTGGGCGGCGCCAGTCATCCTCATAATAAGACTTTAAACAGTATTTGTGACAATTTTTTCATGGCATCATTCTTGTTGTTCATAGCAATCTTTCTGAAACATGACCATAATCTGAGGTACCAACCCGTCTTAATAATGACCACAGACATAGCCATAAAATACTACGAAATGTATTAAAAAATTATCAATATTGGCGAATTAGTCATGAAAGAAAATTATAACTATCATGTAATGTCGCCGTGAATAAAATTTTGAATAAGGCATATTTATGTATCAAATTATATTATCGTCGCTTTGGTTGAACTGAATGCTTATATGTATTTGTAGGTATCTACTTTATTATTTATAATCTAAAAGATTTATGAAGGTAAAAATTTATGATAATGAATCATTTATTGATAAGAATTTGGATTACCATAGCAAGTAATAATTTTCATGTGATTATAGTAACAAAGGCAGAAATTAGATATTAAATTTTCCTTATAAACCTTTTTGTTTGTGGATTTGTTCTATTTTGTGAGTTACAAACATTCCTAATGCGCTAAGCTGTATCTTCAGTTGTGTTCTAACTTTTTTATTCTCAGACAATACGCCTATGTAGCTATATAATAAAATAATGTAATAAAGTTTGTATTTATGATGGATTTTACGTTTTTCTTTTTACTTTTTATCCCACTTCCTCAGAAGGATAGTAATGTTTTTTTGAATAGTATGTATGAAGAACACACACACACATATATCACGCCTTTATCCCTTGCGGGGTAGGCAGAGCGTTAACGGCCGTAAAAATACGGTCGCCATCGCCACGTCTGACATTTTTGAGGATTGTTTTCCAAGGCTGTTTTGGAAAACATGTGTATTACTATAGTGACAGGTTGTCTGCCTGTTACGACACCCGCGGGAATGATGTGGGGTGATGCTATTCTAAGCCGGCATCACACGGAATATGTATGAAGAAGTATGAAGAAAATTAATTACTATGCACATACTACTTCAGTCATACAGTTCACACTCAAATTTCAAACCTGTCCAGGAGCTCTATTTCTGACATGTTCGTTCTTCTTTACTCATCGATTCCCACATACACTACTAAATTCACTCATACTCTTGACTATAAAAATATCGAGTAGTAGAAATTTTAATACGTGTGATCAGATAAGTCGTTGCGGTAATCGGTGCACGGAACCGAATTACGACATTTTAGAAATTGAGCTCCAGATCCTACACCACACATAGCTTACGATTGTCTTACAAAAAGAAGAATGCGAGTAAAGCATTTGCACAGGATGTTTGGAATACTTGGCAGCGATTGAACAACGCGAAATATGTGCTGGACTGATTCGGATATGAAGGCGACATTCTGAAAATGAAACGCAAACCCTTCGCAGTGGTAGTGGCACAAGTACTAGCTTGATAATCTAATAAAATTGATACAGCTTTTTCAGAAAATATAACTTCGATGTAGTCTGGTACATGCTTGCTCGCATCCTTTAAAAACTCGCGGGGTCGCGATTCTGTTTTGTGTTGACGTAAACGTGTCAACAAACGCTACATGCGTAAAATGGAACGTAAAAGGGATGCCAGAACCAGATTTCTAACGTTAGTAGTAGTTTTCTGGCGCGGTTGTTAAAGTCGTAATTTTCTAGATTTCTATAATTGTTTTTGTTGAAAACTCCATAAAAAGTAATCGAAGTTTATTTTAGAGGAGAAAAGTAAATATTTCATAGGTTATTGGGGATTAGTGTCTCTAATCAGACTTTGTTGAAAATGGCAAAGGTGACGAAAAGGTAGTTTCGGAATTACGTATCACCAACACAGGAACTGTCAAAAATTATTATTATTGAAACAGATTGACTAATGGCCAAGCCTATTTTTCTGATTTAGTGTTTTATTGTGTTTATTATTTTATATTTCGACAATTAAAATTAACTGTTTATAACAATGGGTGTCAAAATTTATGTGAGTGGCATCTCTGGGAACAAAGAGGTAAGTTTAATATTAGAAAATTCCTGGGTTGGCCGGGCACTTTTTTACGTCTTTCTCGAAGCCTGTTACAATCACCAGAATGCATTTTTGATTACGTGATGTGCGTTGATTCCAGGTGAAAAAGCGTCAGCAGCGAGTGCTTATGATATTAGACTCGAAAAACATAAAATATGACATCATTGATATAACGGAGCCAGGTCGCGAGGCTGATAAAGAATTCATGCAGAGCAACTCGAAGTCAAACGGCGCGACCGTGAGCGATCCGAACCCGCGCTCGCCGCTTCCGCCGCAGATATTCAACGATGACGAGTACTGTGGGGTGAGCTGGCCTCTGTTACCTATTAGACCTGACTGCATACATAACACACATGCAAACATGCACATTCTGGCACCTCATTTTGTATGAACGTTAAAAGCTTGTATGAAATTCAAATATCGTTTGTTATTTTATTAAATTCCTGTTATTCCCAAACACTGGGGACACCAGGAACACATCTTCTGACACACATTTGACGTGATTTTGTTGTATTTCGCAGGACTATGATGAGTTTGACATGGCCAACGAAGTAGACACTTTGGAACAGTTCTTGAAGGTGGAACTACCTCCAGAAGTGCCGGCTGAGGATGAAAACAAGGTATCTACTTTCACTACATAGCAAAGCAAAGTTGCTTTTGGCATCTGTATGTATGTATGCTTTAATTTTAAAACTACATAATGGATTTTGAAGCAGATTTTTAATGGATAGAGTGATATAAGAGGAAGGTTTATTATGTATAATGCTTGATGTAAATTAAAACCTTATTTTCATACGAAAAGCAGCCTATTTTAACATGTAAGTGTTGTTATATATTTTTGTAGGTAAAGTTTTTAAACATTAGTGTTGTTTGTTTAATTTCTAAGAACTGAGTCATTGTCTGCAGTAATTGTTCAATTATCTACATGAGTCATGCATCAAAAGAAAAGTGGTCTGAAGTCTTTAATTATCATGTCATTATAATCTAGTTCTTTAAATTTTTTAAGCTTTTGTTTACTTACAGGAAAAAGAGCAGAATGGTGATGTAAAAGGAGGTAAAAGTGACGGAGACAAATCTAAGGAAAGTTCACAAGAGAGAGAAGCAGCTTCCAAGGAAGGAACACCTGCTAAAGAGGGAACACCAGCTAAGGATGTCAAGTCTTCTAAGGAAGGTACACCAGCAAAAGAAGGTACACCTGCCAAGGATAGAGAACCAACACCTTCAAAAGACAGTGCTAAATCTAAGGAGTCTACTCCGGTTAAAGACGGCAGTGAGGAACGGTCAGTGAAAGCAGAATCTCCAGAGAAAGAAGCTTCATCTGAAAGACAAAAGTCTGCTGAGAAGGAAGCCTCACCAGAAAAGGCCGCATCTCCGGAAAAGGAATCTAAAGAGGCTTCTAAAGAAAATAGTCCCGAAAAAGAGGTAACCGCTAATGAAAACGGCACGGCTAGCTCTCGCGAACACTCGCAAGAGAAGGAAGTGGCGAAAAAAGAGAAAAGTCCATCCGAAGCGCTGATTGAGAGTGAGCAAGCGGTATCAGAAGAATAAACGACTGACAATTGGTCACTACACTATTTGCTTCTCAGCTCAAATAAGCCCTATTAGCACTAAGCGAGCGAGCACTATAAGTCTGTTCTGTTATTAATGCCTTATTACACTTCTTTGGCGTAATTTAGTCATTGTATATACTGCAAAGAAGTGATTGTTGAGAACTGAATGTGGCGATGTATAGGTAGTCTCAACAATGTATCAATTTACATGGGAAGTATTGTTCCATAGTGTTTGCTTACACAACTTTGTTACATATCATAACAATGAGAAATACCTCATTTCTGAATATGTCTTTGAAAAGAAGAACAAAACTTGGTTTTTTAGGTCTTGGAAATGACACTACTACTATTGATTGCTGACCATGCGGACATCCTTTTCATACTTGTATGATTTTCTTCCATGTAAAATGAACATTGTACGGCTTATTATAAACAAAGTGGCCTATTATAGTTAGGCTTTTTAATTCTTTTAAGATTTCTATTTAACATTATATCCTTCATTAAGGCTTGTATTATTTTAAAGTATTAATATCTTCTTTTTTTTATTTACATTAAAACTTTACTCGTTGGCAATGAATTAAAAAAATGATTTATTTTTAGGATAAAAGATAATTTATTTATTGTTGTGAGTATATTACTCATAGAAGTGCTCTTTTGTATAAGATATATTTTAGAATACATATTATTTACACTCATGAACTTGTAAAAATGATGTAGCATTGTCATTACGACTATTTATATTCATTAAGCGAAAGTTACGCACTGCTTCAATTTTGGTTTGTAATAAAATAAGCTACCTTCCTCATGACAAACTTATTTCATCAATTATTAATATTATTAAAGACATTTTTTTTTAACTAATTTTCATACGAATTATATAAAAATATAGAAAATGTACTGTTTTTTATTTTTAGATTATTGTTTTGACCTCGTGTCACGTAGCCTATATCAATTTGTTTCATCCATGTAGACGTAGGTCAGGGGCGTATTAAGATGCCAAAGTGAGTACCATTCCCAGTACCATGGTTAACGACCGATGTGGCGCAGTGGTAGTGCAACTGCCTTTGACCCAGAAGGTTCCGGGTTCGATTCTTGTTTGGTCACTCACAAAGTTTATATTTACCACTTTGTGAATTTGTTCCCAGTCTGGTTAGGACATTGCGGGCTGAATCACCCGATTGTCCGTATAAGGTGGTTTCGTGTTTCGGATGGCACGTTAAGCTGTAGGTCCCGGTTGTTGTCTATGATTACTTAGACGGCGGCGGTCGTTACACAAGCATGCCAGAAGCCTGATACACATGTATCAGGCTTCTGGCATGCTTGTTCTACATAGAAGGCGGTTGAAAAATTCTGATACTAGGGTACATCGGGTCGGACGATTAGGTGTCCCACACGTAAAGAAGTACCGTGGTCTTTATTTACCCTTCTAAATGGTGCTTGCTTGTTTGCAAGTACGTCTGCCTGTATACTGACTGACGAGCTTGCAATACCTATTGCGTTGATATAGTAGCCCTTTCTATTTTTCCAATGTGAATCAAGGAACTTGCTTTCGCTTGCAATACGTATTATTATGTTAGTGGTACGACCACAATACTACTGGATGTAGGTAAAAATATTATCATCTAAGGTCCATATTTATAAATCGCACTCAACTCTGAGATCGATCGCAAGAGCGATTTTGACTGTCAGTCAATTCTAACAGCATCTCAAAGTCGCACTCAAGATCGATCTCAGATTTGTGTGAGGTTTATTAATACGGGTCTTAGTATCTATTGAGCAGGTATTATTTTGAACTTGCTTGTTTTTTATACGATAACCTACAACGGGGCGGCAAGGCAAATGTAATGTTCTATAGTGTAAAACTTCTAAATACGCCACTGGCGTAGGATAATATAAAATGAAATATCTACAAGAGTAGCCTCAATTTCATATATTTTACTTTGAGCAAATAAACCTTATACGATTTCATTTATAATACATTGAACTTATATTAAAATAAATAATGGAATAACATTTTTATAAAAATCTAAAATGGAAATGTTAGACAGGTATCTAATTTCTCTTAGTAACAACCAACCTAAACAACTACACTTCTCATCAGAAAAATCGAGACACTTTCCACGAAAACTATAGTATGTAAAGTATAGCTTGATACCTGTGACATTTATGATCTTGGAGCAAATGAAATAAATAGTATTACATAGGTCCATTTTTCTTTGTTTACTAGGAAAATGGAACTTATGTCATAGTATTTGTTTTAAGGTCACAAACGTCACAAGTATCAAGTTAAATTTTACAAACTTATACGTAGGTTTAATTTGAATTCGGTACTAAAATATGAAAGTTATACATATTGTGAAAACTTTTGTCTAAAATACTTCTAACCCCACTCATCGTTTTTGAAAATGTTGGCATTAGTTTTTAAAAACAGAAATTTTATTCTTGATGCCATCCAAAATAGTGACGTCATAATACTATATTTCCCTACAAAGTGTCGTTATAAGAAGTCGTTTATCTGTTTTGTCAAATAGCGGATCGTGACATTATGAGATTTCTTTTAGAAATAAGACCGCCTTTGCGCACTTTTAGGTTTCGAATTCTATGTAAAATATCATTTGCGTGTATTATGAGTTTTTCCTTACTTATTTTTGCGCACTTTTAGGTTTAACATTCTATGTAAATTTACATTATTAGTGGGTGATTTTTTTCTCACTAACTATTAACAACACCAGACTTTTCCTAAAAAAATCACTAATAAATTCTCTGCTAAAATGATTGTCAATCAGTGTCTCGATTTTATATGAAAAGCATATTAACTATTATCATAACCGAGTTCACATACTCTTCTTTGGGGAACTTTCTGGGGGGTCTATATTCGTGAACTCCTTGAAGTCATCAGTGCTGAGTTGAGGTCCGTGTCGATGCCGGAGGTCGGGGTCGTGGTGGTCGTCCAGCAGGCAGGCCTGGATGTTCTTGTCGAGGGTGAGGAGGCGCTGCGGGGGGTTCCTGGCGGTGTACTCCTCGACCAGGCTGAGGTTGCGCTTGATGCCGTCCACTAGTTTCACTACGGAGTACTCGCCCATGGCTGCGCCCTCCTGAAAACATTAAAACAATGATTTTCAAACAAAACAAAAATATAAATACCCAGTACTCCTCTCGACCTTTTTGGGTCGTTAAAGATAACAGGGTTCATTGTCCTATTATCAAAATTAATAAATGAAATTGTGTAGATAAATAACAAACTCCGGTAAGTCACACATCTGGTCAAAAGTGAACTATGAATGGCGCCAAATTTCAAATTTAAAACTGTATACGACTGTTTTATCCAAAACGAGATAAGTCAAATAAATTCTCATGAAAATAACGGTTAAAATAGTCGATTTTTTTCAAACGGCGGCACGTCCATTGACAAGTATAAATCAAACTCAAGCAGGTCCACGTCGGCCAATCAGAGTAAAGGATGGCATCCAAGATGGCTACCAGTTCCTCAATCTTGCGCGAGAGTTTAACTTTGCGGTCGAAGTTTTTATTAAATATCTTTGTTTAAAATGGACAATTATTACTTCGTGGTGGATCCTGACAAAGCCCGAAAAAAGACTGTATCAAAAGTTTTTTCAAAAACCGACATGTTACGCTGGTATATATCAAAGTCCGGTATGTCCAAAATTTATCGTTATTTTCTAGCATCAGCAGATACTTATTTGTTATTTTTGTGTATTTTCTTCAACATTTACCTCTACCTCCAGTAGCCTAAATAAAAAAAACATGAATTAAATAAACCTTTAACTTAAAAACAAACTTTAGTCATTTCCCATTTTTTACTTAGACTGGACATACCCTACTTTGATATTTAACTACACAATTATGAAATTGAAAAATTGCGAAGCGTCGACCGTAATCAGTACTAAGTACTACTACTAGATGTCGCTAAGATCGTTGGTTCGAGACGAGCATCTGAGATTGATAAATTGATCACTGGCGCGTCGACAGTTCAGTGGCAGAGCAGTGGGACGGTTCATCTTTTTTTTTTGTGAATCTTATAAATATGTTTGATTTAATTATAAATAATATAGAGATGTAAATTTTAATTACAGCTTGGCCAGCTATAATACAGTGAAATGTATTACCCAGGTTGATTCCCGGTCGACGCTAGTAATTTTTTCAAATTCTTATTTTCATTCATGAGAATAATATAGCACTGTGAGTGCATTAAATCCTAATAAACCATATACGTGTTCCTGTGCATTGACGGGCTTATTCTTTCTTTTAATAACATACATATAAATCACGCCTTTTTCCCATTGGGGTAGGCAGAGACTATTTTCTCCCACTTACTACGATCCTGGCAAACTTCTTACGCTTTTGCATTTGATAAACTAGAGATCATTTTACCTGTAGTTTAGTCCCAGCCACCTTAGCCATGGCAGACTGTCTAAACTCTGTGACGAGCCGGATGATCCACTGGCGCATGTTGTTGAGTATGGTGACCGGTCCCTCGTACTCGTTGGGCACGATGCCGTCCACTTCAGACTCGAAGAACGACAGCAGGGGGAACCAGATGCGTGTTCTGTGGATAAATAGTCATATGTTAGGCAAGGAAGTACCAATAATAATAAAATTTACAGTCAGAAGTGTATCCAGAACACCCTGCAAGTTTCTGTTTCGTAAGGATTATCAGAAAAATAAGTATATATTTTATACGATACGATTATACCTTTCAAACATTAAGCGACAGAACTTAGAACAAACCGTAGCATGTCATATTTCATATTCTTTTCGTCTAGCATATTGGCACAATGACAAAACAAAACACTGACCAAATGCGTCCTATTCATACTGTATGCGTTTTTAAATCCAAATGATAATATTCCAAGTTATTTTTTTATAGATTTCATTTAAAGACCAGAAACAAGGAAAACTGAATCATACCGGATATTTTTTATTAGAAGTGTAGTTTCACATTCAATATTCAAAAGAAACCAATAAAATGAACACATTCATATTGCGAGCGAAGCGAGCTCAGCTTTTTAATTTATACCAATGAGACGTGTTAAACTACGCGCTATACAAATGCAAAACAAATTGTGAGCGAAGCGAGCACGATCTAAACCTTTTAAACGTAAGGCGACAGAGCTTAGGACAAACCATATGCCACATTACATCTTATTCTTCTCGTCTAGCATATTGGCACAAGGACAAAACAAAACACTGACCATAATTTAATAAAAACTCCCCATACCTTGAAGAGTCGTTCTTCATCAGAGCCTGGTTGTTACTGAGCGTGTGGTAGTAGAGGAACAGTCGGCTGGTGATGTAGAACGCTATGAACACGTCTATGGAGTAGTGCTCGTGCGCCGCCAGGATGAAGAATATGCCGAACATATTCATCACCCAGGTTAATATATGCAGCAGGTACAAGTTGCGCGATGTGTCTGGAAAAATAAAATGAAATTCAAAAAATGTTTCAAAATTTCCCTTCATGCTTATTTAATAGTATTAACGTTAAAAAAGAGGGTGTTCACTATGTACAGCGAGCAAAGCGAGCCTGAAAATTACGTAAAAAAAGCGAGCGAGGAGTCACTGCATCATGGCAAAACTACACGTACATATTACGAGCAATCAAACTCGGCACATATTATATCACATTTAAAAAGGTATGAGACTAATCACACCACCGCATAACCAAACTGCGCGTAAAGCGAGCGAAGCGAGCTCGACATTTCTCATTAAAATTGGGGTAAAAATAGTTTAATGGAAAACGTTATGGTATTTTCAGATAACAGCTACAGTAAAACGCGAACTACTACTGCCCAGTGCATCTTCCCCTTCGGCCGTTAAGGAAACCAAAGTTTGGAAACTAGTTTCCTGAAAAGATTTTTTTATCCTCCTACGTAACTGGTTTCCTATAAGAACTTTTTAATACTTTTACGTAACTGGTTTCCTGTAAGGCTTATTTTATACTTATACGTAACTGAATAACTAACTGAAACTGAAAAATGGACTGATAACTGTGGGCCACTGTATCGAAATTATTTCACCGTACGCATTTTTATTTTTATTTCAAATCTCAAGTTTTTTAAGTTCATCTGAAGAGTTCTTTTACGTTTTAAGTTAAGTGACTGATTTTTCTAATGTTGTAATCAATTTGTCTTAAGGAAACTTATTATAGGTAGGTACCTAATTGTTTTTTTTTATGTTGTTTGAGAAAGTTATATTTTATGTTTAAATGATTCAATTGTTTTCGTTATTAAATCCAAATATCTGAAATAAACGGTTTTATTACAGGTCTACTAATAACACTCGTAAAATTACTACTGAAGTCCAATTAGTTTCGTAGGTGGCTGAAATAACACAAACAAAGTATTTTTTGGAAACCAGTTACGTAAAAGTATTAAAAAATCCTTAAAGGAAACCAGTTATGTAGAAGGATAAAAAATCTTTTCAGGAAACTAGTTTCCAAACTTTGGTTTCCTTAACGGCCGAAGGGGCATCTTCAAACGGCAAAAATGGCTGCCTTCGAAAATTGGATTAAAACAAAAATGGCTGCAGCCGGCGGCAGCATCCCTTCGCTATCAGGCTAAAAACTTACACTCTGTGATGAAGAAGTTGAGCAGCGTGAGCGCCACCGTGTGCCCTGAGAACATGTAGTCGCCGCAGGTGCGCACGCCGCGCACGGACATGCCCGCGCCGCTCCAGATGTCGTATGCCTGCAATAACGATCAGAAACTCAGTTTGATGGATAACTAAACGCTAAAGCGATTGCCAGACTTTCATACGTGCTACGTGCCACTTTGCTTGGCTAGCGGTAAGATGCAGAACCAAGTTCAGAAAAACACTATATTTGTAGGCAAAAATTACCACAAATAATATTTGCACAATAAAAATAGCGTTCGTCCAATATAAACTAGACCGACGTAGCCAAACGGGTCACTGTGTACTTAAGTTATGAGAATGAGAAATCCTACCTGCCTGAGCCGCCTGCCCCACACCGTCAGGTCATCTGCCGGCGGGTAGGACCGAGGCTCACACTTGAGATGCGACCCTGGTACCGACAGCGAGGTGATCAGCATCGTGAAACATCGCAGCAGGAACACCGTGCCGGCCAGCGCGAAGAACCGGCGTAAGATTATGAATCTGGAAGAGATTTCATTTATATTTAGTTTCTTATATTATACAGGCGCACAAAGTCGACTTCTTTTTACTGCACATATGGTGGAGGCCTGAACACTCTTGAACCAAGTCATGATCCACACTATGTTGTTATCTAGGTTAAGTGTAAGTTTAAAAAAAAAAAAATGATAGTAAATTATGAAAAAAAAAACATATACTGACTGCGGTAGTTAAATATAACCCGGCTTCCGAACTTCCGAGGCATTCGGGTAAAGATCAAGATATTTGTACTTTTCTGTGTTTTGTGATCAAAATAGTTCGTTTTATATCATTAATTTTCATCAAAATAGTTTGTTAGTCTACAAACGAGCAAGAGTGGACTATGTTATAAAAACTGCTAAACCTTCGATGATTGGTTTTTAGTATTATCAAATAAGTCGCAAGACCAAAATCGGGGGGTTTAATACTTGCGACTTGTTTTATTGATTTGTTAGTTGACATTCGACACATAAAATCATTGGTTTGAAGACAGTACCTATAATAGGTAAACAAGGCACGCTTGGTCGTCGATAGAGGAAGCGAGATTTCATTCATCATCATACAAATAGCTTTATTTTGCCACCTTTCCTTAGTATCTTGACCTTTATATTACCTTCTACGCCTTAGTTTAAAATCTGCGAGTATAAATAAGTATTTTGCGTGTTCTATTTCTGTATTTCGTTACAAATTAAATCAATTTAGTGACATAATATTTTCGATGTTTGGAAACAAAAACATTTTAATTTTGTACATACATAGTTGGAAATAGTAGGCTAAATATAAATAAATAATACGAGTAATATGTCTCTATAGATGATGCATTTACCAACAAGTAGGTATGTACGTAGGTTGGGGGAAGTCAATATGAAACTTCGACTTGGAAATATCCCAACTGCCTGGAAGTAATGTTTTCCTTTACTGTATTTGCATAGGAGTTGCTTAGCAAGGTCAAGTTTGTTTTGCCTTAAAGAATAGTATGGAAAAGCTAGTTCAGTTTTTCTAGTTTAGATATTTTTCACAGGTTTCTTTGCCGACGAACGACCTGGTGCTCAATTTCTGAAAAGTCGTAATTCGATTCCTGTTTGCTGTTGGACGGTCTAGCGATATTTTTAAGACAGTCCTATTCTATTTTACACACATACATACATAAATCACGCCTATATCCCTTTTGGGGTAGGCAGAGCCGCAAATACGATCATTTACGCCACGCCTGACAAAAGTTTGAGGGTAATTTCAGAAGACTGTATATTATCTTAGTGATAGGTCGTCAGCCTGCCGCCTAAACTTGCAATAAACATTAAGCTCCAAATCCCAATTATAGTATTCTATTTTGCAGCTGAAAATTTGATGCTGTCATACTTGTTGGCTTATTTAGAATCAAAGTGATGTCATTCAGTGATCTTGTTACCGAATTGGACATTTATGCATTAATGCAGTAATTTGGGTTAGCGCCAGGTTAGCTATGTGTGGATGGTCACAGCTAGATCTGTGCATGTTTCCTGGAAGCCTGGTCACATGATTCAACTAAAATTGTAGACGAATTTATACACAATTTTTGTCACAATGGTGAGCGTGAAAATAACTTCCAGTTGAATAAGGGTCTGGCACGCATCTAGCTTATTTATCGCGCGGTGTTTCGAGTAGGCGTTTGAAAATAAATTGTATCGTGCGTACCGTAATAACGCAAATTTGGCGGAGTTAAAGGCGTGTAAGGGACATAGGGGCGAATGGAAAAAGCGTGTATTTGATGGGCGTAAGACTCACAACGATGCCTGTGCTCTGATCTCGCTAACAAAAGCTAAAAACGACACCTAAACATGCATGTGCCGGTCTCTGATTCCACCTTCACCTGTAGAGCGTGCGGAAAGTTCTGCCGCTCCCGCATCGGCTTATAAGAGTATAGCCATGAAAGTCTTGCCTCACACACTGCTTCAATCGTCTGTCTTAGACGTATGAGGCCAATGATGATGATGATGATGATGATGATGATGATGATGATGATGATGAAGATGATGAAAGTAGCGCGCCTAATTACTCTAGTCTAGATGTTCTACAGATTATACATTACTTAAATAGGCTTCTTTCTTTTCGTCGAGTGAGTCGTCCAACGACCCGATTAAATAGGCTAAAAATGTACTTATTATTACAGTCGTCAATTAACAACTTTAAACGTCAATGAATAAATAAATGCAATACAATGTAAGTACAAGTACTAATGAGGCATTTCTGAAGCAGGTTAATTGCTCCGACAACTAAGTCTTGCTTTGTTTTTAGTAAACGATAATACTTGACTATGCCCTATTGCTCTTAATTTTAAAGGTTACAAGATAAAGATACACCCTCCGGCCAGATGGACCGATGACTTAAAAAGAGGGGCTGGTAGCGACTGGATGGTGAAACCCGGAGATCGAGCCTTGTGACGTACCCTGGGGGAGGCGTGAAGATTGTTCCTTTGGGTACAGAACCCAAAAACTGGTTATTAAATACAATGAAGTTAGTCACAGGCTAGTATCATAGATCATTGGTCACAGGTTAAATGTATGCCTTGTGCACGTCATACCGTTATCTTATCTTACAATGAAGTATGGTTGCCATAGTGAGGCTTTTTTGAATGCCTGTTTGGCCAAAATAAGCAGTGTCCAACCTGTCCGACTTTTTATATTTTGAAATTTGTGCCGTTTGCGCAGATCTACGCCGAAATGCGGAGCACTGCATGCTATGCTACCCATTCCCTGGATAATTAAGTATCCTTTAGTGGCTTTTTATTGCTCCGATGGGTAGAATTGAAGAGATGCTATTCGAAGCCGTCATCACACGGCATTTACCATAAGCGCAACACGAATCAAATATCTTTTGCTCTTGTCAAGAAACGATAGCGCAGACTTTAGGCCTCGGTCTCGGGTTTTGCGGGCAGCGGGGCGGCAGGATCTTTTGCATACATTCAATTAATGGACCGGTTGTCGGACACAGCAGGGGCGCGGGAGCGGGATTGCAGTTATCAATAATACGTATAGATTATCATTATCACTTTTTACAAGCGTCATTCATACATAATTGTAACCATTTACAAAAACATAAATATTTGTGAAGATATAACTGTAGAAGTTATAAATCACCACTAAATAAACCAGCCTATAAATTTAACCGACTTTAAAAAAAGGAGGTTCTCAGTTTGACATGTACGAGATGTATTTATGTTTGGCCGCGTTTATCTCGCGTTTGGATGAACCGATTTTGATGCGGTTTCCAAAAAGGATTTGTCAGACTTAGGAGAAGGTTTTAGGCATATTAACCGTCAAACAAATGACGGTTCGCACTTCGCACGTCCGTTGAAGTCGGTACTCTTTTTAAAAAAGTTATTGCGTTTAGTCCTTGAAATTTCGTTAGCCAGTCCGACTAACCTATTTATATAGTATGTTTTAGCTGGGTGTGTATTTAGTAGGGTGTGTATTTATCATGAATTACGGTAAACTAGCTGGAGGACCGAGCTTGGTTTATATTTCGATCTAGAATCATTCAGGCCGTCCTCAAAGTCTATATTCTACACAGATCAAATTATAGCCATGAATGAGGCTGATTGCAGATGGAACGGTTAATTCAGAAAAATGTTTCGTTTCATAGATTTTTTAGACCTTCGATCGGCTTACGGTTTTTTGCCACACAGTTTTTAGTTATCCCGGAACACGGACTAAGAAAAAGTATTTTTATAAAGCGGAGTAAAGACTGCTTTTACTGACATATTGCTGAAAAAGGCCTCTCTAGACCAAGTAGCGTTCAACTAGGAAAAATATTGGCTGTTGTTATCATATCACAGCAAAAAAGGTATAATATCTATAATGGCCTTGTGATCGAGCGATAGTGCAGTTCTTTGTCATATCACACCGTGTTTTTATCAACAACCTACGTAACGATGAACGATAAACACATTTGCGGAAGTGATTCATTCGTCATACATTTCTATATGTACTCGTACTATATAGCTTTTATTATTACCTACGAAATGAGTAGGTATGTGCTGCGTTAACTACACCTAAAATACTAATCTAATCATTGAGTGTGTTTTATGTAAGTAACCTATTTTTTTCGGGAATTGGGTGAGCCCCCCGCTAAACGAAAGGCTAACCTATTCCATTCTACTACATAATAGGAGATTAGAGTAAAAATTGTTTAATATTAAACTAGACAACCTGTCACTGCAGTGATATACGAATCATCTGAAAGTATCCTCAACATTTGTAACAGATAGCGAATCATATGTTTAGGACCGGCGTGATATGTGTATGTATGTTGTATGAAACGAATGTAGGTATGTTGGGTGCATTACACCTTTTTTTGTTTCGGGAATTATTATGAGCCCGCTGTTAAAACGAAGGGTTGTTTGAAATCTACTGAAAGTTAAGAAATTAGAGTAAAAATTGTTTAATATTAAACTAGGCCTCAACAGCTAAATTGAGATTGCATGGCAAAACTTATTTTATCGTTATTCATTTTCAATTAGTGACTGTTGTACTTGGTAATAGTGGGTAGGTAGGTGTACCTTCGTGATTATTAGAGCTATTCAATGACATTCAACAAACGCATGAGAAGTTTCGAAAACAGCACATTTTTGTACAATCGTCGTCATAAAGACATCATAAAGGTGTGTCTCCTGCGCGTGTTTTTCCAAACAAACACAACAAATATACATTGCGGCGTGGCCATTCACATTTCTACATGACGACGTAATGTTCGATGTTTTGTGTTAAATTAGAAAAAAATGGGCTGTTGCCATTCAAACAAAACACGGATCATCATTGGCCTCATACGTCTGTAATAGACGATTTAATCAGTATCTAAGGCAAGACCACAGACAGGCAGGGTTGCCCAGGACCTGCGCCACACTCTCGGCCTCCCTGGATAATTCCACAGAAACGACGAGTCGACACGTGCGGAGCCAGGTTGGCTGCAGGAGTCTACCGCACGATAGACCTCTGTCACACGCCTCTGACGGAGACCCCGTTCCAGGTTTACTGCGGAGTTGTCCTTCTCCAGAACTGGTCTTGGTTCAGGTTAATCCCTCGGTCGCCTCTTACGACCTCCACAGGACAAGAACTGGTGGTGCTATTCTATTCTGCCGGCACCACACGGCTATTTTACGAGTATACGCCCAAAGAATCCTAGCCAAATTGCACTTGACTGTATCAGCAATGAGATTAGCGTGCGTTGAGACAAAACGGTCGCTAAAACATGCAAGATCAGTCCACTTATGCCGTGTGTAATGTTTATAGAATTACAATAAAACATCGTTGCATCATTTTTAGAAACACGCAAGCTAGCGTTCGGAAAATTGACGATTACATGTTCATGTCTATTCTGTATTTCAAAAAGTTCTTACACACATAATATCACGCCTATATCCCTTGCGGGGTAGGCAGAGCTTTAACGGCTGTATAAATACATTCACTATAGCCACTTCTGACAAAATATTGAGGGCTCCTTCAGATAATTCGTGTATCGCTGTAGTGACAGTTTGTCAGCCTGTCGCCTAATGTTGTAATACACATGAAATCCTCGATTTCCTTAGTCGCCTCTTACGACACCCGCGATAAAAAAATGAGGTGATACTCGGCAAAGAGTTTCTTGCAGAGCTGAGACTAGCGGGTTGGCCAGCAGTTGCATCCTTGCTATTCGTTTTCCCGTGGGAATAAGATGTTATCCCGGCTATTTCAAAAGGAGTTCATGACGAGAATGATGATATTGACATTTTATACTATGTATGTATATGACACGTACTACTACGTATATTGTATGTATACTATGTATGCTGTAGGTAATGCTTCTCTAACTGATAAGAAAGACCAAAGGTTACGATCCCGCATATTCTTCCGCTAATATGTAATGTATCACATTTTACACTATTATTATAAAGAGGCAACGTGTATGTGATCTTTTTTTGTACCTAACTACCTATATTTAACTGATAATCTCCGAAGCTACTCAACTGTTTTTAAAAATACCTTCATCCTATTAAATCTACTTTATCCTTGGGCTAAGCCTTTATCTTGGGACTGTGTTTTCCCAAACAATGGACCAACACATTGCTTTTAATAAGTTGCGGAAAACCAATCACAGATGTGTGAGAAGTTTTGGTCATTTGGAAAAAATCATACGCAGGAGATATGCCTCAAGTTGGATAATAGTAACCAAAAAAATAGGTAGGTACTTAACAGAAAACAAATTACCTAAATGTAATGTAAATAAAATACTAAATTTGCCCTATATTATGAAGGCCGTTTAGTTATTTACGTAAATTGCGTAACAGAATGCAAATGACTTAAATTAGTCCCGATAAATAAATACAAACCTCATTTAAATACTAATTAGTACTGAGGAAATACAGAGTAGGTGTAGGTATGTGTCAATGTTGACGATTCTAGGCGATACTGGAATAATTAGTAACCAATTCTCTATCAATTTAGCATCACACTACTAATACAAACGACTACTACTAATGAAAAGTAGCTGGTAGACCGAACTCTCTCGGTTTTGATTTTTAACGTCTCAATAAGTCGCAAAAATGGGTCATAGATTGTTTTTGAAAATTTATCGCTCCAAAAGCCTCTACATACAAAATTTCGTGAGAATCGGTGAACCCGTTTCGAAGACCGAATAAACGTCTGGAAGTGGAAGTCATTGATACAGACCTTACTAAAAGGCTAATCAGATTGAATGATAAATACATATTTAAGTGGAAAAAATCTTTATAAGTACAGAGTAAGAAAATACCTAACTCAAAATGGAGTGTAACTGCTAGGCTTAGTTACGAAATTCTAGCGAGTAATAAAATAACTATTGCCTACAAAACTAGGTACGTACGTACGATAAGAAACTACTAAGCAAGGTTGGGTCACCGATATGATTTATAAAGAACTTATCACATGTTGACGACAAACATGTAAATAGACTCCTTTTGTTTATAAACAAAATAGTTTTGCGCAACAACTGGCTAACTGTGACGGAAGACGAAAACAAGGGAAGATACTGGTATAGGAAACTGATATGAACTTATTTTTGGCCTATTAATAGTATTTTTGGCCTATTTATTTCTTTGACTTTAGGGTTTCATGTGTATTACAAAAGGCAACAGGCTGACAAGCTGTCACTACAGTGATACACGAACTATCTGAAACAGCTCGCAATATTTGCCAGACGTGGCGTTGTCGTTTACCTAGCGCTCTGCCTACTTCACAAGGGAGGCGTATGTTTTTCTTTCCTCTATGAAGACGTCCCTCAAGAAAAATGGCGTTAAATTCCATACAAGTTTATTTCTGATCCTCTAGACTAGATTTATACATTGACTAGCATTATGTATTTACTTATTTTATTTGCCGTGTGATGCCGGCTTAGAATAGCATCACCCCATATCCTTCCCGCGGGTGTCGTAAGAGGCGACTAAGGGACTCGAGAGTATTGGTGTATTACAATTTTTAGGCGACAGGCTGACAACCTGTCACTATAGTGACACACATGTTTTCTGAAACAACCTTGGAAAACATTCCTCAGGAATGTCAGACGTGGCGATGGTGGCCGTATTTCTACGGCCGTTAACGCTCTGCCTACCTCGCAAGGGATAAAGGCGTGATATATGTATGTATGTATGTACTTTATGATAATTTTGTTATTTCTAAGTAAATGTAGGTAAATAACTAGTATATTAAAAATACGTGTTTCATAACACTGGTCATAATCATAACTTCCTATTCTAAATAAGTGCTATGAATGTACTGTCAATTTATGGAGCGAGAGTTAGTTAGATGTGGTTAGAGAAAGTTTCTTATGTAGGTAATTAGGGTGTAGCAGTAGTTGAACCCGCGGTTGAGGAAACCTCTCGCATTTTCCGAATAACTAAGTTATAACTGTTATAAGACTAGTCGGGCACTAGTAGTCGCACCCGCTGCTAACCGTCTTCCCGCGGGAATAAGACGGTTTCCCTGCATGAGGTTATAATACATAATTATAAACCTTCCTCACTATATTTTTAAATAACGGATCAAACCCCTTTGCGTGATTTAGGAGTTAACGGACATGACAGTGAAACGTAAAAAGCGACTTTATTTAATACTATATTGTATTGAATAGCTATTAGAAGCAAATTAATATTACATCTAAATATACATCGATACATGAAAAAAGAAATGTGTAAAAATAAATCTAATTCTAATCAATTCACTATTGATTCGTTGCTTTCCGGATTTCTTATGACCGCAAAAAGTACGAATGTGTTTCTAAGAAACTTTTGATAAATATCTTTATCTTCCTAAAAAGGTGTAACGGCCCTGAAAGCCGATAAGAGCTTGGTTCAAACAGTTTAAGCCATACACGACCGAATACGACGGTAACATAGAAGAGGTTTATGACCAGTAATCTTCTTATTTTGTGTCAGTGAATGACAAGCCGCGTCTGGCGAATGACCCCCTGTTATTTAAGTTACGATAACGTGACCTCTGAAGCACGGAAACAAAGAAGTTTAGACAAATATTTTTCGCAACCCAATTGAGAGATTCACAGAGTATTTGTATAGAAAAAATCGGTATTGCAATAACTTCTTATGATTTGAACTATCGGCAGATAGACAAACACCAAAAGTTACTTCATTTTCAATCTATGACTTGATATGTATAATCATTTAAAATACGTAGCACCTACTACGTATCGATTGTACCTAAGCTAAGAATCTACCTCTTAGGCCCCGGTCTCGAATTTTTCGGGTAGCGGGGCGGCAGCGGCGGCGACGACACGCTAGCTTTTTTTCTAGGTGCGCTCATTGCCCCGTCGCTGCCGCCAAACATCGAGACCGAGGCCTTAGACATGTACCAAGCGTTCATGCTTTCTCCCTCACACTTAGGTAACCACCGCCATTTATATATCCTTGCTTCTAGGAGTGGTTGAAACATCTGAAAAGTAGATAGTAGAGTCACTTCTCCTAAACTGACCTGTACTTGTGGAATAGCAGCACCAGTAGCCATATCGCAATCAGCAGCGACCCAGTGATCTCACACATATCAAAAGCTCAGGGTATGTGTGGAACATTGTCCAGCAACAGATCTACTGAACTGTGCTTGTTAAACAGGTACTTGTCGCTGACCTGTTTGTGAAGCAGGTATTTCTCACTGACCTGATTGTGAAACAGGTACTTCTATGGACCTGTGCTTAAGGAACAGGTACTAGTGACTGACCTGTTTATAAAATAGGTACTTGTCACTGACCTGTGTTTGTGGAATAGCAGCACCAGCAGCCATATCGCCATCAACAGCGACCCGGTGATCTCACACATGTCGAAGGCCCAGGGTATGTGAGGAACGTTGTCCAGGAACAGATCTGGCAGCGGCGGGTATTTCTTCATGTCGGGCACCTTGTCGTGAACGATCACCATTACGACAGCTGTCACCCACGTTACGAGGAACACGTAACCTGTTGAAAAAGGACTATTCAAAAAGGCAGTCCTGTCAGCAGCAGTAATGTATGTCGAATAGGGCCCTGTTTACTTGTAAGGCGTTTTTGGATTGAATTGAAAAATCATACTTAATTATCAACATAGAAAACAACCCAGTGCTGTAGGGTAAGCTTGGCAAATGGAATGGCGAGTGCAGTACAAGGTGACGTATTCACAGGTACTTACTACACAAAGAGCAGCAGCCATTCCTGGGATAAATGTTTGATATAGACTTTGACATTGGGAGATTCTACCTTATCATTGGGTCGTTGAACGACTTGGTGTACTACACGAAAAAGAAAGAAAGCGAGTAGTGCGGCATAACTAGCGCCAATTCACGAAAGAAATCTTATTTCTTTCTTCATGCAAACAATACATACATCTGAATGTCCTTTGCAGAATCTTTTGCTATTGTCATAAAAATAAATCAAAACTTATTAGTTTTTGGCGTAAAAATACTGATGTTAAAGAATATAATATTCAGCCTTAGAAATAAGAATCAGCATGAACTCTGGTGGTATCAACAAACATTGTTTAACCTACATGAGTTTTATCCTTTATTGTTAGACCCTGTGAATTGTTTTGTAAGAAAAATGTTGTTGTTATTTTTCATGAAAATTGAGATTTGTTTTGGAAACATTCAGATGATCACACATCACTCAGAACAATGAGACAGCTCAAGGTCTCATGTGAAGAGGAATGTGATAATATTTTCACCGGGAAAGTTTATTTTGGTATAAAATAGACCTTGAAATAATACTCACTCAAAGAATGATGGTCGCATTAGAATGAAGGTCTTCTATGTTTAGTAGAGAATATCTAGATAATTTTATAATATTTGGGACAATAGTCTTAGAAACATGATTTTAATAAGTATCTGAATTACTACAACAAAAATTCACATAATTTATGTCATATGGGACACAAAGACAGTCAACTGATCATGAATTTTAATATGAGAGGTTTTTTTTTGCTTTCCAGCAATGATTTCATAATAAAAATTGTTTTACTCCATACACTAACAAACACGTCCAAATTATGCAATTATGCATAAGAATGCATTTTCTCAAAAACACAGTGTATAAATTTTATACCCAAAACTAAAACTTAATTTGAAAATTATAGCAACTGGTACCATATTAGTTTTATACATTAAGTAAAAAAATTTTTTTTAAGGCTGTAAGCTACATAAATAAAATAAAATAAATATATATTCCTAAAGTTTTATTCCATTCCAATATAGTGCGATTCTTTTTCGATACATATAATTAATTTATCAAAATCATACATGGAAAAGTTTTAAAAATAAATGTGCATTATAAATTCAGCGAACTAACAAAGACACTATTATAAGAAGAGGTATGATTCACTTCAGTTTGGTCATTGATAATACAGAGTACTAGTTCAATAGTTAGTTGGACTCATTCCCAAGACTAATTCTTAAGTAACTTTAAATACGCCAAATCACCCACTTCCAAAGTAATGAGGCATGTCACAATAAACACTCTCGATTGATAACAAAAGCATCAGAAAGGGAGAGCACTACCATTGTTTAGAAAAATATATATTTAAATAAATACTTGCCCATTGCAATAGCCGTCTTCCATACTTCAGGTTTAAGCTTAGAAGCTTTCACTTCAGGGCTCAGGGTTCCAACTCCACAATCCGTACTGGCTGGACAATATTCACCAGAAATTCTGTGCTGCAGATTATAGCTTAGGTGTGATAAGTTTGTACCAAGAAAATTTATATTAGTTGACTGGCTTCCGAGTGAGCTTTCTTCACACAAACCCAGCTCGAACATAGCCGCACGATTATTCTTCTGAAGCTTCTTTACGAGGAGTAAAAACCTCTTTCTTTCACCAAGTTTTAATCTATCGAAGGGGTATTCGTAAAAATCTCTATCAACAAAGGACAATAGACACTGGCCATCAATATCGTGTGTTCTGCAAACTTCTACCACTACACTGGATATTTTGTCCCTCTTTAAAAAGTCTAACACTTCTTTGTTGCTCCAGTTGATAATATCGGATTCCATTGCAACAAATCACAAAATATTTCACTGAAAACTAAATTGTAAACAAGGTATTTTATCACCAAAGGGTTCACTTGTTAGGAAGCAACATTACTTTAGATGCACCTACGGTTTTGCCACAGTTTATTCAAACCAGACACGGTTACGTTGACGCGAATGTTTTCTATTCTAACTCAAAAGAATCATGTTTGATTTGATTATTTCTATGAGAAACGTTTTTTGCGTGTGTATTGACGTGCAAAGTGACATGACATTTGATTTGTGCGCACAGATAACTAAATAGTTGTGCTGTGCGTGCAAGTCTTTTTTTTTGTCGGCAACAGGCGCTTTGCCAACTTTCAACATGCGACAGACGCATGTTGCATGCATTTTATGTAAGGTGCCAACACAAAATAAATCGTAGAGTGTAAAACTTTTTTCACTAGTGGTAACACAATACCGTGTTTTGAAAAAAATAAATGTCAACTACGAAAATCCGTAACCGGCGCTGCGCGCTTTTTGCCGTATTTGTTTTTTGTTGATAAATCCGTGAAATTTTGAAATTTGGGCGTGAAGATGGCTGATTTGCCTTTTCAAGCAGAGTATGCTAAAACTGGGAGAGCATCCTGTAAAGGATGCAAGCAGAAAATTGACCAAGGCACCCTGCGTATTGCGATTATGGTTCAGGTACGTCAACATGTCTGAACACGCAAATCTAAAAGTTTTTAGAAATAAAATAACTTTCTTTGCTATTATACCTTGTCAGCAAACTCCTGCTAAAGATCGATAGATACCAAATTACGTTGGTTGTAAACGGGTTTTCAAGGGCCTTCTCAAATTTCTTTGTTGTCATAGTTCATGGTATGTAACGGCCGATTCTAAAAATTAACGACCTTGACTTTCAAAACATGAGTTTATCAATAACACAGAAGAAACACTAAGCAGTCATTGTCTATGTACTGTACTGACCTATGCAATAAAATACTGATATAAAAAAATCAAAAACTATTGTGATGCTGGCTTTGAATAGCATCACCCCATTTCTTTCCCGCGGGGGTCAATTCAATTTTTTTAGGATATGGCTTCTGTCTACAGGGACAATTCTGCCAGGGGTCATAAGAGGCGACTAAGGGACTCGAAAAGTATACTCTGACCTGAGGGTTTCATGTGTATTACAACTTCAGGCTGACAACCTGTCACTAAAATGATACATAAATCATCTGAAAAGGCCCTCAATATTTGTCAGATGTGGCGATAGCGATCTTATTTTTACGACCGTAAGCACTCTGTTTAGCCCGCATGGGACAAAATGGGACAAAGGAGTGATATGTATGTGTGTGTGTGTGTGTGTGTGTGTGTGTTATTATTATTTTCTTGTAGTCAGTTCTACTTATCTGGACATGACTATGTCGGTATTTACAAACCCAAATATGGGCTATGCCAAGTGTCTTGGTTCTGATGCTACATTGTCTTCAGCATTATTATTATTATAATTACTCGATAATAGGCGAGCAGCCACTGGCTGAAGTGCATATATCTCGGCTGGTGTGTGTAAAACAGTTCATATATGTCACTCAGAGTTCACATTGTAGTCACTTTATCACTTATTTTGCTTTATTAGCCTCTTATCAAGTCTGTTCTTAAAACTGTTTGTAGATGGAGCATCTATCACTTGTTCCATATTGCTATAACTCTGTTGCTGAGAACATTGTGTAAAACTTATTAAACCCCCGTCGATCGAATAGGCCATATTTGACAGCTGTCAAACCCATACGAATGGGCATGTCAACAAAGAAAAATAGACCTTATCTCATAGCATTAACATGATTTCGACAGCTGTAAGAATAGAAGGAAATATGGCCTATTCGAACGATGAGGGTTTAGGTGGTCTTGTTGCCAAGTAGCAATTTTTTGTTGCCAAACAAATTTTCAAGGCTTTCTATCAGCAACTCAATGGACTTGATACTTACTTGTTTCCATACTTCACAGTCGGCATTTTTCGATGGGAAGCAGCCAAACTGGCATCATGAGGAGTGTTTCTTCAAGAAGGCGAGGGCGCAGACCATTGCCGACATCGCCAACTTCAACAAACTCAAGAACCCGGACAAGGAGAGGATCAAGAAGATGATTGGTAAGATCTGGCGTACAATGTTACCTGTATCTTTTGTATAAAGAGGAATTTTTTTATATATATATTTTTTTATTTTATTATTAACAAGCCTCCCACTTATTGAGATCTGATAGGCTTATAATAGCACATAGCATTACTTTACAATTTACATTACTATTACAATATTCATCATTGGCCAAAGCATCTACCTAGATGATTGTTGCATATGGTGCTAAATTATGATAAATACATTTTATAAAGCAAATTGAAATGTTTGCCATCTACTTATACCAATTTAAAACTAAACTTAAGATTTTAGAAAACTACAATAGACCCAAGGAAGTCAAAAAAATTACCATGATATGGGTGAAATCACAGTGCATGACTCTAGACCCCCTTTGGAGGTACTCATTCAATGGACTAAAAGGAGTAGAAAATTTAGAAATATGTGACAAAGAAATGTTTTGGAGTTTATCTCATATTTTATTACTTGTATTAGGGTCCTGAATCTTACACAAATATGTTCTGCATACTAACAGATGCCAAACATCAAACAAACATGAAGTTGGACATCTAAATCTTATCTCAATATTAATACAGAATCCAACACTGGGATTGCAATGCCGGTGGCGAAGGGCAAAGGGAAGAAGGGCAAGAGGGCTGCCGAGAATGGGGGTGTCAACGTGGCCCTCAAAGACTTTGCCGTGGAGTACTCCAAGTCAAGCCGGGCCACCTGCCCTCACTGCGAGATTAAGATATGCAAGGTAAAAGATCATATATTTTCAGTTGTCACAATACTAAAAGGAAATAATTGCCACTAATAGATTAAAATAGAGAAAGCATCCAAAGGCATTCATTCAACAGTGGACACACTAGCCCTAGTACTTTTCAGCCTAGACTAGCCCACTGTTAGACAAAGGCCTCTTCTGTATTGCTCCATTGTCAATGGTGTTAATTTTAATAATTTCAGTATATGAAGAGTTATGAGATTATAGCTATTAGTCTAGAGGTTTTACATTTCCATAAAATTTGATAACATTTGATTCGTAAATTTATTTCTGTTTTGTAAGTTGAGTCAACCCATCACAGGTTCAGTTCCAAGAATGCTACTCCACTTTCACCAGCGCATCTACAATAACATCAGAAGAATATTTTTTTTTCATCATAGTGTTTTGTATTGTAGAAAAAATTATTTTCCTACCAAAGTTGTTCATGTAAATTTCTTGAGTTACCCACTCAGAACTTATTTGTTGTTACCCCACATCCTTCCCGCGGGTGTCGCAAGAGGCGACTAAGGGACTCGAGAGTATTGGTGTATTACAATTTTTAGGCGACAGGCTGACAACCTGTCACTATAGTGATAAACATGTTTTCTGAAACAACCTTGGATAACAATCCTCAAAAATGACAGACGTGGCGATAGCGACAGTATTCTTTCGGCCGTTAACGCTCTGCCTACCCTGCAAGGGATAAAGGCGTGATATATGTATGTATGTATTGTGCACAGAAACTTATGGGTTTGGAGATTGAGTTTCTAATACAAAAATGTTTCAAATACTTTAATGACTGAAAAAAGGATAAATTGTATGGAGTCAGTATATACAGGGTGACCGGTAAATTGATGCATTCCTTTCAAGGGATGAACCAGCTCATGAAACTGAACAATTTTCCCCATGGAACATAGGACGAAAAGTGAAAAAAAAATTTGGCCCACCCATACAAAATTACCGACCGACTAAGTCAATTTGTATGGGAGGACCAAAATTTTTTTTCATATTTCGACCTATGTTCCATGGGGAAAGTTGTTCAGTTTCATGAACTGGTTCATCCCTTGAAAGGAATGCATCAATTTACCGGTCACCCTATATAAATATGTCTCTAACATACATCACCCCATCCATTTCTACAACCGACAAAAGAAGTAACTAACATAAATACATACATAAATCACGCCTTTATCCCATGTGGGGTTAGCAGAGCGTTAACGATCCTGAACTTACGGCCGTTATCACCACGTCTGACAAGTATCACAATAGTGACAGGTTGTCAGCCTGTCGCCTAAAATTGCAATACACATGAAACCCTCAAGTCCCTTAGTTGCCTTTTACAACATCCGCGGGAAGAAATGGGGTGATGCTATTCTAAGCCGGCATAACTACGTAGTCGGTCCCAAAGTTCTGTCATATATGAAAATACTGATAAAATAAAAAGTACCAATCCGTTTTTAAAAATTTATATATCAATTAAAAATACAATTATCGAAGAATCAAAATAACATAAAACCATTCGAAATGACCTCCCTTGCTTTTAATAACGGCCATCAACCGCGGCGGCCAGTCGTCTATCGCAGCACGCACCATATCCATGTCGATTTCAGCGACTGCTTTAACT
Organism: Keiferia lycopersicella; assembly: GCA_029255805.1. Taxonomy (NCBI): domain Eukaryota; kingdom Metazoa; phylum Arthropoda; class Insecta; order Lepidoptera; family Gelechiidae; genus Keiferia; species Keiferia lycopersicella. Next base: position 1,857,648 of record JARACZ010000026.1, read on the forward strand.
ATGGCTGACTTCAGGCTCTCCATATTTTTATGGGGCTTAGCACAGACCTTGCTGTCTCAGACCTGCCAAATTTTATAGTCCAGAGGATTAAGGTCCGGACTGGAGGAAGGCCAATCTTCGTGTCTTATAAACTCAATGTTTTGACGTTCAAACCAGGCTTGAGTGGTCTTGGCTTTGTGAGCGGGCGCAGAATCCTGCTGGAACACAAAGTGATGTCCTGAAAATAGTGTGTTGGGCAGGTCTTTGACGTACCGATCCAAAACCGTCTCTTGGTACACTTTTGCACTGGTTTTGACACCCTTTTCGCAAAAATGAACCTCAGTTGGCCCATAGTAGGAGACTCCTAACCAGACCATGACTGAAGAGGGATGATGCCCATGTTGCACCCGCGGAACTTTGTTTCCTGCTTCTTCAGAGCTGGTAGCGTACACTCTATCGTTTTGTTTATTATACTTTTCTTCTATATCAAAAAATTTTTCGTTTGTAAAAAGTATATCGCGGTGCCGGTTTTTCGCGTACCGTTTTAACAACACCCGGGATATTTTGAGTCTAATTTCTTTTAAACGGGCATTAAGTAAGTGCCCACTCTTTTTTTTGTATGCTCGCAGCTTAAGGTCTTCGTTTAAAACCTTTTTGACTGTTTTTCTACTAACCTTCATCTGCAAAGCCATAAGTTTCTGTTTTCGGACAGGATTTCTTCGTATGCGCTCCTTGATCGCTTTGATCACTGCTGGTGTTCTTGCGGAGCGAGGCCGGCCAGTTCTTTTCTTGTCCTCAACACTAGAGACTTCAGTGTACCTACTCATAGTACGATACACAAACCTAAGCGTTATTTTAAATTTTTGAGCAACTTGAAAATGGTACTCGGCGAGTGCCCGCAGCGATGCAACGCCAAAACTGCTATTCGGTTTTCTTTCAAAGTCCACTCCATCGTGAAAAATCGCGCCAAATGATCATTTATTGTTTTAAAATAATTGTCAAACATTCAAAAACGGAATGCAATAAAACTTTTCCAAATTCGTGTTCTAAATTCAAAAATAATATGCCAGTGACAGAACTTTGGGACCGACTACGTAAGTAACTAAGGAACAAATTATCCAGGGTTAGGTTAGTTACTTAGTTTCTAGCAGCGTTCTCTGAAAATTAAACATCTTTCACTGCGCTCGCTTATCTAGCTGCTCAGGGTGGTGAGTCCAAGTGAAACAATCTTGGAAAACAAACGTAAACGCTCTGCCTACCCCGCAAGGGATAAAGGCGTGATGTATGTATGTGTGTATGAACATATTTGTAACTCCTAACTTTCACTCAGGATGAAGTGAGAATCTGCAAGATCCTGTTCGACACGGAGGTGGGCATGAAGTACGGCGGGCAGCCGTCGTGGCACCACGTGGCTTGCTTCGAGGCGGCGCGCGACGCCTTAGGGTACATGGCGGGCGGGGAGGACTTGCCCGGGTACAACAAGCTCACTAAGGAAGACCAGAAAATGGTTAAAGATGCTATTAGGTGAGAATTGTGCACAGAAGCCGTGTGATGCCGGCTTAGAATAGCATCACCCCACATCCTTCCCGCAGGTGTCGTAAGAGGCGACTAAGGGATTCGAGAGTTATGGTGTATTACATCTTTAGGCGATAGGCTGACAACCTGTCACTATAGTGATACACATGTTTTCTGAAACAACCTTGGAAAACAATCCTAAAAATGTCAACCGTGGCGATAGCGACCGTATTCTTTTGGTCGTTAACCGTCTGCCTACCCTGCAAGGGATAAAGGCGTGATATATGTATGTATGTATTGTGCACAGAAACTTATGGGTTTGGAGATTAAGTTTCTAATACAAAAATCTTTCAAATACTTTAATAATTGAAAAAAGGATTTAGCTGAGAGCATAAATTGTAGCCGTGTGAGGCCGGCTTAGAATAGCATCACCCCACATCCTTTCCGCGGGTGTCGTAAGAAGCGACTAAGGGACTCGAGAGTATTGGTGTATTTCTATTTTTAGGCGACAGGCTGACAACCTGTCACTAAAGTCATACACATGTTTTCCAAAACAACTTTGGAAAACAATCCTCAAAAATGTCAAACGTGGCGATAGCGACTGTATTCTTACGGCCGTTAACGCTCTGCCTACCCCGCAAGGGATAAAGGCGTGATACATGTATGTATAAATTGTATGGAGTCAGTATATATAAATATGTCCCTAAAAATGCGGCTTGATTTACGCTGGAGTTAATTTTCGATTTGCTAATAAAAAGGGCACCAAAAGAAATGAAGAAAGCTGTTTGACCCTAAATTTTGCAAATATTTTCTATGATAAGAAATACCAATATGCTGTGAATATGCCGTGTGATGCCAGCTTAGAATATCATCACCCCATTTCTCTCTCATGGGTGTCGTAGAAGCCGACTAAGGGACTCGAGGGTTTCATGTGTATAGCAATTTTAGGCGACAGGTTGACAACCTGTCACTATAGTGATACACGACTTATCTGCAACGACCCTTAAACATTTGTCAGACGTGGCGATAACGACCGTAATTTTACGGTTGTTAAAGCTCTGCCTACCCCGCCAGGGATATAGGCGTGATTTGTGTGTGTGTATAAGAAATAATAGGAAGGTAGCTCTCAATCTTAAACTCTGTAGCAGAAAGCGTACAAACCATTAATGTTATCCATAATTCTCTCTACCCAGACCGAAATCCGTCGACAATCTGCCAATAAAAAAGCTGAAGACCGAGCCAAAAGACGAAGAAGATATAAAGAAAGAGAAGGATCATGAGAAACTCCTCGCCAAGCAGAACAAGCTGTTCCATAAATACCGTGGCGCTCTCAGCGAGTACAAGAAGGCTGATCTGCACGAGCTGATGGAAGCCAACAACATGGAGATACCACAAGGGGGCGCTGATGTGGTGAGTTTTTCTTTTTATTAACTAGTTGACGGCCATAGCGAAATTGAAATTTTCATCATTGACGACCGATGTGGCGCAGTGGTAGTGCGACTGCCTCTGACGCAGAAGGTTCCAGGTTCGATTCTCGGTGGGTCACTTATAAAATTGATATTTATCACTTTGTGAATTTGTTCCCAGTCTGGTTAGGACATTGCGGGCTGAACCACCCGATTGTCCGTAAGTAAGATGGTTCCGTGTTTCGGATGACACGTTAAGCCGTAGGTCCCGGTTGCTGTCTATGATCACTTAGACGGCAGTCGTTACACAACCATGTCAGAAGCCTGCTACTTGTAGAAGGCGGTTGAAAAATTCTGACACTAGGGTTCGTCGGGTCGCTGGACGACTCGGTGTCCCACATGACAAGAGAGAAAGAGATCAATATTATGTGCATGTACACTGCTTACTTGCTGTTAAATTGTTATTATGATAAAACTAGCGGTCCGCTCAACTCTTTTCACCGTTGTAATAAGTTGCTTTGTTTTGGCATATTAACACTCCTCTTGAATCACTAGCTATTAAAAAAAAAACATCAAAACAAGTATATAATTAAAAAAATAAAAAACACGCCTGCGTTCGTAGTAAAAAGTGCTCTTTTTGTATCCGTTATACAAGAAAAATTTATAATTTTCTTGTTATCATTATGTTTTCTTTGGCAAAACCTAGCCTATGTCAAACAGGATGTTACAAGGATTCTTCTCAAACAATTCTCATTCGAATCTGTTCAGTCATTATCGAGTTACAGTTCTTTAAAGAATTTCCATAAATACATACATACATGAACCCTAAAAACATTACACTCCTTTTTTTGGTTCGGCAGTCGTGTAATTACATAAATACAGACAGACGCCAAAAGCGACTTTGTTTTATACTTTGTAGTGATAGTGATGTTGTGCGTAATTATGTTGTGAAATTGGAAATCAAATATGTGATGTATTGTCCTGATTTCATGAGTTTTGGCGATTTTTATTTTGTGTGCAAAATGTCCTTGAATTTTAAAAGCTGTGCACGATTTTTATGATTTGCGTAGTTTTTTTAATTAGGCGTTAAAAGAAAATCCATAAAAATAGATTTCGCTATCAAGACTCATTGAGTGTTGTCCACTATGCAGTTGATTTATTTATTGCTAGGTTGCGGCTGACTCCTACTAATGTTATAAATGCGAAAATGTGTTTGTTTGTTACTCCTTTACGCAAACACTGCTTAACTGATTTTCACGAAAGACATATACATAGAGAGGATAAACTTGGATTTTCACTTAGGATAGTTTTTAACCTGAAAAGACGACCGATGTGGCGCAGTGGTAGTGCGACTGCCTTTGACGCAGAAGGTCCCGGGTTCGATTCTCGGTGGGTCACTTATAAAATTGATATTTATCACTTTGTGAATTTGTTCCCAGTCTGGTTAGGACATTGCGGGCTGAACCACCCGATTGTCCGTAAGTAAGATGGTTCCGTGTTTCGGATGGCACGTTAAGCTGTAGGTCCCGGTTGCTGTCTATGATCACTTAGACGGCGGTCGTTACACAACCATGTCAGAAGCCTGCTACTTGTAGAAGGCGGTTGAAAAATTCTGACACTAGGGTTCATCGGGTCGTTGTACGATTCGGTATCCCACACGAAAAGAAGAAGATCCTGAAAAAGAGCCCATGTGGGACGTTACGAGATTAAAATCGACTGCCACGCGGGCGGAACCTTAAACGACACCCACAAGGTGTTTTATTATTCCAACACTCTGTGTAAAGTTGTTTATTTATTGAAAACTTACAGGTATTACAATTTAAAACTATTAACATTCTCGCCAGTTTGTTTGTTGGTAAGATAGCACTCTTTGCTCAGTAAACATTGCAATACCTATACATAAGTATAACTTAGATAATATCTATGCATGCAAAACTTATAAGCTATACTACCTACTGGCCTATCTAAAGATTTATCTCGCGCGCGAGTAGTCTTCAGACGTGACGTAATGACCTCATGTGCAGTGCCTGGACCGGCTGGCGGACTGCATGGCGTTCGGCGTGCCGGAGCCCTGTCCAGAGTGCGGGGGGCAGCTGGTCCTCGACACTTTCAACTACAAGTGCACAGGTGAGCAGACTAGGTGTACGAGTAGAATGTTCCTTTTACAAAATGTCATCTGAGTTCAATATGTCCCTTTGCCAGAAGTTCTCCTTAAGAGTCCGTGCCAAAAAAGGAGTTCCGTGGATAAAAGCTTAAATGACCCTTAGTAATACGCATTACGTACATACATACATAATTACATATAACGCGCCTTTATACCTTGAGGGGTAGCTAGAGCGTTAACGGCCGTAAGAATACGGTCGCTATCGCCACGTCTGACATTTTAAAGGTTTTTTTTTTCAAGGTTGTTTCAGAAAACATGTGTATAACTATAGTGACAGTTTGTCAGCTTGTTGCCTAAAAATTGTAATACACCAATACTCTCGAGTCCCTTAGTCGCCTCTTACGACACCCGCGGGAAGGATGTGGGGTGATGCTATTCTAAGCCGGCATCACACGACTATACGTATTAAGGGTCATTTAAACACCTTTCGCTGGACTACTTTCTTGGCACGGACAAATAAAATGTCCCTTTCTCGAAGATCGCCTACTCATTTTTTTTGTTCGTAGTCTGTTTTCTATTACACCATTTTAAATTCAATACATCTATTTTCATAGTGTGTCTGCTTGCGAAAATGTATTCATGACTCTGTCGAATTATGAACAAAATAAGCGTGTTATAAGTGCAGTTATAGGAAGTCTTCATGATGGCTATGAATGTTATCACATTATTATAAATTAAAAACCCCACGTAATGGTATTTTATTTTATTTAATATTAGTTGAGCCGTGTGATGCCGGCTAAGAATAGCATCACCCCATTTTTCCTATGTCCTAAGAGGCGACTAAGGTACTCATGGGTTTTATGTGTATTACAATTTAACCAGTCACTGCAGCGATATACTGAAGCTATCCTCAATGTGTCAGACGTGGTTTATCAACAACGACCGTAAAACGACCTTAAGTTTATCGCTCTCTCTACGTGATTTAAGTGCACTCTGTAAAGAATATCCTAGTGATGTTGATGCTACTGACCAATAAATAAATAAATAAATATTTTGGACAATTCACACAGCACCATCTAGGCCCAAACTAAGCATAGCTTGTACTAGATAGCTAATACTAATATTTATATACTTTTTTGTAAATAAATACATATTATACATCCAGACTAAACACAAATATCTGAAAACACTTACAAATACTTGTGTCCTGTGGGGATCGAACTCACGACCCTCGGCGTAGAAGGCAGGATTACTATCCGTTACGCCATCGGGTCAGTCAATGCTACTATTCAAAATGCCACGTTATCGCAGGCAACATCAGTGAATGGACGAAATGCAGCTACACATGCACGGAACCTAAGAAGAATAAGTTCAAAGTACCCTCGGCCTTCAAAGAGGGCGCTGCCTTCCACAAGTACAAGCCCAGCGTCGCCGTACGAGCCTTCGACGCCGCGCCGCCCCCCCCACTCATCGTCAAGAAGGAGGAGCCTGCGTAAGTTGAAAGACTACTGAAACTTGAAATCTAAGCTTATATTCTCTATTACTAAAAACTTACTTTATCCTTTTGCAAACAATGTTTCAGAAAACGTCGCCTATTTACTTATAATATTTGCAATATTTTCACTGAATTTGAGCCAACGATTTACACATTGGTACTAGCGAAAAAAAATGAAACAAATAATAATTGCAAAATGCAAAATGAAAACTACTAAGTCTGATTTATTACATCTAGTGAAAATTATTGAAAATTTTCCCAAAGTTTTATACCTGATATGGGAAGTATTTTAATTTTAAAGTTTGATATTCAGTTTTCTCTTCGTCACAGTTTATAACAATTAACAATAATATTTGAATGTTTTAAATTTACAAAACAATAAACAAACAATGATTTATAAAATTTTCATCAAATGTGAGGTCGTTCTCTTTCTAAAAATGTCCTCACTTAACATAATATATTTCTTCCAGCGAAAAAAAGAACATTCCAATCCCACCACTGAAGAACCTCCAATTCTTCATCTACGGCAAGCTGCAGTCCTCCAAGGAAGACGTGAAGCATCGCATCCTCAAGCTGGGCGGCCTCGTGGTCAGCAAGCTCACCGACACCACCGCCGCAGTGGTGTCAACCAAGAAGGATGTGGAGAAGATGGGCGCCAAGATGAGCGAGATACAAGACGCTGATATTGAGGTATTTACTGTTTACATTGAGGTATATATATATGAGGTAGAAAAGAGAGACAACTGTTTACATTGAGGTATATACAAGCTGGGCGTGGCTTGGTGGTCAGCAAGCTCACCGACACCACCGCTGCAGTGCTCTCCACCAAGAAGGATGTGGAGAAGATGGGCGCCAAGATGAGCGAGATCCAGGAGGCTGATATTGAGGTATTTACACACACACACACACACACACACACACACACACACACACACACACACACACACACACACACACACACATCACGCATCTATCCCTTGCGGGGTAGGCAGAGCGTTAACGGGCGCAATATTACGGTCGCTATCGCCACGTCTGACAAATATTGAGGGCCTTTTCAGATAATTCGTGTATCACTATAGTGACAGGTTTGTCAGCCTGTGGCCTATAAGTTGTAATACACCTGAAACCCTGAAATTCCTCAGTCGCCTCTTACGATACCCACGGGTAAGAAATGGGATGATGCTATTCTAAACCGACATCACACGGTACGGATACAAGCTGGGCGGCTTGGTGGTCAGCAAGCTCACCGACACCACCGCCGCCATGCTCTCCACCAAGAAGGATGTGGAGAAGATGGGCGCCAAGATGAGCGAGATACAGGAGGCTGATATTGAGGTATTGACTGTTTACATTGAGGTATATACAAGCTGGGCGGCCTCGCGGTCAGCAAGCTCACCGACACCACCGCCGCAGTGGTGTCAACCAAGAAGGATGTGGAGAAGATGGGCGCCAAGATGAGCGAGATACAGGAGGCTGATATTGAGGTATTGACTGTTTACATTGAGGTATATACAAGCTGGGCGGCCTCGCGGTCAGCAAGCTCACCGACACCACCGCCGCAGTGGTGTCAACCAAGAAGGATGTGGAGAAGATGGGCGCCAAGATGAGCGAGATACAGGAGGCTGATATTGAGGTATTGACTGTTTACATTGAGGTATATACAAGCTTGGCGGCTTGGTGGTCAGCAAGCTCACCGACACCACCGCCGCCGTGCTCTCCACCAAGAAGGATGTGGAGAAGATGGGCGCCAAGATGAGCGAGATACAAGACGCTGATATTGAGGTATTTACTACTATTTATGCACTATTGAAATGTCTATTCGTAGAATTTATGTTACCCATGTTCTTACCCGAATATTAAATGTCCAAAGGTACCAGAACACTCACTCTTGCAACAACGTAAGAAATAACATGACAGGCACGTATTTTTCAGCTGACCTACTGAGTTAGGTATGAAACAGGCATAGAAGGACATATTTTAAATTTTATTTTAAATTTGCTTGCCTTTATATAATTCAATATGATGGCGCAACGAGCTGGATGCATATAGTAAGGGTTGGCACCTGGACACCTAGAGGCCCACAGCAGGACAGGATGGAAACAGGAGGGAGAGGTCTTAACCCAGCTGTCGGATGGTGTAGGCTAGTTAAGACAAGAAAAATATAAAAATAATTTAATATTCCCTGGCCGCAATACGGATGCCGTGTGATGCCGGCTTAGAATAGCATCACCCCACATCCTTCCCGCGGGTGTCGTAAGAGGCGACTGAAGAGGGCTTAAGAGTATTGGTGTATTACAATTTTTAGGCGACAGGCTGACAACCTGTCACTATAGTGATACACATGTTTTCTGAAACACCCTTGGAAAATAATCCTCAATAATGTCAGACGTGGCGATAGCGACTGTATTCTTACGGCCGTTAACACTGCCTACCCCGCAAGGGATAAAGGCGTGATATATGTATGTATATGATGCAATATGGAATGATAGGTTTTTGTAGCTATACATTAATTTAACGATTGATTTTGTTTGGTTGCAGGTGGTTGAAGAATCGTTCTTAGACCTGATCGACCCGGCCACGGGGACCGTTGCTAAATCACTGGAATTGATCAAAATGAACAACATCGCAGATTGGGGGTCTGACGTAAGTATAGGGCAATGGCTGGGGCTTTCGCATGTAAACTATAACGCGTGTGAATATAGAAAGGATCTTAGCGACTGATTGTCATGCTTTCTCTCTCCCACTGAGGCTTTTACATATACCAGGCGTTCATGCTACCTCCCTCACACTTAAGTAACCGCCGCCATTTACAGATCCTTTCTTTATTACGCCTTAAACGTGCGCAAACAGATGATAATTCGACGACACTGAATATCTGATCTGTTTTATTTGTGACTTCAAAAAATTTTGCTTGCAACGATACACCTAGATTTCATATTTTACTTCTTAAAGTTTTACAGATAAGTTATTTTTTTATTCATTAAATAAAAGGAAAATAAGGCTACTTACTTCCTATTATTTTTGAAAATATCAAACATTGGTGGATCGATTCAATTATTTTTTGTCATATCTTTTTACCTCTTTCTTTTTTTTTTATTCGCTCAGCCGGCCAAGAGAGTGCCTCAGGACGTGATCGACGGCAAGTCCATCCCCAAGTCGGGCAGCATGTACGTCAAATCCGGCAAGTCAGCCACCACCAAGTTGAAAATTAAAGGTATTATTCAATTTCTTTTTGTATTTTTAGAGAGCGTCGGTGGCCAAGTGGTTAGGACACTGGTCTTACAATCGGGAGACCCGAGTTCGATCCCCACCATGTACCAATGAGTTTTTACTCACGTACATTTACCGACTGCTCTTACGGTGAAGGAAAAACATCGCGATGAAACCCACATTCAAATAAAATTTGAATTCAGATGATATTTGAATGTGACTTAACCCAATTTGGGCCAGGTTAGCCTCAGGGTTGCAGAGGTCAGATGGCAGTCGCTCTGTGTAAAACTTGGCTCCACGTCAAATCCCCTAGGTTAGGTAGCTGACCCCGACAGAGAACGGGATGAGGCAAGGAGAATGATGATTCAATTTCTTTTTGTGATTTATTGTTAAGTAATAAACTATTATTCGTCTTGTAATGCCAGCTTAAAATAGCATCACCCCATTTTAACTCGTGAGTGTCGTAAATTGTAATATCAATGTGGATGGACGTTGAAGGAGAGGAAGGCCTAAAAGGTTTGTATGGATTGTATAAAGATGATATGACTCAAACAAGTGTAAACGAAGAGTTGACTGCTGATAGAGATGAATGGAAGAGGAAGACATGTTGCGCCGACCACTAATTAATTGGGATGAGGGCAGGCAGGTGATGATGGGTGTCGTAAAAAGGCGGCTACAAGATGAATTCAGGGATCATCAGCGCCTTCTGTGTATATCTGTGTACAACACTTTGTACTGCATTTGCTGCCCCGCTTTCTAAACTTGATACATACACATACATACATATATCACGCCTTTATCTCTTGCGAGGTAGGCAGAGCGTTAACGGCCGTAAGAATACGGTCGCTATTGCCACGTCTGACATTTTTGAGGATTGTTTTCCAAGGTTGTTCCAGAAAACATGTGTATCACTATAGTGACAGGTTGTCAGCCTGTCGCGTAAAAATTGTGATACACCAATACCCTCGAGTCCCTTAGTCGCCTCTTAGGACACCCGCGAGAAGGATGTGGGGTGATGCTATTCTAAGCCGGCATCACACGGCACCTAATAATAGTAACTAATAATTAAATAATTTAATATTGTCGATTTGTCTTATTTCAAAAGTTGACTCCTTTTTGTTTGACCTTCAGGCGGTACAGCGGTGGACCCCGAGTCCGGGCTGGAGGACGTGGCGCACGTGTACAGAGACTATGACGGCGCCAAGTACAGCGTGGTGCTGTGCAAGACTGACGTTGTCACTCAGAAGAACTCCTACTACAAGCTGCAAGTGCTTGAGGCTGATAATAAGAAGAAGTAAGTGAATAGATAATCATCACATCAGCTTATAGTAGTGTATTGCTGGACGGAGGGCTCCCCCGTAATTTTTGAAGTCATCAGTCCATCTGGCCGGAGGGCGTCCAACGGTACGCTTGCCGAGGCTTGAAGGTTTATGACATACGCAGAAGAGACTTATCAAGCGCGCGAGTAGACTTCAGGCGTGTCAAATCAAACTTTATCAAAACCAGTCTTCATCTTTTCGTGTGGGACACCGAGTCGTCCACCGACCCGATGAACCCTAATGTCAGAATTTTTCAACCGCCTTCTACAAATAGCAGGCTTCTGACATGGTTGTGTAACGACCGCCGTCTAAGTAAGCATAGACAGCAACCGGGACCTACGGCTTAACGTGCCATCCGAAACACGGATCCATCTTACTTACGGACAATCGGGTGGTTCAGCCCTCAATGTCCTAACCAGACTGGGAACAAATTCACAAAGTGATAAATATCAACTTTGTGAGTGACCCACCGAGAATCGAACCTGGAACCTTCTGCGTCAAAGGCAGTTGCACTACCACTGCGCCACGTCGGTCGTCAAAAACCAGTGAAGAATTTTGACATAAAGGTGTCCACTCCAGAACCCGCGCCCTCCTCCGGCCATCGGTTCCTAGACAGGTGTGACCAGCCCACGGACACTTCAGCTAGTTACGCTTGACACACTATGTTGATACTATCAAATTATACTTGTATAATTGTTGAATAATACAAAGTAACGTCTAAAAAAGTCATCATATTTACTAAGTCTAAATGTTTTTAATAGTGAAAGGAAATGTGATGTTGTAGATATAATGGTTGGAGTCCAGGTTCTTCTATGGTCAGCGCTCCAGCGCGGCCGTCGCTGAAGGCTGCCATGCTCGACGCAGGTTGAATGATCAGTAGCGGAGCGATATTATAAAGACCGTAGCTGTTAACTCAATACACATTTATTGATCTTAAACTATGGCTTATATACTAATATTACAATGACGTAAATCACGTAGAGAGGAGATATCTGTAGCTAGCTCTCTACTTGACAAACGTGTAGGAATTGCTGATGTTGCTTCCGCAACAGTTAAATCACGTAGGGTACTGCGGTAGGAACAAAGTCCCCTACGTCCAAATATGATATATGTTCCATCCGCAACAAGTGTCAACCCGGCTTTACTTGGATCTTCTGGCGGATCATCTCATTCTGAAATCTCCTACCTTTATAGGTTTTAATACTTACATACAAAAATCACACTTTATCCCTTGCGGGTTAGGCAGAGCGTTAACAATCACAAAATTACGGTCGTTATCGCCACGCCTGACAAGTATTGAGGGCTTTTTCAGATGATTCGTGTATCACTGTAGTGACAGGTTGTCAGGCTGTCGCCTAAAACTGTAATACAAATTAAACCGTCGAGTCCCTTAGTTGCCTTTTACAACACCCGCGGGAAGAAATGGAGTGATGCTATCCTAAGCCGGCATCCCATGGCATCACACGACATTTTAATAATTTTAATTTAATACCATTTTTTTGAATATTTTGCAATTGTCTCAGATACTGGGTGTTCCGCTCGTGGGGTCGCATCGGGACCACCATCGGCGGCAACAAGACCGAACACTGCGCGTCGGTGGGGGATGCTGTGTGCAAGTTCCAGGACCTCTACATGGAGAAGACTGAGAACCCTTGGGAATATAGGGATGATTTCAGGAAGGTCAGCTAGTTTTACCCCAATTTATGTAGGATAGACGCAACATGCATTCTCTTTCATTCATATATATATATTAAACGACAAATTCGTGAAAATGAAATTCGTTATATGCAATGAAAATTTACTCACGGTTTCTGGTGCAAACGTAACCAATTTGTGTCGTCTAAAACATTCGTATTAGTACAACTATGTTTTGCAATCTTGCAAGATTTTAAATTTGATACTACCTTACTACTTTATCGTGCTTTTCTTGTCATTAAAAAAAGTGAGGGAAAATCTTTGAATGATTCTTTTATAAAAATCATTCTTTTTTACTGTATACAGAATAAAGCTGATATAGTTATATGTTTTATTTTTGAGTGATTGTTCAGGTGCCGGGCGGCTACTACCCCATCGAGGTGGACTACGGCGACGACGGCACGGACGGAAAGCGCAGCAAGCTGCAGGTGGACAGGAGCTGCAAGCTGCCCGAGCCCGTGCAGAAACTCGTCGTCAAGATCTTCGATATTGACGTCATGAAGAAAACTTTGCTGGAGTTTGAAGTAAGGACACTGGAATTGTGGTTCTTCAGTTATTTTTGTTTTCGTAATATTCCTCTTTCTCCAACCACGTTTAGTTGGCTGGATGGTATTTCTTACAAAAAAAATCTCGCAGTTCGTTTTGTAATTTTCTTTAATTTTATTTATTGGCTCTGTACAAGTACTTGCACACCGCCGTGAGACACAATTAAAACCTGTTTTTCTCTTATTTACAGGGACTAATCCATTTATGTGAAAATATTGTACTTGATACTTTGAAAGTATTCATTGTGCTCTTTTTTACAGACTAATCCATATAAAAAAAACATTGTGCCCTGGCATTCTAAAAGTAATTAATTTGTGAATCTATTTGGAAATAAAACTTTTGATATCGTGCAGACGAACTGCATACGCAGGCGGTATGATCTGCCATTAATACTGCGTACATTTTCGTTACGTTTGAAATAAAGTTGAACCGTTGTTTTCCCATTGTAGCTGGACACAGAGAAGATGCCTCTGGGCAAACTGTCCAAGAAGCAGATCAAGGCCGGGTACAAGGTGCTCACCGAGCTGCTCCAGTACATCCAGCAGGGGAAGGCCAGCGAGAACAAGATCAAGGACGCCACCAACAGGTGAGAGGGATCCTCCCATTGTAACTGAGAAGGTGCCTCTGGCAAACTGTCCAAGAAGCAGATCAAGGCCGGGTACAAGGTGCTCACTTAGCTGCTCCAGTACATCCAGCAGGGGAAGGCCAGCGAGAACAAGATCAAGGACGCCACCAACAGGTGAGAGGGATCCTCCCATTGTAGCTGAGAAGGTGCCTCTGGCAAACTGTCCAAGAAGCAGATCAAGGCCGGGTACAAGGTGCTCACCGAGCTGCTCCAGTACATCCAGCAGGGGAAGGCCAGCGAGAACAAGATCAAGGACGCCACCAACAGGTGAGAGGGATCCTCCCATTGTAACTGAGAAGGTGCCTCTGGCAAACTGTCCAAGAAGCAGATCAAGGCCGGGTACAAGGTGCTCACTTAGCTGCTCCAGTACATCCAGCAGGGGAAGGCCAGCGAGAACAAGATCAAGGACGCCACCAACAGGTGAGAGGGATCCTCCCATTGTAGCTGAGAAGGTGCCTCTGGCAAACTGTCCAAGAAGCAGATCAAGGCCGGGTACAAGGTGCTCACCGAGCTGCTCCAGTACATCCAGCAGGGGAAGGCCAGCGAGAACAAGATCAAGGACGCCACCAACAGGTGGGAGGAATTTGATCAGCTGAGTCTCCATTGGACGAGCAGCCTCAGATGCTCACTGCCGCGCGCAGCATGCGGCGCAATGTTCGGTCGGTGTAGACGGTTTTTCGCCCGAGCATGAGAATTTTAACATGCGCTGCTCAGGCGACACACGTCCACACCGACCGCGCATTGCGCAGCATGCTGCGCGCGGCAGTGAGCATCTGAGGCTGCTCGTCCAATGGAGACCCAGCTAATGAGAAATGTCAAGAGACAATGTTACAATATGCAAAAATGACATGTGAACACAAAATTTTCCACCGCAGGCTGGATTTGAACCAGCTACTCTTGTTATTAGTACTGGTGATATCTCGATAAACAAACTGGTAAAAAGAGCTTAAAAGCGTCAAAGATGCAGCAATGGCGAAATGCCAGGGACGTAAAATGCCTCAAACGGTATTCTTAGCAAATTCCTTTAAGTGATGAAAGGTGTTGTTTTGAAGCTAGTTGCGAAAATGCACGAAGGAGGTTATCTGCTTATGATTAAAATTACCGTGTTATATCCACTCAGAATAGCATCACGCTAATTCTACCCGTGGGTGTAATAACATACATACATATATATATCACGCCTTCATCCCTTGCGGGGTAGGCAGAGCGTTAACGGCCGTAAGAATACGGTCACTATCGCCACGTCTTGAGGATTGTTTTCCAAGGTTGTTTCACAAAACATGTGTGTCACTATAGTGACAGGTTGTCAGCCTGTCGCCTAAAAATTGTAATACACCCATACTCTCGAGTCCCTTAGTCGCCTCTTACGACATCCGCGGGAAGGATGTGGTGTGATGCTATTCTAAGCCGGCATCACACGGCATTAACGGGTGTAATAAAATGCAACTAAAGATAAAAGTCATGAAGGGAATGAGAAACAGGCGTTGCATGTTAATGCAACATCTTCCACTTCGCTAACTAATCCGCCTGCCAAGCCAAATGATCATAGGATTTCCCCCTGGGCAGACCCAGGTCTAGCAGTAGACTATTGTGGCTGTTAAAATTGTCTTGGATAACAAATCTGGGCCTAAAATATTTGCAGAACCCTTCGCTAAGTTCATGATTAAACTTCTTCTTTTCGTGTGGGACACCAAGTCGTCCAACGACCCGATGAACCCTAGTGTCAGAATTTTTCAGCGCCTTCTACAAGTAGCAGGCTTCTGACATGGTTGTGTAACGACCGCCGTCTAAGTGATCATAGACAGCAACCGGGACCTACGGCTTAACGTGTCATCCGAAACACGGAACCATTTTACTTACGGACAATCGGGTGGTTCAGCCCGTAATGTCCTAACCAGACTGGGAACAAATTCACAAAGTGATAAAAATCAGCTTTGTGAGTGACCCACCGAGAATCGAACCCGGAACCTCCTGTGTCAAAGGCAGTCGCACTACCACTGCGCCACATTGGTTGTCAGATTAAATGATGTCATGATTAATAAACTATTATAATGGCATTCCAGGTTCTTCTCAATGGTCCCACACGACTTCGGCGTGAACAACGCTCCGCTGCTGGACTCGGTGGAGTCCATCACGAAGAAGACCGAGATGCTGGACAATCTCTTGGAGATTGAGATCGCTTACAGCTTGCTCAAGACAGGTACATCACGCATTCATGAACTCAAATACAGGTTCTGTTGCAAAGCAAGGATTTTTTTAAAGAGCATTTTATGATAACCAGAATATAAAGAAATTTCACTGGCCTTATGCGTCTATGTTAGACGATTCAATCAGTATCTGAGGCAAGAGCACAGACACTGCGTTGCCTGGGACACAATTGTGGAAAACACAGGGATGCCCGTATCTGAGGCAAGAGCACAGACACTGCGTTGCCTGGGACACAATTGTGGAAAACACAGGGATGCCCGTATCTGAGGCAAGAGCACAGACACTGCGTTGCCTGGGACACAATTGTGGAAAACACAGGGATGCCCGTATCTGAGGCAAGAGCACAGACACTGCGTTGCCTGGGACACAATTGTGGAAAACACAGGGATGCCCGTATCTGAGGCAAGAGCACAGACACTGCGTTGCCTGGGACACAATTGTGGAAAACACAGGGATGCCCGTATCTGAGGCAAGAGCACAGACACTGCGTTGCCTGGGACACAATTGTGGAAAACACAGGGATGCCCGTATCTGAGGCAAGAGCACAGACACTGCGTTGCCTGGGACACAATTGTGGAAAACACAGGGATGCCCGTATCTGAGGCAAGAGCACAGACACTGCGTTGCCTGGGACACAATTGTGGAAAACACAGGGATGCCCGTATCTGAGGCAAGAGCACAGACACTGCGTTGCCTGGGACACAATTGTGGAAAACACAGGGATGCCCGTATCTGAGGCAAGAGCACAGACACTGCGTTGCCTGGGACACAATTGTGGAAAACACAGGGATGCCCGTATCTGAGGCAAGAGCACAGACACTGCGTTGCCTGGGACACAATTGTGGAAAACACAGGGATGCCCGTATCTGAGGCAAGAGCACAGACACTGCGTTGCCTGGGACACAATTGTGGAAAACACAGGGATGCCCGTATCTGAGGCAAGAGCACAGACACTGCGTTGCCTGGGACACAATTGTGGAAAACACAGGGATGCCCGTATCTGAGGCAAGAGCACAGACACTGCGTTGCCTGGGACACAATTGTGGAAAACACAGGGATGCCCGTATCTGAGGCAAGAGCACAGACACTGCGTTGCCTGGGACACAATTGTGGAAAACACAGGGATGCCCGTATCTGAGGCAAGAGCACAGACACTGCGTTGCCTGGGACACAATTGTGGAAAACACAGGGATGCCCGTATCTGAGGCAAGAGCACAGACACTGCGTTGCCTGGGACACAATTGTGGAAAACACAGGGATGCCCGTATCTGAGGCAAGAGCACAGACACTGCGTTGCCTGGGACACGATTGTGGAAAACACAGGGATGCCCGTATCTGAGGCAAGAGCACAGACACTGCGTTGCCTGGGACACAATTGTGGAAAACACAGGGATGCCCGTATCTGAGGCAAGAGCACAGACACTGCGTTGCCTGGGACACAATTGTGGAAAACACAGGGATGCCCGTATCTGAGGCAAGAGCACAGACACTGCGTTGCCTGGGACACAATTGTGGAAAACACAGGGATGCCCGTATCTGAGGCAAGAGCACAGACACTGCGTTGCCTGGGACACAATTGTGGAAAACACAGGGATGCCCGTATCTGAGGCAAGAGCACAGACACTGCGTTGCCTGGGACACAATTGTGGAAAACACAGGGATGCCCGTATCTGAGGCAAGAGCACAGACACTGCGTTGCCTGGGACACGATTGTGGAAAACACAGGGATGCCCGTATCTGAGGCAAGAGCACAGACACTGCGTTGCCTGGGACACAATTGTGGAAAACACAGGGATGCCCGTATCTGAGGCAAGAGCACAGACACTGCGTTGCCTGGGACACGATTGTGGAAAACACAGGGATGCCCGTATCTGAGGCAAGAGCACAGACACTGCGTTGCCTGGGACACAATTGTGGAAAACACAGGGATGCCCGTATCTGAGGCAAGAGCACAGACACTGCGTTGCCTGGGACACAATTGTGGAAAACACAGGGATGCCCGTATCTGAGGCAAGAGCACAGACACTGCGTTGCCTGGGACACAATTGTGGAAAACACAGGGATGCCCGTATCTGAGGCAAGAGCACAGACACTGCGTTGCCTGGGACACAATTGTGGAAAACACAGGGATGCCCGTATCTGAGGCAAGAGCACAGACACTGCGTTGCCTGGGACACAATTGTGGAAAACACAGGGATGCCCGTATCTGAGGCAAGAGCACAGACACTGCGTTGCCTGGGACACAATTGTGGAAAACACAGGGATGCCCGTATCTGAGGCAAGAGCACAGACACTGCGTTGCCTGGGACACGATTGTGGAAAACACAGGGATGCCCGTATCTGAGGCAAGAGCACAGACACTGCGTTGCCTGGGACACAATTGTGGAAAACACAGGGATGCCCGTATCTGAGGCAAGAGCACAGACACTGCGTTGCCTGGGACACAATTGTGGAAAACACAGGGATGCCCGTATCTGAGGCAAGAGCACAGACACTGCGTTGCCTGGGACACAATTGTGGAAAACACAGGGATGCCCGTATCTGAGGCAAGAGCACAGACACTGCGTTGCCTGGGACACAATTGTGGAAAACACAGGGATGCCCGTATCTGAGGCAAGAGCACAGACACTGCGTTGCCTGGGACACAATTGTGGAAAACACAGGGATGCCCGTATCTGAGGCAAGAGCACAGACACTGCGTTGCCTGGGACACAATTGTGGAAAACACAGGGATGCCCGTATCTGAGGCAAGAGCACAGACACTGCGTTGCCTGGGACACAATTGTGGAAAACACAGGGATGCCCGTATCTGAGGCAAGAGCACAGACACTGCGTTGCCTGGGACACAATTGTGGAAAACACAGGGATGCCCGTATCTGAGGCAAGAGCACAGACACTGCGTTGCCTGGGACACAATTGTGGAAAACACAGGGATGCCCGTATCTGAGGCAAGAGCACAGACACTGCGTTGCCTGGGACACAATTGTGGAAAACACAGGGATGCCCGTATCTGAGGCAAGAGCACAGACACTGCGTTGCCTGGGACACAATTGTGGAAAACACAGGGATGCCCGTATCTGAGGCAAGAGCACAGACACTGCGTTGCCTGGGACACAATTGTGGAAAACACAGGGATGCCCGTATCTGAGGCAAGAGCACAGACACTGCGTTGCCTGGGACACAATTGTGGAAAACACAGGGATGCCCGTATCTGAGGCAAGAGCACAGACACTGCGTTGCCTGGGACACAATTGTGGAAAACACAGGGATGCCCGTATCTGAGGCAAGAGCACAGACACTGCGTTGCCTGGGACACAATTGTGGAAAACACAGGGATGCCCGTATCTGAGGCAAGAGCACAGACACTGCGTTGCCTGGGACACAATTGTGGAAAACACAGGGATGCCCGTATCTGAGGCAAGAGCACAGACACTGCGTTGCCTGGGACACAATTGTGGAAAACACAGGGATGCCCGTATCTGAGGCAAGAGCACAGACACTGCGTTGCCTGGGACACAATTGTGGAAAACACAGGGATGCCCGTATCTGAGGCAAGAGCACAGACACTGCGTTGCCTGGGACACAATTGTGGAAAACACAGGGATGCCCGTATCTGAGGCAAGAGCACAGACACTGCGTTGCCTGGGACACAATTGTGGAAAACACAGGGATGCCCGTATCTGAGGCAAGAGCACAGACACTGCGTTGCCTGGGACACAATTGTGGAAAACACAGGGATGCCCGTATCTGAGGCAAGAGCACAGACACTGCGTTGCCTGGGACACAATTGTGGAAAACACAGGGATGCCCGTATCTGAGGCAAGAGCACAGACACTGCGTTGCCTGGGACACAATTGTGGAAAACACAGGGATGCCCGTATCTGAGGCAAGAGCACAGACACTGCGTTGCCTGGGACACAATTGTGGAAAACACAGGGATGCCCGTATCTGAGGCAAGAGCACAGACACTGCGTTGCCTGGGACACAATTGTGGAAAACACAGGGATGCCCGTATCTGAGGCAAGAGCACAGACACTGCGTTGCCTGGGACACAATTGTGGAAAACACAGGGATGCCCGTATCTGAGGCAAGAGCACAGACACTGCGTTGCCTGGGACACAATTGTGGAAAACACAGGGATGCCCGTATCTGAGGCAAGAGCACAGACACTGCGTTGCCTGGGACACAATTGTGGAAAACACAGGGATGCCCGTATCTGAGGCAAGAGCACAGACACTGCGTTGCCTGGGACACAATTGTGGAAAACACAGGGATGCCCGTATCTGAGGCAAGAGCACAGACACTGCGTTGCCTGGGACACAATTGTGGAAAACACAGGGATGCCCGTATCTGAGGCAAGAGCACAGACACTGCGTTGCCTGGGACACAATTGTGGAAAACACAGGGATGCCCGTATCTGAGGCAAGAGCACAGACACTGCGTTGCCTGGGACACAATTGTGGAAAACACAGGGATGCCCGTATCTGAGGCAAGAGCACAGACACTGCGTTGCCTGGGACACAATTGTGGAAAACACAGGGATGCCCGTATCTGAGGCAAGAGCACAGACACTGCGTTGCCTGGGACACAATTGTGGAAAACACAGGGATGCCCGTATCTGAGGCAAGAGCACAGACACTGCGTTGCCTGGGACACAATTGTGGAAAACACAGGGATGCCCGTATCTGAGGCAAGAGCACAGACACTGCGTTGCCTGGGACACAATTGTGGAAAACACAGGGATGCCCGTATCTGAGGCAAGAGCACAGACACTGCGTTGCCTGGGACACAATTGTGGAAAACACAGGGATGCCCGTATCTGAGGCAAGAGCACAGACACTGCGTTGCCTGGGACACAATTGTGGAAAACACAGGGATGCCCGTATCTGAGGCAAGAGCACAGACACTGCGTTGCCTGGGACACAATTGTGGAAAACACAGGGATGCCCGTATCTGAGGCAAGAGCACAGACACTGCGTTGCCTGGGACACAATTGTGGAAAACACAGGGATGCCCGTATCTGAGGCAAGAGCACAGACACTGCGTTGCCTGGGACACAATTGTGGAAAACACAGGGATGCCCGTATCTGAGGCAAGAGCACAGACACTGCGTTGCCTGGGACACGATTGTGGAAAACACAGGGATGCCCGTATCTGAGGCAAGAGCACAGACACTGCGTTGCCTGGGACACAATTGTGGAAAACACAGGGATGCCCGTATCTGAGGCAAGAGCACAGACACTGCGTTGCCTGGGACACGATTGTGGAAAACACAGGGATGCCCGTATCTGAGGCAAGAGCACAGACACTGCGTTGCCTGGGACACAATTGTGGAAAACACAGGGATGCCCGTATCTGAGGCAAGAGCACAGACACTGCGTTGCCTGGGACACAATTGTGGAAAACACAGGGATGCCCGTATCTGAGGCAAGAGCACAGACACTGCGTTGCCTGGGACACAATTGTGGAAAACACAGGGATGCCCGTATCTGAGGCAAGAGCACAGACACTGCGTTGCCTGGGACACAATTGTGGAAAACACAGGGATGCCCGTATCTGAGGCAAGAGCACAGACACTGCGTTGCCTGGGACACAATTGTGGAAAACACAGGGATGCCCGTATCTGAGGCAAGAGCACAGACACTGCGTTGCCTGGGACACAATTGTGGAAAACACAGGGATGCCCGTATCTGAGGCAAGAGCACAGACACTGCGTTGCCTGGGACACAATTGTGGAAAACACAGGGATGCCCGTATCTGAGGCAAGAGCACAGACACTGCGTTGCCTGGGACACAATTGTGGAAAACACAGGGATGCCCGTATCTGAGGCAAGAGCACAGACACTGCGTTGCCTGGGACACAATTGTGGAAAACACAGGGATGCCCGTATCTGAGGCAAGAGCACAGACACTGCGTTGCCTGGGACACAATTGTGGAAAACACAGGGATGCCCGTATCTGAGGCAAGAGCACAGACACTGCGTTGCCTGGGACACAATTGTGGAAAACACAGGGATGCCCGTATCTGAGGCAAGAGCACAGACACTGCGTTGCCTGGGACACAATTGTGGAAAACACAGGGATGCCCGTATCTGAGGCAAGAGCACAGACACTGAGTTGCCTGGGACACAATTGTGGAAAACACAGGGATGCCCGTATCTGAGGCAAGAGCACAGACACTGCGTTGCCTGGGACACAATTGTGGAAAACACAGGGATGCCCGTATCTGAGGCAAGAGCACAGACACTGCGTTGCCTGGGACACAATTGTGGAAAACACAGGGATGCCCGTATCTGAGGCAAGAGCACAGACACTGCGTTGCCTGGGACACAATTGTGGAAAACACAGGCATGCCCGTATCTGAGGCAAGAGCACAGACACTGCGTTGCCTGGGACACAATTGTGGAAAACACAGGGATGCCCGTATCTGAGGCAAGAGCACAGACACTGCGTTGCCTGGGACACAATTGTGGAAAACACAGGCATGCCCAGGACCTAAGACATTTTTAGTCTTTATCCAAAACTAGCGATTATGCTTTAAAGTTACTAAAAGTCAATTAAATCCATGTCTTTCTAATTAATCGAGGATTGCTTTTTTAAGGGAATTACTTGTGACTTGCAATAAACTGAAATCACTATATCGAATACAGTATGTGCGGAAAGGGAACCGACGTGGAATTTGGGGGTGCTTTTGTGTCTTATTATGATTTTGTTATTTGTCGATCGCGGGTTTCTATGTAAAAATGAATTGTACAATTTTTTTCGCACAGACTACGGCGTTTCTATGCAATGCTAAAGTAAAAAATTTGAATCAAACAGATTTTTAAATATTTCGACTTATATCTTGTGAAAAGGTTTAATTACGATTGATATTTTTGTACAAGTTCCAATTTGTAATTCCAATTTATGGGCCTATTGCATGTTGTTTGATATATCAAATAATACACTTGTATGTTTGTTTGATTCATTATTACATAAGAACTACCAAGTGCCTAAACAAATGTACCTAGTCCTTAAAAGGCGATAAAGTTATTTCAAGTCAGGTACTCTTATTGGATTCAGAAAAAGATCACTTCGACTAAGCTTCACTGCCTCAGCCTTATCCATCGCTATTAATATTAAAACACAAAGTCCGTGATGTACGGGTGTTGTAAGAGGCAACTAAGGGATTCGAAAGTACTGGTGTATTACAATTTTTAGGCGACAGGCTGATAACCTGTCACTATAGTGATACACATTTTTTCTGAAACTACCTTGGAAAACAATCCTCAAAAATGTCAGACGTGGCGATAGCGGCCGTGTTCTTGCGGCCGTTGGCGCTCTGCCTACCTCGCAAGAGATAGGGGCGTGTTATGTGTATGTATGTATTTTAAGTGGTGAACCAGCCCAAAAAACTGACACAACTTTCCCCAAGAAACATGAGACGAAATGTAAAAACATATTTTGGACCTCCCAAAAAATTACCAACCGACCAAGTCAATTTGTATGGGAGTTCAATTTTTTTTCATATTTCAACCTTTGTTTTTTACACCCTGTATAAAGAGTGTACCGACTGCTTTGAGTTTCAATACCTTAAAAATTCAATCGTTTTACGCCAAAGAGAATCCATGTGTAAATCTTATAATTTTTTTTTATATGTAAGTCGTCAAAAATCAAATATACATAGTTTTGTCTCCCTTTCGACTCGTCAAGTATGGAAATGTCCGTTCGACAACCAGTTAGGACACAACGGGATCCTTATATTGTTGTGTTTTCTGTCCAGGTGTTCAAAGTAGTTCGTGAAGGCGAGGACAAGCGCTACAAGCCGTTCAAGAAGCTGCACAACCGCCGCCTGCTGTGGCACGGCTCCAGGGTCACCAACTTCGCCGGCATCCTCTCGCAAGGTACACCATTTTGACAATAAAATTGACGTACGGGTTGTAAAGAATGAGTCGAACACTGCAGGCATGAACAGACCCAAAACTGCACAACTTTTTAAATAATAATAATAATAATAAATCCTTTATTTCAGGCTACTAAGGCCCATAGAATAAAATAATATGATACAATATAACTTGAAATCTATAAATACACTACAATAACATTACTTAATAAAAACTAGGTAGTCACTTTTCGTGACGGCGACTCACGTTGCACGGGGGGGGGGGGGGGGTCGATAGCGCCTGAATACGACACCCTGTGGCCAGAAATCTTCTCGCAGGAACCCGCACACATGTTTCTGGGGAACCGACAGAACAAAAGACTTAAAATTGGTAGAAATTTTAGAGTCCAGCTGTCGGATTTCCACCATCAATCCGGTGGGGATCCGTAGAAGATCATTGTGCATTGGAGAATATGATTGCTAAGATTCCGAATAAGTTGACTGGCTTTTTGTGGAAAAGATTTTTTTTTTACCAACATTGGCTTCGTAGTAAAAGGTTTTTAGTTACACAGTCTGATCATGCAAACTTTTCGGTTCGCTGTCGCGTGCACCTGGTAGATTCTTTACCATTTGGTGCCAGCATTCAATAGCATCATCTCTTTTATACCCATGGGTGACATCAATAGCGAATATTGATGAATGCAACATACATACATACATAAATCACGCCTCTTTCCCGTTGGGGTAGGCAGAGACTATTTCCTTCCACTTGCTACGATCCTGGCATACTTCTTTCGCTTCTTCTACATTCATCAGTCTTTTCATGCACGCTCGTCGGTTTAGAGTACTTCTGACCTGACCCTTCTTTAAGACGTCCCCGATTTGATTCAGGTAGGTTCTTCGCGGCCTTCCCCTTCCAACATTTCCTCTAACACTCGCCTTATATATCTCTTTCGTCAATCTCCTTTCATTCATTCTCTCAACATGACCAAACCACTTTAGCATTCCCTTTTCAATCCTTGTCACTATATCTTCTTTTATGAATGCAATACCTTGCATTATCATCATCTGCCTGCCAAGGCGACTATAGCAAACACCTTCCAAATAGGATGAGGCCCGTCCACCAGTACACTGTCCTGCTTACTGATAGTGTAACTTCCGTGGACATCGTAGTAATTGTAGAGACGCTATTTTGACACTTCAAGCCGAAAATCGATCTTCTTTTACCATCGGTATCGGCTTGAAAGTTAGACAATACATACATACATACATATATCACGCTTATATCCCTTTCGGGGTAGGCAGAGCGTTAACGGCCGTGAGAATACGGTCGCTATCGCCACGTCTGACATTTTTGAGGATTGCTTTCCAAGGTTGTTTCAGAAAACATGTGTATCACTATAGTGACAGGTTGTCAGCCTGTCGCCTAAAAATTGTAATACACCAATACTCTCGTGTCCCTTAGTCGCCTCTTACGACTCCCGCGGGAAGGATGTGGGGTAATGCTATTCTAAGCCGGCATCACACGGCAAGTTAGACAATCAGCGTTGTTAATGTTTTTCTGCTTTGACTTAAAATCTCTATTTTAATCCTCTAAAATGTAATCCGCAGGTCTCCGCATAGCGCCGCCGGAGGCTCCCGTGACCGGCTACATGTTCGGCAAGGGAGTCTACTTCGCCGACATGGTCTCCAAGTCCGCCAACTACTGCTGCACCAGCAAAGCCAACCCGACGGGGATTATGCTGCTCTGTGAAGTCGCTTTAGGAGACATGTGAGTCATCATTATTCTCCTTGCCTTATCCCGTTCTCTGTCGGGGTCGGCTACCTAACCTAGGGGATTTGGCGTGGAACCAAGTTTTTACACAGAGCGCCATCTGACCTCTGCAACCCGAAGGCTAACCTGCCCAAATCCTAGGTTAAGTCAATATCATCTGAATTCATTTGTATGTGTGTTTCATCACGATGTTTTTCCTTCACCGTAAGAGCCGTCGGTAAATGTACGTGAACAAAAACACATTGTTACATGGCGGGGATCGAACTCGGGTCTCACGATTGTAAGACCGCCATCGACGCTCCATGACATGTAAGTAGCTTCCTTTAATATCTTTCGGCAAGGGTGTATACTTTGCTGATGTTTTACCAAAATCTGCCAACTACTGTTGCACTCTAGGGTATTGGTGTATTACAATTTTTAGGCGACAGGCTGACAACCTGTCAATATAGTGATACACTTGTTTTCTGGAACAACCTTGGAAAACAATCCTCAAAAATGTCATACGTGGCAATAGCGACGGTATTCTTCCGGTCGTTAACGCTCTGCCTACCCCGCAAGGGATAAAGGCGTGATATATGTATGTACTGTTGCACCAGTAAAGCCAATCCTACGGGAATTACGCCGCCCTGTGAAGTCGCTTTAGGAGACACGTGAGTAGTTCCTATTCATTACAGACGGTCCAAATAAGTTGAATCATCAGTAATATTTTCACTACTTAGTTTATAAGTTCGTGGGCACTGCTGACAACCAGCATTGCAGTCTGGGACTGTGACACATGCTGAGCAAGTTACCCTTTACTGTAGGTACCGAATGTGATCCTGTATTACTTGTATCTAATTTCATTTTTTGATTGCATACTGAATAAATTATTTTTCTTTCTTTCTTTCCAATAAACTAATGACGAAAGTTGCTGGTTTAAAAAAATCACACTAGCAAAACACCCGTTTTAGCTAGAACCCCTACTCAGACTCAGACTTACCTCTGCTCTGAACAATCCTATAGTAATATACAGGGTGTAAAAAAATTGCTGCGAATATTTTTAGGGGTTAACCAGTCCATGAAACTGAGCAACTTTCCCCAAGGAGCATAGATCGAAATATGAAATAAAATTTTAGGGCTTCCACACAAAATGTACCTATTAGATTGCAGCTAATATTTTTACACCTTATTATTTTTGTTAACAGGAAGCAATGCCACCACGCGGAGATGATCACCAAGCTGCCCCCGGGGCTCCACTCGGCGTGGGGCGTGGGGCGCACGCAACCAAACCCGGAACAAGCGCGCACGCTGCCCGACGGCACGCTCGTGCCGCTCGGCAAGCCAGTCACTAATAACTCCTTGGATACCAGCTTGCTGTATAACGAGTATCCTTTTTATAATATTAGCTGTGGAATTATACCTGATGGAGGATGATTGTTTTGTTTTATAAAGCGCTGGTTGATACCTTTTTTAAAGTGGAACCGACTTAAAAGAACTTGTATAAAAGCGAACCTCCATGTTTGGTGGGTCAATATGCCTAAATTCCTAAGCCTGACAAGAACTTCGCTGAAAACCGCATCAAAATCGGTTTAGCCAAAAGCGAGATAATCGCGGATAAACATACATACAGGTCAAATTGATATGTTTGAAGACTTTTTTTGAAGTCGTTTGAAAGTGCCGAGAGAAGTGTCAAGTTCTTGCATTCGAGTGTGACACCAAGTCGTGCAACGACCCGATCCCTTCGGCCGTTAAGGAAACCAAAGTTTGGAAACTAGTTTCCTGAAAAGATTTTTTTATCCTCCTACGTAACTGGTTTCCTTTAAGGATTTTTTAATACTTTTACGTAACTGGTTTCCAAAAAATACTTTCCACCTACGAAACTAATTGGACTTCAGTAGTAATTTTACGAGTATTATTAGTAGACATGTAATAAAACCGTTTATTTAAGATATTTGGATTTAATAACGAAAACAATTGAATCGTTTAAACATAAAATATAACTTTTTCATACAACATAAAAAAACTAATTAGGTACCTACCTATAATAAGTTTCCTTAAGACAAATTGATTACAACATTAGAAAAATCAGTCACTTAACTTAAAACGTAAAAGAACTCTTCAGATGAACTTAAAAAACTTGAGTTTTGAAATTAAAATAAAAATGCGTACGGTGAAATTTCGATACAGTGGCCCACAGTTATCAGTCCATTTTTCAAATCTGTAATCGCATTATCAATTTCATTATTTATTTCTTGGTAGCGTTTACTTTTGCTGCAGTTAGATCTAAAAATATTCGTTACTTTACTTTCCTTAATCAAAACTTCCAATAGATTGGTTACCGCGACATTTTTCTTGCCAATGTATCTGTTGATACGGCTATGCCACCCTTCTACATTGTTTGTTGTTCTGACCTGTTCCTCACTACAGCAACAAGTTTTCTCAAATAACGTGCCACAGATACAAAAGAGATTTTATTAGTTATTCAGTTACATAGAAGTATAAAATAAGCCTTACAGGAAACCAGTTACGTAAAAGTATTAAAAAGTTCTTATAGGAAACCAGTTACGTAGGAGGATAAAAAAATCTTTTCAGGAAACTAGTTTCCAAACTTTGGTTTCCTTAACGGCCGAAGGGGACCCGATGAACCATGGCGTCATGGCAACTGTCATGGTTGTGTACTGACCGTCTTCTAAGTTATATATAGCTACCGGCACCGACGGCTTAGCGGTATTATTTTATCATATTGATCTTTAGATATATAGATAGATAGATAGATATATGCTTTATTCATATTCCTGCATCACACACATTTACATTTGTAAGACAATATAAAATTAAAACACAATTTAATTCATCCCACACAAACATGTGTGCTGTAGTGATGTGAAAGGGCTAAAGCTCAGTGTATTTAGCCAGGAGGCAACACTGGTTTTCAGCCGTCGCCCGCGAGTTAAAGCGGGAAACAAATCCGACCAGAAAATAAATGTTTGTAATCAGGTAGTGCAAAAATTAACTAAAAACTTTATCCATCCTTCCTGTCTTGCCACGCTTGGCAAGCTGGTTTCGGAACGCTATTTTCTTCCCTTGTCAAATAACTTCCTTAGCACGTTCCCAGATTCATCGTGTACGACGTAGCACAAGTCAACGTCAAGTATCTACTACAAATGAAGTTCAACCACAAATACTGAACAACTTTTACACTTCGTTCTAAGACCCTGTATACTATTACCTTATATTCGTCTAGTTGTAGTTAGGTAGGATGTTTTAATTGTATCATCTTATGGTCTGCGCATATGGGATTGATATTTTCAGTGAAAAATTTCGACTAAAAATGTCGACGCGTCTTGATTAAAACGCAGGAATTATTTGCAGTAAAGTTGCGGTAACAAAATGTTATTGCGGCCGGACTAACCAATTTCGCTTTTAAACACATAGGGCCTTACCACAAAAAAGTTAGGCGCTTTTTTGTATGAAGACATTTTTTAAAGACGCTTTCGACTCGCAAATAACTTTTTCATAGTAAGGCGCATATATTGTATTTGTACGATATTCGAAAACGGCTGCTGTAGTGGCCGATTTGCGTCAGAGTTAATCGCATTTAGGAATTATAAGGGCCAGTAATATAGTCAATCAAGAAAAAGTAATGGACGAGAAAGAATGAATACTGATTTAACATTTTATAGTTTTTTAAACAGTTTTTTAACATTTGCGTGTAAAATGATTTTCAGTATCATTAAAACTATTATTTGTATGATTGTCATTTTAACATTATGATATGATTAATCTCGTTATTATCAGTATCCTCTGAAATATTATTCGTTAATTTTTTGTTTTCTACCTAATCTTATTATTATTTCTCCCCAATTTTGTCTTTTGTTGGGAGCCGTCTATTATGTTAACGTAAAATGTTTTTTTTAAAGAAAGGATCCCGAATATTTTGATAGAGAGACAAACAATAATGTTGCCAATTCGGGATCGTTTTCAAAAATCATGCTTTTAAAGCAACAAGATTAATAGTTACTCACTGTACGTAGTTACCTGTTGACCAGATATAGTGATAAATGTATGTTTTGTATGATTTAATTACTTATCATAATTTCAATACAAACGATCATTCCTTAAAATATATGAAGTGGAAATTCTCAAGAGGGGTGGATCAGTTCATGACATTGAACTGAATGGCCATAATTATGTTCATGGTTAGTATTATGCAGCTTCGAATTACATCACTTAATAATGATATTGTTATTGGTTTTATATAGTATGTGAACTTGTGATAAACCCAAAGTCGTTGAAAATTGTAATCCGTGATATCTATGTATGATAAAACCTTTATTGAAATGAATTGAAATGAAATGAAAATTTATTTGCTGATAAATATGGTACAATGGGTCTTGTTATGTTGTATAAAAGAATCACATATTTAGCCACACAAGAATGACATGCAAATACATTAATAAAATTTAAAGAAAAGGATTGACTAAATAGGTACATACATTAATGTCACGTAAAATTTAAGAATGTCATATAAATTTAAATTCGATGTTACATGCATAAGAATATTAAATAATTTAGATATTTATTTATATTGTTTTACATTATCTGCAATTAAAATACTCTTTTAAGGAATAAAAACAACTATCACACAGCCAGCTGAATAATTTTTTTTTAAATATTGGTAGAGGCAATGTTTTTAAATCTTCCGATAAGGCATTATATATTCTTACTACCATTCGTGCGCAATTTTTATCAAATAAGGCGGTTTTTCCACGTGGGAGGACTAAGTTATTTGGGTACCTGGTATTGAACTGGGCAACTTGCCTTTTTGATTTAAAAAGATGTATATTTTTCTTTGCAAAACAAGCTACTTCAAAGATATACAAAGACGGTAGAGGCAAAATCCTAAGTTTACGAAAATGTGGACGACAAGAATCAAGAGGCGCAGCATTACAAAGTGCTCTTATGCATCTCTTTTGCAACACAAACGCATCCTCTAATTTTGAAGAGTTTCCCCAGAGCACTAAACCATAACGTAAGACTGAGGCAACGTAGCCATGATAGGACATCAGTGCTGTTTTAGTGTCGCTTATACAGCGAATTCTGTGTATTGCATACACATATTGATGTCATCCCGCCAAGTATTATTTGAATGATTGAATAAATAAGTATTTTGTAATATGACACAGTGTTTTTAGTTATTTTCCCCAAGGAAGGCTAGATAACGAATACTATGGACATTAGTTTGGTAGCACCTACTATGGCTAGAGATGGGTAGCGGGTAAAAACCCATTCAACCCACCCGGGTAAAAACCGGGTTTTTACCCAAATCACCCGGTTTTAACCCATTATTACCCAAATTGATGGGTGAAAACAGCATAAGTAAAAAATAATTAAAAAATGGTTTTTATTCCAAGCAAATCTAAAAGAATTCAATGAGTTTTTCACAGCTTTCTAATTATTTCTTTGTTTATAGTAAAAATGGCTAATAACAATCATAATAATAATCACCCGCTTGGTTAAATAAGCTTTAGGCGCTGGGCACGTGCGTGAAAAAGTCATTTTGGCTACTAAAAATTATTTTCATTTAGAACATGTTATATTTGCAGTCATTTAAACATACATAAGTTTACTAGAGATGGGTCATTTTAGCTAAGGTACCACATAACCTAGTATCTGCTTTTTTATTATGACTTTATTTAATAGCGAGATTGCGACCATAGACCTTTCCAAAGCTCTCTGAGTGACATGTTTTATTGCTCGTTTCTCAACTCCGTATGTCATGACCACGATTGGTAGAACGCACTGCTCGAACAACATTGTCTTAAAACATAGTGGCAATGCTTTTTAAAGGTACCGCTTAAGTCAAAAATACAACAATACAAAAGCATATCAATTGTTAAAAGGCTTGCGCTGATGACTTTTACCTGGAAAACAATTGTAGGTTCTTCTTAGCGTGTCGATGGCAGACACTACACAGTCGCAGTCCAGAACTTGGCAGCATTGACAGCGCTGGCAGACGCTGTCATAAGATCGTCCTTTGTGCAGGTGTTGGGGCACGCTGGACACGATATTAGGTGGTGCATTGTTTGGACCGCACCACACAAACACCTTTCGTCGGCACCCTCCAAGAAGCTCCACTTGGCCATGTTTTCCTTGCTCCGGCCAGTTTGGGTCCGAACTCTATTCAGGGACTTCCAAACCGGCAAGCTTTCAGCGATAGGGACGAAAGGAGCTGGTAGGGTTACCTTTTCCTGATAAAGTTTGCACCTCGCTTGTTTGGGGTCGGTGCAAAGAGGAGACACGACTTTACAAAGTTATTGCGACTTTTCAACCAATGTGGCACTGGGATGTGGTCGTGTAAAGGGTGCCGTGCATCTGACTCCATCCTTGCTCTTTCAAGGGAGCTAGCCACAGTCCTGAACACAGCTGGGGGCGCCATACCAGCCAGTGGGTATAGCTGGCTAACTGGGGTCGGTTTCAGGCAACCAGTTATGATCCGGCAAGTCTCATTTAAGGCTGTATCCACTAGCTTTGCATGGGCTGAACGACTCCACACTGGGCTTGCGTACTCACCTGCAGAAAAGGATAACGCCAGCCCAGTAGTTCGCAGAATATGAGGTGTTGCTCCCCATCCAGTAGAAGTAAGGCGCTGTAAAAGGTTATTCCGAGCGAACACCTTCTTTTTTATATTTTGGCAGTTCTTACTGAAGGTAAGTGACCTATCCAGAGTAATGCCCAGATATCTCGGATGTTTATTGTGAGCTACAGGCAAACCTTGCCACTCAATATTGAGCCTACGATCTGCTTGACTGTTGCGGAGATGGAAAACGCAGGACTCAGTTTTTGATGGGTTGGGTTTCAGTGAATTTTCTCTATAGTATTTGCTTAAGTCTTTCAAAGCGTCAGATAAGTTCACCTCAACCTCTTTAAAACTGGTCGCCTGGGAAGTCAGCGCAAGGCCGTCGGCGTATAGAAAGCGGCACGTGTTGGGACAGGATGGTTGATCGTTAGTGTATATGTTGAAGAGCAACGGGGAATCCTTAAGGCAGTCCGTTCTTTTGCGACCTCCAACGACTTTTGTCCTGAAGAAGATGCACCTGAAAACGGCGGTTATGGAGAAGTTCTCGAAGAATTGAGACGAAATTAAGATCGCCTGTCATCGTCTCCACTTTCCATAACAGCCGCTTAAGATTTACTATATCGTAGGCTGCGGACAGATCTACAAATACAGCACCGGTTACCTTCCTCAGTTCAAAACCATCCTCGATATGTTGCGTCAGTTTCAGTGTCTGGCTGCTGCAAGACTTGGCCGGTCTGAAACCCGCTTGTTCTGGGATCATTTTGGGGTCAATGAAGCCTGTTAAGCGGGACAACAGTAGTCTCTCAAAAAGTTTATATGTGTGGCACAAGAGTGAGATAGGCCTGAAGTTTTTGGGACTGTCTGTTGGTTTTCCGGGCTTTGGAATGGCTATGACCTTTGATTTCTTCCAGACACAGGGGATCGAAGCAATTGTAGGTGAAAAACACGTTTGCGAATCGTCAAAATCTCCCGATAAAACCAAATGCAAACAAAGCAAGTAATAAATCATCCGAATAATAAGAAATTGGACTTGTGCTAGGTACTATTTTTTATTATGTGCTTGTACATACCTATTTACGCCTTTCTTCGAGGCGTTAAAAACCTATTCTAAGAACATGTTGCATTTTAAAGAAGTATCTATGAATATTTTGATAAATATAAATGGTCAACAAGAAAGCAAAAAACAACCGATTACTTAATATTATTTTGGATACTAACCTATAACTGACTGTAACATCACTAGGCCTTAAAAGTTCACCGATGTGCCTAACATTTGAATGTCGGTTTTATATTAATTTTTAATTATAATGGCAGATTCTAAATCAATATTTTTATATTCTTGAAAAATAATTTCGACTAAAGTGTAGCAGTGGGACAAATTTATTCGAAGCAAACTCACCTTTTCACGTTTATTACATGTTTTATGTCATTAGGAATAATAAAAACAGGTATTGTGTTCTTATCATACTTAAACTATGATTATATTTAACATTTGCCCTTGCATCTTTTTATTTTTCATCTTATTTTGGTAATAAATCATTTAAAATTTTACGTCGGTTTTTACCCAGTCTTCGGGTGCTTTGGGTGGATTGAAATGGGTAAAAACCGGGTTATTACCCAAGCGCGGGTTTTTACCCGGGTGATTACCCATCTCTAACTATGGCACCTTCTTACCTACCCGCCCAGTTTTCCTCGAAGGCTTTCCAAATTTTCTTTGCCATTGTCTAAAAAGAAATGTCTCGTATTTTGACGTGCCTATGCTCCTTGGCAAAAGTTGTTTAGCTTTATGAACTCTTGCCCCAATATTTGCCTGTTGAATTTTTTTCTTATTATATCCTAGAATCTAGAACCTTAGGCTGGTTTCAGAGCGACGCGTCTCGGCAGCGCTGCCCAGCCGCGCGCGCCTCGCATTACACTAGATTGTACGTATATGTAGCGTTTCATAGTGACGCGTCTTGGGCCGCGTCTCGGCCGCGCCGCGGTCGGATCTCCTTCGATTGCCAGTAGCGTTTCAAAGCGACACGGTGCGGACGCGCGGCTAGTATGATTACGTTTATATTTATGATTAGTATATAGTGATTACGTTTGCTGGCATAATGATTCTCTGCACTCGACCGTACACCACAACGAAGCGCGCGCGTCTGAATGTCGTTTCACAGCGAACGCGCTGCCCAGGCGCGCGCCCGAGCCGCACGCGCTTGGGCAGCGCTGCTGTGACGCGCCGCTCTGAAACCAGCCTTATAATATCAAACAAAATCCAATGGAACAAGATCTTCGCCAGATTTTCTATAAAACTGCCTCAAAAAACCTGTATTCAGGCCAGAAACACGTTATGACAAAAAAAAAACTGAAAGAGTCTGCACCGAAAAAGACTAGTAACCAACCAAACAATATGCCATAAAAAATAAAAAACCAACCTAACCTTAAAAAAATATATTTTTTCCTTGTAATTTTCTCAGATTTTCTCGTTTCTACGAAATTACGGTTAAATTTCAAATTCCCTGCTAAATTAGAATACCTTAAGTAAGTAGACTGTTTTGAGCGTTCATATTATCAGTCCCAGAGTATTGGTATTTAAATGTTGCGGACTCTGACTGCTAGCCTTGTAAAATGCCGGGGAAACAAAATCGCTGACTCACTTATTAGTAAACATTGGTCTCAGTCTCATTCGTCGGCAGCCCTTCAGTCTAAAAGCAAGTCTCCTTTGGGTGTAGTCAAGGGTCAGTAACAACATATTTATATATTTATTTTATACTATACTTACGCTATCTATAAAACCTTATCTATATTTGCTGTTTTGCTATAAGCTTGCATTATTGTAGCAATTAGATCGTTATGTGCAACAATCTGAGTGTGAATGCCGTGTGATGCCGGCTTAGAATGGCATCGCCCCATATCTTTCACCTTGGGTGTAGTAAGAGGCGATTAAGGGAATCGAGGGTTTCATGTGTATATTGTGTATTACAATTTTTAGGCTTACCCTATAGTGATAGACAATAGTTCTGAAATAGCACTCGAATATTTACCAGGCTTTAACAAACATATTTTTATGGCCATTGACACTCTGCTTACTCCATAAGGGAAAAAGGTGTGTGTATGAATGTGAGAGAAATTCTTTGTGATATTTTTAGCCATGGCGGCGGACAAGTCAAATTTTCTTTTGCCAAACAACCAGCGCTTCGTGGAACTGGAGTGCACGCAGGCATTTACCAATCTCACACCGCAGGAAAAACTCTATGCTCATTATTTGAGCCAGGTGAGCAATCCTTACATAGTTCCAAACATAGTTCACTTCTTTATTTAAGAGCCATGCTCTTGTCATTGGAGCAACTGCCATTCACTTCTTTTCTCCACCAGTTCACTTACGGGTGTAAAAAAAATTGCTGCAAATATTGTAAGGGTTGAAAAAAAAGCCCATGAAACTGAACAACTTTCCCCTAGGCACTTAGGTCGAAATATGAAAAATGTTTTGGATCTCTGATACAAAATTACCAACCGACCACATCAATTTGTATGGGCGGTCCAAAAAAATGTCACATATTTCAACCTATGTTTCTTGGGAAAAATTGTTCACGTTCATGGGCTGGTTCAAACCTTAAAATCATTGTAGCTAGTATTTTTATACCTTATTACGTATAAAAAAAAAATTCTAATTTTTTTAAAGATTCTTTGTTTTGTTATGATGATGTGCAATTTTTCACTGAGAATAGAAAGTGTTGCTTATCTTGAACAAAGTTTACCTGAAACCCATTTGTTGTGGGACAAGAAGTCAACCAATGACCCAAAGAACCCATTATAGACTATTTGACTTAAACTAGCTGTAACACAATTTGCCTGAGATTTATAATGATAGTATCACTACATAGTATAAAGCATAGCATAGTATAGTGATGATGATGATCTCTCCGACCGATTTCGGCCATGGCGACCACTTTAGACTCCTAATCAGATCAGCGCTGATGCGCCCGGAGATGGCTATTGTAGCAAATTTTGGCAGTAAACTCCCGTGCACAGAGTGGACACGTGAGTTTGCCATTTACATAATTATAGTTAATGGCGACGGGTGGACGGGCCTTCAGCTCATCGCGCTTAGCGTCGAGGTCTGCTTTACGCTGTTCCTCAAACTCGCGGACTTGCCTCTTAATCATCCCGCGCCATTCGGGGCGCTGTGCTGCCAGACCCTCCCATTGAGTGGGCTATAGTATAGTAAGCATAGTATAAAGCAAAGTTGCTTTTCGCGTCTGGCTGTATGTATATTTGCTTAAATCTTTAAAACTACACAACTGAATTTGATACAGGTTTTTTTATTAGATAGAGTGATTCAAGAGGAAGGTTTTTATGTATAAATACTTGCCAAGAAAAATCTTCATTCCCATGGTCATATGAGTTGCAGTGGGCACAGCCACTGGGGCAGGCCGCTAGTCTAGAATAAGAATTAAAAATTTATATGCATGCAAACATGGTACAATATAACAGATGGTAGAGTCCCGTGAGATCATGCATGTTGTGCTAGCAGCTGGCATGCAAATATTTCAAATTGTATTCACTACTTATGTCCAGTATCTGAAGAATATACAAAATACAGGGTGTAAAAAAATTTGCTGCAAAAATTTTAATGGGTAAATCAGCCCATGAATCTGAACAACTTTTCATAGGTCGAAATAAGTAAAAAAAAAATTGGACCTTCCATACAAAATTACCAACCAACCAAGTAATTTGTATGGGAGGTCCGAAAAATTTTCTCATATTTCGACCTATGTTTCTTGGGGAAAATTGTTCAGTTTCACGGGCTGATTTACCCCTTAAAATATTTGCAGCTAATATTTTTTCACCTTATATACATCAATGATATAAGCTAAAGAATAAATAAATTAATAAAAATGTCAATAAATTTCTACAAAAATAAAAAATATAATATTCCATTTTCGTTATAAAATTAATAAATTTTTCTACATTGTAAAAACAATTGTCTACTTGATTTAAAACAGATTTTTTATTTTTTTTATTTATATGTTCAGGCAATCAAGCTATAGTTCTTTAGAACCATTATATACAAAAAAATACTCCTCTAGTCTTATACTTTTCCTTATTTTTTAAATCCTACGTTTATTTATTCACTGACCAGGCTGCCTGGAATGGGGGTCTGATAGTTCTGATGCAGACCAGCCCGGAGTCTCCGAGGGTGTTCTCCTTGCTGCACCGGATCTTCGTGGCTGAACCCCTGGAGGAGCTGAAGGCATCAGCTGTGAAGGCTGGAGTTAATGAGGAAGACTTCAAGGTATATTAATGTTATAAGATTTCAAAGTTCCTGGATCTAAAGTACCTACCTGCACAGTCTCTCAGGACCTTGCAACATTTCATTTATTCTGATCTGCCTTCCCTGCATAGGGTTAGAGGCATGGCTTGTATACATTTAAGGTGTAACTCTAAATGCGCTAAACCTCAGACACTTCCAATCAGCCCATGAAACTGAACAACTTTCCCTAAGGAACATAGTTCGAAATATGAAAAAAACTTTGAACCTTCCATACAAAATGACCGACCCACCAAGACCAAGGCAATTTGTATGTGAGGTTGAAATATTTTTCTCACATATCGACCTATGTTTCTTGGGGAAAGTTGTTCAGTTTCATGGGCTGATTGAGGGTGTCTGTTTTGCGCATTTAAAGTTACACCTTGTATAAATTGACCACTTTGAACAAATTTTATTACTGTACTAACTATTCTATCCAGTTTTTAGAAACATACAGAAGACTGTCTTTTTCTCGTCCTTATTCATGTGGAACACCAAGTCATCCAAAAATCCGATGAACCCTGGTGTCAGAGTTTAAAATTTAACTTATCTATTCCAGATAAAATAAAAAATTACCACATCCCTTTATTTAATTTCGACAAAAAATTTACCTATTCTATTATGTATCTCTCACAATGATACATTAACCACATCCTGAATTTGTAAACTATTTCGTTATGTTACTATCTGTGGTTTTCAAGCTTTCCTAGTATACGCTGGAGGTTTATTCGCCGGTATCACACGGAATATCTATTGTTAGATAATTAAAGAAAAATTCAACCATATTTCAACATTAGAAGTGACCTATTATAATGTATCTCCCGTAATGATAAATTGACCCCATCCTGGATTCGTAACTATTTCTTTATGTGTAAAAAAAATAGCTGAAAATATTTTAAGGGGTGAATCAGCCCATCAAACTGAACAACTTTACCCAAGTACACAAATCGAAACTTTTTGGACCTCCCATACAAATAGACTTGGTCGGTTGGTAATTTAGTATGGGAGGTCCAAATTTTTGTTATCATATTTCGTAATATTTTTCACACCTTTTAGTTACTATCTGTGGTTTTCGACTGCCCCGATGGCGTAGCGGATAATATGCCTGCCTTCTACGCCGAGGGTCGTGGGTTCGATCCCCACCGTACACAAATATTTGTTAAGTCAATTTTCAAATATTTGTGTTAAGTCTGGGTGTTTTCTATGTATAATATGTATTTATTTACAAAAAAAAAGAGTATATTGTGTATTAGTATCAGCTATCTAGTTCCCATAGTAAAAGCTTTGCTTAGTTTGGGGCTAGATGGCGCTGTGTGAATTGTCCGGGATATTTATTTATTTATTTATTTTCAGGCTTTCCTAGTATACGCTGGAGGTTTATTCGCAAACGGCGGCAACTACAAGGGTTTCGGCGATACAAAATTCATTCCAAATTTATCTGCGGACGCATTTGAAAAGGTCGTGAAAGCGTCCAAGGCGTACGAAAATGATATCGCGCATATATCCAAGTTGTGGAACAATTCGAAGGACGCCATTTACAGTCTTGCACCAAGACTTACTAGTCTGGGCCTGGCGGATAAGGTTCGTATGGAAAATTAAAATTTATTTATTTATTGAAAAAGGATTTAAGGCAACTATGGGACTCGAGGGTTTCATTTGCGTTACAATTTTAGGCGACAGGCTGACAACCTGTCACTACAGTGATACATGAATCATCTAAAAGGGCCCTCAATACTTGTCAGACGTGGCGATGAAGACCGTAATTTTACGATCGTTAACGCTCTGCCTACCCCGTAAGGGAAAAAGGCGTGATTTATGTATGTATGTATGTATGAAAAAGGATCATCAACATCATAACATATTTTACATTTTTAAAATCTTATATATAAAACTAGTATCTAATATGTTTGACAATTACAGATGAACACAACATTTTTTAAGTTTATAAAATGTTAGTTTACAATTTTTATTAGAGGTCCAATTTCTTTATACTTACATTTAGTTCTAAAGTTTTCAAAATAGTTCCACAAAAAGATTACCACAGTAGATTTATCCGTTTTTCTGTTATAGACACAACTGCCACTTACTTCTACAGCTACAACAGTCCACTGCTGGACATAGGCCTTCCCCAATTGCTGGTATTGCCATACTCACTACTGTTGTCAGGCGGATTGGCGAGCGCAGTACAAGATGTTGTAGATATTCACAGGGAATGCAACTGTCCGATACCTGGTTCATCCCTTAGTCGCTTTTTACGACACCCTCGGGTAGAAATGTGGCGATGCTATTCTAAGCCGGCACCACAATAGCACACCTAAGTCCTCCTAAATTACGCAACGGATTTTCATGCGGTTTTCTCAAGATTCATGAGGAAGATCTCATTTTTAATACATCCTAGGAAAATGTCTTCCCGCGGAAAAGTTATTAGCAGCAGGAGCAACCGCTGGGCGGGCCGCTAGTTAATAATATCGTCAAATTTTAACACCCTGTATATTCCAGGGTGTGACGACCTACTTCTCCAGCAACTGCACGGAGGCAGACTCCAACCTGGTGAACGAGTGGATGAAAACCAAGTGTATGGAGGCCTACATCTGCCGGACGTTCAAAACCCTAGCGGAAGATGGCCGTAAGTATACTACTGATTTGATTCCACGTTAAATATTGTAAGTTATAAATACATGTATATATATTTGTTCATATATCTTTACCGTCTTTCTTTTGGTTGGGACACCAAGTCTTCCAACGACCTAATGAACCCTAGTGTCTGAAAACCGCTTTCTATAAGTAGCAGACCTCTGACATGGTTGTGTAATGACCGCCGTCTAAGTAATCATAGAACTTTGTGAGTGACAGAAGAGAATCGAACCCGGAACTATCTGTCGCACTACCTCTGCGCCATACCGGTCGTCATGTCTAGCGTGTGTCTTAATGCTAAAATAGCGTTATTGCTTGCGGTAATATACATAAAGGAAAGGAAAGGAGATATAACAACAGATGTAGCACAGTGATAGTGCGCTTGCGTATTACGTAAAGGTCCCGGGTTCGATTCCCGGCCGGGGCACACAAGGCATCAAAGGGATACTTTAGTGGGGGTATGATTCTGTTCCTGTTTAATTTGACTAGTAGACAAAAACGTGTTTACACTTTAAATTCAATTTTATAATCCATTTCTAGTGCCAATATACACAATCCACTTGGCCAGCGTCGAATCGTCTCCCAAACCGCCACTAACCATGGAAAAAGAAAAGTTCAAAGGCGCATATTTCCAAGTGACACGCGGAGACTATTCCCCCCTCCTGAAACTCGTCAACGACAACCTGTCAAAGGCTCAGCAGTATGCGGCCAATGAGAACGAGAGGAACATGCTGAAACATTACATCAACAGCTTCCGAGAGGGGGATCTGAATGAGCACAAGGAGGGCAGCCGGTACTGGATCAAGGACAAGGGACCCATCATTGAGACGTGAGTTTTAATTCAATGCTTTTTGCCGTTTTCATTCTGTCTACCCTGCAAGGGATAAAGGCGTGATGTTTGTGTGTAAGTAAGGGTAGCCGATACTGGATCAAGGACAAAGGACCCATCATTGAGACGTGATTTTTAATCATTCTGTCCACCTTGCAAGGGATAAAGGCGTGATGTTTGTGTGTAAGTAAGGGCAGCCGATCCTGGATCAAGGACAAGGGACATCATTGAGACGTAAGTATGGAGTCTGTGTTATGTTGTCGAACTGGCAAAGCCTCAGTAGTAGGTAAATCAATATTATTCCAAGGTTCTTGATATTTTTGGTCATTTTTTGTAATTGCTGAGAGAGACCGGTCATCTAGCTATATTTTATGAACTCATATTTTTTATAAGCTTGTTACTGGCAGAATTGTTCCTGTAGACATGAGCCATATTTAAGAATTTCAATTGAAGGTATACGCCGATCCTACTCATGGATAGATTCGACAAAGGAATGGGCAGCAGTGGGCCCTGTGAATTGAACACATCTTGCACTGTGCTCACCAATCCGTCTGGCAAGCATTGTGAGAATGCTCACCATGCCAAGGCTCACATTCAACGATTTTTGACAGTTTCTTAAGGCCGTTTTCATGCTGTCTACCCTGGAAGGGATGAAAGCCGTGATGTATGTATTTATGTAAAGAGGAGGTTTATCTGAAACGGCCCTCAATACTTGTCAGCAACGAATTTGGGTAAACAGGCTACCCAAACCCTGTATTCGGGTTTGTGCAGGGTGTAAAAAAAATATCTGCAAATATTTTAAGGGATGAACCAGCCTATAAAACTGAACAACTTTCCCAAGAAACATAGGTCGAAATACGGAATAAACCATACAAAGTTACCGACCGACCAAGTCAATTTGTATAAGAGGTCCAAAAATTTTTCATTTTTCGACCTATGTTTTTTGGGGAAAGTTATTCAGTTACATGGGCTGGCTCATCCCTTAAAATATTTGCAGCAATTTTTTTTCCACGCTGTGACTGAGCCGCTAGGAGGCTTAAATTTTCTGATATCTAACAGCAGTATCAAATCGTCAATCGTTCCGCAGGTACCAGGGCTTCATAGAGACGTACCGCGACCCGAGCGGGCAGCGGGGGGAGTTCGAGGGCTTCGTGTCGATGGTCAACAAGGAGATGTCCAAGAAGTTCGGCGCGCTCGTCGACAGCGCTGAGGGGTTCATACAGAGGTACACATCGTACACGCACACAGACGCACACACACACACACACACACACACACACACACACACACACACACACACACACACAACCACACACACAGACATACACGCGCACACACACACACAGACATACACGCGCACACACACACACACACACAGACATACACGCGCACGCACACACACACACACACACACACACACACACACACACACACACACACACACACACACACACACACACACACACACAGGTACA
Source organism: Keiferia lycopersicella (assembly GCA_029255805.1). Lineage (NCBI taxonomy): Eukaryota > Metazoa > Arthropoda > Insecta > Lepidoptera > Gelechiidae > Keiferia > Keiferia lycopersicella. The sequence goes on from JARACZ010000026.1 coordinate 1,900,175, forward strand.
CACACCGACACACACACACCGACACACACACCGAGACACACACACACCGACACACACACACCGACACACACACACCGACACACACACAGACACACCCACACACGCGCACACACACCGACACACACGCACACACATATCACACATTTATCCCTTGCGGGGTAGACAGAGCGATAACGATCGCGAAATTACGGTCGTTATCGCCACGTCTGACAATATTGGAGGATCGTTGCAGATAAGTCGTGTATCACTATAGTGACAAGTTGTCAGCCTGTCGCCTAAAATTGCAATACACTAAAACCCTCGAGTCCCTCAGTCGCTTCTTACGACACCCACGGGAAAGAAATGGGATGGTGCTATTCTAAGCCGGCATCACAAGTACACATTATGAAGGAGGTTTTGGACTTGGACTAATGGCAACACTGTTTTGAACTAGTTAATGTTTTTTCAGTTTTTTATCTTGCAAGTTCAGTACAAGAACGAGAATGTGTCGCAGTGGTAGTGCGACTGCTTGTGACGCAGAAGGTTCCGGGTTCGATTCTCGGTGGGTCACTCACAAAAGTTGATATTTATCATTTTGTGAATTTGTTCCCAGTCAGGTTAGGACAATACGGGCTGGACCACCCGATTGTTCGTAAGAGAGATAATTCCGTTCTGCTATTTGTAGAAGGCGGTTGAAAAATTTTGACATTAGGGTTCAATGGGTCCTTGGAGGACTCGGTGACCCACACGAAAAGAGGGCATGGCTAGCATGCGTGCCACGATATATTTTGTCGTTTCATGTGCGCACAATGTCACTACGGAAGAATGCATAACTTATTCGCAGTGTGAAGTTAGTCGCGGGAGACATATTGCGGTGACAAAATTTTATCGTGGCACACATGTTAGCCATGGTTCGAAGATGGCTGAAAAACCCAAACAAAATCACTTTCCTGGTTTTGCGTCAACCTTGTTTTTGCCTAATTATGTTATGTTTTATTGACAACGATAGACAACTGAGTAAACTGTATGTAACTTGTAGGCTGCCGTGGGGCAAACACCTGGAGAAAGACACGTTCCTGCGCCCAGACTTCACGAGCCTGGACGTTCTCACGTTCTCTGGCAGCGGGTTACCCGCCGGCATCAACATTCCTAACTGTGAGTTTATCAACATTTACACACACAAATCGCGCCTTTATCCCTTCCGGGGTAGGCAGGGCGTTAACGATCGCAAAATCACGGTTGTTATCGCCACGTCTGACAAGTATTGTGGGCCTTCACAGATGATTCGTGTATCACTGTAGTGACAGGTTGTCAGCCTGCCGCCTAAAGTTGTAATACACATAAACCCTCGAGTCCCTTGGTCGCCTCTTACGACACCCGCGGGAAGGATTAGGGGTGGTGCTATTCATCACACGGCTATCAAGATTTAAAAAAAACATATATTTCCTATTATTCACAATGAATACTTTTCTAATGTAGTATTCTCCTTGCCTTATCCCGTTCTCTGTCGGGGTCGGCTACCTAACCTGGAGGATTTGACGTGGAACCAAGTTTTTAGGCAGAGCGACTGCTATCTGACCGCTGCAACTCGAAGCCTGACCTGATCCGAATACGAATACTTTTCTAATGTCAAGTACAATATTTTCACTGGATGGAGTAGCCAGTAAGGAGCGTTGGTGGCCAAGTGGTTAGGACACCGGCCTTCCAATCGTGAGACCCGAGTTCGAGCCTCGCCATGTACCAATGTTTACTCACGTACATTTGCCAACTGCTTTTACGGTGAAGGAAAAACATCGAATAAAACCCACATTCAAATAAAATTTTTATTCTAATGATATATGATTCGCGCTAGGTTAGACTTCGGGTTGCAGAGGTCAGATGGTTCTTATCGCGTGTCCAATGTACTATTTTATCTGATGTGATTTTAACTTTTTGTTAGAAAGCTAATATAAACGAAACAAGCGGAAAAAATTTACGCCACCGATGGGACTCGAACCCACATCTTCTGACTACCTGGGTCAGATGTGTTAACCGTTACACCACGGTCGACTCTAACCCAGGCGGCGAAATGTTTGATGTGGTTTTATTTGGTTTGTGGTCGATTATGATTTATTTCCTTTCAGACGACGAGATTCGCCAGAACGAGGGTTTCAAGAACGTGTCTCTGGGCAACGTGATCCCCGCCGCGTACAAGGAGGCCGTCATCCCGTTCCTGTCAGAGGACGACAAGAAACTGTTCGACAAGTACAGAGTCGCTTCCTTCGAGGTGAGTGTGTGCCTGTGATAATAAAATTTGCACGATACCTTCACCCGCGTGCACGCTTGGAGACCTTTGGGCAGCCACTTCAAACGCTGTTAGTGTGGCAACCTATTAGACCGAAAAAAGAATATTTGCCATGACACGCAAAGTACAGGAACAAATTTATAATAAAAGAAAGAACTTATTTAATGAATCATTTCAAAATCAATTCAATTAAACTATTTTTTTGTTCTTTATTTATCGAAAATAATCACTGGGTAAGTGCAGGTAGGCTAAATGTAAGCCTGAATATACTTTGTCTTGTTTTACGCAATTTTGTTTGGGTCTAAGTTTCATGTATACATATATTCAATATTTGGTTTTTCAAATAACATTCAATTATTTGACAACCATTGTGCAGATAGATAGTTTTACGTGTTACTCTGCCTACCCAGCAAGGGATATAAGCTTGATTCGTATCTCCAGGTGCAAGTGGGTCTGCACGAGCTGCTGGGCCACGGGTCCGGCAAGCTGCTGCGGCAGGAGGCCGACGGGACCTTCAACTTCGACAAGGAGAAAGTGGTCAACCCTCTCACTGGTAGGTTATCACAGACTCAGGGCTTAATTTCTTCTTCTTCTTCTTCTTCGTCGTTCCAATGGATCAGTAGTACTACCAATTTGTACTACCAGTAGTACAAACTACCTAAAGTCAAAGTCAAAGTCAAATTATTTATTCAGAGTAGTAAATTTTACATTTCGCTTTTTGATGGTCAAATAATAACAATTTTAACAATAACAATTTTATGAACCTAGTGTAAACGCGGCTCAGATGGACTAAAAACTTAAAACTAGCCCCTAAAGCACTGCCTCGGGGCTGGCCAAGCTAACCAAACAACATGTAACGTTAGGTGGTAAATAAAATAACATCGAGTTCATGCCAAGAGAAAATGTTGTGTTACATGCGTATGGTTAGCCGGACCCCCTGGACAGTAAACCACCCAGAAACCTGCCCAGAAGTGCTCCTATTATAAAAATACAATTTGTCAGGCCCTAGGCTACCCTAGCTTGTATCATTAGTATTACTGGTAGTACAAATCATTATATTTTTGATTGCCAGTATTTGGCGACCGAAATTGATTTAATTTAATCAGATATTATGGTCTATCGAAAACTTTTGCAGTCATGATTAGACCAGGAAACAAGATAAAACTGTTCAACTCGTCATAGAGTTAATGGCGGGAAAAGAAAGATATTATTTGATTGCTGGCTCATTTTGAAAGGAAGTAGAAATTTACGAACATGATCCCTAGGGAAAATTTCGTCCCTTACACCTTCACATTTAAGAATAAAAAACCAACATATTTATTCATTGTAGTACATTTAACTTATGCAGTCTAAAATTTACAAATAGTTATCAACATTTTGTTGCTTTTATATCTAAAAGAGCTCCCAATATTATAGTTATCATACTTATGATCTTGAAACGAAAAAAACACTCAATATCGCGGCAAGAGTTATTCAGAAACAATTTTGATTTAAGTCTATATTATGATCTCCGAAACCGTACGCTTTACAACTCTTTACCAAAGGAAATTTTTAGTTTGTATTTTTATGCTTAATATTCATATTCATATTCATTTTATTTGGTTACAATAACTTTTACACTCATATTTTACAAAAATAGTTCATGAAATTAAATTAATGTAACATGTCAATGGTAATATAATAATAATAAATAAAGGTAAAATCAATTAAATCATGTCATACAATTTGTATAAATTGTACCGTAAGTACCTACTTAAGATTAATACAAATAATAGTAAAAGAATAATAAAAATAGAAAAAACGATGTCAATAAATCAAATAATAACAACAGCGAATATAAGAAAGTCAATAACTTAAAATATAATTGTCTATTATGAAATAATGTCAACTTTTAAGAATTCTGTATAGCTGTAGAATGTATGCTCTAGCAGCCACTGCTTTAATTTAATTTTAAAAACTGTAATCGTTTCTGCCTCGGTCACAGTGACAGGAAGACGATTATACACCTCGGGGCCCATTACGTGAGTAAGCTTCTCTGACCGCACCAGTCTATGCCTAATGCTCTGTAGGCGGTTTGCGTGGCGTAGTACTTTAACTTCCACATCTCTCCGCTTTCTGTAATCATTTATATGAATGTACACGTACACAGCTACGTGAAAAATAATTATCGATGGAAGAGTGAGGATGCCCAGCGATCCAAAATATGGCTTAGCAGACACGTCTTGTGGGACTTGTACTATTGCTCGTACTGCCCTCTTCTGCATACGGAAGACACGCTCCCATTCCGCCGCGCGCCCCCACAGCTCTGCACCATATTGTAAGAGGGAGTGCACAGTAGCGAAATAGCACGAGCGGGCGACCTGACGTGGTACTACTCGAGCTAGTCTCTGCAGTGCGAAGCATGCCCCGCCCAGCCTTCCGCTCATGGTAGTAATGTGAGGTTCCCACGTAAGGCCACAATCTAGTTCAAGACCTAAGAAGGTGGTAGAGTGTACTCGTTCGAGCTGGGTGGAACCAACTGCAACCACGAGAGGCCTCGGTACCCTACCTCCTAGATGAAAGTGGAGGTAATGTGTTTTTTTCAGGTTCAGTACTAGACCATTCCATCCAAACCATCGAGAAAGCTGAGTGACTGCAGCATTTAGTTTTTCTTCCAGCTCTACCGGTTGACGTGCAGTTATTACGCAGGCGACGTCGTCTGCATACATAAAAGCTTCGCCGGCAGTGAGAGCTTCAGGTAGGTCATTAAGAAGCAGTGAGAAAAGGATGTTCGACACTGATGACCCTTGAGCTACACCCATTGTGGTCGTAAGAGCGTCTGATTTTACGTTTCCACCACAACAGGAGACCACCTGTGATCGTTCACTGAGAATATCAGTAAGCAATGCATGCGGCGGCCCCTCGATGCCGTAATGACGCAGCTTGGCGCCGAGAACAGCATGATCTGCTACGTCGAAGGCCTTCGAGAGGTCGCAGCACAGCACCGCCACCTGCAAACCGCTCTCACGGGCTCCCAGTATGCGACGGACCACCTCTCGCGCCAAGTCTATCGTAGATCTTCCCGCGCGGTAGGCGTATTGTCGCTCGGACAGAGCTTTGATGGTCACTAGGTATTTAGTCAACCGGTCACTTAAACCGTTTTTCATAATTTTTGCTATCGCCGGAATAATTGAGACTGGCCTGTACCCGTCAAGGTTCTCTCGCTTTCCTTTGCCCTTAAAAAGTGGTGAGATCTTACTCACTTTAAGAGGTGTAGGGAAGATTCCCTCTCGGAGGCACTGGTTATAATAGATTGCGATATGTTTAATTACTGCTGCGAAATTGGGATTTGTTTTTGTTTCAAAACATGGATACTTAAGATACGTTCTATGCTAAAATGTAGGATATAATCACGTCAGATGAAGAAACGAGCGGCGGTTACTTAAGTTTGAGGGAGAAAGCATGAACGCCATGTAAGAGCCTCAGAATTTTTACATATATGTAAGAGCCTCCGTGGGAGAGAGAAAGTATGATAATTGGCCGCCATTTAAACTGACCGGGTATACCTACCGGGTACTCTTTAGGAAAATAAGCTAGATTATGTTATGGATTAAGATGTTTGTCTGTAGGGCAGCTGATCGAGCGCTGGTACGGCGCGGGGGAGACGTACGACAGCAAGTTCACGACGCTGGGCTCCGCCTTCGAGGAGTGCCGCGCCGAGGCCGTCGGCCTCTACCTCTCCTTGGAGCCCGATGTGCTCAAGTAAGGACATACTTACATTACTTTACTTTTAACTTCAATTTTACTTACACAATTCTTAACTTTTGTGTAAGAAACGGATCATCTTAATTATTTTTATTATTATGTATTTAAATCTCGTTGTGATATATTTTGATATGTCAAGTCATAAATGAATACAGATTATTTTATACATACATTCAACCTAAGAAGAATATAAAAAAAAAATACAAATAGAATTTACAACTACTGAATTGATTTCACTTTCTTGAAGCCATAAATTCTATTTATCCTGACAAGGAAAGTGGTTTCGCGTAAATGTGTAATCCCTAGACTTCCAAGTTACCCACTTATTTACCCGTGATCCAGTGATCAACTTTAACAGTCAAGTTTCAGATATGTAAGTGATATATATTTTTTTTCAATTCAATTGACCAAATTATTAAAATTTCAGGATCTTCGGTTACGAAGGCGCAGAGGCTGCGGACGTGACGTACGTGAACTGGCTGAGCCTGCTGTGGAACGGGTGCGCCAAGGCCACCGAGATGTACCAGCCCACCACGCAGACATGGCTGCAGGTACATATTTCTATTCATACATAACAGAGTAGGGTAGGCAGAGCGTTAACAGCTGTAAGAATACGGTCGCTAATGTCGCTATCGCCACGTCTGACATTTTTGAGGATTATTGTTTTCCACGGTTGTTTCAGAAAACATATGTATCACTATAGTGACAGGTTTGACGACCGTTGTGGCGCAATGGTAGTGCGACTGCCTTTGACGCAGACGGTCCCGGGTTCGATTCTCGGTGGGTCATTCACAAAGTTGATATTTATCACTTTGTGAATTTGTTCCCAGTCTGGTTAGGACATTGCGGGCTGAACCACCCGATTGTCCGTAAGTAAGATGGTTCCGTGTTTCGGATAGCACGTTAAGCCGTAGGTCCCGGTTGCTGTCTATGATCACTTAGACGGCGGTCGTTACACAACCATGTCAGAAGCCTGCTACTTGTAGAAGGCGGTTGAAAAATTCTGACACTAGGGTTCATCGGGTCGTTGAACGACTTGGTATCCCACACGAAAAGAAGAGTGACAGGTTGTCAGCCTGTCGCCTAAAAATTGTAATACACCAATACTCTCAAGTCCCTTAAGTCACCTCTTACGACAACCACGGGAAGGATGGGGGTGATGCTATTCTAAGCTGGCATCACACGGCCGTATTTCTATACAGGGTGTAAAAAATAGCTATAAATATTTTAAGAGGTAAATTAGACCATGAAACTGAACAACTTTCCCCAAGAAACATAGGTCACAATACACAATTACCAACCGACCAAGTCTACTTGTATGGGAGGTCCAAAGAAATTCTCATATTTCGACATTATGTGTCTTGAGGAAAGTTGTTCAGTTTCATGAGCTGATTCACCTCTTAAAATATTTGCACCAATTTTTTTTTACAACCTGTATTTTTCTATCTAACTATCACAACTACCTACCATTCAGAAGTCCAGTATGGCCGGCTTAATTATTCTCAACTTGGCTGCATTTGCCCAACAATACTACAAGTTCAATTAGTAGAGTTTCGAAATATTAAAATTAAGAATTATATGTATTAAAATTATTATAAACAATATATATATTTAAAAATTGACTTAATAAAAACTATGGCATATGACGTTATTTAAATATTTTCATACAAAATATCGTTTCCGATCGTTTTAAAAAGTAAGCTCATTTGACCAGTGAATTAAGTACCCAAATGCTTGTTTCTTTTAGGCCCACGCGCGCGCCCGCTTCGTGCTGATGCGTCTGCTGCAGCTGGAGGGAGATGGTCTGCTGAGGGTCGAGGAGGTGGAGCCGGGGAAGAACCTCGCCATGACGCTGGACAGGACCAGGCTGGCCACCGACGGCAAACGGATCATCGGTACGTTGTATCATCCCCAGGAGCTTTATTTTTGAAACGTCGCAATTCGATTCCGTGCGCGTATGTATGAATTTACTTTGATGTGTGGGAATCGACAAGTAAAGTAGAACGTGTAATACAAGCATAATAAGTAGCAGATTTTCGCATGAAACGAAAACGAACTTATCAGAAACTGAGTTTTTTGTATTTAAATAGCCGTGTGATGCTGGCTGAGAATAGCTCACCCCATATTTCCTCGTGTCGTAAGAAACGACCAAGAGACTCATGTGTATAACAATCTTAGGCGAAAGGCTGATAACGTGTCATTACAGTGGTACACAAATCATCTGAAAAGGTAAGGACCCAAACGGGGTGATACCGACCGTATTTTGCGGCTGTTAATGGTCTGGCTACCCCGCAAGGCATAAAGTGTGATACGCGTATTTGACTTGAACATCAATTGCTATTCTTTCTTTCTTGAAATGAACCTCGATTGAAGATATAAATTTAGAAACGGTTCGGTTATTTCAAAGTTAAGTCTTTACAGATAGAACAAAATTATCTTATGATTAGAACCCAGTGTCCAACACGAAAAAAGAGAGATATTAGATCTTTAACTAAAAGTACACTGCAAATACCAGAATATCACAGAAATGTATGACCACCGATGTGCCGCAGTGGTAGTGCGGTCCCGGGTTCGATTCTCGGTGGGCCATTCACAAAGTCGATATTTATTACTTTGTGAATTTGTTCTCAGCCTGGTTAGGACATTACGGTCTGAACCCTTGGATTGTCCGTAAGTAAGATGGATCCGTGTTTCGGATAGCACGTTAAGCCTGTAGGTCCCGGTTGCTGTCTATGATCACTTAGACGGCGGTCGTTACACAACCATGTCAGAAGCCTGCTGTAGAAGGCGGTTGAAAAATTCTGACTACGTAGTCGGTCCCAAAGTTCTGTCACTGGCATATTATTTTTGAATTTAGAACACGGATTTGGAAAAGTTTTATTGCATTCCGTTTTTGAATGTTTAACAATTGTTTTAAAACAATAAATAATCATTTGGCGCGATTTTTCACGATGGAGTGGACTTTGAAAGAAAACCGAATAGCAGTTTTGGCGTTGCGTCGCTGTGGGCACTCGCCGAGTACCATTTTCAAGTTGCTCAAAAAATTGAAAATAACGCTTAGGTTTGGGTATCGTACTATAACTAGGTACACTGAAGTCTCTAGTGTTGAGGACAAGAAAAGAACTGGCCGGCCTCGCTCCGCCAGAACACCAGCAGTGATCAAAGCGATCAAGGAGCGCATACGAAGAAATCCTGTCCGAAAACAGAAACTTATGGCTTTGCAGATGAAGGTTAGTAGAAAAACAGTCAAAAAGGTTTTAAACGAAGACCTTAAGCTGCGAGCATACAAAAAAAAGAGTGGGCACTTACTTAATGCCCGTTAAAAAGAAATTAGACTCAAAAGATCTCGGGTGTTGTTAAAACGGTACGCGAAAAACCGGCACCGCGATATACTTTTTACAGACGAAAAAATTTTTGATATAGAAGAAAAGTATAATAAACAAAACGATAGAGTGTACGCTACCAGCTCTGAAGAAGCAGGAAACAAAGTTCCGCGGGTGCAACATGGGCATCATCCCTCTTCAGTCATGGTCTGGTTAGGAGTCTCCTACTATGGGCCAACTGAGGTTCATTTTTGCGAAAAGGGGGTCAAAACCAGCGCAAAAGTGTACCAAGAGACGGTTTTGGATCGGTACGTCAAAGACCTGCCCAACACACTATTTTCAGGACATCACTTTGTATTCCAGCAGGATTCTGCGCCCGCTCACAAAGCCAGGACCACTCAAGCCTGGTTTGAACGTCAAAACATTGAGTTTATAAGACACGAAGATTGGCCTTCCTCCAGTCCGAACCTTAATCCTCTGGACTATAAAATTTGGCAGGTCTTAGAGAGCAAGGTCTGTGCTAAGCCCCATAAAAATTTGGAGAGTCTGAAGTCAGCCATAGTTAAAGCAGTCGCTGAAATCGACATGGATATGGTGCGTGCTGCGATAGACGACTGGCCGCCGCGGTTGAAGGCCGTTGTTAAAAGCAAGGGAGGTCATTTCGAATAGTTTTATGTTATTTTGATTCTTCGATGATTGTATTTTTAATTGATATATAAATTTTTAAAAACGGATTGGTACTTTTTATTTTATCAGTATTTTCATATATGACAGAACTTTGGGACCGACTACGTAGGGTTCATCGGGTCGTTGAACGACTCGGTGTCCCACACGAAAAAGAAAGAAGAAAGACAGAAATGTAACTCATTTTATTTCTCCCTTAGGCGACTTCCTGGTGAAGCTACAGACTATAAAGGCGACAGGCGACGTGGCGGCGGGCGAAGCCCTGTTCAACAAGTACAGCGCGCTAGAGGAGCCCTGGGCGCGCTGGCGGGACATCGTGCTGCTGCACAAACAGCCCAGGAACATCTTCGTGCAGCCCAACACCGTACACAAAGGTATAACAGTTGTAATATCTCTAAACAAGGGAAGTTGCTAGTGACGCTTCAGAGAGTTCCCGGTGAAGCTTCGGAAAGTTGCTAGTGAAGCTTCGGAAAGTTCCTAGTGAAGCTTCGGAAAGTTCCCAGTGAAGCTTTGGAAAGTTCCCGGTGAAGCTTCGGAAAGTTCCCGGTGAAGCTTCGGAAAGTTGGTAGTGAAGTAGTTCATAGACTGGTTCACCCCTTAAAACACATGCAGTTGATTTTTTACATCTGTATACAGGGTTATTTTTACATACATACATACACACACATATCACGCGTTTATCCCTTGCGGGGTAGGCAGAGCGATAACGATCGCAAAATTATGGTCGTTATCGCCACGTCTGACAACATTTGAGGGTTGCAGATAAGTCGTGTATCACCATAGTGACAGGTTGTCAGCCTGTCGCCTAAAATTGCAATACACTTAAAACCCTCAAGTCCCTCAGTCGCCTCTTACGACACCCACGGGAAAGAAATGGGGTGATGCTATTCTAAGCCGGCATCACACGGCAATTCACGGTTATTTTTTAGACAGTACACAAACTTTGTAGGGTGTGATTCTGAGCAACTTTTACTAAGGACCCAAAAAATTATAATTCGGTTTTCCATAATTTTTTGTTGAGCAGGTACTTATGAATTTTCCTATGGAACACCCAAAAAAATTTTTTGCGATTTCGCAGCTGGCCCCATAGGAAAAGTTGTTCAGAATTAAGAATCATGAGTAGAAACACCCTACAAAGTGTGTGTACTGATTGAAAAACATACATACATACATACATATATCACGCCTTTATCCCTTGCGGGGTAGGCAGAGCGTTTACAGCCGTAAGAATACGGTCGCTATCGCCACGTCTGACATTTTTGAGTATTATTTTCTAAGCTTGTTTCGGAAAACATGTGTATCACTATAGTGACAGGTTGTCAGCCTGTCGCCTAAAAATTGTAATACACCAATACTCTCGAGTCCCTTAGTCGCCTCTTACGACACCCACGGGAAGGATGTGGGGTGATGCTATTCTAAGCCGGCATCACACGGCATTGAAAAATAACCCTGTATTGTATAACTTCTAAAATATATGTGTCCAGTTGGAGCAATCGATCGCCTGGTCACGATACCCGATCAGGCGGGTACCTACCCTTCTTCTTTCTCCGTCGTCACTCTGCCTACTGGCATCATCATCCATCACTCCTCATAAACTTTAAAACAGGAACTACAAGCTATGTGCTCGTAATACTGTGTTTGTCCCAATCCAACGTACCAACCCTGATCAACCCTCTCTATTCTATTTGAACGTGACATTAAGTTCTCTTTCTCTTCGTGTCATCAAGCCATCGAAGAACCTGTCTGTATATTGAACTTAGTCTCGGTGTCCAAGTGGTATGGATACCGGTCTTACAAACGTGAGACCCGAGTTCGATCCCCGCTATGTACCAATGTGTTTTTACTCACGTACATTTACCGACTACTCTTACGGTGAAGGGGTTTTCGTGATGAAACCCACATTCAAATAAAATTGAAAGCAGATGATGTTTGAGTGTGACTTAACCTAAGATTCGGGCCAGGTTAGCCTTCCGGTTGCAGAGGTCAGATGGCAGTCGCTCTGTGTAGAAACTTCATTCCTTGTCAAATCCCCTAGGTTCCCTACAGACAACGGGATCTTTTTTTTTTTATTTGGCATAGAGAATGATACTAAACTTAGTTTGACAACGCATTATTTTGTTATTTCAGGCGACACGGTAGAGCTGGTCCGCTACCCGTGCAGCGCGGAGGGCATGATCCGCTCGTGGACGGAGCGCTTCCCCCACACCGACGTGGACGACGCGCTCGAGACGCTCGCCGACCACGACAAGAAGCACTTCGAACAACTCGACACGCTGCTCCTTTGAATGTGGCAATATGACTGACGATGCATTTGATTATACGTGAATTTACACATTTCGAGTTTTGTTTTACATTCTTCGACTTCTCCTTTCATGCTCTTAACTAGACAAGGGGCGGGTACCCGGTATCCGGCGGATCCGGCACTTTTTCGAGGATCCGACCGGATACTGGGCCCCAAGTCTGCTATTTTTTTGTAACGCCATCGAAACTCAACTGTCATTTCATTGCTATTGTGATTTTCTATACTTCAAACTGTTAGCAGACTACGAAACTACTAAAATCATCCAACTGAGATCCAAACGACATCCAACTGAAACGGTTTTCATTTAGCAGACTTAGGGCCCTGTTCTTAAACCGTACCCTAAAATATCTTACATGATGAGCGAAAACCACTCTGACGTTGGTAAAATACGTCTCGACTCAAAAGATGTGACGCCATAAAAAAACAGTTTTGGGAAATGCAAAATTTTCGCGCCCGGGCTGGATTTGAACCAGTGACTTTCATCAGCTTGCGAAATAATGCAAGTGTATTCTGGCCAGTAATAATTTATCATAAACACTTAAGCCGCTTGAAATAAGCAATAACGGCAAAAAATATTGACCGTAGAATTTTATCTTGCACCGATTATACGAGACAATCACTTAGGGTGTATAAACAAATAAGTAGATAGCAAATAAAAATCAACAATTTCAACTATTTAATTTATTCACATTCAATACAAAACGTGTGTGACGGTAGTTTTAATATTGCTCGCAACAATCACATACCGAGTTACCACTCGATCAATATTAAAAATCCACACACAAATAAATAATTTCAAATCTAATAATAAATAGGATCGCGATGATAAATTAAAGTTATGACATGAATTGGTTTACGCAAGTATTGCTTTTGTAACATCACTGGTTTTATACATAAAATGGAAGATGGCAACAAACAAACACCTTAACAACTTAAAAAATACCGAGTTACTTTTTGCAACAGTCAAAATAATGTGTTCCAGTTGTCTCCGGTGAAAGTGAGGCAAAGTTTGGCAGGGTGGAGCAAGGTGTAGCATGGTAAGACGTTACCCTACTCTCTCGTCACAATTTACCCACCTACTACAACTGCCCATTGTCACACCTTGCCCATTCTGCCAAATCCTACCCCACCTTGTCACACTTTGCCCAACCTTGTCATAACTTTATCCACCCTACCAAACCTTGCCCCACCCAGCCAAACCTTGCCCCACCCTACCAAAACTTGTCACACCTTACCCCACCCTACCAAACTTCGTCACACCTTGTCCATTACTGCCCAACCTTGTCACACCTTGCCCACCCTGTCACACCTTGCCCCACCCTGCCAGACCTTGCCCCACCCTGCCAATTCTTGCCCCACTTTTACCGGGGACAACGGGAACACCGCCAAAATTATGCATAAGTGGTACTAAAAAACTGAAAACACTAATTCTAAATATACATGTTTGGTGTATTGACTGCAACACTTCGATCTATAAATAAATTTCTAAAGACATATTCATCTAAGCACCATTCTATTCGATTTCTGTTACGACGTGACTTAGCATTCAATACTATTAGGTTATATTGACGTAAATTCGGTGATATTTCTTAAAATAGCGCGTCACTATTCGCCACGTAGATTTTAAAAAAGATAGGAGATATCTCAGTGTTATGTTTAAAATCATGTTATGTCTAAAAATGTCTTAATTTACTCGTTATCTAGTCGTCGCCTTGTTTTGACCAAACGACACGCATTCTGCGTCTAATTGTCAGAGAATTTTAGTCGGAATCATCACCCATCTTTTTCTAAATCTATTTTGACGGATGGTGGTGGTTTTGCCGTGTGATGCCGGCGTAGAATAGCATCACCCCACATCCTTCCCGCGGGTGTCGTAAGAGGCGACTAAGGGACTCGAGGGTATTGGTGTATTACAATTATTAGACGACAGGCTGATAACCTGTCACTATAGTGATACACATGTTTTCTCGAACAACCTTGGAAAGCAATCCTCAAAAATGTCAGACGTGGCGATAGCGACCGTATTCTTACGGCCGTTAACGCTCTGCCTACCCCGCAAGGGATAAAGGCGTGATATATGTATGTATGTATGTATGTGACAGCGCTATTGTAAAGGAAGTTGTGAGAAATTTCCGAATTGACATCACTGTATAATTAACATTTAAACTTAGCTAAGACAAAATTAAACTTATATTGAGTAAATTATATTTGTGCAAACACACTTAAAAGTCATGTCATTTGATTTCATTTCATAAAATGGACAGAATAAAATCCAGTCACCTTGTTGTTATATAAAGGCACATAAGAATCGCTTTACAATAAATATTTAATAAACAATTTCATATTTGCAAAATATTATCTTAATATATAAATTGTATATATTTCAACAAAATGTTTTTGTTTAGGCCTTAGAAAGGCTATTTTAGAGCCCGCACAAGAATTCTCAACGCTGGATATTTGTAATAAAATTAATTTAATTCAAATCACAGACTTTTTCACGCATAACATTCTTTTCTATGTGTTAGAGAATTGCGAGAAAAAAATATCGCGCGTTGAAAATTTGCTTAAGGGCCCTAATCAACATCAAAACTGCACTGAAGCCACCACAAACAAATGCAAAAAAACAGATAATGATACCCACAAATATTGCAGTAGTTCCTCAGTTAATGACTTCATGAAACACGATTCCATAAATAATTTCTTAAATTCCGAATCTCTAGAAAATAATTGAATCTAGTCAAATCTTAACAATAAGTGAGTAAATATTTAATTTTAATTTTTTTCAGAGATTCTCATATATCTAGATTTGCCACTATAGACAGTCTTATAGCAAGCATCTGTCGTTGAGATTCACAAAACTATCGATTGGCAAGAATTTCATCGAACGCAGTCTCGAAAACGTGAAATCTAAGTGAGTAAACATTACGTAGTGTAGAACTACACAATCGAATGAATAAAACGAAATTAAAAACACTAGATTGCTACTCTGTTTTTCGTTAACTATTGTAAGTACTGACTATAAAGTTTTAGATAAATAGTGACTTTTTAACAAATGCTTTTTCACCTCTTCAGCGATTTTAAAGAAAAAATTGTCTCCCGATATCTAATGGATCACTCTTCCGACAACTTCCAAAATCCAAAAAGAAAAAAAGTTTAATTTTGAACATCGTGTTTATGAAAATTTACGGCACTGTAAGTAGAACATTTTGACGCTTCGCTGCAATGTAGTCATAAGGAGAGTTCACCTATATTGTGGATTTAATTTACGTTCTCACTAAAAGAGGTGAAAAATTGAATTTTGTACGAAAGAAAAAACAAAGTTTTTAAGTGGTTCGTTGCTTTGAATACTTCACTGGATTCGTAATTACAGAACTTTATCGGTAGCCTATGCTTCAAACGCAGAACACCAAAAACTTTGTTTTTTTCGTGTACAAATAACTATTGTAGATCACAAATTGTTTCTGTTAGAAACGTCGCTCAGTCAACTTTCTCAGGGCGTTCTGAACTGTCGCCTTCGCCTTTAGATGGGCCATCGGATCTGCAAACGAAACAATTCATTGACATATTGACAGCTAAATGACCAGTATTTAGTTGTGTAGTGTCTTTGCTGATGATATGATGAAAAACTGATCTAATTTATCTACGTAACGTAAGTTACAGTGAGTGAAATTATTACGGCGAAACTAACGCGAATTGAAAATGTTTGATTCTGCGATATATATACAAACGAGTATTAATTACATCTATCTACTTTGGAATCCTCTGTCAAACTTTCGTCTATTCTATAGGGGACATCAAAAACTCGGAAAGCATTAGTGCTGTATAAAATTTTAAAAGGAAGCGTGAAGCGTGCACAAGAGTCAAATCGTTTAAGTTCGGGACAGTTATTCAGAATTATTTACGTTAAAATGTGAGTAAACAAGAAATATACACACCTTGACAGTGGGTCCTGTTCGGGGTCCGGTTTCCTGGTCACTCTGATCGAGAAATTCTTTCTCTGCCTTATCTTTTCTAGTATGTTTTCTGGGCTCTTTTCCTTTTCGCTTTCCTTTAAAATGATGGCAGGATTGAGAGTTCGCTTCGGCCGGTAAGTCGCGTAGCTGCCTGGAGCGTACATTGAGATCGTTCTGTTATACAAATGCGGGTCTCGAAGGCTGCTGTGACTGTGATCTTCGATTCCATCGGAGCTATCCAACATAGACTTAGTTCTTGAGTATCGATGTGAGGTATACGACGACGGCTGATCGTAGTCTAAATAGCTTCTAGTGCTAGGATACTTTCTGAACTCATTCCGGTCGAGAGATCGGTACGTGTCAATTTTGTCGTTCAGTCCATAGTTTTCGAATCTTAAGTTATTTCTAGAGTTTACAGGCAGATCAGTCAGGAGAGATCTATAGCGATCCGTTGAGGGGGAGAGGTCGGAGGCGACGGAGTAGCCCGGGGAGAGATCGTACGATATCGGCGAAGTAGGGGAGTCTACTTTGGCCTCACCCGCGGTCGGCGCCGCGTGTATACGAGCCAGCGGATCGTACTCCGCCGCCCCGGGACCTACTAAGTTACTCTTTCGTCGTTGCTTTTTTTCGTTGAATCGAGAGTAAAAGCTTTTCCTTCGTATTCTTTCCACGATATCTTCCTTCTCAGGAGTAGTGGATTCGTGATTTCTAACCGGATGGTGCACATTGTTTTCTATTGGCGACAGTGGATTCTTGTCGTAGTATTTTACTTCGGAGCTGTTTTCAGACTTTTGTTCGGAATTGGAGAAAGTGGATCTACTTCTGGAGCGACTGCAGCTATTTGTCTCATTTTCGTCTCCTCTGATTTGGAATTTGTAGCTCTCATCGTTCGTAGCGCCATTTCTTTCGATATCTTTCCTTTCGAAGTCTTTGTCATCGGCACTGACGTTCATAAGTTGTGGTTCTATCACAGGGTTTGTAGGAACTATTTTTTTAACTCTTGGCAATCTGGAGAAGTCTAATTTTAGACTGTTTCTTATATTCTTAGACATGGTGTCTTTTTTAGAACTTTCGTCGTCGTCTACGTTTATTGCTGAGACACTATCGCTGGCAGCTCGTCCGTATTTGTTTTTGCGCCCTAACCCGTTCAGTAGTAACGAAGTAGGCCTTTTGGGTCTATCACTTTCGAGTTCTACAGCAGATTGTGAGGAAAATTCATTTTTATTGTTTTTCTCTACATTAGCTTCCAGGTTTTCGCTGTTGGACTTTTCGACAGTTGGTTTAGGAACTTTTTCTTTAGGCTCGAATTTCTTGAATAGGCCTAATACTTTTGAGACGGTTGTTTTACTAGGAGTTGTGGTTTGTGTGTCCAGAGCAGCCACGTCGGTCAAGGTGACGGCCCGTTTTATGAGATTCGATTCAGTGGGAGGTTCAGCGTTAACTGGAACGGATTGCTCACGTTGAGTTCTACTTAACTTTGAAGACTCCTTCTTAGTATCGCTGTTGGAAACACTTTCAGCGACCTTTTCAGGAGAACTCGACTTGTTTGAAGTGAATTTCTCTAGTTTGTGCCCGATTGACTGCAATACTGACTTCTTTTTTGTGACAGTCGTTTTAGTTCCATCTTCTGCGGTTTTCTCTTTTACTTTCTTTGTGACCTTCTTCTTTTCCGTGGCCGGTTTGGCGTCTGTTCCTTCCTGACTAGTTGCCGCGTCTGTTTTTGATTTCGATGACACTTTCTTTATTATCTTTTTCTTTAAAGTACCTTGTTTCTTTTCAGTAGGCTCACTTTCTGTTGCTTTCGATTTTCCGTCTTCAACTTTAGTGACATTATTCGTTGTTGTAGTTTTGGTTTCCTCACTATTAGATTTAACTGCATTTGCTACTGTGATTCCGTTTGAAATAGCTGAACCATTTTCAGTTTTGCGATCTTTGTCAGTCTTGTCTTCTGTGTGACTGCTCACTACATGATATTTCTTTAGAGTGATGCTGTGTTCAGCAGTATTTGTGCTTTCTGATTTGTAATCGTTTTCTTTATCTAAGGACTTAGTTTTTCTAAGTGTGTCTGTTTTAGACGTTCCTACTGTTTTTGGTTTTTTAGGTAAAGTTATACTGAAACTGACTTCTACATCAGTTTTGATGTCTTCATTGGCAGTTTTGTTATCTTCTTTTTGTGTAGTTTGAGTTGTACTAGTACTGTTGGTTTCCTCTTTTTTAACATTACGGTTTATAAATACTTTTTCTGGAGATGGACTACTAGTTGGGTAACTTTTTGGCCTTATCAATTTAGACTCTCTGGGTAAAGTCTTGTCTTTCGCTTCATTTTCTTTGCTTGAAACTTTTTCTGGAACATTATTTTCAGTATTTTCATCAAAAGAGTCTCTTACGGGGTAACTTTTAGGCCTATTGATTTTGGTATCTTTTGTGCTGTCAACTGTTGGATAATTTTCACTCACATCGTCAGTTCTTGAGTATCGTTTGGAGTCTTTTCTCGTAAGTGACATGTCTAATGCGTTTTCTTTTATACCGTCCAAACTAGGAAAGAATGGTGTGTTGGAACGACTACGTTCCTTTCCTGTCAAAATGCTAATCGGTGAGAGACATTTACGAGTGTAAGAACCATCATCTTTGACTATTGGCGCATCGCCGGCGTCCGTCGGACTTCTGATGTTCGGGGAATCTAGCGCTTTGTTTTTCTTCTCCCTGATTTCCTTAAGTATCTTTTGCGTTTCCAATTCCTTTTCTTTCTTATGTTTGAGGTAGACACTTTCGTCCGGAGGTGTATCAAAGAAGTCTGATCTGAGGAATCGCGAGATCCGTTTCCTGGGTTGTTCACCAGCGAGCCTCATCGAGTGCCGACGAAGACTTGACGTGCCTGATATTGCGGGAGCCCCATACGCGGCTATGTAGCTCGGCTCTGAGAGAATACTGCCTCCGTCTGATGAGGAGTACGGTTCGTCGAGTGACACAGTCCGTTCGGGCGTAAGATATTTGCTGAGAAGCGGTCGATCTGGTGTACTTCGAATGCTGCTAGTTCGCGACTGACTGGGCTCTTTCGATCGTTCGTGCGACAGTCTCGTTTGGAATTCTATTTCGGAAACTGAAGGCGGCGTCGCCTCGCGTGACACTGTCGAGTGGCGCTTCAATCGCGGGAGGGTACAGAATTGCGGCGCAGGCAGTTCGATCTCTTCGCTCAATCTATGTTCTGGAGCATTTTTCACTACTGATTCGGACGTTTTTGTAAACTCATTTTTGATCGATTCAGTTGTTTTGGCAAACTCATTCTTGATGGATTCGGTTGTTTTAGCAAACTCATTCTTGACAGTGTCGGGTGCTTTGGCAAAATCTTTAGACGAGTCGGGTGTTTTGGCAGACTCAGTTTTGATTGGTTCGGTTGTTTTAGCAAACTCATTGATCGACTCGGGTGATTTGACGAGCTCATTGATAGTTTCGGGTGGTTTGAGGAACTCGCTTTTCATCGCCTCAGGTGGTTTTGTTTGCGAGGTGTCTGTCTCGGCGGGCGTGACGGAGTGCGAGCGCGCGACGTTGGGTTTGGCGGGTTTGTGATCGGCATGCAGCGAGAGCGTGCGGCGCAGCTGCGTGGCGGCGGCGGGCGGCAGGTGCGCCAGCAGTTGCCGCTGCAGTCGGCGGCTGAGCGCGGGCGTCAGGCCCCGCAGAGCGCGCAGCTCGCGCTCGCCGAACTCGATGGCGCTCAAGTCGAGATCCGACAGATCTAACCCGCTCTCGGTTTCCGCGTTTTGTGACTTCGTATGGTGCTTGCTTTTCTTACTATTACCTGTAATGTAACCGAAAAACACACGTTTCGATCATGCAGAACGCTCGCTGAGATGGTGTATTTACAGTGATTGAATTCATTGATTTAAATTACTTTTCTTGAGAAATTTACTTCACAGTGAGAGTTTTGGAATTGATCTCGAAATGCCATTAAGAAATTTAGGTTCGGGTTCACGATTAATGCAAACATCGATGCAAATAGTTAAATAGTTAATAGAACTAGAGGTACTACTATACAAAATTAGAGCAAACTGAAAGCTTTAGGAATGCAAAAACAAATCACAAGTATAAATGCATTAAAATGTTGCTTACGAATCGATAGTAAATTTACCAGAATGCGTTCTAAATGTAAAATGGCTCGAGCGATGTATCTCACAATATAAAGGCACCTCTATTACTGAAACAGCCGCGGCGCAGTGCGGAACACAAAACACATAAAGGAAATAAATAGTTTAGTACCTATTCTTGTGTGTCGTTTGTGGCGGGTTTGTGGTTGCTGGTGCCGCTGTGGTGTGAAGATTTGGTCGGAGCATGCAGTGTAACGCGCAACCCAACTGCAACCACAACACAACCTCACTACCGATGTCTGCTCGGCGTGGTCGGCTAGTGCCCCCCAACTGCAGGTAAGTTGCCCCAGCGGTAGCGATGGCGTGACGTGATAACTATCCCCGGCCACGTATCTTACATCGAGTGCTACCACATCCACTATCTACTAACTTTACAAACAAATCAACTTCAATTAATAAAATTTTGGAAAACAATTTCACAATTTTGATAATGGACATCTGTGGAACTGATTGAGAATTGTAAAAGGAAAATTAATGTCTAGTTTACTCTAATTGAATAGCATGGCCGAATGCAATGCGTCCAAACGAAATGCCTTTTCCACTTCATGCAATTTCGCTACAAAACTGAGCTGAATTGTAAAAAAAAAACTTGAGAGAGCAACGCAACATTTTCCTGCTATTGTTAGCGGTAGGAGAAATTCAACACCTGGACAAAGAATGCATTTTGAATACAACAGTATAACACTACAATGCAAAAAAATGTGTTATTAAAAATTATTGATTAGAATGTTAATGAACTCTGAAAATTGCACACTCAATACTTGCCAACAGATCGTGATCGACTTTCGATCATGATCCGTTGGTAATGTTAGATGAAAACTACGCTGGCGGTGGAAAACGTCACCAATATCGAGGCTGGACGACTAAAATTTGGAAGAAGCTCTGACGGTGTGTACGTATGATATACTTCATTCGCTTACACAGTGTCACGACCAGCGCAACTGTCAGCACGCGCCCGTACGTGTGTGTATGGAGCATTGAGGTCAAGTTACGCTGGTTACGACACTAAGCAAATGAGTTATAGTTAATCGATTTAGTGAAGCTAGCTTTGTTGTGAATGTTGAGCCAGTCGGCCGCTAACTACTCGTGCGATGGACGATAGCCAATAGTCTACTTTACATGCCAAAAAGCATTTTCTATACAATTTTGTTTAAATTTTGTTTAGCGACGATCTATTTAGAAAATAAATACGCTGATAATCTAATGAAATAAAATACTATAGAAGACATTCAATAATTCATACTCTAATTTAGATAAATAAACTAATACCAATTTTGAAATATAAACATTTATTGAATTTTCTAGTTTGCTAAATACATATGAACCAACATATACCTATATCAGATGGCGTAACAATATTCTCTAATAACTTTTATGTTAGAATAGGAAGACAAATCTTCAGTAGTAACAAAATAACCGTTAACTGCTTTTCTAAAAAACTGAACAACTTTATTTGAAGGATGAACATACGTAGTCGGTCCCAAAGTTCTGTCATATATGAAAATACTGATAAAATAAAAAGTACCAATCCGTTTTTAAAAATTTATATATCAATTAAAAATACAATCATCGAAGAATCAAAATAACATAAAACTATTCGAAATGACCTCCCTTGCTTTTAACAACGGCCTTCAACCGCGGCGGCCAGTCGTCTATCGCAGCACGCACCATATCCATGTCGATTTCAGCGACTGCTTTAACTATGGCTGACTTCAGACTCTCCAAATTTTTATGGGGCTTAGCACAGACCTTGCTCTCTAAGACCTGCCAAATTTTATAGTCCAGAGGATTAAGGTCCGGACTGGAGGAAGGCCAATCTTCGTGTCTTATAAACTCAATGTTTTGACGTTCAAACCAGGCTTGAGTGGTCCTGGCTTTGTGAGCGGGCGCAGAATCCTGCTGGAATACAAAGTGATGTCCTGAAAATAGTGTGTTGGGCAGGTCTTTGACGTACCGATCCAAAACCGTCTCTTGGTACACTTTTGCGCTGGTTTTGACCCCCTTTTCGCAAAAATGAACCTCAGTTGGCCCATAGTAGGAGACTCCTAACCAGACCATGACTGAAGAGGGATGATGCCCATGTTGCACCCGCGGAACTTTGTTTCCTGCTTCTTCAGAGCTGGTAGCGTACACTCTATCGTTTTGTTTATTATACTTTTCTTCTATATCAAAAATTTTTTCGTCTGTAAAAAGTATATCGCGGTGCCGGTTTTTCGCGTACCGTTTTAACAACACCCGAGATCTTTTGAGTCTAATTTCTTTTTAACGGGCATTAAGTAAGTGCCCACTCTTTTTTTTGTATGCTCGCAGCTTAAGGTCTTCGTTTAAAACCTTTTTGACTGTTTTTCTACTAACCTTCATCTGCAAAGCCATAAGTTTCTGTTTTCGGACAGGATTTCTTCGTATGCGCTCCTTGATCGCTTTGATCACTGCTGGTGTTCTGGCGGAGCGAGGCCGGCCAGTTCTTTTCTTGTCCTCAACACTAGAGACTTCAGTGTACCTAGTTATAGTACGATACCCAAACCTAAGCGTTATTTTCAATTTTTTGAGCAACTTGAAAATGGTACTCGGCGAGTGCCCACAGCGACGCAACGCCAAAACTGCTATTCGGTTTTCTTTCAAAGTCCACTCCATCGTGAAAAATCGCGCCAAATGATTATTTATTGTTTTAAAATAATTGTTAAACATTCAAAAACGGAATGCAATAAAACTTTTCCAAATCCGTGTTCTAAATTCAAAAATAATATGCCAGTGACAGAACTTTGGGACCGACTACGTATAATTGAATGCACCCATTAACTTCCTAACGAGAGCGCAAAACATCAAATTTTAAAATTAATCCCTTTGCAGCAACAGCTTAAAATGATCACTTTATATTACAAGTAGGTATTTCATTCCTATACTATATTTGGCTGTGAATCATACAAATTTTGAATAAAGCGTTCGACAACATCGACTTAGAAATAGAGCATAGCGGTGCCAGTGTATGTTACAGAACGTGTGTAGCCTCGTGCGTTGCGTTTGCGGTGCGTATCGGCGACGTTTTCCCCGCGCGCGGTGGGTGTGGGTGTGTGGGGGGTGAGGGGGTCACTTACCTCGCGGGAGGGGGGCGCGCGCCTTGCTGAACATTGAGTCGAAGTCGGTGTTGAAGTCGCGCGAGCCCCAACCCTCGCGTCTGTGGGAGGAAAGTCATATTAGAAAATATCGCTTTTTCAATACAATTGATGATGATGATGATCAATACAATTGTGGCGTGCTGATCAATACAATCCTCCTTGGTGAGCCGCCAGGTTGGATGCACCCACTGACACGGCCCTGTTTACGGGCGCCGTGTGATGGTGTTTTGTTTTATGACATTCGATTTGGACGCTCGCTGAAAGAGCTACGTTTTGACTCTACATTTAAGTTGTAATTTGACCAATTGTTATACGTATACAATTTCGAACTACTCACACGCGTATAATTAATTGCCATGCAGCCTTCTACGACAAACATACGTACATTTAACTATTAACGGGGCTGTTCCTACGGCACCCGTTAAACAATTTATAAGGCATGCGAACAATAAAAATTTGTAAATGACAGCCGATTCGGTTGTGTGCTGGGTCATTAATGAAATATAAAAGTTGTACGTTAAAAACTAATGTCCAGAAATACTACGGACTCCATTCATAAATTTTCAAAATATTCAATGTTTGAATTAGTAAACAGAAAAATTACTTACGCCATCCAAAATAACAACGAATGACATCATACATCAATATTTTCATCCAATTAACGTTTTAAATCGTTTTAAAAAGTAGCTCTTTTGACCTGCCAGCTCACATTCCTATTGTCATGCTTTCTCTCTCCCACTGAGGCTCTTACATATATCAGGTGTTCATACTTTCTCCTTCACACTTAGGTTACCGCCATTTACAGATCCTTTCTTTATTCGTACGTCTTATACCACTGGAAGAACATGTTTTTTACTCATTGCAATACGTGTAAGAGAGACGAAGTATGAACACCAAAATTCTAATAACTGCTTTGTTATATGACTGAGCACCTTTGCATAGATTTTTCACTATGGACGAAACATTAAAAATTAACGCACAGATGTCAAATCAAATATAGTGTTTCATTTTGACTAGAATAATAATGACTTGTGAACTGTGAATCTGGGGGCACGGCAGTGCCCCCGCCAAGTCGAGCTAGGAATTTTATGAGAATTGACAAATAAATCTCACAAATGAAAAAAATAAATTGAAAAAATGACAAGAGTCGATTGGGAGTCGAACCCGGGCACATAGTATACGGTGCCCCACTGCTCGATAAGTCGATCGGTGCGTCGATAGCTCAGTGGCGAAGCAGTGGGACTTCGGGGTTCGATTCCCGGTCGACGCTTGTAATTTTTTCAATTTTATATTTTTATTTATGAGAATAATATATCACTCACGTTTCGGACACACTTCTTTTACTTTCCACATATCTATGATGGCTGCATTTGGATAAACAAATAATAATATAAGCATGATTTTATACATCTATATATTTACACATTTACAAAATAAAGACTCGCTAATTTGTCACTTGATTCAGCCAAGAGTCTCAGCTCATAATGTATTTTTTCAAAATGTATTTTTCGCAAAAAGCCCTTTCTCAAAATGTATTTATGTAAAAATGTTATTCTTAGACAAAAGAAATTTGGAAATTGAATGGAAACTATGTAAGGAAGTTCGTGATGCCATCCTAAAATAGCACTACCCCGTTTTTTTCTGGGATTACGTCGCAAGAAGCCACTAAGGGAGAGGAAGAAGAATTGGGTACATTTTGCGAAATGGACATTATGACTAAAGATGTTATCTTTGACCAAAAAAAATACAGAATTTTATAAGGTAGAAGGTACTTAAGTATACTTACAATAAATGTCTCCTTGGTAAGTGTGGGCTGCATGCGGAGAATTAAAAAAAAGATTAATTATTAGTTGAAAATGACAGAAACATTAGATTATTAAATTGTTGTATGGAATGATAATTATATTGTTTTAATAAATAGCTTTTTAATTTAAGTAGATATAGCATCAGATGAAAACCCGATGAATAGATGACAATCAATGTTTTAAAATTCTGACACTAGGGTACATTGGGTCGTTGTATGACTCGGTGTCCCATACGAAAAGACAGAGATTATTTTAGTTCAAAGTAACACCTGATTTTTTTTTTGATAAAAACAGCTCGGTTACGTGATAAAGCTCAAACTTAAAATATTGCTGAAAAACTAAACATTTAGAAGGTGCATGAGAAATAGCGTAAAAATAGAATATATTTTGTTCGGTACAGCCGACCAAGTCAATTTGTTTTTGATCTATTTTTTTTTGTCTAAAGTTGTTCAGTTTCACGGTCTAATTCGCCACTTAGAATATTTGCAGGTAGCATTTTAAACCTTATACGACACTATGCGGCGTACGGCACGATTTTGAAGCATTTAGTAAGGACTGGTACCTGAAGGTCCAGAGCAGAACAGGGAGGAAAGAGAGGAGAGAGACCTTTGCACAGCAGTGGGACGATGTAGGCTAATTAAGACGTATGCATCGCTATTTCTGTAACACGTTATGTAAGCCACACGTTATGTATGATGGGGGACACGTACCTGTTGAAGAAGGGCTCGTGGCCCAGCGTGGTGAAGAGGGAGTGCGGGTGCTGCGGGAAGCCGGGGCCCTCCTCGCCGTTCAGCCGGTTGGTCAGCGCGCGCACCTGCAATACCAACATTTCAAATTATTATACGATCAAGGTTGATAGATGATTCTGAAAACTTTTACCTACGAAATGTCAAAACGAAATGAGTCAATGCGGTCACCTGCAGAATAGCAAAATAAATGGGCAATTAGTACATTATTGCCAAGTTGCTACGAATTTCTTTATAAAACGAACACCCATTTATTTGCCATTTTGTAGATGGCCGCATAGTTAAAAAAACATGAAGAGAATAACTCTTAAAAGTGTTTGTACTGAACTGAGTAAAAATAACCCTGTAGATACGAAAGTTTCAAAATTTATTCGGTTGAGGAAAGATTGTTGGAGTTTTTCATAAGTATCTTGTAAATGATATTAATAGTAGATTACGTACTGAGGTATGTAAGCTATCAATAACAACCGAGGTTTTTTAACGCCCGAGCGGAGCGAGGGCGGTACCTTTCCGAGGTTGTTATTGATGTTACATCCGTGGTACGTATACTGCTTTACATATCGAATGAAAAGTGAGTACAATAAAGTGATAAATATAAGAAAACGATCCATAAATGATGATTGTATCGACTGGTATTCAAATTGCACCACTAAACTTTTTTTTCTATGATTGAAAAATATTGAATTAATATGAAAGAAAAGTATCCTAACATAAAGTAGACATTTTTCTGATCGTAGGGATATTAGTAAGTTTTACTTTTGTCATTGTAATATTAAGTAATAATTCGAGAAACTCATTTATTGAGGTTATAAAAATACAGATTAAAAATATAATTCCTGCGTTCAAGCAACACAATTCGTAGCGGCCAGTTCGAAATTTAAAATCGTATACAACTAATTGGATGCAACTCCTATTAAAAAGAAGAAGAAATTGATTTTAACTTTTTAATTGCCGCGATTCTATTGGTTCTTTTTCTAGTTCCATATTTAAAATTACTTACAGGCTTCAGAGCATGAGATATGTAAATATATTTTACATATCTCATGCTCTGAAAGAAGGTCATTACTGACAAAAAACACGACCTGTAAGTTCAACTTACAGGCGAGGTTTTAAAACTAAGCCTGTAAGTAATTTTAAATATGGAACTAGAAAAAGAACCAATAGAATCGCGGCAATTAAAAAGTTAAAATAAATTTCTTCTTATTTTTAATAGGAGTTCCGTCCAATTGGTTGTATTTGTTTAAATTTCGAACTGGCCGCTACGAATTGTGCTGCTCGAACGCAGGAATTATATTTTGAATCTGTATTTTTATAACCTCAATAAATGAGTTTGTCGAATTATTACTCAATATTACTATAGCAAAAGTAAAAATGACTAATATCTCTACGATCAGGAAAATGTCTACTTTATGTTAGGATACTTTTCTTTCATATTAATTCAATATTTTTCAATCATAGAAAAAAAAGTTTAGTGGTGCAATTTGAATACCAGACGATACAATCATCATTTATGGATCGTTTTTTTGTATTTATCGCTTTATTTTACTCACTTTTTATTCGATATGTAAAGCAGTATACGTACCACGGATGTAACATCAATAACAACCTCGGAAAGGTACCGCCCTCGCAAACCTCGGTTGTTATTGATAGCTTACATACCTCAGTACGTAATCTACTATTTTAATACTGACCCTGTGCAGCAGTGTAGAGAAGAGGTTCTCTGCAGTGAGCAGGTGGAAGCCCTCGTCCTCCTCGTCCTCTTCTCCCGAGCTCACCGACTCCGCGCGCGCCGCTCGTGTCGACCTGAGGGCGAACAACAATTTATAAATGAGTATAAAAAAACAAATACTGCTGTATTTCTAGGAGCAAACTGGCACGTAACGCTTTCTTGACACCGATTGAGAAAATTACGTAGAAATGTGCAAAATTAAAATGGTAAACTTTTACAATAAACAGTTACAGTAAGAGTACGAGTACATTGATAGAAGAACTTCCTAGGATTTGTATGGTACTGAAAAGAATTGTGTGATGCCGGCTCAGAATAGCATCACCCCCACTATATCTCCGGTTACGTCCAAGGGACAATTATCCAGGGAATGGGCAGCATCGTTTTTTGTGAATTAAACATCTTGTATCCGCTTGCTAAGAGTGGTGGTATGGCGATACCCCCAGATAGGGGGAAGCCCATGTTCAGCAGTGCCCTATTGTGGTTGTTGGGGTGAAATAAAGCTGAAAAAGATTTATTATGTACATCATTATTTTACAAAATGGCTACCTTAGGCGATGCATGTGACTATCATCCTCTTCTTCTGACTCTCCGCCGCTGACCAGGTTGCTGTGAAAACACATGACTGGTTAATTAGTATCTATTTTTACACCGCCTAAAACTTGCCGGGTATATAAGGTGTAAATAGTAGTATAGTAGTAGTTATTATGGCTTTTTAAGCTCTACGTAGTCGGTCCCAAAGTTCTGTCACTGGCATATTATTTTTGAATTTAGAACACGGATTTGGAAAAGTTTTATTGCATTCCGTTTTTGAATGTTTAACAATTATTTTAAAACAATAAATAATCATTTGGCGCGATTTTTCACGATGTAGTGGACTTTGAAAGAAAACCGAATAGCAGTTTTGGCGTTGCGTCGCTGTGGGCACTCGCCGAGTACCATTTTCAAGTTGCTCAAAAAATTGAAAATAACGCTTAGGTTTGGGTATCGTACTATAACTAGGTACACTGAAGTCTCTAGTGTTGAGGACAAGAAAAGAACTGGCCGGCCTCGCTCCGCCAGAACACCAGCAGTGATCAAAGCGATCAAGGAGCGCATACGAAGAAATCCTGTCCGAAAACAGAATCTTATGGCTTTGCAGATGAAGGTTAGTAGAAAAACAGTCAAAAAGGTTTTAAACGAAGACCTTAAGCTGCGAGCATACAAAAAAAAGAGTGGGCACTTACTTAATGCCCGTTAAAAAGAAATTAGACTCAAAAGATCTCGGGTGTTGTTAAAACGGTACGCGAAAAACCGGCACCGCGATATACTTTTTAGAGACGAAAAAAATTTTGATATAGAAGAAAAGTATAATAAACAAAACGATAGAGTGTACGCTACCAGCTCTGAAGAAGCAGGAAACAAAGTTCCGCGGGTGCAACATGGGCATCATCCCTCTTCAGTCATGGTCTGGTTAGGAGTCTCCTACTATGGGCCAACTGAGGTTCATTTTTGCGAAAAGGGGGTCAAAACCAGCGCAAAAGTGTACCAAGAGACGGTTTTGGATCGGTACGTCAAAGACCTGCCCAACACACTATTTTCAGGACATCACTTTGTATTCCAGCAGGATTCTGCGCCCGCTCACAAAGCCAGGACCACTCAAGCCTGGTTTGAACGTCAAAACATTGAGTTTATAAGACACGAAGATTGGCCTTCCTCCAGTCCGGACCTTAATCCTCTGGACTATAAAATTTGGCAGGTCTTAGAGAGCAAGGTCTGTGCTAAGCCCCATAAAAATTTGGAGAGTCTGAAGTCAGCCATAGTTAAAGCAGTCGCTGAAATCGACATGGATATGGTGCGTGCTGCGATAGACGACTGGCCGCCGCGGTTGAAGGCCGTTGTTAAAAGCAAGGGAGGTCATTTCGAATAGTTTTATGTTATTTTGATTCTTCGATGATTGTATTTTTAATTGATATATAAATTTTTAAAAACGGATTGGTACTTTTTATTTTATCAGTATTTTCATATATGACAGAACTTTGGGACCGACTACGTATACAGGGTGTCAAAAAAGTTTGCTGTAAATATTTTAAGGGATGAATCAGCCCATGAAGCTGAACAACTTTTCCCGAGAAACATGGTCGAAATATAAGAACATTTTTCGGCTCTCTAGTACAAATTGGCTTGGTCCGGCGGCGGCGGTAATTTTGTATTCATGGGAGGTCCAAATTCTATTTCCAATCATCAAGGGGATAGACAGCAGCGGTCCCGGTGAATGAAACATCTGGCATTGCACTTGCCAATCCGCTTGCCAAGGGTACTGAGTATGGCATTATATTCCCAATAGTTAGAACCCGTGTCCAGCAGTGGACTGCTGTGGCTGTCATGGTATTGATTACCTGATGCGACGCGGCTTGGTCCCGCGCGCGAGCCTCGTAGCGGACGCCGTGTCGGGCTCTAGGCTGCGCTGTCGGGGCGTCACGTATCTGAATACATTACATAGAAACCTCAATTATTAATAATTACTATTATTTTTAGGCTAAAGTGTCCCACTGCTGTGCAAACGATTTCTTCTTCTACAAAGAATATGGATTTTAAAGCAAAAGTGGCTTTTCGTGTCTGTAAGTATGTATGCCTTAATCTTTTAAACTACACAGCGAATTTTTAATGAAGATTTTTTAAATAGATAGAGTGGTTCAAGAGGAAGGTTTACTAAACATCTAATTCCTACGGGGAAATGAGTTACAACGGGCGCAGCCGCTAGTTTAGCGAAATAGTAGTTTAGCCGAAAATAAGTGAATGCTAAAAATTTGCATTGTTTTGAAATACAAGTTCAAGGAAAACACTAAAAGCCCAAGAAATCCTAAGAGTTTGGCCAGCTTTGATGTTAGACCAATGTTGTAAAGCGTGCAAAACTGGAAACTTCAGTTGCAGTCGGCCCAAAATCGTTACATATGGCGTCTGTCAAAATTGAGAATGAAAAGCTAACGTACCCTTTTCCTTCGACTGCGATGGGTATGATGAACTCTCTCGCGGATTTCTTGATCGGCTCTCCGCCCGGGCTGGCGCACGTGTCCGACGCGTTTGACTCGTTCGATACCAGTCGCCTGATAAGTAAAAAAAATCCAATATTAATTTACATATTCATACGTCGTGTGATGCTTAGAATAGCATCACCCCACATCCTTCCCGCGGGTGTCGTAAGAGGCGACTAAGGGACTCGAGAGTATTGGTGGTAAACATGTGTATTACTATAGCGACAGGCTGACAACCTGTCGCTATAGTAATACACATGTTTTCTGAATCAACCTTGGAAAACAATCCTCAAAAATGACCGACGTGGCGATAGTGGCCGTATTTTTACGGCCGTTAACGCTCTGCCTACCCCGCAAGGGATAAAGGCGTGATATATGTATGTATGTATATTCAGCTTCATTCTTTCTTTCCGTGTGAGACCCTACGTCCTACCCAATGACCGCTTCTCAACCGCGTACTACTAGTAACAGGCCTCTGACATGGTTTTAGAAAGACGTCCGTCCAAATAAACTAAGACTTGTATTTATAAACCGCACTCAAATCTAAGATCGATCTTCAGTGCGACTTTGAGATGCTGTTAATATTGACTGACATTTGTCAAAAGCGCCCTTGAGATCGACCTCAGAGTTGAGTGCGATTTATAAATACAGACCTATACCATGATTTTTATCCAGATAGACTAAATTGACATTTGGTGGGTTGCCACGTTATTGTATTTAAAAGAAATAAAAAAATAGTGTTGTGCCCTGAATGATCAAGTTATATGATTCAAAGATTATGATTGAATCTTTTTGAAAATAAATGAGGTTAATTTAAATTTCCATTAATAAATTGGTCAGTTTCCGTCCGTCGATCGTCCTCTTGGTCAAGTCAAGTCAATGTCTGTCTCGTCTATCTGTCAAGGTTCACACCAACCGGCCAGTAGAAAGAAGTCGCAGAAAAGATTGCAACACAACGCAACAAGAAAATATAACAGAAATTGGATTTATAAGCGCAAGGAATATTCGTACAACCACCAATGCCAATTTTAAATTACTTACAATATTATTCATTGTTGATTTCTTTAAACTAAACTTGTTGCGTATAAACGTAAAGTAACGTATACTATTTTACGTGACCGAAAGTCAAGTATTTATTATGCATATTTATTTAAAAATAACTACATCCAGAATTCATCTCACAACAGTTCAATGAATAAAATAAATGAGTCAAACCACAACACTAGACTTATGATGACAACATTTTAAAACAAAAAGGGCATTCTTAGCTGTCAGTTTAGTCTATCTGTATAAAAATTATGGTTTAAGTAAGTGCAGCTGAACAGAATATTTTTGTAGTTAGTTGAGATTATGCAGGTGAATATTTCTTACACACTCTTGTGATATTCACACACATACACATACACAAATCACGCCTTTATCCCTTGCGGGGTAGGCAGAGCGTTAACGATCGCAAAATCACGGTCGTTATCTCTACGTCTGACAATTTTTGAGGGCCTTTTCAGATGATTCGTGTATCACTGTAGTGACAGGTTGTCAGTCTGTCGCCTAAAATTGTACTACATATGAAACCCTCGAGCCCTCGAACTCTTTTACAACACCCGCGGGAAGAAATGGGGTGATGCTATTCTAAGCCGGCAATTGTGATATTCTAAAGCAATAAATTGCCGGTTGACACTCAGTCACTTTGTAACTAACTTACTACACATACCTATTCCCACTAGATAGGCAGTACCGTTTAGAATGGTTATGTTGGTAGTTGAAACATTTAACCGCAAATCAGTAGTTTCGTGAAAGGGATAGCTGTATCAGGTACTATTTCTCCTTCTTTTTTCGTGTGGGTCCAACGACTCAATGAACCCTAGTGTCAGAATTCTTCAACCGCCGTCTACAAGTAGCAGGCTTCTGACATGGCTGTGTAACGACCGCCGTCTAAGTGATCATAGACAGCAACCGGGACCTACGGCTTAACGTGCCATCTGAAATACGGAACCATCTTACTTACGGGCAATCGGGTGGTTCAGCTCCTTACTCTAACCAGATCTGATCCTAACCAGACTGGGAACAAATTCACAAAGTGGTAGATATCAACTTTGTGAGTGACCCACCGAGAATCGAACCCGGAACCCTCTGCGTCAAAAGCAGTCGCACTATCACAGCGCCACATCGGTCGTCAAATCGGTATCAGGTACTGAAAGCTCGTAAGATTGACTAACCTCAATGGTTGATGCAGTGGGCCGGGCCTGGTGGCGGTGGGCGTGGCTAGCGGTGACGTCACCATTGAGGGCGTGGCCGGAGCGGGCGTGGTCTGTTTGGGAGGCGGGGATAGAGGCGAGGCGGGCTCTTCGGGTAGGTTGATCGGGATTATACGCTCCACTGATACACCTCTGCAATAGATACAAAAATAAATACATTAGATATGATTCTAAGATCGAAGATCGTGCGCTGTCTTGGATTACATGGTTTTTAGCTTATCTAGTACTATCTTACATTTTCGTGCTATTACTTCAGTGTAAATGCTCAAGTTGTGAAGTAGAGGGAAATGTGCAAAACACCCCATGTCATTGGATTGTCTTACTGTATAAGCCCGGATATCAGACTCATGCATAAAACCTATCTCTTTTCATGTGGGACACCAAGTCGTCCAACGACCCGCTGAACCCTAGTGTCAGAATTTTTCAACCGCCTTCTACATATAGCAGGCTTCTGACATGGTTGTGTAACGACCGCCGTCTAAGTGATTATAGACAGCATTCGGGACCTACGGCTTAACGTGCCATCCGAAACACGGAACCATCTTACTTGCGGCCAATCAGGTTGTTCAGCCCGCAATGTCCTAACCAGACCGGGAACAAATTCACGTGATAAATATCAACTTTGTGAGTGACCTACCGAGAATCGAACCCGGAACCTTCAGCGTCAAAGGCAGTCGCACTACCACTGCGCCACATCGGTCGCCCATAAAACCTATACGTATATATCTGCTAGATGGCGGGTTAGAGAGGATAAAAATTTCTAGCAGGGAATTCGAGAAATCAGCTTGTTTAGAGTCCAATTTACCATGTCTTGACTTGGTAATCCATTTCTGTACATTGACTATCAATAGTACCTATTATATTGAATAAAGATTGTTGGTTTTGATTGGTACCTGTTGCGATGGTCTTCTACACGGTGCTGCGCCTCGGTGCGGAAGACGCGGGAGGGGGGCGCGGCGGGGGGAGTCCCGGGGGGAGACACCAGTGACGTCACGCCAGCCGACGATGACCGCCCGTAAGGCATTGGTGGCTTCCCTGTTGAATAGAAAGATGCATGATGAGCATGGTTACATCATTGCGATTATAGTCACCCCATTTTTTTCTCGCGAGTTTTCGGAAGTTGTGTAATTTGATAGTTGTGTAGTTGTATATTTTGTAGGTTCCCGAAGTGGAAACCATTTTCGTTAGAACACGAAAAAACTATTGGTACTTGTGGCTTTTATTAAAACCAGTAGGCTAAAATCACTGATAAATATTGACAATGAAAATAGGTATCAGTAAACAGAGTACATAACCGAGTTTTTCGTAATCGATTAAAAAGTACAATACCAAAACATTTGATTGATAAAAACATATATAAGGTGTGAAAATATTAGCTGCAAATATTTTAAGGGATAAATCAGTCCATGAAACTGAACAATGTCCCCAAGGAACATAGGTCAAAATATGAAAGAAATTTTTGGACCTGCCATACAAAATGTAGCAGCCGAGCAAGTTGAACTGTATGGGAGGTGCAAATTTTTTTTATATTTCGACCTATGTTTCTTGGGGAAAATTGTTCAGTTTCATAGGCTGATTTGCAGCAAAATTTTTTACACCCTGTATATTTAATTATGTAATTTGTTTTTTTATATGGACTCTTGTACGTTTCCATTATTATTGCATTACTCATATTTTTATACCTATCGGCCGTAGTTTATTTATTCGTTCACTCGACTGTAACATAAACAAACAGTGAACTTGGCCCACCTTATCTATCATGATCATTAAAAAAATAGTTTAGGGTCGATGTATCGTTCACAGGCCGTTCACGCGCCAGTCAAATGATCTCGCATACTGAAATCTGGGAGTCTAATGGTGAATATGATTTCTTAAACTGGAGGTGGTGGCTAAGATATATGCTGTGTAGTCAGCCTGGCTAGCCTCGAGGCAGTGCCTTTATTTTTATTTGTTTTATTCCACCCGTGCCGCGTTTATACTAGGAAAATAAAATTGTTATAAAAAAGAGAAAAGCGTCTATTTTTTTTTAATAATAATTAATCTATTTATCCAGTGAAATTGTATGGCATTCTAAAAGTATTTGTTGTGAATCTACTAAACATTTGACTTTGATTCGACTTTGCCTCATGTCTATGGTTGATCAAAAGCGTGTCAATGTCAAAGTTCGGTTACGTCTCATTAGTGCGTGTACGTGCACTTCCTGCCAGTCGCACCTGCTGCCATCGGCAATAAGCTTTGAATTTTTCTCCTATTTTAATTTTAGGAAGTACCCGGGAATGAATATCAAGATAATATTGAAATGTTGTGGAGATGGTATAGAACAGGCAAGCTCACGACTGGTAAGGGCCTTGATCCGCCAGTATAAGTTCTATGCGCCTAGCATGAAAATGGTCCAAAGTACAAACTGTCCAAGCCTGAGCCCGAATGTACCTCAACCATAAGTTTGAAACAGTGTTTATTAGTTATTTATTTATATTAAGGAATACTGTTGCCGTGTTTCTTATAACACTTAAATATAATATTATTTTCATATGGCGAGGTATAAGCTGCTCTTTAGATACAGAAAAGAGACAGCACGACTTTCACTATGTATTTTAATAATTTTTTCATTTGTTTGTTTGTTCGTTATGTAAATAACATCTTGAGAGACTATGCTAAGTATGTACCCACAAACGTGACAGTAACGTGTAAAGTAGTATTTTGTATACGCCGCGGTCAGTTCGGAGCACACTCCCTGATTAGATAAAATCGCTCAATGGCTCAACTGCGACGTAACCGCCGCGAACGTAACCCGGATAGTGGACTAAGGGGTTGCCATCACGGTAGAGTTTGCCATGTTCTAGGCACTTGTACATGAAAATAAGAGATTGAAAAATATGATAAGCGTCGATCGGGAATCGAACTTGGGCACATCGAGTACCGTCGTATTGCTCTAGTATAAATTCATTTCTTATTTTAATTTTATTTAATATAGCACTGTGAGTGCATTAAAATCCTAATAAATTCTAGGTACTTTGTTTTTTTTACTATATTGCCGACTCGATGAAACATCATCATAACATTATCTATGCAGTCCACTGCTGGACGACACAACGCATGATCTCCATATTCGCCATCCAGTCGCTACCAGCCGCTTTTTTTAAGCCATCGGTTCATTAGGTTGGAGTGCATCCAACGCTATACTTGCCGAGACCTAATTATGCGGTGGAATATTTATTACCCTTTAGATCTATCCGGGGTCATGGTGTAAAACAACTAATTATTCCTTTATCTTGAATAATCCAAAATTAAAAAGTTTACAAATCTAATTGCCAATGGCTTTACTTCAACAGCTATATTTTGTGTTTTTCAAAAATACGCGTAGAGTTGCAACGCAGGCACAAGCGATTTCTTAATTTTTGACATGATGAAATCGTGAAGAACGTCTGGCATCCCACGGGCCGTATACATCCGCAACTCACTAGTATTATCAGCAGTCGCACTTTCAACACGATTACATTTATCGCACACATGTTCAACTGTATAAAGCTACCTGTTTACTCAATTATTCTGTTTGACAAAGCTTCGCTATGAGATTCACACATTTTACAGTTCTCTGCGCGATAGTTACAATAAGTTATTGCGCGCCGCATAAGAAGAAAAAGTTTCATGAACATTTGGAGGATTTTGTGGGACTAATTTTGGCGGAGTCCGGTCTTCAGATAGAGTTGTTGTTGAAGCAGTACGGCGAGAGTAAGGAGTTCGGAATCGCAGCGACTTATTTGAGGACGACGCATTTCCGGGACGTGTTGAAGGAAGTGGAATCTTTGCCGGAATTTAAAGCTGTGAGTGTTATAGGGTACATATTTAGTGATAATTGGGAAAATAAATTAATACATGCATGGCCTTAGTAGGCCTTAATGTAATAAAAAAAAAGAATTATAACTCTCGTGGCATTACCGGGGAAGAAAGCAGAGGAATACGTTTGTATGAAAACCCGAGTTTAGGGAACGCTCTTGAAAAAATATTCTATAATAAAAATAAAACACACCAATTTTCGACTGGTTTTAGTCACATGGGCATTTTCAAAGGTGTCATTATAATAAGTTATTCGAAATTTGCATTATTTTCAGATGACGGACTACTTAGAAAGTGCAAATATCGATATTAATCACATTCTTGAATATATCAACGAATTAGTTGGTAAGTTGGTTAAGAAAATTATCCCGATTTTTTAATACTTTATATATTTTTTTATTCGAATCTCCCCAAGGGCCAAGTTTTACTTCTACGCATGTGAACATTTTAGTTTGTGCATTTTCATATTATTATTTGTTTCCATATTTGTACGATCATATCTATTTGATTTTTCTATCAATAGTTACTTATTATGTACCTACTAAAGTTAATCCTATTTCAGAGCAAAACGAAAACGTCCGCGTCAAACCAAAACGGCACAAAGACGGCGAAATGGATCTGACCAACTTCATCCAAGAATCTATTAATCTATATCCAAAAGAGAAGCTCAAAGAACTCTTTCAACAGAAAGAGAGGGAATATCCTAGATTCAAATATTCCGTGGATAAGTTGAAAACGGAAGAATGGGAACATTTGTACCAAGCTCTCTGGGATAGCCAAGGGTTCAAAAATGCGTCAAATACTTTGGCAGAAAATGGCTTGGACGTCCGCCTTCTTGCTGATTCAATCAAAGCTTTATTTGGACAGAATTAGAGTATGAAATTGAGTGTATTTACTAGTTACTTTTGGTTTGTGAGTGTGTGTGTAAATATTTAATTTATGAATGTAATATATTTGGATTCTAAATGTAAACTTTTATTCGATAACCGTAATCTTGTCCTATTTTTTAATCTTGCTTAGAGGGTGTGACCGAGCGATAAAAAAATGGACGTCAGAATTCGGTTATGGACTGGGGCATTCATAAAATATAAAAGTTGTATGCTTAAAACTATTGACCAAAAATATTACGGACTACATTCATCATAAAATAATTTCATTTCAAAGTTTAAATTAATAAACAGAAGAATTACATAAAAGCAAGTGTTCTGACGCCATCCAAAATAATAATTAATGACATCATACACTGTTATTTTTATACAAAAAACCGTTTTAGATAAAAAAAAGTAGCTCATTTTGGCCTACCAGTCCACAACCCTATTGTATGTAGCCCTCTCAAGTATAACATTTTTTAAGTTTTAAGACTTTTAGAAAGTAGCAGCTAAATATACATTGACTTTAAAAACCTAAATTTAACCGAAAACTAGCAGAAAAACATTAGAGGAAAAATAATCACATCAGATAAAGAAACATCAGGCGACGGTTAACTAAGTGTGAAGGAGAAAGCATGAACGCCTGGTATATCTAAGAGCCTCAGTGGGAGAAAGAAAGCATGACAATCGGCCGCTATTCATTTCATTCAGTACTTCTTTCTTTTCGTGTGGGAGACCAAGTCGTCCAACGACCCGATGAACCCTAGTGTCAGAATTTTTCAACCGCCTTCTACATGTAGCAGGCTTCTGGCATGGTTGTGTAAGGACCGCCGTCTAAGTGATCATAGACAGCAACCGGGACCTACAGCATAACGTGCCATCCGAAACACGGAACCATCTTACTTACGGACAATCGGGTGGTTCAGCCCGCAATCTCCTAACCAGACTGGGAACAAATTCACAAAGTGATAAATATCAACTTTGTGAGTGACCCACCGAGAATTGAACCCGGAACCTTCTGCGTCAGAGGCAGTCGCACTACCACTGCGCCACATCGGTCGTTCAGTACATTCAGTACTTACATAGGTAACTTAATAGCTTAATTGGTAGCAAAGCAAATGGTGATGATGTATGATGTATTCTAGATGTACTGATGTATTCAGATGGTTTCTTTAACCGGTCCGTGTACGTTTTGATATGAAGAGAGTCATGTATTGTGAATGCTTTCTAGCCTGACCTTTGTTATCAGATAACATCATGACATATTAGTTAGAGGAAGTCTTTCCAGTTATAACCAGATATTTTATGCAGAACAGGCGCTATGAATAGAATGTGTTACATCGACCGTTGGAACAACAGTTTAATTTATTAAGTGTCACATTGAGGAGGAAATTCTTTGAACGACTGCTCTACGTTCGACGATTAAAACAATCGAATTAGTTCGACTTCTAAATTAAAAAAAAAAAAATGCGTACGTATTTTTTTTCATCTGAACATATTAATACGAAGCTATGCCATAGACAGCTCAAATCGTGCGTGACGTAACGCTTATGTACGATTTTCATATAGCAGTGAAGTCAGGACCCCTCGACTCCTGTACTTTGTCAGTGTCATTATTTACAGATCCCGGAAACGGCTTCAACGATTCTAATGAAATTTCGTATACTGAAGGATTCAGGGGCGATAAATCGATCTAGCTAGGTTTTATATTCAAAAAATCACTTTGAACGGCAGAAAAAGCCTAGGTTAAACAGGTACTCAAGCAGAGAACAGACAAAAAATGGCGTACCAGTGCGTATGGCTGTGGAGATGATATCCCTGGCGCGGCGCCGATCCACTCCAGCCTTCTCCTTCTCTTCCACCAGCTTTGCCATCGAGTTCTGCAGGCTCCTGTGGAAACAGTAGAATGTCAGCTGTTTTGTATATTGTCAATAGAAGTGGGCCCAGGCAGGCACCTTGTGGCACACCATGATAAATTCAAGGTTTTTTATTAGTGACTTATACTAAAACCTCTAAATGGGCTGGTGAATTGGGAATAACTGCGTAAAAAAAACTCGTAATATGAAAAACTCAGTACTGTGTGCAGTTTCCTTATAAAATGTTTGTCTAAGACTTGTTCAAAGGCTTTGCTGCCAATATCAGCCGTAATGAAAACATTGTTTTTGTGTTTTTTGTAGGAACAAGTTTGAAGGTACACAATATAATATAACGTTGTTGCATTACCTCCTGGCGTCTTGTAGCAGTGAGTTGTGGTCGGCGGAGGCGGGCGTGCCGTGCGTGGGTTCACTCTCCGTCTTCTTGAGCCCGCCGCGTTCTGGTTCCTCCAGAAGCGCCTAAATACAGTAAAAAAGAGCATTAATAACATGGAGTAGCGTTGGTGCCCAAGTGGTTAGGACACTGGTCTTACAATCAATAGTGAGACCCAAGTTCGATCCCCGCTACGTACCAATGTGTTTTTACTTACGTACATTTACAGACTGCTTTTACGGTAAAGGATAAACATCGTGATGAAACCCAAATTTGATATTTGTATGTAACTTAACGTAGGATTCGGGCCAGGATAGCCTTCGTGTTGCAGAGGTGAGGCGGCAGTTGCTCTGTGTAAAAACTTCCACGTCCTAGGTTAGGTAGCCGACCCCGAAGACGGGATAAGGCAAGGAGAATGATGGACTTTAATATGGTCAAAGCGTATTTTACAGTATGTATTGATATTGAAGAGAATCATTCTGATTGTTTCGCAGGAACCTCGAAATACAACATAAAAATTAATAAATAAATAAAAAATAAAACATGGTCAAATTACCTGTGAAGGTTGTATGCCGATTTGTTGCAAACGCACGGTGCCGTTGTCTGGCGTCTTGGCAGGTAACTCGCGGTCCTCGCTCTGGGCTTTGGGCTTGGCGATCTTTGACACAACTGTACACACAAACGATACGTTTAAATATCTTTTTTCTAAAAGAGAACCAACTTCGAAGGACGTATATAAGTGCATACCTCCATTTTTTGTCGGTTAATATCCCTAAAACCTTCTCCTAAGTCTGACAAATACTTTTCTGAACACAGCATAAAAATCGGTTGATTCAAACGCGAGATGATCGCGGATAAACATACTTACATACAGGTCAAACTGAGAACCTCCTTTTTTGAAGTCGATTAAATAGAGATCTCGTCACATCACGACAGAGATCTAATAACAAAAAATCTTAATACGTTTATTTTACTATAGAACTTTTTTTGTATCGTGCAGGACCGCGAGTCGAATTTATGTGAATGTACAAATCACACAAATGGAGTGATATTACTGACTTAGAATGAACATTACTAATTAATACATACATATACATATATATCACGCCTTTATCCCTTGCGGGGTAGGCAGAGCGTTAACGACCGTAAAAATACGGTCGCTATCGCCACATCTGACAAATATTGAGGGCCGTTTGAGATAATTTGTGTATCACTATAGTGACAGGTTGTCAGCCTGTCGCCTAAATGTTGTAATACACCTGAAACCCTCAAGTCCCTCAGTCGCCTCTTACGACACCCACGGGTAGGAAATGGGGTGATGCTATTCTAAGCCGGCATCAATAAAATAGAACTAATTTATATAAAGGCTAACATAAAATGAACTCTACAAATTAATATAAGAAATTGACAATCCTTTTTTGATTTTTCGAACCAATGTCATTCATTGTGTGGGGCACAAAGTCAAGTATCACATCACATCAGCCTATAGCTTATGCCTATCCTTGAATTAAATTTCCTTTCTTACAGACAATCAGGTGGTTCTGCCTGAAATGTCGTAACTACAGTAGGCAAAATTTTACAAAAAGCTACATGACTGAATCAACGTGGTTCTTAAATAACTAATGAACAGGAAAGTCGCAAGAAGCATTGATAGATCTGATCTGACGCAGCGAGTGAAACCTTAAATAGTGATAATGTTGAGTACATCTGACCTGGTTTGGTGATAGTCTTCTTGACCTCGGGCGCGGAAGTGAGTGACGCGCGCCGCTCGAATTGCTCTTTGAAACTACCCACGTTGCCACCTACCAACAAAAAACATACAATATTATATAACACAGAAATAAGGATGGAAGAAAAAATTGCTGAAAAAATTAAACTCATGAAACTAAACAACTTTTTCTAAGAAACATAGATCGAAATGTTTTCTTTTCTTATTCTTTTCGTGTGGGGCAACCCAAAGTCCAACGACCCGAATGAATCCTGGGGAGTCTGCTATTTTTTGTCATTGTAACGCCTTCGAAACTCAACTGTCATTCAATTGCCATTGTGATTTTTCTATACTGTTAGCAGAATACGAAATGAACCAAATCATTCTACTGAGATCCAATCGACATTCAATTGAAACGACTTTCACTTAGCAGACTTAGGACCCTGGTGTCAGATTCTCTACATTCCAAAGACGAAATTGGATCTCCAATAAAAATTGAAGAGTGTACCACTCCATAGAAAGTATTTAAATATTGCAACAAGGGCAAATTTATTCACTTTCATGGACAAGTGCACCCCTTATAATATTCGCAGTTTTTTTAACACCTTCAAAAAGTACAACGAAAACAATAGTCATGTTCTTAGTCATAATTTTTATTAAGTTATTGATTTGTGATAGTGGAATGTTACTGTCTATTTTATCTGTCCCGTGACTAGTAATAATAAATAATAAGGACCAAAAACACTGATATTGAGTAATATTATCTACTGTATGGTATGTATATGCGAATTACATAAAATGATTATTTTTTTATTGATGTTTTTGTTATCAGTACATATAAAGTACAATACGTACATACAAAAGATTTCATTGTTACTACCAGGAATTGACAATAATGTTTTTCAGTAAGCACATATTTTGTTTACCAAATGATGTGAAAAATTAGAGGCGATAATAGCAACAGTGACTTGCTTTTTTTAATATAATAGGCTTACATAACAGGCTTATCGTGCGAAAGCGTACATTTTTTAATGATCCAACCATTTTTTTACTCGTTCCATATTTTTTGTCTTAACTTTTAAAACATATGTGTATCGGTCCCTCATTGCGGGCGGGCGGTGGAACGCGAGGCTGATACGTATAATACCCGTTACGTTAAGTACCTGTAATGTTGAGTACCTGATATGTTGAACACCTGTTTTATCTTGTCATACCAGTTACGTTTAGTACTTGTTATGTTAGGTACCTGCAAAGTTGAGTACTTGTTGTGTTTAGCACCTGTTATCTTTAGCACCTGATATGTTGAGTACCGTTATCTTTAGCACCTGACTACCTGTTATGTTTAGTACCTATTACGTTTATTACCTATGTTACGTTTAGTATCTGTTTATGTTCAGTACCTGTTTATGTTCAGTACCTGTTTATGTTCAGTACCTGTTTATGTTCAGTACCTGTTATGTTTAGTACCTGCTATGTTCATACCTGGTATGGAGAACTTCTTCGGTTTGGGCGCGACGGGTGCCTGGTTGAGCGCGGCGTTGGTGGGCGCGGGGAGGGGGGCGGGCGTCTGTTGCGAGAGTGACAGGGACGTCAGTCTGTCCGCCGCCGCGGCTACCGAACTGGGCTTGGTTTCCTCCTAGGAAAAAAGTAGTATAATTAATACATAGAACACAGGGTGTAAAAAAATAGCTGCAACTATTTTAAGGGGTGAACCAGCCCATGAAACTGAACAAATTTCACCAAGGAACATCGAAAAAATGTAAAAAAATTTGGGCCTCCCAAACAAAATTACCGACCGGCCAAGTCAATTTGTATGAAAAGTCCAAAAAAACCTCTTTTTTCGACCTGTTTCTTGGGGAATTTTTTTTTGGTTTCACGAGCGGATTTACCCCTTAAAATATTTGCAGCTAATATTTTTACACCTTATATTTTTTTAGCTGAAACGATTATTTTTTTTTTGTTTTTCTCTGTCTATCTGTATGTATGTCATGGACACCGCTAACTCTTCCTTAGCTACGCAACAGATTCTCTCAGATACATTCTTTTTAAGTAGGTAGAGTGATTCAAGATATAGCTTGGCCAGAAAGAGTAGAAATGAAATAAAATGGAACTAATTTTTTTTAATGAAAAATTGTTGCCATAGTTAAGCGTTATCTGTCAGATTTGACGGATCGCGAAGAAAGTGGCGTCCTCACTATTATCTACTCTTTATGGTCAAGTTATAGTTTATGATGTGTATAACACATGGCCGAAAACGTCTTATTATATGAGAAATCGATTAGCAGCGGGTGCAACCGCTGGGCGGACCGCTAGTTTTGATAAAAAGATGGTGCATTTACCTTAGCTTCCTCTGCTTTCTCCGTCTTTTCCTCAGCAGTTTTGGGTGGCGACACCTTCTTCTTGATGACTACCCTGGGTTTGGCTCCCGTCTTCTCTTTTGGCTCTTCTTCTTTTGGCAATTCTTTGGGGGTTTCCTAGATAGAAGAAAAACGTGGTATAAGTATTTTTTCTATTAAC
Source organism: Keiferia lycopersicella (assembly GCA_029255805.1). Classification (NCBI taxonomy): domain Eukaryota; kingdom Metazoa; phylum Arthropoda; class Insecta; order Lepidoptera; family Gelechiidae; genus Keiferia; species Keiferia lycopersicella. The sequence goes on from JARACZ010000026.1 coordinate 1,944,426, forward strand.
TTTAATGTTCAATACAAGCTCAAGACAATTTTTAGCAATAAGACACTTTTTACTAGTACTGAGTGTCAAAATTTTAACTGGGCGTAAACTTTATAAGAATCTACCAATATTGATTGTATGTAGTGTGTACACGCACATTTCCTGAGATAAGCGGGGGAACGCCCAGGCAACTTTGTTGCTCAACAACTCGGAGATCTCTCGTTCTTTCCCACGCGAATGAAAGGGACTTTCGATCAATTGATGTGCGTTTTCCTTTTTCCTTTCGCTGGCTCGAAGATTTTCAAACAAATAAATGGCGGTGGTGGTTGTGTACAGTAAATGGTTAAATAAATACATTTTCTTCAATAGTAGATCTTACCTTGATCTCCCTAGTAGCGTTGCGGACCAGCTCGGGTGTGAAGGGTGGTGTAGTGGGGGGCGCGGTGGTGGGGAGCGGGGGCGGGGAAGCGGGCGTGGCGGGGGCGGGGGGAGACGGCTGGATCGTGATCGTCGCTGAAGACCTCAGCTGTGTGGGCGGGGTCGCCTGTAGAAAGAAAGATTAGATATATTATTACATACATACATACATACACATATCACGCCTTTATCCCTTGCGGGGTAGGCAGAGCGCTAACGGCCGCAAGAATACGGTCGCCATCGCCACGTCTGACATTTTTGAGGATTGTTTCCCAAGGTTGTTTCAGATAACATGTGTATCACTATAGTGACAGGTTGTCAGCCTATCGCCTAAAAATTTTAATACACTAATACTCTCGAGTCCCCTAGTCACCTCTTACGACACCCGCGGGAAGGATGTGGGGTGATGCTATTCTAAGCCGGCATCACACGGCAAGAGATATATTATTTACCCCAAATAATACGAAACAATTGTGTCGGAAATCGCAATATTTCCACCGCAGGCTGGATTTGAACCAGTGTAATTTTTTGAATGAGCCCAGATGGTAGAAGCGTTACTAGTACGAATGGCGAAAGTAAAGTAGCTGGTTCAAATCGAGCCTGCGGTGGTAATTTTTCAAGTTTCCAACAATAGAATTATGAGCTGTCACGTCAAATAAGCTACTGCCGTGTGATGCCGGCTTAGAATAATAGCATCACCCCACATCCTTCCCGCGGGTGTCGTAAGAGGCGACTAAGGGACTCGAGAGTATTGGTGTATTACAATTTTTAGGCGACAGGCTGACAACCTGTCACTATAGTGATACACATGTTTTCTGGAACAACATTGGAAAACAATACTCAAAAATGTCAGAATTGGCAATAGCGACCGTATTCTTACGGCCGTTAACGCTCTGCCTAACCCGCAAGGGATAAAGGCGTGATATATGTATGTATGTATAAGCTACTTTTTAAAACGATCTAAAACAGTATTTTGTATGAAAATAGCACGTATGACGTTATTCATTGCTATTTTGAATGGCGTGAACACTTACGTTTATGTAATTCAAGCTTTGAATATTTTGAAAAGTTATGAACGAAGTCCGTAGTATTTTTGGACAATAGTTTTAAGCGTAAATCTTTTATATTTTATTTATGACAAGTGTTTTCAAATGTCGTATTCGTAACATATCATGTTATACTGAACACGATATAAAGGTAGAAAACAATTCGAGAATATCGATATTCTTACCGGTTGCGCAGCCATGTCTTCAGATGGACCTTCTGCGCCAGTTTCCTCAGGTACGGGCGGCGCGATGCTCGCACAGCTACACAAAACGCATCACATTAATATACACCGTGAAATATTACTACTGTCCGATACTAAAAACTGAGCATGGGCTAGTATAACCACTTCCCACCATAGAATAAAATGTGTAACATTAAAGTCGGTCCTACCAGCTGATTTGAATATTCTGGGTAGTCAAAACATGTTCTTTTCTTGTCGCCATTGTAATATTTAATTACGTGCACATTCTTAATTTTCAATATCCGTCACATGATAAATACATATAACACAAATTCTTCACTTCTTATTTGAAATTTGAAACTTTGTACGAATTTAAAAGGAATGTCCTTCGATACTGAGCCGACAAAATAAACTGACTTTCATTAGAAATACGAAAACAGCTGGTCAGTTTTCGTTAACAATTACGATATGTTACTATACAAGTTCTGCATGTAATGATGAGTGAGGGCTTGTGGAGAGATGTGGCATTTCTGCTGTACCTACATACATCATAATATTCTTAGAATATTACTTATTGCCGTGTATAATTAGCGAGTGATTGCAAATGTGTGGGACGTTTGGCATGGAGAACTAACAGCTGACACGTGGGACTGGATTTATCCATTTAGAGAGTATTTTCTTTTATATAAGACTTGTTGAAAAATTGCACCAAAACAGATTGGAAGAGATACATCGATATGTAAATATGAATTGATGGTGTCATCAATAAAATGCAAACACATACAATACAATGGCATGTGATCTATCTTAGGATCTAACAAAAACAAAGGCAAGTACTTCCTCTGTGGCAAATTTTGAGTATCATTAAAGCTTATAGGTAGCAAATGAAAGTGGCTACAAAACATGATCTACTATTATATTAGTACAGCCACAGTCCACTGCTGGGCATGGGCGCCGCTGCTATTGGCGGTTTTGCTTTGTATAAAAATGAAAGATTTGCATTTTAGTGTGTACGTTTTAATGAATTCAGATGGTATTTGAATGTGATTTAACCGTCGGGCCACATTAGCCTTCGGGTTGCAGAGGCCAGATAGCAGTCGCTCTTGGTTCCACGTCAAATCCCCTAGGTAAGGTAGCCGACCCCGACAGACAACCGGATAAGGCAAGGAGAATGATGATGTGTGTGTACGTTATAAACGAATAAGCTCAAACACTATAGAGTTTTACACCGTTAGATAGGTACATCATCCCTGAGTAACATCACAGCATAGACTGCTGTTCTTTACTTACAAAATATTCTATTGGGAAATAGATTAGCAGAGGTAACCCGCTGGGATGGCCTTTTTCTTTGCTCAAGAAACAAAACATTGATTGATTGGCCGTCCCAGCTAGGCCGAAGCCAGTCCCCCGCAAGCTGGGTAATACCAGGGGATGCAGGTTTGTTTCAGGAGAGACACGCTCTGGGATGGGAGAGGAACCTCAACGAGTCGCATCCAAATGGCCACATTCACCCGCCTATTCAGCCTCTCGAATAATTTAGACTCACCTGCCCAGCCGTTCTTTCTTCCTGTCAACGAGCCCGCTGCTGCTGGCCTGCAGTTTCCGCTTCTTGTCCTCCGCAGACACGATGGTCCTCGTCGGGGAAGGTTTGATCGCATCTTCACCGCCCTCTGCAATAGAGAAACAACTGTGTTTTACATGTCCTGCTAATAAAAACTACCGATGTGGTGGTAGTGCGACTGCATGTGACGCAAGAAGATTCCGGGTTCAAATCTCGGTCGGTCACTCACAATGTTGAAATTTATCAGTTTGAGATCTTGTTCACAGTCTGGTTAGGACACTGCAGGCTGAACCACCAGATTGTCCGTAAGAAAAATGGTTCCGTATTTCGGATGGCACGTTAAGCCGTAGGGCCCGGTTGCTGTCTATAATTAGACGGCGGTCGTTACACAGCCATGGCAGAAACCTGCTACTTGTAGTAGGCGGTTGAAAAATTTTGACACCAGGGTTTCATTGGGTCGTTGGACTCGAATATTTTATTACACACACATATCACGCCTTTATCCCTTGCGGGGTAGGCAGAGCGTTAACGGCCGCAAGAATACACTCGCTATCGCCACGTCTGACATTTTTGAGGATTGTTTTCCAAGGTTGTTTAAGAAAACATGCGTATCACTATAGTGACAGGTTGTCCGCCTGTCGCCTAAAAATTTTAATACTCTCGAGTCCCTTAGTCGCCTCTTACGACACCCGTAGGAAGGATGTGGGGTGATGCTATTCTAAGCCGGCATCACACGGCAAATACCAAATAATAATAATAATAAATAATATTATATTACCTCGATAAATATTATTCACACAAAGTTCAAATACACTTTCAATCACGTACATAACTGACACACTAAAGAACCGAATACCGATTTATAAAATCAAACCACACAATTTGAGTTCTACTACGATGTTACGAAATTAGTTGTAACATGTTCTAAATAACTATAAAACAGAACCGAATTTTCAAAGCATCATTAATCAAAATCAGTCGAACTTATTGTTTCAAGAGAACAAAGAAGATGACGTGGATATTTGTTTCTAGAACACTGTCGAAAGTATTTCGTACTAATGAGACAGGTTTTTCATATGCGAACATACATTCATTATGCCTTTATCCCTTGCGGAGTAGGCAGAGCATTATCTGTCGCTATCGCTACTTCTGTCAAATATTGAGACGCCTTTTCATATGATTCGTGTATCACTTAGTGACAGGTTGTCAGCCTATCGCCTACAGTTGCAATATACATAAAACCCTTAGTTCATTAGTGCTCTTTATACTCTTTACGTAGACTCGACAACCGTGGGAAAGAAATGGGGTAATGCCATTCTAAGCCGGTATCGCACGGTATATGATGAATGATACTTAAATTAAAAATATAAATGTCGGATTATTTCACCAAAATTTTGAACTGATTTGATTCATATTAATTACGTAGGTGGTTTGTTATTAGTTTCACACTATAATATTGTCTTATAATAAGTTATGTACAAAACGGTTAGATTCCCAAATAAAATATTACAAGAACCCGTTATAAAGAAAATGTTTTTCTCACATTTTGACCTACGTTTCTTGGGGAAAGTTCGTCAGTTTCATGGGCTGATTGTCGGTGTCTGAGGTTTTGCGCATTTAAAGTTACACCTTGTATAAGGTGTAAAAAATTAGCTGCAAATATTTTAAGGGGCGAATTAGACCATGAAACTGAATAATTTTCCCCAAGAAACATAGGTCAAAATATGAGATAATTTTTTGGACCTCCTATGAAAATGGACTTGATCGGTAGGTTAATTTGTATGGGAGGTCCAAATTTCTTTTTATATTTCGACTTTAGGGAAAGTTGTTCATTTCCATGGGCTGGTTCACCCCTCAAAATATTTGCAGTTATTTTTTTAAATCTTATAAGATTTTCGCTTTGCACATTTTCTTATATTCTTCTAAAGTTTGTTACATTATTTACCTGCAACAAGTTCTAAGATCCTCTTCTCGGCGGAGTTGCTGGGCTCCACCGCCATGGACGCTGAGCTGGTCAAGTCTGTGCAACTCTCCTCCGCACCCATTTCAGGATGCTGCAACATTGAATATGAAAGGTTAGAACAAGCATTACCAACATTAAAATAAGCCTGATCAGAAAGACACCTAATGAAGACAGGACCAGTCCATAAAACTGAACAAGTTTCCCAAAAAACAGGTCGAAATAGGAAAATAGGAAAAATGTACCAACTGATCAAGGCGGTTTGTATGGGAGAATGGGAGGTCCAATTTTTGTTTCATATTTCGACCTATGTTTCCTGGAGAAAGTTTTTCAGTTTTATGAGCTGGTTCACCTTTTAAATTGATGACGATGATGAAGTCCTCTTACCCCTCAACTGGGACATAGGGCTCGAAGAATATTTGAAGTTAATTTTATAATATCTAAGCCAGTAATACGATTGTAAAACTATGTAAGTCAATAAAAAACAAAGAAAACAGTTGAGAAATGCGAGGACAAATATACACACATATTTCTAAAATATTTCTCACTTTAAAACTTTCGTTTCAAAGAAAAACTTATCAAAATATTACAGGACTCTTGGAATGTTATAAAATAGGAGGTCAATATGATCGTATGGATCCGTATTTCAAAGTCTGTGAAAATATCTTACCTCTGCCGAAGGTACGACGACAGAATTAGACCTCGCGGGCGCGGCCGGCGCGAGGGATAGCAACAAGTCGAGTCGCACCGGGGTCTGCGCCGCCAGCGCCTGAGACACCTCCAGGCACGACGTCTCACAACCCGTGTTCACCCACCTGCCAAACATACATTACATTTAGGGGCTGAGTAGACCTAAAAGCGACTTTTATAAGGGATTTCTACCCTAGATAAAACTCTAAAAACCTAGCCAAAAAATAGGTAGGAATATTCAGGATATATGCTTTTTATTTTATTATTGTTTCCAAAACATGATCAAAATAATTTGGCTCGATAGTAAATAAAACACTATATCGCATACTGTATGAATAATATCCATACAATAATGAAGTGTTTATTAATAAAATGAGCGCCTTACAATACTCTATCGGCATATTGTTTTCGAATTTATTTATGTCTAAGTTACCATAAAAAATACGAAAAAATCTTCGAATCTGCGAGATTCCGTTCTGTTCGCGCGCAATTTGACGTTTGTGAGAAAGGGACCGGTTTTAAGCTCATGTCAGCCTTTTAATAGCAACGAAAATTTACATACACACAGCATACATCAGACCTACAGCATACAGCCTATGTCCTTTGCCGAGTAGGCAGAGCGTAAATAGCCATACAAACGATTATTTATGCTACGATTCAAAGGACCGACACCTGCACGCTAGAAGACCTTTGGGCAGCCACTCCAAATGCTATTAGTATGGCAAATTAAGAAGAAGAAGGACTATGTCTCACCATAGCATAGTGACAGGTTGCCAGCCTAATGCCTAAAATTGCAATAGACATTAACGATCGAGTCTCCTCATTGGCTCTTACGACACCCATGCGAAATATATCGCTCGCTAGAGTTACAAAAATCTACTACTGATAACTTTTCTAAAAAAAGAACCGACTTTAACGGACGTAAAAAGTGCTAACCTCCATTTTTTTACGGATAATACGCCTTAAATCTTCTCCTAAGTCTGAAAAACAATTTTCTGAAAACCGCATCAAAATCGGTTCATCCAAACGCGAGATAATCGCGTACAAACATACATACATATATACATACACACAGGTCAAACTGAGAACCTCCTTTTTTAAGTCCGTTAAAATGGGTCTCCTCTTATTGATTACTATACTGGCTACGCTTGGCGAGCGCATTGGCGATCACAGTGTAAGATATTACATACACAGGAAACGCCACTTACTCATTCCGTCACCTTTTTACGACAATGTAGAAATGTGGCGATAATAAGAATTGACGAGGCCATTTCTTCCATGAAAATACATTTCATTGAAATCCATAAGAAAATAGATCTGCATCAAAACCTGTACAGTTTATGAACGCTTACTATATCGAAATTTAGTTAAAAAGTAGTGTAATATGTATAACTTACGGATGGTCGCAGATGTAGGCTATATCGGCTCTTTTCACCGGGTCTACTGTAAGCATGTCTCGAATCAGTGGTGACGCGGCTGCAACAAAATTCGGCCACATTATACATCTCACTGACAATATAAATTAAGAAAAAAATCTTAACATATAACATTGCAAGCGATTGGACCACACAAGTTGTAAGCCACACAACGCCTAAAGTTGTAATACATATGATACCCTCGAGTCCCTAAGTTGCCTCCAGTGGGAAGAAATGGGGTGTCGCTATACTAAGCCAGCATGACACGGCATTTTTTTGTTAATCATATTTCGATCTATGTTCCATGGGATGGGGTGTCGCTATACTAAGCCAGCATGACACGGCATTTTTTTGTTAATCATATTTCGATCTATGTTCCATGGGATGGGGTGTCGCTATACTAAGCCAGCATGACACGGCATTTTTTTGTTAATCATATTTCGATCTATGTTCCATGGGATGGGGTGTCGCTATACTAAGCCAGCATGACACGGCATTTTTTTGTTAATCATATTTCGATCTATGTTCCATGGGATGGGGTGTCGCTATACTAAGCCAGCATGACACGGCATTTTTTTGTTAATCATATTTCGATCTATGTTCCATGGGATGGGGTGTCGCTATACTAAGCCAGCATGACACGGCATTTTTTTGTTAATCATATTTCGATCTATGTTCCATGGGATGGGGTGTCGCTATACTAAGCCAGCATGACACGGCATTTTTTTGTTAATCATATTTCGATCTACGTAGTCGGTCCCAAAGTTCTGTCATATATGAAAATAATGATAAAATAAAAAGTACCAATCCGTTTTTAAAAATTTATATATCAATTAAAAATACAATCATCGAAGAATCAAAATAACATAAAACTATTCGAAATGACCTCCCTTGCTTTTAATAACGGCCATCAACCGCGGCGGCCAGTCGTCTATCGCAGCACGCACCATATCCATGTCGATTTCAGCGACTGCTTTAACTATGGCTGACTTCAGACTCTCCAAATTTTTATGGGGCTTAGCACAGACCTTGCTCTCTAAGACCTGCCAAATTTTACAGTCCAGAGGATTAAGGTCCGGACTGGAGGAAGGCCAATCTTCGTGTCTTATAAACTCAATGTTTTGACGTTCAAACCAGGCTTGAGTGGTCCTGGCTTTGTGAGCGGGCGCAGAATCCTGCTGGAATACAAAGTGATGTCCTGAAAATAGTGTGTTGGGCAGGTCTTTGACGTACCGATCCAAAACCGTCTCTTGGTACACTTTTGCGCTGGTTTTGACCCCCTTTTCGCAAAAATGAACCTCAGTTTGCCCATAGTAGGAGACTCCTAACCAGACCATGACTGAACAGGGATGATGCCCATGTTGCACCCGCGGAACTTTGTTTCCTGCTTCTTCAGAGCTGGTAGCGTACACTCTATCGTTTTGTTTATTATACTTTTCTTCTATATCAAAAATTTTTTCGTCTGTAGAAAGTATATCGCGGTGCCGGTTTTTCGCGTACCGTTTTAACAACACCCGAGATCTTTTGAGTCTAATTTCTTTTTAACGGGCATTAAGTAAGTGCCCACTCTTTTTTTTGTATGCTCGCAGCTTAAGGTCTTCGTTTAAAACCTTTTTGACTGTTTTTCTACTAACCTTCATCTGCAAAGCCATAAGTTTCTGTTTTCGGACAGGATTTCTTCGTATGCGCTCCTTGATCGCTTTGATCACTGCTGGTGTTCTGGCGGAGCGAGGCCGGCCAGTTCTTTTCTTGTCCTCAACACTAGAGACTTCAGTGTACCTAGTTATAGTACGATACCCAAACCTAAGCGTTATTTTCAATTTTTTGAGCAACTTGAAAATGGTACTCGGCGAGTGCCCACAGCGATGCAACGCCAAAACTGCTATTCGGTTTTCTTTCAAAGTCCACTCCATCGTGAAAAAACGCGCCAAATGATTATTTATTGTTTTAAAATAATTGTTAAACATTCAAAAACGGAATGCAATAAAACTTTTCCAAATCCGTGTTCTAAATTCAAAAATAATATGCCAGTGACAGAACTTTGGGACCGACTACGTATGTTCCATGGGATGGGGTGTCGCTATACTAAGCCAGCATGACACGGCATTTTTTTGTTAATCATATTTCGATCTATGTTCCATGGGATGGGGTGTCGCTATACTAAGCCAGCATGACACGGCATTTTTTTGTTAATCATATTTCGATCTATGTTCCATGGGATGGGGTGTCGCTATACTAAGCCAGCATGACACGGCATTTTTTTGTTAATCATATTTCGATCTACGTAGTCGGTCCCAAAGTTCTGTCATATATGAAAATAATGATAAAATAAAAAGTACCAATCCGTTTTTAAAAATTTATATATCAATTAAAAATACAATCATCGAAGAATCAAAATAACATAAAACTATTCGAAATGACCTCCCTTGCTTTTAATAACGGCCATCAACCGCGGCGGCCAGTCGTCTATCGCAGCACGCACCATATCCATGTCGATTTCAGCGACTGCTTTAACTATGGCTGACTTCAGACTCTCCAAATTTTTATGGGGCTTAGCACAGACCTTGCTCTCTAAGACCTGCCAAATTTTACAGTCCAGAGGATTAAGGTCCGGACTGGAGGAAGGCCAATCTTCGTGTCTTATAAACTCAATGTTTTGACGTTCAAACCAGGCTTGAGTGGTCCTGGCTTTGTGAGCGGGCGCAGAATCCTGCTGGAATACAAAGTGATGTCCTGAAAATAGTGTGTTGGGCAGGTCTTTGACGTACCGATCCAAAACCGTCTCTTGGTACACTTTTGCGCTGGTTTTGACCCCCTTTTCGCAAAAATGAACCTCAGTTTGCCCATAGTAGGAGACTCCTAACCAGACCATGACTGAACAGGGATGATGCCCATGTTGCACCCGCGGAACTTTGTTTCCTGCTTCTTCAGAGCTGGTAGCGTACACTCTATCGTTTTGTTTATTATACTTTTCTTCTATATCAAAAATTTTTTCGTCTGTAGAAAGTATATCGCGGTGCCGGTTTTTCGCGTACCGTTTTAACAACACCCGAGATCTTTTGAGTCTAATTTCTTTTTAACGGGCATTAAGTAAGTGCCCACTCTTTTTTTTGTATGCTCGCAGCTTAAGGTCTTCGTTTAAAACCTTTTTGACTGTTTTTCTACTAACCTTCATCTGCAAAGCCATAAGTTTCTGTTTTCGGACAGGATTTCTTCGTATGCGCTCCTTGATCGCTTTGATCACTGCTGGTGTTCTGGCGGAGCGACGCCGGCCAGTTCTTTTCTTGTCCTCAACACTAGAGACTTCAGTGTACCTAGTTATAGTACGATACACAAACCTAAGCGTTATTTTCAATTTTTTGAGCAACTTGAAAATGGTACTCGGCGAGTGCCCACAGCGACGCAACGCCAAAACTGCTATTCGGTTTTCTTTCAAAGTCCACTCCATCGTGAAAAAACGCGCCAAATGATTATTTATTGTTTTAAAATAATTGTTAAACATTCAAAAACGGAATGCAATACAACTTTTCCAAATCCGTGTTCTAAATTCAAAAATAATATGCCAGTGACAGAACTTTGGGACCGACTACGTATGTTCCATGGGATGGGGTGTCGCTATACTAAGCCAGCATGACACGGCATTTTTTTGTTAATCATATTTCGACTTATGTTCCATGGGGGAATTTGTTTAGTTAGTATTTTGACCTCATTTCGGCTTGTTACACACTTCTTGTTACAGTTTGATGCAAGGTGTAACATTGTGGTTCCAAGTAAAAGTGACAAACTCACTTGAAGGGTTCTTGGGCTCGTAGTAGTCCCCGTTGCTGATCTGCCTGACGAGCCGCTTGAAGTTGGACCCGTCGAACGGCATCGCCCCGTATACTAAAGTGTACAACAGCACTCCTAGAGACCAACAATCCACCTGAAATTCGAAATTAACGGTTACATTAACACTAGTGGCCCAACTCATTTTCCCGTAGGAATCTAATGTTTTCCTGGTAAGTTTTATACATATAAACCTTCCTCTTAAACAACTCTATCTAATAAAAAATCCTACATCAAAATTCGTTGTGTAGTTTGAAAGATTTAAGCATACAGACGTGAAAAAGCGACTTCTTTACACGAATACTGTGTAGTGATTGTTAGAACACAAACACACACATTACATCAGCCTATTGCAGTCCACTGCTGGATCTTTGCTCTCCCGTTTTAAAGAAAAATGGTTCCGTGTTTCGGATGGCACGTTAAGTCGTAGGTCCCGGATGCTGTCTATGATTATTTAGACGGTGGTCGTTGTACAACCAGTTCAAAGGCATGCTATTTGTAAAAGAAGGTTAAAAATTCGACCACTTGGGTTCACTGGGTCGTTGGACGACACACGAAAAGAGAGAGCGGAAATAAATATAAAGCGCTTCTTAGGGGTATTACTGAAATCTATGTTCGTCTCAATTCACGATACCTTTTTTATGTACACAAAACATATTTTTGTGGGAATCCTTTTTTCTATATTTTTGAAGTCGAACTAATTGTAATATAAATACACTAACCAAAACGGAATGAAAAATCCGAACCAGCTCTTGACAACAATAGATAATTGGTTGAGAATACGGTTATGGAAATAAGCACTTAAAATCCAAAAATCGAACGGTAAAATTATATTGTCTTAATTTATGGCCAACCCACACTAGTCTAGATGACTTTATTGATACACGGAATACAGCATGTTAAAAGCGCATGGTAAAAAAGTCGATTTAGTCCAAGATTATTAGGTTTTTACTACAATTGGCTACTTGAACGACAGGACAAATGCAATATTTTTAAAAGTACAAAAACGTCATTTTGTATGAAAATATTGAATATGTATGATGGCACATTACACTATTTAAAGGATTGTGTCAAATCAAACAATAACTTTTATTTTAATTTAGTGTTTAAAAATTCTATTCTTCAATATTTTGAAAAACAATGACTTGTATTTTTAGACAATAGTTTTTCCAACATAACTTTCGTATTTTATGAATTCCCTAGTCAAGTATTTATTATACATTAGTATTTTATTTGCGATCGTTACCTATCCTTGTCTAAGCCTGGTGTATCGAAAGCGACAGCCCTATATTTCAGTTCAGACGAATCGAAACCAATGTCTTACCTCAGGCCCAATATAAGGCGTGCCTTTGACGATTTCAGGCGACGCGTACAGCGGCGAACCACAAAACGTCGACAGTAAAGACGTCTCTTTGAACACGTTTGAGAGACCGAAGTCTGCAATCTGTGGGGTAGTTCACAACTTTTTTATATCACAGAATATATAAGGTGTAAATAAATAAGTTGCAAATATTTTAAGGGTTTGGATCATAAGAGTGAACAACTTTGGTTAGGAACATTTTACCGAAATATAAAACAAGGATTTGGATCTCCCATACAAAATATACCAGCCGACCAAAGTGACTCGCACTTTGTATGGGGTCCATTTTTTTACATTTCATAAAAAATGTATCCATTCGATAGTTGTTCAGTTTTATGAGTAAAACACACCCTTAAAATAACCTTATAATATTTAAAAAGAATTGCGACGTCCCATACGAATTTAATTATGCTGACTGATAGAGCTTTTAGTGAATTTTTAAGTAAAAGGATTTTTAAAAATTAAAATTTTTGCTCGATAGACAGCTTGAGATGTCTAGAATCTAGATTTATTCTATGGACTATTTAAGACGGGACACGAGGTATAGTTTTGAAGTTCTAAACCATCTGGGCTTTGGGAACTTGCCAACTTCAAGTTGCAAGTCGAAACTGGAACAACTTACGCTATGTTGAAGTACTTTTGAACTATGCTAAGGACTCTCTCTACAACACTACGATAGTCCTTTCCAACATTAGTAAACTATCGTAAAGCCTAAGATTTAAGCGACATTTTATTAAAATCGAGATATCTTTTGAGAATGATTAGGAACGTAAAATTAACGATATTTATAGAATTAATATAACATCAGCCAATAGCAGTCGACTACTGAACGTAAGCCTCCTTTACCGTACCACTAAAAGCACGATCTCCCATTCATCATCTAGTCGTAAGGAATTTATCACAATTACATCAGCCTATAGCAGTCCACTGCTGGCCATATGCCTCCCCAAGGGTACGCCACAATGAACGATCTCCCGCTTTCGCCATCCAGTCGCTACCAGCCGCTATCTTTAGTCCATCAGTCCATCTGGCCGGAGGGCGTCGCTAGGAATTATTAATTCCAAATAATAAAATTAAGGTCTTACCTTAGCACTACCCGTGTCGTCCAGTAATACATTTTCTAATTTTAAATCTCTATGGCAGATTTTGTGTATATGGCAATAGTAAACAGCCGTGGCAATTTGACGAAATAATCTGAAATCATACAAAACAATAAATTAGCAGATTTTAGTTATCAAGCGAGAAAACTAGGTAGGACATAGTATTTATTTCCAAATAGGTTTAAGATTTTTCATGCGCATTCCATGCAGAAGTCTTAAAAATTATCTGCGACAACATACATACATACATATACATACTTTTTGTAGGATCAACCATCTAATCAACTATAGGACAAACTTTTCTATCATTTGTAAGACAAACGCTGACTATAAACAGACGCCATATGCGTTCTATTTTCTTTTTTCCACCTGGTGCGTTGCCTTAATAGAAACCCCTCTATAACGCCCTTTTGATGAAGCCGGGTAAAAATCCGGATGATAAAGAAAAAAATATCAAAAATGCAAGGAATGTAAAGAAACACGACTAACCTTCTAGCCTCCTCTTCCTCCATGACTTTCTTTTGGCTGAGGTAGTCGTACAGCTCACCGCCCGAGCAGTACTCCATCACCAGAATCATCTTTTCACTATTCTCGAAAACTGGAAATAATAGAAAAGTTATTATTACCAGGACGAATGAGCAATATTCATTTGTATTCTGATCAATGGGTCAGGCAGTTGAAAAGTGAAGTCGGTTTCCGTTTGTACGCTTTGATCTCTAAAACTACACAACTGATTTTGATGCAGTTTTAATACATAGAATGATTCAGGGGGAATAGATGTGACTTATATATACAATATAGTAAAATGTCTTATTCTTATAAGAAAACGATTAGCAGCGGATGCAACCGCGAGGCGGGTTGCTGGTTTTCTATAAGTTATAAGTAGGTAAAGAAGTTGTGCAGTTTTAATTGTGTTAAACCAAAGAGAAGTTTTTTAGGCTATTTTCTTAAAATCCTGTGTGTATAAGTAATCATGTTCTATATAAAATTCTAGTTTATGCTAAGCTATTCATTATAAGTATTTAGAACTGCTTACATAGAGTCACGACCAGAGTAACTGTCAGTACGTGCCCGTACGTGCGTGTACAAAGCGTTAAGGTCAATTTACGCTGGTCGCGACACTATCAAAGCGAACCTACCAATGTTTGGCTGATTTTTCATGCAAAGGGCAATTATATATTTAGTGCCAAATGCCGATCAGACTATCGGGTCACGACGGCGCAAGCGTCTGCCTTTTGTTTACTCACTACATAGTGATGTAGTAGGTAGATTTGATGAGAAAAAAATTGATGGGATTATTTCCACGAGTGCATGAAACTGAAAAACTTTCCCCAAGGAACACGTTGATAGACGGAAAAAGTAATAATTTTAAGAGGTTCAAATGATTACTTCTTCATGTGTTAACGTACGTTTTTTAAGCTGTTAAGGAAGGTTTCGGATCTAGGTAAGAATGTCGGATATAAGATGGCGGTCCTTACACTACCACATCAGATGCCTATTTTAAACTGTTTATTTGGCTAAGTGGCTTAAATTATTTGGGTACCGAAAACTTTTTGAATTATGTACTACGGAATTAATTAATAACACATGTACATACTCACACACACACATACGCATACACACGCACACACACACACACAAACATACACAACACACACACACACACACACACACACACACACACACCTACAAACTTTCATTCTTTTTATTATGTTTTGTTTATCTACAGTATTGTTTAACTTTTGAAGTAGTATTGTTCACCCTAGTATAAAACATACGAGACTGCTCTTACGACATTTTTGGTTGTCATTCTGAATGTGAGGAACCCTATCTTCCAAGATACAGGTATTAAACCTAGTTTGGGAGAAAGAGTTCAAGTTTATATGTCATTTTGACCTAATGTACCTACTATTGTATCTACTTATTTTATGTCAATGGTGAAATAAACTATTCTTTATTCTTTATTTGTAATAACTAGGCGTTAAAAGTAGGCGGTTTAAAAACTCCGAAATCACGGACGATGAGGGTCCATCTAACGTTTTATTTTTGAAATTGCAACTCTTTTAAACCAGCCTCTTCCCTCTAGGCTACCGCGGCTCACTCACAGCCCGCGAAATAGTGCATATGTCTCTACCAATAACGCTTGCCATGTGATTATCGATATCCAGGCAGTACAGCACTACTCTGACGACGTCGAGACGATAATAAATTACGTGTACACTGTACTGTACATGCACTGTAACACTATTTACAGTGCATTACATTGTAAGGCCTTGCAATCTCTCTGCTCGCTTTGTTCGATCAGGTGCTAATTGGGAAACCCATGTTGGCAAAACATTGGTCATGTTTGTTTACAGTTGTTGACATTTTTAGCATAGTTTACATACTAAAGAATTTAAATATTACCAGGTAAATTATAACTTGAAGTTACATACGGGTGTAAGGGACGGTGTAACGACAACTTTGCAGGCGTGATCAGACCATGAAACTGAACAACTTTTTCTATGGGGGCTATGATGGAAAACGAAAATTTTTTTTCGATTTCCCATACAAAGTCACTCAGCTGATCGAGAATTTTTTTATGGAAAGTCAAATTTTTCTTTACGTTTACCAACATAGCCCCCATATAAAAAGATGTTCAGTTTCATGGTCTGATCACGCCTGCAAAGTTTTCATTACACCGTCACTTACACCCTGTATATTCGCTAGCAAAGCAAGTAATGCGGTTGCATCTGGAAACGCATATGTAGTGCCCTTTCATTCACCATGAAAAAAAGGCAAAACTCTAAAACACGTTATATTAAATATCGAAAATCCACTTGGATCGGATTGAAGTATATCACCTATAAGGATACGAGTGGAAGAAGAAGGCCTTAATTCTTACTCACCTTCGTAAATATGTACAATGTTGGGATGCCTGACGGAGGACATTATCTGGACCTCCCGCCGGATCCTGACCAGATCCGCCTCTGACTCAATCTTGCATTTCTTGATGGTCTTGATGGCCACCTCCTGTCCCGTCTTCTTGTTGATGCCCAGCTGTACTTTGCCATATGTTCCCTGTCCCAGTTTTCTGACTATGTCGAATCTGGAATAAATAATTGACCAATTAAGACACACTTCTGAATTTAAAAATTCTGTAACTAGTCTGTAATTAGCATCGTCTGCTTATAATCATTGGCCGCATACGTCTGTGCCAGACGATTTAATCAGTGTCTGAGGCAAGACTTTTCATGGCTATATAAGCCGATGTGGGAGCGGCATAACTTTCCGAACGCCCTCCAGGTGAAGGTAGAATTAGAGACCGCCTGCTCAGTGCTCATAGCTCATCCCAATTAGAGTTTTATTGTAAGTGTGCTGCCGGCGGCACTTGAGGACCATACAACGTTGCGGGACAACTATACCAACCATAGTCCACTGCTGGAGGGAGAGGCCTAGTATGAAAGTATTTGTCATTTCCACTACGCTTAGAAGGCGGATTGGTGAGCGAAGTGCATAGTGATGGTGCCGCAAGATATACAAAAAATACTGTGGCGTGTTACGACTAAGATTCATACAATCTATAGAATGATCCGGTCACTCACGACGAGTCCCCAGTATATTTTAAAAACTTTTAAAGATATTAAAGTTAAGAGCACCGAAGATTTATGGGGAATGTCAGTTAAAGTTTGTAAGTCAATGATTGATATATTAGCACCATACTTGGCAGATATTTTCAATGAATGTATTGAACATGGCATCTTTCCCGATTTAATGAAAGGTAGCAAGGTAGTTCCGCTGTTCAAAACTGGCGACAAACAAGATCCCAGTAACTATAGGCCTGTATCTATTCTGCCAGTACTCAGCAAAGTCTTTGAAAAGATCATACTCAATCAAATGCTGTCCCATTTTAATAGCAACAACTTGTTACACAACCAGCAATTCGGTTTTACAAAGGGACGTTGTACCACAGATGCTGGTGTTGCTCTTGTCAAACATGTATTTAATGCTTGGGAGGAATCAAAGGACGCCATTGGTGTTTTTTGTGATCTTTCCAAGGCATTTGATTGCGTAGATCATGAAACTTTATTGGTAAAACTAGAACACTACGGTATTCGAAACGCAGCTCTGAAATTTCTGAATTCGTATTTAGATAATAGAACGCAAAAAGTACAAGTAAACGGCACCAAATCACAGGGATCTCGTGTTAAAATTGGTGTGCCGCAAGGCTCTATATTAGGTCCATTTTTATTTTTAATTTACATTAATGATTTGCCTTACATGGTAGAGAATTTGTCCAAAATTGTTTTATTTGCTGATGACACATCCCTTATATTTAAGGTTGATAGACGAGCGCATAATTATGACGAAGTAAATCACACTCTTGGGCAAATTCATAGTTGGTTTACTGCAAACAATTTAGTTCTAAATGCGAAAAAAACTAAATGTATATTATTCACTTTGCCAAATGTAGTACATTCATTGAATAACTATGTTGCACTTAATAATGAAAAATTAGAGTTTACTACCAGCACAGTTTTCTTAGGGATTACTCTTGACTCAAAGCTCCAATGGGGCCCTCATATTACATCTTTATCGGGAAGATTAAGCTCAGCTGCCTATGCAGTACGTAAAATTAGAGAAATTACAGATATTTCAACTGCACGACTTGTTTACTTCAGTTATTTTCACAGCATTATGTCCTATGGAATTTTGCTGTGGGGCCGCGCCGCTGATATTGAAACAATATTTATTCTTCAGAAAAGGGCCATTAGAGCAATTTATAAACTAGGCAGTCGTGATTCTCTAAGAGAACTGTTTAAGTAAATTAATATTATGACGGTGCCGTGTCAATATATTTATGAAAATATCATGTATGTAAGAAAGAATATTCATACGTTCACAAGAAATCATGAAAGACATAATCGTAATATAAGAAGTAAAAATAAATTAGATCAACCCGCGTATAGACTAGCTATCTATCGGCTGAGACGATAGACTAGCTAAAGTAAGAACTTCATTTGAAGGTTTAAGTATACGATACTATAACAAAATACCGGAAGGTATATTAAGTTTATCTGAAAGTAAATTTAAATCTATTATTAAGAAAACATTATGTTATAAAGCTTATTATAAGTTAGATGATTATTTTAATGACAAAGAGGCATGGTCCTCTGAAATTCCAGCACAGCACAAGAAACATGCAGTCATTTTTAATACCAAATCAGGACGTGCATGGAATTTACAATTGGCATAATTAGTAAGGAAGACGAAACAGTTAGAATTATCTACTGTTATACTTTTATTTTATTTTAATTTAGCGTAGCCGTTTTTTGGGCTAATAATATATATGCTTATAAAACTTAGCTAGGGTAGCCTAGGGCCTATTCTATAGGTACAAATTGTAAATTGAGATTAGAAGCACTTCTGAGCAGGTTTTTGGGTGGTTTTCCTGTTCAGGAGGTCCGGCTGATTAGCATGTAACATGCTTTTTTTTAAAATATTGCTTTTAATTTAATTGATTCCATAAATTGATGGTGGTGACGTAAGTTACATGCTGTGTGGTCAGCCTGACCAGCCCCGAGGCAGTGCCTTTTTTTTTTTTATCCCACTCGTGCCGCGATTCTATTAGGAACATAAAATTGTTATTGTTACTATGACTAATTCACTTATTCAGTGACCGTATTGTAATTTAACTCTATGACATTCTAAAAGCATTCATTGTGAATCTACTTGGAAATAAACGATTGAATCTTGAATCTTGAACTCACGATAATGCTATCGACGGTAACAAATGTGAATTTGTAAATATTTGGCACGTAAAGCGCCACTTCTCATATAAAACAGAAGGTAGTTTTTTTAAATATTTTTTATTTTTCGGTGAAAGTTGATTAGTTTGACTTGTTGAGCTTAGTGTTTTTGAGAAAGCCCATCGATCGCTACCACCCTTTAACGTATTTTCTATTTGTGTCAGTATGTTTCAGGTAACGAGGATGAAAATGATTCAAAGAACACGTATAAAGCCTGTCCCACACAGACGCGGCCTGCGGTGGCGGAGGCGGTGGCGGTCAGTTGTATGATATGAGAGTTCTAAAAATGACACAGACTCATGCGGCCTGGACTTTCATATCATCCAACTGACCGCCACCGCCACCGCCACCGCAGGCCGCGTCTGTGTGGGACAGGCTTTACTTTTAATTTCTATCCTAACAGTACACCTTGAATCACCTATGAATCAAATGACGAAATGCAAATGAGTTTGGACAGGAGGATGACGATGTCGCACATGACGCAACGCAACCTTTCCGCCCATGGACTTCCGAACGTGTAGGTGAATGTATCGGGTTCGACAGCCGGTCGGCAAATGACGTGATGCTGTCTGCATACATACTTTACTTCTCTGGCTCAGTGACCCTGCATACATATATTACGCTTTTATTGCTTATGAGGTAGGCATAGCGTCAACGGCCGTTATACGTTCTTCCGTGCAAATTAGACGTTTTGCGGCATGTGTTATACATATACACCTTTCCCTTGAATCATACACATACATAAACTTTATCCTTTGCGGGGTAGGCAGAGCGTTAACGGCCGCAAAAAATACGATTGCTATCGCCGCGTCTAACAAATATTGACGGCCTTTTCACATGTCTTTGACCCTTGAATCTCCTTATTGATAAAATAAATAAAAAATCCGTTGCGTGGTTTAGGAGGAGTCTGCAGTGTCTATAACAGACAGACAGAGAAACACAAAAAGCGATTTCATTGAATACCTACTATGTTTT
Source organism: Keiferia lycopersicella (assembly GCA_029255805.1). Classification (NCBI taxonomy): domain Eukaryota; kingdom Metazoa; phylum Arthropoda; class Insecta; order Lepidoptera; family Gelechiidae; genus Keiferia; species Keiferia lycopersicella. The sequence goes on from JARACZ010000026.1 coordinate 1,964,725, forward strand.
GAAGAACAACGCCAGAATACTTGTGGGCGTGTCAAAATTAACAATGTTGATTTTAATGCTGATGCCCGGGTAAGATTAACCTGTTTCACTTTGAAATAATGTGCTAATATTTACTCGGATCAAATGTGTTTTTATTTTAGGGTTTACTATGCAGTTTAAAATGTTATTGACCATCAAAAAGTGTTTTAAACAGTAGACCTACCTACTTCGAAAAAAAATTACTTATTTCCGAAAGTGCCCTGTACATAGAATATACTTTCTCTATCTAGAACTCCGCAAAGTCGTGACGTAAGACCTACCAGCCGAAAGTATTGATTTGAGATTTGGCTCATGTTTGCTCAAGGCGTTATGAAGTATCATCCCAATTCTTCCCGTGGGAGTAATATAAAGCTGCTTAGGAAGACTGGGAACGGAGCAGCAGTGTTCCCTGTGAATAGAAGATCTAGGATTGTTCTTAATGTTACTTATGAAATGTACCTAGTCTTGCGGAAAGCATGCACTCGTCTATAGGTAATTGAAAGTTAACCTAGTTTTTCTTTACGAATGTTATTAGAGCGGATCTCTCGGTCTATTGAGTTTTGATGTTTTTGTATCGTCTTCGGAGTCCTATTGTAGTTTCTGAATCGTGCAGCTTAGTAACAAAAACAACTTAGGTCTATGGTGGAGTTAGACTCCTACAGCTGACCACGTATCGACTCGATATTCCTGTGGAGTCAGCCAGGGATGCCGAGAGGGTGGGGCAGGTCCTGGGCAACCCTGCGTTTTCCATAATTACGTTCCAGGCAACGCAGTGTCTGTGGAGAGGAAACATCACCCGCGCCGTGCGGATCACACTGCCTCAGACACTGATTAAATCGTCTCTCACAGACGTATGAGGCCAAATGATGAGTGAAAAAAAAACCTAGTTCATGAAAAGTTCTATTGTAAGATAAACATTTCAAACAGATTCAAATAACTTTTTAATAACTTAGGATCATCGTAATATAGAAGATTCTCAAATCATGCCTTTATTAGCCAGTGCCAAAAAGACGTCTTACGAAGAGAAAATACACTAAAATAGATCTATTATATACTCAATGTACTTGATTTAAAGTGAATTGCATTCCCTTTCAAAAGGCTACGTGCCGGCGACTGGCGCGAGGTCATTCCGTCAACCTGTGCTTAAGTTGCACGTGGGCGCCTAGCGATGCCTTCAATAATAAGGTACCAATATAAGGCTACAGCTATACGAGTTGGTAACTTAGTAAAGGTACTGGTAGTAATTGGATGACGAAAAGGGATCGTCGTCGAAGGAGATCGTATCGTTTTGTAGCGTACACAGAGGGAGGCTAAAGTTCAGAAATTGATATTTAATTGATTGATATGTAATTCGGTTTTTGACATCTACCCCATACATGTACGTACTTACCTGTATCTTATTACTTGGATATATCTTTCGTAGAACTAACAGACGGTGGAGTAAGCGATTGTCAGGTGGATGACCGGATCGGCAAGCGTAGAGTTGGACGTCCTCAGGCCAGATTAGATGGACCGATGACTGAAAGAGGGCAGAGGGCGGAAAACGGGAGACCGCGCCTTGTGGCGTACCCTGATGGAGGCCTACGTCCAGCAGTGGACTGCTATAGACTGATATGATCTGTTTACCTCTGTTTAAGTCTCAGTCTGTGGTCATGCAGCCGGACATCGCCTGTGTTCTCGATGCCGTCCATGATGTTGGTACGCTTGCTCTCGCCCACCACCATTTTTACTGCAACAAACAAACAGATACATTTACAACACATGCTTAGATTTAATCGTTGATACTTTCCTGTCTTATATTTGCGTCTGTATATATGTATGCCTAAATCTTTACAACTACACAACGTATTTTGATGCAGCTTTTTTAATTTTTTTAGAGTGGTTCAAGAGGGAAGTTCATATGTATAATACTGAAATGAAATAATGAAAAGATAAACCGGTTTAGAAAAAGGGGACGCAAAAAATTAACAAAATAACATCTTAAGAAAATTACAAAACTGTTCCTGATAAAATTTCTAATTTTTTATTTGATCGCCGGTTCAGAAGAAGTTTGGCAGTCAAAGATTGATAAATAAATGTAGGGCCTTCAAAAACATATATTTATATATATATATTAAATCACGCTTTCATCTCAAGCGGAATAGGCAGAACATAGTTTTTTTTTTTCATATTTAACTAATATTTAGGTTGGTCCCACGTCAAATTCCCTGGGGTAGGTAGCCGACCCCGACAGAGAAAACGTGATAAGGCAAGGAGAATGATGATTTTGAAGGTGGTTCAGTATGTATCAAAGATCTGGCAAATTATTCAACTAGAAGCGTAAATATTAAACTAGATAGAGTACTAGATAAGAATCTGGGGAAACACCCGCGAGTAATATCTGCACGCATCGGTCAATTAGTTAAGTCTGGCGTCTCGTTAGCTACTGAGTGGGTGTCGACATCTACCGGCCACGGTTGTTTATAAGCTGGCAATAGTTGAACTGCTTCCCCGCCAGCCGCGAAGGGACTCTAGGGGTGCTGCGTAGAACACACACATGTATTGGGAAATATGTTCTCAGATTCATAAATAGAGTGTGCCTATGCTAAGACGCCAACGGGCTTCCGCATATAGAAGGGACCAGTTGTTGGCATTTAGTTTCCGAGGAATTTTTGTAAAATTGGCAAGAGTTATATCTTTGGATGTCAGTTTTTTTTGTAGGGAACATGCTGTTTTTTGTAGTCAATATGATAGAGAGACTGGGCATTCTAGATTCTGAAATCTACTACACCCCCGAGATATTTGCATTTTTATACAATACAGTTTCAAGAAATATGTTGGTTTATGGAGTCGAAATGATAGAGGAATTATTCTAGATACGAAACTTATCTTACTCTACCTACTGGAACCTTTTTTGAGCGTTTTTTGTAGCCCAGAAGCAGCACTTATCGATTAGATAGATAGATAGATAGATAAACTCTTTATTGCTTACAACAAACACAATATTAAAACACAAAACGCCAAAAACTATAACTAAAAGTAAGCAAAATAGTTTTGAGTGAAGTTTCAACTTGAATATTTTCAGTTAAGTCCCTTGTAAATGTCATCAGTCTATACATTGTCGCAGCATCCCTGAACCAGCAAAGAGTAGCTTCCCGCCAAGTGGGACTGTATGATTTATTCTGTAGGCGCCACCATGCGCGACGTCTGCGCAAGCGCCGGTGTTGCCAGTGCACACGTAATTAGCGGTATTGACAGCTGTGCCAGAAAATAAACAAATATATTATCGGTGTCGGCGTAGCGGGCTAAATACGAGCCAATTTCGCGAAAACTTAAGAAAGTATTTTTTTGTCAATATGTTATGTAATGTGCGGGTGTTTGTCAATGTGTTGTTGGATTAATTAGGTGCTGCTTATCATGGACCAATCTGTTTATTAAACCACTGATAACTTTTGGCAATACAAAGCGTTTAGTTTGAGATAGGTCCAAAGTCCAAAGGGATTGGTTGGTACGTTAAGAAAATAGACATGGTAACGGGTACGCCATGGCAAAATGTCGGAAATCCAAGTACAGTGGCCACTGTACTTGGATTTCCGACATTTTGTCATTCCTAACTTAACACTTCAAAATATAAAAATTTTAAAAGATTTTGTACATTATAGCTGAAGTTTACCAATCGCGCATGTGGCGAATTGCTACAGTAGGGTAAACGCGCGAGTAGGCACAGAGCGAGATGGCGAAAGATAGGTCCAAACGGATTGTTTGTTACTGGTACGTTGAGAAAATATATTCTATCAGCTATGGCAGATTTACGCAACCGCATAGTTTACATAAATATACGTATATATACATCCACTCACTCTCATCAACAATTTCAGCCTATTATTTCTGAAACATGATGCATGTTCAATAAATTATTTCAAATTGGTGCCTCTCATATTTTATGTCTGTTAAAAATACTTATCTCGCCTGGCAACACCGGCGGACTTCGATTCAAACTCTAACCACGTACTCCAGCTCTCCACTGGACCAGACGAGAAAGTAGATATGTAGGCCCCATGCAGACCTCAAGATGCAGAAAGTTGGACATTATGCTTCACTTTTATAAACAGGTGTCGTGCCCATTTCTTTCCCGCGGGAGTCGTAAGAGGCGACTAAGGGACTCAACAAGGGTTTCATGTGTATTACAACTTTAGGCGACAGGCTGACAACCTGTCACTACGGTGATACACTAATCATTTGACAAGTCTTTCAATATTTGTCGTGGTGATTGTCGTATTTTTAAGGCCGTTAAAGCTTTGCCTACCCCGCAAGGGGTAAAGGCATGATATGTGTACCTATTTATACAGAGTGACTGGAAAATTGATTCATTCCTTTCAAGGGATGAACCAGCTCATGAAACTGACCAACTTTCCCCATGGAACATAGGTCGAAAAATGAAAAAAAAATTTGGTCCACCCATACAAAATTACCGACCAAGTCAATTTGTATGGGAGGATTCAAAGTTTTTTTCATTTTTCGACCTATGTTCCATGGGGAAAATTGTTAAGTTTCATGAGCTGGTTCATCCCTTGAATGGAATGCATCAATTTTCCAGTCATCCTGTATATGTATGTTTTAAACGAGTCATTTTTAACTGTCGTTTAACGTTCGTTTTTCCATATTTTGGCCTATGCTTTTAGAGGAAATTTGTTCAGTTACATGAACTGGTTTATCCCTTACAAAATCAAACAATATAGACGTATCTAACCTATATCTACGGTGCAACAGATAATTATGAAAGTATGCAAAGCTGATCATAACTTTCATTTAACCACAAAGTATATATAACTTTGTCACGCTCCGAGTAATATTTGCATGCAAACAGTCGCGCCTATATTCCCTGTGGATTAGGCAGAGACGGTCATGGTTTCTCTTTCGCTATACGCACAATCCACCTCACGACCGGTTTGATAAAACTAATATGCGCGCGGCGTGAAGACGAGTCTAAATAGCAAGCAGTGTGACCTAGCCAGACCTTTAATGTACTTGCTGAGGTAGTTACTGAAATGTACATACATACATATATCACGCCTTTATCCCATGCGGGGTAGGCAGAGCGTTAACGGCCGTAGGAATATGGTCGCTATCGCCACGTCTGACATTTTTGAGGATTGTTTTCCAAGGTTGTTCCGGAAAACATGTGTATCACTATAGTGACAGGTTGTCAGCCTGTCGCCTAAAAATTGTAATACACCAATACCCTCGAGTCCCTTAGTCGCCTCTAACGACACCCGCGGCAAGGATGTGGGGTGTTGCAGACTCTTTTCTGTCGCTTCTTTCTACTGGCCGGTTGGTGGACCTTGACAGACGGACGAGACGGACGTTGACTGGACTGAGCAAGATCGACTTACCGATTTTGACCAGATTTTTACCTATTTTTTATCTAATTTTTATAAATATATTTTTAACATGAAACCCTATCGTTTTTGACTTCAACATGGGGTGATGCTATTCTAAGCCGGCATCACACTGAAATGTTTCTGGGCAATACTGGGTGTGTACTAGGTAAATTTTATTCTATTATTCACAGCGAAGAACCTCCTGTGGTCTGAAACGTAGGTTCTCTCTTTTGCTTTTTATTCTTCTTTACAAAAATAATTGGGACGATCAGGATTCTTCTTCCGACTTTTGACGTGCCGTGCCGATGCTTTAACCACACTTTATTCATGTTTTGATAAGCGAAATAAGGCTTCATTTGCGTCAATTATCGCGCCAGTGTCATTGTCAAGTTCTTCATTTATGCTTTTGAATTATGGCTTTTGAAACAAGTCATTCTGTTAGTATCATGTGAAGTCGGCTTATCAGGTCATCAAAATAAAGTGCTATGGCCAGTCCAGCGTGATGTATACTTCCATTGTGACTGAGCTCTCAGACTTTCTTATACTGTAGAAGGCATCTTAAATGTTTTCATCAAATCTAAAACAGCATAGAACATCCACTGGACCACAAGTGAAAGTTTTCAGACGTAGTCATCACTTTCATTACCAGCATACTATAGTATGTTCGCTACGCTTCGATTCATATTTGCATGCTAGTAATTTTAATAAGACGCATGGCTGTCAATTAGGCTGGGCTCACGCAATAGATGGACCGTAGGATCGTCAAGATTATTCTGTCAACAACACCACGCGAATCATACCTTAAAGAGTTCTACTACTACTACAGCCACAAAAGTTCACTGCTAGACATGAGCCTCCCTCAATTGGAGGATATTTCCATACTCACCATGGCAGGCGGCTTGGTGACTACAATAAAAGATGTTTGAGATATCGATGCATGCCCTGGATTTTTCCCCTTTGTAAACATATTCCCAAAAACTATATTCATGCAGGTGGCAGTCGTTAGGTCTGACCCAAAATCGGCGTCTCCAGACTAAGTAGAGCTCTCATTAGTCATGTACAGCGGTAAAAATAGTAAGAGTGACAAGACAGGCATACCTAAAACGCCAGACAAAAATATCCGACTTATTTGTTGTCTGTACAAGCGTCTTGTATGTAGGTGGCCCTTCGTTTCAAGGGATTTCGGAAGAGTTTGGACTACCTACTGGCTTGTCCCGTGGCTGAAACCCTAGCACTCACGAGGACCTGCACAAGGTGAGCCCTATAGTACTGATCAAGGAAAATTTGACTGTTGCTATCGGCTCGACGTAGACAAAGGGTGTTTTTTTTTACTAGCTTTCCGTTCCGCGGTTTTACACTAGGAAATGATATATTTTTCTTCGGTAATAAGTAGCCTATGTTACTCTCCAGACCTTCAACTAACTACACACAAATTCGATCCGTTGCGACGTGGGAAGGACCAACAAACACCTTTTCCCATTTAGTAAATTAGCAGTAGATAATTTATTTCTTTCGTACAACAACAGAAACGACAATTATAAAAAGAAAAAAGGCAGAACAATCAATCCTTGCCTCTAGGAAGAAATTACGTTACAGCAGACCTAATAGAAATAAGAGCAGAACAAAGTTTCTAATGCCCGTATTTATAAACCGGTCTCAACTCTAAAATCGATGTTGAGTGCGACTTTGAGATTCTGTTACTATTGAGTGACATTTGTCAAAATCGCTTTTGAGGTCGATCTATAAATACGGATCTATAAATACGCGTGCGATTTATAAATACGGATCTAATTCTTTCTGCCACCGAGGAGTTCCTGAATCTCTACGCAGAATTTGGTCTCAGCTGTACTGTGCCTACCTCGCAAGGGATTAAGGCGTGATATGTGAGTGAGTGGACTGTGTCAGCTGCAATTCGCCGAACTACATGAATACTTGACCAATCGATTCCAAATAAATGCGTCCCACCCACGTGTTAAAATGATTTTATTGCAATTTGAAATGGTCGCTGTTTGGCTGGGTTAAGATGATTTTACATTTTCCTGTTTACGAAGGATCCGCTTCAGTTTAATGTTTATAAAATGATTACACAGAAATATAGTTTTTCGCTCAAAAGTAGGTAAAATAAAATGTTCAGTTCATGTTGACTGTCCCGATGGCGTAGCGGATAGTATACCTGCCTTCTACGCCGAGGGTCGTCGGTTCGATCCCCACCGGACACAAATATTTGTTAAGTCAATTTTCATATATTTGTGTTTAGTCTGGGTGTTTTCTATGTATAATATGTATTTATTTACAAAAAAAAAAGTATGTATGTATTAGTATCAGCTACCTAGTTCCCATAGTACAAGTTTTGCTTAGTATGGGGCTAGATGGCGCTGTGTGAATTGTCCAGGATATTTATTTATTTTATTTTTATGTTTATTTGTGGCAGCTCGCTAGCACAAAAGTTACGGTTTGATTTGAAACCACCTTTACACTTTGTTGCGGAGAAACACACACACACAAATTACGCCTTCATCCCTCGCCGGGTAGGTAGACCGTTAACGGTCGTAAAATTACGGTAGTTATTGCGACGTTTGACTAATAATTGAGAGTCGGTTGTCAGCCTGTCGCCTAAAATTGCAATACACTTGAAACCCTCGAGTCCCCCAGTCACCGCTGCAGAGTAAGAGTTTGAATTTTAGTTTTAGTTTTAAAAATTTTTTTCGTCACGGCTGTAAAAAAATGTTCTAATACCTACTACTACTCCTAAAGCCACAACAGTACCTACCTCAGTTAAATTAAGTAATGTTAGGTATTGTCAGTACGTAAAGCAGAGTGCTTCGATTCATGATTTATAAACCATTTTTTCTATAGGGTCAACTCTTAAAATCTATAAGTACCCAACTAAAATTTATAGAGGAGTCGTTTTTCCGCGATTTGGGAGATGGCCTCTTAGCAAATAACCACGAGTAGAATGTAGAATCACCTTCAATGCAAAATTGGCGTACTCTCTCTCCTTTCGTGTGGGACATCAAGTCGTCCAACGACCCGATGAACCCTAGTGTCAGACTGACAAAATATAACCCTATATTTTATAAAGGAACCAAGAATCCTACGGCTCCGTAGTTACAACATCAGCTAATAATATTTACGAGAACCGCAAAGCAATATTTCTGGACAGATACTGCCCTAAATCAAACATTATGGATTTATTCGTACGCTAACCGCTATATAAATACTGTTCAGAGATTTGTGGGAAAAGTTATCGATATTATTATAAGAACGCGTAACCACAAATTATATTGGTAAAGTTTTCTCATCTAAGAAACAATGAGCGAATATTTTCGTTCATATCTGCAGCACATTCTTTAGCAAGAAGTTTTGAAAGAATTATAATGAAAGGACGGGGATGAGTTTACGACTTTAGGATGATTGATTCCTCTTTTCATTTCAAAAACACAAAGGTATTTTTTTTTAGGATTTTCAGGGCTCTTCTTACAGTGACGATATACGTCTTTAAATCAAACCTAGCAAAATTCTGGTTCTGATTCCTAGCAAAATATTGACAACATTTTGCATAAGAAATTTGTAGGTAAGTACCTGCGGAACGTCCAGCATACCATTAGAATTTTTGACGTGATAACGTCTTATAATTCGATGGAGCACGCACCAAAAATATGACTCATGTGTTACCTCGCTCTGAGGCGTTACCGAGCGACAAAGAGGCACAATCGGCATCCGATATCGCCAATTTTCTTATGACGTTGTCACGTTTAACTACGGGGTGCAAGGGACAGCGTCCCGAATACTGATGGTTGCAAGCAGACCATGAAACTGAGCAACCTTCCCCTAGGAACATATGTCAGGAAACACCGAAAAATTTTTGGTTTCCCGTAGTAAAGTCAGCTGATCGCAACTTCGTATGATAGGTCGAATTTTTTTGTCGTTTCCGTCCCTAGGAACATATTATGTCAATATGTTCCTAGGGGAAAGTTTTTCAGTTTCTTGGTCTGCATGCACCCTATCAGTATTCGGAGGGCTGTCCCTTACAGCCAGTATAATGTACAAAACGTCCAGCACGCGATTAGTTTGTTTTCCAGTTGAAAACAAGATTTCCAAACGATAAGTAAGCTAAGCTAATCGCCTACACGAGATGATTGGTTGATATTGTTAGCAGAACTATCAGACCTGCACACATCCATCAAAGAATTGAAATAGTATATCAGAGGATTCCGGAGTTACAACGCTCTAGTTGCTACCGGCTACATTTGTCGGATTTCTAGGACTAAATACAACTTCTGCGACATCTAAATTACGTTTTACAGTACGCAAGACAAAGCATACCTAACTAAAAAATAGAGTAAAGTAAGTAAACATAATGGTATTTTAACAAACTGTATGTATGTAATGTAACTTTTTTATTGTCTCCCGGACTAGAATATGTGATGAAGCTCATAGCTCCATCAAAAAAATTTGGTAAATCCGTAATACCCTCCACTAGTACCTTCTACTTCTATTTAAGGTCCATTGTCCTTGTCGACAGAGTATTTGCCCCATATTTAAGGAGATAGTGCGGTGGTTTTTCCCGTTTTTATTAGGTACCTAGAAAGGTTACTGTTGTTTCGTATTTTAAGTATGCGAGACTGAAAACTGAAGTGACTTAAATATTGTCTTTTTTTTTTGGCGTGTGGTGCCGGCATAGAATAGCATCACCCCAAATCTACTCGTGGGTGTCGTAAAAACCGACTCAGGGATATTTACCAAGAGAATGGGCAGCAGCGTTTCCTGCGAATACAACATCTTACACTGCGCTCGCCAATCCGCTTGCCAAGCGTAGTGAGTATGGCAATACCCCCCAATAGGGGGAGGCCCAAGTCCAGCAGTGGACTGTAGTGGCTGTTAAGGTATTTATCAATTGTAAATGTTCTTTTTGAAGATGATAATGTTTTGGTATGGGATAAAGGCGTGATTTATGTATGCACGCCGTGTGATGCCGGCTCAGAATAGCATCACCCCATTTCTTCCCGCGGGTGTTTCACTACAGTGATACACGAATCATCTGTAAGGGCCCTCAATACTTGTCAGACGTGGCGATAACGACCGTAATTCTGCGATCGTTAACGCTCTGCCTACCCTTCAAGGGATAAAGGCGTGATTTGAGTATGTGTATGCATGTATAATGTTTTGGCAAGAAATAGAGGATTGGAAAGCCAGTCGAAGAGCACAAGAGAAAGTTGCTATTTATTCCTTGAAATATCATAGCTTAGTTTTAGACAGAATTTAATATCTAGGCGTTTTTTTTCTAGTGACGACCGAAAGCAACTGTGTCGGTCGTTCACTGCCCGCCCACAACATGCCGCCCATGGTTGCTACGATATGACGAATAGTACAGTAATACATTGATGGATTACGTACTCCGTATGTACATGTTTGATCGATATCGTTCCAATAAGTTGGTTGACTTCTGAATACGCATATGAAGAACGTGTCTACATATGTAGAAACTTAGATGAAGGATGGGTAGACCAATTTTACATCTAAGTGTATAAAACATTTTTGATGTCTAAAATGCCGTGTGATGCCGGCTTAGAATAGCATCACCCCATTTCTTTGCCGTGGGTGTCGTAGAAAGCGACTAAGGGACGTTCATGTGTATTGCAATTTTAGTAAACAACTTTTTCTATGTGGCCTATGTTGGGAAACGAAAAAATTTTTTCGAGTTTCCATACAAAATTTGCGATTAGCTGACTGCCTTCGTATGGAAACTCGATTCGAGTATTTCATATGTATTACAACTTTAAGCCTCAGGCTGACAACATGTCACTATAGGGATACACGAATCATCTGAAAGGCCCTCAATATTTGTCAGACGCGGCGATAGTGACCGTATTTTCAAGGCCGTTAACGCTCTGACAACCCCACCAGGGATAAAGGCGTGATATGTTTATGTATGTGTATATTACCTGACAAAAGGTGTCTAAATAAAGAACTTATATTGTAGTCATTCAATAACATTATCAAATCATCAGCATAGGGCGTGGCTGTTGATATAATATGGTTGTAATATTTGACATGGCGTCTCACTTTCACACCCCATATTGCGTGTTCATTTTCATTAGGGCATGATTAATGTATACGTATGTTATTATGCGTTTAGTATAACAACTAAATATTTGACACTTATTATCACTAGCATCTACTTGACGACCGATGTGGAGCAGTGGTAGTGAGACTGACTGACACGCAAGGTTCCGGGTTCGATTCTCAGTGGGGCATACTCACAAATTTCATAATGTATCTCTTTGTGAATTTGTTCCTAGTCTGCTTAGGGCAAAACTGGCTGAGCCACATGATTGTCTATAAAGAAAGATGGTTCCGTGTTCCAGATGTAGGTCCCGGATGCTGTCTATAATAACTTAGCCGTCGCTACACAACCATGTCAGAGCCTGCTACAGGTAGTAGGCGGTTGAAAAACTCACACCAGGGTTCATCAGATCAATGGACAACTAGTTGTGCTACACAAAAAAGGACTGCCAAAATTGGCAAAAAAGACAGTACCATAAGTCTGCATGAACGTTTTGTTCAGTTCAGTGGCCGCTAGGACGTCTCTGTCAGAATTGGCTTGGCAATAGTATTTTAAGACGATATACTACAGCATAAATAATAGTACTAGCGTAGATATGCATACCTCTCTCATTGAAAATGCTTTTTTGACGCTATATTCTCACACCATAGCATCCATCACCCCATGCCCTTCCCGTGAGTGTCGTATGAGGCGACTTAGAGACTCAAGGGTTCAATGTGTACTACAATTTTAGGCGACAGGCTGACAACCTGTCACTATAGTGATACACCATTTTTCTAAATCGCTCTCAATTTGACAAAAGTGGCGATAGCGACCATATTTTTACGGTCTCGAACACTTGCTTAAACCGCAAGGGATAAATGTAAATGTATGTATAACATGAACGCTTTTAGAAGCTCGTTAGTATACAAGAAACCTCTGTATGCCCTCATAATTTTACCACGTTTTTGATAAGTCAAATAGTTGGCTACAGAAACATAATAAAACTGTATCACGAATTCGTGTTCGACATTGACTCATCGTCGAAAAGCATCTAGATTTTAGGCTATTTTCGAATCCAAACTTGACAAGAGTAAAGAATAACATTTTCGTTGGGATTCTAAGATATCTATTGCCGTGCGATGCCGGCTTACAATAGCATCATCCCATTTTTTTCCGTGTGTGTCACAAGAGACGATGGACTCGAGGGTTTCAGGTGTATCGCAATTTTAGGCGATAAGCTGATGACCCAACACCATAGTGATACACGCCTTGCCTAAAACGACCGTCAAATATTGGTTAGACGCGGCGATAACGACCGTAATTTTGTTCATTAAGGTCATTAATGTTCTGCCTACCCCGTGAGGGATAAAGGCGCGATTTGTGTGTAAGTGTTCTAACGTATCATTTTAGTACTTTTGGTAGCCTCTCTGGTCTGGTCTAAGCGTTGGTCTTAGGATCCAAGGACAAAGTTGATTTTAAGTATGTATAAAAAATACCAATTGCAGACTGAAAGATATAACTTTTTAAGCCCTCGCGATTGTTTTCACACATTTTATGGTTATCCCGGGTCGCTTCTGATATTTTTTATGGTAATAAAAACCTTTGGCCCGACGTTTCAGCTGAGTTACATCAGCCACTCCAGCGACCCGGGTTAACTATAAAAATGACTGAAAGTTTCTATAGCAATACCGCCGCCTAATCGTACGCTAAATAGTTCTACTGTTATTTCATTTTGTGTACAAATAAAGTCTTATCTTTCTTGCTTCAGAGGGCATAATGAGGTAGTTCTCTAATAAGCTTGGCTGGCACTAAACGCTTTAGACCAGACATACGTACTTTAAAAAAAAAAACAGGTAAACACTCCAATGAACAGATTACTCGTAAACAAAATGTACGCAGGATGTGTTACTGCTTGCTACGGTAGAGTTGCGGGGGATTGACCTCATTTGTAATGTTTAGATTAGTTCGTTCCTGCCTGCAAAACCTTTGCAGTACTACACCAATGAATAACCTTCGTAACATTAAATATGAAGTACAATGGATGGACCGATGTGGCGCAGTGGTGGTGCGATTGCCTGCAACACAGAAGGTTCCAGATTCGATTCTCGGTCGGTCGCTCACAAAGTTGATATTTATCACTTTGTGAATTTGTTCCCAGTCTGGTTAGGACATTGGAGGCTGAACCACCTGTGCCTCGTTTTCCGAAACTGCAGGCTACAATTTTGGTCAGGTAAATTCGATGTACATTGCGTAGCGGGTCAAAAATCTTGGTTTGATGATGTCTCACCGGATACGCAATGTACATTGAATTTCAGCTGTAGAATTGAAGCCTGTAGTTTCGTTGCATAGGCCACTGATTGTCCGTAAGAAAGATGGTTCCTTCTTTTGGAGGGCACGTCAGGCCGTAGTTCCCGGTTGCTGTCTATGATTACTTAGACCGAAGTCGTTACACAACCATGTCAGAAGTCTACTACTTGTAGTAGGCTGTTGTAAAATACTGACATCAGGGTTTTATTAGGTCGTTGGACGACTCAGTGTTCCACATGAAAAGAAGCAGAAGAAGATACCAATAAAAAATCTACGTAACAGACATTCAATCTGAAGTGGAATGTGACTCACTCACTCCGAATACCTACCTGTAATAATCTCAAGAGCGTAATATTTAGCTGTTTCGGTTCCGCCACAAACACAACTCATGGTACGAGGAAGTAGACTGCAGCAGTAGAGAGCGCTTTTTGTGGATTTTTGTGAAATAAAATTAGCTCTCAAAAAATGTGCAAAGGACGCTGTTGAGTTGAAATGAACAAAGTGTTGATTTGCGGAGATGTTACGATTTAATGATATTTAAATACAATTTTATATGGAGAACGATGCGTAGTACGATTCGGTTGTTAAAAAAGAAGAACAGAATATTAAGAATGTAGGTAGAATCCGTGGAGCCCCCCCAAACCCGCACAGCGCCCGCTTTGTCCGTTCGTAGTTTCTGAGAGAGCACCAACGGACTATTTTATCGAATGACTGCTGATTAGTAGTACAATATCTAAACGACATATGCTACTGCTACTGCCGCTTGCTGCAACGAAGTGTCATCCAGATCTACCACGTTATTGCGTCTGTTGGTGCTGCGTTTCGTTTAGTCCCAATGTGCGTCACTACATGGTATAAAGCAGTCGTCTATGTATGTTTGTTTAAATCTTTAAAACTACTTACATAAACTTTAATGCAGTTTTTTTAATAGATAGAGTGGTTCAACAAGAAGGTTTTTATGTATAATACTTGCAGGAAAACATTTTATTCCCACGGAAAAATGAGTCACAGTGGGTGCAGCCGCTAGTCTTTAAAAAATATTTTAAATAAAACTGTGTACTTTAGACTTTATACGGAAAAATATGAATGAACTTCCATAAAAGTTTGGCTTATTATTTTGTTAGCTAAGCTTCAGTCGCCTAGTTGTTCCCCGACGTCATAGCCTAATAACGTATTTAGTACATCCAGGGGGCCAATCGCGCTATTTTACCATTCCAACGTAACGTTGACGATTTAGCTTCGATTTAGTTTTGGTTTGGATTTGGTTAATGTCAAAAAAGCTATCGCGGTAAATTTTCTGAACGTATAAATCGTTGACGTTACCCAATCGAAACCAAACCACAACCGTTTAGAGTTTGCAATGAGTATTTTAAAATACTAGATAATCTTTTTATAATCGATGCTCGATTGTGCATTTCGCGTAGTGGGCAGCACTATTTTAAAAGTAAAAATGTCAGGTTGTTGTTTATACAACCGCCGTGGTTTTTTGTAGATTTTTGAAATTATTTTAGTTAAGAACTAAAACTAAGCTAAAATTTCGTGGGACACCCAGTCGACGTGACTTTACTGTAAGTACCTAATAGAATATCTACATATACAAAGTTAATTTACCATTTAGACGCTATCAATATGGTTCCATAGTTGAAACTGTGTTATTTACGATTTGTGTTTTTATAGAGACTATGGACCTAAGAAAGACGACAAGCGTGCGGCAGCTGAAGCTGCTCGAGGGATTATTTGCTTTGCTGGCGCTGGCGCTCGGCAGACTCCGCTCAAAAGGCGGGTCAGAGTATACCTACCTTTCAAGGCGCGGGCTCTTTCGAACTACTTATGGGCCAATCGCGCCAACAGACTCAATTGTGAGGGCCCAACTAGGCAGCTCAAAGAGTGGACCAAGGTTAGCATACTAATGAAAACCTAACCTAGCTGCTATTAATAAAAAAACACATCATAAGCCATTATTTAGTTGTGTTGTGATGTAGTTTAGGAGGAGTTGGCATTGTCCATAACAGACAGACTGAGACATGTGGAAAGTGACTTAATTTTATACCTACTGCATCAGTGTATGTGCATATATTTACTAGTATATTACTTTTCAGATGTGGAATGTCATGAAAAGCAAGGTGGCCCCGTGACAAAAGTCACTCTGCACTGGATTTATATTATAAAAACAGACATTGGGCGCCTTCCATACATCACCCAAGATCCGTTTTACAGGTACACAATATTCTATGCCGGCTTAGAATAACATCACTACCATTCGACCTGTGGGAGTAGTAAAAAGCAACTTAGTGAATGTCCCACCTAGAATTAAATCTGTACCAAGCATTACAGTTGCACTACTAGTGCACCACTCAACATCAGAGATGACAGCATCTATCCATCCATCTGCTTGTTTGTTCATACATATAAATAAAATAAACTTACACTGATTTTGTTTCAAGATTATTAATTTACTGTTTTAGCTCAAATGAAGCCATCCATCCATCCCTCGCTTCAATGCTAGATCATACACGGCAGCATCAGCGGCAGTGGAAATCACATACAGCGTCAAGAATCCAAACTCAAGCTCAACACAAAGTAAGTCTTCCTTCTTCTTTTCTAGTAGGACACCGGGTTGTCCAATGCCCCAATGAATCAATCAGCAGTGAGTTAGTTTTTCACTCACCTACTACAAGTTGCAGGCATCTGACATGTTAGCATAACAACCACCGTTTAAGCTGTCATAGACAGCTACCATGGCCTATGGTATGGCTGAACATGCTAATCATGACATGTGTCTAGGTACATCTATTTGATATTTCTATTTAGTAAAATATATTGTAATCTAGTGTTTTTTAAATTTTACTTTGACAAATATGTAAAATAATATGGTAAACTAAGAGATGGAATATGATCAGAAATAGGCGACTTCTAACTGCAGGAAAATATCTCATATGTACTTGGGGTACCTACACTATTATTTATTTTGTTTCAGGTATCATCATCTGATATGGAGCCCTAAGAGCTTAGCCTATAAGTTTAATAAAAATTAAATAAATATAGTAGGTGCAATATATGTTTCTTTTATTTACAAAGTATTTCACTGCACCCTCAGCTAGACAGCCTTAGTTCCCACTTGTCACCCCCCTTGTCGACCACCCTGTTACCGATGGTCGCCCCCATGACCATTGGAAATAGTTCATCACTTGAGGTGATTCTACTACTATAAGTTCATGCATATAATACGGATGAAATAAATCATCTGCAAATATTTTAAGGTGTGAACCAGTCTCATTGACTAAACAAGTTTCCCCTAAAAATACAAGGCGTTAGGAAAAGTACTAACTTCCTTACAAGGTATGAACCAGCCCTTGAAACTGAACAACTTTGCCCTAGGAACAGATCGAATTTTTTGGATTTCTCATACTAAATGTATGTACTAACCGACTGAGTCAGTTTGTATGTGAGGTCCAAAATTTATTTTCATATTACCTATGTCTCTTGGGGAAAGTTGTTCAATTTCATGGGCTGGTTCATCCTTTAAAAGGAAGTCAGTACTTTTCCTAACATCATGTACCTATAGGTCGAACGGCGGGTCAAGGCTTCTTCTTGGTCACATCTACCTCATGGACACTTTCAATGGTGTGGAGATAGAGCCCCACAGCAAATTTTCATGATTTCCTTCCTTTTTTGGGTTGAAACCGTAATAAAATCCACCAACGATCGTCAAACGTGTCAGAAAAAGCTGCTCGAGAGGAACTTTTACAAAAACGTTCATTTGACAGCGTTTGAGACGTTCCCAACGTAACGGTTGTGGTTAAATACGCTGTCAAAAATTTGCGCGATACCGATGCACACCAAAAGTTCGAACGTTCGCTATATCAACGTAACTTCCAAAGAAAAGTCGAAACGTTTCCGCTCAAACAATTAGCGCGATACGAAAAGTGCGTAACGTAGCGTTTTTGGCTGCGGTTTGGTTTTGGTATTATCGTTCAACATTAGCGCGATTGGCCCCCTGTTGTCCTTGGGGTAACCGTGTCGTATCTAGGCCAGTTAGGTGTCAATGTTTGTGTGTCTCCGCGCTCGGATGGCATTGGCGTGAACGGCCATGTCAAAGAATAAAGACTTTTACAGAAGGCTCACTCTCGCTATTTTGGTAATCACCTAAACTTAAGGTTGCTACTCCACATGTGCTAATTTTTTGAAATGGAACATGTAGGCATAATCATTTGTCCCCTTGAGATCTTTTGAAAACGAAGTAGACATAGTGTGTACCTAGATGTGTGCGTGTGAGATCATTGGTGTCTAAAATACTATGAAATCACAAAGGCGAAAAGACCGACGTGTACTAAGTGAGCCATCTGCACACGCGGTATGTAATGTATGGCCGCGTCCAGAAAAATGCGGCGCGCGCGCACGCAGCCAATCAACATGTGGATAGTGGGGCCGAGACGCATGGAGATTATAAATACCACCGGCGGGACGGTCTCCGCTCGGCACACTATGCTACTACGTCAACACAACACATAAAACCCCACATCCTTAAACTAGACGATACTCGAGGAAAGTTTCCAATAGTTTATTGCGCTGTCTGAGGAATCCTAGTTCTCATCCTACACTCGAGGGCTTCATGTGTATTGCAATTTTAGGCAAGCACAGTCAAGCTTTGTACAACAGTTCAGACATCAGTCTCAAAGTTCTTAGGTGATTCAGCTTATTTAAATTGTTCCTATTTTGTACTTTTCTTACGAATACGGAAATAAATATAATATAATCCGGAAAGTAAAGCGTCGCAAACGTGTAACAAAAACTTATGCTATCAATTTTACAGCTTTTCAAATTCAAATTTTTAAATTTCAGTCGTTTATTTCCAAGTAGATTCACAATGAATGCTTTTAGAAAGTCAGGAATTCACAATACAATACTGTCACTAAACAATAAATTAGTCATTGTAAAAAAGACAAAATTGTCAGACACAATTTTCTCTTTTTTATAACAATTTTATGTTCCTAGTTCCATGTTTTCCGGACATTAAACCAAAACATTCTTTCGTTTGTTCTATCCATAGTACTATCTTTGTCAGCCTACATCTACCCCTACCCACTGATACAGTCAGTCTTCTTTGCCACAGCTGAGTATAGGTCTCTTCTATTTTCCTCCGGTCATGTGGCTCCGGCAGCCACAGTGTACTGGCAATAGGCACTCCCGTCCACCTGGCTGGGCAGACCCTCTGGGCAGACGTCTACTGGATTGTGTTGCCAGCACACGAATCTCGCGATCATGAATGAAAAAGCAGGTACAGGTTGCGAGTTTATTAAGTGAAGCTGATTATCAAGAATAACGTACGATTGGTTCAGTAAAGGCTGATAAGTCAATTAACATACCAATACCATACCAATTTTTAAAGCCCATTTCGTGTTAGGTATTCTATAACTTGACTTCTAACTATAACTTAAGAAAATTTGGAGCTGTTGCTCATAGTACTAAGACCGGGACAATACTCGAGTATCCCGGAAGCGCAGACGGTCCGGGCGTCACAGCACCCAGAAGCCGGCAGAGGGCGGGCGGGAGAAAGCCACGCGCGATTGCGCTATTTCTGGATGCCACCAGTTGAATAACCTCCAATCTACTATTCGCTATTCCATCCATGCTCTGATGCGACGATTCTTCTGTCTAAGGTCTTGTGTACAAAAAATGGACGTCTTATTTATCTATATTACTGGACATCATCAGTTGAATAACCTCCAATCTACTATTCGCTATTCCATCCATGCTCTGATGCGACGATTCTTCTGTCTAAGGTCTTCTGTACAAGGAGTATCTGCACTACCGTCACAGGTGGCTAGCAGTCTTGCTTGTCGGTATTTTATGGAATAAATTTTGGGGAGTTTGTACCCTCACTCTTTTATCTTCGGGGCACGATAGGTAGGCATACATTCTACGTCTTCTTTATCTATATTAATGGACATCATCAGTTGAATAACCTCCTATCTACTATTCGCTGTTTCATCTATGCTCGGATGGAGAACACAAAATACTCTTCTGCAAAGGTCTCATGTACAAAACAAGGAGCATCTCCATTAGAGTCACAGGTGGCTAGCAGTCTCGCTTGTCGGTATTTTATGGGATACATTTTGGAGAGTGTACTTATACTCTGCTATCTCTCGGTAGGCAAAGATTCTACCAATACTCCAGATTTATCTCGCACTTATAATGCAAATAGCTGAAGAGTGGGAATCCCTGCCTATAGATCTTTTTGAGGAACGCTATAAGATTCCTGATAATAACAGGAAAAGGCGAACTCCGAAACGGTGGGCCGAGCAAATATCCAGAAATCTGGAGACGGGCAATTGAAAAATTAAGGAGTCACGATCCTCAGTAGTGAGGGACCGACTATGGACATAAGACATAAGATTCAAAACAGGCCAGGCCTGTTTAAGACGAGAATAGGAATTATGTAGATTAGTAAGTAGTAATGCTGGATCAGTGTTTGCATCGTCATAAACCATCAGTTGCAGATGAGAGGGCAGGCGAATCATCATCATGGGATACCATCTTCAATATGAAGTTTAATTTGACCGCCATGTAGGCGGATGATTCTCTTTAAAAAAAAACTACCAACACCTGCAATCAGGAAGACTTAAATGTGGCATCAGTGAGAGCGGTGACCGTCGCAAAATTCTGGGATAATATTATATAAGTCCATATGTGAGTCATTGACACGATGTCCACACAGGTCACGAGTTTGTACACTTGAGTTTGCGAATTTTCATGCTTTATCTTAGCCGCCATGATCGCTATGGGCTAGCACTTGTGGACCTGGCTAGTATCCAAACTAAAGCACTCTGTCAGCGGATTGATGGCGCGCATTAGTTTACATGATCAGATCTTCAATGTGTTCAAGTCACGTGTTTTATGACAAAGTCAGCTTAATAATGAAGCTGTGTTGTGTCGTACCAAGAGGTGAAGTCACTGACGTAGAAATGAAACTAATGGCGGACATGTTGGTTGATCTAGCGACAAGAGCACAGATCTCGAAATAAAACAGATGTTAGACCAAACAGATACTATTCATAATTCTTCTTGCCTTATCCCGTTCCCTGACGGGGTCGACTACCTAACCTAGGGAATTTGACGTGGAACCAAGTTTTTACACGGAGCGACTGCCATCTAACCTCTGCAACCCGAAGGCCAACCTAGCCCGAATCCTAAGTTCATCAAAATAATATTCAAATATCATCTGAATTCAAATTTTATTTGAATATGGGTTTCATTACGATGTTTTTCCTTCTCCATAAGAGTTTACCGACTAAATGTATGTGAGTAAAAATACATTGGTACATGGCGGGGATCAAACTGGGGTCTCACTATTGTAAGACTGGTGTCCTAGTCACTTAGCCACCGACGCTCTTCATCAAACAGATACCATTACTAAAAGTATTCTGTCAGTGAGTATCGTAAAAAAATACTAATGGGTATCTACTTAAATTTATCTAGGTAAAGGGCAACAGCGTTTCCTGTGAATGCAACATCTTCCACTGCGCTCGCTAATCCGTCTACCAGCGTGGCGGGTATCGCAATACCTCTTATTATGTAGGGCGACTCATGTCCAGCAGTGGACTGTTCTATGTGATGAAAGTATGGAACCTAAAATTTTCAATATTTTAGTTTTACTGTGCTGTAAATGTGACTGGACTCATTATAATAAATTATCTACACCGGGTCATTGGACGACTCAGTGTCTCACACGACCCGATAAGACCTGTGCCCCATGCAACGAAGCTACAAGCTACAATTCTACAGGTGAAATTCGATGTACATTGCGTAGGCGGTGGGACATTATAAAACCAGGATTTTGACCCGCTGCGCAATGTACATCGAATTTCACCTGTAGAGTTGTAGCCTGTAGTTTCGAAAAACGAGGCACTGGTGTCACAGTTTATACTCAGCATCGAGTAATGACGAAGAAGGCACGCTGAGTATTCATTGTAAAATGTGGGTCTATTTTCCAATTCTGCCCACATACATACATACATACATATATCACGCCTTTATCCCTTGCGGGGTAGGCAGAGCGTTAACAGCCGTAAAAATACGGCCACTATCGCCACGTCTGACATTTTTGAGGATGGTTTTCCAAGGTTGTTTCAGAAAACATGTGTATCACTATAGTGACAGGTTGTCAGCCTGTCGCCTAAAAATTGTAGTACACGAATTCTCCCTTAGTCGCCTCTTACGACACCCGCGGGAAGGATATGGGGTGATGCTATTCTAAGCCGGCATCACACAGCATTCTGCCCACTATTATTATGATTTAGGGCAAAATGCAGCGTTGAGTCAGCTGTGTGGAATTATGTTCTATTTTTGTTACATTCATCGTCCCCAAACTCTAGACTGTTTGTTTGTTTATAAATTTTACGACAAAAATATGCATGCTACTGCGTCATCAGAACCCCGCTTACTCTAACGGAGTCTAGGCACACGCAGTTATGTATTTTCAACTAAATGTTCTTGCAGAAGCAGAGAGGGGATCGGTGGCCAAGCGGTTAGGACACCGGTCTTACAATCACGAGACCCGAGTTCAATCCCCGCCATGTACTAATGTGTTTTTACTCACGTATATTTACTGACTGCTCTTACGGTGAAGGAAAAACATCGTGATGAAACCCACATCCTTGCAGAGGTCAGATGGCAGTGTTCAGTGTAGAAACATGGTTCAACGTCATATCCCCTAGGTTAGGTAGCCAACCCCGACAGAGAACTGGATAAGGCAAGGAGGATGATGTTCTTGCAGCATATTTAGTAAACAAGTGCAGATGTTTTATAAGATTCTATGATCGGGCGAATCTCTGTAAGCTTGTAAAACGGCTGTCCAGACGAGTTTTTGTTAAGTACACTGATTTTTATTTATAACTATCGTTCTAATATTAAGCAAATCATTCATACTTTATAGTACACTAACTAGTATTTAGGATGGTAACACTTTTATATTTTTTCCCATTTGCCGAATACCCATCTTAAAGGTAATATATTTATAAAAGATTCATTAACACTGCATATATTTTGCTATTATCTAAAAATACATTAAAGTAGTAACATTTTTTCATAAAACATGGACTTAAACGTGGACATATTTCTTTTCATTAAATTCTATAATGTGAAAGTCGTCCAGAGAATTTTCAAACAGTCCCCTGCCAAAAATATAAAGTTCCAAAAAAATAAGAATGTTTTATTTGCAAAAGATTTTTGTCGTGCAACGGAACGCAATAGTTAAGAGGTTAGTGACAGTCGTGGAAAAGGCGTCGCAACGCGATTTTGCTTGGACTCTCCCATCATCAATCTGTTAATAAAATATATTCAATTTAATGATATTAAGTGATAATAATTAGGTGCAGCGCATATCACTGGCAATACAGCGCGGAAACGCAGCCAGCGTTATGGGCACATTAGCTCCAGGTACCATTCGGGGCGGCCTGTTTGACTGAGGCTAAACTTAGCCATCTTATTTGATTTGTTTATTTTGACTATTGTATTGTATTTTGACATGTTTTATTAATGAAATAAATCTGTATTAGTGATAATTCAATTTATTTTACAATTATATTTATTTCATATATATTATATATTTTATTATATCTATCTTACATATTTTTCTTTTGTCTGCCTTTCTCTTCACTACATGTTATAACTTAACAAATTATTCATAGCTTCACTTTGCTGTCTTTGTTGTCTGTGATGTCCCTACACACTTTGTTATTTTTTTGTTTTAGGTTTCCTGTCTGTTCCAGTCCAAACAATTAAATTTTTTTTACCGAACAATCTCCTCACGTGTTAAAGTCAATTTTCGGTCATTGGCAAAATACGACTCAAATAGAGAGATGTGAAGCCATTCGAAAAAAAAAAAACACGCGTTTTTGTTTAGTGCATTACCAGCATTATCAGTGGGGGGGACGCGTGTCAGAATTGACAATACCAGTCCTCTGGTAAGTGATTTTAATACCGTTTATTAGCTGAATTTCATATTTTTTTACTTTTACTTCTATGATCCTATTCATTGGTCGCTTAGTAAGAATATATGTACCAGTAGTTTTGTAAATAATCGACTTCATTTTATTCTTCTATCGCGTGGGACACCCAGTCGATTACCGACCCGATAAACCCTGGTGTCAACTTTTATTAGGTACTCGTTGTAGAAATATGCGCGACGGTTTTATCGGTTGGTACACAATTTTTCGCCAAAAACTATCCTTTTTGTTACACAAGGATAATTTGTCTTTCCAAGGAGGAAAGAAATTTTACAAACGGTCCCGGGTATAATCGAAAACATACAAATACAGTAAAATATCAAACTTTTCAATATTATTAGTTAAAGTTATAATAGGCTAAACAAAATTTTCCTGCTATTGTAAAATATGTTGGGTGTAAGTTTTCCTGTCAAAATAAAAAAATGTTTAACAAGGAGCGTTATATTTGTAATGAAGGTAGTAACCGTGTGATGCCGGCTTAGAATAGCATCACTCCATATCCTCCCGCGGGTGTCGTAAGAGGCGACTAAGGGACTCGGGTGTTGGTGTATTACAATCTTTAGGCGACAGGCTGACAACTTGTCACTATAGTGATACACATGTTTTCTGAAACAACCTTGGAAAACAATCCTCAAAAAATGTCAGACGTGGCGATAGTGACTGTATTCTTACCGCCACTATCGCTCTGCCTACCCCGCAAGGGATAAAGGCGTGATATATGTATGTATGTAAGGTTGGTAAAAATAAAAAATCATAGCACAAGTTATTTATAACTTCAATATCGCCCTAAATCGCTATGCGGAAATAAAACTACAACATAAGTCACGGCTCACGGCCCAGAATAAGTTTTTCTTCCAAATATTCTACAGAGCAAAGTTTTTTACAAGCAGTTCGTATTGAGGCCACGCCGGATCGATGCGAATGTTGAAGTTCCAAGATTTCGTGCTCAAGTAGCGATTAGCCAACTTGCTTGGGAAGGAACACGCCTTCAAAAGATTCTTTTCACAATTGGACTTTACATTGGGATAGACGAGTAATGTAAAATTAGTCTGACTGTTAGATTATTATAAAAATATTGCAATCGTGTTTTTTTTCTTCATCTAAACAAAGTATTATATATAAAGCACGCCTATGTACAATTTTTACATAACTCCTGGTAGTTTAGTAACTTTGATAGTTGTTCTCATTTCTATTGTCTTTATTATTTACAGATTTTTAATTAAAAACAAAAAATATGTGTCCAATAACTTGGTTCCATGTCAAATCCCCTAGGTTAGGTAGTCGACCCCGACAGAGAAACGGGATAAGACAAGGAGAATGATGATTTTTCGATAATCTAAATTATGGACTAAATGAATTTGCTTATTTTTTACCCTGCCTATCATCTACCAAATTGAATTAATATTCGGTCACGTCACGGAAAAATTCTCCGGCGCTTTTGAATAAGTTTAAATAAGATTCTTTCACTAAACAAATCTGATTTTACACCAGTACTACGATTATAGGCTCGCAACTAAACGGTAAATACTTCCTGGATTTACAATACTCATTAGCTGATTTTAATTGTATATTGCAGAAAGATAAAATTAAAATAACAAATGTTTCGTTTTATAATCACCTATCAAAAATGTGGTGCCTAGACTCTAAAACCACAGTTGTTACCGCGGGCCACGGCAGAATGTAGCAATTAAAAGTTTTACAAAACCGATGCATATACATTTTGAACGTTACTAGACAGAATCACGGGGTATTACTTTGATAAATACATACATACATATATCACGCCTTTATCCCTTGCGGGGTAGGCAGAGCGTTAACAGTCGTAAGAATACGGCCGCTATCGCCACGTCTGACATTTTTGAGAATTGTTTTCCAAGGATGTTTGAGAAAACATGTGTATCACTATAGTGACAGGTTGTCAGCCTGTCGCCTAAAAATTGTAATACACCAATACTCTCGAGTCCCTTAGTCGCCTCTTACGACACCCACGGGAAGGATGTGGGGTGATGCTATTCTAAGCCGGCATCACACGGCAAACTTTGATAAATACAAACTTAAATCAAAGAAGAATGGATCGAGCATAGTAAAAATATACATAGATGAAACAAATCTTACGTAGAAGTGTGCGTGTTAAAGCAAGATTAGGCAAAAAGATCATAGATCTGACTTATTTATTCCTTATACTGTGAGCGAAAACCCTGTCTAGGTGGCTAAATAGATATAGCTCCACAAACTCTGTAACTATGCAGTTCTTTTCACAAATTCCTGATTGGCAACAGCAAAACACGTTTTTTGACCACAATAAGATTTCGTTTCATCCTTATGGCAAAGATATTCGTCTTTTTGAATGGGAAACCGAGCCGTCCAATGACCCGATGAAATATGCTATCAGAGTTGTTTAACTGCTTACAACAAGTAGCAGGCCTCTGACATGGTTGCTAAAGAATTGTCCAGGAAAATTATTTAAAATTGACCCATATTGTACTATATTTACTTGCGTGCCTAGTTTTCGCAAATATCGTAGGAGTTGCGTTCTACTTTCTAAACATTACGACCAAGTCTCTAGCGTAGTGGGAATTTATACACAGAGTCCTGAATTTTAAGTAAACAAACAGTTTAACCAAGTCATCATCATTCTAACTAATTTGAATCCTAGGTTAAGTCACATTCAAATATGATCGGAGTTAAAATTTTATTTGAATGTGAGCTTCATCACGATGTTTCTCCTTCCTGTAAGAGCAGTCGGTGAATGTACATAAGTAAAAACACATTGGTACAGGGCGGGGCTCGAACTCAAGTCTCCCGATTGTAAGACCGGTGTCCTAACCGCGTTTTAATATTTTAGCCAAGTACCGGGCAGTTATCCTTGGCAGTACGGGTTTGCTTCTTGGAGCTTGTGACCGTCCTAGGACCCTTTTGTGCTTCTGAAAGGAGCCGGCTAACTCACTAAAATAATCTTTGAGTCTAATCAAGAAAAAAAATAGTGGCGCACATGTAGCGTTTGGCGCAAAACAGGCATATTTCAGAGACAAGCATAGTTGCGATAAAGTCGATTTTCAAAAGATATCGTTAAATCTACAATATGATTCGGGTAACGGCGGATTTGTATGTATGAAGAAGATAGGAAGCAAATTTTTCAGTTCCAGGGGCTAGCTTTTCAGTTCAGCTATTACACATCAGATTTATGTGCGTTGCGTTACGTTATTAGACTGTAAAAATCTACACTAGTGTTCATCGGGTCATAGCCCCCAAAGTATAGCCAATGGCCGCTACTCGAGCCGAGAGGAGAGTTTGAAACTAATCCATTTTACAAGTGAAATTCCGTGCCAAAAGATCAAAGGAAAACCACTACTGAATCCACTAGTAAATCTAGCCACAATTTAGCATAATAATACTTGTACTTAAGTGACCTATTATTATGAATTCGGACCGAGAGTTTACGAGCACCATTCCTGGTTCACGTTAGAAAAAAACTGTCCGAGCCCTATTACGGCTACAGCGACTGCTGGACAGGCTCAGCAGCTGGCGTCTCGTCGGTCCGCGCGATCGTATGTTCGCATGTGGATGCAGTAGCCAATGTTTTCCTCAAAAGTCCTTAAGCACTTCGTTAACAAAAAGTGGGAAGGCGTTTATAGAATGATTTTAGCACTGTAATCCTGATAAAACATTTTAAGATTATTTCCATCATAGAATGAGCTTTGCAATTTCAATTAATTTCAGGTGGAAAATTGAGATTCGACTCTACAAAATTATAAGGTTACTTTGACACCAAAGTTCGTAGGATGCTTGGACGACTAGGTGTCCCACACGAAAAGAGAGTGAACGTACACGCTATTAAATTTTTAGGTCTCAAAAAATATATAGGTCTTACTTTCGCTTTCGCGTATCTGGAAGTTGAATAAAGCAGAGTCGATCAAAAATGCAGGTAGTAAGATAGTAAAAGAAATGGGGCAACAAGACTTCACGGGCTATGAGTTGGGATTGGCTAGTCTAGGTCCAAATATTGGAGATGAAAGTGACGCAGTGCGCAAGAAAAAATATAGGACGAACTTGTTAGGTAGGAGTTCATTAGGACTCAAGTCATGCATGATTGAATTTTATCAACCTCTTTGAAAAAAAAGGCTTACCCCAGCGTCAAATGCCTCTTAAGCTCTAGTAAGCATGAACTTCTTGGTAGGACACTGAGCCGTCGAATGACACGACATGGACAAGCTCTCTTTTCTCTTTCCCTGTCGGTCACCGAGTCATGCAACGACCCAATGAAACACTGACAAGCTAAGAACGTAAGATGCAGTTTCAGAAAAAATCTAATATGTCAGTCGACCTAGAATGGGGATCAAACTTGCAGGATTTCACTTCAGGCGTACGTAGCGTAGTTGACTAACTGCGTCTTATTGTAACCTATTGTATGGGTTGTGACGTGATAAACAGTGTATCTGCGTATCAAGATAGGTACACGGTGTATGATGAAGAATGAAGGAGAGTAATAGTCTACTATTTAGAATTATTTTCGTCGTCACTTTTGTTTTGATTGTAGTAACCTAAGTAACTGCCTCCGAATTATCTTTCGTTTTAGGACCTAATGTTACTAACTTACCTAAGGTTAATGATCATAAAAATACAGTTGCTGTCGCCACGAGGCGAATAACACTTGTAGAAACCTACATACATACATACATACATCACGCCTTTACCCCTTGCGGGGTAAATAAAAAAATCAGTCTTATACGTGATTCGTCACAATTGACACTCGTCAAACGTAAACAGTAGGCAAAACCTAAACTGATTAAATACGGGTCGTATCAATCTTATAACTTATAGCAAATACCTAACAAACAGTCATAAGAACACACATGTTTTGAAGTGGTATGGATGAAAACAAAGTTTATTTACGAAATTAAAACAAAATACCAACTTGACCTCCTCATCAATCTGTGTCAGCAAAACAATGTTCACACAGTTACCAAGAAAAACTGCAGACCTAGTTTACTTGTTATATTTAGATTCAAATTTTGTGCAACCAAGGACAAATGTTATGGGGAAAGGAAAGTGAAGATTATCGTGGTTACCCTAGATTATTCATTCGTCTCACTAGCGCAGCAAGATCTATCATTCATCTAAGGTGGTTACTTAGATTATTATAATTTATTTAATCAGATGGGGCGGCAGCCACCGTAGTTTTACGGCCGTTAACGTTCTGCTAACCCCGCATGCAATAAAGGCGTGATATGTGTATGTATGTATGTTTATTGAACATTATTGAACACTGGAAAGTTCATATGCAGCACAAGAGTTACGCATACAGTTAAGCTAACTCTGTCTGGTCTGGTTAGACACTTAGAACCACAATAGATATTCAGCATAAGAATGTTTCAAAGTCCAAACTATCTACTAATCCAGTCTCAGAAAATTTCCTATTACATACTTACTCATACTTATGTTGAAATTTTTGACATTTGAGTGACATTGATACTCAACTAGATAAAATATATATTCAGTTTAGATCAGCGCCATCTATATACACTAGAAAATTATACAAATTAATTATAATACACTTTTAATGCACATGCACTGTTCTTTCTACATGCCCTAAGGTAGACTGGAAGATAATGTCTTTGACATTAAGTCCGACAATGTACATCTGTGCATAAAGTTTAATAATTAAAAAAAAATAATTTAGAAAGTTTCCTATTTCGGAACTTTGTTATAAAAAAGTAAAGAATAGTAAAGGAAAGCCAAAAAATTTATTCAGATCAAGTGAAGGAGAAAGTAAAGATCATGTTTCATATAAAGAGGTCAAGGAGAAGGCAAAAGATAGAAATATCTAGCAGTAACTGCAATGACAAGAGTGATGATCTCTTAAATATAAGAATAGAAGAAGAATGTAGCTGCATAAGGTACAGATTATAATACCCAGTATACCTACCTACATTCATCTTATCTGGTAAGCCTACAGTTATTGTCAACAGTCTTTGAGCATAGCAAACAATAGTTGTTTTATTTTAGTCTCAGAACAATGCACATGCTAGCCTTCTTATCTAGAGCTGAAACAACTTTCTGCGATGGCCATACTACTAGTAACATTATTCATTATTCAAATATCCTTCCACCAGAAAATTTATGCACTTATGAATGTGTTCCACTAGGTTTTGCCGGATATTTCATTTATTCTAAGAAGGAAAAGTGCTTTAGGATAACTTTATCTTCTGATTTGCCATGATGCCGGCTTAGAATAGCATCACACCATTTCTTTCCTGTGGGTATCGTAAAGGGTGACTTAAGGATTCTTTTAAGAATTTTACGGTTGTTAACACTGCCCACCCAGCCAGGGATATGGGTGTGATTTAAGTGTGTATGTATGTGCGTGTTTTCTGCTTTTCTAGTGGGATATCGAATCGTCCAACGACACGAGGAACCCTTCAGATAACTTGTTTATAAAAAAGCTAAGAGTTTCTGAATAATTTTTACAGAAATTAGCCTTGTACAAAAGTTTTACATTCCATGACCCATTTTAGCATTGTTTTGGAATGATTCTGCGAGATGTGAGTCTTACGGCGACCTGTTTAGAGACGACGGCAGTATGGCACGACGAATCATATTGGTGAAGTTTACAACAGCAAGTATGCCTGCTGATGTCATGCTACTGTGACTGAGGCGATTCTAGCGATCATGGGTACAGCTCTTACTGTTTATACTCTTCATCACTACGAAAATTTAGCAGCTGGCACCAAAATTACAACAACATTCCTCAATAAAAAAATATACTCAACAGAAAAGTTGACATCGACAAAATTATGTAATATTCCCGTTTTATCCCCCTTTCTGCATAGTGCACAGCATGCCCAAGATAAGGGGAGCGTAGAATAAATTGAAAAACCACAAAATTATGCGTAGGAGGTGTAAATACCTGAGATTTTATGTGTAATCCAATATCCAGACGAAAGTCGCAGTCCTGTTTACACAATTGTATCACTGTCATTCATGTAAAATAACACACCATCACAAAGCAGCACTACACAATTTTTCACTTATAATTACTATTTTATGTGAAAATATCACATAATGCGCCATTTTCGCAATAAATTCGAAGGACAGCAGTCGGCGATCGCTGCCATCTTTTTTGTCAAATGTCTAAAAAACTAAAAATAGCGCTTTGAACGAACTCTGGTGTTATTTTTAGAAAATACTACGAAACTTACGTATCTACTAGCGCCATCTATTGACATACGTGATTAAGTTCTTTGTTACCTTCCTAGATGTCGCTACATTATCGAAACGATAAAACCGCGGGAAAAATTTGAGACTTTAAAAAGTTTACTGTAACTTGAAATTAAAGTTTATTTAACTTTGCTACATTATTTGTTAACTATATTATTATACGAATTTATTATTTGTATAACACTTTTTTTGTAGGTACTTACATAAATAAACAGAGAGTTATTTATTTTCGCTCACAATACACGTTACTATTTATATTACTGGCTCATACTTTACCTACAGTGCAACTTTTCATTCACCAGTGGCTCAAACAGACAAATCCTGGTTGACACCAAAGAAAATTAGACCGAATGAGATCACTATTATTAAACTTGTGTAATACATGTCGTACTCAGAATCCAAAATAAAATAAGCATAGGTACTCTTGATGCTAAAGTATGTCCGTTCGAATAGGCCATAATAAGTATTTGACAGCTGTTTGTAATGTAAAGTAATGTTGCCCTTTCGGGATCCTATCTTTAAAATATTTCGTTATACTAGTACCAATACAGTATTGCGTTGTATTGGTTACACATCCGTGATTATTCCTGTAGTAACCCCGTGTTCGACTTCGCACTGCGTAACACTTGCAAATGTACGAAAACATGCCAACCTAGCCTGTCAATATGCAATACGTAACAACGTTCTGATGGCTAGCGTGTAGCTAGCTGAGGTGGAACTCTGACTTAGACACTAAGACGATCTGTGCCTTCTCATCATTCTCCTTGCCTAATCCCGTTTCTTTGTCGGGGTCGGCTACCTAACCTAGGGGATTTGACGTGGAACCGATTGCCCTTGTCGGTAGAGTGTTCGCCATAAAAACTCCTTAATGAGGGAAAATAGTGTGGTGGTTTAGAATAAAGCAAAGGTTATTTTTGTTTTGTCTTCTACGTATGTGCGACTGAAAAACGGAGTGACATTAATATTGTCGCATTTCATCCTCCTTGCTTTATCCCGGTCTCTGTTGGGGTCGGCTACGTAACCTAGGGGATTTGATATGGAATCAAGTGTTTACACAGAGCGACTGCCATCTGACCTCTGGGACCCGAAGGCTAACCTGGCCCGAATCTTAGGTTGTCAGATATCATCTGAATTCAAATTTGTTTTGAATGTGGGTTTCAACCAGGGCCGTTTTAGCACATATGCCGCCTGTAGGCTATTCAAATTTTGCCGCCCCCTCAACCCATCCCATCCGGCTTCACCTCAGCAGTTTTTTTTTTTGCCTGGCCTGAAGGTATAGTATTAGGTGGTCACCCACACCTATGTCGCAAACAGTCTTACATCCGAACCTGTCGTCGGTTCTCGTCGGATGTCGTCAATTGTATGCTGTCGTCAATTAAAAAAAGAGTGTAATGTTTTTGGGTTTCATGTATGTATGTATTTATGTGCGTTTCTTTAAAGGACTGATAACTCGATAATGACTGAACAGATTCGAATGTGAACTGTTTGAGAATAATCCTTGTAGCATCGCGCTTTTATTGGGGTTTTGATTTCAGCCAGAAACTATTTATTTATTTATTTTTTGGCGAATTTTGCCGCCCCCAAAATCTGCCGCCCTAGGCTTAAGCCTACTCAGCCTAGTGGATAAGCCAGGGCTGGTTTCAACACGATGTTTTTCCTTCACCGTAAGAGCAGTCGGTGCCTTCTAATTATCTGTAAATTCCTCTCCAGAAATCACCGTACAAGGCTGTGGATAACTGCATCTCTTTACGCCACCTTTGCTGTCAGAGAAGCATGTTAGTTAAGCTCAGTAAGACAGTTCGTAACCTCCCCAAACTGAGCTTTCGTATTCGGTAAACACAAAAAGTATTTTGCTAGCACTCGTGCATCAGTATTTTAATTCAAAGTTTGCCCACCGCTACAGCCTCCCTCCCCCACAGTTTACGCACAACGCAGCATTAAAAATAACGCATCCATAGGTAATGCGTTGAGCGTTTTATTGTCAACGGTACCTAGTTATACATTGGGCTGATTCCTTTTTGTTCATTAACTTCATTAAGATTTATGAACCATGGGTCTATAAAGTAGGAAAAATTATCATAAACCTATCTGGGTCACTTGGGTAATTATTACCAAGCTTTTAAATTGTATCAACTTTTTTAGAGAAATTATTTTACTTCAGTTTTTTATAAAAAAAAAATATATTTCATATTCAGTCTTTCTACTTTTCTACTTTTCATGTTCTCTTTTCGTGTGGGTCACCGAATCGTTCAACGACCCAATGAATCCTAGTGTCAGAATTTTTCAACCGCCCTTTACAAGTAGCAGGCTTCTGATATAGGATGCTGACAGTGGTCAAGTGCAAACATTCTGTGCCCCTTCCTTCATGAAAACTAGTTATAATCTCATCTAGCCGAACGAAACAAACGAGATACCTACACACATGCAATGTGTATGAATGATTCAGACGTTACAAACATATTCTTTTATTACTCTGAACCGGAAAACTACCAGACAAATTACTTGACCGAAAGAACAAAGCCCCGAGGCAGTGCGTTTATTATTTTTTTTTATTTATTTATTTTTATCCCACTCGTCCGCGATTCTATTAGGAACTTAAAATTGTTATTGTTTACAATGACTCATTCATTTATTCAGTGACATTATTGTATTGTAACTCTCTGACATTCTAAAAGTATTCATTGTGAATCTACTTGGAAATAAACGATTGAATCTTGAATCTTGAATCAAAAAACGGCGTCTCCAAAAAGTAGGACATCCATAACAGCTCGATATTATGACGCCACAGGTCAGCGTAAACCAGCTGGCTCATATTTGCGGACCTCGTTAGCGGCTGCGCGGGCGCCGGTGAAAGTGGTTGCGCAATACTCACGCGAACTGCAAACTTGCAGCTGAACTGTCTGCTCCTATCTGCGAGTTTTGGTGGAACGCGCACTTAACGCAGGACCGTTATAATATCGCAGCTGTCTGTCAGATCCATACTAGAAATGTCAATCCTGTTACTAAAACCGCTCAACTGCTGTCAAAACAGCGCTATCGTAGTGTTGTCCGTCGAGTGCGGTTTTAGTATGTGGTACGTTTCTAGTATAGATTTGACAGACCCCTGCGGATATTTTAGCGGTCCGTTGTGCGTTAAGTGTGCGATGCGCCTTAGGCTCTTTTGGAATTACTGTCATGAGGATGCTGTGTCCCACACGAATGTAGACCGGCATACATATACCTGTAGCTCAATTTCCGAAGCTTTTTTTTCATGCGAAAATCTGCAACTTATTATGCTTGTATCACACGTTCTGATTTACTTATTAATTCCCACATACTCTCTAAAATTCACGTATTTTTTACTATAAAAACATCAAGTAAGTTTAAAAACGTGTGGTTAGACCAGTCGTTATGCACTTTCGTGCACGGAAATGAAAACGAACAACGTTTCAGAAATGGAGCTCTTGGTAGAATCAAGTGAATCAACCCGATCCGTTCTTCCCAAAACGAGTTCTAAGCCAGACTCACCCCAAGGGCGTGAGTGATGGCCAGTGCCATCATACAACCAGTTGTATGAGCAACAAAACTTACTAATACTTCCGCGGCAGCTTTTGCTCCCTGTCAAATATACAGTTAGGTGTGGCTTAGAATAGCATCACCCCTTTCATTCCCATGGGTGTCGTAAAAAGCGACTAAGGGACTCGAGGGTTTCATGTGTATTGCAATTTTAGGCGATAGGCTGACAACCTGTCACTATACACGACTCATCTGAAACGACCCTCAAACATTTGTCAGACGTGGCGATAATGACCGTAATTTTACTGTCGTCAGCGCTCTGCCTACCCCACCAGGGATATAGACGTGATTTGTGTGTGTGTGTGTATGGCTCGGAGTTAGCCCCAGCGGCGGGGGTGCTACAACTGTAGAGCCCTTTCCGAAGAAAGTGCTATGGCTGCTGGTAGCCCGGTAGTCGGTGACAATTATGAATGAATGAGAGAATGATATATAGCTCATTCCACAGACTTTGCATCTTGTATTGTGCTCGCCAACCAATCCGGCTATAGAAGGGCATGGAAAACATCCCAAAAGGGATACCCTTGTGGCTATTTACGATTGATGATGATATTTGAAACGTGGTTTCTTGCATTGCTTGCATGTATATATCACGCCTATGTCTCTTGCGGGGTAGGCATACCATAAAAGCGGCCGTAAATAACAGCCATTTACGCCGCTTCTGACAAAAGTTTGAAAGGAATTTCTGAATACTATGTATCACTATAAAAGCTTGTCAGTCTGTCGCCTAAACTTGCAATATACATCAAGCTTCAAATCCCGTCGGCGCTATCGAAATAACAAAGATGGGTGATGCTATTCTAAGCCGACATCATACGGCATTCTTACATTACAGGTAATAAATTGACTACTTTCGTAACAAGGATTACTTGCCTATTAGTTGTCTAAGCAGAATGGTGTAACAAACCGAAGACGCATCGCACACTTAACGCACGACGGACCGCTAAAATATCGCAGCGATCTGTTAGATCCATACTAGAAACGTCACTCCCCATACTAAAACCGCACTCGACGAACGACGCACTCGACGAACGACGCGATAGCGCTGCGTCGATAGCGGTTGAGCGGTTTTAGTATGGTGATTGACATTTCTAGTATGGATCTGACAGAACGCTGCGATATTTTAGCGGTGCGTTGTGCGTTAAGTGTGCGATCCACCGAAGCATATCGTATAATTTGGCTCATGCATTCCGAAATGACTTTAATTATACTAGAGTCAAATGTGCCGTGAAGTATTATCTGCTATCCTTTCATAATCTGTTCAGTTGTTTATTTCCTTGTACATACTTACATACTGTAAAATTACTTCGGAGTTATGCATTTAAAATGATTTAACATAATACTGTTTTTCATGATAAATAATCTGCTACTAATATTATTATGCTTGAATCACACGTTC
The DNA here is from genome assembly GCA_029255805.1 of Keiferia lycopersicella. Lineage (NCBI taxonomy): Eukaryota > Metazoa > Arthropoda > Insecta > Lepidoptera > Gelechiidae > Keiferia > Keiferia lycopersicella. The sequence continues at coordinate 2,000,635 of JARACZ010000026.1, forward strand.
TAGTTTACTTGTCGATTCTCACATACCTACAATAATCACAACTAGAAAAACATCGAGTACCAAGAAAAATTTAGGAGCTTTTTGAAATGTTTACATGCGGATATATCTGCACATAATATGAGCTAAATCCCAATGCTTCTGCAGCTACTTGCAAATTGTTAAGTTGTCTCTATAAAGGTAGAGGTTGCCTGGAAGAGATCGCTACAAGCGATAAGGCCGCCTTTGCTTACTCTTAGTTTTAGTTTATTGTACCGTTTTGTATTTTAATATTGTGTTTGTTGTAAGCTATAAAGAGTTTATCTATCTATCTATCTATCTATCTAAATCCCTGAAACTGCTATGTCCTACAAATTTATGCTTCTATCACACGTTCTACTTTACTTACCGATACTACACACCCTAAAAAAACCACACATCATCTGATAGTAGAAATTTGAAAACGTTTGGTAAGACCAGTCGATGCAGAATTCCGGACACGGTACCGAATTACGACGTTTCAGAAATTGAGCTCCTCATTGCGCTTGTATTACACGTTCTCCATTCTACTTACTACACTCATACCTTAATTAATTCATGCACACATTAGTAGTAGGCGGTTAAAATACTCTGACACCAGGGTTCATCGGGTCGGAATGACTCCGTGTCCCACACGAAAATCAAAACATAAAAAAAATCGTGTTGCTGAAACTGTGATACAATTGGTTACACCAGTGATGATTGCAGTGTCAAACTCATTGAAAAACAAGACATGTCAAGATAGAAAATAGACCTTAAGTCATAGAATTAACATGATTTTGAAGGCTGTCAAATATGTCTTATTAGAGCGGCGATACTGTAATGTTTACGTGTAGAAGCGTTACGTCGCGAAAGCGGAAGCGTATTGGCGTTGCGCTCGAGCGTTTAATACCATAACAGTTGGCAAAAAGCATCTTCCAGCACCCAGCCACCAGCAACGGGTTTGATGTAACGGCTGCAGCGTCTGCAGGGGACGGCGATGATCTGAGGATAAGGGCGACGGAGCGCAGCATAACATCTTGAAGACAATTTATTGTGAATGACACTTCTTATTCATCGAATCGATCGTAAGAAAGTAAGATGGTTCCGTATTACGAATGGCACGTTAAGCCATAGGTCCCGGTTGCTGTGATTACTTAGACTGCGGTCGTTACCTAGCCATGTCAGAAGCCTGCTACTTGTAGAAGGCAATTGAAAAATTCTGACACTAGGGTTGATTCGGTTGTTAGACGACTCGGTGTCCCACACGAAAAGAAGAAGATCAAATCGATGATGATAACTTTGTTTAAAATACCTTGGACCAATGCTTGGGCACGGCTAGCTAACGCTCAGTCTGATCCGTTCTTCCCAGAATTCACTGTCGCTTCAAGGGCGTGATTGGACTGGTTGTTTGAATGAATGAATCTTGCCTGGTGTCTACCTCCTCACTTGATTCGACCGCGGTGAAGCACAAGAAAAAGAGAGGAACCTTGCCCTCTGAAGCGCAAGACACAACAAATATTTAAACTTGAGCATTGAAGGCCCTGTTTATATCAGTCTGGGTAATTATCTATCGATAATATAGTTTTATTGTTATATCAGTGACATTGAAACTACAATTTTTCAAGGCATAATGTGAGGGTACTTGGACTACTATTTCTTCATCTTAAGTTATACACATTCACGTAGCTTCGTCTACATTTCTCTGGTCAGCGGCATCCACTTCTCTCCGAGCGAGTTTCACTTGCGCGTGCGCCTGCCGAGCCAGTACAACTCGCGACGTCGGAAAACACGCGCGTTTGTCAATCCAATAACCACATTTATAATACACGTTTCGTAAAACACTACAACGTAATTTGAACCCGTGAATTTCCAAGTTAAAACCAAGTGTAACCCCATTTGGAAAGGTTTTTGTGACAGTGAAAGAAACGAAAGAAAGAAAGTGAAGAAAATCAAAGAAACTCAATTTAATTAAAACTTCTGCACGACAGGTGTTGGATTAACTTTGAGGTTTGTTCAATTAATTGTTGTTATTACTGTAAAGAAATTAATTAGTAATTATGATCACTTTGCGTCATTATAGTGAAAAAAAAAACAATCATTTTCAAGGCAAACTTGAAGTATTTTTATGGAAACAGCGTTTTCCGTAAATTCATAAAATAAACAGATAAAAAACCTTTTACTGTAAAAAAAAACCTTTACGTCTACGTTATGCAGGCATCAGCTGTTTATTATATTTGGTAGAGACAAAAAACTTTTTATGTACTTTAAGCTTCCTGGATCGACATAAGATAGGTACTTACATAACCGGCTTAGTTTGACATCAACTATTTAAAGGGTGTAGGAGATGGTGTAACGAAAACTTTGCAGGCGTGATCAGACCATGAAACTGAACAACTTTTTCTATGGGGGTTATGTCGGAAAACGAAAAAAAATTTTCTTGTTTCCATACTAAGTCAGTCAGCTTCGGAAATTTTGTATAGGAGGTCGAATAAATTTTCCCGCTTCCCAACATTGGCTATGTTGGCTATGGGCTATAGAAAAAGTTGTTCACTTTTATGGTCTGATCCCGCTTGCAAAGTTATCGTTACACCGTCCATTACACCCTGTATGTATATCCTCTACTTTACTTTTACATCTGTAAATTTACTATTTGTGAGCACTATACTATTTTGAAATAAATTATCTTATCTTATTCAATTTGATAAAAATGTTATACCAAGGAGTCGGATTCAACCCCCGAAAAAATAGTTATTTTCCTGCAAACTGTTTCAAATTTAAATTTTAAACCACCGTTATAGTAAAATGAAGCCTTATTATAAATTCCTGTGTTACGAATTTTAAAATACATAGGTAACTGTACTAAACTGTCACTAGGAAACTATAACGGAACCTACACACCCGATGGGAAAGAGTTTCCGAATAAGTTCACTTCCTTCCTCCGCTACAATATAAACTTAGGAAACAATGACTGTACAAAAACCGCTGTTACAGTTACTACATTACTGTTTTACTTACTTCTTACAGGTATGAATAAACTGGTTTTCCATACAATTATTAAGGAAATCCAGTGTAAATAGACTTTCTTGGGTAATTTATTGGTTTTCCATACAATTATTAATTGATCCAGTGTAAATAGAGTTTCCTGAGTAATTTATCTAGTACCTACAACTACAATTTGATCAGTTGTTTAATCTAACAATCGTGATATTGTTTTTATGTATTGTCATACTTATAGTCAAAAGCCAGTACTTAACCCATTGTATGAATTCTCATAGTTGTTGTATTGTATGTAGAAAACATTACGTCCCATACATGTGACATATATAAATTTTGCACAAAACAAAATTTATGCTATTCCTGACTAAGCATAAATTAACGAAACATGCGCGTAATTCATTACTGTCTTGAATTTACAGAAGAAAAAGAAGAATTATCGAAATATACAGGATGTTAGGAAAAAAGTACAGATGTCCTTTCAAGGAGTGAACCAGCCCATGACAGTGAACAGCATTCCCAAAGAAACATAGGTCGAAATATGAAAATAAAATTGGACTTCACATACAACTTAACTCAGTCAGCTGGTGTATGGGAGTTCCAAATACTGAACCAGCTCATGAAACTGAACAGCATTCCCAAAGAAACATAGGTTGAAATATGAAAAAAAATTGGACCTCCCATGCATTTGACCTGGTCAGTTGGTAATTTTGTGTTGGAGGTTCAATTTATTTTTTCATATGTCGATCTATATTCCTTGGGAAAAGTTGTTCAGTTTCATGGGCTTATACCCCTTAAAACATTTGCAGCTTATATTTTTAGACCTTATATTTATGTATTCCAACCATTTATAAACTTGCCTAGTTCAACTTGAAGATGTAACGTATGGTGTGGTATGGGATAACCTCACCTTTTACAGATAATGATGAAGACAGCCTCGTAGAAGTTTTACTTCCTATTTTCATTGATAGAGGTCTAGGTTAATGGTACCAGGGCCCTAGGTCTGCTAAATGAAAATCGTTTCAATTGGATGTCGATTGGGTCTCAGTTGGATGTTTTCGGTCATTTCGTAGTCTGCTAACAGCACTTGTGAAGTCTTCTCGCTTCTTGAGATAAGTCTCAAGGTGTATCTACGTAGCTATCTATAACATTTGCTAATCTGTGTCTATAGAAAACCCAGGGTGGAGCAGTCTATCTAGGTATATATATTACATAATTATGTATCTCTACAAATAATAAATTAATTAAGCGGTCTGGCAGATCATGGAGGTCTTTCTACTATATAAAAGACATCAACGTACTTGAGGAATTTAAAATTTTCATTATTCAAAATCACTCAGTTCAACAATATTCAACAATTTAAATGCTTTAGAAACGTGAAAGATTGTGTATGCTTATTTTTGAAGCCTCTACCTCCTATGTAGTTCCAAAAACAAGAAAGTATCTATCAAGGACTCAAGTGTCAGCGTATTGTGTATACTTGACTCGTATAATGTGCATTGAATAAACCACTTAATATATTTTTAAATTGTTGAGGTACATTACTGAAAACTAGTACTATAAATATTGCGTGTCGTGGTTGTGTGGGCAGTGCCACGGATCGAGGGTTCCATTCGCATGAGCGACGCGCAAGCACCGGCGCCTGAGTTGCTTCCAACACAGCCCCGTGGCCAGGGTGGTATTTAGAAACAAAAATTCATTATCATTATATATATATATATATATATATGTTTATATATATATATATATATATATACATATATATATATATACTCAGGCTACGCTTTCTATGAAATATTTTTTTATGCTCTAATGTAATATTACCTTAACTTGAAAAAACACGACTGAAGGCCTCTTTCACAGCGCTAGCTAGCGCTGCGTCTTGCACTGGAACTGCGTCGATAGCGGTTTTAGCATGGGGAATGACGTTTCTAGTATGGATCTGACAGACGCATACGTTAGCGCAGCGTTATTGTAGCGCTGTGTTATGCGTTAAGTGAGGGAAAGGCCTAAATGTACGCAATTTATTATCCATCTCCGCAATCACAAATTAAGTTTGTATCAAGTATAGTAGAAACGTTAGACGACGTTACGTCATAAAAGTTAACATCAGTTTACCACAAACATTAATTTAGGTATTGAAACAGAGCGAATTAAAGAGAAATTCAAATTCATACTTTGACCAAGAGCGAATATGAAGAGTTTAAGTTTAACAGTTTGTTTGTTCAATTAATGACAACCTGTTAGATCATAGTAACACCTTTAACAACCGGACCATTGTGTATATAATCATTAATAAATTTACAAACAATTAGCTTCGTAATATTGATTCATTGCCTCATTACTGTGTAATACATACATACATATATCACGCCTGTATCCCTCGCGGGGTAGGCAGAGCAATAACGGCCGTTACTGTGTAATTGTTAAGGTTATTCAATAATTTTATCTTAAGTTTATAAATGAGATACCCTATCATTGAGATTACCTATCGATCAGCTGTTTAGGTGATATGGTGGGCGAATTGGTCTCTTACATAGGTAAAATATAAAGTACCAAAAATTTTTTTTCAGAACTTTTGCTTGGAGTATGTATTTTTTCAAGTACTTAGGCGAATCAGACGACGCTGCGCATTTTAGCGCATCCCTAACACGTGCGTCTGTCAGATGTACATATTTACAGTACATATGTACAGAAGGACATATTCCCCATACTAAAAAATTACGTTGACGCCGCACTAACGTATGAACTTACGTTGTTTGATAGACGCATCCGTTGTGCCTGCGTCAACGTCGGGTTTTAGTCTGGAAAACATGAAATTTCCTTGCATCTCACAGATGCATGCGTTACGGATGCGCTAAAATAGCGCTCCGCTGTTCTTTGTCAGTAACATATATAGAGTTCTAAAAGTTATTTCTTTTTTCAGAACTTTTGCTTTGAGAACCTATGTATTTTTTAAAGTACTTATTAAAGTATGGCCGTTCGGATAGGCCCTATTTGACAGCTGTCAAACCCATACTAAAAGACGTGTCAACAAAGAAAAATAGACCTTATGTCATAGCATTATCATGGTTTTCAGCTGTAAAATATGGCCTAAGTATTCGAACGGCCATACTATATATACTTAGACGTCCCTTAGTTCGCCCCTGTCTCGCGAATAATGTCGAAACGCCCGACGTGATATATTTATCAATCGGCGCGGTTTTACGAAAGTCTTGCGGCGTTGTGAGTCTGGTGTAGTGTCGCGTGCGGTGACATTGTACCGAGGTAACGGTCGGTAGAGCCTTCTAGGTACGTATTGGATCATTGCTATTATTTTACATAACAGTTATATACTTTCATGGTTATTATGTAGCCTGTTCTGATGGGCAAATACTCATATCTCTCCTCTTGTTCGGTTTTTGATTGTCATTGAGTCTTTAATTATCTCGTCATCAAGGAGAAAACTTATTTTGGTTCCCTATTATTAGTTTGTATAATACGACTATGACAGATAAAAGATGAGAATATCAATGATTTCAGGAACATAACATGCATATATATAATAATGACAGATCTTATGAAATGCCATATATGTTATGCTACATTATTGATAATATGAACAAAAAAGATAAGTGTTATTCTCTCTGCTTGTAGTACTAACATTATTCATGCACAAATATTAATTATTATTACGCCGTTGAAATTAAAAAGGTATTTAAATTTAAATTGAAACTATTATGTAAGTATTTATAACGTCGATAAAAACTACAATATTATCGTATTACTATAATCTATGAAACAATCTAGGTACTTAAATAAAATATCGCTTTAGCTAATCCTACTTTCTAGATGGCTATCAAACTATTGTCTAACTAATTCGGTCAGATTAATACTCTACCACAATAAAAAAAACCGGCTCCGGCAGATAATGTAGCTAGACTCGAAGGTATTTGATACATGCACACACATACACAAATCACGCCTTTATCCCTTGCGGAGTAGGAAGAGCGTTAACAATCGTAAAATTACGGTCGTTATCGCCACGTCTGACAAGTATTGAGGGTATTATTCAGATGATTCGTGGATCACTGTAGAGTCAGGTTGTCAGCCTGTCACCTAAAGTTGTAATAAGTACGTGGTAGTACACATGAAATCCTCGAGTCCCTTAGTTGCCTCTTACAACACCCGCAGAAAGAATTGGGGTGATGTTATTCTATGCCGGCATCGCACGGCAAGGCCAAGGTATTTGATTTAACTGAGAAATGAAAAGGAATACTGCAGTACTACTTGATAATATATGGTTTTGAGAAACCTATTATTTTCTTATTTTCAATCCAGTTATAACCTACCATTAAATTTTTACGAAGAAATGTAGAACAATGAAAATATAATTGACAGTTCAGTTGTTACAATAAAAGTATCATTATTGATGGGAAGAAGGGTAGCGGGTCAAGTCTGGTCACGCCACGGCCGCGAGTAGAAACTGCGTTCTGGCGGATCGCACACTTAACGCACGACGGAGCGCTAAAACATCGCAGCGGTTTGTCAGATCTATAGGTACAAGAAATCTCAATCCTCATACTCAAAACGCTCAACCGCTGTCGACGCAGCGCTATTGCACAGTCGTCCGTCGAGTGCGGTTTTAGTATGGGGCATGAAGTTTCTAGTATGGATCTGACAGACCGCTGCGTCGTTTTAGCGCTCCGTCGTGCGTTAAGTGTGCGTTCCGCTTACACTGACGTCACGGATCATAAGCCAGAAAATCAGACTAGGAGAAAGTGTAATTGAATTTTTGAGATAGGTATTATCAACTTGCCTTGCTTTTAATTTAGCGTAGCCGTCTTTTGGGCTAATAATACATATATATATATATATATATATATATAAAACTTAGCTAGGGTAGCTTAGGTTAGGACCTATTCTATAGGTACAAATTGTAAATTGAGATTAGGAGCACTTCTGAGCAGGTTTTTGGGTGGTTTTCCTGTTCAGGGGGTCCGGTTGATTAGCATGTAACATGCATTTTTAAATATTTTGTCTTTAATTTAATCGGGTTCATTAATTGATGGTGATGACGTAAGTTACATGATGTGTGGTCAGCCTGGCCAGCCCCGATGCAGTGCCTATATTTTTTTAATTTTTTTTATCCCACTCGTCCGCGATTCTATTAGGAACATAAAATTGTTATTGTTTACAATGACTAATTCATTTATTCAGTGACAGTATTGTATTGTAACTCTCTGACATTCTAAAAGTATTCATTGTGAATCTACTTGGAAATAAACGATTGAATCTTGAATTTTGAATCTTGCCAATTTAAGGGGTAAATTTATACTGGTTTCTGTAAGCAACTGCATGAAAAACTTAAATATGTTGATCCCTTGATCAAGGTCGGGTTTATATAGCTAGTTACAATAAGAGGAGATTCTCAAATTACATAATGCTGTAAACTAGAAATTATGAAAGGTGTCGACTTGCCCTTAATGTTGCATATTGACTTGAGATCTTGAGATTTTTTTTTGGTCACATCATTCAACGTATCCCCCGTTACGAAACTTTTAACTATTGTATTCAAAATAAAAGATTTCTAGTGCAAGTTGTCATATCTCATACAAAGGGAATATCCATAACCTATTAATAGTACTTTCGTTTTGTTGACGGCGACGCAATAATGTAATAAGAAAATGGTCATGTTTGTCCGACCGTCTTGTTTGATCTAGGTTTCAGTGTCAAGTAGCAAAGGTGACATGTCATCACAATATTTATCCAAGTAAGGGCCTTACTTATATTGGACAGAACGAGCAGTTAGCAACTGCGTGGACTACCAGTATATTCCATCTCTGAAATGCGTAGGTGTCATAGCAGATTTATGAATGAAGGCTCGCGCCTGTTATAAGTAGCACAGCACCATTACGTTTATGATGCGTCTCGTAAAGAGACTTATCTCTGGTTCCAGTAGACTTCAAATGTGGTCAAATTGCGGTTTATTTGCAAGTGATTAATTTTGACATATATAGGTAGAGAACATCTATGTCGCAGAACGTATCATAAGCATGCAGATAACCAATGAACTACTCATTCATGACACTGAAAACATTATTCTGCAATGATTATTATTTGAATACATTTATATGATTAAGTAATTTGTAGGTCTATGATTTTTTCGTTCTTGGAATCGACGGTATTGCGATCAAATCTTGACCGCCCAAAATTCTGCCATGATTTTATTGATCTGTGTGTCTTGTTATGTCAAATTTTAAATATCGCAGTGTACAAATAAGTTCCGAGTTATAGAAAATGAATAGCACATCATCATAGCATAGCGCATCATATAATAGCACATCATATATATTATTATCTACGGAAAATCCAGATACAAAATGTATTACATTTAATAGACATTTTGTCGGTCAAGTAAGTAAGTCATTTCTTGAAAACCCGAATTGCGAAATTGATTTCAAATGTGTTTCCAATTTGCCGTCCACTAGCGCATGTGATTACAAGAAGATTGGAGGTTAATGGAATGGTCAATTTAATCTAATACTTCTTGGAGTTTACCGGTAATCCTATGGGTAATCTTGATATGTATAGTACCTACTTGTGAAAATGGAACTTTATTCATGAAATAAACAGATGCAAACAAAAAGCTATCAGAGCTCTATTTTTGATCATTCGCATGCAGAAGTCAGAATAATAATAACATTCTATCTATTCAAATCCAACACATCCTAAACAAGAGTTTCAGTAGTAAACAGTTAGACCAGTCGTTGGGAACTTTTTCTGTCATAATATGAGACACTGAGTCGGCCAACGACACGATGAGCAGTACTGGTTTGTTTTTTAAGCAAAGTCAACATTATGCCTTAATATTCTGAATGTTTTAGGTTCCTTTTTTACCGACTGATAACATTTTTTATGTTAAATAAGATTATAAATATACCTAATTAAACTATAAATTAGTTTGAAATGGAACCAAACTAGTTAGGTCTTGTGCGTCAACAACCCAACTTCTCAATAAATCTTTGGGAAAGAACCCAATATTTCATTTTTGCTACGAGGTAAATATGCAAAAAAAACTAGCAAAATATAAATGATGTTACGTTGTACGTCGCACGTAACGTGATGAGGCACTGCTTAGGCGGATCGCACACTTGACGCTCGACGGAGCGCTAAAACATCGCTACGGTCAGTCAGATCCATACTACAAACGTCGTCACTCCCCATACTAAAACCGCATTCGACGGACGACACTGCGACAGCTCTGCGTCAACAGCGGTTGAGCGGTTTTAGTATGGGGATTAACATTTCTAGTATGGATCTGACATACGACTGCGATATTTTTGCGCTCCGTCGTGCGTCAAGTGTGCGATCCGCCTTTGCGTTTTGTTTTCACTCACGACTCGCAGATGCGAATGAAAGTGTGTTGTGTACCAACGTGTTGTCACCGTCACGCTAAATAACAAGATCAATCAGGCTTTGATTGTTTTATTTGTATCAAGCACTTTGGTTTATGTCTTTAGCATTGTTTCTTAAATATGGATGATAGGTATCTTTTTCTTTTTTCGTGTGGTACACCGAGTCGTCCAACAACCCAATGCACCCTGTGTCAGAATTTTTCAACCGCCTTCTACAAGTAGCAGGCTTCTGACATAGTTGTGTAACAACCGCCTTCTAAGTAATCATAGACAGCAACTGGGACCTCAGGCTTAACGTGTCATCCGAAAAACGAAACCATCTTTCTTACGGATAATCCGGTGGTTCAGTCCGCAATGTCCTAACCAGACTGGGAACAAATTCATAAATATCAACTTTGTGTGACCCCAACGGGAATCGAACTCGTAACCCTCTGCGTCAAAGACAGTCGCACTACCACATCGGTCGTCATCGGACGATAGGCATGATCTCATACGTATAATTTTGAGAGGCAGATTTGTTTGTTTTGATTTCACACTGGCCTGTGTTGGATTGTCACGATATAACGTGTTGAGTTCTATGTAAAAGGCGACTAAGGGACTCGAGAGTATTGGTATATTACAATTTTAGGCGACTGGCTGACAACCTGTCACTATAGTGATACACATGTTTTCGGAAACAACCTTGGAAAACAATCCTCAAAATCAGACGTGGCGATAGCGACCATATTCTAACGGCCGTTGGCGCTCTGCCTACCCCGCAAGGGAGAAAGGCGTGATATATGTATGTATGTATGAGTTCTATGAATCTCGCATGATTATCGTATTTTTTCAGACGCGAATAAATGGTTGGTGGTTCGCATACTTAACGCACGGTGGACCGCTAAAATATCGCAGCATTCTGTCAGATCCATACTAGAAATGTCAATCTTCATACTAAAACCGCTCAACCGCTGTCGAAGCAGCGCTCATCCGTCGAGTGCGGTTTTAGTATCGGGATTGACATTTCTAGTATGGATCTGACAGAACGCTGCGATATTTTCGCGGTCCGTCGTGCGGTAAGTGTGCAATGCGCCGTTGAATCAATCCGCATCAGCTGTCATATCTTACAAAATATTCCTATCAATATCATTGGATCAACGTCTCCAACTTTAAAAAGTGTTTTAAATAAGTGCAACCCCAATGTGGGTTAAATGTGTGTCACCCACTGATTCTATTGTAATAATATTGTATGAACATATCTACCACATTTTATTGCAAATAAATTACTTTCTTACGTCGTTAGATATTATTTAATAGGAAAAAATCCACATAACAAATAAAAAAATGTGCTTAATTCTATCTTTGGCGGGTGGAATTTCACAATCACATAACCACGCCTTGCATAACCTGCGATATAGTATTTTCACTTGGGGCATATCAAACGAAGTTACGAAATTGTTTACGTTACGGAATGCATTTATGAGTGTGCTTTGTGAATCAAGCAGCTGCATAATAATTAAAGAGATACTTCAGTCTTAGTCAACCTAGGATTCGGGCCAGGCTACATGGCAGTCGTTTTGTAAAAAAACTTGGTTCCACGTCATATCACCTAGGTTAGGTAACCGAACCCGACAGGGAACGGGATAAGGCAAGGAGAATGATAATGACTCCAGGTTGAGTTTGAAGTTAAAAAATTCGATTCGAAATTGTAATTATTTTATTTCCAAGTAGATTCACAAATTAATACTTTTAGGATGTTTTAAATATATAAATAATTATCTAACAAATAATTTTTGAATGTCAAATACTTATTTTCATTCTGGATGTCATGTTTTTCGCTATCTATAATCTCTTTTACGCCATGTTTATACGAATCGACGCAAGCGCATGGAAAGTGCAACAGTAGGAAGTGGATCGCGTTGATGTCTTTTATATGGCGCATGCACTTTCCGACCGCTGTCTAGACAACATATACAGACAACAACTGGGTCCTACGGCTTAACGTGCCCTCTGAAACACGGAACCATCTTTCTTACACTCAACAATCGGACAATCAGGGTTCAGCCTGCAATGGCCTAACCAGATTATAAGAAATTCACAAAGTGATTAATATCAACTTTGTGAGTGTCCCACCGAGAACTGAACCCGAAACCTTTGCGCCGCAGGCATCACACTACCACTGTGCCTCTTTTTTTTCATTTTCTTAAATTGTTATGCCTTTGCCCTCAATACGTGTCAGACGTGGCGATAACGACCATGATTTTACGATACGATCGTTAATGCTCTGCCTACCCTGCAAGTGATCGAGGCGTGATTTGTGTGTGTTCCTTTTACCAAGTAAAGTGAATGTTCAAGTCAAGGAAAGTGCAACATGGGAAGTAGGTTACGTTTATGCCTTTTGTATGGCGCCATACAATAATTAAATATCGAGGCTGATAGTGCAATGTGCAATTGTGCATACGAGTTTTTGCAATGTGAATATTTTTTTTGTTTCGTGTTAGTTTTGATCTAATAGAGAACTCAGGATTGTTTTTAGTCACTACATATACACTGCCGTGTCATGCCGGCTTAGAATAGCATCACCCCACATCCTTCCCGTTGGTGTCGTAAGAGGTGACTAAGGGACTCTAGAGTATTGGTGTATTACAATTGTATCACTATAGTGACAGGCTGACAACCTGTCACTATAGTGATACATATGTTTTCTGAAACAACCTTGGAAAACAATCCTCAAAAATGACAGACGTGGCGATAGCGACCATATTCTTACGACTGTTAACGCTCTGCCTACCCCGCAAGGGATAAAGGCGTGATATATGTATGTATGTACGTACATATACTTTGTAGGCCTGAACAAATTTTAGTAAAAGGTATGAATTTTTCAATGGAACACCCAATTTTTTTGCGAATGATTTAGCAGGTGGCAATTATGTCTGTTTTTAGCTGTAGTTTTGGACATATTTGTCGTGTTCATTAAACGTAACTTGTCTTGACAATTCGACATATTTGACAAAAAGTGTCAACTATGTCACCTGTCCAGCTTTATTAAATAGGCCACTGTTTTACTTTTTTAAAGCCCCTGTTCAAGCCACTCAAATATTTTCCTGCTCAATGCCTATAAAATAAAATTATTGCTCTCTCGTGCTCGTACGCTTGTGCTTTAACCGCATAAAATTGGCATACGGAAACCGGTTATATTTACCGGTCTGTTTACTTCTACTTCCGATCAGCCATAATTTCAATACCATCGAAATAATCACGCAAAATGATGTCCCTTCATGCTCGGAAGGTTTCATCTCTCAGATCAGTAATTATATCAGAAAATTACACGTTTTTGACACAACAATGGCATGCCCCATAATGTTTATTCATATGAAAGTGGTTTTAGATCTGTTCCAACATTTTATACGCGAATTTATGTGAGCGCACGCGCACATACAATACAATACGATTGGCTACGGAGAAAGTGTGAATACGCTGGACGGGAGAGATTTTTTATGCAGAAAACTGCATGAGAATTAAGAATAGCATCTCGATTTGCTCTTTTGATGGTAGTATTGAACGCCTGTCTGGAATACGACTATAAGTAACTCGTATAGACCTTTTCTCTCACGAGTGCGCGTTAGCCATACTTTTGTTTGTTATCTCTATCTCTTTTCGTTTTTCTCTTTTCGACAACCGTGTCGTGCAATGAAAAGAGAGAGAGATAACACACACAAGTATCGCTAACGCGCACTCGTGAGATGAAAATACTATACTGATATTCAAAACTATTGTATCTCTATGTTTACGTTATGCATCTTTCTGTGTATGTTTTTGTTTACGTTTTCGTATAATCTTTTTGCATTGACATTTCGAAAAGAGCCGGGAATAGGTATCGAATTAATCATAAATAAACCAAGGTGCCACTTTAAGTTAATTACAATTTATGTAGATATGTGCGTAAAGTCAGAAAAATCAAATCTGATTGGAATATCAAAGTGTGTTAATAAGAGGTTACCTCAAACTAGTCAATAGGAAGGAAGTAATGGTTTTATTATGAATACAAACACAAAACGTGTTTTGTGGGCGCTACCACTTGAAATCTGGGTGACTGGGCCAAACTGACCATAAACCATAGTAATTATTGTTTAGTCTATCAACTCATCTTATAAGTTTCGTAAAAAAGAGAAAGTGAGGTTTTATCATGCTTAATTGTTGTTATCATAGTTACGATCAATCTAAATTTACATAGGTAGTATGCATGTACGAATATCTCCAACTAAGTAGGTATTGTATTTTTATGTCTGTGCGTGCAGTGTTGATCAAACAGTGTCATCAAAAGACGAAAATGCCTTATACTGAATCTCAATCCATGTAGGTAATTTTGGTTGACCTACATACGCCGTGTTTCTAAGGAAATTCATTAAACTGGAGGTGTTGTTTTTAGGGCACCATATTGAACAGCTTTCGCTATGGGACTGACGCTGAATAACGTGTAAAATTCAACTCCAATTTAGTTCGGTGATCATGAATTTTGCTTGAGCGATCGAATTTTTTTCCCGTTTTTCAGCGCTGGTCCCATAGGGAAAGTTCTTCAGTACGATACCCTATAAATAACATTTCTAATTTAGGAGGAGTGATGGATGTTGAGGCCAGTAGGCCGAGTGACGACGGAGGAGGGAAAAGGGTAGCTTAGGGGCCTGGTTGGGTGTTGTGACCAGGGGACCGACTGGTCCAACCGGTTTTTTTTTTTTTTTTTTTTTTTTTTTTTGTTGGACTATACGTTTACGGCCCCGGGGCCATCAAAACTACGCCTGTCGGCTTAGTGGGGAGCACGTGCTCACCCGGAAATATTTTATTGGTTGTTCAAACAACCAGCCCAATCACGCCCTTGGGGCGAGACTGGGCTTAGGAGTTGTTCTGGGAAGAACTGATCGGACTGAAGAACTGATCGGACTGAGAGAACTGATCGGACTGAGGTCCAACCGGACATTTATGGAGGTTTTATATATAGCGATCGGCGGAAACACTTTGATACCGCGTTTCAGGACTTGTATGTGGAGCGCATGCGCGCCGCCACAAATGCATTTTCTCCAAAACACGGTGTATAGATAACAGATTGGTATAACTTATTTTCGACTACGTTAGGTACTTCTACAGCGTACCTAGTTCTAACCGCTTATATTACAGTAACCAACAAAAGTTTTTGTAGATTTATTTTTGAGTAATCGAGTATTACGACTTTCGTTTGGTTGAAACATTTGTGAGGTAACCTCTTCCTTCAGTCAGCTGCCCAGTCAGCCATACAGAGGTATGACATAATGAAGATGAAGCAAGTACCTAATGTAGAGTTTGTGGTCTAGTCTAGTGAAGCTAGGGTCATTTTAATTACAATTTTTTATAATAGGGTAGTCAATGGTATTATGTAATGTTTTTTGAGGTTGTACTGCAGGCAGTGTAATCCAATAACAGGCATTATCTAACAAAATATGAAGAATATGATCCGGCAAGTAGAGTATAAACAAACAATGAAGCTATAAGTAAACTTGTCCATACAAATACGTAACTCATTGGCCTCGTAATATGTCTGATAGGGTACGCCCTAGTATAGATACCAGTCTCATTGATATTTACTCAACCGATTTCAAAAAGAAGGTTCTCAGTTTGACGTATATGTGTGTATGTAATGTTTGTATGCGCGCGATTATCTGGCGCTTGGATAGACCGATTTTAATCCGGTTTTCAATAAGTAATTGTCAGACTTCGTAGAACGTTTTAAGCATACTAACCTACAAAAAATGGAGGTTCTCACTATTACGCGTTCTTTGAAGGCGGTACCCTTTTTAAAAGAGTTACATCTTTTCTCTCGTCGTATACAATCTGATAGCAACGTTTTATGTGGTTTTTTATAGCGTTACATTAGAAGGAGCGTTGTCCAGAATGGGACTGAGTCGTTGACGCTTCAACGGCAAAGGGCATTGCGTCCGCTTTCACCACGGTACTGTGCGCATGCGCAGGCCAGCAGGCCGTACGTGGTCGGTCATCGAAACTACTATCAGACTCATGTTTAAAAAACACCCAATTGAATACTGATTATGTAGCTCAATTCGAACAATACGCATGAGATAAAACAAAAGTTTTAAATATCCTCTAGATTTTGCAGTCTGCTTTGTATAAAGAGCAGAGTTATACAGTGCGTTAGGAAAATCACTAACTTCCTTGCGTGGCAGTCCATGAAGCTGAGCAATTTTCCCCAAGCAACATAGATTGAAATACGAAAAAAAATCCTGGATCCTACCAGCCTGACTCAGTCGGTGACGAAATTCTTTATTGCACAAAATTAGAACAACAGTAGAAAAAGTAAAAACACAAACAAAGGAAACAATACAACAAGGCGGTCTATTTTTCTTTATAGACATATCAACAAAGAAAAATAGACCTATCAACAAAGAAAAATAGACCTTATGTCATAGCATTAACATGTTTAGACAGCTGTCAAATATGGCCTATTCGAACGGCCATACTTTAAAGATATGTCATATCGCATGTTAGCCAGTCTAAACTGAACCAATCGTCTGCTGTCTGAGGCCGTTCGGGTCGTCTCGGTACAACGCACAAGTGAAAGTCAAAAAGTCACTCCTGCGCACGCTCGGCTCGGCTCAGGATCAAGACACACCAAATCCGACCGAACAAGATTGTATAAGATCCAGCGATAGAACGATCTTCACCAAGCTGTTTATTAGATGTAATCTATTTATAAGTATTTACAATTTTGTAGAATTTATCCACAAGATAGTTATTTTTTGAACACTTGTCTTGGTGTATCAATCAAACACTAGTAGCGGTAACATGTAGCGTTTTATTCAACTTGTTTCGTTTGTATTGACTGTAGTACCAAATATTTAATGTTTTTTATAAAATAAAATACGTCAATAATGTTACGCTGCTTAAAGAAGTTCAATCCAGAATATGTTTAAATAAAAATCTTTTTTTTACGTAAGATGTAAAGATATTAGGGGGTGAATCTGAATAGTTTTAAAACAACAAAAAAAAACAAGCCCATGAAACTGAAAAATTTACCCCTAGGCACAAAGAATGTAATACGAAAACAAATTTTTAGGCCTCCCTGCAAATTGAAAATTGCAATTGCAATATTTTGTATGGGAGGTCAAAAAAATATATATTCCATCCATCTAATAAACAGCACAGTGAAGGTCGTTCTATAGCGGGGTCTTAGACCAAGAGAAAGTACGATGCTCCAATAAGCACTTAGCAAACCATACAGCTATTCGGATACGGATGAGTTTAGTCTATAGTTTATTTAAGGGCAAGGTCATGAGATGCGTCTAGTGAAAGTTTATTCAACAGTAAGATCAGATAAAACTGATTTGAGATTGTCATTGTGTATCCCGGTGTCGCCAAGACCGTGATCCCATCATGGGGACAACGTCGCGTTACTTTACTTACGATTGAACAATTCTGACACTATTCCATTGGGTCGTTGAACGACTCGGTATCCCACACGAAGACAGATAACAATAGAAAGAAAGAAAGAAAATAACTTTATTTCGGTTAACACAACACAACAACAAAGGATAAGTTTAAAACAGTTAATTATACTAGGAACATGTTATGTACCGAAAATGGACCTCACTCAGCATATGCGGCAGACAGCTTAGCAGTAGCTACCGCGCTGGTATTCTGTGAGACCATTCTATTGGGTCCATACACTATTGCCATATTCTTTAAGGCATGTAAGAATACCTAGGTTTCGGGCCAGGTTAGTCTTCGGGTTGCAGAGGTCAAATGGCGGTCGCTCTGGTTCTACGCCAAAACCCTATGATAGGTAGCCGACCCCGACAGAGATACGGTGTAAGGCAAGGAGAATGATGATGAAGTAAAAATAACACATTGTTTCGATGCATCACGCAAATTACACAGCGAAAGAAAGTTAGCCGCTAGTCATTTGCATGATCTCTCGAAGCAGTATTTCACACTTCTTTCAGTTGTCGCTCTCTCATTGCATTTACAACACTTTGGACAACACAACACAATTGTTGTCGGTCTTTGTTGGTGAACAAGAGACTCACAACAATGGTTTCTTGCTGCAACCCCGTCGGTGACGTAACGGCGGCGGATCGCACACTTGACGCACGACGGAGCGCAAAAATATCTGTCAGATCCATACTAGAAATGTCACTCCACTAAAACCGCACTCGATGGATGACACTGCGATAGCGCAGCGTCGACAGCGGTAGAGCGGTTCTAGTATGGGAATTGACATTTCTAGAATGGATCAGACCGGTGCGATGTTTTTGCGCTCCGTCGTGCGTCAAGTGTGCGACCCGCCTACAGGAGGTTGTGAAAACTCGCGTGCTTCGTCTAACGAGGTGTTGTGAGATTTAAGATTAATTTCACTAATCACACAGCTGGGAGTGACGTGACATAATTTTTGTTGAAACAAGAAAAAAACCAGGCAATCGGGGCGCTAGTTAAGCTGTAATACTCCAGTCTTGAGAAAGAGCAAAAAAGTGACGTTTACATAGTGTTGGGAAAATATTGGCAACTCTAATCTCTGAGATGGTAGTTGTAGGTATACAAATCGTACCTCCTTTCAAAGGCCTTGGTGAGGAAAGGCGACATAGCAAATTACCGTAAGTGTAGTAGGTACCTATGACGAAAGATTACATGAACCGCTAAGTAAATGGTACTGGCAGTCTGGTTGGCTGGTCGTACGAGTATGTATAAATGCATTCTGGCTTGCTTTATTGCGACATGCGACGACGACGAGAGACAGGATTTCGGCTGCGTGCTTCGACCAATTTTGGCTTCGAATGTGAACATACGCGTAGTATGCACATATCAGATCTATCTAGGACTAGAGTTACCATATATATATATATATATATATATATATATATATATATATATATGTATATATATATATATATTCCAGTCAGGGGTACTCATCTCAGCCTTTGATCGAGGACTGTGATGTGGTATACGGGTATGCGACCCCGGCTTCCCGAGCAAGCAGTTCCCTCCTGCTTAACAAATAAAAAGTCTGTTTCGGCGAGAATGGCAACCCAATGCAGATATGCACAAGGGCTTGACGGACTCGGCGACTCAGCAAGGCAATGTAGATGGCCTAGGGCGACGGTAGAGGGCGCGGGTAGTTACTGTCGGCCAGACACTGCGTCTGACCTCTCCTTCAGTCGTAGCGGTTTTCCGTTCCACTGAATCAAGGAGGGTGAGGACTAAGTGCGTGCGCCTGCGTTTGCGCGAACGTTTGCGCACCGAAATATATCCTGCGCAACTGACCGCTTCCGAATAATGGACTCCGATGACGCAAACTCCTGTGGCGATGGGTTGAGGTAGAGAGGTCTGGCGTGGTGCAAGCTGGGCTTTGTCTGATTCCTGCACATAGGCGGTTCTAGGGGCGTGAGTACATGCCGTGGTCGCTTTTGCATTGCAAATCGGGACGACAATGCGAATTCGGCAGCACCTGGGATGACAAAGCAGCCCTTTTAAGGGAGGCACTGCTTTCCTCGCCCAGCCGAGGAGGGGGCTAGAAAATGTGCCCTAAAAAAGTGCTCGTCCCTACCCGGAAGGTGGTAGTAACCACGGCTGCCACCGCATCACTTAACTCGTGGTCGACGAAACAGAAAAAATAAAAACAGCATGAAACCGTCTATCATGACATTTGGCGCGTGGAACGTGAGAACTCTAATTGATCGAGATGGCAACTCCTGTCCTGAACGCAAAACCGCCATCGTAGCTCGAGAACTTCATCGCTATAACGTGGATGTGGCTGCGCTCAGCGAAACACACCTTGCTGATGAAGGAGAACTGGTGGAAGATGGAGGTGGTTACACTTTCTTCTGGAAGGGTACCTCTGCATCCGAGCCTCGACGTTCAGGGGTAGGATTTGCCATCAAAAATCATCTAGTAAAGCGACTTCAAGAGTGTCCTGTTCACATTTCGGACCGCGTTACCACACTGCGCCTTCACCTGGATACAGACAATTACCTTAATGTCATCAGTGTCTATGCTCCAACGTTAGACAAGTCTGATGACATTAAGGACAAGTTTTACGAGGAGCTAACTCAATGCCTTGATAGCATAAACGCCAGAGAGCAGATCTTGTTGCTAGGCGATTTCAATGCCAGAGTTGGACGGGACTACGAGGCTTGGCCTGGAGTTCTGGGACGACATGGAGTTGGCAACATGAACAGCAATGGTCTGTTGCTGCTCGGTCTTTGTGCTCAGTACGATCTAGCGATATCGAACACTATGTTCAGACTTGCCGCTAAGCACAAGACAACGTGGATGCACCCGCGTTCCAAACACTGGCATTTGATCGACTTTGCTATTATTCGGCAACGAGACATCGGTCAAGTTCAAGTCACCCGCGTCATGCGTGGTGCTCACTGTTGGACTGACCATCGACTAATTGTCACTAAGCTACGACTCCGCCTCCGTCGACCTCGCAGATCTACAGTGAAGAAGCCTGCGTTTTTAAACGTGGATAGGCTGAAAGATCGCGAGGTTAGGGTGAAATATGCTGAAGCCTTATCTGAAAAGCCGTCGCCAATAACTGAGACCGGTGATGTCAGTGCTGCTTGGGGAGCTTTGTCATGTCATCTCATAGAAGCCGCTTCTGCTACTTTGGGTACGAAAGACCGACGTAGTGAAGACTGGTTCGATGACAATAGCGAGGCTCTTAAAGCAGCATTCGACAAACATCGACAGCTCCTGCGACAGCATAATCGAAGAGGTGGAAGTGTTGCGGTGGTCAAAGAAAGTGACCAAGAGTTACGCAGGCTGGCTCGACAAATAAAAGACAAGTGGTGGCAGGACAAGGCTTGTCAAATGCAGTGGCTCGCCGATACAAACCAGCTTGGTGAGTTTTACTGTGAAGTGCGTAAGCTGATTGGTGCTTCCTACCGTGCAAAAGTACCTTTAAGGTCTTTAGACGGTATGCACCTCCTGACCAGCAAGGAGGATGTACTTAAACGTTGGGCTGAGCATTTTCACAACTTGCTCAACGTAGATCGATCAGCTGATCTGCATCATATCAGTTTAATGCCTCAACTCCCGTTAGCCACGGAGCTGGACGAGCCCCTGTCATGCGACGAGGTTGTTACTGCCATCAGACAGCAGCATAATAACCGGGCGGTTGGCATTGACCTTATACCGGGTGAACTACTTAAATATGGTGGTACGGAGTTGCACACGTCGGTATGGAAACTTTTCGTTCGAATGTGGGAGGAGGAGAGGGTCCCTGAGGACTTCAAAGTGTCTCGCATTTGTGCCCTCTACAAGAACAAGGGTGACCGTTCTGACTGTAACTCTTATCGCGGTATATCATTGCTGTCAGTCCCTGGAAAAGTCTTTGCCAGAGTTTTACTGAACCGCCTCAAAGATTTGTCGGAAAAAATTCTGCCCGAAACCCAGTTCGGCTTCCGACCTGACCGAGGTACATGTGAAGCTATTTTCTCGGTGCGTCAACTACAAGAAAAAAGTAGAGAACAAGGTCGCCAGTTGTACCTCTGCTTTGTTGATTTAGAGAAAGCATTCGACAGTGTGCCTCGCGAAGCTCTCTGGATGGTGCTAGGAAAGTTAGGGTGCACAGAAAAGTATGTGCGCCTCCTAAGACTCCTGCATGACGACATGCAGTGCTGCGTCTCTGTAGACGGTGAACAGTCTGATTTCTTCCCCGTCACCTGTGGGGTGAAACAAGGGTGTGTTCTAGCGCCCACACTGTTCGCCTTGTACTTTGCAGTTGTAGTCAAAGAAGTCCTAAATACTGTTTCCCAAGGAGTCCGCATCCGTTTCCGCACAGATGGCAGTCTTTTTAACCTGGCTAGACTTAAGGCGCGCACTAAAGTCTCGTATGCATTGATTACTGAGATCATGTATGCTGATGACTTGTGCTTTCTTGCAGAATCCCCAGACGGCCTGCAACAGCTAATGTCCGTTTTTCACCAAGCATGCTGTAAATTCGGCCTGAAGATCAGTGTCAAAAAGACGGAAGTGATGTCCTTAGACTCGCATGGTCGCGAGACACTGGCGATTATGCTTGGTGAGGATATGCTGAAACAGGTTGATAAGTTTCGCTATCTGGGGAACACTATAACATCTAAGTGTAACCTTGATGCTGAGATCAACAGCAGAATCAGTGCTGCAGCTGCAGCATTTGGGAAGTTGTGTTCCAAGGTTTTCTGCTCGCACGACCTAAAGCTAGCCACAAAAATCTCTGTATATATGGCGATTGTGCTGCCAAACCTTCTATACTCCTCCGAGACTTGGTGTGTGTATCGTCACCACATACGCACTCTGGATCGCTTCCACCTAAAATGCCTTCGCACCATCATGAAGATCAGATGGTCCGACCGAGTGCGCAATACCGAAGTTCTGAGACGAGCCAATGTTGGTGGCATTGAGGCCTATCTAATGCGCCGTCAGCTACGGTGGTGCGGTCATGTATCCCGGATGTCGGAGGAGAGAGTGGCGAAGCGCATCTTTTATTCTGAGCTAGAGGAGGGCAAGCGAAAGCATGGCGGACAACTCCTCCGATATAAAGATGTTCAGAAACGACACATGAAAAGATGCAACATTGAGCCCACTCAATGGGAGGGTCTGGCAGCACAGCGTCCCGAATGGCGCGGGATGGTTAAGAGGCAAGTCCGCGAGTTTGAGGAACAGCGTAAAGCAGACCTCGACGCTAAGCGCGATGAGCTGAAGGCCCGTCCACCCGTCGCCATTAACTATAATTATGTAAATGGCAAACTCACGTGTCCACTCTGTGCACGGGAGTTTACTGCCAAAATTGGCTACAATAGCCATCTCCGGGCGCATCAGCGCCGATCTGATTAGGAGTCAAAGTGGTCGCCATGGCCGAAATCGGTCGGAGAGATCATCATCATCATCATCATCATCATCATATATATATTATCTTTTTCTCTCGGACACCGAGTCCAACCACCCGCCGAGCCGTAGCATATTGATACTTTTCAATATTATTACAGAGAATTCCCAGTATAAACTTGACCTTTCTCTTAATTACTTAAGAAACGTGCCGCAAGAAACCCAATCATAAAAAACATACCAACCTGCCGCATCAGCCAAGCTCCTAAAACGCTGGAATACTGCGTTGCAAAGGCAAAAACTCCGTCTTGGGTCAAAGAACCCTACGTCTTGAGCATTGATGTAGCAGCCTCGTTTAGACCCAAGGCCAGCTGATGCAATTGTTGTGATGTTGGGCCATCGCAACCGTTAATCCAACGACATAGAGATAGATGCACACCATGACTTGCGAAAAGTTTACATTATTAAATCATAGCGCTTTTCATATGGTCATCATCATCTGCCTGCCCTTATCCCAATTCGGTTGTGGACTGGATCATTAATAAAATATAAAAGTTGTACGCCCAAAAATACGAACTTATTCATTTTTTTTTTAATATTCAAAATTTTACCATACTTTTCCGGCTGTTAACGCTCTGCCTACCCCGCAAGGGATATAGGCGTCATACATTGCTATTTTCATACAAAATACCGCTTTTAGATAGTTTTAAAAAGTAGCTCATTTGACTAGCCATTTCGCAACCCTATTTGACTCTCTATTCGGTAGGCGCTACATGATTTTTCTTTCATTCGTCTCTATGAGAAGTCCAATCCTCAATTGCGCCGTTTTCATTCATATCGTCTTATCTTATAGCGTTTTTCATATGGTCATAACTTGCACTATCCACTTCACGGTTCAAGCTCGTGCCTTGACCACTTTTCGCGTCGAATGTACATCCGTGGTTTGTTTATCGGCGTATGTTTCCGGAAGGGTGCGATGTCCATATAATTGCCGAGGAAACAGCTTTTGAAGCCGGCAACATCCGACTTGCATTCTCTTCTGCGAAATTATACACTGAAATAATGAGATTTAAATGACCCTAAGTCCGTCCCCCCACTTATCTGATGATTATCTGATCCGACAATGTCCGAGAGTGGGGAGCAAGTGGTTCCTTTATTTCTATAATGTAGCAGCCAACCCCCCTTTTCGGGGTAATTTTTTTATAGCCTATAACCTGGTCGGTGAATTACTTGACATTTTGGTACAATTTGCATCAAAATCCGTTTAGTCGTTTTCGCGTGATACTGTCTCATATATACACCGTAAGATACAGAAAAATATCTCAAAAAAGTCGCTCTACCATAAAGTCTTTAATTTTAACTCTCTCTCTTTTCGTGTGGAACATCGGGTCGTGCAACGACTCAATGTACTCTACTTAATTTTAATTTTAACTGTTCCAACTGCATTCTTGTATCACATGGCAAAGTAATTTACTAATAAAAATAATTCTCTAGCACCGAGAGCGGAACGGTGGCGGTTGTTAGACGAAGCATAACTGACAGCAAACCGGCAATTTATTTTATAGTGTCGTTTCCTTACATTACAGCTGATCCACGTTACAGACAAACATACAAATACAATGTATACTATTGGGCTCAGTCAATGTCAAAGTCAGTGCGTAGCAAAAGTTTTTGTATGTCTGTACAAGTCAACCATAGAGCAAAAATGAAATGACTGGTCTGTGACATAGTGAAGTCAACGAACCAAGGAGTAAAGTAATATAATAGGGACTTCTTTTGTTTTATTTATTAAATTATATTTAATAAAATATATATATATAAATAAATATATATAAATAAATATATATTCATTGATGATGAACATCTTTTCAATTTTTTTATTTTTTATGTTTATTTGGATTTCAGTGGTTATTTTTAATAGTATTTTAACCTGGTGAAGTATCCTCATTGTAACCACTGAATGAAAAATAGAAGTTGAAGAGTTTACACCACGGATGGTATCAAGAGCCCCCCACGATCCTGTAGATGCCACTATCACCCTACAGGAGCCACCACCCGGCGCGGCTGCTGTGCTGCGCTGGAATCTTTTCTCACTGACACTGGCAGAATTACCCTAGATAGGGTAGAAGTCCATTTTTTTATAATAAATAAATAAATAAGGGGCAACGCAACGAACCGTGAATGACTTCGAAAACGGAAATTTTCAGAAAGAAAATGTAAGTTTTTGCAAGTCTTTTAAAACAGATATTAGGCTTCGGCGCCCTAGATGCATGGTTACTTTTTTATCTACTGGGTAGGCAAACAATGTAGGTACATACTCTACTACTTAAGTAAATGCAGATCGTTAGATACATACTTACTTCATTTGCAGGTTTTGTCCATTGTACACACGCACTTTTTTATTTCTCTTAAGAAATCGAATTGCTAGTGCAATTGTTCACATTAAAGGCATTACATACACAATATTGACACGCATTACACACACACATTACACATTAGACATTATTGTTTGTTATTGTTCAAGACCTGATTGTTTTAGTGAGTGAAGTAATGAGAGTGCAATGTAATGCATAGTTTGCGTCGATACAAGTTTCATAGATACCTGTCAAACCTGCTGAACTGTGAAAACTGGAACTTAGGTTAGGTTAGGTTAGGTTAGGTTAGGTTAGGTTAGGTTTAAGTGTGTGGCGGCACGCATGCGCTCCACATACAAAGTCCTGAAACGCGGTATCGAAGTGTTTCCGCGGATCGCTATATATACAACCTTCAAATATGTCTGGTCGGACCAGACGGTCCCCTGGTCACGACACATGACCAGGCCGGTAGCTACCCTTTTCTCTCCTCCGTCATCACTCCTTCTAAAGGTAATTTCCACATGCGCCGCAAGGTTTCGCAAGGTATCGGACATACGTCGGTTAAAACAATGGTAAATGCATTTACCACGATAAAACCTTCCCAGTTTTCCGTGGTCTAGTGGTACCTATGAGATTGGTATCTTTAGTTCGATTCTCATGGGAAACAACGACACTTTTCCGCTTATTAAACATGGGATCAAAAACCTTGTTGTATTTGCTACTAGCTATGGACCCTTGGAGACCCTTGCTCTATCGCCTTTTGCAAAACAATAGGCACAATATATTTACTTACTCACAAATATTACCTACAAGGTTATGTATATTTACAATGGATATCTTTTGTCCATAAACCTTGGTTTAGCTACGGTATGCTGTATGGAATCTCATCTAAAAGAAACAAATATAAGTAATAATCTATCTACCCAGGTACTAAACTTTAGTACCTCAAGTTCTAAGTATGTAGGAATAGGTAGACTGATCAGACAGATCCAAGACACAAGGTGTAAAAATATTTTAAGGGGCGAATCAACCCTTGAAATTGAACAACTTTCCCCAAGAAACAGGTCGAAATAGCACAAATTTTTTGGACCTCCCATACAAATTGACTGGGTCGGTTGAAAATTGTTCAGTTTCATGAGCTGGTTCACCCCTTGAAATAAAGTAAGTACCTTCCTAACAGCCTGTACCTATAAAATACAATTTCCTGTCTTCCTCAGTGTTGTAAGAACGAAAGAAATGGACTCAGTCGGTAAAACTAAAGGTCACTTGTAAAGACTCCTATTATAATACCATAAGCAGGTGTTTCGTTCTATTGTGACTATCACTACTTACTAGGCAAGGCAGCGACCTCGAGTCTGCCCTGCGCTGCGCACGCGCAAGCCACGCGACCACTGCGCCTTTCGCCTTGATACCGATATTGCACTTGGGTGCAGTCACTATAGGTACCCTGTTGCAGTCATTAAGAGTTACAGACTCATGAGTTACGCGTTTTGAAAGGAATCGTATGAATGTCCAAAATTTTCCTATAAACACAGTATCAAACTGTATTGACGCACTGCATTGTAGGTTGAACATTACAACTTGGGCCTTTTCAAGGCAAGAGTGAATAGGCATTGTCTAGGCAAGCATGTTCCATCATCGCTTGCATCGTCATTTACCATCAGGTGAGATAGTAGACAAATGCGGGCCTATCTTAAATAAAAAAACCAAAGGCTTAGTACTGATTAAATTTTGGGTGCTGTTGGAATTACATTAAAAAGTACCTACTTCTACAACAACTACAATATTATTCTTCGTAGCGTTTTTGAAGGACGAAAACAATGATTAAAATGAACATTTATCTATTTTTTCAACATCGTAAAATGCTACAAATGCGAATAATTGCAATGTCAAGAATAATGTGTTAAATCGATGAAGAAGTGCGCTCACAAAACACGCAATTCGTGTTTTCTTCAAACTACTGTATCCGTATGTTCAATTATGTAACTCTAAACTACATAAATCAACGATCAAAAACATGAATACTTATTTTATACATAGTATCTACTCACTATAAAAGACACAGGAAAATCGACGGCTACTTTGGGGGTCCGTAACCTTCCTTGTTTACAATTTACACCCTAGTTACTTTACTTAACTCCAGAAGGCAGTCAAAATAGAATTTTTAAAAATCAACTGCTAAATTAGACAATGCATGAATGAATCACAACTTATTATTGGAACCATAAAATCATCTATAAGGAATCCATAATCCTTAATAAAAGAACCCGAAATAGCTTTACGACTGTTGACTTACTTATTTATAAAACTATGTTGGTATATTGAAGATTATGAAGTCATAGACTTGACTAGATTCATCAGGTCGATTGACGACTCAGCGTCCCACACCTTAACAGCCACAACAGTCCACTGCTGGACATGGGCCTCCCCCTATCGGGTTATATTGCCATAGTCACTCGCCATTCACCACGCTTGGCAAGCGGAATGGCGAGCGCAGTGTAAGATGTTGCATTCGCAGGAAACGCTACTGCCCATTTTGCATTTGGTCACAAACGTCACAGGTATCAAGCTAAATTTTACAAACTATAATTCTGAACTCGGAAATACGCAATCAACTAAGTAATTATATACCTATATACGTTACTATTGCTAATACAAGTTTCAATGTATAAACTTGGTTGTGTGTTAAATTGTGAATGAAGTTATTAAAGTTACACTACATGTAGAGAAAGCAAAATTTTATGTTCACGATCATGTTCTATTTGTTTTAATTTTGCCTGTAAAAGGCATTATTTAAATGAATAAATCTAGGTAATTTGTTCCTGGAAGGAAACCGCTACACAGAACAGACTCGAATAAGAAAAATATGGAGTTTGACCTACATATAAAACTTGGTCAGAAATTCACAAAGGAGATACCTATTTACTTATCTAAGTAGTAGTTACAATACTATTATTAGATATTGATTGTTTAACACCCTATATACGTTACACAAGTGTAAACAGTTCCTTAATTAAGAGTGTTTAGCATTCATCATTACGATACTCATTTAGAAACCACATCACGACCAAACACTCAATATAAGTAGCATCACTAGTTTCCGCCCCGTTGTTTCACCCGCAGCAGTCTTCGGTTTTTCCGTAGGAATTTCACGTTTTCCAGCGGTAAAAAGTAGCCTAGGTGTGTTATTCCAGGTTATTCTTTATCTAGTACCAAATTATATGTGTCCCTTGTAAACCTCACTTACGAACACTCTTAACAAAAAGCATTTGTGGTAGATAATGCCAAAAAATACTCCTCAAGTTGTGCTAAATAGTGCCTTCAGGCAAGATGACTAAACAAATCTAATTAGTCCGACTTTTGGATTATAAGGAAACATGCCTATCAGGAAACAAGCCTATTCTGAAGGCATAGCTAGAGTTTAGTCAGAATTAGAGATCAGCTCCAAATCCATCAATCTATTAGAGCGTGAATAGGTAACAAACATACATACAGACACTAATTTCATATTTACTATGTTACGTATGGATACGGTACTATTGTGATGTCGCAGTAGTGTGATTGTGTTTGCGCCTGCGCAGCCGGCTCGACTCGAGCAAAACGCGATGTACAGTTTATATATTTACGTTTGTAATGTATAATTAGAACTTTTATTATTTAAAAGGTGCAAATTGTTCTGCAAGCTATGTTTATTGCAATAGGTGCGTATTAAAAAACATTCAACTATTCTACAACTATTCATAAAGATTACTTTTTACTGTACTGATTTCGAAAATTCTTTGGACGCACGGAAATGTGCCTTATCCGAATCACCCTTATTATGTTCTGTATGTGATGGTCTTAAGTTTCAGAGTTATTGAACGTTGAATTGAAAAATATCTAATAGCTTTTTTTTAGTTCAAAATTATGTGTGTTATGGTAAAAAAAGCAAATACTCGAGCAAAAGTTAAAAAGAAAAATCCTGCCAGTCGAATTTTCCAAGGTGATAGTGAAAATGATGGATTATCATATAAGGGTTTTTCGAAATGGTGGTGTGGTGATTATCAGATACCCCCACACCCAAACAGTACAAAGAGGTTGGAAAAAATTCATGCCGCAAAACCGCTGGGCGAGCTTAAGTTTTTGCAAAAGTGTACTTACTTTTAAAACCATTACAAAGTCCCTGATTTACATACCTATTTAATTAAAATTGCAATGAAGACGTGCTATATAGTTAGCATAGGCAGGCAGATCCGAAGGTCAGGTCCATTAGCATTTAGTAGACTACTGGTTGCCAGTCGATAAACTTTTCTTGCCTCAAAGCGAAGGACGCTAAGAAATAAAAGTAAATAATCTAAAGGTCGGACTAAAAGATGAGCAACTCTGTCTGTATAAGTGTCAGAAAATGGCAATTTTTAAATTCCTTTTATTGGATGTACAACTCGACAAGTTTTACGACGCGTGTGTCTTAGGTCTATCTAGTTATCTAGTTCCTACCCAATAACTAATGTAACTACATATTCTAGGTACGAGATCTAGGATTAAGGAGTTGTAGAGTAGATACCAACTATTCTAAATTGTGATTGTAGTTATAAATGGTATGTTACACTTTGTAAATGTTGCCAAGGCGAACGGGCTACGTTTTGAAACAGAAAGGGTTTTTAGAGTCACTAATTATAATGTACGAAATTATATACAAATATCAATTTGCCTAACCATACCACTTTCGATCCACTAGGTATATAGTTGGAAGAGGTTTCCGTATAACGATAGGGTGTTTTCAGATCATGAAACTGAACATTTTCCCGTAAAAATATTTTTCAGGAAACGTAAAAAAAATAGGGGATAGTTTTTCAGTTTTGTGGTCTACATCCAACAAATACTTCATCAGCTACCTACTTATATCGGATCCCATGAACTCTTGATAACAGGATAATCTAAACTATGACTAAACCTGATCTAAACTGCTGGTCATAAACCAGTTAGGTAGGTCAATGCTACATGTTACAATGGCCGTTTACTGGACAATTTATATCACGAGAACACGTAATAGACTCTGTTTAATGAATTACTTAATATGACTTGACAATTTCTAAACAGACGGATTCATTATTCAGCAGTTTTACTGCCTTTACAAACGCATACTCACAGTCGTTGATATTTCCACTTACTTTCGGTCAAGGCCCAGCTGATGAGATATCCAGGGTGTAAAACAATTAGCTGCAATTGTTTTAAGGGGTGAACCATCCTATAAAACTCGAACAACTTTCCCCAAGGAACATAGGACAAAATATGAAATTAAATTGGACCTCCTATACAAAATTGCCGACAGACCAAGTCAATTTGGATGGGGGGGGCAAACTTTTTTTTTGCATATTTCAACCTATGTTTCTTGGGGAAAGTTGTTTCATGAGCTTATTCACCTCTTAAAATATTTGCAGTCAATATCGTGACACCTCATCTATGGTATTAATTAAGTACAGTACCCACCTACTGCCTTCTTGGTCTACCAGGGTCGGATGTAGAGGTCCCTGGTACACCACATTTTCTGGATATGGGACCTACTCTTTCGTCTCCTTCCGTAGTAGTAGCTACAAAACATCGGAAAATGCTAAAATAGGTATTCAAATAATTACACGACCAATGTAATAGAAATAATTGAAATATAATCGAAAATTGCAAGCTCATGATAGTGCACAAGCCAAGCTTTCAGTAATGAGTACTCCGTCAACTATTTATTAGCCGAACCACTTCAAGCCACTTTTGGTCTATAATTCCTTACCGGATTCGTTTCTCTTGACATCGCTAGGATGCCTATTACAAAACCTGGTTGCAAAAAATTGAGACAAAATTTAAAAAGTATGGTGAGGCCTTTGCCCAGTAGACATAATAGACTAATAATATAATGTGTTTTTCTTGTTGTAGAGTCGTGAATGCCGGTACGCGTGGATGGCGGCGCACGTCTGCCGCTCGCTGGTTCTCCTGCTTGCCTTTGCCACGCTCGCGCTTGCTAAATGTAAGTCATATAAGTACTCGTAATAGTACTTTCTTCATATAAGGTTTTACATTTCCTTCTTCTTCCTTGAAATATGTCTCCATTTCGAGCGGTTGTAGGCAATATGGACAGCTCGATACATGCTACCGCCCACCGCGTTCTTCACACTGTCCGATTATCTTGCTGGAGCCCTGCCTTGAGCACGCTTCCCCTCCACACGTCACAAAATTACATCTACCCAGTGGAATATAGACCAACTCGACAAGCGTAGAGTTGGAGGCCCTCCGGCCAGGCGGACCGATGACTTAAAGAGAGCGGCTAGTAGCGACTGGATGGCGAAGACGAGAGATTGTGCCTTGTCACGTACCCTGGAGAACCTATATCCAGCAGTTGACTGCTATAGCCACAACCGTTTGAGAGTTCACCATTCTCCTTGCATTATCCCGTTTTTCTGTCGGGGTTGGCTACCTAACCTAGGGGATTTGCCATGGAACCAAGTTTTTACATAGAGCGACTGCCATCTGATCTCTGCAACCCGAAAGCTAACCTGGCCCGAATCCTAGGTTAACTTACATTTAAATATCATCCAAATTCAAATTTTTATTTCAATGTGGGTTTCATCACTATGTTTTTCCTTGACCGTAGGAGCGTCGGTAAATTTACGTGAATAAAACACATTGATAAATGGCGGGGATCGAACTCGGGTCTCATGATTGTAAAACGGCTGTCCTAACCACTTGGCCACCGACGGTTGACGACCGCGTTGTTGAGAGTTGTAAAAGTCATATAATCTTCTCCGAACCTATTCATCGACTCGGTGTCCAAAACTACAAGAAGAAGAATAAGTACCTACTTAAAATACCTAATCTATAGGACCCACGAAACGGTGATCTTAGAGATAAACTTGCTTCTTACATGAAAATGTTTATTTTCATGCGTAGATAATGAATATGACTGAGAACTATAGTTAACAATAGACCAAAGACCATCATTGTAGTCACATTTATAAAATTAATAGGTACTATTCACTGCAATGTCCTGCTGCGTTTCTCACTTACATTATTGTATGCCGTGTGATGCCGGCTTAGAATAGCATAGCCCCACATTCTTCCCGCGGGTGTCGTAAGAGGCGACTAAGGGACTCGAGGATATTGGCGTATTACAATTTTTAGGCGACAGGCTGACAACCTGTCACTATAGTGATACACATGTTTTCTGAAACAACCTTGAAAACAACCCTCAAAAATGTCAGACGTGGCCATAGCAACCGTATTCTTACGGCCGTTAACGCTCTGCCTAACCCGCAATGGATAAAGGCGTGATATATGTATGTATGTATGTATTATTGTAGCTTTTGCCTATAGAGTGAAACAAATCTTAGTAATGATTTTAACTTACCGACGAATTTAGGCTGGTTTCAGAGCGACGCGTCTCGGCAGCGCTGCCCAGCCGCGCGCGCCTCGCATTACACTAGATTGTATGTAGCGTTTCATAGTGACGCGTCTTGGGCCGCGTCTCGGCCGCGGCGCGGTCGGATCTCCTTCGATTGCCAGTAGCGTCGACTTGCAATCTTTTAGGACGTCGTTGTTGCACTCTTTTCCATATAACGTATATACCTAATATAGTGATTACGTTTGCTGGCATAATGATTCTCTGCACTCGACCGTACACCACAACGAAGCGCGCGCGTCTGAATGTCGTTTCACAGCGAACGCGCTGCCCAGGCGCGCGCCCGAGCGGCGCGCGCCCGAGCAGCGCGCGCCTGGGCAGCGCTGCTGAGACGCGCCGCTCTGAAACCAGCCTTATTTTGTTTTGTATTCATAACTATTGAATAGTGTAAACAACCGCGATAGTTACACAACAAAGGCAATTGTTAAAATTATTATGTAACGTTGACTGGATCATCACAACACAGTTGATGCCTATGTGATATCCGATTGTAACCAAATGTGTCAGAATCAGCCCTAAAAAATGGTCAGTCGTGGCGCTAGCGACCGTATTTTTAGGGTCGTGAACGCTCTGCCTAACCCGCAAGGGGTAAAGGCGTGATATATGTATGTATGTATGTAGCCATGCCCGAAAACCAGTTATTGCAATGGGTTTTTAATTTGTTTGTTTAATTCTTATTAGGAGGCGTTTGCTGCGAATTAAAGCTTTTTTTAAAAGCTCAGCAGCGATTTTTCCTTGGGATTTTTCATATTATGTAAGAGTCAGATAATACTTTAATCTGCAAACAGGTCAAAAGCGTCACCTGTTTCAGGCAAAAGTGTTGGTTATGAGCCCAAAAAAATCATATTTCCATAGTCACATTTTACTACGAAATACATGATGGAAAGTTCGTCTTGAAATCCTTTTGATTTCGTTAAGAAAACTTGGCAATGATTGCACATTCGCGTAGTCATCATATTGATTGGTATGGAAGGTCTTATTTTAATGGGAGGTGTATTGCCATACTCACCATGCTTGGCAGGCGGATTGGCGAGCGCAGTGCAATATTTAATTCACATATGAAACGCCGCTGCCTATTCCCTGAATAAATTATCCCTTAGTCGCTATTTACGACACCCACGTGTAGAGTAATTGGGGTGCTGCTATTCTAAGCTGACATCACATACCATGAGCTGAAACTTCCTTTAAATTTTCACTTTTGTTATAATTATCTGGTATTCTTAACATACATATATCACGCCTTAATCCCTTGCGGGGTAGTGTATACTTAACCTACTTGAAAAAAAATCTTGCCAAGTGTTACAATGTAACACGACTCAACCCAGACTTCCTAGCTTTCCACCTTCTCCGGTTACCAAGAACCTCATCAGCTATTGAGGCGTGAAGTGGGCCGTGGGTCGAGGCTTGAGGCTTCCCACCGTGGGACTGGCCTGCTTTCTTCTGAACACCAGTAGGCCACAGTGGGACAGTGCGCGATGCACTGACCTCAAACAGTGACATATACAGAGACTGTCGCAAAAAAGCGCGAAGTAGTGCCGATTCTGGTGTAAGCATTCCTTTTTTTATTCAATGGCATAAAACATCTCAGCCTCATTGGTTTATTGGTTGATTTGGTAGTCTGATTGACAGCCTGCATAAGTATGAACTGCCTTGCAAATTTTTAAAATAGCGTACTACAAATACAAATTAAAAAATGCCAGCTCAGAAGGCGGATGGTATTTCGCTAAATGACTGGGCCTTTAATAAAATACAAAGTTATAGGTGCGTCTAAAACTATTTACTCTTTTAGTATTTTCATGCAAAATATCGTGACCTGCATGGCTGATAGCAAAACGGGAAATCGTGTCTTAATATGGCGTAACCTGACGCCAGCAGTAGACTGCCTTAATTAGGCTGATACGTGATGTAATTATGTAAGCTAATGTGAAATTTGATTCCTAAAATAAATCAAACATACATAAAGAAAGCTCTCTCCAAACCTCTCTAAACAATCGAATTAAATATCTCTTTTTTCTCATGATCATTCTTCATGCATTTCTTCATGAGTGCAAAGGAATTTGTACAACTGAATCGGCACCACTGGACTCTTTGTATAAGTGGGAAACGCGAAATCAAGTCATTAATATAAAAAGTTAAGTGGGATGTCCAGTCTTTGTAGGGCACGCGTCTCTTGTAATTTAATAGTAATTCTGCTAGAACTGGAACAAGTTTTGCTGGATGAAGATGGTTCAATGGATGAAACCAAGAAACTGAACAAATTATTCTAAACAGTAGACAGGTATAAAAAGTGGACATCTATACAAAACTACTGGCTTTGACCACGATTGTATAGCTGGTCTGGCAGACCACATAATAGAATGACGTTAAATACCTTAATTTAATTATTAACCTTTTTATTAGCCTTTTTAATTTAGCGTAGCCGTCTTTTGGGCTAATAATATATATATATATACATATTATAAGACGTCTTATAATATATATATATATATATATTATAACCGTTTTATATATATATAAAACTTGGCTAGGGTAGCTTAGGACCTATTCTATAGGTACAAATTGTAAATTGAGATTAGGAGCACTTCTGAGCAGGTTTTTGGGTGGTTTTCCTGTTCAGGGGGTCCGGCTGATTAGCATGTAACATGCATTTTTAAATATTTTGTCTTTAATTTAATTGATTTCATTAATTGATGGTGGTGACGTAAGTTACATGATGTGTGGTCAGCCTGGCCAGCCCCGAGGCAGTGTTTTTATTTATTTTTTATTTTTTTATCCCACTCGTCCGCGATTCTATTAGGAACATAAAATTGTTATTGTTTACAATGACTAATTCATTAATTCAGTGACAGTATTGTATTGTAACTCTCTGACATTCTAAAAGTATTCATTGTGAATCTACTTGGAAATAAACGGTTGAATCTTGTATCTTGAATCTTACCGTTTTTATTGTATAGTACCGAAGGATGGTCTTTCCCGAAAAAGCTCGAACAACTTTCCCCAAGAGCCATATGTCAAAGTATTAAAAAAGTTAGACCTTCAAAACAATCAGATGAATAAGCCACACTCAAACAACGGGTTCTTAAACGAATCCAAATCACAAAAAAAAAATACTTTGGAGTAATATGTTGAAATAGGCAAAGCCATTACAATTTTGCGTGACTTTTAAACGATATGTTTGTTCGTGGTCTAAGTAAATTGACTAGAGTTCCTAATTGAAAAGCCTTGTTGTTTAAAACGGTCAAGTGCGAGTGCAAATTTAAACACTCATGGTTCTGCACGAATGCTTTCTTTTCTTTTCGATTAGATTGTTTATTTCGCTTTCATGTGTACAATAGATATTACGATCTTATGGTTCTATATTAGTGGGTACATGAACCCTGTAAGGGTGTTGCAAATCAATGTTTTTAAAACGTAACATTTTCTTAGCTTATAAAATTAATTACAAAATAAACACAATTAGCTTAAAAAAAAGTAACAATTTCACAATATATATGTTACAGTAAAAACCCGTTTTTAGTTAAAACGCGTTTTCACGAGTTAAAACTAGTTTTTACTAACTGCCTTTGTAAAAACTAGAATCTCCTAGTAAAAACTAGAATTTACTGATTTATACGGTTGAGTTTTAGGTAAAACTAGTTTTAACTTTGAACGATAGACAAAACTAGTTTTAAGTAGAAAATTTTGTTTGTAATTTGCCTTGACTAAAAATGAAACATTAAAATATATTTTTTATTACAATATTTATTGAGAATATTTGTAAATTGTAACATTTCAATAATTCAGTCAAAGTCAAAGTCAAATTATTTATTTAAAGTAGTAAATTTTACATTTCGCTTTTTGATGGTCAAATATTAAAAATTTTAACAATAACAATTTTATGAACCTAGTGTAAACGCGGCTCAGGTGGACTAAAAACTTAAAACTAGCCCCTAAAGCACTGCCTCGGGGCTGGCCAAGCTAGCCAAACAACATGTAACGTTAGGTGGTAAATAAAATAACATCGAGTTCATGCCAAGAGAAAATGTTGTGTTACATGCGTATGGTTAGCCGGACCCCCTGGACAGTAAACCACCCAGAAACCTGCCCAGAAGTGCTCCTATTCTTAAAATACAATTTGTCAGGCCCTAGGCTACCCTAGCTAAATTTCTAAATATGAAACAAAAATATATTAATAGCCAAAAGCGGCTACGTTAATAAGATAAAATATATATCATATACAGTAGATAATTCTACCTGTGTCGTCATATAAAGTCTACTTTGTACATTTGTAACTACTCCCATGGAGATTTATCTTGCATCATTAACATTCATATTTATTATCAATATAAAAATTATAAAAAAAAATCTCCTTAGGAAGATCAAATAACTAAATTGGCAATTTTATTAAAGTTTAAATCAAGTCTTACACATTTAACAAAAGTATTTTTAAAATCTTCATACAGGACAAAAACTAGTATTCTACTTAGTGAGTTACTATCAATATAAAAATTATAAAAAAAAAATTCTTCTTAGGAAGATCAAACAACTAAATTGGCAATTTTACTTAAAGTTTGAATCAAGTGTTACACATTTAACAAAAGTATTTTTTAAACTTTAATACAAAAACTAGTATTCCACTTAGTAATAGGTACTACTTATTATTGCAAGGCAAACTGTCGTGGCATTTTGAGTTGCATAGGTTGCCTTTCTTCTTACAGAAGCACCTTTTTGATATACAGGACTTCTTACATACACAGCGAACAAATCCTTGGCCTGTTCCTAAAGCTGCTGTCTTGGCAGCAGTTCTCAAAGATTCTAACACGTCACGCCACTTTTGAAGTTTGTGGAATCAGTTTTAACTGATTGGTTTCGTTAAAACGCGTTTTGACTAGTTAAAACTAGTTTTAAGTGAATTTATTTTTTGAACCACAGTTAATTCTAGTTTTGACAAAGCTATTCAGTTAAAACTAGTTTTAACCCGTGAAAACGCGTTTTAACTAAAATGGGTTTTTACTGTAACTTAAACACACAAATTCTAAAATCCTTAAATCAATTTGACTAAAATATTAACTTTAATGAATACATGACATAATTCAATAATTATTTGTAATTAATAGATAATAGGTACTTATCAAAAGTGTTTTTAATTTATTATTTAATAATATTTATAAATTTAATTTTAAGAAAGATTACTTTATTTATTTTTGTCATTTAATAATTCATTTACGGTATAGTGTTTAAAAGCGTTTATATTCCTGCCTGCACAAACAACGAAGATACTTGGCGTGGTTTTACATTACTATTCATCAAAATGACATTTTTATTCTAGTCGCATGCTTAGACCTTTTTTATGGAACCCTAACAAAGCATTTAAACAAGCAAATATACCTACCTACTAAAGAGTAATGTACTTGTATCTTTACATACATTACAAAGTACTTACTTGAACATGACCGGATAAACCTTACCTGGATACTGAATACAAAATAGATAGGTTCTAAGGTCCGTATTTATAAATCGCACTCAACCCTCAGATCGATCTCATGAACTATTTTGACAAATGGCAGTCAATACTAACAGCATCTCAAAGTTGCACTCAAGATCGATCTTAGAATTGAGAGCGGTTTATAAACACGGGCCTATGTTTCTACGGGTCATAATAAAAGAAACTTAAAAACTTTGTAGTTGCTTCTGGAAGTTTATATCTTCATGATACCAATGCTTATTCGGAACGTTGAATTTTCGCAATTTACTGCAACTAATGGAAAAAATGCTGAAAACTGTGAATGCAACTAAAAACCTAAGAAAGTATAATAAAATCAATTTAATTCAAAAATTACAGCTCTCGCTACTCGTAAACATGTCGTAAACAATCATAAGGTATAAATAACTGGCCGCTCGAATAAACCAATTTTGGCAACTGTCAAAGCCGTACTGACATCTCTACAAAGAAAACTAGCCCTTATGTCTTTTGTATTAAAATAATGTTGACAGGTGTCAAATATAAGTTTTCACCTAATAATGCATCAGGCTTTTTAAAACGTGTTTATAAGTCCCAGTTGGTCGTGGGAAAAGTCTTTCGCCACGAGACTGACAGACTGACACACGCAACTTGCGTCACGGACTTCGCTTCACTCACTCAAATGGGTGCCTAAGCAAATGGAGTTGCATCGGATAGTTGCATAGTAATCCTATAAGAAACAAGTATGCCAGTAGAACAAAGGGTCTTGATGTAAGGAGACCGGCATGTTGATCAATAAGGTGACATATTGAATACGAAATAAGTTCTATCAAATAGGGTCTTTATTTTCAAACCTTCGTCCTCTCCGATCGTTTTATTCACATAGAGCCAGCAGTACTTGCTTGGTAGTACCATTTATGTTACTCAAGCCCGGCATGTTGATCAATGAGGTGACATATTGAATACGAAATAAGTGCTCATATCAAATAGGGTCTTTATTTTCAAACCGTCCTCCTTACCGATCGTTTTATTCACATAGAGTCAGTAATACTTGCTTGGTAGTACCATTGATGTTACCCAAGCCCGGCATGTTGATCAATGAGGTGACATATTGAATACGAAATAACTTCTGCTAACAGATAGGGTCTTTATTTTCGAACCGTCGTCGTCACCAATCGATTTATTCGTTGCGGACCCACCATACCCCTGGCAATACCCCTGGGGGTAGGGTGGAACTGAACCATACCACCATAGTGTTGGCTGAAGAACATTTAAGATATACAATATGTATTGTTCATACTTGATCAAACGAAATGTGCGGATATTAGACAATTAATTATCGATGAAAAATAAAAATATCCCGATATTTTAAAAGTACCTACCTACCCGGTGTTAGTATCATTCTATGACAAAGTAAGTATTAAGTTTTATTTTATTAGTTGGTTACATCTACACTACTGCACATGTTGATAAATTGTTTGATGAGTGACATTCAAAAACCTTTTTGGATCTCCTTGCTGTAATCTGTATGGATATGAACAAAGATAATTATGAACGTCAAAATTCATTTGTTATCATTTTCGACATTTCTATTGTACTGTCATCGATGTTTTGTTGAATTTTTTTCAAAAATGGCTACAAATGAGCTTGTTTTTATTAAAATTAATGGCGGGACGGCTTTATTAAGTGGAAAATACAGATACCATCGCCACAAAGCATACAAAAATGGTTCAGTCGTATGGCGATGTAGCTCATACTTTACTAGTAAATGTTGCGGTACTTTAACTATTGAAGAGGTAAGTAATTATTTATTTATGTTGTTCTATGAATCCCAATAACCTAGTCTTGAACCCAGTCATAAATTTTGGTCGATGGTCTTTCTTTTATTCCACCTTTAAGGTTAAACGTCAGACTAGTGGCGCCCCCAAACGTTTAATAATTCCCTGGCTCGACACGCTGGTATTTTTTTGTCCAATGCATCAATTGGCGACAATAACTGACTTCGAAGATTATTTAAAACAAATAAAATGGACTATGTCTGGTATCCATGAGTTATGTAAGTCAAAATTGCTAAAAGTGGCCACTTTTAGCAGTTTTGGGATACATAACTAAAGCGCAAAGTTTTAACAGGGTTTTATTGATTCAATAAATTCTTTGTAACTTAAAATTGTAGCCAATTCATAATTTGGTATCTAAATATATTGTGTATTCAGGCAGTAATTTTATTTCACTGAGCGGCGCTAGTGTCGCTGACGTTGCCCCTTAAGTAGACTTTTTGTTGATTGTTACTTGAAATAATAATTGATATATTTGAATTGTAGGATAAAACAATAGTTACAAAAAAAGACCACACCTGTGAAGTAAATGAAAGTAAAAATGAGATTCTAAAGCAAGTATGTGA
The DNA here is from genome assembly GCA_029255805.1 of Keiferia lycopersicella. Classification (NCBI taxonomy): domain Eukaryota; kingdom Metazoa; phylum Arthropoda; class Insecta; order Lepidoptera; family Gelechiidae; genus Keiferia; species Keiferia lycopersicella. Next base: position 2,041,472 of record JARACZ010000026.1, read on the forward strand.
TTTGCGGGAAAAAGTGATATCTTCCGATGAACCTATCCAGAGAATATATAACAAAAAAAGTAGCGAATTTTCAGACAAAGGGCTTAATATAGCATTGGGGAGTTTTCCATCGTACGAAAGCGTTAAGCATTTTTTACACGACGCAAGAAATAAATCAGCACAAGTATCTAAGACCGTCTTTAAAAATGTGGGTGAAGTTGAAGTACCAGTTCAGTTTAAAGATTTCCTCTTAGCCGATTACTACCACGAAGAAGGTGAGGAACAAACACGTATTTTAGTTTTCTGTTCCAAGGACTCCCGAGAAAAGATACCAGAAATTAAAGAATATTTTGTGGATGGCACCTTTTATAGTTGTCCTCCACCTTTCGCTCAAATATACAACATTCATGGCGATGTGAACAGTACCTCAGAAACCACTACGGTAATGCCGCTTATTTTTGCTTTGATGTCGAATCGTACAGAAAAGAGCTATAAGATATTGTTCAATTTGATTTTGTCACAATTACCGGAGTGGGAACCATTGAAGATACACTGTGATTATGAAAAAGCGGCAATGAATGCTATTTCAAAAGTATTTCCGAATTGCACGATAAAGGGATGCTATTATCACTGGGTACGAAATATTTGGAAAAATGCTGAATCTCCAAAGTACCGCATCACGAAATCAAAACCTGAAAAGAGAATCGTGGGACTTACTGCCGCTTTACCGCTTATGCCTGCCGATAAAATATTAGAAGGACTGGATTATATCAAATCAGAATGTGTGGGTTTAAAGCGGACGGACAAGTTTATAAGATATATTGAAAATTTTTGGTTAAAAGTACATACTCCCGACGTATTCAGCGTTTACGGTGAAAGACACCGGACGACCAACATTGTAGAGTCTTTTCATTCAAAAGTAAATAAATTACTCAATAAAAATACACTAACTTTAATGAGATTATTAAATGTTCTACACGACATTCACAAGAAAAATATTACCTCTAATAAACGCCGACCGGAGCAAATTATGAATGATGATTTTATTACAGAAGTCCAAATGAAATTAGTGCACAACGAAGTCACCATAGGGCATGCGTTAGATCAATTTAGATAAGAAATTTATTATTCGAAGCTTTGTTTGTTATTTTTATGTCTGCCTAAGAGTACGTTTTATAAATTTTAAGTTTCGTTCAGTAAAGTTCCTTTGTCGTATTTATTTTATCAATTGTTTAAATCCCAACACTACTATGGTGGTATGGTTCAGTCCCACCCTACCCCCAGGGGTATTGCCAGGGGTATGGTGGGTCCGAAGTGGATTTATTCACATCGGGTCAGTAGTACCATGGATGTTACTCATCATAGATGTTACTAGTGATAGTGACACAGATTTATGTCATTTGCACATAGAAATCGCATCAGTTGGCCTTGCACTGACTATGTATTGATGCGCTTGTCCCATATAAAAACAAACTATCTTTAGTTTCCTTTGGATCGCCTACTAAATCAGAGCTACGTAACTTGTCCATCATCCATACCTTTACTATCTTTTTTTTGCCATTGTGATTTCCACCTGCTGATTGTACAAGGTTTTCTAAGCACAATCTTTTCGGAAATTGTTGACTCTACACAGTGTTACGCAGACTGCTCACAGCAGTTATATCAGGCTGCCGTGACTTTGCTTCGTGTTGAGAGCCGACTAACAAAAGAAGTTACAATATTGTGACCAAGAATAGCGGGGCCAAGTTGAAGGTAGCTAAATGAAAATGGATGCAGTGCCAGGAGATTAGGGTTCCGTGGATTAGGCAATAAAGTTTTTCTTTTACTGAGGGATTCTACAGTTTCAGCCCTTTAGTTTAAGTTGGAACTAATGTAGTTGTGCAAACAACCAGCACAATCTGTGTTTATGAGTTGTTCTGGGGCAATGGATCGGCCTGAAAGGCAATAGAGAGGTGGCTTTAGGCTTCTTCTTCTTCGTCGTCGTGTCAATGGATCATTACATTTTTGATTGTCAGTATTTGGCGACCGAAATGGCGTTCTACTGCTAGTAGCTTTAGGCTATAATTATGTTATTGATGATGTAACCTGCCTTCCAGATGCGGAGTTGCAGTCATGGCGAGGTGCAGGGCGGGCAGCGACGGTGGCGCAGGAGGCGGAGGACGAGAAGAGAGACGCAGAGATTTTGGCAGCCGTGCGTGCCTCCGTGAGGCAGTGGGAGGTGAAGCGAGCGCGCACCAGGTTTGTCTGCAATCTTAGCCACCTTTTTTGGGTTGGTACCTACCTACCTCTCTTCTCTTTTCGTGTGGGACACCTAGTCGTCCTACGACCCGATGAACCCTAATATCAGAATTTTTCAACCGCCTTCTACAAGTAGCAGGCTTCTGACATGGTTGTGTAACGACCGCCGTCTAAGTGATCATAGACAGCAACCGGGACCTACGGCTTAACGTGCCATCCGAAACATGGAACCATCTTTCTTACGGACAATCGGTTGGTTCAGCCCGCAATGTCCTAACCAGACTGGGAACAAAATTCACAAGTGACAGATATCAGCTTTGGGAGAGACCCACCGAGAATCGAACCCGGGACCTTCTGCGTCAAAGGCAGTTGCACTACCACTGCGCCACATCGGTCGTTACTTACCTACCCATATGGTAATACAGTAAAATGGCAGCCAAAATTCACACTTAAACCATTTTGTTACAAAATTGAATCCCTCTAAAATCACGCATTAGTATTTCCAAAACCTCTGTCTAGACTGGATTCATTCATATTGCATCTGTGGAGATTGAAGACCTTTCTTCGAAATAGACCAGGAAGGAGTGCTTCATTAGGAGCGCCAACTTAAGCTACTGATAGAACTTCATTGAAGCCGAACGAAGATTTAAGAAGGCTATGTAATTTTAAAACGTTTCTTGGTTCTCTAAATAATCTGGAGAACTGCTCCAATTTGTTTTCAAGAATTCTTCTCGTCAAATAACTACCAAAAAGATAGTTAGCGGAAGTCAGTTGTACAGTCTTGAACTTGCGCTACGTTCAGCAATGATGTAGGTAATTGTAGACATCCTTTGGCTGATTTGGTAATGAAATAAGTAGGAAGTTGTAATAGTCTTTACCGATTTAAATTGTAGGCACGAATCGAAGCGTAATTCGCTAACTACACATACATGCACATACACAAATCACGCATATATCCCTGGCCGTAAAAACTATGGTAGTTACGAGTATCGCCAGTATCGCCACGTCTGACAAATGTTTGAGGGTCGTTTCAGATAACGCGTGTATCACTATAGTGACAGGTTGTCAGCCTGTCGCTTAAAATTGCAATACACATGAAATCCTCAAGTTCCTTAGTCGGTTTTTACGACAACCATGGGAAAGAAATGGGGTGATGCTATTCTAAGCCGGCATCACACAATTCGCTAACTATGCATAGATAATTGGTTCTTCTCAGCGAAATAATCATTCAAATAAATCACTTTAAGAGTTTTTTGCAAGTTAACATTCAATTGCGAGTTCAAGAGCTAACAAGGTCAACCGTATTCAATTAACTGTTCAAACTGTATTTGAATGCATTTCGGTAGCGCATTTTTAATGGCTCTGCAAACAGAAACTTTCTCCAGTTGCTTGTAAACACTTTCTATCGCGAATTCATTAATTTCGCGACTGAACGGCTCTGGGACACACCTGCATTTGTGTAGTGCTCCCACACCATTATTTGTCACGTTCTGGCATTGCCTAACTCAACTAGTTTTGGCTTTTGGCGAGACTATGAGATGCACTTTCTAAAAACGTTGCGGTGTTGTAAAGATGCAAATATAGATAACGACGTAAAGGCTAAACTGGAAATAGGAGGACTATTTCTGAAACGTTCGTTTTTGTTTCATGCGAAAATTTGCCAATTATAACGCTTTTATCACACGTTCTACTTTACGTATCGATTCCCACATACCCTCAAAAATTTACACATATTTTTAACTATAAAAACATTGAGTAATATAAATTTAAAAACGTGTGGTTAGACCTGTGTTCGTATGCTCTATGCATCAGATCTTTAAATCATTATTCATCACTTCGGACTGTAAGTGATGTCACATCAGTACAAAGTTTTTCCTGATCATTTTGGTTACACGCCCATCCTGCAGCCTGCATTTTTGAGGGTAGCTTACTATCCCTACGATTAGTCTGTTTAATCCTCTCTTTTCATCAACTTTCTTACTTAAGTCCTTAAGTCATCACATGAAATGCAAAAAAGGCAGACAGAATAAATGTCAAGACTCTACCTAAGTAATGCAAGATGACGGACATTTTCTGTACTTTAGCAGACCGGTCTAATGGATATGATCTTGTGTCATTTAATGTCACAGGTCAAGTCAATGTGTTGCAATATTTACCTGTAATATTATGTGTAACTATTGTAAATGACTTTCAATACATAAGCGAACACACTACCTTGAAACCCCATGGTAAGAAACATGCATTTTAACTTCGCAGTTAAAGGCGGAAGGTTTTATGCACCTACGAAGGCAGATACTATTGGGTACCTAAATCGAAGACAGGTGAAGAAAGTTTTAAAGAAAATCTTAGTTGGGTGGGTACTCAAGATTGACTGACTGATGCCCAATTTTAGAGCATTTCAGTTCCTGCCTCTTAATGGCGTATTTTTAAATCAGTAGGCTTTCACTTGAGATAGTCAGCTGTAGAACATGTGTTTGACCACTGTTCTGATGCGAAATCCAGTTTCTACTGATTCATAAATACATCTCCGACCACACCAAGCATATTCAAATAGCTTTTTCAATATGAATCAACTTGATCAGCGGACGACTTGGTGTCCCACACGAAAAGAGAAAGAGAGAGCGGCCCGCCCAACGGCTCCACCCGCTATATCTCTTTTTCCCGTAGGAATTAGTGGTTTTCCCGGCAAGTATCATACATATAAACCTTCCTCTTGAATCACTCTATCTATCAAAAAAACTGCATCAAAATCCGTTGGGTACGTTTAGAGATTTAAGCAAATATACATACGCGAAAAGCAACTTTGCTTTATGCTATATACCTACTGATTCTTTTATATTTCTATAAGACTGTTGAGACAATTTTTTTATATCAATCTCTTTAAGTCTAGAGTGCCGTGTGATGCCGGCTTAGAATAGCATCACCCCACATCCTTCCCGCGGGTGTCGTAAGAGGCGACTAAGGGACTCGAGAGTATTGGTGTATTACAAGTTTTAGGCGACAGGCTGACAACCTGTCACTATAGTAATACACATGTTTTCTGAAACTGCCTTGGAAAACAATCCTTAAAAATGTCAGACGTGGCGATAGTGGCTGTATACTTACGGCCGCTATCGCTCTGCCTACCCCGCAAGGGATAAAGGCGTGATATATGTATGTATGTATGTTAAGTCTAGAGTGAATAGGCATCTTCTGGGCAAGCTCGCTCCACCGTAGATCCCATCTCTGCTCTAGGGTAAGATTGGGGTCAAGAGTAAGCCGATCATAGATATAAAAAAAAAACAATGCTATTCATACAGGTTTTGAAAAGCAATTCAAGATCTTCTATTGTACAAGTTACCGTAATAGTTATGTCTATAGGTACAGGAAACAACGGAGATTCTTTGTATGACACAACCGGCCATACAATCATGTACAGTCAATAACTTCCTCATTAGGTACTTACAATATTTAAGAGCCAATTGTATGTAACATTACGAGCTATTCAAACTAAATTACAAAACATTACCAGCATCGTAAATGTAGAGAACATGGGTGGAAAATAAAACAAGGAAAATATGATTTTCATCATTTTGTTACTCAATCGATAGGTACGAATACAAAGCATACAATAAAGTCGCTTTTCGCGTTTCCCTATCTGTCTGTCAAGGATAACGCTAAAACCTCCTAAATCATTCAACGGATTTTGATGTGTTTTTTTAATACGCAAAGTACGCTAGTACTAAGAGTAGTTTATTCTTTGACAAAGTGATTCAAGGAAGAGGAAAAATAGTTATCGATCCATCCATACATAGGTACCCTAATAAATTAACACATATGATGGACTGTAAAAACATCGAGTAGGTACCTAGTAGAAATTTAAATATGTGTGATTAGAGTAGTCGTTGCAGACTTCCGTGCACGAAATCGAACTACGCCGTTTCAGAAATTTACACCAGATACCTACCTACTAGTTTTGATAAAACCCATACGAAACCAAAACCAAAGTCTTTTAGGTTTAGTTTTAGTTGTCGCGAGTTAGGTCTCTGTATTGTGCATATCATAAGCCTAAAACAAAACTTGGTGTTACTGCTTATTCCGAAATAGCGCTCTTAAATTCTTACTTTTCATTTGTTCCAGAACGAAAAGATCTCAAGGCAGCGTGTGCTACGGGGAGTTCGGGTGCTTCGAGGATGCTGGTCCGTTTGCTTACTTGGAGACGCTACCCAGCTCGCCACAGGAGGTCGGCACACACTTCCTGCTATATTCCACAGTTAGCAGGTCAGTCCTAACGTTCGCTTTCTTGCCTTGTTTCCAGAACGAAAAGATTTCAACGCAGCGTGTGCTATGAAAAGTATAGATGTTTCCAGGATGCTGGTTGGATCCACGGTTAGCAGGCCTGTTCAAGCATGACGCTCGCTGTCTTGCCCTTTACGTTTCGAGAACGAAAAAAGCTGAAGGCAGCGTGTGCTATGGAGAGTTCGGATGTTTTAAGGATGCTGCTCCGTTCGCGTACTTGAAGACACTGCTTTTCTTCAATTTATAGCAGTAGGAGAAAGAATGTCTTTTTCTCAGTCGTACGCTTTAGGTAAGCATGTTTCGTTGCCATCAGTTTTCTGATCCTGAACTGCTATCTTGGGAATATCTCTTCATTTCAAGAAATGTAACAACCTGATTTTATGGTTTGTCCAAGTCAAACTAAACTAATAAAAGTTATCTTTTTCATGGATTGCCCTACGCCTAGTAAGTTACTGTCTAGATTCTAGATTCATTTGGACCACTAAAACGGGACACCTATAGACGGTAACATACATCTTTATAACTTTCACCGCGCCTTAACGACACAACGGGAAAAGACGGTTAGAGACAAAGATTCCACTCGTATATCAACTGCTAAAAGACATAACAGGTAAATTTAACTTCCATCATCGTCTGCATCGTCACTTACCATCAGATGAGATAGTAGAGAAATGCGAGCCTACCTTAGGTAAAAAAAGGACTTCTTTACGTAATCTACGCGCTACCTAGGCTCTATCTACTACTATAAATTAAAACAAACATGACCGATTCACTTAACGTATTTGTATGCATCGAATTTCCCCACTTGCATAACCTCTTACGACTGTTCATGTAGGCCTCATCAGCGCTGACATATACTTATTGTGTATGACATAACGTCCAGTTTGCATTGTCTCGCCCACAACTAAGTCTGATGCAACATGGTTGATGGGTCACTCGTCCAATCGAGTTCCTTGATTGGCAAAATACTAGTGATTATGCGAATTCTCTGATAAAATGAGGAAAATTCTGTAGAATCCCATTCTTTCTTCTATTGTGTGGGAGTGAAACGATATGATGTGAAATGGAATCTTCAATTGTGGTACCACCGCCCAAAAGCATCAGCATCTAAATATTTTCTTCTGTATACTAAATATGCATCACTGTAGAATCCATAATTTGCTATGCCAATGGTGCAATGATCATTGGTCCTTGTCATTTCATCTAGTTCTATCTTGGGCTTCCGCACCAGTCTTTTGAGAGTTTCTCTAACTCGTTATGCCAAATACGACGGCGTCTTCCGCGGCGAGAGGCAGTGGGAGGCCTTTGACCAGCAGTTAAGATAAGACTTGGTCCTAAATGCTCCAATTTTTTCTCAGTAAAATGATAACAATCGGTAAAATGAGTTATATTTATTATTATTATTATTATTTATTATTATTTATTAAACAGGCAGGCAGTTGAAACAACTGATAACGCCTGTATCCTGTTCACTGTTCAAGTTCGTCACTATATATGTATAGCACTATAGTTCACTTTAGTTATTTATGTTTAGTTTTTTGATTTGCCACGACACTGTTTTTTATGTTCGTCTAGTCTGTTTTTGAATGCATTTATGCTGGTTGCTGAAATTACGCTTTCAGGCAGGGCATTCCACGATTTTACCACTCGGTTACTCAGAAAGTGTTTGTGTGGGTTGTTGTAAGATCTTTGCGCCTTTAATTTGAGATGATGGCCTCGCAGTCGGGTGTTCTTGTCATATTCGAATATTTCATCAAGGTTGTCTAGATCGTAGTGCCCATTTAGAATTTTAAAAGTCTCGATCAAGTCTCCACGTTCCCTTCGCTCTTTTAGGGAAGTAAGTTTCAGTAGCTGTAGTCTCTCTTCGTAACTTCGGTTTTTAAGTTGCCTTGGTACTTTAGTAAAGCTACGTTGGACTTTCTCAATCCTTGACGAAATATGGGCTCCAGATTTGAAAGGCGTATTCCAGTATAGGTCTTACATAAGTTTTGTGTATTTTGATCATCATTTCTGGGGTCAGGATACCAAATGCTTTTCTGATGAGGTAGATCAGACTCTTGGCTTTCTTGGATATTGATGCCACATGATGTTCCCATTTCAGGTTTTCAGATATGATAACGCCTAGGTCTACTTGAGTTGCCGTTTCCCTCAAATCAGTGCCACCTAACTTGTAGGTCAAGTGTGGATTTCGGCATCCAATATGCAAGACATTGCATTTTACTGTGTTTAGGTTAATTAACCATTCTTTAGACCAGTTAGCGATTGTGTCCAAGTCCTTCTGGAGTTTATCGTAGTCGACCAAAGGGTTTGCAAAAATTTTGGTATCATCGGCGAACATACTAACGTTGCATTGGAGGCCACGTGGCAGGTCAAATGTGAAGATGATGAATAAAACTGGGCCCAAGACCGAGCCTTGTGGTACCCCACTCTGGATGGAACGTTCCTCGGATAAGACATCACCGACTCTAACTCGAAAGCTTCTGTCACGTAGAAAGGCCTCGATCCATTTGAGTAGTTTGCCGCGTATACCGATACAATCCAGTTTTTGTAGAAGTCTTGTAATCGGAACTTTATCAAAGGCTTTTTCGTAGTCTAAATAAATAACATCAACTGGATCTCTCGTGTTAAAACTGTGGGTCCATGATGATAGGCATGACAACAGGTTTGACACCGTTGATCGGTGAGGGCAAAAGCCATGTTGCTGATTTCCAATTATTTTGTGTCTTGATAAAAATTGCCGGATATGTTTAACTATTATCTTTTCCATGACCTTGCAGGCTACACTTGTCAGGCTTATGGGCCTATAATTAGCTGGGACTAGTTTGCTGCCTTTTTTAAAAATTGGAGTTACTGTTGCAGTTTTCCATTGTGACGGCAATAAACCATTGTCGTAAGATTTCTGCATTATCGTGGCTAATGTATTGGCAAGATCACATTTTTGGAGAAATCCTGCAGGTAGGTTGTCAGGTCCAGGAGCTGAGTCCGATTTAATCTCATTGAGTGATTTCTGGATCTTATCGGTTGTAAATTCAATGTCTGTAATACTTTCCTCTATTCTGAAAGTCGGATCAAGAACAGGTAGCGGTGTTTGTGGTTCTTTTTGGAACACGTCTTCAAACTGATCAGCAAAGGCTTCTGCAATATCAAAGGCATCAGTAACCAAATTTCCTTCTTTGTTGCGTAGCACACGTGGTACGCTTATTTTTGATGCCAACTGTTGGCTGATGTAAGAATAGAATTTCTTAGGTCCAGCATCTATAAGGTTCTGTTCAAATTTTGTGCGCGATGTCTTGCTCCAGTTAGTTAGCCTGTTATTCAGTCTTCTGTACTCCTTGTATGTTTCATCTAATCCGGTTATCATGTACCTATTCCAGAGATGTAGTTTTTGTTCCGAAAGTGTCTTTATGTCTTTTGATACCCATGGCTTATTCGTAATTTTTGTATTGTCTATTTTGATGCGTGGTACATGTAAGAGAGTAGCTCGATTTATTTCCCTGAGAAAAACTTCATATTGTTTCTCAACACAGTCCAAAAATTCTATTTCCCCAGGGAACACATTGAGTAGCATTTTACAAATTTTGTCATAATCAGCTTTTTGATAATTCCATTTTGGGACAGACGCGGTGCTGTGATTCACAGCTTCGATTTCCATTGTAGACAGAAGGCAGGTATGGTCACTTTTACCAATTGGTGCTTGGTGGTTAACGTGGGCAATCAGAGCATCATCATTGGTTAGAATCAAGTCCAGAGTTGATGGTTGGTTACCATCCCTATACCGAGTATGCTTGTCCACCAATTGCTCAAAGTTACTGCTGTTGAACCACTGCACAAAGTTATCTTCTCTCGGTGTGAGGTATCCACAGTTAAGCAAGGGCCATTTTACATTAGTATAGTTAAAGTCACCCATTATGACAACTGTTTGTGTTTCAGATGCGAGTTTTAATTCCTCGAGTAGAATGTTGTCTTGTTCCACGGTCGAGTTATGACCTCTGTAAACACCACTTAACAAAACCTTGGTATTTCCAATTTTCACGTCTAACCACAGACACTCCCATGCTTCTTTTTTCTTGTTATAATTGTTATTCAACTTACATGTGACATAATTTGATTTGTTTGTGGCACATGTATAGCCACTCCACCACTTCTTTTAGATATTCTGTCATCCCTAAATAAGTCATATCCGGGAATTTTCACCATAGAGTCTGGGATTTCAGGTTTTAACCAGGTTTCAGTTAGAATTATGAAGGTAGGCTTCTCATAACTAATTCTTGCGATGAATAGGTCCATTTTAGAAGTGATAGATTGAATATTGGTATAAAAAATAGTTATTGTATAAATTGGTAGTGATTTATTAATTGTATTACAAGCTAAGGTAGTTTGATTTTTAGATGTAGACGGATTGGTTTGTGGGAGAATTAGTGGTTTTTTGGCTTCTTCACAATTTGTGGGTGGCCTCGGACATATTTAATTGTGATGTCTGTCTCCCCATTAGTGATGCGTTTGTCTAATTCCTCCCGAAGATGCTTCATATATTCTCTTTGCATAGGTGTTAGGTCAGCTACAACCGAGGACGGGTTCGCCAGCTTGGATCTATTGCGAAGTAACTCCACCGCATCTCTTTTGCTGTTTAAAACAACTTTGATAGGCCGTGGGTCCTTACGGTCAGATCTAGGTGCGCCTAAACGAAACACCTTTACCCGGCTACACTCTATTTTGTTGGTGACACTATCAATCACTTTTATACATTCTTTTTTATCATGCTCCCTTCTTTCTTCAGAGTCATCGCTAGGTGATTCTTCAATATTATAAATAATCACATTGTTGGCACGGTTAGCCCTTTCACCCATTTCTTGGATCGCAGATTCAGTGGCAAGCATGCTCTGGCGCAGCCGTAATTGCTGCACCTCCGCGGTGAGCTCCTCGAGCTTCTTCATTATCAGGGGCAGCTGCGTCATTGCGGCCTTACAATCTCCGCACAGGAAACTAATGACGCGAGCTACTGTTTTTAATTCGAACACGCGTACTTCTGTCGGCGATAGACCATGACAATCCCCACACACAACACTTCTGCACGAGTCGCACGTAACCGCCAGTTTTTTTTCATTGGGCAGCTTGTTACACTTTGAGCACTTTCCGAGCCCAGCATTTGGCGCAGGGCTTTTTTTATTGCCGGTCATTTTTGGGTAGGTTGGTAGTATTTATAAGTTTTTACTGGCAACACTGGTTTTGACAGTTGATAAAAATAAATCACAAGAAGTAATTTATATGGGGGTAGGAGAATAATATTTTTAAAACACTATTGTCAAATGTTCACTTATTTGCACTATTTTAGTTAGTTTATCAAGTTTTTATACACGAATAACACTAACACAGCTTCAGAAACACACTATATACACAATTACTAGTTTTTTATACGCGGAAACACAGTATTTTCGTATATTTCGAATAATTAGTACGAGCGCGAATTTGTCGTGGCAAGGTCAACTGACAGAATTTCTTTACAGAGGTGACCAGCCACTCCTGGCGGTGTCAGCCAGCAACATGTCAGCAGCTTGGGGCTGGGCAGCACGAGCCTTCGACGCGAATAAACCCACCAGGGTGATCGTGCATGGCTTCGGCTCCAATTGCGACAACGTGTGGGTTTATGAGATGCGGTCCGCTCTTATGGCTGTGGTGAGTTGATAGGGCTTGAAATTATAAAGATAAAAATGTTCTTCAATGGTTAGAAAGCTGGGATATGATACCCTGATTGAACCCTGCCTGAGCTCTGATCAGGCTGATTTAGCGTTACGCCGCTGTGAATGAACCATAATATAGCCCCAGTCAACAGGCAATCTACAAGAATACGAATATTTTGTTGGTGCGTGGTATCAGTGGTGTTGATAGTTGCCTGTCTATCCACCTTCTCTTTGACGTGAAATTGGCAGTAATTTCCTATCGCACGCCATTGGAACCGCGCTCGTTGAAAAGTAAAGTCATAATCATGAACCGATTTCAGTTCATAAGTACAATGTATCTTTTATGTCTTCCAGGAGGAATGCAACGTAGTCTGCGTAGATTGGGAAGGCGGAGCTACAATGCCGAATTACTTGCGAGCCGCCGCCAACACAAGGCTGGTCGGGAAACAACTTGCATTGCTATTGCTGGGTTAGTCTACAGGATTTTTTAAAACTTACGATTCCTGCTGAAGTAGAAAGGATAGACTTGTAATGGTAGCTCTTGGTACTGGTACCTATTGGTGCGCACTGGATAATTTTTGTTCGTATGGTACACTGCTGATTTCCACCTGCATTATCGAATACTCAACAGAAATGAATGGTGGTGTCTGGTCACAGGTTCACGTCACGAGAAAAACTTAGTTAAGCCCCAAAATTACTATATTGTATTCCAATGTTCGTCACCAGACCAAATACTCATTGACAGGCCTGTTACATCATATTTATGCTTTCATTTCCAGGTTTAGCAGATCACATCGACTTGCGATTTGAAGATGTCCACCTGATCGGTTTCAGTCTTGGAGCGCACGTTGCTGGCTTCGCGGGATCAGAACTCCGGAATATCAGTCGAATAACAGGTACGAGGGAAAGAGAGGCAGATACCTAGACGGACTTTTTTCCCAGATAAAGGAAAAAGGGAGGTCAAGGCATTAGCAGAGTAGAGGGAAGATTGGAAGTTACTTCACCAACAAGAGTTTGATTCTTAAACTCGAAGAACATTTACGATACCAATTAAGAAGAAAATGAAGCTTGGAAAAATTACCGCAGCTTTTCAAGTGTTGAAATCGACTGAGTGGAACCTTAGATTGCATAAAGTTATTCGAAAGATGCTAGCTGGCTATTTTGGAAACTAGGATGCAAATAACTTTCCGGGTTGAAACTTGCATGCGATCGACCTTTCAGGGTTGAGACTAGTATGCGATCCACTTTCAGGGTTGATACTATTATGCGACCTACATCCAGTGTTGATACTAGATTGCTTCCTACTTTCAGGGTTATAGTTCCACTTCAATATCCTTAACTTTAAATATAAAATCACTCCTACTGCAGGACAGACTTTAAAATCAAAAACTTCTGTTTTCAGGCTTGGATCCGGCCGGTCCTCTCTTCGAGTTCCAAGACCCTCGAGCACGATTGGACCGCAGCGATGCCAAGTTTGTGGACGTGATACATTCCAATGGGGAAACCCTCATCCTGGGAGGTCTAGGAGCAGCGCAGCCTTTAGGACATGTGGACTTCTACCCCAATGGGGGGAGGGTGCAGCATGGATGCTCTAATTTGTAAGTAAAGCCAACATATACTGATTGGGAAACTGCTCACATGAAATTTCGCGATGAAAAGACATTTTGCGAAATGAATTTACTCCAGCAGTCCGGAAGCATAATTTGTAAGTAAAAGAACGTGGACTTTTATGCTATTGAGTCTTTTAATCCGAGCATTAATTACCATTTGAGAAGAAGATACACAGGTGCGATGGATAAATTAATTATTTTAGGTTTAAAGAAATTTACTCTTAATAAGACAATACAGTCACTTAGTTTTTGTTTCATCAAGATATTAACAAAAAAAAAATGCAATAAGTACCTCGAGAACAATAATGTGAGCTAATAGTTTCAGCAATTCTCGAAAACATGTTCTTTCCGTTGCTGCATATATTTAAATTAGTTTGAAGCTATTTGTTCTTGCTTCCAGGTTCGTAGGGGCAGTATCAGACCTGGTGTTGCCCTGGGCGGCGGCGTCTCCAGAAGGCAGGTCATTGTGCAACCACCGACGCGCCTACAAGTTCTTCACTGACTCCGTGTCGCCCAAATGCCATTTCCCAGCGTTCCCTTGCCATGATTACGATACTTTCTTAGAGGTCAGGGTCAATATCTATACATATAATAAGACAGTAACAAGTCAGTGTTCAGTGACCCTATATAGTTTTGAGAAAACACAACGATAGCGCGTTTTAAAAGACATGTGGCGACATCTATGAATGAGTTTTGTACGATGTTTGTGTGTTTGTTTGTGTATATGCGGAAGCATCACGCGAAAACGACCGAACGGATTTTGAATCAAATTGTACCAAAATGTCAAATAGAAGAAGTAATTCACCGACCAGGTTATAGGCTAAAAAAAAAACATACCCCTAAAAGGGGGGTTGGCTGCTACACATAAAATAAGTTTGTAGGTCATGTGAATTTCATAGTGGCGCGTAGTAAAAGGATGTGTATGGGCTAATTGGACCTGAGATTGATTTCAAATTTCGAACTGGCCAGCACGTATTGTGTCGCTTTGAATAAGCGCACAGGAAGAAAAAAAAAACATGAGGCCGTATTTATATTTTTATCTGTATTTTTATAACCTCAACAAATGAGTTTGTCGAGTTATTGCTCATGATTACGACAAGGAAACTAAAATCTATGAATATGTCGACGACTACAAAAATATCTCTTTAATATTGGAATAATTTTCACTTTTAATAATTCAATAATTATTACCCTCGAAAACAAAAGTTCCGTGGTGCAAGACGTGCAAGTTGCGTGGCCAGACGATACAAACTTCATATAGGAATCGTTTTCTTTGTGCGTAATCTACGCGGGAAAATTGCAATAACTTTTTTTGTTTTTAAATTTTCTCGCTAATTTGGTTAGGGCTATTTAGCCAATACAGCTACATTATTTTCAGGGTGCGACAACTTTTTTCTGAAATATTCTTTGGAAATACTAATAAAAATTGGACTTCCCACACAAAGTGACTCAATCGGCTGGTACATTTTATATAGAAGATACATTTTTCCATATTTCTGTAAAATTTTCCTGACGAAAGTTATTATTTATACGTTTGTGCCAGACGATCAAATCAGTATCTGAGATAAGACTTTTCGTGGCTATAGGTATAAGCCGATTTTCCACAGACACTGCTTTGTCTGGACTGTAATTTTGGAAAACGCAGGGTTGCTCAAGACCTGCGCCACTCTCTCGGGCTCCCTGACTGACACCACAGGAACTTCGAGTTGATACGTGCGGAGCCAAATTGACTGCAGGATAGACCTCTGTCACACGCGTCTAACAAAGACTCCGTTCCGGGTTTAAATGTAGATTCTGTTGTGTTTCTCCAGGGCCGCCGGTCTTGGTCAGGTTTCTCCCTCGGTTGATTCTTACGACTCCCACGGGAAGAATGGTGCTATTCTACTTTGCCGGCAGCCCACGACCTTAATTAAATAGCCTTAGGTACTTAATTAAACGTAACCCTAGCCGCGGCTCCGCCATGGCATCACACAGGAACATTTTTTCGCGAAGAAAACTTTCCTATGCGTTAATCCAAGTTACCTCCTTTATGTCTGTGTTCAATTTCATGAATATCAGTTAAACAGTTTTTGCGTGAAGGAGTAACAAACAAACTTATAAACTTTTGTATTTATATTATTAGTAGGAAGTAGGATAGGATAGGATTAGTAGTACCTATGATTACTTGCTTTTGTTTTTATTTATTCACACTCATGAACTCGGTCTTCAGTCTTCCATCACAATGTCAAGAAATGTGGCATCAGTCTACTTCACGGAATTAATACTCTTGGAAGTAAATATTGCACGGTTTTAAAAAATCTGCTAAAAATGGCATAAGAGGCGGAAATTTGAAGATATAGTGAAGAGAACTGGAAAGCTAAAAAATCGTAGCAGGGAAAGACGACTTCAAGAAACTGAACCTTTAGGGATTCTAAAAGACTAAACACTATAAACCAACCACCGTTTTCTTACTCTTTCTTGCATGTGGAAATTGAAATTTTACGATTTAACAGTTTTTTAAATTACTTACATATAGTCTGAGAAACCCAAGTTTTCTGGTACCTACCTACCAACAATTTAATATTGGCTAATATTATTTTATGGTTCTTAGAGGCCTATGTTTAGCAGTGGTCGTCCTATATATAGCTGATAAATGATGGAAGATATATTATGGCGAAACGAAGTTCGCGGGCACCAGCTAGTCTTTGATATGTTGCTTATAGCTTGAATTTTCTCTGCTACTGCGATTGGGTCTCTCAACGCAAGTTTAGGGCCCCACACTTGGTCGACATTTCGCTTGCTATGTCTATCGGCGACTGTTGGCGAAAATCGCCGATGACTGCGACCTTTGCCGTCAGCTATAGCAAAGTGTCGCTCACCTGTGGGAAAAGTATCGCTTGTCTATGGGCGAAGTGTTGCTGGCCTATGTAGCTTTTGTAGAGAGTGATCGCCCCTGGCTATCGGACGCAAAAACTCAATTTTCATATCGCTACACGAGTACGAGTGGTTGGACCAGTCGTTGCTGATTTTCTAATACGTACTTGATTGTTTCAAAAATACACTCATATACATCTTTCGTTAATAAACATGTCTATTACAGGGCAAATGTTTCCCCTGTGGACCAGACCGTCGCTGCGGCAACATGGGTTATTACGCCGACAGATCACTTGGCCGGGGACAGCTTTATCTCCTGACCAGAGAAGAGGAACCTTTCTGTGGTGAGATACGCATTTTGCGCACTACGCGGGGATTAAGGGACTGTGTATCAAAAACTTTGCATGCATGCACAGACCATGAAACTGAACAACTTTTTTATGGAGGTTATGATAATATACAAAATTCCCTATCAGCTGACTGGCTATCTATGGATTATTTATCGTTTCGCAACATGGGTTCCAAAGTAAAAGTTATTCAGTTTTATGGTCCGATCACACCTGCAAAGTACATCGTCCCTTACGTCCCTGACGTTTACTGGCTATAGTACTCCTAAGACGACTATCAAAAATAAGTCTTCCAAGTCATTCCATCTCAGTTTAACGTGGCATCCAGTCTAGCCTAGACTTGAGCTATTACATGACTAATAAAAATTAAATTTAGTTTTAAAACCCTGACTGGGTAAACCCACCCTGGATTTTTAACAGACCTAGTAAACAACTAAAGTTTAGAGGTTTGGCAAAAATGCCGCAAAAGTAATGTTAGATTTGTTTTTCTATCCGCAGCTCATCAGTACCACGTGTCAGTGTTAGGAGGCAACAACCCTGGAGAGAAACCCAACTATGGCAGAGTGACTTTGACACTACACGGCGACTCCGGCCTCAATGAGTCGTTCCCTATGACCAAGTAAGTTGTTTTCTTTTTTAACTACGTCCGAAATATGTACTTACAAAGTGGAATCTAACTTCAGTAACGAGGTAGTAGAGAATAGAACCCTTCATTCATTCATATCAAACACGCATAAAGCTCCAATCTTTCGGATCAATCTCACCTCAAAGCTTTATCGCTGACAACTTAGTAGAGACTGTTTTTAAGTTAAATTAACGAGCTAAAGCGTTGTACTAGCACACGCCGAGCGATACGATAATGATTGATGATGCCTTATACAGGGTGTAAAAAAAACTACTGCAAATATTTTAAGGGGTGAAACTGAACAACCAGCTTATGAAAGTGAATAACATTCTCCAAGGAAAATTGGACGTCCCATACAAAATTACCATACGGCCAAGTCAATTTCTATGGGAGGTCCAAAATGATTTTTTCATATTTCGACCTATATGTTTCTTGGGGAAAGTTGTACAGTTTCATGGGCTGCTTCGCCCCTTAAAATATTTGCCACTAATATTTTTACCCTATTTTAGCTATGCACATAAAACTATCGCCTCGGTTTTTTATAAAAACAATACACAAGTATTATAGAGTGTGTTTATGTGTGTAACATAAAATTATAAATGAACTATCTACTACTTCCAGACGAGAAGACATAACGAACACCTCAGTCCGCTTCACGCGCGTGTTAGTCCCGCACCCGGCGCTGGGCGTGCCGCTGCGCGCGACGGTCCACTACGCGGCTTACAGCGGCTGGCTCAGCGCCGGACTGAAGGCAGTACGCGTCGACAAGATCCTCATCGCTGACAGCTTCGGCAAGACGTGAGTAACATCTATCTGTCTCCCTCACTCACTACGCGGCTTACAGCGGCTGGCTCAGCGCCGGACTGAAGGCAGTACGCGTCGACAAGATCCTCATCGCTGACAGCTTCGGCAAGACGTGAGTAACATCTATCTGTCTCCCTCACTCACTACGCGGCTTACAGCGGCTGGCTCAGCGCTGGACTGAAGGCAGTACGCGTCGACAAGATACTCATCGCTGACAGCTTCGGCAAGACGTGAGTAACATCTATCTGTCTCCCTCACTCACTACGCGGGTTACAGCGCTGCGGCTGGCTCAGCGCCGGACTGAAGGCAGTACGCGTCGACAAGATACTCACCGCTGACAGCTTCGGCAAGACGTGAGTAACATCTATCTGTCTCCCTCACTCACTACGCGGCTTACAGCGGCTGGCTCAGCGCCGGACTGAAGGCAGTACGCGTCGACAAGATACTCATCGCTGACAGCTTCGGCAAGACGTGAGTAACATCTATCTGTCTCCCTCACTCACTACGCGGCTTACAGCGGCTGGCTCAGCGCCGGACTGAAGGCAGTACGCGTCGACAAGATACTCATCGCTGACAGCTTCGGCAAGACGTGAGTAACATCTATCTGTCTCCCTCACTCACTACGCGGCTTACAGCGGCTGGCTCAGCGCCGGACTGAAGGCAGTACGCGTCGACAAGATACTCATCGCCGACAGCTTCGGCAAGACGTGAGCAACATCTATCTGTCTCCCTCACTCACTACGCGGCTTACAGCGGCTGGCTCAGCGCCGGACTGAAGGCAGTACGCGTCGACAAGATACTCATCGCTGACAGCTTCGGCAAGACGTGAGTAACATCTATCTGTCTCCCTCACTCACTACGCGGCTTACAGCGGCTGGCTCAGTGCCGGACTGAAGGCAGTACGCGTCGACAAGATACTCATCGCTGACAGCTTCGGCAAGACGTGAGTAACATCTATCTGTCTCCCTCACTCACTACGCGGCTTACAGCGGCTGGCTCAGTGCCGGACTGAAGGCAGTACGCGTCGACAAGATACTCATCGCTGACAGCTTCGGCAAGACGTGAGTAACATCTATCTGTCTCCCTCACTCACTACGCGGCTTACAGCGGCTGGCTCAGTGCCGGACTGAAGGCAGTACGCGTCGACAAGATACTCATCGCTGACAGCTTCGGCAAGACGTGAGTAACATCTATCTGTCTCCCTCACTCACTACGCGGCTTACAGCGCCTGGCTCAGTGCCGGACTGAAGGCAGTACGCGTCGACAAGATACTCATCGCTGACAGCTTCGGCAAGACGTGAGTAACATCTATCTGTCTCCCTCACTCACTACGCGGCTTACAGCGGCTGGCTCAGCGCCGGACTGAAGGCAGTACGCGTCGACAAGATACTCATCGCTGACAGCTTCGGCAAGACGTAAGATCATCATCATTGGCCTCATACATCTGTGACAGACTATTCAGTGTCTTAGGAAAGACCATAGACACTGCATTACGGAAAACGCAGGCTTGCCCAGGACCTGCGCCACCCTCTCGGTCCCTGGCTGATTCCATAGGAACGACGAGTCGATACGTGCGGAGCCAGGTCGGCTGCAGGAGTCTACTGCACGATAGACCTCTGTTAGATATACGACTTTATTCAAATCTTAATGGCTACGTTCTCACTGGCCAAGCATCCTCGCGTACTCACCGCCTCGCGAGGCAAGCGTCCCCCAATGTATTGCATCTAATGGCTTGAAATGAACACTAAAATTACTTGACAACTTAGCTGAGACTGTCTATTTATTAGTGCAGCTGAAAAAAAAATTGTTTGTCTCTTACAGATCCTCGTTCTGCAAGAAAGGTATGCAGCTGCTTACGGAGGAGTCGGTCGATCTACCGCTCTACCCCGGGGATTGTCAAATAAAAGAGGTAGACTATCTAATTACCTGCACATTTTTTAAAGTAGATACGAATGTTAACTTGTACAACTCGATTAAATAAAGAAAGATGGCAACATTATTGTTGACATCCCGCTCATGTCATATATTGATAGAGAGGCAAACAAAGATGTAGCCATATAGGGATACCTTCTTAATTTAATCAATTACATATTTTTGTATCTGTATTTTGTGTGTATTTTCTGTTTATGTGTATTTTTGTATATCCTGTTCAGGTTGCCCATGGTATATCCCTTTATAAATTTTATAGGAGACGCTATAAAATCTAATTATAGAATGTCCTTTTTCTAGGATGAAGAACCTTTGAACTCGACAGGCAGCGAGCAAGACTACGTGATCAGCAAAGCGAACGCCACCAAAGGTCCTCCGATCGATCTTCTAGACAACGAACTACCCGAAGAGGCGCCACAAAGACCCTTCCTACTCGTCGACAACTTCGAGTGGGGAGACAAAGAAAGCACGGGACGCGCCTTCGGGGTTACGAATACCAAGATTTCCCCCAGCGGAGGGGTCGAAATAGCTGAACCAATACTGAAACCCAGGCCAAGAAAAACGCCCAGACAACGTTCAGATACGGACGATACGTCAGAAATATCTGAACCGCTGCTTCGGCCTACGCAAGCGCCGCGGACCACTCAGCCACCAGTGAGAAAAGCGAAGAATTACGACATGTCGACAACGCCTACTTACGCCTCAAGCGAAAGGGCTGAGAAAGAGGAACCGAGCTTTGCCGTGCAATTCTTACCAGCGCGTCTAGCGTCGTTCATTTCGCGAGCCGAACGCTACGCTAGAGACACGTTATTGCCATTAGTTTCCGCTTACGCTCCACGACTCCCAATTTTCGGGTCGCGAGAGTTACCCAAACCTACAGCAAGGTATATCCCGACAGAGGAATACAATGTGACCAGTTCTGTGCCAGTACCGACGCCAACTTTAGAAATGAAGATAGAGACCTTAAGGTCCGTAGGACCACCCGGAGAAAAGCGGTTAGTTGAATCGCCCGAAGACCCAGACATTCCAACTACAACGACAACTAGTACTACAACAACAACGCAAGCAACAACTACAGGAAAATTCCAGCCAGCGCCAACAGAAATGCTGCAAGTCGTATCAGGACCAGCAGTGTCCACTAGTACTGCGTTACCACCAATAGCGTTAAAAAGCGACGGAGAAAAAATCGTCATAGTGTACCCTAGTAACGGCAGAGATGAGCGTAAAATTCGGTCGCATTCGTTCCCTGAAGAACTCCAGTTTGAAGCGTTATATCGGCACACAGCTGCGCCGAATGCTTTAAGAGTAGACTTACCTACATTCACGCCCCCTCCTACTACCTCTCCGAACCCTACCACGTCACATCCCGTAGAATCACGATATATGCACGTAATACCGTTAAATAAACGCGAAAAGACGTGATAGTTGCTGTTAGTTAGTTATGAATCACAGTATTCCGATTGTTGTACAGATCAGCTTAGTTTAGGCGTTTAGTGGTGTCAATTCAGTAATTTCTCGTAACTTAAAATAGCGCTGTAACTTTCTACAGGTTTAGAAAAGGATAAAAGATATCTAAGTCATGTCATGTTTAAAATATCTGGCTTCTTTCTCATTTCTGGTAAATTAGTCACTATTATAAATCTTTGCCTTATTTTGACAGATAACGCGCATTATGCAGGGAAATTTTTTAGTCAGTACAGACACTTTGTAGAATTTTTCAACTTTTGGGCATTCCATACACATTCCTTTTTTTTGCGATTACGCAGGCCCCACAGTAAAAGATATTCGGAATCAGAACCATGAGTAGGCACACCCTACAAAGTGTGTGTGATGACTAAAACATACGTACATAGATATGTACGCGCCAAATTATAAGATAATTTTAGTCGCGATAATCTTGGTCTAAATCTATCGAAGGAAAGTGGCAGCTCTATTTTAAGTTAATAGATGTTACCGAATTGATACCAATATAAAAATGATATTAGATTAATTTGAACCTGAGTTTACCCAGTGACTGAAACTGCCTGTTAAAATGCCTACATTAGATAGAACAAAATTGTTATTGTAAATATTTTAGGAAATACGTGTAGAATAAGAAAGCTTTTTTTACAAAATAAAACTTATTTATTGTACATCTCCATTTTTCTGTATACCCTAAATAGAATTAAGACTATACAGGCGAAAAACAAAATGTCCGACTATTAAATGAAAATAGTTCGTCTTCAAACGAAAACACAATGACTCCTTATTATAATGTGCTTTAGTAGAAGATCGCGCCATATAACGACCTTCATAGAGCTGTTTAATAGGTTGCCTAAAAATATCAGTCCAGTCCGGAGTATGAAAAAAAAAGTATTGTTACGTAAGGTGTAAACATATGTTTGCATACACTGTTTTTTGGAATAAATGGTTTCTATTCTATTCTATTCTATTTCAATCTAATTTTTCTTATGGAAAAAAACATACTCTGCATTGTAACTTTCTAAGCAATCCATCCATACGCAATATATTTTTTGGCATATTTTGTTTAATAAAAGCAAAACTTTCGTCCATAAACAGCTCGGTGAAGGTCGTTGTATGGCGGGATCTTAGACCACTTGTAACTAAAGCTAAAACAGATATCACAATAACTAAAGATATGAAGAGAAAAACTGGAATAGTTCTCTATGATTCAGAAGATTAATTAAATCCATAAATTCACAAACATACAAGAGCACTTTCATCAAATACGAAATATCTGCGAACCCACATTCTGTCTATAGGTGCGTGTCCACTGGGCGAGCAGCCTCAGATGCTCACTGCCGCGCGCAGCATGCGGCGCAATGCGCGGTCGGTGTGGACGGTTTTTCGCCCGAGCATGAGAATTTTAGCATGCGCTGCTCAGGCGAAACACGTCCAAACCGACCGCGCATTGCGCCGCATGCTGTGCGCGGCAGTGAGCATCTGAAATTCAGCTGAAACTGCTCGTTCAATGGAGACCCAGCTAATAAACAGTACAAGTATACTTCTCATGAGGTATGCTTTTGATATCAGAATGCAGATTCGCCAAATCAACCAAGCAAACATGATCAACCGAATTCATCATTAGGTGTGTCCACATCGATCGAGCAGCCTCAGGTGCTGACCGTCTCGTTCGGCATAGTGCGAATGCTCGGGTGAGGTAAATTTGGCTCTACGTGTTTTTGACTCGCCTTTGAGCCACCATATTGCCAACGCCGTTTGGCTCAGTCCACGCGTGTTCGCTCGAGCATGAGCATGCGCTGCCTTTAGACGAATCACGTCCACACCGACCTTGCCGCGCGAAGCTGTGAGCACCTGAGGCAGCTTAGGCGGTATGCGCGTCAGCGCGCGCCGCGAGTGAAACAGGGGTTAAGAGTTGCGCTGCGTATTACAGATAACGCGGCATGCACCTAATGCCACGCGAGGCAGTAAGAATCTGAGCCTGCTCGGTCGGTGTCGTCGTCGTCGTCTCAGCCGATAGACGTCCACTGCAGGACATAGGCCTCCCCCAAGGATCTCCAAAAAATCCATAAGGGGGGTACGGGCCGTCACCCACCACGCTGGCCCAGTGCGGGTCGGTGTGGACACACCTATTCAATTACACTAGTCTACTAGTATCTACTGCATGTACTTGTCGGAGTGCTGCGTGAGGATGCGCGCGGAGGACTTGGCGTCGAGGAACAGCGTGTGAACAGCCGTTATATGCGCGGGCGTGATGCGCGCCGCGCCCGCCGCGCCGTCCGCGCGCGCCGCCAGGGACGCTGGGGTTAGGAGTTGCGCGGCGTATCTGGAGACAAATACATACATACATATATCACGCCTTTACCCCTTGCGGGCTAGGCAGACCGATAGTGGCCGTAGGAATACTGCCACTATTGCCACGTCTGACATTTTTGAGGATTATTTTCCAAGTTTGTTTCAGAAAACACGTGTACCACTATAGTGACAGGTTGTCAGCCTGTCGCCTAAAAATTGTAATACACCAATACTCTCGAGTCCCTTAGTCGCCTCTTACGACACCCGCGGGAAGGATGCGGGGTGATGCTATTCTACGTCGGCATCTCGCGGCACTGGAGAAAAATCGTTATATTATGCAGGGCGTTAGGGAAAGTGCTAACTTCCTTTCAAGGGATGAACCAGCCCGTGATACTGAACAACTTTCCGAGGAACATAGTTCGAAATATAAAACAACGTTTTGGAGCTCCTAAACAAAACGTACCAACCAATTGAGTCAGTTTGTATGTGAAGTCCAATTTTTTTTTTTCATATTTCGATCAATGTTTCCTGAGGAAAGTTGTTGGGTTTTATGGGCTGGATTCACCCCTTAAAATATTTGCAGCTAATATTTTTACACCTTATATAATTATGTTCGACTTCTTAAAATGGAATCTTACCTCAAGGTACTGTTGGCCCCAACTTCAGCTAGCGCGGCGAGCGCGTCGTCGTCAATGGCCAGGCCCTCCGTCCCCGCGCGCAGCTTCAAGATCTGATAACAAAAAAATATCATCAAAAACAAAGATGAGGGTAGTCCGGCGTAAAATGGCATAAACCGAGAAATGAAAATATGAAATTACAAGCGTCGATCAGGAATCGAACCCGGGACCAGTGCAGATCCATCCCACTGCTCAGTCATTGAGCTATCGACGCACCGATCGACCTTCATCAATTTTTCAATCTCTTCATGCTCTCGTAATAATATGTCACTACGAGTACATTAAAGGTTAAAATCCCATAGCATATCAGAAAACCATTTCTACTTACTTAGCCAGAATATCTAAGCCAATTCGAAAAATAAAGAGGGATGTTTTAATGTTTTTCTAAATTATTACCTGTAATAGTTCAGCTTTGTTGTAAGGCAGCGTGCGAATAATGAGCAGCCTGTCCAGCAGATCTAGCGGGATGCCGTGCGGCGAGATTATATCTTCCGTTCCTCTGAAAAAAAAAAAACTTTATTTTATTACAAGTAATTGAAGTCGTAGTTTTGTTAGCACTTGCAACGTTTTATAAAAACAAGCTTAGATCAAAAATTGGGCACTTTATTAAATGGATTGAGCAATCAAAAAATAGTTGTTTGGGCAAAACACTTTTCACTATTACGTACCCAGCTTGGGTCACTTTTACTAGTTCGTATTTACGTTTATGGCTACATAAAATATACTGCGTATTAACAAATAAATACAAAAAATAGAACAATCACATAAAATATATACAAATCGAGAGCCTATCTAAAATAGTCTGTAGAATATTGGATAGTTAACCTTATCGTGCAGCGCCCTCTGTTGGTGGCGAAGATGACGATGGGCGCGATGGCGGACTCCAGCGCGCGGTGCAGGTACGTGAATGTCTCGATGTCTAACATGTGCACCTGCAATTTGAAACACCCAGTAATTCAGGTGTCAGTCCTCAAGCTGACTACCAAGCTTTGAAAAGTGACGACCAAGCCAGTAAGTAGAGACGTGGAGCAAGCGACCAAGGCATTGCCTAATCAAGTAATCACCTAGCCATCTCTCTCTGCTTTGGTCCCAGATTTAGCAGGCAGTGCGCCGCGCCTTGCCCGCTTCTGTATTTTGTTAATTACACATTCAAGTGCCGAATTTAACCAGAGACTGTATGTGTTCCTAACACTTGGACTACAGACTAGACTACAGAGACAAAAAGAGATCGAACTGTATAACATAATCTGATATAAACTTACCTCATCTATGAATAAGACACCCGGTACCAGCTCAGCAATGCCTTGGTCGATGTATTTGTTCACTATTTTGTTGATTTCTTTCCTTAGTTTGTCTGAAAGAATAATAAATTATATATTATGTTCATTTTTTCAACAAGATTTTTATAGTTCGACTTCAGGTGCCTTAAATAAGCAGGTCATTGGTTCTATTGAGTAAGGTAGTCTTATGACAGAACAAATGGGAGTTTTTATCCCACTTGTTATTAAAAAAACTATTTCCTAATTATTGATATTTCATAACTTAGGTCAAGTTATGAAATATCAAAGGTGTCGAATTTCAAAAATGCATAATGTGATAAAGATGCAACATTCAACAAAAAGCAGCCACATATTTTACAAACAAAACATAAGGTGTAGTGTAAAAATATTGGTTGCAATTATTTTAAAGGGTTAATTAATAAGCCTATGAAACTGAACAACTTCGCCCAAGTAACATTAAGTCGAAATGTGAAATAACTTTTAAACCCTTCATACAAATTACTTCCAACAATTCTTTTTTGGGAGGTCCAACAATTTTTTTCATATTTCGACCTATGTTCTTTTAGAAAAGTTGTTCAGTTTGATGGGCTGATTCACCAATTACAATATTTGCAGTAGATTTTTACATCCTGTATTCCTGTCTAAGACAAAAGTCGTAAACGCGAAATTCCAAAGATGTAGAATATCAAACTATCAAAATTTCAAAATGTGAGCAATATGTCATACCAGTGATCTCGGTCTTCTTGGGCTTCATGAGCTGCCCCATCATGGACATGATGTCGTGCCCCCCCTGCGGCTTGGCGTTGGCGCAGTCCAGGTCGTGGAGAGTCACGTCCTGGACCACCTCCTTCTTTTTGTGCACGTCGCCTTTCGGTAGGGGTACGTATTCTTCAGCCTGAAAGATATTTTGGCGTATTAGAAAATAGGGTGAACATAATTTAATAAGTACCTATACATATGATCAGTTTGTTTTACTCTTGATGCAGGCAACTTTCCAATAAAACTATTATTTGTAAGTGGTACGTACATACACATTACACATATCACACCTTCTATCCCTTGCGAGGTAGGCAGGAAACGTAAAACTGTATTTTGTATGAAAATAGGATTGTATGACATCATTGTGTGCCGTGTGATGCCGGCTTAGAATAGCATCACCCCACATCCTTCCCGCGGGAGTCGTAAGAGGCGACTAAGGGACTCGAGGGTATTGGTGTATTACAATTTTTAGGCGACAGGCTGACAACCTGTCACTATAGTAATACACATGTTTTCTGGAACAACTTTGGAAAACAATCCTCAAAAATGTCAGACGTGGCGACGGCGACCGTATTTTTACGGCCGTTGAAGTTCTGCCTATCCCGCAAGGGATAAAGGCGTGATATATGTATGACATCATACATTGCTATTTTGTATGACATCAGAACACTTACTTTTATATAATTTTTCTGTTTATTAATTCGAACTTTGAATATTTTGACAATATTGTGGACAATACTATTAGGCATATAACTTTTATTTTATTAATGACCCAGTACACTACTGAATTCAATGGAACCATAACCTACCTCAAGATCAAACTCAGTAGCAAAGGTATCACTCCTGCCCTGCCGCTTGACAGCCCCGGAGTTGGCCTCAATGTATATCACATCACCAACTTCCACCTTCTCCTTCTGCAAGGACTCATAGATTGTGGGGTCCAGTTTTAGCTGCTTGGTACCCTTGGCTGTCTTCAGACCGATGATCACATGAGACACTGTTTTGCCATACCCTGGGGAAAAGTTCAAATGAATTATTAATACACTTTTCGAATAATCAAGCTTTGGAAGACTTGATAAAAGATAAGGTAAAATTAAAGTGTTTTGCCACATGAAACTTGTGTTCTATAGGGTTTTTCCAAAGTGCCAAGTTTCCAAAGTGCATTGAAGTTTTATACCAATGCAATTGTAATTCACTAATTGAGATTAGACTTTTGGAATTTCCCATCCAATTTTTAGTTTTACTATTAAAATTATATGTTGCTTTATTCATTAAATACAGTCATAGCTCCATTTCTATTCAATAATATTATTTCAATTACCCTATCCTATAGCTTGAGAATGCTCTCAAAATCTCTAAAACTGAAGTATTTTTATCATTAATTATTATACCTCCTGCAGGATTCTCCATTTCCACAGGTGTAAGTTCAGTGACCTCTCCTTCGTAAACCTCTTTGGTCTCACGGATACGTAGGCCAATGGCCCGACGGAAGTTCTCCATAAGAACCTCGGTCTTTTTGATTTCAGTACTGTATACTTCACTGCCCACCATTGGACAAAATGGAACCTGTAAAAAATATTAACTTTAGATTTTCTGTGCAACAAATGTTTTTAACATTTTGATATACAAAAAATGTCCTGCAAATATTTTAAGGAGTGAACCAGCCCATGAAACGGAACAACTTTCCCCAAGGAACACGAGTTAATGTGTGAAAAAATATTTCGGACCTCCCATACAAAATTACCAACAAACCAAGTCAATTTGTATGGGAAGTGCAAACAATTTTTCCATATTTCGACCTATGTTTCTTGGGGAAAATTGTTCAGTTACATGGGCTCATTCACCCCTTAAAATATTTGCAGCTTATATTTTAATAAGATATTGCTTTCAACAGAACAAGTTGGATGTATATTAGGTGTTACTCTAATGCTGACAGGTAAACTTTGTTTACTTTATCAAGCTCAACTTCTTATGCATCTTGCATTCGCCTCATAATGATAAATTTAAAAATATTTACTTTGTTACCAAGTTCCTGGGCAATAGCCAGAGCGATGGCAGTCTTGCCCGTGCCTGGTGGGCCAGCCAACAGCAGGGCACGTCCAGCCATCTTCTTGCTCCGAATCATGTCTACTACAATGCCGGCAGCCTGAAATCACAACAGAATTCGATCTTATCTTTTTATCTGAGGTC
Source organism: Keiferia lycopersicella (assembly GCA_029255805.1). Classification (NCBI taxonomy): domain Eukaryota; kingdom Metazoa; phylum Arthropoda; class Insecta; order Lepidoptera; family Gelechiidae; genus Keiferia; species Keiferia lycopersicella. Next base: position 2,070,475 of record JARACZ010000026.1, read on the forward strand.
TAAAATTTAACATGTGGACTGAACTTGGACTTTTTGGTTATTAGATACTAGCTCTACTGCCCGCCCAGCAGATCTGCCTGCTTGAAATAATTTTCCCGTGGGAAAAAGTTGTTTACGTGGCTATTATACATATAAAACTTTAATCTCTGATCTGAAAAGTATATTCTGACCGACAAATCTGATCTTGAATCACTATATCTATTTAAAAAACTGAACCAAAACCCATGGTAAAGTTTTAAAGATGCATACAGATTGAGGGACAGACAAGAAAAGCGGCTTTGCTTTATACTATATAGTGAAGTTGCTTGATGATTATAAACTCAATCCTCAGCTCAGACTCAGACCTTGGACGAATCCTCAAACAAGCAAAAAAAAGGAACCAGTAGCTCCATAGTAACCAACAAAACTAACCTCAAAGTTTGATCAATATTTTTGTGAAAATTCATTGCTTTTTACAAAAAATATCCGTATAACCGAATTGTCTAAAGGTAAATAGAAGAATAAATAAAATAATAAGAAAAATTGTACCTCTCGAGCTGATTCCTGTCCCACGAGACCGGCTGCCATTTGAATCGGAACTCCATTTTCGTCAAGTCCTAAACCTTTTATATGGCTGTGGGCAGATATTCTTTGGGTTTTAGCAGTGCTCTTCACTTCCTCAATCTTCATTTTGCTAGTGATACCGTTCTTCTAATCTTCTAATTTTATTTTTGAAAAACACAATGCTCTCCGCTCAAACAAACAACGATTCTCTTTTTTTTTAGAATGAACGAACGAACGAGCAAATGAATGAATGAATGGATTATGATAATGAATGAGAATAGGGCTGTGCCGTCTTGGAGCCAGAGTGATTGAGAAAGACGAAAATTTCGTCTTCTAATACTTTGAAAACGCAAGTGAGAAACGCGCGAGTAAAAACATGCCTTGAAATGCTTCATCGGCTTCATGGGGAAAATTGATACATATTTTCGGTCAGTGGCTTAAAAAAGGAAAAAAAGCTAAAAGCCACTTCGTGCTGAAAACTGATGGATAGATCTCCGTCCCAATTGCTCTTGTCTTCACTCGTGCATTATGAAATTCATATTACAATACATTGCTGCATTGCTTCGCAAATTTTTAAACTGAGGTCTCTTAAAACCAGTAATGAAGATTAATGCAAAGAAAATTATCGCACAAGTATCGATATGCTCATCGATATCGGCGATTTCGGCGATGGATTGTGGTTGTCAAAATCTGTCAGTCTGTGGACGGTGTTGTAAATTCTTCCAAAGAGATTCTTCATGAATACGCATGCAATTCGCAGTTTGTTTTGTGAATTTATTTGTGATTGTGTTAGATGGTGTATTGAATCTGAATGTGGTCAAACAAGTTAGGTCGTTGTGTTTTGTAATGAAATAATCGGTCGTTCCAAAGACATAACAATTTCGTAAGGATTGTTCATAAGTTCCACTTTGTTTGAATAAAATGGGAGAAAGAAGGGAAAACATGAAAAAAGCTTTGGGTATTAACGAGTATCCGTGGAGTTCAGGTAATATTTTCAATAATACTTGTGTGTCATTGGTAATCGTTAGTTTATAACTACCAAATTCGGATGGTATCAAGAGGACGCCCCAGATCCTGTAGATCTCCACTCTACAGGAAACACCACCCGGCGCAGTTGCTGCTGGTAGAATTACCCTAGATAGGATAAAAATATATTAAACTATTAAATTTGTAATCAGCTTGATATTGTGTAATATCTATGAGCAGTGATCAGAGTAGGCAGAGTGATCTGAGGTCAATGACATCAAAGGCTAAGTTAACATAGAGATAGATACAAAATTCTGAACTCTTTTTGCATCCAGCACTGATGCGGGTATACCAGAGGTAATCTAATTATGACTGTTATCTTAATTCTTATTTATTTCTTCTACCAGAAGATGAAGACACAGAGACTGCGGGTGGATCTGAGCAGCATACTGAAGCTGATAGCGGACGACCCAGTGTGGCCGACAATCCTGGAACAAGTGGTAATTTACACATGCACACAAATCACGCCTATATCCCTGGCCGGGTAGGCAGAGTGTTAATGACAGTAAAGTTACAGTGGTTATGGCCACATTTGACAAATATTTAAGGGTCCTATCAGATAAATCGTGTATCACTACAGGTTGTTAGCCTGTCGCCTAAAATTGCAATACACATGAAACCCTCAAGTCCCTTAGTCTGTTTCTACAACATCCACGGGAAAGAAATGGGGTGATGCTATTCTAAGCCGAAATCACACGGCAAATTCTAAGCCGGCATCACACTGCAAGTGTTAAATTACTTTATACTTAAAAGCTGGTGTAAAGAAAATGTCTGAACAAAACAAACTACATATCAGTATATTCTTCTGATATAAGTTATGAATCTGAAAATTTTATTATATAATACATTTATTTCAAATACACAAACACACTTAATACAAAATGTGATTGTAAATTGCAAATTGTCTTGTTATGAATCATGATTTTCATCAGCTTTAAATTTAAGAGATGTGCTTTTTTTTAGCACAGCAGTTTCTAATGTGATTTCTAATAAAACTAAAATGGTTACAACAAAAGAATTTTAATACCACCTACCTACCTGCATTTATGCTTACTACACAGTAAGACAAATATCCCACAATATTTATATGTAGTTTTTAAATTACACTTCTCTGTTTTTTCATGTGGGACATTGGTTTGTCCCAATGAAACCTAGTCTCAGTGTTTTTCAAGTGATTTCTACAAGCAGCAGGCTCCTGACATGGTTGTGTAACGATTGCCGTCTAAGTAGTCATAGTTACACTAATACATCTATAATAAAAAGATATGTAAATAGTAGATTACGTACTGAGGTATGTAAGCCATCAATAACAACCGAGGTTATTTAACGCCCGAGCGGAGCGAGGGCGGTACCTTTCCGAGGTTGTTATTGATGTTACATCCGTGGTTCGTATACTGCTTTACATATCGAATGAAAAAAGAGTAAAATAAAGCGATAAATACAAGAAAACGATCCATAAATGATGATTGTATCGTCTGCTATTCAAATTGCACCACTAAACTTTTTTTCTATGATTGAAAAATATTGAATGAATATGAAAGAAAAGTATCCTAACATAAAGTAGACATTTTTCTGATCGTAGGGATATTGGCAATTCTTACTTTTGTCATTGTAATATTGAGTAATAATTCGACAAACTCATTTATTGAGGTTATAAAAATATAGATTAAAAATATAATTCCTGCGTTCAAACAACACAATTCGTAGCGGCCAGTTCGAAATTTAAAATCGTATACGACTAATTGGATGCAACTCCTATTAAAAATAAGAAGAAATTGATTTTAACTTTTTAATTGCCGCGATTCTATTGGTTCTTTTTCTAGTTCCATATTAAAAATTACTTACAGGCTTAGTTTTAAAACCTCGCCTGTAAGTTGAACTTACAGGTCGTGTTTTTTGTCAGTAATGACCTACTTTCAGAGCATGAGATATGTAAAATAATAAACAAGTTACTCTAGTTTAAAAAATATCTGTGGTTTTTCACAGGTCAAGAAAATGTGAATGTGGCATCATCAACATCAGGTAGAGAGGCCCCTCGGATGCCCAGTTTGTTCTGGAATGTCCCCAGCACCTCCCGGAGGGCCCCCACTTTCACATTACATAGAAGGTAAGTAGGATTTGAAATTATTATGATTATTTTTTTTTATTCTTTCATCGATCTCCTTGCCTTATCCCATTCTCTGTCGGAGCCAGCTACCTAACTTAGGGGATTTGATGTGGAACCAAGTTTTTATACAGAGCAACTGCCATCTGACCTCTGCAACCGGAAGGCTAACCTGGCCCGAATCCTAGATTCAGTCACTTTCTTCAATATTTAATCTGAACCCAAATTTTATTTGAATGTGGGTTTCATCACGAAGATTTCCCTTCACCGTAAGAGCAGTCGTTAATGTACTTGAGTAAAAGCACATTGGTTCATGCGGGGATTGAACTGGGGGGCCCCTGTTATTGTATTTTACACCCTGTATTATTTTCCAGAGACGACGTGCCCCTATCTCTGGTGTCGCGGCCGACGCAGCGTTCTCCGTCAGGGCCCGCCGACCTCGAGAAGATCCTCACGTTCCACAAGGTGCAGCGCGCGCGGCAGCACGGCACCTACCGGCCGCGGCAGTACCACGCGCACGCCATCACGCTGCGCCGCCGTGAGTACCTCCCACCAGCAGACCCTCAGCTCCACAAGGTCATGGGGTCTCATTCCTTACTAAAGCAAATTAGCCCAAAAAAAAAGTAAATGGCGATACGGTGAAGTAAAGACAAATTTACAAAATCAATGTATTGGAAAATTATAAATACATTATTTAAGATGTTCTGAGACGGAAAGCACTCGAAAATTTCATATTTTTGCAATATTTTTCAATAAAAATCACTTCAATACGAAGTATCCAATAAATAACCTAGATGTCGCTAGCAACGCACGCCCTGACATATCAAATAGCCTGCCAATAGCCATCTTAGGGCAATCGAACTCCCTCTATACTACTCTAGTATATAGTATAGTACTTTATCTGTACTACTCTAGTAGTTTTATATTATCTGTAACAAGGTGCAGCGCGAGGATCTGGACTTCCACAAGCTTAAAGACCAAAAGTACAACTAGAAGCAGGCAAGAAGTACAGACACTAACCGGCAGTGTGAAAAAGTTGCAAACTCACACATATCGCAAGCGAAGCGAGTTCGACTTTTTACGCTACGAATGGACTAGGGCACAGATAATATAATACTACTAGAGTAGTACAGGGGGTGTAAGGGGGCCCAAATTACATCTCTCGGGCCCCAAGCCAACCTCTCCTGCTCGCGGTGCACCCTGCTGGACTACTAACGAGGCTCTGGCAACCAAATCCCCACCAACCCGCACTGGGCCAGCGTGGTGGGTGACGGCCCGTACCCCCTTATGGATTCTACAAACAGAAATCGGCCCCAAGTGCCCGGCGGCCCCGGTGGCCGGGCAGATTCAGGCGAAAATCGACCCGGCTCCGAGACCAGGGGTGCTAAGAATCCCCGGGCGGCGTGGATCCCTCGCCGAACGACCTTGGCCCTGGCAACATATAACGCGTGCACACTGCGGACGGAAGAGAAGTTAGTGGAACTCGAGGAAGAACTGAGCAGGTTACGGTGGGACATAGTGGGACTGTCCGAAGTCCGAAGAGAGGGGGAGGACACGATAGCCCTGAAGTCAGGTAACCTGCTCTACTTCCGGGAGGGCGACCATCTGTCCCAAGGTGGTGTCGGGTTCATCGTCCACAAGTCCCTCGTGAACAACGTAGTACAGGTCGGGAGTATTTCAAATAGGGTGGCATTCCTTATACTCAGAATAACTAAACGTTATTCGCTGAAGGTCATACAGGCATACGCCCCAACTTCGAAGTACCCCGACGAGGACGTGGAGGCAATGTATGAGGACATATCCAAAGCCATACATACCTCCAGGACTCATTACACGGTGGTCATGGGGGATTTCAACGCTAAGCTGGGCAATCGTTGCGGTGACGAACTGAGAGTTGGGCCATTTGGTATTGGGGTGAGGAACAGCCGAGGTCAAATGCTGGTCGACTTCATGGAGAAGGAGGGACTCTTTATGATGAACTCGTTCTTCAGGAAACGGCCGCATCGAAAATGGACCTGGAAGAGCCCCGACGGTGTTACCAAAAATGAGATAGACTTCATCATGACAGACAAAAAACGGATATTCAACGATGTCTCTGTGATCAATTCGTTCAAAACGGGTAGCGATCACCGAATGGTAAGAGGCACGTTGAATCTTAATGTAAAAGCCGAGAGATCACGTCTGATGAAGTCTACGCTCCGACCAGCACCTGCCCAAATCCAAAACCCTGAGAGCTTTCAGCTCCACCTGCAAAACCGCTTCGATTGCCTGGGTGAGTGTATCGACGTGGACGACTATAACGACAGGGTCGTGGAAACTGTCCTTACGGTTGGCTCTAAGTTCTTCAAACCCAATCGTACGAACAGAACCAAAAAAATCTCAGACCTTACTTCGAGGCTCATGGAGGAACGACGCGAGATGATTCTGCAGTCGTCGGAGGATACTTCCCAATATCGGCAGCTCAATAGGCAGATCTCTAAGTCTTTGACCCGCGACATACGCCAATTTAATACTGACCGTATTAAAGAGGCAATTGAGCGCAACAAAGGCTCCAAGGTGTTTGCTAGAGATCTGTCGATAGGCCAGAGCCAACTAGCGAAGCTAAAGACCGACGATGGCAGAATCGTATCGTCCAAGCCCGAGCTATTGGAAGAGGTCGAGAAGTTCTACGGACAGTTATACGCGACAACATGCACACCTGTCAATAATCGGGTCGCAGATCCAAGAGCTCGATTAACCCGGCACTACACAGAAGATATCCCGGACGTCAGCTTGTACGAGATTAGTATGGCTCTGAAACAGCTAAAAAACAGCAAGGCGCCGGGTGATGATGGAGTTACGGCAGAGCTTCTGAAAGCCGGTGGTAAACCGATACTTAAAGCACTGCAGAAATTGTTTAACTCTGTCATACTCGAGGGCAAAACGCCACAGGCGTGGCACAGAGGCGTGGTGATGCTGTTCTTCAAAAAGGGCGATAAGTCTTTGCTGAAGAACTACAGACCCATCACGCTTCTGAGCCATGTCTACAAGCTGTTCTCAAGAGTCATAACGAATCGTCTCGCACGCAGGCTCGACGACTTCCAGCCTCCCGAACAAGCCGGCTTCCGAAAAGGCTTTAGCACCGTGGATCACATTCATACGCTGAGGCAAGTTATACAGAAGACTGAAGAGTATAACCAACCACTCTGCCTCGCGTTTGTGGACTACGAAAAAGCCTTCGATTCGATCGAAACATGGGCCGTACTTCAGTCTCTTCAGCGGTGCCAAGCTGACTATCGGTATATCGAAGTGTTGAAGTCCTTGTACGAAAGCGCCACCATGTCAGTTCGACTTCAGGACCAGGACTCGAAACCTATCCAGTTGCAGCGAGGAGTGAGACAGGGAGATGTAATATCACCGAAACTGTTCACAGCAGCACTGGAAGACGTCTTCAAGCTCTTGGACTGGAGAGGACTTGGCATCAACATCAACGGCGAGTATCTGACTCACCTTCGTTTTGCCGACGATATCGTGGTCATGGCGGAAACCCTGGAGGACCTCGGTACAATGCTCGATGACCTCAATAGAGCCTCCCAACAAGTGGGTCTAAAAATGAACATGGACAAGACCAAGGTTATGTCAAACTCTCTTGTTGCACCCATTACTCTGACAGTTGGGGGCTCTACTCTGGAAGTTGTCGACGAGTATGTCTACCTGGGACAAATAGTCCAGCTGGGTAGGTCCAACTTTCAGAAAGAGGTCAATCGTCGAATCCAACTCGGCTGGGCAGCGTTCGGGAAGCTACGTAACATCTTCTCTTCTCAACAACTACCGCAGTGCCTCAAGACAAAAGTCTGGGATCAGTGCGTGTTGCCAGTGATGACTTACGGAGTTGAGACGTGGCCGCTAACAATGGGCCTCATAAGAAGGCTCAAGGTCACTCAAAGGGCAATGGAAAGGGCTATGCTCGGAGTTTCTCTCCGCGATCGAATCAGAAATGAGGAAATCCGGAGAAGAACCAAAGTCACCGACATAGCTCGAAGGATTGCGCAACTTAAGTGGCAGTGGGCGGGGCATATTGCTCGTAGGACCGATGGCCGCTGGGGCCGGAAAGTTCTCGAGTGGCGGCCACGGACCGGTAGACGCAGCGTAGGTAGGCCTCCCACAAGGTGGACCGACGATCTGGTGAAGGTCGCGGGAAGCCGCTGGATGCGGGTGGCGCTGGACCGATCATCGTGGAGATCCTTGGGGGAGGCCTATGTCCTGCAGTGGACGTCTATCGGCTGAGACGACGACGACGACGAGAGTAGTACAGACAGATACCTAACGTCATAGACGGAGTTCGATTGCCCAAAGATGGCTATTGGCAGGCTATTTGATATGTCTACTCAGCGCGTGCGTTGCTAGCGACATCTAGGTTATTTGTGCCGTGTGATGCCGGCTTAGAATAGCATCACCCCACATCCTTCCCGCGGGTGTCGTAAGAGGCGACTAAGGGACTCGAGAGTATTGTGTATTACAATTTTTAGGCGACAGGCTGACAACCTGTCACTATAGTGATACACATGTTTTCTGAAACAACCGTGGAAAGCAATCCTCGAAAATGTCAGACGTGGCGATAGCGACCGTATTCTTACGGTCGTTAACGCTCTGCCTACCCCGCAAGGGATAAAGGCGTGATATATGTATGTATGTAGGTTATTTGTTGTATACTTCGTATTGACGTCATTTGTATTGAAAAATATTGCAAAAATGTGAATAATTTCGGGTGTTTTCCGTTTCAAAACATCCTAAATAATGTATTTATAATTTTCCAATACTTTGTTTTTGTAAATTTGCCTTTATTTCAAACTCTTAAGTTACATTCGCTACCCGTATCGCCATCTATTGATTTTCTCTTTTAACTAATTTCTTTTTGTAAGGAATGAGATCCCATGACTAGGGACACAGACTCTAACCAGGAGTGCAAAACAGGTGCGAAAGTACATGTATCATCGCTAGAGAAGCGAGCTAGACTTTTCATGCTACTGACCTGGTGTGAACCCCCAAAGCCCTCCCCCTGGCTACGCCCGTGATATGTACCTACAGACAGACGCGGGAAATGACTTTGCTTTATACTATGTAGTGATGTTGCGGGAAAAATGTTTCCCAATATTATTATTTTGATTATATGTTTACGCATTTTTATATAATGTGTAAAATTATTAGCTGCAATTTGCAGCCTGCAAATATTTTAAAGGCTGAATTAGCCCATGAAACTAAACAACTTTCCCCAAGAAACATAAGTCAAAATCTGCTGAAAAATTTGGACCCATACAAAATGTACCAGCCGACAAAGTCAATTTAAATGGCGGGTCCATAATTTAATTCATATTTCCACTTATGTTTCTTGGGGAAAGTTGTTCAATTTTATGGGCTGATTCACCCCTTAAAATAGTTGCAGCTTAAATTTTACACCTTTTATTTCAGTTATTACAAAAAGTAAGCCGTAATTTTGTTTCCCAGACCCGTCCAGTGATCAATCCATCAATCGGTCTAACGCTAACAGATGTCTGATTAGCCACGAGCTGGCAATGACGCACGCGCAGCGTCGCGCGCGCGCCATCGCTGATTTGAACGAGATAAATTGTAAGTGACTTATTAACTTCTTGTTAGAAATTTAATAGAAACGAAACAAGCGAAAAAAATGTCACGCCATCGATGGGATTCGATCCCACACCTTCTGACTAGCAGGGTCAGACATGTTAATCACTACACCTGTGTACTTGGAGCAAATGTTTTCTTTGTTCACTAGGAAAATGGACCTTATGTCTTAGCATTTGCTCCAAGGTCACAAACGTCACAAATATCGAGCTAAATTTTACAAACTATTAGGGTTTTGGAATAAATCACCACGTACCATTTATTCTACCAGTAATAAGTACTTATGATAATGATATGTATGTATGATAATTATTTCCAGCGTCAGTACAAGACTATCACGACGCCATGTTGCGGTACGACCCGGCGCGGTCGCTGCGGGGCATCTACGACCAGCCATCCACTTCACGCACTGCGCCTTCCGACCCCCCGCCCGCCCTGCAGCCCGTCATCCATGCCTCGCCTCATGACGGTAGGTACACTTAGCTGGACTTTGTTTTAGTGTTCCATATCGGATGAGCGAGACAGTGGACACCGGTCTTACAATCGTAAGATCCAAGTTCAATCCCCGCCATGTACCAATGTGTTTTTACTCACGTACATTTACCCACTTCTCATTCGGTGAAGGAAAATACCGTGATGAAACCCACATTCAAATAGAATTCGAATTCAAATGATATTTGAATCCTTCGGGTTGTAGAAGTTAGATGGCTTTGGCTCTGTGTAAAAACTTGGTTCCACGTCAAATCCGCTAAGTTAGGTTGCCGACCGCCACAGAGAAACGGGATAAGGAGAGAATGAAGGGAAGTTAGTACTTCTCTTAACGCCTGGTATATCAGTCTCAAGACCGCTTAAGGGTTTTCCCCATTCCTGCCAGTATAAAGGAATGGAGTTCACGTTAGTAACATATCTGCAGGTAGTTTTTCCTGAGCTTGTGTTGTTACAGTGCTACGAGCATTGGAGAACAACAACAGCGTCCCGCCAAACATGGAGCCCGTCAACTTGAGCCACCCGGACGATGGTGAGAACATTATTCTTCTTCTCGTAACAATCTTCGACCAATATAAGTAGGTATGGACGGGCCGTACCGAACAAGTATTTTGTTCCGCTCCAAGTGAGTGCAAGTGTGTGCACGCACCTCGCCCGCGCTCAGTCGGTCTTCGCGCCGGCTACAAGAAACACGTGCGACACGTCGTTTACAATTCACAAAACTTTTATCAGAACGCCGTCTTGCACTTTGTTAAAGTGTGTCAACAATTCAACAAACATAAATAAAGCATCAGGAATTACTTATTAGAGTTATAAAATATAAATACTTATCTTATGAAATTATTACATTTATTTTGCCTAACTAGCGTTCGAAGGATGGTTTTACAGCAACGCGATTCAGGCGCGCGCTTCATGCTAGGTTGCGCTTTTCGTATGCGACCGCTGGATGAATTTGCATACGAAAAGCGCAAGCTGGCGTGAAGTGCGCGCTTGAAGCGAGTTGTTGTAAAAGGGCGCGAACATAAAGAGCGATAGTCACTGACATAATGCTATCACGTTCGCACTACAGTGCAAGTACGTCTCCCTATCTCTGTCTTTGATCATATATTCACATGATTAGAGCGTGTGTAGCTGTTTGCGCGTGTTATTCCTATCGGTCGCCTATCGGTCTTCTATAGATTGTACTTCGGAGAGTGTGCGCGTGAGCTACATGAGCTGATACCACCGTCTCCTTTCTTCCATCGGACATCCAGACGCACGGCCGGCTACCATCCGTTCTTAGTTGAAATACCCACATTACGCACTAAGCGCTTCAAATCATCATTGATTATGCGCACGGCTAAAGAATGGAATTCCCTGCCTGCGTCTGTATTTCCGAGTGCATATAACCTGAATATCTTTAAGTCTAGAGTGAATAGGCATCTTCTGGGCAAGCTCGCTCCACCGTAGATCCCATCTCTGCTCTAGGGTAAGATTGGGGTCAAGAGTAAGCCCATCACAGATTAAAAAAAAAAAGTTGTTTCTTGGCACATTTTTAAAGACCTGTTTATATGCGCAAGGCATGTCCATATCTACTTATATTGGTCGACGGTAACAATGGAATACGTTTTTTCATATTTCGCGCTATGTTACTCGGGGAAAGTTATTCAATTTCATGGGTTGGTTTATCCCTTAAAAGGAAGGTAATACTTTTTATAACATAGTAAAAATACGTATGCAATATTTTTATTAACATGAAAGTCTGACTAATTCGTTTTTTTCAGTCATCTATTAAAGATCGATGTACTTGTCAAATGTCTTAGGTTTCCTGGAAGAAGAGCACGGTTTAGAAAGAGAGGAGTTGCCACCGGTGGACGAAAGGAATGACATGGCTGTCGAGTATGAGGACGAACCTCGTACAGAAGGTATGTAGCTAAAGTCGTATTTACAATTACGGTCTACTTAATTGAAAATAAAATATACAGGGTATAAAAAATTAGCTGCAAATATTTCAAAGAGTGAATTAGCCCATGACACTGAACAACTTTCCAAGAAAGATAGGTCGAAATATGAAAAAATATTTTGGACCTCCCATACAAAATGTAGCTGCTGAGCGAGTCAACTGTATGGGAGGTCCAAAATTTTTTTTCATGTTGCGACCTATATTCCTTGGGCAAAGTTGTTCAGTTTCATGGGCTAATTCACCCCTTAAAATATTTGCAGCTAACATTTTTACACCTTATTTAGGTGGCGCGCTTCGGATGCTTCTAAGATAATTGGACCCGCTTTTTTATATCAGGTTGAAATAAAAAGTTTGTTTGTATTAAGAATCCGAAGCGTGCCATAATCTACATAAGGTGTAAAAATATTAGCTGCAAATGTGTTAATCGCCCACAAAACTGAACAATTTTCTGCAAGGAACATACATACATAGGTCGAAATATGAGTTTTTTTTTTTTTACTTTCCTTACAAATTGATTTGGTTGGTTGGCAGTTGTGTATGGCATGTCAAACTTTTTTTCATATTTCGACCGATGTACCTTGGTAAAAGTTGTTCAGTTTCATGGTCTGGTCCACCCCTTAAAATATTTGTAGCTATTTTTTTACACACTGTATATGTTCTTTTCAATTACGTGGCCCTGGCAAATCTCTCATTTAAATTTCAATTGGGAAACTTTTACTTTGATTTTTTAATTCCTAGTAGGTGGCGCTCGTGCCAAAGATGTAAAAACTAAGCAATGCTTGCCCTTAGACAGGGGTAGTAGCTTTTTATTTTGCACTGAATTTGACAGATGACTCCTAAATCTGAAAAAACAACAACAGTGCTACCTAAAAATAGTTTGGACCTCTTTGGACTAAAGTATGGCCGTTCCAATAGGCCAGTTTAACCACCTGTCAAAATCATGTTAATGCTAGAACATAAGGTCTATTTTACTTTGTTGATATGTCCTTTAGTGTGGGTTTGACAGCTGTCGAATATGGCCTATTCGAACGGCCATAATTGCCGCTACCAGTCCTAAAACTGACATTCAATAGATAATGTTTTTATTTATTGTTTTCATAGCAAACGATACAGGCAACACAGAGCCGGTGGAAGGGCGAGTGGACGACACTATAGACACTACGGATGGGGGGGAGGCAGCCATGTCTTTGGAAGAAGTGGTGGAAATAGATGCGGACACAGACCGAGCTGCACCTCCGGCGGCCCCTGAGGGAGAGGTAATCATATTATGTTCATTTTATTTGGAAGACTTTGTTTCTGTAAATGACGAAACTGTGCTTAAAACAACAAAAAATGCCAACAAAAATATTTTTGACCAATCACAGTCAAGTCATTTAGTCCCCAATATTCCTAGAAAAGTAAATACATACCAGAAAGTGTGCAAGAGCTGTTTTTGTTAACCCAGCGTGAGACAGTGGCAGAAATAGCTTTTAATTTTAATCTTTGCTGCAAGAAATGGAAAACCATGGCCAATATTAATAAATCGCACTCAACTCTGAGATCCATCTTGAGTGCGACTTTGAGATGTTGTTAGTATTGAATGACATTGGTCAAAATCGCTCTTGAAATCGATCTCAGATTTGAGTACATTTTATAAATACGGACCTATGTAAATATTCATAGTTTTAATTATTCTTGTCAGGAGGTTGCCGCAAATGCGAACGCCGCGATCGGTGAACTTGCTGTCATCTTACCGCAACGCCGCAAACGTAAGAGAGAATGTAAGTTTCAAACAATTAACTAATTTTAAGTAAACAAAATGTAATATACAGGATGCCCCAGAACTCAACTTCGAGCTGGAACTGAGTGTCAGGATTGATTGTAACCACCATAAGAAAAATTAAAAATTAAAAATATTTTCACATGCAGTTTTAAAATTATGGGCATTTAAGAAAAACCTACAAATTTGATCAAACTGTAACCTTTTTATTGTGGTTGGTAACCTTTTATTATTGTTCGTAAAACTTAGAACTGTAACACTAAATCAAATAGATTTTTTTTATAGATTTTAAGATCTGTTACCTCAAATAAAACAGACATTAAATTTAAATAGATATTTGTTTTTTTCGCTTGATGTTTACAACAAATCAATCCTATCACCCTGTATCGGCTTGACGCTGAGTTCTGGGACACCCTGTATACATACAGTTTATGACAAGATGTAGGAAGTTCTTGGAATAATAGCACAATTCAACCACGTTATCTGAAATGAATGCATTTATATTTACAGCAGAGGATGACAACACTGAACGAGGTACCGTGAAGGACTTTAATCAAGTGAGTATATTTTATTTAGGCCTTGAGCGTCGGTGGCCAAGTGGTTAGGACACCGGTCTTACAATCGTGAGACCCGAGCTCGATCTCCGCCATGTACCAATATGTTTTTACTTACGTACATTTACGTAAGTAAAAACACATTGGTATAACAAGTAATATTTGAATGTGAGTTAACCTAGGATTCGGGCCAGGTTAGCCTTCGGGTTGCAGAGGTCAGATGGCAGTCGCTCTGTGTAAAAACTTGGTTCCACGTCAAATCACCTGGGTTAGGTAGCCGACCCCGACAGAACGGGATAAGGCAAGGAGAATGATGAAGGAGATAGAAGTTATACTCTGTTTTTTTAGATACAGTATATTGACATTTTGGGTTGCTAGTTTTTGTAAATCTTAAACAGTGATGTTATTGTTATTAAAATAGGAAATTCTGAATAGATCGAGGTAAAAGTTCTAATTGTGCACTGAACTTGACATATGATTAGCTCATCACTGTTTACAATCTGCAAAAATCTGGCTACTCAGTAGAGTCAATTTACTCTTTAGTTGCTAGTGGTGATGAAATGAAGGCGAGAAAAAAATTAGGTAGAAGACGTTATTGGGTTCGAGTTGAAAAATAATACAGTAGTTTTTGAAAAGAAGTGGGCGAGTTGGTTCATTATTTGAATTATAATTAACGAACTGAATGCAACGGCTAGATGACTGAGTCATTAATAAAGTACCTACAAAACGCCTAAAACTATCGTTCAAAAATACTACAGACTCCATTTATAATTTTTCGAAATATTCAAAGTTTGAATAATAAACAGAAAAATAATATAAAAGTAAGAGTTTTAACGTTATCTATGGCATAGCGCGATATAACGTCATCCATAGAATTACATAAACAAGTCTATGATGTCATTATGATTGATGACAGTATTTTCAATTAAAATATAGTTTTAAAAGTAGCTCATTTTACCTGCATTGACGACCGATGTGGCGCAGTGGTAGTGCGACTGCCTTTGACGCAGAAGGTTCCGGGTTCGATTCTCGGTGGGTCACTCACAAAGTTGATATTTATCACTTTGTGAATTTGTTCCCAGTCTGGTTAGGACATTGCGGGCTGAACCACCCGATTGTCCGTAAGTAAGATGGTTCCGTGTTTCGGATGGCACGTTAAGCCGTAGGTCCCGGTCGCTGTCTATGATTACTTACGACGGCGGTCGTTACCCCACCATGTCAGAAGCCTGCTACTTGTAGAAGGCGGTTGAAAAATTCTGACACTAGGGTTCATCGGGTTGTTGGACTACTCGGTGTCCCACACGAAAAAAAAAATTTACCTGCCAGTCATCTAGCCTATTAAAACCACTGAGTGTATTTCACATATAACTAGATTTTTTAAGAAACGATCCCGAAAGAGAAACATTATTGTTAACATCCCCCTCATATGCCGTATATTTTAATAGAGAGACAAACAATAATGTTGCCAATTCGGGATTAGGTGGGTCGTTGAACGAGCAGCCTCGGATGCTCACTGCCGCGCACAGCATGCGGCGCATTGCGCGGTCGGTGTGGACGTGTTTAACCGTTTCCCCTTGAGCAGCGCATGTAAAAATTCTCATGCTCGGGCGAAAAACCATCCACACCGACCGCGCATTGCGCCGCTTGCTGCGCGCGGCAGGAAGCATCTGAGGCTGCTCGTTCAATGGTGACCTACCTAATCTGAGAAAGAAACGATCCCGAATAGGCAACATTATTGTTTGTCTCTCTATTAAAATATATGGCATATGAGGTGGATGTTAACAATAATGTTGCCCTTTCGAGATCGTTTCTTAAAAAATCTAGTTATATGTGAGATATAAAATATGTCACCTATGTTCTACAGAGCCTGCTCCGCCTCCTCGAATGCCCCGTCTGCTTGGAGTGGATGGAGCCGCCGATGTGGCAGTGCAGACGCGGGCACCTGGTGTGCGGGCGGTGCCGCGCGCGCCTCGCCGCCTGCCCCGTGTGCCGCACCGGCTTCAGCAGCGTGCGGAACCGCGCCATGGAGGGGGTGAGTGTCACATAGAGGGGGGAGTGTAGCAGCTGCTCCCCGCCTGCTGGAGGGGATGGAGCCGCCGATGTGGCAGTGCAGACGCGGGCACCTGGTGTGCGGGCGGTGCAGCGTGCGCCTCGCCGCCTGCCAGGTGTGCCGCACCGGCTTCAGCAGCGTGCGGAACTGCGCCATGGAGGGGGTGAGTGTCACATAGAGGGGGGAGTGTAGCAGCTGCTCCCCGCCTGCTGGGGTGGAAGGAGCCGCCGATGTGGCAGTGCAGACGCGGGCACCTGGTGTGCGGGCGGTGCCGCGCGCGCCTCGCTGCCTGCCCCGTGTGCCGCACCGGCTTCAGCAGCGTGCGGAACCGCGCTATGGAGGGGGTGAGTGTCACATAGAGGGGGGAGTGTAGCAGCTGCTCCCCGCCTGCTGGAGTGGATGGAGCCGCCGATGTGGCAGTGCAGACGCGGGCACCTGGTGTGCGGGCGGTGCCGCGCGCGCCTCGCCGCCTGCCCCGTGTGCCGCACCGGCTTCAGCAGCGTGCGGAACCGCGCCATGGAGGGGGTGAGTGTCACATAGAGGGGGGAGTGTAGCAGCTGCTCCCCGCCTGCTGGAGGGAATGTTTCTAAAAAAGTTATTTTCCCGTTTTAAACTTTTTCTTAACTGCATAAGTTTTTATAATAAATATATCTTATTTATCTTTATAGGTGGCTGAGATGCTCCGCTACCCATGCCGTCACGGTTGCGGGTCTGACCTGCAGCTGCGCCGGCGCAACACGCACGAGGCGAGCTGCGCGGCGCGCCGCTACCGCTGCCCGGCGCCGCAGTGTGAGACCCGCCCGCCCATCGCGCACAAGGACCTGGCGCCCCACTTCCAGGTACTACTGCTGATGATGTAGGGTGAAGAAACACACACGAGGCGAGCTGCGCGGCGCGCCGCTACCGCTGCCCGGCGCCGCAGTGTGAGACCCGCCCGCCCATCGCGCACAAGGACCTGGCGCCCCACTTCCAGGTACTACTGCTGATGATGTAGGGTGAAGAAACACACACGAGGCGAGCTGCGCGGCGCGCCGCTACCGCTGCCCGGCGCCGCAGTGTGAGACCCGCCCGCCCATCGCGCACAAGGACCTGGCGCCCCACTTCCAGGTACTACTGCTGATGATGTTTCCAAGGTTGAAGCAACCCATTTGAGATGGATTGGCTACATGACAGGTCAAATGAGCTAGTCTTTAATACTATATTTTGTACACAAAATCTGAAAGTATGACGTCATATTGCGCTATTTTGGATATGGTCAAAACACTTCCATATTATTTTTGTGTTCGTTAATTCAAACTTTTAATATTTCAAAATACTATCTGTTGTATTGTTAGACAATAGTTTTAACTGTACAATTTTTGTATTTTATTAATAACACTGTCTACTAGCGAATTGCTTTTCAGTATCCGCCTTACAAATATTATTTAATACCCTTTAATAACTACATTTTTACCAATATTTTGTATTTCTATATGTATAGTAAAATTAGAGACTGTAAAATAAAGGTACCTAATGTTGAATTTCACTACGACTTTTCCTCACATGTAAAAAAACACCTGTCTAATACCAGTTTATTCGTGTAATGCCGGCTTAGAATAGCATTACCCCATTTCCTACTCATAGGTGCCGTAAAAGGCGACTACAATTTAAATCCAGGGAATAGGCTGCAGCGTTTTCAGTCGTCTGATGCCGGCTTAGAATAGCATCACCCCACATCCTTCCCGCGGGTGTCGTAAGAGGCGACTAAGGGACTCGAGAGTATTAGTGTATTACAATTTTTAGGCGACAGGCTGACAACCTGTCACTATAGTGATACACATGTTTTCTGAAACAACCTTGGAAAGCAATCCTCAAAAATGTCAGACGTGGCGATAGCGACCGTATTCTTACGGCTGTTAACGCTCTGCCTACCTCGCAAGGGACAAAGGCGTGTTATATGTATGTATGTATGTATGTAGTTGTAATAAGAAAAATTCACAGTTACAAGCTGTGTGGTCAGCCTCCTGGCCAGCCCCGAGGCAGTGATTTCATTTTTTATTTATTTATCCCACGCGTGCCGCGTTTCTACTAGGAACATAAACAGGTTATAAAAAAGAGTTCACAATGACTAATTCATTTATTTAGTGACAGTATTGTATTGTAAATTCCTAACTTTCCAAAAGCATTCGTTGTGAATCTACTTGGAAATAAACGAATGAAATATTGAAAATCTTGACACACCATGAATCCAGTTATTTTTTATTCCAGAGCAAACACTTATCAATGGTGAAGCTGGGCCATTCGCACACGTTCAGCATGCGCGTGAACTCCGAACAGCACGACAACTGGATAATCCTGGCGCTGAACCAGCTGTTCCACTTGAGGGTGGACGTGGACATCCGCACGTGGGGCGTGGTCGTCTACGTGGCTTACATCGGACCCAAGTGCAACGCTGATGACTATACCTATGAGGTACGTTTTAGTGCTTATAATGTGTCAAAATTTGCCGTGTCATGCCGGCTTAGAATAGCATCACCCCGTTTCTTCCCGTGGTTGTCGTAAGAAGCGACTAAAGGACTCGAGGGTTACAAGTGTATTACAACTTTAGGCGACTGGCTGACAACCTGTCACTACAGTAATACACGAATCATCTGATAGGCCCACAATATTGGTCGGACGTGGCGATGGCGACGGTATCTCTAATGCCGATGACGCTCTGCCTACCCCGTAAGGTATAAAGGCGTGATATATGTGTGTATGCAAAATTGGGCATCATGTCGTAAGGTGTAGTATGAAAAGAACATTTTGTTGCTGTCATTGTGGCAAAACTGGACACAATCTTACTAAATGTCGTAAGTATAATATAATTTGTAACTAATAAGAGCAACTTACAACTTTAGGCGACAGGCTGACAACCTGTCACTACAGTGATACACGAATCATCTGAAGGGGCCCCAATACTTGTCAGACGTGGCGATAACGACATAATTTCAGTGTAGTATGGCGTAGTATAAAAAGAGCATTTTTTGTTGTTGTAATTAACGAAAGAGATATATAAGGCGAGTGTTAGTTGAAATGTTGGAAGTGGAAGGCCGCGAAGAACCTACCTGGACCAAATCGGGGACGTTTTTAAGAAAGGTCAGATCAGAAGTACCCTAAACCGACGAGCGTGCATGAAAAGACTGATGAATGTAGAAGAAGCGAAAGAAGTACGCCAGGATCGCAGCAAGTGAAAGAAAATAGTCTCTGCCTACCTCAACGAGAAATAGGCGTGATTTATGTTAGCTATTTGGTTGCTGTGTGATGCCGGCATAGAATAGCATCACCCCAATTCTTCCCGCGGGTGTTGTAAGTGGCAACTGAGGGACTTGAGGGTTACAAGTGTATTACAACTTTTAGGCGACAGGCTGACAACCTGTCACTATAGTGATACACAAATTATCTCAAACGGCCCTCTATATTTGTCAGACGTGGCGATGGCGACCGTATTTTTACGACCGTTAACCTACCCCGTAAGGGATGAGGGCGTGATATATGTATGTATTTATTTGGTTGCAGGTAGCAGTGACCGGGCAGCACAACTCCCGCAAGCTAGTATACACGCGCGCGACGCACTGCGACCTAGAATGCTCGTCCCTCACGGTGTCGCGCCAAGACTGCTTCCACCTGACCCTGGACCAGGCCCTGAACTTCCTCCGCGTCAAGAACCGCAACCCTGAACCGGCTAAGTACCTCAACTTTAGCGTGAACATCACGCGAAGTGTCACGACGAATGATGAAGACTCTAACTGAGGGTTGCATTCGAGGCGGCGGCGTGGCAAGCGCCGTGCCCGGCCTCGACGGAACTCGATTCACTTGCCCGGCCCGTCGCGCTTGCCCGGCTCGCCACCCAGCTCGCCACAATTGCCCAGCTCGCCACAATTACCCAGCTCGCCCCAATTGTCCGGTTCGGCCCACTTGTCTGACTCAGTTCGCTCTCCCGAATCGACCCACTCAATCAGCTCGCCCGGCTCGCCCAGCTCGGCCCATTTAACCGACTCGGCCCGCTCGCCCGGTTCCGCTCGCTTGTCCGACTCGGCTCATTCGCCAGGCTCTGCTCACTCATCCAACTCTCCCCAATCACCCGTCTCGGTTCACTCGACCAGCTCGGCCCAACTGCCTGGCTCACCCCGCTCGCCCGGCTCACCCCGCTCGCCCGGCTCACCCCGCTCACCCCGCTCGCCCGGCCCACCCCGCTTGCCCGGCCCACCCCGCTTGCCCGGCCCACCCCGCTTGCCCGGGTTCCACTTTCACCGCTTGGTTCACCTACCCCGTGCTGCCCAGATGCCTGGCTTGGCTGGCTTGCCCGGCTCGCCCCGCTTGCCCGGCCCGCGTCGCCCGCTCGTGCGTCCAATGATGGTCCGCCGCGACGACCCGCGTTTGATTCGCAGCGAGCCGATATTCGTGCCCGAGGCGGTTTCGTTGCCGTCGTTCGAGGAGTTACCTGTGCCGCCGTTACGGCCTTTCGATCAGCCGTAGAGTCTTGCCACTTCTAATGTAAACATTTCTAAAACTGAACCCAGTCTATGAAACTAATATTTCAAAAACTGAATCCAGTCTATGAAACTATAAAAAAACTATCTCCGCTGGCTTAGCGACCCAAAGAGGATCTTGGCCTCCGAAACGAGCTCTCTCCACTGATCTCTGTCCTGCGCGATCTCCTGCCAATTGCTGACACAAACTTAAACTAAAACATTTCAAAAGGTGAACCAATCTATGAAACTATAATATTTCAAAAACTAACCCAGTCTATTTAACTATAATATTCGAGCCCATGCAAAAGAATTTACGTGTCCTCATACACGTTTTTCTATTAGCTTTTGCTCGACATTCCTACAATTAGAGCCATCTAAATGATGCTGTTTTCAGTGTTACAGCATTTATATCAAATTAATGGTAGTTTATGCAACTGCCAATATAATACCAGATTATATGCTGTTGCAAACACAGTTTTATCTACACTACACATTAAAAATATTGCGAACCCAAGTTCAAAACAATTTCAAGTAACATTCCGTGTCACATTTTTTTTTAGTTGGCTTATTGTTGGTACATGAAAGAAATAGGCGCCAAAGTTGTAATCCAAACAATATAAGGTCAGTGTAGACAAAAAAACGTGGAACGTCAACGTCCGCCTTTGCGTATATTTGTGATGATAATAATGCCATGATGTCGTCAATAGGGACATAATTTAGTGCAAAATAATCCCAAACCTAGGTATAAGGACTAGGGTGTGAAAACTAGTATAATGCCTCAATACGGGCAAACATATTCCTTTTACAAAAAATAACACTTTTTTAAATACTACAGTAGCTTTTTCTTTTAAGAATGGACCTACAGAAAAGACTTAGGTACTCATTTATAAATCGCACTTAACTCTGAAATCGACCTCAAGATCGAACTCGACAAATGTCAGTCAATACTAACAGCATCTCAAAGGCGCACTCAAGATCGATCTCAGAGTTGAATGCGGTTTATTAATACGGGCCTTAGAGTCATGTTTTTCAAAATCGAGGCCATTGATTTAGTGAAATAGTTTAGTGAATAATCAAGGTTAAATATTTTTTTGTATATCTATTTTATGTAAATACACTACATGATCTCATTGGAATTTTTAATAGCTAACTCGAATACTTCTTACATTGGATTTTAATTTTAACTTTTGAATCATTTATGCTTAAATGTGTTCTAAATCGGTGTACTAGATATAGATAGTTCTACGTTTAATGATTAAGTCAACAAATCAACGGACCCATATGACCTGTACTGGTTTTTTTTTTTAGAGAAAATAAATGATTTTTTACGGTGCCATTTTTTTTTGCAAATCTTAAATAGTGCCGTGCCAGTACCTGTAACTGTTGTTAACGAGATCGGATTTTTTTAAACAGTTTCTTTTAGTTCCTAGTAGATGACGCTTGTGCGAAAGACGTAAAAGCTCAGCAGTGATTTTCCATCGATCGGATCGGAATAGTAATTTTCTACAGATGATTGGCACATTTAACATACTATCTCTAAAAAAACACAGGTTTATATTTTAGTTGTTTTGTCTGTCACAAATGTCAAATTGGTCCTTTGGTTTGTGGACTGTAGTATAAGAGCGAATTGCTACCAATATCAACATGTAATATTTACTCAAAAAAAATAGATGTTGTGTTACATCATACTGTGTTATAAATACTAGAGTGTAAATGGATTGCAAATAAGAGCCATATCCTGTAAAACTTGGTCAGATAAAGAAAAGGCTCGAAGGGCAACATTATTGTTCTTCTTCTTCTTCTTTTCGTGTGGGACACCGAGTCGTCCAACGACCCAATGAGTGTCAGAATTTGTCTACCGCCATCTACAAGTAGCAGGCTTCTGACATGGTTGTGTAACGACCGCCGTCAAGGTAATCACAGACAGCAACCGGGACCTACGGCTTAACGTGCCATCTAACATCCCGCTCATATAGACAAACAATAATGTTGTCATTTTGGGACCCTTTCTTTGTCTGATCTAGTTATACATATACGAGTAACATCTAATGCAAAATAAACTGTTTAGGCAATCAAAGCTAACCAGCTTTCGACACTGGTATTAACGGCTGATGTAAGTAAACATAGCTTTTATTAGACGTAAGTGATTCTCTGGTATATTATAATTATTACTGTTTGTTCGTAAAATACATTTCTGTAAATATCGATTATTGTTTTACTATTGCGTTGCCTTGAAATAAAACAGCAGCTATTACATAAAGACCTTGTGAAGCAAAACCGAATAAACAGGGGTACTTCAAAATGAACTACTTTTATTGGTAATAAAAAAGATATTAAATATTTTATGAAATATAAATTTATTATTTAAAAAAAAAAATTATAACACAGATTTTTATCGGTATTCTGAAAATAAATTCTAGTGTACATAATTTCCTTTACCAGAACTGATTTTCATAATCTTATGTTTATTCAGAACTATAATATTTGAATTGGTTTCGAGCACCCCTTGCTTGTATGTGTGGCGCTGAAGCTACTCGTAAGTAGTCAAGTAACAAAGTAGTAGTTCGAAATTTGGCCGCCTGAGACTGAGCCAGCGGTAGTGTAGCGGCTGATGCGTTTGACCCGGCAAGTCAAAAGACATGGGTTCGAATCCCATCGTAGCGTAAATTTTTCTGCTAGTTTCGTCCGTATTAATTTTGTAATCAAAAGTTAGTAATATAAATAACTAAAAATAATAATGAATAAAAAAAACAAATATAATTCCATAGTTTATTTATCTCAAATCTACATGGTCAAATAAATTATAATGTTATTTACACAAGCGATTATGTGTATTTACAATGAGTCATACATGATAGTGATTCATCACTTTACTAACTAAGTTGTATATACTAGGAAAGGGGGCACCATATTTTAGTTTTTTAAAAAACTACCCAATTCGTTATTTTTAAAGTGTATTTTTATAGATAGATAGTAAATTGACATCTTGGGTTGCCATTTTCTTTACCTAACTTATATATTCATGTGTTAATCATCTGTCAAGTTCAGTGCATAAGAAAAATAACTATTACGCCGATCGCACGAGCGTCATCTACTAGGAACGAAAGAAACAGATAAAAAAATCCCAAAAAATGGCAACACAACATGTAAATTTAATATCTCTAAAAAAAAACATACTTTAGATCAACATTCAACAAATAGCAGGTATTTTCAAACATTCATTGAAATATCTCGAAACTAATTTGTGTTCTATTTCAACGGCTTAAAATTTAAATTCATCACAATTAGGCTTGAAACCTGTAATACTAAATATCTAAATCACTAGAAGGCGTGCTTTTTGGAAGAACGCCTAAATATTTGTGTTTTATATTATACAGGCTGAATAGGATTCGGGCCAGATTAGCCTTCGGGTTGCAGAGGTCAGATGGCAGTCGCTCTGTTAAAAAAACTTGTTTCCACGTCCAATCCCCTAGGTTAGGTAGCCGACTCCGACAGAGAACAGGATAAGGCAAGGAGAATGATGATTGAATCACTCTATGTATAAACATCGTATCAAAGCCCTTTGCGTGTCCATGCCAAACAAAAAGTCGCAACATAACTTCATCATGTATATTACGTATTGATGATGTGATGATAAATAGATACACGACAGCTGTATGATAGATAAGGCAAGAAGGATGGATGGTCGGAATGCACCATGTATGGCTTTGGAACATGGCCTGTCTGGGACGGTACTCGAGCAAGGTATCTACAGCCTGAAGGAAGTGAATGGTCCAGCTCCAAGTCATTTTTGATGTATTATTGTATGAATATCTAAGCTAATAGTTGTTTGTTAGCGAGCGTCTGCCGCGCGTACTCGGTGCCGATGAGGCCGCGGCACACCAGCGAAAACTCCTGGACCGTTTCAAGTATCCGCCGCTTGCTGCTTTTCTCTCTGTAACAAGTTTTGTGTTCGTTTAGTTCTTAGTAGGTGGCGGTGGTTTGCGAATGATGGAATAGCTCAGCAGCAATTTTTATTTTTTATGTCTCTAGGTTACTTTGTGCCAACGTCAAGTTTAAGGGAAACCAAACACGTTTAAATTTATAATAAAGAATAAATAAATTTTGTAAGGATAGTCAAATATAATACAATAGAAATGCAGAAAGAGAACCGTGGAAATCCGTGGAATTTGAGGGAGCTTTTGTGTCTTTTATGACTTTGACATTTGTCGATCGTGGGTTGCTATGTAAAAATGAATAGTTCACTTTTACCCGCGACGGTTCTCTTTCTTCACAGACGTTACTCACTTGCTGACGGCCGCTATGAACTTGTGCTTGGTGGGCTCAGTCGCATGCACGGTGGGAAAGCCGCGGGGCTCCAGCGCCTGCCGCAGCCACAGCGCCAGGCCTACGCCCCCCGCCGCCCCCGCGCCCGCCCCCGCGGCGTCCTGCCGCCATGACGCGCGGTTTAGCGCGAGCAGGAGCTCCGCTAGCGGCTCGATTTGGTTACGGGGAGTTGCCCCTCCTTTTGCAAAGAAACAATAATAATAATTATCATCATACTAAGTGACTTGCGACTTTTTTGTGGCAAATAGAGAAAGTCTGTTTTTGAGAAAGTTTACTATACAGGGTGTAAAAAAATTAGCTGCAAATAATTTAAGGGGTGAGCCAGCCCATGAAACTGAAAAACTTTCCCCAAGAAACATAGGCCGATATATGAAAAAGAAATTTGGACCTCCCATAGAAAACTATCAACCGACCAAGTCAATCTGTATGGGAGGTCCAAAATTTTTTTTCATATATCGACCTATGTTTCTTGGGAAAAGTTGTTCAGTTTCATGGGCTGGTTCACCCCTTTTAATATTTGCAGCATTTTTTTTTACACCTTTTACATACACACACACAAAAAGGAATTATTATACATACTAAGTGACTTGCGACTTTTTTGTGGCAAATAGAGAAAGTCTGTTTTTGAGAAAGTTTACTATATCTTTATTCTTTGGGGGGCATTGACGGAAGTAAAAATTCGGTCGCTATCGCTACGTCTGAGGAATATTGAGGGCCCTTCAGATGATTCGTGTGTCACTGCAGTAACCGGTTGACAGCCTGTCACAATAGTGCAGTGATACATAAAATTGTAATTTTACGATACCCGCGGGAGGCGATGCTATTCTAAGCCGGTATACACATACCATACATGTATAACGCCTTTATCCCTTGCGGGGTAGACAGAGCGTCAACGGCGGTAAGAATACGGTTGCTATCGCCACGTCTGACATTTTTGAGGATTGTTTTCCAAGGTTGTTTCAGAAAACATGTTTATCACTATAGTAACAGGTTGTCAGCCTGTCGCCTAAAAATAATAATACGCCAATACCCTCGAGTCCCTTAGTCGCCTCTTACGACACCCGCGGGAAGGATGTGGTGTGATGCTATTCTAAGCCAGCATCACACGGCAAACAGACAAAGAAAAGAACTGTTTCATAAGAATGCTATTAGCTATTTATGACGACTGGTGTGGCGGCGTGGTAGTGCGACTGCCTGTGATGCAGAAGGTTCCGAGTTCGATTCTCGGTGGGTCACTCACAAAGTTGATATTGTTCCCAGTCTGGTTAGGACATTGTGGGCTGAACCACCCGATTGTCCGTAAGAAAGATAGTTTCGTATTTCGGATGGCACGCTAAGCCGTAGGTCCTAGTTGCTGTCTATGATTACTTAGACGGGGGTCGTTACACAACCATGTCAGAAACTTGCTACTTGTAGAAGGCGGTAGAAAAATTCTGACACTAGGGTTCATCGGGTCGTTGGACGACGGTGACGTTTTTCCCTTACGAAAAAGAGAACAAGAAGCTATTTATATATTTTTTAAGCATAGTTCACTTACCTATACATCGCAAGGCGGCGGCGGTGAGCGCCGGCGCGCTCGGTTGTAGCGCTAAGGGTCGCTGCGCACACAGCGCGGCCAGCCACGCGCACGCCGCGCGCGCCGCGCCCGCCTCCCACAGCCGGACGCATTCGCAACCTGAGGACATTCATTATTTTAGGCTACATTTAATAAAGTTTAAATATTTTCAGTTCTATTCATAAAACTGAACCACTTTTCTGGGAAACATTTTCGTCAACATATGAAAAAAAAAATTACCTCCCATACAAGGTATCTGCTCTGTATACAAGCTGTACAGAGTGGCTCGGTCACTTATATCGGTCGGCTAGTATGTTTTGTTTGAGAGGTTCATTTTTTTCTTTTATTTCATTTTTTTATGAGCCTGTTGAGTACGTCGTGTGATGCCGGCTTAAAATAGCATCACCCCACATCCTTCCCGCGGGTGTCGTAAGAGGCGACTAAGGGACTTGAGGGCATCCGTGTATTACAATTTTTAGGCGAAAGGCTGACAACCTGGCACTATGGTGATACACATGTTTTCTGGAACAACCTTGGAAAACAATCCTCAAAAGTGTCAGACGTGGCGATAGCGACCGTATTCTTGCGGCCGTTGGCGCTCTGCCTACCCCGCAAGGGATAAAGGCGTGATATGTGTATGTATGTATGAGTACCACTGCAGGGCAAAGATCTCTCTCCGAGTGCCAGGTTATGCAAGTCTCTTAATAGTAGTTTACGAAACTGTCATATAATTGGAGGCATTAGAATGTGAGTGACTTTTTATAGTTTAATAGTTTGACGCAAGCATTCTAATTCCTAATTATATGCAGTTGCATACACAATTTTATCTACACTCCACACATAAATTTCATAAAACAAGCAAATCTTTATTTCCATATTTCAAAAAAAGTTGTTTTGTTTTATGAGAAAAACACAGCCTTAAAATGTTTGTAGTTAATTAAATGTAGCCCTAAGTGTTTATATAAAAAAATCTGGTTGTTGAAGCCACCCCCGATACGCGGCGAGGGCACGCGCGCGTTTGAACACCATGTTATCAGTATAGCTCATTACCTTAGATAGTGTCGCAACCAGCGCAACTTGACCTCAATGCTTCATACCCGCACGTACGGGCGCGTACTGACAGTTACGCTAGTCGTGACACTATGTAAGCGAATGAAGTATATAACCTTACCTAGTTCAACCAATGTGGGTAGTTGGTCGTCCAGCCAGTCGCAGTACTGCGGGCGTTTCTTAGTGATGGCGTGTAGCAGCGTGAACAGACCCTCGGCGAGGTCTGAAGCGGCCCCCGGGTCCGCGGCGAGGACCCGCGCGGCGCACGCTACGCACGCGTTGAGTAAACGCCCCGCTTCCGACCACGAGTTGCCTAGGATTAGGATTAGCTGTTGGCAGAAAATAGATTATATTTAATTCGGTACTTGACACTTGGTTGTGATATTCTGACACTAAGATTAATTGAGTCGTTGGACAATTAAACGAAGAAAGATAAAGAGATGCTAAATTTATGAAGTATTGGCACATAAGCGAACGATTTCTACTTTTTTTAACCCCGTAAGAAACAACTAAGAAATATGTAACATTCCATCTGTGGCGTGAAATATTTCCACTTGTTTCGTTTGTATTGACTTTGTAACAAAAAGTTAATATCAATATCTAGTGTTTGATTTTTTTTTGTGTAGATGTGTGTTTAAAAAAATCCTATCTTGTGTGGCCAGATGGACCGATGACTTGTCGAGAGAGGCTGGTAGCGACTGGATGGCGAAAGCGAGGGTTCATCGGGAAGCTTATGTCCAGCTGTGGACTGCTATAGGTTGCTGATGATGTGATTGATTGTGATGCTATCTTGTGGACAATTTCTACAAAATAGTAAACAGTCTCAAATACGCACCAGTTTGACAAGGTCGAGGCCGGCGGCGGTGGGGCGGCAGTGGAAGCCGGCGATGGTGAGGTGCGCGATGTCGCTAATGGCGGGGAGGCACTCGTCCATCAGTGTGGACACAGTGTGTTTCAGAATTGAGAATAGTGGCTGGAAAGAACATGACAGAGTAATTAATACAATACGAAAGTTATAATGATTATACAGGGTGTAAAAGAATTAGCTGCAAATATTTTAAGGGGTAAGACAGTCCATAATCTATATAATAATATCTATCTGCGGAGATTCGTTAATAGCATTGTAATATTCTATCCTCTTTGTTTTTACAGTTGAAATTTGTCTGTAAATCTTCCAAATACAAATAAATAAACTTAGTTAGTTACTTAGTTTATAAGTTCCTGGGTACTGCTGAAAACCAGCGTTGCAGTCTTGGACTGTGACACATGCTGAGCAAGTTACCCTTTTCAGTAGGTACCGAATGTGATCGTATATTATTTGTATTTTGTTATTTCTTTTTTTTTTTTATTACTTACTACCTACTGAATAAATTATTTTTCTTTCTTTCTTTCTTTCTTTTCTTTCTCAAAATATGAGAAAAAGATTCGGATCTCCCATACAAAATTACCAACCGATTGCGGAGTCAATTTGTATGGGAGGCCCAAAATTTTCTTCATATTTGACCTATGTTTGTTAGGGAATCTTATTCAGTTTCATAGGCTGATTCACCCTTTAAAATACTTGCAGCAATTTTTTTAAATACCTTATATACTTTTTTTTCGGGCAGGTTAGCCTTCGGTTTGCAGAGGTCAGATGGCAGTCGCTCTGTGTAAAAACTTGGTTCCAAGTCAAATCCCTAGGTTAGGTAGCTGACCCCGACAGAAAACGGAATAAGGCATAGCGAATGATGACATGATATACTTTTTTTTATAAATAAATACATATTATACATAATGTGCGTGACAGTGCATGCTTACCTCTATTAATTCTTGGTGCTGCGCAAACGGCGGCAAGGTGGGTAGTAGCGCGCGGAATAAAACCGCAGCTAGTTGCGGTTGCGGCGCCAATGCGGCCAGAAGTGCCGCAGCGCACTCCGCCGCGCCTGTCAACCGGGTCGGCTCGAGAGCCTGTCAACAATAATTACAAAAGTAAAACATTATTCGTTCGATATTGCGACGCTGTTATTTCAAACGTCATAATCACAGCTATAACTGAAATGAACTGATATATCGGAAACTCAAAACAAAATAAATTCGTCGGTAAGAACCCCTTAAAATCATAACTATGAATAGTGTAAACAACCGCGATAGTTTAATATTAAAAGTATCTGTAAATGGTGGCCGATCGTCATGCTTTCTGTTTCCCACTGAGACTGACATACACCAGGCGTATGAAAGCATGAGCTTTCTCCCTCACACTTCGGTAACCGTCACCATCCTCCTTAGATTCTTTCTTTGATTAATGCCGTTATACCTGTTCCCTTAGCCTAGCTGCTCCAGTAGAGGGCGCGCGGTGTCGGGCTCGGTCGCACCCACGTGTCCAACACCCCACTTCACTCTGTGATATACCTGTCCCCTGAGCTGGTGCTGCAACATGGCGGCTAGCTGCTCCAGTAGAGGGCGCGCGGTGTCGGGCTCGGTCGCACCCACGTGTCCAACACCCCACTTCACTCTGTGATATACCTGTCCCCTGAGCTGGTGCTGCAACATGGCGGCTAGCTGCTCCAGTAGAGGGCGCGCGGTGTCGGGCTCGGTCGCACCCACGTGTCCAACACCCCACTTCACTCTGTGATATACCTGTCCCCTGAGCTGGTGCTGCAACATGGCGGCTAGCTGCTCCAGTAGAGGGCGCGCGGTGTCGGGCTCGGTCGCACCCACGTGTCCAACACCCCACTTCACTCTGTGATATACCTGTCCCCTGAGCTGGTGCTGCAACATGGCGGCTAGCTGCTCCAGTAGAGGGCGCGCGGTGTCGGGCTCGGTCGCACCCACGTGTCCAACACCCCACTTCACTCTGTGATATACCTGTCCCCTGAGCTGGTGCTGCAACATGGCGGCTAGCTGCTCCAGTAGAGGGCGCGCGGTGTCGGGCTCGGTCGCACCCACGTGTCCAACACCCCACTTCACTCTGTGATATACCTGTCCCCTGAGCTGGTGCTGCAACATGGCGGCTAGCTGCTCCAGTAGAGGGCGCGCGGTGTCGGGCTCGGTCGCACCCACGTGTCCAACACCCCACTTCACTCTGTGATATACCTGTCCCCTGAGCTGGTGCTGCAACATGGCGGCTAGCTGCTCCAGTAGAGGGCGCGCGGTGTCGGGCTCGGTCGCACCCACGTGTCCAACACCCCACTTCACTCTGTGATATACCTGTCCCCTGAGCTGGTGCTGCAACATGGCGGCTAGCTGCTCCAGAAGAGGGCGCGCGGTGTCGGGCTCGGTCGCACCCACGTGTCCAACACCCCACTTCACTCTGTGATATACCTGTCCCCTGAGCTGGTGCTGCAACATGGCGGCTAGCTGCTCCAGTAGAGGGCGCGCGGTGTCGGGCTCGGTCGCACCCACGTGTCCAACACCCCACTTCACTCTGTGATATACCTGTCCCCTGAGCTGGTGCTGCAACATGGCGGCTAGCTGCTCCAGTAGAGGGCGCGCGGTGTCGGGCTCGGTCGCACCCACGTGTCCAACACCCCACTTCACTCTGTGATATACCTGTCCCCTGAGCTGGTGCTGCAACATGGCGGCTAGCTGCTCCAGTAGAGGGCGCGCGGTGTCGGGCTCGGTCGCACCCACGTGTCCAACACCCCACTTCACTCTGTGATATACCTGTCCCCTGAGCTGGTGCTGCAACATGGCGGCTAGCTGCTCCAGAAGAGGGCGCGCGGTGTCGGGCTCGGTCGCACCCACGTGTCCAACACCCCACTTCACTCTGTGATATACCTGTCCCCTGAGCTGGTGCTGCAACATGGCGGCTAGCTGCTCCAGTAGAGGGCGCGCGGTGTCGGGCTCGGTCGCACCCACGTGTCCAACACCCCACTTCACTCTGTGATATACCTGTCCCCTGAGCTGGTGCTGCAACATGGCGGCTAGCTGCTCCAGTAGAGGGCGCGCGGTGTCGGGCTCGGTCGCACCCACGTGTCCAACACCCCACTTCACTCTGTGATATACCTGTCCCCTGAGCTGGTGCTGCAACATGGCGGCTAGCTGCTCCAGTAGAGGGCGCGCGGTGTCGGGCTCGGTCGCACCCACGTGTCCAACACCCCACTTCACTCTGTGATATACCTGTCCCCTGAGCTGGTGCTGCAACATGGCGGCTAGCTGCTCCAGTAGAGGGCGCGCGGTGTCGGGCTCGGTCGCACCCACGTGTCCAACACCCCACTTCACTCTGTGATATACCTGTCCCCTGAGCTGGTGCTGCAACATGGCGGCTAGCTGCTCCAGTAGAGGGCGCGCGGTGTCGGGCTCGGTCGCACCCACGTGTCCAACACCCCACTTCACTCTGTGATATACCTGTTCCCTGAGCTGGTGCTGCAACATGGCGGCTAGCTGCTCCAGTAGAGGGCGCGCGGTGTCGGGCTCGGTCGCACCCACGTGTCCAACACCCCACTTCACTCTGTGATATACCTGTTCCCTGAGCTGGTGCTGCAACATGGCGGCTAGCTGCTCCAGTAGAGGGCGCGCGGTGTCGGGCTCGGTCGCCGATAGCGCCGCGCCGGCTGCGCCCAGCAACTGCCGGCGCACCCACGTGTCCGAGCGACCCACTTCACTCTGTGGAGAGCGTAAATTTGTTTATTTTTAACCTGTCATCTACGAGAGTCGGTGGCCAAGTGGTTAGGACACCGGTCTTACAATCGTGAGACCCGAGTTCGATCCCCGCAATGTACCAATGTGTTTTTACTCACGTACATTTACCAACTGCTCTTACGGTGAAGGAAAAACATCGTTATGAAACCCAATTCAGAATATATTTGAATGCGACTTAACTTAGGATTCAGACCAGCTGACTGATTGTCTAACTCCGATCGATATCGTACTCGGCTTCATTTTGACAGTACCAAACGGGACGCCATTTTGTGACATTTTTGACAATTAAAGTCGATCGAGAGGCTTGTCAATTTGAAGTCGATGAAGATCAAACTCGAAACCAATTGAACAAATAAAACTGGGTCATTTGACGTTAATTCTTTCTGTTTAACGCCGATGATAGTTAAAATTAAATCGAAAATCGTTAAGAGGTTTAGCCTCTGCCTGACCTCTGCAACCCGAAGTTGAAGAGGTCAGATTGACAGTCACTTTGAGTAAAAACTTTGTTCCACGTCAAATCCCCTAGGTTAGGTAGCCGACCCTGACAGCGAACAGGATAAGGCAAGGAGAATGATGAATGACACAGTTCATAAGATAAATGATATATTTACCAGCGTGGCTCTAACGATCTCAGGTGCGAGGCTGGCCGCGGGCGCGGTGCAGTCCGCGCATAGTCTCCGCAGCGCGTGCGCCGCTACTGCCGGACTCCGCTGAAAACAAAACAATAATCACTACAGCTATAATCAGTCCTACATTGATCACGTGTTAAGAAAGGAACCGATTGCTAACGAGGGTGTAGTTTAAGGGCCGAAGGGAGGAACGTGATTTGTATGGAGTTTTGTCTCCCGCTAATTTGAAACATGAACAATGACTCCTTTCTACATTTCTTTCAGCATTTTCTATGTAGGTGTAGTATAAAACATATAATCAAAAGTCCATTATAGACTTACGCTAGCGATGCACATTTGAAATCGTTAAGACATGTAAAGTACATTTTGTATGGAAGTTCCAAAATATTTTTTTCATATTTCCACCTATGTTCTTCTTCTTCTTTTTAGCTTATTAAAATTGTGTCCACTATGTTCAGTATCTTATAAATGTAACTTATTTTTTTTCTAAACAGCCAGCGTAAATGTACTAATACAATATCTTTTTGGAATCATCTTGTGTAGCTCTTTCATTTGATACCCCACACGATAGGCCCAACATGATGTTTTTAGTGCTATACCAAAAATGGAGGGTCCGCCATCTTGAAACCTAGTGGATGGAATTTTGACATCCTCGGATAGAATCATTCGTCCTTATGGTCCTTATTCATTTGGCAACTGAATAAATACCCTTTTATTTATTTATTTAATTGTGTAAAAGCACCGAGACTAGTTTTATAACAAATATTTTTACACACGCTAACACACTTTGTTATACCTAAAGAACACGTGGTCTGTAGTAACGTAGTACTTATCCTAACACCATGTATACAAAGTACAAACCTGTAACGCCGCGCCGGCCGCCATGATCATCTGTTCGCCCAGCGCCGCGCCGCGCGCCTCGCCCGTCGTGCCGGCCACGCCCCCCGCCCCGCCCACCGAGCTCAGCCACGCCGCGTACCCGCCTGAAACCACGCCCATATTAGCGATCGACCGCACATACGGCGATCTTTATTATTTACTAGCGGCCCGCCCAGCGGCTACGCCCACCGCAACTCATTTTCCCGTGGGAATAAAATGTTTTCCCGGCAAGTATTACGCGTATACATAAAAACCTTCCTTTTGAATCACTCTATCTATTAAAAAAACCTGAGTTTCAAATCCAACGTTAGGAAGGCTTGGGGTTTCTGGAGCTTCTATATCACTAACGTTGCTTCTATATCACTAACACTGCTTCTATATCACTAACACTGCTTCTATTTTACTTACAGTGCTTCTATATCTTACCGAGGCAATCTAACGCCGTGTTAAGGGTCCGCTTGTCACTCGCCTCCTTCGCTAAAGTGACAGCATGTTGTAACATCGCGACTAAGGGCTCGGGCGCTCGTTTCTGTGGCGCGGCGTCTGCTAAGGCTAGGAATATATACAACACTGCTTCTATATTACTTACGGTGCTTCTATATCACAGATTTAGCTTCTGTATTACTTACTGTGCTTCTATATCACTAACACTGCTTCTATATCACTAACACTGCTTCTATATTACTTACAGTGCTTCTATATCTTACCGAGGCAATCTAACGCCGTGTTAAGGGTCCGCTTGTCACTCGCCTCCCTCGCTAAAGTGACAGCATGTTGTAACATCGCGACTAAGGGCTCGGGCGCTCTTTTATGTGGCGCGGCGTCTGCTAAGGCTAGGAATATATGGAGAGCGGCTTCTCGGCGGACTTCCGTGTCGGCTGCTGTGAAAGCGGCTTCTACTGTCGACCAGCACCAGTCGCCCAGCATGCCGTAGCAGTACATCTGGGAAATAATTTTAAAAAATATATATTTTAAAGTAGTAACATTTTTCTTTTTGATAGTCATTGTAAAGGTAGGAACTACAAAGCACGCAACTCGCTTCACCTTGAGCGACCTATCACTCTCCTTGCCTTATCCCGTTCTCTGTCGGGGTCGGCTACCTAACCTAGGGGATTTGACGTGGAACCAAGTTTTTACACAGAGCGACTGCTACCTGACCTCTGCAACCCGAAGGCTAACCTGGCCCGAATTCTAGTTTATATTTGAATTCAGACTGTATTGGAATGTGAGTTTCAACACGATATTTTTCCTTTATTGTAAGAGCAGTCGGTAAATGTACGTGAGTAAAAATAAATTGATAGAACTCGGGTCTCAAGACCGGGGGTTATCTTGACCGACCTACTACGCTACATATCGAAGCCCGCTAAGTCAAAACCGTATTTTATTTTTTATTCGACGATATCGCAAGCGTCATAATCACAGCAAAGCCGTGAAATATCGGCAACTCAAACAAAATAAATTCGTCGGTGAGAACCCGTTAAAATGGAAACCATGAACAGTGTAAACAATCGCGATAGTTTAAAGTTTAGTGTTAAATATTCTTATATCTTACCACAGTATCGGCGACATCTTGCCTATAACACCGCAGTAGTTCTCGATCGTCGCGACAGAGGGCGCTCTCGTTCGCCTCGGACTTGGCCACGAGCGCCGTCAGGAGTTGCGAGAACACTGCGCGCCACACTGGGTGGATCTTGCGAGAACTTTCCATCACGTTGAGGACTTCATCCTGAAATATACAATAATACAGGGTGTAAAAAAATTGCTGAAAATATTTTAAGGGATGAACCAGCCCATGAAACTGAACAACTTTCCCTATGAAACATAGATCGAAATATGAAAAAAATAATTTTAAATTCAAAATCAAATTGTATGGGAGGTCCAAAAATTTTTCTCAGATTCATAATAATAATAATCATAATAATCATTTTATTAATGTGAGACACATGTATATACAAAAGTTGTTAAAATAAAATTAGAATGTCCAAATATGCTCTACCTTTCGGCGTACAAAATTAACATTTCACAATAATGCATAGTTTAATAATACCTATAATCACACTTTTATTTGTTTGTACTTGAATTAAATAATTTCTATCAATTAAAATGAAAATTACATGTCAAACCTAATACTATTTAAATATTCATCAACTGAGTAAAAAGTGAAATCATTTAAAAATTTAAATAAACTGCGTTTGAATGACGCCATGTCAAAAGTGACTCGTATTCTCTCAGGTAATTTATTATATATTTTAGGGCCCATCGTCAGTAAACTTTTATAATGTAGAGCTGTTTTACAGGGTCTTAGCTGAACTTTATGACACTGACGCGCTCTCAACATTTTAGGAAATAGCATTTCATTACTTTTTACAAAAATTGCAGTTTCGTATATATATAATGAAGGTAGTGTCAAAATATTTAATTTCTTAAAATGTTCTCTACAACTAGCAAGTCGCGCTAATCCACAAATAGCCCTAATACATCGTTTTTGTGCAAGAAACACACGCATGTTATTCACTGCGTATCCCCAGAAAATAACACCATACCTTAATCTAGAAGCTACACAACCATGATATGCTGTTAAAAGAGCATTTTCATCAACTTTTCTCGATAACATGTAAAGCGCATATGACAATTGTGTAACTTTTTGACATATAAAGTCAATGTGACTTTGCCACCTCATGTCTTTATCTATATGTAGACCCAAAAATTTTGTAGTTGTTGTTTCACCTATTTTTATGCCGTCAACAACAACTTCATTTTGTAAATTATAATTATTATTAAAGTTCATTATTTTAGTCTTATCTAAATTAACAATTAAATTATTATTCTTTAACCAATTATTTATACATGTTAAACTATTATTAATGTCATTTTCCTTAGTATATAGTACAGTACAGTCATCTGCAAAAAGTAACATTGAATTGCTCGTTGAGTTAATTATGTCATTGATATAGATTATAAAAAGTAGAGGCCCAAGGACGCTCCCTTGTGGCACCCCTTGTGTGACAGCCTTTAATGAAGATGAGTACTCTACATCATTTTTGGTTGTACGACATATTTTATTAATGACAACCTTTTGTACTCTGTCATCCAAATACGATTTAACAAAATTGAGAGCATTTCCTCTTATACCGCATTTTTCCAATTTATAAAGCAATATACCGTGTTCTACATAATCAAAAGCTTTCGACATATCCATGTAGAGAGCCGATACAAATTGTTTCTTATCTAACCTAGGGATCACATTATTGATTAATTGACATATAGCCAAATTGATGGTCTTATTTTTCCGAAAACCAAACTGTTCTTTTACTAAAATTTTGTTTACTTCAAAGTAGTTATATAGGCGCTTATATAAAACTTTCTCAAAAACTTTTGAAATAACCGGAATTAATGCAACCGGTCTATAGTTTTCCATTCGATTCTTTTCACCTTTTTTAAATAGCGGTTTGATAACAGTAATTTTTAGTTCCTTAGGATAATATCCTTGTTCTATGCAAAGATTAATAATGTGACTAACGACTGGCGCTATTACGTATATAAAACGAACAGATTTTAGTACTTTAGTGCTAACATGGTCATATCCAGTACTTGCAGTGTTTTTCAAATTCCCTATAATGTCACATAGGTACTTCTTTGAAATCGGTGGGTTGTAGAAAGAGATAATTTAAAGAGTCATATTTACATGCTTCTTTATATTCCACACTATTCATTGTTTTAACACTAGCCAATCCTGTATAAAATTGGTTAAACGATTGAGCGATTTCACAGGGTTTTTCTACCTTGATACCATTAACTATGACATGCTTAATACCTTCTGTGGGAAAATTATGTTCTTTATTGTTTATTATGCTCCATGTCGCTTTAGATTTATTTGTAGAGTTTTTAATGAAATAATTATTTTGTGCTGTTTGAGTTAGCTTTATAATTTTATTAAATCTGGCAGAGTAAGATTTGAATTGTTGTTTGTCGGATGAATTTTTCGTATGCCTATACCTCCATAACAATGTTCGTTTACGTTTACTACATATTTTTACACCTCGTGACAACCATTTTGGCCTTTTCTTCAAGTAGTTTTTTATCTTTTTTACAGGGAAGCATAAATTGTAAAATAAGATGAATAAGTCATAAAATGCTTTAAACGATTTACTCGCGCATTTTGAAGCATAAGAATCTACAAACGAAAGTTTAGCCAAACAATTTTTAAACTTTTGCAGATTGTCGTCGCAGTAATCTCTTTTAAAAGAGAACCAATATTCTAATTTGCAACTCTTTTTTACAGGTGTATTTAATACTTGAGCTCTGTGGTCTGACACCCCTAGCTCTATCACCTCCCCTTTAGCACCTCGCACGTTATGAATGAAGTTATCTAAACAAGTTTTACTACTTGGGCGTGTAATTTCTTTTATTGCAAGCCGCATGTTATAATTTGATAAGATTTCTTCGAGCTCTATTGTGTATTTTGTTTTCTTTAAAATATTCAAATTAATATCACCGCAAATTATAAGTTTCTTTTTATTGTTGTTAGCAAACATATCCAACAATTTATACAAACAATCAAAGAATATGTAGAAATAATGATCAAATTTTTTGTTTTTCGGGACCCTGTAAATTGATAAAATTAATATTTTATGATCTACCAACTCTATTCCACAGCATTCTAAGATACAAGGCTTGCTTAGTTTTAGCACGTCATCCAATGTTTTGTATTGTAAGCCTTTTCTAACTAATATACATGATCCTCCATTCCTTTTATTCCGAGCAAAACAAGCCGCTAATTCATAGTTAGGTATTCTAAGCAATGTACTATCTTCTGAGGTCATATTGTGTTCTGTGAAGCACATGACGTCAATTTTTTTACCTATGTCTAGCAAGTCATCAACATTAACTGTAAAAATATCAGATTTCGTAATTAAACCATTTATGTTTTGATGCAAGATATTGATACTATTATATACGAAAAAAATCATCTTCTTCAAATGTTTTAGAACGGTTGTCGCTGGCATCGACAACTGAATCTTGCACAAGAACCGAACTTAAATTATAATTATTAATAGCTAATATCTTGTCTTTTAAATCAGCTAGTAATATTCTTGCGCCAGAGTAGTTTATGGAACCTCGTTTAGTAAACATGTCAAAATTATATTCTAGATTTAAATTAGAGTCCAAAAGGTAGGCATATTGATATTTTTCAATGTCGTCGTATAGGAGAGAGTTGAATTTTTCAACTCTATTATTAAATAGATTTGTATAAAGACCGTACTTAAAGGTTGGCGCACATATCACCAGATTTGTATGTTGTATCTTAATTAATTTCTCTCAAATTTTTTCTACCAATTCATTATAATTTTGGGTTACGTTAAAGTCAGATTCACCTATCAATATAGCGCAGTAGTCATCCATTGTAAAGTTTTTCGTTAGATTCTCGATACGATCAAACAGGTGCTCTATTGAAGCGTGTGTGTATTTAAAATGGGTACATCTAAATTCATCGCCGAATGTGTCTATGCTTAATTGCGTCAGCTTCTTATTAGGGTTACTACTCAGTATACATATCTGCTTCTTTTTTTCAGCATTGTTCATGTTTAGAGTAGGAGTCATTTCTTTCGATTTCGACCTATGTTTCGTGGGGAAAGTTGTTCAGTTTCATGGGCTGCTTAACCCCATAAAATATTTGCAGCTAATATTTTTACACCTTATATACAGATACAAACGTTAAATTTTTAGTCAATACTGACAGGCTCGAGAGTGCGGGTTAGCCATACTTGTGTGTGGCTCTCTCTCTCTCTCTCTTTTTGGATACCGAGTCGAAAAGAGAGAGAGAGATAACACACGCAAGTATGGCTAAACAACGATCGTTAGATAAAAAGAGTATACAAATATTTAAAGGCGAGTGGAGAGCACGCCTCGGCAAGCGTTGGACGCCCTCCGGCCAGATGGACCGATGACTTAAAGAGAGCGGCTGGTAGCGACTGGATGGCGAAAGCAGGAGATCGCTCATTATGGCGTACCCTGGGGGAAGCCTATGTCCAGCAGTGAACTGCTATAGGCTGTGTTTTTAAGGCAAATATTTTAAGCCGTGTGATGCCGGTTTAAAATAGCATCGCCCCATTTCTACCCAAGTTCAGTTTATGAGTAAAACGCCTTAAATATGGACAAGTTAGCAAACTGTCATTCTTGCTAGAATGCTTTAATAAAAAACGATTAAAAATAAAATAGGGGTTTTTACAACAAATACAAACACTCATTTCTCAC
Source organism: Keiferia lycopersicella (assembly GCA_029255805.1). Classification (NCBI taxonomy): domain Eukaryota; kingdom Metazoa; phylum Arthropoda; class Insecta; order Lepidoptera; family Gelechiidae; genus Keiferia; species Keiferia lycopersicella. Next base: position 2,110,368 of record JARACZ010000026.1, read on the forward strand.
CTGTAACGTGTACCAAGCGCCGAAGACCAAGTTAGACCTGGTTTCATGCAGCGGGTAGTGTCCTGAAACAATAAATTCATTATTTACACTGTACATTCATGAAAATATAATTACTAGGTGTAAAGTATCAGTTACAAATATTTTAAAGGGTGAATCAGCCCATGAAGCTGAACAACTTTCCTCAAGAAACATACGTATAGAAAATATTCTTTGGACCTCACGATGTAGGTACATCAGAAACCAAAGTTATGCGAGTTCAAAGAAGTAGGAAAGCAAATTAAGAGAATACAAAGTCTAGTCTAGGCTACTGTCGGCCAGATACTAGAATATAAGCTGATTTTATAAAGAAAGGATCCCGATAGGGCAACATTATTATTAACATCCCGCTCATATGACCTGTTAACCCATGAAACAATAAAGAACTGATTACTGATTTCATGTCATACATACATACATATATCACGCCTTTATCCCTTACGGGGTAGGCAGAGCGTTAACGGCCGTAAGAATACGGCCACTTTCGCCATGTCTGACATTTTTGAGCATTGTTTTCCAAAAACATGTGTATCTCTATAGTAGCAGGTTGTCAGCCTATCGCCTAAAAATTGCAATGCACCAATACTCTCGAGTCCGTTAGTCGCCTCTTACGACACCCGCGGGAAGGATGTGGGGTGATGCTATTCTAAGCCGGCATCAAACGGCAACAATACAATATTGTCACAAAAAAAAATGTCACTGTAAAAAAGAGAATATTGTCAGACACAATTGTGTCTTGTTCTCTTTTTTAAAACAATTTTATGCTCTTAGTAGAAACGCGGTACGAGTGGGATAAAAAAAACACAGGCACAATGTTGGATGGTGGTGTACCTGGCGCGGCCTGAGCCTGCAGCAGCAGCTCCAGCAGTTGCCTGGCGCCCTCGTGCGGCGCCGCCCCCTCCACCGCCGACACCACCGCGCGCGAGTGGCACTCCGCTATGCACACCATGCAAGTTATCAGCGCCGATAGCAGCTCCTGAAAATATCATCAGTGATCAGTGTAAATTAAAGAGAGGAGAGCCGGTAGAACAGAAGAGAAGGGAGTAGGACAGAGGAGGGAAGAACAGAACAGATGAGAGGAGAGGAGAACAGACGAGAGGAGAGAAGAATATAGGAAAGAGGAGAACATAGGAGATGAAAGGACAACAGATGAGAGGATAACAGAGGAAAACAGAGGAGAGAAGAGAGGAGAGAACAGAGGAGATGAGAAGAGGAGAGGAGAACAGAGGAGAGGGGAGGAGAGGAGAGGGGAGGAGAGGCGAGGTGATTATGCTGCCTTTGAATAACATTATCTTCACCCAGTTGAGCACATTGACACAATTATCTTACAATTTGACGCAATCAGCGCGTTGTCTGCTAAAATAAGGTGAGGATTAAAAGGCGGCGACTAAATTACTAGAAATGTAGAAGAAATTATATACGTTTTTGAACATGACATCATATTTTAAGCTAAGGAAGTTAAGATAAATTGGCCAATTGACCTCAAAGCCTGACCTCATTGATGGAGTTGGGCACGTTGTCTCTCAGCATGATGGGCCGCGCCACAGCCACCAGCTCGGTGATGAGCTGCAGGCCCGCGTCGGGGTAGCTGCTGTATGTATGGTCACCTCATTGATGGAGTTGGGCACGTTGTCTCTCAGCATGATGGGCCGCGCCACAGCCACCAGCTCGGTGATGAGCTGCAGGCCCGCGTCGGGGTAGCTGCTGTATGTATGGTCACCTCATTGATGGAGTTGGGCACGTTGTCTCTCAGCATGATGGGCCGCGCCACAGCCACCAGCTCGGTGATGAGCTGCAGGCCCGCGTCGGCGTAGCTGCTGTATGTATGGTCACCTCATTGATGGAGTTGGGCACGTTGTCTCTCAGCATGATGGGCCGCGCCACAGCCACCAGCTCGGTGATGAGCTGCAGGCCCGCGTCGGGGTAGCTGCTGTATGTATGGTCACCTCATTGATGGAGTTGGGCACGTTGTCTCTCAGCATGATGGGCCGCGCCACAGCCACCAGCTCGGTGATGAGCTGCAGGCCCGCGTCGGGGTAGCTGCTGTATGTATGGTCACCTCATTGATGGAGTTGGGCACGTTGTCTCTCAGCATGATGGGCCGCGCCACAGCCACCAGCTCGGTGATGAGCTGCAGGCCCGCGTCGGGGTAGCTGCTGTATGTATGGTCACCTCATTGATGGAGTTGGGCACGTTGTCTCTCAGCATGATGGGCCGCGCCACAGCCACCAGCTCGGTGATGAGCTGCAGGCCCGCGTCGGGGTAGCTGCTGTATGTATGGTCACCTCATTGATGGAGTTGGGCACGTTGTCTCTCAGCATGATGGGCCGCGCCACAGCCACCAGCTCGGTGATGAGCTGCAGGCCCGCGTCGGGGTAGCTGCTGTATGTATGGTCACCTCATTGATGGAGTTGGGCACGTTGTCTCTCAGCATGATGGGCCGCGCCACAGCCACCAGCTCGGTGATGAGCTGCAGGCCCGCGTCGGGGTAGCTGCTGTATGTATGGTCACCTCATTGATGGAGTTGGGCACGTTGTCTCTCAGCATGATGGGCCGCGCCACAGCCACCAGCTCGGTGATGAGCTGCAGGCCCGCGTCGGGGTAGCTGCTGTATGTATGGTCACCTCATTGATGGAGTTGGGCACGTTGTCTCTCAGCATGATGGGCCGCGCCACAGCCACCAGCTCGGTGATGAGCTGCAGGCCCGCGTCGGGGTAGCGCGCGGCGGCGGGCTGGCCGGCGGCCGCGCGGAGAGCAGTCAGGCAAGCCTCGCACGCGTCCAGGGCTGAATCGCTGACGGCTTCGTTCCAGCTGGGGAAACAATAATTTTATTTTTAACACGCTTTTATTAGGTCGATCTGTATGTATTAACTATGTAATGAAATCTAAGAAAACTAATTTAAACATCTTCTAAAGACCTTACCGTCATGAAAATTGGCAGTTGTATGTGATTTTTATGACAGTACAATATTATGGTGCCGTCGAGCTGATCTGATGATGGAGCCGGAAGATATGAACTGAAACTTCATGATGGATGATCGTATCATAGCCGTGTCTGGACTTGTTAGAAAGGTCTTGCAATGAAGCGTGTTTTTAATTTTTTAACCATCAATTTATATACTCTTTCTCTCTTTATCCTTAATTTAATTACTGTTAAAAGTTACATAGACTGTTGTCGTTTGAATGAGTATTTGTTTTCCAGTGTGGTACCCAGGATACAAGTCTGGGTATTGTAGTCATTTATTTGAATGATCTCTTTTCTATTCTTCTTACTTCGTAGCCTACTTTAGTAGGCTGCCTACTTAAAAAGACTTGCACAAATCATCTGCACTCGCACTAATCAAAGTGGGCTTTATACTATGTAGCGATACTCACGCGGCCAACACAGGAATGGTTGTCAAAAGCGCGCGGCACAGCGGCAGTCGGTCCGGCAGCGCGCCGCCGTCGCCATCCTCCCCGCCGAGTGACAGCCAGCTGGTCGCGCACGTGGCGGCTGTCACCCACGTCTGGATAATGGCTTCTGACGGTGGTTCTTTGCTGTAGTCACTGCAAAAAAGTAAAATGAGCCTATGACGCCCGTATTTGTAATCCGCACTCAATTTATTGGTATTTACTGCACTCACAGTGCTATATCACTACATAGTATAAAGCAAAGTATGTTTGCTTAAATCTTCAAAACTACACAACGGATTTTGATGCAGGTTTATTATAGGTAGAGTGATTCAAGAGGAAGTCAAGTTATTCCCACGGGAAAGTGAGTTGCAGCGGGCGCAGCCACTGGGGCAGGCCGCTAGTTATTCTTATAAATGCTGTAGCGCTCAGCTTCGAGATCGATCTCAAGAGCAATTTTGACAAATGTCAGTCAAAACTAACAGCATCTCAAAATAACACTCAAAATCCATCTCAGATTTGAGTGCGGTTCTCATAAATGAAAATATGAAATTAAAAAATTGACAAGCAAGTCGACCGGGAATCGAACCCGGGCCGCGCGGGCTGAGCGCGATTTATAAATACAGACCTTAGATTATAATCCCAGGCAACGCATTGTCTGTGGAGAAGGCTCAGTCACTGATTAAATCGTCTGTCACGCAAGGCTAAGAGTGCGTCTCCACTAAGCTGAGCTGAGCAAGGCATGAATTGACCATTCCAGTGTCTCCACTGAAGCAGGGCGGAGATTTTGAGGCTCATGATTGGTCAATTCATGCCGCGCTAAGCTTAGCGCAGCCCCGCTTCAATGGAGACGCACCCTAATGATGAGATAAATATTGTTTCTTTATTTTTCTTGTATATTTACTTACTTGTACACAGTATTTAGATATCGCAGCATGTCATCTAGAACCATTGGGCTGGCATTCTGTAGCGCTGTGCGGTTTCTGGCTCGGAGAGTCGTGCCCATAGTCATGCTGTTGAACTGATGGCAAAAATTATATAAACAAACTGAATTACGATTTAACGAAATTAAGGACCTTATCACAAAAAAGTTACACGCAGGTTGAACGAAGGTCTAGCGTTTTTTTACATACATACACAAATCGCGCCTATTGCCTGGCGAAATTTAGCTCACACATACACACACACACACAAATCACGCCTTTATCCCTTGACGGGTAGACGGAGCGTCAACGGTCGTTATCGCGACGTTTGACAAGTATTGAGGGCCCTTCGAGATGATTCATGTATCACTGTAGTGACAGGTTCTCAGCCTATCGCCTAAAAATTGAAATACACATGAAACTCTCGAATCCCATGAGTCGAATTGAGCTCCAGGCTAAATTTATACTCTTCTGACATCAATGCTAGTGATACCATAGATTCATAATATTGTATATGTATATGTACCTCTTCTGGTATCACAGTTAAAACCTCTAGCAGCAAAGAAGAATAGTCGGGATTGGAGAGAGGCCTCAGGATTGTGGCCAGGTCCTGAGTGCCCTGCTGTAGAATAAACGCTGCCAACTGAAAAAAAGGGGAATCTATAAAAATAACCTTTAAAATAAATAATGAGAGTGTAAAATTAATGTAAATCTAAAAATAAGAGAGTTTAAAAAATTACTAAAAACAAAGTAAAAGCAGCAACAAAAATAAAAGTGCAAGTCTGATTTAAATAGTAAACTTGAATCCTGAATGCAGTAGACCAAAATAAAAAAAGAAATCAATAAATATAAGGTGTAAAAATATTAGCTACAAATATTTTAAGGGGTGAATCAGCCCAGGAAACTAAACAACTTTCCCCAAGATACATAAATGAGAATTTTTTTGGACCTTCCATACAAACTGAATTGGTAATTTTGTATGGGATATCCAAATTTTTTTCATATTTTGACTTATGTTTCTTGGGAAAAGTTGTTCAGTGTCATAGGCTGATTCACCCCTTAAAATATTTGCAGCAATTTTTTTACACCCTATACAAAAATTACTTTGAAACTAATGTTAAAAAAGTAATGAAATAAAATTAAAAACTTACACTGATACATAATCTATTTGTTACAATTTTGGGGCCTTTGGCATAAGTGTGCACAGCTTGCAACAGTTTTTCTTTTAACTCTTCGTAGCTTTCCGGAGGCAGCTCGTTCCAGCACCGCAGGATCTTGGTGTGGAGCGTTGTGGCCGCGAAGAACTGAATTTCTGTACCCTGGAATGTGTACTTCATAATAGTACACAGCAAAAAAGGTCAAATGATCAAACACAAACCAAATAATAAAAACGGCCAATATCTAAAACTAAACTATAAACTATGAGTACAGAGCAAATTATGGAGGGACAAAAATTTAAGCAGTAAGAACCATGACCAAAAATTTCGATCACAAAATTAAAGAATAAGTATGATTGTTTAATTGAAATCAAATAATCAATAATTACAACAAAATTTATTCAAACATAATCAGTATGTGTAAGTGATAGTATTATTTAATAGTGTTTATTTACAGACTCTAATCATGACAACAAATAGACGTAGATAGTGGTATTTGGTAAGATAGTACAGTTGCTGTAGTACCTACCTTGTCTGGTTGAAGAAGCTCCCACACGAATTTCCATGCCTCCGGGACGCGCTGCGCCGCCGTCAGCCACTGGTGGGCCCTGGCCCGTTCTGTTTGCTCCCCATTGTAGAAAACAGACACGGCATATTCCAAATTTTGTGGTGAATACTCCATTGAAACACCAACAACGTTCGACTTGATAAATCAATACATAATCAAACTATTTTGGTTCACGATTGAACAGCCTTGTAACTTGAAGATTTCAGCTTGCAAAACAGCACATAACTTTATGAAATACGATTTAAATCAAAAGCAAATCAATTATTTTCTCAACACAGGTGATTGCGGAATTTGCAGCGTGTAATACAAGTAATTTAAACAGCATATTTGAGATTGACCCAATGAAATAGCCGTATAGAAAAAAAGAAAGTACGAAAGAGATGCAACCATAGCGTAGAAAGCTTCTGAAAACAGTAGGGTGTTATTACAAACTTTGACATTCCATGACCATGTCCTCACACGTGCGCTTCTCACTAACACTAACACTACGACAACCTCAACGACAACTTATGGTGAGCTCGCGAGGCAAGCGTCGTACTCGTACGTCTATATAGCTGGCAACATTTCATTTGACAGGTGAAAATCCCGGGGGAGCGTTCGTGATGTTTCTCATAGAAAGTTTCCGCTCTGAACGAATCTGACGAATCGACCGCGCCGAAAGTATAGTTTTGATTTTCCTTTACACCTTATATGCAGCGAAATAACGTGAATTGTGAGTGAAACTCTGCCTGCATTAAGTCAGTCTTACATATTTTTGTATTGATAAAAATAAAGAAACACTCAACTGTCTCAATACAAGCGCTTCGGCCGATTCGTCGGCATCGCTTGAACCGAATCCGGTGACATCATCCGCATTTCGGGTTCATCATACGAATTTTGGGTTCTTGCCGGATTTGACCGATTCGGCTCGGACAAAATGTGCGCGGTTTCATAGTTCGTTTGGTGCGTTCGGTTCGTTCTCCACTGAAAAAGTTGAACGCACACCTACCCGCACCGAACCAACCGATTTTTTATGAAATCCTATAAAAGCTCGCACATTTACCGGTTCGACTGATCCGGTTCGGATAAATGTGCGAGGTTTCATAGGATTTCACACACACACATCACGCCACTATCCCGTGCGGGGCAGGCAGAGCGTTAACACCCGCAATAAAACAGTCGCTATCGCCACGTCCACGGCCACCACGTCTGACAAATAATAAGGCCCTAACTTTTGAGATAATTCGTGTCTCAATATAGTGACAGGTTGTCAGCCTGTCGCCTAAATGTTGCAATACACCTGAAACTCTTAAGTCCCTCAGTCGCCTCTGACTCCCATGGGTAAGAAATGGGGTGATGCTATTCTAAGCCGATATCACACGGCTCGGCATAGGATTTCATATAATTCTAAAAAATTCGATTTGTTCGGTTCGTTCGTTGCGGATAAGTTTGCGTTCACCTCAAGTGTGCGTTCACCTGACAACTGTCATCCGAGGAAATCTCTACTAACATCACATCACGAACGCGCCCTCAGCAAAAAACTCACTCACACACACACTGAGTAAAAAACAGAAATTCGTCTATTTTCGTGTCTGCTACGATGTTTTGAAGCTATTAAAAATATTGTATAATCTAATAATTTATGCAAAAAGTGAAAACAGTCATCCAACATGTACCACATCAGGACGGGGCTGGCGAAAATGCCCAGTGTATCTGCACTGCGAAATTTTGGCGAACCGTCCAAAATAGTAGCCGCTACAGCCGCTAATAAATCTCTTGTATTGCACCGCGGTTACAGCAGTGATAAAAACCGTGAAAATAGCACGAATTGGCGTAAGACCACCTATAGATATTTGTGCTATTCTTTACTGGCTGGAGCTGGAGCTTTTGTTTCGTATAAAATATGGTAAGTGGTTTTGTAACATGACCTTTAGTATTTCGTTAGGTTGACCAAAGATATCGAATAATAATCAGATAAAATATTCTACCCCTAGGTAATAATAAGACCATTTTATGAACAGTCACCTTTAAGAATAAGTTTGTGGAAAAAAGTTTTTCAATTTGATTATGCTGTAAGTTGTTTACTTATTCAACCATTGACTTTCTGACCCATTTTAAAGTGTTTATTATTATCAGACTTTGTGTGTAAAATAGTCAAAATTGGACTTGTTGACTTGTATCTTAAAATTAGTTTTATTATCATATATAAATGTAAAACAAGTGACCCTCAGAATAACTAAATAAACCTTGACCTTAGATTACAAATCTCAATAACTAGACACACATTTGTAGAATATATAATTTGTAGAACATTTTATAATGCTTTGTTATGCCAGCTTAAAATAGCATTACCCCATTTAGGGTTTCATGTGTATTACAACTGCTGCCAACCTATCACTATGGTAATACACAAATCATGAAAAGGCTCTCAATATTTGTCAGATATGGCAATCGCAACATATTTTACAGCCATTAATGCTCTGCCTATACCCATAAGGTATAGGCATGATGTGTGTATGTATCTGTTATTATTATTATTTTGAGCCAGACATGTCCCACTGTATGTATGTGTATATAAATAAAAAAAATCTGCTTTTGAATATATATATTGCTCTATTTTTCAGGCTGAGGTATCAAATATTACCATCCATAACGGCTGCTGAGGAAATAGCTGAAACGGATTCAGAGTCTGACACAAAAAAGAAACGGTACCGTAAAGAAAAAATCGGGTTCAGGGACAGAAAGGTGAGGTTTCTATTAGATATAGCCTTCAGTTAATTACATCACTTGTACCCTATTTTATCAAACTACGGGTTACAAGGTTACAGGTAAAATTCTTAGTATATTGTTTAGCTGGATTAATAATGGGAGCATTATGGCTAACCAAATGTAAAATTGATGTTATCTGTAAATGTGTAGCTTGTAGTTTGATAATATTAAGCACTGGTTATATTCCAATTGTTTTACTATGATAAAATGAATTGGAGTACCTTATTATAAAAGTTTATTTTATTCTTTTAAAATAGATTTTGTTTTGTTTATTGGGTGGTTTACTTATGTAATATAATTATTTTCTAAATAGCATCATAGTCTACAGGTTTGATTAAATTTTATTTATTTGTAGTTTTTACCAAAGGTATTGTTTACTGTTGTTAATTTAAAAATGTGTTTAGCGTACTTTGTGTTTATATTTATTTTAATAATGGATACCTTTGAAAGGCTGACCTGTGGTTTTTGAGAAATTATATTTCTTAAAATTAAATTTGTTTAACATCATTCAAACAAGTTTTTAATTATATTTAAACAGATAGATATGTTACTAACAAATTATATTCAAAATTTTGATGCAGTAGATTCTTCTTAAGCATATAGACACATGTAAGCATACTGTTAATGAAATATATTACAATATAATTTGTAAACTTGATTTTAATTCTTTTGAATTTATGAATCTATCCTAGATCATTGAATATGAGAACCGTATGCGATCATACTCCACTCCAGACAAAATATTTCGGTATTTTGCCACCGTAAAATTGACATTTGGAGAATCGACAGAAGTTTACATGACCCCCGATGATTTCTTGCGAGCCATCACGCCCGGCATGAAACAGCCCGATGGTATTTATTTTTTGTTTGCGGTTTTACTTTATTTTTCGCTTATCAACTATCATTGGCATTTGTATACTAATCTGTCACTAAATTTCGGGTGATGGCTTTCTTTCTGGAGAAGGTTTTCGAGATTTCTTCTTTCACTTTGATAAAATATACAACAAAATTTTACCAGTATGTTTATAAGCACAGCTCAATCTAACATAAAATTTTTATATAAACATTTTTTTAAAATTAAAAAAAAAATATATTTTTTAATTAACTATTATTTTTCATTACATAAGCTCACTGAAGAGTTTATAAGTATTATGAAAAAATATACATCACACTTTAACTTAGGTATGTTAAACACGCTGATGGTGGAAAAAGCGCTAAAAACTTTTTGAAAACTACGTATCTACGTATGTTAAAGTAAAAATATTTTAAAGTTCTTTATTTGAGTATCAGCCTAACAACAAATTATGGACTCTGTCTGAAAGAAATGAATTTTATTTATTATTTATTTTACTATATAACTGATAGACAAACCTAGAATACCCGATACATAAAAATCGTGTTAACACTTCGCTTGACTAACAAAACGAGGGCTTCCCGCACGCTGCCGGCCAGATAATCGAGTATGAGAACCGCATGCGTCACTACTCGACCCCGGATAAGGTATTCCGGTACTTCGCGACCCTGCAGGCGCAGCACCACGACCAGCATGAGGTCTTCATGACCCCCGATGACTTCCTGCGCTCGATGACGCCGGGTGTCAAACAGCCTGATGGTAACGCCCTTGCTAATTGTCTTGTATGAGGTTGAAATTGTGTGGGGTCAAAACCGGTTAAATTTTACCGTTTTTGACGGAAAGTAGTGAATAAATTTTTACGCGGATTTGGAATCAGATAGTAATCGGTGACAAAACTTCTATAGTTATGGGTAAAGTGTAGTTACGACGTTATGAAGAGCTATTAAATAAATAATTCTCGGTGTCCGCAAAGCATCAATTACGGCATTTAGATTCCACATCTGAATTAGAGATGGGTAACCACCCGGGTAAAAACCCGCGCTTGGGTAATAACCCGGTTTTAACCCATTTCAATCCACCCAAAGCACCCGATGACTGGGTGAAAACCGATGTAAAATTTTAAATGATTTATTACCAAAATAAGATGAAAAATAAAAAGATGCAAGGGCAAATGTTCAATATGATCATAGTTTAAGTATGATAAGAACACAATACCTGTTTTTATTATTCCTAATGACATAAAACACGTAATAAAAATGAAAAGGTGAGTTTGCTTCGAAAGAATTTGTCCCACTGCTACACTTTAGTCGAAATTATTTTTCAAGAATATAAAAATATTGATTTGGAATCTGCCATTATAATTGAAAATTAATATAAAACCGACATTCAAATGTTAGGTACGTCGGCGAACCTTTAAGGCCTAGTGATGTTACAGTCAGTAATAGCTTAGTATCCAAAATAATATTTAGTGATCGGTTGTTTTTTGCTTTCTTGTTGACCATTTATATTTATCAAAATATTTATAGATACTTCTTTTAAATGCAACATATTCTTAGAATAGGTTTTTAACGCCCCGAAGGAAGGCGTAAATAGGTATGTACAAGCACATAATAAAAAATAGTACCTAGCACAAGTCCAATTTCTTATTGTTCGGATGATTTGTTACTTGCTTTGTTTGCATTTGGTTTTATCTGGAGATTTTGACGATTCGCAAACGTGTTTTTTAACTACAATTGCTTCGATCCCCCGTGTCTGGAGGAAATCAAAGCTCATAGCCATTCCAAAGCCCGGAAAACCAACAGACAGTCCCAAAAACTTCAGGCCTATCTCACTCTTGTGCCACACATATAAACTTTTTGAGAGACTGCTGTTGTCGCGCTTAACAGGCTTCATTGACCCCAAATTGATCCCAGAACAAGCGGGTTTCAGACCGGCCAAGTCTTGCAGCAACCAGACACTGAAACTGACGCAACACATCGAGGATGGTTTCGAACTGAGGAAGGTAACCGGTACTGTATTCGTAGATCTGCCCGCAGCCTACGATACAGCAAATCTTAAGCGGCTGTTATGGAAGGTGGAGACGATGACAGGCGATCTTACATTCGTCTCAATTCTTCCAGAACTTCTCCATACCCGCCGTTTTCAGGTGCATCTTATTCAGGACAAAAGTCGTTGGAGCTCGCAAAAGAACGGACTGCCTCAAGGCAGCGTTCTTGCCCCGTTGCTCTTCAACATATACACTAACGACCAACCATCCTGTCCCAACACGTGCCGCTTTCTATACGCCGACGACCTTGCGCTGACTTCCCAGGCGACCAGTTTTGAGGAGGTTGAGGTGAACTTATCTGGCGCTTTGAAAGACTTAAGCAAATACTATATTCACTGAAACCCAACCCATCAAAAACTGAGTCCTGCGTTTTCCATCTCCGCAACAGTCAAGCAGATCGTAGGTAGACCACTCAATATTGAGTGGCAAGGTATGCCTGTAGCTCACAATAAACATCCGAGATATCTGGGCATTACTCTGGATAGGTCACTTACCTTCAGTAAGAACTGCCAAAATATAAAAAAGAAGGCGGTCGCTCGGAATAACCTTTTACAGCGCCTTACTTCTACTGGATGGGGAGCAACACCTCATGTTCTGCGAACTAGTGGGCTGGCGTTATCCTTTTCTGAAGGTGAGTACGCAAGCCCTGTGTGGAGTCGTTCAGCCCATGCAAAGCTAGTAGATACAGCCTTAAATGAGACTTGCCGGATCATAACTGGTTGCCTGAAACCGACCCCGGTTAGTCAGCTATACCCACTGGCTGGTATGGCGCCCCCATCTGTTCGCAGGACTGTGGCTAGCTCCCTTGAGAGAGCAAGGATGGAGTCAGATGCACGGCACCCTTTACACGACCATATCCCAGTGCCACAACGGTTGAAAAGTCGCAATAACTTTGTAAAGTGCGTGTCTCCTCTTTGCACCGACCCCAAACAACCGAGGTGTAAACTTTGGCAGGAAAAGGTAACCCTACCAGCTCCTTTCGTCTCTATCGCTGAAAGCTTGCCACCTGGTCATAAATTACCTTGGCCGGTTTGGAAGTCCCTGAATAGACTTCGGACCTAAACTGGCCGGAGCAAGGAAAACATGGCCAAGTGGGGCTTCTTGGAGGGTGCCGACGTAAGCTGTTGTGTGGTGCGGTCCAAACGATGCACCACCTAATATCGTGTCCGGCGTGCCCCAACACCTGTACAAAGGACGATCTTATGACAGCGTCTGCCAGCGCTGTCGTTGTTGCCAAGTTCTGGGCTGCGACGGCGTAGTGTCTGCCTAAGAAGAACCTACAATTGTTTTTCATGTAAAAGTCATCAGCGCAAGACTTTTAACAATTGATATGCTTTTGTATTGTTGTATTTTTGACTTAAGCGGTACCTTTAAAAAGCATTGCCACTATGTTTCAAGACAATGTTGTTCGAGTAGTGCGTCCTACCAATCATGATCATGACATACGGAGTTGAGAATCGAGCAATAAAACATGTCACTCAAAGAGCTTTGGAAAGGTCTATGGTCGCAATCTCGCTATTAAATAAAGTTATAATAAAAGAGCAGATTCTGGGTTATGTGGTACCTTACCTTAGCTAAAATGACCCATCTCTAGTAAACTTATGTATGTTTGAATGACTGCAAATATAACATGTTCTAAATGAAAATTGTCGCAAATACTTCCCGCCGCCGCGTACGAGTTCCCGCGCGTTTTCAGGATTATAGCCTAGAGGGGTAAGCGGGACGCGCGGGGGGAGGACTCGCTCCCGCGTCGCGCTGGCCGGCACCGCCGCCATCTTGTCCGTGTTTTGTTTGTCTGTTCGTTCGTTCGCTCGCCGACTGCAGAGCTCTCGCTACCGTACCGTGTATTTTCACATATTTCTACTTGTTAACTTTACTGTGCCTAAACTGTATTCATTGAACCCTGAGAACATACAATATACCTCGTATTATAAACTCGCCGTGTTTGAATTTCACTAACATCGCCAAAACCAAAATTCCGCGCGCAAGAAAATAATTTTTAGTAGCCAAAATGACTTTTTCACGCACATGCCCAGCGCCTAAAGCTTATTTAATTAAGCGGGTGATTTTTATTATGATTGTTATTAGCCATTTTTATTATAAAGAAAGAAATAATTAGAAAGCTGTGAAATACTCATTGTATTCTTTTAGATTTGCTTGGAATAAAATCATTTTTTTAATTATTTTCTACTTATGCTGTTTTCACCCATCAATTTGGGTAATAATGGGTTAAAACCGGGTGATTTGGGTAAAAACCCGGTTTTTACCCGGGTGGGTTAAATGGGTTTTTACCCACTACCCATCTCTAATCTGAATGCGAATGTCTATGTACCTATTTATGACTACGGTATGTACAATTTCAGTCCTCAATAAAACAATAATGCAAGAATTTGTATTGCTCAAAAAGCTTGCACATTTCACATTTCATAGTATTATAGTCATTAAATAACATTAATAACTACTCATTTCAATATAATGAACGGAAAACCTAGTGTATTTATTTATAGTAAGTAAATTCTTGCGCATAAATTCGGGAGGAATTGTTGGTTGAATTATAAATCAGCCCACTTAGAGATAAACAAATATGTTATCTTAGAAAATTAGATTCATCTAAGTATGTTATATAGGGTGACCGATAAATTGATGCTTTCCTTTCAAGGGATTAACCAGCTCATGAAACTGAACAACTTTCCCCATGGAACATAGGTCGAAATATGAAAAAAAATTTTGGTCCTCCCCATACAAATTGACTTAGTCGGTGGGTAATTTTGTATACATACATACATACATATATCACGCCTTTATCCCTTGCGGGGTAGGCAGAGCGTTAACGACCGTAAGAATACGGTTGCTATCGCCACGTCTGACATTTTTGAGAATTGTTTTCTAAGGTTGTTTTATAAAACATGTGTATCACTATAGTGACAGGTTGTCAGCCTGTCGCCTAAAAATTGTAATACACCAATACTCTCGAGTGCCTTAGTCGCTTCTTACGACACCCGCGGGAAGGATGTGGGGTGATGCTATTCTAAGCCGGCATCACACGGTAATTTTGTATGGGTGGACCAAATTATTTTTTAATTTTTCGTCCTATGTTCCATGGGGAAAGTTGTTCAGTTTCATGAGCTGGTTCATCCCTTGAAAGGAATGCATCAATTTACCGGTCACCCTGTATATGATAAAAAAATATTTAATAAATGTATTTCAAATAAACCTCGACAAACGTGCTTTGTGATGTTTTGATGTTTTTGCTAAACACATCTCCACGTATTTTGCATGTGCATGGTAGCTTAAAGTATGTTTGTCTACCTAGTCCAGTTTTTATTATAATTCTTATACTACACGTTATTTTTACAGGCTTGGGATTGGATCAATACCGAAGATATGATCCGAAGGTAAGCTTCAATATTATTTTATACAGATTCTATAGCTATCATATTCAGGGAACATAATTAAGTTGATTATAAACCTAAGTAAATGCAATTTTTTGAGAAAAACTATTGATGTCGTATACAATTAAAAAGTTATTCTATTGCTCTGACTATCATCTTTCTGTATTTCTGTGTTTTATTTAAAAACTGAATGTGGGCTGGTTGTTATCTTACTGTCTATCTACCTACCTACCTACTTGTACGTCAACTAGGTCTCATACATTTATCAGCCCTGCTATTTTGAGATATCTGCTCCAAATCATGCGCGGCAAATTCAGTGCATCAAGCCAAATCAAAAATGATATTTCGGCATAAACAGCTACTTCTGATTAAAAGATTAATGTTATCGGAAGTCGAATGACGCGTATGGTTCGGTAAACAAAAATTCTGGCTTATTCCCACCTGTCTGCACCGAGGTTTATCAATATTTTTATTATCCCTTATTCAATAAAGATTGTATTGCTTTCAGTCCCAGTTTGGGACATATGGGAATAACGCTGAAGTTCCATTTCAACTATGTTTATATGTATTTTGTATAAACACTGATTGGTATCCGTCCTTCCGCACTGGCACCTTCCTCGCCACTCACACACTTTCTTGTCTTTACAGAACATCAATGAGGTACTGTCCTTTCTCTTGTTTCTCTACCGATCCCGTTTTGTAAATGTATCGTATTTTTTAAAATGCACCGATTTGACTTTCTTTCCCCTATCGCTACGCCCCTTTTTCGCAATTATAGGAGTGTTAGTATGACACCTAATTTAATAAGTACGCGTTATTTATACAGTTTTAAGCTATTATCCACATCCACTCTTTTCATCCATCAGTAGAATCAAACTTTAGTTATTTTAGGGTGAGGAAAATAATGATTTAAATGGATAACATTTGCAGTTTCACAGAATACCATGTCAGAAGCCTGCTACTTGTAGAAGGCGGTTAAAAAATTCAGACACCGGGTACATTGGGTCGTTAGAGAGAGAATTATCTGTGTCCATCAGAATGGCGGGTGTATAATATCGAAATAAATCAATAATTAATGAGTTAAATGTACACTAAATGTACGTATTTGTACTTAGGTATTCGCGTCGTACATTCATTGGTTTATTAGAAATATCGATTTCAAAGTGAGCAGCCATTCTGACGCCAGGATGGCGGGTGTATTTTAAACGGATGAACCAAACCTGACTATTCATGTATCAAATAAATGTACGAGAAATGTACGCATCGCCTCACATAAAAAAACACTATTTTACTATCAAAATAAGGCCTTTAAATAGGTATCAAAAGTTAAATCAGAACTCTGATCTATAGAAATCACTCATAAATATCTCTCGTTAATTATAATATATATAATTTGATTATCAAATTCTTTAAATGTCACAAAATTCTAAGTATTTGATTTAATTTATCATTATCACTAATAATTTAATTTAATAAACCAAAGTAGGTACGATACTGTTTCTAATTTCACATACTCAGTAAGTATTTAATTCAAAGATCCATAATTTTTTATTTATCAAAGTTATAATAATAATTTTAGATAGATTATTCTGCAGCTAACTTCACTGCGAATTAGTTACGCATTCTTCCGTAGTGACATTGTGCGCATATGAAACGACAAAATATGTC
The DNA here is from genome assembly GCA_029255805.1 of Keiferia lycopersicella. NCBI lineage: Eukaryota > Metazoa > Arthropoda > Insecta > Lepidoptera > Gelechiidae > Keiferia > Keiferia lycopersicella. The sequence goes on from JARACZ010000026.1 coordinate 2,127,150, forward strand.
GTGGCACGCATGTTAGCCATGCAGATTTAACTTTTGATACCTATTTAAGGACCTTAATTTGATAGTAAAATAGTGTTTGTTATGTGAGGCGATGCGTACATTTCTCGTACATTTATGCGATACATGAATAGTCAGGTTTGGTTCATCCGTTTAAAATACACCCGCCATCCTGGCGTCAGAATGGCTGCTCACTTTGAAATCGTTATTTCTAATAAACTAATAAATGTACGACGTGGATACTTAAGTACAAATACGTACATTTAGTGTACATTTAACACATTTATTATTGATTTATTTCGATATTATACACCCGCCATCCTGATGGACACAATTATCTCATCTCGTAATAATAATCTACTGAAGTATTTCTGATTACCTACTTCTGTATTTTCCTCAGCCTTACAAAAAAAAATTGTCATGCAAAGATTATTTAGAACTTGTAAAAGCTCTAATTTTCGTAGTTAGACTTGCTTGTTTTGCGTTTCGTATTTTTCGAACACCTTACCTTCCTACTGTTTGAAACAATTTTATTTAGCACCAAGTGTTTTCTTCCATAGCATGTGGTCTAGTAGAATCTTCCAAATTCCGTAGTTTTTTTTGTAGATTTGAAATATTTTTGTTGATCCTATTCATTGTCTTCTTCCCATGACATTGAGGATATTTAGTTTACCTTTGTTTGTTTGGTTGGTAGCTCTGTTAGAAATAAAGTTCTGGTACATGGAAAATCTGGTAAAATCCATCTGCTTAGTGATATAAAGTATAATGATATTATGTATAAGCATGTAAGTATTAAAATAAAATTTGGAAATCCGCCGAAAGAAAATTATTTAGAGCAATTTATTTAGTTACAGCATTTTGAGTAGGGGAAAATAATACTACCCACTTTTTCTAAATTTATTAGTATTAGACGAACGCTAGTAGGTTCAGATATAGTCGCAAGCCAGAATAAATGAAACTAAGAAGTTATTAACTACGGATTGGGTCATCTCCAACCATTAAGTTAATAGCTGATTAATTTCATTACCTTCAACTACAAATTATGTAACAAATTTTAAATGTTTTTTGTATGTTTTTAGAGCATTAATCAACGCCTGAACTTAGATCTAGACGAAGACTCGATTTTCTACAAACTGGGATCTTCTGGACTTATCACCTTTAGTGACTATATTTTCCTACTGACTGTTTTATCAAGTAAGTATAATTTTTCTAATTGTACCTTTCCTTTCCTTTCAGCCCATCCTTGTATGTAACTTTCACTATAAATATTTTTTTTAGCTTTCAAATTTAGCCAAATATCTGCATTAAAATAGTTGACGTATTGATTGGCGTTTATAATACGTATTGTAAAGACTTCGAGTGTCTTAGAATATTTATTTCTTCCTTATCTTAAAATGACGCCACATGGAGAAAAGAAAAACAGCTTTACTTCCTACTTCTATGGCTTTGGTGAAAAAAAACTACATTCCTTATTCCAGCGTCCCGTCGTCACTTCGAGATCGCGTTCCGTATGTTTGATCTGAACGGAGACGGCGATGTAGATTGCGAGGAGTTTGAGAAGGTGGCTGCGCTCATTCGCCAGCAGAGCAGCATTGGCTCTAGGCACAGGGATCACGCTAACACTGGGAACACTTTCAAGGTATGCTTCGAACACCAGAATCTGTGGAGTGTGGATATTGTGGTGAACATACATCCTGGTCACGGCACCGATTTGTAACAACCCATAGATGGTTTAATCTTGGACAGCGAGTAATTAGAGAAGAATATTGGCTCCAAGCACAGGGATCACGCTAGAATTGGGAACACTTTCAAGGTAGATATGAAGCAAAAGGATCTGTAGACACAACAGCAACAGCTGAACATACATACTGGTCACGGCACCGATTTGTAACCAACCGTATAAGGTTGAAAGATCGTGGACAGCGAGTAATTAGAGAAGTATAAGATTGGCTCCAGGTACAGTGATCTCGCCAGCCCTGGAAACATTTTCAAGGCATATATTGAGCAACGGAATCTGGACACTTAATAGTTGAACATAAAGCCTGGTCACGGCACCGAATTGTAACTATCCCTTCAGAATGTAGTCAGCTTAGCACATCTTCATCATATTTCTTTTAATAATAAAATTAATTCATTTTTTCAGGGAATCAACTCTGCATTAACTACATACTTTTTCGGCCCCAAATTGAACCAAAAGTTGACCATCGAGAAGTTCTTAGATTTTCAACATCAGCTACAGAAGGAAATTTTATCGCTCGAGTTTCAAAGAAAACAACCAGGTGCGAGAATAAAATAATGTACTCTTAAGAATATGCCGTCTTTCGAAAGCAATCATATGCATGAAAATAGACACATTTTTGATAATTGGTCAGTATGATACCCTAAAGCTGTAAAGGGCCCTAAGTTCTACCCTAAAGGGCCTAAAGAAGTGTCCAATTTGATGCATTTCCATCGAAACACTGGGTATAATATGCCTGGTACCTTATATTTAACGTATGTTCGTAGTTTTGCATTGCGTGTTGCATCAATTTAACTCTCCTTTACTCCATGGTTTTATTTACCAATTTCTTAAAGATGTCTTCCAAATATTTGTCGTTTTGTTTTTTAATTAACAGTACCAAACATTTATCAATTTTATGGAACGTTCTTTAATGTCTATGTTTTCAGATGAAAATGGTCGCATCACGGAAGCGGACTTTGCTGAGTTACTGTTGGCTTACGCTGGTTACCCTGCTAAAAAGAAGGCGAGAATGCTAAAACGAGTCAAGAAAGCGTAAGTATTCTTCATGTAGATATTAGTTTTTACGCTGTAGGAACATAATCCACACAGTTTTGAAAGAAAAATAATAAAAACAAAAGCGAGTTTATCTGTTTAAGAAATTTCTAATTATCATTGTCGCCAAGTCTGACAAAATTAATAATTATAGCCGTGTGACGGCGGCTTCGAATAGCATCACCCCATTTCCTACCTGTGGGTGTCGTAAGAGGCGACTGAGGGACTTGAGGGTTTCAGGTGTATTACAACTTAGAGGGCCGTTTGAGATCATTTTGTGTATCACGGTAGTGACAGGTTGTCAGCCTGTCGCCTTACATTTGTAATACACCTATAACCCTCAAGTCCCTCAGTCGCCTCTTACGACACCCACGGGTAGGAAATTGGGTGATGCTATTCTAAGCCGGAATCACACGTCACTATAATGATACACAATTATCTCAAACGGCCGTCTTTATTTGTCAGACGTGGCGATAGCGACCGTATTTTACGGCCTTTAACGCTCTCCCTACCCCGTAAGGAATAAAGGCGTGATATATGTATGTATGTATTAATAATCTTTACTCGTTTTTTCAGGTTTCGAGACCACGGCGTAGGCATAACCAAAGACGACTACCTCAATTTCTTCCACCTCCTCAACAATATAAACGACGTTGATACCGCGTTGACATTCTACCACATAGCGGGAGCGTCTATAGACCAACCGACGTTGCGCCATGTCGCTAGGACCGTCGCACATATAGATCTAAGCCCGCATGTAATAAATGTAGTGTTTACCATCTTTGATGAAAACAGTAAGTGACGTTATCACTCGTTACAGATTTTGTTGTTCGCATAACAAGTTATTACCTCTGAATCACACGTTATATAACGTTTTACTTTATTTCCACGTTGCGCCACTTCGCTAGAACTGTCGCCCATATAGATCTGAGCCCACATGTAGTAAAAGTCGTGTTTACCATCTTTGATGAGAACAGTGACGTTATCAAACGTTACATTACATCACGCAAGGTTTACACGTTACGTGTTCTGACGTTCTACCGTAGGAACATCTACTATAAACCAGTCAACGTTACGACACTTTCCTAGAATATTTTTTCATATTTGGTTCTTTACCAAGCGCACTGTTGGTCTAGTAGGCTAAATATTGTAAAAATAAAGTAAAATAGCCGTGTGATGCCGGCTTAGAATTGCATCACCCCACATCATTCCGTCGGGTATCGTAAGAGGCGAATAAGGGACTCGAGAGTATTACAATTTTTAGGCGACAGGCTGCCAACCTGTCACTATAGTAGTGATACACAAATGTTTTCTGAAACAACCTTGGAAAACAATCCTCAAAAATGCCAGACGTGCGATAGCGACCGTATTCTTGCGGGATAAAGGCGTGATATATGTATGTATGTAAAATAAAATAATAATTTCGACCTATATTATTTGAAGGAAAATTTGTTACACATTTTTAGCAGTTTTTCTCCTTATTTATATAAACCATTTCCTTCCCGCAGTGGACGGGCAGCTCAGCAACCGGGAGTTCGTAGCCGTCATGAAGAACCGCCTTCTTCGGGGTCTAGAGAAACCCAAGGACACGGGATTTGTCAAGCTGATGCATGCCATGATCAAATGTGCCAGGGACACCAAGCCGGCCATACTAGACTTCTGAATGGTAGGTGAGTAGTTAGAAAAATACAGGATGTAAAAAAAATTGCTGCAAATATTTTAAGGGGTGAACCAGCCGATGAAACTGAACAACTTTTCCCTAAGAAACATAGGTCGAAATATGGAAAAAAAATTGTACCTCCCATACAAAATGTACAAGCAAGCAAGTCAATTTGTATGGGGGGCCAAAATTTTCTTTCATATTTCGACATATGTTCCTTAGGGAAAGTTGTTCAGTTTCATGGGCTGGTTCACCTCTTAAAATATTTGCAGCTAATATTTTTACACTCTGTATACTGGTATCGAAAGCAAAAAAAAAGTGCTCGTGATTTGATTCGTTACTTCGAATTTTGAATTATAGTAATAAAGGCGAAACTCAATACTTGGTGAAAGCATAAATAATAAATTATATCTCGTTCAGATAAAGAAACGATTCCGAATTGGCAACAATATTGTTTGTCTCTCTAACAAAATATATGCCATATGAGCGAGATCTCAACAATAATGTTAACCTTTGGGATAGTTTTTTTTAAATAATCAAGTTATATACAAAAACATTTACGCTCAATGCATTACAGTGGTTTTATTTTTCGACTTAAAATAGGAAACATGCTGTACAGTCAAATGAGGAAAAATGAAACTAGCGGGTAACATGGGACATGGTCGACACCAGAATCTATGAACCAGTTATAACGTTGTAACTGGTTGAAGACTTTGGATTCTTCATTTATCAACCAGTTATAACGTTATAGTCTTATAGCTGGTTCATAGATGCTGGTGTCGATCATGTCCCAAGTTACCCGCTAGTCTCATTTCCCTCTATTTGAGCGTATGTTTTTTACGCGCAAAGTTCCGATTTAATGAAGTATTTTTCGTTCTGCGTTGAGGCTGCTTTCTCAGCATAAGAAGTTTCTTTGAACATGGGCGTCTCACAAGATGTGGTGTTGTAGCTATACTTGCCCGTCACTACAAATGTTTCTATGAGAAATTAAACGTATTAAAAAAAAGGTTAAATTGAAATTTTTTGCTCTCTTCCCTGGTCTTCAATACTGCCTTTTCGTTAGTTATAAATTGACTGATAGTAGCTGAGGCTTAGATCTGTCTGTAGAAATAAATTTTTATAAAACATATTTCACTCTTTTTAGTTATATAATTAATAATATAGTTACCATAAGTTTAAACCATTTTACCGTAACATTGTAAGCAGAAATTGCAAAACACATAAAAACGCTAAAATCTTAAATCATTATTTAAAATACATACATGTTTTACGGGGTAGGCAGAGCGATAACGGCCGTAAAAATAAGGTCCCTATCGCCACGTCTGCCAAATATAGAGGGCCGTTTGAGATAATGTGTGTATCACTATACAGACAGGTTGTCAGCCTGTCGACTAAAAGTTGTAATACACCTGAAACCCTCAAGTCCCTCAGTCGCCTCTTACGACACCCACGGGTAGGAAGTGGGTTGATGCTATTCTAAGCCGGCATCACACGGCTATTTAAAATACTTAGACATAAACGATGTTCATGAAGCGTAAACACAATGTCGATAGTTTTAATTATGATTGTGAAATACTGCTGTGAATTAAGTTGTTAGTCAAAAGCCCTGAGTGCATAAAAAAATATAATTATTATTTAAAATAATACTGTATTAATTAAATTATACCAACTCTTCTATGATAATGTCTAAAATTATAATTTGTTTTATATAGTTGAATATTGGTTGTTGTAAACAATTTTTTTATTATATACAATAAAATCACATAAAATGTAATGGAATTAAAAACGAATAATAAAAATATTTAGTTATTATATGAGTAATGTACAGTAATTATTATTAGGCATTGATTTTATATATATATTATATGTAAATTATTAAGTACGACAGCTTTTAATAATAGTTTGTTTAATTTTGTATTTGTTGAAAGTAATTTATGTGATGCAAGATGTTGTTTAAGTAAGTACGTTATAATTATTATATTATCATCACAAAGTTGTTTCGATATTTAAATCTCGCGTGTTTGTATTATATTTACAAAAATAAAAATCTCCAAAGTGCAATAGACGTGTAATTTCGTGACGTCGGTAAACGTTTTTTTATGAATAAATCGTACTTTTTATGATTTATCAACTTTTATTCACGACCTTATAATAAATACCTCAATTAAAACTGTATATACTTACTTTTTATAAAGTAGCTTCTTTTTAGTGGCGAATTCAATTTTGTCTGCCCAAAAGCAGAGCTTTTTTTTTTTTTGATATGTAATAGGCCCGCATTTGTCTGCCATCTCACCTGCTAAAGTAGTTACTATAGTCTGTAAGCTTAGGTACTTATCTTTTTGTAAACAAACTTTGTATGAAACTGACAGTTCAGAAGTGTTACTTTCATACAAAGTTTGCCTACAAAAAGTTAGGCTGGTTTCAGAGCGGCGCGTCTCAGCAGCGCTGCTCGGGCGCGCGTCTGGGCAGCGAGCGCGTTCGCTGTGAAACGACATTCAGACGCGCGCGCTTCGTTGTGGTGTACGGTCGAGTGCGGAGAATCATTATGCCAGCAAACGTAATCACTATATTAGCTATATACGTTACATGGAAAAGAGTGCAACAACAACGTCTAAAAAGATTGCAAGTCGACGCTACTGGCAATCGAAGGAGATCCGACCGCGGCGCGGCCGAGACGCGGCCCAAGACGCGTCACTATGAAACGCTACATACAATCTAGTGTAATGCGAGGCGCGCGCGGCTGGGCAGCGCTGCCGAGACGCGTCGCTCTGAAACCAGCCTTAAGTACCTAAACTTACAGAGCAATTTTCCTTTATTTGCAACATTTTGCTTGCATAAGGTGTGAAAATATTAGCTGCAAATATTTTAAGGGGTGAAACGGTCCATGAAACCGAACAACTTTCTCCAAGAAACATAAGTCGAAATATGAGATCATTTTTTGGACCTTCTATACAAATTGACTTTTGGTCGGTTGGTAATTTTGTATGGGAGGTCCAAAATTTATATTCGTTTTTCAAACTATGTTTCTTGGGGAAGTTGTTCAGTTTCATGGGCTGGTTCACCCTTTAAAATATTTGCAACTAATATGACTATTATCTACTGTTGCCATCGATTCGATGAAGAAGATGCATTTTTTTTACACTCTGTATACTTAAACTTTCCCTATGCTTAATGGTTGCTATTTATTTATTTAACGAATAAAAGAGTGCATTGTAATTTCAAACAAAAAATATATTTTCTTAATAGTCATCGATTTAGAAGAAGTATACACTATAAATAGACTTTGAAACACTTTTATAAATGTAGGTAACTTATATTTAATCACAAATTTGAAAACAGTATTCTGAATATAAGGTGCATAAACATCCGGAGAATAATTATGTCAAAGGGTGAATTAGCCCCTGAAACTAAAAAAACACCGAGTAACATATTATTTGATAGAACATGGGTTGGTCCTGAGAAGACCAACAGCCACTGCGACCTTTGCAGATCTATTGTGGCAACCGAGTAACATAGGTCGAAATATGTGCTTTTTTTTATTTCGAATACAAAACGACTGTCTAATAAAACTGTTAAAATTTTTACGTATAATGTTTTTCATCATGATATAACTTATAAAACTATATTATAATATGTATTTATTTACAATAAAAGTATATACTAAGTATTAGTATCAGCTATCTAGTTCCCATAGTACAAGCTTTGCTTAGTTTGGGGCTAGATGGCGCTGTGTGAATTGTCCAGGATATTTATTTATTTATTATCACGTAATATTTCGACCTGAGTTCCATAAAGAAAGAGTTGTTCAGTTTCATAAAATGAATGAAAATAAGAAATTGAAAAACTACAAGCATCGATTGTCGTCTACTAGAGATAGATGCATGATTCTTATCAAAGCTTCGAGACGAGCATCTATAGTCTGTAAAATATAGGATGATCCCTGTGACGTTTGTGACCTTGGAGCAAATGCTATGACATTTCCTAGTACAAAAAAATGGACCTTATATCATAGCATTTGCTTTCACAAACGTGGATCATCCTATATTTTACAGACTATAGGTAAAGCTTGAATAATTGTAGAATCGACCGGTGCGCCGATAGCTCAGTGGGCAACGTGCCCGGGTTCAATTTCCGTGTATTTTTTCAATTTCTTATTTCCATGCATTTGCGAGAACAATACAGGGTGTAAAAATATTAGCTGCGAATATGTTAAGGGGTCAAAAGGCCCATGAAACTGAACAACTCTCCTCATGGAACATAGGTCGAAAAATTGACAAAAAATTTTGGTCCTCTCATACAGTTAACTCGCCCGCGGCTGCTCCATTTTGTAGGGGAGGTCCAAAACTTTTTGACCTATTTCGACCTATGTTCCATGAGGAAAGTTGTTCAGTTTCATGGGCTGATTCACCCCCTAAAATATTTGCAGCAATTTTTTTTACACCTTATATAGCACTGAGTGCCTGCATAATTCCAATAAATTGTTCAGTTTCATATGCTAGTTCACCCTTTAATTTATTTTCAACATTTTCTTTAGTTACTTTAGTTCTTTCCTGACATATGTTCTGTACACTTGCGGATCATAGCCAAACATCTCAAAATCTACACCATATATGTCTAATAAATCTGTTAACATTTTATCGTCTAACTGTTTGAAGTAATGTCTTAACAGAGTGGTTGTATTTCGGCCATCTTTTGATTTGTTTATGATTTTCCGTAAGCGCGTTCTTCGATCTGTAGCTGCTTTTGAGTTGAACAAGTGTGCTACTCCGATCTGCTGGATTACGTAGGCTGAGTCTCTAGCCAAGGTTTCCACTTTAGCAATCACGCTGAAGTTCACGGCACACGGTGTGCAGAACCGGTGATACGGGGACCAGTGTTCGTCAAACTCGAAGTTTTTTGTACGATGGTTCTCTATGAGATACGCGACAAACTCGTAGAAGGTTGGTCCGAAGCTGCGTATTGGGCCGAGCGTGTTCGTTGCTTTTTTTCTGTGTTTCGCTATGATAGCTCTGGCTATTTTTCTGTAGAAGGGTCGGGTTATGTTCTCCAGTTTGTCCCTGTATGCTGACAGCAGGCGGACGAAGGGTTCTCGGACGACCAGCAAGGATACGACACCAGGGTTGCTTATGGCCTCTAGAAGTTCCTCTTCGCTTGGACGAGCAAATTTTCTTCGAGCTAACGTGAGCGGCGTATATCGCGATTTGGCTAAAAACTTCTTATCGTAGCCACCTGTAACGAACGAAATTTGTAGTTATTTATTTAACTGTTTATTGCACACAAGATAAAACACAGGACAAACATTTAGATAAAAAAACACAACAGGCACGGCACTACTTATTTCTAAAAAGAAATCCAGCAGTCCTACGGTAGAGAGATAGCATATGGTGAGGCATTTATACATATATACATATATCACGCCTTTATCCCCTGTAGGGTAGGCAGAGCGTTAACGGCCGTAAGAATACGGTGGCTATCGCCACGTCTGACATTTTTGAGGATTATTTTCCAAGGTTGTTTCAGAAAACATGTGTATCACTATAGTGACAAGTTGTCAGCCTGTCGCCTAAATAATTGTTATACAACAATACCCTCGAGTTCCTAGTCGCCTCTTACGACTCCCGCGGGAAGGATGTGGGGTGATGCTATTCTAAGCCGGCATCACACGGCATACAGTACGGCACGGCAGTATTACATACATATAAACATATTACGCCTTTAACCCTTGCGCGGTAGACAGAGCGTCAACGGCAGCAAAAATACGCCATCGCCACTTCTGACATATATTGAGGTTTCTTTCAAATGATTCGTGTATCACTGTGGTGACAGGTTGTTAGTGTTCCTTAGTTGCCTCTTACGACACCCGTGGGTAAAAAATTGGGTGATGCTATTCTAAGCCGGCAACACACGGCAAAATGAAATCTCAGTATTAGGTATACATACAGGGTGTAAGGGACGGTGTAACGGAATTTTGCAGGAGTGATCAGATCATGAAACTGAACAACTTTTACTATGTTGGGAAACGAAAAAAATTTTTCGAGTTCCTATACAAAGTCACTCAGCTCATCGGAAATTTTGTATGGGAGGTCAAAAATTTTTCTCGTTTCCCAACGTAGCCGCCATAGAAAAAGTTGTTCAGTTTCATGGCCTGACCACGCCTGCAAAGTTTTCGTTACACCGTGTCTTACACCCTGTATAACATACTCATATCACGCCTTTATCCCTTGCAAGGCTGGGAGTATCTTACCTAAAATATTAAATCTGTAAAGCCAAAAGGAGCTGGCGGCTTTGAAGATGTTGCACCAGACCAGATTGTGCTTATGGTCCACGAAGAACTCCTTGCTGTTGATCTGCTGGTCGTTCAGCCCTCTCTCGGCGCAGACCTGCATGACAGTCGCAGCTCGCTTTGACAGCTCCTCGTCTGTCGTTGCGTAGTCAATCTCCAGGTTGACATAGTCTACTTCTGGATAATCGCCGCCCAGTATTGGCGATTGCAAGTCTTGCAACTGTAAATAAGAAGTAAATGAAAATAAGAATGTGCCGTGTGATGCCGGCTTAGAGTGCCGTGTGATGCCGGCTTAGAGTACCGTGTGATGCCGGCTTAGAGTGCCGTGTGATGCCGGCTTAGAGTGCCGTGTGATACCGGCTTAGAATAGCATCACCCCACATCCTCCTTCCCGTGAGTGTCGTAAGAGGCGAACATGTGTCGGAGAACATGTGTATCACTATAGTGACAGGTTGTCAGCCTGTCGCCTAAAAATTGTAATACACCAATACTCTCGAGTCCCTTAGTCGCCTCTTACGACACCCGCGGTAAGAATGTGGGTGATGCTATTCTAAACCGGCATCACACGGCATCGCCATCGATACCGATGACAAAAGCTGATCGTTTATGTTTGTGAAGCCGTCTAGCAATGGGTATCAACTGTAAAATTTGCTTCACAATCGGCTTACATTGTCAAATTGAAGCCAATCTTTTCCATGAAAGAAAGACGGCATGGTTTACGGACTAAAAATAACCCTATATTCACCAGCCACTTGATGATTTAAGTACTGACTACATATACATACATATATCACGCCTTTATCCCTTGCGGGGTAGGCAGAGCGTTAACGGCCGTAAAAATACGGCCACTATCGCCACGTCTGAAATTTTTAAGGATTGTTTCCCAAGGTTGTTTCAGAGAACATGTGTATCACTATAGTGACAGGTTGTCAGCCTGTCGCCTAAAGTACTGACTAAAGATAACAAAATTCACCAGCCACTTGGTGTAGTTGTCGGACAGGTGCGACCAGTCTTTGACAACAGGTGCGCTGGTCCGGAACAGAGTGAGTCTCATCGCCATCAGACACAGGGACGCCCAGAACACAAACGTGCTGAACTTCACGCAGCAAGCCAGCCCCTGCAAGACGCTCCTCACACATCTTTTGCGAAACATAACAACACACATTTTACATATTCACGCGTAGCGTACATAAATGTACGTATTCGTTACGCTAATTTAAGTCACATTACTGCGATATGTGCAGTTATCGCGTATTTTTTTTATAGACATTTCAAATTGAGATCGTGTTGATAAAACGTAAACTGGACTGAAGTGAATGAAAATATATCTATTTTCTATTGTATGTATATCTAGGGTGGTTTAGGTTGCCAGGTTCTGTACGATGCTGCAGTTTTGAAAATGATGACTTTTTCATTTATATAGAAAAAAACACACACACACGCACACACAAATCACGGCTTTATCCCTTGTGGGGTAGGCAGAGCGTTAACGATCGTAAAATTACGGTCGTTATCGCCACGTCTGATAAGCAATGAGGGCCCCTTCAGATGATTCGTGTATCACTTTAATGACAGGTTGTCAGTCTGTCACCTAAACTTGTAATACGTGGTAATACACATGAAACCCTCGAGTCCCTTAGTTGCCTCTTACAACACCCGCGGGAAGAATTGGGGTGATCCTATTCTATGCCGGCATCACACGGAAAAAAATATAGAAAATATTATCCTAATTAACTTAGTTTTAGGCATTTGCTGTCTAAATTCTCCCTTACATACCACTTAAGAAAATAAGGCTATGACAAATAATCCTTATATAAAAAAAAATCTAAATTTTTGCGGCAGTTTCAATTATTCTTGTCATAAATAAAACATGTAAGGCCTTAGTACAAATTTCTAAACGCTCGTTGAAAATGTGTTTCAAAAATATCTTCAAAAAAGTAAAGTCAGACTAGTTAAACGCGCATCTGACTTTGTCATGGTAAGGCCCGTATCTTGATCGTAATCTTGATCTCATAAAAATAAAATTCCTCCCCTCTTGATAAATATTACACACTTGCAGTAGGTACCTGCATTTTCCACAATACTAACAATATTGATATACTTTTAACAATTTTTTACATTGGGATAAAAACGTGATATATGTACGTATGTATCTATGTATTTTTACATGAGTACTTTTGTTTCTTTAGATGCCCAACTGTAACTTTCAATAACTCCAGAATTAGTTACTATGTATCGTAAAAATTCCCTGTGCTTAAATGTTAAGCAATAATTAAACTCTATAATTATACAGGGTGTAAGAGACGGTGTAACGAAAACTTTGCAGGCGTGATTTGACCATGAAACTGAACAACTTTTTCTATGGCGGCTATGTTGGTAAACATAAAAAAGAAATTGACCTTCCATACAAAATTTCCGGTCAGCTGGCTGACTTTGTATGGAAACTCAAAAAAAATTTTTCGTGTCACAACATAGCCCCCTTACAAAAACCTTACGCCTGCAAAGTTTTCGTTTTTGTTTCGCAATGCGAGGCCTGATGAAAACAGGATGAACATCCATACCACAGAGCAGAGTGATCTAAACAAAATTTGTCATGATCCTTTTCAAGCGCATCTGCACAATATTGCCTTCTACTCTGGCAGCACCGAAGGCAGCATCCCCAGAATTGGGACTTGCGCACGTTGCCGCCCGCCACTCGTAATGATTTGCGCTTTCCCACCCTCCGCCCAGACATCTCGCGACTTTCACTCCGTTCGGTTGTTGGGCGGCGAAAGTCATATTGCTTGTTCTTGACTCATGTAGACAATTTTCAATGAATGGTATGGCATAGGTGCTTCAGAAAAAATGTACAGTCAAATGGGAGAAAATAAGACTAGCGGGTAACTCGGGACATGGTCGACACCAGCATCTATGAACCAGCTATAAGCCTATCACGTTATAACTGGTTGACAAATGTCTAAAGTTTTCAACCAGTTACAACTTTATAGTTGGTTCATAGATGCTGGTGATGACCATGTCCCAAGTTACCCGCTAGTTTCATTTTCCCCCATTTGACCGTACCGATGAATAAAAATATGGACGTACACAGCATGTACTATTTATTTTACTTACTATTATTTATCATGTGTACTTGTAAGTACACAAGATAAATAAATTCCGTCACGATTTGATTTCATTGAGATAAATTAACCACAAATATGTATAGGAAACCAATCCAAAGCAAAATAAACATCTTCCATAATTCATAATATCTTAAAATTCTTGTAATGAGTAGAAATATCTTTCCCGTGGGTGTCGTAAGAGGCGACTAAGGGATTTAAGGCTTGAGGTGTATTGCAATTCAGGCGACAGGCTGACAACCTGTCACTATGTGATACACGAATCATCTGAAAGAGCTCTCAAAGAGTCAGACGTGGCGATATCGACTGTATTTCACGGCCGTTAACGCTCTGCCTACCTCGTAAGGGACATAGGCGTGATTTATGTATGTATGTATGAGTAGAAATGATGTGCCATTCATACAACTTTTGTGTAATTTTTTCAAAGGAGCACTTCGAAACAAAGATTTTAACTGCCACACAAAATCATGTAGGACAGGCAGTATGAAAAGCAGGAACTCCTCATACTAAAACCACACTCGACGGATGACACTGCGATAGCGCTGCGTCAACAGCGGTTGAGCGGTTTTAGTATAGGGTTTGACATTTCTAGTATGGATCTGACAGACCGCTGCGATATTTTTGCGCTCCGTCGTGCGTCAAGTGTGTTTTGGAGGTCTATCGAACTATCATCATTCTCCTTGCCTTATCCTGTTCTCTGCCGGGGCCGGCTACCTAACCTAGGGGATTTGACGTGGAACCAAGTTTTTACACAGAGCGACTGCCATCTGACCTCTGCAACCCGAAAGGCTAACCTTGGTTAAGTCTCTTTCAAATATCTTCTGAATTCAAATTTTATTTGAATGTGGGTTTCATCACGATGTTTTCCTTCACCTTAAGAGCAATCGGTAAAATGTGTACATACACATTGTTACATGGCGGGGATTGAACTCGGGTCTCACGATTGTAAGACCGGTGTCCTAAGCACTTGGCTACCGACGCTCTTTACCTCTCGAACAAGAAGAAACTAAATTCTGGAGGCTATCTAATTTCAGTATTTCATCATTTGTATCATTTCTGCACTCAAAATAATAAGTGAATCAAGGAAACCTAACTTTATAAAACCGTTTTAAATGTATGTAAGTATTTCCGTAAAGTAAAGTTTTTATGGACTATCGGATTAAGTACCTAATGTCTTCAAAATCGAAGTAAAATTATATCTTAAAACCATGCAATATAAAAATATTTTATGTTTTTAAGGATTTTTGTTTTGTATTAAGTATTTATTTCTAGGTATTTACTTCGTGGTATTTACTTCATTTATAATTTGTAGAGTCATCCATATCAATACGCATTCTTACATTTGCTGCAACTAACTTCAAAGCAGAGCTAGAACGCAGTATAATCCACCATTCCTTACAGCAGCCAATCTGTGTCAAACAGACTATAATTCCCTCAAGCAACTCCCAAAATTCAGACGTAGCGTCAGCAAAAGCGAGCTCGGGATCATTGAACCGGGCGGAAAGTCGCAAAATTCACATTGCCCCAGAAACAGCGCACGCGCAGCCTTGTAAATGTAAATCACGGCGAGCCATCCCGCCGAATCGACGCTCGCAACGCCGCGAAAAATAGATATACATTTGATGTTGCCCGGAATAATTCGAGATAATAGACCACTGGTGGACCGGCTTTGGACTGGGAACGACGCGCGCCCCCTGGTGAGTGTAGTGGAAGCTTCCAGGCCCTAAACCACAGATAGCAAACACCGCAATAGTGAATACTTGTCCCTCCATGGCTGGATGGGTGACCTTAGTGAAATATCCCGTGCCAAACACGTAGGTGTGAGATGAGATATGCGTGAAGCGAAACGTCATTCCACATTCAAGACTGATGTTGTGTATGCCAAATTGCGATTTTATTCACAACAAGGACTTTTTTAAGGTTTGAATTGCTTTATAGCTAGTGGTGAAAAGTAACATGATTCATTCTAGATTTATAATAAAGTCTAAATAGGTCAAAAATAGTACAGTTAACGAGGGATAGAGCTCTTTTAGATTAGATATCTCGAAAGAACTTTATATTTCGATGGAACACAGCCAGTGGCTTTACAAATAAAACAAAGAGACTTTCAATTTCTCAAATTTAGTTTTTAGTGTAGTTTCTCGCCTTCACATATAACTGTTTCACGCATACAAACCATAGAAAACCAACGCATAGAAAATTACCGCCATCTTGCTAAATTATATTCTTTTCTCCCCAGTCGCTTAAGCAGTAGATAGAAGCCTCGCAAAATGCCGATGTACCAGAGGCCTCCCTTCTGGCGAATGCCGCGGACCCGTCAAGACCCTGACTCCGACCACAGGTCTTCGGAGTGCTACGTGCCGGGATACCACAAGTATGGAGCGCAGCGTTATGCTAATGCTAATGTAAGTTTTGTTTCCTCTTTCAACTACTCTCTTTCTCTTTTCGTGTAGGACGCCGAGCGTCCAACGACCCGATGAACCCTAGTGTCAGAATTTTTCAACCGCCTTCTACAAGTAGCAGGCTTCTGACATGGTTGTGTAACGACTGCCGTCTAAGTGATCATAGACAGCAACCGGGGCCTACGGCTTAACGTGCCATCCGAAACACGGAACCATCTTACTTATGAACAATCGGGTGGTTCAGACCGCAATTTCCTAACCAGACTGGGAACAAATTCACAAAGTGATAAATATCAACTTTGTGAGTGATCCACCGAGAATCGAACCCGGAACCTTCTGCGTCAAAGGCAGTCGCACTACCATTGCGCCACAGCGGTCGTCTACTACTACTACAACAGCCACAAAAGTCCACTTCTGGAAATGTGCCTCTTCCAATAGGGAGTATTTGCCATACTCACCACGCTTCACAGGCGGGTTGGTGAGCGCAGTGCAAGGTGTAATAGATATTCACAGGAAACGCTGCTGCCCATTCCCTGAATTCATCCCTTAGTCAGCCCCTTACTACAACCGTAGAAATGGGTGATGCTATTCTAAACCGGCATCACGCGGATTTTGATGCAGGTTTTCTTAATAGATGGAGTGATTCAAGAGGAAGGTTTTTATGTATAATACTTGCCGAGAAAAAACCTTATTCCCACGGGAAAATGAGTTGCAGCGGGCGCAGCCGCTAGGGCAGGCCGCTAGTTTTTATACAAGACACATTTTTGTAGCTTAACGAATCGAGTTTCGGGTGTCCCATTTTTAACTTCAGTTCGTTGGCGGCTATGAAGTCATGCTCGCAATTTTTCGCTCAATAATTTGTCAGTTTCTATTTTATTCATGTCAGTGAGTTGTCTCAAAAATCAATTACTCTTTTTTACGTTTGTTTTCTCTATCGTCTGGTGTAGGAAATATTCAGCGATCTTAATATTACCGATGACAAATTGACTTCCGCTGACTTTCAATGCTGTTACTGTTTAGCTGACTACCGATGTGGCGCAGTGGTTGTGCGATTGACGCAGGAGGTTCCGAGTTCGATTCTCGGTGGGTCACTCACAAAGTTGATATTTATCACTTTCATGTTGATATTTATCACTTTGTGATTTTGTTCCCAGTCCGGTTTGGACATTGCGGGCTGAACTACCTGATTGTCCGTAAGAAAGATGGTTCCGTGTTTCGGATGGCGCGTTAAGCTGTAGGTCCCGGTTGCTGTCTATGATTACTTAGGCGGCGGTCGTTACACAACCATGTCAGAAGCCTGCTACATGTAGAAGGCGGTTGAAAAATTCAGACACTAGGGTACATTGGGTCGTTGGACGACCCGGTGTTCCACACGAAAAGAGTGAGACTGTTTAGCTTAATCTTGGTCGTCTACTTTTGCCAATACGTTTTTTTTTCAGTAATATAAGCTTTCTTTCCGGATAATATGGATTGGCAATTTGGTATAGCTATTATGATCATATCATATTAGATCATAGAACAAATAAATACAATTTCTAAATAATATTTGTAAAAAAAAAATACTCTATCCTAACAAACATTGATCGATGGAAGTAGAGTTAAGGAGTTCTATTTATTTCAAGATGCGTTTAAAGTTTATAAAATATAAATCTTATAACTATACAAACATACATACATATACATATCAAACCTTTATCCCTTGCGGGGTAGGCAGAGATTTGACGGGATTCTTATAATTATTTATAGGAATAGTCAGGCAAATGTGATTTTGCAAGGAAGAACACAATCGAAGCACTATCAGTTGCCAAATCAGGGCTTACTGAACATGCGTGCGAATTCATGATTCATGCTCTATCTATACTCTACAGGGTGTGTATGTATAGTAGTTTACTATTCCGATTGTCTTTCGGTACAAAAAAAACTTCTAGTAATGACTTCCCAGAAAATAAAATAACAGTAAAAAAAATTGCCGGCTTATAATAGCATCACCCCACATCCTTCCCGCGGGTGTCGTAAAAGGCGACTAAGGGACTCGAGAGTATTGGTGTATTACAATTTTTAGGCGATAGGCTGACAACCTGTCACTATTGTGATACACATGTTTTCTGAAACTACCTTGGAAAACAATCCTCAAAAATGGCGTGGCGACGTGACGTGGCGATAGCAACTGTATTCTTACGGCCGTTAACGCTCTGCCTAACCCGCAAGGGATAAAGGCGTGATATATCTATGTATGTATGTGTAGAAAAAAAATGACATACGTGCACTACACACATACACATATTACGCATTTTACCCCCGCGAGGAGTAGGCAGAGCGTTAACCGTCATAAAAATACAGTCACTATCGCCACTGATAAACACTTGATGGCCGTTTCAAAAGAATCGTGTATCAATAATAATGCAATTTTATAACACCACCCCATCTCCTCCCGTGGAGGTCGTAAGAAGCGACTGAGAGATTAACCAGACCCAAGAACGGGGTCTCCGTCAGGCGTGTGTGACAGAGGTCTATCGTGCGGTAGACTCCTGCAGCCGCCCTGGCTCCGCACGTATCGACTCATAATTCCTCTGAAGTCAGCCAAGGAGAGGGTGGAGCAAGTCCTTGGCAACCCTGCGTTGTCCATAATTGCGTCCCAGGAAACGCAGTGTCTTCAGTACATACATCACGCCTTTATCCCTTGCGGGGTAGGCAGAGCGTTAACGATCGTATAATATGATTACGGTCATTATCGTCACGTCTGACAAGTATAATACACGAGGGCCCTTTCAGAGGGTTTGTGTATCACTGGTTGTAGTGAGAGGTTGTCAGCCTGTCGCCTAAAACTGTAATACTCATGAAACCCTCGAGTCCCTTATTTGCCTTTTACAACACCCGCGAGAAGAAATGGGGTGAGACTACACGGCAATCTTAACTTATCTTCAGACTCTGATTAAATCGTCTGTCACAGACGTACGATGACAGCAGTCAGTATGCACTTTTCTTAACAACCTGTACCTAAATGCCAAAACTTGGTTCATGAATAATGTTCTATTTACACAATCGATAGAAGTGCCTACGTCATACGCGTTCACGAATTTTTAGCGATGATGAATGTCTATGATTACATACGTACACATATCACGCCTTTATCCCTTACGGGGTAGGCAGAGCGATAACGATCGCAAAATTACGGTCGTTATCGCCACGTCTGACAAATATTTGAGGGTCGTTGCAGATAATTTGTGCATCAATGTAGTGACAGGTTGTCAGCCTGTCGCCTAAAATTGCAATACACTTAAAAACCCTCGAATCCCTCAGTCGCCTCTTACGACACCCACGGGAAAGAAATGGGGTGATATTCTAAGCCGGCATCACACGGCAAGCTATGATTACATGTCTATGATTACATTCCTTTTTATGCTAAATGAATATGGAGGAGAGGCCAACAAATAACCAAGTACTTATACAGGGTGTAAAAAAAATATACGGAGGAGAGACCAATAAATAACTTAGTACACAGAATGAAAAAAAAAATTGCTGCAAATATTCTAAGGCGTAATCCAGCCCATGAAACTGAACAACTTTCCCCAAGTAACATAGCTCGAAATGTTAAAAAAATGTTGGACCGTCCTACCTTAAACTTCCAACTACCAATCGACCAAGTCAATTAGTAAGTATGCGATGTCCGAAAATTTTCCCATATTTCGACTTGTTTCTTGGGATAAGTTGTTCAGTTTCATGACTTGATTCACTCCTTAAAATATTTTCAGCTATTATTTTTACACCTTTATGTGAATGGTAATATTTAAACAAATGCTTTTTGATTCGCTTTAAGCGTATTATTAGTTCAATTTCACTTGCACCGATTGCAGACGCATGCACAACTCATTTGTCAAGGCGGTCGTTTAATCATAAAATGAGGGCGCGGCCTCCGATGCGATCCAAACGCATAATCCGATAAATCTCACACAGGATGCGTTCTGGAACCAAAGTGCCGATTTCCGTAATATAGGTCGTTGAAAAATGCAGGGCGGGGGGGAGGAAAGCACGCGGGGTGGCGGGGTGCGCGTGAGTCTAATTCTGCGCATTGAGTCGCGTGCGCTTGTGCGGTCTGTGCGTGTTACGCGCGTGCATCATGGGACGGGTGCATACGTTTACCGTGACCCTGCGCCGGCAACACCCGGACACCAACTGGGGGCTGAGGCTGGTGGGCGGCTCGGACCTGGCAACACCGCTCATCGTCACTAGGGTACGGGACCTTTAATCATGAACTGTCATAAGTGCCGGTGTAAACAAACGCTGGAAGCGATTTGGTGTTTGTGTGTGGTACCGGTGTTTTTAGGCAAGGTTTTTTTTTTAGTTCACAAGTTTAGAATATCCGTCTTTCCTGAAGAAAGCTTGGAGAAAGTATGCATTGTTTGTTTAGTAGCAGCTTTTAATATCCAACTTTCCTGCAAAACAAGTTACATCGTATAGTAAAGACCATCGACCTGAATTTTCAATCAACTAGGCTCGGATTTTCTTATTTTTCTGCCATTGCGGTGCCAGTGACATTCAACTCTATCTCCAAATCTATTGCCACTGTGATTTTCTACACTTGGAACTGTGTAGACTACGAAACAACCAAAACAATCCAACTGAAATGCTATCGACACACAATTTAGGCGATTTTAATTTAGCAGTCTTAGTGTCCCACACGAAAAGAGAGAGAGAGAGAGAGAGAGAGAGACAGAGAGAGAGAGAGAGAGAGAGAGAGAGAGAGAGGGCCCTGGCCTAAAAAATTCTATGTAACCTCAAAAATTCCTCTATTTTGCATCCACTTCTAGCAGGATAAATGAGTTACTTTAAAAACGATCTAAAACGGTAATTTTGTATGAAAAACTGAAAGTATGACGTCATAGCGTGCTATATTGGATGGCGGCAAAACATATAATTTTTCTGTTTATTCATCCAAACCTTGAATATTTCAAAAAAATTAGAATGCAGCCTGTAATATAATTGGACAATAGTTTTAAGCGTACATCCTTTATATTTTATTGACCCAGGAAACTAGCGAATGAAACGTCTACTGTCTTAGTTTCTGCTTTAAAAAAACCAGTAGATTTTACTAGAGCATCATAAATCCGGGTTGAGTGTCTCGTTTTATCCGATGTATTCTGGTACGACCGTTCGACAGATGCCATCTTGGAACGCTCGACCCCATTATCACGGCTGCGTCGCACGCCAATTTGATTTCGGATAGTTTTATCAATGGAAATACATACATATATCACGCCTTTATCCCTTGCGGGGTAGGCAGAGCGTTAACGGCCGTAAGAATACGGTCGCTATCGTCACGTCTGTCATTTTTGTGGATTGTTGGAAAACAATTGTAGGCGACAGGCTGACAACCTGTCACTATAGTGATACCCATGTTTTCTGAAACAACCATGGAAATGAACCATATGGTTACAAATTGTAATACACCAATAATACTCTCGAGTCCCTTAGTCGCCTCTTACGACACCCGCGGGAAGGATGTGGGGTGATGCTATTCTAAGCCGGCATCACACCGCAAATTGATCAATGGAAATAAACAGTGGAAGATATTCATGTTTTGAATTTGGGTATGTTTATTACAATTATCGATCTATCTCTGCCGTGTGATGCTGGCTTGGAATAGCATCATTCTGTTTCTTTTCCGCTGATGTCGTGGGCGTGGGTGATTAACGTGTAGGTATTACAATTCAGGCGGCAGGCTAATGACCTGTCCCTATAGTGATACACGATTTTCTAAACGTCCTGCAAATAGAGAGGTCGCAAACTGGAACAAATTGCCTCAAGATGTCATATCGGCACAGAACACCAACGCATTTAAAAACAAACTTGACAAACATAAAAAAAATGGAAAAGACTAAGTGAACTATGAACAGTGGGATACAGGCACTATCAGTTGCTACAACTGCCTGCCTGATAAAATATAATAATAATAATAATATTTGTCAGATAGCGTAGCGACAGAATTTTTGTACGGTCATTAATGCTCTGCCTACTCCGCAAGAGACAATGGCTTGATATGCATGTTTGTCGATCTACACTTATGCGCCTTGTGTGTGATTTCGGATATTTGAAGTTTATCTCATCAGTCTAGTTATAAAACACTGACACCATACCACCTTCGATTTAAGAGAATCAACATGAATAAAGTAAATTCTAATATATAAATCTTGTTTGGTTGTATTATAAATAAATAAATATAAATAAAAAAATATATTTATATTGTCATGACTGGTAGGACGCAATGATACAACATCCCTTTTTTTAAACCATTCTCGATAACAACTATTGTTACTCGTTGTAATAGTTTGTAAACATTGAGTTTAATTTGAGAAATATTTTGTTTTGACTGTCCGGATGGCGTAGCTCATAGTATCCCTGCCTTCTACGCCGAGGGACGTGGGTTTGATCCCCACACGGCACAAGTATGTTGTTCAGTTTATTTTCAAATATTTGTGTCGATTCTGGTTGTTTTCTATTGGAATATGCTTAATCTACGTTTGCATTTTCCAAATAACAAAGTATACTAGTATTCGTATCAGCTATCTAGTTCCTATTCCTAGATTAGTTTGGGACTAAATGACGTTTTTGAAAATGTTCAAAAAAATCTTGGTTATGGTCAGTTTTGAACCTACGTAAGTATGTTATAGTAGCAAGCAAATTACATTTCATAGTAAAATGAATTTATTCATACAATTTGGGTTTTAATGAGTAAGTGTGAAAGTGCCAAGAACGCAGCATCGTAATCGTTAATTCATTTATTTTTGCGAATGTTTTATATACACACACAAATCACGCCTTGCGGGGTAGGCTAAACGTTATCGGCCTCAAATATATGGTCACTATCGCCACGTCTGATAAATGTTGTAGGCCTGTTTTGGAAAATCGTATATCACTATAGTTGAAGGTTGTCAGCCTGTCGCCTAAAATTGTAATTAACATTAAACTGTCGAGTCCCTTAGTTTGCCTTTTATGACACCCACGGGAAAGAGATGAGGTGATGCTATTCTTAGCCGGCATCCCAAGGCAATGGTGAATGTTTTATTTTAATGCTAACCAATATTTGCAGCTGAACTCAACGCATATTTTTTATTTGTGTGTTTGATTATACAAATGACAACGTAAACTATTGTCTTTTCAAAACATCTAATCCACTTTTTGGCTAAACGCAACCTGACGTGATCGTCAAAGCGAGCGCAGCGGTGACGCGTCCACTGCTGAACTTAAATTGATACATACATACATATATTACGCCTTTATCCCTTGCGGGGTAGGCAGAGCGTTAACGGCTGTAGGAATACTGTCGCTATCGCCACGTCTGATATTTTTGAGGATTGTTTTCCAAGGTTGTTTCAGAAAACATCACTATAGTGACAGGTTGTCAGCCTGTCGCCTAAAAATTGTAATACACCAAATACTCTCGAGTCCCTTAGTCGCCTCATACGACACCTGCGGGAAGGATGTGGGGTGATGCTATTCTAAGCCGGCACCACACGGCAAATGTGGGGTGATGCTGTTCTAAGCCGGAATAAAATTTGCGTACTGACTAAAAAATTACCTAGTATTTTAATCCTGTACCCCACAAAAATGTTTCAGTGTAGATACGCCTACTCCTTCTAAATGTAAGTGCTGTGTACAATCTCGCTAGTAAATGCGTCATTGCATCATTAGGAAACTCAATGTCCCAGATTCTGCAGCCTCTATGATGTTTCTTGTCAGTACAAATCATACTGGACAGAGAAATTAGTGATATGTTTACAAATATACAAATAATTTGGGACATGAACTGGATTCGTATTTGTTTTCCTTTTTTTTGGGATTGAGGTCGGCGTGATTGTGAATATGATATTATGATTGGGGGCGATTGCGAAGATTTACAACAGGATTACTGTTAAATCTTTCGTATTGTTATTGTTATTGTATCCGGGGTGGGTTTATAGTAGACAGGTTAGGTTAAGTTTTTGTTTAGTTTTATTTTATATTTTGTTCTAACTGTTGTTATGTTTTTTTCTGTGGATTTTATTTTGTTTTTACACTTGTTTTTTTACACTGAATAAAATATTTTCACCAAAAAATTGTAGACGTATTTAATAAGAAATTGTCTTTATTACGAGTGAAACTACGGTTCACAATACCTTATAGTGACATAAATGACCATACCGAAGGCAAGAAACTCTTCCCAAAAGAAGTCGAGAAGTTGACCAGCTTTGTATCGCCAATATCTACTTAGTATACTTGTTAACTGCTCTTTCCTTTGAAATTAAATTATCGTAAAGTGTGTTTTGTGGTTATACATTCAATTTATAAATACAGGATGTAAAAAAAATTGCTGCAAATATTTTAAAGGGTGAATCAGCTCATGAAACTGAACAACTTCCCCCAAGACACATAGGTAGAAATATGAAAAAAAATTTGGACCTCCCATGCAGTTGACTCGCTCGGCTGCTATATTTTGTATGGGAGGTCCAAAAACTGTTTTCATATTTCGACCTATGCCTCTTGGGGAAAGTTGTTCAGTTTCATGGACTAGTTCACCCCTTAAAATATTTGCAGCTAACATTATTACATCTTATATTATATTATAAAACCGATCAGAAAGTCCTACTTTCATTTTGAAGACCGTCTTACTGCAAGACTTGCATTTTAGTAAGTACCTGCGTTGTTTCGCTCTGACTATTCCTGTATAGCCATTATTGTGATTATTTTTTGTGTTTTTCTATGAAATTTGAAATCAGTACCTCGAAAGCCCTCATTTACATGCCTATTTCCTATGTACCATTTTATGACAAACATTTTTTCGTCACATCTAGTCTTATCAGACTGTTAAATAACCTTTAATACAGAGTGTAAAAATATTAGCTGCAAATATTTGAAGGGGTGAATCAGCCCATGAAACTGAACAACTCTTCCCAAGGAACATAGGTCGAAATATGAAAAAAAAAATTTGGACCTCCCATACAAAATGACCGACCGACCAAGTCAATTTGTATGGGAGGTCCAAAAATATTTTCATATTTCGACCTATGTTTCTTGGGAAAAGTTGTTCAGTTTCATGGGCTGATTCGCCCCTTAAAATATTTGCAGCTAATATTTTTACACCTTATATTACCCTCCAATACTTTCCATCTGTCTTCCTGTCGGCCTTGCCTATAATTCTCATCTCACTGCGACCTTGGTCCACTTTTTTAGCAGATCAGCAATTACCATTTTATAGTTTCCTGTACGCATGGTGTTGCATGACTCAATACCAATCGAACGATTCGACGTTTGAAATAGTCAATGCTATCTTGAGATTCGTATGAAGAGTATTGGAGCTATTTTGCAATTGAGTAGTTTCGTCATTATATTAATAGTTTTGTGAGTATAGTTAATGTAGTTTTAAGGAAGAAATATCAGGCTTCACACAGATAATTTCAAGTAATGTATGCAATAGATATAAACGGCTTAGAATAGCATCACCCAATTGTTTCCCATGGGTGTCGTACGAACTTAAATATCTAAAACGACCCTCAAATATTTGTCAGACGTGGTAATAAAGACCGTAATTTTGTGGTAGTTAACGCTCTGCCTACCTCGCATGAGATAAATTTACGCGTGATATGATATGTTATGAACACAAAGGCATTTGTATCTGCCGCAAGGGGCTAGCAGCAGCTACGGCGTAGCCCAAAGCTACGCTAGGATTGCAACGGTCGAACGACGATCATCCAGTGCCCTAGTCTGCGAAATGAAAATCGTTTCAGTTGGATTTCAGTTGGATGATATCGGTCATTTCGTAGTCTGCTAACAGTTTGAAGTATTTCACAATTGAAATGGAATGACAGTTGAGTTTCAATGGTGTTACAATGACAAAAAATAGTAGACCCTGAAATATTTACAAGCATTTTTCCTCTTACGAGTATTTTTCTCTTTACACTTTTACTAGCATTAGAGTCACACCTAGTGCTGCGTGAAAACAATTTGAAATAAAAGAAAGTTGGCTACATCCGGACAATGACGAGGAACATTTTAGTATGGGGGGTGACGTTTTTAGTACGGATCTGACAGAACGCTGCGATATTTTTGCGCTCCGTCGTACGTCAAGTGTGTTCCTCGTCTTAAACCCTGATTTTCGTCACGTACACGTACATTATGTTGAAATTTGGTTTTTGTTTGCGCATTTCATACTGATAACATGTCAAGGGTAAGGGACAAAAGCTCAGAATGTACCTACGCAACAATTTCATTAGAATTGCAGTTTTTTTATATAAGGTGTAAAAATATTAGCTGCAAATATTTTAAGGGGTGAATGAGCCCATGAAACCAAACAACTTTTCCCAAGGAACATAAGTCGAAATATGAAAAAGAAATTTGGCCCCCCATACAAATTGACTTGGTCGGTCGGTAGTAATTTTGTATGGGAGGTCCAAATTTTATTTTCATATTTGGATCTCTGTTCCTTAGAAAAAGTTGTTCAGTTTCATAGACTGGTACACCCCTTAAAGCATTTGCAGCTAATTTTTTTACACCCTGGGTCCCGCATACAGGGTGTGAAATTTTGGAGAACATTCTTCCGTCACAAATACGTTAATCAGCCGGCCATTTAGACTGCGTATATTCTTGGCGGTCATCAGACTGTGGTAATTAGTATATCCTCAAACCGATGTCGGTTTTGGCATCGATCTGCGGTCGCTGATTTATAAGGCACCCTTGATGCCGATTACGACATTATGTAAACAATTTGGGGCTTAAATATTTATGGTCTAAATAATAATATACTTTAATTGCTAAATGTTTCGAATTTAGTTACTTTAAGTTTGTAGATTATCAGCGCTTAAAGTGTACAAAACTACTTCATTTATTAAGACTATTTATTCTATTCAAGAAATATAGAGGATGTAAAAAAAAACAACTGCAAATATTTTAAATGGTAGGTACCTGCCTACATCAACCCATAAAAATGAACTTTCCCCAAGGAACATACGTCGAAATATTACAAAAAAAACAGACATCCTGTACAAATAGTCGACCAAGTCAATTTTCTTTCATAATACCTACATATTACAATATTCTTTCATAAATTGTACCACTTTTCTTTTGGGAAAGTTGTTCGTTTAATGGACTGGGATTCACTCTTTAAAATAATTGCAGCTAATATTTTTACACCTTCTACATACATGAGTTCGATAGATTCCCGTATGTGAGGAATTTTTGACTTAACTATTATTGCTCTGCTATAAGTATTTGTTTAGTCGATTGTATGTGATTGTGTCAGTGTTATAGGTACTGTTATTGTGGATCATTGGACTGCGTACGACAGTGCCAAAGTCATTAGATTTAAATCTGGCAAGCCAAACAATCACGACACATAACCTCTTACTACGGCATAGAAGTATGTACAAAAATAGCTTACAATACCAGCCCTTAAACCTGTAAAACGAGAATAAAACCTATGTAAAAATTCCTAGACGTCACCACGATAAATTTTGTAATAGGCCGGCGTGGATCTGCGCCAGTCAGCCAGCCAGCTAACGTAACGTGAAAAATGTAGCGTCGATTAGACGTCGCGAGAATAACAAGAATTCCTTGTGACAGGCGCGTCGCTGATGGACAAGTTTATATATATATGTCCTCGCCATTGACTCGAGGAAGTTGGATTTGCGCGCGCGCAGGTCTGAGTCGGCCTCCATCGGATCCGGCGGTTGTTTTCAATAAAAACCCCGCGCCGCCGTCGCGCCAGTACGCAGACACTTTTAGCCTGGCTAGCAGCCAATCTGGGTGCATACGTCTCATCTACCCCTTGCCCATTTCAAGGTCGTCCTGACTGATGCACTTGTAGAGATTGAACCGCAATTGTGTTTGATAGATTTTCCGTCGTATGCCAGCTAAACGTGATATAACAAATTTATTCAATGCAGGAAATGTTGATCAAAAGCAGTTTTAGGCCTCCCAATATTTGACTAATTGCGTAATTACCAAACGCTCAATAAATACCTACTCAATTCAGAACCCAAACAAAACTCAAATAACTTTTATTAGGACTAAAGGACTCGAGAGTATTGGCGTATTACAATTTTTAGGCGACAGGCTGACAACCTGTCACTATAGTAATATACATATTTTCTGAAACAACCTTGGAAAACAATCCTCTAAAATGTCAGACATGGCGATAGTGGCCGTATTCTTACGGCCGTTACCGCTCTGCCTACCCCGCAAGGGATAAAGGCGTGATATATGTATGCATGTATGTAAATAAGACGTTTCACGACATGTATTACATATACATAGAAACCTTACTTTTGAAACGCTCTACCTATGAAAAACTGCATTAAAATCGGTTGCGTAGTATAGAGGAGGGCATTGCGTTATCCGTGACAGACAGTACTAATTAGCAACATTATTAATGATCCTATCCATCAATAGAGCATAACAAAGTTTTAAACATAATGACATCTTTGCATACTCTTCCTTATAGCTGTCGTGTATCAATTTATCATCCAATCATTAACAAACTTAAGAGCCATGCTCTTGTCGGTGGAGAAATTTCCATTCTTGTTGGTTTCCGGTCAATGTTATGATCTCTTGATACGACACGACGTGAGCCTTTCCTTTTATTTGAGTGAGGAATGTGGATCTTGTTCTTCCTCTTTTTCCTTTGACTCTTCCCCTTTATTTTATACATAAGTAGTATAAAATTAAGCCGCTTTTTGCGTTTCATTTTTCTTTTTCGTGTGGGACACCGAGTTGTCGAACGACCCGATGAACACTAGTGTCAGAATTTTTCAACCGCGTTCTATAAGTAGCAGGCTTCTGACATGGTTGTGTAACGACCGCCGTCTAAGTGATCATAGACAGCAACCGGGACCTACGGCTTAACGTGCCATCCGAAACACGGAACCATTTTACTTACGGACAATCGGGTGGTTCAGCCCGCAATGTCCTAACCAGACTGGGAACAAATTCACAAAGTGATAGATATCAACTTTGTGAGTGACCCACCGAGAATTGAACCCGGCACCTTCTGCGTCACAGGCAGTCGCACAACCACTGCGCCACATCGGTCTTCGTGCGTTTCACTGTCTGTCATGGACACCGCTAACTTGGATGTGATTTTTTTATAAATAGCGTGATTCAACACGAAGATTTACATATATCATAAAACATGCCAGGAAAACGTCATAGTTCCATCGAAAAACGATTAGCGGCAGGTGCAACCGCTGCTGTGTTGACTGCTAGCTTGTTACAAAGCCGAGCCAAATATCTTACCCGGTTACAAACAAAAATAAGTGGAGTCAGGTGTATCACCTCATCGGAAAAAACGCAGAATGTCACGGCAAGCCTCACCTTCGCATCGGTACGTGACATCAAACGTGACATAATATTTGGCTATTGTTTGTTTTTAAATGTAGGTAAGGTCATGAGCTGTAATTTTCTTGGATTTTTCGATGTACTGCTCTACCTACACGCATTATCCCGCTTTTAACCTTTCGGGTTAGATTTCAAGATTTCAATCGTTTATTTCCAAGTAGATTCACAGCGAATACTTTTAGAATGTCAATAAATTATAATACAATACTGTCACTGATTAAATGAATTTGTCATTACAAAAGAGAGATAATTATCCGACACAATTTTCTCGGCACGAATGGGATAAAAAAATATCAATAAAGGCACTGCCTCGTGGCTGGCCAGGCTGACCACACAGCATGTAACTTTTATGAACTTTAGCGTTTTAGTATTATCGCCACGCTTCTTAAATTATTGAGGGTTAAATAAAAAACGTAGCGGGTAACTCATACTCCTTAGGACACGTCTTATGCTACACGGAGGACAGAAATGAGTGATGCTAAACGTAGCCGGCACCACACGCAAATGATTTACATTTTCCGATGCGATAATAAATAGATTATGGAATAAACGGTATCGAATATGCGCCACAAATAATACGTAACTTCTTTGAAGAGTTCCAGCGGTATTGAAAACATCTGGACACGATCAGTTGGTCTGAATCAATATTGACGTTTTGAGATGCGATCTCCAGCCCGAAGGTTGCACTAAAAATTCTTTCGGAATTAGACGAATGAAACGCCAAATTACTTTGCTTCGTCGGGCTGTATATTTTGCTAAAAATATTTTTGTTTAGATTTTGTTACTTTTAAAATTACTAAACGTCCAGTTTTTAATTATATTCTACGAAACGTGGTCTCAACTCACTATTACTAGCAGACCCAATATTTTTCTTTTTTTTACCTACTCTATAAGAATGTACATTATTGTGACAATGCAAAGTGGGTTATACAGTGGACCGCACACATAACGCAAGACAGACCGCTATCGCAGCGTTCTGTCAGATCCATA
This sequence comes from Keiferia lycopersicella, assembly GCA_029255805.1. Lineage (NCBI taxonomy): Eukaryota > Metazoa > Arthropoda > Insecta > Lepidoptera > Gelechiidae > Keiferia > Keiferia lycopersicella. The sequence continues at coordinate 2,157,739 of JARACZ010000026.1, forward strand.
CTAGAAAAGGAAATCATACTAAAACCTCTGTTGACGCAGCGCTATCGCATCGTCGTCCGTCGAGTGCGGTTTTGGTATGAGTATAGTATACTAGTATGGATCTGATAGACCGCTGCGATATTTTAGCGGTCCGTCGTGCGTTAAGTGTGCGATGCGCCTACCATAGAGCAGATAATTATATAGAAGAGATGTCATATGACGTGAACTAGAATCTGTGATTCGGCGTCACGGCTTACCTGATGGTCTCACGGCCTTCTTTGTATTTGATTTGTGGCTATTACACTACCCTATCAATAGAACCCTATTTGGCATACAGTGCTAGTTATTTTATATGCGTCATTTCATCACAAAACTCAACAGTTGTCGCACGACGAAGCAGATCCATATGATACTGGAAACGTCACTCCCCATACTAAAACCGCACTCGACGGACGACACTGCGATAGCACTGCGTCGACAGCGGTTGAGCGGTTTTAGTATGGGGATTGACATTTCTAGTATGGATCTGACAGACCGCTGCGATGTTTTAGCGCTCCGTCGTGCGTCAAGTGTGGGATCCACCATAGTTATAAATAACTGTTATTCGACATGCCGAATGAGCGCGTATCAAAACTTCCGACCTACAAATTTAACGGAGACATAAGCTGTGCTAGGTTACCGTTTGCACGCTCTACCCATGTGCTGGTTTCTCTATTTTTGTTTATATTCGAATCCAGGTTAAGGATTAGTTGCATATAAAACTAATTACATTTGCATGCCGCTCGCCTTGACCTAATTGTTGAGATGCAACAAGTTTGCTAGGCTTCGTGTTTCAGGCGAGACTGTACTACTTAATTTTAGACTATCGGGGTTGTTTACACTATTCTTAGTTGTAATTTAACGGATTGGTATAGGCGAATACTTTTTATTTTGAGCTCCCGATATTCGTTAGTAAACTCTCTTTAAATCATGACTGCGGTTTGAGACATTTATTTCTGAGGTTTTTTTATGTAAATGAATGTAAAAACTTCATAAAATGAGAAATAGATATTCATTAAAAGTAAAAAGCCGTTAAATCATAATGGATTGAGACATTTATTTCTGAAGTTTTTTTTAAAGTTGAAATTAAAAACTTCATAAAATGAGAAAGATATCGAGAAAGCGTACGATAAGTAATTAAAACTATATAATAAAAATTTAAATGAAAATAATGTTACTGAGAAGTCCAGGACTTTGATAGCTCAATTGGTAAACGATATTCTATTGTCTTGGGGGAAGTTCCGCCCTTACTACAAAATTGGACGTTGGACGACTTATTGTCCCACACGAAAAGAGAGAGACTACAAAATTATTTGAATTCATTTTCTATAGTAATAAAATTAGGGGAAACTGGGGACAGTTTATTGATTTGATCCCAATGAAGAGAATTAGACGGCATCAAAAATCGTTTACCAACTCTCCCCAAGGGAGTAAGTGTCTCATTTTCTCCTATAGTAAAGAATTTAGTAGCAAATATGTAACCAGTCGTTGTGATTTCCACTTCCAGGTGACACCTGGAACGCCGGCAGGCCGCGACCTGGTCCGTGGCGACATCATAGCCAAGATCGATGACTACGACGCGAGGGACCTCCGCCACGAGGACGCACAGAACTTATTCAAGAACGCCTCCAACCAGATCAAGATTGTTGTGCAAAGGTATGCTGAATGGCATTATTGTTTGGGGCAATAACACCGATTAGAATATTTCAAAGTGAAGACATTTCGTTAGATTTGATGAAACGTTTTTGATAGCTGTTTTTTGAGTGGAATTTTACGAATGGGGCTGATATTATGCGATCAAAATAAAAAGCTTACCAAATATAAACCTGCTTTAGTTTGGTTTTGAGAGCTTAATTTATTCATAACTAGGCAAATGCTTTGTAAATAAGCTGAATTGTAAAATAGATTTCTCTTCGCGGTATCATCTCATCTTATAAGAAATGCGAGAGTACTACGATGTGAATTTTAATAAGAAATATGAGCGTGGTTAAATTGGATTGCTCTTGTATTCAATTCAAAAACAGGGGTTCACCCACTTCGCACCTTCACCCGTCGCCCCCAACTTCCAACTGCTACGCATACTATGGACCGCCGCCCGCCCCCTCGCCTCTCTACTATCGAGACTATTACCGTGATAGACTGTGAGAACAAAATATTTATTTAGATGTTGTATTATCGATGTACGCCTTCTTCTTCAAGATTCGTCGTGACATTGTAGTTACATTCTTTCTCTAACTTGACTGCCTGGATTTGATATACGTTTTGAGTATTTATTTATCCTGTTCTGTTCAAAGCCCCTACGGTGCTTTCAAAGGTTGCTCTGGCACTGGCCCTTATTAATTTTGCTTTGATTTGTTGCTCTTTCTCGCCTCAATACAAATCTTTTATTTTTAACGTTTTCACACTTTTTTCTGATTGTCAATCTGTGACATCTTTTCTGATTTTTAAAAATTTCTTTTTCTCTTCCGTGAAACATAGCAGCCCACTCCTAGCTTTTATTGTTATAAAGATTGATTCCTTATACCTGAATTAAATGTCAATGGAATACACAGGAACGGTTCCAGTGCGCTTTTGTCCCCCCCGACTCGCACAGCGTATCGACGAGTTTCAGCACCGTGCTTTTCAAATTATTACAACGGTTACAGACAGTAAGAAAAAATACTTAGTCGTATTTTTAGTAGATGTCGTATTATCGTTGTCGTTCGTTCTAGGATAGGAATCATTTTACTGAGAAAGTGTTATGTTATCTGTATTTGTACTCAATTATTTTATATGTCTTCATCAGTTATGATTTTTGTTTGCTTTACTAAATACTCCTTTCGCGCTTTATTTATGTGGCAACATTTCTTAACCTCTTAGTTCTTTTCTGTATTGTTAATTTCCGAAAATGTTTTTTTCGAATATTATCAAAAAAATATAAAGCACAAAATGTACGTTGATTTGCAAAACTAACTAAAGTTAAGACTACGCTAAAATAGGTAGTTTATACACAGGGGTGGATCCGGCTCACATCTTTACTCAGTGCCCCGCGCCTCGGGCAGCTATGTGGGCAGAGTGCCCACACCCACATTCTATCATGAATATGGAGAGTAAGAATTGCCCCCCGTATTATAAGGTGCCCCGTTTTGATACCTCCTGAGTATGTCCCTGTGCAAGGGAATGGTGCACTGCACAATCCTTAAATTTTAAGAATGCTGATCGAGGAATGTCCCTTTCGACACAACTCTGTATGATGATAATCGTGACTGTATTTTTGTACTCCTGTTTACGTTTTTGTTTAGTTTTGATATAAACTACAAATTTTATCCTTTGGAATGACCTGATATGATACAATTAAGTCTACTACTAGTATTTTATTGGAGACGTTCAACCTTGAATTGCCGATAGAAACTTATTAAAATTAGTGTATAGGTACGTCACATTCACAAATTGCATGTATATAATTATGAACTAAGCAGGTTCATACTTACATACATACTGCATGTGCATAGCATTGCTTCGACTCACTGTGGTTTGCGTTTATTTCTAACGTTGCATTATTCTCGTAGTTGGCATTTTATGTATATGAAATACGAATATTTTGATGATGACGCTGTTTTGACCATAATCACAAAGGAGAAGCTTATGGACGCCGTTTGTTATGAACCGTTTTCAGTAGAAAATAATCAAATGTACGACAATCTATCGTAATTGAAATAAACTCGTTTTTTGTTTGAATTAGCTTAAGCCCTCGGCCAGCTCAGCGTTCCACAACCACCCCATTATCGAAATAGGTCGTTTCAAACACGACTTTTATCTGTTACCTACTCAAATCTCTAGTCCCAAATATTTGGTCCTAAAAACACGCATTTTCAAAATTACAATGAAATAGAAACCGGTCAAAAGAAAAAAAAATTAAAGGAACGAGACCGGAAAATGTAAAATGTCAGTCGTGGCATAGAGGCAGAATTTTTTTGCAGCTGTGATATATTTACCTATGTAAGTATGTAGAAACCGGTTCAAAACTGCGTCTTCTCAGACATTGTAATGTATGCAAGCAACCATATCTCTCAGACATGCCCACTCAATGCATTTTGTCTCATACATGCCCATTGTAGGGACGTGGACCGCGAGGCGCCGAGGGGAGCGACGCAGGCGCCGCGGTCACCCATCCCCAGTCAGTTCTCGCCACAGTCATACAGGTAGGAACATTAGTTAACATTACATTTTGATTTTTTGAAGAAACAATCTCGAAAGGGCAACATTATTGTAGACATTCCGCTCATATGTCATATATTTTGATAGTGAGACAAACAATAATGTTTCCAATTCGGGATCGTTTCTTTATCTGATCGAGTATAGCTAGAACTTCACTGACCTCTATATTTTTTTATTATTTTTTTCATTTATTTAAATACCTTAAAAAACATAAATAAGTACATAAAATGGAATCATAAAACCCTAACACTATTGGGGTTGTCTTGACGCCATATTCCCTTCATTTGCTACAACTTTAATACGATACAAACAAGAATCAAATAAAATACTAGATTGTTTCAAATTTACAATTTATCAACGCATATTATCTCTGGACTGGCAATCCCATTCAAATGACAGATATTTGTGTGGTTAACTTTGAAGCGCCATCTATGTAAGTTTCACATTCTCTCGTTTTTACTTTCCTATGGCTTTCCTTGACTGCGAGCCCAAGAATAGCGACTTATAATTTGGTTCCACGTACTTTCGTATTTGCTTTGTTTGCCTGCCAGCGCCACAATGGCGATTTGCTATAACTACCAAAAATTTTGTAGCAGCATTAAGTTCAGAGATAATGTGGAGTGGAGGTCAGTGTAGAATATCGTCATGAATATCCACAATTTTCTTCAGAAGAAGTCCTGGTTAACCCCCAAATGGTCAAAAGCAATAGAATCTTGCTGTTCTAATCTATCCTGATATAACAGGGGCAAATAGTCTGTGGAATACCATTTTTTTGTAGCATTCTCTGTTAACTTGTAAAGGTATAAAAGGGCAGAATTCTGTTCTTTGTCCACATTACATTGAACTGGCAACAATAAGCATTTTGTTGTCATATCAAGGCATGACATGTAGATTACATTACATCGAATATCGATCCCTATTGTCATAGATCATCGCCTAAAACTGTAATACACGGGAAACTATTTTTGATCTCTTACGATGCCATCGCAAAAGATTTTTATCAATAAAAAATCCTTTTAAGGATAGAAAAAATATTTCACTATAGGTACCTTTATTAGGGGCGAACCAGTCCATGAAACTGTAGAACTTTCTCCTATGAAAATAGCTCGAAATATGAAAAAAGTTTTCACACCTGCCATACAAATTGTTTCGGTCAGCTGGTAAATTTTTTTTGGGATGTCTAAATTTTAATATTTGGACGTATCTCTTGAATAGCTATTCAATTTAATGGACTGGTTTACCCCTATAAGGAAGGGAAGGTAATATTTGCAGTATTTTTTTACACCTTATACCACCTTTTAAATACCAACTTGTTTCCCCAGGACACCGACTCACAGCCCAATGCCGCCAGCGCTGACGCCGACCGCCCCCTGGCAGGGCAAGGGCCCCGAGTCCCTCCCCCGCACGCCCATCCCGCCCCAGGGGCAGTACCCCCCGCAGTACGAGGGGCAGTACTACAGGACGGATCTTATGTCTCCCTCCTCCGTCCGCACTGATGACACACAGGATGAGTCGCTTAGCAGCCAAGTGAGTGTTTTTATTTTATTTTTCTGTAAGTTTTTGGGACACTAACGACTCGATGAACCTTCTTATAGTTCTTCATACGCCTACAAGTAGGCCTAAGGCCTCTGACGTGGTAAGTAATCATAGACATCAATTGCACTGACGCTAATTTTATGCTGTACTATTGGATACCTACAAGATGTCCGCTCAACCACTGTTTTTTGGTTTCGCCATGTTTATTCTTGGAAAAAGTAGCCTAGCTGTTCCAGGTTTTACATTATCTGTCAACGAAACTATTCTTATACGTCAAACCGCTTGAGTGTGAATAGGTAACAAACAAACACACACACAAACATGCGGATTTGTAATAAGAGTAGAGTTTAAGGGGCAGTACCCCCGCAGTACGAGGGGCAGTACCTCATGTCTCCCTCCTCCGTCCGCACTGATGACACGCAGGATGAGTCGCTTAGCAGCCGAGTGAGTGTTTTTTTTAAGCTCCTTTTTTACTTTCGATTGGGACAACGAGTCGACCAACACACCAGGGTAGGTACTCATCGCGGAAACTGCAAATTTCACTCATCAATAGTACTGGCGACGCCTCTTCCATCTGAGCTATTTTGAAGAGATTTAAGATTTTGGCATTCTTTTTTTTTTTACTCCTATATGATCCCCAAACCTAAAGTTAGATATTAAATTAAACTATGATAACGAAATGTGGTGAAGTTAAGTGGGAGTCTCCGTGTGGTCTCTGTAGTCTGTGCAATAGGTAAAAGAAAGTCCTATAATTTCTATAACTATCTATGTTTATGGTGGTATTGTTTTAAATTACCTTAGATCTAAAAAATAAAAACAAAAATATGTATCCAATTCACTTTAAAAACATAACAATAAGCACCAATCTTTGGCCACGAATGTAGTTTCTTTCAAAGAGTTGGTTACCCATAATTTACCCCTACGTTCGACGAACTATGTTTGGTAGGAAATACCATGTCAGTTAGGTTTCTTGTGGACCCACAGCATAGAATAAATAGTAGTACCAACGTAGAGAAGGTTACCTCTTAACAAAAGTGTTATTTAGGTTTAGAAAGATACCTACTCTCAACTCAATGTGGTCAACCGCCCGCAAGAAAAAAATTAAATATATTGGCCTTACCACTTGTAGTAGAAGGCACCAAGGATCGTCGAGTCATTGGCTGATTTGGTCCCCAAGTTTTTATGTAGTGTTCTTCTCATTGTCACTCATTTGTCATTCAATTGTCATTGTAATTCTCCAAGTTTCAAACTGTTAGCAGATTACCAAACGATCAAAACCATCCAACTGACATGCATCTGAAACTATTTTTATTTAGCAGACTTCGACCCTTGGTGTCCCACACCAAAAAAAAGAAGTGGGGGCTATGAATGTTTAGATTTTTTCTAAGTGCTTGCATGGTGTCGGTCGTCGAACCCACAAAAATCGTTAAATTAAAACTTCAGTTGTCTTATAAAAATAATTCGCACTTTATTACAGTCAAACGTACGACTAAGGATTGCTGGGATTTTGCCAATGCGTCAGCTAATCGTGTCATATAATTTATATCATTCATGATGTAGGTATCATTTACCAATCCTTGGATAAAATAACATACATACACATATTGACGCTTTTGTCCCTTGCAAAGTAGCCAGAGCGTTAATAACCGTAAAAATGCGGTCGCTATCGCCACGTCTTACAAATCTGGAAGGACTTTTGAGACGAATCGTCTATTGCTGTAGTGACAGGTCATTAGCCTGTCGCATAAAGTTGTAATACACATTAAACCCTCGAGTTTTTCATCATGAGTAAAAAGTTAAACGGGCACTTAGCTTTGAAATAATTTAAGCTGAAATGCTTGGGCAATATTACTGATTATTACAGATTGCTTTGTGAGTGAAACATCCGCTAAGAAAAGTAATAATCACAAGTTATGTTTGATGTTGTTTATTTTTCATCCGATACTGAGAAGTTCGTTCGTTTTTGGTCGCTAGGTGTGCGCTGAGCAGCAAGATAGAGTTTCGCTATGATTGCACATCTAAAAATCTATAATTTTCAGCGAAATGGGTTAACGAAACCGCGGTAACACTGTCGGGCGGACTTTGGAAAATCGCCAATATTCCCCTTGTATCTAATGATGGGTTGTTTTGTTAATTAAGTTCATTCAGGTCAGACTAACCGCTGGACATAGGGTATTTTGAAAACAGGACAGAATATTTTTATTTCAGTCGAGCGATATTTTGATGTGTCTACGAGTTTATCATCATAGCAATGACATATTTTCAGTGCTATCACATACTCACGTAACTGTTTTCAACCGTTAGCAGCGATAAAAATAAATCGGTGAGGAATGTCACGGCTCTACTAAGTTCTAAGACAATTAAGTAGAGCTGTAACAGCTCGTTCACCGTATCTTAACAGCCACGACAGTCCACTACTGGACATGGGCGTCCTCCAATCGGAGGGTATTGCCATAATCACCACGCTTAGCAGATATTATAATTACAAGGGACGATTCTGCCCATTTCTTGGGTGAATTTTTTATCCCTTAATCAGTCATTTAAATAAAATCAAATTGAAGCAGGTATCGTAAATAGCCTCGGAGAGAGGTATACAAGGTCCTATGTTAGGGGAATAGTGGAAACTTTTTTGTAGGTTGTAGGTAGGTAGGTTCTTCGATTACTGCGCATTAAATAAAAGAGACTTTTTTAGAAACACCTTTTTTGTGTTGTCTAGTAAGTTTGAGTTTTGATAGAGTTTCGATTTACAGAAGTTTTTCCCATTTTATCCGCTCGCGAAAATTTATTTGATCATAAAAATTCGTTACGCTATAAATCGAGTAGACGAAATACAGCGGTAAAGATAAAGGAGAATGAGGCTAAGATTTATCATCTAAGTGGTTTTCCGTTCCAGCTCGCAAAACATCATTTTCACCCACTCAATTTACATAAAAAAACCAAAGTCATTGACCTCTCCAGGCTGGAAAATACAAACATAGATAAAGGCTTTCAGAACTTTCCGGATAGTCCTATTTCTGAGGCTGATTCACGGTTTTCATAGCTCGCAATAATAACCTGAGGAATGTGTTATGGCAACGTAACGAAAATAAACAAGTATTGGCCGTGAAATAATATCATACGTTACTTATGAGTTCAGAAAAAATAATGTATTATAGAGACAAATCAATCATCCCAGTCATAAAAACCCATCTTTTTTTTTTTTTTTTTATATGTAATAGGCCCGCATTTGTCTGCCATCTCACCTGGTGGTAAGTGGAGATGCAGACGAAGATGGTACATGCTTGCCTAGATAATGCCTATTCACTCTTGCCTTAAAAAGGCCCAAGTTATATTGTTCCGGAAAAAGATCCGCATCTCATCCCATCCAAGATCCCATCTCATTCAGATTTGATGCGCGATGAAAACTAAGTGCACCAAACGCCCTTATACATGCTGATTCTTCCTTAGTGTAGTACTTGTTTCAGAGATGAGTTTCTTCTAACTTCATTCTGGTAGTCCGTTGAAACTATTTTAACTCGTAAATCCTTATCGAATTATCTCATATCTGAATTCAAATGATCCTGAATCAAAAAGTAAGAAATCGAAAGATTTGGTTCTAATCTAATCTAGTCAATTCAATCTAATGAAAAAACTAGATAAAATCCACTACAAGAATGGAGCTTAAATTTTCTCAAATTTTCTATTTTCCTTGAGTTTCTAAGAAAATTATCATGAGCTTTCTCAGTACAGCATCGGAATATGATTTCCAGCAATAAAACGTCTGCTTTATGCGCTCGCCCGCGAGGTTTTACGCGTCGGAGGTTTCCGCCCACGCCTCCTATTTTCCCACTATATTTCCAAAATAGATTGCACATGAATCGGCTTGTTTTCGGGGAGAGCTGGTGGCTTCCAGCGTTAGTCCGCGATCGCTCGTTGCGCTGTTCGACCCGAAACCGTGCTGTGCTAAAGATAAAAAGATAAAATACAAGATGGCCGTCAACCCCAACTTCTTCCCCAACGGCTACCAGGATCCCATGCATCCCGAAGACGAGGTCGTCACCAACTGGGTGCGTTGTTTTACCGTCTGTGATCTTGTGCTATTAGGTTGCAAACCTTGTGATCCAGTGTGGCTGTCTCGAATGTTCAAGCGCATCTAATTCTGGCGCACTTGAGCCTGCGTAGTGTTACAAAATATGTGATGTAATAACACCGCTCCAGATTTACGACATCGTTTCGCTGAGGAAAAATTGTAGGTACTTAAAAATTACATTTAAGACAAGTAAAGAATTCCATGTTCCATATTTTGGAACACAGTAAAAGTCCCAAAAATATTTTTATCAACATGTTTTGTAGAGAACAAAATCTTGTGTGAAAGTTTTACTACTTAACTTAATTTACCCGTAATATTTTGACAAAAACTTGTTCTGAAATTTTAGTTTATTATACTTGCTTCTAACCAAACCTCATATATTAAAAATTTGTATTATTCAGTCTTTTATAATAATAATTTATGAGAATTATAATTTTATGATGTTTACTTGTCTAATAATAAAGTATCCTTGTACTTCGTACTTCAACCATGTCAGAGGCCTGCTACTTGTGGTAGATATTTGAAGAACTTTGACGCCAGGGGTCACTGGGTCGTTGGACAACTCAGTGGCCCACACGAAAGGAAGAAGAAGACTTCATATGCAACGTTCTGTTCTAAACAATATACAATTATTTAAAGTTCTAATAAGTTAAAGAAACTATCGTTCATGATATTAAGTCACCACAGAAGACCCTGACTTAAAATGTCTAAAAAAAGTTTGAATAAACATGGGTCGTTTGGAAAATATCTTCAACCCATCATGTTTGCCGTTACTACCTACGTTCTTTTTTATGTAGGTAATTAATTGGTTTTGTCATCAAACAGTCACGATGTCAGTCCGCTGCATTTTGAAATCCCAATCCAAAATCACCTAAGTCCAGTTCACTTTACACCTACTATCACTTTCTATAAATTAAATATAAAATCTGGCCTTCGTTTGATTTAAAATGGCCAGCTGCGGCGTATTTCCGTCCAATGTCACGTCACTTGAGAGTTTTCCACCCACTTGAACTGAGCGAGTGGGATTTTGGACTTGGCTCTGTGTGCCAAGTGAAATGCTAGATAACTTATGACTTTCGTAAAATAATCTTAGTCAAAAACTTGTACCTGGATGACGCCAAAGCACGGCGTAGGCTTGTTTGCGTTCTTTTAGTACGAAACGATACGAAAATTCTTTATTGAATAATCTTAATTAAATTACAATGATACAAAATAATTATGCCGCATTTGTTGCCTAAACTAAGAATTAGGATTCCTGTATATTTGGTAAACAGAGAGCCAAGATAACCACTATTTGATTAAGTGTGATGACTAAGTAGAGGTAACTTAAATTCTGAAAAAAAGGACTTGATTATCCATGATAAAATTCTTCTTCGCAATATGTATTCTTATCGTTCGCCCATTTCCTAGTTAAAATTATTTTCAAGTACAAAATAAATGACTGGTTTTTTGTAGGTACTAAGGTAGATACACCAAATCTACTATATTTCTCAGTTTAAAAGCTTTTCGTAGAAATTTTGTTGATGTTAATGTCGGCGGGTGTGATCAGATCATAGTTCTGTGTTGTTTATTGTTATGGTCCACAAAACACGCTTTCTTTGATCTCATCTCTCTGTGAAATACCAAGCACACCTGAGCTGAGACATACCTACTTGTTGACTGTAAGAAAAAACATTCGTACTTTAACCATCGTTACTTAAATGTATTTTTTGTACATACGTAGTACAATGAAATGATCAAGTAAAATGAGGTTTTGTGTTGTTGCTCCGCACTTCGGTGGACACGTTTAGCCGGCGGTCTCGGTTGCTTTGGATTATTTAGACGGTGGTCGCTACACAATATTTGGGCCTGCTAGTTGTGTGTGGTTGAAGAACTCTGCCAGGTCTCATCTGGTCATTGGACGATTTGGTGTCCCACACGAAAATAAGAAGAAAGTTTCTCTCGTCTGTATCTTAGCAAACTGAACAAACAGAAGTTTAAAAATTGAAAGTTTTCAATGAAGTACTCAACCACAACACAACTCGTAGCCTTTTCGTAGCTTTATGCTCCGGACGAGTTTACTTTTGCCAATGCCCTAAACTTCGTGTTACAGGATTTTCCAAAATCAATTTTAACCAATTTCCTTGAATTCCATACAATAAAAATCTAAAGCGGGAGTCATAGTTGTTAGACGAACACAGTGCGTTGCGTCAGCGCGCGTCGGTAAATAAGACAAAAATAGACTCTTCGTTCGCCCATTGGCACAATTCGGGCTTACGGCCTTTTGTTATTGTTACAAGCCAGGAATTAGGGAGAAAATCTCTGACATCAGGGTCCACTCGGTGTCCCGCACGACATAAGAACTAAGAGCATTCTATAAAACGGCTGTAAAGTCTATCGGTAGAGAAAAAATTGGCTCTTTATATTACTGAAAAGTTTAATTCAAGTGTATATTTTTGTATCGATGTTATCATCATTAAGCCTCGCTTTTGTCGGTGAAGTATCATCCAATTTCGTCTCCTGTGATCCTTCACGTCCTTATAATTGTTGTATTAAGAACGATGTGTTACTAATGGGAAAAAAATATCTATATTTCCATACAAACCAAAGCTGCGGCATCGTAAACCTGGAAGCGTGAATGTAAACAATCTGGCAAACGACTACCGGATGTTTTCTATTGTCAGAAAATGAGATCATTCACTCATATTCCAAACTGAGAACAATCGATCTTACACAAGATCGTTTTATTATCATATGTACTAAATTTATTTGCTTTTCTGTTTTCTTGGAGGTATTTTCCCACTTTACGGGCCTTAAGTGAGATGGAGTCAGTGTTTACGTTGGATGAAGTAACAGGAGATCAATTTCTGAATTGTACGTTTTCGGTTCCGTGCACGAAAGTCTAAAACGACTGGTCTAACCACACGTTTTTAAATTTCTTTTACTTGATGTTTTGATAGTCAAAAATGTGTGTGAATTTTAAGGGTATGTGGGAATCGATAAGTAAAGTTGAACGTGAGATACAAGCACTGTGAAATACCAAGCACACCTGAGCTGAGACATACCTACTTATTGACTGTAAGAAAAAACATTCTTACTTTAACCATCGTTACTCAAATGTAAATTTTTACAAGCATAACAAGTGGCAGATTTTCGCATGAAATAAAGCCTTGGAATAAAGCGTACGTTTTAGAAATATAGCTCCAGAATTTGCAAGAAACTTGCGGGTAATCATCAATAATTCAACAGATGTTTAAAATCGTTGCCTTAATAGTTAATTGATTATATTATTATTCCCGATCCATGAATTTAAAAACAATGACTGTACAAACGACTACGATACGACCTACATAGTTATGCTTTGCAGAGGCATAAATAAGCGAAATGGGGCTGAAATCATACATACTGCTTCACTGGAATAAGTAACCTCGACGTATTATTAGAATGTTTACTCATCAAGCGATAAAAGATGCGAAACGAATGCTGAAGATTATCAAAATATTATAAAAATAACTCTTTGACGTGGCTTCAAGTGCGTTGCAATATGAAATTCACGGTTTATCTGTATTGTAAGCAATCTTCTATACATATTATAAGTAGTAGTAACTAGTTTATTCTTTAATTGACAGTGCTGGGCTATCCAAGATATCGAACCGATGAACCTGACTCTACTAAGTTCTAAAACTGTCTGAGTAGTCATAGACTGTATAAAGGTTGTTAGGAAAGTACTATCCTACTTTCAAGGGGTCAACTAGCCCATGAAACTGGATACAATATTTTTGGACCTCCCATACAAAATGTACCAGCCGACTGAGTCAGGTTGTGAGGTCCAAAAGTGAAAAAAAAGGTAAACCAAACCAAACCAAACAACAAGTAAGTAAGTTAAAACAAGTAAGTTGTAATTCTTCACATATAAAAGGTAATAACGTAATATGAAAAAGGTGTTTTTTTAAATTTTTAAACCTATTTTTTAAACGTTACTTGTGGAAAATTGTTCAGTTTCATTAGCTTGTTCACCCCTTGAAAGGAAGTTAGTATTTTTCCTAAAACCCTGTATAGAGACGTCTGAGACCATCCTAACATCCTAAATCCTAAAATATAAAAGTAATACCGTAAACCTGATACCTGTCAAATAATTCAATTGAGTCCACTGTACTTACTTTAGACCTTGTCTTACAGCCCTACCGCACCACCCCCCTGGTGCTCCCTGGCGCTAAGGTGCGCCGCGAGCCTGGACCCACGGAGAGCTACTTGCGCCACCACCCCAACCCATCGATGCGCGCGCCCCCACACCACGACTACCGCGACACCCTTATGCGACAGAAGGTATGACAACCTCTATAGCAACGGGCAGAAAAAAATAAGCAATAAAGAAATGGCAACATTATTATTGCCTTATATGAGAGAAACAGTAATGTTGCCATTTCGGGATCATTTCCTTATCTGTGTGGGTTATACTTGTACCACTTTTTACCCTCATGGGGAAGTGATTTCTTGGAGTCGCCGATTATACATGAACCACGATGAACTAAAATGATGTTATGATCTTAATTTCTCTGGTAATTTCAATCAGCTGTCACATCAGACTGAGGAAATAAAATAGTGTATACGATTCCGCACGTATAGCCAAAGACATTCTAAAACAAGTAAATATTTACGATAGACACCAGAATGCTAAAGTTGTCTGTACCAAAGTTTAGCCGTGAAGTTCGGAACTCCAACGACAATTCATGAAATATTGCATTACCTACCTACCTACATCGTGCAAAATTTTATTTGGTTTAGAAGTATCTTCGTAATGAAATGCCGCTGCAAATTTAAATGTTCTTGTGTCGTCGCATTTGCACATAGCAGCTTACCATAACATAACATTTACTCACAGTAGAAACACACACTACACATTACTTCACGTAGCACTGAAAATAGCACTTATTAAAAAACCCGATGTAAAGTTTTTATTAACTAATCAATTTAGAGTCAAAATCTAGTTCACTTAGATGCAGAGAGCGTTGATTTTTTAGTTTAGTTAGAAGTAGAGTTGTAAGATTTGTGCAAGAGGATCGATTATCAAAAAAACATATTAACTGGGTTAATTTTTTATTTGTTTATCCGGGAAATTCATTACCTTAGTGATATGGTAATTTGATAAATGACACGGAAAGTCGTATAATATCTATATTTTTAGTATAGGTCGTCAGAAAAAGCAAGATTCTCGACGACTCATATTAATGGGTGACATAGGAAATATTATTTATTTGTAACACAGGTCGACCCATATTCCGAAAGAAACAGAGGTCGTTAGATATACAAGATCCTTCCCCACATTTTAGTAATATTAGTATGATAAAAGTTTACATCTTTAGAATGGGTCGTAAACATATTATCTTCTCTTAAAAAATAAATACGTTTAAAGTCATGCACATTATGAGTGATCCCATTAAAATTAAAACAGAACGAGTAAAATCGTTTTGTAAACACTAATTTTGTTTAAACACATGCTCGTATTATTAAAGCACACGCTTGCACATTTCTAGCAACACCCAAAATTTTGTAAACACAAACTGGTTTGAATTGGAATTTATAGTAAACATAGTTTTCTAACAATTTAGGTAGCTGAGTCGGTGTTACATCGGGTGGTCGGCGAAGATGCCAACAAGGTGGTTATAGATGTGTGAACAGGGCTTTATTTAACAGCCATAGCTTTTTGTGACCTCTAAAAGAACGTACCTTAAGGGCGCATGCATGAAATTGAGTAGGGTTCTCGGTAAAATGCGCATTTTTTTTTTCTAAAATGTAACGCCCTGCTCTATTTTGTGTAAGCGACCTTAGATTTAAGTTTTACAAATTGTTTACTGAAACATTCTAGATCGCTACGGTTTTGAGATCGTAAAGCTATTATTTTTGAGGTCACAAAAATATGGTTAATCTTGAGCGCTATGCTTACTTCATAACCAATGTTCTAGCATGAGAAAACTTCTTTCACGAAGTCAGTCGTCATCCATCAATGTCGTATTTAAGCTCGATCTATTGCAAGAAATTTATTAGGGAAAGCCGACCTGCCATTACCTGGAGATGATCTATCCTGGTCGAATTAAAATCTGCTGGAACAACATGGGTGGAAGCTAAAGAAAAAGCCCAAAATAGAATTGTCTGGAGGAAAATTGTTGAAGCTCTAGGCTCTATGCTCCACGAGGAGTTAAAAGATCAATCATTATCATCAAGAAATAAATTCTAGATTCAGATCTTTCTTGAATGTTTAGCTTGTTTATTATACACACGTGTAAACAACAATAAAATTAAACTCGCAAATGAATCGTCTCTAAAAATACCGGACTATCAGAACGTGCAGTGCACACAGCTTTGTTCAATGTCACAGTTGAAATACGGCGGATCGCACACTTGACGCACGATGGAGCGCAAAAATATCGCAGCGGTCTGTCAGATCCATACTAGAAATGTCAACCATTGTACTAAAACCGCTCAACAGCTGTCGACGCAGCTCTATCGCAGTGTCGTCCGTCGATTGCGGTTTTAGTATGGGGTGTGACGTTTCTAGCATAGATCTGACAGACCTCCTCCATATTTTTGCGCTCCGACGTGCGTCAAGTGTGCGATCCGCCTTAGTGAAATGTAAATTCAGTGAAATAATTCAGCTATTCCATATTTCTATGGCTGAGTTTAGCGAGGCCAAGAATGTTCTAAATAGTTTTGAATGCAGATGCAGCTTGTCAGTCAGTCTTGCAAAATAATTTTCTGTGTTTCGTCTTATTATTAATAGCTGCATCTTGTCTTGCCTCTAGTCTTGGGCCAAGGCGAGTGTAGACAAAGTGGTCATGTTATGATGCCCCTACGCAAATTGAACAATCAACTTAGTTATTTAAGGTTATTTTAAATTTAGCGTCAATATTTTAGGAAGTTCTTCTCGTGAATCTGAACAATATTTACCTAGAAACATAGGTGGAAACATAAAATATTTAGGTTCTACCTACTTTCCATACATGCAAAGTGTCATTTTTTGTGATTGTTTAGTTTCAGAAGTACTAAAATTGATTCAAAATCAAATACAAAAATATTTTGACAAAAATCTTGCAATAGATCGTCCCCACAAAACAATCATTCGCTATCTCTGTTTATACCATAGCTTTGTTGATTTGTCGTTGTGCTTTATCACGTCAGATATCATCTTCATTACTTGTGAAATTCTCATCGCTTTTATGCATAGACCAAGAGCAGTCATCATGTCCGCGCATCTACCTAAGGGACATCTTTGCTCTGTGCGTTTGTACATTTTCATATGGCATTTAGCATATAAAAAGAATGTTTCTAGCACCTGGCATCTGGACCTGCTCGAGGAGTTATCGTTTTTAGCATATTTTTCTTCCATTGAACATTCAATGGCTTCCTAATTTATTTTTTAAGGATTCTTTCTTCTTTTTCAAGTCTTTTCAATGAGAGAGTAATCTCTGTTTATAAAATACAATAAACCATCATAACATTAGTTACATATATTTAAAGTCAGAGAAGGAATCTCAGTAACTTAACAAAAAAAACGAATAAATCTCAGCAAATCAGTCTTCTTATATGGGCATTGCCTTTGCCGGCAGAGCGGAGTGTCTGCCATCGTTCTGTCTTCTGTCTTCTTGACTTGCTATTCGACGTGGCCATTATTTTCTCCTTTATCTGCTTTATTAAATAACAAAAATAAATTAGGAGCCAAAGAGTGCCATTGACTCTTTATCGCTTACTTGAACTCTTGTTCATTATTTTGTTATTTCCCTCAGGTCTCCCACAAACAGTTCAACTCCCCCATCAACCTATATTCTGAACAGAACATCGCCAACTCCATCAGGCAACAGACATCGCCTCTGCCGTGAGTATACTTGGTTTACTTTAATGATTAGATTTCATGAAACAAGTAGAATGTTTTGTTTACAAATTTTATGGGACACACAATAAAATAAAAACATTGTTCCCAAATAAAGCGTTATAAGCATTATCAGTGGAGCTAATTACATGCTCATTAAAATTCGGTCAGTATACCAAAAAACATGGGTCGTCAACATAGAGTGGGGAGGTCTAACGACCCATGTTTAAAAAATTTGTTTAGATACATGATCTTTTGGATATGTGAAAGAACGATATAAATAACTAAAATTTAAATGAAAAATACAAATAGATGTGCTCTACAAGAAAACAGGGAAGTTGGATAACTTTTGATATAAATATTCTTTTGTCCTTGTCGCATACCTCATAACAAGGCCACTCCGAATTCTTACTACACTTTGGCCACGAAAATGATAAGATGATAGTAGTGACGCATCAAGCTCGAACATACCGAGATATAAATAACATTTTCAAATATAAGTAGGTAGGTAAAGTATACCTACGAAGAACAGCAGATTACTAATGAGTACGTAAACACGATGTTTACAGATTTTCTGTCGTGGTTCAGTAAAAAAAAAAGTGCGAATGTCACCAGTGACGACTGGCGCATATCTTGGCACTGAATTTCAGGACCGTGGCGCGATGCCAAGAGTAACACGTTAAATGTTATTTAACATTTGCGTGGCATTATTATTAAGTATGCGTAAGGGTTTCTCAAGAGCGTGTAAATACCTATACCATACATAATTATTATAATAATTACTGACTGATAATAAAATTAATGGTTACACTCTTTGTATGATAGATCACGAGTGAAATTAGACAAGTAGATGTCCCCTGGCTTCATGTGCAAAATTACACCGAAATTGTACATACCTAACGACTATTTTTATATATTTATACAATGTGTATTTGGCCAACCTAAATACATTAATTAGTTCATCAAAGGAAATTTGCTTAGTCGTGTTTTAGTAAAAATACCCACATATTCTAAACCGTCTTATAGTTTTTAATGACTCATGAAAAGCTACTCATTCCACCCTTATTTTCTTAAATAGGCAAATAATTTTATGACCATTCAAACCATTTCTAAGACACGGGTCGACCACTCTATACGCGTAGGTATGGTAAGTAATAAATTCGACCTATGTTCTGACTGTGGTTAAGGGTGAGTAGCAAAGAAATCTACTTTCTATTTAAAGACACGACTGAATGAATTCCCGATTAAAAAGTCACGCACATACCAACAAGAGGACTCTTTAACTCATATATATGTTTAACAATAAAAATAACTGAGTGTTTCTCTGCTCACATAGCTCTAACGGGCACGGCCATTACGGGCGGCCGCACGTTATGAAGAGGCAAGTCTTTTACTAGAACAGCCGCCGACCGTCGACGCCCATCTCATAATATGACGCATTAATGCTTATTTTATATTTTATTTCGCTATCTCTCGTCTTCGCAAATCTCCGTCTTTTTTCTTCTGAGACCAGACGTCGACATATTGCCGATAAAAGTGTCGCCACAGACCTAAGAATAATCTTAGCGTCGCACATTCGCACTTCACTCGCCCCACCTTCAACATTGTGTGAATCGGTGTGGTGTAGTCATTATTTATTATTATCCACATAGCTATAAGAAACTTAATTAAATTTTAAGATAGAGAACTTATTCTACATGATTAATTTTAGTATTTTTATCGACCTATCCTTCCTGAAACACAAACAAAACTAATTTCTGTGTTTAATCGCTTCCGCGTCCCGCTAACACGTGAAACAATACGAATCTAATGTATTTCTTTACTATTGTGTTGCGCCCGCTAATCGACTAAAAACTAACGCCCATCCGTCGCTCCGTGCCGCCCTTTGCCACCCTGTGACGCCCTGTGCCACCCTGTGACGCCCTTTGCCACCCTGTGACGCCCTGTGCCGCCCTTTGCCACCCTGTGACGCCCTGCCGCCCTGCCGCCAACAGCCACAAGCCGACGATGCTGTACGACCCCGCCAAGTCGGAGACGTTCCGCATGCTGCAAGAAGAAGGCCTGGGCGAGGAGGTGCAGGAAGTGCCTATTCCAGTCCAGACTAAAGTGTTCACCGCGCCGCCTAGCAAGGTGAGTAGACTTACACTCTGAGAATGCGTAATTTACTTACTACACAAGAGATAGGTTAGGTACTAATGTACCAAACGAAAAAAATATATCTACTACAAATTATAAGAAAACATGGGTCGTCGCCAAACGTCAAATATAATTTGCTATTTAAATAACGACCCATAAACTTATTGACAATCGTACTAAGATAAATGGGTTGGGTCGTAATAGTAATTTATACTAGAAAACGACCCATATTCTAATTTAGGTCGTAAAATAATTTTCGTAAAAGTAATTGTATATCCGTTTGTCGTACATAGATTTTATTCTTTTGCTATTACTAAAATAACAACTTCTAGTTATAGATCGTAAGATAACATTCGTATTAGTAATTTTATTAAAGACCCATGCATATTAAAATTTTCTTTTTCCTATTTGGCCAACGAATAATCGATGTGTTTTTGTCAGAAGCAAGCGCCTACACCAAAACCGAAGCAGCAACTGCAGCAGAACAACGCCACACCGAACGGAAAACAGACGACCTTCGTAAGTGGCCACCTTATTCGTATCTACTTCATCTTCCATCCTTAGCCAGGAACCTCATCCTATCTTCAAGATGATACAGGGTGTTCTTCTATCCACAGAAAAAAAAAACATTTTGGAAATCCTTAAATAATTCCTTATCCAATCTAAATCTAGATATTTTTTATACGTAGAAGAAAAAAGGTGCTCTATCAGTCAGCATTAATAGTACGGGAGGTCCATTTTTTTCTTCGAATATACAAAAAAGAATCCAGGTTGGTTAGCTAAGGACATCGACAATTTAGGTTTTTTGTGGGCCACTTAAAAAGGCACGCTAGTTTTTTACGGTTTCTTTCTGTCTCTCACCCCGTACTATCTCCTCCCATCTGGCAGATGGTCTGCCAACTAGACCGATGGCAATCAAAGAAATGAAAGCTCTAGAGAAAGCGTCTGAGAATTATTCTAAACTAGAGAAGCTAAGAATTCGTGAAAGAGGAGCCCTATCAGAATCAAGGCCA
The DNA here is from genome assembly GCA_029255805.1 of Keiferia lycopersicella. Classification (NCBI taxonomy): domain Eukaryota; kingdom Metazoa; phylum Arthropoda; class Insecta; order Lepidoptera; family Gelechiidae; genus Keiferia; species Keiferia lycopersicella. The sequence continues at coordinate 2,178,551 of JARACZ010000026.1, forward strand.
GTGAATGTAAAGTGTTGCCATTTGAAAAATGTCTATAAATATACGTTTCTATTATTTCCAGGTGAATTCACTGCACGAAGAGCACATCCAGCAGTCGAATTCGTTCAAACGTCTCATGTACCACGTCCTAGGCGACGCAGAGTTCTAGCGTCCCATACACAATCGCCCACCAAAACCACAGTACGACACAAGGTTCCTATAAGCTGTGGCAACACCTAATTTAAGTAAAATGTTAAATAATATATATTTTTTTGCCAATGAGTGGTAAATGAAGGATACAGCAAGGTTGCAGTCGCTTGGCGCATTAAAAGTGCGTTACGAAGAGGAAGGTTCCTTGCCACGAATGGACTGATTTTTTAGAAGGATTTTCGGCGGTTAGACGAGCGCCCGTAGTTTTGGGTTAGCAACGAAATAAGACTAACAAAATTAATTTTAGGAGGCTATTTATAATTCTCCTGGCAGTGTGTAATATTATTTTCGGTGGATTTAATGATTCTAATACTCGAGTATTAGTGGCATAATTTATAATTTAAGTAGCTATACTAAGTGTTGATTATCTGTTTGTACAGAAATTATATTGTTTATGTATCAAGTGAAATGTTGAGTGTACTGTCTAGTCAAACGACCTGAGCTCTGGTCACACCAGTGTGAATTCGAAACTATTTTAAATAAATTATTTATTTTTATCTAAAGTTTTGTTTTATTTTTGTAGTGCCAAAATTGCTTATCCATTTCTTAGGGCCACTGCAGACTCGGACGATTCTCGCACGAAATTATCGACTGGTGTCCAGCGATGACGTCTTTCTAGCCAATGTTTAATTTATTGTGAAGATTTCACGAAAAACGTCCGATAGTCTACGACATCCCTAATTAGTAAAATGTTAAATAACAAAGTAGGTGTTTAAATAATTGATTTAATTTTCTAATGGCGTTGATTATATAACAACGTAAAAAGGGAAATCTAAGTAAATGAAAGAAAGGTATAGTGAATCTCAAAATAACTATATTTATAACCTGGAGCTAACTAACAATGTTACACAACAAATAAAATACAGTCTTGAAAATTCCATGGATGATAAGTACACAGGTCATGTGTGATCCGAAAAAATTTTGAGCAAAAGTAAAAACAAATACTTAACAACTTATATCACAATATACAGACCGGGTGCCGGCGCGCGCGCAGAGAACGATGGGCATTTTATGAACAAACTGATCCGAAAAATGGCGCTGTACGTCGTCATAGACAATGTCGGAATAACTGTCAAAATTTGACAGCTAATCTAGCTATGGCGGCCAAGATGGCGGCGTATGACGCCATTTTGCGAATAAGTTTTTCACACAACGCGTAATTAAAAAGATCGTATAACTAACACGCAAACCATTATACAAGTTGCGTTAATAGAAACGAGGATTTTGGAAACAACTAAAGTGATAACAATTTCGAAAACCCCTAAATAAGGCACTACGTCTTTCCAACGTTTGTAAACATAAAGATGCTAAAGCCGTGAGTACCGTAGGCCGTCAATCGCGACCGTGATGGCTCATAGTTGTAGAAGTAGATATACCGAGTATAGTCTGTAAAATGTAGGATGATCCCTATGACGTTTGTGACCTTGGAGCAAAATGCTATGTAAATAAAGGAAAGTGGACCAAGACTTCAATATAAAGGGTGCTAATTTAAATGCATGCAATAAACTTTCGGATAATGAAGGAACTCAATAAAGGAACCCGTAAAAGTATTTTAAACTATTTCGATGTTTCGATGACGTGTTCCTTTATCGAAACTCAACCAACCTTGAACGCATTTAAATGAGCACCCTTTATATTGAAGTCTTGGTCCACTTTCGTTTGTTTCCAAAGCATTTGTTCCAAGGTCACAAACGTCACAGGGATCATCTTATATTTTACAGAGTATACTATTTGTAACTCGACCAACCTAACAATGAGCCCTCACGCGCGCGACTCACGCTCCCTTACTCATGTTCTAGTTCTCTGCACGCACACCACAGGGGATGAGTCGATGTTGCATACACAATTAAAACACCATTATATTTACACATTAAAACTAGCTTGTGATATGTCATACACAAAATAAGTACAAACAAGTAAGTGATGTATGGAAAAATTGACGCATCTCCAACACCCATTTATTTTATAGCTCATTCGCTTAGATAGTGTCGCGACCAGCGTACCTTGACCCCAATACTCGATACACGCAAGTACGGTGCGTACTGACAGTTACGCTGGTCGCGACACTATGTAAGCGAATGAAGTCTAGCTCATTATACTTATTTCTTATAAGGGGCTGACCAGTGACCAGGTATTATCAAAATTATTATAATTTACAATGTTGTATGAATACATGGTATTTGTAAAATAAAATGGTTGAGATGAGACCGATGTGAGAGTAGTCTGAGAGCTAGTCATGTAAAAAGGTGTACGATTAGTTAATAGCAAAAAAAGGACAATTTTCTTAAAAATAAAACTAAAAGCTGCAAATGTATTACAGACTGGATAACTACATTCACCTTTTTACGCAGCTAGGCTCTTCGTGAAACTATAATTCATTATAAAACCTTATTATTATCGAAACACAGCTCGACTAGAAGTTGCTACTTTTAAAACGGATGGAATGTAAAATTAAGGTAAGTTATTTGGGTTACAGATACAATATGGTTACATTTTGTCGCTTTGTAAAAGTACGATTAAAGAGAGAAATATTCGAGAACGTACACACACTAAGATTGCAAGTATTTATATTTGAGCGAACATAATACGAGTCACATGGACAACTACGTACTTCTACATGTATGAAGAATAAACTTCTTGTAAACTTATAATATTACTGTTTGCTCCGATAAAAATACTCTCACAGAACAAAGATTTGACACAAGAGAGTCACATCAGATTAAAAATCTTGACTAGAGGAAAAGTGACCACGGTCTCTGATTCACACCAATAAATATTGTAAGAAATATGCCTAAGCCCGTCAAGTCGCCGTGACGCTACCGCAGGATTATCCAGAATTATTAGCCATTTTTCCTCTGATCAATGCAATACAACCATTCCGATATTATCACAAGAATAAAAGACAAGTTGATTTGGAGAAAAACCTGCCAATAAATAACCCCACAACGAACCTATCCCTGACATATAAATTGCTTTTAATGTCTCAGACTCGGCCACATTAAATGCTTAATGCAGACATTAAATTAGAATCTTTAGCACACAACTGTACTAGTAATCCATATTTCAATGTCTGCAAATGTAGGCGACAAATAGCTTTTGAATTTTCCTCCACATTCGACAAACATTTCGGCCCATACACAACTTAAATTTGGACTGAATCTTACACGTTTAGCACCAAATATCCACACTATTCGTAAACTACCTAACTAAGATCGCGGCGATACAACGGTTGATATCTACATACATCGATTCATACTCTCAGACAAGAAGAAAAGCATACATAGTGCGTCGAGAAAAATAATTGTTGAAAAAAATATATACATATGCTTTGGCCTTCTTGTGAGAAAGAAAGACACAAACCTTTTTTTATATGCGTTTTTATTTTTGAAGAAACTAAGCCCATTATAGACGTTCTTAACCGCTATAGACTTTGCGGAATTATCTGTCAACCTTTGACAGTTATTACCTCTTAGTCTATGGCGGCGTACGGCGTCATTTTCTGGGTTAGTACTTCAAAAAACGGCCATTACTTTTGGCATAGTTTTTGGTGTTTTCAATGGAATTCTCAGTTTATACTATTCTTCTTGTTCAAGTTACATTAATTATTATATTACAATTAAAACACGAACGATAAAAACTGTTTAAACTCACCTAAGTTACTGTCTTTATATTACACTTGATGTAAACTGTGTTTTTAGAGTTAGTAAATTGACATTTTGGATTGCCGATTTTTTTGCAAATGCTTAAGGGGCTGACACGAGCTAAAAACCGGTCCCTTTCTGACAAATGTCAAACTGCGCGCGTGCGAACGGGACGGAATCTTGCCGATTCAATGATATTTTCGTATTTTCGATGATAACTCGGTCTAAAATAAGTAATTTGAAAATCAAAAACAATATGTCGATAGAGTATTGTAAGGCGCTCATTCTGATCATAAACACTTAATTATTGCGTGGGTTTTGTTCGTACAGTTTGCGATATAATAGATTTTTAGAATTCACTTTACGATGTTTTTCTATCAAGCTAAATTACTAATATCATGTTTTGGAAACAATAACACTACAGCAAATATCCTAAAGATTTTATTTTCGTCAGTTTTTCTGCATTTTATCTAGGGTAGAAATCACTTATAAAAGTAGCTTTTAGCTCTACTCAGCCCCTTAATAGCGAAGTGCCAATAATCTGTCAAGTTCAATGCATAATAAAAAACAACTATTACGCCGATCTATGCAAAATCACTGCTAAGCTTTCACATCATTCGCACGAGCGTCATCTACTAAGAACTTTAAGAAAAAGTTTAAAATCCCATTTCGATAACAACAGTTACCGGTACATCTCTATTTGCAAACAAATGGCAACACCAAATGTCAATCTACTATCTTTAAAAAACAGTATAATTTTACGCAACAAGTAATTCAAATTAGTGTATTGAGCCACAAAATAATGTAAGGATTTATACTGCATTTTGGCAGAAATTTTATTTGAGAATGAAATCTTTATTTTTGGTTTTTACTTTGTATTATTATGAAATCAAACTGAGTAAATAATTTGTATCGATCAAATGAAGCACTAGTTATAAGTTCGTAGTTTTGTACAAAATTAATGTTTGTATTGCAATTAAATGCAAAATAAATGCTAGGTCACACTTGAGTTGTGGTGTCAGTGTGTGAAAAATATTGCTTGCTTTTTATGAATATTGCTTGCTTTCTTGAATATGCTTGCTTATTTTTTTTTGGTATAAATTTGAATTTAAATACGCAAGATTGCGATCTAATCATAACTAAATGGTGATGATTCGTGCAGTAGAAAGTGCGATGATAAGTTAGGCCTCTAGTCTGATGCGAATTAAAATTTATATGGATTCAAAAATACGTCTGCGGGACCGGTTTTATACTTGAAACCATTAGGTACATTAACTCAAATATCAGTGGTAAATCAAAATCACAGTTTATTAATTAAAAAAAAATGTGTAGGTACTTTTCAGAATTTGGTTTATAAATTATAATTAAATAAATAATTAAGTTTCGCTACGCTATTATAGAGAGAGCAAAGTGAAGAAAAGCGTTTAATGGAGATTCGAAGTTACGGTGATATGTAGGGTCGGTGTACCAGCCTTAACGTTTCGGTACATTACATAGAATATTAAGATTTTTCCCCAATACTTCTTTAAGTGCAACCCCAATCAAGTTTTATTCAATAATTCATTAAGTGACATCAAACTTGAATCCGACATTTTAGGAAAACTGTAGGACCTACAACTTATAGCACAATTTAATTATATTATAATCATCATCATCTTTGGCCTTATACGTCTGTGACAGATGATTTAATCAGTGTCTAAAACAGACACTGCGTTGCCTGGGATGCAGTAATGGAAAACGCAATTTTGAAAGTCCAAAAAAAAAAAAAAAAGAATTACTTGGAACCAACTAGGTTTACGCTACGGCATGTAATGTTGCGATCACCATTTCATAAATTTTCACTAAGTAAAAGATTTCTCAGATATATTGGCGAGAAATATTTATATAATAGTGTATTTATATAATTTATATAATTAGTGTATTCAGCGATACTTGTCTATGACTAAGGCCTGTTTTTGGTCAGATACGACCACCCTATAACAGAAACCAACAACTAAACACCAAATTGAGTAAGTACCTACATTCACATTCAGTTGCTATAACGAACAATGTTGCCATTTAAGAAATAAGTAAGTTTTAGTTGGTTCAATATTTATAAAAAAAAAATTGCAGCCCCGTTTTTGCCTATCCATAATTATGAGATCAAATAATTTTGCCAGGATAACCAGGATTCGACCATTAGTCATATCCCTAAAAAAAACTTTTAATAAATACAATTATCATGTAATTTATCGCATTTATGCAGATACACTCAGTGAAGTTAAAATTGCGTAATAAAAATATTTATATCAGCTTTTTATGCTCGGCAATTGACCAGAGCTTTATTCTTTCAGGGATTTATTTATAAAATTATCTTTATTTATATTTTATGTGATAATGATATAACATAGTCGAGCGACCAGCGACCGAACACATTGGTATAGGTATTTGAAATAACGAAAAAAACTTACGCTAAGATTCTATTGGAATAAATCTTCATTCATATATTTATTTTCTTTTCTGCCTAGCATTTTATTTTTCAAAAAGCCAGTTTTATTTTCGATCACGTCTAAGGAGTAAACTTTAACGTGTGATATTATAGCCTATATGAATTCATAATATATATCATATTTACAGAATATGTACCACTATACATATACAGGGCTTGATGCACAGCAAATTGTGATTAGAGTACAATATACAGGGTGTTAAAACTTTGCTGAAATTAATTTAATCAGCTGGCTGATTGTATAACTTTCTTCGGCATCGGCTTTATTTTGACAGTTGAAGCCGATAACGGCGAATATTTAGGCAAATCCTTCAAACAGGGCAACCAAATCTTTGACCAAGCCAGACCAACCAAAACCAAAGCGTGGTAGGTACACAGATGAATTTTGGCTGGTTCAATCTATTAGGATGAAGCTAAACAAAAACTGGATAATGCAAAGTTCACTGACCTCAGTCTAATGAATCGATAATCTGAACCCTTGTATTACTGTTATTTTTATGTTTTTCATGGGTTATGAACTTTAAGTTTGAAGGCATTTGAAAATTCTGACACTACTCTGTTCAACGACAGTGAACAATAAGCCCCATTGGGTCGTTGGACGACACGGAGTCCTACACGAAAAGACAGAGTTTAATGTTAAAAATGGCTGTTACGCTCTACCACAGGTAGATGGGGCCTTAAAAAGCTTTACAATTTATAATTAACTTTAGTTTTCATATATCTACGAGCCTTTTATTCAGTTTACCACAGTTCCTATTTTTATATATTTTTTAACCACCAGCTTTTATTTCTAAGCCTCTTTCGCTTCCGCATGGACAACTTTCAAATTTTGCGACACGGTATTACGCGGAATTTTGAAGAACACAAACGAAAAAAAAAAACTATATAACTTAAAGCTCTGACTCCGAATAAACTTATGTCTTATTTATAAAAATAAAATATGATATCATGAAATACGAACGATGGCCCAATTATCTTCATTACTTTGGACACTCATTTTCATATTTTTGTTTTGATATTTTGGATGTGATGACTAAAAAAGATGTGTTTTCGTTGTATAGGTATGACACAGTGTGGATTTTAATGAGAATTAAATAAACTCAAGAAAAAACATAACTATTCCAAGCACACTCAGTGACCCAAACCAGTTTTTTATAGGATAAGACGATTTCCTACGATATGGCGTAAAGATTTTTTGATTTTACAACTGCGTGATTTGGAATGCTACATATATATGTATATATATCCGAGCAAACATTCCATTTCACTCTGATTAAGCGCAACTGTATATTTTTTGTCTCATTCAGTTCAGATTCGCCTGAATGCTATCACGTTCAAAATCATAAAGCCATTTAAACGTACAGTTTAAAAAAAAATGCTGCAAATATTTTAAAAGGTGAATCAGCCCATGAAACTGAACAACATTCCCAAAGAAACATAGGTCAGAATATGAAAAAGAAAAATTTGACCTACCATACAAATACTGATTATACCACGTAAAATATTTGCAGCTAATATTTTTACACCTTATTCAAGTAAGTATACAAACAAAAGTTCATCCTGAACTAAATTCAGATATACATCAGCCAGAATCAACCAACCATTTTCTATAACGCACCAAGAACCTCCATCGTTCCGAACTACGCAACAAAATAAAACCCTTCCAGAACAGAAAACCAGGGTTATTCTTACCAGCCTCCTTCAATCGGCCGCGTAATACCGCCGTGACGCACCGTCAGCCGGTGATGACGTCACGCAGACTTGGTGACGTCACGTGGAGACGGTGACGTCACTAATAGACGTTGTCGTCGGGGTAGAGAGTGAATGGCAGGCCTCAGGAGGCCGGGGACGTTGGCACCTGCAATAGACATCAACATTTTTAAACTGGAGGTTCTCAGTTTGACCCGTATGTATGTATGTATGTATGTAAAGTGTTGGCAGACTTAGGAGAAGGTTTGGGTCGTTGGACGACTCCGTGTACTAGAAAAAAGACAGGGTTTTAGGCATATTAATACGACGTCTGCAATGAATAATAAAAAAAAAGAATTTTACATACATACATACATATATCACGCCTTTATCCCTTGCGGGGTAGGCAGAGCGTTAACGGCTGTAAGAATACGGTCGCTATCGCCACGTCTGACATTTTTGAGGATTGTTGTTTTCGAAGGTTGTTTTAAGAAAACATGTGTATCACTATAGTGACAAGTTGTCAGCCTGTCGCCTAAAAATTGTAATACACCAATACTCTTGAGTCCCTTAGTCGCCTCTTACGACACCCGCGGGAAGGATGTGGGGTAATGCTATTCTAAACCGGCATCACACGGCAAAAGAATTTTAACGGATTTTAAATCGTATGTTACCCAATATTATTAATGAATTGTGGGATTTATTAGAAGAGGAAGATCAACGAATTCAGAAAATGATGATGACGAATAATGAACGAGTGGCGAGTGGGCGAGTGACAAGCGAGTGCGTGTTTATACGTGCCGAGCGGGATAGCGAGTCGCTGCGGGGGCAGAAGAATGAAGCGGGGAGGTGGGTACTCGGCCTCGTAAAGAAATTGGGATTCTAGTGACTCTCTCGCCTCCCTTCTCGACCGAGTACTCGGCCGAGCACTCGTTAAAGTATTTATACCAACCGAGCACTCGGCCGAGGACTCGCCACTGTACTCGTTAGGTGTAATCGACTAATCGACCCATTAGAATAGGATAGCTCGCCTAGTCGGGTGTTGTGGCCAGGGGACCGACGGGCCCACCTGGATTAGATTGGAGGTTACATATATGCGTTGCGCGGTGAACACTTCGATACCGCGTTTCAGGCCAATAGTTCTGTGACGTGGCGCCATCTATTGAATATGTCGAGAACTCCTGTTGCGTCTTGCTTGTAGTGAACTACTTGCGCTTCGTGTTTTACCCACTAGAGGTCGCTACATACTCACCGGTGGTTGAGGCAGCAGGCTTTCTCTGCTGGCTCGCAGGTTGGGCATGGACCTCGCTTCTCGCCTGGCTTCAAGCGCCAGGAGGGACCGGATATCCGCTTCTAGGGGGTCCACACTGATGTGGTACACCCCGCCCTGGAAGAAATTGAACTAAATTAAGTATAATTTGACTAGATTAATACCTAGTTTGGAAGAACAATTTTCTTGAGAATTTGCTGTCGCACTATTATGTCGCTTTTTTACAAACTAAGCTACCTTGACATTTCAGACTGCTTACAACTAGGTAACCACGTATTTTGCGACTAATGCGAGCCAGACTTTAAGTCGCTCAGGTCTTGATTTGTGAACGAAGAGAGCCCAGTATCCCAAATCAGCTATAAACACATTTTGTGATCGAAGTGAACTCAACACGTGAAGTTCCCGATAAAAGATTTTCGTGAGAGAAATTAGATCAAAATAGCGTAAAATTTTATAGCGAGATAAGCGAGTGTGACAAATATGGGCCACTTCTAACGTCTTATCGTTTTGCGAGTGAAGCGAGCTTATCTCACATAACGATGCATTGCGAGCGAAAAGAGAGCACAAGAACGCCATTGCGGTTGCCAAATATTGGCATTGAAAAATATAATGACCCGTTGACGAAAAATAACAAGACTCATTTTATTCAGGGACCTTAATATTGACGTTTAATATATGCAGCATGGATCTGTGACGTCATACCTCAGTGAGCGTGCTGTCATGTAACCCCGCGGGCGCCGTCACAGCTGGCGGCGACATCGCCCCGGGCTGTTGTACGAGCCTGGTATCCGAATATCTCCTGGCGTCGTCGCGGTCGTGCGCGCGCAGCCGGTCGTCGGACGCGGCGGGCGCGAGCGCGGACACGCGCCGGTGGGGATTCCCGCGGTAGGATTCGAAGCCCCCGCTCTCGTCTTCCTCGTGGAACGCGGCCGGCGGGGGCAAAGGCTCGATGTTTGCTACCACCTGAAACACACGATGGCAATCGTAAGTTTTGTTGGCAATACCGACAGTTGCTATGAAACAGCTCTAGTTTAGTCACGAGCTTGACATTCATAAACAAAAGTGTGTAAATTTCTTATTATTTATATATAAATTGTTTTAGTGCATATTTCAGTGGTTTTATAGTTATATAACCCTCTGAAAATTACTACATTAATTCAATAGCGACTTTTGATGCACATCAGCATACAAGTTTTATGCTTAGAATACTATTGTCGCGGAAATGGCAGCCATTTTTCCTTGTGAATACAGCTCTTTGCTATATAATCTCAAATCCGTCTTCCAAACGTGGCGATTATGGCAAATAAGAACAAGGCCAGCAATAATAATAATAATAAAAATACAAAAATATATTCCCCTGGCAGAAGAAATACAAGCTATGTGGCATCAAGATCAAGTTCGCATAGTCCCTATAATAATCTCTTCCACCGGTATTGTTCCAAAAACACTGCATAAGGCAATAGGTGAATTAAAACTCCCAAAATCAACATATGTAAACATACAAAAATCTGTCATCCTTGACACATGCTCTATAGTCCGGCGATTCCTCACAAATGCGACCATCTTCCAAACAGAAACAGATATAGCATCAGAACCAAGTCACTTGGCTTAGCCCGTACTTGGTTTTGTATACACCGACATATTTAAATGTCGTGATAAGTAGATTCAACTACAAGAAAATAATAATAATAATATTTTTATTTCAGACAACGTAAGGTCCATAGGGTTAGTTTAGGAACATTAAAAACTTATATCTATGTGTTAGTAATACTACCTATAACTAAGTACTTATTTCCAAAAGTAAAAACTACAACCGCATCAGAAATGTCCGATGGTGGGCCGCTCACACGACTGCATGCAACCGTATCCAGCGGGCCAACATCGGAGAGTCCCACCGGTCCGCCAACACCTTCAGGATGCCGTTGGAGCTGCCACGCACGCGGCTAAGAATCGAGGCGCAGCGTTTGCGCATGATAGCAGCAAACCCATCTACTTGAGCCTCCGCGAACAATGGCCTGTTGGTCTTGTCTCACAAATTCAATAGATAATACAGACCTGTCCTCGGGAACTTCTTTCTCGTCTTTTATGGCGGACGGGCGGCGATCGCTCGCCTATGGGGATTTTTTCTGGGGCATTCTGTATGAGTAGTATTCTGAAATGAGAAAATTATAGACCATTATTAGAAGATTAATACCACTTAAAAATTAAAAACTTTGTCGACATTCCTTTTTAACTTTTCAAGTTGACTAAATCAATACAACAACGTATACATGCATTATGAAAAGAATCGGCGTTTTTGGCAAAACTAGTTCACACGATAGCGTCATGCGGGGTCATAGAATTTTGCTAATTAGTTGGTAAATTTTGAAAGTTACTTGTATTCCGACTTGGCGGCTTACTGTGGCATCTATCAGATTAGTTTATTCCACAAAAGCCCATTGAAGTTTCATGAGTTTCACTAGGCCGTTTTGGGTATGTTCTATTTCCCGCAAAATCTACCTCTGTTATCTTGAATTGACTGCGTCATCGAAGCGGCATTCCAAGTATCACAGATCTCCGTATGTACAAAGATAATGTTCTCTATAAAACAACAAAGATTACCTATTGTGAGACCGCCAGCGATTGCACAGATGCAGGTACTGCCGACACTGAATGTACATGAACACGGCGCCTCCCGTGAACCCGACCGCCACCACCACAAGCTTCGTCCAGAACGGCCATGCTGGAATACATAATTAAAAAATAGGTAAATAGACAGTAATAGGCTTGTTTCCTGACAGGTCAAAAGAGCTACTTTTTAAAACGATCTAAAACGGTATTTTGTTTGAAGAACTAGAAGTATGACGTCACGGCGTAAGTATTTGGTTGGCGTCAAACCACTAACTTTTATATAATTTTTCTGTTTATTAATTCAACTTTGAATATTTCGCAAAATGATAAATGAAGTCCGTAGTATTTTTGGACAATAGTTTTAAGCGTACAACTGTTATATTTTTTTAATGACCCAGGAAACTAGCGAATTGGCAGAGCAAAATGGTCATATTGGTCAATGGGTACCTAGACAGGGTAGAAATAAGCAAATCCATTTAGTTCCTAATTTAGATTATCGGAAAATATTGGTATCGGAGGCCAAAACTCACTTAGGCTTATAGGGGCTCGTTTTTTACTGTAAGAAAGATATTGACTATTAAAGTTCAGGGGTGAGGTGTCCTGCTATGTAAAAATCGTACATAGACGAGACGTCACACGCGATTTCAACTGTCGATAGCTTCGTAATAATTTATTTACTGAAAAAAGAAAAAATATATAATATGTCATATTTTTTATAATCTATTAGGTACACCAAGCTGTAACTTCGGGTTTTTCTGCTATTTCCATATAAAAAAGAAGAAAAGTGTTAGGTATAAGAGTCTTAATTAATTTAAGAGTGCCCGGAAAAAGAGACAGATAGCATACCATATCACAGACAGAGATAGAGATATGGACCTGACATTTCCCGTCTCAGTCTTTCCAAAGCACTCATTCATCAGTAAAACAGATGTTTTGTGTACCGATCCGGTCCATTATTCTTATTTCTTGTTGGAAATAAGTAAACATGTCGTGTTTTTGTATTTTGTTTTTGCCATTGCATGTTATTGTGTACAACACACAGGCTTTAAATAAATATCAATACACTTCACACATTCTTGTTACCTATGGGTGAAGTCTAGGTTAAAAACAACCTCCATGGTAAAGAAAAAAACTAGTACTTATATAAAGGTACGTGCGTAAGGTGGAAATATATTAGCTGCAAATATTTTAAGGTACGAATCATCCCTTCAAACTGAACAACTGTCCCCAAGAAACATATGTCGAAATATGAAAAAAAATTTAGAGGCTCCCATACAAATTGACTTGGTTGGTTGGTAATTTTGTATTGGAGGTCAAAAATTGTTTTTTACAATTCGATTTGTGTTCCTTGGAGAAAGTTGATCAATTTCATGAGCTGATTCACGCCTTAAAATATTTGCAGTTAATTATTTTTACACCTGTTAAAAAACATTAACATTATTTAACCATTCACCTATAACTATTACACACGATTTAATATTTCAAGGCCGCCGCTAAAGATCAAGAACGCGTATAAATATTAGCTTGAATCACAAAACTAATCTCTCCAAATCAGCTTCACATTTCCCAACACGATTGCTCGCCGTTCGCCACGTGAGGCGTGGACACATGTTTCAACATGCCTGTATACGCGTATACAGGGTGTTAGGGACAGCGTCCCGAACACTGATAGGGTGCAAGCAGACCATGAAACTGAACAACTTTCCCCTAGGAACATATGTCTGGAAACGACAAAAAAATTTCGACCTCCCATACTAAATCGCGATCAGCTGACTGCATTTCCTATGAGAAACCAAATTTTTTTTTACGTTTCCTGATATATCTTCCTAGGGGAAAGTTGTACAGTTTCATGGTCAGCTTGCACCCTATCAGTATTCGGGACGTTGCCCTTACACCCGGCATACGTGGCAAAGGTTTATGAGAAAAGTAGATTTCATCTCCGGTGTCTCAGAGGTTTATGAGAAAAAGAGCGTCGGTGGCCAAGAATAAGACAACGGTCTTACAATCGTGAGACCCGAGAACGATCCCCGCCATGTACTAATGTGTTTTTACTCACGTACATTAACCGACTGCTCTTACGGTGAAGGAAAAACATCGTGATGATACCCACATTCAAATAATGTTTGAATTCAGATAGTATTTGAATGTGACCTAGGATTCGCGACAGGTTAGCCGTCGGGTTGCAAAGGTCAGATGGCAGTCGCTCCATGTAAAAACTTGGTTCCACATCAAATTCCCTAAGTTAGGTAGCCGACCCCGACAGAGAACGGGATAAGGCCAGTAGGATGATGATTTTAGTCACAGCTGTCTTAAACTTTCGCGAAGAACTCCGTTTTTAATATTTTGAGGCAGCCTCAGTTGTTTTCCTGGGGAAAAGGAATGGCATAGATTCCCGCGGTAAAAAGTAGCTTAAGTATTATTACAGGCTAAGTATATAGCTATAGAACTAGTTTCTAATATGCTTGACAATTAAAGATGAACAAACAGCATTCTCAAATCATAACTTATATGAGCTAGAGACGGATGTGCTTACAGCAACATTATCTTAATCTAACGAGATCAAATAAAGAGATCACTTACGATGTTATAAAATAAAAAATGAATTTACATTCTCATTCACAGAATTGAGTGATAAATAAGGCATCACAAGGCTTATAGCATTTGCTCAGCAGCCAGAAAGATCGGCAATATGCACGTGAGGACACGTATATGGAATGCCAACATGTATTTGCGTGCGCTTAACAAAAACATAAGCAAACCACGCTTGAACACGAAATGTTATTGCTATTTGGGTGTATTTGTTTACGTAATATATAATTTTGTTTTTGGTATAATTAAAAAACATGACAATTGTATTTCAGAGGGTGAGGCGTGGTAAGGTATTATTTACCCTGAAGTGAATCCCGGAATTGGTTACCTAATAAAAAAACTGCACTCAACTACATACAATGCTGGTATATTTTGTATGTGAGGTCTAAGAGTTTTTTTATATTCCGACCGATGTCCCTTGCAGAAAGTAATCAGTTTCATGGGCTGGTTCATCCCTTCAAAGGAAGTTAGTATTTTTCTAACACCCTGTATAATAATATGCCAATAGATCAGTTTGTGTGTGACAATGAGGGCAGTGCGACGGGAAATTGAGAACCCAAAGCTAATTTCAGGGTTCCTCAGGGAAATCAACTAATGTAGAAGTACAACATTGCGTAAGCGACACAAACTTGACTCTTATCTACTAAGTACTACTGAGAGAACTATATTTTTTGGTATAATGCCGTGTGATGTCGGCTTATAAAGCAATCATTCCATATCTCTCCTGTGGATGTCGTTAAAACGCGACTAGGGGACTCGAGGGTTTCATGTGTATTGCAATTTTAGGCGACATGCTGACGACCGGTCACTATAATGATGCACGACCTATCTACAATGACCCTCAAATATTTGTCAGACGTCGCCATTATGGCCGTACTTACAGTCTTCAACTCTTTGCCTTCCCCGCGAGGGATAAAGGCGTGATGTGTGTACGCATGTTGCCTTTAAAAGTCGCTATCAAAGATCAGCTGCCTAGATTACGGGGTGTAAGTGACGGCCCTTCGAATACCCCTACAGCTTTACTATGGAAATTAAAATATCCTGAATTTTCACTCGGTATTTTCTATCCTTTTCGTGTGGGTCACCAAGGCTTATGAAACATTCGATGGACTTTGTTGTCCAAATTTTAAACCGCCACCTATGAATCTGCTGCGAAGCAAAAGGTCAGACTTGGTTTGTTTACAATAAGTGTACCTATTAATATTAACACTGCTTACTCAATCATTGACACCTCAGATGCACGTAAGTGTGACAAAGACCGATACACAGGGTGTAAGGACAGCCTTCCGAATAAAGATTAACATGCCGCCGTCTACACACATCAAAAAAAGTTTGTGATCAGTAGCAAAAGCAGGTGTATTTTATGAAATATAAATTATTTATAGAAAGTGTTTATATTTTATGTTTTTATAATGAAAATGCACTAAGTAAATAAAAAAAAAACATTATTCATTATTTATTTTTTTAAAACAAAAGTTAAGAAATGCTATTTTAGCTGAAATTTGATGTAATGAAAAAATTGAATTAAGGAAAAAGTAAACAAAATTTATTACGGAAAGATTAATAGTTAGTATAAAGTGACTTCTCCTCTGGCTCGCACACATGCGGAAACCCTTCTGGGCATGCTAAGAATTAAGTTATCCAGCATTTCTTGTGGTAACCTGTCCCACTCTTCAATAGCAGCTGCCCTGATTTCTGCCACTGTTTGAGGAGGTGGCTGACGATTCCAAACAGATCGCTTAAGAACGTCCCACGCATGCTCGATCGGGTTTAAGTCAGGTGAGCCGGCAGGCCTGTCTAACCGGGTGATGTCGTATTGCTGGAGAGCAGCATCAACACGTCCATTTCGATGTGCGGGGGCATTATCATCTACCATTATGAATTGGCGCCCGTGGTTGATGCGGAATGGTCTGACGTATCCATCGATTGCAATCATTTTATACATAGCTCCAGTCATGGTGCCTTGATACGGAATTAAGGGCGTCCTAGCCCCAATCATTATACCGGCCCAAAAGGACACCGATTTCCCGCCCTGCTGAACGGTTCCAGTGGCAGTTCTCTGCCTTTCAGAATCGCCTGGTCTTCTCCAGACACGGACACGTCGGTTATCTGGATGCGTACTAATCCGCGTTTCTTCAACAAAGAGGCAGTTCTGCCAAATGCTTTCGTCCTCAATTTCTTCATTTTGACGGAGCCTAGCCCATCGCAATCTGCGCCGTTTCCGTTGCTGTGTGTTCAAAGGTGCTCGCCAGGATCTCCTTGCTCGTAATCCAGTTTGGTGTAAGCAATTTCTAATTGTTTGGGTGCTAACTTCGCGACCGGTGGCAGCTGGCAGTTCTGCTTTTATTTTAGTAGCGTTCATTGTTGGGTCACGGGCAGCCAGTAATCTGATATAGCGCTTCTGAATTGCAGTAAGCACAGTTGGGCGACCACTGCGAGGTCGGTCAGCTAAATCTTCCATGCCCCGATACCTCTGCAACGTGGTCACCACGCAGGCTTGGGATACATTAACTCTGCGTGATATTTCCCTCGTGGAATAGCCTTCTCCACTTAAAGTTAGGATTCTGGCTCGTAAAACTTCTGTTAATCCTCTAACCTGTTGTCCAATCCAACTAAACCTGTTGTGAATAAATTGAAAATATCGTAATTTGCGACTAAGTCATATTTCTGAATGGTAGCAAGCAAGGGTTGATAGTCTTTTTATATGAAAAAAACATTTGAATTACGAAATTGTTTATATTTAAATTTCATATTTTTAAATAAGGAATCAAAAAATAAAAAGTGATTGAGTTTTATTCTTTCACAATAAAAAATATTACCACTTTTCCAAGTGATCACAAACTTTTTTTGATGTGTGTATGAATCTGAAGCAAAAGGTCAGACTTGGTTTGTTTACAACTTACTCAATCATTAACAGCTCTCCAATATACTGCACAAAAACCGATATAGTGGGTGTTCCCTTACACACTGGGTGAAGAAAGGGTAAAACGTGACATACAGATAGACGCCACTTAAATACTGCTACAAGTGAGATAGGCCTCGAAGTATAGATATACAGAGTGTAAGGGACAGCCTTCCAAATACTGATTGGGTGCTCGCAAACCATGAAATTGAAAAACTTCCTCCCTTGCAGAACCACAATCAGCTAATTGCAATTGTCTATTGACTGTCTGGAGCCACGAAAGACCAGCGTTACATGCAGCTCACCACTGCTTGTAACTTATGCTGAGTGGTGACCTTTTTTAAAGTTGCATAAATTGGTATTCACACGTAATTTCATTTAATTTAATTTTGTAACTTTAAAAAATTGAGACTTTAATAAACACATTTTCATCTTTCTAACTATAATACGTTCTTTGAAATAATTTCTCATGACATGTACGGTTTCATGGTCTTAACGCACTCTATCTTAATTCGGAGGGCTGTCCCTTACCCCCTGTATATCTATACTTAGAGGCCTATCTCACTAGAAGCAGTATTTAAGTGTCGTCTGTCTGTATGTCACGTTTTACCCTTTCTTCAACATTCCGACTGTTTTGTATTCTAGAATATAGACGTCTAGGTAATGTTAAGCAAGGTTATTCAAAGGTGTGAAGTTATGTTACTAATACATAAACGATAGTTTGTTTGGCAGTTAAATTACGATGTTGCTAGTAAATACGCATTGAAGTTGTTTCGACATTACTCTAAACTTAAATAACACTGGTGTCACTTTCAGTAAAATTGACCTAATTGTTTTTTTTGTTTTCCAGAAAAAACGAAGAAGAATGAGGGTGAAGAGATAAGTTTGCCCCTAACAGCCACCCACAGATACTCTAGTTTACCATAATCATGACGCTTGAAACAGCGTCGCAATATCATCATTTCTCTCGGCTTATCCCGCTCTATGTCAGGGTCGGCTACCTAACCTAGGGGATTTGACGTAGAACCAATTTTGACACAGAGCGACTGCAATCGGGCCTCTGCAACCGAAGGCTAACCTGGCCCGAATCGTAGGTTAAGTCACATTTATATGGATTCAAATTTTATTTGAATGTGGGATCTATCACGATGTTTTTCCTTCACCGTAAGAGCATTCGGTAAATGTACGTGAGTAAAAACACATTTTTACATGGCTGGGACCGAACTCCGGTCTCACGATTGTAAGACCGGTGTCCTAACCTAACCAATCGACCGAACCGACGGTCATCTACTACCACCGACCGACAGGGTAACAATATCGGGAACACAAAATTTTTGTGACGTTAAATCATAATTTGGTTTACAACTCCATTGCGTACCTTATACTACCTATTTAGTCAGTGACTTTTTTTAATGAACGGCGCCAGTGTCGCTGACGTAACACCTTAAACAGGTACTAAACAAACAATGTAAGGAAAACCATTAAATAGAAGGAAAATTATCATTCTAACGATCTCTAGCAGGTAAAGATCTTGATGGTTGTTATGAGAATACCTACACAATCTAGAGTCTAGGCTATTTGCGTGATAAAAAAAAAGTTAGGTAACTTAAGTTCGTATTTATAAACCGCTCTCAACTTTGAGATCGACCTTAAGAGCGGTTTTGAAAAATGTCAGTCAATACTAACAGCATCTCAAAGTCACACTCAAGATCGATCTCAGAGTTGAGAGCGGTGTATAAATACGGGCCCTAGAGACCCTAATCATTAATCAAATCCATTACAATACATCATAGATATTAATCATAGTAAATTGTAAATATACACTATACACCTATTTAAGTTTTTTTATGGTTGTTACCCCTCTCAGCTATAGTAATGCCCTATTTAAAAAAAGGGTTTCATCTGCTGAACTTAATGTACCTATTTTAGGACCTGATGTACCATATGAATGCAATAAAGATATATGAATATGAATATTAACAAATTCTAGAAGTAGAAAGTGTGAGACTTCGGGGCCACAATTCTACTCTCTATGTAATATCACACTAACAGAAATAGAGCTTAGAAGCGGACTTCTAATGTGTTATCTTATCATATCAACCAGCCACGAAGATCAGCTATTTACTCAAAAGACATCGAACTAAATGGTTGAGCATAGAAATACGAGATTCATCCTAGACAACAAACCTAAAAGGTGACATAGGGCTTTGACCTCGGTTCAAAGGTGTTGCCAGGGCTGAGATTGCTTCGTGGAATTTACGGGTCACTGAATTTTAGGCACAATCTTTCTTCTTATAATATTAACTAAAATACGAACAGCGAAATATCGAATACGAATGAATACTAATTTACAACGAAAGATTACTGATTTATTATTAGTTTTCCCGCGGGAATAAGACGTTTTTCCGACTTGTACTAGGTATACAAACTGTTTCAAACTTTCAAGGTCACACATACTGACTTAATAATTTAATAATTTAAGACGGGATTCTCACCGCAATACAATTTTGATTTCTTTTTTCGTGTGGGACACCGAGTCGTCCATCGATCCAGTGTCAGAAATTTTTCAACCGGCTTCTACAAGTAGCAGGCTTCTGACATGGTTGTGTAACGACTGCTGTCTAAGTGATCATAAACAGCAACCGGAACCTACGGCTGAATTTACGGTTAATTTTGATGAATTGTCCGATATTTCAGTCTAGTTACATAGGCCATAATCACGGAACAACTGATGTTTTTCGCGTGGGTTTCATGGAGACTTCATCCCGTGTTAATTTATTGTGAGTCAAGTTCATCATCAACATTCTCCTCGCCTTATCCCGTTTCTCTGTCGGGGTCGGCTATCTAACCTAGAGGTTTGTTAGTCAGGTTGTATTATACTTATAATTTTTCCACTTGAATCGTTCTTTGTATACATTAAAAAATCGTTGCGTGGTTTAGGAGAGCTAGCGATGTCCATGACAGAAAGAGAGACGGACAGACCGACAGACAAACGCAAAAAGCGACTTCACATGTAATGTATCGCCAATCCGCCTGCCAAGCGTGGCGAGTGCGGCAATACCCCCCAATTGGGGGAGGCCCATATCCAGCAGATGACCTTTATAGCTGTAGAAATAGAATATCAAACAAAATAACTAAAGAAGTTACAAACAAATTCAGTTGTTATATAAATTGAGAGTTACATGATTTGCATGTAAGTAACGACTTTAGGAAAATAACCATAATTTTATAGCATCTCCATAAGTCGCCATCTTAAAACTCAATTTGCATGACGCAGGTTTTCAAACCAGTATTACATTACGTGTTTGTTTACTTGCATAAACACATCACGCCTATATTTTTTGCGGGGTAGGCAGGCCGTAAAGATGCGACATTTTCATAATCCACATTTATTAAAATTTAGAAATACTACACAATCGATACTAAGCTTATCTTCATATAATACTTTCAGTACAACAATAAAATAACTTCAGTAATAAAGTAATTCTATGCTTTTACTGTTGGCTACGATTCACTGGCGCCAGACTTTCTATAATACGAGTTTTATTACGCGAAGTTTTAAAAACAAAATATCTGAAATGTGGATGACTGTTTTTATAATATACACATACATAGGTACACATATCACGTCTCCATCCCTTTCGGAATAGTCACAGCATTAATGGCCGCAAGAATTCTTCGTTAAGTAAGTAGTCTTCAGCCCTCGACTGTACCTTCATGTCTGCTACTACTTTTAAAGCCACTAAAGCCCACTGCTGGACACGGGCCTCCCCCAATTGGGGCGCATTGCCATACTCACCTCACCACGCTTAGCAGGCAAATTGGCGAGCGCAGTGAAAGATAATGTAGATATCCACTGAGATCGTTCCTTGGATTCATCATCTGTCAAACCCGTACTAAAGAACATGTCAACAAAGAAGAAGAGACCCTTTTTTGACAGCTGGCAAATATGCCTATTCGAACGGCCATACTTTAATTGTCTTTTTCCACACCTACGCGGCACGGGGTGAAATGAGGATGATGCTATTCTAAGGCATTCAAGCCTACACAGCTACAACATGCAACATATATGTCGCATGTTATAGCTGTGTTTTGATTGCCGTGTGATGCCGGCTTAGAATAGCATCACCCCACATCCTTCCCGCGGGGGTCGTAAGAGGCGACTAAGGGACTCGTGGGTGTTGGTGTATTACAATTTTTTAGGCGACAGGCTGACAACCTGCCACTATAGTGATACCCATGTTTTCTGAAACAACCTTAGAAAACAATCCTCAAAAACGTCAGACGTGGCGATAGCGACCGTATCCTTACGGCCGTTAACGCTCTGCCTACCAGGAAAGGGATAAAGGCGTGATATATGTATGTATGTATGTATATATGTCGTTAAATGGTATCTGCCACAATTTTTTTGTTTTGATATTAATGACTCATAAAAAGGGCTTGTTTCCGATCATTTGACTACCGGTCTACATTCCGTTATCTTTCTGAATAATTAATTTAGTTACAATGACCCCGAAACGAACCGAAAACTCGTATTTTTTATACTTGCAAGTTTATAATTATATAATTTATTCATAAGTTCATTTAACTGTTACAAGGTGACTGTTAAAGATTAAATAAAGTCACAAATATAAAAGTTATGGTTATTTTATTTTTATAGTTGTTTGTGTAGGACGGTCAATTTTTATTACTTGGCTATAATAATATGTATAGTGTAGGCACAAACAGTGACGAAGACTCGATCAGGCAGGAGCTTTATTTTCTGTTTTTACACACACACACACACACACACACACACACACACACACACACACACACACACACACACACACACACACACACACACACACACACACACACACACACAAATCACGCCTATATCCCTGGCGGGGTAGGCAGAGCGCTGACGGCCGTAAAATTACGGTCGTTATCGCCACGTCTGATAAGTGTTTGAGGGTCGTTTCAGATAAGTCGTGTATCACTATAGTGACAGCCTGTCGCCTAAAATTGTAATACGCATGAAACCTTCGAGTCCCTTAGTCGGCTTTTACGACGCCCACGGGAAAGAAATGGGGTGATGCTATTCTAAGCCGGCATAGCACGGCGCTTTTTGTATTTTCGCATGCGAAAATTATTTGTTGACATATCGGCAACAGTAATATTATGGTTATGACCCGTTCATAAGATACAGCAGCCGAACCACTACACATTAAGTCGATTCCAGCAAAAAGAAATAAAAGTATGGGAGCCCCCTTTATTTTTTGTATTATTTTAGATTTTAGTATTTGTATTAGTATTTGTATTTTAGTATTCGTGGCGATAATCCCGTAAATACTAATAATTTCAGTGTTGTGAACAACCGCGAAAATCTCAAATCATATATTTAGTATTTGTTGTTATAGCGGCAACAGAAATACGGCATCTGTGAAAATTTTAACCCTCTTACTATCACAGTTTATAAGATACAGCCTGGTTACAGACGGACAGACAGCGAAGTTTCAATAATGGGGTCCCGTTTCGACCCTTCGGGTACGGCACGGCACCCTTGAAAAGAAAAAAAAGGCTATACACGGTGTAAGAGTGTAACAGACGGTGAAATTTTTTTCGACCTTCTATACAAAATTCCCAATCAGCTGAGTAGCTTTGCATGCAAAGTAAAAAGAAATTAAAAATTAAAATTTAAAAAAGATTAGATTAAAAAAACCCAACATAACCCCATAGAAAAAGTTGTTCAGTTTCATGGTCCAATCACGCCTGCAAAGTTTTCGTTACACCGTCCGTTACTAGTCTTCTCTTCTCTTTTCGTGTGGGACACCGAGTCGTCCAACGACCCGATAAACCCAAGTGTCAGAATATATATTATAAAAAAACCTGTATTTTAAGTTATAAAAAAAGCTAGATGCATTTGAAACCCAGGTTCAAAGATAAACATAGCTGACCAATCCATACCTAGGAATTACATTCAGCCTTGAGGTTATGTTAGACAAAATATTGACGCAACGGACACTAGTTGCCTATGCAACGAAACTACAGGCTACAATTCTACAGGTGAAATTCGATGTACATTGCGTAGCCGGTGGGACATTATGAAACCAGGATTTTTGACCCGCTCAGAAGGGGAAAGATACAATTATTGAAGGAAAGATCGAAGAAAAGAGAGGGAGAGGCAGGCCAAGAAGAAGTTATTTAGATTAAGTGAAGGAAAGAATAATGGCCGTGACGTATAGGGAGGTCAAGGAGAAGGCGGAGGATAGAAACAGCTGGCGGATGCTCCACCGACAAGAGCAATGAGCTCTTAAATATAAGAGAGAGAGAGACGCAATGTACATCGAATTTCACCTGTAGAATGTAGCCTGTAGTTTCGAAAAACGAGGCACAGTTATTCAGGTTAAAGCCACAGGTATGTTATGATGACAAACCTTCGGCTAAATTATACACTCACGTGGGATTACATTGATCATTGTATGGTCAATACAAAATATTAGCATTTCACACGACACACTCTTTAATAAGTATATCAATACCCAAACCAATCGCGCCTATATACCTGGCGGGGTAGCTAGGCTGAGCGTTAACGACCGTAATTTTAAGCCACGCCTGACAAATGTTTAAGGGTCGTTTAAGACAAGTCGTGTATCACTATAGTAACAGGTTGTCAGCCTATCGCCTAAAATTGCAATACACATGAAAGGAGACAACCTGTCACTAAAGTGATACACGTATCAATTGAAAGGGTATTCAATTCAATATTTGTTAAACGTGGCGATACCGACCAATATTTTTACGGCCGTTAACGCTCTGCCTACCCCGCACGGGATAAAGGCGTGATATGTGTATATACTTCTATGACACATGCGGGAAAACACGTCGTTTTACCAAACCTGGCTTACCACTTTTTCTCCCGCATAATAGCTACTTAAAGACTAGTTTAATTATGTCAACAGACAACACTCAAGAGTACGGCAATACCCAGTAGTGCTCAATACAACAAACCTTTACGAAGTTTCCGAGAACAATACGTTAGGTAACCGTGAACAAAGGACGTTGCGACATACGCTGAATTCTGCAGAACTGACGGACAATAAGACGAATTTCCTTTTCACAGTCACGCAGTTGTGATTGGAGTACTCTGCAGTGGCTGTATAAACTCCCAAACTAGTTTTGTGAAGAAAACATACATACATACATATATCACGCCTTCATCCCTTGCGGGGTAAGCAGAGCGTTAACGGCCGTAGTAATACGGCCACTATCGCCGTATCGTGAAGAAAATATGGTGGGCAAGATAGACTCAAATGCTTTTGCTCAATTCATTGAGTGTCCCGATGGCGTAGCGGATAGTATGCCTGCCTTCTACGCCGAGGGTCGTGAGTTCGATCCCCACCAGACACAAATATTTGTTTAGGCAATTTTCAAACATTTGTGTTGAGTCTGGGTGTTTTCTATGTATAAAATATGTATTTATAAAAAAAAAAGTATATTATGTATTAGTATCAGCTATCTAGTTCCCATAGTACAAGCTTTGCTTAGTTTGGGGCTAGATGGCGCTGTGTGAATTGTCCAGGATATTTATTTATTTATTTATATTTGTTATCATGACACCATCCAAATTTGACTCAAACAGCCAGAGATATAATAGTTTTCCTTTGAGTTTAAAACGAATTAACAGACTGTGGCAGAAGATAGATCTGTGATTATGTACTGGTTAGTTACCAGTAACTCAGTTCAAAATGAGGCGTTCAAACAGCTTGAATGTGTGGCATAAAAGAGAGATAGGTCGAAAGTTTTTAGGATTCTCGTCTTTTCCGGCTAGAACGTAACCTTGGCCTTAAGATTATTACATCATTTAAACCGTCACCAGGATGCTTGTCAGTTTTTTGCCGCAAAGATCCGGGAGATATAGGCACTTCATAGCTAGCTTAAGTGTACTCTAAGGGTCCATAGCACTCACAATCCCAGAAATCTTCAGTAACCAGACTCCTTATGTGGTCACAACGGTCCAGGCACTCCATAAATAGCTTATGTGTGCTCTTAAGGTTCTATGGCACTGTCATGTCGGCTATTGACTCAGACTCCTTATGTTCATCGTCATAGCGTATGGTTTTTAATCCACTTTTCTGCGGTGATTTTTAGTTATTACGCCATACCACCGGGACAGCATTCGGGAAATTCGTTCACAACACGGGACAGTGTCTGCTCATGTACTCCACAGTCGCAATTTGGTGACTCCCTTGGGCCCCATTATTGAAGATAACGGTTAGTTTTCCCGTGGTAGTTCTTAAATCGGTTTAACCAATCCAGGTTCTCCTTCTGGCATCAAAACCTGGCTGCTTTTTAGTAGGGTCTGTCCCCTGGTACTCCTTATGTTGACTGGGCACAACGGTCCAGGCACTCTAGCTAGCTGTAATCTAAGGGTCCTTGGCACTCACCAATGAGCCCCCTGTTGACCTCCTCGACTGCGCGCTCAATGAGCACGAACAGCGACCACATGACGCACAGCGCCGCCACGCAGTGGAACAGCACCGCGCAGCACAGCCGGAGACGCTCCACCCCGGACATCTCCAGAAACCGCCACTGTCATGCCGGCTACTCTAATTAGACTTCTTATGTGGGGACAACGATCCAGACAATCTTTAGCTTACTTATGTGAGCTCTTAGAATCCACATCATGGCCCTGTCATGGCGGCTACTTTAACCAGTCTTCTTATGTGGATCATCATAGTGTACTTATGACAATTTCTGCTTGGGTCAGATCTCTATATCGAGGTTTTTAAGCCACTTTTCTGCATCTGCGCTGAAATACGCCATACCACCGGGAAAGCAGCGCAATGGGAATTCGTTCACATCATGAAACAGGGCCTGGTTAGGTGCTCCACACTCAAAATTGAGTGACTCCCTTATGCCCCTTTTGTGAAGATGATGATTAGTTTTCCCGTGATTGGTCCTAAATCGGTTTAACTGGGTTCAGGTCCTCATTCTTGCTTGCATCAAAACCTGGCTGCTTTTTAATAGTCTGTCACTACTCCTGGTATTTCTTATGTTGACTGGGCACAACGGTCCAGGCACTCTATAGCTAGCTGTAAGGGTCCTTGGCACTCACCAATGAGCCCCCTGTTGACCTCCTCGACTGCGCGCTCAATGAGCACGAACAGCGACCACATGACGCACAGCGCCGCCACGCAGTGGAACAGCACCGCGCAGCACAGCCGGCGGCGCTCCACCCCGGACATCTCCAGCAACCGCCACTGTGGACAAGCACCATTATTACAATCATAGAAAAACAAGTCTTGATTTTTAAGCCATCACGTAGAGTATAGCAGTCTACTGTGGGATTTTCCCAGAGTACACACACACAAATCACGCCCTTGCAGGATAGGCAGAGCGTTAACGATTGGAACATCACGGTCGTTAGTACCACGTCTGACAAGTATTGAGGGCCCTTTTAGATGATTCGTGTATCACTGTAGTGACATGTTGTCAGCCTGTCGCTAAAGTTGTAATACACATGAAACCCTCGAGTCCCCGAGTTGCCTCTTACAACATCCGCAGGATGAAATGGGGTGATGCTATTCTACACCGGCATCACAAGGTAACCCCATCCCCCGAGTACGCCATAAGTCAATCCCGTTTACGAAATCCAGTTGCTATCCATCTGGTCATAGAGCATCCAATGCTACGCTAGCCTAGGTATGACATCCTCTCGATACCCCACTTACTCTACCGCTGAACAGAGCTAAGACTGATAGGTATGACCAGCTGGTAGTTAAAAAGTTTTCGCGTTATAAGTTACATCTTATAGCAGATATACAATTTGTCTTAAAGCAGCGAATCCCTCTCTTTCTCTTTTCGTGTGGGACACCTAGTCTACCAACGACCCAATGAACCCTAGTGTCAGAATTTTTCAACCGCCTTCTACAAGTAGCAGACTTCTGATGTGGTTGTGTAACGACCGCTGTCGAAGTAACCGTAGACAGCAACCGGGACCTACGGTTTAACGTGCCATCCAAAACACGGTACCAACTTCCTTACGGACAATCAGGTTTACGGACAAACGAAACCCTTAAAATAGTATTTGCCGTTTTATTGACGCTAATCAAACCTTTGGCCTCTATTTAAATAATGAATCTATTACACTGAATTTACAGTTCAATTAAGTGGCATCAGTCAAAGAACATAAAAACTTCCGTACTTTTGATATTTTGAATTTATTTTGATACGGTTTTTTTCAATAGATTCCGTGATTCAGGAGGAAGGTTTATATGTATAGAACATGCCGGGAAAATGTCTTATTCTCATGGGAAGACGATTAATCGAATCGTCGAAGAAATAATTTCGTGGAGTTTTAATACACATACATACATACATATATCACGCCTTTATCCCTTGCGGGGTAGGCAGAGCGTTACCAGCCGTAAGAATACGGTCGCTATCGCCACGTCTGACATTTTTGAGGATTGTTTTCCAGGGTATTTCAGAAAACATGTGTATCACTATAGTGACAGGTTGTCAGCCTGTCGCCTAGAAATTGTAATACACCAATACTCTCGAGTCCCTTAGTCGCCCCTTACGACACCCACTGGGAAGGATGTGGGGTGATGCTATTCTAAGCCAGCATCACACGGCGAGTTTTAATCTAACACTAGATATTGATATTAACTGTTTCTCACAAAGTTAATACAAACGAAACAAGTGGAAAAAATTGACGTCCCTGATGGGAATAACTTTGTAACAAAAATTTAAATACTTTGAATATATTCACAATGAACCAAGTCAAGATTTAAGAATCTAGTTAAGGCTATTGATGTCATAATAGGTGTCCATGCACTACGGTATATTGCAGGGAACTATTTATAGAATAATGACTGGTCTCACATCAACTAATCCATAAAGACCACAATGTAAAAGGTCCATTGCATAATTAATAATATATATACTTACGTCAATGAGATAATAAATGTTAGTGTACTTACTTGCGTATAACCATTAATTTTAATTGAATCCATAATAATTGTATGCACTATATCTGCATAGCTATTATATTTTCTAATCAAGTAATCACATTTTTCTTTAGTTAGTACACAAAATTTTAATTGTTCGCGGTTGTTTACGCTATTCATAAAAATGATTGGGCAGAGCATATTAAGGATATAATCTCTTTTCGTGTGGGACACTCACTCAACCTCCTACTAAAAGTACAAGGCTTCTGACGTGGTTGTGTAACGACCGCCATCTATAGACAGCAACTGGGACCTACGGTTTAACGTGCCCTCTGAAACACGGAACCATCTTTCTTACGGGCAATCGGGTGTTTCAGCCTGCAATGTCCTAAGGATATGATGATAATTAAGGATTCCGAAACGACTAACAGAGTCTTATGAATCATCTTTCTTACGGGCAATCAGGTGGTTCAGCCTGTAATGTCCGAAGGATATGATTATAATTAAGGATTCCGAAACGACTACTAGAGTCTTATGAACTATGGCTAAAACTCTATACCGGGTTTTGATAAAAGAAAATAACATAATATATTTCCCATTAGGTATACAAGCGTGAGTAGCGTGACTCTATGTGTCACACATGACATGACCCTGCATTTATACAGCATTGTGTTATTTATTTCCTACAACGATAATCAGGCTGCGTGTGCGCAGTGAAAATGGAGCGTCTCGGTGGCCAAGTGGTTAGGACACCGGTCTAACAATCTTGAGACCCGGGTTCGATCCCCGCCTTGTAACCAATGTGTTTTTACTCACATACATTTATCGACTGCTCTTACGGTGAAGGATTTGACGACCGATGTGGCGCAATGGTTGTGCGACTGCCTTTGACGCAGAAGGTTCCGGGTTCGATTCTCGGTGGGTCGCTCACAAAGTTGATATTTATCACTTTGTGAATTTGTTCCCAGTCTGGTTAGGACATTGCGGGCTGAACCACCCGATTGTCCGCAAGTAAGATGGTTCCGTGTTTCGGATGGCACGTTAAGCCGTAGGTCCCGGTTGCTGTCTATGATCACTTAGACGGCAGTCGTTACACAACCATGTCAGAAGCCTGCTACTTGTAGAAGGCGGTTGAAAAATTCTGACACTAGGGTTCATCGGGTCGTTGGACGACTCGGTGTCCCACTCGAAAAGAAGAAGACGGTGAAGGATAAACATCGTGATGAAACCCACATTGAAATGAAATTTTAAATCAGATGATATTTGAGTGTGACTTAACCTAGGTTTCGGGCCAGCTTAGCCTTCGGGTTGCAGAGGACATATGTCAGTCACTAATCCCGTAGGTTAGGTAGCTGACCCCGACAGAGAACGGGATAAAGCAAAGAGAATGATTGTATGCGCAGTAAAAACACAATAATTTAAGAGTAATATGGAATCGCGTCTACCCTAAGAAAAGTGTTGAAGTATACTTCGATGTTCTGCCTTTTCTTTTAGAATACAGACTTGACTGTGTGACTTGGCCCTGCGTTTAAACCGTGACATTGTGTTATTTCCTACAACGATAATCAGGCAGCGTATGCGTAGTGAAAACAGCTCATTGCGGTGTTCTTATATAGCCTACATCGTCCCACTGCTAGGAAAAGGCCTCTCTCTTCTCTTTCCATCCTGTTCTGCTCTTCCAGATTCCAGGCTTTAATAAACTGCATCCATATCGTGGCGCCACCACATACGGAAAATAGTTCGCTTTCGTGTCTACCTATATAAAGGGATGCAGTACTTTGATGCTCTGCCTCTTCTCATAGGATAAAAGCGTGACTCTATGTGTGACTTGACCCTGCGTTTCGACCGTGACATTGTGTTAGTTCCTACACCGATAATGAGGCGGCGACGTTTTCATTTTTAGAATTTTCGCTTGCGGTAATCTACTACAAATTGTTATGTAATTCACAAATAGTAGTATCGATTCACAAATTCACAAAATTCACTAGAAATTGAAATAACTATAAGTTGTTACACCAGTCGTTGCGGACTTCTGTACACGAATTACGAGCATGCTTACTTTAAAAAATTGTTGAAAAATACTTTGATACTCTGCCTTTCCTTTCAGAATACAAGCGTGACTCTGACTTGACCCTACATTTTGAGCCATGACATGGTGTTTTGTCCCTGTGTTTAGGCCACGCATGTCTTATTTACTTCACCCATTATTACGAGTGCAAACACTGTGATTCCCATGTTACGAGATGCATTTGGCCTAGAGGATTCTGTGTGGACAACTTATTTATGGCGTTGCAAATTATGTTTAGGTACAGTCAAACTCAAGTCCTGTTAAACACCTGAATCACTGGTAAGTCTTATGCGTCCAAATTGTTTTTAACCAAGCCTGAGCTTGACTCTGTACTATCATTTTCATCATTATCCTTGGCTTATCCCGTTTCTCTGTCGGGGGTCGGCTACCTAACTTAAGAGATTTGACGTGGAAGTTTTTACACAAAGCGACTGCCATCTGACCTCTGCAACCCAAAGGCTAATCTGGCTTAAGTCACATTCAAATATCATCTGAATTGGCTACTTAACTTAAGGGATTTGACGTGGAACTCAATTTTTACACAGAGCGACTGCCATCTGACCTCTGCAACCCGAAGGCTAACCTGGCCCGAATCCTAGGTTAAATGAATTTCAAATATCATCTGAATTAAAATTACATTTGAGTGTGGGTTTCATCACGATGTTTTTCTTTCACCGTAAGAGCAGTCAGTAAATGTACGTAAGTAAAGATTGGTACAGGCGGAGATCGAATTTGGGACTCACGATTGTGAGACCGGTGTCCTAACTTGGCCACCGACGCTCTTATTATTACAAGAAAGCTGGAGCAGGATAGATAAACCTAAGCTAAGTACGAAACGATCTCATTAGGTACAATAAAATGTTCTGTTTACAGCTTGTCTTGTTATTAATGGTTCAACTGTTGACATAAACGAATACCAAGAACTAGTTTGGCTAGCTTTAGAAAAAACGCTACCAGCCACTACTTGTTAGGGTTTCACTTGTTTTTCTAGAAGTTCTAGATTTCTCTGCATCTCTGTCAGTGCAGCTGACAAGATTTCGATGACCTGATTTTTTGTAAATTAATGCGGAAAGTATCTAACTAGATACCAAGTTTACTTGATAGACAATTTCAATGTAAAAGCATGCAGACTAAGCGAAAAACGACTGATGGCTTTAAAAAACGCGGCTGGTAGAGACTGGATGGCGAAAGCTGGAAGTCGTGCCTTATAGCGTACCCTGGAGGAGGCTTACGTCGTTTACAAATGTGCCCAACCATCGATCGAAACTATTTGGTGACATTTTGAATCAGTGACAATGAAAAATTGACCTCCACGTCCAATAAACGGCTTCGGTTGATGAGCAATACTTCCAAATAAAAACGCTAAACGAATTCTGATAACTACTTATTATTGTCTGTTCTATTTGGAGTAGTTCTCAATATGAGACACCGGTACATATCGTTAACGCAAATGAAATACATACATACACACATACATATATCACGCCTTTATCCCTTGCGGGGTAGGCAGAGCGTTAACGGCCGTAAGAATACGGTCGCTATCGCCACGTCTGACATTTGTGAGGATTGTTTTCTAAGGTTGTTTCAGAAAACATGTGTATCACTATAGTGACAGGTTGTCAGCCTGTCGCCTAAAAATTGTAATACACCAATACCCTCGAGTCCCTTAGTCGCTTCTTACGACACCCGCGGGTAGGATATGGGGTGATGCTATTCTAAGCCGGCATCACACGGCAAATGAAATATGATCGATTTATATTTTTTATAGAATGATACATTACACGTGTACTGGTAATAAAAGTTTTCTACAAATAGATTCAAGTTTTCTACAGATAGAACTTCATTTTAAGCTTCATTGCGATAAAAAATTTAATCATTACCTAAGGTGCAGCATACATACACACATACACAAATCACGCCTTTATCCCTTCCGGGGTAGGCAGAGCGTCAACAATCCTAAAATTACGGTCGTTATCGCCACGTCTGACAATGATTGAGGGCCTTTTTCGATGATACATGTATTACTGTAGTGACAGGTTGTCAGCCTGTCGCCTAAAATTGTAATACACATTAAACCCTCGAGTCCCTTAGTTGTCTTTTACAACACCCACGGGAAGAAATGGGGTGATGCTATTCTAAGCCGGCATCACACGGCTATAGGTGGTGCAGCATAAAATGACATTTTGCTGCATAGTACAAAATAAGGTCGCTTCTCGCGTCTGTCTGTCCCTGTCTGTATCATCATTCTCCATCATTCTCCTTGCCTTATCCCGTTGTCTGTCGGGGTCGGTTACCTAACCTAGGGGACGTGTAGCCAAGTTTTTACACAAAGCGACTGCCATTGACCTCTGCAACCCGACGGCTAACCTGTCCCGAATTCTAGCTTAAATCACATTCAAATATCATCTGAATTCAAATTTTATTTGAATGTGGGTTTCGTCACAATGTCTATGTCCCTATTTACATACTTTATTTATGCCTTGCTGTAATTTTTATGATTTTAGAGTGCACCTGTGATAATGGTTAAAATTTTGATTAAAATGGAGCTTAAAATGAAGTATTAATTCAGAAGAGCTCTACTAAAATTATAAACTTTATTACAAAATATTTAAAGCAGGTTTGGCTAGACAGGCGTTTGATGTGCGAAACATTTTGAACAAACTTTCGTAATGAATAAAGATTAGTTGTTACTAACTTTATGATAACTTATTCGCAATAAAATTGTTTACTCAAATTTGAGCTATCAATTTTCTAGAAAGGGCCAGAATATACGATCCTCTGTACGAAAGAGATGTTTTGGAAATAACGTTCATCTTTCGTATGGGATGTCGTAGTTTTCTTAAAATCAACCAAACCAAAGTCAAGTAACAGCAAGGCCAAGCCCGTAATTTTATCGGTTTATCGTGTTTTCTGAGGCACGGGACTTTCGATAGGTCAAAAGATAGAAACGGGTCGAAAATCACCTGATCCAGATCATGACCAATCGGCTGCATTGCTTTTTGTTCGACTTGGCGGCGAGTGTTTTGAGATATAGCTTGATTTTTAAGAACTAACTTTAGAGAGGAAAAAAGAAATAAAATGGAGAAAAAATAGAAAAAAACACTAACTTTGCTACTTATTATTGTCTGTTCTATTTAAAGTAATTCTAAATATGAGACACCTGTACATTGTTGACGCAAATGAAAATATGATCGATTATTATAGCATGACCATGATACATGCGTACTGGAAATAAAAGTTTTCTATAGATATAGATACTAGCGGCCCACCTAGAGATTGCATGGGCTGATAATCGTTTTCCCGTGGGAATAATACGCTTAACCGGCATGTAGGTATTAAATAGAATCCCTTTACAACTCAATCAGATAAAAAAGGACCCCGAAAGGGCAACATTATTTGTTGACATACCGGTCATCCCTACTAATATTATAAATACGAAAATTTGTAAAGTTTGTTTATTTGTACACGCTAAAACTATAGACTCGAATTTCACGAAATTCGGCACACGGATAGAGGGCAACTTGAACACACACAGGACAGTTGTTATCCCGAAAAAATGTGCCTGTGGGATGCTACGGGATTAAAGACGACTTCCACACGGGTGTCGTAAAAATCAACTAAGGGATAAATAATTCATCCACAGAATAGGCAGCAATGTTCCGTCTGAATGTAACATCTAACATTGCGCTCGCCAATGCGGCTGTCAAGCGTGGTGATGGTGAGTACACTAGTGTCATATATTTTGATAGAGAGACAAACAATAATGTGCCAGTTCGGGATCGTTTCTTTAAAAAATGAAGTTATACTATTTTCACTAAGTCCATAGCTTAGTTTAGGGACACTCAAGGCATAAAAAAGAATGGAAAGCTAAAGAATGGAATTTCCTGCCTGCGTCTGTATTTCCGAGTGCATATAACCTGAATCTCTTTAAGTCTAGAGTGAACAGGCATCTTCTGGGCAAGCTCGCTCCACCGTAGATCCCATCTCTGCTCTAGGGTAAGATTGGGGTCAAGAGTAAGCCCATCACAGATAAAAAAAAACAAAAAAAATAAAAGGTTCTCTAAAACATCAGTTCTGAAACTTGTACTTTACGAATTACTTAACTCGTTGAAAATAGTTGGTGAAAGTTTATTTAACTTGTTTATAAGACTTTAGTACTGCAGAGTATTGTTGTACTCTGAAAACCAATACAATAATCCGAAAAGTAATATTTCTGCTAACTTTACTAAGTTCATGTTTCGTGGTCTGGACAATATCTTTTCAATCTCATTTCTTATTACATTTGTTTTAAATTTGTTGCTATATTATTTTAAAAGGGCCGTATATAATACATTGAAATTTCGACAATGAATGTTTTTTAAAGAATATGAAAATCTTTTTTAAATTTGTAAACGTAATAAAAAAGAAAAAAATAATGATTCTGTTCTTTACTTAGGTCCCTATTCATAATGTACACAGCAAATGTACCTATTGTTAGCTATAAAATAGAAAAAAAGGTACCAAAGAATTAACTGCTGAGAAAAAAATCATTAGGCAGGTACCATCACGGTATCTTCTCACTAGTCAAACCTTAGGAAAATACGGGCACATGACGTTAAAAAATCCTGTATAGAGGTAGAAGATGGCGTCAAAATGTAAGATGCAAACATTCTAACTGCAATTATTCTAAGGGGTGTATCAGCCAATAAAACTTAACAACTTTCCCCGAGAAACATAGGTCGAAATATGAGATTTTTTTTTGGACTTTCCATACAAATTGACTTGGAGGTTCAAATTTTTTTTTCATATTTCGACATATGTTCCTTGGGGAAAGTTTTTCAGTTTCATGGGCTGGTTCACCCCTTAAAGTATTTGCAGCAAATTTTTTTACACCCTGTATACAGGTAAATGACGTCATAAGGGTGGTAGCGACTGGATGGCGAAAACGGGAGCCAGCCCCGGCAAACTACCCTGGGGGAGGCCTACGTCTCGAGCCCCATGCGATGAAACTACAGACTACAAGTCTACAGGTGAAATTCGACCTACAATGCGTACCCGTTAGGACATTATAAAACCAGGATTTTTGACCGCAATGTACATCGAATTTCACCTGTATTATTTTAGCCTGAAGGTACAAAAACAGGGCACTGCTAGTGGACTGCTATAGGCTGATGTGTGTTAGGATACGTACCTCATTAAATGGTTTGATTTTGGTGTGCATGATGAAGTTGAACTTGCAGAGTTCGCAGGACCTCGTTTCTGATGCCGTCAGCCATTGCTGCAGGCAACTCTGGTGGACATATTTCAGGCTCCCTGTAACGAAGAATATAGTGTTAACATGAAACAATGCTATAACTTATTTTTTTAAGGAAACGATCCCGAAAGGGCAGCATTATTGATGACATGCCGCTCATATGTCATATATATTGATAGAGATAAAAAAACAATAACTTTACCAATTCGGGATCGTTTCTTTATCTGATCGAGATATATGAAACATGGCCGCTTCTAATCGGACAAGGTAGAAATCTTTAGGCCTATGTTCAGCAGCTGAAATGATGATGATGATGATGGAACAATGACTGTCGAGCGCCGGATTGGTATAGCATCACCTTATTTTTAGAAGTCGAAAAAAGTGACTTAATGTATTAATATCCAAGGATAGGACAGCAGCAGTCAATGTGAAAGCAATACCTTTCACGGCGCCCGCCAATCCTACTTCTTCTTTTCGTGTGGGACAACACCGAGTCGTCCAACGACCCGGTGAACCCTAGTGTCAGAATTTTTCAACCGCCTTCTACAAGTAGCAGGCTTCTGACATGGTTGTGTAACGACCGCCGTCTAAGTGATCATAGACAGCAACCGGGACCTACGGCTTAACGTGCCATCCAAAACACGGAACCATCTTACTTACGGACAATCGGGTGGTTCAGCCCGCAATGTCCTAACCAGACTGGGAACAAAATCACAAAGTGATAAATATCAACTTTGTGAGTGACCCACCGAGAATCGAACCCGGGACCTTCTGCGTCAAAGGCAGTCGCACTCCTACTACGTCGTCAATCCTACTGCCAAGCGTAGTATTGTAAATACCCCCTAATATAATAGGAGGCCTATGTCCACCAATGGGGCTGTTGTGGCTGCTGATGTATGTGCTTGAATAAGAACCAACCAAGATAAGTTACATTCGATAGGTGATCGAGGAAGGTCAGGAAAAAATATATTTAGAAATTGGCAAGGCATCGGCATCAACGGTAGCTCAGAGGCAGGGTAATGGGATGGGACTACATACGGGACGGTATCCCGTGTTTGCTGGGTTCGAGCCCCAGCCAATAATTGTATTTTTTTCCATTTCTTAATTTTATACATAAGGAGTTTAGTTGTTGGTGGACCACAGCATAGATTAGGCGAATTTATCGATATCTGATTGAAGTCGTTACCTAATTATGACATTCATATCACAGTAGTTATCGCCAGAGGCACATT
This sequence comes from Keiferia lycopersicella, assembly GCA_029255805.1. Taxonomy (NCBI): domain Eukaryota; kingdom Metazoa; phylum Arthropoda; class Insecta; order Lepidoptera; family Gelechiidae; genus Keiferia; species Keiferia lycopersicella. Next base: position 2,215,399 of record JARACZ010000026.1, read on the forward strand.
ACGACAGAACACATTGCGTAGTTTTATGAAGCGAGTTACGGAGTCGCTACACAAATACGTTACTAATAAAACTAGTCATAATCGTAAAATAAGCAAGTAGGTACTCTGTATTTCTCAATATTGCTTAAATAGACGTCAAACTTCTGTAGGCTAGCGGTATACGACTCGGGATACCGATCTCTACGTATATGATGTATGCCATACTAAGACAGAAACAACCCTAGGTCTGCTGGAAGAGATTTATTTTTAGAAATAAGCTTACCTGTTGTGTATTGTTCTTAATGTTATGTCCTTAGTAATATACATACATAAATCACGCCTTTATCCCTTACGGGGTAGGCAGAGCGTCAAGGACCGTAAAAATACGATCGCTATCGCCACGTCTGACAAATATAGAGTGCCGTTTCAGATAATTTGTGTATCACTATAGTGACTAGTTGTCCGCCTGTCGCCTAAAAGTTGTCATACACCTGAAACCCCCAAGTCCCTCTGTCGCCTCTTACGACACCCACGGGTAGGAAATGGGGTGATGCTATTCTAAGGCGGCATCACACGGCAATACAATACAATAAACGGTAAAATAAACAAAAAGGTAGATTCTCGCCTGAGGAGCTCGATTTCTGAAAAGTTGTAATTCGAATCCGAGAAGTGCGCAACGATTAGTCTAACCACACGTATCTATAATTCTACTACTCGATGTTTTGATAGTGACCGCTCCAGGAGCTATAACTTCTGAATCGATAGTTTTCGTTTCACACGAAAATCTGCTACTTACTTATTATGTTTGTATCTCACGATCTACTTAACTTATCGATTCCCACATACCCTTGACTACCAAAACATTGATTATTGAGTAGTAGAAATTTAAATACGTGTGGTTAGACCAGTCGTTAGGGACATCCGTGCGCGGAATCGAATTACGACGTTTCAGAAATTGATCTCGTGTTTCGTAAATAGGGCGTTTCCATCGGGCGAACAGCCTCAGATTCTCTCAGCCGCGGTCGGTGTGGCCGTTTTCGCCCGAGCATGAGAGTTTTAGCATGCGCTGCTCGGGCGAAACATGTCCAATTGTCACACCGACCGCGCAATGCCGCGCGGCGGTGAGTGAGCACCTGAGGCTGCTCGGCCGGTGTGTACGCACCTATTTACAAATTTACTAAGCTCGGCGTTTTTTATAACTTTGCAAATTGTCACGTAATTGTTTAATAATTAAGCAGAGACAAGGAAAAAAACACTATATCATGTACCTACATAATCTAAATATAATTACCAAAGTCATAGGTTACCCTAACCAAACAAAATTAATTACATAAGTACTTAATAGATTACATATCAGCAAAGTGCACTATCAGGAAATCGATAGAAATGCACTAGGCTAGGTGCAATCACGGTGCAATAATTGCATAATGAGTGATACAACAACAAGCTGATGGTAGCAATGTGGCTAGCTTAATGTTCTACTGCAGACAGCCTGTCACTATAGTAATTTTACAGTCGTTAAAGCTCTGCCTACCCCGCGAGGGATAGAGGCGTGACATGTATGTGTTTGTGAGTATGTCTGTAACGGTTACCGGTTACAATCATGTCGTGTAAAAATAAGTGTCCGGAAACTGCCTACCTGAATTTTAGCTATGCTTTTCCAGTTTTCATTATAATAATCCCAATGAAATGTAGAGTCAATTTGTATCCCAAATAAAAAAATAAAAAAATGGCTAGTTGTTCCAGTTTTTATGTATTAAATGTCTATTTGCATTGCATAAATATGCCATACCTTCATGTGGGGTATAGCATTTGTTTTTGTTTATTACATTACCTAAATCTCACAGCATTTCCCACCACTATATGGATTATGATGTTTTTCCTCTGGTAAAATGTGGCAATTGTCGTTATATAACATATAGTTTTCTTAAAAAAATTCTAAAATAAAAATAGGATGTATAAATTAGCATAGGTAATAAATGTATCCCTTACAATATTTTCTAATTTATTTAAAATAGTTTTGTAATAATTGCACGCTGGTAATGAAACATACATATATCACGCCTTTATCCCTTGTGGGTTAGGTAGAGCGTTAACGGCCGTAAGAATACGGCCGCTATCGCCACGTCTGACATTTTTGAAGATTGTTTTCCAAGGTTGTTTCAGAAAACATGTGTATCACTATAGTGACAGGTTGTCAGCTGGTAATGAAATGTAATAAATTACATTTACAAATTGAAAAAATATAATAAATTGCATTTTAAATGTCAAAAGTTTATTCATTCTCCTAATGAAATAACTAAGTTGTCAAAAATACATTTATGATTACTGTATTCTGCGGAAAATTAAACTTTATTCAGTGGCAGAATACCTATTGCAATTAAAATACCTAATTCACATTCCTGTGCTAAACATACAATAGCAGGTAAACAAGTCAATACCTACTGGCTACTATTAGTGTTTAATGAGTAATACTTTATGGCTATGCTCATTTAGAAATCATTATTGGCCTCAAATTTTTATATGCTATTTTGGTTTTGACCATATTTTAGGATTATTCCTTTTATTTTATTATTTTAAATTATATTTACTATTTTATACGTAAAATGAAATGTATGCTATGAGTTATTACTTAAAATAAACACTTTGAATTTAAAGAACTCCAACTCTATTTGTGACTGTGTGGTGCCTTATATACCACACTTAAACTTAAGATATCAGAGTCCTACCTCTTGTAGCTTGTCTGACTTATAAGATGATACCGATAGGGCCATACTTTTACTTCTACAACCACAACAGTCTACTGCTGGACATGGTCCTCCTGAAAATTAGGAGGTATTGCCATACTGTGCTTGGCAGGCGGATGGGTAAGTGCAGTGCAAGATAGATGGTAGATATTCACAGGGACTGCTCCTACCCCTTTTATGGATTGATCCCTTAGTCATCTTTTATGACACCCATGGGTAAAATGAAGTGATGCTATTCTAAGCCAGCACTGCATGACACCATAGAAGTGCCATAGCTGTGTATAAATTATTTATTATTATTATTATTTTTAGTTACATTTTGTTTTCCTCGGTTTGTACCGGTAGACTGGTATGTACGGGCCTAGGCCAAGTACATATCAGAATTTGGAATATTATTTTGTGTGTCAGTTTGCGTGATTGTCCGCGTGTTTTGTGTGTCAGGTTGTGTGTTTATCAAGTTATTTTGTGTGTTAGGTCGTGTGATTGTCGGTGTATTTTGTGTGACAGGTCGTGAGCTGGTCAAGTTGCTTTGTGTGTTAGGTCGTGTGATTGTCGGTGTGCTTTGTGCGTCCGGTCTTGTAGTTGTCAAGTTGCTTTCTGTGGATGTCGAGGTGATTTGAATGTCAGATTGTGTGTTTGTCGATGTGTTTTGTAAGTGTGTTAACATTGACAACGGCGAGTGGACTTGTTCATTGTGCAAAAATTTTCTTACTATGCGACATGTATTCAAGATAACTGCTTTTTGCATCAGATTGTAGGTGTTTGCTGAGAGGTTGAGAGTCTTGAGAGACTGATGAAGCTGCTTTGGTATGACTCCAGTTGATGAAACCACTATCGGGACTATTGTTACTTTCTGGAGGCGCCATATTCTGGTGATTTCATCTTTGAGTTCCACGTATTTTGTCAGTTTCTCAGCTATTGTGCTTTGCAGGTTGTGCGTGTTAGGGACTGCAATATCAATTAAGTATCCGGTTTTGTTAGTTTTGTCAATAAGTGTTATGTCAGGTCGGTTGTAGTGGATTGTCCGGTCAGTCAAGATAGCTCGGTCATAGTAGAGTTTAGTTGTAGGATTTTCTAGAACAGTTTGCGGGGTGTATTTGTAGTATGGCTGGATAGATGGGATAAAGTTATTTTGGTGAGCAAGTTTTTGGTGTATGATGTTAGCTACTTGGTCGTGTCTATATTTGTAATCAGTTTGGGCTATGGATTTACATGCACCTGTGATGTGCTGTATGGTTTCTGGGCTACTATTGCATTTCCTGCATATATCTGACGCTAAGGTTTTAGTTATGTATTTCTGATAGTTTTTTGTCTCTATTACTTGGTCTTGTATTGCCATCATGAATCCCTCAGTCTCTGGGAACAGGTCGCCACGATTGAGCCATGCGTTCGACGCATCCTTGTCGACATTAGGTTGGCTCAAGTCATGGTAATGTCTCCCGTGAAGAGACTTTCCGGCCCATTCAGCGAGTTTGGTTTTGTCGTCTGTCAGTTTTTCGTTCGTTTGTGGGTTGGTGTCTTGTAGGTTCAAGGGCGTTGCTTTGAGGTCGTTTTGTACTACGGCTTTATGAAGGGTGGACGTTTCTGTTTTGCTAAAAAAGTACTTTCTAAGTGTAATTACTTGTCTATTGTGAAGATTCAAAATGTCAATGAGACCTCTACCGCCTTGTTTTCTTGGGAGTGTCAATCTTTGAAGGCATGATCTGGGATGGTGTTTACGGAATTTAGTTAAAGTAGTATTTATTGTCCGTTGCAAAGCCTTCAAGTCAGATTTTGTCCAGTTTATAACGCCAAAAGAATAAGTCAGTACAGGGACTGCGTATGTGTTGATAGCTTTAATTGTGTTACGAGAGTGTAGTTGTGTTTTCAGTATGGAGTTTAGTCGATGGCGGAATGTTTGTTTCAGTTTTTCTTTCGTTTCTTTATATTGTATTTGTAATGATTGGTTATATCCTAAGTATTTGTATGTCTCCTGTTCGTCAAGTGGGTCTATCTGTTCTCCTGTTTCTAATGTGTAGTTATGTCTATAAGGTTTTCCCATTTTGATTGAGTTAATTTTACATTTGTCTAGGCCAAACTCCATCTTGATATCACACGAGAATTGTTCTGTTAGGTGGGCTAGTTGGTACAGCTGTTCTTCATTCTTGGCATATAATTTTATGTCATCCATGTAAAGCAGGTGACTTAAATTTTGTCGGTCAGTCTGTTGGTCACTTTCTCTATATTCTAACGGGTATCCTAATGTTGTTGAGTTTAAAATATTGGAAAGAGGATTCAAGGCGAGACAAAACCATAATGGGCTTAGTGCATCGCCCTGAAATATACCTCTTTGTATTCGAATCAGCTCAGTAGTTATTGAATTTGTAAGTGTAGTAACTTTTAATCTTGTGGACCAGTTTTTCATTGTGACTTTTAAAAGGTTAACAATTTTTGGGTGTATTTTATAAATGTCGAGAATTTTTACCAACCAGGAGTGAGGAACAGAGTCGTAAGCTTTCCGGTAGTCAATGTACATGCTGTTTAGGTCTGATTTCGATTTTTGAACTTGTTTTAGGATAACCGAGTCGATGATGAGCTGTTCTTTACAGCCTTGGCTGAACTTTCGGCATCCTTTTTGTTGTTCAGCTAAGATGTTATTCTCATCTACGTGAGTATAAATCAGTTCAGATATACAGGCAGTAAGTATTTTGTAAATAGTTTGTAAGCAAGTTATGGGTCGGAATTTAGCAGGGTTTGTAGGGTCATTTCTGTCTTTTTGTATCATCATGGTTGTTCCAGTAGTAATGAAGGCGGGTAATAAGGCTGGGTTCTCTATGAAATTATTAAGATGGTTATGTATAAAGCCTTGTACACTAGTGAACTTTTTATACCAAAAGCTATGTATGTTATCCGACCCCGGCGCTTTCCAGTTGTGGAGATTACGGAGGACTTTCTGGAAAGTATCGATTGGAATGTGTTCAAATTGCATTTCGGTGGTATTGGTGTGGTTTGCAATTTCTGTTCTGATCCATTCGGCCGCATCGTTATGTTGAACAGGTCGTTCCCATATTCCAGCCCAGAATGTTTGTAAATTTTGTGGGTCTGGTATGTCCTCGGTATTGTTAGGGTCGGTAGTCTCTTGTGTGTTTCTGGTTGTCTGTGTTAAGTTACGGTAAAATTGTCTTTCGTTATTTCTAAACTGATTGTTCTGCTGCTTTCGTAGTGTGCATGCTTTGTATCTACGAAGCCGTCCAGTTGTTACGGCTAGTTTCTGTTTAAGAGTGTCCAATGTGTGTGTCAGTTGTGTGTTAGGTTCTTCGTGTACAGAATGAATTTTGTAGCGGTCAATTATAATTTTAACTTGTCTTTCTAGATATCTACTCCTACTTCCGTTAATATAGTGTGTAAGTCTGCCTATGTTCTTTCGTAAGTCTTCAAGTCTTCGTTCTATTCGTCTCTGCCAGCTTGGTTTGTGCTCTCTTTGAGCTGGACGGGATCGATCCGTAGATTCGAGGGATATCTTTGCTCCGTTGATTTTAACAGCTGTCCATGCTGCACAGTATATTGTTGTATGTAAGGTACTGAAATCTGTGTCCAAATTTAGATTTTCTGGGAGTGTTATCCTGTTTATGTAGTCTACTATAGATGCAAACTTTTTCGATGATTTTTGTTTAGGTATATATGGTCTATTTGTCGGGTCTGTGTCTCTGAAGTGTTGGAATGTATTTTCAAAAGTTTCATCTATTTGAGGGTCTCTCTTAGGACTTGAGTAGTCAGGCAAGGGTTCTTCGGGGAGGTTTAGTTCAATACTATTTAGGAACAGAGCTTCAGTGTCATTACGGGTTGTTAGTTCCTGGTGTTCCTGTGATTCTGTGATGTGGTTGTTTGCGTCATTATTACAGTAGTCCGTTATTGAAAGCTCTTCTGCAACTTGCTGTTTTATTGTATTAAGCCTATCGTTGTCAATATACTTATTATTTATGATTGCTCTTCTCTGATCAGAGACTCGTTGTTCAGTCACATGTGACATTGACGGGTAGGCCGCAATAAAGGCTTCGTGTAGTGGTTTTCTATAAGTGGTTCTGTTAGTTTCTAGCTGTGTCAATTTGTAGTATTCTCGCATTATCGTTTCATTCTGTTCAGTCGTCCATCTCATTCGTGTGGTACCTTGTGATGTAGATGTTTGTGCGGTGTTTGAAAGAGGTGTAAGTGTGTGTGTTTCTGTATGTATTTGTTGAGTAGCGATACTTCTTTCCAGGTTGTCTAATTCTTGTCTGACTTCATTATAGATTTCGTCTATTATAGTTTGTGGTAGCAGTTTATTTCGTAAAATAGCTCTGCGTTGGTCTCCTACACGTTGACGACTTGCTTGCATGTCCGGGTATTTTTCGGTAAATTTCAGGTGTAATGGTTCAAGATATGTTTTAGTGTCCCTGTTAAGTGCAGTGAGTTGCAAGTAGGTGCGCAGTATGAACTTATTCATCTCTGGTGTCCATCGCTTGCGCGTTGTAGATACACTCGGAGTGGGTGCAAGTCCCAAGTCAGCGTTGACTCCTTGCACAACATCACCGAGCGTGCTTGAGGATGACAAGGTGGATGTCCGCCTTGTCATATATGAGCGGCGAGTCGAGGGGATGGAAGAAAATAATGATATGGCATCATCGCCTGAAGATCCGGCTGTAACATCTTCGTCGTGAGCCCGCCTGCTCAACTCTCGACGTCCGGCTGTAACATTTTGTGTGACGGGAGCCCGCCTGCTCAACTCCTCGTCACCGGTGTCCCGTGAACTGAGGCATCCAGCACCGGCTCCAGATGCGCCCCGGCGACCCCCGGGCAGCGGCCGAAGATTATATTTTCTAGTTCGTTGTTGCTCCATGAGGGTTTGAAAGGTTGGGAGTAAATTAGTTCGGAGAGGGTTGTACCTGAGGTGTTATTTGGTATTTTTATTTTTATGTAGTACATCCATTTGGGTATTAGGTCTTGATGGTCAGACTTACTTATAGTGCCGCCTCTCCTTAAGCCCCCCCACCACGACAAGGTTTACTCCCCTGGGGGGGTTATTATTATTATTATTATTAATCAGGCAGGCAGTTTTTCAACTGATAACGCCAGTATCCTGCTCTTCACTTGTTCTAGTTGCCTTTTTGTGACGCTATGTGACTGTCTAGTTTATTCTTAAATGAGTTGATGGATGAAGCCAGTACAATTTCCTCGGGCAACTTATTCCATGCATCAACTACCCTGTTCGTCAGAAAGTGCTTATGGGGATTATTATTTGAGCGTCTTTTCTTTATTTTCAGTGTATGCCCTCTTAGACGGGTATTCAGGTCTCGCTGGAACATGTTCTGGAATCCATTAAGTTCGTAATAGCCACTTAGAATTTTGAAGGTTTCTATTAGGTCACCTCGTTCTCTTCGCTCTTTTAGCGTGGTGAGTTTTAATTTCTGTAGTCTCTCTTCATACGATTTGTTTTTGAGCTGTCGTGGGACTTTGGTGAAACTTCTTTGAACCTTTTCGAGTAATTGGATATCTTTGGCAAAGTATGGACTCCAAACTTGGAAAGCATACTCCAGTAGTGGCCTTACATATGTTTTATATATTTTCATCATCATGTCAGGAGTCAGTATTCCAAAGGCCTTACGTATCACATATATAAAACTCTTCGCCTTTTTTGCCATCGCCGTTATGTGCTCTTCCCATTTGAGGTCTTCTGTTATTATAACCCCTAAATCTGTCTGAGCCTTGACTGGGCTTAGGATGGTATCATTTAAGTTGTATGTCAGTTTAGGATTCTTTTTGCCTATGTGCAGTACAGTGCATTTCGAAGCATTGAGATTTATCAGCCAGGTTTTTGACCAATTCGCTATTTTATCTAAGTCATTCTGGAGCTTTGCATAGTCTATCAAGGGATCTGCAAAAAGCTTCGTGTCATCTGCGAATATGCTGACATTACTTTGGAGACAGTGAGGTAGGTCAAAGGTATAAATTATGTATAGCACTGGGCCCAAAACTGATCCTTGTGGAACTCCACTGGAAGTTTCTCTTTCTTCAGATAGAGTCTCTCCCACTCTCACTTGAAATGTTCGGCAACGCAAAAAGCCTTCAATCCAATTCAATGTCTTACCCCGTATACCTATAAATTCAAGTTTTTGTAATAGTCTGGAGATGGGTACCTTGTCAAACGCCTTCTCGTAGTCGAGATATATGACATCCACAGGTTTCCCCTCATTGAAGCTTTCTGTCCAAGAAGAAAGGCATGTTAATAAGTTTGTCACAGTAGAGCGATGTGGGCAAAACCCGTGTTGCTGGTGTCCTATTATGTTGTGTTCTGCCAAGAATTTCCTGATATGTTCCACTATGATTTTTTCCGTTATCTTACATAGGATACTCGTGAGGCTTATCGGTCTATAGTTCGCTGGATCGAGTCTGCTTCCTTTTTTAAAGATCGGCGTTACTATGGCTGATAACCAAGATGATGGGAGGATTCCAGTGTCGTACGATAATTGCATTAGATCGGCCAGGAATTTAGCAAGATGGCACTTCTGCAGGAGCAACACAGGTATGTTATCGGGTCCAGGTGCAGAATCAGTTTTCATATTATTAATAATCTGTAAGACTTTTTCTTCGGTAAAAGTGATATCGGCGATGGAGTCTTTGATACGAAGATTGTCGTCAAGACTTGGAAGCAGACCGGGAACTTCTCTTTGATAAACACTTCCAAACTGATCAGCGAGTACTTCAGATATTAGTATTGCTTCAGTCACTAATTGTCCGTGCATGTTTCGTAAAACGGATGGTATGCTTGATTTTGTTGATGTTTGACGTTTTATATGTGAATAGAATTTTTTGTCGCCGGATTGAAGGAGATCCTCCTCGTATATGATTCGGGATTTTCTACGTTGATTAGTAATTTTATTATTCACTTTCCTGTATTCTTTGTAACTTTTGTCCAAGCCTGTTAATAAATACTGCTGCCATAGTACTAATTTCTGTTTAATTAGGTTTTGAATTGCCTTGGATATCCATGGTTTATTTATATCAATTTGCTTTATTTTTACTAGTGGTACATGGAGATCTATAGCCTTATTAATGGATGATAGTAACACGTTGGATTTCTCCTCAACGTCAAATGAATCTTCCAACTTATTTAGCTTTTCTGAAAGGAATTCATCAATTTTTTCGAAGTTGGCTTTCTTGAAGTTACGTCTCACTTTATGGTACGCCAGATTATGATTTTCTATTTCAATGCTGGAGATTAAACAGGTGTGATCACTCTTTCCAATCGGGGCTTCATCTTTAATCTGTGCTATTAAGGTGTCGTCATTTGTTAGGATTAGGTCTAAAAAGGATGGCTCATTGGCTTCTCTAAATCTGGTGGGTTTGTCTACTAATTGTTCAAGGTTATTAGTTCTGAACCATAGCACAAAGTTTTGCTCTTGAGGGGTTAGGTACCCGCAGTCCTGTAGGGGCCATTTGACTCCGCGGTAATTAAAATCACCAAGCACTAATACAGTATTGGATTCAGATGCTAGTTCAATTTTATTAAAAAGTATTATATATATAATATATAATATATATATAATATATATAATAGTATATAAAGCATTGTCCTGCTCAATTGTAGAGCCATGACCTCGATAGAGACCACAGAGCAGAAGTTTGGTGGATGCGATTTGTATGTCGAGCCATACCCATTCCGAGTTCACAAGTAAATTCTGTTCAAAATTAATTTGCAACATCCACATTAGTCTGGTATTAAGGGGCTGAGTAGAGCTAAAAGCTACTTTTATAAGTGATTTCTACCCTAGATAAAATGCAGAAAAACTGACGAAAAAAAAAGGTAATAATCTTCAGGATATTTGCTGTAGTGTTATTGTTTCCAAAACATGATATTAGTAATTTAGCTTGATAGAAAAACATCGTAAAGTTACCTCTAAAAATCTATTATATCGCAAACTGTACGAACAAAACCCACGCAATAATTAAGTGTTTATTATCAGAATGAGCGCCTTACAATACTCTATCAACATATTGTTTTTGATTTTCAAATTACTTATTTTTGACTGAGTTATCATCGAAAATACGAAAATATCCGTCCCATCCCGTTCGCACGCACAGTTTGACATTTGTCAGAAAGGGACCGGTTTTTAGCTCGTGTCAGCCTCTTAATTGAAGGATTTCTTTTGTTTTTTTTTTTGTCTTAAACCATGCAATGCAGATGATGTTTACGTGGATTATTTAAAAGATAGAGTGAATTAACAGGAAATCATTAGCAGCTAAAGGTACTGGGCAGGATGTTACTTAATTTTAGGAATGGCAGATGCTTTCAATTTTATAATTAAATCTTCTTCTTATTTGTCTATCTAACATGATCCTACTCTTTCTTGATAAAATAACAACTGGAGGACCACAGAAAAGATCTGATAAGTAGACATCTAACACGCAGTATGCAAGGGTATAAATACTTAGAATAATGTACAACATAATCTAATGTTTATCAAGTATAGAGGTAGGTATTTATAAAGTTTCCATACCTGTTTACATAATGTATGATTTTGTATTGAATAATTCATAAGCAATGAGTCGTGTTTATATGTAACTAGCAACCTGCCCCAGTGGTTGCACCCGCTGCAACTTGTTTTCCCGTGGAAATAATGATTTTTTCCAACAAGTATTATACATAAAAACCTTCCTCTTGAATCACTCTATCTATTAAAAAAACCTGCATCAAAATCAGTTGTGTAGTTTTAAAGATTTAAGCAAACATACATACAGACAGATGCGAAAAACGATTTTGCTTTATACTATGTAGTGATGGACATTGATCAAGTTGATTCCAAACTTCTTCATCAATTACCAAATATTTGGTTATGTGACCAGGCCAGTTCTGCCTTGATTGTCAAGATTATGTACACATGAAGTAAATACGGGGACAGTAAGATAAATATTGACAATGGAGTCGTCAACGCCGCGTATTACTTCGATTATAGGATAGCTAGTAGTGAGAATTACCTGAGCAATAGCAGGGTGCAAGTAGGGGGTTATGTGCCTCGCTCTCGCAGTGGCAGATGCGGCAGATATCGCCGCTGGAGTTGCTGCAAGAGGTTCGACTGCTGCCCGAGCCCGCTCGAACTGCCTCCCTGCCACATCCACCGCCCCATTCCCAACTTTCGATGTCCGAAGTATTCTTAACACTTATTTGCTGCACAGGCATTTTGGACCCCCTATCTAACGCTCACAGGAGCCCACGTAACATCATCTCACAAAAAATAATCGCGATCGTGAACGCATTGAATATCGTCGACCAAGCCGTCCGAGTGCATGTTATCGTTGCACATACATTGAACACGTAATTTAAACACGCAATTTACACACAAGTCCGCGATTACAGCGGCTAAAGACGATCAATCCACATAAGTTCACGTCTCACTCCACCAACAACACAAAAATTTTTGTTCACGAAAATATCAATAGTCGCTTGGCTGTCAAACTGAAATACCTACCTACACACCACTACACACACCACCGACTGCATGCTAGACTATTGAGGCGTATTTTCACTAGTGCTCTTTCAACTTGCGACAATTATGTTATAAGGCTCAAAAAGCAATACTCCAAAGCTGTAAAAAACTAAAGAAAAAAAAAGACAGTTGACCACAGATCAGCATAACACAACACACAACACTTGATTCTGCTCGACATGATATTGCCCGACACTATATTGTATACATTATGACAATGTACGGCATCATAATTTTGAATGCTGCATAATTGAATTGCGTGCTATAACTTAAAGGCAAAGGCAGTACTGATAATGGGACCCCCAGAAAATATTCAAAAATGCCTATATCAAAAAAATAATAATTTATATTTATAGCACTGGTTGAGGCTAAGTTGCAGAGCCTTGAACATCGTCGTAAAGTAGCATGCATGTCGGTATTCTATAGGATACATTTCGGACAGTGCTCAATTACTCCACGACCTGATACCCCCTTCCCCATTCCATCTCCGGGGATCGAGGCGCCGACTGGGGTTCCACCCTTATGTTGTAGATATACCTCTAATCCGCACTAAGCGTTTCGCTTCAACTTTTATCATGCGTACGGCTAAAGAGTGGAATTCCCTGCCGGCGGATCTTTTTCCGGAACAATATAACTTGGGCCTTTTTAAGGCAAGAGTGAATAGGCATTATCTAGGCAAGCATGTACCATCTTCGTCTGCATCTCCACTTACCACCAGGTGAGATGGCAGACAAATGCGGGCCTATTACATTAAAAAAAAAATATATATATTTGAAAACATTACATAGGAACAGGTAACCTTAAATCTATGTAAGTTCTAATATAAAACAATGAGATCACATTGAGATCATCTTACAAGCTATTAAGTTAATATAGTAACAAAAATTAGAATAAAAAATAAGAAAGTAACAACTAATTTGGTTAATATAATTAAATCTTCTCACAGAACTCTAAACACTCATTACTTAATTTTGACCTTCTGTCTGCAAAATTATCCGTATCCGGGTATGCGTATAAGAGCTGCCTAATGAAACGAAGCCCTCGAAATAGTGGAGACTGCTGGTGTGCTACAGTGCGACAGGCTTCGACCAATATAAGTAGATATGGACATGCCGTGCGCATATAAACAGGTCTTTAAAAATGTGCCAAGACACAACTACATATAAACACGCGCACACAGCTACACACGCTCTAATCACGTGAATATCAAATCCGATCGATCAAAGACAGAGATAGGGAGACGTCCTTGCACTGTAGTGCGAACATGATAGCATTATGTCAGTGACTTTCGCTCTTTATGTTCGCGCCCTTTTACAGCAACTCGCTTCAATCGCGCACTTCACGCCAGCTTGCGCGTTTCGTATGCAAATCCATCCAGCGGTCGCCGTGGATAATGCGGCATACCGTGAGGGTGAGCTGGTAGTTACGCCGCGTCTCGAGAGAGTTGAAACCCAAGGTGCCTTGCAGGAAGGCAGTGGGGTACAGAAAGGGATAATATCCGTAACATTTCTTGTACAATGCACGAAGGAAGGCCTTTTGAACTTGTTCAAGAATCAATTTGTACGAACTCTCATGTGGTCCCCAAATTATAGCTGCACTTTCATTTTTAGTTCGCACTAAACTTGTGTAAAGTAACTTCAATACCTGTTTATCAGTAAAATCTCTTTTCATCAGTTCTTATCTTATCAGTAAAATTCTGACGACCGATGTGGCGCAGTGGTAGTGCGACTGCCTTTGACGCAGAAGGTTCCGGGTTCGATTCTCGGTGGGTCACTCACAAAGTTTAACTTTCCGGTGAAACTTTCCGGTGCCCGGGAACATTCCCAATCGCTGGGAACGTGTCGGCGAAACAACATAAAATAAAAATTATTATTAAACAATTAATAAGAGTATAATGTATAATAAAGAAAATAAATTACAATTCCCCAATTCTTCCCGTGGGTGTTGTAAGAACCAACTAAGGGACTCGAGGGTTTCATGTGTGTTAGCACGCAATAACAACTCTAGGCGACAGGCTGACAACCTGTCACTATAGTGATACACGTATCATCTTAAGGTGCCCTCAATACTTGTTAGACGTGGCGACAACGACCGTAATTTTACGATCGTTAACGCTCTGCCTACCCCGTAAGGGATAAAGGCGTGATTTGTGTGTTGTAGAAAATAAATTATTTCATAAATAAACCATGTCAAAATACAATTTAGTCAAAATAAATAAACAAGATGGCTAAAGGGCAATGAGTAAAATTGGTGCCTTTCATTTGAAACATTTTTTTATTGTCAATAAACGCCGTCTTGATATAAATGTGTAGAGTACTTCCATACAAACAATATTTTGTGTGACAGCTCAGCTGTCAAGTGTAATCATTGCGAGATATACGCTTTAAAACACTACGACAGTTTTATACGAAAAACTTCTTTTTTTAAATTGTCAACGAACACCACCCCCATTAGTTGTGTAGAGTACTTTCATATAAACAATATTTTGTAAGAGAGCTCACCTGTCAAGTGTAACCATTACGAGATATAATAACGCTTCAAAACGTCACGACGGTTTTATATGGAATATATTTTAAAGCGTAGGTATAATCTCGTAATGGTAACACTTGACAGTTGAGCTGTCATACAAAATATTGTTTATATAGAAGCACTCTACACAGCTAATAGGGTATTGTCCGTTGAAAGTTAAAAAAAGAAGTTTTTCAAATAAAACAGCTGTAATGTTTTGAAGCGTATATCTCGTAATGGTTACACTTGACAGTTGATCTATCATACAAAATATTGTTTGTTTGGAAGTACTCTACACAACTAATAGGGTGTTTTTCGTTGACAGTTAAAAAAAGAGGTTTCTCATATAAAACAGTTGTAATGTTTTGAAGCGTATATCTCGTACTGGTTACACTTGACAGCTAAGCAGTCATACAAAATATTGTTTGTATGGAAGTACTTTACACGTTTAATGGGTTGGCGTTAATTGAAAGTCATAAGCAAAGAAGTTTTTCATATAAAACAGTTGTAACGTTTTGAAGCTTATTTCTCGAAATGGTTACACTTGACAGCCAGCTGTCATACAAATTATTGTTTGTTTGGAAGTACTTTACACATGTAACAGGCTGGCGTTCGATGACCGTCAATAATTGGCATGAAAAAAAAGGCACTAATGCTCCTTACATTTCCTGCAAAGCCCTTTAGCCTCAGGTAAAAAGGCAGCCCCGAATGGTACCCGGAACTAATGTGTCCGTAACGCTGGTTGCGTTTCCGCGCTGTATTGCCAGTGATATGCGCTGCACCAAGTACCATTCGGCACGGGAATCTGAACCCTGGTTTCTTAGGCGCTGTCCCAACCTATGGACAAAGTCCTTTGCCTCTGCACACCATGACCCGCTCACCTCCACCGCAAAGGGTACAAAGTGGTAGGCACTCCTCAGTGAAGAATCTTTGATGCTTCTGAGCTGCTGCGAATTCCGCAGTTGTACCCGGAGCTCGAATTGTGCGTGGGAGATGAGATACCGCGAACGTGCTTACACACGCCGCGTCCCACACCAAAGAGAGCCCTTTCTCTCACGGGATCATTGTGAGCCCATCCGGTCTCTTACCGTCATCGCGGCTCAAACCGGGAGGCTCTAGAACGCAGGGTACACCAGCGGACACCAGGGCACGGCGGATAATCTGATTGAGCATGTGGTGCGGAGGAAAAAGACCAGCTGATTTGGCACAGCTCAAGCCGTGGTGACCCCTGGCGTCCACCTTTACGCCACAAACATGCGGCTCACTAACCTTGCATCCAAGCCTCAGTGCTACAGCCACCCTGAGAGAGTCATTATCAAGCGCCGTACTCATGTAGGGTGACGGGAGGGCGTAAAGCCAAGCCCCTGACTCTGGTCTAAGAGCCGCCTCAAGGCGAGCAGAGCCCAATCCTGATGACGGCTCAAGCAATTCCATCGCTCTGGCCATACACAGCTGCTCATCCCATTGTCGCTGCACGTCTGGTTTAGTCGGACGATCCGCATCAGGTCAAACCAAGTCCCAAGCACTCAAAGCCTCCCCCACAAATGGAATGTTAAGACTGTCACCATGTATTTTGAGTATATTAGTGACGAGTGACTACTCCGTGGGAAGAGGCCAAGAAAGCCGAAACGTTGGTGTCCTGCACACACCTCACGCCCAAATCTCCATGTCGGATCGGCAACGACGCTTGCAGCCACTGCGTCTCCTCTAACTGTACATTGAGGATCATCTCCAACGTGACTTTAATGTCTTGATCCAACCGAGAAATTTCATCTGGAAAAAGCCACGTCGGAGACAATTTCAAGAGGTACATGAGCTTGGGTACTGAGAGACAGCTGCGGAAGAGAGTGAGGGCGACACGGGCCGGCAGTTGCTGCAGGTGCTCTCGAACGCTTAGAAGCATCTCACGCTTTGCAGCCAAACTAGCCTCTACTGCATCCCTGAAGATCGGCGCCCCCAGCAGCTCAAATGACTCTATTAAGGATTTTCACTCCCGAAAGAATATGCTGGAATTGAGCTATGCAACAACTGAAGACATCGCCGCACGGATATAGCTCGCATTTGTCGCGATTGAAGATCAAATCAATCTCCGCCAGTTTTTGAATGAGCGTACTTATATCGCGACATACGACATCTGGTGCACCACCCACCAATCGTGCCGTCGTCCAGGTACCACTTACTTCATTCATTTCAGTCATCAATCAATAAACAGAATCCTGTTTAAAGTTATTTTTAACGTTCTCAGGACACTTATCACACTTATTTGCCAAATGACGAGCAAATTTTGACACATTTCGACATGTGTATGTTTTGTTGCAAAATGAACACTTGAATATTGTTTTTTCATTAACAACAGTTTCGTCGAAGTGACTATACAATTTGTTTTTAGGCTTCATTTCGAATTTCAGTTGTTAACTGGACGAGGGTTGCAACGAAACTGACACAGTTTTAAATGGCCGCCAGGCAGGCTAGATACAATGATAAAAAAAATACAATTCTGGAGTTACCCATTGTTTAGTTTTTTTTTGTCACGCCGAGCTCCAGGCTAAACAATATAGCAGAGTTGTCTTCTCAGACTAAACTGCCGAATATATTACGGATAGGTATAAAATATATTTCATTTACCTAATTATTTTAGGCAGTAAGTAGTAATTTAAAGTTTTATAGGTGATAGATTCACTTGATGTTCTAAATCAATTTACTTTCGATTTACATAGAAATGAAAATAATTAAAGTTTAAAGATATATTTATTTGTAATATATAATCATTTGAAAGGTACATAAATAAGGTTACCTTATGATAAAGAAGCCTAAAATATGCCTTAAACTTCAAGAAAACTAAACTTATATCAAAATGTTATTGTTCCCAATAACTGGGAACGTTCCCAGGCACGTGGGAATATTGCCGGGAACATTTCCATTGGAAAGTTTCCGGGAACGGAAATGTTCCCGCGGCCCATCATTAATCTTATCCAATATTACAGTAGTTATTCAACTTTAAAAACTTCGGCTATGTCCATTAAATCGATGTCATTAGGTCTTGTATTGTATAAATGTATTCACACACACTTTACAACTTAAATAACAGGTAGGTAGGTATATCATTAGCGACGTTAGTACATGACTCCTGAAAGAAGCCCAGCTTATAAACTTCCTATGATATTATGCGGAAACGCATAGGTAAGCAACTTTATTGTTTTTTAGTAACTCGCGAATGTCTCGTTCTCTCTCACGTGAGTGAAAAGAACTTCCGATAAGTTACCGTTGATGGCAATCTCCTCAGTGCGTGCAGCCTCTTAAACTACTTCCGGTTCTAGTAACTAAACGGGTTCCGTGGTCTTTTAGTGGTCTTCGCGTTGATTTTTCGTAATTGAAACCAAATTTGTACTTTTGTGACAAGTATGTTATTTTTTAGTTTATCAATTGGTGAATGTTTATGCTTTTTGATCGACTATCTAACTAAACAGCGTAATATTATTTACATAGATAGATCTAGCTTGCCCGGCCTTTAGTCAAAATTCAAACACCAATCTAGTGACGTGCATTGTTATGTCATGTATAGTGCCGGCAATATCATGTTCAGCATTATTAATTTCAGATTTTCCATGTCGTGCATTGTTTGTTTTTGTTGTGTGCAGTGCGTGCGTGCTTCTTTCTGACAGAACTTCTTTAAACTTCAATTTTGTGATTGGGCAATTTCAAAAAAAATTGTACACTTTCGAAAAAGTGGTCGACATAATTTATGTTGATATAATGACATTTTTTTTTTTTAAATAGAATCTGCAATTAATAATGTATCTAAATATAATGTTTGTTTTGTAATTTATTTAGTATTTTAAGAGATATTCAGTAAAATAGGAATACAGGTCATTATGGTCAGTCAGTTTTGTTACCACCTTTGAAGCATGTTATCTCACAAAATAAAATTAAACTTAGTTATTTTATATGTTTTTCGATTACTTTGTTAATTCAACTATCTTAAAAAATTGTAAAATGGTCCAAAAGTTTTTATTTTTTTTCAGTGAAGCAATAAATAGGTCCGTTTGGTTACCCTGGTCACCAAACCAGATCATATTTTCTTTTTTTTTACAACAATGCGTTATAAAATTGTAACAAAAATTATTTAAACTGATAAATTCACATTACAGTTTTATAAAATAATACGGAAAACAATTAAAATCGTACTAAAAATATCAAAAATACGCCAATACCTGTAACCAAAGTAACAAAATGGACAGTCACAAAATTGTAAGGGTAGGTTTACACGCCGCATACTTATTGGGAATAAACTAGTATAACGTACCATTGTTCAATGAATTCATATTGAGTATTTGTTACTGGTTTTAGGTAGAGTTAACATCCACAAAAATTGTAATAATATAATTAATTTGAAAATTCTTTACGTTTTGATTTTATTTTATAAATGAATGAGGTTTATTTCATTATTTCTCTTATGTTATATTTTATTTATGTTTGTAATACACGTTGTTATTTTTAAAACTAATGTTTGTCGAGTTAATCAATACATATCTTTATGAGCTTTTACCGAACTATTATTTTAATTTGGCACTGAAAGTCCGTATATATATTTAAAAAGATCACTTAAAATGAGAACTGGAACAAAGCTAAACAAAAAAAACTACAATAAAACAGTAACAAGCCTTTATCTAAAATATCTTATTTTTATTATCGAGCACTTAAAATAAACAAAATAATATATATTATTTACAATTGGCACCATGTAAACTCAGCTTTACGCTGTCAGTTTTGTTACTTTGCCTGTCAGCGTATAGGTTACCAACAAAATGGGTAACAAAATGGAGGTAACATCGGGCTCCGAATTTGGATTAAAATATCAGTAAAAATCGACAAAAACACATTTAGTTTATCAAATTTTGAACACTTAATCTTTATAATTTATTGAAAATTTAAAACACGCGCTTAATAGCATGCCATAAAGTGATCAAGAACTACAGTGGTAACTAACCCGACAAATTTTCTGAATCTTCCGTAAGCACCTCGACTTGCACGTCTCACGATCCCGTTGTAAATGGCAGAGCCACATGAAAGTGGCCTATGGCTAGACGATTAAATAATGTTACTATTTTTTAAGAAAACCTACCAACATCTTTAATATTTTTATTGTAAATCAAGGTAACAAAACTGACGTTTCGTGACTGGACAAAATTGGGGACAATATTCAAAAATTATTATAAATTCTATTTCAATATATTTAAAGTTTAAAATCCCTTATTCCGGAAGCATAAAGCATTGCCATTCTAAAAAATATAAAATGTGTGGGGGTCTTCTTGGAAGAATATAATTAAATTCAACCGTCTTTTTCGGTAACTGTGGTGGGGACAGCCAAAAAACTGGTTCGTCCTGGGGTATATTATTTATTATAAATTAAACTATAAATGATAGCACGAAATGTTTAATGTTAAATAGCAGACTTTAAACTATATTTTTGGGGAAAAATAAATAAAAAGTACAAACAATTAAGATAACACCTTTAAAAAAATACGCAATGTGGGGGACAGGTAAAAATCTGGAGGTACAATTTTTTTTGAAATTGCCCGATTATTACTTCATCTTTCAGTAATATTCTACATTTCTCGCTTTCCAACATGTCTGATGATTTCATACCACTTAACCAAAGCACGCCCACGAGTAACAAGTGGCAGAATCAGGGAAGAATAAACCACCGCGGTATACACGCAAATTACAACCAGCAAAATCAAAGTCACAATCATAGTGGCTACAGAAGAGGATCCAACTTCAATCGCAGAGGAAATCACTCCCAGAGAAACAGTAGCTTTGGTGTAAGTTAACTATAAATCTTCCTACCATAACAAGTTGATAAATACCACGTGACGCCTTTCTGAATACCTAGTCAGTAACTTCCAAAGTTTTTGTATGCAATATTTGAATCTCTATTCCTGTGCTTATATCTGAGTTCACATACAACTTACATAGGTATTTATTTTTCCCTCTTTCCTGGAGGGAGAGGCAAGGATTCCATACTTCCACACCACTAAAATCCTTGCCTATACAAACACTTCTTTCGCTTCATCTACAATCATCAACGAAAAGTATACTCTGACCCCAATCTGTTCATACATTTTAGTCTGTTTAGATTGACTTGATATTTTTTACTAAGGGGGAACTTTCTTACCTATTATTTGAGGTTGAAATATATGGCTAGCTACTCTACAATGGCTACTACTGAAAAGCCCACATGTTCATATAATGTGTTTTTTTTTTGTATTGATTTATGGTGATAAAAGGTTTGATTTGCCTTACCTATCTTATTTTTGTGAATCATTATTATGATTGTTTCTAGTCAAGTATTGATCTCATTAGCTTGGTCTCCATTGAACGAGCAGACTCAGATGCTCACTACCGCCTGCAGCATGCGGCGCATTGCGCGGTCGGTGTGGACGTGTTTCGCCAGAGTAGCGCATGTTAGAATTCTCATGCTTGGGCGAAAAACCGTCCACACCGACCCCTGTGTGGACGGTTTTTCACGGCATTGAGCATCTGAGGCTGCTTGCTCAATGGAAACCCAGCTAATCATAGTTTTGTGCTATAACAACATATTTTTCTTTTTCCAGAGTGACAGTGCCAACAACAGCAGTTACAGCCAAGACGGTCCTCCGATAGATGCATACATCCATCCCGCCATGCTACAAGACCCCTGGGAACAACTGAGAAAAAAAATGTACAATAATCAATAGCTCTGTAGTGCTGTTATTGTTAGTATTAAAAATAAGTATTTATGAAAACTCATAATTAAGTTGTCTAGGTTTAATTGATGAAAATTGAGCTATTTTAAAACCATATGCTATGTGTACATGCTGGATAAGAATAGCATCACCCCATTTATACTTATGGTGTGTGCTGTAAAAGGCAACTCTACAAAGGATGCCTAGGAAATGGGCATTGCCTGTGAATACCTAAAACTCTTGGCACAATGCTCACCAATCCACCTGCCAAGTGGGCAAATGTCCCTCAATTGGGAAGGCCCTTGTCCAGCAGTGGACAGTTGTGGATATAAATGTTGCAGTTGACCATAAGCACTTCCAGGGCTGGCATTTGGAACCCGAGGACCAGATGGCACCAAAGAGTGACTTTTCCATGGACTTGCTATGTAATAAAATCCATACAAACTTGCCACATAGGTAATAGGTAAATTGTGATACAATGTAACAAGTTAATGGTAGTTCATAATTAAGAAATGAATCAATAAAAAGATTTTTAAAAACTGTTTTTGACTCCTGCACATGTTTTAAAATAGTATGTCAACCATTTATGTATCAAATCAATAATATTAATAATACTGTAGTTAGTAGGTAGGTAGGTACTTATGGTAAGATAAAAATGAACACCTTAATTACAAAACTTATTAAGTTTAGTGACATCACAGTGTAAAAAGCAAACTATGACATACATAAAACAATTTTTCCAGCACATTGTTATACAGGATGTTTCGGGGGAAAGTCTCTAGATATACGTAGTCGGTCCCAAAGTTCTGTCACTGGCATATTATTTTTGAATTTAGAACACGAATTTGGAAAAGTTTTATTGCATTCCGTTTTTGAATGTTTGACAATTATTTTAAAACAATAAATGATCATTTGGCGCGATTTTTCACGATGGAGTGGACTTTGAAAGAAAACCGAATAGCAGTTTTGGCGTTGCATCGCTGTGGGCACTCGCCGAGTACCATTTTCAAGTTGCTCAAAAAATTGAAAATAACGCTTAGGTTTGTGTATCGTACTATAAGTAGGTACAATGAAGTCTCAAGTGTTGAGGACAAGAAAAGAACTGGCCGGCCTCGCTCCGCAAGAACACCAGCAGTGATCAAAGCGATCGAGCCGCGCTTACGAAGAAATCCTGTCCGAAAACAGAAACTTATGGCTTTGTAGATGAAGGTTAGTAGAAAAACAGTCAAAAAGGTTTTAAACGAAGACCTTAAGCTGCGAGCATACAAAAAAAAGAGTGGGCACTTACTTAATGCCCGTTTAAAAGAAATTAGACTCAAAAGATCCCGGGTGTTGTT
Organism: Keiferia lycopersicella; assembly: GCA_029255805.1. Lineage (NCBI taxonomy): Eukaryota > Metazoa > Arthropoda > Insecta > Lepidoptera > Gelechiidae > Keiferia > Keiferia lycopersicella. Next base: position 2,238,195 of record JARACZ010000026.1, read on the forward strand.
AAAACGGTACGCGAAAAACCGGCACCGCGATATACTTTTTACAGAACAAAAAATTTTTGATATAGAAGAAAAGTATAATAAACAAAACGATAGAGTGTACGCTACCAGCTCTGAAGAAGCAGGAAACAAAGTTCCGCGGGTGCAACATGGGCATCATCCCTCTTCAGTCATGGTCTGTTTAGGAGTCTCCTACTATGGGCCAACTGAGGTTCATTTTTGCGAAAAGGGGGTCAAAACCAGTGCAAAAGTGTACCAAGAGACGGTTTTGGATCGGTACGTCAAAGACCTGCCCAACACACTATTTTCAGGACATCACTTTGTGTTCCAGCAGGATTCTGCGCCCGCTCACAAAGCCAAGACCACTCAAGCCTGGTTTGAACGTCAAAACATTGAGTTTATAAGACACGAAGATTGGCCTTCCTCCAGTCCGGACCTTAATCCTCTGGACTATAAAATTTGGCAGGTCTTAAAAAGCAAGGTCTGTGCTAAGCCCCATAAAAATTTGGAGAGCCTGAAGTCAGCCATAGTTAAAGCAGTCGCTGAAATCGACATGGATATGGTGCGTGCTGCGATAGACGACTGGCCGCCGCGGTTGCTGGCCGTTATTAAAAGCAAGGGAGGTCAATCCGAATAGTTTTATGTTATTATGGTGTGCTACTCCCTAGCCGGACCACTATTTAGTACTCACTTACTATTATTGTAAACACATGCTACCTTATGTCTACCTTTATCTCTTAAGCATAAAATAAATAGTACCTCCAAGATTAATTAGCTAAAAATCATTGTTTGTGGTTCTGCCACGGAGTACTGCTTTACAGCCGGACCACCATCACATCTCCGAAACTTCTTTATGAAGCCGATTTTTTTATTTGCTGAATAATTGTACCGAAAGTCTACCTCAAGATATAGATGAAACAATTTAATTTTTTTCTCAAATTTGGAAGTTATTAGACAATACAAGTGGTCCGGCTGGGGAGGCGTGCTCTGCAGCGACACAAAGTGTTCAAAACAAAGTTTCTGCGTAAATATCTTCATACAAATAAATCCACAGTAATTATACTCTTCGTATTAGCTGTTTTCTTAGCTCTGCCTATGTATTATTTTTTTTAAATTTAGTACTAAAGTTTGGGCTCCGATCCCGTTACTCTTAATTAGCATCAGAGCTAAGAAAACAGCTAATACGAAGAGTATAATTACTGTGGATTTATTTGTATGAAGATATTTACGCAGAAACTTTGTTTTGAACACTTTGTGTCGCTGCAGAGCACGCCTCCCCAGCCGGACCACTTGTATTGTCTAATAACTTCCAAATTTGAGAAAATTTTTAAATTGTTTCATCTATATCTTGAGGTAGACTTTCGGTACAATTATTCAGCAAATAAAAAAATCGGCTTCATAAAGAAGTTTCGGAGATGTGATGGTGGTCCGGCTGTAGAGCAGTACTCCGTGGCAGAACCACAAACAATGATTTTTAGCTAATTAATCTTGGAGGTACTATTTATTTTATACTTAAGAGATAAAGGTAGACATAAGGTAGCATGTGTTTACAATAATAGTAAGTTAGTACTAAATAGTGGTTCGGCTAGGGAGTAGCACACGTTATTATGATTCTTCGATAATTGTATTTTTAATTGATATATAAATTTTTAAAAACGGATTGGTACTTTTTATTTTATCAGTATTTTCATATATGACAGAACTTTGGGACCGACTACGTAGTTTCGGGGGATAGTATAAAGAATATTATCAAGGTGTGTTCCACTCATGAAAGTGAAGAACTTTAATAGCATTTTTTTTTTTAAATCCAACCACCTTGTATTTTCTGTAATAGGTGTATCCTTTCTTACCAAGAGTATTTGAGCGCGATAAGCCTGTTTTATTGACGATTTTTAGCTTCCGTTATGTAGATACGTATTTGACTTAATTATTCTAAGGCCCAGTATGATAAAACTAATTGAGGAAATTCGTTTATAAACCGTGCCTCGCGCTTGCTATCCGACAGTCGTCGAAAAACTTGGCAAGATGAAGTGGGTTATTGTTTTGCTGGTGTGTCTGAATCTCGCCTATTCTTTCGGTAAGTAGATATAATATTCTGGTACTTATCCAATTATTGTAGAACCCGATTTTTTAAAGAAAGGATCTGTAAATGGCGGCCGATCGTCATGCTTTCTCTTTTCCACTAAGGCTCTGACATATACCAGGCGTTCATGCTTTCTCCCTCACACTTAGGTAACCGCCGCCATTTATAGATCCTTTCTTTATGCCATTATATATGAAAATAAGAAATTGTTTTCTTGCGTTGGCTGGGGCTTGGACCGGGAATCGTGGGGTACCGTCCCACTTTAAATAACTAAATCGTCGCTTTGAGATGGTATATATCAAGCGGCTGTAAATTTAGCGAGGGTCGAGGCGTCGCCGATGGCTCAATGGCAGAACCCACACGATCCCGGGTTCAAGCTCGAACCGTCACTAAATTTTATTCAATTTCTTATTTTATGAGAATAAAATTGTATTCTATAGAATTTCTTATTTTACCTACAGTACTGTGAGTCAGTTCCAATACTCCATTATTTATTGGTAGGTAGACAAGACATACAACTCATATTATTAGATCAAACTTGGGAATGGTGATTCATACTTACTTAAATAAAATTTAATTGATTATACCACCTGTACTAGGGTCCATGCCACGAAATGAGTCCAGTCCCGAGGTCCATAACATATCTCTCATCGTGTGGAGATGGTGGAATTACACAATATATCACTAGAATCCAGGGAATAGGCAGCAGTTCCCTGTGAATACAACACCTTGCATTGCGCTCACCAATCCGTCTGTCAAGCGTGGTGAGTATCGCTAAAATCTCTCAATTGTGGAAGGCCTATGTCCAGCAGTGACTGTTGGCAATAATGATCATTATCACTCACTCGTACTTAGACATAATGATAAGTTATTATGGGCAATTTTAGTATTGCTTTCATGTCGGGTAGCTAGTTGGATTTATAATCACTATCAAACTTATAATTATATACTTGGCTGTCAAATAATATTTCTGTTCTTGTAACACCTCCCTCCGCAAAACTAAAATCGCAAACGTAGGTAAGAAGGCGGCAAAACTCAAATGGGACTGGGCTGGGCATGTTTCACAGATTCACACCGAAAGGTGGGCCAGATTAGTTCCTCAATGGCTTCCACAGGAGAGTCGTCCTAGAAATCTAAAAAGCGATGGTGGGATGAACTCGATCAAGTCTAATTGGCCCTAATTATCAGCTAATCGCTAACTCCGGGAAGTCTGTAAGAATAGAGTAGGGTAGGCTTTTGTCCAACAGTCGGACACCATGGGCTAAATTAATTTCATTAATGAATTCTGTTTTCCAGCGGAGTGCCCTGCCGGTGAATACGACCCAGGTCCAAACTGTGTGGGCTTTGAGTATTCCTGTGCCCCCAGGAGCAGTCACTTCATCCCGAAACACACCTGCGACTGCTGGTGCAACCCTGGGACCTTCAGGAACATTGATACCAACGAATGTGTGAAGGAGTGTCCTTGAAATGTTTGTAAATATAATGAAAGTGTAAATATGAGCGTGTTTTCTTATACTATATAACTAGCGGCCCGCCCATTCCCAAGTATTATACATATAAACCTTTCTCTTCTTTATCTATTACCTAAACTGCATCAAACTCCGTTGTGTAGTTTTAAAGAAGCATACATACAGACGCGGGAAGCGACTGCTTTATACTATAGTAACTCAAGGCCCGCCGAGGTTTTCCCGTGGGAATAAGAAGGCCTAGTATTGCCAGACAATTTGGTAGGTGGTTGAAAAAGTCTGGCATCATTAGGGTTCTCCCTACCCCTCGCATCAGGGTCTTCCCTGCCCCTGACGGAACAGTACCGCCACTTAACTACAGATGTCGCTGTACGGGGAATCTTCGTTTGTTTAGTTCCTAGTAGATGGCGCTCGGAATAGACAGGGTTTAATTTATAAAATCTTATTTTTATGAGATAATAAAGCACTCAACGCATTAAAATCCCATAAAATTGGGTAATAGTTTTTGTGAACTGAACTGAACCTAAAAATTCCTCAATCTGAAATAGCGCCACGTAGTTCGGAAAAGTGTTGCTTCAAGCCAAAAAATACGCGAAATACCTAGTTAGTGATTCAAAAAGAAGATTTACCTATACGTGTCTATAATACCTAACTTTTTTTCCTCCGAAACACGGTGTATACAGAATTGTACTATTAGTTACCTACTTTACTATTGACGTACTCTACCTAAGTATATTATATACCTGCTATATTTATTACAAATTAATTGTTTATGTGTTTTTACTTAATAGTCCAATCAAAATGTCGTTTGAGTCTTGATCTAAATTGGTATCAATTTACTTAATTTGCTCTAGGTTATAGATAGGTAGGTATTTATTGTATTTTAATGATGGACCGGTCAATCCAATACTGGTTGGAAAAAACTGGGAGATTGAAACCTTATTAAAACTCACGAATTGAGGATTTTTTTCTACATTGAATAGATGGATACATTTGCGTCATTTTATTTCAGATATTGCAGTGGAAAAAGAACGCGAAACTGAATAAGATATACTTTTGTAAGTAAATACAATTTGATACAAACACATCTGCAGATATTTTAAGGGGTGAATCAGCCTATGAAGCTGAACAACTTTTTCTAAGAAACATAGGTCTAAAAAAGAAAAAAAAATCGACCTTACGTACAAATTGACTTGATCGGTTAGTGATTTTGTATGGGAGGTCCAATATGTTTTTTATTTATTTATCGACCTATGTTCCTTAAGGGGCTGAGTAGAGCTAAAAGCTACTTTTATAAGTGATTTCTACCCTAGATAAAATGCAGAACAACTGACGAAAAAAAAAGGTAATAATCTTCAGGATATTTGCTGTAGTGTTATTGTTTCCAAAACATGATATTAGTAATTTAGCTTGATAGAAAAACATCGTAAAGTTACCTCTAAAAATCTATTATATCGCAAACTGTATGAACAAAACCCACGCAATAATTAAGTGTTTATTATCAGAATGAGCGCCTTACAATACTCTATCGACTTATTGTTTTTGATTTTCAAATTACTTATTTTTGACCGAGTTATCATCGAAAATACGAAAATATCATTGAATCGGCAAGATTCCGTCCCGTTCGCACGCGCGCAGTTTGACATTTGTCAGAAAGGGACCGGTTTTTAGCTCGTGTCAACCCCTTAAGGAGAGTAGTTTAGTTTCATGGGCTAATTCACCCCTTAAAATATTTGCAGCAAATATTTTAATACCCTTTATATATTTAACTAAGTTTATTGTAGGTAACTAGATAGGTACCATGTAGGTAGGTACCCCACGCTTTTCTAAGTACCAGCAACACATCACACTACCTCATTATCCCGGTAGATGGAGCCACGCCACATAAGTCCTTATTTCGCAAAGTTAACCTTAACCACAGATAATATAATACTACTAAAGTAGTACAGATACCTAACGTCATAGAGGGAGTTCGATTGCCCTGGGACGGCTATTGGCGGGCTATTAGATATGTCGACTCAGCGCGTGCGTTGCTAGCGACATCTAGGTTATTTATTGGATACTTCATATTGACGTCATTTGTATTGAAAAATATTGCCAAAATGTTAATAATTTCGCGTGTTTTCCGTCACAAAACATCTTATATAATGTATTTATAATTTTCCAATACTTTGTTTGTGTATATTTGCCTTTATTCCAGTCTCTTAAGTTAGATTCGCTACTCGTATCGCCATCTATTGATTTATTTTTGGACTAATTTCCTTCAGTAGGGAATGAGACCCCATGCCTTAACAGCTACAACAGTCCACTGCTGGAAATGGGCCTCCCCCTATTAGGGAGTATTGCCATACCCTCCGCTTGCCAGGCGGATTGGCGAGCGCAGTGTAAGATGTTACATTCGCAGGGAACGCTGCTGTCAATTCCCTTGATGATTATCCCTAAGTTGGTTTTTACGTCACCCACGGGTAGAATTGGAGTGATGCTAATTTCGTAAGTTCTCTAAAAATGATAATGAAATTGTCGATCAGGTAGACGTAGGTAATCTGTAATTTCATCGACAATCTGTCAACACTCAGTCGCGGCCAAACCTGAGGGCAGGTAAGGCGAATCACACATTGCACCAGGTCCCGCTGCGGTTTTAAACTTTCGTCGTATAATCTTAATTTCTAAAAAAACCGCATGGTACCTACCACACACTCACTGCCTGCGGTGCAGAAGGTTCCGGTTTGATTCTCGGTGGGTCGGTCACTCATAAAGTTGATATTAAGTTTGTGAATCAGTCTGGATAGGACATTGTAGGCTGAACCACCTGATTGTCTGTAAGTAAAATGTTTCCGTGTTTCGGAGTGCACGTTAAGCCGTAGGTCGCGGTTGCTGTCTATGGTTACTTAGATGGCAGTCGTAAGCGTAACGCAACCATGTCTGAAGCCTGTTAATAGTAGGAGGCGGTTGAATAATTCTGACAACGAAACAAAACTGACCCCCATCTCTGGACCTTTGGACGAAGTTACAGTGTGCTTCGCCAGGAAATGCGGTGTATGACAAAGACGCGTTGCCAAGGGATCTAGATCAGGGTTTCTTAATTTTTTATCACAAATATGAACAATTTCGGACCACTTCATCATCTTCATCTTACGTAAAGAAAACAAGCCAATTTATATTGAAAAGTCAATTTTAATAATTCTTATTTCTCTAAAGCTAATGAGAAGGCTGTGGGTGTTGCCCTAGAAAAGAGAGTTAAATTGTGGGGTTGCCTAAACAGAGCAATGATGAATCATTGTTTTTCAACTGAACAACCACCGACCCCTTGTACACAGGCTTTGGACTCCCTAGGGTCCATGGACTCACCGGAAACCCTGTTTTAGATAGAGCAGGAAGGAGCGAATGCTGCAGGAATCTCCGGTCGGAGGCTCAGAAAATGTGCGGTTTATGTGCCTTCGCAACCGCATCTGGATTCAGTCATTCCGAATACCGGAGCGTCACGGAGGACAGTAACCAGTTAACTGGTTACTGTCCTCCGGGCGGAGCGTTGTCCAGTGTAAATGTGAGGTTCACCTAAGTTATACCCCAACCGTAACAGAACTTACAAAATTGCCATAATCAATTCTTGCGGGGACTCCACGCCATTTCGAAATTAAGGACTCCGAAGTCGTAATATGCAGATTTGCGTATTTTTTCATGAAAATGATTATTTTCTTTCGTATTCCTTAGATACCTACTTCAGCTAAAAGCCTATTTAGGGCTACTGAGTCAACGGTTTCAAACTTTGGCCGTTATGAGCATTAGCCTGGTTAGCTTGGTTAAAACAATGCGATGGGACGGTAACTTTGGCGTTCATTGCTGTTTTCAGCCGACTGCCTCAAAAGGAAGGTTAAATAAATAAGTACGAAATAAATAAATATCATTCACAATTCACACAGCGCCATCTACCCCCAATCTAAGCAAAGCTTGGACTATGGGTACTAAATAGCTTAAACTAATACTTATATACTCTTTTTTGTAAATAAATACATACTATACACAGAAAACACCCAGACTAGACACTAATATTTGAAAATTGACTTAACAAATACCTAACGGATAACTCAAGACCCTCGGCGTAGAAGGCAGAGGTACTATCCGCTACGCCATCGGGACAGTCAATTAAGTTTGTGTCTCTTTGTATATACAACAAATATCTGATCAACTGCGGAACAGACTGAATCAGTCTGCTGTCAAAAATCCCTTCAGATGGATTTATCTGCCTCAGCTGTTGGGCCGAGAATAAAACCAGGGACTACTAATCCTGAGACTAACGCTCAAACTGGTAGGCCACGGACACGGTAATTGCGGGCTGAACCACCCAATTATCCGTAAGATATGGTTCTGTGTTTCGGATGGCAAGTTAAGCTGTAGGTCCCGGTTGCTGTCTATGATCACTTAGACGGGCCGGCCGTTACACAACCATGTCAGAAGCCTGCTACTTGTAGAGAGTGGTTGAAAAATTCTGACACTATAGTCTGTAAGTTTAGGTACTTATCTTTTTGTAAACAAACTTCGTATGAAACTGACAGTTTAGAAGTGTCACTTTCGTACAAAGTTTGTTTACAAAAAGATAAGTACCTAAACCTACAGACTATAGGGTTCATCGGGTCGTTTGACGACTCGGTGTCCCTCTGGAAAAGAGAGAGACGGGAATGATTGAATGAATATATAGGTAAGTTGTAGCACAGGCTTCGGTCGGGCAAATTGCCAAATCATAATGTAGACGTGGCCACTTATAACGTAATACAAGAGCGCACGAATTTCCCGCAAAATAAGGATTATGCTTTTCAAAAAATTTACACGGGCTTTTATCTCCTACGTACACAACAACTACAAGTTATACTGTTCGTTCATAATGCTTTTCTATAAAGCTTTTATCTAACTAGGTATAAAATTTTCGATAACTTGCGATTTTTCCCTGTGGTGCGGGCTTAAAACAGAATTACCCTATTTCTATAAATGCATCGTAAAAGGCAACTAAACGATGAATCCAGAGACATTTTTTCGTCAGTTTTTCTGCATTTTATCTAGGGTAGAAATCACTTATAAAAGTAGCTTTTAGCTCTACTCAGCCCCTTAAGTCTTTCCTCCTAGTGCCATAACGAAAGGTCATTTCATCGTCGGTTTCAAAAACCGATCTATGTTTGACTAAATCTACGAGTAGAACCAAAATATATAAGCTTAGCACAGTCAATATATTATACTTTTTAAAATATTCTTTACACGATGCCCATGGTGGAATTCGTGCAATAATCCTTATTGCTCTCTTTTGAATTGTAAAAGCCTTTGTAATGTTATACATGTAACTGTGTCCCCAGTACTTAATGCTATAACGAAGCCTGGATTCTATTAATGCTAAATAAACAGATATTAGTTGGTCTAATGTAAGCATGTCCTTTAGACTCCGTAATGCATAACATGCAGAGCTGATTAAACCTTCCAATTTAGTCAGCTCCGGCTTCCAATTTAGCGAACAGTCTATATAGATTCCCAAAAACTTGACCATATTGACGGATTCTATATTTTGGTCATTTAAAAATAGGCTGAGATGATCTTTATTTCTAGCCGTAGTCTTAAAAAGAATTGCGTTTGTCTTTTGCGGATTAAGCTGTAAATCATTGGTTTGAAACCATGTATCAAAAGCTCTTAAAGTGGCGTTGGCTTTGTCATTTAGCTCCTGTAAATTAGACCCAGAAACAATTGCGTTAGAATCATCTGCAAACAGTACTAGTTTGGCGGGTGGGACTTTAGTGATAACATAATTTACCAAATCATTAACATAAACCACAAAGAAAATTGGACCCAGAATTGACCCTTGTGGTACGCCTCGTTTTATATTTACAAAATTTGAGGATTTCTTAGTTTCAGTTCCATCATTCTCCATCAGTTCAACTTCAACATACTGTTTCCGGTTTTCTAAATAGGATTCCAGCAGCTTCAGAAATCCATTCCTAATACCATAGTGTTCAAGCTTATTTAAAAGAATATTATGTCTAACCATATCAAAGGCCGAGCTCAGATCCAAAAATATTCCTGCCACTTTCAGTGTACTATTTAGATTAGTTACGACATCATTAACTAGAGCATCTATAGCATCCGAAGTACCTATTGCCTTTTGGTATCCAAATTGTCTTTGATTTATGACAGTATTTCTTTCAAAGAGTTTGGCAATACCCCCTAATAAATTGGGGGAGGTTCATGTCCAGCAGTGGACTGTTGTGGCTCTAGAAGTAGAAGTAGTGATTTGTAGTCTGACCAAAGTATTTTAAACTGACAATTAGTTGTCTCTGCTTACCTCACGTTAAAAAGTAATTGGTTAGGTTAAGTTCTTACATTGCAGATGGCGACAGGAACGATTGTGCCTAAAAGCACATAATAACAAAAAATATACATAAAAGTAAAAGCACTCAATATAAGTAATCGCTCTACTTTGACATTGACATATTTTCGACCAAGTAGAGATAAAAGTTGCAGTATCAAGTAGCGCCACCTATTTTCCCGTTTTTCTTCTTATTGCCACAATACTTTATTTTGATTATTTTATCAAGGGAAGTTACAAAAAAGTTGTTTGTAAGTTCAAAGAACAGGGATACTATCTGGGAGAAAGAATTCGTGTAATTTCCTTAATAAACTAAGCTCAAATTTTTTGTACCTAATTTCTTTTAGGGAAAAAATTTAGACGTTTCCCTTTCCAAACAAAATGTTATCGTTATCTTTGCAAGTCAAAAGGAATTAATTAAAAATGAAGGGCTCCTTCCCTTTGTCGGCGTATTTCTTTTGGCTTGCCTTTGCTAAAAAGGTCGACTGACTTCTATTTATGAAGGAAAGTTTATAACTGACTTAGGTTTTTACACACGCCACATGATTTTCCGTTTTTTTCAGGATCTAAGTATTTATTTTGATGAAAAGAGTTTATAAGCGGGGAGGAAAACTCAAAGCTTATTATTATTGTAAATGGCGGCAGACGGGACAGTGCTTAAACGGACCAATAAGAAGTAACTGAACTTTGACATTGACACATTTTCGACCAATCACAAAAAAGGCACAGTCGAAAGTGGTAACATTAATTAGTTCTCCAGGTTGCTACTGCAATCTCACACAAAAACCAGCTATCTAATTTTTGGAAAACTTGCCACCGACGGCTATTTACTATGACACCGTTATAAGATCATAGTGCCACCGCATCTAATTCGCTTGTGGACTGGTTCATTAATATAAAATAAAAAAGTTGTAGGCTTAAAACTATTGTCCATTAATACTACAGATTTCATTCACAATTTTACAAAATATTCATAGGTTGAATTAATGAACAGAAAAAAATAATTCTGACGCCATTCAAAATAGCAACGTATGACGCCATACATTCCTATTTTCATACAGAATACCGTTTCAGATCGTTTTAAAAAAGTAGCTCATTTGATCTGCCAGTCCACATCCCTAATAGGCGAGGAACACACTTGACGCACGACGGAGCGCAAAAATATCGCAATGGTCTGTCAGATCCATACTAAAAATGTCAATCCCCATACTAAAACCGCTCAACCGCTGTTGACGCAGCGCTATCGCAGTGTCATCCGTCGAGTGCGGTTTTAGTATGGGGAGTGACGTTTCTAGTATGGATCTGACAGACCGCTGCGATATTTATGCGCTCCGTCGGGCGTCAAGTGTGTTCTTCTCCTTACAAAATGTCACCGGGTTTTTATTTGTATGGTGGCTGTTACGAACTGCAAATCATCCGGTGTGTGTGAAGTCTGATATTTGGCCTGTGGCCCTTAGGGTGCATCTCCACTGAAGCGGGGCTGCGCTAAGCTGAGCTGAGCGGGGCATGAATTGACCAATCATGCTCCTCAGAATCCCCGAATCCCCGCCCCACTTCAGTGGAGACGCACTCTGATTGGTCAATTCATGCCCCGCTCAGCTCAGCTTAGCTCAGCCCCGCTTCAGTGGAGACGCACCTTTACTCCAGTAGATTAAATACATTTCCTTAGAAAATAAAGTTATACAATCTAGTTTAACGCCATCTCTTCACACTTGACGCAAATCATCCGGCGTGTGTGCGGTCTTAGATTCGGCCTGTGGCCCTTAAGGGCTCCTCGTGTGGTCGGCTGGCCTGCGGTCGAAGCCCGCCTTAACTTTGTGAGCCCGCTTATTATCGCCCTTAACGAATTTGACTTCCACCTAATTATTACGAGAGGAGGGTAATTTGAACCTTAATGCTTGATTAAGGTTGTTAGATTTTTGTGATGAAGCCAAATTAAAAGCCTGTGCAAGTTTAGAAACATTTATACATATATTACGCCTTTATCCCTTGCGGGGTAGGCAGAGCGTTAAAAACCGCAAATAGTTGAATATGCAAAATAATAGACCGTAAAATTATGGCCGCTATCGCCACGTCTGACAAATATTGAGGGCCGGTTTTAAATAATTTGTGTGTCACTATAGTAGTGACAGGTTGTCAGCCTGTCGCCTAAAAGTTGTAATACACGTGAAACCCTCGAGTGCCTTAGTGGCCTTTTACGACACCCACGGGGAAGAAATGGGGTGATGCTATTCGAAGCCGACATCACACGGCATACGCATGCATGTATGATTATATTTTCCTGGAGAGGGAGGCAGAGACTACATACTTCCACTTGCTACGATCCTGACATACCTCTTTCGCTTTCAGCCTTTTCATACATGCTAGGTTGAGTAGATTTAAATAAAATGCTGTAATAATACTCCTAGCTATTTTCATGAAATTAACTTTTGAAGTGCTATCTAAAAACCATATCAAAATCCGTTGCGTGGTTCAGGAGTTAGGCGGTGTCCATGATAGCCAAAGAAACGCTAAAAGCGACTCCATACTATGTTAGTAAATGTATTGTAATGTAAAATTTTGACGGTCGGTATTGAAATAGATAAATCCAACCGGTGTTACCAACTCCAAACATGAAATAAATCAATGCTTTTGTATCGGCGGCTTCGATCAACCCCTTGTGGATAACATATCTATTTTTAATACGGCACCTATGGGTGGGCTGTCTGTGTCTATCCTATAGATACAACCACCCTAGCGTCTCCAGACTCGATCTAACCCGTCGCGACGGTGTCAAAACGCGATTAATAGGTCGTCTGCCCTCGTCCACGCTGCACCGGTAGAAAGCTCAAATAATCGCATCGATCGCCAAAAAACTAACCCACATACGCACTGGCAGCGTAGCCGGAATTATTAATCGCAAGCGGGCGGTGGGGGTGGGACTAGGGGGGTTCGGGAGTGCGCAGGCGCGAGCGCGCGGCGGGCACTTGCCGACGTAGGCTCGCGCGCTCCGGCCGCGTATAAGCGGCGCCATGCGCGACCAGCGGGCCCCGCGGCCGCTCCCACAGGCGCCGCGCTAACTACACCCATGCAGTGGCGCAAGCTGGCCAGGTTGAAGTCTTCGCCGGGCGGACCCTCGCGCGCTCGGAGAATGCTGTGCTGCGGCCGGAGGAAGGTACGATCGGATCGATAGCGCGCGCCGAAACCGTCGCCCCTCCCGGCCCGGCCGTTCGACGACCCCGCTCGCTACTACTACAGACCTATTAGCCCTTAGTCTTTCCACTGAGTGTCTAGAAGACGAAATGCTCAGGGGCTGCCTGAACGGCCACTGTGACAGTGTACATCGGCGGCCATACGATGGATTTGTTGTAGCAGTGAGTGTTGGCTCGTTTTCGACCCTTAATCCTTAAATCTTGACAAAGACTCGTGCTAAATTGTAGTAATTATATCAAATCTGATGTTTTTTTTTATGACAGTGTGTAAATCAGGCGGTGCCAGACGGTTTTGTTCGATAGAATCACGTGTAGGTACGGCGCGCGCTCTCCTTCAGCTTTAGAACCTTATTTTAAAACATAAATTGACAAATTGCTAACAATCTGATACTCTTAAACAAGGTTTCTTGTTGTTTGTTACAATATCTAATTACTTCGTTGTTTTTTTTTTCATAACGATAATATTATATTTCCTAAACTCCAGCACGATACAATCATCACCTATATAAAACCATGGCACTCTTTCCAATGGCATTTAACGTTATTTTTACGCCAACGACTCCTTGCTCCTTGCTATTGATAATCATAACTAAGTCTCTAAAAAAATATTACGGTACTATCACCAGGCACACTTACTTACCCCTTTAAGGGATCACCATAAATTGGTTTACGTACAGTTCATAAGAAATACCAGTATTAGTTTGATCTCTATAAGGGTAGGTTGATAGTACGCTACTTTTAAACTTAAATAGTTGTTTTATCTGATATTTGGACAAAATTAATATTGTTACTAGGTAAGTACTATAAGTAATTTCTATCTACCCTAATAAATAGTACATGATTTGGATTTAAATATCCATGTAGGTGAGTATCCCACTTATACGGGGCGATGGGCAATCATGTAATAATAGGTGTAGGTACGTTTAACACGTTCGCTACTAGATATATTCCATATGAACTTAAATATTCGTGTGGCAATGAAGTCCAAATTGCCCTGTAAATATTTCTTATATAGGCACCTAATACCTACCTACAAACAGGATTATTTTTAGTCAGTACACAAACTCTATTGGGTGTTTCTACTCATGATTCTCAACAAATTTTACTATGGTGACCCCATTGTATAGCATGGTAAAAATTAGGTTAGAATATTCCTAAGGGACACCCAATTTTATTTGCGATTTCTCAGGTAGCCCGTGGGTGGCCCTGTATATTTCTTTAGTATGTTTTAGATCTATGAAAATTGCAACAATATCTCGTTTTTCATTATTTATTTTATTTGTCGTTATAGCGGCAACAGTTACACATAGGTAGATCTAGGTCCATATTTATAAATCATAGATTGCTCTCAAGGCTGAGATCGATCTCAAGAGCGATTTTGAGAAATTTCAGTCAATGCTAACAGCATCTCAAAGTCGTACTCAAGATCGATCTTAAAGTTGAACGCGGTTTATAAATACAGACCTTAAGTGTCAGACTAACAGGGTTCCGTTTTTGCCCTTTGGGTACGGAAACCTAAAGAGATTTTTTTTATATAGGGTGACCGGTAAATTGATGCATTCCTTTCAAGGGATGAACCAGGTCATGAAACTGAACAACTTTCCCCATGGAACATAGGTCGAAATATGAAAAAATATTTTGGTCCTCCCATACAAATTGACTAAGTCGGTCAGTATATGGGTGTAAGAAATAAAGAAGTCTATATGACCGCTCGCGGCAGTCAAAGTGTTAAAGGGGAGCCTGAATGACAGCTAATCGTTTATTTATAATCGCGCTCGAGGCTATTATTACCCCATTTGTAGTTCACTGTGGAAATTACTATCATTGCCATGGTAATACGGTGAATCCAATGTTGAGTGTTTTAGGTCATTAAACAAAGTAAATTATCAGGTTATTTCGAAAATGTTTAGTTAAGTAAAACATAGTACAAATTTGCTTATCAGCAGCAACAATAAATGCCGAATGAATGCCGGCCTAGAATAGCATCACCCCATTTCTTGCCCGTGGGTGTCGTAGAAACCGACTAAGGGACACGAGGGTTTCATGTGTATTGCAATTTAAGGCGACAGGCTGACAACCTGTCACTATAGTGATACACTTATTATCTTAAACGGCCCTCAATATTTGTCAGACGTGGCGCTAGCGACTGTAATTTTAAGGTCGTTAACGCTCTGCCTACCTCGCCTGGGATATAGGCGTGATATGAGTGTGTGTGTGTGTGTGTGTGTATAACAGTCCATTGCTGGACATGGGCTTTCCGTATCGGGGGGATTTGCCATACTTACCAGGCTTGAGAGGTGGATTGGCGAGCGCAGAGCAAGATAGGGCATTCACAGGAACGCTGCTGCTCATTCTCTTGATTATTAATATTTTTGTTTGTTTTTGTTTGTTTGTTTGTTTTTACGACACCGCCGGATAGAATCCGCTACTTGTCTGGCAAAATGAACTTCGTTTTAGAACGACATTTTGTATGGAAATATAGAATTATGACGTCACAAGTCACTATGAGGTGGGTTAGAAGTATTTTTAGGCAATAGTTTTCACATATATTGTGAAACTTTCATATTTTATAAATTACGTTGTCAAGTACCGAATTATGTTCGAATTCGTGTGTAATTATAGGTAAATGCTTGCCTTTTTGGTAGCTATCTATTTAAAAAATATATAAAAATTATGTTCAGTTTGTATAATGTCCTACAATACAAATCACTCTTAATTTGTCTAAGACTTTCTAAGCTCCTTTTACGATCGGTGTATAAAAGAGTAAAGACTTAAATGTCTGTTACGTAATTTCTATATTGCTAAGTTCCGTCACGTTTCGGCCATATTGTAAAAGTTAGGCTACGCCGCCGCTACGAGCGTAGCACCGTAGCTAAGCTCTACGACAATCGTAGCCATAGTCAGTCATGCTATTCGAAGTAGGTGGATCTAAGTAGTATGTATGTCATTTCAGTGGTCAAGATATACTGTATTTTCTTATAGGTTGTATAAAAAACAAGTTTATGTTGACCTCTTCGTCAACTTACCCAGTTGACGTGATAGCTCATTGTACCTTCTTACTTAATAATAACCAATGTGATGAAATAAACTTAATGTGTATATGTTACAGTCAAAACTCATTGGCGGTCAAAACCACTTTTGACTGCTCAAATCAGTCATTATTGGTTTTGACCGATGTCGTCAGTCAAAACCAGTTTTGACTGATTTTGGCAGTCAAAAGTGGTTTTGACCGGCTATGAGTTTTGACTGTAACATATATAAATTTTTGGTGTTCAGGCTGACGATTACAAACCGACGAAGTCAATTTGTATGGGAAGTAAAAAAAAAATCATATATCGACCTATGATCCTCGGGGAAAGTTGTTCAGTTTCATGGGCTGATTCACTCCTTAAAATATTTGCAGCCGAGCGAGTCAACTGTATGGGAGGTCCGAATTTTTTTTTATATTTCGACCTATGTCCCTCGAGCAAAGTTGTTCAGGCCCATAAGCTGGTTCACCCTTTAAAATATTTCCAGCATTTTTTTAGACCCTGTATAGATGGCAGGTAGACAGACCATTGATTCTTTACAGAGAAAAGAGGACTCGATCGCCTTTGTTACCGAAAGTTCAAGGGCTTTCTTTGAAATACAAAGGTCTTTTAGGTAGAGCAAGAGGTGGGCCCAAATTCCTACATTATGTCATCAAAATAAGTCCTATTTTCGGTATCTAGGCCTAATTACAATCACTAGGCCTAAGTCGACCAGAGATACGATATTTTACCAAGGCTTGTTCATGATTAAATTGTCAGTATAGTGTATGTAGTATTTTTGTTAGGCGTGGCGATAAACACCGTAATTTTACGGTCGTTAACGCTCTGCCTACCCCGCCAGGGATATAGGCGTGATTTGTGTGTGTGTGTGTGTATTTGTGCTAGACTCCTACCTTGTTGTTAAAACCCCGCCACCCTGGGGTGAAGGGTTTAGCGTAATTTTAATAACTTACTTACATATATCACGCCTTTATCCCTTGCGGGGTAGGCAGGGCGTTAACGGCCGTAAGAATACGGTCGCCATCGCCACGTCTGACATTTTTGAGGATTGTTTTCCGGAAGGATGTTTCAGAAAACATGTGTATAACTATAGTGACAGGTTGTCAGCCTGTCGCCTAAAAATTGTAATACACCAATACTCTCGAGTCCCTTAGTCGCCTCTTACGATACCCGCGGCAAGGATGTGGGGTGATGCTATTCTAAGCCGGCATCACACGGCACCAATAATCACGGTACAATATAATCTTTGATTTAATTCTCTATGGAATATTTTATGTCATAGAGACTAACAAACCCCATGTTTAATAAATTGTGCCACGACAAACAACATTAACTAATAACTGACTTAGAGCAAATATTCCTTGAACTCGATATTACGTGTACAGTCAAGTTCACCTTAAGTTAGACACACGAACCGCCATTATGTCTTAGGGCGTGTACACAAAATAGAGCGCAGCGGCGTTATACAGGCTGTTAGGGACAGCGTCCGGAATACTGATAGGGTGCATACAGACCATGAAACTGAACAACTTTCCCCTAGGAACATATGTCAGGAAACGAAAAAAAAATTTCGACCTCCTATACAAAATCACGACTACCTGACTGCATTTGCTATGGGAAGCCAAAAATTTTTTTACGTTTCTTGACATATATTCCTAGGGGAAAGTTGTTCAGTTTCATGGTCTGCTTGCACCCAATCAGTATTCGGGACGCTGTCCCTTACACCCGGTATAGTAAATAATCACATATTGTGTGCAGAAGCCGACGTTGTGTACTCCGTTTCTACCCGTGAGTATCGTAAAAGACGACTAGGAGATTAATCTGGGAAGTGACCGTTCCCTGTGAATATAACACCTTTTACTACGTTCGCCGATCCGCCTGCTAAGCGTGGGGAATATGGCATATATCCCCAAATAGGGGAAGCCCAGCAGTGGACTGTTGTGGCTGTTGTAGTAGTAGTATGCAGACGCGCGGGCATGCCGTTTTTTTTTACAGAACGCCCGCGCCTGCATCGCCGCCTCGCTCTATTTTGTATACATGTCCTTATGCGGCATACGAACGGTCCAGTCTTCAAACTGTCTAACTCATCGTGGGCTAGACTGTACAAGTGAAAACACATATTGACCCAAATTTAGCTCTAGTGGGTAGCAACAATGCCCGAAACTTGTTACCAAGTTCTTATCATTATCATAGAGGAACTTAGTATACTCAAGGACTTGTGATTATTTATTTATTATGTTTACACTAGATTTACGCCCTAAGGTTTCATCCGAAACTTTTTTTGGTGTCACAGTATCTCTCTTCGTGTGGGACACTGAGTCGCCCAACGACCCAATAAACCCTAGTGTCAGAATTTTTCTGCCGCCCTCTACAAGTATGAATGTTATACATGCTAAAACGGCTTCACGGGTTTAGGTGAAATTTGGTAAATAGTGAGCTGAAATAACACATTGCATATATTTCACGACGGGTATATATGCCCTTTCTACTGTAAGACAGATGTTTCCGCGTTTCGGATAACACGTTAAGCCGTAGGTCTATGATAACTTAGGTCTGTATTTATAAATAGCACTCAACCCTGAGATCGATCTCAAGTGCGATTTTGACAAATGTCAGTCAATACTATGAGCATCTCAAAGTCACACTCAAGAGCGATTTCAGAGTTGAGTGCGGTTTATAAATACGAGCCTTAGATTGCGTTACACAACCATGTCAGAAGCCCGCTACATGTAGAAGGCGGGTGAAAAATTCTGACACTAGGGTTCACGGGCTCGTTATTTTTGCTATTGAAAAGTGTTTGATGTCGGATGGTATACAGGGCCCTTACTCTAAACGATAAAAGCTCATGTTCAGAGGCTTTTAAGCTTCCCACGCTGTGACGTCACGTTAACGTCACTATATATCACACTTTATCAAGACTTTCAAGTTTATATGAATAAGGATACCATTTATTTTGTTTTCGCTATTGAAATGTGTTCGAAGCCTAATGTCTGATAGTTTACAGCGGCCTTTACTCATCGTTTTCCTTGCCCTATCCCGTTCTCTGTCGGGGTCGGCTACCTAAACTAGAGGAATTGACGTGAAACCAAGTTTTACTCAGAGCGACTGCGATCTGGCCTCTGCAACCCGAAGGCTAACTTGACCCGAATCCTAGGTTAAGCCACATTCAAATATCATCTGAATTCAAATTTTATTAGAATGTGGGTTTCATCACGATGTTTTTCCTTCACCGTAAGAGCAGTCGGTAAATGTGCGTGAGTAAAAACACATTAGTACATGGCGGAGATTGAAGTCGGGTCTCACGATTGTAAGACCGGTGTCCTAACCACTTGGCCACCGACGCTCTTACTCTAAACGTTAAAAGCTCGTGTTCAGAAGCTTTCAAGCTGTCCTCCCACGTCGTGACGTCACGTTAACGTCACGTTGCAATATCGCACGTCAACAGCGACGTTGTAACTACGCGATTTATTTATTTTTCAATTTTACATCTTGGATAAGAGCTATCTTCGATATAAAGAAATATTCGGAATCTCAAATTACCGCGCGGAGTGCTTCTTTTCTACA
Source organism: Keiferia lycopersicella (assembly GCA_029255805.1). Classification (NCBI taxonomy): domain Eukaryota; kingdom Metazoa; phylum Arthropoda; class Insecta; order Lepidoptera; family Gelechiidae; genus Keiferia; species Keiferia lycopersicella. The sequence continues at coordinate 2,257,868 of JARACZ010000026.1, forward strand.
CATACACAAATCACGCCTTTGTCCTTTGTGGGGTAGGCAGAGCATTAACTATCGTAAAATTACGGTCTTTATCGCCACGTCTGACAAGTATTAGGGGCCCTTTCAGATAATTTGTGCTTCTTTAAGTGGTAGAATTTACGAATGAAATTATAAGAATTTCGTTTTTATGTCACATCTTTCGTCAACAAGAACACCGGCGAAATATCGCAAAAACCTGCGGTGCGGTACGTGTGTGACTGAGAACAATGGTGAGAACTGTATAATAAAAAGAAGATATGTAAGAAGAATAAAGAAGAATAATAAAACAAAACAGAATCAATGTGGATGCGACAAATATAAAACAGAAGACATTTGATTATCGTAACCTTAGAGCATACAACCTATGGAGGTGGTAAACAGTCAATTATCGAACAATTTTTCTGCCACCATTTGCGGGAGGGGGACCTTTGTTTACCTAAACACGTACACAACTATAATTTTACAACAGCTCGACAACCACATACAAAATAGCAACTGTCAGTTTTATATAAAGGGCAGTGGGGTGGTAACCCCAGCTTTGCCATCTCCATAAGTTGAATGCTCTAAGATCGTAGCCGTTGACTACGACTTTCGTAGCTCGTAGCGAGTGCTACGAAACATCGTACGAGAATCTCATTCGATTACTGGGTCTTGTTACAATCTGCCGAGAACCAATCAGAGACACCCAGAAATCGTTCGTAAAAAATCGTCTGTAAAGTCTGTTTACTGACGATAGTTGAACGTGACAACGTCATAAGAAAATACTGATGGAATGCTTGCATTTTTAATAAGTTTTTTTTTTATTCGTTCGATAGATACACACTGCCCAACGCAGAGGCCATTTACGAGTATTGTGCTTCTTTGTCGCTCGTTCCGCGCTCCCGCTTGCACTTCAAGCATTAAGTGGAACGGCTCAGAGCGAGGTAACACCGCATGAGTCATGTTTTTTTGGTGCGTGCAGCCAGATCCATGGAATTTTAAGACGTTGTCACGTCGTGTGATGCCGGCTTAGAATAGCATCGTCCCATATCTTTCTTGTGGGTGTCGTAAGAGGCGACTAAGGGTGTCGAAGTCTTCATGAGTAATACACAATACGCGATAAGCTGACAACTTGTCACTAGTGATACATGAATCATCTGAAAGGGCCCTCAATATTTGTCGACCGTATTTTACGGTCGTTAATGCTCTGCCTACCCCGCGGGGGATAGAGACGTGATATATATGTCATATCAAAAGTTTCATTTTCCATTATCCCTCCACAATTGAAAAATCGGGTTACTAAAAACATAAAAGCAAAAAAAAATCTATCAATACCGCTATTTGGCACTGACGCCGACAATCTAATTTATTGCGTTCGGTTTGAGCTCTAAGGCCATCGTCCGAGGGGTTATGTTCGTGAATCAGGGGGGGGTGGTAAAAAAGTCGGCGGCGTTTCTGCTCTCGGCGTTGAGAACTCTTCATAGTTCGAGTTGGCACCAAATTTTAGGTCTCAACGCTTCTCATTAGGCGCAGCTGAGAACAGGGATGTGATAAAATCGATTTTTAAATATTAAACGATTTTTTCGTTAAGAATTTTGAGGATGAATTGTTAACCAATTTAAATTCATAGATTAATTTAAAATCGATTTCCCTAATTTTCGAGTGCAAAACATCGGTTTTTGTGCTACGTATCCGTCGCACAAAAAAATTGTTTGAGGTTTTGCGTTACTTAAATTAAAATACACCACGCCTTATTTTAGATCCCCTGTAATATTTTTGAATCGATGGCATGAATTTTATTTTACCTCTGTCTGTAATTATGACAAATTTTACAGCGCGAAATCTAGTAGGTAAAACACCCGGAAAATTAAAATATACACACACACACACATATCACGCCTTTATCCCTTGTGGGGTAGGCGGAGCAATAACGGCCGTTAAAATACGGTCGCTATCGCCACGTCTGACATTTTTGAGGATTGTTTTCCAAGGTTGTTTCAGAAAACATGCGTATTACTATAGTGACAGGTTGTCAGCCTGTCGCCTAAAAATTGTAATACACCAATACTCTCGAGTCCCTTAGTCGCCTTTAAAATATATTCTTATTAAAATATATTTCGGTTTAAATCGATCTTATACTGACAAAAATTATTCTACTACTTAAAAATGATCTTTTTTTTCTAAAGTGGCATCACTAGTAGAGCTTTGGGCCTCCTTTTACAGATGCGGGTGCCACGAGTTGGGGGGTGGGGGGGGGAAGGCGTTAGTCCGCGTCGGCCATTGTGCCTTAAGACGGCGTTTTGTTTCTCGCCTCTTTAGACGACTGTGTGTACTCAGCTTTATGGAGTGATGTAGGGGCGTATCACTTACTGATATTAGGCTTGCGTTGGATATACAGGGTGTTTTGTACTAACTTCTATTTAAGGGATGAACCACGACACTGAACAACTTGAACATAGGTCGAAATATGAAAAGTTTGGGACGTCCAATACAAAATGTAAGTTTTTATATGAGATCCATATTTCGCCCTGTGTTCCTTGGGGAAAGTTGTTCAGTTTGATGGGCTGGTTCATCCCTTGAAAAGAATTTAGTGCTTTTCTTAACAACCTGTATAAGTACTTCACTCGCTTACATAGTGTCGCGACCAGCGTAACTGTAAGTACACGCCCGTACGTGCGTGTATGGAGCATTGAGGTCAAGTTACGCCGGTCGCGACACTATCTAAGCGAATGAGCTATAAACTTTTTCCAAGTTCTGGAAGGAAACTGCTAGGGATTTATTTCTCTTTATTACTGATCCTAAGGAATGTACAGAAAAATAATGTTGCTTATCTTGTGTATGGTAAAACATACAGTCTTTAAAAATCGCGGTAAATTGAGAACCTCCACCGATTTTTTCTTCGGTTAAAATGAGATTAAGTTTAGATTAGAAACAGTTTGCCCATTCTGAGAACTTCAATCACAATTTTGCATACATACATACATCAAGCCTTTATAACCTGCGGAGAAGGCAAAATGTTATCGCCACGTCGTCTGACTAACATTTTGAGGGCCGTTTGAAAAAATTTACAACAGAGTTTCTCCCGGTCCCCAAAAATTTTACACATGAAACAGTCAAGACTCGCGCGAGTAATAAACGGGGTGATGCTATTTCAAACCGGCATCACGCGAGTAGCGGCATTAAACATAGGTTAACATCATTTTTGAAAATAAATAAGCAATGAAAAAACTCAATAACCCGTAACATGAAGCTAAAATAACGTTTTGTTTGATGTCCTCGAGACGACGCTAACGACACGCGTTTTTTTGCGTTACGAAATAATTAACCTCCCCTCTGGGTCGCGGGTTGTTCCACCGCACTCTAAATAAGGTGTTTGGAGGAGATAAATAATAATTTAAAAATTGCCGTGTGATGCCGGCTTAGAATAGCCCATTTCCTACCCGTGGGTGTCGTAAGAGGCGACTGAGGGACTTGAGGGTTTCAGGTGTATTACAACTTTTAGGCGACAGGCTGACAACCTGTCACAATAGTGATACACAAATTATCTCAAATGGCCCTCTATATTTGTCAGACATGGCGATAGCGATCGTATTTTTACGGCCGTTAACGCTCTGCCTACCCGGTAAGGGATAAAGGCGTGATTTATGTTTATATGTATGTATTTAAAAACTTGCGTCGCGATTCCTTGTTTGTTTTTACTTATGCGTTATAGTAATTCAAGACATGAGACTGACCTACTTTTTTCATAAAACAAAAAATATAACGGTTTATAAGGAAGGTCAAAAAATCATATAATGTCCCGCAATTAATTCAAGTATTCATCCAAACACCTTTAAAAAACAGTTTCCTTTTACTATCGTAGCGGCTCTATTATAAAGTTATAAAACTTTTTTAATGTATTTGTTTTAAAGCTCTACGAAATGTTTTTATGCTTAGATTTCGCAGAATATTTGTTAGTCTAAAATAATAATGTTGTTATTCTATTGAGTTTCATAAAGTTTTAAAACTAATAAAGATAATCTAAGTAATGAATTGTTCTAAAGTTTATTTTGTTAAAATACGATTTTTCGGGATGATATATTACACTTTTTGTGAGTAATATTATTAAGACTATAATCAGTAATTTGCAATTTATAAAATTGCAATTTTTGTTTACAAAATTTCACAAGTAAAGAAATGAGGTGATATTACAATAAAATTAGACGCACGTTTAGATATGTTCAAATTATTCTGTACAATGTCACAAAGTCCAACTTTTTTTGTAATATCATAATGTTGTTTTAAAAAAAAACCATAGAATTAATACATTTTTGGAGCCCAGTGGAATCAGCCTGGGTCCCTAGGGAGTCGCCTAAAAGCCCTGTCGGAGATTCACTTATCTTGCAATTAGAACAGTAATTTTATAACATCATCATATTATTATCTTCCTGATTTATCTTTTCAATTTTAAGTTGCTGTAATTTTGCTTCGACCGTTAGCAAATTCAATTTAACGTAAAAAAGTAAAATCGCGTTACTTTCTTCAGGTTTAAATGTCTTAATTGAAACACCTTTGGTTCTTAAATACTATGTATTTTCTATATTAATTAGAATTATGTTGCCTATATGTTCATATGTAAATACATAATTCACTGTGATGCCAGCTTCGAATAGCATCATCCCATTTTTTTCTGCGGGTGTCGTAAGGTGCGGCTAAGGAAATTTAGGGTTTTATGTGTATTACAATATTTAGGCGACAGGCTGACAACCTGTTACTATAGTGATACCACAGAGAAAAACTAATATACTAACGTACAAGTACTGGTGATACACAAATTATCTGAAACGGCCCTCAATATTTGTCAGACTTGGCGATAACAACCTATTTTCACGACCGTTAACGCTCTGCCTGCCCGCAAGAGACAGAGGCGTGATATATCTATGTTTGTAAATACATAGGAAAGTATATCTAGGTACGATAGATACTTAGTTTTTTATATGCTATTGTCGTGTAATATCTGCAAAAGAGTTACACGGCAGAATACTCTAGCATTTTCAGTTTTAACTTTACTTACTTTAGTTAGCATCGAGCCAAGGAAAAGTTATACGAAACTATGTCGTGGTTCTAGAACTAGTCCGATTACTTTTATGTTTGTAGGAATTTCTATTAGATGTCAACTCATGTTGTACGTCGGTTTTCTTGTTGTTCGCTGGGGTGATTCCAACTGAAACTAATTTTAAAAGTTTTGCTTTGAAGTAACTTATTTATATTGGAGATCATAGATAGTTTCTAAAAAATCTATTATTACTTATAATGATCTTGTTCCACTATTACCACATTAATTACCTAGACCTAACCTAATCTAACCTACCTTCTATAATTCGGACATTAGGGTTCATTGGGTCGTTGGGCGCCTCGGTGTCCCACATGAAAAGGAAAGAATTATAATTTGTCTGGTGGTATAACTTTACTGATCTACATAATTATATAAAAGTTTAACACCTCACTTCACTCGGACGTTACAACGGTATTTCGAATCAATACGTTTTTATGTACGTAGATATCTTTTTGACAAAAGAGAAACCTAAAATGTGAATTTATTATTTAATTTGTTTTCTTTGTAGAATATACAGTGTGTAGGTAGATAAAATTAATCATGCACACATACATACACATATCACGTCTTTATACCTTGCGGGGTAGGCAGAGCTTTATCCGCCGTGAAAATGCGGTCGCTATCGCAACATCTGACAAATTACAAATTGAGGGCCATTTCAGATGATTCGTGTATCACTTTAGTGACAGGTTGTCAGCCTGTCGCTTAAACTTGTACTACACATGAAACCCTCGCGTCCCTTAGTCGCCTCTTTCGATACCCGTGGGATGAAATGGCGTTACTCACTCGGCAAAATTAATCATGTGTTTTTTTTAATAATATTTATACTATAATTTTTTTTGTCAGCCTACACTGTCCCACTGCTGGGCAAAGGCTTCCCCACACTTCTTCATTATACTATCATTAATTTAAATTACTTTCTAAGCTTTGTAATCTGCTATCAACTAAAACAAAGGGACTAAATTCACAGAATATAAGCCTAGGCCAGAATTATAATGTTAATAAATGATCTAAAATCTTATGACTTCAAAGTTCTAAGTATAATCTTCAAGGTTCAGCTTCGGACTTATTCACACTTACACGCAACGCAGCGCTAGAATAACACAGCGGTCCGTCAGATCCATACTAGAAATGTCAATTCCTATACTAAAACCGCTCAACCGCTGTCGGCGCAAATGCGTCAAAATAACGCAGCTCTATCGACAGCGGTTAAGCGGTTTTTTGTGTTTATGGCACTAGATTACTTTGTGCTAATGTTAAGTAAAAAGGTAGGGAAACAAAACGCTTTTAAATTATAATGAACAAATAAATTTTGTAAGGAAAGTCAGGTATAATATGATAGAAATAGTTTTATCTGATATTATATGAAATCTGATACTCTGCTACGTGATTTTAGTGCTGCGTTGTGCGTTAGGTGTGAAAAAGGCTTTAGCTGGATAAGTTTAAAGCGCTTAGTATCATTGTATTGTGCCTTTGTAATGCAAATACTGTCGCAAGGAGTCTTACAATAAATACCCTTAAGGGTATTTTCACGACAGATTACGCTAATCTTGCTCGAATGAGCTATTTTTGTTTGTCTTTCTAAATGGGTGGTTGTATTTTGTTAAACGTATTCAAATGTGGTTGACTCGATTAAGGTTTACAATCAAAAGTAAGTGGTATTAATTGCAACTATGTATGTTAGAAAAAGACAACAATCCTCTTAGTTACATTGTTTTAAACTTTCGCGCTGACATATAATGATCACTACAAAGTATAAAGCAAAGTCGCTTTTCGCGTCTGTCTGTATGTATGTTTGCTTAAATCTTCAAAACTACACAACGTGTTTTGATGCAGGTTTTTCTAATAGATAGAGTGATTCAAGAGGAAGGTTTTATGTATAATACTTGTCGGGAAAACATCTGATTCTCACTGGAAAATGAGTTGCAGCGGGCGCTGGGCGAGCCGCTAGTTCAAAATAATTTTAAAATACTAGATTCGGGCTTCTTACTGCGCTACTTCATGTTACCCATACGCAATACAGAATTAGTTGTTCTGTGATCATGGCCCATGAAATTACCCATGAAATTGGTGAAATCTCGAACGGACTAATTAATAAAATTGTATATCGCCGTATAATTAATAAAATTCTATATAACAAGCTTAAGCTCTACAATCAGGCTCTTTGTTGCTAATTCCAAAATACCTAGTTTCACATAAGAAATTAACACAATTATCACTCATGTAAAACGAAAAACCCAAATTCCCAAAAGACCCAAATTATAAAATATAATATTAGTTAAGATACGTTACAATGTTAGCCCCATTCTTCATAGCACCTCAACACATTTCTCCCTATTCTAAACGAATTTCAGCTTATTCTCAAAAGACAAAATTATAATTTCTATTCCTCAATCTACGTTATAATGTTAGCTCCATTCTCTAGCACCTCGAACAATTTCAGTCCCGAATAATGTTGTCTAACTAGATCGCATGATCAAAGCATTTGCCACGTCCTTACCCCACTTTTGCAAGCTTTTCACGTGTGAAGTTGCCTTGTGCATTCCCCCCCCCCTGTAATTTGCTCCTTCATCAAAATTCAATCACGAATGTAGGGCGCTGGGTTCTCGACTAGACGGCGTCTCGGTGCAAAATGTACAGTCTGGTTTAGATGGATCATATTGTGTGGGCTGAATTCATGTATGAGAATATTGTGTCAACAAGGTTCATCGCGTCGTTGGACGACTAGTCCTATACGAACATAAGAACTACAGAAGAAAAAGAGTTGCAAGTGTCGGTGTTGCCACTAAAAGACGAAGAAGAATATCGTTCTGAGGGCAAAACTGTCATTCTATTTTTTGGCCAAAGTTCTTTGTAACATAATCGTTATTATCATTGGTCACAATTTCTCTCGGCGGCCGTGAAGTCAATAATTATTGTCCCGTAGGTCCCGGTTGCTGCCTATGATTACTTAGATGGCAGTTGTTACACAAGCATGTCAAAAGCTTGTAGTAGGTAGGCGGTCAAACATTCTGAACCATGGTTTATTGGGTCGTTGGACAACTGGGTGGTCCACACGAAAATAAGAAGATTGACAGATTTGCCGTCTTCTGAGCATTTCGGCGAATTGAGTTGCTTTAGTTTAAAGGAACATTCTTGACTTAATTAAGAAATTTCTTTTTAGATGTCTTATTTAAAACAAAGTTTTGGTATCATATTGGCAGACGTGGTGGTAGACCATAATTTTGAGGTTGTTATCGCTCTGCCTACCTCGCAAGGCATGATACGTGTGTGTATGCATGTTTTTACCTCATTCCGATAAGTATTTGGCTGCCTACTATCAGGCTATATCTCGTCTAGGGTGATGCTATTTCTAACCACGCAGCTTGAATAGGAAAATTAGAAATAAAAAACGGGAGACACCAGTCTAGACGCGACCGGCGTCAGCTCAATTGACCCCATTGCTGAGCAATTTCTACAACCATGGCATGTGATTATGACGTCAGAATCTGCCCTTGAGTGACATCATGCAGCTCTGGTAAAAAGTGAATAGTTGTAGATTTCACACAAGAATACAACGAGAAAATTTGATCTAAAACCTTTTCAAGCAGGCAATTGGTCTAAAAAAGAATTCGACTTATTGCTTCGGCGACACGGTAGTAGAAGTATCGTGTTTTATTAAGTTTGTTCTATGTCCTATTGCTGGAAAAATATGGCTTTTACCTACTAAAAAGGCATGCCGTGCTTAGGATTGATATAAACATCCCAACATAGTATAAAGCAAAGTCGCTTCTAGCGGTCTCTTCTTCTTCTTCGTGTCAATGGCCGAACTATATCTTTTCCTGCCAGTACTTGGCGACGGCTATGGCATTATTAGACGCCAAGTTCAGCTCTTCTTTACTACATGTGACCGGTGACAGAGGGCAAGCCAGTAGATGTGCCATGGTTTGCACATCGCGTCTCGCGTCTCTATGTATATATGTATGCTAAAATCTTTAAACTACACAACGGATTTTGATGCCGCTTTTGAAAATAGATAGAGTGGTTCGAGAGGAAGGTTTATAATATGTATAATACTTGCCAGGAAAAGATTCCCATGGCAAAATACGTTACAGCGGGCACAGCCGCTAGTAATATATATAGAAAAAAATTCAAATAAAGACTATAATATTTCATCTATTTTTTGTTGTATTTCAATGTGCAAAGATTTATAAATCAAAGTAGTAGTACCTATCTTTAAAATACAAATTAAACGGGATTTCTGTTCTGACTTCTTAGGTTTCAGGAATTTGGTCAGCATCCTTGGAATTCAGCCGGATTCAGTATATGGGTCGCAGTGTATTACCCTTATTCTAAGTATACAGTGTGATAGATGTCGCTAGGAGTCTAGACGTCTATTACATGCTTGACTGGTTCCGTCGCCACAATTTATACTATGGAGTAGGATTACATACTTACTAGGTTGGTGAACTAATAGTCAAGATTTTATCTATCAGTTGATTTGGGTAGAGAAATAATGTGCAGTATTTTAGTTTACATGAAAACTACTGGCAACACTCATACACAGAATTTCGCCGTGTAAGTCATATATATATAGGCACATCTTTGTATTCAATAGGTCATATAAATAATTTAATTTAATTTCTAAGACATATTTTCGTAGCAATGTTCGTAGGCATCTGCTACGTTGTAGTAACTCTATTCCATAATTTAGGCCTCATTCACACTTAACGCACAACGCAGCGTTAAAATAACGCATCTGCGTTAAAAATCCGCTTAACCGCTGTCGAAGCAGCTGCGTCAAAATAACGCGTATGAGGAATCTTTCTCTTTTCGTGTGGGATACCGAGTCGTCCAACGACCCGATCAACCCTAGTGTCAGAATTTTTCAACCGCCCTCAGAATGAGAAATGACATTTCTAGTATGGATCTGACTGACCGCTGCATTATTTTAGCGCTGCGTTACGCGTTAAGTGTGAAAAAGGCCTTAGATGTTTTTCCAAGTTCCAGTAGGTTATGATAACAGTAAGTTAGTAACTGGTAATTAGATATTCATTCTGTGCCTTCCAAACCGCCTACTTAAATGTGTAGGATGACTTAAATGTCGAAAGTAATGTTATATTTGCTTTGATCATATAATTAGGTTAGGTTAGGTTACCTACCTAACCTAATTGTATGATCTAACCTACCACGTGGGTAGTTAGATATTAGGTATCCCGCCCACGGAGAACCATTCTTAAAAAATACTTACAAGAGTTAGAAAAACAGCTATTTATATTGATTTAATAGTGTGCGCCCGCTGCTCCGCCCGCGTTTAATCCCGTAGCATTCTAAAGAATATTTTTTTTCGGGATAACAACTGTCCTATGTTATAATCTAAGTTACCCTCTATCTGCGTGCCAAATTTCATGAAAATCGGTTTAGCAGTTTTAGCGTGAAAGAGTAACAAACAAAGAGACAAACAAATATACAAACTTTCGCCGTTATAATATTAGTAGGATTAACATTTTTGCAAAAAGGAAAAGCATAAGATTTTTTGTAAGCAAACTTTTCATTAGAGCAATATTTAAAATTAAGTTTCTCAAGAAATGTAAATTTTGAAATTAAAAAATAAGTACCTTTAAAAACAGCTGTTAGAAATTAAAATTACTTTTTGCAGCTTAGCTAAACTTTTATAGCTGTACTTTTAAAAACTTATCGTCTAGGGAACTTTTCATGCTTAAGCTCAACTGTAGTTATTAAAATGAAAAACCGTCTGTGAAGATAAATTAAATATTTTATTAGATAAGTTATTTTATGTGTAACTTGGTATCTTCCAGTCATCTGTAAAATAACATATTTTCGTTTCCAAGATCTCAATCCGATTCAAGATTCTATTCTTTCTCGTTTAAATGTATTAGTTAATTATTCACTAACACATTGTATTATAAAATGATTCCACTTTTTGCAATTCTCTGTCCGTTAACTCCTAAATTACGCAACTGATTTTTATGTGATTTTCTTAATAGATAGAAAGAGGTATAATGCCGTGAAAACGCCTTACTCCTACGTAAAAACGATTAGCCGTCAAATGCAACTGCTGGGCAGACCGCTAGTTTAACATAACCAATCCCAGCATTTAAAACAGTCAACTAGCACCGTCCCAATACAGCTAACGAAGATCATTATCATCCTACAACTCTACTATGCACCCTTGAGTGCAACTACGAAGGTTGCGCCAGTGCATTGACTCTGAAAACCCGACCGAATCCACAAACCTCTTTCTCAATAGCCTGTGTTCCAGCCACCAGGGTTTTTGAAATAGCCGGGTAGCATCTGTGTGGGAGAACCCGGCCGAATCGAAAAGCCTGTCGCACAGTAGAGGCTGAACCAAGGCAAAAGTTGTCTAGAAATAGGCGGGTAGCATCTAGGTGGGAGTCGTTTGTAGCAACAGGTGGTAAGCTGCGCGTTACGTAAGGCGGGTTGCGCGCGCATCTATTGAATGAGTGGTACGCTGGTATCGACCCATGGTACGACCACCAATCGATCGTTAGGGCGGCCGTCTTTTAACTCAAAACGTCTTGGAACGTCTGCTTTTTAAAAGTTAATTGGGACGGAAATAAAGCTTTTTAATAGAGTAGGAGTTACTACTTTGGTTATTGAAAAAAACATGCGTACAATTGGTGAACGAAACTCGAAACAAATTTAGTTTTTTAGGTTTCGATTTATTGTATTCGTTACCAACCAGATAAAAATGATGGTGCACGCTCAGTAAATTTTACTGCACCTAGAAAAGTAATAATTGCTGAAAAACGCAACAGTCTCAAAATAAACGCGGTGAGACTGTACTAAATAAAACACTTTCCGTGCTAGATAAGTTGTTTTAGACTTGCAATATTTTCTGCCGCAGTCAGGTTTTGAATTTGAACCTATGACTTTATCAGTACTAGCAACGCCTGTACCAATTGGGCGTTGTTGTAGAGTAAAGACGTTGCTAGTACTGATAACAAAAGACGCGGGTTCAAATCCTGCCGGCACCACGAAATTTTTTGAAAATAATATCATTATTTCACGCACCCGCTGTAACGTAAAATTCACAAATTATGTGAAACTTGACACCTACCTACCTATTATCCAACTATCTGTGTAGGTAATTAAATACACAAAAAGCAGACTTTGACTTAAAAACATATGTTATTCCATTGGAACCTTATTTTTAAAACTTTAAACAGTAGTTCGAACGCCGACAAATTACTTCGCCTAGTGAAACTTCACAATGAGAATAGAAACGGATTTCCATCCCCCCGTAAAAGTAGGTTAACTATTTACAGACTTCTTCTTCTTTTCGTGTGGGTCACCAAGTCGTCCAAAGACCCAATGAACCCTAGTGTCAGAATTCTTCAACCGCCTTCTACAAGTAGCAGGCTCTCACATGGTCGGGTAACAACCGTCGTCTAAGTAATCACAGACAGCAACCGAGACCTACTGCTTAACGTGCTATCTGAAACACGGAACCATAATTTCTTACGGACAATCGGGTGGTTCAGCTCGCAATTACCTAACCAGACGGGGAACAAATTGACAAAATGATAAACATCAACTTTGTGAGGGACCCACCGAGAATCGAACCCGACACCTTTTGCGTCAAAGGCAGTCGCACTACCACTGCGCCACATCAGTCGTCGACGTTATAGTCTAAAGATTTCCATTTTCCAATACGCAGAGTAAACCAGGCATTCTACAGAAGGATATTATATCTGCAACTATTGTATACAAATTAAACCACGTCGCCTACAAGACGATGCCGACTGTCGTGTTTTGTCGTGGATTTTACAATAGGGAAGGAAAATTTATCTGATCATCGATATCGATGTATTGAATTCTCAGTCGATATCGATATAACTTAGAAATTTACAATCACTCATCCATTTCTGTACCTGAGCATGCATAAAGCATTTCTTTAAGCATGCGTTATTTTCCTAGTATCTATTTACAGATTTTACTAAACCATAGATTCATTTTTAAACATCGATATCGATATTTATCGAATCCAGTCGATATTTATATAACTTAGAAATTGGCAATCACTTATCCATTTCTGTACCTAAGCATGCAGATCTATCTACAGATCTTACTAAAGATTTCCATTTTCCAATACGCACAGGCATTCAACAGAGGACTATTATATCTGTAACTATTGCATACAGATTAAACCACGTCGTCTACAAGACTACAAGCCGACTGCAATATTGAAATAGGTGGCAGCAACCATATTGTGGGCTTTGTGTCGAAGCAAGAAAATGTAATTTGTGACGATGCGGCGGGAGAAAACATGTTTTGTCGTGGATTCTGAAATAGAGATGGAATTTTATCTTGCTATCGACATCGATATTTATCGAGATAAATCGACATATCGACTCCGGTATATCGATATATTGAATACCAAATTTTAGAACACTTTCCATGTTTTTATATAGGTATATATTTTTAGAAATGTCAGAGCCAAGTATGCTACTTAAATAAAAGTCGTATCAGTTATGTATCGATAGCGTTTCAGTGGGATGTTTAAAGTATGTAAAATCACAGTGGCAATAGAATGACAGTTGAGTGTCACTGGCTCAACAATGGCTAAAAAATACAAAAGAATCCGGGTTCCGTACTCTGACTTTTAAGCCTGTACCTCTTTCAAACTGTCCAACCCACCGTGAACTTGACTATTATTACAACAATTGATATTTTATATATTTTGATATTTTACGTAAGGCTTCTATCTTAAGCTCCGTTTCTCACTGCAATGCGAAGAAGAAAAGGGCGCTTGTGACTGGATGGAACTATCATGTCAAGGATAGTCACCAAGTTGCTAGGTTTCACTTTCATAACTGGTTACTATGGGGAAAACCGTCTTCGGGGACATATTATGATAATATGACTCGTAGTCGAAGAGACTTTAAAAACAATTTAAAATGGTGCCAAAATAATCAGGATAGAATAAAAATGGACATATTAGCAAAGCATCAGGAAAACAAAAACTTCGTCGGATTTTGGAACTCTACTAAAAAGTTAAACTACAAAACCAGCCTGCCAGTTTGTGTAGAAAAGGCACAGAGTCCTAAAGAAATTGCAGATACTTTCGCCAAGCACTTTAAAGCCACACCTTTACCTGCGAAAAGTGCGCCCGATGTTTGCCCACCGCTGCGTGCCCCGGAGGCGGTCACGTTGCGTTTCTCGCCTGTCGATATAGCTAAAGTTCTTAAAAAGATGAAACGTGGCAAGTCCCCTGGGCACGATGGTTTAAGCATCGAACATCTGGAGTACGCTAGTGATGAGCTACATAGAGTGCTGTCTGAACTATTTAACGTCTGCCTTAGATTTGGCTACTTACCGAGATCTTTGATGCGAATTGTAGTTGTCCCAGTCCCTAAGAACAAAACTGGTGACCTTTCATTAGTAGGGAATTATAGGCCCATCTCATTAGGGACTGTAATGGGGAAGGTTTTAGAACGCCTTATTCATCCACACATGATGAAGGAAGTAGATATGAGCGATGCTCAGTTTGGTTTCCGTGCCGGTGTTTCGACAGACTCAGCAATTTTCTGTCTTAAAAACACAGTAAAATATTATACAAACAGGGAAACTAGCGTATATGCTTGCTTCCTAGACCTTAGTCGAGCATTTGACCTGGTAAATTACGATTTGCTGTGGTCAAAACTTAGGGCGGCTGGGGTCTCAGATGACATCTTGAATCTGTTGAAGCACTGGTATGGGAACCAAACGAATACGGTTAAATGGGGCGACACAGAGTCTAACGTGTTTAGGCTAGACTGTGGTGTACGCCAAGGTGGGCTCACGTCTCCGGACTTGTTCAACATCTACGTGAATAGCCTTATCGAGGAACTGAGGGACACCAGAATTGGCTGTCACGTGGCGGGTGTATGCACAAACAACTTAAGCTATGCCGACGATATGGTGTTACTCAGCCCCTCGATTGCAGGCCTAAGGAAGCTTCTGTATGTTTGTGAGCGGTATGCTATGGAACATGGCCTCAAATATAATGTCAAAAAGACAGAAATGCTTGTATTTAGGTGTGGAAGAGGTCCGGAGACGGTGCCCTCGATTTATCTAGATGGTGCTGAGGTGCGAAGGGTGGCTGTGTTCAGGTACCTGGGGCACATGCTGACGGAGGACCTCAGGGATGATAAAGACATCGAGCGAGAGAGAAGGGCGCTCGCTGTGCGGTGTAACATGCTCGCGCGCAGATTCCACAGGTGCACTTCTGACGTAAAGAAAACCCTATTTAGGGCCTATTGTCAAAATATGTATACGTGTCACCTGTGGTTTGCGTTTAATAGGCGTTCGTACAGTGCCATTAGGGTGCAGTATAATGACTCATACCGCACCCTTATGCGTTTGCCTAGATACTGCAGTGCGTCGGGCATGTTCGCCGACGCTCGGATCCCTGACTTTTTCGCCATCATGCGTGCCAGGATTGCCTCGTTTATGGAGCGAATTGGTGCGTCCCAAAACGAAATTGTACAAGCCATGTACGACACACTGGACACATCCATCCTTCGTTACTGGATGTCTTCGCACGGCAGTGAGAACAAAAAGTAATTTGTAAATAATGACGACAGTGACCTGGGTGCTTGCAGTAGCAACCCTATTTTATTTTAAGTGCCTATTGTGTTTTATATTTTGTTAATATGGGTATTTTGTATTTTGTTCTTAATATGGGTCCAGAGCCTGAAATAAATAAATATTTATTTTTTATTTTTTTTATATTTTATTATAGATATCGATAGTGTCGCGACCGGCGTAACTTGACCTCAATGCTCCATACACGCACGTACGGGCGCGTAATGACAGTTACGCTGGTCGCGACACTATGTAAGCGAATGAAGTAAACATGAGTTAGGAGAAGCACTAACTTCTTTTCAAGAGATGAAAGAGCCCATTGAACTGAACAACTTTCACCAAGGAACATAGGGCGAAATATAGACCTCATATACAAACTTACATTTTGTATGGGAGGTCCCAAACTTTTCATATTTTGACATAACTTCCTTGGGGAAAGTTGTACAGTTTCATGGGCTGGTTCATCCCTTGAAAGGAAGTTAGTACAAAAGGCCCTGTATAGCCGTGGATCCAACGCAAGCCTAATATCAGTAAGTGAGTTCCGAGTTCGTTACAGGAAGGATTATGATTATGAAGCTTCCATAAGGCAAAGTGTAATAACTCCATAACGAGTGTTTTCTGGGGAGTCAGTGTACTCGGTAATCGTTGTTGGATATTTTCATTTCATGTTCAAGCTTGTTGAGCCAATTTGTATTTTCAAAGAATATTGAAGTACTTAATAAGTATACGGCAGATAATAAACGTTTTCCCTCAAGTTATTGTAACTGGGAACACCACAATAACAGCCACAACAGTCGTATTGTATTAGAATGTAATTTTTTCAAAGAGAATCTTGTAAATTACTACTAAAGCAATTTAAATCTTTTGAGTCCAATGCTGTCTGTCTCTGTGGGACTCGTCCCGCATAGAAAATACTGGACTGGACATGGAACTCCGCCTATTGACTAGGGGTCATGCCATAACATTCATCGTGCTTGGCAGGTGTAAAGAGATGTCGCATTCACAGGGAATTCTGCTTTCTATTCCCTGTATCCAATCCTTAGTCGCCTTTTACAACACGAGTCGAACTGGTATGATGCTATCCTAAGCCAGCATCGTACACCAATAGAAACGTGTATCTGGGGCCTGTTTTTATAAACCGCACTCAACTCTGAGATCGATCTTGAGTACGACTTTGAGGTGCTTTTAGTAATGACTGGCATTTGTCAAAATCTCTCTTGAGATAGATCGAGTGCGGTTTATAAATACGGGTCTAGGAAGCTTTGCGTTAATTCAAATTTCCGCGGCACCGGCCGGAAGCGGGGAGTACTTCCTTATTGCTTCGCGATGGGAGATCTAATTCGAGATACGCTCTCGTGTCACGACAGTGTTTTACTCGTGTAATTGCTTGGCAAACAGAAAATGTTGGGAAAGTCACGTCTGATTCAGAGTTTAATCGGATTTTTATGGCCTTTTTTCCACGCGATTTATCAGATGTATTTTTGAAACAGTAGAAATCTGACTCCGTTTGTGAAAGACCACAGTGAGCAGTCCAACGAATTATATTATTTAGACGGCCGATGTGGTGCAGTGGTAGTGCGACTGCCTTCGACGCAATGGTTCCGGATTTGACTCTCGGTGGGTCACCCACAAAGTTGATATTTATGACTTTGTTGAATTATTTCTGGCCTAGTTATGAGGCTGAATTACCTGATTGTCCGTAAGAACTATGGCTCTGTCTTTCGAAGGGCACGTTTATAGGTCTGTGATGATTTGGTCCTTGCTCAACCATGTCAGAGGCCTGCTATTTGTAGTAGGCGGTTAAAATCTACCTTCACCTACACTTCTAACTACTCAAACTGTTTTTTACTAATTTCATAACTTTGTTTTTGCCCTAATGTGCGATTTGATTTGAGTATAATTTAACTAGTGGCATACTTTCGCATGCGATAGTTCAAAAATACGCTACCAGGCGAATGAATTCACAATTTAAAACGTTAAAATGAAAAATAGTTACAACTTTTTTGGCCAATTTAAATCGTATTTGATTATCTTTTGCGGGTTTCATGCCGCGAAAAATGTGCCGGGATTTTCTGTTATTTATAGCACAGATTAAGTTATACTTTGTTTTACTTCTTTTTTCTTTTTCGAGTGGGACTACGAGTTTTCCAATGATTCGATGAACCCTGGTGTGAGAGTTTTTCAACTGCTTAATACTAGTAGCAGGACTCTAGTATGGTTGTGTACCGATCGTTTTTTAAGCAGTCTAAGTAATCAATAATCATAGACAGCAACCGAGGTCTATGGCCTATGGAGACAACGTGCACTCCGAAACACGGAACCATATTTCTTAGAACCAACTTATTTACAAAAAGATATAACAACTTTGTGAGTGCCCCACTGAGAATCGAAGACGGAACCTTTGCGTGGCAGGCCGTCGCACTATACCACTGTGCCACATCGGTCGTCGTAGTCTGTTTTACTAGGTACTTACTATTATATAGGATGGTGTCGAACGATGGACTTTCTTGATAACGCTAAATCCTACAAGTGAAACTTCACAACTTTCTCCCATCACGAAGCATTCAAATATTTGAAAAATGGATTTGCCGTACAAAACAATTTGCTGACCGAGAATTTTTGAATGGGACGTTAAGTAATGTTCCTATGTCTCTTAGGAAAAAAAAGTTTGACCTGTCAAGCTTAGCGTTTTAGAGCAAGCCTATCGTTCGGTAGGTAGTGTAGATACCACACTGTAAGTTCTGTAGTTAATCCAAAATACAGGGTGTAAAAATATGAGCTGCAAATATTTTAAAGGGTGAATCAGCCCATAAAACTAAACAACTTTCCCTAAGGAACATATAGTCGAAATATGCAAAAAATTTGGACCTCCCATACAAAGTTACCAACTGACCAAGTCAATTTGTATGGGAGGTCAAAAAAATTTGTCATATTTCAACCTGTTTCTTGGGGAAAGATGTTCAGTTTCATGGGCTGATTCACCCCTTAAAATATTTTCAGCAATTTTTTTTACACCCTGTATAATGGCTTACTGAAGCAAGTACAGAAAACGTGTGCCAAGAAAGTTAACGTTTGTAAACGTTTGAAAAATCTTTTGAATGTTTCAGTCTGTTTCAGTGTAACAAATCATTTATTCAACAAGTCCGCTCGACAAAGGGCCGGATTCAGGTTTGATTAATATTAATGGTCTTATATTTCACTTTTTTTTCTTTATGGCACAAACAATGTTTGTACATTTAAAAGTCCATGTAATTGTTCCATTGTTCTTTGAAAGGGCGTGCATCATCATTAAATTTTTATAAGGTGTAAAAATATTAGTTGCAAATATTTGACTCAGCCCATGAAACTGAACAACTTTCCCCAAGAAACATAGGTTAAAATATGAGAAAACTTTTCGACCCTCCCGTACAAATTGACTTGGTCGGGGGATAAATTTGTATGGGAAGTCCAAAATTTTCTTTCCTATTTCGACCGAACCAAATTTCTTGAGCAAAGTTGTTCAGTTTCATGGGCTGGTTCATCCCTTAAAATATTTGCAGAATTTTTTTTTTACAGTCTGTATTATGCTTATAATTTGGAAAAATTCGGTTGTCTGTAAAGTCGGTTTATTGACGAAGTTGAACGTGATAACGTCATAAGAAAATATTGATGGCATGGTTGCATATTTCAAAAGAAACTTTTTAATTTTGTTTGATAGATCGCTCGTTCCGCGCTCACGCTTGCACTTCGAACCCTGAATGAGCGCCTTAGAGCGAGGTCACGCCACAGGAGTCATGTTGTTGGTGCGTGCAGCAGCGGGGCTATCGAATAATAAGACGCTGCCACGTCAAAAATAGCAAAACTATGTAGAACAAGCACGTGTCTGTATTTGTCATACTCACCACGATTAGTAGGCGGCTTGGCGAGCGCAGTCCAAGCTGTTGTATTCACAGGAAACGTTGCTGCTCATTCCTTGAATTCCACTTAGTCATGACAACCATAGGTCTCTCTCTTTTCGAGTGGGACACCGAGTTGTCAAATGACCAAACCGTCTACTACAAGTAGTAGGCCTCTGGTTGTGTTACGACCGCCGTCTAAGTAATCATAGACAGCAACCGGGACCTACGGCTTAAACTGCCCGCCGTAATAAGGAACAATCCGGTCGTTCAGCCTGCAACGTCCTTACCGCACTAGAAACATATTCACAAAGTGGTAAATATTAACTTTGTGAGTGAGAGTGTCCCACCGAGTATCGAACCCGGATCCTTTCCGTGGCAGGCAGTCGCACTACCAACATTGGTACCACAGAGGCGGAAATGGGGTAATGCTATTTAACAATACTTTTTTTGCCATTTTAACATTTAAAAAAATTCTGGGGTAACACTATTCGCGAAACGATTTCTGAGAATGCCTGTTCAATAGAACCGACACATCCAATTTCCAATTACAATTTGTTAGCTGGCGCCAATCGTTCTATCGATTTCTAGAAATAAAAATAGGGCACTTGATCGAATTAATCAAATTTTATCCACATGGTTATGAACCAATTCTAGTAATCGATTTGATGGCCCCTCTGATTTGATTCTGAAAAGGGTGCTAATTTAGAAGCATAGTAGACTAAATGAACATTTCATTTTTGACAAAATAGATTCATCAGTATAATAAATAATTTAGGCATTAGAGTAAATAATTTTTCGACGTACCACGTGGTTACGTCATGTCTATTTAGTTTCGATGGCGTCGAAACACTTCCTTTTATGTTATTTTTCTGTTTAATAATTCGAACGTTGCGTATTTCGAAAAACTATAAATAAAGTGTGTAGTACTTTTGCACAGTAATTTTATCTTATAACTTTTGTATTTTATTTATTTATACCAGTCATCTAGCAAATTATGCACAGCGTCGTGCGTTAGGTAGACGAGGAGTTCGCCTTACATTGGCGATTCGAGTGTCTAACCAAGCTCAAGCTACAGTCAACTGTACCATGACCATGACCCATTTTTTTCATGTTTCGACCTATGTTCCTCGGGGAAAGTTGTTCAGTTTCATGATCTGCGCACGCCTGCAAAGTTTTCGTTACACAGTCTCTTACACCCTGTATAGAATACCAATATTTCCGCCCATCGAGCTGTAATTGCGAACTTGACAGTCACGACGGCGTGACGACCTCGACTCCACTTACAACTTGATCCCCGTTCACGGTCTCCCATCTTCATTTCGACAGCCTATCATGTTCTTTTAAGCTTGGAGCCTTAATGATTCCTAAAGACTGGTATCACAGTTCTGGTTACCCATTTTGTAGAAAGAATTTTTGAAGGTTACTTTTGACGTGTGATAGATAATTTGAAATTTTCTTTTGTAGCATACATACATACATACATACATACATATATCACGCCTTTATCCCTTGCGGGGTAGGCAGAGCGATAGTTGCCGTAAGAATACAGCCACTATCGCCACGTCTGACACTTTTGAGGATTGCTTTCCAAGGTTGTTTCAGAAAACATGTGTATTACTATAGTGACAGGTTGTCAGCCTGTCGCCTAAAAATTGTAATACACCAATTCTCTCGAGTCCCTTAGTCGCCTCTTACGACACCCGCGGGAAGGATGTGGGGTGATGCTATTCTAAGCCGGCATCACACGGCACTTTAAGTAAGAACGGGGTAAATTACATGCTGTATTTTAAACCAAAAACGTTGCAATAATCAATACATTGTATAAAATGAAGTCCTTGCTCTATCTGTCTGACATGGACATCGCTAATCTCTCAAATTAATCTTACAAAACGGATTTTGATGCTTTTTTATTATGTAGATAAAGATAATGCATGTTGGAAAAACTTCTTATTCGCACGTGTGAACGTCTCTAGCAGCTGGTTTAAAATAAAGAACGTTACCAAAATGTAGGTAGTCTGTCAAGATATGCAACAAAAATAAGCAGTCTATTAAGGCCTAGGTGCTTGCGGCATAGCCACACGATAAATGCGGTTTTTGATAGCCAGCAAGTTAATGACAGCACATGGTATCCACACGTGGCGTTATTTTCCATGATATGTGGTTTTTCCATGCCATTTTATACCACTACTCCGTTGCTAAAAAGAAAATAATAGAGGCATGTCCTTTGTTTTAATGTAATAAAAAAAGAAACAACTCTAGAGGCATTACTCGGCAAAAAAAGGGGAATACGTTTGTATGAAAACTCGACGCCGTGTGATGCCGGCTTAGAATAGCGTCACCCCACATCCTTCCGGGTGTCGTAAGAGGCGACTAAGGGACTTGAGGGTATTGGTGTATTACAATTTTTAGGCGACAGGCTGACAACCTGTCACTATAGTGATACACATGTTTTCTGAAACAACCTTGGAAAACAATCCTCAAAAATATCAGACGTGGCAATAGCGACCGTATTCTTACGGCCGTTAACGCTCTGCCTCCCCGCAAGGGATAAAGGCGTGATATATGTATGTATGTGAAAACCCGACACTAGCCCAGTTATGGTTCGCAACCGCGACTTTGATTTTTTTCTACACTTGTAGACAAAATTAATCTCTTGTTTTGATAAAATCCTTACTATTTGACCCTTGTGAAGTCATCTCGCCTGCGAGATAAGTCTCTGTACTATGCGCATCATACAATACACAAATCACGCCTTTATTCCTTGCGGGGTAGGCAGAGCGTTAACGATCGTAAAATTACGGTCGTCATCGCCAAGTCTTACAAGTATTGAGGGCCCTTTCAGATGTTTCATGTATCACTGTAGTGACAGGTTGTCAGCCTGTCGCCTAAAATTGTAATACAAATGAAACCCTCGAGTCCCTTAGTTGCCTTTTATAACACCCGTGGGAAGAAATGGGGTGATGCTATTCTAAGCCGGCATCGCACGGCATATGCGCATCGTAGCTCTTAATAAAACCGGACCGGCAAAATCGAGCGTGTGAGAGTCGCACAATCAGAAAGCAAGAGATGTGACATTGGCTTTACATGCACACAAGCTAAAAGCATTGTGCTGGCCAGTCACCCTGCCGCACTCCAGCTTGCAGCTGCAGTACACTGACCTCGTGCGTACGACAGAGGGGGGCAGGCACCCCCCGGACCCCCCAGGACGACGCGGAACTAGGTCACGGCCCCCCTCAGACTGGCCCCCGCCTCCTCGCCCGATCGACCGCCAAATTCTAACGCATTTACAGTGGAATGTTTTCTCAAGGATTTTTGACTTGGACTTGGCGGGACTGTTGGATATTAGGATTGTTTCTATACTTTTATATTGCAGCGTATGTTTGAAACATGATTGAAAAATGTAGATTAGTGTTGACTAAAGAAGTCATGGAAAATGCACACGTACCTAATATTTATGTCTAACTATGGGAATTTGCCGTGTGATGCCGGCTTAGAATAGCATCACCCGATTTCCTACCCGTGGGTGTCGTAAGAGGCGACTGAGGGACTTGAGGGTTTCAGGTGTATTACATTTTTAGGCGACAGGCTGACAACCTGTCACTATAGTGATACACAAATTATCTCAAACGGCCCTCTATATTTGTCAAACGCAGCGATAGCCATCGTATTTTGACGGCCGTTAACGCTCTGCCTACCCCGTAAGGGGTAAAGGTGTGATATATGTATGTATGTACTATGGGAGTTACAAGCAAGTTTTTCATTCACGTTTAGTGAATACTCTCTATAAATACTCTACTAGGGGACATGGTCATACCCCCATTGGTCAGTATTGGCCTTACTGCGCTTTACTTTCAGATTAACGAGTGCAGTGAAAACTTTGGGTGCATTTCAAATTCAAAAACACTAATGTGTGTCAGTATTTTCTAACCGAGATACAAAGGATGCTGGTTATATTATTCACAAGCAAACCGATGTAAGAAATGGCAAAACATTACCATGAAAACGAGTGGAAATTCTTTCTTGTGAAGTACCAAGCTCATTTGTTTCGAAGGAAATAGGTCATGTTTATAATATGCGTGCATACTAGAGCGACATGTAATATTTTTATTTAGTTGTGTTTTCCCCAAAGCTGAATACAATATTATTGCTTTTGTAAGAGAAAGAGCCTTTACGGCAATAATACAAATTTAATGTCCTGGCTTCAGAAGATACATACACACATCACATCTTTATCCCTTACGGGGTAGGCAGAGCGTTAATGTCGCTTTCGCCACGTCTGACAAATACTGATGGCCCTTTTAGATGTTTCGTATATCGCTCTCTCTCTCCTTTCGTGTGGGACACCGAGTCGTCCAACGACCCGATGAACCCTAGTGTCAATTTTTCATGTATCACTGTAGTGACAGGTTGCCATCCTGTCGTCTAAAGTTATAAAACACAATAAAACTCTCGAGTCTATTACGACACCCGCGGGTAAGAAATGGGGAGATGCTATTCTAAGCCGGCACCTCACATAAAACCTGGCTCATTCGGAATATATATTTTGTATTTGTGGTCTAATATTTTTTTTATATTCCGCCCTATGTTCCTTGAGGAAAGTTGTTCAGTTTCACGGGCTGGTTTACCCTTTGAAAGGAAGTTACTACTTTTTCTAACATACATACATACATACATACATATATCACGCCTTTATCCCTTGCGGGGTAGGCAGAGCGTCAACGGCCGTAAGAATACGGTCACTATCGCCACGTCTGACAAATATAGAGGGCCGTTTGAGACCATTTGTGTATCACTAGTGACAAGTTGTCAGCCTGTCGCCTAGAAGTTGTAATACACCAATACCCTCGAGTCCCTTAGTCGCCTCTTACGACACCCGCGGGAAAGACATGGGGTGATGCTACTCTAAGCCGGCATCACACGGCTTTTTCTAACACCTTGTATAATCCGAACGCTTTCAATCAGACAGGATATAATCTCATTCAGTACAACAACATCCGATTGCCTATTCTGTAACCGCAGGGAGGCAGAATAGGGCCTTAAGGGCGACACGGCAATATTGCTTTAGAGCTGTGCGACTATCGATATGTCGATAGATCTTAACACAACAATTATAACACCTGATTGTCTGTTGTCGAGGTGCAGCGAGGCAGTGATGGCCCTTTAGGGCGACACAGCAATATTGCTTCAAATAGAGCTGTGCGACTATCGATAATCGATATGTCGATAGATCTTAACACAACAATTATAACAACATCTCATTGTCTGTTTTCTACCCGTAGAGAGGCAGTGATTGCCCTTAAGGGCGGCAATATTGCTTTGCATAGAGCTGTCCGACTATCGATAGCCCTATTCCTGCGTTTCGAATCTTTTCTAAACTCTTTGTCACGGCCATGGATGACATTCGTTTAAAATAGTTCAATTGTTATGATAAGTTTATTGTAACTAAAGCTAACATTGGTGATAACAAAAGTATATAAATTATTTTGTTTAAGAACGTGTATGTTAGGGGCGCTATATATACATATGAGACGCGAGACGTTAGAAGTTACGCCGTCCGTCGGCGAAGAGACGCGCGTCTAACGGAATAGACGAACGGTGTAGACGGCGGCGTCTCTTCTGTTTTATATAGCGGCAAAACAACTGGGTAATAAAGAAACTCCTTGGCAGTATGCCGGCCAAACTACAATTTGCCATAACAGAATGCGAATTATTAAAAATTTAGATGTTGACGAACTGTCAACTGAGTAGCATTTTTATAAAATTGTATTGAATCGAATATGTGAGGAAATAATGAAATAATGTGATGTGAATTTTATACAAGATGGTAGTTAAACAATTCCGTCGTTTCCCTAACATACAACGTATCCTGACACTTCCCCGTTATACATTATCCCTTGCGGGGTAGGCAGAGCGTTAACAGCCGTAAGAATACGGTCGCTATCGCCACGTCTCACATTTTTGAGGATTGTTTTCCAGGGTTGTTTCAGGAAACATGTGTATCACTATAGTGACAGGTTGTCAGCCTGTCGCCTAAAAATTGTAATACACCAATACTCTCAAGTCCCTAAGTCACCGCTTACGACACCCACGGGAAGGATGTGGGGTGATGCTATTCTAAGCCGGCATCACACGGCAGATAAATTTTTCAAATATAAATTTTCCCCGTTATATATATTTTAAATATGGACATGGTTTCGGTCGCGCTGTCTCAAGTCTCACGTTTGGAGATAAGGCCTAATGTGTATAGCAAAAAAAATTTAGAAGATCACTAAAAATGCGCGTGACCACTTATATCATCCACTTAAAATAGCTCATTGTGATGTGACGAGAATAATTAATAAATTTCAGCACGTGTAACTTGTTTGACAATGTCAAAAGTAGATTTAAACGCATTAGATAAAAAAAATTCATTGTAACACGAAGTCATTAACATAAGAATATACTAATATTGAGGGCCCTTTTAGACAATTCGTGTATCATTATAGTGACAGGTAGCCAGTCTGTTGCTGAACAACTTTCAGTGATTTTCAACTTTAATACACATGAAACCCTCAAGTCCCTCAGTCGCCTCTTACGACACCCGCGGGAAGAAATGGGGTGATACACCACACACACATCACGCCTTTATCCCTTGCGGGGCAGGCAGAGCGTTAAACAGCCGTAAGAATACGGTCGCTATCGCCACGTCTGACATTTTTGAGTATTGTTTTCTAAGGTTGTTTCGGAAAACATGTGTATCACTATAGTGACAGGTTGTCAGCCTGTCGCCTAAAAATACACCAATACTCTCGAGTCCCTTAGTCGCCTCTTACGACACCCACGGGAAGGATGTGGGGTGATGCTATTCTAAGCCGGCATCACACGGCACACAACATATTAAAAGTCGGTATTAGAATTTAAAAAGTTTCGTAGAAAATACTATCTTAAAAAGGGCTTCTGTTTCATTATTTTTTCTTTATTAACATACATTTCGTTTGTTTAAGTTAAAAATCTGTTTCTTTTTAACAATTCTTCTTAATTTACTTTGGTATTGTTTGGTTTTTTTTTAATTATGTTAAAATTTTTCAGTAGCTGAACAGTAATATAATCTATGTCTTAGTGAGAATGCTGAAGAATGTAAACTTTTTTTCCATATATTTAGCTAGACCAATGTATTTATCAACTAAGTTTATGTTTGTTTGTTCTCCAATAAACTAAAATAAAATAAAGATAAAAAACCTAGTTAACAACTTTGGCCTAGAAACCAGGTCAAAGTACTTTTTTTACCAAGAACACCCTTAAAGGTAAACTTTCCTTCATTCTGCAATTTTCCTGCATTTCCAACATCGTAGGGCTTTCGATGTTTACCTACTTTCTAACAGGGATATAACCTAGTTTCTAAGAAGACTCTGCTAGGATATATTTTTGTTCCGTTCTTTCTAGAAAAAGGGATACTATAATTTAGTATCTTGTTTTACTCACCAGTTTTCCATTTTGAAGTACATCAAACACAAATTCAATTTTTAGTTTATGAAGATCTTATCCAACCTTCTATTTGTTTTAAAATGCTCCGCACCGATCTTACAGCGCCCTATTTTTAAATCTTCGTATCTAGTTTTCAATGTTCGTATTCGGAAATTTGCTACAAAATTGTTCTCGTTACACAACTACAATTTGAATTTAGATGATATTTGAATATAACTTAACCTAGGATCCGGGCCAGGTTAGCCTTCGGGTTGCAGAGGTCAGATGGCAGTGGCTCAGTGTAAAAACTTGGTTTTACGTCAAATTCCCTAGGTTAGGTAGCCGACCCCGACAGAGAACGGAATAAGGCAAGGAGAATGATGACACAACCACAATTTATCCATTCACACATACCCTGACATGAAAAAAAACATACATACATATATCACGCCTTTATCCCTTGCGGGGTAGGCAGAGCGTTAACGGCCGTAAGAATACGGTCACTATCACCACGTTTGACATGTTTGAGGATTGTTTCCAAGGTTGTTTCAGAAAACATGTCTATCACTATAGTGACAGGTTGTCAGCCTGTCGCCTAAAAATTGTAATACACCAATACTCTCGAGTCCCTTAGTCGCCTCTTACGACACCCGCGGGAAGGATGTGGGGTGATGCCATTCCAAGCCGGCATCACACGGCATGAAAAAAAATACCAGTGGAAATTGTGACTCGCAATCACAGTTTCGGAAATTACCAGAACTGCCGAACGATAAACGCATAGATACAGATACATTTGTTTAAGACTTTCACACTTTATACCGTGCTTATAAGATTGAGGTAAAATATCCGCATGTTTATCTAATAATTAGAAACATAATAGCACAAATAAAAGAGACTACGTTGTTGCGATGTGATGCGTGCGTGACAGGCACAGGCACACTTTAGGAGGGTTGAGACATCATCACTGGCGTCATACGTCCGTGCCGTGACAAACGATTTAATCAGTGTCTGAGGCCTCTTGCCTGTCTGTCATCACAGACACTGCGTTGCCTGAGATGCAATTATGGAAAACGCAGGGTTGCCCAAGACCTGTCGATATCGATGTCGGCCGATGAGATGAGAGTTCGATGTCGGCCGTCCTGGCTGACTCCACAGGAACGACAAGTCGATACGTCCAGAGCTAGGTCGGCTGCAGAGGTTTACCGCATGACATGACCACATACATACACATATCACGCATTTATCCCTTGTGGGGTAGGCCGAGCGTTAACGGCCGTAAAATGCTATTTCGCTATCCCCACGTCTAAAAAAAATTGAAGCCCCTGTCAGGTGGTTCATGTATCACTGTAGTGACAGGCTGTCAGCCTAAAGGTTGTAATACACATGAAAACCTCGAGTCTCTCTTACGACACCCGCGGAAATGAAATGGGATGATGTCATTCTAAGCCGTTAAGATACTGGAAAACCCTGGAAGGCAATAATTGCAGCCGTTTTGACCATCCTACAAGTTTAATATACAGGGTGTAAGGGTCAGCGTCCCGAACTCGGTCACGCTCAGAAATTATTTTACACCCTATAGTAGTAAGGATGTAATTATAAAGTTAAGCCTTTAAACACTAGAGACTAGAGTATTAGTTTATGACTACCATATCAAAATTTTCCGTACCTGCCCTGGCCGCGTTAGTACAAACCAGACTACAGCATAGACAGGGGACTGTCTGTGCTGTAGTCGGGTTGGAACATTAAATTATGCTACAAAGGCGACTACAACACAGACATCATCAATGATAAATGCCAAGTTAACGATTGTGATTGTTATTATTTTAACGATTACCTAATGAAATGTTTTAATGATAAATTATAGTTTAATGATATTTTAATGATGAGTAACCAATCATAATGAATAATTAATGAAATGATTAATGATAATTTAATGATTAATCACACTTTAATGATTAGCGGTATTTTAATGATAAATGATATTTTTAATGATTAATGAAATTTTAATGATAAATACAAAAGCCACTCAAGCTCAAACATAGGTTTGTTAGGTACAACCTATCCTAACCTGGCGTCAACGCCAGGTTAGGTT
The DNA here is from genome assembly GCA_029255805.1 of Keiferia lycopersicella. NCBI lineage: Eukaryota > Metazoa > Arthropoda > Insecta > Lepidoptera > Gelechiidae > Keiferia > Keiferia lycopersicella. Next base: position 2,286,963 of record JARACZ010000026.1, read on the forward strand.
AGGTTAGGTTAGAACTGCGTCCACAACGCACGAGCCGAGCGAGCGGAGCGAGCGTGCCCCGGTAGGGGCCGGCGATGTGCCAGAACCGACACAGGGCATTTCAAAACTAATGTAATTGCGAAAAGGCTGGTATGAGTGCTCTGTGTTGTAGTCCGGTTTGTACGTCCGAACTCTGTACCAACCAGACTACAACACAGAGTATGGATGTCTGTGTTGTAGTCGGGTTTGTATTTACGCGCCCTGGCCTGCGTTATCCACGTGTCTATTATCAGCCACCTACACAAACGAAGCTAAAGACAATCGAAATTTAAATAAGCATTATCTAAAAATGAATATATAAGCAAATTTCGGTATAGAACAGTGCCAGTTTGTCAATTACCACCTATCAACATGATAGTGTTATTCGTAATAGCCTTAAATGTGCTTCTAACTCAAGCACAGATTCTACCACCAGTCATCGGAGACATACTGGACCCGTCAAATGTCCTAGACCTGGTACCAGACTTCTTAAAAACCATCGAAATTCCACAAACTTGTACACATGTCAGCGCAGAGTGCCTGTTAGAACATGATCAGGGATTCGGCAACGAAGAGAAATACATGAACTTCACGCAATTGGCCACCAAATATGGAAGAAACGTCAGCTCGCATACAGTCAACACCAGAGATGGGTACTGCTTGACTATGCACAGATTGCGCGGTCCCGGAGAACCTGTTCTGCTATTCCATGGCCTGTTCAGCAGCTCCGTAGATTACATCACGTCTGGCCCAAAAAGTAGCATTGCCTACATACTCAATGACGCCGGTTACGACGTCTGGCTGGGCAACGCTCGCGGTAACACATACTCCCAGTGCCACGAGACTCTCTCCCCGGATGACGACGAATTCTGGAACTACAGCTGGCATGAAATCGCTCTTGAAGACGTGCCTGCCACCATCGACTATGTCCTAAACTCCACTGGTCGCTCCAGCCTCAAATACGTAGGTCACGCACAAGGCGTCACCACCATCGTGGCTACATTAGCAGAACGACCGGAATACAACTCCAAAGTTTCAGTAGTCGTTGGGCTGTCTTCTATTGTTTGGTTTGGAAACACGATAAGTCCTTTCATGCGACTGATCTCCTTGGCGAGTCCTGCTCTCGACGTATCGCGCAAGCTGCTTGGCACTGCTCAATTTATTCCAGAAAACCCACTTACTAGTGCGTTGAGGGATGCTCTTTGCGGTAACGTGTTGGCCGCAAACACGCTGTGTGAGTCAACACTTAGTCTGATTGGTGGACTGAACTACGGCCAGTACAACTGCACCAACTTGCCTGTCCAGATCAACCATATTCCTTCACCAACGTCCACGAAACAAGCGGTACACTTCGGGCAGCTCGTTTCCTCCAAAAGGTTTCAGTATTTCGATTATGGTGTAAAGAATCTTTTTGTTTATGGATCATTGACGCCCCCTGAGTATAAAGTTGAGCAGATCACAACTCCATTCGCTGTTCTTTGGGGTGACGGTGATTGGTTGGCGACGTATGCTGATGTCAGCATTCTTTGCGAACGCGTGGAGAACTGTGATCTCATAAAAGTGAACTATACATGCTTTAATCATTTCGATTTTATATTTGGCAAAGACGTGAAGACGCTAATCATGCCTACGATCTTCGATGTATTCAATAAGTACTGAGCAATGTTCTGAGGTGGTATTCAGAAGAATGCTGCATGGCTAATAGAATCTGTTAACAAATTATCTACAAAATTTATTTTATATCTAATAAAAATGTATAACTTGATATTTACGTTTTATTCAGCTCTATCAATATTTTTCCTTCCAATGTACCTAATCTTTTTAGCCTATGTCATAAAGTGACGAATTTTCATATCATAGAAGATATTTGTTTAAGAATTTCGCGATTATTCTACTTTTATCTATTCTACGCGTATAATTACGCGAATATAACTATATTGTACCTCTACACGCGGAGTTCCCTCACTTTACGGCCGTTGATGAGCATTAGCGCATCGATAACGCATGCGTTTATTGTCAAACAGGTGCAAGGACGAGTTCCCAATAACCCGACGACTTACTGAAACAATTTTACTGAAAGGGTTCTCAAGTAGTTGTCAAACCGTTTTAAGAGGCCGTTAGCACTCTGCCTACCTTGCAAGGACTAAAGGCGTGATGTGTAAAGGCACACACACACACACACACACACACACATACACACACGAACTTATCCCTTGCGGGATAGGCAGAATAAACGTAAGAAACCGCCACGTCTGACAAAATATTTCGAGAGCCGGAGGGATGAATAGTTTATTACTATAGATAGTGACAGGTTGTCAGCCTGTCGCCTAAAAATTGTAATACACCTGAAACCTTTGAGCCCCTCAGTCGCCTCTTACAACACCCGTGGGAAGTCATTATACTAATCTAAGCCGGCATCACATGGCATTGCTATTTATAAATAGGAATTGGTCAGAAGTGTTCAAATTATTGCTAAATGAAACATACATACATACATATATCACGCCTTTATCCCTTGCGGGTTAGGCAGAGCGTTAACGGCCGTAAGAATACGATTGCTATCGCCATATCTGACATTGTTGAGGATTGTTTTCCAAGGTAGTTTCAGAAAACTTGTGTATCACTATAGTGACAGGTTGTCAGCCTGTCGCCTAAAATTGTGATACACCAATACTCTCGAGTCCCTTAGTCGCCTCTTACGACACACTCGGGAAGGGTGATGCTATTCTAAGCCGGCATCACACGGCATTGCTAAACTAAAACATCTTAATTACACGGTTATTTGCAACACCTGTGTAACTATAAGCAACTTCCATGGAAACTCGAATTTATATACAGGGTGTTAAAAATATTAGCTCTCTGTCAAGGAATGAACCAGCCTATGAAACTGAACAACTTCCCCTAGGAACATAGGTCGAAATATGAAAAAAACGGACCTCCAACTTAGTCACTTGGTTGGTACATTTTGTATGGGAGGTCCACAAGTATTTTTTATATATTTCGATCTATGTTTCTTGGTGCCGTGTGATGCCGGCTTAGAATAGCATCACCCCACATCCTTCCCGCGGGTGTCGTAAGAGGCGACTAAGGGACTCGAGAGTATTGGTGTCTTACAATTTATAGGCGGCAGGCTGACAACCTGTCACTATAGTAATACACATGTTTTCTCAAACAACCTTGGAAATCAATCCTCAAAAATGTCAGATGTGGCGATAGTGGCTGTATTCTTACGACCACTATCGCTCTGCCTACCCCGCAAGGGATACAGGCGTGATATATGTGTGTATGTATGTATGTTCCTTGGAGAAAGTTGTTAGGTTTCATGAGCTGGTTCACCCCTTAAAATAATTGCAGCAGATTTTTTTACATACACATACATACACATATCACGCCTTTATCCCTTACGGGGAAGGCAGAGCGATAGCGATCGCAAAATTACGGTCGTTATCGCCACGTCTGACAATATTGAAGGATCGTTGCAGATAATTTGTGCATCACTGTAGTGACAGGTTGTCAGCCTGTCGCCTAAAATTGCAATACACTTAAAACCCTCGAGTCCCTCAGTCACCTCTTACGACACCAACGGGAAAGAAATGGGGTGATGCTATTCTAAGCCGGCTTCACACGGCTGATTTTTTTACACCCTATATACGTAGCTACACGAGCAATCTTATGTAAATAAACTATGTTCGGAGTTTCGGAATGTCTGGTCCTTTGTCGTTGGCATGCGGAATTACGATAGGAATTCGATGCCGAAAGAGCTAAGGGGTAGCAAGGGGGTAGTAGATAACGCTCACTTATTGCCTGAGCCGAAATTGAACCTTTTCTCCCTTGGCGTGGATATTCAAAATACGGGCTAAGAAAAATTTCAGTGTAATGTCAAACAATTACATACATACATACATATATAACGCCTTTATCCCGTGCGGGGTAGGCAGAGCCTTAACAGCCGTAAGAATACGGTCGCTATCGCCACGTCTGACATTTTTGAGGATTGCTTTCCAAGGTTGTTTCAGAAAACATATATATCACTGTAGTAACAGGTTGTCAACCTGTCGCCTAAAAATTGTAATACCGACACCAGTACTCTTCAAGTCCCTTAGTCGCCTCTTACGACACCCACGGGAAGGATGTGGGGTGATGCTATTCTTAGCCGGCATCACGCGGCGGAACAATTCATTCTCCATTTTATGTTAGTGATAGTTTTAAGGCATTTTTAGGGTTCCGTACCCATAGGGTAAAAACGCAAGCGCTATAACTAAGGCTTTGCTGTCTGTCTACCTTATTATTCTGTTGCTTCTGTGGCCGCTATTGCAACAAATTCTAAAATTTTGAACAAAATTAAAAACGTGTTTTTTTTGCTCGATCTTCTCGTGAACTGTCATATCCTAAGTAGTTGAAGTCCACAAAACTGTATTTTTGTTGCCGCTAATAGCCACGAAAAGTCTTACCTCAGACCTTGATTAAATCGTCTGTCACAGACGTATAAAGCCAATGATGATGATGACAACAAATTCTTGAAAACAATAACATTAATATACAGGGTGACTGGAAAACTGATGTATTGCTTTCAAGGGATGAACCAGCTCATGAAACTGAACAACTTTTCCCATGGAACATATATAAATATGAAAAAAAATTTTGGTCCTCCCATACAAATTGACTTAAGTGGGTCGGTAATTTTGTATGGGTGGGCCAAATTTTTTTTCATTTTTCGACCTATGTTCCATGGGGAAAGTTGTTCAGTTTCATGAGCTGGTTCATCCCTTGAAAGGAATGCATCAATTTTCCAGTCACCCTGTGTATGGGTCTTCTTCATTTTATATATGAAAACATATTTTATGTTATTTTTATTCATTATGGTACAGAACCCTTCGCCCGTCTTGTACTTGGCTATTCATTTATGTTAGTTTCTTATGTAGCCTTAGCCTTGCTCTGTAATAATTGTGTAAATGTTGTAATAGATAAAACAAATAAAAATTATCAACGTTAGAACAAATAATCTGCTTATACTTTTGTGTAGCGTCGTAAAATGCAATCGTGCCTTCTTTTTCGATAATTGTTTAAAAAAAAAACAAGATTTTTTCGTGGTAAAAATATCTTTTGTTACTCGGAGAACGGTGAAGGTTTTTGATTTCGGTCCAGTTGTTTCGGAGTTTACCGATTAGATACAAACAAAAACTGTTAAGGTGTAATAATATTGGCTGCAAACATTTAAAGGGGTCAATCAGGCCTTGAAACTGAACAACTTTCCCCAAGAAACATAGGTCGAAATATGAGAAATTTTTTAAGACCGCCCATACAAATTGAGTTGGTCCGTCGGTAATTTTGTACGGGAGGTCCAATATTTTTTTCATATTTCGACCTGTTTCTTGGGAAAAGTGGTTCAGTTTCATGGGCTGATTGATTCACCCTTTAAAATATTTGCACATAAACTTTTACACCTCATATATTATCTCTTCTGTATACTATTATTACTATACTTATTCTTTAGTCCGCAGGAATCTAGTTAATCCTTTATAAGGCCATGTGAAGAATGTTACCACCTAAAATTGAACTTTAACTACCTGCAATAGATTTATTTCAAGACGAATGAAAAAATTTTACATGCTCTGCCTGTTTAGGGTTCAGTTACTAATCTGCTTCTCTCTTTGCCCACAGGAGAACGGTCGCGCGGCGCCGGACCTGACGGCGTCGCCGGGCCGCGCGCCGTCCGGTCCGCCTCAGCAGCGCGGCAACCACGCGCCGCCCTGCGTGCTGCAGCCAGACTTCCGCAAGGTGAGTGCACTGTCTCGCGCCGTGCGGTCCGCCTCAGCAGCGCGGCAACCACGCGCCGCCCTGCGTGCTGCAGCCAGACTTCCGCAAGGTGAGTGCACTGTCTCGCGCCGTGCGGTCCGCCTCAGCAGCGCGGCAACCACGCGCCGCCCTGCGTGCTGCAGCCAGACTTCCGCAAGGTGAGTGCACTGTCGCGCGCCGTCCGGTCCGCCTCAGCAGCGCGGCAACCACGCGCCGCCCTGCGTGCTGCAGCCAGACTTCCGCAAGGTGAGTGCACTGTCTCGCGCCGTGCGGTCCGCCTCAGCAGCGCGGCAACCACGCGCCGCCCTGCGTGCTGCAGCCAGACTTCCGCAAGGTGAGTGCACTGTCGCGCGCCGTCCGGTCCGCCTCAGCAGCGCGGCAACCACGCGCCGCCCTGCGTGCTGCAGCCAGACTTCCGCAAGGTGAGTGCACTGTCTCGCGCCGTGCGGTCCGCCTCAGCAGCGCGGCAACCACGCGCCGCCCTGCGTGCTGCAGCCTGACTTCCGCAAGGTGAGTGCACTGTCTCGCGCCGTGCGGTCCGCCTCAGCAGCGCGGCAACCACGCGCCGCCCTGCGTGCTGCAGCCAGACTTCCGCAAGGTGAGTGCACTGTCGCGCGCCGTCCGGTCCGCCTCAGCAGCGCGGCAACCACGCGCCGCCCTGCGTGCTGCAGCCAGACTTCCGCAAGGTGAGTGCACTGTCGCGCGCCGTCCGGTCCGCCTCAGCAGCGCGGCAACCACGCGCCGCCCTGCGTGCTGCAGCCAGACTTCCGCAAGGTGAGTGCACTGTCTCGTGCCGTGCGGTCCGCCTCAGCAGCGCGGCAACCACGCGCCGCCCTGCGTGCTGCAGCCAGACTTCCGCAAGGTGAGTGCACTGTCTCGCGCCGTGCGGTCCGCCTCAGCAGCGCGGCAACCACGCGCCGCCCTGCGTGCTGCAGCCAGACTTCCGCAAGGTGAGTGCACTGTCTCGCGCCGTGCGGTCCGCCTCAGCAGCGCGGCAACCACGCGCCGCCCTGCGTGCTGCAGCCAGACTTCCGCAAGGTGAGTGCACTGCCTCGCGCTGCCTCGCGCCGTGCGGTCCGCCTCAGCAGCGCGGCAACCACGCGCCGCCCTGCGTGCTGCAGCCAGACTTCCGCAAGGTGAGTGCACTGCCTCGCGCTGCCTCGCGCCGTGCGGTCCGCCTCAGCAGCGCGACAACCACGCGCCGCCCTGCGTGCTGCAGCCAGACTTCCGCAAGGTGAGTGCACTGCCGCGCGCCGTGCGGTCCGCCTCAGCAGCGCGGCAACCACGCGCCGCCCTGCGTGCTGCAGCCAGACTTCCGCAAGGTGAGTGCACTGCCTCGCGCTGTCCGGTCCGCCTCAGATGCGCGGCAACCACGCGCCGCCCTGCGTGCTGCAGCCAGACTTCCGCAAGGTGAGTGCACTGCCTCGCGCTGTCCGGTCCGCCTCAGCAGCGCGGCAACCACGCGCCGCCCTGCGTGCTGCCGTCCCTGTGAACCCTAGTGTCAGATTTTTTCAACCGCCTTCTACATGTAGCAGGCTTCTGACATGGTTGTGTAACGACCGCCGTCTAAGTGATCATAGACAGCAACCGGGACCTACGGCCTAACGTGCCATCCGAAACACGGAACCATCTTACTTACGGACAATCAGTGATCTACCAGGTGCCCTGCCCACAAAATGAGTGCGACACGCTCCCTCGCGCCGGCCGGTACAGAGCGTTGGTGGCCAAGTGGTAGACACCGGTCTTACATCGCGAGACCCGAGTTCGATCCCCGCTATGTACCAATGTGTTTCTACTCACGCACATTTACCGACTGCTCGTACGGTGCAGGAAAAACATCGTGATGAAACCTACAATAAAATAAAATTTTAATTCAGATCATATCTGAATGTGACTTGACCTAGGATTCGGGCCAGCTTAGTCTTCGAGTTGCAGAGGCCACATGGCAGTCGCTCTGTGTAAACTTGGTTCCACGTCAAATCCTCTAGGTTAGCTAGCCGACCCCGACAGAGAACGGGATAAGGCAAGGAGAATGATAAATCTACCTCTTAAATTGCTGTTTCTATTTAAAAGAAATATATTAAAATCCACAGAAAGACTCGGCGGGTAGTGACTTTGCTGTGTATGGAATACTAGAACTCTAATCGGAGTGTATTCTTTCTATATAATAAACAGTTAAATTATCTGTGCATCTTTATCTTGTGAATCAACATCTGTCAACTTACCTGGGCTATCGGCCACACATCTAATAATCAACGGGCAATCGCCACATAGTAAGATCGGTCATCACTGCAATATCATCTTATCTACTCTATCTCAATGTGTATATGAGTCCGCGCTAACTTACAGTTAACCTGGACCATACACTATGTAGTGATTACCTGCAAAATCTTGGGTCTAAACTGTATAAAATAGCCGGTTACCGGTCTTATCATGGTGTCTATTTTCGCAACATAAACGACTTCCATTTCCGGCTATAGCCTCGCACGTAATTACTGTTTTCCCACAAATAAACAGGGAAAGCAAACGAAACGTAAACACTGTGCTATTACAACACCAATCCCAGAGGGCTGGACCGGGATCACAGTACAGTAAGCTAAAGCAGTAGCCACAGTATACGGGGTGTAAGCGACGGTGTAACGAGAACTTTGCAGGCGTGATCAGACCATGAAACCGAACAACTTTTTATATGGGGGCTATGTTGGGAAACGAAAAAATATTTTCGACCTTCCATACAAAATTCTTGATCAGCTGAGTGACTTTGTATGGGAACTCGAAAAAATTTTACCACATTTTTTGTCAAAAAAAAATTGTGCAAAGTTTTCGTTACACCGTCCCTTCCTTACGCCCTGTATTGTAACTGCTGATACCCCTTTCTACCCTTAAGTTTCGCTTGGCTTCAGTCAGCGGTACAGAAACTTCATATAATCGGTCATAAGCTCACTCACACAGACGCACGATGCAGCTACACGGAAGCACGGGTTGCCTTTGCCACACCAAATAAAAACTATACAAATGGCTTTATGGAAATAAGGCATTTTCTCATCGAGAAATTTAGCCTTGAAGCTCATTAGTGGTTAAGATATTTTTTTGTAATTTTGTACGATTACTTCCTCAAATACACTTGGTTAGGTAGCCGACCCCGATAGAGAATGGGGTAAGGAGAATGATGTGGTAATTTGAAAAGATGATTTCGAAAGGCACTCCAATTCAACTCTAACCGAAAGTGGCAACTTTGACCTCTGACAGTAGGAAACCCCAGACAAGTTCGAGTCTCGAGTTTCACTACTGCTTTAGCCTGTTTGTGTACTATGCCGGGAGCCACTAACACAATTGCCCGACGGATATTATAGTCCCCGAGGGCATATTTTGAATGACGAGCTGTCCCGACGTATACCCTCACCTCCTATTCTACGAACCCTTCTGATAGAAACAGAAGTAGACAGGTTCTCATTTCCTGTTTTCACTTCATCTTGGTTTTAACAGGAATGGAAAGGAATTGATAGAAAATTGTGTGGAAAAACTTGAGTCCTACAATTTGGTTACCCCAACTATTTTACTTTAGTACTTTCCAGTTAAATATCTGAGGTTGCGAGGAAAAGAGGCTCATCACTCTTTTGCTATGGAACCACTTCCGTATCTCTCATAGTTTACTGAAGTCCTGGTGTTTCACATCAGGTATGTTAGACCCTCTATGTCTTTATGCCAGTAGATGCGGCCCATCATGCTGAATAACTTTTGGACCTACTTTCGTATCTCTTCCGTCTACTCCATGCCCTTGAGAGCTGACCTAAAGTAGCCTCAAGCAGTAGTAGAGTAGTGATACCTGTGAGTAATCTCTACAGTATATTTTGGAAAACAAATAAATCACACGCACACTGGCCTCATACGTCCGTGACAGACGATTTAATCAGTGTCTGAGGTAATAGCACAAATACTGTGTTGCCTGGGACGTAATTATGGAAAACGCAGGGTTGCCCAAGACATGCGCCCCTCTCTCGGCCTCCCTGGCTGACTCCATAGGAACGACGAGTAGATACGTGCGGAGCCAGGTCGGCTGCAGGAGTCTACCGCAGAAAACAAATAAATATTTCTTATCTCTGTACTTTTTTTATAATCACATTTTTAACAGTTTTGTTTTCGATTTGCAGGTATCAGGTGTGAGCAATGAAATCTTCAGGCAGATTGAAATGGTTGAGAATGATCACGATGCGACCACGGCCGCGGCGCTCGAGGTAAGAATGTTTTTATAATTTCAAAATGAACATGAACATTATTTATCATTTCATTTATAGAAATATATTTTTTAAAGCGAATCCGTGTCAAACTCTTATTGACTTTGTCATCGGCTTCATGCCGATACCGACATCAAGAGCTGATCAGTTTTGTTTGGAGGAACAATGGGCTTTGGGCATCAACTGTCAAAATTGCGTCGCTATCGGCTTTAACTGCCAAAATGAAGCCGGTGATGATGAAAGTTAGTCAATCAGGTCCGATATTCTTATGTTAGTATTTTTGGTCTTTATATTGGTCCGTACCGTATTTGTTAGAAATGCGATTCAAGTGGTGGTTCACATAATTTTGTATTACTACCAAGTATGATTCATTTTGTAAAAAACTACGGCAAAAGTCGTAGTTCTTCACATAATATTTTGGACTGAATCACACAAAGATCAGAAACTGATAACACAATTCGAAATTTGTTGTCCAATTTTAAACCAATTCCACCAATTTGTGGGCGAAACTTCCGTTTGCGATCTATCTACATTCCCCTTGTATTTATTTCACCAACTGGTTTTCCCTATTACTCATGGCTTTTTAAATTCACTCGACTTCTGTCGTGACCGGAAGGTTCTGAGTGGATGCCGCGTCGCCACTTAGTCAAGACCTTTCAAAAGCTTCCTTTTGCATATTATATTCACTTTTACTTTTAAAATAATTCAAGAAAATATATTTAGTGAATTATTATTCGATGAGTGAAAATGTGTGACGCAAAATGGAAGAAAACTGTTGCAAGTCTGAAGTAAATATAAACAAAAATTAACTTCTTACAATATTTGTAGACGGCTGTTGATAGCGACTGAAGGGTGAAAATGGGAGGTCGATTCTTATGGCGGCCTGCCCTAAGTCCGCCCTGCGAGAATCCTAAGTCCAGCAGTGGACTGCTAACTATAGGCTGATGTGAGAATGTGTAAATATGTGCTAAGTAGACTCAGTGTCGTTTTTTCCGTGTAATGCCAGCTTAGAATAGTATCACCCAAAGTCTACCCATGGGTGTTGTAAAAAGCGACTGAAAGTAGTCACTACGCTCGCCAATCCGCCTGCCAAGCGTGGTGAGTATAGCAATACCCCTAATAAAGGGAGGGCCATGTCTAGCAGTAGGCTGTTGTGGCTGTTAAGGTTAAGACCCACTGTAGACTAGGTAGAACCCGTACAGATAAAGAAACGATCTGTAAATGGCGCCGATTACCTAAGTGTGAGGGAGAAAGCATGAACGTCTGGTACATGCAAGAACCTCAGTAGAAGAGAGAAAGCATGACAAACGACCGCCATTTACAGATCGGTTCTTTATCTGCACGGGTTCTAGACTTGTTCCTTTATTCAGTTCCTCTTTTTTCTTTTTTACGTAATGGCTCTTCGCAATTCAGCCAGCGTCAACTGTTCACCTTACGACGCCTCCGCTCTACCGTTTTCCTTATGAATAATAGCACATACAGGGTGTTGTAAAAATGTTTATGTTGATTGTCTACAGGCGGTGGAGCGCCGCGGCGAGATGATCGTGCGTATACTCGAAATTAGACAAGTGGGACGCAACAATATTGAAGCCGCCAAAAAATTCTTCCAGCTACAGGTTAGTACAAGGAATATGGTGTCAATTCGGTGGTTTATCCCTACTTTAAAATAGCGGTGTCACTTTCCGTTAAAAAATAGAAATATATTTTCGTCACAAAATGACTCATGGCATGTTTTGTTAGTCCTTTAGTCGCGATCTTTATTTTGATAGTTGTATTAACACGCATAATTACAAGTACAGTATTTAATATCAGGTATCTAATTTCCATAGTACTAGCTTTGCTTAGTTTGGGGCTAGATGGCGTTGTGTAAATTGTCCAGGATATTTATTTATTTATTATACGTCAAATTATAAGACTGTTTTTAGTCGCAATAATTTTAACTCATCCTTTTCTAAACCTATTTGACGGAAAATGACAGTGCTATTTATAAAAAATCCCTCGTATTTCCACATTACAATTACAATTTCCTACAATTTGGCACCTTCTTTTTCCATGCCATTCCATCTTCAAACTACAGCCTTCCTTCCATACGTTCCCCAAATAATATAAAGTTTATACTAAGTTTCCCTGCATTTAACTACGTAGAGGAAATTCAATAAAAGTACTTAGCAAGTACTGTCCTACTTACCTATAAAGCTTCTAAGCCTATTTCAAAATCGATTAACAAACATATTACCTCTAAAGCGCTTAACACACTAAACATATATTGTTCGCGCTAATGCAACCTAACTCAAACACATTACCTGGCTGTATACCACCTGATAGATAGCCGAGTGATGCCGGCTTAGAATAGCATCACCCTACTTACTAGCGGGTGGCGTAAGAGCCGAGGTACTCAAGGGTTTAATGTGTATTGCAACTTTAGGTGACCTGTCACTACAGTTATACATGAATTATCTGAAAAGGCGCTGAATATTTCTCAGGCGTGACGCTGCGTATTTCAACGGACGTTAACGCTCTGCCTACCCGGCAAGGGATAAAAGCGTGATATGTGTATGTATTTATGTAGCACCTGTTCTGTACAATAACGCTCCATTGACCCGGATTCTAAACTCGTAACCTAGTGTAGTATGAAAGAACGCTACTCAGGCTGGTACTGGTACAATGCTATAGTCGGAGAGCTGGCTACGTCAGAGGGCAAGTGATTTGACGAGCAACAAATTCTTGGAAAAAGTTTTATCATCATTAACAAACCGAGCTAGACACGAATCTCATCGGTGGCATAAGGTATATTAAGGTATGCAGCAAAGTTGAACGGAATTAATTATCATAAAGGTAAAAACAGAATTCTATAACTTTGCTTACACACACACACACACACACACACACACACACACACACACACACACACACACACACACACACACACACACACACACACACACACATATCACGCCTCTATCCCTTGCTTACTTTATACAATAATAATTTAGACCGGCCTCTTTGATGTATACTCGTGCAGACACATTTATACGATGGTTCTTCAAAATAAAGACCACATATCATTCTACGAATTTAAAATAATAATTTCCAGGTAAGCAATGCATTCTCGAAGTAAGTAGGTAGGATATTATTATATAAATCCGAATATTTTTAAATGTTTGTAATACCTAAGAACTATTACAGATGCATAAATATGTTATTTAATTGACTCTCTTCCTAGTCACTAGGTTTTTTGCTCATTAAGTCGTATGCTCCTTAACGTACCCAGCTCTCTGCCCATGACTAGTACATCTATTGTTCGAGGTGGCCTAGATCTCGGGAATGTGAACGCAATCTACCTCGCATTGTTGGTTAGGCGGGCGGGCGGGCCTTCGAGATGCGGTGGCCTATCTGTTTGGATATTTGCTTCATTGCATAGTAATAGGGTTGACGGATGCATTAGGTACCCAATCGGATGTGGAATGGTCTTGTCGTAATAGAGGTATGGGACGCGTGTGGGATTTGGAGTATTGGAGGATTGAGATGGGGTAAACTAATGCAGGAAGGCCTAATACGAAAATGTATTGATAGGTACACGCAAACTTCATGCAATAGAGCACTATTTTTTTGATTACCATTTTTATAGGTAGATAATCAAATTACTTGTGAATGATTTCTCGACTTATTTGTTAAATATTTAGAAGGTAGATAGTGTGGCCCTCTACGCTTGGGCTGGTTATGATAGCCTTCTTCTCAGACAATCTTTTATGTACCAATTTTTGAAAATACTTACTTAATTTGGACATAAGTAGGCCCATTATCACTTCTGACATAAATAAATCCTACAGAAAAATACATAATAGTGAATGTAGCCTACTAACTTGTTTACGCTGGAAACTAAATATACATACATATATCATATACATATATCACGTCTTTATCCCTTACGGAATAGGCAGAGCGCTAACGGCCGCAAAAATACGGTCGCTATCGCCACGTCTGACAAATATATACGTAGAGGGCCGTTTGAGATAATTTTGTGTATCAGTGATGTCAACCTGTCGCCTAAAAGTTGTTATATACCTGAAACCCTCAAGTCCCCTCAGTCGCCTCTTACGACACGCACGGGTAGGAAATGGGGTGATGCTATTCTAAGCCGGCAAACTGCTATAAATATAGCTTTATACATTTCGTATGTTTCCCCAGGATTCCCGCCACATAGTCCAACTGGTGGAAATCGTGAAGCGTCCAGGACAGACTCTCGGCCTGTACATCCGGGAAGGCGACGGAGGCACCAGGACCGATGGAGTCTTCATCTCGAGGATAGCCCTGGAGTCAGCCGTGTACAACAGCGGCTGCTTGAAAGTGGGGGATGAGATCTTGGCTGTGAACCTGGTGGATGTCAGGCGAATGTCCTTGGATGACGTGGTCATCATCATGTCGATACCCAGGCGGCTGCTGCTGTGTACACGACAAAGGAAAGGTGAGATCTACATGATTTGTAGCTTAAAAAAGAAATAAAAAGTAAAAATGTGAATTGTGCTTGCTTTAATCTGCCATGAATCGTTTTTTCATTGATTAAACGACTTATCTCTCTATCTATGTCTTCCGAACTACTTACATCACAGTCTAAAAAGCACGCGAAGAAACTGTCAATATAGTCCTCTTTCCTAGCATTAATTTAATGTAGGTATAGTAAATAGGGAACCGGGCTTAATGGGATCGTTTGTTGACTCAAAGTCCCACATTATAAACAAAATAAGCAACTACTTACATTTTTTTAAGCGTACGCACACTTTAAAAAGTACGCAAAGTACGCTAAGTTTGCGGGGCTCTTAAACGTCCGTATTATAGTCGAAATCGCTCAGCCTATCCCATAAATGTTAAAAGCATGATTATAAAACCACGACTTCAATTATTCCAGGAAAATCCGGTCCAGGGTCCCCGTCGCTGCCGCGGTCAGAACACAAGCCCCCACCAGTGGTGGTCCTCAAGCGAGACTGCCGAGATGATGACATGGACCGGGGCATGGATCGAGACAGGGTCGACGGACTATATTCACAGTAAGCACTATTCTATACAGGGTGTAAAAAAAATTAACTGCAAATATTTTACGAGGTGAATCAGCCCATGAAACTGGACAACTTTTCCCAAGGAACTTAAGTCGAAATATGAAAGAAATTGTTGGACCTCCCATACAAAGTGTAGCAGCCGAGCGGATCTACCGTATGCGCTCCAATTTTTTTTTCATATTTCGACCTATGTTCTTTGGGGAAAGTATTTCACCCATTAAAATATTTGCAGCAATTTTTTTTACATCCTGTATACTTTAGGAAATATAATTTGGGCCGGATCGCCATGACGTCCCATACTTGAATCAGCTCAAATTATATTTCCTTAATCATACTATCACATTATTAACATAAACTAGCGAGTATTTGGTCTGTGATTGTTACTGTTCTTAGTTAGTCTTGTCATATTTACTAAATTATTACTCATAAATCTGGCTCACATACCTACGCGGCAAGATATTTTGTCATCGGATTAACTCATGATTAACTAATCATGGTCGCAAACTATATGGCGCCACTGTCGACTGTAGCTTTTTTCTATGATTGATTGAAAATGTGGCAATTTATAGGGTGTTTGGAAGATTGATGCTTTCCTTTCAAGGGATGAAACAGCTCATGAAACTGAACAACTTTCCCCATGGAACATAGGCCGAAATATAAAAAAAATATATGTATATTTGGTTCTCCCATACAAATTAACTTAGTCAGTCGGTAATTTTGTATGGGTGGGAAAGCCGATCGACGACCGATGTGGCGCAATGGTAGTGCGACTGCCTTTGACGCAGAAGGTTCCGGGTTCGATTCTCGGTGGGTCACTCACAAAGTTGATATTTATCAATTTGTGAATTGGTTCCCAGTCTGGATTGCGAGCCGAACCACCCGATTGTCCGTAAGCAAGATGGTTCCGTGTTTCGGATGGCACGTTAAGCTGTAGGTCCCGGTTGCTGTCTATGATCACTTAGACGGAGGTCGTTACACAACCATGTCAGAAGCCTGCTACTTGTAGAAGGCGGTTGAATAATTCTGACACTAGGGTTTATCGGGTCGTTGGACGACTCGGTGTCCCACACGAAAAGAAGAAGGTGGGAAAGCATCAATCTTCCAAACACCCTGTATAGCTGAACTTTGCAGTTACTTCCTTAAGGCGCTTTGGGCGCAATCGCGCCTGCTGCCATCTGCAGTAAGTTTTGGGTTTTCCTCGCCATTGTGAAATGGCGCGCATACTAGACAAAAATTTCATGTCGCGTATGTTAATTAGGCATATTAAAATTCTAAATTTTATATTTGGAGTAATTTGGCGTATTGGCAAACCATTATTGTCATGAATAGAATTGTTTGATCATCTCATGATCCGAACGATTGAAACACATTACGGGCAGTGCAAGATTGGCGCTTTCTGACGCGCGGCTTTTACATACATACACATACATATAACACGCCTTTATCCCTTGCGGGGTAGGCAGAGCGTTAACGGCCGTAAGAATACGGCCATTATCGCCACGTCTGACATTTTAGAGGATTGTTTTCTAAGGTTGTTTCAGAAAACGTGTATCACTATAATGACAGGTTGTCAGCCTGTCGCCTAAAAATTGTAATACACCAACACTCTGGAGTCCCTTAGTCGCCTCTTACGACACCCGCGGGTAGGATGTGGGATGATGCTATTCTAAGCCGGCATCACACGGCAACTAAGCTGGCATCACACGGCTTTTACTAATGTGAAAATAAAAATGAACTTTGTCATGATATAGATTAAGCCGATATTGATTTGTGACAAAAAATCTGCGTTAATTGAATTAGGTATGATAGATTTTATTTTCAACTAGCTTCTCAAAAGAGTAATAGCAATTTTTCACCAGAGTTGCACAATTATCTGTAACGGCCCTCAATATTTGTCAGACGTGGCGATAGCGACCGTATTTTTGCGGCTGTTATCGCTCTGCCTACCCCGCAGGGATAAAGGCGTGATATATGTATGTTGCACTGACCATATCAGACCATGTCTAATCATCTTATTGGCTGCCATTCCAAAATTCATAAATTTTACAATAAAACAAAGCGGATTCAAGTTGTGTCCAACGTTTCGAGCTGTTTTTTTTATTCACTCGTAAAGTTACATGTTGTGTGGTTAGCCTAAGAAAATGTGTCTTAATTTTATCTTATTTACAATGACTAATCCATTTTTGTGAAAACATTGACCACGATCTCTAAAAACAGCTCGAAACGTAGGTACTGTATAAACCATTCGTTTTAAATCGTAATGTGTCGAAAATTCACTTCGCTTCTAGACAAATTTCGCTCAAAAATCGTGTCTTTAGAAAACCATGCGCTTTGCTTGAAGCTTGTCCCTCCCGCAGACACGGCACTCTCGGCCGGTCCACTGGGCCCGGTGGCCAGATTCGGCCCGGAGGCGACGGCCGGGAGGAGAGGAACCGGCTCGGCCTGGGGCAACTCTCTCCCGACTCTACTGCGCTGGACTTGTATTACAATTCGAGGCCGCCGTCTGATCATTCTACTTGGAGGTCTGTACTATATAATCGCGTGTAAACAGTAATGGATAAGATTTGTTAGCACTTGGGAACCTTAAGGACAGAGAACACCGCCTCCGTACGTAGCTGGTATGCGTGCGCGTGTACATGCGTGTGTAATGTATGGGATTGTATGTGAGACGGCACAACGCTTGCGTTGCGTATTAAGTTGCGTAGGTCACGCAAGAAGTATGTCGTCTCCGTGCTGCATATGAGCTACATACGCCGGTGTGCTCTGTTTATTATAATTATTATTTTTGACTGGGCGACACCTCCTTATTACCTACCTAAGTTTTTTTGCCCTTGGCAAGCAAAACATTAGGGCATTTTTCTGCTCAGGTACAAACTACAAAGCTACAATACTAATAAGAATAATAATTAAAGGAAACTAAAATAATAAGAGTTCGTTAGTAAGAGCCCGTCAAAATATAACTATGACTACGGCACCGATTGTCGTAGACCCGTTACGCTTGTAATGGCGGCGTAGTTGCTACGCTCGTAGTGCCGGCGTATCTTCCACGCTTGTCTCATTGACCTTACTTGTCTACTAAGGTCCTTCCATTCTTGATGTACTTACAAAACAACTTGATTAAAATTCTCATTAAAAACGCCTATTTAAGCCCGATTTCATTTCTCTCTTATATTCAAATCCCCCTTTTCTTCCCAGTTACCGTCCACCCCCGCCAGTGATAACTGAGCAGCCGAAATCGTCGACCACACACTTCGTGCCGTACGAACGCTCGTACCCCAACGCACTGGAGAGTTTAGCAGAGAAAGTCCATTCGTATTACCCATCGGATACGACGCCGGGCAGGTAATATGAATACTGAAGCCGCGTTTCCATTGTGCTATTGAGATATTAATTTATTTGGTATTTTTTAAATAATAACCCTTTTAAATATATTTTTGACACTGGGGTTCACTGGGTCGTTAGACGACTTGGTGTCCTACACGTAATGGAGAATATATATTTTTTATGATACTAAAAGTATTTAAAGAAATCATCGATTTCATAAAGGTAGGTGTAGTATCATGAGACTTATAATGTGCCAAGGTATATTATGTAAACATAGTCGTACCTGTTCTATAGCAAAACTTAAATAAGGGTTAATAATGATTATGTAAGGCTCTGTTTTATTTTTATGGGAGCAGGTCGTATAAAGCGTGCGACTAAAGAAAGAATCTATATATGACGGCTAATTGTCATGCTTTCTCTCTCCCATTGACTTTTAACATTAGGTAAACGTCGCCATTTACAGATCCTTTTTTTATTCGCACGCCTTATATATTATAGGGTTTCGGCTAAGTAAACAAAAACAACTGCAAATATTCTAAGGGGTACTCCAGTCCATAAAACTGAACAACGTTTTTCAAGGAACATAGGTTCCCTTGTTTGGACGCATTTTTTTTTTCATGCTTCGACCTATATATATGTTCCTCGGAAAAAGTTGTTCAGTTTCATACACGACTTTAGTAATATAGTTATGCACAATGGAAACGCGGCATTCTTCACATAGTTTCTTATAAAAATTCGTGACAATGACACGATGTTCTATGGTTCTAGTGATGGTTACCATTGGTTACCGCATTTCAGCACCAGGTTCGGGGGGCGGGTGCCCCGGTCAGGGTCCGAACAGCAGTTGCCGCGGGCTGAAACGCATTCGGACTTCGGAAGGCATTCGCTCTTGAGGTCCAGCTTGAAGGCCTCTGCTGCTACTGGAGGTATTGATATGTCTTTTTAGTAAAAAAGTTACTATCTCGTTAATGAGCGAGCTATGTTAGGCAATTCTTTATACAACAGAGTGAGAAATACTGAGATACACAAAAAGACCTGCATGCCTAACATGTGTGTCACAATAAAATTTTGTCAATTTTGTCTTCTGCGGCTAACATCACTGCGAATAAATTACGCATTCTTCCATAGTGACATTGTGCGCATATGAACGACAAAGTATGTCGTGGCACGCGTGTAAGCCAGGCAGATTTACTGACATAGCCCGATAGATAACGGGTAGGAAGTGGACGGGACACAGATGCCGGCGGGCTGATGACAGATGAGGAAGGAAAGTGTTAGATTGGAGACCGAGAGAAGGACAACGGAACGTGGAGCGACAGCCTGCAAGATGGACAGACGATATTGTCCAGGTCAGTGGAAAGAGCTGGAAGACACAAGCCGTTGACCGTCGAATGTGGAGATCGTTGGAGGAGACCTACACTCAGCATTGGAAGGCTATGGGCTGAAGAAGAAGAACTAGCTAACTCCGCTGACTCAGCGACCCAAAGAGGATCTTGGCCTCCAAAACGAGCTCTCTCCTTTGATCTCTGTCTTGCGCGATCTCCTGCCAATTGCTGACTCGAAGATCGCGCAGGTCAGCCTCTACCACGTCTCTCCAGCGGTACTTGAGGCGCCCCACTGGACGCCGTCCTGTGGGACGACCCACGTACGCTCTTTCTTCTATCTTCTTTTTGTTCCCTTCATTTTTAGTTAAGAAGGAAAATAATGGCTTCACCCTTGTGCCTTATTCTACGGGTGCGCACATTATGCGTTATAAAATATTGAAACGAAAATGTTCAGCCCAAAATGTGCAGCAAATACTTCGCGTCAAAAATGTATGTGCGTGACAATCTATTTGTCCTTGTCACACTTAGATGAATTTCATGTTTCCATCCTGCTCTCTGATGACGTCAGAGCTCCACGCGTCAATTGACGCCAAATTATTGCTGCATGTTTTTTGTTGAACATTTTCGTCTGAATTTTTTTGTCACATAGTGTGCGCACCCTTTTCTACGACAACTCTGAGATTCATCTTCAGTGCGACTTTGAGATGCTGTTAGTATTGACTGACATTTGTCAAAGTCGCACTTAAGATCGATCTCAGTATTGAGTACGTTATAAATACGGCTCTAAGTTTAGTTACGTTTTATTGGTGCGTTTAGACTCAGTCGCACCTGCTGCCACCTGTGATAAATAAGCTTTGAGTACATATCCTTCCCATTAAAGGAAATGGTTCAAATGGAACTTTACTAGCGATTAGGTCATAAAATCCTATTACACATTATTACTTCTGTGAATACTCTTGGATTTCCTTTGAAAAACTTTGAGTTGTAAATTCAGAGAATGTATATACAGAGTGTAAGGGACGGTGTAACGAAAACTTTGCAAGCGTGATCAGATCATGAAACTGAACAACTTTTTTTATAGGGGCTATGTTAAGAAACAAAAATTTCTTTTCGAGTTCCCATACAAAGTTTTTCAGCTGATCGGGAATTTTGTATGAGAAGTCGAAAATTTATCCATATTAACATATCCCCTAGATTCATAGAAAAAGTTGTTAAGTTTAATTGTCTGATCACGCCTGCAAAGTTACCGTTACACCGTTACACTGTATGCCTACTTTTCTTCAAAGTTCGCCATCCCCTTTATCTTACATCACAATGTTTCCTTACAGCCTCAAGCCTGGCAAGATACGGTGGGCCCAGATATGGCGGAATTGGTGGAGTAGGAAGCGGCCTTGGGAACTTAACGGGGTCCGGCCTAGGGGGCACGGGTTTGGGCGGCACTGGGCTGCCTTCGGGCCTATCCAGCACAGGCCTTAGTGGATTAACTGGGTCTAGCTTGGTTGGCTCCGGACTTACCAGCTCAGGTACATCTATCTATTGTGTAATATTTATTCTAAAATGTTTTCTTTTGTGTGCAAATAATGCATTCCTTATAAATGCCAACGACAAACATTGGATGGAAGAGTTAGAATTGTGGAATTAAGGGGAGGCCTTTGTCCAGCAGTAGGAAACTTCAAATCCATAATACTTGGGCTTTGAACCGGATCCTTAATGGGCCCGAGATTCTCAAAAACACCAATTGGTATAACAATGATACATCCGAAAGGAGAGAAAAGAAAAGAAATACATTTAATCATATCTTATTTCAGGATTGGGAACAGGGTTATCAGGCACCGGCCTAGGCTCAACTCTTGGAGGTGGCTACGGAACCACTGGCTTAGGACTATCCTCATACAGCAGCAAATTCGGGACATCCAGAAGGAATCGAAGCTTGGACTATTCGTCGGATACCGAAGCCACTGCGCCGACGAGGACGCCGTACTATTCCGGGCTCAGTGGGTACAGGAGTAGCACGTTGGGGAGAGACATCGGTTCCAAGTTCAATTCTTTGCCGAGGGATGTCAGAGGAACTGGTCAGAGGTGAGTGGTATTGAAGTACGGTCAATGAAACGTGACAAGAATGTTAACAAATTAGACATACATTAGCAGCCATCTGCGAAAGGCTAGCTATGGGATTGGTCTAAACATTAAAACTTAGGAAAGATAGACAGGAGCTCAATTTCTGAAAACGTCGCAATTTTATGCAAAAAATTACTACTATCGAGTAGTAGAAATTCAAATACATGTGGTTAGACCAGTCATTGCGGAGTTTTGTGCTCGGAATCGAATTACGGCGCATCAGTTTACTCTCTGATCGTAATGGTTGTCAGATATAGAAAAATTGTTTACATATCTGTAACACGAGGGTCCAGGACATAATAATTACATATTGATCCTATCCTACAGTAAGATCAAAATGTCGATTGATGTTTATCGCTATTATGATATTCCACTAACACGATGTTTTTCTTTATTAGATTGGGATTGAGTAGGCGAGCAGGCAGTGTGTTGCAAGACGAGCCAGAACCATTATCTTCCCGCCTAGATCTACGTTCTTCCAGAGGTAATAAATTATTTCAGTTATCTTAAATTTTTTTGATAAAAAAGTATTTGTTCAAAAATAACTTTTTCTTTATGACTAATGCTGGATTTTAAATTTGTTCATATGTTTAGCTGTAAAGGCCATGAAACGGAACAACTTTCCTCAAGGAACACTAGTAGTCCTATTCTATATTGCTTAGAGAAAAATTGTGCAGTTTCGTGTATCAGTTACACTTTGTGAAGTTAGGTTTAAATTTTTTATGTCACACCACACCACAAAAGAAGTTTTGAGATCCTATCTTTTCTCTTATTAGGATAGAGCGCACTATCCGATTTTTGGATTGGTTTGAATCTGATTCGGATACACAGGATCCTAAATCTAGTCTAAAATGATTTGCCAGACATATTAAGGGTTGTATGAGTAAGGAGGGTGTTTTTACCAGGTCGTCTCACGTCTTCTCCTTCAGTGTTCACGTCGGACGAGTACCGCGCGTGGCTGTCGCGAGCGCCGTCTACTAGCGCCCTCTATGAGTCGCTGCGGCCGAGGTTACCCACGCACTACTCCGCGGAGAATATTCATGATGCGCTCAAAAACGTAAGTGCCACTTTATAATGCTAATTGTTTTTTTATCGAAAAATCCTTTAAAATCGATGGGCCAATCGATAGTATCATCGACAGTTCAACAGTTATTCCAACTTAGTCTAGGACGGCGACGTAGCGCCCAAGTGCGATTAAATTTTTCCAAGAAACACCCATTGTACACTCTTTCTTTCTTTTCGTTTTGAACACCTAGTCGTCCAACGACCCGATGAACCCGAGTCTTAGAATTAGTAACACTAACAAAATACATTTATCTTTTACTGTGTAAAACTTAAAAGTGTAAATTTTATGCAATCGGCTAGCCTATAGTGCTTCGTAAATTTAAACAATATGTGTTGTATCTGTTAGTATCGTTGAATTTTGTAAGAGCAGAATAATAAACTAAAATACTATTTCCAGATGGAAAGCGCCAGCCGCTTTGGTTCGTCATTAGGCCTGGCTGGCCGCACAGGTCGAATAGAAAGACCCCGCCACTTGCCAGCCAGGTCATTATCTTCGCAACAGCTGGGCCCTACTGCAAGTGGATCTCCTTCAGCCCGTCGTGTGAGGCAACTGCTGGAATTGGGCTCCAGGTTCAACTGTCCGAATCCTAGTCCTGTGCCCACGCCGAGTTCGAGGCATCAGCGCCATCTTGACATCAACCCTAATGGTAAGAAGCTTGCAGAGTCGCTATCTTCCTAACAGTTATGCTCAAAAGCTGAAGGTCCCTCGTATGAGGCAACTACTGAAACTGGGCTCCAAGTTGAACTCTCTTTCTCTTTTCGTGTGGACACCGAGTTATCTAACGACCCAATTAGGCCTAGTTTCAATCGCCTTCTACAAGTAGCAGGCTTCTTTAGCTATCTGAACCAAATGTCTCCACGTCTAGACATGTGTTTCGTTGGACACTTTCCGGTCCGAAAAGGCGGCTGGTAGTGATCAGATGATTAATACAGGGAGATCGTGCGTTTTCGCGTACCCTGGGGAGGCCTACGTTCAAGCAGTGGACTTCATTCAATATACATATAATGTGATGTGATTGAAGTAATAAAGGCTGACTAGTTGCTTCATATTATCATGATAAGGTCACAATTCTGTTTGCCTCGAAAATAACTAACTTCATTTTTTGCAGAGTTCCTAAAATACAAAGTGGAGAAACCACCAGGCCTATCGTCCTCAATGACAGGCCTATCCCGGCTGGCTGGTGGCATGTCAGGAATGCTGTGGGTGCATCTCCTCGCGGGGCGGGGGCTCCGGCCGCAGCCCAGTGGATCCTCCCCCGGGAGCCCTCCGGCAGGGCTGCAGCATCCTCCCACGGCGCCACGGGATCTCTACTGCGTGCTGGAGTGTGACCGCGTGCATAAGGCTAGGACTGTGGTGGGTAGATGTGATCATTTTGTTTAAGAATACATACATACATATATCACGCCTTTATCCCTTGCGGGGTAGGCAGAGCGTTATCGGCCGTTAGAATACGATCGCTATCGCCACGTCTGACATTTTTGAGGATTGTTTTCCAAAGTTATTCCAGAAAACATGCGTATCACTATAGTGACAGGTTGTCAGCCTGTCGCCTAAAAATTGTAATACACTTGTAACCCTCAATTCCCTCAGTCGCCTCTTACGACACCCATGGGTAGGAAATGGGGTGATGCTATACTAAGCCGGCATCACACGGCAAAGAATTGTTTAAGAATATCTAAGAGAATTTCTTTATTCAGTGACCAAAGAAATTTAATGCAATATTGGAATGCAATTGCGTTGCTTCACTTCTTAACAATGTGAATTGCAAGAGTGGAACTCCCTGTGGCGCCTGCGGTTCTATAGACAAATATGATCAAAGCCTTTTAAGCATTTAGACTAGTGCCTTTTAAGGGGAGAAGTAGGCCGTGAAACTAAACAAATATTAGTATTATTGAATACATGAATCATTAAAGGAATGCAGTACTGTATTTTCTTATCGGCCTATCTTTTGTTCCAACATTGAAAAACTTGATAAAAAAAATCTCCGAAGATTTTCATCTTTCAAAGAAAATAAGATCGAATGAAGATACCTAGATCCAAATCAACAATCTAAAATTATTTTCCTAGGTTCGAACTGGCGACATCCAGTTCGACTGGGACGAATCCTTCGAGCTGGAGCTGGTGGAGAACCGGCAGCTGGACGTGCTGGTGTACTCCTGGGACCCTCAGCATCGTCACAAGCTGTGTTACCGCGGCTGCGTCTCGCTCATAGAACTGCTGTCGAGAGGATCCACCCATCAGCTTGCAGTCAAGGTTTGTATATTGGCCGTAAACCTAAAGAAATCAAGAAATTTGCCCAGTTTTTAAGGAATTGGGTGAATGTTCTGAATTTGTTTAGGACGCCGTCTAGCCTTATTCTGGATTACGATCGAATTCCTAGAAATTCATCTGATTTTACCACATTTCTCCGAGAACTTTCCATTATAAGTTCAAGCTATTATTTTCAGGTCAAGTTTTAGTATGGCAATTACACACTGTTCCTAAAAAAAAATATCTGCTAGTCATAATTTGAAACAGCAAGTAGGCAAATTTCTGTGCTCAATCAGAAAATTTGCTATTTAAAGAAAAGTTTGCTCCACCGACAAGATGCTCTTAAATAAAGAAGAAGAAAAAGTTTCAACATCATAAATGTCTCAGTCTTTATCATCAGTTACAGCTTAACCAACCAAACTTTCGAATTATTTACAACAAACGTGTTCTTTTGCAGATGGAACCACGCGGAACCCTCTACGTGCGCATGCGCCACACGGAACCCCACGAGCTATTCCGCCGTCGCCCGGCGCCGCCGCGGCTGTCCCCCCCACCTTTGTTCGGAGCTGAACTAGATGCGGTGGTAGCCAGGGAAGTAAGGCCGCCTCATGCCCCGCCGGTGCCCATGATCGTGAGACGCTGTGTTGAAGAGATTGAGAGAAGAGGGCTGGATATTATTGGTAAGGATCGTAGTTACTCTTGGGCACTTTTTTGTGAATGTAAATAAATGATTAAGTATGAGAAAATGAAAACTATGAGAAAAGAAATGATTTTTTTTACGGGAATGATAACGACAATGAGTATGGGGAAGAATAAGAACGAGCACGAATGCGTATTTATGTGACTGTTTTTTTTTATAAGAATGATAATAACAATGAGAATGGGGAAGAATAAGAACGAGCACGAATGCGTATTTATGTGACTGTTTTTTTTTATAAGAATGATAATAACAATGAGAATGGGGAAGAATAAGAACGAGCACGAATGCGTATTTATGTGACTGTTTTTTTTTATAAGAATGATAATAACAATGAGAATGGGGAAGAATAAGAACGAGCACGAATGCGTATTTATGTGACTGTTTTTTTTTATAAGAATGATAATAACAATGAGAATGGGGAAGAATAAGAACGAGCACGAATGCGTATTTATGTGACTGTTTTTTTTTATAAGAATGATAATAACAATGAGAATGGGGAAGAATAAGAACGAGCACGAATGCGTATTTATGTGACTGTTTTTTTTTATAAGAATGATAATAACAATGAGAATGGGGAAGAATAAGAACGAGCACGAATGCGTATTTATGTGACTGTTTTTTTTTATAAGAATGATAATAACAATGAGAATGGGGAAGAATAAGAACGAGCACGAATGCGTATTTATGTGACTGTTTTTTTTTATAAGAATGATAATAACAATGAGAATGGGGAAGAATAAGAACGAGCACGAATGCGTATTTATGTGACTGTTTTTTTTTATAAGAATGATAATAACAATGAGAATGGGGAAGAATAAGAACGAGCACGAATGCGTATTTATGTGACTGTTTTTTTTTATAAGAATGTTAATAACAATGAGAATGGGGAAGAATAAGAACGAGCACGAATGCGTATTTATGTGACTGTTTTTTTTTATAAGAATGTTAATAACAATGAGAATGGGGAAGAATAAGAACGAGCACGAATGCGTATTTATGTGACTGTTTTTTTTTATAAGAATGTTAATAACAATGAGAATGGGGAAGAATAAGAACGAGCACGAATGCGTATTTATGTGACTGTTTTTTTTTATAAGAATGATAATAACAATGAGAATGGGGAAGAATAAGAACGAGCACGAATGCGTATTTATGTGACTGTTTTTTTTTATAAGAATGTTAATAACAATGAGAATGGGGAAGAATAAGAACGAGCACGAATGCGTATTTATGTGACTGTTTTTTTTTATAAGAATGTTAATAACAATGAGAATGGGGAAGAATAAGAACGAGCACGAATGCGTATTTATGTGACTGTTTTTTTTTATAAGAATGTTAATAACAATGAGAATGGGGAAGAATAAGAACGAGCACGAATGCGTATTTATGTGACTGTTTTTTTTATAAGAATGATAATAACAATGAGAATGGGGAAGAATAAGAACGAGCACGAATGCGTATTTATGTGACTGTTTTTTTTATAAGAATGATAATAACAATGAGAATGGGGAAGAATAAGAACGAGCACGAATGCGTATTTATGTGACTGTTTTTTTTTATAAGAATGATAACAACAATGAGAATGGGGAAGAATAAGAACGAGCACGAATGCGTATTTATGTGACTGTTTTTTTTTATAAGAATGTTAATAACAATGAGAATGGGGAAGAATAAGAACGAGCACGAATGCGTATTTATGTGACTGTTTTTTTTTATAAGAATGTTAATAACAATGAGAATGGGGAAGAATAAGAACGAGCACGAATGCGTATTTATGTGACTGTTTTTTTTTATAAGAATGTTAATAACAATGAGAATGGGGAAGAATAAGAACGAGCACGAATGCGTATTTATGTGACTGTTTTTTTTTATAAGAATGTTAATAACAATGAGAATGGGGAAGAATAAGAACGAGCACGAATGCGTATTTATGTGACTGTTTTTTTTTATAAGAATGATAATAACAATGAGAATGGGGAAGAATAAGAACGAGCACGAATGCGTATTTATGTGACTGTTTTTTTTTATAAGAATGTTAATAACAATGAGAATGGGGAAGAATAAGAACGAGCACGAATGCGTATTTATGTGACTGTTTTTTTTTATAAGAATGATAATAACAATGAGAATGGGGAAGAATAAGAACGAGCACGAATGCGTATTTATGTGACTGTTTTTTTTTATAAGAATGTTAATAACAATGAGAATGGGGAAGAATAAGAACGAGCACGAATGCGTATTTATGTGACTGTTTTTTTTTATAAGAATGTTAATAACAATGAGAATGGGGAAGAATAAGAACGAGCACGAATGCGTATTTATGTGACTGTTTTTTTTTATAAGAATGTTAATAACAATGAGAATGGGGAAGAATAAGAACGAGCACGAATGCGTATTTATGTGACTGTTTTTTTTTATAAGAATGTTAATAACAATGAGAATGGGGAAGAATAAGAACGAGCACGAATGCGTATTTATGTGACTGTTTTTTTTTATAAGAATGATAATAACAATGAGAATGGGGAAGAATAAGAATGAGCACGAATGCGTATTTATGTGACTGTTTTTTTTTATAAGAATGATAACAACAATGAGAATGGGGAAGAATAAGAACGAGCACGAATGCGTATTTATGTGACTGTTTTTTTTTTATAAGAATGATAATAACAATGAGAATGGGGAAGAATAAGAATGAGAACGAATTCGTAGGTACCTATTTATGTGACTGAAATAAATGAATGAGAATGATACCGACAATGAGAATGGGGAAGAATAAGAATGAGAACGAATTCGTAGGTACCTATTTATGTGACTGAAATAAATGAATGAGAATGATACCGACAATGAGAATGGGGAAGAATAAGAATGAGAACGAATGCGCAGGTACCTATTTATGTGACTGAAATAAATGAATGAGAATGATACCGACAATGAGAATGGGGAAGAATAAGAATGAGAACGAATTCGTAGGTACCTATTTATGTGACTGAAATAAATGAATGAGAATGATACCGACAATGAGAATGGGGAAGAATAAGAATGAGAACGAATTCGTAGGTACCTATTTATGTGACTGAAATAAATGAATGAGAATGATACCGACAATGAGAATGGGGAAGAATAAGAATGAGAACGAATTCGTAGGTACCTATTTATGTGACTGAAATAAATGAATGAGAATGATACCGACAATGAGAATGGGGAAGAATAAGAATGAGAACGAATTCGTAGGTAGGTACCTATTTATGTGACTAAAAAAAAATGTATGAGAATTATAACAACAATGAGAATGGGGAAGAATAAGAATGAGAACGAATGCGCAGGTACCTATTTATGTGACTAAAAAAAAATGTATGAGAATGATACCAACAATGAGAATGGGGAAGAATAAGAATGAGAACGAATGCGCAGGTACCTATTTATGTGACTGAAAAAAAATGTATGAGAATGATAACAACAATGAGAATGGGGAAGAATAAGAATGAGAACGAATTCGTAGGTACCTATTTATGTGACTGAAAAAAATAAATGAGAATGATACCAACAATGAGAATGGGGAAGAATAAGAATGAGAACGAATTCGTAGGTACCTATTTATGTGACTGAAAAAAATAAATGAGAATGATACCAACAATGAGAATGGGGAAGAATAAGAATGAGAACGAATGCGCAGGTACCTATTTATGTGACTAAAAAAAAATGTATGAGAATGATACCAACAATGAGAATGGGGAAGAATAAGAATGAGAACGAATTCGTAGGTAGGTACCTATTTATGTGACTAAAAAAAAATGTATGAGAATGATAACAACAATGAGAATGGGGAAGAATAAGAATGAGAACGAATGCGTAGGTACCTATTTATGTGACTGAAAAAAATAAATGAGAATGATACCAACAATGAGAATGGGGAAGAATAAGAATGAGAACGAATGCGCAGGTACCTATTTATGTGACTAAAAAAAATAAATGAGAATGATACCAACAATGAGAATGGGGAAGAATAAGAATGAGAACGAATGCGCAGGTACCTATTTATGTGACTGAAAAAAAATGTATGAGAATGATAACAACAATGAGAATGGGGAAGAATAAGAATGAGAACGAATGCGCAGGTACCTATTTATGTGACTGAAAAAAATAAATGAGAATGATACCAACAATGAGAATGGGGAAGAATAAGAATGAGAACGAATTCGTAGGTACCTATTTATGTGACTGAAAAAAATAAATGAGAATGATACCAACAATGAGAATGGGGAAGAATAAGAATGAGAACGAATTCGTAGGTACCTATTTATGTGACTGAAAAAAATTAATGAGAATGATACCAACAATGAGAATGGGGAAGAATAAGAATGAGAACGAATGCGTAGGTACCTATTTATGTGACTAAAAAAAAATGTATGAGAATGATAACAACAATGAGAATGGGGAAGAATAAGAATGAGAACGAATTCGTAGGTACCTATTTATGTGACTGAAAAAAATAAATGAGAATGATACCAACAATGAGAATGGGGAAGAATAAGAATGAGAACGAATTCGTAGGTACCTATTTATGTGACTGAAAAAAATAAATGAGAATGATACCAACAATGAGAATGGGGAAGAATAAGAATGAGAACGAATTCGTAGGTACCTATTTATGTGACTGAAAAAAATAAATGAGAATGATACCAACAATGAGAATGGGGAAGAATAAGAATGAGAACGAATTCGTAGGTACCTATTTATGTGACTGAAAAAAATAAATGAGAATGATACCAACAATGAGAATGGGGAAGAATAAGAATGAGAACGAATGCGTAGGTACCTATTTATGTGACTAAAAAAAATAAATGAGAATGATACCAACAATGAGAATAAGGAAGAATAAGAATAAGAACGAATGCGCAGGTACCTATTTATGTGACTAAAAAAAAATGTATGAGAATGATAACAACAATGAGAATGGGGAAGAATAAGAATAAGAACGAATGCGCAGGTACCTATTTATGTGACTAAAAAAAAATGTATGAGAATGATAACAACAATGAGAATGGGGAAGAATAAGAATGAGAACGAATGCGCAGGTACCTATTTATGTGACTAAAAAAAATTAATGAGAATGATACCAACAATGAGAATAAGGAAGAATAAGAATAAGAACGAATGCGCAGGTACCTATTTATGTGACTGAAAAAAAATGTATGAGAATGATAACAACAATGAGAATGGGGAAGAATAAGAATAAGAACGAATGCGCAGGTACCTATTTATGTGACTAAAAAAAATTAATGAGAATGATACCGGCAATGAGAATAAGGAAGAATAAGAAT
This sequence comes from Keiferia lycopersicella, assembly GCA_029255805.1. NCBI lineage: Eukaryota > Metazoa > Arthropoda > Insecta > Lepidoptera > Gelechiidae > Keiferia > Keiferia lycopersicella. Next base: position 2,318,170 of record JARACZ010000026.1, read on the forward strand.
GAGAACGAATGCGTATATTGTGTGACAAATAAAAATAAGAAGAAAATTACAATCTCTCTTCTTTTTACTCTTTTATTGAGAGACATCAAGTCGTCTAACGACCCGGTGAAACCAAATAAGGAGAAACAATATTATTCTATGGTTACATATAATGTTCACGTTCCAGGTCTATACCGGTTATGCGGGTCAGCCAGTAAAAAGCGGATCTTACGAGAAGCCTTCGAGAGGAACGCCCGAGGCGTGGAACTGGCGCCGGACTCGGTACCGGACATCAACGTCATCACGGGGCTGCTGAAGGATTACTTGAGGGAGCTGCCGCAGCCGCTGTTCAGCCGCTGTCTGTATCAGATGACGCTGGACGCGCTAGGTAAGGGACAAATTTCAACTGGGAATAGAATGGCAGGTCAAATGAGCCACTTTTTAAAACGATATTTTGTTCGAAAATACGAATAGATGGCGTGTCTCTCTAGTTTGAATGGCGTCAAAACACTTCTTCATCATTCTCAGTCCACATCCAACCAGTGCAGGGCCTCTTATCTACAGCGCCAATCCTCACGGTTCTGTTTAAACTTTATTGTTTTTTTTTTGTTTATTAGTTCTTTGAATATTTCGAAAAACGTTAAATGGAGTATGCAACAACTTTAGTACAACTTTTGTATTTTATTAATGACAGTCATCAAGCGAATTTCAAGTAAAAATCGATGTTTAATTAAGAACGTAATTCTAATCTACTCCGTTCTCCTTCGTTTTGTTCTGCTCCATTTTGTTCTGTTTTCTCTGTTCTGCTCTATTGTTGTCTGTTTTGTTATATTTCCTCTACTTAGGGTTACAGAACATGTTATTTACAAATTTGCATCTAAGTCATCACACAAATGTCAGCTTTAATGTCTATTTTGTATTTAAAAAAGTTTAATTTTTTACCAACAGGCGTATGTCTCCCAGACGACCGCGAAGGCAACGCGCGCCTGATGGCATCAATAGTGGAGTGCCTGCCTCGAGCCGCGCGCGCTACGCTGGTCTTCCTTCTAGACCATCTAGCTCTAGTCGTGGCTGCTCAAGACAGAAACAAGATGTCCCCACAGCACCTAGCCGTCGCATTGGCCCCTCCACTAATGCTACAGTCTCAACCACCGACAGAACTGGACTATCAAAGACCTATACACGTGTTACAGTGTCTTCTTCAAATCTGGCCTGCACCTAAACGTTCAGGTAATGTCATCAGTCTTTTCCGATGCACACTCTTTCTGACTGCACAAATTGACTAACAGAACCTTACTGCACGTACTGCACGAATACATTTCTATTGGCTTTCAGAACGTCAAAATTTACGAGATAAAATATCGTCTGCACGACAGTAATGTAGGTACAAAGATGAACATAATGGCTAATAGCTAATACTGTGTTACATACATAGCTACACTACAGAACTTTTCGATGCAGAATGAGCTTTTCTTGAAATATGCCCTTGATACTAAATGGTTCTTTTTCACGTTTTTCCATTCCTTCGACCTTTCTTCCTCCTTCTCCTACTCTTTATTCTCCTTTTTCGTCTCCTCCTCCTCTTCCAATCACTATGCATTGGTGATTACTGTCAAAATGTTATCCTATAAGTGAAAATAACATCTTACGTTTCTTTTTAATTAATACAAATTGTTTCCTACTTCGAATGGTGTCAGTGAACAATCCAAAAGTTATCTAGAAAAGTCGTTCACGTCATCATTATTCCGATTTCAACGTACCTTACACATATTAAGTATCAAACTATTTGTAAATATCGTAAATACAATCAAATCTTTTTCGTTTATCAAATCGTTTATTTCTGGAATCATTGTATAATAAAGATCTGACATAGTTTCGACATGACCAGCCATAACCTTATATCCTTAGAGTATCCTTTTCCAAACGTTCTCCCATCCATCTTTTATTCCACAAAGGACTGTTTCGTATCAAGGGTACAAAAGAAAGCTATCTACATCACATCGCATGCACAACGCTTCAACTCGCAACCTTAGTAGCACACTAGACCAGCCCACTCTCTGTCTAACTAATAAGCGGTGCCTTAACGCATGTATGTTTGTAGACAGTTCGGGGCGGCGAGCCAGCACTCGGGCCGCGTGGAAACAAAGCCAATGCGTCGCCAGCGGCCTCACTCACCCACCAAGGTACACCTTACCTATCTACTATACACTTCCTTTACTCTTTCTTTTCTTGTTGGACACCGTCCAAATACCTACCTGAACCCTGGTGACAGACTTTTTCAACCACTTCCTAGCTGCAGGACTCTGGCATGACCGCCGTCTAAGTTATCATTGACAGCAACCAGGACCGACGGTTTATTGTGCCCTTAGAAGCATGGAACTATCTTTTTTACTCTCTCTCTCTCTCTTTCTCTTTTCGTATGGGACACCGAGTTGTTGAAAATATGAAATGCCCGGCTTGCATGGGCTGAGTGACTTCGGCTTCCTATTAACCGCAATACGTTATGTGTCTTGACGTGTTAATCATAAAATTTGTCTATCTAACCAGGCAGGTCAATTCGATAGGACAAAAAACTATTAAGTTACCACAAAAAATATCATTATTTGCAAATCAAGAGCACGGATTTCCAATAGGTCAACCCTAAGCAAGCTTTATATAAGGGGTGTAAGGGACAGCGTCCCGAATACTGATAGAGTGCAAGCAGACCATGAAACTGAACAACTTTCCCCTAAGAACATATGTCATAAACGTCAAAAAAAAACCCATTTTAATTGCAGTCAGCTGATCGCGATTTTGTTTGGGAGGTCGATTTTTTTTTTGTTGCTTTGTGACATATGTTCCTGACATGTTTGGGGAAAGTTGTTCAGTTTCATGGTCTGCTTGCACTCTATCAGTATTCCGGACACTGTCTCTAACACCCTGTATACAGATAGCCAAGATAAAAGAGTTGCTTTAAACCCTCCCTTTTTGCTTATTTACAAAAAATTTATAAGTGGACCATAAATCGAATATCAGTTTTCTGTCAATATTAATTCGCTTTTTTCCCCCCAGGCCGAGTTCCGCCCTCAGTCAGTCCATATCGGCCTCCAGCGGCAGCATCAGCAGCATCTCAGCAGCCAGCTCTCTCGGCTCGGCCCGCGCCAGACCGCTCGCCGCCCGCACATGTAAGTGTAGCGACCTCAGGATATATCTTTAGTTTTAGCCAAAGCTTTTCGTACAGTCACCTCTATGACTACTGTAAAAACTTGACATAAAAAGTAATGGCACGCTCTAGGTGTTTCAGTGAGTGGTCTAATTTATCAGTTCCCAGAAGTCAGAATAATTGATTTAATTGGTACGTTTTAAGTAAATATACCACTGGGTTAAGAATTATAGTTTGAAGTGTAACAAGGTAGTTCACTTGAGCTTATTTTATTCCTTAACTGCATACGTCGGTTCTAAAAAGCCTCTAACATAAATATACATTTTCTCAACGCTTTAGTCTATTATAAACTTAATATACTTCTTACTACTACCTCATACAGCATTTTTTTTTGGAAACAGGTTCTCTCATCAGTCAGGGGCGGCCAATATCGTCCGCAGTCGCCGCTTCGAGGCCCGCTGCCCGCTCCGCCGCGCACGCGCCAAGTGACAGTGTCATCGCCCGGCTCAGCCAGCAGTAGCTCCGGCTCCCACAGTCCTGCAGACACCATCAAACATGGCGGCTCAGTGTCATCCATTCTGCGACAGCCAGACCGCGGTCAACAGTCACCACGTGGCAACGGAAACTCCCCGCGTAATTCACCAAGAAACTCTCCAAGAGATTCGCCCCGGTCTACTCCGAGAGATGGACCAGCAAGGGAACTTATGTCCGCCCAGAGGGAAATCACTCAAAGATCGATGTCGCCTCAATTGCAACGAGAAATGGCGCAGAAAGATTCGTCTCCGCGCGAGATGATGTCAAGAGATTCTCAGAGGGAGTTCAATCCGCGCGAAATGACTCAACGAGAGATGACGTCACGTGAAATGGTTCAAAGGGAGATGGCCGCGCGCGATCTGAACCAACGCGAAATGACGTCTCGCGATCTGAGCCAACGAGAGATGACGTCACGTGAAATGGTTCAAAGGGAGATGGCCGCACGCGATCTGAACCAGCGAGAGATGACGTCACGTGAAATGGTTCAAAAAGAGATGGCTGCGCGCGATCTGAACCAACGGGAAATGACGTCACGCGAAATGGTCCAAAGGGAAATGGCCGCGCGCGATCTGAACCAACGTGAGATGACGTCACGCGATCTGAACCAACGCGAGATGACATCACGCGACATTGTCCAAAGGGAGATGGCCGCTCGCGATCTGAACCAGCGTGAGATGACGTCGCAAATGATGCAAAGGGAGCTCGCGTCCCGTGAGGCTCAAAGGGAGATGTCGCGAGAGATGGCTCAGAGAGAGATGTCGGTGTCGCCTCGAGAGATGACGCAGCGGGAGATAAACCAGCGTGAGATCACGCGTGAGATTCAGCGGGAATTGGCTCAAAGGGAGTTGACCCCGCGTGAAATGCAACGCGAGGTGGCGCAGCGGGCGATGTCGCCGCGGGAGATCCATCGCTCGATGTCGCCTCGAGAAATGCAGCGGGAATTGTCACCCAGGGAATCTCCACGTGGTTCTGGTGGATCCCGCGATTCTCCACGCTCCGCCATCCCTGGCACTTCAGCGGGGCTGGCAGTCACGCTGAATTCTGGTGCAATTTCTCCGCGCTACAATAGCGCCACCAACCCGTTCCTGCAGCAGTACGACGAGGAGGCGGAGGCGGAGGCGTGGCGCAGCACCGACATTTTCTCGCCCCCGACGCACACATAGTGCCCGTAGCGAATTGAGATTTTCTAGTCAATTTTTTTAACGAATCGAAAGTGTGCTACGATTCCGCTGTATATTATGTTGTTTAACGAATGTGGTGCGCGTTCGTGTAATGTTTGTTATATATAGAGCGAGTTACGATGTATATTATTGTGAGAATGTATACCCCACTGAAGCGGCCGCCGCGGCCCGCCCCGCGGCCCTGTAGTGTTTATCGTATTGTACATTGTATATAATATATACGTTTTATGTAGGTACGCTCCAGTTATGTACCGGTCCGCCGGGCGCGGCTGGCGCGCTACACACATCATCCCACATATCAGACGCTTGCGTGCTCCTGCGCACGACATCCGACATGCAAACATTTCTCAACATTTTACTTATAACCCGATGCAAGTAAGAAAGATATTTAAAATAGCAGCGTATCAATCTGGACCGTCAACAAAACATAAAATCTCGATGCCGATGCACGAACTTAACAATACTTAAGCTTATCAGATCAAGAAAAGCAGTCCACAAGAACTATAGTAAGGTATAGTAGGGGTTTACTCCTTCAATTTTCGTACGAAAATGCCCATGATTTATTATGAAAAGCTTTCATGAAATAAGTTGTTTAAATATGTATTGTTGACAGTTGTTATACACTGCCATTTTCAACCCCGTTTCTCGATTGAATCGGGTTATGCCAGTCAGATAATCATACCCTAGTAAACTTCAGAAATATTCATAAAACAGTCCAGAATGAAGCAAAGATCGACAAGAGTCGGTGAAGTCGACAGTGCACACAAGCGGGTAGTTGGAGTAGGGAGAGTGTATCATAGATCAGACGTACGGACTGTCTTGAGACTGAGACCATATCAGAGTAGCTCGTAGACACTAGCAGACCATTACATCCGTCGTAGAACGAGCGATTACGTCATTTAAAACAATCATCTATCAACTAAAAATGTTATTCCAGTAATATTCATTGTTCATTAACCCACTAAATTATATAACGATAAGTATAAATAAGTATACATAATAGTATTAGTAAAGCATTTTTACGAGTCGCTGATTCTATGAAGGAATGGAAACTATTATATCCGTTCATATCGGTCGCAATCTCAAGATCAGAGGTGCTATGTTCGAATTTCAGATAACTGAAAATTAAATTAATTGAAATATCAGTTCTGATATTATAATTATCAGTTTGAGATCCGAAAATAGTGTCTCAGTTCTTAAACTAGCGTCTGCTAGACATATATGAGTGGAGAAATCGACCAATGACAGCACTGATTTTCTTTTCACTGCCATGATTGGTCCGTTTTTTATAGAATCAATTTATTATAAACACTTGTTCATATGTCTGTCGGAGGCTACATGGTTATCATTACTTTTGAGCAACACTTCAAGATGGAGTTTTTTTAATATACTTACTATAACTGTTTTTGAAAATAGCAATGCACAAATAACTTGACTGAAATGGGACACAAAATGTTTTGATACTTTACTTTTTTACCTATTCCTCATTTTCATGGAAACCAGTAGTACTTTTGGAAAACCTCGCTTCTACCATTCTATAAAATAGAACATTCCGAGTCATTATTATATCAACTGTTCGAAAATTCTTAACATTTTGATAATCCTTTTTGGGGACTATGCGTCCTATATTAAGTATTCGAGAGCTACTCAAGACTGTAGTACCTATCTATATAAGCAGCAAGTACAATGTATTTTTTATCGCAACACAAAAAGTAGGTATTCGTATTTGGATATCTTTTCCAGCTATCCATCTTAATCACATTAAAAGATAATGTGGTTCTACTCATAAGCTGGCCTATTGTATGGTCTTGCGATGAATCGAAAATGTGTAACTCGGTAAATAAACTTTTACTAAACTTTTTTGTAAAATGTTCATACGGTATATTATTCTATGCTCGGATGTCATTACAAGTGTAGCGAAACTAGTAAGTGGTATCTTAGCTGTAAGTAAATTCTGGTTAGCACGGACTTCAACCGTTATCAAATATGTTAATATTTAGTCTTTATCACTCGAGGACTAATACAGGGCTTTTGATAATGTAAGCATTGATAGTTTGTTACCCAGTACATGCCATTTTAATATTGATACTGTAACCCATTGATAATAGTAACGTTTATAACTTTTCATAACTAATCAAAATCTAATTCGAATATGTATAAACTTAAAATTATTGATAAAATCTATTAGGAGTACGACAGGGCTCTCATCTAGGGCCGTTATTATTAAACGATTATAATATTATTATGTGAGTCGTAATTTGGTGATCACGGTTGATAATGCGATGACAGTTGAAGTCCCGATGTTTTAAGACTTGAAGTGTCGCTCGACAGTCGGTAGCCGGGCCGCGAGTAGCGGTAGTAGTGTGTAGTGACTTCGGCGCACGGCTTCCGTTGGCTTCTCGGCCTCCGCCCTTGGGACCCACACTCACGCGGTAGTAGCTAGATAATTCACCTACAAATACTTATTGTTTCTTGTCCATGCGCCATCTATCGATACTATATAATAATTAAATATCGATAGGCGTAATGGAATGGTTGTTGTTCGGTTTTGATGCTACTCGAAAACTTATCACTTGATGCTCTCTTTAACGCAAAACCTGTAAACAACTCTTGTATTTGATAGACCATATTAAAAATGTACTCAATATTATATTTATAGTATAAATCTTATTTCCTCGGTAGACTGAATGCTAAAGTAAAATTTATAAAAACTTTGACAACAGTTATTGACGTTTTCGAGTAGTTTCAGAACCACTTTCGTAGTTGCTAAGAGTTATCTTTTATCCCTATCGAATATCTAAAAATATTTATTATATAAACGACAACTTTAAATCTCGCTTTTGCTAAATTTACAAATGATATTAACAGAGTTGTTTAAATATTACCATAAATATATATTATATCTTGGTCCTTAAATATTACATGAGAATCTTTTTCTAGAATTTATTTATTGTATAGAGAATTGTATAGTACATAAATAGTGAATGTTTTATAGTTGTTGGCGTGACGTGAGGGTGTGAGGGCCTGGGCCTGGTTCGTTTGCGTTGCGAGGTTATATGGCCTCAGATAATATCAGTATTTCGACAATTTGATAAAGTAGCGTTATTACGTGTACTTCGTATCGGTAACATCGCCCGTATCTGTACCGGGCGGCTGGAACACAGACGAAAATAAAATAATACGACGTTATGTGTTGCCTTTTATTTAATGTTCCCTAAAAATAGACATCAGGTGTTCCTTTTCCATCAAAAGGAACAAGCTCCCTTCAAACCCCGGTGAAAGTACTATCAAGGAAAGGTAAATACATAAAATTACTTACATAAACAACCATAGACATAACATAAGATGACTTCTAATAAACAATCTCCGGAATCTGACAGGCAGCCAACGGAATATCTGTCGTGTCGTGTGGGTAAATCCAGAAATTCCCCTTCTTAGATTATTGAAGGTCTTGCTAGCGCTAGCGAGACAATTTGCCCCAAAATTATAGAGTTCTTTTGAGTTTGACACGATCCCATTATCAAATCCTGACTAGATGCCTATTTTGATTAGACTTTGTCTGGTAAGAGCACCCTTTCATGCAAATAAATGTATGTGTGAGATAAAAGACATTTATGAAAAATATACCTACTAGTTAGGTATATACCTACATATTTTTTAAATTCGATCCAGCGTAGTACATAAATAAATGTAATAAAAATAAAAGTCCCATATGAAATGATGGAAAATCGTCATGCTCGAGAATTGATAGTAGGTACCAAATATTTTATTGGAGTTATAATATGTGATACTCTGTGAAATTATTCTCTGAAAACATTCAGAGAACTATTTTAGATTAGGCCCATTACAACTTTTGTGGTTAATTTTGCACACTAACCTTTTCAGTTTCAGTCCATTATTTCACTAATAACAATGTTTTACTTGTAAGAAACAAAAAAAAAACACAAATTGAAATAATACACAAACACAATAGGAGCACATACTTTACATACATGCCTACATATATTCTACCCATATATTCTTACATATATTCTACCCATATACCTTCCAAACATACATACATACACCTACAAATCACGCCTTTATCCCCACGCCTCCTTATATTATCGCCACGCCTGACAAGTATTGAGGGCGCTTTCAGATGATTCGTGTATCACTGTAGTGACAGGTTGTCAGCCTATCGTCTAAAGTTATAATACCCATGAAACCCTGTCCCTCCTAACATAGTCCTTAAAGATATAGGTATCTACAAACGAAATCGGACAACGCATTATTGGAAAAGATCGCTTTGTAGATGGATTTCATCCAAAGATATGAGGATATAGGAAATTGAATCTATCTATTTGAGTTTGGGGATAGATGTTGAACTTTATAGGTCACGTTCGAAATGGATGTCTTACCCGTAAACTAGGTACTTAGTTTGACTAATCATCTATCTTAATGATCTTTTTAGTGCACAGGATATATAAGTATTAATGATGGGTTGTTTGTCAACTCGTGTGTCCCACACGATAGAAGAAGAACGATATGTTCTTCTTACTCATGTATTTGTTACAGAAAAGGTGGCGCTGTTGGTGCTTTTTCAAATTGAGGGATTATATGCCAAGTTCAGTGCAAAAACTATTTTCCTTAATTTTATATTACAAAAAAAAAAACAATTTTTGCTATCTATGGAAAATCACTGCTGAGCTTTTGCATCATTCGCACGAGCGCCATCTATCAAAGTGTCGAATCAAAGTGGAATAGGAACCTCATCCAACTTTTATCTAAGATACTTTATCTTATCAGTTACTTTGTCTAAACATGCTTTAATGTATTTCGGCTTTATGTATTTCGTCCAATATTGTTAAACATGGGATGTAGAATCTACTGAGGTGTACCCGGGTAACCAAACTTCGTAGAGCAGTGGTTACGAAAGCTACAAGATGCAATATTCGTAGCACAGTAGCTACGAACACTACTAGATGGCTACGAGGTAGATCATGTTTGTTACCGCTACCTCGGTTATAATACGCAAGATATACGTAAGGCGGATTGCACACCAGCGGTCTGTCAGATCCATACTATAAACGTCACTCCTCATACTAAAACCGCACTCGACGGACGACGCTGCGATAGCGCTGCGGTAACAGCGGTTGAGCGCTTTTAGTATGGGGATTGACATTTCTAGTATGGATCTGACAGAACGCTGCGATGTTTTAGCACTCCGTCGTGCAATAAGCGTGCGATCCACTTAAGTAATTTTCTTTAGATCGACTCAACTTCGTTAGGAATATCTTTTAAAGATCAAAATTAAAACAGCAGAAAACAAATACCCAACTTGTACATCTTGATTCAATAATAACAAATTGTGCGTAAATCGCAAATTATGCTTAAAGTCTCGTACCAACTAGTTCCTGTAGATTACAGCTTCAATCTGCTTGCTGAAGTGCCTACACCGCAAGTTCGGCGCGCGCGGTGTTAATATATGCAAATCTGAACGTCTGAGCCAGTGCTCTGAACACAATATGATGACGTCATACCTAGGTAGGTAGAGAGGCAGTGACATAGAATGTGATTTCATACAGAGTGTTAGGAAAAATAGTTAGTGTTACCAGACTCGTATCCGTCGCAAAGGCTTACCAATGCCAGACTTTCATGACCGAGTCATCCTCGGTGTTCTTTTTACTACGCTTAGTATCTACAGGGTGTAAACAAATTAGCTGGAAATACTTTAATAGGTTATTCAGCCTTTAAAACTGAACAACTTTCCCTTAGGAACATTGGTCGAAATATGAAAAAAAATTTGGACCTCCCATACAAAATTACCGGCCGCCCAAGTAAATTTGTATGGGAGGTCCAAAAATAATTTTCTCATATTTCGACCTATGTTTTTTGAGGAAAGTTGTTCAGTTTCATTGGCCGATTCTCTCCTTAAAATATTTGCAGATAATATTTTTATATTATTATTATTATAATAATAATAATATCATAATAATAAATATTATTATTATGATAATATTTTTATATTATTGTTTTCACATTCAATGGTTTTCAGGCATCACCTGGCGTCACATCGCTCTCAAAAACTAAATTTTGTGAAAATCGTTGAGGCGTTACGCGGGGCGTAGGTCCCAATTAGAAGTAAATACCTAAACCATTTTTGCTCCTTTAAGGGTATAAGACAGATTTTCCTTTAAAAAAACTTCCCGGAATTTAATGTGTCACCGCCGCTTATACTAATAGGGACGTGCTACCTAACCACAGGTACCAATGCTTTTATCGACGACATCATCATTCTCCTTGCCTTATCCCTTTCTCTGTCGGGGTCGGCTACCTAACATAGGGGATTTGACGTGGAACCAAGTTTACACAGAGCGACTGCCATCTGACCTCTGCATACTTAGTCCGAGTCATATTCAAATATCATCTGAATTCAAATTTCCTGTGAATGTGGGTTTCATCACGATGTTTTTCCTTCACCGTAAGAGCAGTCGGTAAATATACGTGAGCAAAAACACGTGTCGGAGGCCAAGACCCACTTTGGGTCCCTAAGCCACAGGAGTAAGTAAGTAAAAACACATTGGTACATGGCGGGGATCAAACTCGGGTCTCACGATTGTAAGACCGTTGTCCTAATCACTTGGCCACCGAAGTTCTCACCTCACCGACGCTTTTACCGACGACATTTTACCTAAAACCTAATGTAGTTTTGGGTTTGCTGAAGAGTGAACCCTTAATGGAAATTCTGTGTTGAGGTTCGGTAGTCTACGAAAACGCACTTAACCTAAAGAGTGATGGTATAAGGTAGAATTACCATATTTAGTAGAATTGAATATAATGAGTTTGTTTGAATGTTTATCTATGAGTAGCTTAATAAATATCCCATACTATTAAATGTATTGATAAAGAAGATCCTATCATTGAATTCCAACGCAGTTTTCTTTGCAAATAAACATAATTTACTTAATTTAATCCAAATCAGTAATGGCGTCATTGTGAACATTTATTATCCGGAATATAAAGACAAAAGAAGCATTATGTGAAGAACAACTTACTTGAGATTTGAATTTGGTTGAAGCCTCGGGCCCGATTAGTTTCGGGTAATTAAGACAGCCTTTCTCACAAAATAAGTTGCATTTGTTCGTTTAATAATACTATAGGTTCTACCTACTCTACTTTTTCCTGAAAACTTCCTCATTTTCAGTTTTCAGTAAAAAGTGCAGAACCGCAGCAAGTCGCTTGTCAATGCACAACATATCCAGTTCATAAACGGCTCCATCGAAGCCTATAATGACGTCGCAAGGGCCGTGGAGGGGGGGCAAAGGGGGGGGGGGGTCATAAGTGCCGTAAAGTGCTCAACTGGAGTGGCACTTTTTTTTTGCCTCACCTGGATTTAAGCTGGAAAATAGGGCAGCTAAGAGAATGCATTTAGGCCAGGCGTGAAACTGCCGCCCGAGTAGCTAAAGTCATCTGGTAAAATGTTACATAACTTGAACCAGAAGCTGTGTGTCTTGAATCATTATAAAATTTAATATAAAATTTCTTAATATACGAGATTGTTACTATGATGGATTTTGTTTGGCTGCTAACAAAAGAGGTACTTACCTAGGTCATATAATAGTTTGATAACAGTAGAAAATAGAAAAAGATAAAAAAATAGAAAAGAAAATAAAGAATAGAAAATCACACTGGTACTGGAATCAAAGTTGAGTTTCGATGGCGTAGTAGGGCATTTCTACGGCAGGAGTAAATTTTTATCACCTCCCTGTGCAATTTTATTTTTAACATTTTATTGACTTTATAATACTGGAAAATTAGGAAAAAAGAATAGAAACATATTGATGCTTATTTGCCATCATTTGCTTCAGTAGATCCTGAAATAATTAAATTTTAATTTCGAGTGTTCACGGAGTTGAGAAATTTGTTCACGGAGTTGAGAATGCACGTTTGTTTTAAGATTTTCATGCACTCATTCAAAGTGATTTATTGTTTTTTAAATGAATAAACAACATAAGACGAATTTCTCCCCATTTCCACTTGCAGATTCTGAAATAATCGAATTTGAATATTGACTGTTCACGGAGTTTAAAAATTTGTTTACGGAGTTGAGAATTTTTAAAGTGTTATTGTATTAAATATCAGCCGATGGTGTAAAAGTTTGAATTCTTTGTTAATTCTGTATTTGTATTTTTTGAAGACAGTTGTGCGTGAAAATGATTTCTGATTTGGTTTTCGTGGATTGCTTTCATCAGTACTACTGTCAAAATTTTTACATACATACATACATATATCACGCCTTTATCCCTTGCGGGGTAGGCAGAGCGTTAACGGCCGTAAGAATACGGTCGCCATCGCCACGTCTGACATTTTTGAGGATTGTTTTCGAAGGTTGTTTTAGAAAACATGTGTATCACTATAGTGACAGGTTGTCAGCCTGTCGCCTAAAAATTGTAATACACCGACACTCTCGAGTCCCATAGTCGCCTCTTACGACACCCGCGGGAAGGATGTGGGGCGAGTCTATTCTAAGCCGGCATCACACGTCACAATTTTTGGTCATTTTAGATCTGAGTCTTTGGCTAATGGATGATTTAAGCGTACCCTGTTAATTTTAATGAAATAGGACTTGACCATCCGGAGGAGTCTGGTGCTGAGGAACAATGAGGAGTAAGAGAAATATCCGAACAAGTGGATCATGCTGTTAAAAATAAAATTTTTCGAAATTTCAGAAAATCGAAAATAAAATGTTAATTTAGCTGGCATCACTCGGCAAATCTAAATGTCATAAAATATTGTCAAAACCAGTGGCATAGTTTATACTACGACTGCTTTGCTTCAACACACTAGCAGTAAGTAGGTGTTACGTTATTTTCCAAAAATACACCTTTACAGCCACAACAGTTCACAGCTGGACATGAGCTTCCCTTATTGGGGAGGTATTGCCATGTTTTTCACGCATGGTAGGTAGATTGGCGAGCATCAAATACGATGTTGCATTCACAGGGAACGCTGCCAGCTATTTTCTTGATGATTAACTTTAAGCCGCCTCTTACGACACCTACAGGTAGAATTGGAGTGATGCTATTCTACGCCGGTACCACACGACATCATTCTAATCACAGTTTTATAAACAACTCCGTGAACAAAATTCTCAACTCCATGAACAAATGCACACGGAGTTCAGATTCTCGGAGTTGAGAAAAAGCTGGTTTCTTTGAAATTTCTCTCTCACAGTAAAACTTTGTGCAAATCCAATTTTACCTACGTATTGGTATACTATCGAGGCACAAATTACACAAAGTAACAACCTTTTAGCTCTTATAGTTTCAAAAATATTCATGATCCGGAATTGAGAAATTACCCTGCACCAAAGACGAAGCAAAATTAAAAAAGACGAACCTTTGAAAATGGTAAATTCCGGCAGCATGTCTCAGATTCACTGCACTCGCCTACTCGGACGCAACTGGCAGTTTATGTGAATCGAAAAATGGTGTGCATATCGCGCGTGTTTACAGATGTGCGTAAGAGTTTGTGAGTTATACCGAATTTAGTCATAAGCTCGGGACAAATATTTAAAGTAACATAAGTGGTACAAAATAAAACATTATATACATCTTGGTAATAATAAGCCTTTGTCATATATCTATATACATGTGAACATAGGAACATTATTATAAATTCCGGAAATTATCGAATTATGGACCAATTTAGTTTCAATTCCGCCAAAGGGACAGGCCTAAATCAGGTAAATTTGGTGTTTTTTTTTCAATTCGGTATATTTTTCAGAAGAAAGTAATATTAAATTAGTCATAATAATTATGCTCTCCAAATAGAACATACATTAAGGATTATGTGTTATTTTTTTGAGATTTTAGTTTATATGTTTAACACGATTTCTGGACCAGGACAAAAAAAACGGCGTCTCTGTAGAAATGCCCAGTAATGACAAAATATTAAATTGTGCGATCCGCGGCCCTAAGTCTGCTAAATGAAAATCGTTTCAGTTGGATGTCGATTAGATCTCAGTTCGATGATTTCGGTCATTTCGTAGTCTGCTAACTCTTTCAAGTATAGAAAAATCACAATGGCAATCATCGAATGACAGTTGAGTTTCGATGGCGTTATAATAACAAAAAATAGCAGACTTGCTAACTGCTCACAGGATGCAACTTTTTTTTTTTTCTGTGATGGGCTTACTCTTGACCCCAATCTTACCCTAGAGCAGAGATGGGATCTACGATGGAGCGAGCTTGCCCAGAAGATGCCTATTCACTCTAGACTTAAAGAGATTCAGGTTATATGCACTCGGAAATACAGACGCAGGCAGGGAATTCCATTCTTTAGCCGTGCGCATAATGAAAGATGATTTGAAGCGCTTTGTGCGTAATGTGGGTATTCTCTCCGCATCTGTTACTAATCGTTTTCCCGTAGGAATAAGACAATTTTCCGGCATATTTTAAACATACAAACCTTCCTATGAAACCGTTCTAGCTGTTTAAAATAACGCAACAAAAATCGTTGCGTAGTTTTGCAGGATGTGCAAGACCGACCCATGTGACAGACAGACATACAGAGAAATAGAAAAAGCGACTGCATTTTATATGCTATAGAATATGTTATAAATATTAGTCTTAACCCGTGTGATGCCGGCTTAGAATAGCATCACCCCACATCCTTCCTGCGGGTGTCCTAAGAGGCGACTAAGGGACTCAAGAGTATTGGTGTATTACAATTTTAGGCGACAGACTTACAACCTGTCACTATAGTGATACACATGTTTTCTGAAACAACCTTCGAAAACAACAATCCTCAAAAATGACAGACGTGGCCATAGCGTCCGTATTCTTACGGCCCTTAACGCTCTGCTTACCCCGCAAGGGATAAAGGCGTGATATATGTATGTATGGATAAATATTAGTCTATAAACTCTGTCACCATGTTTTTCCAAGAAGCTTCCTGCAGCTCAGCTAAGCTGCTACTTTATTTCCAAGAATTGCCAGCACGTGTACAGATTTAAGTTTAGTACGTGGACAAACGAGAACCAGAGTTAAATTGGATAAAGCTGGACTTTGTAGAGGTCTGTAGAGGTAATTTCATTGGTTTCTGCATCATGACTGTAAAGTGCTAAATTACTGAAGTTACTTCACAATTTCTCTCAGGTGAAGCCATAGAAAAGTTTTTAGTTTAGATGTGGTCCATTTTTGCTTTATGACAATGTTCATCTTAAAAACTAAAACTACTTCTGCTACCGCTATTACTACGACAGCTAATACTGCCTACTGCTGAACATGGGCGTCTCCCATGGGGGGTATCTGCTATACTCGCGACGCTTGGCAGGCGGAATGGCGAGTGCAGAACAAGACATTGAACGGGCCGTTAGTCAAAAATATAGAGGTTCTAATGTGTCTTCTTCTTCTTTTCGTGTGGGACACCGAATCGTCCAACGACCCGATGAACCTGATGTGTCTGAAAATATAAAATAAGCTACCAAAATCCTAAATCTGCCGCACTATCAGATAATCGTGATCGAGTTGTCAGACCACGGAACTTTTCGGAGTTTCTTAAAACTCCCATACAAAAACTGGATACCATGGATAAATAATCTGTGGTTATAATTATAACCTACCTAACCAGCAAGGAGGTACGTGGAGGTAACAAGTTATCTACTAAAAATACCTGCATCCATGGTAGGCTCACGCGGCAGACGTGACCACAGGACGTCACCGCATAAAATTTTGCTGTCATTTATTTGTATGGTGGCTATCACGAGAAGATGGAAACCGGGATTCCGGAATTTCAAAAAACTGGAATATCGGTCAGTTTTTTCCGAAATTTTAATTCCGGCTTTCGAGCTTCAAAGTCGTTAAAGCATTTTGTCACGTACAATACCGAAAAAAAAACTTACAAGTCCGGTGCGTGTACGATACGTCTGACTAGACACAGTCACTTTAAATAATATAAAAGTAAGGTCTATCTAGGATAAGGTGGTGGATATTTAAGATTAGATTAGATAAGCTCTACCTTTCTGTAGACAGCAAAAAATGAAGCGTCATAAGGGTAAGAGCACACGGGCAGCATATTAACGACCCTCCTGTCTCCTCGTACCGTAGATAACGACTGTGGACAATGGCCACTCGCCTTTTATGAGCTAAAATGACACGCAGACGTAGGTTGATGTTATTAACTGACTTTTAAGAAAATGAGGGGACTTCTTTTGTATCATCCGTCTACGATGAACGTCTTTTCAATTATTTTATTTTATTGTATGTTTATTTGGATCTTCAGTGATTATTTTCGATAGTATTTTAACCGGTGAAGTGTAATCATTGCAACCATTGAATGAAGAGTAGAAGTTAAAGAGTTTACACCACATTTCCGGATGGTGTCAAGAGGAAGCCCTCGGATCCTATCACCTATGTAGATGACACTATTATCCTATGTAGAAACCACGACCCAGCGCAGCTGCTGCGCTGGAATATCTTCTCATTGACACTGGCAGTATTGCCATAGATAGGGTAAAAGTCCATACTTTTAAATAATAAAAAAAGAGAAGGTTGCCAATTTGACAGGGAAAGTTTTACTTATTTTGTAAAACATTATTTTGTGGTCTCTAACTAGCCATTGAATTTGGTTAAATCAAAGTAACTAGCTGGTCGTTTGAGGCACACACCGTAGTTGAAGTCGGTTCTAAAAACTTCTCACCTTCAATAAACTTATCTTAATTCCTTCTCTTGTGGGGTCAAGGTATAAGAAGACTATAAAAAGAATGAGAATAAAATATTGCGGAAAGAATTATATTAGCGTCGCGAAAGTACGTTTAGTTTATGGCATAATAACTATCGCGAAATTGTCCAACTATAATCTTATTATAGACAATCTACCTATATGTAGGTACCTACTCTACATAAACTTGTTTGCTTCTTTGCTAAGCATAGGGGTAAATAGTAGTAGATCTTCTTCTTTCTTTTCGTGTTTCGCCGAGTGAACCCATGAACCCGAGTGTCAGTATTGTTCAACCGTTTTCTACAGTAGCGCAGGCTTCTGATATGGTTGTGTAACGACTGCAGTCTTAGTAAGGCAGCGACCGGGACCTACGGCTTAGCCACGGAACCATCTTTCTTACGGACAGTCAGGTGGTTCAACCCGCAATGTCCTAACCAGACTGGGAACAAATACACAACTTGATAAATCTACTATTGTGAGTGACCCACCGAGGATCGAACCCGGAACCTTCTGTGTTAAAGGCAGCCGCACTACCACTGCGCTACATCTGTCGTCAGCTTTACTACCTACGCTCAGGCTTCGTCAAATAATAAATTTGGAATGAAAACTGTACAAAATTCAGGTTGTTTCGTTGTTCGCCGTCTGACGTCATCGCGCGGTCCAAAAATATGTCTGTATTTTAGGGCGGGCGCACACGTGCAGAATATTAATGGAGGCGGCCGGTGTAGCTGGCTAACTGTATTATGACAGGTAGACGCCATTTTGGATTAAGTAGATTACGTAACAAAGAAAATGTAACTTTTTCGCGGAGGTCACCAAGTCGTAGGTGTCAGAGTTCTTCAATCGCCAAGAGTTCTACAAGAATGATTATCAGAGTAGTCGTCGAAAATGAGGATACTTACAAATAATGAAAGCATTATTACATCATATCAGTCTTTTGCAGTCCGCTGCTGGACGTAGGCCTCCCCTAGGGTACACCACTAAGGACGATCTCCTGTTTTGCGGTTGATAAATTCTGACACTAGAGTTCGTAGGGTCATTCGACAACTCGATGTCCGTTGAATTTTTAGCATTAAATCATCAACGTTGTTGCTCAAGCAATCTACTCATAGACTCGTTATTCCATAATTTTATTGTTTCGTTCGTTCAGTCTTTGTCCATTATTTCATAATATGAAATAATAAAGGCGAAGGAGGGGAAGGAGGAGACAAGTGCAATTAAGAATAACGATGGAGCCCCGGGGGATACCACCACGACAATTTGTTATTGTCACGAAATAGCCTTAGGGCGAGTAAAATCGGAAGACTCTCAAAACCGGTTTTGAGATTCTAATATGAGAACTTACGGGGAACATTACTTTTTTAATACTGCCGTAAAAGAGATAGTTTAAGTTACATACTCATAAATCACGTCTTTATCCCTTACGGGGCAGGCAGAGCGTCAACGGCCGTAAAAATATAATCGCTATCGCCACGTCTGACAAATATTGAGAGCCCTTAAAGATGATTCGTGTATCGCTGTAAAGACAGGTTATCAGCCTGTTGCCCAAAGTATCATTACACATTAAGCCTCAAATCTCTTAGTCGCCTCTTACGTCAACCGCGAGAAAGATACGGGTTGATGCTATCGTAAGCCGGAATTACACGGCAAATTCTAAGCCGGCATCACACGGCAAACACATAATCCCAGATTACGTTACTGAGTGTACTAAAATTAACCCAAAAGTCATGTCTTGGTTTGTAAGTTTAACGTCTCTAATAAAATATAGGAGTAATGTTTTTACAATAACCTATTAATAAATTTTAATAATATATATTTGTGCCACCATGTTCTTTTAGCGGGACATTAATATAATCCTAATATAACCTAACTCTGGTTACCAAAAACCGCTTAAAAAACATAAATAAATGTGATTTATAAACCACTTTTTGAACATTTACTTAGATATTTACGAGACAAAATCCCTCCAAAAAAGGTGCAGTTTATAAACGATCAATGATGATGTCTCATAAACGTTAAATTAATTAAAGGTACAGGTAGTAAATCCGCTTTTAAGACTGAAATGAAAATATGCGCAAAATCGGTCTTATATTCCGGTTTTCGAAATTCCGGAATTCCGGGTACCAATTCCTACCCTATCTACACTGAGTTTTATATATAAAAACGGAAAGAAGTCAGTATCGTTGTTTTGTTACTGTGTTTTTAATGAATTCAGTGGGTATTATGCTTATTGCTGATGTTGTCTCAGTGGAGTAGCGTTTAGTACCCCTGTCTTACACAACAAGGGTTGTAAATTCGATTTCCACGGGAGAAAAAAAATACTTTTTATACCGAAGAAGCTAGCTATGTTCATGACAGACTGACCGAGAAACGCAATAGCGTTTAGACCACACAAACACACACAGATCACGCCCCCATCCCTCCCGGGGTTGACAGAGCGTTGATAATCGTAAAATTACGGTCGATTTCGCCACGTATGACAAGTATTAAGGGGCCCTTTTCAATGATACATGTATCACTGTAGTGACAGGTTGTCAGTCTGTCGCCTAAAATAGTTATACACATGAAACCCTCGAGTCCCTTAGTTGCCTTTTACAACACCCACGGGAAGAAATGGGGTGATGCTATTCTAAGCCGGCATTACGCGTTTACACCACGGAGCAAAAACTACATTTGCATCGCTGCACCACATCTGTTGTCTATGGTTTACGCTCTAATAATAGGTATAGTTTTATAATTTGAGCCAATATATTTACTTTACTAAACGTACTATCTCTTCTCTTCTCTTTTCGTGGCAAGTGGCGAGAAAAACTCTGACACCGGGGTTCATCGGGGCGTTGGACGAAGAAGAAAGTACCCATAACACGCGGTAGTTAATTATAAATAAAACCCAGAGCAACAATAAACAAAACCGACACGGGCATACTTTGTCTTTTATCCTTTTACGAAGCGTGGCGATGTTAATTAAAACCGTCGGAATTCGGACTGACATTAAGGAGAACAATTTTTGAATCAATAAGTCTCCGGTTTCGCATGCGCCAGCTACAGCAAAGAAATACTAAATGACGCCACTTTGCCAGCAGGGCTCTATTCGGCATAACTTGCTAATTGTCCGTGTGATTTAGAATAGCATCACCCCGCATCCTTCCCGCGGGTGTCGCAGGAGGCGACTAAGGGACTGGAGAGATTGGTGTATTACAATTTTTAGGCGACAGGCTGACAACCTGTTACTATAGTGATACACATGTTTTCTGAAACAACCTTGGAAAACAATCCTCAAAAATGTCAGACGTGGCGATAGCAACCGTTTTCTTACGGCCGTTAACGCTCTGCCTACCCCGCAAGGGATAAAGGCGTAATTTATGTATGTATGTTGCTAGTTGCAGCCAGGTTATGGCTTCCATCACACTTACCTATAACATAGCTAGTAATGTAGGCTAATCGCCTTGTAGCCAAGGTGTGCCAAGGTAAGGTAATGCTGACGCTGTTGTCATTTTTGCAGATTGAGGAAATATCTGTCAAATTCAGAGACTCTACGGAAAATCGCTAAGGTGAGATTATGAAAAAAGCTATCATACGCAGCCGCCTTCTAAGAACTAAAGGAACAGATTAAACAAGTTCCCATTCGTGGCGGACTGCGCTCGCGAAATTGGATTTCAGTCTACTGATTCAAAAATACGGTTCTAGGTCAAGTGGTCCTTTGTTGCTCGACGAGTGACAACCGCACCGCGCCGGCGAGTGCTTTTGTAGTAGGTATGCAATGTACAGTACTAAATATACAGGGTGTTATGATTATCCCCATAGTTTGTAAAAATGCTTTGATACCTTGATACGTCACAGGGATCATTCTATATTTTACAGACTACAATAGACGCCCGTGGAAGTCGGTTTTAATACCGTAGCATCCCACAGGAACATTTTTTCGGGATAACAACCCGTCTTATGTGTCTTGTGTGTCTTAATAAAAATTACCTTCTCCTTGTGTGCCAAATTCTATCAGAATCGGTGCAGTAATTTTAGCGCGAAGTAGTAACAAACTAACCACCTTAGTTACAAACTTTCGCATTTATAATATTATTAGACTAGTAGACTAGGATTAGTAGGATAGGTTTTCTTAGGTTAATTTAAAAGGGTTCTCAATTTTTGTCAGACGTGGTGATAGCGATCACATTTTTACTACCGTTAACGCTCTGCCTACCCCGCAAGGGATAAAGGCGTGATATGTGTATGTATGTATCTCAGCCTATGTATGTATCTTTGCCGTGTGATGCCGGCTTAGAATAGCATTACCCCATATCCTGCCCGCGGGTGTCGTAAGAGGCGACTAAGGGACTCGAGGGTATTGGTGTATTACAATTTTTAGGCGACAGGCTGACAACCTGTCACTATAGTGACACACATGTTTTCTGAAACAACCTTGGAAAACAATCCTCACAAATGTCAGACGTGGCGATAGCGACCGTATTCTTGCGGCTGTTGGCGCTCTGCCTACCCCGCAAGGGACAAAGACGTGATATATGTATGTATGTATGTATCTCAGCAGAACGGACAAGCCCAGTTGCAAGACAAGCCCTTAGCTACCGCTCCATCAAAGGCCCGATTGAACGACAAATCGGATTTGGGTTGTTCAAAGGAAGAGGTCAAGTGATGCTCATGTCGTGTCGGCTTCACAACCACACCAGAGCTTCTGGGGGAATCGTAGCTTGTATTTCGAGTAAACAAAACAAAGTTATTTAGAGTGTTCGCGGAGGGGTGAGAATATTTTCAGACGTATTATATCAAAGTTTTATAGGTTTAGGAACAACTTTACCAAATCATCAAAATAGAAAAATATTCCGGCACATATAAAGTTGCCTATGAACACGTTCTAGATATATTTGCTTCTCTATTTACTCCGAAAGAGATAAAGGCGTAATTTGTGTATGTAAATTTATAACCAAAGGACCTTTCGTGTCTTCTTGCATATTTAAATTCAATTTTTCAAAGAAGTATTGCCATGTATGCCCAGTGATGCCGGCTTAGAATAGCATCATCCCACATCCTTCCCGCGGGTGTCGTAAGAGGCGGCTAAGGGACTCGAGAGTAACTGTATTCGTGTATTACAATTTTTAGGCGACAGGCTGACAACCTGTCACTATAGTGATACACATGTTTTCTGAAACAACCTTAGAAAACAATACTCAAAAATGTCAGACGTGGCGATAGCAACCGTATTCTTATCTTATGGCTGTTAATGCTCCCCGCAAGGGATAAAGGCGTGATATACCTATGCATGTATGTACCTACTCTTAACACGACGTAGACGTGATTTTTGTATGTAAATAATTATAATAAAAAGGTCCTTCGTGTCTTCTTGAATATTTAAACTCAATGTTTTAAATAAATGGAACAGATTCAATATAAACTATTTGCAATACCGACACTTAAACCCCAGCTTGCGAACACCAAATCTATTCTGTAAATTATTAATATTGTTTCGTACAACACCATTTTGTATTAAACTTGCACCAGTATTGCCATCGTAAAGTCTTAGCTAAATGGATTCTGCGTTGTCGTAAATATTATCAGTTTCATGGAGAAATAAGGTGGCTATAACGAACGTCCATTATTTTTTTAAAGTTGTGGCGTAACATCTCATGGTTGGAGACGTATTTTGCCAATGTCAAAGTAGTTAGGTCGTCGGTAAGGTTAGTCAAAGTGATGTAAAGTTTGTGGCATTACGCCGAGGGAGAGTCCACAACACAGTGATCCTAGTCTGACGACTAGGGGCTTTTAAAATTATGTAAGTACAAAAAACTCGATAGTAAAATTTTCTGCGCCACGTGGAGACCGCTCGTCACTATTGCACAATGCCGAGTAGTTATATATATGCATTAATTACAATTTCCTATTTAATGATCACTTTCAGAATAGTTTGTTGCTTAATACACTATCAGAATTATTCACCAAACACTGAAATGAACAAGAAATGTCAAATTATAACCAATACACGACCCGCCTTGATGGAAGCAAAATCCCAACCGCCATTATTGACCAAGCGAGTTCTCGAGTAGGCCATTTCTCGGCTAGCGTAGCGTTGGACGTCGTTCGATCACTGCCAAATTCGATATTTGACTATGCAAATAATAGAAAACAAAAGTTATTTTTTGAAAACTATTGTTCAAAAATATTACTAACCCCATTCATCGTTTTTCAAATTATACTTCGCGCCTCGTCCTCGAGATAAGTATTTTATTTTGACTTGTAGTAACACTAGGTACTACCACTCTTGCACTTAGTTGAGATTATTATTATTTTTTTGTTGGTATCCCTATTTGGCCTACTCGCCCCGTCGGCTGTCTTGTTGCGTCATTGACACTTTAGTGCTCGACCACTCTAGACGCGACAAAAAATTCTTTCGTGTTCGTGCTAAAGTTCATCATGTCGAAACGGAAAAGTGAGAGAACGTGCGAGGAAGATTTGGAACGTTTATTGAGTAAAGTGCGCAAACTGGAAAGAAAAATTCGGGATCGTAACGAAAACACACCGGCGGCGCCTACCACGCCGAACGAACAGCCACGGCCACCGTCGCAGCCTGAGCCGCGACCGGCGCAGGCGCCAGCGCCACCGCCGCCACCCACACCCGAACCGCCGGCGCCTACACCCGCGCCTCAGCCTTTGCCCCCGCCTCCGCCCGGTCCGGAACCCGAACCAAGGATAGAAACCGCGCACGGCAACTCGCCGGCGCAGGAACAAACAGGTTAGTTTGTGATTTACTAGTCGTGTGCGTAAACTGTAATGTACGGAAAACAATCGATTTAGCCGTTGGGGCTACGTCACGTATTTCAAAATTACAGCGGTTGGCGTTTAATCCATTGGGGATTTTTACCTAACCTAGACAGGATAACTTTCGTTATCTATCACATGCAATAAAACCCATCTTATAAAATGTTGGCGTTCAATCCATTGGGGATTGCTACCTAACCTATTGATAAGATAACATTCGTTATCTCATACATTCTTGCAGACAATTTTTATCTTCAACTACCCTCTTTTATATCGCACACGTAAAAAATAAAATACATACGTATACTTACGTATGTCATTATGCAGGCATTAATTATAACGCCTTCTATTTTTTGTCGTTACTATTAGTAACCAACAAAAAATATTTGCAATTTCAGGCATTTACGTGCTACAAAAATCAGACTGGGTGTCTGACGCGCTCGACCCCGACTTGTCGGAGCACCCCAACCCAGATAACGTCAACGAGGAAGCCGCCGACGACTCCATGGACACGTCAACGACTCCAGACCAGCCCAGCTCCCTCCCTGCAACCCAAACTCAGGAGGAGACGGCTGCCGATATAAACGAATTGGATGCGGATGCCCTCGAAATCTTAGGCGAAGATCCGTCTAATTCTGATAAGCACGGTAAAAATATTTTACTAGAATTAGCTACCCGCCTTCAGCACATAGCTACAGAGGGACTTAACAAAGAAACTCGTAAAGAACTCGCACGCACGCACATATCACGCCTTTATCGTAAAGAACTAGCTGATAAATACCCTGTTCCAGCAAATTGCTTGCATATTGGTGCCCCTAAGGTGAATCCTGAGATAAAAGTAGCTATCCCAGAAAACATAGCTAAACGCGAAAAAGGTGTAGAGGCAAAACAAAAATTAATGGCTCACGCAATTTCTTGCTTAAGCGACATTATTTCTTCTGAAATTAACTCAAAAAATAAAAACAAGGTGACCTTACAAAAACTTATGGACCTAGCCCGCTTATTGTGTGATATTCAGCATGGCGATTCCATGACCAGAAGGAACTTCATCCTTTTTTCGCTAAAAAAGGATCTGAAGGAGCACCTAAACAACACCAAAATAGACTCATTACTGTTCAGTGAAACTTTGGCAGAAACGCTTAAATCAGCTAAAAGTATTAATAAATCTGGAAGTGAACTGAAGGCAGCTCCGCCTAGTAAGAATACAGCCCCAAACAAAACTAAACCTACAAAGAATTTAAACCGCAAGGCTCCCGGACCAGTGTACAGGCCACCGACCCAGACAGTGAGGAGCCGCGAGCCTGTACCCCCACGGGCACCTCCATCGCAGCCGCACGCGCACTCATCGAGGACGTGGCCGCGTCCGCCGCCGACGCCTCCCCCGCGCCGCCGCTAGATACAGTTGAATACGCAGGACGTTTGCACTACTTTCATAAACAATGGTCGCTTATCACTAAAGATAAAACCATTCTTACCTGGATCAATGGATATAAAATAAATTTTGCTTATCCTGTACATCAGGAATATATTTTACCTATTTTACAAAATTATTCAGATTCAGAAAAATTGCTTTTTAATAAGGCGATACATAACTTACTTAGTATTGGTGCCATTTCTGTTTGTGCTCCCTGTGAGGACCAATTCATATCCAGTGTGTTTCTAACACCGAAGCCGAATGGTAAAATGAGATTTATTTTAAATCTTAAAAAACTTAACAAGTTCATACAAACTGAACATTTTAAACTGGAGGACATGCGGACAGCTCTTAAGCTTGTAACACAAGACTGTTTCATGGCAACGCTTGATCTTAAGGACGCTTATTTTTTAATAAAAATGCATGAAGACTCCACAAAGTACCTTCGGTTTACTCGTATTTATGACGGTAAACTTTACCAGTTTAATGTTTTACCATTCGGCCTCAGCACTGCACCTTTTGTCTTTACAAAAATAACGAAACCCATAGTAAAACTATTACGTTCAGCCGGAATGTTGTCCACATTGTACCTAGACGATTGGCTTCTGTTTGGTTTATCACCACAACAATGTAAATTAAACGTTGACACTACTAAAAAGTTACTCGTTTCACTGGGTTTCATTATTAATAAAGACAAAAGTGTTCTACAACCTTCAAAATCATGTAAATTTTTAGGTATGATGGTAAATTCTCATGATTTCAATCTTAGTTTACCGCAAGAAAAAAGGACACCTATTAAGGCCGAACTGGAAAACTTTTTAAAATTAAAACGCTGCCAAGTTAGAAAGCTGGCTCAGTTGGTAGGATTGCTCGTTTCAGCATGTCCAGCCGTGGAGTACGGCTTACTCCACACTAAAGAAATGGAGCGGTGCAAATTCCTTAACTTAAAAAGCGACGACAATTATAATAAAATGATGACAGTACCTGTCTCATTATTACCGGATATACGTTGGTGGGTAGAAAATATTGATCATTCTGTCCATCGCATACTGAATGACAATTATTTCAGAGAGATATATTCTGACGCCTCAACTACGGGGTGGGGGGCAGCCTGCAATGGTTTAACAGCTAATGGCCAATGGTCAAACATGGAAAGGGAGAAACATATAAACTATCTTGAATTGTTGGCTAGTTTTATCGCCCTTAAAACTTTTGCTCGAGATCTTTACAACTGTCAGATCTTAATGCGTATAGACAACTCCACCGCGATTGCATACATCAATCGCATGGGCGGAGTTCAATATCCCCATCTAACACAAATAACCAGAGAAATTTGGCAATGGTGCGAACGGAGAAAACTCTTTATATTTGCGTCTTACATAAGATCACGTGATAATGTGATCGCAGATGCTGAGTCCCGGAAATCGCATCCAGACATCGAATGGGAGTTAGCTAGCTGGGCTTTTCGCTCATTAACGGACGCGTTTGGCAGACCTGAAATTGACCTGTTCGCGAGCCGCATTAATAATAAATGCACTAAGTACATTTCGTGGCAGCGGGATCCGGATGCTATTGCCGTCGACGCGTTCACGGTGTCGTGGCATGATTTATTTTTCTACGCCTTTCCTCCCTTCTCCGTCATTCTTAAGGCGCTTAGAAAAATAATATCGGAGAAAGCCAAGGGCATAATTGTCGTCCCCGTTTGGCCCACGCAACCGTGGTACCCAATTTTTCAATCTCTTATTTGTTCAGAAATAATTACGTTTCCACCTCACAAACATGCACTTATATCTCATTGCAGCTCACGTCGGATCCACGAGTCGATTACCCTGGCTGCAGCAGTCTTATGCGGCAGGCGTTGTCGAGACGAGGTGCACCACCATCTTCCCTAGGAATAATGTTGGCCTCGTTATCGGAAAATTCTGTCAGACAGTATGATGTCTGCCTAAGAAAATGGTGGCATTTTTGTTTAGAAAACTCAGTTGATGTTTTTTCTGCTTCTGTTCCCAACATAATTTATTTTCTTACACACTTATACAACCAGGGGTACCAATACGGATCGCTTAACTCGTGTAGATCCGCATTAGCGTTAATATTAGGTTCTTTTGTGTCTAACGACGATAGAATTCAAAGGTTTTTCAAGGGTGTGTTTCGGCTCAGACCTCAGTTGCCCAAGTACACAGCTACTTGACTCAGATACAAACCAGGTATTAGATTTTCTTCATGACTGGTACCCAAACAGCGACTTATCATTGGAACAATTAACACAAAAAACAGTATCTTTGTTAGCACTAACAACAGCTCACAGGATTCAAACGCTGTCCAAAATAAACATTAAAAATGTTAGTGTATCAACTCAATGCATAAGCATACATATCCCTGATATATTAAAGACTTCACGCACTGGCTCAAAACAGCCTTTCTTTCCGGATAAGCCATCGATATGCCCAGCAAAAACGCTTATGGCATATTTAAATAAAACTAGAGGCTTAAGGAAATCGGATCTCTTATTTATAGGCATTAAAAAACCGCACAATCCAGTTGGCACACAAACGCTCAGTAGGTGGGTAAAGAATTCGCTGAGTCTTAGCGGCATCGATACATCTGTGTTCAGTGCGCACAGTACGCGGCATGCAGCACGTCGCGTGCGCACTTGTCTGGCGTCAACATCGACGCGATACGCAATACTGCTGGCTGGAGCGGTACCTCGGCAGTATTTGCGAAATTCTACAATAGGCCAATTCTGGGTGATTCCCAATTATCTTTAGCCCAAACTATTATAAATAATAACTAGATTTAAATAATTTACTTATTTAGAACTTTTCGAGGATTTTCTTATAGGAAGTCAAAATCTCATTAATCTAATTAGGTACATTAAGAATTTACAGTATTGTAAAAAAAAGAAATACATAATTTAGTACAACAAATTATATTTAATTACTTAAAAGTATAAATTATCCATAAAAATGCTAAATTAAGAATTTATCAAACTAAATAGTAGGTAACTATTATAAGTATTATAATAATATATTATAAGTAGTTAACCTTGTTATATATTTGCAAAATATAAGGTGATTCTAACTAGTTAGTGGTATCATTGATGATATTTCCCTACATTTCTTACTCTCAAAATCTACAAGTCAAAATAAAATACTTATCTCGAGGACGAGGCGGGAAGTATAATTGATGATTAAACGAACTTACCTGTAAGTGAAGTTCTATCACAATTATGCGAAGCGCCTCGTCCGAAGAGATAAGTATCCCGCCCGCCCAGCGCTTACCGCCTTCCCTTAAATAAGGAAATACATCAAAGTCTATCTCTAAACTTAATGACGCAACAAGACAGCCGACGGGGCGAGTAGGCCAAATAGGGATACCAACAAAAAAAAAAAAATTAATAATCTCAACTAAGTGCAAGAGTGGTAGTACCTAGTGTTACTACAAGTCAAAATAAAATACTTATCTCGAGGACGAGGCGCTTCGCATAATTGTGATAGAACTTCACTTACAGGTAAGTTCGTTTAATCATCAATTATTGAGCATTACAAATTCTGACACAGGAAATTAGTATATAAGTTATTGTTTTGACACCATCCAAACTAGTATCATGTGACGTCAGCGTATGGCGTACCCTGGGGGTGGCTTCCTGGGCTATGTAGGTAATGACATTGTGATGATGTGAACGGCCATTGCTGGTATCATATTTTCTGTGGCGGGTATCATGTACAAGATATAAAAAAATGCTGTGTGACGAAAGTTTGCTAATGTGTGTATAGCTTGACTATAAAGAGTAGATAAAAAAGAAGGGGCGCCACTTTCTTCTTGATCTGTCAAATCTGATATATAACGCTCAACCAGGCAATTATTTTTCATACAAAATTTTATTTCATTTCTACTCTTTCTGGCCAAGCTGTAGGTCTACCGTTCAGTCTACCATTGCATTAGTTCCATTTGACTTTTGTGACATAAAATCTATTCCTGTCCTGTCAATCACAGAAAGCTATAATTCTTTTAAAACAAAGTTGCTCTATAAAAGGCAAACGAGAAACCGTAAGTTTCTGCTAAGTAGCTAAAAATAATAATCCTGCTTATCTATAATACCGATACCAATATTGAAAATAGAAATCTTTTTACTCTTTTCCATTGATCCCTCCGATCCAACTGTTCTCAGTGCTACATTTATTTAAATAGGCTACTAGATGTAGAGATATTTCTACCTGACAACGATAATCCGAAACGGTCCACTTCTGATATTATCTGTCCCTCGCATAGACTAGCGTTGCCGCTCGATAGTGGACTATCGATAGACAATCGATAGTCTATCGATAGTTTTTCGATAGTAAGAACTGTCGATTTTTAATCGATAGTATCGATACTATCGATACTATCGATACTATCGATTGTTCAGAATGAGGCAATACTATCGGTCAGCTTCGATAGTATCGATACTATCGATAGTATCGAAGCTGACAATCGAAAAAACAATCGATAGTATCGATACTATCGATAGTATCGAAGCTGACAATCGAGAAAACAATCGATAGTATCGATAGTATCGATAGTATCGATAGTTTTGGTCTATCGATAGTCGGCCGATGAGCGATAGTATCGTTCAGTCAGGTATGGATTATTTTACATACATATAATTATCATGACTTTATCTCTTGTGGGGTAGACAGAGCGTTCACGGTCGTAAAATTACTCAGTAAAGCGACAGTAATCATTACTGTCGCTTGCTATCGCCACGTCTGAGGGCCGTTTCAGTATATATTATAAATATTCTAAATATATATTCTAAATACAATTGCTCATGCCCTAAGCTACCCTAGCTAAGTTAAAAAAATAATAATAAAAAATTAATAGCCGAAAATGGCTATGCTGAAATAAACATAAAATAAAATATATTATGTACTAGCTGGTGCCCGCGAACTTCGTTTCGCACTAATATATCTTCCACCATTTATCAGCTAAATATAGGACGACCACTGCTAAACATAGGCCTCTAAGAACCATAAAATAATATTATCCAATTTTTTTAAACCGTGCAATATTTACTTCCAAGAGTATTAATTCCGTGAAGTAGACTGATGCCACATTTCTTGACATTGTGATGGAAGATTGAAGACCGAGTTCATGAGTGTAAATAAATAAAAACAAAAGCAAGTAATCATACTACTAATCCTATCCTATCCTACTTCCTACTAATAATATAAATACAAAAGTTTATATGTTTGTTTGTTACTCCTTCACGCAAAAACTGTTTAACTGATATTCATGAAATTGAACACAGACATAAAGGAGGTAACTTGGATTAACGCATAGGAAAGTTTTCTTCGCGAAAAAATGTTCCTGTGTGATGCCATGACCGATTTCCACACGGGCGGAGCCGCGGCTAGGGTTACGTTTAATTAAGTACCTAAGGCTATTTTATTAAGGTCGTGTGTTGCCGGCAAAGTAGAATAGCACCTCTCTTCCCGTGGGAGTCGTAAGAATCAACCGAGGGAGAAACCTGACCAAGACCGGCGGCCCTGGAGGAGGACAACAGAATCTACATTTAAACCCGGAACGGAGTCTTTGTCAGACGCGTGTGACAGAGGTCTATCCTGCAGTCAATTTGGCTCCGCACGTATCGACTCGAAGTTCCTGTGGTGTCAGTCAGGGAGCCCGAGAGAGTGGCGCAGGTCTTGAGCAACCCTGCGTTTTCCAAAATTACACTCCAGACAAAGCAGTGTCTGTGGAAAGTCGGCTTATACCTATAACCACGAAAAGTCTTATCTCAGATACTGATTTGATCGTCTGGCACAAACGTATAAAATATAACTTTCGTCAGGAAAATTTTACAGAAATATGGAAAAATGTATCTTCTATATAAAATGTACCAGCCGATTGAGTCACTTTGTGTGGGAAGTCCAATTTTTATTAGTATTTCCAAAGAATATTTCAGAAAAAAGTTGTCGCACCCTGAAAATAATGAAGCTGTATTGTCGGCAAAACCGACTGCCCAAATTAAACAAAAAAGTTATTGCAATTTTCCCGCGTAGATTACGCACAAAGAAAACGATTCCTATATGAAGTTTGTATCGTCTGGCCACGCAACTTGCACGTCTTGCACCACGGAACTTTTGTTTTCGAGAGTAATAATTATTGAATTATTAAAAGTGAAAATTATTCCAATATTAAAGAGATATTTTTGTAGTCGTCGACATATTCATAGATTTTAGTTTCCTTGTCGTAATCATGAGCAATAATTCGACAAACTCATTTGTTGAGGTTATAAAAATACAGATTAAAAATATAAATACGGCCTCATGTTTTTTTTTTCTTCCTGTGCGCTTATTCAAAGCGACACAATACGTGCTGGCCAGTTCGAAATTTGAAATCAATCTCAGGTCCAATTAGCCCATACACATCCTTTTACTACGCGCCACTATGAAATTCACATGACCTACAAACTTATTTTATGTGTAGCAGCCAACCCCCCTTTTAGGGGTATGTTTTTTTTTAGCCTATAACCTGGTCGGTGAATTACTTGAAATTTTGGTACAATTTGATTCAAAATCCGTTCGGTCGTTTTCGCGTGATGCTTCCGCATATACACAAACAAACACACAAACATCGTACAAAACTCATTCATAGATGTCGCCACACGTCTTTTAAAACGCGCTATCGTTGTGTTTTCTCAAAACTATATAGGGTCACTGAACACTGACTTGTTACTGTCTTATTATATGTATAGAAGATAAGTAGAAGATACAGTAGATAATTCTACCTGTTTCGTCATTTAAAGTCAACTTTATACATTTAAAACTACTCCCATGGAGATTTATCCTGCATATAATCAGATATTTCATAATAGCCTTTCTTGTACAATTTTTGTTTTATTACTTTATGGCGGGTGACAGGATGAATCCAGGTGGTGTCGGGAAAAGGGTAGCTACCCGCCTGGCCGGGTGTTGTGGCCAGGGGACCGACGGGTCCACCTGGATTGGATTAGAAGTTGTATATATGCGTTGCGCGGTGAACACTTCGATATCGCGTTTCAGGCCCATTGTTCTGTCACGTGGCGCCATCTCTCCGATATGTTGAGAACTCCTGTTGCGTCTTGTATGCATGTGAACTACTTGAGTGAGCTTCATGTTGTAGCCACCAGAGGTCGCTACAACTTGACATGACAGGTGATGCGTAGGTATCTATTGTGATACATCACGTGATGCGTCGATTTCATTCTCCTGTCATATCCATACTATTTTTTCCCGCACGCACGCAGACGCAGGCGCACGCATCTAGTGTGCAAATGCCTTTAAAACTATAGGTGTATTTTTATGTATCTAGTTGTATAACTAATTCATTCATTGCTAAATACTATGGCTAAATGAATTTACTTTAATTATTTTAATTTTAAAAATCTTTTAAAATAATCCATATACAATAATTAACTCATTAGGCGTGGGATGCCGGCTAAGAATAGCATCATCCTATTTCTTTCCCATGGGTTTCATGTGTATTGCAATTTTAGGCGACAGGCTGACAACCTGTCACTTTAGTGATACGCGAATTACTGAAACGGCCCTCAGACGCGGCGATAGCAAGCGACAGCAATGATTACTGTCGCTTTACTGAGTAATTTTACGACCGTGAACGCTCTGTCTACCCTACAAGAGATAAAGTCATGATAATTATATGTATATAAAATAAATAATCCATACCTGACTGAACGATACTATCGCTCATCGGCCGACTATCGATAGACCAAAACTATCGATACTATCGATACTATCGATACTATCGATTGTTTTTTCGATTGTCAGCTTCGATACTATCGATACTATCGATACTATCGATTGTTTTTTCGATTGTCAGCTTCGATACTATCGATAGTATCGATACTATCGAAGCTGACCGATAGTATTGCCTCATTCTGAACAATCGATAGTATCGATAGTATCGATACTATCGATTGGCCTATCGATTGTATAGGGGTTTCGATAGGAAAACTATCGATTGTTTTACTATCGATAGTTCGGCAACGCTAGCATAGACTTCAATTTCCGAGAGCGTCGCGCCGCCGTCACAGTACCACGCACAGTATAAAGCTATAGCAGTAGCGAAACTAGACCAGTTCGTTTCTGGGTATATAGTGTGAGTTGAAACGCAATGGATGCTGCAGATTGTCAGACATTCCTCGTCCGGAATTTTCACATTAGAATTTTCCCTGTAAGTAAGTATTTTATTTTATTTATTATTATTATATAGGTTGTTTTTATTAAACATAGTAAAGAGATAATACCGACGTCAAACTAAAATAACTTTAACTTTTATTATAATTTATAACATTGAAAATAAAAATGAAACGAAAATGCAAAATGTTGCCGGGTGGTCATGTATGAGAGACGTTTGTCATTCTAGCCAATATCAATCAATCAAAGAGTTCATTTTCACCCGATGCCCTGAGCTGCAGCGCCGCTACCACCACTTTCTTCAATTGTTTTCCTGGCGCGCGAATGCGACTTAGCCGGCAAGAATCTGTGAGACGCGCCGTGTAGCTGTCTTGCGTGTGTGAGTGAGATTCTGAACGTTTATATGAAACTTCCCGAGTGCTTTAGCCTTACTAGGTACGTAACTTTCCCTACTACTTTAGCCTTACTACGTACTATGGCGTAACGCCGTCGGTAATGAGGCGAGCAGGAATTCCTGCCCGAATATCGTGAAAGTTATTCGAATTAAAGACTTGCGCCAATCATGCGGAGGATGCTTGAGTTTCAGCATAAGTACGTAACGTGCGTATGTTCAGGGGAAAATTAGGAAGCAGGTATGAATGAAGGTATCGGTAAACATTGGAGTAATGACGGCTTTTTCAATCACCAATAGCTTGTAGGCAACATATCGGTCGATACTACCGATAATAATACAGAACCATAGGTGGTTATTTCCAAATCTATATTCAACTCGAGAGTATTGGTGTATTACAATTTTTAGGCGACAGGCTGACAACCTGTCACTATAGTCTTCTTCTTCTTCTTTTCGTGTGGGACACCAAGTCATCCAACGACCCGATGAACCCTAGTGTCAGAATTTTTCAACCGCCTACTACAAGTAGCAGGCTTCTGACATGGTTGTGTAACGACCGCCGTCTAAGTGATCATAGACAGCAACCGGGACCTACGGCTTAACGTGTCATCCGAAACACGGAACCATCTTACTTACGGACAATCGGGTGGTTCAGCCCGCAATGTCCTAACCAGACTGGAAACACATTCACAAAGTGATAAATATCTACTTTGTGAGTGACCCACCGAGAATCGAACCCGGAACCTTCTGCGTCAGAGGCAGTCGCACTACCACTGCGCCACATCGTCGTCACTATAGTGATACACTTGTTTTCTGAAACAACCTTGGAAAACAATCCTCAAAAATGTGAGACGTGGCAATGGTGGCCGTGTTCTTGCGGCTGTTGTCGCTCTGCCTACCCCGCAAGGGATGGAGGCGTGATGTATGTATGTATATTCGAAACGTAGATGTGGTGTCATATTCGGGTCACGATTACGATCGAAAGCATTGAAATGTTTTTGAAAATATAGGTCACTAGCAACCCGCCCAATGGTTGAACCTGCCTTATGGTTTTCCTGTGGGAATAAGACATCTTCCCAACATGTTTTATACATATAAACCTTTCTGTTGAATCATACTATTTAACACCTACATCCGTTGCGAAGATCTACGCATACTACATAAAAAACATACGCTGGAAGCGACTTTGCTTTATACTATGTAGTGATTAAGGGATGGATCTACGGACTGGACAACAGCGTTCCCAGTGAATACTACGCCTTGTACTGCGTTCGCCAAACCGCTGGCCAAGCGTGGTCAGTACGGCATATTGGGGAGGCCAATGTCCAGCTGTGGACTTTTGTGGCTATGGTAGTGGAACGTAGTAGTTATTAATAGAGTTTCACACGTGAGTACAGTAGGGCAATCGATTAACTTTAAAAATATACTCTTTCAACAAAAATGTACTCAGGTATCTAAAATTACAATCTTGCGAAAGTTTTAATAGCATAAAAGCATGGCATGCAGAAACTGCGCTGTTTCTTGAAGGTAGCCAAGCAAATATTTGCTATGATCTTGAAAAATGTAACTTTTTAAAATTGCAGTTTTTATGTTAAAATACTGTTGCGAGCGTCTTCGTAAGAAAAATGCACTTGCGTAGGTAAAGGTATGGGTTACCCTCTATAAGAGGTCCAAAGAAAAAAAAATCTAGAATCTGAACAACCTTAGCTAACAATCTGGAATATTGTTTTTTAAAATTAGAAAAAAATGTCTCTCCATACAAAATGCTTTATGGCGGGTGACAGGAGGAATCCAGGTGGTGTCGGGAAAAGGGTAGCTACCCGCCTGGCCGGGTGTTGTGGCCAGGGGACCGACGGGTCCACCTGGATTGGATTGGAAGTTGTATATATGCGTTGCGCGGTGAACACTTCGATACCGCGTTTCAGGCCCATTGTTCTGTCACGTGGCGCCATCTCTCCGATATGTTGAGAACTCTAGTTGCGTCTTGCTTGCTAGTGAACAACTTGAGTGAGCTTCAT
This sequence comes from Keiferia lycopersicella, assembly GCA_029255805.1. NCBI lineage: Eukaryota > Metazoa > Arthropoda > Insecta > Lepidoptera > Gelechiidae > Keiferia > Keiferia lycopersicella. The sequence goes on from JARACZ010000026.1 coordinate 2,354,476, forward strand.
GTTGTAGCCACCAGAGGTCGCTACAGTACTCCCCCTCAAGACCGGAGGTCGATACCGTAAGCGAGCGTAGTGGGGCTGATGACGTCATTGTAGCGTGATGATGCAGTCTGGCTTGGCGAAGCAGTGTAGGTTCCAAATGTCCACGGTGAGTCGGGATGATGATGGAAGACCAATGAAGCTGCCGTCCTGTCTCCAATGTCCACGGTGAGTCGGGATGATGAGGAAGACCAGTGAAGCCGCCTGTGCTGTGACTGTGATAGTTGCTGATGACGAAGTAGTTGGCTGCATGCTGTAGTGGTGGATGCGTGGTTGAAGGCTGCGTAGTCCATGGTAGGGGTCACCAATATGGGGGGTGACAGGAGGAATCCAGGTGGTGTCGGGAAAAGGGTAGCTACCCGCCTGGCCGGGTGTTGTGGCCAGGGGACCGACGGGTCCACCTGGATTGGATTGGAAGTTGTATATATGCGTTGCGCGGTGAACACTTCGATACCGCGTTTCAGGCCCATTGTTCTGTCACGTGGCGCCATCTCTCCGATATGTTGAGAACTCTAGTTGCGTCTTGCTTGCTAGTGAACAACTTGAGTGAGCTTCATGTTGTAGCCACCAGAGGTCGCTACAGCTTTATCAGTCCGCATTTCTAGTACTTATGGGAGTTCCATTTTTTTCTTCAAATATTAGAAAAACAATATTCTAGATTGGTAGCTAAGGATGTCCAGAATCTAGATTTTTACTTTGGACCATTTAAACGGGGACTGTATAAGTAGATACCTACTTATTTAGTTACCTAGCTACCTATATTTTTGAATCTGTTTGTAAAACAATTTGCGAAGTGGGCTAGCATAAAGCCTCGTTCATTCCTGCATACCATAGTACCATAATGTAGTGTGTGCTAAGGGCGGAAAACACATTTTAAGCCCGTTGCTACGCTACCACAATGCATGAACCTGTCAGGCACAAGAAATAATACTAAAACAAATAGTAGACACGGTGTCCCACGCGACAAGAGAGAGAGAGAGAAAGAGAGAGAGATACTCAAAACCGATGTTGACGCAAGAACAACGCAATAACTTGGGTGTAAGCTTAGAGCATTCACCCTAAAGAGATGGCAAAGCCGAGCTTACCACTCTGCCTGAATTCACTGCCCATTTGCCCAGCGCGTTATATAAAACTGACAGTTGCAATTTTGTATGCGGTTGTCAAGTTGTTGTAAAATTATCGTTGTGTGCTGTACTTGTTTACCTCCTCTCCCGAAAAAAGGAGCAGAATTTGTTTGGTGATTGACTGTTTACCACCTCCATAGGGTGAACGCTCTAGGATGTAAGGGACAGCATCCCGAATACTGATAATAATTTTTTTTTACTTTCAATGCAACTAGCTGATCGGGATTTTGTATGAGAGACCGAAACTATACCCTGTTTCGTTTAAAAGAGAGAAAATTGACATCTTTTTATGAAAATATAAAAAGTGTTGTGCCAATCTGCCAAATTCAGTTCGTACAAAAAAATAAGTGTAACGCCGATCTTTAGAAAAGCTTTTACATCATTCGCACGAGCGCCGTCTACTAGAAGCTAAAAAAACAGATAACAAATTGACATTTCGATAACAGTTTCCGGTACCTATACTAGCACATCACTATTAAAAATTAAAAAAAATGGCTTTTACATCATTCGCACGAGCGCCATCTACTAGAAGCTAAAAAAACAGATAACGAATTGACATTTCGATAACAGTTACCGTTACCTACTAGCACATCAGTATAAAAAAAATGCATAAAAATGACAACCCAAAATGACAATTTACTCGCCTTAAAATAGAGTATACGTATAGTATACAGGTAGGTATGCAGCAACGGGCGTCAGGTGTGAGGATCGCCATATTCTCTTGAAAAGTAAAGGTAACCCTATATCTTCAAACCCTCTTGTGACGAGGGTTGACGGGCAATAAGCAAAATATTATTATGGATCTAGAATCCGAGGTAGATCCCGAAAATATTGAATGAAATATTATGTTGATAGTGAAGTTCCATGATGATATTGCTTTCGATTTTATACAGGGTGTAAGGGACGGTGTAACGAAAACTTTGCAGGCGTGAAACTCAGACCATGAAACTGAACAACTTTTTTATGGGGGCTATGTCGGAATACGAAAAAAATTTTTCGACGTCCTATACAAAATTTCCGATCAGCCGAGTGACTTTGTATGAGAACTAGAAAAAATTTTTTCGTTTCCCAACGTAGCCCCAATAGAAAAAGTTGTTCATGTCTGATCACGCCTGTAAAGTGTTTGTTACACCGTCCCTTACACCCCGTACACTGTAGTTATAGCAGTTAAAGAAATACACACATGCAAACACATCACACCTTTATCCCTTGCAGGGTAGGCAGAGCATTAACGGCCGTAAAAAGACGGTCGCGGTTGGTTGCTGTTTTTCGTCTGTCAAATATTAAGGGGCCCTTTCAGATAAATTCGTGTATCACTGTTGTGGCAGGATTTCAGCTTGTCGCCTAAAGTTGTAACACACATAAAACCCTTAATCCCTTTTATAACACCCGCGGGAAGAAATGGGGTGATGGTAGCCAGTAGATGGTAGGTGAGGAGCCAGCATCACACAGCACAGAAAGAGAAATAGTTAAATCTACAATACTTATCATATGGAACATAAATTGGAAAAATACGTTTTACCGGCCTACTCTTTTAGTGATGGTTTGGTACAATAATAGCAGATATCGTCAATGGTACACAATTTTAAGTCCCATAAGTATATTACAAACCAATGAAAAATGGCGGATTAAAACTCAGTCAGCGGAAACGTACACGTAGGCATTTTCGAAATTACTTGAATAAAGCCGATTAGAAGCTCAAAGCGAAACTGAAGAGGATTGGATGAAACTCGTGCCCTCCTAAGAATTTAAGAATTTGGAATTGAAAAAGTCGTAGATACTACGTATATATCTGCTTACGGCCGTAGCAGAGTAAAATCTCTGCGTCCGCATCCTTCCCAAACCACCTTTCCTTTCACGAATAATTTCAAATTGGAAATTGGAATGTCGTCACACGTATTTCTGACTTTTGACTCAGTCAGACTCAGTTTATACCATGTCCTCGAGCAGACATGTGCGTTCGAGTACAATAAATAGTTCTTTTGTATAATTCAATAAAATAGTATAGTGAAGGTGAAAATCATCATCGACTCCGGTCATAAAAATATTAAGGAAACCCTCACGGAGGTTTTTTTTACTACATAATAAAAGTTTGCCGTGTGATGCTGGCATAGAATAGCATCACCCCAATTCTTCCCGCGGGCGTTGTAAGAACCAAATAAGGGACTCGAGGGTTTCATGTGTATTAGCACGTATACAACTCTAGGCGACAGGCTGACAACCTGTCACTACAGTGACACACGAATCATCTGAAGGTGCCCTCAATACTTGTCAGACGTGGCGATAACGACCGTAACTTTGCGACCGTTAACGCTCTGCCTACCCCGCAAGGGATAAAGGCGTGATTTGTGTGTGTGAGTGTGTAATAAAAGTATAGAAGAGGCAAGAGTCTGTTTTTTGCACTTGGAAATGCCACAAGGCGAACTTCTTACTGACACCGGACATCGCTCCGGTATCCGATAAGGCGGATTTTAGATGCGGTTGCGCAACCAGAAGTGCAATATTCACTCCATCCTGCTCTCTCTAAACCCCTTGCCCTGTCAAAGTTCTTGTATATACCGCAAGTGGGTTACGACTTTTTTAGAAATTATGGCTGGCTGGTGAGACGATGTTGGTCAGACGGACATGATAGGACGACGTATTTACATACATCTTTACATTAACCTAGCAGTTCATGGCGGTTTGTACCTGCTGAAAAAGTGCCCAATATAGCCAGGGAAATCTGTTGAACCAAGTATTTACCACAGAACATAAACAGAGTATTCGGCCCATCTGTAATAAATATTTACTTAAGACGTAGCCACAAAACGTGACGACCGATGTAAGTGGTACTGCAACTGCCTCTGACGCAGAAGTTTCCGGGTTCGATTCTCGGTGGGTCACTCACAAAGTTGATATTTGTCACTTTGTGAATTTGTTCCCAGTCTGGTTATGACATTGCGGGCTGAACCACCTGATTGTCCGTAAGTAAGGTGGTTTCGTGTTTCGGATGGCACGTTAAGCCGTAGGTCCCGGTTGCTGTCTATGATCACTTAGACGGCGGTCGTTACACAACCATGTCAGAAGCCTGCTACTTGTAGAGGGCGGTTGAAAAATTCAGACACTAGGGATCATCGGGTCGTTGGACGGCTCGGTGTCCCACACGAAAAGAAAGAGAGACCACAAAAAGACGACAATAAAAAAAAAATTCCTCCGCTCTAGCATCACGGGCCAAATACGATCGCACCTTTACTTTTACGAAAACTCATCTTTTTCAATATCCGAAAATCGACAATAATAATATTATCAGTATTATCGGCCCCGGCATAGATTTCAATTTCCAAAACCGTCGGAGCGGTAACGAAATGAGGAGAAATTCCTGGCCAAATATTGTGGAAGTTATTCGGAGTGTTTTCCGAGTGAGAACTTGCCTTCCAATCAGTTGGAGAGGCTGCTACAAATTCATTAGATTGTATTTTATATTGTCATTCGTCGTCCTTTTCAACCTTCTTGAATTCAGACCGAAATTCACTTATCCAATTCCTTTCCTTATTTATTTATTAATGCGCTGAACTGAAGTTACTAAAATATAATTTTCTGATAAATTCTCGTACTGAGAAATCTATGTAGGTATATAGTTTTATGCCTTCAAAAGTAAGATATACCCCAAAATATCATATATACTTTTTTAATCAACTTGTAACTGTTTTTCATATTGTTAATTAGGGCAACCAGTATAAGGTGGTACACATACATACACACACAGATCACGCCTCTATCCTTAGGGTAGGCAAAGCGTTAACGGCCATAAAAATACTATCGCTATTGCCATGTCTGACAAATACCCAGCCCACCTCATTCACTCCATTTGTTACCCGTGGGTGTTGTAAGAGGCGACTAAGGGACCTGAGGGTTTCAGGTGTATTACAACTTTTAGACGACAGATTGTCAATCTGTGATCACTATAGTGACAGCTTGTCACTGTGATACACGAATTATAATATAGTGATACACGAATTATAAATACGCGTAAAAGACATAAGTAGCGCACTAGCATTTTTTCGTATCTAACCATTTCTCGCATGGTACACATGGTAATCAAAACACTGCCATGAGGATTTCAGAACGGGAAGGTTGAATTGAAAAGGGGTTCCCTGCGATAATAAAACGAAAAATATAAAAAGGAACGTTCCCACAAACTCAGGTCGGGGCAAGGGGCTCAGGATATAACACTAAACGGGGTCCGCTACAGAACCGCAATAAGTTGCGGTAGAAAGGTCATGAAAGGTTTTTTTAGTTCTGGTTCTTCAGTATGAACTGTTTGTACCCGACTGCCTAAAAAGAAGGGCTATTTGAGAATATGTCGGCAAAAATTTGGTACAAACTTACCTAAATTCTTTTTACGGACTACAACCTTAATGGCGAAGGCGGATCGCACACTTAACGCACGACGGAGCGCTAAAACATCGCAGCGGTCTGTCAGATCCATACTAGAAATATCAATACCCATACTGAAACCGCTCACCCGCTGTCTGCGCTAGTGCTACGTCGTCCGTCAAGTGCGATTTTAGTATGCGAGCGACGTTTCTAGTGTGGATCTGACAAACCGCTGCGATATTTTAGCGCTCCATCGTGTGTTAAGTGTGCGATCCGCCCAAGAGCTAAACTGTTATAGGAGGATGTTGATATTATGAGGTGTCATTAGATTCGCCTCAGCAGCGCGACTGACACTGGCTATATTAAAATTTCATAAATTAAAAAATGGCGGCTTTAAACGCAAAATATGACTATAACATACGTATCTCAGGATGCTTCGCAAGCAGCTGAAAAAAAATTATGCGCTATATCCCTCTCTCTGTGTATCTGTAGAATCTAGACTAGAACTAGAAAGCCTAGCTAGATAGATACATAAAGAAAAAACTCACTGTGCGATCAAAATGAAAAAAAAAAAATTGTATCACAACCTCGACGGTTAAAAATAAGTCTTTGTGTTCTGAGTACCTACCGAGTTCACATTATACTTTATATTCTGTTCCAGGCCCTGAGGGCCAGTAAGATATAATTTCAAAACGAATACGAAGACACATATATAGGTAAGGGGACGCGACCCAGCCCATCGAGCGATATCAAAAGCATTTGTGTATTTGTGCTTCTTCTGTAGAGTGGGACACCAAGTCGACGAATGACCCGAAGAATACTGGTGTATTTTGATAAATTGTGAAGAGTTCTTTAAAAAAATTGCCAAGCACCCACAATTAGAAATGCAATTATAGGTACATTATAACTTGATTTTTTAAAGAAACGATCCCGAAAGGGTAACATTATTGTTAACGTCCCGCTCATAATATGTCATATATTTTGATAGAGAGACAAACAATTATCTTGCCAATTTAAGATCGTTCCTTTATGTGTATGAGATAGGTCAACGAGATGTTAAAAAAAACAGATTTCGGCCTATGTTCTTGAGGGTAAGTTGTTCAGTTTCACGAATAAAATTCACCCTAAAAATTGCAAATTGCTGTTTGCACTGAATTTAAAATGACCTTTGATATCTGAATTTGATATTCTGGGGAAGAGTTGCGATCTAGGTCACAGCGTTCACTGCCATTTATCTCTGGAATTTTAATAGAACTGCCTACGAAAGAGAAAGAATTTAGGTAAGCAAGGTCTTTGGTTAATTTAGATTGACGTCTGTTCTATCACTTACTCCATACATAATATGACTTTTCCTACAAATCATTAGATAGAGAACTTTGGCGTACACACTGGTACCGGACACCGCTCCGAATACAGTTGCGGAGGTATGGAAACCGTGCTGAAGAAAATAATTGTGTTCAGGTCTCTCTCTTTTCGTGTGGGACAACCCTAGTGTCAGAATTTTTCAACCGCCTTCTACAAGTAGCAGGCTTCTGATATGGTTGTGTAACGACCGCCGTCTAAGTGATCATAGACAGCAACCGGGACCTACGGCTTAACGTGCCATCCGAAACACGGAACCATCTTACTTGTGTTGGTTGAGTGTCGATTTGCAACTATTAGTTTAGTAGTTGTTTAGGTCTCAATTAGTTTAGTAGTTGATTTTACGCTTTTGACCTATACATATCGATTGAAAAAAGTTCGTCATTTTAAATTTTTATAATATCTTTACACACATGTTAACGCTCTGTCTACCCTGTAAGGGATAAAGGCGTGATATTTGTATTTAAATATGTATTTTCACACACGATTGAATAAAATGTACCCGTGAAGCTGTTCTAGTACGTCCTTCGTGATTCTATACATCAGGCAGATACCTACCTATTTAGGTGCTAAAACTTATCTTTCCTGATTGGAATGATGTTATTTTATTATAAAACAAAGTTCACCAACGAACCCCTACGAACTTCTGTATCAGGTAGACTATATTATAACGAGATATATTATTTAACTACATATTCGTGCATTCGTAACGAATACATTACCTACTTCAAATGAAATATGAATGAGAGAGTGCGTGAATAGATAAACTTATTCATAATTGCGTTGGTTGGATGGTTTTCCGGGAATATTATTATTAGTACACAACCTAATATAAAAAATGAGATGCATAAGCTTGATTTACGTCTTGAATCTGTGCAGCGTACCTTTACTCGTCGCTTGGACTACCGTGCCAGGAGGACCGAGGAGTACGAGGATAGATTGAGGCACTATCGGTTGCATTCACTTGAGGATAGACGACTTCTATGTGATATGAAGCTTCTTTATGATATACTTAACTCTAAGATTGATTGTGCTGAGCTGACTGCGCGCATTGGAGTCTGTGCGTGCCCAAAACGTACAAGACACATGCGTTCCCTTCGTGTGGGTTTTGCTCGCACAAACTATACAAAGAACTCTGTGCTACACAGGATTGTAGCAACCTATGAACAAAAGTTTAGTGGGGCCGATCCATTTTTCCTAACATGGGGGGCCTTTATTAATTATATAATTCGACAGCTACCTCCAATAATAATTAGTCAATCGAGTCAACACACGTAACGCACACACACACAAACACACACACACACTTACATACGACATACAATACTCGCTTACCTTCACATTAGTGTTCCATTTTCCTTTTCCTTTTCCTTCGTTATCTGAACTATGTTAAGTACCTACCTACTATTTGTTGTTTTTTTTTTATCACATTTGGCATTTTGTTTCTTGCAAATATTATTTCTATTATTAAGTACCCATCGTTAACTTAGTAAGTACCCTCACAATTATTAAATTTAAGTTGTCAAACTTTGTAATTGGCTTTGTAAAATGTATTTATTGTCATTGTAATATAAATTAGATATAAGCTGTAAAGTTTGCTTGTCAACAATAAAATAAATAAAATAAAATAAAAATTTTAACGGGTTTTTATCGACGAAAAGGGGCTCCGCTTGGCCTTTCGCCATAAAAATATTCTAACACATCATCAAACGATGGTTTAAAAAGAAGGAAAAGCTTTTTTTGAATCCATCAATGGAGCAATCCAATGTATCTAAGTAGACGAAGGGATCAATATATGGTAATAATATAATGAAGTCGCTTTTTGCGGTTTTGTCTGTCTGTCGTAGACTCTTCCTAAACTTTTTTAAATAGTTAGAGTAATTTAGCAGCGGGTGCTACCGCTGGGCGGGCCGCTAGTTAATAATACTGAAATCCAATTATTTCCCTCTACTGGGCTATTTATAACATCATTGAAAGTCTATAGTACGATCAAAATACGCTGTATAGTATGTTACAGTCGAATCTTATAGCCAGTCTCCCTCTCTCTTCGTGTGGGACACCGAGCTATCCAACAACCCAATGAAGCTTGGTGTCAGAGCTTTTCAACCGCCTACTACTAGTAGCAGCCTTCTGTCATGGTTGAGTAACAACCGCCGTCTAAGTTATCATTGATAACAACATGCCATCTAAAACACGGAACCGTCTATCTTACGGACAATCAGGTGGTTCAGCTCGCAATGTTCTAACCTAACCAGACTGGGACTAAAGGCAATATCCTTATTTAGGGTTTATATAATAAGGGTTTTGACTGTTTATATTTTTTGACCGTATATACAATCACAAAACCATTCTGCAATTTACCGATATTGCTATCACAGAATAGTAAACAAGGTACGAACGTACATTACGACATCTGTGTTTGCGAGATTGGATATTAAAGCGGGTAGGGGTTCTGAATAGTTTATACGCAATCTGGTCCATCTCGCTCGGTTTTCGTAAGAATTTCAGTGCGATGCGGGTTTTATTAAGACGTTGACACGCTGAATGCGGTGTGCTGTCATATTGATCGGGGATGAATAGAACTTTCTGGGTCGGTAGGCTACTGGTAACTCAGGCGGGAATCACACCTGACCCTGATGTCCGTTGAAGCGAATTTTCAGAGAATTTTTTACTGTCATATCACTTAAGATGAATCCGACATGTAACGTAAAATGCTGCGTATTTTTAGTGCATTCTTAACGCATGCTGAGGACATTTAGAATTCCCCATACTACTGGAAACTGACGTTAACGCAGCACTAACGGACGAATTCACGTTGTTTGACAGACGCATCCAGTGACGCAGCTTCATGCGTTGACCTCGCTTTTTAGTATAAGAACATTTTCTTTTTTCATTTATTTCCATGCGGTACGGATGCGGTCAGTGTGAGAATTAGCTACCTAAATACGAGCTCAAAACGGTTCGCCGAAAAACCCTTCAACGATACAGAATTGTATTGTAAAAAAGAAAAATTCAGGTATGGGTAACGTTACGCCTAATTTGTATAGCAAAAAATGCTCCTTGGTCCATTTCAAGGCCTTGGTTTTCGGTACACCGTCCCCCACTCAGTATTATTTTAAATTACGTTCTTGCCTAGAGGCGGTCCTACAGCCTCTTGACCTCAAACTCTCTTTGTTTGTCTGGGTCAACATTTCAAATTAACGCGACCCCAGCAAACCTTACAAGGTAAATATTAAATACATTACTCTCTGCGTATACTTAGGTAATTTACATCCGAGATTTTTTAGCTAGTTACTCGAAAATGTTTTAGAGCCTTTCATATCACGGCTGATTGTTCTGTGCTTTGGAGGGCAAGTTAGCCGTCGGTCTCGGGTGCTTCCTATGATTATTGATGACATACAGGGTGTACGGGACGGTGTAACGAAAACTTTGCAGGCGTGCTCATATCATGAGACTGAACAAATTTTTATAAGGGGATATGATGGGAAACGAAAAAATTTTTTCGACTATCCATACAAAATTCCCGATCAGCTGAGTGACTTTTCATGGGAACTCGAAAACATTTTTCGTTTGCCATCATAGCCTCCATAGAAAAAGTTATTCAGTTTCATGGTCTGATCACGCCTGCAAAGATTTCGCTACACTGTCCCTTACACATTGTATAAGGCGGTTGTTATCGTTACACAATCATGTCACAAGCTTGCAACTTTTAAGCGGCTAAAGATTTCGGACGCCATGGAGTCGTTGGAAGTCTCCGGTATTTTCCCCACGCATAAAGAAAATGTCACGACGCTCCAAAAAGGAAATTTCGGGTTAGTAATTTTTCAATGAGAAAAAGTTTGCTTTTGAGGGGTTTTGTTCAGTGCTTGAACAAACGAAAATTTCGTGGTGAAACATGACTTTACAAAGTTGCCAAGAACTTAAAAAGTACTTATTGTTAGTTACAAGGAAGCTACAAAAGTGACAAAGTTGGGGACCGGACTGAGTCCCGTGAAATCCAATAATAAAGAAAATAACACACAAAAACTTCGATATAAGACAAAGTCATCTAGGTATGATTATATTATTATTATTATTATTATGATATTATTTCAGTAACTTTCATATTTCTTTGAAAGGTTAAGGTTTTTCTGATTTGTATCTAATATTCGGAGAAAGTTCTCCAGTCATAGGTGTTTTTTTTTTAAATATGGTTCACTGGATCATTGGATGACTCGGTGTCTCACACGAAAAGAGAGAGAGAAATAGCTATTACAAGAAATTAAATTGGACCTCCTATACTAATAATCAGTTTTCAGGTATTTATCACACAGCATTTTGTATGAAGGTTATATGTATATATATATATATTCTTTATTGCATAAACATTATGGAAAATAAGTACAAGAAAAATTGTTGCAAAGGCGGGCTTATCTCTAAATGAGAGATCTCTTCCAGCCAACCCAAGGTTTCCAACAACGAAAAAATATATACATATTATATTCCAGATTGGTAGCTTGGTTGATTGGTAGTAAGGATGTTCAGAATCTAGATTTATTTCTTTGGACCACTTAAAGAGGAAAACCCTGTAGAGAAAAAAAATGGCGCACTGTATGAAAGAACATGAGGGCGCCATTTTTTGCGCGATCCGTGAAATCTGACAGATTACTTTTTAATATGGCGACAATTTTTCATACATAAATTTACTTTCTTTTCTTTTAATTTTTCTGGGCATGCGCTATACAGGGTGTAAAAAAGTTTGCTGAAAATATTTTAAGGGGTGAACGAGCCCATAAAACTTTTCCCAAGGAACATAGGTCGAAATATGAAAATAATTTTAGACCTCCAAAATACAAAATTACCAACCGACAAAGCCAATTTGTATGGGAGGTCCAAAAAAATCTTATATTTTGACCTATGTTTCTTGGGGAAAGTTGTTTTATGGGCTGATTCACCCCTTAAAATATTTGCAGCTAAAATTTATAAATCTTATATGCTATGCGTCGTCGCCCCGCTCTATTTCGTATACACGTCCTGAGTTAGAGTTTACTTTGAGAGAGTTTACCTTCTTTGTTTCGCTGGCCTTTAGATACTTGACGAGAAGTATTGGTCGGTTTAGACGCTCGAGTGGAGAAAGTTGCGGTCTTTTATTCCGAATTGTATATTTATCGACAGCTCTCAGGCAGGGATGCGACTTTAACGATAAAAAAAAAACTGTTTTATATTTAATTATTTGAAAATATTTATGCATTGTGTTATTAATTCTATGACTAAGTTAAGTTAATGGCAAGTTTAAGTTGTAATGTAATTTATATTCAACTTATATTGTTTTCGAACACAATTTACATAGTTACCGAAAAATAATTGAAAATGAAATGAAATGCTCAATTTTTTTTAATAGGTAATATATTTTTTCATATGTTATGCTTGATTTTACGAAATGTTTTGATCATTTTTACCGACAGAGCGAAAATATCAAGGATACTAAAATAATATGTGAATTTTATTTGAAGACATACAAAACCTGAAAAAGCTTTTTGTTGAGAATACGTTGCGAATAAAGTCTAATTTTTGTAACGAAAATATGAAAAACCGATCTTATTTTAATCGATTAATTTAAATTGCATGATCAGTGATTAAATATTGATTATTTATTTACATCCCTACTCTCAAGTGAAATTGGTCAGGCAGGGTTTTTGTGTCGAATAGCTGATGTATTGTTGGGGCCAAGCCGTATTGTATTGTATTGATCTTGTTTCTTGCTTGAAAGCATTTGAACTGGTAAATGTATAACAATAAAACTTAGTTCATTGATTTTCTATTTAAAAACGCTGGGTATAAGTCGAATGGGAACAGGGAAACTAGTAGGAATTGCACCGCATGAATTTGCGGTGTTTTCGAGATCTGGGCTTTTTGACATAAAAAGTTTATACAAAAAAAAATGTAACAAGCAACCCTAGCTAATATCACTATTACAATGGAATACTTACACACATGACCGCTTTTATGCAGGGCTTTTTTTATCAGTTGTACACATGATTCTTAACAACTTCTACTATGGCTCCACCTGCGAAATCCCAAAACAATTTTTGTTCGATAGAAAAATTAATACGTCTACTCGGCAAAAATGTATGGAACAACCACTTTTTTGCGATTTCGCAGTTGGCGCCATAATAAAAGTTGTTCAGAGTCATGAGTAGAAACACCCTACAAAGAGTGTTTACTCAAAATAACCATGTATTATAGTTGTTATATCGGTTGGTGGCTGTCAAAAACGATGCAATTGTTCGGTGCGTGCATAGAGTACGTGAGGGACTTTTGTGCCAGAAACGTAAAATCACAAGTCATGAATAAAAATTGGAAAAAGTTCAGTATCCAATGTTTTTTATTTTCACTAATCAACAATCTATCTACAACGAGGTCAACAAAGTGGTTATCTAAACAACAAAATCAGCATCACATCTAACCACACCCATTTAAGAGATCAACCAATATTGGTTTTTCTTATTGATTGTAGTCCATTCTTAGTTGATACCTTAATGCATTACGGGTATACTTATTCACTTAGATAGTATCACGACCAGCGTAACTTTCAGTATGTGCCCGTACGAACGTGTATTGAGCATTGAGGTCAAATTACGCTGGTCGCGACACTATCTAAGCGAATAAGCTATAGGCTGATAGGGATCAACCAATATAGGTTTTACTTATAAACTGTATGAAAAACCAGTCTAACTGGATCCTTTAAGGGAATGGTTGATGTGTTGCGTACCTAGTAAATTAGCATACAATTTAGTGGTGGTGCTGTTCGTGTTGGGCATGTCCTTTACGCTCGACGTGAGCTTGGAAACTGTAACAAAGATAATCAACGTTAATCACATTAAAACGTCGCTTGTCCTAAAAAATGGACCCAATTTTGCTAGATAAAGATAAGCGTGAGAAAAAAAAGCTATTTTTGCGCTCAAAATTTTGCGAAGTTTTCGTAACTTCAGCCGCTCCCTGCTCTTAAACGCAAACGCTGCCAGACTTTGACCTAAGTAGCCCTTATTAAGCTCAGAATTTAAAAATATCACTAATTTTCTTTACTAAAAGTATTGTCGTTCGAATAGGCCATATTCGACAGCTATGAAAATCATAATTAATGCAACTTAAGGTAAACTTAAGGTCTATTTTTCTTTGTTGACATGTGCTTTAGTATGGGTCCTCAACTGCCATTCTATTGCCACTGTGATTTTCTATACTTCTAACAATACAATACAGGGTGTAAAAATATTAGCTACAAATATTTTAAGGGGTCAATCAGCCCATGAGACTAAACAACTTTTCCCAAGGAACATAGGTCGAAATATGACAAAAAATTTTGGACTAAACTACCGACCGGCCAAGTCAATTTGTATGGGAGGTCCAAAAAATTTTCTCATATTTCGACCTATATTCCTTTGGGAAAGTTGATCAGTTTCACGGGCTGGTTCACCCCTTAAAGAATTTGCAGCTAATATTTTTACACCTTACATAATACTCCGGTTAGCAAACTATCGAATTCTGCATCCAACTGACATGCCATCGAGATGCATCTAAAAAAAAAAATTTTAGTAGACTTCGGTTCTATAGAAGTCATCCATCAAGCAACAGGAATGACATCTTTGCTCTATAAGTTCTAATGACTGTTTTTACCCGTTCTTGTGGTCAGCGGTGTAGTGTACCACGCGGACGGTACCATCGGCCTCGTGCAGTGAGTAGTAGCCCTTCACGTTGTCCCCATCACGGGTCTCGTGCTGCGAGTGGTGGTCGTGGTGGTGGGGGTCTTCCACTTTGTAGTCGAACTCGTATTTGGTGTCGGCCTGGGGGGAAAAGCACAAAGTTATCTTATAAGTGAGGCGTCACATCTTACGAGTTGAGACGTATTTTGCCAATGTCCGAGCAAAGCTCTTGACGTCCTTCAAAGCCATGTCGTCCCTGAATATTTTACCGCTAGTACAATAGCGTACGTAATAGTACGCTAGTACAGTAGTAAGCAAAACATAGTAGTACGGTAGTACAGTAGTTAGTAAAACGTAGTTTGAATGTATTACTGCTGCTGTCTGTCTTAGCGGTAAGCACGGCGGTAAGACATTCACATAATAGATAATAATCTAATGAAAACATGGATGGTACTAGTGGTAAGACATTCAGTAGTCTATTCTGTGATTATTATTTATTCTGTGAATGTGTTATTTACAGAATTAACAATAATACGAGCAGTAGGCTACTTACTACTTTCTTGCCATCACTCAATGGGTGCTTTTGCACATTAAGACTTCGGCTAATCATAATAGCGAATAGCTAAAGTTAGAATTATTTGCCATAGTTAAGTGATTATGGTTTTCGTATTTAGCTCTACCGCCCGTGTACCTATTAAATAGAGAATAGAGAAAAACTGCCCTTATTAATAAAGAAACTTGGTCGGCCAAAATTATCAGTCGTTGTAAAAATGTCTGATCTATTATGCCTGTGCAGCTATCATTCTATAATATTGTGCCTTAGACCTAAAAACCCTTATTCATTGCATAACATATCATACCCTGTAATCGAAGTCCTTGTGACCATGTTTGTCCTGGAACTCGATCTTCTGGGCGTGGCCATCGTGACGGTGGATGTTCTGCGAAGAGTACCCGTGGTGGTGGTCGTGGTGGTCACCACCACCACCCTGCTGGGCAGCCACTGCGGCTACTACCACGATGAGACACAGCACCTGGAAGAATATGGATGTTGATATAGAATAACTACACATACAGCACCTGGAAAAATGCGGATCTTCAAATGTAGCTGGATGTACGTATTCGCTTGTATTTTAATCATGCTAATGGCTAAAGCTGATGTATATTGCCGGTCCGGCAGATCTGTTTTTGGAATATGAAGCCTAACTTGTGTCTTTTCAAGGCAAGTGAATAGTAGCATCTGATTCAGACAGATAAATGCGGCCAATTGTTTAGTAAAGGATAAAAAGCTTATTTTCAAGGTAAGTACTATACAGGGTGTAAGGGACGGTGTAACTAAAACTTTGCAGGCGTGATCAGACCATGAAACTGAACAACTTATTGTCATGGGCTATGTTGGTAAACATAAAAAAAAAGTCGAACCGATGATCGAAAAAAATATTTCGTTTCCTAACATTGTATCCCATTGTAAAAGTTGTTCAGCTTCATGATCTGACCACGCCTGCACCTGACCCAAAATACAATGGCTACCTTTACAATATTTTATTCTTGATCGTATTTATTACCTTGGTGTACATGATGGTTTTGTTTAATGGAATTGTTAACCACAAGAACACTTATTGGTGACTGATAATTCGAAAAAGAACCTTTGTCTTTTTATACGAACACGATATTCATACGAAATCAGGTTTTTTAACAGTGCATGCAATAGTGCATGTGCATTTTGGTAAAGTTCAAAAACTGGTTTGTTGCATTCGCAAGTGATTTTGGCAAAAGTGAGTGCGGCCTTGACTTGAGCCTTAATGACTATAGGTATATTTTTGGTGAAAGGCTACAAAAGTAGTGATAACTATTGCATAAAACTGGAGCTGACCCATAAAAATCAGCCAAGTGCGGGTCGTATATGTGCATGAAGGATTTGGTGCTATTTTATTGCCATATATTTGGTATTATATATAAAAAATGCAAAAATGTCAAGGTTAATGTATGGGAGCCCTCAAAATATTTATTGTATTTTAGTTTGTCGTAAGATTGTTGTCAGCTGTAGTGAATATTTTATCTGTATATCACGGTTCATAAGGTACAGTTAATACGTACAATTCAAAATATCAAGATGAAGCTTGTTTTATGGGAGCTCCTCTAAATATTTTATTGTAAGTGTAGGTATGTCATCTATGATGAATATTTCAAGTTCACTTATTGTGGCTGAACTGTGGTTCAGTCTGGTGACAGACGGTCCATTTCAATACCTAAATAGCACAGAACTGAGATGTCATGTCTGTCACATGACTCATGCATGCGCAGGACAGCGAGCTACGCAAATGTCATCGGTTCTCTGTGCTAAATAGGTTCCCGTTTTAACAGTTTACATGTGCCGAACCCTAAAAGTGCAAGTGCATAATAATACACCTAAACATACGTTATACTGCTTATGAATATTCATTGAAATAACTTAATTGTAATTTAACAAATATAAATGTGTAACTACTCGGCTTCAAAAGAATCACACCTCTTAAAAATCTACTTTATACCTACATCTTTAATTTGTCTTATGTAATGTTGGTAATGTTCGGTATCATTTGACGGGTAAGGAAAGAGATAATGCAAAAAAAAACAGTGCATATAATACACCTTTACATACGTTATAATGCTTTTAAAATTACTTAATCGTATTTTTTCTAAATATAAATGGGTAACAAGGTATGCTGCTGAAAAAACATTAAAAATAAATTATTCTGTTTCGCCGTCTATTCCAATGATTGGACCTTTGCGTATTCGAATCCCAATTAACTTAATTGGCATAGCTTTATTTGAAGATTGGTTGATGCCTTTGCTTTCCTGCCTCTGACTTAGTTAATTCACTGATTCCTCCCATCAAGCGTAAAACGAAGGTCCAGAAATTATTACCTTGGCGACGAAAATCATAAAATACAGGGTAAAATACAGGGGTAAATAATAAAATAATATATATTTTAAGCGATGAACCAGCACATGAAACTGAACAACTTTCCCCAAGTCAATTTCTATGGGAGGGCCAAAAATTTTTTTTGTATTTCGGCCTATGTTTCTTGGGGAAAGTTGTACAGTTTCATGGGCTGATTTGCCTCTTAAAATATTGGCAGTTAATATTTTTACACCTTATGTATATTGAATTTTTTGTGAAGTTTCGATAAGACGAATGATTCGTCTCGATTCGTGATAATAAATTGTGCCGTGGAGAAGTAGACGAGTCTTATGGCTCGTAGCAGAGTTACGACTTCGTAACAAAAATTATTTCGAAAATAAAGTTCTAAGGAAATTGTTCAGTTTTATGAGTGGAACAAACTGTGAATTTTTTTTTAATTAATTAAATGTAACCTTATTTGCCTTAATATTATCTTCGCCGTGAGTAAACATCCAATTAAATTATATCTGAGCGATATTATCTTAAGATATCGTATCTTCATCTAAAAAGGCTCTAAATATTTATCAGACGTGGCGATAGGAACCGTATTATCAGAACCGTCAACGCTCTGCCTACCTCGCAAGGGATAAAGGCGTGATATATGTGGAACACATGTGTGTGTGTGTGTACATACTCGCTGTGTGGGATGCGCTTATATTGGATGTTTTTCTCCATTTGTCTAATAGTCCGTTACGGTCTAATAAAGTTTCAGACAATGTACACACTAGTGTTATTGCTAAACTTTGAAATATTATCGACATTTATTACTGTTGATTTATTGGAAAAGTCTAGACATAATTTAATGCATGTTGCAAAATTCAGAAAATATTGTGCTTGCTTATTTTTCCAATAAATGAATTTTTATATTATGTTAAAGTTAACTCATAAGCAAACTCTTTATGCTGACTTGTGATACTGTTACTTATAAAATGTATTTTTCATAGTAACGTCAACATCGTATAAATAATTTTCTTAATGTAGTCGTAGGTAATTTTTTCCCGTGGTGTCAGTAGTTCTATTGAGTTGTTCTATTGATAGAGCTAGTGACACTGATTTAGGTCAGTAGTTCTATTGATGGTACAAGCGACACTATTAAGTGTCACTAGTTCTATTACTTATATAAGTAATATAATATATAAGTATATAATACATACATTAAAATTTTCTAGGGATCAAATTAATAGCAGGTTTAAAGTGGTGTAGGTACACATTTTTTTGTGATGGGCGTACTCTTGACCTCGATCTTACCCTAAGAGCTAAGATGGGATCTACGGTCTTAATGAAAGTCACGTTACAAGTATCCATTCCAATAAACCAATAAACTCAAAAACTAATAAAATAGGCTGGCTACATTCATCCTGAGTATCATAGGCTAGTTTTTACTGCGGGAAAACGTCTCATCCCCGCGGGAAAATAGGTATCAGCGGGTGAAACCGCCGCGCGGAAAGCTACATACATCCATACATAATATCCCTTGCGGAGTAGGCAGAGCGTAAACGACCGTTAAATACGGTTGTTATCGCCACGTCTTACAAAAATACATTTAAGGACTGTAATAAATTAATCGTGTATTACTAATATTACTATAGTGAGAGGTTGGCAGCCTATCGCCTAAAATTGCAATACACCTACATGAAACCCTCATTCGACTCGAACGACACTCACGGGCTAACACAAATGAATTTCAGGTAAAACCATTTTTTATAATATTCTTTACGATTATAAGTTATTTATGACATTTTCTGGGTGAGAAACCAAAACCTGAGTAAAATCGTCAGTTTGAGCATGGTTATGCCTCTTTTACCTGAAACCAGAATTGAGGAAGGCTTTGAATACATCAAGAACGAGAGCAAAGTTATAGCAGGTCCCAAAAATGAGGAAATAATTGATTCATTTTTACGGTATATCGAAAATTTTTGGTTACCAAAAAAACAAATGTGGTGCATCTTTAGCGAAAGGCACAGGTCAGCCAACACATGCGAAGCATGGAATTCCCAATTCAATAAACGTTTCAAGGTTAAACCCCTAACTACCTGCGGTTTTCTTAAGATTTTGAAAAGTGACGCTGAATTCCAATGTGTGAATTCCCTAACTACACTGCCACAGAGACCGCGTCAAGCATCTGTTATTGAGCGTAATCTCTACATACAATACGTGCAGATGGAACTCCTTAACAACAATATTAATGTAGCCTTATTTTTAGAAAAACTGCGTCGATAGTCTTACATTTCTTTTTCTAAGTATTTGTAAATAGTTTTAAGGTATTCTGATGTATATAGTTTATTTTGACATAATTCAGGTTTTCATGTCTTCCATAAACTAAAACTAGTCTTATTTTCAATAGAACTACTGACCTAAATCAGTGTCACTAGTTCTATCAGTAGAAGAACTCAATAGAACTACTGACACCACGGGAATTTTTTATTCAATCATTACCTATTACGTATATAGGAGTAAAAGCTGTTAAAAGGAAAAGCATTTAGACCGTTTTCACACTTAACGCACAACGCAGCGCTAAAATTACATGCATGCGACTGTCAGATCCGTACTAGAAAGGATAACGAAATGATCACTATACTAAAATCACTGTTCACGCAGGTCCAATGCACAACGCTGCGCTAGCACTACGTCAACAGCGGTTGTGCGTTGGGAGTGACGTTTCTGGTATGGATCTGACAGACACATGTGTTACGCAGCGTTATTATAGCGCTGCGTTGTGCGTTAATTGTGATAATGTTCGATCTGGTACTTTGGGGAAACTTTGTATTGTGCATATCTCACTCACATCATGAAAATCCGTGTTCAGTCACGTCACATTAGAAAGGTAAATATGAACCTTATCCATCCACCTCTACTAATGACGTGGGCCACAATGGGTCAACATATATAAAAGAAATATATAGGAGATATTCCTGTGATATTCTATTCAGTGTAAGGAGCGTCGGTGGCCAAGTGGTTTGGACACCGGTCTTACAATCGTGAGACCCGAGTTCGATCCCCGACATGTACCAATGTGTTTTTACTCACGTACATTTACCGAATAAAATCTGAATTCAGATGATATCTTAATGTGACCTAACCTTGGATTCGGGCCAGACTATCCATCGGGTTGCAGTGGTCAGAGTGCAGTCGCCCTGTGTAAAAACTTGGTTCTACGTCAAATGCTAGGTTAGATAGCCGACCCCGGCAGAGAACGGGATAAGGCGAAGAGAATGTATCCTATTCAGTGTTAGTGACAATGCCGTGTGGTCTCTCTCTTTTCGTGTGGGACACCGAGCCGTCCAACGACCCGATGAACCCTAGTGTCAGAATTTTTCAACCGCCTTCTACAAGTAGCAGGCTTCTGACATGGTTGTGTAACGACCGCCGTCTAAGTGATCATAGACAGCAACCGGGACCTACGGCTTAACGTGTCATCCGAAACACGGAACCATCTTACTTACGGACAATCGGGTGGTTCAGCCCGCAATGTCCTAACCAGACTGGGAACAAATTCACAAAGTGATAAATATCAACTTTGTGAGTGACCCACCGAGAATCGAACCCGGAACCTTCTGCGTCTAAGGCAGTCGCACTACCACTGCGCCACATCGGTCGCCGTGTGGTGACAGAGTAGGAAGAATGGAAAGCACTAACGCACTAACCATCTCTTCCCGTAAGATGCGACCGAAGGATTAACCAGATCTAAGACCAGTCCTGCATGGCTAATATGCGTGCCACGATAAATTTTTGTCACCGCAATGTGTCTTCTGCGGCTAACTTCACTGCGAATAAGTTACGCATTCTTCTGTAGTGACATTGTACGCATATGAAACGACAAAATATATCATGGTTGGTAGCATGGTTAGCCAGGCTGGGGATTGACAACTTCACATTGAGTGACAGAGGTCTTTCGTGCTGTAGACTCCCTGCAGTAGACTTGGCTTCGCACGTATCGACTCGTCCTTCCTGTGGAGTCAGCCAGAGTAACCTTGCGTTTTCCATTATTGCATCTCAGGCAACACAGTCTCTGGTATCTTGTCTCAGACACTGATAGAATCATCTGTCACGGACGTACGAGGCCAATGATGGCAACATTTTGACAGAAGTAACATTTATCACCCAAGCGGTTCAAAACTTCCAGAAACGGAATGAAAAACCGACAATTTTATTCAACAACAAAAACACTCGCTGTCCTGTTTATCTCGAATAATGGGGACGGAGATAAGAACCCGTATTTACATATTTATAAGGACTACACAGCAGCGTTCCAATTAAGAGATCACGGTCTCCTCTGTCCGATCTACATTGCAAAATAGACACGGTTTCATTTACTACTTACTTCTGTAGTTGGAACTAAAGTGGCTCTGATAGCAGATGCAATTTCTCATAATGTTTTTCTGGAAAAGAGTTTTTCATTGATTTTTTTTTACGAGGAACCACCATAGTGCTGTGCTATATGCGGTTCCTCCATCAGTTTCTCTTTTACCCTAAGAACATAATAAATATAAAATAACAAAAATAATATATGGACCGGATAGGCCCCTAGGCCAGCAAATGTGATTTCTATAGGATCATACCACGCATACAAAGTACACACACATACCCACACACTCACATATCACGGCTTTATTCCTTGCGGGATAGGCAAAGCGTTAACAGCCGCAACAGTACAGTTGTTATCGCCGCGTCTGACATATTTGGAAATAAGAAAGGTTACTTACATATATGTATATTTGTATATATATAGGCAGGTAATTAGGTAGGTACGAAAGCTTCGTAAGTATAAAAAGGTGTACACAAATTTTACAATAATATATACCCGTGTATCGGTGGATATGCCTTAAATTCGAGATGTTGTTTACGAAGTACCTTACTGAACGACTTTGGTAAAAAAAAAATCTTGTTTTTAGCGTTGTTCTCATATTGAATATGTTCTGGAACATGTCCTGAACAACGAGTCCAATTTAATGCATTTCCTCCCAAACTCGGTGTATATTTTTAAAGAATCTTTATAAAGAAGACGGAGAGTGACAAAATGCTCTGTTTCCTGTAATAATGCGATATTATGCAAATAGAACGCCTCCAACTTGTAGGGTGAATAGTTCATGCGAACCCACGTTTGCTCATTATGGCGCTTCTTCAAACAACACTTTTGTAAAGAATTCTTTAAGGAGAAAAATATAGAGTGTAAGTTTCTCTTTAGATATTTTGCAGGGACATTTTAATTTTTATCTAAACCAGTAAACGAGCAAGAATTTTATTTTATACCAAATGAAACACTGAATTCAATAACTTCTTCTATTGTATGGGAATACAAGTCGACGAACAGAACAAGGAAAGCCTGGTGTCAGAGTTTTTTGTAACGACCGCCGTTAAAACTATCATACACAGCAACTGGAATCGTCGGCCTAACGTGCCCTCCCAAGCACGGAACTATGTTTTTTTAAAGACTATTCGATGGTTGCAATAGTCTAACCAGATTGAGAACAAGTTCACGTGATAAATAAAAATTGTTGAGTGTCCCATCGAGAAGCAAACCCAGGCACTTTAGGCTGGTGGCAATGGCACTACCACTGCGCCATAGCCGTAACTTTGTACATAAATAGGTATGTAAATAAAAGTACCAGGTTGACCGAGCTTTGCTCGGCATTTTCTGCCGTTCGGTGCGATTTTTGGACGATCAAACCTTGTTAGATCGATTTGTAGCCTCCGAATCCTCCATAAACGAATTTTCATGAAAATTGTTGGAGCCGTTTCCGAGATAAATACAATTCTTGCTCGTTTAAAGTTGTTAGATGTACCCAGTTAGACTTAGCTCAAGAAAGCAAATCCAACCTCAGAATAATCAGAGACTTAGCTAAGATTGGATGTAGGTAGTCACCAGAATCTAGTTTGCTCAGCGTCTGCTAACTTAATACCTCCTCCACGATCTATCTGCTGGAATTGCAGCTGCTGTATGTAATTTATACGCTAAGCAATACACATTAAAATTTATATTGCAGCAGCGAGACATATCCGTAGGGGTTTGTGTATGAATGACGAACCGATGAGCTCAGCATCAGATCTGATCAGCTTATTCATTTCCATGAAAATCAAACTACAACTACATTTCGATGAATCGAAGGGAAGCATATTTTTCGGCGGAGTATTTAGGAGTATTTTGCCGTGTGATGCCGGCTTAGAATAGCATCACCCCACATCCTACCCGTGGGTGTCGTAAGAGACGACTAAGGGACTCGAGAGTATTGGTGTATTACAATTTTTAGGCGACAGGCTGACAACCTGTCACTATAGTAATACACATGTTTTCTGAAACAACCTTGGAAAACAAGCCTCAAAACTGTCAGACGTGGCGATAGCGACCGTATTCTTACAGCTGTTAACGCTCTGCCTATCCTGCAAGGGATAAAGGCGTGATATATGTATTTAGCTAACTACTTACTATTTGAAACACTGGAATGTTATTCACTCCTGATATTACTAGCCTACATCAAGAAGTATTTCTCACACACACAAATCAAATCACGCCTTTATCCCTAGCAGGGTAGGCAGAGCGTTAACGATCGTCAAATTACGGTCGTTATAGTGACGTCTGACATGTATTGACGGCCCTTTCAGATGATTCGTGTATCACTGCAGTGAAAGATTGTCAGACTGTCGCCTAAAGTTGTAATACGTGGTAATACACATAAAACCCTCTAGTCCCTTAGTTTCCTCTTACAACTCCCGCAGGAAGAATTGGGGTGATGCTATTCTATGCCGGCATCAGACGGCAAGAAGTATTTCTACATGTAAGAAACTTGGTTTTAGATTACAGATTCAGATTACCTCATTAACATTATGTTCTGCCTTAGTACCAAAATATTAACGCGATAGACTCGGTTTAATCATCATTGGCCTTGCAAGTGTGTAACAGACTGTTTAAACAGTGTCTGAGGCGAGACTTCTCCACAGACACAGCGTTGCCTGGGACGCAATTTTGGAAAACGCAGGGTTGCCCAGAACCTGCGCCACCCTCTCGGTCTCCCTGGCTGACTCCACAGGAATGACGAGTCGATACGTGCCGAGCCAGGTCGGCTGCAGGAGTCTACCGCGTGGTAGACCTCTGTCACACGCGTCTGACGGAGACGGGTTTCGTTTCCGGGTTTAGTTTGGGTTTAGTGTGGAATTGTCCTTCTCCAGGACCCTGAATCTGCTCGGGTCGGGTTACTCCCTCGGTCACTTCTTACGACCCCCACGGGAAAAGACGGGGTGGTGCTATTCTAGTCTGCCAGCTCCGCACGGTTTAATGCCTACTTAAAATGAGTGCAATAAAGTCGACTGACCAACATTTTATTTAGCACATAGAATATTGTCGGTAAATTACTCTTGCGTATACTACAGTCAGTGAGTGGTACTACCTAGTAAATTGTAGCTACTACCCACATTATCATACAATTTCCCGGTTGCATGCTCGTCGCATATTGCAATAAGCTAGGGCAACGACCACTTAATCTGCTAGACGCCTAATGTATCTGATTTTTCCAAGAAAACTTTCTGTCAAGACGCTTGAGCTGGAGCAGTAATGTGTGCTTGCCAATTCGCTAGAGGTCGTTTTAACTGTGACTGTCAAATGCGTGCAAACAGCATGCGTTTGTATTTTTGTATTATGTTGCTTACACTGCTCGCATCATACATTCTGCTACATAAATATTCACACACACAGACCCTAACTTTTGATACTAGCAACGTTTAATCAAGACGTGACAATCTTTTGAATGTAAAATCGGATTCATAATTCAAAAACAATTTGCCTCTTGTGCCTGATATTATCAAACTAAACGCTACAAGCCCACAGGCAAAATCCTTAGTAAGTATTATACCTGTTTAAATAAAGTGGCTAACCTTATACGCAATGTACATCGAATTTAACTAACCGTGTCCGCGCGAGTGCAGCGCGCCGTGGTCCGCAACAGTGTTCGGCAATCACAGCAGAGCTGACGAACGGGCGTATGTGATCTGTTGTATTTACAGTCTGTGAGGCCCGATGCCCTACCAAAAATACTATAACAACGTAAGTCGTATAAACTTACATAAAGAATTTGACCTGTAAACTTGAAGCATGTAGTTTGATATTATTTAGTTCTGATGTTTGCCTCTGCGATTTTCCTTTAGTGCGCCGTCTAGTAGGCTGTGTAGTCGCTGGCTAGGACTGAATCAAAGCTGCATGCAGCACTGCATGTTCTGTGATTTAGCATACAAATCGCCTCATTACATACGTTTACAGCTGAAAGTACTAAGTTTAGTTTGCCACTGAATCAGGGCTATGTAATATTATGATGCAATTGAAAAAGCTTGGGTTGGTATGTGTTTTAAATAAATTACTAACTAAACTCACATAATTCACTTTGTGAATTTGTTTCCAGTCTGGTTAGGACATTGCAGGCGGAACCACTCGATTGTCCGTAAGTAAGATGGTTTCGTGTTTCGGATGGCACGTTAACCCGTAGGTCCCGGTTGCTGTCTGTGATCACTTAGACAGCAGTACACAGCTATGTCAGAAGCCTGCTACTTGTAGAAGGCGGTTGAAAAATCCTGACACTAGGGCTCATTGCGTCGTTAGATGACTCGTAATATGAAACTTTAATTACGGTAATATTCATTTCTTAGCACGGGAAGGTACGAGATTAGGCGCATCCCGCGTCTAACGCACAACGCTGCGCATTTTAGCGCATCCATAACGCCTATGCCAAATTTCTCATAATAAAACTGAAATTGACGCAGTAACTGCTTCCGCAATACGGAGCACGGAGACCCACAGAAACCTGAAAAAAAAAACAACGCAAATACTTGCGTTGGCATGTGTCTCTGTTACACATTATAAATGATAGTTGCAATATATCTCTTGCACCGCCGTATGTAAAGTGTAGGTGCCTTAGAACCTGTGTAAAGATATCCTCATTTAAATGCGCTCTAAGGTTTCCAAAGGTCTCCGGGCTCCGTATTGCGGAAGTCAGTTCATTTGCTTCGAGAAGCTTCTGTCAGTTGTGTCAATACAATCAGGGCAAATATAGGAGCGTGATTCGCCGGGACTTTCGTTCGCGCTTTGGCGAAACTCACACTTGGTTGTGTTTTAGCGGATACGTTTGTCAGGTGGATCGTACACTTAACGCACGACGGTGCGCTAAATATTGCAGCCGTATGTCAGATTCTTACTAGAAACGTCACTCCCTACACTAAAACCGCACTCGACCAACGACACTGCGGTAGCGCTGCCTCAGATAAATAGTGTTTTTTACTTGTTCTTTATTTACAGATTTTTTGGAATAACAGCTAGATTAGTCCATCCAAACTAGCTGGCGTTGTTTTGGCACTTTATTAGATTCAGATATTATCTGTTTTCCGGAAAGTCGGGAGTTAAAAGATACCCCGTATATAACTTTATTTGTACGGTAGGGTACCAAATTTCTGTACGAATGGTAAGGAATGAACTTCGTAACATTTTCGCTTCTTTTCAAATCTATGCCAAGAAGGACAGAAGAGACAATGGATTATCCATTGGACAAAATAACCTTACCCTGGTGGAAGCAAAAATAACAATTTGTCACTTGTACCGCCATTTTTCGTGGTCCCCAGTCATCCATAAAGCCTTATCTACAAAATTTCTGTGCTTTTAATATAAGGACAATCATGGCAAAATAAATGGACAAAGATTATTTTTTATTTTCACAATATTTTTTATTCCTCGCTCAAAATGTCGGAACCCTCATCATGTAACGGTATTAATAATGCAAATAGTTGTTAATGAAATTGTATTATCTGCTAAAGAAATATTTACTAATTTCAAACGAAACAAATGGAAAAATTCACGCCACCGATGGGGTTTGAACCTACGTGTTTTGACTTGCTGGGTCAAACGTTTTACCTGCTACACCACGGTTGGCTCTGCCCTAGGCGATGTAATTATGAACCACATAATTTTAGTTGCCTTTGTTGAAGAAATGTTTGTTTAAAAATGCCTAGCACGATAAAATGTGAAACATTTAAAAATAAACTGTTGCCCAAGTACGTTTTTTATTTCATTTCTAAAAAAAATCTTTCAGAAACTTGTTGAAAGAAATGCGACTGGCTTCCTCAACTTTCCAGAAAATTCCACTTCGGTGGTGACCTACAAAATAAAATAAAAAAATACAAGAAAAGCCGGCCGGACAAAGTTTCTGAGGAAGCCTACCATTTATTTGTATTTTTAAGGGCGCTAATTTAATGCAGCTTCTTTTAAATGTCAATCGCGGCTTAAAATAAATTTCGTTGCCTTCTGACTTATTAGGTGAGCGATTTCATTGAAGAAGCTAGGACCATAAACCGCACTTAACTCTGAGATTGATATTGAGTGCGATTTTGAGATGTCGTTAGTATTGACTGATATTTTGTCAAAATCGATCTTGAGATCGATCTCAGAGTTGAGTGCGATTTATAAGTACGTACCTTAGTATGTAAATTTTGAAGCGTCATCTTTAAACATCTACGTTCATGTAACTTAATAACCCATCAAAATATATCCGCTTCTACATTATTGATTTAGGGACTTAACATCATACTTTGTTACTCGGCAACTTTTTATTTACTTTCAAGTTTCAAAATATAAACCGCTTGTAAAATATATTTCGAAACTAATTAAGTGCAGGGTGGGGCAGAGTTTTATAGACAGTGTGGGGAACTAATACCAGAGGGTGTTTTCTGTTGCAGTAAAAAATATATTTTAAGCAGTTCTAGAAAACCGTCGCTTATTTACGAAAACAGACACTGGGATTTAGACGCTAACGGAATGTTTAGAGTCTTCACTTATTATTTCCCTTCTTTTAACCCGTCACAGAGGGCGCCGTCGTTCCAGGAAAATGATGATTGATGATTACTCAACAAACGCCTCGCGATGGTAATGGCGTTGTCCAAATTATAAATGGTAGTCTGTGACACTGTAAACGTGAGCGAGAAATAGCTATTCATAAGACAAGACAATGTTCGTGGGGCTACGCAAATTGTCAACGAATATAAAGTGTATTTTTTTTTTAATTATAGTTAGCCTACTAGATCCCACTGCTAGGCAAAGGCCTCCCCTGCAGTATTCCACTTCTTCAGATCCAAAGCCAACTCGGGGCACTCCCTTTTTAGCAGTAAATATTTTAAGAGGTGAATCGGCCATGAAACTGAACAACTTTAGAAACATAGGTCGAAATATGAATAATTTTTTTGAACCTCTCATACAAATTGGTCGGTAGGTCGTTTTGTATGGGAGGTCCAATTTTTTTTCCATATTTCGACCCATGTTCCTTGGGGAAAGTTGTTCTTTTTCATGGACTGGATCACCCCTTAAAATATTTGCTGCTAATTTTTTAACACTCTGTATGAGTTTTGGCTTTGAAATATTTATCCATCAGAAATGTTTGGTTGGATTTGACAGTACATCTAGTTACCTACTCAGTTAATAGGTTAAAGCCCTTTATGTTTTAAGGATCCAACCTACACTTAAAACCATCACTTGTCATCAGCATCATCATCATCACCTCAGCCTAGCCTATAGAAGTTCACTTAAATCTCTCTCTTTTCGTGTGGGACACCGAGTCGTCCAACGACCCGATGAATGAAGTTCACTTAAATAGGTATGTGTCTACTAAAAAAAAGCTTTATTTATTGAATATGATCGAGTAGCAAATTTATTTAAGGCATCAACTAACCCTTAAAAGTGTTACACGTCATCAAAATGCCCACAGCCCATGAGCCTTTATCAGGCCACTGCTGGACATATGCCTCCCCCAGGATACGTCATTAGACTATGGTCGCCTGTTTTCACCATTGGTTCATCCAAAACTATTTCTCACCAAAAATAACCTTGCTAGTTTATGTTTGGTACGAATGACATTATTTTAAAAGTATGTTAATTCGGAATAAATGACTGAAATCGTGTAATAGCGGGTAAAATTAGATTTATTAATCTTAACGAAAATGTCCCAAATTCGAAATAGTTTTTTATAGGTTTCGTGTTTATTAAATCATATAAACGAAAGTGCCTCGATGTTTCAAATGAGCAGTGTATTTTTGTTTTTAGCTAAGTATATCAATTTTAATCTAAGAAAAAGCTTTCGATTCGATTCAGTTTTACCTGTTGGACAGAGGAAAATAATGATTTATGGATTGTTCGAAATCGTTTTGCGTTATTGGTTTGATAAATTATTAATGTTTCCTCCACCGAAGCTCAGTATCCATCAAAATTACATAATATCAAAAAATATAAATATCAAGGTGGAAAAGCTGCCTAGCTAATATGGTCCTTGAGGATTTATAAGTTTCAAGGACTTATCGATCATCGATTTAATAAATAAACGGACGAATGCTGGTGCAAAAGATACAGATAGTTAATATTGCATCTACCATAATAATAATTGTAAAAGAGACACATGTCAACATCGATTCATGCGTCAACGTCGATTTTTGTATTTGAAATTTTGTTGCATCTGACTGACGCTTGCGTTACGGATGCGCTGAAAATGCGCAGTATCGTGCGACACATATGGGAACCGCCTTATCCAGTTTAAGTAATAAAAGCACAATTTCAGAATCCTTGTATCGTACAGACACCTATTATGTGTTTCAACAAGTAACTAGGTAACATTCTGGAACATTCATCTCATCCATCATACCTGTCGAAGATCACTTAGCTTATCGCGTTCAGCCACATGTATTCCACCACGCCACATGTTGCTAGGTCCACTTATATATTTATAGAGCTACATTTAAATAAGTACAAATATTTTGAAGGTGTGTTCTACTTATAAAACTGAACAACTTTCGTCCGGAACATTTTATCAAAACAGAAGAAAAAAAATTGAACCCCCGTACTTTTCCCAGGCAAACATTTTTTTTTCATATTTCTGAAAAAGTTTTAAACGAAAATTGTTCAGTTTTATTAGTAGCAGGTTCACCTGTTAAAATATTCGTATTGAATTAATTATAATCTGAATAATAGAGTAATTTTACTAGCTTTCGGTCGCTACTGAGGGCAAGCGACAAGTTTCCTCAAGAAACATATTATGCTGAAACATGAAAAAAAGAAACAAATTGACCTCCCCTTCCCACATTTATTGACTTGACCAGCTTGTATATGGGGATACAAATTACTTTTACATATTAAGGCCCGTATTTATAAATCGCACTCAACTTTGAGATCGATCGATTTTGACAAAAAGACAGTCAATACTAACAGCGTCTCCAAGTCGCACTCAAGATCGATCTTAGAGTTGAGTGCGGTTTATAAACACAGGTCTTAGACGAATGTACCTTAGGGTAAGCTATTTTTACCACGCCAGCCTGAGATTCTGGTGTCATTAGGAAAAAATCGTCTTTGATGCTCTACTCATCTTGTGAGAGTAGTTAATTCTACTTAATCCATTTTTCTCATCAATTGTATATTAAATAAAATTGCACCTAATTTTCAATTGATAAAAACTTACCCCTTTTATTTCAAAACCAATTTCAGTTGCCCCGTTCGTATCATTTTATAAAATCAATTTATGAAATTGTCTACTTCAGTAATACGACGTCCGGCCCGTTTCTCGTAAAAGGCTCTTATATTTTTACAGGATGTTCCGCTTTGAGTAGATTCATTTAAAACATAAAGTAAATTCATTCTCCCGTAGTGACATTTTGCGCATGTGAAAAAATATCTGCAGCTAATATAATAAATATTTGTGAATTCATGCCTATTTTATAGTACCTGTTGTTTTTGTGGAAAGTTTATTTTATATACAACTATAGATCCGCCCAGTGGCTTACTAAAATAATGTGAAAAATAACGTAACGAGTGAAAGAACTAATAATATCGGTCTAGTGTATTTTCGCAAACGAAAGGATAGCGAATGTCTGTTAATTTCCCGAGAGAAAAAGACGTTTTCCCGGCATATAATATATTATAAATAAACCTACATTATAAACTTTCCTCGTGAGTCATTCTATCTATTTAAAATACACATCAAACTTCTTTGCGTAGTTTAGTAGGACTTAGCGGTGTCCGTTATTGACAGACAGACAGACAGACAGACACTTTAATGGAGGAGAGAATAGAGTGAAGGTTGACTAGAGGCCCAGCGGTTTTTCCCTAAGAATAAGATATTTTTCTTACCTAATAAGTAAAAAAGTAGCTCTACGCCCCGCGCCGTCTCCCTGATTTGTGGCTCTACTAACAACCACACTTAGAATGATTTGTGTCTGTAATAGAAGTCCTCATTGTTTTTTCCTTTCTACTAAAAAGCCTAGAGATGCCGCGGTATGCCGCATGATGCCGGCTTAGAATGGCATCACCCCAATTCTAGGAAATGGCCGGCAGCTTTTCCTGCATGTGAATGCAACATCTTCAACTTTCGATAGCCAATCTGACTGCTAAGCGTGGTGTATATGGCGTAATCCGGCATTATAGGGAAACCCATGTTTGGCAGTGGACTGTTTTTTGGCTGGGTAAGGGAAAATACTCATTGTATGATAGAGGCCCGGACGTTATGGCAAGACCAACTCCGCTGGGAAGGTGACCCAGCTACCTACGGACTAAACCCCTCCCTGTAAGTAAATTTTGTTGGTATGCAATCCAACGTTTTGGACGCAGTGGACTGTACTGTAGGACTGCAGGACGAGATTAATTTTTAGAAATAAGTTGCTGTTGAGTTTTTTTATCTTATTGTCCAATGTTTATGTATTTAATAGTCTAATGTGATCTAAATGTGATTGCCCAGACGCAGATGGCGAGACGAATTAGACGGGTTCTCCAAAAATTGGCATGCGGAAGCACAGAACCAGGATCAGTCGAAGAAGGAGAGAGAGGCATTTGCCCAGCAGTGGGATCCAGATGGCTTAATAAGATAAGTGATTGCTGTATGTTTTATCTTGTGTGAAATAAACAGTTAAATAACTAATATACTCTAATGGCTGTTGTTGTAGTTGTAGTAAGTAGTGAACATACTGTATAAGAAGATATCTACTTGTAGGACATTTTCACGGTCCAGTTGGTGTCCGCGTGATTGGGTACAGTGAAAAAGGTCCCCGGGACAGATTAGAAATTTATCGAAAGGTCTAAGGTGCAAGATTGTGGGTCTTCGGGTTTTCATTTGCACCTGTTTATGACCTCCTTTCAGAGCTATACCTGAATCACTACAGTATTAGGTTACGTCGCATTTCGCGTCTGTCCCTCTGTATGTATTTTACCCTTAAAACTACGCAACGGATTTTACGTCCAGTCCAGATACAGTTATTTTAATGGATAGAATGATCCAATTAGGAGGGTATCACAAAACATTTTTGAGCAAAAAATCATCGCTAAGTAAAGATAAATCGGATCACGATCGGAAAAATAAACATGACCTACTACCCGGCATTAAGAGTAAGATACTTTTGAACGTGAAGGGTTCCGTATGTTCCTAAAAGTTCTATTATAATTTTGATAGCGATGCCTCGTCGGCCGGTAGAGGCCAAAGATGACACATTATTTGCAAACTATCTCAGTATCATGACGGCCTCTGTTTTTTATACATACATAAATCACGCCTTAAAACCTCGCGGGGTAGGCAGAGAATTAATGATCGTAAAATTACGGTTGTTATTTAATCGCTGCGTCTGACATGTATGAGGCCCTTTCAGATGATTTGTGTATGATTGTAGCGACAGTTTGTCAAAATTCACCTAAAGTCGTAATAAGCATAAACCCCTCGAGTCCTTTAGTTGCCTCTTACAACACCCACGGGAAGAAATAGGGTGACGATATCTAAGCCGGCATCATACGGCAGCTACTTATCTAAGCCGGCATCACACAGCAATGTTTTTTTTATAATAATGGATCATATCGTCAATATTATGAACTTTTCAACAGCCACAACAGTCCACTGCATTGGCACGAAGAAGAAGAAGAGTCCACTGCTGGCATGACCCTCCCGCTCTCGGGGGGTATTGAAAAACCCATTACATTTGACAAGCGGATTGGCGATGGCAGTGACGACCGACGTGGCGCAGTGGTATTGAGACTGCCTTAGACGCCGAAGGTTCCGGGTTCGATTCTCGGTGGGTCACTCACAAAGTTAATATTTATCACTTTGTGAATTTGTTCCCAGTCTGGTTAGGACATTGCGGGCTGAACCACCCGATTGTCCGTAAGTAAGATGGTTCCGTGTTTCGGATGGCACGTTAAGCCGTAGGTCCCGGTTGCTGTCTATGATCACTTAGACGGCGATCGTTACACAACCATGTCAGAAGCCTGCTACATGTAGAAGGCGGTTGAAAAATTCTGACACTAGGGTTCATCGGGTCGTTGGACGACTTGGTGTCCCACACGAAAAGAAGAATGGCAGTGAAAGATGTTGCTTTCACAGTAAACACTGCTGCCCATTCCCTTGATGATTGTCCCTTAGTCGCATTTTACGACACCCTTGGATAGAATTGGGAATGACTGGGATGATGCTAATTTGAGCCGGCACCACACGCCATAATAACCCTTTATCATAAATTCTGTGCAGAAAGAGAACCGTCGCGGGAAAAAAATAATTATTCATTTTTACATAGAAACCCACGATCGATAAATGTCAAAGTCATTTGGTAGAATGGCGCTAAATTCCACGCCGGTTTTTTTCCTTACAGGCTCTTTATATATATAACTAGCTGACCCGACATACTTCGTCCTGTCAAAAAGATTTGTAATATGGCAGTTTTTTTGCCTACATACCTATTAAAAAAATTCTCCTGAACAGAACCGTCACCCTGGTGATAGGGCGATAAAACATATATAACCAGTATAGCTCGTTCGCTGAACCAATCATGGTTTCTGTAATTTTGAGAAACACCTGGAAACACCTTCTGAATAAGTTCATCTTTTGATCGAGTTTAATTTATTTATTTAAAATTTGGATATTAAAAATAATAAAACACTGTTGGTGACGCTATTTTTGTTTGACTGATGTAATGACGTGGAAACTGATGCATTTTATCTCGCGTGCCGAAACTAATACAAAAGAAACGCGAGTTTCGGAACGCGACATTAAACTCCTCCAACTATGTATTCTGTGCTCCAAAGCACACACGCACATTGTTTTGATAGATATATGATCTTTGATGTTAGGAACACACCTACATTGCTTAGACAACAGTGAGTGCTTGTAATTTAATATGAACTTTATACCATAGCAATAAAGCTCAAATTGACTACGTTTTAGTTACAAATCATTTGTATGGGAAAAAGAAAAGGGCTATTTTTAGGGTTTTTTCAGCAATAATTCTAATTTTTCTCGCCGTAAAAACCATCCTTGAACTTCAACAAACATTAAAAAAAAAGATTTTGCCAAATTGGTCGAGGCGTTGTTGAGTTATGCGCTTACCAACACATTTTGCGATTCATTTGTATATTATAGATAATTTCCACTGCGGAACCCTAAAGAATCATTTATTGAGCGCATCGGCCCTCGTGCGCGTTCTTCCCCCAGGAAATTGAATTGTCTCCCGTAAGAGCGAATGAACAGCGTTTTGATGCGACGCGCTACTTTTACGTCGAGTAATTTTCCAACATTCATGTGACGCTAAATAAATTTCCTTGGGGGAGTTTTGCAAGCTTCATATTTCATTCCGAAAAATAAATACGCGGCAGAGAACAAACTTTTCTCTCGTACTTTCTTGAAGATGATAGAGTTATGGTTTGTATGGTATTTGGATTAGAATCCATTGATATCATAATAAATTCCTCATGAGAGCAAAATGTACAAAGTGTAAAAAAATACCGCAGTCCTGGGCATCCTTGCAACCATAATTGCGTCCCAAGCAACGCAGCGTCTGTGCTATTGCCTCAGACACTGATTGAATCGTCTGTCACGGACGTATGAGGCCAGTGATGAGTAGTTTTAGTTTTATTAGATGTCACTTGAATAAGATCCAAAGCCATGGCCGTGCATTGTCCCGACTTTCCAGCTTTACAACTAAAGCTAACTAATTTTGATTTATGCATATTGAACAACGTCAAACTCACATAAAGTTTGTCCGTTCAACAGCTTACAACGAAAGTTAAGAGAATGCAAAGCCATATTGACTCGCCATCTGATGTTAGGTAATAAAAAGGAAGCATAAGCCGTGTGATGCCGGCTTAGAATAGCATCACCCCACATCCTTCCCGCGGGTGTCGTAAGAGGCGACTAAGGGACTCGAGGGTATTGGTGTATTACAATTTTTAGGCGACAGGCTGACAACCTGTCACTATAGTGATACACATGTAAACATGTTTTCTGGAACAACCTTGGAAAACAATCCTCAAAAATGTCAGACGTGGCCATAGCGACCGTATTCTTACGGCCGTTAACGCTCTGCCTACCCCGCAAGGGATAAAGGCGTGATATGTATGTATGTATGTATGCATAAGTTAGGTTAGGTTAGGTTGCTTATGTTAGGTACGATGTGTATTTGTTTTTTGTTCCTGTATAATGTGAGCAATAAAGTGATTTTGTCTGTCTGTCTGTCTGTAAGGTTGGATGCATTTAGTAAGGACTGGCACCTGGAGGCCCAGAGCGTAAGAGAATGGAAAGAGAATATGTAGGCCTTTGCCCAACATTGGGACGATGTGGGCTAATTAAGATAAGGTTACGTACTAGGTCATCATTATAATGGGATGCCGTCTTCCAACTGAAGTTCGGAGGTTAGCATGTAGAAACCCTCACGATCTTGCGTTGTTGGTTCCTTATAGACTTGCTATAAAAAAAAAGAATTTTTACCTAGGAAAAACGGAGGAGGTTTTTATTTCATTGCGAACTTTTTAATAGAAAAAATCGAAGAGCAAAAATGGATGCAATACGATCGCGTGGCATGGCGTGGTCGGGCCCGTCGCTCCATCATCGTTTGTTTACCAGCTGTCTATCTATCGTTTAGAATTCATGCGTCACGGGCCACACCATAAACCCATTGATTATTTCATAAAAATCTTTCATTTTTAATATCTACTAGTATTTTTAGTAAGCAAGAGAAATACGTGGGTAATATCTTGGACGCCCCCCGGCGTAAGATTACGTATAACTCAAACAAACTCGAAGGTTTCTTCCATATTCTCTTATCCTTAATGATACACAAAATAAAATTGTAAAATTTCGAAATATTGTAAAAATGGCATTAAACTACATCTTTGCTCTACATTAACGTATCAATAATAATAACGTACTATAAAACGAAGTCTTTGTTTGTGTTTGTCAGTCCGTATCTTTAATCATAGACAACGCTATCTTCTAAACCACGCTATATAATATTTTGATGTAGATAATTCACGCCGGCAAAAATTCTTATTCCCACGGAAAAAAATATCCTCCCGTCGCCAAATGCCACGGTGGTGATTTTTGGTGATGGTGTATATGTTTTTTGGCCCCGGGCCCATCAAAGCTACGCCGGACGGCTTGGTGGGGAGCGAGGGCTTACCCGGAATAATTAATTGGTTGTTCAAACAACCAGCCCAATCACGCCTTTGGGCGAGACTGGGCTTAGGAGTTGTTCTGGGAAGAACAGATCGGGCTGAATCTACCCGGTATGTGCCGGTAATTGCCAAAATGAGGCGTAAATGAGGGACCCCCGCGACCGCGCCGGCGGGGACATGGGTTGCTTGAAGAGCTTGTGGAGTGTGACCTACTCGCAATGGCTGCAGTGGCGGTTTGGGTGATCTTATCATCATCATCCGAAAGGAACACGGTGGTGAAATGTCCCGGTGTTGCTAAAAGTCTCTGTAGCTAAATGATGCGAATGATACACGGGAAAACGTCATATTCGCACGGGAAAACAATTAAAAGTGGGTAGACGGGCCACCAGTACCTACTATAATCCATACACACATAAGTAATTAAATTAAATTAAATATCGTGGACAATTCACACAGCGCCATCTAGCCCCAAACTAAGCAAAGCTTGTACTATGGGAACTAGACAGCTGATACTAATACATATATACTTTTTTTTTGTAAATAAATACATATTATACATAGAAAAACACCCAGACTCAACACAAATACTTGAAAATTGACTTAACAAATATTTGTGTCCGATGGGGATCGAACCCACGACCCTCGGCGTAGAAGGCAGGGGTACTATCCGCTACGCCATCGGGACAATATTGAAGGTCTTAATAAAATTACAAAACTTCTTCAAATAAAAGCCTTTACTCGCAAACACTCGTTTATATTACCTTTCACATACTTTTTTGGACAAACAAAAGTTTTTATCAAAGGATCCGAGCGCTCCAAACAAAATTAATTTGAATACTGGTCCGTTGCTGGAAAGTTTTCTGGCAAGCGAATCATCTTTGAAAAGCTATCAGAGTTTGATGAATAATATTCTAATACCTACTTATCTTTCTTGTTCTTTTTAGAAGGGATGACGGAACAACAACGGATGCCGTGTGATGCCGGCGTAGAATAGCATCAACCTACATCCTTCCCGCGGGTGTCGTAAGAGGCGACTAAGGGCCTCGAGGGTATTGGTGTATTACAATTTTTAGGCGACAGGCTGACAACCTGCCACTATAGTGATACACCATATTTTCTAAAACTACCTTGGAAAAGAATCCTCAAAAATGTTAGACGTGGCGATAGCAACCGTATTCTTACGGCCGTTAACGCTCTGCCTACCCTGCAAAGGATAAAGGCGGGATATATGTATGAAGGAACAGAATATTACAAATATGTCCACTTGCCGTGTCGTCATTCATCATCATCATTCTCCTTGCCTTATCTCGTTTCTTTGTCGGGGTCTTTTTTTCCTTTTTGCCTTTGCCTTTGCCTTTGAAAAAAAATTTGCTTGCCTTTTTAAAAAAATTGCCTTTTTTCTATTCTATTTTATTTTTCTATTTGTAATATTTTTCGGATAAGAAAATATTTGAGTATGTCCTTAGTAGGTAGGCATTGATTTAATATAAAGGGAATTGTAGCTATAGAAGAGCTACTTGGGAAGAAAACAGCGGAATACGTTAGCATGAAAATGCCGCACTAGGGGATCCTCTTAAGGTAAACAAACAAAGCCCCCTCATTTTTTCTCTGTGACAAGAATTGAGTGTTGCCAAGTGTTGCTGACTTACACTTCACAAAATGTACAAACATTCTTACACGTCTTTTGTTACGGTCTCGCAAAGTGTCAGAACGGCTTCAGGTTGTGGGGATAAAAGCTGAATAGACACAAAAACCTGTCTGTCTTTATTTACTTGCCTTCTATGATTTTTATTCCACGGAAAATGTTTTCGTATTTTGTCGGATCGCACACACACGGGACGGTATTGCGGTCAGTGACAACCACAATAGGCATGATGTCTGACAGGTCAAATGTGCAATTTTTAAAAATATATATATAAAATTGAAAATACTAATACATGACGTCATGTCTCTCTAGTTTGGATGGCGTCAAAACACTTACTTTCATAATTATTTTTCGGTTTAATAATAGTTCAACCTTTGAATATTTTGAAAATTATAAATGGAGTATGTGCTCAGTATTTTTGAAAAATAGTTTTTAGCATTCAACTTTTGTATTTTATTATTGATCCAGTCATCTAGCAAATTCGCTGGTTGACTGGTTCATTCATAAAATTCAAAAATTGTACGCAAACTATTGACAAAAATACTTCGGACTCCATTCACAGTTTTTCGAAATACCTATTCAACGTTTGAGTTAATGCACAGAAAAATTCTACAATAATAAGTGGTTTGGCGCCATTCAAAATAGTG
Source organism: Keiferia lycopersicella (assembly GCA_029255805.1). Taxonomy (NCBI): domain Eukaryota; kingdom Metazoa; phylum Arthropoda; class Insecta; order Lepidoptera; family Gelechiidae; genus Keiferia; species Keiferia lycopersicella. Next base: position 2,393,692 of record JARACZ010000026.1, read on the forward strand.
CAATATGACGACATAATTTCAGTATTTTCATGCAGTACAACGTTTTTGATCGTTATACGAACAACCATATTACACACCGAACCACAACGAACATATTATCCTTTGACATTTTTATTTAATGTAATATGCTTACTTGTAATAATGAATTTGATAATGTGTAATAAATAAATCTAAATCTATAAAAAGTAGTTCATCTGGCCAGCAGATCAAATTTTTTAGCACCTAAGGGAAACAATGGTGGGACATTCAAACACAATACGCATTGCGAACAAACACGATTTTTTCGGGGCACAAATTCGTTTATAATTGAAGTAATTAGATTTAGTCATGACCCTAAATGACCCCCTGACTCCCGCCTGCGTCCGCCACTGAGTGAGAAGTGAAACAGAAACCTAACATTGGATTTCCATTATCAAGAAAAAGTTAAATGCAACTGCAAAAGTACGCCTTAAATGGGAACAGATCAATACTCGTAGTCCCTGTACCTAAATATAAAGAAAGAGTTTATGAAATTACGCTAAAAAATAACGGGATAACGTATAGGTAATTAGTTACCTATGTTAAATAGTTAATATTGGGTATTTTAAAAATGTACGTAAAGCAGTGCATTAATTTTAATTTTATCCAACTCGTGCCGCGTTTCTACTGAATAGGAACATAAAATTATTATAAAAAATAAAAAATTGAGTCTGAAATTTTTTAATTTTCACAATGATCATTTATTTAGTGACAGTATTGTATTGTAAGTTATAGACATTCTGAAAGTATTTCGTGTGGATCGACTGAAATCTTGAACTAAGTTTTTTTGTATTCTTGGAAATCCTAAACAAGATAAGCAATGTAAGTACATAATAAATATATGATACATATACAAATACAAATATATATAATACAATAAACATATCTACAATTACTAGATAGAAAGGCGCTACCTATTTTCCTGGCGAAAATCCTTCTATTAGTTTAAGACGCGTTGTACGTGATGGTTATATCGGATTTAGCACGTTTATGTACGTCCCTAGATTGTGTTTACCTACCCAAATGACCAGCGACGACCGATGTGGCGCAGTGGTAGCGCGACAACCTGCGATGCAGAAGGTTCCGAGTTCAGTGGGTCACTCACAAAGTTAATATTTATCTCTTTGTGAATATGTTCCCAGTATGGTTACGAAATTGTGGGCTTAATCACCTGATTGTCAGTAAGAAAGACAGTTCCGTGTTTCAGTAGGTCCCGTTGCTGTCTATGTTTACTCAGACGGCGGTCGTAACACAACCATGTCAGAAGCCTGCTACTTGGTTGAAAAATTCTGACAACAGTTTCATAGGGTCGTTAGACAACTCGGCATCCCATACGGAAATAAGTAGATTGTCTTTACAAAGTTCGTTTCACAAAGTTCATTTTGGGTCTAGGACCGATAACATTAATAATGAAGATTGTAATATTCAATTTAGCAGCTTGCCAAAGCAGTCATTAGCGTCACGTAGCCTGCCGTATACTCGTAAAGTGCTTAACGTGAATCGCACACGTGCCTGACTAAATCGCGGTTTGTGACAGCCACCGTATATGACAATTTGTGAAATCCGTATTTTATGTGTGTTATTGTCTATTGTGTGTTATTGAGAGTGAGACACCGACACCGATGAACCCAGGGTTTTTCAACCGCCTTCTACAAGTACAAGGGTTCTCACATGGTTGTGTAACGACCGTCGTCTAAGTGATCACGAACAGCAACCGGAACCTACAGTTAACGTGCCAATTGACGTGTGGTACTATCATGTCCAAAAGGCAGTGCCTATAGTTCAGGAGGTAGGTACAGAGTTTATTTTTATATTGGATGTAACTATTGAGAATATTTTTATCGGTATTTTTGGCAGGGAGAAAATGTTACAAACTCCTTGAGTATTCAAACAAAGACTTTGACGAAGTTTTGAATGACTGAACATCGATAAAACCTAATAAATTCTGAAGATTTATTTCCTATTATAAGTCACAATTCTGCACGCGTGCCACATGAGATCCAGTTCGTATGAAATATCGGAAATAACTTTATCAAAAAGCCGGATCTGGCAAAACATCGCAAAAGCATAAGGCACGTGTGAAAACCGTCTAAATCATGGCATCCAAACATGGAGAGTTTCAGAGAGGACCGTTGATTGGAGCAGGCTTGAATGTGGAACGCTCCAGCAAGCTCACATACTTGTCTCAGTATACTTGGTAATCGAAATCTGGAGTGAACAGATGAATGCTATCAATTAATTACATACATGCATATATCACACCTAAATCCCTTTCGGGTTAGGCAGAGCGTTCACGACAGTAAACATTCATTGTTGAATATTGTTCTCCTTTATGGTTGCGGCATTGTTTCAGAAATGCCCCATCTTTTTTATTCAAAACCGATCATTAATATAGTAACAAACTAAGACAAGAAAGAAATAGTACAAAATAAAAAGTGTAGTTGCTTTTGCGTTTCTCCGTCTGTCAATTTCTCATAGACATTGCGCTATAGATAGATCTCTGATCTGAAAAAAGGGCATTTTTATTTTATTTTATTTATTTATTGCTGCCTCTTCGCAACTGATTTTTGTTCGTTTTTATTCATAAGTACCTAGATAAAGTAGAAAAAGACAAAAACATTAAATTTGTATAAAATATGCTGGGAAAACATCTAGAGAAATACAATGAGAAAACCAATTAGCAGCAGGTCGAACCACTAAGCGGGCCGCTAGTTTAGAACCAAGTTCATTTTCCAACAGGTCTTGCCAGAGTTATTCGTCAGCTTGTTAAATCTTAACGAACGTTGCTTTAACTCAAACCAGCGCTATACTCAAAAGGAACTTTCACTTTATTTATCCCTTTTTTGGATTTGAGGGAATAAGGGAACATAAGGGTCTGGAGTTCAATTCCTGAAACGTTCGTTTGCAGTTCCGAGCACGAAAATCAAAACGACTGGTCTAGCCACACGTTTTTACTTGATGTTTTGATAGTCAAAAATATGTGTAAATTTTTGAGGGTATGTGGGAATCGATACCTAAGTAAAGCAGAACGTGTGATACAATCATAATAAGTAGCAGATTTTCACATGAAACAAAAACGATCGTTTCATAAATTGAGCTCTTGGGATTCGATTTCTGAAAATATGCTTTCTGAAATCATACGGAAGTCCACAACGACTGGTCTCTAACCGCACGTATTACTTACTCAAATTACGTAGTTATTGCTTAGTGAATATAGTATATTCTTTGCCTAGGGTGTTTTTGAATGGACCTGTATCTAGTAGAGCGTGTGATACAACCACAATTTCGTAGGCAGTAGATTTTCGCATGCGAAAATTAAAAATATAGCTCCTAGCTGGGATAAGCCATCGTGGTAGAGGAAAACTTTTGGTACAGAAGAGACAAGCTGTTATAAATGGCTCCAAAGTACCTAGGTACATTCCCAAAATATCTACTTACACTGACCAAGAATATTCATGAAATTGTCATAAGAAATATAAAAAAGTGTCCTACATTTTTCTCTTTTTTACAATGACTGATTTTGACGTACAAAAAGATAAATGAATTTACTACTTTTTAAGAAATACATACATACATAAGTCACGCCTATATCCCTTGAGGGGTAGGCAGAGCGTAAACAGTTGAAAAAACCGTCATTTACGCCACGTCTGACAAATGTTCGAGGGTAATTTCAGAAGACTGTGTACTACCATAGTGACAGGTTGTCAGCCTGTCGCCTAATATTGCAATAAACATCAACCCTCAAATCCCTTAGTCACCTCTTACGACACCCATAGGTAAGATATGGGGTGATGCTATTCTAAGCCGATATCACACGGCACGGCATTAGTGAGAAATAAATAAACAATAAGTGGATAACTTCAACTTGAACAGGGTGGGATTGACAAAAGTCCCATTCGGTACATTCTGCGCCGAAAGTAAGCAAACAGTAGTCCACAATTCGTGCAGATGAACGAAGCTTCGGGCCACGATTCAATTAAACACTTATTATTGTCCCAAAAGAAGTATTCTGGCAGCATTTATTTTCTTTTGGGTACAATTCCCACTATGGTATTATTCCCGATGACGGTACATCCCTAAAATAGTGTTGTTTCTAGTGTGCAAGTGATGGTTCTTCAATGAGTATGGCAAAAAGCCCCGTAACCAGCTCAGCAAAATAACAAAACATCGGAAATTTCATCAACGTCGTCTGTTTTGGTTTGAATTCCTTGTACAATATGAAAGATAACGGAAATATTACAGCTTCTACCTGATCATGTAAGTTAAAACGACTGACGATGTTTTAGTTTTTTAAAGGTCGACAGATCACACACGCCCGCCCGTCAGCTGTGATTGCCGAACACAGTTGCGTTGCGCGCTGCGCTAGAAGAAGGCTGTCATAAACAGCCGCAACGTAGAAGCCCAACCCTCTACCAAAAGTAAAACAACGTAACTCATTTGAGTGAGCATAATGAGTGATGCTTGTACTGTACTTCTAGCTGATTAATATTGCATGCCTAAAATTAACTGAACATTTCCTATAAACGTGAAGCTATCTAAAAAGTTAGCCAGCCCATTAAATATTCACGTTCCACGTTTCTTTCCAGGCGGAGGACCCTGGAGTTTCCCGAATAAATAATTTAGGAGGCGTTGACGAGAACACCAAACTTTCCCTCACAGCCGTTTGAAGAAATTGTGAAGAAATCGGGCGCTATTATTGGCCATTTTGAAAGAGCCCCAAAAAGTATTTGCGGTAATAAACAAGCAAAGTTATTAAAAAAACGTAACGTCGACTGCAGAAATTTCAAAATTTTGTAAGTCATTGTATTTTGCGTTTCAAATCTGCCAATCAATTTGTGAAATTTTCATACAGCCAGTTTCACTCAAGCTGCTAAGAAGAATCTAATGACACCTCATTTAGGTCCGTGTCTAACCGTTGTAGACCCGGAAAAAGAATTTTAATTTCAGTATACACACCTAAGTACATACATACGTACATACCCTTGGAAAACATAGCCTTCTTCTGAGCAGTCAGGTAAATTTAGAAATTGTTTGATTCTTTGAAACTCCACGACGTCATTACCAAGCTATTTATAGAAAGCATAGAACAAAGCATGCTAGTAAGTTACATGCTGTGTGGTCAGCCTGGCCGGCAGGCAGTGCCTTTTTTATCCCACTCGTGCCGCGTTTCTACTAGGAACATAAAATTGTTATAAAAAAGAGAAAATTGTGTCTGACAATTTTCTCTTTTTTACAATGACTAATTTATTTTTAGCGACAGTATTGTATTGTAAATTTTTGACTTTCTGAAAGCATTCGTTGTGAATCTACTTGGAAATAAACAATTGAAATTTGAATTTGAAATTAGAAATCGCATCAGCTGCTGACTTTACTATATGTAGAAGGTTAATATTTTTTAGCGTTTCCTGAAATATATTCCCATGAAAAAGTTCCCATGAGAAAGCAGTTTCTGGTCTGAATGCAAATTACACTGTATTGAATTTAAACAGTATAGTCTATAGTATAGGAAGCTTCGACCAATATAAGTAGATATGGACGGGACGTACCGAGCAAGTGGTTTGATCCGCTCCAAGTAAGTGCAAGTGTGTGCAACTTTGAACACCTCGCTCAGTCGGTCTTCGCGCCGGCTACAAGAAACACGTGCGACACGTCGTTTACAATTCGCAAAACTTTCATCAGAACGTCGTCTTGTGCTTTGTTAAAGTGTGTCAACAATTCAACAAACATAAATAAAGCATCAGGAATTACTTATTAGTTAAAGAGTTATAAAATACATATAAATACTTATCTTGTGAATTTATTACTTTTATTTTTAGAGTTCGAAGGATGGTTTTACAGCAACGCGGTTAAATCACACGCTTCATGCTAGGTTGCGCTTTTAGTATGCGACCGCTGGATGGATTTGCATACGAAACGCGCAAGCTGGCGTGAAGTGCGCGATTGAAGCGAGTTGCTGTAAAAGGGCGCGAACATAAAGAGCGAAAGTCACTGACATATTGCTATCACGTTCGCACTACAGTGCAAGGACGTCTCCCTGTCTCTGTCTTTGATCGTATATTCACACGATTAGAGCGTGTGTAGCTGTGTGCGCGTGTTTATATGTAGTTGTGTCTTGGCACATTTTTAAAGACCTTTTTATATGCGCAAGGCATGACCATAACTACTTATATTGGTCGAAGATAGGAAGTACCTGTTCGAAGTATCTTAAAACAGATACCTAGGTAAGTACGTGAAAGAATTTTAGTTTTGGTGGAAGTTGTGCTATATCAATAGGCAAGTCAACCAATATATCACAAATACTGCAAGTACCTAGTATTGGCCAAGACCCGCTTGCATTATTTCGCAAGCTGCGATTGAGCCGCGGTAGTCCAGTGGAGGGTTTAAATCCTACCTCAGGTTGAAATTTTTTGAAGTTTTCCGCAGATTGTACAAGGGAAATATTTTAAAGTCTGGTATTAAATTAACTTGTCCTATACTGTACAGTACACGTTGTATAAATTACCATGAAATCATATGAATCAGCTTAATAACTAGGTAGAATAGGTAATTCTACGGTAGCAACTTTTTTAGGCAAGAGTGAAAAGGCATTATCTAGGCAAGCATGTACCATCTTCGTCTGCATCTCCTCTTACCACCAGGTGAGATGGCAGACAAATGCGGGCCTATTACATATAAAAAAAAAAGCAACACAGTCATCATTAATAGCCACAGATAATATTTAAAGATAACACGATAATGTAGGTAAACCTAACTACAACTACAGGGTGTAAAAAAAATAGCTGAAAATATTTTAATGGGTGAATCAGCCCATGAAACTGAACAACTTTCCCCAAGGAACATAGGTCGAAATATGTCAAAAAATTTGGACCTTCTATACAGGTTGACTCGCTCGGGTACTACATTTTGTATGGGAGGTCCAAAAATTTATTTCATATTTCGACGTATGTTTCTTGGAGAAAGTTGTTCAGTTTCATGGACTGGTTCACCCAAAATATTTGCAGCTTATATTTTTACACCTTATATACATACATGGTATGTACAGATACAGATAGTAACTGGGAAAAACTACAACTATCTATTTGTAAACCACAACTACGAATGATACCTACAGTAATTACTTACTTGGAAAATTACAGAAGATTGTGGACTAAAATTACATGATACCTACCCTTATGTCGCAAAATTGTCGCTTTCAGACAAGTATTAAGAGATTGATAATTTTACCTCGGTCGATGTGAGAATAATACTGTTCTGAGAGGATAAAAATTCCCAAAGATTGAACACACAGAAAATAAAAAAAATCTTGCAAACATAAGATTTAGCCTCCTAGAATCTGTTGAACGACTGGGTGAATTTGTTTGGAAATACCAGACTTTTCTTCATATTTTGACCTATTTAGCTTCAGAAAACTTGTTCAGTTTCTTGGACTGATTCACGCCTTAAAATATTTGCAGCGAATTTTTACACGTTATAAAATAGGTGAAGGACATGTATTCAATTCCATAGGAATATAAATAGAAGTTATTGCGGATGAAGATTCCAATGGATGGTTTGAAGATAGAAACGTAGATAATGGATAGATGTACATACACAATAAAGGTACTTGTACCATATACCTAACAGTTTATAGATTTACCCACAACTACAACAGCAGCAAAAGTCAACTGCTGCTGTCAACCTCCCCCTATTGGGGGTATTTGCTTTACTCAAAACGCTTGGCAGGCGGATTGGCGAGCGCAGTGTATCTTTGTTAAATTTACATATGCCAACGAAAATTGACAATACTTAGTCGAGATTATTTATTAGTTGCGACTAGTGCCTCGCCCAGCGGCCAGCTGTTAATCGTTTTCCCGTATTAATAAGACGTTTTTCCGACATGTATTGTACGTTTAAATATTTCCCATGAATGACTTTATTTATTTATAGAAACCGCATCACAATCCAGTATCACCAGTAGTTTGCAGTGACCATGTCAGACAGAGAAATGCAAAAGTGACTTCGGCCTATACTAAGTACGTATTGATGACTTTGAACACGAACATGTAATTAATGTTAGACAGCTGAAAGTCCTGTATTAATGTTTCGTTATGACTAGTATCCAAACACCTTATTCAAAAATAGCCCACATTTTCAGACACAAACACTCTCAAGCAAAATTGTAAAATTCAAACTCTCTCAGACGGCGCGGCGATTGGACATGCACAATTAGGACACAGGTAGAGGTATCAAGGGGATGGAACGCTTCTCTGCCAGTTCCAGCACAGGGCAGAAACCCCCCCTGATTCACCCTGCACCCCCCGCGCCTAAAACCCGCCCGCCTCAGTCTGCCCTATGAATGCAAGTGAATCGGTCGGTTCGCGCGCGATCAAAAATTTCACAGACCGGCTCAGAAAAACGGCGATTCTTCACTGAAAAATATCGCTATTTTAAATTCTGCGTGTTGGTATAGCAAAAGAGTAGTTTTTTTAGTGTTGTGTAGTTTTTATTGTTGTTTTTGCTGTGTCAGTGTCTATCAGGCAAACAATAGTTTTGTGGACAAGAATCTTTGTAATCGGTTCGTCTGTTTAAGGTGAGTTTCATCGTTGTTTTAATCATAGCATGGAGTATTACTTTAAAATACCTCTGAAAATATAACTTTCATTTATTTACGTACTTAAATATAAAAGTAAAAGGGAAATGTAAGTGTGAAAACCATTTTCCTTCAAGTTATCATAATTAGCAATAATCTGTGACATTTTTCTATCTTCATCTGTTTTGTCTATTTTTTTTTTGTGAAGGCAATCGTTATACATAAAATCTTTCTTGTAGCTCTACATAAAAATACAATGAGATAGCCCATTATTCGCAATACAGAAGATACTTAACACACTTTTAACATATAAATATAAACATATATGGAATGGTATATTTTCGCTATGTACCCACATACCTAGTAACCTACTTTTTGTTTTTTTGATCAAAATAGGCGGAAGTTACTTTACTATAATATTTTAAGAAAATGTTTATATAATTTTTTTATAAAATAACAGATTTGGTTATGAGTTTGAAACTAAAACTGAATGCGAGTATAACGATGATGGTTTTGTGCTTTGGAAGGCACGTAGAGTCGATCCCAGTGGCTCAGATAGCGGTTTCGTTAGATATCCACGTTAAAAGCAATTATCTAGGCAAGCTTATGTTCCCAAGACCGTTAAGGAGGTAATTTTGTAAATGTGTTTACACTCTTCAGACTTAAGAGTTGAACTTTTGTCAGTGGAGTAATTTCCATTCTTCCCTTCTTTCCGCCAGTTATGTTTATTTACATTGTAGGTAATTTCGTAAAAAGCTCTGTCGGCCGAATGCGTCGTTTTTCTGGCCAGTGACAGGTAATTCAAAAATAATAGATAATAGATCATTCCAGAAATGTCATAATATTAATATAGCTAAGTACAAATAGGTAGCCACAAAAACTGGCTTATAGGTCCATCTATCTTCGTCAGTTACAGTACGGTGAGCAGATCCATTCCACTAAGTGGGCCACTAGACCTGTGTATCGAAGTACCGTCAGCAAATTCAGCATTAGCATATGAAAGCTTACGCACGGGATCTTTTATGTCATGTTTATGAGCGCACTGACCTATTTACCAGTCTTATGTTACGGAGATGACGCTCTCAGGTTTTGTGATTTTTTCTCAATAAGTGTGTGTATCTTTGGTGAGTCAAGGGTTAAGACTATGCCAAGTCTTTTAGCAAGTCAAGGGTTAATATTATGCGTGCAGAAGCGTGCAGAAGTGAAGTTATGGATGTTTGAATATGACGCGTACCTATCGAAAAACAATCAAGCATCAAAAAAGTGATTGTCATAATTTCTTTCACGAACTTGACCGACTCAATACAAATACATAAAATACAAATTCTTTGTCGAATAGAATTACAAAGAATGATTTGTAATAAAATAATGAGCATATACCAAAGGTGTCATTTATGTCGCTCGGTCACGCATAATGACTTCTCTGGTAAACACGTGTCAATCAATATAGTAAAGATTTCTTTGTTTGTGAGTATAACTACTGACTGAACCAATTATAAAATTCTGCAACCATCAAAAAGCTATAACATCCGTGGTCTGTCATGCATAAGCACGTGTCAATCAATAAAGATTCGTTTGTTTGTGAGTATAATTTTTGAATAACTACTGAACCGATTATAAAATTCTGCAACCCTCAAAAAGCTACAACATCCATGAGTAATTTAGGATACTTTTTACTTCGGTATTCGTATTCCTACGAAAAAACGTTTAACAGTATTTTAAACCGCGAAACTGGCCTCTACAATAGCATATAATAATTTTGTACCAATAGTAAGTTGATAAATTGGAGCGTCTGGGTGGCCAAGTGGTAAGGACACTGGTCTTACAGTCGTGAGACCCGAGTTCGATCCCCATTATGTACTAATGTGTTTTTACTCACGTAAAACTTACGGTGAAGGAAAAACATCGTGTTGAAACCCACATTTAAATTAAATTTGACTTCAGACGATATTTGAATGTGACTTAACATAGGATTCGGGCGAGGTTAGCCTTTGGGTTGCAGAGGTCAGATGGCAGTCGCTCTGTGCAAAAATTTGATTCCATGTCAGGTTAGGCAGGCGATCCCGACAGAGAATGGGGTAAGGCAAGGAGAATGAAGATGATGAGTATGTTGATACATACACAGAGTGGTTGAGTTTAGATATCACTGTATCTTCATAGTTCAGAGCTGTGATTTATCTAAGGCACCTACGTCTGAAGTACCTTCCTAACGATAGAATTCTTCTACTATCAATATATTGATGGCCGTGTGAAAAGTCAGATAATGTAGGTGGTATAAAAATAGCTGTATTGTTGCGTTATCGTTAAGCAAACAAATGTAAGCAATTATGATAGATTGCAGCTACTGGTAGAAAACCAGATGTATGCTACTATGATTCATCGATCTAATATTGGTGAGTTTATCGCGAATATTTAATTAAAATGAGAGGTAATTTATCATATTGTATGTACAATTGGTTGTAGGTCTAACGTAAGTTACTTAGTACTTGTAATACTGTTTCGTCAGCATTTTCCCTGTGCCGTGTGATGCCGGCTTAGAATAGCATCACCCCATATCCTTCCCGCGGGTGTCGTAGGAGGCGACTAAGGGACTCGAGAGTATAGGTGTATTACAATTTTAGGCGACAGGCTGACAACCTGTCACTATAGTGATACACATGTTTTCTGAAACAACCTTAGAAAACAATCCTCAAAAATGTCAGACGTGGCGATAGTGGCCGTATTCTTACGGCCGTTAACGCTCTGCCTACCCCGCAAGGGATAAAGGCGTGATATATGTATGTATGTATTTTCCCTGTCTCTTTTCGTATTATGGGCCACCTAGTCAACCAACGACCCGTATTTTATCTGAAACAGCGAGTAAGAAATGCTAATAACAAAAGTACATGTATTTTCAACCTCATTTATTATATTTACCTTTGAATTAACTTTAATGATATTCTTTTATTATTATCTCCATTTTTTTTATTCATATTATGATAAAAGGGCACACGCCATGCGGTAAAAGGGGACGTTTTGAAAAACAGCGCTTTTTCAGGATATCACGTTTTGAAACTGCATTTAGCTGAGAATGTCGCTTTTGCCACATACACACTCAATTTAATTTTTTGGTTAAAATGTTATGATAAGTTTAATGTAATGACTGTGTTTGTGGCAATAAATGATTTAACTATCTATCTATCATTTCGTATCATAAGGTATTTCAGGACAGACTGGACTCCAGATGGTCCCTAAAAGTGATTGACATTTGATGTATAGGAAGTAGAAGGTCTAAATGAATAAATCAGCTAGAAACGTATTCAAAAAAGAGATTTTCCTAGCACGTCATAATATCCTTATGCGTGGGCCGTATCCAAGTTTATTTGGGGTCGGGGCTACATGTCTTCTTCTTCGATTCATCTTTATCAGTAGAGTGATCCTTTTTCCCCTAGTATTTATTTGCGTCATTTTCAATCCATTTAAACCTTACTTTGCTTCCGTATTTTAGACCTGATCTGAAAAAAAGGTAAGTAAATTGTGTGATACAAGCATAATTTGTAGCAGATTTGTGCATGATGGGCGTTTTAGAAATTGACTCTCCCCAAAAAACATAGGTCGAAATATGAGAACATATTTGGACCATACATACAAATTGACTTGCTCGGTCGGTCGGCAATTTTGTGCAGGAGGTCCAATTGTTTTTTTCATATTACGACCTATGTTCCTTGGGGAAAGTTGTTCAGTTTCGTGTGCTGGTTAGCCCCTTAGAATATTTGCAGCAATTTTTTTTTATACCCTGTATAGACAATAACTGTACTGTCCTATTTTCGTCTGAAACTGCTATTCGCATTGTTGTGTTATGAATTCCACCCACAGTAATACGGTTATATCCAACACGAAAATAGATGAAAGACGTTTAATGACTCGTTTGCTTGGAAACTACCGCCTATTGCTTTTTCTAATAACGTGATGGATTGTGCTGCAACAACACATCACCCTACTTTTTTAATACATACATTCATATATCTCGCCTTTATCCCTTGCGGGGTAGGCAGAGCGTTAACACCCGTAAGAATATGGTCGCTATCGCCACGTCTGACATTTTTAGGGATTGTTTTCCAAGGTTGTTTCAGAAAACATGTGTATCACTATAGTGACAGGTTGTCAACCTGTCGCCTAAAAATTTTTAATACACCAATACTCTCAAGTCCCTTAGTCGCCTCTTACGACACCCGCGGGAAGGATGTGGGGTGAGGCTATTCTAAACCGGTATCACACGGCACATACTTTTTTAATGATAACTTAAACTGGCTACTTTTAATACGTGTATGAAATACCAATGTAACTTTGCCCCTTTAATTATATATAAGCATATAAGAAAGGTGTAAAAATTTGCTACAAATATTTTTAGGCGTGGATCCGTCCATAAAACTGGACAACCCTCCCCAAAAAGGTCGAAATATGGAAAAAAATACTCCATACAAATTGACTTGGTCGGCTGGTAGATTTGTGTAGGAGGTCGAATTTTTTTTCATATTTCGACCTATGTTCCTTGGGGAAAGTTGTTCAGTTTCATAGACTGGTTCACCGTTTGAGTCATAGCAAAATATGGGGAAACTGTATGTACATGAAGAATTAAGCTTTGCTGGTGCGACGAAATCCATGCATAAATCACGCCTCTTTCCCGTTGGGGTAGGCAGAGACCATCGTTGTTATAGATTATAGACGAGATAGTTGTAAAGAAATCGCAGTGCGGCTGTCATTCCGCAATACTTTGCGCAAAATGGCCGGTTTACGATACTCCTAATATTTTTTTAATTTGCAAGTATAATTATCATTCAACTCTTTAAAAAATGGTAAAGCTAATCTTTATTTATTCAAAATTTTACCCGACTACTTTAGGTGGAGAGTTAAGCTTTTCAAGAGTAAGGTATGTACGTTACGTATGTACAGTAACACAGAGTACATACATACATACATAAATACATACATATATCACGCCTTTATCCCTTGCGGGGTAGGCAGAGCGTTAACAGCCGTAAGAATACGGCCACTATCGCCACGTCTGACATTTTTGAGAATTGTTTTCCAAGGTTGTTACAGAAAACATGTGTACCACTATAGTGACCGGTTGTCAGCCTGTCGCCTAAAAATTGTAATACACCAATACTCTCGAGTCCCTTAGTCGCCTCTTACGACACCCACGGGAAGGATGTGGGGTGATGCTATTCTAAGCCGGCATCACACGGCATATCAGTACACAAACTTTATATGGTGTTTCTACTCATGATTCTGAACAACTTTTACTGGGGCCACCTGAGAAATCGCAAAAATATTTTGGATGTTCCATAGAAAAGACATATATGTACGTGCTGCGCAAAAAATATTTTTTTAGCGATTTCGCAGGTGGACCATACCTGTATATGAGGAGTTTTTAGATCTGTCTCACCTCGCGAGTGACATTGGCCATTTTAATATGGTGGATTAAATACGAAAATATAACTTTCAAATAACCGTAGTCGGCTTTTTATAATAACTTAATAATCTTGTTTGTTATGGGAATATTTTAACTGACTGCTTTTTGATGATTTATCTTAAATCCACTAAGTAATTTATTCAATTGTTTCAAATTGTACAAAGAGAAAATCCTTTAGGAATTAATAATAAGTACATTGAAGTACTGTACAGGTTGGTACTTAACCCTTTCTTTCTTTTTGTGTGGGATACCGAGTCGTCCAATGACCCAATGAAGCCCTGGTTTCAGATGTATATTTTTAACCCTTATAAGAATAATAAATCAAAATAGATTTTTCGTTTTAGAATCTAATTCAAAAACGGTCTACACTACAACGACATTTGGTAGAAAATTATTTATTTCTAAGTAAGTCAAAGCTCTACCTTTACAGAGTCAGCTTAACAATTTGCAAGTAGTTGCAGAAGCAAAAGAAAGTTAAATTTTACAACAATAACATTTAATATATCAATATATCTATAAGCATACATACATACATACAAGCATACATATATACATATATATATACAATAAATAAGATATATACTTAAATAAATATATATAAATACACAAGTTAAAGGAAAATTAAATAACAACTGATTTTGAAAGGAGATAATTATGCAATTTTGATTTAAAAATTGACAGAGATTTAGAGTGACGAATGTCATACGGTAGTTCATTCCATAGATGTGACGCCCTTGAGACGAAAGATTCTCTAGAGTACCCCGACCAAGGACCCCGACTGAGAGAGTGCTCGTGGAACGCGGAGGATATTGAAACATAAAAATAGTACCTAATAGTAGTAATAGTAACTACTGAAACATAAAAATAGCGTGATTGATCAATGAAGCTTTCTTTCTTTCTTTTCGTGTGGGACACCGAATCGTGCAACGACCCGATGAACCCTAGTGTCAGAATTTTTCAACCGCCTTCTACAAGTAGCAGGCTTCTGACATGGTTGTGTAACGAAACGACCGCCGTCTAAGTGATCATAGACAGCAACCGGGACCTACGGCTTAACGTGCCATCCGAAACACGGAACCATCTTACTTGCGGACAATCAGGTGGTTCAGCCCGCAATGTCCTAACCAGACTGGGAACAAATTCACAAAGAGATAAATATCAACTTTGTGAGTGACCCACCGAGAATCGAACCCGGAACCTTCTGCGTCAAAGGCAGTCGCACTACCACTGCGCCACATCGGTCGTCGGTTTTTTAGTTAGTACACTTACTTTGTAGGGCGTTTCTACTCATGATTCTGAACGACTTATATATTCTATGGGGCCACGTGCTTAGTAGCAAAAAAAAATTTTGGGTGTTCCATAAAAAAGTTCATACTTACTCGGCAAAAATACATGGAACACCCAACTTTTTTTTCGCGATTTCGCAAGTAGCCCATAGTAAAAGTTGTTCAGAATCATGAGTAGAAACACTAAAAAATAACCCTGTGTATGAGGAGTTTTAGATCTGTTTCAGCAGCGCGAGTGACACTGGCTATATTTAATATAATGATTGTAATTTTAATATGATGGATTAAATACGAAAATATAACTTTCAAATTACCGTTTTTAGCTTTTTTGAATAATATTGCTTGTTATGCGAATATTTTAACTGACTGCTTTTTGATGATTTATTTTAAATCCATTAAGTAATTTATTCAATTGTTTCATTATTTCAAATACTACTTTCAAAGAGAAAATCCTTTAGGGATTAATAATAAGTATATTGAATTATATTGAAGTATTGTACGGGCTGGTACTTAACCCTTTCTTTCTTTTTGTGTGGGATACCGAGTCGTCCAATGACCCAATGAAGCCCTGGTTTCAGATCATATATTTGAACCCTTATAAGAATAATAGATAAAATCGATTTCTCGTATTAGAATCTAATTCAAAAACGGTCTACACTACAACGGTATTTGGTGGAAAATTATTTATTTCTACCTGCTCAATTAATCAAGTTAAATTAGTTTTTCATACAATTAACAAGAAAAACCAATATAAATTGATCTCTAACCGGGGTTAAGCCAAAGTGCTGCTAATAGTACCTACAGAAACATAAAAATACCTTCAGCGTGATTGATCAATGAAGCAAGAGGTCTATAAAGAGCAGATTACAGGTCCTAAGCAAATACCACTCTTTAAAAGCTTTTTGAATATCTTTGTACAAACTTTCCAAAGTCATTATTATTATTTCTCCTTCGGTCAAAAATATGGGTTTGTTGTTCTTGGATTGGGTTCAATTGACAATCTGTCAGATTCACCAAGGGTTCGTAGTTGGACAGGTCGGGTTCCTTGGGGAAAGTTGTTTTGACCTACAGAGGTTTTACGGGAAAGTTCATTGTCCTTTACTACTAGGGTTGCTTGTAAACTCTTTTTTTTTCTTTTTTTAATAAACTCAAAAAGTATTTACTACATGACTGAGTCTTTAATAAAATACACTTAAAACTATTGCCTACAAATACTACTACGCTATTAATAGTTTATCGAAATTGAAAAATTGATTTATTAAACAGGATTTATAAAAGTAAGTGTTTTGACGCCATCGAAACAAGAGAGACAGGACGTCATCTAATTTTCGTACAAAATATCGTTTTAAAAAGTAGCTCATTTTGACCTGTCGTCAGTTGTCATGCCTACAAGACCGTAATAATGTACTTACCTACTATTCTAAACCCGTTGAATTTTCGGGCGCAGATTTTATTTACCGAGGTGATTGAGCAAAAAATTGAGAATGCGAAAAATGTCTGCGGCACATTTTTAAGCATTTTGCCTCAAATTCTTGCCTTCTTGCCCGTTTTCACTGTAGCGTGAAATAAAAGACGGCGGCGTTGGCACAAAATATATTTAGAGCCATAAAATTGAGTTATCCACTTTACATTTAAAAGTAGTAAAAAAGTATTAGGTATTTTTAACATATAAGACTAGACTAGTTTGCCGTGTGATGCCGGCTTAGAATAGCATCACCCCACATCCTTCCCGTGGGTGTCGTAAGAGGCGACTAAGGAACTCGAGAGTATTAGTGTATTACAATTTTTTGGCGACAGGCTGACAACCTGTCACTATAGTGATACACATGTTTTCTGATACAACCTTGGAAAACAATCCTCAAAAATGTCAGACGTGGCGATAGCGACCGTATTCTTACGGCTGTTAACGCTCTGACTACCCCACAAGGGATAAAGGCGTGATATATGTATGTATGTAGACTAGTTTTGACATATCAAGGGCGGGTTCCAACGTACGCTGGCACAACGCGAACTGTTCCCCACTGAACATATGTCGAAAATGAAAAAGTATTTTGGACTCCACATACAAAACATACCAGCCGACCGAGTCATGTTGTATGTGATGTCCAATTTTTTTTTTCATAATTCGACCTATTTAGGACACAACTTAAGGACAATACACAACAGATCAACTTATTTCTAAAAAAAAATATCCTATGAACCTTGGGGAGAGTTTATTTTATTTTAATTTTATTCGGGAAACTAACAGTTTTATACATTTCTTAGCATAGACCAATATATAACGTCAAACTAATAACAAATTTCCACCTATGGCATATAACACCGTTGAACGTGAGATGATGAAAAATTTACACAAATGAGAAAATGATGCTGAATGAGAGAGTTGTTCAGTTTCATGGCCTGATTCATCTCTTGTAAGAAACGTAGTACTTTTCCAAACACCCTTATATGAAAAATTGAATAAAGAGAACCAATATAATCGCATTATAAGTAAACAATAATACCACTTCTAAAGCAGCGATCTATTCAATTAGAAGGCATCTTTGTCTCAATGCAAATAATTCATTACCAATTCCAAGGGCTCCCTTTACATTCGCAAATCCGAAAATCCAATCATAAGATAAACAATGCTGATAGCGACTTCCTCCTGAATTGAGAAGTTCTCTTATAAGGCGGATCCCTCTGCCCATAAGGCGGATCGCACTCTTAACGCACGACGGAGCGCTAAAATATCGCAGCGGTCTCTCAGATCCATACTAGAAACGTCACTCCCCATACTAAAATCGTACTCAACGGACGACGCTGCGATATTTTAACGCTCCGTCGTGCGCAAGCCGCCTAAGACCATGACATGACATTGCATTTTGATCATTATCTTTAAACAGCGTTTAAATTATTATTCTATACGTTTTTATGTTTTTTTTTTTTGTGATAACATGGTTAATTTTTAGTCAAAAGTAAGATGTGCCTTAAATTGATGTTAATACCTATATTTATGGAACACTTTTCGTCTCAAGAGTACGACAAGAAAATAATTGTAAGGTTAACAAAAGAAATGCCTATAAAATTTATCGGGTGGAATTGCAACTGGGTTCAATCAAGTTGGGTTGAGTTGAAACTGGGTGGAAACGCAACTGGGCCGCCACTGGCCTGCCCGAGTTCATGTAGGTTTCCCGCAATCATTCCTACAATATCGCAAAACCATATTGTGCTGGTGAGAAGTAGCAAATACCTACCAGCTGGGGGTAGCGTTAATTATGAATACCTAATCTGCGCTAGCGTGTCTACCCAAAATAGATGTTTTCGATATTTAAAAATAAAATTGAAAGTCGACTAGCATACTTTTTATTAGTATATACTTTGTACATTTTATGTTTTGACACTGTTTTAAATTTGCTTGAAGTTCCTTCACTGCTATTCCGATCACTGTCTGCGACATCTGTTTTTTAATAAATATCTTCACAAAATAATCTAGACGGTTTATCATTTAGTGGAAGCTGTAACTCATTAGCTTCCACAAGTATCGTTTCGCGCTCGCCTTTTTTGTTTAAAAATTATCAACATACGAGTAGGTTTTCGAGAATTTTCCGAACAGTGCACATAAATTCCATATTGTATAGAATTCTATGTCTTTCTATGCTGTGACGCGGAAAAAGACGTAAATCTAAATTGCGACACCCAGCCACGAGCAGAAATATAATGGAGTTCTAAGTACCTATAATCTAAATATATGGCACTAAACCTAAAGGCACCTATTCTAAGCAAAAATTCAAATTACGGCAACGGTCAATACGGAAACATTATTTTAAAAAAACCTTTGCTGTAAAAATAAATCAAAGTAAACAAAATCCAACGATAAGATAAGGGCTAACTAATAACGAGCAAAACGGAAAATAATGAGCAACCTGAGCGGATATTAATTAGCGCGTCGCACCCAACGCCATCTAACTTTTTATCGGAACACGCTACGGTGATTAACCTTTCATCAGATTTTTTTATTAGCAACTAGTGGCCCGCCCAGCGATTGCGCCCTCTGTAAATCGTTTTCCCGTGGTAATATGTAAATTTCTTCCCATAAATTATGCATAATAAACCTTTCTTTTGAATTACTCTATCAATAAAAAAACCGCATCAAAATATGTTGCATATAGATTGATTTAGAAAAAAATTGCCGTGTCCATAACAAACAGAGAGAGAAACGCAAAAAAACGACTATACATTTTATACTATACAGGCTGATAGGAACGGCGGCGTCCCAAACACTGATAGGGTGCAAGGAGACCATGAAACTGAACAACTTGCCCCTGTATATCCCCTTGAAACTTAATGTCAGGAAACGACGAAAATTTATCGACCTCCCATACAAAATAGCGATGAGCTGACTGCATTTACTATGGGAAACCAAAAATTTTTTAACGTTTCCTGACATATGTTTTTAGGGGAAAGTTGTTCAGTTTCATGGTCCGCTTGCACCCTATTAGTATTCGGGACGCTGTCCCTTACACCCCGTATATTGAAGTAGTAGTCTTATAAAAAAATATGAGTTTTTAAGCACGTGATAAATCACAGTAAACACAATCCCACGATAAGATAATGATTAACTAATAACGAACAGATTGGGAAATAATGAGCGACCTTAGCGGATATTAATTAGCACGTCGCACCCTACACCCGACGCCATCAGATATTGAACTTGATTGCAACTTTTTATCGGAACTCATGCTACGGCGATTAACCTTTCATCGGAAGATTTTTTTACTAGCTGTTATGTTTTTAAGTAACTAGCGGCCAGCGGTTAGATCTGGTTAGATAGATAGATAGATAGATAAAAAGTTTATTTCTTGCCACAGTCACACATACATAAACACTTAAATTAAAGACCAAAATAAAATTGTAGGTGGTTGTATTGTAAGTACCCGCTTCTAATCGATTCTCGTGGTAATATCAGAAACATGCTTTCATACAAACATTAATAAAAATTATATCAATTAATAATCTTTCTTTTATGCCGCGTGATGCCGGCTTAGAATGGCATCGCCCCATATCCTTCCCGCGGGTGTCGTAAGAGGCGACTAAGGGACTCGAGAGTATTGGTGTATTACAATTTTTAGGCGACAGGCTGACGACCTGTCACTATAGTGATACACATGTTTTCTGAAACAACTTTGGAAAACAATCCTCAAAAATGTCAGACGTGGCGATAGTGGCCTCATTTTTACGGCCGTCAACGCTCTGCCTACCCCGCAAGGGATAAAGGCGTGATATGTGTATGTATGTATGTAATCTTTCTTTCCTATCTATTAAAAAAAACCCATGAAAGTCCATGAGTAGTAATAGGTGGCACAAACGAGACAAATTTTTGTACCCATCAAGATTTTTTTAAATAATCGTGAGTTAAAATAGTTTTGTTTTAAAAAAAACTTCGATATCCACACTCTACTTATTATATCCACATCCTACTTAGTACACCTGATTTTTATTACCTTCCCATGGAAAAGTTTTCTCTGAAATAAATCAGGGTTTGACTGCGCAGTTACCCTAATTTCCCATTCACTTCCTCATCGATTTCAAACAGCAGTAAAAGAGAGCGGCGAAGGGAAGTCGTTTTCACCTGGAAATATTCATAAAAACCTCTTTTGAATCAGATAATCCACCTGGAGTAAGAATGGGGAATATGAACCCTTCGGAATCATGCTAGAGGATTTTCTATTCACATGAGAGATTTGATAGAGGAAGAACACAGGTCACAAGTGAAAACATTATTTTGAGAATACCGTAACTATAAACATGCCGGTTTTCGGAAGATAATTTATAATTATGAATTTGAAAAGGTAATTAGTAAAATATAAAAGTTATATTTTAAGTTATGTTATTTGCCGTGTGATGCCGGCTTAGAATAGCATCACCCCACATCCTTCCCGCGGGTGTCGTAAGAGGCGACAAAGGGACTCGAGAGAATTGGTGTATTACAATTTTTAGGCGACAGGCTGACAACCTGTCACTATAGTAATACACATGTTTTCTGAAACAACCTTGGAAAACAAACCTCAAAAATGTCAGGCGTGGCGATAGTGGCTGTATTCTTACGGCCACTATCGCTCTGCCTACCCCGCAAGGGATAAAGGCGTGATATATGTATGTATGTATGTAAAAGTTATATTGTGAAAACTAAATAGTAATAGTACCTAATAGTTTAGACAATATTTTCTAAAAATACTTTTAAACACACTCATCTTTTTGATAATTATGGCAATAAGAATTTTTAAACAGATAATTAATATAAAATTGTTTTGATGCCATCCAAAGTAGTGACTTGTGACGTCATAATTCTATATTTCTGTACAAAATCGGTTTAAAAAAAGAATTGATTTGACCTGTCAGTCAAGTAGCGGATTATATTATAACTTTGGTTTAAAAAAGCTTCAATCAGGGCCAAAATAGTTTCAGCTGGATGTCGATTGGATCTCAGTTGGATGATTTCGGTCATTTTGTAGTCTGCTAACAGTTTGAAGTTGAAGTATAGAAAAACACAAATGGCAATGGAATTACTGTTGAGTTTCGATGGCGTTACAATGACACAGATAGCATTTTTGGGGCCCAGAATGTTTGACAAATGTCAAATTGACGATCCAAGTTGGCTTGGTCGGGTAGCATCTACACCAATAATTGAAGTTGAAAAGTTTTCTCCACATTTCCGGATGGCATCAAGAGGAGGCCCTTGGATCCTGTAGATGACCGTATCATCCTCTGCAGGAACCACCACCCGGCGCAGCTGCGCTGGAATCCTATACTACTGACACTGGCAGAATTACCCTTAATGGGTAGAAGTCCATATTATTAAGTAATAAAAAAATAAAATAGCATCTACACAACGAAACGGAAACATTCGTAATGGCCAATGGTAATGGCTGTTGATTATCCCAATTATCTAATCAATTCATCAAAAATAGCCTCGAAGTCACCAAGGTCAGTTTTCGGAAGCCCATTAAACATTTACGTGTACTAGATTCCTGGCGACCCTCTTTGCCTGTTATATAAGGTGTAAAAATATTAGCTGCAAATAATTTAACAGGTTAATCAGCTCATGAAACTGAACAACTTTCCCCAAGGAACATAGGTCGAAATATCACAAAATATTTTAGACCTCCCATACAAATTGACTTGGTCGGTCAGTAGTTTTGTATGGGTCCAAAATATTTTGTCATATTTCGACCTATGTTCCTTGGGGAAAGTTGTTCAGTTTCGTGGGCTGATTCACCCCGTAAAATATTTGCAGCAAATGTTTTTACACCGTGAAGTGGCTAAGTAGACCTAAAAGCGACTTTTATAAGATATTTCTAACCTAGATTAATTCTAAAAACCTGCCCAAAAACATACTAGATAGTATCTTCAGGATATTTGCCATAAACTTACTGTTTACAAAACATGATACATATTATATAATTTGTTCGACAGAATACCATTGTAAAGTTACCCCTAAAAAACTATTGTATCGTACCTATACTGTATGAATGATAGTCATACCTACAAAATTAGCGCCGCACAATATGTATGCTCTATCGACATATTGTTTTCGATTTTCAAATATACGATTCACCGAGTTATCATCAAATATACGAAAAAATCTTCAAATCGGCAAGATTACGTCCTTTTTGCACGCGTGCAATTTGACGTTTGTCAGAAAGGGACGGGTTTTTATCTCGTGTTAGCCTCTTAATCGTGCAAAAAGGAAATAAATTCAACACTTTCTCAAAGTCAATGGAAAATACTTGGAATTCTAGTAGTTAGCTAATTAAACCGCGGTTTTGTTTGAACCTTCAACCAATTCTCCAACCTTTCCATCTGATTGATCAATACAAAAGTCTGTTAATGACTTCACAACTTTTCCTCTATATTATTTACGTACTTAGACAAGTTAATCCACTTGCGAGCACTAATAAGGGCGTGGATAAGTTGCAGAAACTAGTAATCAACAAAAATAGTCAATAGCCATAGCAGTCCACAACACTCCACTGTGCTGTAAATACAATAGGACTGCATTCATAGCAACGATAAATCGATATTTTACTATTATTTGTGAAGAAAATTATCTTTATCTTATTTTATCGATACAAAATGTAACGGACACTTCCGCTTGTAAGCATTTAAAGCAAAATAAATAATAAGATAAAAACAATATCCTAATTTACAAATCTCATAGGTTTATTTTCATTCTAAAATATTTTACACGGGATTCTTACCGAAAGATGTTTTTGTGATTCATATATGCTTATTTTTCTTTTATTGTCATATATTTATTTATCGAGAAACGAATAATATGCTTGCGCCCTGCAGGGTACCTACTAAAATGTGAAATGTATGGTCCTGTTATCTTTCTTGATCATACATAAAATCTCGGAGTCTCTACTTTGAGAAATTAGCTTAGAATATCAGTAGAAACTTTGTTATGCTGTGTTGATACCGAGCGCCGCCGTAGTGGCGATATCAGAACGCACGGACAAACCTTTGACAGGTTTTTGATGCGTTTTATATTCATTGATTTGTATGTTCTTTTGGCTAATGTGTTAATAAATAATAATAATAATAATAATAAACTTCTACAATTCAATACAAGCTAAATTTTTTGGAAACCAAATTACACAGTCTTTTACACAGTTGGAGGAAAATCGTTAAAAGCCAACCTTTGGCTTTTTTACCGCCTTTGACACGGATCTGGGTCCCGATTCTCTTATCTTTTGCTATTGTAATGTCAGCTTCTGTAACACTCAACTGTCATTCTATTGCCACTGCGAAATTCTATTCTTACTTCAAACTGTTTGCAGAAAGGAAACTAACAAAACCATTCAACTGACATGCTATTGACACACACCTGAAACGATTTTCTGAAACTTCGTCTGCAGAGGGTATCTGAACGGAAAACGTAATATAGGTACGCGACCCGATTTTTTTGTCCCGACGTGTATTCCAAATCGATCTCCGGCCATCCAAAAGGGTAAACTTTGATGCTTAGAGTTCTTAACTTCTTATCTATAGAACGGTGCTTATCTAGTATAAGTGGCTGTAGATAATAATAAGAGATTACTGCGAGGCCTAATCTTGATAATTGCACGCTTGCAGACTATTCCCTAGAGTACTACTTAATCTCTGAATTATGGTAATCTGCTTATGAGATAATTCGTTGTTGATTCGTGTCTATTATGTACTTAGTAGCTAAAATTGTGAACACACAGCGGCGTAATACTGTTACCACCAATATACGTAATCTGTAGTCTCAATGTGTATGTACATACAGGGTGTAAACTAAACATTTTACAGGCGTGATCAGAAACCATGAAATTGTACAAACCCCTAGATAGATATTTGTAGCTAGCGACAAAATAACGACCTCCCATCCCACACAAAGTCAATCAGCTGATTGTGATTTTTGTTTACGAAATCGTAAATTTTATGCCGAGTGATGCCGGCATAGAATAGCATCACCCCTTTTCTTCCCGTGGGTGTTGTAAAAGGCAACTATGGGACTGGAGGGTTTCATGTGTGTTACAATTTTAGGCGACAGGCTGACAACCTGTCACTACAGTGATACATGAATTATCTAAAAGGGCCCTCAATACTTGTCAGACGTGGCGATGAAGACCGTAATTTTACGATCGTTAACGCTCTGCCTACCCCGTAAGGGACAAAATCGTGATTTATGTATGCATACATACATACGTATGTCACGCCTTTATCCCTTGCGGGGTAGGCAGAGCGTTAACAGCCGCAAGGATACGGTCGCTATCGCCACGTCTAACAATTTTGAGGAGTGTTTTCCAAGGTTGTTCCAGAAAACATGTGTATCACTATAGTGACAGGTTGTCAGCATGTCGCCTAAAAATTGTAATACACCAATACCCTCGAGTCCCTTAGTCGCCTCTTACGACACCCGCGGGAACGATGTGGGGTGATGCTATTCTAAGCCGGCATCACACGGCATGATTTATGTATGTATGTATGTAAATTTTATCACCCATTGGCTTCATAGGGAAATTTTAGTTGCATGGTCTTATTACGCCTGCATAGTTTTCAAAAGACAAACATCTGTAGTTTGTAGTACTCTTGTACATACTACAAAGCTACAGGTATTTGTATGTATTTGTGTTATAGGTACCTACATTTAAAAGCAATTCGAAAGGACATAGATAGTTAGACATAACGCGACTTATTTATTTCCTAACTTCTACTACCACTAGAATAATTCGTAATGCACCGAAGGGTGCAGGGAAAAGTCTCCCAACGTTAAAAACTTAATAAATAAGCAAATGAGTTTCCTACACTTGAAAAAATAATAATAAGTAAGTAATTGAGTTTCCTACTAAGTATGAGAAAATTTCAACTAACTTTTTCTTTTAGTACCTACCTACCGTGTGATGCCGGCTTAGAATAGCATCACCCCACATCCTCCCCGCGGGTGTCGTAAGAGGCGACTAAGGGAGGCGACTATTGCTGTATTACAATTTTTAGGCGACAGGCTGACAACCTGTCACTATAGTGATACACATGTTTTCTGAAACTACCTTGGAAAACAATACAAAGTTTAATACAAAGTACCTACCTAGCAGGGTGAACGTTGTTATCAAAGTCCCGTTTCGGTACGCCTACGTGGGCGATAGAACGTAAATCACGGGAACGTGTGTAAAACTCGCGCGATTACGTTACGCGCAGTTTAACTTACGGAAATGTGGTCGGACGGAGTCGTACAAATGTAATTTTGCGGGCATTGTTGTATAAATAGGTTATGTTATGAGTGAGTACGGTTCGAGCGTCGGTGGCCGAGTGGTTAGGACACCGGTCTTACAATCGTGAGACCCGAGTTCCCCGTCATGTACCAATGTGTTATTACTTACGTACATTTACCGACTGCTCTTACGGTGAAGGAATAACATCGTGATTAAACCCACGTTCAAATAGAATTCAGCTTATATTTGAATGTGACGCAAGGGATAAAGGCGTGATTTGTGTATGTATGTTTGACTTAACCTAGGATTCATTTCATTAGTACATGTTAGTACGGTATTGTTGTATGAATATATATGGTTGTGGTAAGTGTCGTATGTATATACGCGTGCCCTTCGAAGCACGGCACCATCTTTCTTACAAAAAATCAGGTTCGTCAGCCTGTAATTTCCTAACCAGACTAGAAACAAATATCAATATTGTGAGTGCCCCACCGGGAGTCGAAACCGGAACCTTTGGGTCGCAGGCAGTCGCAATACCATTGCGCCAAATCGATCAAGATATATTTCTAAAGGGAAAATATCACAAGAAAATATAAGCAGCACAGATGGCACCTATAAAAAGTATTTCTTACTGCCTCAAAGTGAAATAACATTGTTGCCTTCTCAAACAATATTTACCTAACTGAAAGATAAGCCGGCTTATGAAAATGCTTACTTAGTCAATAACGAATGTGTATTTTGGCTGCTATACAATCATATTCACACAATTTGGCGCTCATATTGTTCGGAATAGGGATTATTTTATTGTTAGAACGCACACTTAGCAGCGTGATTCTAGTCAGCAATATGAATAAAGTTTATTAAGTATGGAGTATATCTTATTAAATGGAACGAAAGCATATTCAGACGTACCCTAAAGTGACGAGCGTGCATGAAAATACTGATGAATGTAGAAGAAGCGAACGAAGTATGCCAGGATCGTAGCTACCCCATCGGGAAAAAGGCGTGATTTATAATGATGATTTGAAAGCAAATTCAACGCATGCTGCTTGCGAAAATTTGTCTATCACGACTTAAATATGATATTCTTTCCTCGCGATCAGAAGTGAATCACAATTCTAGCCTCATTTGGGTTCATCGGGTCGTTAAAGGACTCAGTTTTTGTGAGGCAAAAAGAGGAGAGATTTGCAAAATATTTTCTGCACATTTTGTACCAAAAATTTTGGTTTGAATACTTTTTATCGCATGCTCTGCGCACCCTTTGTAAAGAAAAGAGGTGGGTTGGTACTACTGTAGTTGTAAAAAAGAGTTTCTCACTATTCCTTATTCCAAGTGATATCCTTCAGAGCGTGAAAAGACAGGAAATGAAACCGGATATTGCATTATTGATCCGTCTTAGAGCGTTTATTTACCTTTGACTCGAGTGAAAAGTTGGTAGACTCTATGCGTAACCTATACAGCCCTTCTGAGAGAAAATATAACTAATTTGAGTTTTGCGTATATATAATGTGTAAAAATATTAGCTGCAAATATTTTATGGGGTGAAAAAGCTCATGAAAATGAACAACTTTGCCCAAGAAACACAGGTCGAAATATGAGAAATTTTTGGACCTCCCATACAAATTCACTTGGTGGGTCGGCAATTTTGTATGGGAGGTCCAATTTTTTTTTATATTTCGACCTATGTTCTTTGGGGAAAGTTGTTCAGTTTAATGGGCTGGTTCACCCCTTTAAGCATTTGCAATTATTTTTTTTACACCCTGTATATGGTATAACCACGACTTGTGCCGTGAAATGACTTAAAATAAAGACTGAAATAACGACTTAGAAGCAAATGGATTACTATTTCGTCACAGGGCCCAGATCCAACCGGTGGTAACGGTAACACGTTTGACCCAGCAAGTCAAAAGACGTGGGTTCGAATCCCATCGGTAGCGTGTTTTTTTTCCACTTATTTCGTTTGTATTGACTTTTTTACAAAAAGTTAATATGACTTAGAACAGCATCATCCTAGTACTGGGATTTAAAAAGTGACCTGATTTTCAACAACCAAATTGAAAGTAGCATTCCCTGTGAATGCAAACATCTTCGCTTAGCAATCTACCTGTAAACCGTGTAGATCAATATACATACATACATACATAATATATCACGCCTTTTTCCCTTTCGGGGTAGGCAGAGCGTTAACGACCGCAAAAATACGGTCGCTATCGGCACGTCTGACAAATATTGAGGGCCGGTTGAGGTAATTTTTGTATCACTATAGTGACAGGTTGTCAGCCGGTCGCCTAAAAGTTGTAATACACGTAAAACCCTTTAGTCCCTTAGTCGCCTCTTACGACACCCACGGGGAAGAAATGAGGTGATGCTATTCGAAGCCGGCATCACACGGAAATATAGAATATAGATCAATATAGGCTTACAGAACAAGCCGTATTCTGTGGTATGGCAATAGGGGGAGCCACATATCCAGCAGGGAACTATTGTGCCTGTCAATATGTATGTATGTATGTACGCGTCTGAATACGAGTGCCCATGTTATCTAGGTTACTCATCCATAGCGCTCGTAATATTGCAATAAGATAATGAATTATGTATTTTATCCAACCGTGGCGACCTCGAAGATAATATTACTACCGGCTGTTTGTTTCATGTGACTTAAACAGTTTTAATCCCTGTCTATTAACTGGCTTACTTTGTCTAAAAATATGATACTTGGCATGAAAATATAACTCATGCGACAGTATTCAACAGGTAGTCTATTTTCTGCAATTTTTTGGTACCTAAGTACGAAACAGTTTCCAGCGGAAAGCGGGAGATATCTTATGAGATCTCGACAATCTAAAAGTATACGTTGTCAATCTACATATATAAAAACAAAAAACTAACTACTTGAAACACTGACCTCAATAATCTCTCTATGGTTGTACTTGAAAATAAAATATTTGGGTTTTGACTTTTGATCTCGCTGCTTAAATTGTCCAATACCAAATCCAATTATTCAATTATGTGGTCGTGACCTATATTGAGGAAAGTTTGGGCATTTATGAAAATGATGATAACAAAATTTCCGACCCCAGTCAAAAGAAAGAAAAAAGAAAGAAAGTTGCATGGTGGGAAAATCTTAAGACAATCTATACAGGGTGTTAAGGGGCTGAGTAGAGCTAAAAGCTACTTTTATAAGTGATTTCTACCCTAGATAAAATGCAGAAAAACTGACGAAAAAAAAAGGTAATAATCTTCAGGATATTTGCTGTAGTGTTATTGTTTCCAAAACATGATATTAGTAATTTAGCTTGATAGAAAAACATCGTAAAGTTACTTCTAAAAATCTATTATATCGCAAACTGAACGAACAAAACCCACGCAATAATTAAGTGTTTATTATCAGAATGAGCGCCTTACAATACTCTATCGACATATTGTTTTTGATTTTCAAATTACTTATTTTAGACCGAGTTATCATCGAAAATACGAAAATATCATTGAATCGGCAAGATTCCGTCCCGTTCGCACGCGCGCAGTTTGACATTTGTCAGAAAGGGACCGGTTTTTAGCTCTTGTCAGCCCCTTAAGAAAAGTACTGTCTTCCTTTTAAGGGTTGAACCAGTCAATGCAACTGAAAAACTTTTTCCGAACATAAGGTTAACAAAAGAAAAAAAAATTTGTGCCTCACATACGACCTGACTCAGCCGGCTGGTACAGTTCGTATGGGGTCTTTTTTCATATTTCGATTTATGCTGCTTTGGAAAACTTGTTCATCTTAATGGGCTGTTTACCCCTTGAAAAGAAGTCAGTACTCTCCTATACCATGTATATATAGCGACTATTCGCTCGGTGCACTCAAACTTATTTGCCCATCTTATCGACGATGGCAAACAAGACATATCTCAGACAATTCCAGTCGCCCGAGTTCAAACATTGACTGACTACTGACGCAAGCAGTTAGTAAGTATTTTTGTTGATAGAGAGTAGGTAGATACTAGATACTGTGTAGGAAGTACAAAAGGTACTTACCTGGCTTATTTGTATTTGACAACATTACAATGTTGCAAAATATGACGTACGCAAACGCACAACGACATTCTCTTTCTCTCTTCGAGTAGGAAACTGAGTCGTCCAACGACCCAATGGCCCTTTTGTTTTGCTGCGGTGCACACGTTATTTAGTTTTGTATCACATCTGTTGCATTTTTTGTTGTACCTACTAGGTTATTATTTTTTGCTGTTTGTTATAAATGCTTGTTACGTTGTTTATCTACATTGTAAAAACTAAATGCATGTGTGACCATAATAACATTTTTTATATATACAGGGTGACTGGAAAATTGATGCATTCCTTTTAAGGGATGAAACAGCTCATGAAACTGAACAACTTTCCCCAGGGAACATGGGTCAAAAATAGAAAAAAAAATTTGGCCCACCCATACAAAATTACCGACCGACTAAGTCAATTTGTATGGGAGGACCAATTTTTTTTTCATATTTCGACCTATGTTCCATGGGGAAAGTTGTTCAGTTTCATGAGCTGGTTCATCCCTTGAAAGGAATGCATCAATTTTCCAGTCACCCTGTATATATCTATCAATGAACCCTAATGTTAGAATTTTTCAACCGCCTACAAGTAGCAAGCTTCTGATATACCAAGTTGTGTAACGTCCGGCGTCTAGGTAATCATAGACAGCAACTGGGACTTACTACTTAACCAGCCATCCGAAACAAGAAACCATTTTACGCAAAATCGGGTGGTTCAGCCCGCAAAGTCCTAAAATAGATAAGGTATTGAGACACCAAATCGGCGATTAACTTGATGAATCTACTATTGCTGTTAGATAGATACTATTAATTGGTTTCCGCCCTTATAGGCCCACTTTGTCCACTTTCCCAAGTTGTTCATCATATCCTTATTTGCCGCCAGCCAAAGTCAAAGTTGTTGATCAAAGTTGAAAAGTTACAAATAAAGATAGGGATAGATGTGGCAACGCCAAATCGCATGGAGAAATAATTCTAACAACACGTAACATGCGTTCACTTCTATGAAAGAACTAAGGCGAATCGCACACTTGACGCACGACGGAGCGAAAATTTATCGCAGTGGTCTGTCAGATCCATACTAGAATTGTCAATTCCCATACTAAAACTGCTCAACCGCTCTCATCGCAGCGCTATTGCAGTGTCGTACGCGAGTACGGTTTTAGTATGGGAAGTGACGTTTCTAGTATAGATCTGACAGACCGCTGCAATATTTTGGCTCTCCGTCGTGCATCAAGTGTGCGATCAGCCAAAGGTCCGTATTTATAAATCACACTCAACTCTGAGATCGATCTCGAGAGCGATTTTGACAAATGTCGGTCAAATACTAACAGCATCTCAAAGTCGCAATCAAGATCGATCTCAGAATTGAGTGTGGTTTATAAATACGGGTCTATAAGCAATACGCATTCTTTGGTTATAAGAGTTGCCAAACCCAAGTCATCCCTGTACCCACGAGAATACGGGTAAATCTTTTAAAAAGCTTTTTGGCCGTAGGGCCCCGAGAGACCCATCGCTTCTCCTTACATAACTTACCTTAACAGCCACAACAGTCCACTGCTGGACATAGGTCTCCCCCTTTCGGGAGGGTAATTTGTAATTTGTAATTGTTTATTAGACTTCTTTTATGGCTAAGTACATTGGTTAAGATTTTAGGCAGAGAGACTCGTTTGACTTATTTAGTACTATGACAGTAGGAACCCAAATAGACCGAGGCCCGTGCTAGGATTAGCTACTTCTGCACGATTGATCTAAAAAATCCGGCACGTAATGGTATAAGATCAAAATATAATAAGAGATAACTAAGCATGCAGTTTATGTATATAAAAGTAAAATAAAAAGTAATTGATTAAGTATATATAATATATGTATAAACACCATGCAATTAAAAGTACACAAAATAAATAAATATCACGAATTCATAAAAATTATATAAACTATTACCATACTTACCACGCTTAGCAGGCGGATTAGCGAGCGCAGTGCAAGATGTTGCATTCACATTCCATACATACATATATCACGCCTTTACCCCTTACGTAGGTAGAGCGTTAACGGCCGTAAAATTACGGTCGCTATCGCCACGTCTGACAATTATAGAGGGCCGTTTGAGATAATTCGTGTATCACTATTGTGACAGGTTGTCAGCCTGTCGCCTAAAACTTGTAATATACCTGAAACCCTCAAGTCCCTCAGTCGCCTCTTACGATACCCACGGGTAGGAAATAGGGTGATGCTATTCTAAGCCGGCATCACACGGCTGTTCACATTCACATTCCCTTAATGATTAACCCTTAGTCGGTTTTTACGACACCCACGGATAGATCCTACTTAAATACTTATTTTTATTTTATATTATTCAATTTATTTTATATTATTAAATAGGCCGTGTGATGCCGGTTTAGAATAGCATCACCCCACCACCATCCTTCCCGCGAGTGTCGTAAGAGGCGACTAAGGGACTCGAGAGTATTGGTGTATTACAATTTTTGGCGACAGGCTGACAACCTGTCACTATAGTGATACACATGTTTTCTGATTTCTGATACAACCTTGGAAAACAAAACTCGACAATGTCAGACGAGGCGATAGCGACCGTATTCTTACGGCTGTTAGCGCTCTGCCTACCCCGCAAGGGATAAAGGTGTGATATGTGTATGTATGTATGTATTATTCAATTCCAAAAATTGAGTAAACAAAACTTATAATTTCATTATAAACAACAATATTTATGAGCTTTCCTACAGATAAGCCCATACGATCGCTTAAAACGCACGGAGCTTCTATGACGTGTAATTTAATCCCCTTTCCCTATCGTGGGTTATAAAGGCTTTAATCAATCAGTTTATAGCATCCCTGGTATCGGGATTTACCACTAATACGACCAGGATACAGGGTGTTTTCATGTCGATACG
Source organism: Keiferia lycopersicella (assembly GCA_029255805.1). Classification (NCBI taxonomy): domain Eukaryota; kingdom Metazoa; phylum Arthropoda; class Insecta; order Lepidoptera; family Gelechiidae; genus Keiferia; species Keiferia lycopersicella. Next base: position 2,426,684 of record JARACZ010000026.1, read on the forward strand.
GTATTCGTACCAGCTTTGCGCATAAAAGGTTTATTTTGTTTTGATGGCACTTCTAACTTTATACATGGGGCGTTTTTTGAAGAAAGTAAGCCAAAAGTGGACGTTTTACGCTGCCCTAAACTTTGCTAGAATAGCTGTCAAATTTTGACAGTTATTGACTGTTAGTTTATCGAGCCGTATGGCGTATTCTCCCGGATTGGTTTCGTCAAAAAACCCTTATCGCTAAGATTATAATGTTCTTCATGTGTAAAAATACTATGAATGAAATTTATAAGCTTCGCGTATGATGAATAGGAATATTTTTGATATGTGAATTTCCATCCACCTTTGTAACACTTTATTTACGCGCTTAACAATACCTACTCTCTCTCTTTTCGTGTGAGACACATAGTCGTTCAACGACCCAATGAACCCTATTAACAGAATTTTTCAAATTAAATATGTACTTATTGAACTCTATACAAATAATATCTACCTTTTTCTTTACTCTTTATACCACAATGTTTAAGTTACGTGTATAGTTGAAATTGAAACAAATATCCAAGCCAATTTCAGATCTATAGTCTGTAAGTTTAGGTACTTATCTTTTTGTAAACAAACTTTGTATGAAACTGACAGTTCAGAAGTGTCACTTTCGTACAAAGTTTGTTTACAAAAAGACAAGTACCTAAACTTACAGACTATAGGATAGCATGAATATCATATTTTTCACTGATATTCTGTGAGGGACTCTCAAATACACACACACATATATCACGCCTTTATCCCTTGCGGGGTAGGCAGAGCGTTAACGGCCGTAAGAATACGGTCGCTATCGCCACGTCTGACATTTTTGAGGATTGTTTTCTAAGGTTGTTCCAGAAAACATGTGTATCACTATAGTGACGGGTTGTCAGCCTGTCGCCTAAAAATTGTAATACACCAATACCTTCGAGTCCCTTAGTCGCCTCTTACGACACCCGCGGGAAGGATGTGGGGTGATGCTATTCTAAGCCGGCATCACACGGCAAATATTTGGACTCTCAAATATTTGTTAAAAATAAATATGGAAATCTGATTCTTCGGCGAAGTTATAGACATGGTTACCCAAGGGAGACCCTGTCGCCATACTGACATTGTACAGAATAAAATTTCAGATCTAGGATAGCATATTATATTTTGCTTCCAAATATGTCGAAGAACATACAGGGTGGGACTTTCCGATATTTGTTAAAGGGATAAAGGCGTGATTTGTGTGGTGTGTGTATGTGTGAGTGCGTGTGTGTATGTTAAAAAAATCTTTGAATTTATAGACAGAAGACCCGGTCGCTGTACTTCCAATTCGAAGATTATCACTATTTATTACTTGATTTTGTTGGTATGAGGTAGCAAACTTTTTGTCCCAATTGTACACTTAATGGTACTGCTCAAATGTACAACTGGTTCGGTATACTTACAAGTATTACGATCACCACATTCGTTTCTCATCGATTACAAGGTTTTTAATTAAATAAAACGTTTATTTACTTAACACGAGGTGTCCGATTGCGACAAGAAAGAAACACATTTTTACCCAAACGCGCTTGAAGAAATAGTAGATTACGTACTGAGGTATGTAAGCTATCAATAACAACCGAGGTTTTTTAACGCCCGAGCGGAGCGAGGGCGGTACCTTTCCGAGGTTGTTATTGATGTTACATCCGTGGTACGTATACTGCTTTACATATCGAATGAAAAAAGAGTAAAATAAAGCGATAAATACAAGAAAACGATCCATAAATGATGATTGTATCGTCTGCTATTCAAATTGCACCACTAAACTTTTTTTTCTATGATTGAAAAATACTGAACTAATATGAAAGAAAAGTATCCTAACATAAAGTAGACATTTTTCTGATCTTAGGGATATTAGCAACTCTTACTTTTGTCATTGTAATATTGAGTAATAATTCGACAAACTCATTTATTGAGGTTATAAAAATACAGATTAAAAATATAATTCCTGCGTTCAAGCTACACAATTCGTAGCGGCCAGTTCGAAATTTAAAATCGTATATAACTAATTGGATGCGACTCCTATTAAAAATAAGAAGAAATTGATTTTAACTTTTTAATTGCCGCGATTCTATTGGTTCTTTTTCTAGTTCCATATTTAAAATTACTTACAGGCTTAGTTTTAAAACCTCGCCTGTAATGTGAACTTACAGGTCGTGTTTTTTGTCAGTAATGACCTACTTTCAGAGCATGAAATATGTAAAATAATGTTTTTTGTACATTTGTAACACCCTGTATACAGCACGTCGTGTCTCTTCTGTGGTGTAATAAATTAGGGGAAGTAATCAAATTATACCTACATGTCGCTTCCTGGATGTAGGTGGATAGGTATAATGAAATTTTAATGAATATATGAACCGTCACAATATCAAATAGACATTTTGTAAGCAGTTGGCTTGTATACAAGTACTGAAAATTTTGCTTCAGTGAAATAAACAATATATAAAGTGTAAAAATATTCCTATACCTATGTTCCACAGGAAAAGTTCGACATTCGACCTATCTTCCTTGGGGAAAGTTGTTAAGTTTTATGGGCTGGTTCATCGCTTAAAATATTTGCAGCAATTTTTTTACAACCTGTATTTATAATATTCAAAAATCAGCTAAAAACTTATTTACCTAAATGCATGACTAAAATTTCAAAGCAACGACAAAAACTTATCTTCTTATCTTATCTAGCCATCGGGATCCCACTGCTGGGCAAAGGCCTCCCTCCCTTTTTTCCACTGCCTTTTTCCTCGATCCTGTGCCTCCTCATGCCAATTCTTAGAAAACCCGTCCAGTTCGTCTCGCCATCTGCGTCTGGGCCGCCCGCGACGACGACAAAAACGTTCTTGAAAAAAAACAAAATTTATAATTGAATTAAAGGCTTCGCGCTTCGTTTGATTCGTCTTGCACGAAGCACGGCCATGCCCTCATATCATTGGAGGACTCTCGGAAAAATTCTTGTTGCCATGAAAAAATGTTACGTAGCTAGGTATTCAATCAATTTTGTTTCCTAGACCTTAGGCCCTTGAATAAATTTATCCTCAAAATTCTGAATAAGAAGTGAAGTTGAAGGTTGTCACCTCAAGAATTCTGTAGGATCCTTTAAAAAGGTACCTTTGAGGATATTTAAAAGAAAATTAAAGGATGGTTTGGATCCGTTCCTCTTTCTCGTATTACGGACCACATTCGAGATGAAAGTTGAGAAGTTTAAATTTATTCATCCTAAACATCTGCGATCCCGGTAGTTACGAAAGAATTTGAAAATTCCTTATTTCTGTACGCTTTGTTTTATAAATAATTCAACTCGATTACAGGTATGAGAATAATTCTATAAGATCTGTGGTCGTATTGTTCCTAGCATATCTCAAAAGTTCCTAACCTAGATATTTATCTCAAACCTTCACTGTTTCGAGATACGATAAAAAAAGATGTTTTAATTTCAAATGTAGATAGATAGATAGATACACTTTATTGCTTACGAGAAACACAATATTAAATATATATTATATATTTATTATATTATGTAGGTACCTATTTAATTAATAATAAAAAATAAAAATTTATAAGTTCACATTCAGATTCCTTAACTAGTTGGCTGAGTCTTGTGTCAAGTTGTATCTCTTCTATGGGTCCCGGATATTAGGCATCGCTGAATGATTTGATCCACTGTTTGGGCCTCTATACCGCATTCACACAGATTAAATGTAGGTAGCTAAACCAATATGTATATTGAGCAGTATAACAGCTCTATCTAGTCATATTAATACTGTGTCTTACATTGCTATATAGGTAGGTATAATGCTTTGCCGATGCGGGTAGTGTTATCTACGTAACTACCTACTGATATAGTTCTCAAATACGTAAGAGGTTTCTTATAAGTATTTAAGAACATAGGCAGATAGGCAGATAAAATATTGATTACTGTGACTCACACTTGCCGACATGGGTAAGGTTAGGATCTAATTAAAAACTGTCAGCTGATCGTGATTTGTATCGGAGATCGTAATTTTTTGTTCCTGATGTATGCTGAGTGAGAGTTATTCAGTTTCATGGCCTACAAGCACCCTATAAGTGTTTGGAGAACTGTCCCTTACGTAGAGTCCGCGCCGCGAAAGAAGTCCTGCGAAAAAAGTTTAAATGGCCCTTATGATCGTCAGATTAAGGGTCATTGAAACGTTTTCCGCGGGACTTCTTTCGCGGAGCGAACTCTACAGCCCGTAGAGTACATACTTCGGTAGTACGTAGTACTGTGTGACAGGTAAGATAGTATATACGTACCTATAGGTAGGTATACTACGTATAATGAAGGTATAATGCCACTAGAGTGCCTTATCCAACTATTAAGTGCACGCCATTGCGTTTTAGCACAACTTGCCATTTATAGGCCATTTGCGCCCGCCTCATGACATTAACTCCAGTGTTCAAAATGGCTCTCGGAAGATCTTCATACCTGTATTGTGATATGGTTAAGTATATAATTGCGGATCGCACACTTGCTGCAGGACGGAGCGCAACAATATCCCAGCAGTCTGTCAATCCATTCTAGAAACGCACTTCCCATTCTAAAACCGCACTAGACGGACGACACTGCGATAGCGTTGACAGCGGTTTTAGTATGGGGTTTTTTTTTTTTTTTTTTTTTTTCCTTTATTTGGGAAACAAACAGTCTTAAACGATATAGTTAAAAATATTAATGGAAACAAACAGACCTCGAGTTCCACTAATTAAAATAATAATAAATAAAAAAAAATAACTGAAATGCTTGAGAGCACAAAAAGAAAATAAAGCATATAACACAAAAACACATTACTCATTAGTCTCACCACAACTACTTGGAAACAAGATATCACCAACACGAGCTTTGAATTGACCTAAAGACAACCCAAAAATGTCGATATCTGAGAATCGCCGGTTATAGTCGTCTAAAGCACGACGAAAGTAACTATTCTTAGTGTAATTTGTTTTACAAGGTTTACTGCAAAATGAGAATTTTGAACGCAAAGTGGGTCTAGAAGGAACTCTAAAATTAATTTTTGCTAGTAAGGGCGAGGAATCAACAATACCATGAATTAACTTATATAAGTAGATGGCATCCATATAATTTCGCCTATCAACAAGAGGGGGTATTTTGTGTCTAGCCGAGGCAGCAACGTAATCAGTGAACATATTCCCAGTTCGATAGTCTAGATTCTTTAAAAATTTATTTTGTACCTTTTGGATTCTATCTACGTGTACTTGGTATTGAGGGTTCCAAACAATAGAGCCAAATTCTAATACGCTACGTACAAAGGAATAGTAAAGTACTTTTAAAGTGATAGCTTTTCTAAAAGGACGAGAAATACGTAGTATGAAACCAAGTTGTTGGAAGGCCTTTTTTATTTGATTTTCAATGTGAATATTAAAATGCAATTTTGAATCTAAAATAACTCCCAAATCTCTTATATGACTAACCCGATCAATGGTTTTACCACCTAAATTATAGTTGGAAACTATAGAATTTACTTTCCGTGAAAATGTTATGGTGTAGCATTTGTCTATATTCAATAGCATTTGATTGTCTGAACAAAACATGTGAAAACGATCAAGATCTTTCTGTAAATCAACGCAATCCTGATGGCACTTAATAACTTTAAAAATTTTTGTATCATCCGCATACAAAAGATGGTTGGAGCTAATAAAAACATCATCAACATCATTAATGAACAGCGTGAAAAGAACTGGACCCAGATGGGAACCCTGCGGCACACCAGACGTGATGGGGATGAAGCTAGACATGTGACCCTTTAAAGAAACTGCTTGTGAACGATTCTCAATGTATGATTTTAGCCATCTGAATAGATTACCATGTACACCGAGTTTATATAACTTACTTAGAAGCAGATTATGATTAATTTTATCGAACGCCTTGGAGAAATCTGTGTACACGGCGTCCACCTGACAGCCAGCATCCATAGCATTAAGAATAATATCAGTGTAATTGGGATTGACATTTCTAGTATGGATCTGACAGACCGCTGCGATATTTTTGCGCTCCGTCGTGCGTCAAGCGTGCGATGCGCCTAACAACCCGTGCAAACAATCGGGATATTCTATACACGTATCAAATCAAAATGTTTCTGTATCTTGTCATCTTCATCCTGCCTGCTCTTTTCCTAATTTATTCGGGGATGGCGCAACATGTCTTCATCTTCCATTCATTTCTATCAGCTGTCAAATCTTCCTTTACACCTTATTGATTAATAATATCTTTATACAATCTAGACTAGACTTTTTATCTTGTCTCCTTGGATAAAAGTATAGTTGGATATAATAGGTATGTCGTCGGTCGATATGTTATGTTTTAATGTGTGCAATAAAGTGTTTGTCTGTCTGTCTGTCTGTCGATAGGCACGATAATTCAAGTACGTTTTATTAAATACACATACATACATACACAAATCACGCCTCTATCCTGTGCAGGGTAGGCAAAGCGCCAACAATCGTAAATTCATGGTCGCTATCGCCACGTCTGACACGCACTGAGTGCCTTTCAGATGACACGTGTATCACTATAGTGATAGGTTGTCAGCCTGTCGCCTAAAGTTGTAATACACATGAAACCCTCGAGTCCCTAACAAAACCCGCGGGAAGAAGTGGGGTGATACTATTCCGAGATTTTATTGTGATCTATTAAATGCACGACAGCACTTGTTTCGAAAAAGTAATCTCTTATTTTTGAAACAATCTCAACATGATCTTAAGTCTCAACTAAGTGTTAATCTTAAGGGTAGTGTCATTCACGTCTACAACTCAACGTCAAGCTGTTCCAGCCTGCTGAACAGCTTTTCGCTCGACATCAAAACATGCTTCTACGTTTCCGCCTTCCTTTTCATCATACTAACTATGAAAAGCATGTACAATGTCAAACATACCTATATAAGATACTGTGTGTAAAGGTAAGGTACCTGGAAATATGTTAAGGCGTGAATCATGAGCCGTGTGATGCCGGCTTAGAATAGCATCACCCCATATCCTTCCCGCGGGTGTCGTAAGAGACGACTAAGGGACTCGAGGGTATTGGTGTATTACAATTTTTAGGCGACAGGCTGACTACCTGTCACTATAGTGATACACGTGTTTTTTGAAGCAACCTTGGAAAACTGTCCTCAAAAATGTCAGACGTGGCGATAGCGACCGTATTCTTACGGCCTTTAACGCTCTGCCTACCCCGCAAGGGATAAAGGCGTGATGTATGTATGTATGTATGAATCATGAAACTGAACAACATCCCCCAAAGAACATAGATCGAAATATGTTTTTTTCATTGGCTTATTATTTCTGGCACAGGAAATAAATAAGCACGACATTCGTTTTATTTCTCCAAAACTGAAACTATAAAATACATCGGTTTTATTTTCTTAAAACTCAAAGTTCATTAAAATATTATGATTATAGGTTTTGAGAAAGAGAAAGGTAGAATGCATTTAATGCAGATCATTATACTACTACGTCCGAATTTGTAATATGAACATGGAAAGAGTGTAGATAAATACTGTTCATAAATTATGGTGATTCGCACACGTACTTCTAGATTGCGGCTCGTGACAGATCAAATGGACGACCCCTTTTCGTAAAAAAGATGGATCCGGAAGATCAACGGAAAATCATGAGACGCGTGTTGTAAGGTCGTCCTTGATTCGGGCCCTCTACGGTACGACCCATCCGTGACCACAACCACGTCTGAATTATTTATGCGCTAGTAATGTTACCCTTAGGTATATAGGTATAGTATGTCAGCGTAGTAACACATTAACCTACCTTTTCAAGGATCAAATTATACTGGCTTTTCTTAGTTAACTGTATTGACGACCGATGCAGTGGTAGTGCGACGGCCTGTGATGCAAAAGGTTCCGAGTTCTATCCTCGGTGGGTCACTCACATGGTTGATTTTTATCACTTTGTGAATTTGTTCCCAGTCTGGATAGGATTGACTTGGGATTGTCCATAAGTAAGATATTTCTGTGTTTCGTATGGCACGTTAAGACGTAGGTTCCGGTTGCTGTCTAAGATTACTTAGACGGCAGACGGCGGCGGTCGTTACGCAATCAAGTCAGAAGTTGCTAGTTGTAGAAGGCGGTTGAAAAATTCAGACATTAGTTTTCATTGGGTTGTTGGACGACTTGGTGTCCCACTCAAAAGAAAAGAGAGAGTTACTGTAATTTGTATAATTCATAATTTGTTAAGGTTGACGTGCTGCTGGTACTTATTTTAGAAAAAAAAATGTATTTTGCGGGATCTCGATGTCTTTTTTTTTATCGAATCTTTTGTTGGACTAAATAGATACAGCAGCTGTAAGATTTCTTCCATTCGAATAACAAGTAAATAATAACCATTTTTCTTTTAAAAGAAACATTAATCACGATTTTTCTTCATCCATCCCAAGTCTTACAAATTCCAGAGAATTTGACAAGGGTTCCGACAAGATATTGTAAAGAATAAATTGTATCTCTTTTTCTTTTCTCACCCTACTATACATATATCTTAGTACGAATCTAGGTTATAATTTATGGGATGGAAGATTGTGCCTCTGACCCATTAATTTAATTCTGACTGGAGTGAAATTAATCTTTTTTCTGAAGACAATACGTCCGGTGCAGTGGTATGCTGCCTTCATTTCCTGATGTAATACATACATACATACATACATATATCACGCCTTTATCCCTTGCGGGGTAGGCAGAGCGTTAACGGCCGTAAGAATACGGTCGCTATCGCCACGTCTGACATTTGTGAGGATTGTTTTCCAAGGTTGTTTCAGAAAACATGTGTATCACTATAGTGACAGGTTGTCAGCCTGTCGCCTAAAAATTGTAGTACACCAATACCCTCGAGTCCCTTAGTCGCCTCTTACGACACCCGCAGGTAGGATATGGGGTGATGCTATTCTTAGCCGGCATCACACGGCAATACACACCAACACATATATCGATTATTAAAATGGTTCTTACACGATGTCGCACGATATTGCGGTTTTTGGCAGCTAGCAATCACAATATCTATCACATAAGCTTATTAGAGGGCGATGCGATATGGCGGCGTCGTAATGTACTATGTACTAAATAATGATAATATTCAAACGTCTATTTGTTAATTTAGGCAGTCATCCTGATCGACATGTCGCAAAGCACCATAATATTTTTTGTATGACGCGTTTGCATCTGCATCGTATACCTATGAACCATATCTACGTATATATGTCGCGTTTCCACGACATTTCATTCAAATCTACATAAATAACAAAATAAGAATAAGCCGTTTTTTTCGATGCATGTGACCGTGCACCTAAACTTTAAATGTCAATAAAATTCGTCAAAGGTCAAAACGAGTAGTTATTTTAGTATTTTTTGTCAAAGCCAAAGCTTGCATTTTATCGGAGCAATGTGCGTCAAAATTCTTGTTCAGTTTCCATTCTGCCATGACGCGTGTTTGAAACATGGCCGCCGTAGCGAGCAGCACGAGAACAAAGGCATAGTCTCGTCCTAACAAGCGGCAGTAATTCTATTATACAGGGTGTAAGAGACGGTGTAGCGAAAACCTTGCAGGCGTGATCAGACCATGAAACTGATCAACTTTTTGTATGGGGGTTATGTTGGGAAACAATTTTTTTTTTCGATTTTACATACAAAATGAAACAGCTGATTGGGAATTTTGTATAGAAGGTCGAATTTTTTTTTAAGTTTGCCAACAAAGTTGTTCAATGTCATGGTCTGATCACGCCTGCAAAGTTTTCGCTACACCGTCTCTTACACCCTGTATACACCGTGTTAGTTCGGGTCAGCAACGAAAACGCTCTCACAGCAAAAGTTTTGTTACACTCTAACAAGGTAAGTTTAAAAATTTTGTAAGTAGTTATAGAAATAATTGTCATGGCGCGTCGCTTATGAATATCTTGGTTCAACGTGAAATTGCTCTTTTAACCATCTTCAGAAGAGCCATCCATCAACTCGAGTTATATTGGGTTCGATCCCCACAGGACACAAATATTTGTTAAGTCTTTTCAAGAATTTGTGTTTAGCCTGGGTGTTTTCTATGTATAATATGTATATATTTACAAAAAAAAAGTATATAAGTATTAGTATCAGCTATCTAGTTCCCATAGTACAAGCTATGCTTAGTTTGGGCGTATGATGGTGCTGTGTGCATTGTCCATGATTTTTTTTTTTTTGCCCCATACTGAATTATTTATTTGGTCCATATAACATAATAAGAGTACCTATTTTAATTTTACATATCATGCCTTTATCCCTTGCGGGTAGGTAGAGCGTTAACAGCCGTAAGAATACGGCCGCTATCGCCACGTCTGACATTTTTGAGAATTGTTTTCCAAGGATGTTTCAGAAAACATGTGTACCACTATAGTGACAGGTTGTCAGCCTGCCGCCTAAAAATTGTAATACACCAATACTCTCCCTTAGTCGCCTCTTACGACACCCACGGGAAGGATGTGGGGTGATGCTATTCTAAGCCGGCATCACACGGCACAATATAATATAATATTTTAATTTTAAGTATTTATTATTGATATTCTTATCACCAGCTCTCTATTTTTTAACACACTTTTCTGCCCTATGGCATTAGGTTAGAACCTATAATAATATAGATATTATGCTTGTTTCAGCTCCGACCAATAAATAAAAAGCTTAGTAGAAAACTCGAATACCCATTGCGACTTCAAGTTTTGTTTAGTTTAGACCACATTCAAAGAAAAATAAAGGGTGTAATAATATTAGCTGCAAATATATAAACGGGTGGATCAGCCCATGAAACTGAACAGCATTTCCCAAGAAACATAGGTAAAAATATGAGAAGCTTCTCTGGATCTCCCCATGCAAATTAACTAGGTCGGTCGGTAATTTTGTATGGGAGGGCCAAATTTTTTTTAATATTTCGACCTTTGGTTCTTAGAGAAAGCTATTCAGTTTCATGGACTGGTTCACACATTAAAATATTAGCAGCAATTTTTTTTACACCTTGTATGTATATTGTTTCCTGCGAGTTTTCCGGTCACAAAATCCAGGACAAACTCCGCCGGCAACATAGAATAGAAAGGACTTGTATTGATTTGTTACTTATTTTTCTATTTTGGTTTGTTAGTGGTTTGTTTATGAAGACTGTAAAAAAAACATTACACTCCTTTTTTTTGTTTGGCAATCGTGTAAAAAAGACATGAATGGAAACCTACGTCGTAGGCGATTTAAAAGTCTATGGCGTTGTAACGTAGTGCTCAATAGAGAATGCATTTTTCCTCGCTGGCACGTGATAACTACAGAAAAGATTAGTTATTATTTTGATTTATTAGCATCATATAACATAACAAAATATTAAATCTCCATTTGGATTTTTGTCGATGTCTACGAACCACCATACCTAGTTATGACCTTGCTGCCAAAAGATTTGATAAAATTTCATTATTTTCTGTTCATATTCCAATAAGTGGACTTCGAGTATAGGCTTGAATTAGGATTTGTTTCATTTTGATCTTATAAAAAAAAATTGCTGGGGGTATTATGGATTTCATTCATTCGTTCTTACTTTAGATAGGTAATAAAATAACATAAGGCCTAGCCTTGTGGCTAATTTATACCACAGAATATTACAAAAAGTCATTAGCTGCATTCATTACCATCGTTTGTATAAAAAACCGCTGCAACCCTCGGCTATTTCAAACCCTACTTGTTTCTTTAGAAAATCGTGAAATGAGGTCGTGTTCTCGGTGTGCAGAATATTTTCTGTATATTTATTATCACCGGTGTCGGTGTAATGAATATTCACAAGCAACACGCCATATTGGAGTTCTGGTTCAGGGTTTCAGGCATATTTTGTTACAATATAATGTTAGGATATATGTACATACATATATCACGCCTTTATCCCTTGCGGGGTAGGCAGAGCGTTAACAGCCGTAAGAATACGGTCGCTATCGCCACGTCTGACATTTTTGAGGATTGTTTTCCAAGGTTTCAGAAAACATGTGTATCACTATAGTGACAGGTTGTCAGCCTGCCGCCTAAAAAATGTAATACACCAATACTCTCGAGTCCCTTAGTCGCCTCTTACGACACCCGCGGGAAAGATGTGGGGTGATGCTATTCTAAGCCGGCATCACACGGAAAATGACATGGATATATGTACTGGAATTAGAAGGCTGTATATGCGCGCATAGATGGCGCACAATATGACTGTTTTATACGCTCTCTTATGCTTTGCCTACTCCGCAAGGGATATCGGCGTGAATATGTTTATTTAAAAAAGGGAAACTTACATATGAGTTAATTGCTCAGCAAACCCAAAACAGTCCGATTTGTCCGATGACGGACTAGTCACAATTTCACTTAATCTATGTTTGACATACAAAAAAAATCACCTCACCGTTCACTCATCACAAAAAAAAGCAAAACCATCATACCTTAGAATCTTAGAATATTGACGGTCTGTCGAGCATCATACTATGAGCACAACACAATACACAAAACATCAAAACGTACAGAATTTTGTTTTTTATGTCACTAGTAGTCCTTAACCTTTTGCACGCCAGAGTTTTTTTACGTCGGCACACCCCCGACGCCAAGCATAGAAAAATGTGAAGATGGTATCCCATTCCGCTAGTGATGGGACATTCTCAATTATAAAAAATTTTATTTTTGGAATTTACAGGCAAAATACAATTATTATCATGTAGTAAACAAAAATAAAACAATTTTATAACAATTTCCACCACCTTTTATTCGAAATCTAAAGAGCATAATGGCAAATAAGAAAACAAAACATAATGTTGTTATGGAATTGCAAAGTAAAGTTCACGACACTATTTGACAACTTTAGTTGTCTACGGCGTCGCAATCATTTACATTTTTAGAAAAAGTAGAGTTGGGATAACTAATATCGATTAAAATATCTCTTTTTATTACATAGCTGTGATAACATGTTTTACATACATACATACGTATATCACGCCTTTATCCCTTATGGGGTAGACAGAGCGCTAACGGCCGCAAAAATACGGTCGATGTCGCCACGTCTGACGAATATAGAGGGCCGTTTGAGATAATTTTGTGTATCACTATAGTGACAGGTTGTCAGCCTGTCGCCTAAAAGTTGTAATATACACCTGAAACCCTCAAGTCCCTCAGTCGCCTCTTAAATACTAAATACAGAGTTATATTTCAATCAGTGCGAAAATTCAGTCGGTGTTTCTACGATTCCTAATAATTTTTCTCTAGTGATTCCTATCAATTTTTACTATAGGGCCACCAGTGAATCCGCAAGAAAAAATTAGGATGTTCCATAGAAAAAATCATACCTGCTTGGCAAAAATGTTTGGAGAACCCGTTTTTTAGATTTCGTACGTGGCGTCATCAAATGAGGGTGTAAATTAAATAAAAACAGGGTAGTATAAATTATGTCGTGTGATGCCGGCTTTAAATAGCATCATCCCATTTCCTGCCAGTGGGTGTCGTAAGAGGCGACTGAGGGACTTGAGGGTTTCAGTTGTATTACAACTTTTAGGCGACAGGCTGACAACCTGTCACTATAGTGATTCACAAATGATCTCTGACGTGGCGATAGAGACCGTATTTTTACGGCCGTTAACGCTCTGCCTACCCCGCAAGGGATAAAGACGTGATATATGTATGTAGTAAAGTATTCGTTAAAAAAAAAACACCCACATTTTCCCCGCACTATTTATTTATTACCTTCGCTCGTGACGTCATAAGCGGGCAACTATAGTCGCCAATGGCGTAGGGATGACCATAATTAAAATTAAACTAGTAACGTTGATATGGGTATATCGATAATAATAATAACCAACGTTTTCAAGTTCAAACTAGTTCAATGTGGTCAGTTGTAAATATTACTTTGTTGCTTTAAATAGTTCAATTGGTGTTTGCGCGTTGTTTCAAGACAAAAGTAAATTGTCATGTTGGATGAGAACCACCTTGATATTATTGAATTGTAAACCAGATTGGCGAGCGCAGTGCAAGGTGTTGCATTCACAGAGTACGCTGCTGCCTACTCCCTGGATTCATCCCTTTCTCTATATGAGGTGATGCTATTCACCATACCGCACCACACCACCGCATTAAACGGTATTATGTAAAAGGTTTAAAGATAATTTAACCTGACAAAACATACGCACACACACACACAAACTAACAAAGTAGGCACTGTTAAATACTTTACTTCATACCAATTTCAGATTGTTATACTATATTAAAAAAGTAAACAATAGTCGATACTGTCCCATCACTAGCCGACATCTAAAGTTGTCATTGGCGTCGGTAGAAAGTAAAGAATCGTCTTATTTCAATGCTAACTTCAGACACAATATTTCACTTGACAAACTAAATTTACTACACAGAATTTTCTCTTGGATGCTTTTATGTATTACATACATGTTTAAAAACTTATCGGCAAGCAGCCCGGTGTCTTAAACAAGACAGAATTTAAGTTATAAAAATAGGTAAATTCGGACTACTTTAGTCGTCAGTGGCGTCGTATGTACGCGAGCGTTTAGCAACTATAGTGGTCATTGGCGTTCAAAAGGTTAAACTTTGTGCCAATGTCAAGTAAAAAGGTACTATAGGGAATGATAAACATAGGATTTTTTTTTAAGTATACATAACACATCTCATGCTTAGCACACTTTTTTTTAAATAGTTTCGTAGTCTACTAAAAACTAGACTACTTCCATCACTCAAGTTAAAGAGGGACTTATTTTTTACCCGTCTAGCAAAGCGAAAAGGAGGGTTATGATTACTACAGTAATTGTATAGCGTATTTTTGATTTGGTTATGAGTTTCACAACTGATTGTGGTAGACCGAAGTATACGTCATAGTTTCAGACACAAAAGTAGTTTTTCATAGCGAAATGATCTTTAAAGCATTATAATCAGTTTCAACTCACAATTTCCAAAGTTGAGATGCCGTGTGATGCCGGCTTAGAATAGCATCACCCCACGTCCTTCCCGTGGGTATCGTAAGATGCGACTAAGGGACTCGAGAGTATTGGTGTATTACAATTTTTAGGCGACAGGCTGACAACCTGTCACTATAGTAATACACATGTTTTCTGACACAACCTTGGAAAACAATCCTCAAAAATGTCAGACGTGGCGATAGTGGCTGTATTCTTACGGCCACTATCGCTCTGCCTACCCCGCAAGGGATGAAGGCGTGATATAAGTAACTAAGTATTTCCAAAGTTTCAATAGCGACTAAAAAACTTTATAGGTTATTATGGCGTGTTCGACACACTCTTGGCCGGTCATTATTTTTAATGTGAGGCATGTAACACGTTATGTAGGTATCATAACTTGACCATATAGAGTAAATAAAATGAGAGCGCCAATTTCTTCTCGATCTATCAAATCTGGCAGATAACGCTTAACTATGGCAACAATTTTTCATACAAAATTTTTGTATGTATATAATGTTAATTGTTTTCCTTGAAATAAAACTTGTATTTAGTTGCTCTGAAAGATAAATTTATTTTTATTAAGTGAATATTTACAATAAAGTATTAAAACGAAACCAATTTATTTACCTGAAAGAGAAACTAGATTTTAAGCTATTATTTCTATTTAATTATTTTATCAATTTTTCTACTTAGATATAAATCTATCGGATACATTATGTCATTGTCAAAACAGTTGTACAGTTGTGTCAAAACACCAGAGATTATTTATAAAGCAAACTATAAATAACTAAAATGAGATTCTACCTCATTTACATGTATATATCTTATCTTAATTAGCCTACATCATCCCACTGCTGGGCAAAGGCCTCCCTCTTCTCTATTATATGTATATATATTTCAAATAAAATATTTCATTTCTACTCTTTCTGGTCAAGCTATAATAAGGCTAGCCAGCCAGTTTGTTTCCTTTGTTTATAGGCTAAAACCTCTCTAACAGTTACTGAAAACTCGTAAAATATATTCACAATGATTCCGACATATTAAGGCTTAACTTTGACAGGAAGATAAGCGAGCATAAAAATTGCGGCTCAGAAAATGTGGGTATATTTCTGTATATTCAGGGAAGAGCAGTTTTGCCTGCCGTGTTTATTTTACGTCGCTGACAAGAATGACAGGAGGCTGTAAATCCACGAGATGGAATGGATTGGCAAGATCTTCGAGCAACACGGGCAGGATAGATAACGGGAATTGGTGGCCATGGAATTTCCTCTTGGAACATTCTAGCAATATAATATCATTGACTCTATCTATTGAAAAAAACGGCATCAAGATGCGGTGGTTGAAAAGCTCTTAATTGAGCCCTAACTGAACTACTGAACTATTACTATTACTTCACTTCTACTATGAACCTTTTTTTTATACTGACGAATTGAAAATTTTTGTTTATTTGGCCTCATAAATATTGTAGTTTACAAGAAGACATCTCTACAGCAAGTTTCAGTAACCTACAGCACCAATTATTGAAAAAGTGTCTTTAACAGTCAGTGGTTTAGACAGACAGACAAACATAGAAACTCAAAAAGACTTAGATTTCAGAAAACGTTGATTTTTTTCTAAAACAGCCAATCGAGTTTGTCGTTTCCTAACACCGTATCGGAAAATGGTTTTGTTTTAAGTTCCAAATGCAACCTGTACATTTTGTCACACCGTAATCTGCGTAGGAACTGAAGAAAAAACTACGAAGTAAGGTACAGTGGTGACCCTTCTTTTCTCTTCATTAGTAATTTGACATTGGTAGCGCGCGTCGTGAATCGCGAATTAATATCATCTAGAAGATTAATGGATTCTAATTATCTAGACTTCTACCTACCTATGGCGAACCTCACACTGACACCGGTCACCGCTGCGTTATCCGAAGCGGCGGAATTCATATAGGTACGGTAGAGGAGGCACGGTGCGGAAACCGTGCGGTCTGAAGTTCCGCTGCAAGACGGTCCGCATTCGCTCTGTTCTGCCATGTTGATATCCCTTAAGCACACATTACACCCGTATCATACCGTGCGAAAAGAGGTTTTTTCTGCGCTGACAGCAACACTTTTTTGAAGTAGGTGACGCTGTGTCCCACACGAAGCTCTCTCTTCACAGCGTCACCTACTCAGAGAGTGACTCTTAGGCGAGCGTTGAAAAAAGCAGCCAGCACCACCTACTAGAAAGGAGCTAAATGAACAAATTAAAAGTTTTCCACTGCAAACGCCTGCCCTGCACGGGGATGCAATGTCAGTGTGTAGTAGTAACATGCTGTTTTTCTATACAGAGATATTACGAAAATTTTAAATATTCGAACACCGCACGCCGTCCGGTCCGGTGTTGGTAAGGTGGGATTCGCCTACCTAACCTGCTTAAGTATACGTCATCAGCGGATTTCACAAAATCACAATTCTGCAAGTCACAAATTCACAATCGTTAACAACACAAAAGAGCCCAGTACAAAAAGGTAAAGATTAATTGTGATCCTTATACGCAGTCAAGGAAAAATATAATAATTTTCTATAGAAATTGAATGAAAGCGGGGTTCCTCTGTAAGGAATATTCATGATACTGTCATTATGTGTTGCACAAAAGGTCCAATTATTCTTATTAAAATACTCTTTGTACAATAACTTCTATCAGCATAATTTTTATATAAGAATAGAATAGAACCTAAACCTTTTAATACATACATATTATAATCACAACTCTTTCCCGGAGAGGTAGGCGGACACTACATCCTTCCACTTGCTACGATCCTGACATACCTCTTTCGCTTCCTCAACATTTATCAGCCTTTTCATACATGTTTTTGTAGTTTTAGGACACTTTCGAGTAAAACCTTTTATTGCGGTAGGTAAGTCATAATTCATCATTCTCTTTGCCTTATCCCGTTCTCTGTCGGGGTCGGCTACCTAACCTAGGGGATTTGACGTGGAACCAAGTTTTTACACAGAGCGACTGCCATCTGACCTCTGCAACCCGTAGGCTAACCTGGCCCGAATCCTAGGTTAAGTCACATTCACATTCACATTGCGGTAGGTAAGTAATAATATTTATTTCTTGAAAAACCAAAAAGAGATATCAATGATATAAAAATAGTACCTTTTATGGGCTTTTGATGCAATTCATTTGCAATTTAGCACCCCTGGTTACTGTATCATTAAATACCCCACCGGTAATCGAACCCGTAACCACGTCACAGGCATGCGCCACTGCGCCACATCGGTCGTCCACATAACTCAAATTAAATTTAACCGCAACGCTGCTCCATACCCTGTCACATTGTGCAAACAATCACGCTTGTGGCCCAGAAAGGGTATACAACAGGTACTGCGGTGGTTAAAGCGTAGGCGTAATACCGTAATGAAATGACACGGTAATATTATCTATACAGTATTCTAACTCCATACAAACGGACGGCGCGCGAGCTATACCTACGCGCTCGGATCTCGGCATGCGCTCGGCATGCTAACAGTCGCGTGTGTACCGTGGTGAAGAAAAGACGGTGTGCTGGTTTTTAACCGCGCGAATTTTATTTTTTAATAAATCTATCAATCAAAAATATAACTTGCATTTTTATTGAACTCTTTCTATTAAATTGACAAAGTTTGTAATTATATTTGATATTGTTACTATGTATCAGTGCTAATTTAAAAAAAAGTTATAAATTTACAATCTCAAAACTAGATAAAAACTCAAAGTAGGCAGATATGCAAATAAAACGCTGTAGGTAGGCGACACTCGGTGACAGTGACAGCCCTATCACATGCTTACGTACCGCGCGGCTGTAGGCACTTCACAAAGTACTTTAATATATATAGGGGTATAGAGACCTATCTCAGCTGCCAAAACTGGCAATGCGTAAGTAGCGCCCTCTCAAGCACTTAGTAGGAACTAACTACATAATATATATATAAATACATCTATAGCTATTAGTAAAAAAGTTGAATTTTAAAGTTTATTATATATTAAAATAAAAGTAGCCCTTTGGTACACATTAATGCATATTATTGATAAATTGGCAACATAGAATTTGTAAACTGCCGCGCCATCTGTGAGATATAGTAAGAACGTGATATAATCCCCCCAAATAGAAAATAGGATGGGCGCTAGCAATTGCAGTAATGTATCTGTGCTTCGTGATTTCGCATCGTATTCCGAAAGTGTTCCCCAAATCACAGTACTATGATTGAGCGCCCTGAGGCACTTATTTCAAGGACACGGCCGAGTTACAATACTGTATAGATAATATTACCGTGGTAATGATACCAGAACAGGTGCATCCAAATATTTACTAACCAACATGAAGGAGAAAGCATGAATGCCTGGTATATGTAAAAGCCTCAGTGGGAGAGAGAAAGCATACCTAACTATTGGTCGCCATTTACAGATCGTTTCTTCAACCAACCGGGTATAGGAAGAGATAGCTGGTTGTACTTTTGCTAGCACAATAAGCTACCCACTTTCCATCTTGTTTCATTCTTTTCATGTGGGATACCACAAAACTTCCCATGTAGACCAGAATAAGTCGGTTAGCAACAGAGAAGTCCTGGAAAAACCGGTAAAATTCATCCATTTTGTTCTGTCAACGTAAAAGGATTTTTTTTAAAGGAAACGGAGTTTTTAATAGCTTTGAGTAACGCAGTCCGAAACGGGACGAAAGACCGTGTTTCTCGAAGTTTGAATATTAGTAAAAACGAGATTTATCACCTGTACGGAACAGTAATTTAAGGAACCTGCAACATCACGCTGAGGCTTTGTTTTGTTGATAGAGTAAAATCTGAAAGGCCGGACAAGCTTTCCTACTTTACTTACCGTCTGGCCACCCTCGCCACAGTATATATAGCCATTATATAGGTTAAAGCAGTAGCGCAACTTCATAATAACGCTCAGACAATCTTACTCACACATAGGCATCTAATCTCACCGAATCTCGCCGGACAACTAAAGTCTGAAATACAGATATAAGTAAGTTGTAAGTAGCGGCCCGCCCCATAGTGGGTGCATCGGCTGCTAATCAAGCTTCTACTAGAATAAGACGTTTTCCTGGCATAGTATAGGTACTACGCACAAGGGTTATAGGCGTGATGATATGTGTGTGTATTAACTACACACACATATCAATCTTCCTCTTGACTCACTGACTGTGACAGAGAGACAGACAGAGAAACGCAAACAGCTACTTTATTTCAAAAAAGGTTGTTAAACTCAGTGTTTTCACTACTGTGTCTTCGGGTAAACGCGGGTAAATAAGGCGACCGCACAGAGGCAGGCTTTGCTCACGGATCGATATTAATGCGTCTGCAACAGGTGCGTCAGACGTTGCTCTCTCAGCGCTTTGTTGTTTGCGAAAGCGCTGCATCAACAGCGGTTGAGCGGTTTTAGTATAGGGATTGACATTTCTAGTATGGATCTGACAAACCGCTGCGATGTTTTAGCGCTTCGTCGTGCGTCATGTGTGCGATCCGCCTAATCAGTTTACAGTTTCACTACTGCTGCTTTCACTTTGTACTGTGCCTTAGTGTAAATGCGGGTATAAAGGCGTAGTCAGGCTTTGCTCACAGATCGATATTAATGCGTCCGCAACAGGTGCGTCGGGCGGCGCGCTTTTAACTGTTTCTTGTTTCACTACTGCTTTTATTTGTGTACTGTGCCTTAGGGTAAATGCGGGTATAAAGTGTTGTCGGACGCATTTACAAATTGGTTTATAGCTTCACTACTGCTTTCATTTGTGTACTGTGTGTGCCTTAGTGTAAATGCGGGTATAGAGGCGTAGTCTGGCTTTGCTCGCGATCGATATTAATGCGTCCGCAACAGGTACATCAGACGATGCTCTCTCAATGCTTTGTTGTTACACTACTGCTGTCATTTGTGTACTGTGCCTTAGGGTAAATGCGGGTATAAAGGCATAGGCAGGCTTTGCTCACAGATCGATATTAATGCGTCCGCAACAGGTGCGTCGGGCGCGTTCGCTCAACGGTTTATAATGCACGGCCTAAATCTGTATCAGAATGCTTCGGATGTTTGTACTAGGGAGGAATGGGAAGCGAATATGTGAGCTATGTTTTTGTAACCAACGTAAAGAAAACGAAGGAGATTCTATGTTAATTCCATAGGCGTAGCAAAAACTTTTTATAATTTTTTTCATGTTGGTACATCTCTGAGACGTAGTGTTATCTTAGAATTAAGTGTCAATTCTTGTGTCATTTAGTGATCTTTGTGGTCATTTCATATTTTGCACAGAGTACCTTTTAGGCTGACGTTTTGTTCTGTTCTGTATTGTGGTTCGAAAAATGTATTTAAAAATATATAAAAAACACATGGAAGTAATAAACACGTGCTTGGTGTGCTCCCATGAAAAAACTTACTCGTTGAAAGGCAATGGGGAATATTTCAAAGGGTTGTTTCTACTGCTGGATATTTTTGATTAAATGAAAGTATCTCCGAAATCACTTTAATCGTATTTACCAGCTTTCAAGCTACGGCATCGTTTGGTTTTGATGATTTTGGTGCTAGTTCAGGTAAGGATAGGAGAACTTTACATTGAAACATTCTAAATTATTATAAGACGCCGCTTTTACAAGAGGGTAAAATTTTTATTGCGTTACCGCAAAAACTTAGATGCTAGTCGAACCCGTGTAAAATATTTCCATACAAAAAAAAAAAACGTTAGACACGCGTTGAACACGCGTCTTAAGGCCCCTTATGTTTATTCTTGTTATACCTACCTACGTACTAACTTTCATTACCGTCCTACCTTCTGCATCACCTCTGCAAACATCCTTTTATGACGTCACTCCAAGGATTATCTTTTTATGAGCGTAATATAACGACTGGTACATAAATCTACCCTTAGTTTTATACTCCCATACGGGGTTTTTAAAAATTCATGTTTATTAGCGAATGTACCTATTTAGTATTTACCAACTTTCATTTTTTTGATACATAAATTGACTTTCTGTAAGGAAGATGGTTCCGTGATTCGGATATTTGTTGTCTTTATGTACTTAGAACAAAAAAATTGTGATGCTCTATAAAAAGAGTGATTCAAGAGGAAGGTTAAGTGTAGGAAAAATATCTTATTCCTACGGGAAAACGGTTCACTGCAGGTGCAACCATTAAATAGCAAATTTATACTACAATCAGGTTTTTAGGAAAATACGTACTTATTATATCATGTATAGATCAGCATGTATCATGTATAGTAGTCCATTGCTGGATTTAGGCTTCCCCCAGGGGTAATCGGTTCTACGACAGGTGCGCCCAGCCCACTGCCACTTACCTACCTACTAATATATTTTTTATTTACAGGTAAAGAAATCAGTACCTACAGCTATACCTAGTTGGGCAAGTTTCAAGCACACGAAAAAGGTAGACATTTTCATTATTAAAGAAACAATTACACGGATTTTATTCCAACAATCCAGTAAAACTTTATAACGTCTAATTCAACATCTACGTCCGTTTAATTAAATACCGACCGCTATTTCATGAATTTATGATCTCTCATAGGCGTGGCTAACGGCGTGTAGTCGGGCCTACCGGTAAAATATCGTTAAAATATTGCCAAGGCTTCATTAGTCGTCATATTTCACGGGTAAACGATGTGTGCCTTCGTTGCAAAGTGGGCAGGGCTGGTGTGTCACGCCACCTTAACACATTAGCTGCTAAATGCTTTTATTGCGAAGGTCGTCATCCCAAACTCAGATGCGATTAGATGTAAGGCATGAGACGAGAGACGAGTGACAGCTTGAATTTAAAAGTATGGAACAGAAGAGACGCCGTCTACCCTACAGTTTACACCCGTAAGACGCGCGTCTCATCGCCGATGACTTATCTCACGTCCTCGCTTGTCTTATGTCTCATGTGTGGGTGGAGATGGCGTTTGACCCGGAGTAGGTCCGACACACTACTGACGCGTTTGAATCGAGAAAATACTGGCAAGGCTTCATTAGTCGTCATATTTCACGGGTAAACGGTGTGTGCCTTCGTTCCAAAGTGGGCAGGGCTGGTGTGTCACGCCACCTTAACACATTAGCTGCTAAATGCTTTTATTGCGAAGGTCGTCATCCCAAACTCAGATGCGATTAGATGTAAGGCATGAGACGAGAGACGAGTGACAGCTTGAATTTAAAAGTATGGAACAGAAGAGACGCCGTCTACCCTACAGTTTACACCCGTAAGACGCGTGTCTCATCGCCGATGACTTATCTCACGTCGTCGCTTGTCTTATGTCTCATGTGTGGGTGGAGATGGCGTTTGACCCGGAGTAGGTCCGACACACTACTGACGCGTTTGAATCGAGAAAATACTGGCAAGGCTTCATTAGTCGTCATATTTCACGGGTAAACGGTGTGTGCCTTCGTTCCAAAGTGGGCAGGGCTGGTGTGTCACGCCATTTCAACACGTTAGCTGCTAAACGCTTTTATTGCGAAGGTCATCATGCTAATCTTAGATGCGATGAGGTGCTATCTAAACGAGAGACGTGAGACTAGTGACATCGCGACGCTCGGAATCGTTTTCATATAAACTATGAAATAGAAGAAACGCCGTCTACCCTACAGTCTACACCCGTAAGACGCGCGTCTCATCACCGATTATTTGTCTCACGTCTCTCGGCTTTCAAGTTTTCATTTTACGTCTCATGTGTGGGTGTCGTCCGACGCACTGCCGACGCGTTTGAAACGAGAATTGCACAAGTGTAGGTACTTAGTCGATCTGGTGGTACGTAAGGCGCACCTACGTAGCGCCTTTTCAGCAGTTAACGTGTTAATAATTCTGTGAAATGATAGAACAGGTATATGAACTATATGCGATGGCTGAAAGTACTGTTAATGACTAACTGAATATAACTCTAAGCCATAAGCCATAAGTTTGTGTGCTTTATAACTAACTGACTGAATCAAAAGTTTGTGTGCTCTGACTACCAGAATCAACTGCCGCGCCCCCAGTTCGAGAAACCAAGGCATTTACTACAAAACCACGTAGGTTTCTAATAATACGTTTCATAAAAGCTTCTTTGTTCACGGTACATGGTTCGCCCAGATCGCTGACGGGCTGGTCACGCGACTGAAAGTACCTAAGGCAGCACATCGATCTACCCATATAAAGGATCAATGTTTACTGGACTGGAGTTTCTAACTAATTTCATTAATTGATGGTGGTGATGTAAGTTACATGATGTGTGGTCAGCCTGGCCAGCCCCGAGGCAGTGCCTTTATTATTTTTTTTATTTTTTTATTTGTATCCCACTCGTCCGCGATTCTATTAGGAACTGAAAATTGTTATTGTTTACAATGACTCATTCATTTATTCAGTGACATTATTGTATTGTAACTCTCTGACATTCTAAAAGTATTCATTGTGAATCTACTTGGAAATAAACGATTGAATCTTGAATCTTGAATCTAAGTAGTTGTATTTTTCCGTAGAATAGTATCATCCCATTTCTCACCCGCTAGTGTCGTAACAGGCGACTAAACGGATCGAGAGTTTCATGTGCAATATAATACGAACTTTTCAATCTGTCTGTATTCTGTCAGATTTCGAAATAGTTTATAATGTTTACCAGAGCGCCGTGCCTATCCTTACCTTTTCAATCTATCCATTCTTGTTACGATGATGTGACGATTGCATCAAAATCAAGAAGTGAAGTGCATTAAAGTGAGTAAATTAAAATCCCAGTACGTTAGGTATGTACCTAAACCAAAACCAGTATATAGGGTGTAAAAATCTATGTTCCATGGGCTGATTTGCAGCAATTTTTTTACAGCCTGTATAAAAAGTGTTTTTGACCAAAGGTTGTTATATGTAAGCTGTAAGTTTCGCAAAGAATCGCGGTAAGAATCCCGTCTTAAATTATTGTTAGTCAGTGTGTGTGACCGCGAAAGTTTGAAACAGTTTATTTTCCCAAAGAAACCAAAAATAAAATAAAATTAATTATTCCTAACTAGCAATATGATAGACCAGTATAAATTGACCTCTTAAAGAGGTAGGTGGATGATCTGCTGATAGTACTACACAATCTACAAAAAGGATCGCCCGTGTTAATAATAAACTACTTGCTTCTATAGAAGCACACTCCTCTGTTTTTTGGGTAATGCCAGATACCTACCTACTGAATAAATTAGTAGCGTAAAGAATTTTATAGTAGCCATAGTTCTTTGTTCCAGTATATTGTTTGAGCGGAATATTTGAACTTGTAGACAAATAAAGCATTTCATCGATCAATTCTTTGATACGTACGTAAACGGCATAGATACCTATGATTTTCGTAAAATAGTCTTACTTGAGCCGCCCCGCTCGTGACTAATTCTGCCAATGTCACGTCGTTGTCGGAATCAATTTGATGTTTAGAAAAATACAAAAGAAACTACTTGTTATTAACAGCAAAGTTTAAGGTAGTGTCAGTTTTTTTTGTGGTTAAGATCTGAATATGTCCCTTTGGTCAATTTCCTTCCAACATAGAATATGCACGTATCGCAAAATGTCTCTTTAGTACTATGTTTCTTTCGCAAAATTCCCCTTTCGCACAATGTAGCTTTGGCAAAATGGCCCTTTCAAAACTAAAATATCGATCCGAGTGGTCATAGCCGGCTGCTCCTCTGACCTCAAGGCTATTGACGCCGGAGTTCCTCAGGGGTCTGTACTCTCCGCGACGCTTTTCCTGCTGCACATCAATGACCTTCTATCTTCAGGAATTGTTGGGTACGCAGATGACAGTACTGTCGCCGAGAAATATCTGTCCGGTGCAGGAGCCAGTGGTGATGAAATCCAAAGATTGAGAAAGGCTATGATTGAGCGTACGAACCTGACGTTAAGTAACGTCTCCCAGTGGGGCGATGACAATCTCGTCAGCTTCAATGCTTCCAAAACGCAGGCGTGTCTTTTCTCCGCAAAAAGGAGTCCTTTCACCTTTTCTCCTACTTTTCGGGGTATATCTGTTCCAGTGACCAACACTCTTCAACTCCTTGGCATGGAGCTGTCCTCTGACCTCAACTTCGGCACCACCATCGAGTCCAAGGCTCAAATTGCAGCTAGAAAGTTGGGCGTCCTGAATAAAGTTAAGCGGTACTTCACGCCTGAACAGCTTCTAACTCTTTATAAAGCTCAAGTGCGATCTTGCATGGAGTGCTGCTGCCACCTTTGGGATGGCTCGGCGAAATACCAACTTGCTGCACTGGGTTCGGTGGAACGCAGAGCCAAGAGATTAATAGGCGATAAAAAACTGGTGGCGACCAAGCTTCACAGCCTGGCTCACCGCCGCAAGGTTGCTTGCCTATCGGTCTTCTATAGATTGTACTTCGGAGAGTGTGCGCGTGAGCTGCACGAGCTCATACCACCGTCTCCTTTCTTCCATCGGACATCCAGACGCACGGCCGGCTATCATCCGTTCTTAGTTGAAATACCCACATTACGCACTAAGCGCTTCAAAACATCTTTCATTATGCGCACGGCTAAAGAATGGAATTCCCTGCCTGCGTCTTTATTTCCGAGTGCATATAACCTGAATCTCTTTAAGTCTAGAGTGAATAGGCATCTTCTGGGCAAGCTCGCTCCACCGTAGATCCCATCTCTGCTCTAGGGTAAGATTGGGGTCAAGAGTAAGCCCATCATAGATAAAAAAAAAAAAAAAAAAAAAAATTCTCTCACCCTAAACACATCGTTCTGTCTAAGTGAAAAACCACGACAGTCCACTCTTAGACATGGGCTTCCCTCTATCAGGGGCTG
Source organism: Keiferia lycopersicella (assembly GCA_029255805.1). Taxonomy (NCBI): domain Eukaryota; kingdom Metazoa; phylum Arthropoda; class Insecta; order Lepidoptera; family Gelechiidae; genus Keiferia; species Keiferia lycopersicella. The sequence continues at coordinate 2,453,421 of JARACZ010000026.1, forward strand.
CTGCCATACCATGCTTGGCAGGCGGATTGGCGAGCGCAGTGTAAGATGTTACATTCACAGAGAACGCAACAGCGTTCGAATCTGTCCCCGATTTTTATTCGGCAGAATTTGAGTAACGCTCGCCTAATCCGACTGGCACCACACGACAAAAAGCCACAAGTGGGAACAAATCATACCCTAATCTAACTTTTCTGTCATTTCAAACTTGTAGGCTAGGAAACTGTGATTACTTGGTATTTATAGTGATATGGCACTCGGGCACTCGGGAACTAATCCCATTAAACCCCGGCTACATCTATTTAAGCCTGAATACGGACAAACTTGAGTTTACGGTATGCGAATGTTGTACGACTTTACCTCGCATCCGGGGTGGAACTTTGTTTTTACTCCCGGTTGTACTAGTAACTTTTATGTTGTGTTTACGTACATGTCAGTACAGACTGTTTTCAACTTTTGTTACTTTTATGCAGGATCACTTTTATCAGGATAAAATACCTAATTAAGTTTTTTTTCTACATATATACACACATATATCACGCCTTTATCCCTTGCGGCGTAGGCAGAGCGTTAACGGTCGTAATCGTAAGAATATGGTATCGCCACGTCTGACATTTTTAAGGATCGTTTTCCAAGGTTATTCCAGAAAACATGTGTGTTACTATAGTGACAGGTGTCATCCTGTCGCCTAAAAATGCTAATACACCAATACCCTTTTTTTTCCACGTTGTATAAATTACCTACTAGTTTTACCGCCCTACTCAATGATGGCGATAAAATTATTCGCTGAGTGAAAATATGGTCCAATCTTTTTGTTTGAAACTTTCACCCATTAAATTGATATTTTAGTAACACATTTGGATTGCTTTAAATTTGAGTAAGTTTGTTGTTTAGTTTAGAAATATTAGACGTAATATCATCATCATCATCAAAACATACATAAAGCAAAGTGCATACTTATACTTAAAAGGTGGACGGACTGCGGTCATGTTTATAAAACACACGACGTACGGGTGCGTAGTGTACGAGCGCCAGATGATGTGTCAGAGCGCGGGGAGCGCGGGCGCCCCCCCCCCCACCTCACCCCCTGAAATCGTGATTTGAGCAGTGGATCCTAGCCTTAATACAAAACATACATAAAGCAAAGTGCGGAAAGGCAGAACACGCGAACCAGTAATAATGACGTCTAAAGAAGAGTTTTTCGTGTAGCGTTTGTGAAAAGATGTGTTTAAACAAACAATACTAACAATAATTAATCGTTATAGTACTTACAGTGTATAGTGTGTAGTTTAGTATACTGATCAGTGTGATGCCGGCTCAGAATAGCATCACCCCACATCCTTCCCGCGGGTGTCGTAAGAGGAGACTAAGGGACTCGAGAGTATTGGTGTATTACAATTTTTAGGCGGGCTGACAACCTGTCACTACAGTGATATACATGTTTTCTAACACTACCTTGGAAAACAATCCTCAAAAATGTCAGACGTGGCGATAGCGACCGGTATTCTTACGATCGTTAACGCTCTGTCTACCCCGCAAGGGGTAATGGCGTGATATAATATGTATCGTCATCCTCCTTGCCTTATCCCGTTCTCTGTCGGGGTCGGCTACCTAACCTAAGGGATTTGTATGATAATATTCTTATCATATTCTTACTTTTGACGAAGCCTGTGTTAATAACTAATGTGTCTAGTATTCTTAATTGTTGAATCATATTGTAGAAAGTTTCTTTGTATTTTTATGCTTTTACAGCTTTCATTTGAAACGTGAGTGAATGTGAAATATTTTGTATAAATTGATATGAAACAAAATATGTTTCCTATGTTACGTAATACATAAACAATTTTTAATATAGTACGTTAATCAATAATTTTTAAAATAATTATATCAGTTAGTACTCAAAAAATGTGGACCGGTTTTGAGACCACTCTTATTTTATTCTTTCTAAAGTAGGCCTGTAGTTCTTTGTAACTAGGCCTTAACAAGTAAAGTACGGCCGTTCGAATAGGCCATATTTGACCGTTGTCAAAATCGTGATAATGCTATGACATAAGGTATATTTTATTTGTTTACATGTCCTTTAGTTATGGTTTGACAGCTGTCAAATATGGCCAATTTGAACGGCCATACTCTAGGCCATAATAACTACATTTTACTTGAAAACTCAGTACTCAGGAAGAAAGGGCGAGGCTTTTATCGTGCTCAGATCCATTTACACCACTTAAGGGGGTTGGATCCACACGTATAGGTTTCAGCATGAACACATTCTCTAAGAGATCTATTTACTTACACTGCTCCTATACAGGGTGCAACAAAATTGTCTTCAAGTATTTTAAAGGGTGAACCAGCCCATGAAACTAAACAACTTTCCCCAAGGAACAAAATACAAAGCAATTTTTTGTCAATACACAAACGGGTGTTCCTACTCATGATTCTGAACAACTTTTACTGGGGCCACATGCGAAATAGCAAAAAAGAAATTGGGTGTTCGATAGGAAAATCTCGGCAAAAATGTATGGAACACCCAATTTATGTTTGCTATTTTGCAGGAGACCCTATGTTGTTTGTGTACTGACTAAAAATAAATACATATATCACGCCTTTATCCCTTGCGGGGTAGGCAGAGCGATAGTTGCCGTAAGAATACAGCCACTATCGCCGCGTCTGACATTTTTGAGGATTGTTTTCCAAGGTTGTTTCAGAAAACATGTGTATTACTATAGTGACAGGTTGTCAGCCTGTCGCCTAAAAACTGTAATACACCAACACTCTCGAGTCCCTTAGTCGCCTCTTACGACACCCGCGGGAAGGATGTGGGATGATACTATTCTTAGCCGGCATCACACGGCATAAATAACCCTATATAAAAAAACAATAATTTGGATCTTCTATATAAAATTACCAAGTCAATTGTTACTATGCGTCGATTTGCTGGTACCTTGAAAGAGAAGAATTGATTTATTAATAAACTTGGAGAGAGTTTCGGTGCTCATTCCTTAAGGAAACAAAACTCCGGGAAAGTTTGATGGATTTCCCAAACAAGCCAGTCAAAGCAATTTTGGATTAAAAATATCTCGTGTAAGTAAGCATGAAAGTAGAAAAAAATTGAAAGGCTTCATGAATCTTTCATAAAATAAGTCTACGAGTATGTTAGAATTTTTTTCCTCTGGTTTACGATTTTTTGATTATTTTGTATGTGTCAATTCTCGGTGAGGCGCTCACAAAATTTAAAGTTTAAAAAAAGTTTAAAACATAGTTCATGATTAGGGATTACTTTGTGATTTAAACTGTTTAAACCCTGTCTGGTCAACACATTACTGGATGAGCCTGATTGTCCCATAAAGAAGATGGTTCCGTGCTTTATAGGCGTTGGTCTCAGTTGCTGCCTATGATAACTAATGCAAATTGATACACGGCACAGGGAGTTGTTGGTGTCAGTTTCTGTCTATGATAAGATAACTAATACAAATTGATAGACGCCAATCAGCGGTTGAAGAATTCTGATATTAGGGTTCATCGGGTCTCTGGACTCTCACAAAAATAAGAACTATGTTTCGTGACAAATAAACATTCGTAAAACATACAAGTTACCCTACGGCACAGCTTACAAATTAGCCTCATCATGTTTTGTATGTGTTCGGCATAGTTGCGATTCCCCCGGGTCCCCTGCGAAATAATGGCCGGGTAGCATAAATTCGTACTACATTAAGTAATTGTTGCTAATCCCAAGCTTAGTATGAAAATTCTACTGTTTTTGTACTGCAGGTGTTCTTTCTGATAATGTTTTATAACCCAAGGGGTCAAAAAGGACCACATTATTGGGACTTCACTATCTGGGTTGTCCTATTGTTACCAGGCTGTTTAATTCGTCCAAGGCTTTATCTCATAAATCGACCGATTTTTTTATTTTTTTAAAAGAATACGTGGAAAATCAAATTCAGCCTTGAAACTTCATACGTGTTGTATCCATAAAAAACCTAATTCCACGAATTGTAAAGTTTAAAAACCTTTTTTAGGGCCGGAACCGAAAATTAGTATGGAATATTGTTATTGTCGTGTTTGACACCTGACTACTTAAATGATTTCTTTTACGTATTCTTTTTTTTAAGACCATTTACGAGCAAATGGAAGATTTTCTTTCATAATCTTTCAGTTCGTTTCAGTTGTTGTCTCACACGATAAAAGAAGAACACTAACAATTAGAAGTTATTTTTAATTAGTATGAAGTTGCACTAGTGTTTAATCCGCTATGAATACATTATATCCCTCGCTGCAAATTTTATGTGTGTCGCATACTTGAGAGTCCTTAGGGCCGACTAATAAGGGTCGTGTGAATTGGCAAAGGCATTGAGGTCATCACCCCAAATGGCTCCTAATCTTGTGGAGTTTGCGCCACAACATTAGCTGAAACTACAGGCTTGAGGTTTTCATTGTAGTAGCGAAAAATATTAATTATTCATCTACATTTGTAGCGACCTCTGGTGGCTACAACATGAAGCTCACTCAAGTGGTTCACATGCATACAAGACGCAACAGGAGTTCTCAGCATATTGGAGAGATGGCGCCACGTGACAGAACAATGGGCCTGAAACGCGGTATCGAAGTGTTCACCGCGCAACGCATATATACAACTTCCAATCCAATCCAGGTGGACCCGTCGGTCCCCTGGCCACAACACCCGGCCAGGCGGGTAGCTACCCTTTTCCCGACACCACCTGGATTCCTCCTGTCACTCGCCATATTGGTGACCCCTACAATGGACTTCGCAGCCTTCAACCACGCATCAACCACTACAGCACGGAGCTATCTTCTACGTCATCAGCAACTACCACAGTCACAGCACCGGCGGCTTCACTGGTCTTCCTCATCATCCCGACTCACCGTGGACATTGGAACCAGGACCGGCAGCTTCATTGGTCTTCCATCATCATCCCGACTCACCGTGGACATTTGGAACCAACACTGCTTCGCCACGCCAGACTGCATCATCACACTACAATGACGTCATCAGCCCCACTACGCTCGCTTACGGTATCGACCTCCGGTCTTGAGGGGGAGTACTGTAGCGACCTCTGGTGGCTACAACATGAAGCTCACTCAAGTGGTTCACATGCATACAAGACGCAACAGGAGTTCTCAGCATATTGGAGAGATGGCGCCACGTGACAGAACAATGGGCCTGAAACGCGGTATCGAAGTGTTCACCGCGCAACGCATATATACAACTTCCAATCCAATCCAGGTGGACCCGTCGGTCCCCTGGCCACAACACCTGGCCAGGCGGGTAGCTACCCTTTTCCCGACACCACCTGGATTCCTCCTGTCACCCGCCATACATTTGTTTCATTGTATTCGTATTACGAATTCTATAAGGTTTTTAACTAAGTATAAATATTTTAAGGGTGTATTTTCATCCCTCCCTTACAAAGTGACACGATCGGCTGGTACATTTAGAATGGGAGGTCCAAAATTTTTTCATCTTACGAAGAAATGTTTCAGACAAAATTTGTTCACTTCTATGATTTAAAACACCCGTATTCTGATGCCCCCTATTATATGGCACTTGCATATACTACTGTTGCAATTTCCTTATCCTACACACATACATACATACATACATAAATCACGACTTTATCCCTTACGGGGTAGGCAGAGCGTTAACGATCGTAAAAATACAATCGCTATCGCCACGTCGGACAAATATCGAGGGCCGTTTAGGATTATTTGTGTATCACTATAGTGACAGGTTGTCAGCCTGTCGCCTAAAAGTTGTAATACACCAGGAAACCCTCAAGTCCCTCGGTCGCCTCTTACGACACCCACAGGTAGGAAATGGGGTGATGCTATTCTAATCCGGCATCACACACACACATTCCTTATCCTCATTTCACAATTATATTTCTTTTATAACTGCGGTTGAAATTTTCTTGCCAATTTTAAAGTATACATAGATGGCGCTAAGCTAAACTGAATAACTTTCTTTCCGAAAAAAAAATATTTTGTCTAGTTGAGTATCAACTCAAATGTCAAAATTTCAACCTAACGCAACGCCGTCTAGTATGTCATCATAAACTAGCTCGAGGTCTGTCAAAAAAAGACAGATAAAAATGTCCTCTTATTATCCACGTACTCTACTGTATGATTCAGGAAATGAGATAAAAGACAAAACATTTACAACCTGGGACCTAAGTCTGCTAAATGAAAATCGTTTCAGTTGAATGTCGATTGGATCTCAAGTTGAATGATTTTGGTCATTTCGTGGTCTGCTAACAGTTTGAAGTGTAGAAAATCACAGTGGTAATAGAATGACAGTTGAGTTTTGATGGCGTTACATCTTGCGTTACACACATACATACATCACGCCTTTATCCCTTGCAGGGTAGGCAGAGCGTTAACGGCCGTAAGAATACGGTTGCTATCGCCACGTCTGACATTTTTAAGGATTGTTTTCCAAGGTTGTTCCAAAAACATGTGTATCATTATAGTGACAGGTGGTCAGTCTGTTGCCTAAAAATTGTAATACACCAATACCCTCGAGTCCCTTAATCGCCTCTTACGACACCCGCGGGAAGGATCTGGGGTGATGCTATTCCAAGCCGGCTTCACACGGCATTGATGGCGTTACAATGGCAAAAAATAGCAGACTTCTGGTCCTTGCCCTCTCATAGGACTCTACGCACCTTTTCTTAATAGGCAGAAGCCCTCTGACCTCAAATTAATCGACAAATTCCAAATGAACCGAGTGAAAGAGCGTTAATTCGAATCGGGCACTTTATCTTCAGTCAGGGCAGTCGTGTGATGCCGGCTTAGAATAGCATCGCCCCACATCCTTCCCGCGGGTGTCGTAAGAGGCGACTAAGGGACTCGAGTGCCGGTGTATTACAATTTTTAGGCGACATGCTGACAACCTGTCACTATAGTGATACACATGTTTTCTGAAACTACCTTGGAAAACTATCCTCAAAAATGTCAGACGTGGCGATAGCGACCATATTCTTACGGCCGTTAACGCTCTGCCTACCCAGCAAGTGATAAAGGCGTGATATATGTATGTATGTATGTATGTAACAATGACAAAAAATAGCAGACTTGGGCCCTTATGAAAACATTTGTGAGGTGCCCTCTCATAGGGTTCTCCGCACCTTTTCTTAATAGCCCTCTGATCTCTAACTAATTGACAAATTCCAAATGAACCGACTGAAAGAGCGTTAATTCGAATAGGCCACTTTATCTTTTATCGCTAAGGCATTCAAACAGTATGTGAACGTGCGATATCGCGCCCTATCGCACGCATTAAGCTAATCGGCCGGACTCGCTCCACAGGTGTGGTCAGTGTTCAATAATGGACACGATTCGGGAAAACAGTTCTCTTAACCTTTGAAGTAAGGTTAGCGCCAATTCTCTTAACCTTACTTCAAATAGCGCTGTCCATTCAACTCATTGCTCTTTCGCCAGAGTGGTGTTGATTTTGCAAAGTTTCAGTTTTGTAAAGCCCCTTTTAATAATGGCGGGTAGATTTTGAAATGGAATAAAAACAAGCTATGTGTGTGCTATAAAGATTTTTTTCAAAGGCCCATGTATGCCATTCAAGTGTGGAATATGGTGTCATTTATCGCATCATTTGGGCGCATCTTAGGAGTCAAAGTGGTCGTCATGGCCGAAATCGGTCGGAGAGATCATCATCTTTATCATGACGTCATTAAAACGCCCACCTTGGCTTCTTCGTGGCATGGATCCTTTCTGTTAATTAATTCCATTCAAACGTTGAGTGTTGCGAAAATCCATGACCCAGTCATCTAGCGAAATGTTTTCCCGAATCGCAGCCAACCACACACTACAAGTTTTCTGGCGAATATTAGCGTACATTGCGTGGCCGGTTAGACCTTATGACGCCATTATTCAACCGGCTACATAATCTTATCTTAGCTTATCTTAATTAGCCTATAATATTGTCCCACTGCCAAGCGAAAGCCTCCCTCTTCTCTTTTCACTCACATACAGGTCTCTATCCCTTGCGAGGTAGGCGGAGCACTAACGGCCTTAACATACGGTCGCTATCGCCACGTCTGATAAATATTGAGGGCCCTTTGAGATGATTAGTGTATCACTGTAGCTACAGGTTGTCAGCTTGTCACCTAAAGTCGTTAAACACATGAAACCCTTGAGTCCCTCGCTTCTTACGACAGGATGAAGAAATGGATAATTCTATTCTAAGCCAGCATTCCATCGTATCTTGTTTTGGGCTGCTACGCAATGTACTAAAAATTTTACCTGTAGACTTGTAACCTGTAGTTTGATAACACACGGCACAGGTGTGGTCAGGTGGTCACTCATTGAACCGTGGGATGGACCACTACTAGTAATTTATAGTTAATAGGAAACCCGCGGGGTATTTACGGTTAATTTGGCAAAGGGTCTGCAAAATAATAAAATCATTAGAACTGGGAATTACTGTTATTGAATCTTTTTACTGCATACATACATACATATATCACGCCTTTATCCCTTGCGGGGTAGGCAGAGCGTTAACGGCCGTAAGGGTACGGTCGCTATCGCCACGTCCGACATTTTTAAGGATTGTTTTCTAAGGTTGTTTCAGAAAACATGGGTATCACTATAGTGACAGGTTGTCAGCCTGTCGCCTACAAATTGTAATACACCAACACCCTCGAATCTCTTAGTCGCCTCTTACGACACCCGCGGGAAGGATGTGGGGTGATGCTATTCTAAGCCGGCATCACACGGCACATTTACTTCACTTTAACTAGAATTTACGTATTTATAACTAATTTAGATTTTTGCTTTTGGCCTAGGTCATTAATAAAATTTAAAAGTGGTATGCTTAAAACTCTTGTTCAAAAATATTTATTATATTCAAAGTTATTATTTTTTCGATATATTCAAAGTTTGAATTAATAACCAGAAAAATACATAAAAGTAAGTGTTCTGACGCCATCCAAAATAGCAACGAATGACGTCATAGATTCCTATCTCATACAAAATAACGTTTTAGATCGGATAAAAAGTAGGTCATTTGACCTGCTAGTCCACTAGCCTATTGCTAATTGCACTAGTATATTGGAAACGGCTTCAATGATTTTCTTGAAATTCAATGTATTGAGGTTTTGCGGCGGTAATAAATCGATATAAATATGTTTCATTTCTCAAGCAGTTTTTTGCGTTTTTATACCCTTATTTAATGTAGGTACGTATTAGCATACTTTTTGTATTTTTTATACCATTTCTTTTATATACATATTACCATACGCAATTAAAATACGTGCCGTGTGATGCCGGCTTAGAATAGCATCACCCCACATCCTTCCCGTGGGTGTCGTAAGAGGCGACTAAGGGACTCGAGAGTATTAGTGTATTACAATTTTTAGGCGACAAGCTGACAACCTGTCACTATAGTGATACACATGTTTTCTCAAACATCCTTGGAAAACAATTCTCAAAAATGTCAGACGTGGCGATAGCGGCCGTATTCTTACGGCTGTTAACGCTCTGCCTACCCCGCACGGGATAAAGGCGTGATATATGCATGTATGTATGTATGTATGTATGTATGTATTAAAATACGAAACGCCACGTCTTCCAACACGCGTCGACCGGGTCGTTAGTCGACCGGGTCGTTAGTCGACCGGGTCGTTAGTCACGCCGCGTGAATATCTTACGTTGAATGAAATGAATAATTCACGAGATAATTGCGTGCACGAACCTACGTCGTACACGGAGTGACGTCTGAAACAACGCCCCAGGCTGCGTCATACGTAACACCACAGTATAATGAATACATACTAGAAAAATAAGTCGCTTTTGCGTTTTTTTTTTTGTTTTACGTAACAATGGGTTTCTATGCGGTTTCTTTGTAGATAGAGTGGTTAAAAAGGAATGTTTTAAGTTTACTTATTAAACATGCCTGGTAAATATACTCTCTCTCTCTCTCTCTCTCTTTTCGTCTTTTCGTGTGGGACACCGAGTCGTCTAACGACGAGTAAATCTACTTGACCACACACATACACTTAAAAACATAACCCTCAATTTGAAAGGCAGTTGTCGGGTAAAAAGAGACACTTCATATTTCGACCTATCTTCCTTGGGGAAAGTTGTTCAGTTTGAAGAGCAGGTTCAACCCTTATAACTAAAACTTAGTACATATCCTTACACCCTGTATTAGTAGGTCATTATCCCCAAAAATGGGTAGAGTTTTGCTACTGATTTAATTTTATGTACTGTACCTGGGGCTAACGCGTAGACGTAGCTGTCGTAGCACTTTGCTACGAGACACGCGCTACGTTTTGTTATCGTAGCGTTCACTTTCTTCGAAATTTTGAAGTGCACACACACCTTACTGTATTGCGGTTTGTGACAGTGACTTTACAATTGGCAACCTGTGACAGACGCAATATGATGCGCTGACGTGTAAGATGCTATACAGTTCTTATTTTAACGAACCGTTAAAAACCGAGAAAATAATGAGGCACGTGTGAAAACCAACTTTGTGTGATGTAAGGGTTGTGAGTAATAAATAATTAATGCAGGATTTGCATATTTTAAGGGCCTCAATCCCTTATTTACCTCCAACGTTAAATTAATTAATCCCCATTCCCTAATCGCACTACAGAGTATAGACCATAGACTTATAATATACTTCGGTATGGACAGTGTTCGTTCACGATAAAGTATGTCAATTGTGTTTTTTTTTATTATCAAAACTATAGTTTGTACGTAAAGTCTATAAAAGAGCGTCGGTGGCCAAATGGTTAGGACACCGGTTTTACAATCGTGAGACCCGAGTTCGATCCCCGCCATGCACCAATGTGTACTCACGTACATTTAGCCGCTACTCTTACGGTAAAGAAAAATCATCGTGATGAAACCCACATTTAAATTAAATTTGAACTGAGATGATATTTGACTGTGACTTAATCTAGGATTCGGGCCAGGTTAGCATTCTGTCAGATGGCAGTCGCGCTGTGTAAAAACTTGGCTCCATGTCAAATCTCTTTGGTTAGGTAGCCGACCCCGACAGAGAACGAAATGAGGAATAATGATACCATTTTAATAAGTGGAGATTTTTTTACCGACTGCTAATATTAACAGCGTGACTTTACGAACGCATTATAATATACATAACTTTTTATATGCAGACTAGTGGGCGCCCGCGGCTCCGCCCGCGTGGAATTCTGTTTTGATCCCGTACCATTCCACATGAAAGTTTTCGGGATAAAAACTGTCCTATCGTACCTTACCGTACCGTATTTGCTTGAATTCTATACCCAACTGCCTATATACGTATATAAGTAGTACACATCACGTCGTGGTACGAAAGTGAATTAATATGAAGACGATTTAATCCTCCCTTCACTGTAGCAGGTAAAATCAGACAGCGTCTGCTGAATAATTCATCTTGAAAATCCCGATGTTTTATTTGAGGCAACATTGTGGAATATGCTTAGAAGATTAGGTAGAAAAAAGGTGATTTTCTGCGTTCATTTTTTGGGTTCCGTGAAGGGTAAAAAACAGCGCTTTGTTAGGTTGTGACGTATCTCTCAGGCCGTGATAGACAGTTGATATTTTAGGGATGTTGTATTACTATAATGATCAAACTTAAGAGCTATGCTCTTTTCTGTGGAGCAATTTCCATTGTTTTCTGTTTCCTGTCAGTGCTTTGACCTCTTGATACGACAGTGAGCCTTCTATTTTATTTGAGTAAAGAATGTGCGTCATAGTCTTCCTCTACCTCTTCTCCTTTCAACGATGTTCTTTATAAATTCCTCGTGTCGTCGTAACAAGTGGCCAATCATCTTCCCTCTTCTTATTTCTGTAATACCACTATAAAAAACAAAGCCATACTTTTGCCAATTTTAAAGATGAATGGTTCAGAACTCTCCGTGTGCGAGTCCTTTTTTGCGAGGATTTTTTTTTGTTCGTAAAAAATATTGTTTAAGAATACAATGTTTTATTTTATTTTATTTTATTTATTAGGACGAACACAACAGTTTACAATCATAAAATTTAAAATTTAAACAAGGTACACAGATTTTGTTCCAGATTGTAGAACCAACAACGTGTCGTACAGCATGATAAGCATAACAATGTTGTAATTAGAATTACCTACTTATAAATGTATTTATGATTGTTACAATTCGAAAAGTAAACATACTAATAACAAATATAAAAGATCAAAACTTGGTTTATTTCCAAGTAGATTCACAACGAATACATTTAGATTGTCAATACTTGTTACAAAACTATCACTGAATAACTGCATTAGTCATTGTAAAAAAATGTGTTTAAAAATGTGTGTCTGAAATTGTGTTGTTTATATTTTATGTTCCTAGTAAAAAAGCGGCACGAGTAGGATAAAAATAAAAATAAAGGCACTGCCTCGGGGCATTTGTAAAGTACCTGATACGTTCTAAAAATAGTTTTTAATTAATACTTTTGCTTATAAAAGTATGACGACCGATGTGGCGCAGTGGTAGTGCGACTGCCTGCCACGCGGGTTCGATTCTCGGTGGGTCACTCACATAGTTGATATTTATCACTTTGTGAAATTGTTCCCAGTCCGGTTAGGACATTGCGGGCTGAACCACACGATTGTCCGTAAGTAAGTTAGTTCCATGTTTCGGATGGCACTTTAAGCCGTAGGTCCCAGTCGCTGTCTATGATCACTTAGACGGCGGTCGTTACACAACCATGTCAGAAGCCTGCTACTTGTAGTAGGCGGTTGAAAAATTCTGATCTATTCATCGAGTCGTTGGACGACTCGCTGGCCCACACGGGAAGAAGAAAGAGAGATATAAAAGCATACAAGAATGTAATACCAATATTAGCTTTTTTTATCGCTGCCTGCCTATTCATCTGGCTATGTTGACTCTTGGTTTTCCCTCGGTAATCCCGGGCTTTGCAATCTCGCGCTAAGGATTAACTTGCGTCAGCGCTTCTTTACCTTCAGCTTCTAAATAGACGTTTCTTTCACTAGAGAATCTATTCAAAATGTATTTCACGTTTTTACTTTCGCTCTTAAATGCAATCTCACCCAAACAGTTTTTTTTTGTTGTTGTGAGATTAGGTTATACGAGTATAAATTGACGTTTTGGATTGCCTACTTATTTTTATTTCCAAATGTTAAATAGGGATGTGTCAATCAACTGTTAAGTTCAGTATATAATAAAAAATAAATATTACGCCGAACTATAGACAATCATTTACATGAGCTTTTACATCATTCGTACGAAGCAATCTACCAGGACCCAAAAAAAAAAAAAATTAAAAAATCAAATTTCGATCGATAACAATAGTTACCGGTACTGGAAAATCTATTTAAATTTTCAAAAAATACATACATACATATATCACGCCTTTATCCCTTGCGGGGTAGGCAGAGCGTTAACAGCCGTAAGAATACGGTCGCTATCGCCACGTCTGACATTTTTGAGTATTGTTTTCTAAGGTTGTTTCGGAAAACATGTGTATCACTATAGTGACAGGTTGTCAGCCTGTCGCCTAAAAATTGTAATACACCAATACTCTCGAGTCCCTTAGTCGCCTCTTACGACACCCACGGGAAGGATGTGGGGTGATGCTATTCTAAGCCGGCATCACACGGCATAATAACGGCATATATCAAAAAATGGCAACCCAAAATGACAATTTTACTATTTCTAAAAAGACGCAGTGTTTTTTAAAATATACAGGGTGTTAGGAAACATACTACGTTCCTTTCAAGGGATGAACCTGCCCATGAAACTGAACCATTTTCCTCTAGGAACATAGGTCGAAATATATAAGTGTGTAAGTATTTTTATAATAATTGTTTTAATGCCGTGTGATGCCGGCTTAGAATAGCATCACCCCATTTCTTTCCCGTGGGTGTCGTAGAAATCGACTAAGGGATTAGAGGGGTTCATGTGTATTGCAATTTTAGGCGACAGGCTGACAACCTGTCACTATAGTAATGCACGGCTTATCTGAAACGACCCTCAAACATTTGTCAGACGTGGCGATAACGACCGTAATTTTACGGTTGTTGACGCTCTGCCTACCCCGCCAGGGATATAGGCGTGATTTGTGTGTGTGTGTGTGTGTTTTAAGCGTACAACTTTTGTATTTTATTAATGACCCAGTCATTTAGCGAATCGTATTGTAGGTACCTACCTACTTGATGCAATGGATTAAGGCAAGCCTCTTGATTTCTTAGGCTCATTCAAATCCAGGAGCGGCAAATTGTTTCATTTCTCTTTACGCCCTTTCCAAATCTGAGGGAAGGATTAGATTTTAATTCGCAATTGAAATATGGAGTTGCGGAATACTAGGTAGGTATAGTCTCTTGATAAAGTCGAAAGAGTTATTTGACAGTTGAGGATTACCAGCTTCACACTGCTTGTTCCGTGTTTCGGATGGCACGTTAAGGGGCTGAGTAGACCTAAAAGCTACTTTTATAAGTGATTTCTACCCTAGATAAAATGCAGAAAAACTGACGAAAAAAAAAAGTAATAATCTTCAGGATATTTGCTGTAGTGCTATTGTTTCCAAAACATGATATTAGTAATTTAGCTTGATAGAAAAACATCGTAAAGTTACTTCTAAAAATCTATTATATCGCAAACTGTACGAACAAAACCCACGCAATAATTAAGTGTTTATTATCAGAATGAGCGCCTTACAATACTTTATCGACATACCTATTGTTTTTGATTTTCAAATTACTTATTTTAGACCGAGTTATCATCGAAAATATGAAAATATCATTGAATCGGCAAGATTCCGTCCCGTTCGCACGCGCGCAGTTTGACATTTGTCAGAAAGGGACCGGTTTTTAGCTCTTGTCAGCCCCTTAAGCCGTAAGCCTGCCACTTGTAGAAGGCGGTTGAAAAATTCTGACACTAGGGTGTAATGATAGCGACCGCATTGTTACGGCTTTAAACGCTCCGCCTACCCGGCAAGGGATACAGGCGTGATATGTGTATGTCGTGATATGTGAATGTGTATGTATGTATTAATGGCAAACGATACCGCATCAAATTGCGTCGGTGACAAATTGTAATTTGTTTTATGGCTGTCATTCACAATATTGTACGAGATTTAAATCCACAATTCAAATGGAGCTGCGAAAATCTAAAGTGTAAAATTTAATTTACAATCAAATTAAAAACGTTACCTGCAATTTATGTACGTAGAACTCTCTCTGGAAGTTTGTTTTCTCTTTGTAACAAAATTAAGCTTTATTCTCCAAAAGGATTTATTTGCATGAAGCCGCCATTTTCCAACTCCAGGCTTGACAAAATACAACTTTGTTTCGACTGTTTTACACTCGGGAGTTTTTAACAACTCTTGAATCCTGTCATAACCAAAGTCGCTTCTATGAGTAGGGATGTTTTAAGGCTATCAGAGCATTTCGGGGTAATACGTACAGACAATTTCCTAGTTTGGTCATTAATGAAATGCTTGCTTAGTGCCGTAGCTAACGCCAAAAAAGATGTTGGAAGACCCATGCTGCGTTCAAAAGATTGAGCCAAGCGGGATATGGTTGCGTTTGACATTGACCATCAAAGTTGGGAGAAGCTTGCTGAGGATAGGAACAAAAGGTGAAAGCGATGGCTGAAAGACTCACGACAATGGTTTTCTGATCTCTTCAACGAAAGGCAAAAACAGTCTCTAATACCACCTTTACCTGTAGTGTGTCCTGAAAGTCATGCCGCATCGGCTTATATAGCCACGAAAAGTCTTGCCTCAGACACTGACTAAATTGTCACAGACGTACGAGGCCATGTTGATGTTAATGAAATATAAAAGTAGTACGCTTAAAACTATTGTACTACAGTCTTCATTCATAGTTCTTCGATATATTGAATTTCCAAATTTCAAATTTCAATCGTTTATTTCCAAATAAATTCACAACGAATGCTTTTAGAAAGTCGAGGAAAGTTTGAATTAATAAACAGGAAAATAATATGAAAGGAAGTGTTTTGACGCCATGCAAAATAGTGTACTGTGACTTCACACTTTCAGTTTTTCGTACAAAATATCGTTTTAGTTCGATTTCAAAAGTAGTTCATTTGATTGCCATGTAGCAAAAGCATATAGCATGTATTGTAGAAAAATTTGTCAGGGGTATTTCAAAAGTATTCAATAATTTTTGTCCCCAGTAAATATAATAAAAATAAAAACTCATCCTCTTAAAATAAGTTATTTTCAACTAATGAATATTCATGTCCAGAAAAATGATTACAAGAGTCAAAAAAGTATTTTTTTTTATTAATGATTAATTTATTTATCAATTTATTATAATGAAATTATTTAATTAAATTATTATTTATTGTAACTACCTTAAGAATGTTAGGAGCTTTGGTTTTTACTGTTAATTGTAACATTATGATTAATAATAAATACATTTAAAATTTGATGTTTACCTTGATGACCTTTTGAGTATTCAGTTTATTATTTAGTTTTCATAAATGGAACTCCCGGGAAATGAATATAAAATTACTTCAATATTCCTATCAACACCTTTGGATATCTCTAATCTTGTGTAAGTTAAAAAAACTATGAAAACCCTTATTGTCTTCCACTTTTATCTTATTCCCATACAACAATAAATCTTAACCTTTTCCGTGGTTTGAGCATTGGTTCCAGGAAGTGCGGGTTCGATTCTCGAGGGGTATCACACATTCATATTTCCTAAAATATTCCCATTTACTGGGAACGGGAAAAGGTCGAGGTAACGAAACCCCACAGGCACCTCGTAATGTTTTTACGATGTATTTATGTGATATTTTATTATTTTATAATTTCGATTTAGCTTCGATGCGACCATGAAATTTATGGGATGTTAGGAAAGGTACTACCTTCCTTTTAAGGGATGAACCAGCCCACGAAACTGCATGAACAACTGTCCCCAATAGGTCAAAATATGAAAATAAATTTGGATCTCCGTTACAAAATGTACCAACCGACTGAGTCAGGTTGTATGTGAGGTTCAACAATGTTTAAAAAGAATATTGTCTGTTTAAAAAGAAATTAGTACTTTTTCTTACACCATGTATAGGTGGTATTGGACGTCGATGTATAGTTATATTAATGTACACTAGAATACAGTAATGCATAGCATAGCATGTAATTTTACATTAATACGTTGATCGAATCGGATCAATTGTATTTAAATTTATTCCGTTTGATCCCGGAATCATTCATTTTGCATTATTTATTACATAACATTGTTTTAATTATATTTTAAACCTTTCACTGCACTATTGAAACAAATAGTCTTCTCTCTTTTTTTTTGGGAAACTCCGAGTAATCTGACGACCCAATGAACCCTAGTATCATGATTCTTCAACAGCCTCCTACTAGCAGTAGGCCTCTGACATGGTTGTGTAATGAAATGACCGCCGTCTCAGTTATCATCATATACAGCAACAAGGACCGATGGCGTAATGTGCCTTTCAAACCATTGTTGGGTCGTTGGACTACTTGGTGCCTCATACGAAAAAAAGAAAGAACACAGAATCATTTCTTTATTGGACAATCAGGTCGTTCAGGTTACAATGTCTTAACCAGACTGGGAACTGGTGGCACACATAATTGAAACCGGAACCTCTGCCCCGCAGGCACACTACCTTTGCGCCACTTCAGCCGGTGATTTTAGAGATAATACCATTATAATCTCTTTTCGTGTGAGACACCGAGTCATCCAACGACCCGATGAACCCTAGTGTCAGAATTTTTCAACCGCCTTCTACAAGTAGCAGGCTTCTGACATGGTTGTGTAACGACCGCCGTCTAAGTGATCATAGACAGCAACCGGGACCTACGGCTTAACGTGCCATCCGAAACACGGAACCTTACTTACGGACAATCGGGTGGTTCAGCCGGCAATGTCCTAACCAGACTGGGAACAAATTCACAAAGTGATAAATATCAACTTTGTGAGTGACCCGCCGAGAATCGAACCCGGGACCTTTTGCGTCAAAGGCAGTCGCACTACCACTGCGCCACATCGGTCGTCAACCACCATTATAATGTGCCCTCTGATATAGCCAGACGTTTCGCCAAAAATCCTTTTCTCCCTAAAGATAAAAATCAAGGCTTTCGCATTCCTTGGACGCTGATGAGTGATATGATGACACATCAGGAAGTTGAAAAGCATGAAGCCTGTATGTGATAAGATTATGAATGAGCACCCATCCATTAAAAATGTATTCAAAATGTTAAATTACCAAATTATACAGTGTGTTAGGAATTAGTGTTAACTTCCTTTCAAGGAATGAACCAGCCTATGAAACTGAGCAACTTTCCCCAAGGAACATAGGTCGAAATATTAATAATATTTTTTTGGCTCTTACATAAAATACCTTATACTGACGGCTGGTACATTTTGTATGGGAGGTTTTATTTTTTTTCTTATTTCGACGTATGTTCCTTTAGTAAAGTTGTTCAGTTTCATGGGCTGGTTCACCCCTTGATGCTAGTACTTTTCCTTACACCCTGTATAACACAGCTAAAAAGCACGAACTTGATTTCTGAAAGCGTGATTTCTGAAATTGTGCACGGAAGTTTGCAACGAATGATCTTAGCACTATAGTCTGTAAGTTTAGGTACTTATCTTTTCGGTTCTGAAGTGTCACTTTCATAAAAAGTGTGTTTACAAAAAGATAAGTACCTAAACTTACAGACTATAGACTCATATCACAATTTCTAGTAGTAGATTTTTATGTCATTTTGAGTATTTTATGAATGGGATATTTGGGTATGTTTCAATGGATTTTGATTAGGATATGTAAAAGATATAGTATGGTACGGTATAAAAGATAGCACATGTAAAAAACCTAAAATAGAGCTTCAGACATCATATTTTCAGTGAAAAAGAAATGTCCTTACAACATCTTGTACAAATAGGTTGGAAAGAAAACACTACGTCCATGCGAACTACATTGGTAGGTGTTTTTCAATATTTTCAGAAAATATATCATCAACGTAGATCGCACCCCTCTCAGGTGCCGTAAAAGGGAAGGAATTTCCAAGAACAAAGAATTTAATCAAAGGCCGAGTGTCCATTATTACCAGCTCGTCTCAAAGCGAGTAGATTTATGAGGTATACTTAGTAGAACAATGTGGTAAAATGATACCAGAAGGAGGGAAGGAGGAGGCATTTTTGACACAGTGTTACCGGATTCCAAAGTTTCTACTATTAGAATTTGTTAATGTCGAGGATATGATCCAATAGTGCCGTGTGATGCCGGCTTAGAATGGCATCAGCCCACATCCTTCCCGCGGGTGTCATAAGAGGTGACTAAGGTACTTGAGAGGTTTGGTGTATTACAATTTTTAGGTGACAGGCTGACAACCTCTCACTATTGTGATACACATGTTTCCTGAGACAACCTTAGAAAACAATCCTCAAAAATGACAAACGTGGCGATTGCGACCGTATTCTCACGGCAGGTAACGCTCTGCCTACCCCGCAAGGGATAAAGACGTGATATATGTATGTATGATCCAATAGATTTGAATAGTAGAACGTGAGATACAGGCACAATTTAGTAATCTGGAATATTATTATTCTTTATTGTTATTCAAAATACATTGCAAACTTACAGTGTGAAACCAAAACGCTTACAATGCTAGTACTTCTTTCTTTTTCGTGTGGGACACCGAGTACTCCAACGACCCGATGAACCCTAGTGTCAGAATTTTATAACCGCCTTCTACAAGTAGCAGGTTTCTGACATGGTTGTGTAACGACCGCCGTCTAAGTAATCATAGACAGCAACCGGGACCTACGGCTTAACGTGCCATCCGAAACACGGAACCATCTTACTTACGGACAATCGGATGGTTCAGCCCGCAATGTCCTAACCAGACTGGGAACAAATTCACAAAGAGATAAATATCAACTTTGTGAGTGACCCACCGAGAATCGAACCCGGGACCTTCTGCGTCAAAGGCAGTCGCACTACCACTGCGCCACATCGGTCGTCATGCTAGTACTGATATGATAATAATATTTAAATACAGCTCTATGTGGCGAGCAATGTGATCAGATTCCTTCTACCTACGGAAGTCTGCAGCGACTGTAACTGAATCACACTCCAAAATGTCAAGCGTACGTTAAATTGACTAGAATACGTGCAAGATACGGTAAATGCATTTGTGTAGTAGATAGAACTCTATAATACATGTCTGTATATACAGTTACTAGCTGACTTTCGCATGCGAAAATTCAAAAATACACCTCGGCGGTATAACAAATGAGAGTTCGCTCCATCATAATATTGGGTCGGTTCCCTGACAGGCGTAGATGCTGAACTGCTGTTACATTATGGAAAAACATTGATGGGCCTTATTTTAAGTCTGCTAGAACTATTATAGGTTCTTATTCGAACCGGATAATATTGCGTTATATTTCCGGACCGGTGTTGTTGAATTAGCTTTGCCGGATTTTTTTAAAATGGTCTGTCTTAAAAAACGCATATTTTAATAATAATACCTATGTTTTACCCAAGAATAATGAGATAAAATGCCTAGAATCTTAAGATACAGTTCATTGTCAATCAACCAAACGAAATGCCTTTTGTTTCTTTTATCTTTTTGTCACAATCGTCATTCTCCTTGCCTTGTCCCATTTCTCTGTCGGGGTCAGCTACCTGACCTAGGGGAATTGACATGAAACCATGTTTTTACACAGAGCGACTGCCATCTTACCTCTGCAACCTGAAGGCTAACCTGGCCAAATCCTAGATTAAGTCACATTCAAAATTTGTCTAAATTAAAATTTTATTTGAATGTGATTTTCATCACGATGCTTTTCCTTCACCGTAAATATATATGAATAAAAACACATTGGTACATGACGGGGATCGAACTCGGGTCTCACGATTGTAAGACCGGTGTCCTATAACCACTGGGCCACCGACGCTCTTCTGAATGTTTTCGAGAAAATAAAAACACAAAATATTCTTCCGTCAGTGTTGCTGACATAAAAACATAATGGATTAATTAATAACCGGAAGTCATCGGCGAGCGAATGTGGGAAAGGAAATTGGAGGATTAAAATATTGTCATATTTATTGGATGAAAGTTTAAGTTGGATTAAGGTTGCGATTTTTACGTCAGCATAACAGTCGCTTAAATCGGATGTCCCGTTAATAATGGATCAACGGCATGTAAGAGATCGACAAAAAATATTGTTATATTCATGTTCGCTAAACATGAATATAACACTATTTTTTGAAGAAAGGATCTCGAAAAGGCAACTTGATTGTTGACATCCCGCGCATATGTCAAAATTAAAATAAAAATTTGAGTTTCCATACAAAGTCACTCAGCTGATCAGGAATTTTGTATGGATGGTCGAAAAACAATTACGTTTTCAAACATAGCCCCCATAGAAAAACCTGTTCAGTTCTGGTTACGTCTGCAAAGTTTTCGTTACACCGGCTCTTACACCCTGAATACCTAAATTTAAAAAACGTCTCATGTGATTTCTCTGTTGTTCCCAGAATGCGGTGGCTCAGCCTACGAAGTGCGGGGTGAAGTAAGGAGAGGGGGGCGCGATGAGCGCTCCAGAGCCGGGGGTCCTTCGGGCCCTGCAGGGGTACACGGACCAGAGTGACAAGTGGCCCGGGCCGCGCGCCGTCAAGATCTACGTAGCGTCCGTCTTCAATGGTAAGTCAGAAGAAGGTAGAATAGATTTCTTTCAAGATGACCTATGCGAGCATGACAGCCTTAAGTTTATGTCACGAGCTACCACCCGGCGCAGCTGCGCTGGAATCTCTGTTCATTGACATTGGCAAAATTACCCTAGAAGGGTAGAAGACAGTATTATTAAATAATAAATAAAAATATCTGTAGTGCTGCTTGCACACAGGAGGATCTTTTTAATTCCAATGAAAATGCTGTTTTTAGGACACAACTGTTGAAATCTTAAGTTCATTGCCATTAAGTCGAATAGTCGAGGTATCGGGCCCTTTAAGGGTAGGTACACGGACCAGAGTGACAAGTGGCCCGGGCCGCGCGCCGTCAAGATCTACGTAGCGTCTGTCTTCAATGGTAAGCCAGAAGGAGGTAGAACTTCTGTCAAGATGACGAAAGTGTGACAGCCTTTAGTCTATGTCACATCCAGTCAATAGCCTATGTGCCTCCACCCGGCAAAGCTGCGCTAGAATCTCTACTTATTGACACTGATTGATTACCCTACAATTAAAAATATCTGTAATGCTGCTTGCAAACAGGAGGATATTTTTAACTCCAATGAAAATGCTGGTGATGTTTCTGCTTTTTGGGCACAACTGTAGTCTTAAGTTCACTTCCATTGATCCAAAAAGAAAAAGTCGAGGAAGGGCCCTTCAGAGGTACACGGACCAGAGTGGCAAGTGGCCCGAGCCGCGCGCCGTCAAGATCTACGTTGTGTCTCTCTGTAATGGTAAGTTGGAGTACTTGGAAGTTGAGTAGTGAGGTGTATGCCGACAGTACTCTGAGAATCATGCATCCTAATATATAAGCACATTGTTGTTTTCATTGGTAGATAGGGGTAAACGGACCATATTCAGGGGTAAACGGACCATAGTGACAAGTCGAGATCTACGTAGCGTCCGTCTTCAATGGTAAGTCAGAAGGAAGTAAAACCTCTCTCAAGCACAGCTCTGAAGATAACATATGCGACTGTCACAAGTGACAGCCTTCAGTCGATGTTACACCCAGTTTCTGTGTCATGCCATATGAGTCACCATCACCACCACCCAGCCGACGCAGTTGCGCTGCTATCTCTACTTAGTGACACTAAAATAACTGGCCAATCTGATTAATAAGTACATTACAGCTACAGCTGGTATAAAATGAAGGCATATTTGTAGAGGAGTTTAGGTCACAAGTATAATATAAGTGTAGATACTGAGGTACAGTATTTAGTTAACAGTATTGCGTTTATTTTTAGTAGTAGTCTACTAAGGAACAATTCACGTAGCAAAGAGGCTACAGACCGTACCGTTGCCAGTTTCGTTCTATAGCTTTTTTTCACAACGTATCTAACTGTGACGAACACTCCGTTCAAAGTAAAAACATTAAATCCTACTAGCAATAACAATTTTCCAAGTTTTTTGAACCAATGTAGTTCTAACAATAGCTCCAATCAACCAGCTACCCTCCAATCATTGTTCGATAGCTGTTTTATTGCGTTCTACTGGATTTTTTCAGTGCAACCCTGGTGGAACGAAAACTGGGAATAAAGTTAAAACACCCGTACGTTGTGTACCTACGGGTTATAAATGGGTAGTCCGACCGGGTGGCGCGATACGATGCATATTTCAGAATGAAACGTGTGCGATGGAATTTTCTGGATGTTTTTAAATGGAGTTGAATTTTTGTGCATGAAAAAACTGACGAGAAACTGGCGTATGTATATTTGCTACTTGGATAAGGTTTCAAACAACAAGATATATTTAAATCTACTCATGGCTGCTCATCCCGCGGTATGTTAGGGTAAGGCTCAGTTCATTGGGTCGTTGGAGGACTCGGTCTCCCACACGAAAAAACAGACAGATGGCTTCCAAACTTTAGAAAACTGTAGTGTATCCGGGTATAAGGGACAGCCCTTTAAATACTAATAAAATGCATTCAGACCATGAAACTGAACTAAGGGACTAGAAGGCTAATGTGTATCACAATTTTATGCGATCAGCTGACAACCTGTCACTGTCGGGATCATCGGGGACACGCAGAGTCCGTCACAAAAAACTGTCTTCTGTTTGGCTGGACATGGCTCAAATGACCGGCTATTTACGCTCTGCCTACTCCGCAAGAGATAAAGGCGTGATGAAAGTATAATACAGTCACCAGAATACGGAGCCAGCTCCTATGCAGGCTATAAACAACCACACTACGAGCTAGTGCTTATTGTTTCATGTTGGAATTAAAAATTCCATACACAGTCGCTTTTATACTGCGCTTAGTATATTCATTCGCTTACACAGTGTCACGATCAGTTAAAACTGGTACGCGCCCGTACGTGCGTGTATGGAGTATTGAGGTCAAGTTACGCTGGTCGCGACGCTATCCAAGCGAATGAGTTACTAAAGGTTGTACTCTATACTTAGCCAGGTAAAGGTTGGAATACATTTAAAATACCTCGTATTTTAAAATGTCTGCTTTAGAGGGTAATATTTAAAATGATTTACAGTTTCATGTAGAATACTTGAAAAAGAATTACAAATACAAGAGAGACATGAAAGCGAAGCAGTGGTAATACAACGTATTCAACATTTTAAACATTTTATGCAGGTTTGTAGCACGAATGGTATGTATATTTGAAAGCAATTTCAACAAAATAAAAATCTTAGAAATTCAACTGCAAACCTATTAAATCGCTAACGTAGTACAATAGGGAAGTAGAAATGAATACCTACTTTGAAATAATTCTTTCAAAATTATTATGTAACAAAGAAAATACATAAATACCAATCACTACGTATAGGAAAAACTACTTCTTATTTTTAACCCGTAAGTAGGCGCGTGGGGTAGTTTACACCCGAACGCATGTTTAAAGGTTCAAAACTTTAAGATTTTTAATGTTACTGTGCTGATTTTCCATCTACCCTCATAAATACACGTAAACTTTGCATCCCAGTCTCGAGAAGCGCTCGATTGTGTGTGGTTGTGTCATAAGTGCACGTAAAACAAAAACTACGTGCTCTAAATGTATGAACCATGTTTGTAATGACCATATAAACATACTGTGCGAAAAATGTGTTTAGAAAATAAGTCTCTGAGTACCAATTATTTTTTAAGTTAATTGTTTAGTTTTTCTTAAGAAGATGGTTTATTTTGTTAATACGTATCCTATTACTTAAGTTGTGCTTAATATATTTCTGATTTTGCATGTATTTTGTTATTTTTCAACTTAAATAAATTGGGGTGTTGAACACCCCACGCGCCTGCTAACGTAACTTTTTTGACGCGCCTACTTAAGGGTTAAGTACCTTAGTAACACCTTGACACAATAAACCCTGGTATCAAAATTTTTAATCATCACTGAAAAGATGAAATCCATATGGGACACAATTCACAGAACTAATCACACCTGTATCCCTGGCGGGGTAGGCAAAGCGTTAAGGACTGTAAAATTACGGTCGTCATCGTCACTTGTGACAAATGTTTGAGTGTCGTTGGAGATAAGTCGTATAATCACAGTTACAGGTTGACAATCTGTGACCTAAAATTGCACAGGAAAGAAATGGCGTGATCAAAATAAAGCAAAATTTTTTTAGCTTAACTTTGTAAAGAAACTTTACCGATATCTGTAAATTTCAAAGCACCTTGCAGAGATTGGTATTTTCCATTTTGCTGAAGATTGATTCAAGTGTTTGTCCACAGACTTTCGCGAGGAGAGGCGGCAGATCCTCGAGATGGTGGGTCCGGAGCTGCATGCTGCTTACGAAGATCGATGTATTGAGGTCAGTACCAAACTAACCGTCTGGGCCCTAAGGGTGCTGAAGCGGGGCTGCCCTGAGCTGAGCTGAGCGGGGCATGAATTCACCAATCAAGGTGCGTCTCCACTGAAGCGGGGCGGGGATTCAGGGATTTTGAGGCTCATGATTGGTCAATTCATGCCGCGCTTAGCTTAGCTTAGCGCAGCCCCGCTTCAATAGAGACGCACCCTAAGTCTGCTAAATGAAAATCGCTTCAGATGGAAGTCGATTGGATCTCAGTTGGATGATTTCGGTCATTTCGTAGTCTGATAACAGTTTCAAGTATGGAAAATCATTGTGGCAATGGAATGACAGTTGAGTTTCGATGGCGTTACAATGACAAAAAATTGCTGACCCTGATGTGTTGGCCCGATTATCCCGAGCCATGTTTACTCGAAGACCTAAAAGCCAGGCCGTGGCGAAGCATTGGTAGGTCCAAGGTCTTATAAACCAAGTTACTATCATCATTTCTATAAAAAAGAAAAAAAAAGAAAAATCCAGGAAGTCAATTTGAAACTGTGATTTCTTAAATAGTGCTTGGAAATCTTGCAGACTGATCCAAACAATCGTATTTATACTTTCTGTTACTCGAATATATCTTGCATGTGTGTAATTTAATTACGGTATGCGGGAATGGTTTTGTGTAGCAGAACCTGCGATAGAAACACGTAGGTAGTTGCAAACTTGAAAATTCAGGAATAGAGCTCCAGACGTGACGTGGAACGTGCCATATACGATCGCTAGTATATTCTAAGTCTATGCATACGATATTGTGGTTTTTGACAGCGACTTGCGTCACTATAGAATTACTTATATTCTGGCGTCACTACAAAACGCATGGTGCATACATGTGAAATATCTATGCGATTTCATGCGTGAATAAAAACGTACCGGTAAGAATAAAGAAACTACCATGAGTGTGAGAGAGAACTTCACCTCCTTATCAGAAAAACTTTCTAGTAAGCTGAGTTGTTGAGTTCCACTCAAGATTGGACCACATATGAATGTGTACATCTAATCTGAAAGGACTACTAAGGTACTCAAGTTGACATGTAACCTCGAATGTCCTATATTATTCAGCAAACAAAAGTAATAAAATACGCGAACAAAATAAACAAGCTAACAATTTAGAATAGTCCTCGTAATTTATGTCACTTTAACTCCGAACAGTGAAATATAAAGCTTGCTTGATACACCGTAATACAAAACTAGGCGAAAACTTATTCTGCTCGCAGACCGCACGTCGAAAGTTTTCGAATATTTTACGTTTCACAGCCACCAAACTACCTCAGCCGCTCACATAAATTACTGAACATCCAACCACACCAGTGTTGCCAGATAACCGCTTGGTGTTCCCCAAATCTTCCCGAAATATCCCCAGGTTATCAAGAACGGGATCTTTCCCAAGAAAAAAATTAAAACGCCAATGCGAAAAAAAAAGTTGAAAGTTTCGCGATCTTTCCAAATCCCTTAGACATACATACATACATGTAAGAGTCTTCTGGTACCCCATTGGTAATATCTTCATTTATTGACTTCAGGAGTGTGTAGACCGATGGTGAGATAATAAAGAGACGTTGATTCGCTGATCACACTTTATTTTTATAAACAACTGTACTTGGTGGGTGTTTTACATTATCTTTTTGTTCTAGTAAGTAACAGGGCTTCGCCTTATAATAACTTATACTGCCTGTCTATACAGACTAGCAGAGCAACGTTCCGTTTGACGTATGATCCGAGGAGTACAAACTAGAGTAGTCATCTCCTCGACGTCTGCGGATCGAATGATGCTCGAGCCACGCGCTCGGCCTTTTTTATAGAACGATCAAAACAACCCCGCCAGTCCCCACTGCCGGGCCGGGTGGCGGCAGGTAGGATACGTCATGCCACCTGCACGTGGTTTCGTTTACATACTCTTTGTTCTTATTTCTAATTAAATTCGGTACAATTGTGATTAAATAATTAAATTAGAATTATTTAGATTAATTAACAATAATAAATTACAAGAATGAAATTATCAATTGAACTTTAAAGCAAGAAATGAGAAAACGTTTAAAAATTGTTGAGATCCTCGCTGCGCTATCACGACCATCCTGACGAGCAGCTCGTGCTCGAGCTAGCGAACTCCAAAATCTAAAAAAGAAACATAAATTGATCAAGCAATTTGAATAACGACATTGAATCAGTAGCCGCTTAATTTTTTTAGTTTCATGGCTATCACGGTCTATTTTTGTATGACTCAAAACTTTTTAGTAGATATTAATGGGGACTCTGTGTTTTTTTTTTTTTCGTTTAGTTCCTAGCAGATGGCGCTCGGAGTGAATTATAAAATTTCTCATAGATAGGGGTAATCATCTTGACAATTCCTCAATTTGAAATAGCGCCACCTGGTTCAGACAAGAGTTGCTATTAGCCCAAAAATGAAGTAAATGAAGTTAAATAACTCTGCGTCTTTCTAATGTGGTCATTAACATTTCGTTCGGTCATTCTGAAAACAATAAATGCTCATGTGATACCTAATATAAAAAAAATTAAGACTTGTAAAAAAAAAATACGTTCATATCAAATCTTTTAAATATTTACTGTAAATAGGGTGTTTGTTATGTAAACGGTAAACAAGTAGTAAAGAATAATAAAGTTTGTACATGGTACAGGTACTTATGTGAATTAATCAAAGTATTTAATTTCAAAGTGTTTCATTGTACTAATAAAAATATTTAGTCATATCATAAGTCAGATCTTCATCAATGCTTAGGTAAAATTTTCGTATGACGTTTCAGCTCTTTTAGCTACTTTAGTGGCTATTACTGCTCATTTGGTGGTTAAACCGAGCTGTTACTGCTCTTTTGGAAGCTATTTCTGTTCTCTTGGCGGCTATTACTGCTCTTTTGGTGGCTATTACTGCTCTTTTGGTGGCTATTACTGCTCTTTTTGGTGGCTATTACTGCTCTTTTGGTGGCTATTACTGCCCAATTCTGTCATATGACACCATACACAGAATTTTGTTCATTTCATTTCTCCTAGCTGGCAAGTTATTCCACAAAAACCTTTTTTTTTTTTTCATTCTTTCTTAATTAATCTTGCAAATAGAATGTTAGACACTGTCCATTACTTAATATCTGTCTTTATTAATATTTTTGGTACTTATGTGTATTGCTTGTTTTATGCGTTCTTAAATCCTTATTTTAACTTTTGCTTTTTATATCTTACTATTTTATATCATAATTGAATATAATAGACACTGAAATTGTAAATGTGTAAGAGATAATTGTCCCTTATAATGTCTTTCATACTTGGAAAAATATTTTCCCAGAAAATCGTAAGACAACAAACATTGCTTTATAATATTTTTCTTCTTGCATTAATGGCATAATATAGCCCAGAAACAAAGTGTTTTATGATGGCACAGTTATTAAAATACTTAGTTTGAGCGACTAACGCCATAATGTTATAACGTTACTACACAGTGTTAAGGATTACATTTTCTAATTCTTAGTAGCTTGTTATTTTATATTACCTGATGGTATACTATTATTATTATTTTTATATTATCTGATTGCGAGAAAAAAAAAATTGTTTCAAAATTTGCATCTGAGATCTACCCAAATAAGGATATCTGTAACTAGACAATTTAAATGTGCAATGTGCATTGTTCAATAGACAATTCAATAATCTTAATTAAAAATATTGTGAAATGAAGTAATGAAGCTCCAAGAAAATAATAAATAATTTGTAATCTTCGTAGTAAGATGGTTCATGGACTTCATAGAAGGTTTTCCATGTGAGAGAAGTAGAAGATTGTCTACGTGTAGTGTAGCACATAAAATGTTTAATACTATTTAATAAAGTAGTGAGTGTGATTCATTAATTTCAACTTAAGAAACTTTATAGAACTGAAACTGTTATTGATAAATTTTCCTTTTAATTTATTCAACAAGGAGAATTGTTTCCGGTAGTAGTTTAGTGCAAAAATAGAATGGAGATAATTTGTGGATTGTATCAAGAGGACCCCATCGGTTCCTGTAGATAGCACTATTACCTACACCACTGGAGCCACGACAGGAGCACTGGAATCTGTATTTACTGACACTGACAGAATTACCCTAAATGGTTAGAAGCCCATATTAATAAATAAACTATACTTCATATTATTAAACGTGTCTTTTTATGCCTTTCTAAATCTTGTAGAATTTCCGCCTTTAATTCATTGTGGTTTCGCAGTAATGATAAAACAAAAAAAAGTAAAACAAAAAAAAACAAAAAAAAAATTATGTTTCGGAGAACATAGGTAGAACTCAAATAATGCATGAAATTAATTGGCATTTGTGAAAGAATATTGCGGAATATTTTCTTGTTGCATATTATAAAGGAGTAGTAAAGTAAAAGAAATAAAAAATCCAAAATTTGAGAGTTTTTCGATACAAAAGTATCGAAAGGTAAACAAATGATTCGGGGCCACATGGGTTTTTTTTTTTTTAACTACCGCTACTTTACACTTTATAGTGACGCTGTAAGTTTTTATACGCAAGGTTTCACGAAAGTACGCAGGCGTTTTTGTTTTTATTTTAAACAGTGGTCAATAATTAAATGGTTTTAGCTTCTCTGTTGACTTTATCATAAAGGTAATTTAATTTACGTGTTCTAGCTAGGCCAACAATGTACTAGGACAAAAGTATTCATTGATAAATTATTTAATTTCTAATTGGACACTAATTTATCAATAGTAATGTTATTTTATGTAGAAAAGCGCAAATTGTTCCTTTACTGTCAAATTTTTTCCGATTTTCAATTAAGTTTTTTAGGGGTTTGAAACCTGAAGAAACATGCCTAGTATAATGGAACAAACTCACAGAATTTTCAGCGGTATCCTCATTTCTTATCCTTTAGTTATTTTGTATGGTCTGATGTCTGCAACACAGGGGTAAAAAGTCCACGTTGAAATGCTTTGCCATGTTGCTACCGTATCACAAGCGTAGGACAGAAGTTCATCTGAAATTAATATTAAAACTGGTAAACACGCTAACCTGATGCAATTAATCACAATAAGTTGCCACTAACATGGAACAAACTCACCGGCTTAGTTTTCATCCGTTATAATTGAGAACTCAAGCTCAATCTCGTGCCGTTCCTTTTTCCTCTAGGTGCTGGTCCAACAATTATATTGTCAAGGATATTGGCCAGAGATCATGGCGTTTAGATCTTCGTTTCTGCACTTCTGATGTAAGAGTCTTCTGGTACCCCATTGGTAATATCTTCATTTATTGACTTCAGGAGTGTGTAGACCGATGGTGAGATAATAAAGAGACGTTGATTCGCTGATCACACTTTATTTTTATAAACAACTGTACTTGGTGGGTGTTTTACATTATCTTTTTGTTCTAGTAAGTAACAGGGCTTCGCCTTATAATAACTTATACTGCCTGTCTATACAGACTAGCAGAGCAACGTTCCGTTTGACGTATGATCCGAGGAGTACAAACTAGAGTAGTCATCTCCTCGACGTCTGCGGATCGAATGATGCTCGAGCCACGCGCTCGGCCTTTTTTATAGAACGATCAAAACAACCCCGCCAGTCCCCACTGCCGGGCCGGGTGGCGGCAGGTAGGATACGTCATGCCACCTGCACGTGGTTTCGTTTACATACTCTTTGTTCTTATTTCTAATTAAATTCGGTACAATTGTGATTAAATAATTAAATTAGAATTATTTAGATTAATTAACAATAATAAATTACAAGAATGAAATTATCAATTGAACTTTAAAGCAAGAAATGAGAATAAAACGTTTAAAAATTGTTGAGATCCTCGCTGCGCTATATCACGCCTTTATCCCTTGCGGGGTAGGCAGAGCGTTAACGACCGCAAAAATCCCTTAAATAGCCTCAAACTCAAGTTTTGAAACCAAAATCCCCCCTAAGCATTCCGGATTTCGTCCCTCCAACTAGGTTTTACATACATACATACACAAATCACGCCTATATCCCTGGCGGGGTAGGCAGAGCGTTAGCGACAGTACAATTATGGTCGTAACGCCACGTCTGACAAATGTTAGTGGGTCGTTTCAGATAAGTCGTGTATCACTATAGTGACAAGTTGTCGCCTAAAATTGCAATACACATGAAACCCTCAAATCCCTTAGTGGGCTTCTACGACACCCACGGGAAAGAAATAGGGTGATGCTATTCTAAGCCGGCATCACACGGCAACTAGGTTTTCCACCAACAATATTGGCCCTCCAACTATCCCCTATTGCTGTAAAATCTGACGGATTTCGTCCAATCTGGCATCACCACACACATCCTTGTGAAAACAAACAAGTCTTACGCCGCATTTCAGCAAACTTCTGACCCACTAGTATTTGGCCACAGCACAGACAGGACACGATTCTGTTTGGAATTAATTTTGATTAATCTTACTGTGTTATAACAACAAAAAAGTTAGAAACTCAATGTAACTCATGATGCTGCTCGTAAGCAGTCAAGTAAGGAAAAAATATATGAACGAAACAAGTGGATCAGAATTTCGCCGCCTGGCTTAGAGCTGACCGTGGTGTAACGGTTAACACATCTGACCCGACTAGTCAGAAGATGTGGGTTCGAGTCCCATCGGTGGCGTAATTTTTTCCGCTTGCAAACGAAAAACTAACAAAAGTTCATATTAATGTAACTCACTTGACAACGTCAAATCGTAAGGAAAATAATTTAAACGTTGCGGCGTTATTACAAAAAAAATGGGCATTGTTTAAGTCGTTTAATAACGTCAAATTGTATGGCAACGTTTAACTTTAGATAGCTTCTATTACGTTATAAATAATATTAGATTATTTGACAGCTCCTGTTAGTAATTGATCTAACTAATCTGATTTGCGCGAGTGATTGTCTGTGTGCTAAGTCTGCTAATCAAGCAAAAACCACTGCAAGATTCGTGTTAATAATGACGATTTATATTTTTTCATACTGAATATGATAAAATATCACAGTGTATGTTATTTAAAAAATAGTAAGACATTCTTGAAGGAATTTTGCAACTTTAAACTGTAAGGATAGATACTTAATTTTAAACACTGCCTTAACGCGCGCCTAACTTTTTTATAATCACGCCGAGAATGTTAGTGATCGGATGAAATCAAACCAAATTAAACCAAATTGTACTCGCAGAATTGAGATCAACTCACACAAGCTGTGTTACACTTGTCTTACCTACACAAAAGTTTGACATTTTGCGAACTAGGCGAGATACGAACTAGACGTCTAGCGAAATTGCGAACTTGTGAACAGTGACTGACGTGGCACTTTCCGAGTTCGTGTAATTTTGTAGAGTGTCAGTTAGTGTGGGAACTGGGCTTTTAGGCGGCTCTCACACTGGCACCGGACACCGCGCCGGTGTTCCGGGAAAACGACGCTCGACAGCCCGCATTGGCTCCATCCTGCTCTGTCGGGATCTCTTGCCACTGACCTATATCGAGTAGCTAATAGAAAAAATTTCTTTGTCTATCTGTATTAGCTACGCACTGGACTCAATGAAAATCGCCATTTTTGCGCTGGCGAGAGCAAGGAAAGCAAATATACGAAAGTACGTGGAACTAATGATGGCGCTTCAATTAATTACACACAAAACTAGCTGTAATTTGTATGGGACAAACACCACCACATTTACGTGTATAGCGCACCATACATCTATCTAGAGGTCCGAATCCATCGTATAGTGAAAATCCGTACGGCGTCAGATCAGGGTGCGGTACAATACGGTTCTTTCTGTACAAATTAAGATTTTACAACCAATGTTGACAACCTGATCAACGCGCTCCGGCCGGAGCGGAGTCTGGTGCAATGTGAGTTTCACCTTAGTGAGGGAAGTAGGCTTTTAAGGTGGACCTTTCGTCATTGATATAGTTTGCCAATTTAAAGTTTCAGGGCCGTGTCCGAGTTGATCAATGAAGTTTAATTAGGGAACTTTTAGACGTTAAAACCTATTTGTGGTCAGATGATTTAAACTAATACTCAATTGTAATGTAGAATAGATAGCAAGTACTCAAACCGTAAAACCAGGTAACACTTGGGTATGATATTCCACATACGAAACAAACGAGTATCATGCACTCAAATTTACTGGCTATCAATCATGATCAAAGTGTTTCACAAGTTTTAGCATCAGGTATCACGAATTTAAAATTGTAATTTACAGGAACTCTCTCAAAAATAAAGGTCTGCTGGCATGTCGTAAACATATAATTATTTTTGCCGGCAGCTACGCTAGTGGATTGCCGAGATACCTTTATCTTACTTTTATTCTTATTATATAAAATACGTTGCGTGGTTAGCGGTGTACACGACAGACAGACTGAAAAAAACGCAAAAAACTACCTAATTTTATACTTTTTGATAAACTTACTGTTCTGTTTAGATCGAGTTCGTGGACATGCACTACGGCACCGACGGAGGCGACGAGACCAACCCGACGCTGCTGCGGTACCATCTTGAGGAGATACGCTGCTGTAACCGGTCATCCAAGGCTGGCTACTTCTTGGTAAGCCATTTTTCTTTTAAGGCAGGTTATTGGTTAACTTGTTTGAACCATTGGAGGCGACAAGACCAACCAGACGCTGCTCCGGTACCAGTTCGAGGAGATACGCTGCTGTAACCGGTCATCCAAGGCTGGCTACTTCTTGGTAAACCATTTTCCTTTGTCGCCAATGGACGGGACAAGACTAACCCGACGCTGCTACGGTACCATCTTGAGGAGATCCGCTGCTGCAATCGGTCTTCCAAGGCTGGCTACTTCTTGGTAAGCCATTTTCCTTTGTCGCCAATGGAACGGACAAGACCCACCCGACGCTGCTCCGATACCAGCTCGAGGAGATACGCCGCTGCAACCGGTCTTCCAAGGCAAGGCCAATTTCTTGTTTAGGCATTTTTCTTATTACTTACTAGTTAATTTTGAACCATTCGTCTTGGATAGAGGTAACGAGCCCAATCCGACGCTGCTCCGATACCATCTCGAGGAGATAGGCTGCTGTAATCGGTTCTCGAAGGTTGCCCACTTCTAGGTAGGTAAGCCATATTCCTTTTAAGATAACGAACGCATTTGTCGCGGATGGAGGCAACGAGACCAACCCGACGCTGCTACGGTACCATCTTG
This sequence comes from Keiferia lycopersicella, assembly GCA_029255805.1. Lineage (NCBI taxonomy): Eukaryota > Metazoa > Arthropoda > Insecta > Lepidoptera > Gelechiidae > Keiferia > Keiferia lycopersicella. Next base: position 2,488,027 of record JARACZ010000026.1, read on the forward strand.
AGGAGATCCGCTGTTGGAGCCACTTCTCGAAGGCTGGCTATTTCTTGGTAAGCCATTTTTTAAAGATCATATCACATCATGTCAACCTATCGCAGTCCACTGGTTAGCGTAGACTTCGCCCGGGGTACGATCTCTCGTTTTCACCATCTAGTCGCTACATGTTCCAGTCACGTTCCCGTAGACGTCACGTCGCTGAAATGCGAATCCGCAAGCATGCAAAAATGACATCTACTCGTGAGAATAATCTTTGTATTCCATTCAAATTCAAACAAATAATGATTGTGTATGAGTAATACAAATCAGTCGCGAGATTGACAAAAACTACATTTCCGTGAAGACTGCGCCCAAAATGTTAACACGCAATTTTTGGCTAACATGAAATTTTGCCACTAGAACAATCTTAATACAGTCATGATCATGACATTTTATAATCACGTTATATTTATAAATTATTGCATCTAAACAATATCGAAAGAGTCAAGTTTTTATGTTTATGTTGATAATGTGGAATGGTAGGTACCCAAAGCACTCGTAACAAAGTAGTTAAAATGCCATTACCCAGTGCAGATGGAGTGCTGAAACGTGTTGCGGTCTCCCAGAGGATTACACTACTTAGATAAGTACACAATGCAAGGCTTAGGTTGCACTTACATACATACATATATCACGCCTTAACCCTTGAGGGGTAGATAGAGCGTTAACGGCCGTAAGAATACGGTCGCTATCGCCACGTCTGTTCTACTTACACTGTACTGCAAATACTACCAGTACTCCACTGCTGGACATGGGTGTCACTGCTCGAAATGGGCCCTGGATGTAAAAAATCGACTGCAAATATTTTAAGGGGTAAACCAGTCTAAACATCTTTTCCCAAGGGACATAGGTCGAAATATAAAAATAAAATTTTTGGACCTCTACAATATGAAACAGCCTACCAAGTCAATTTTATATGTGGGGTGGGGTATAATAAATTATTACGTGTTGCGGTCTCCTAATGGATTACACTACTTAGATAAGAACACAATGCAATGCTTAGATTATACTTACACTGCAAGTACTGCCAGTACTACAGCCACTACAGTCCACTGCTGGACACGGGTCTTTCCTTTGGACGGACACAAATCAACTGAAAATATTTTAAGGGGTGAAGCAACATATTGAAGAAAAATGGACTCCCCATTTGTTCCCATACAAAATGCATCAGCCGACCAAGTCGATTTTTTACCTTTATATCTAAAATAGGCCGATTTTGTCATTGATATACACACGCTGGCACACTGTTTCGTATAGGTACATACAACAACAAAAATTACAAACCCACAACTTTCCCCCACCCCATATTGGAGAGGGAAGTTGTATGCCGTGTGATGCCGGCTTAGAATAGCATCACCCCTTTTCTTCCCGCGGGTGTTGTAAGAGGCAACTATGGGACTCGAGGGTTTCATGTGTGTTACAATTTTAGGCGACAGGCTGACAACCTGTCACTACAGTGATACATGAATCATCTAAAGGGGCCCTCAATATTTGTCAGACGTGGCGATGAAGACCATAATTTTACGATCGTTAACGCTCTGCCTACCCCGTAAGGGACAAAGACGTGATTTATGTATGTATGTAAGTTGTATGAAACTGTTTCAAATTTTTATAATTATTATTTTTTATTTACCATAGTACAGTATTCATATATTATAATACATCTTATAGGGTGCATTCTAGCATGCATCTACATAGTTCTAAAAAGCATTCTTCTTCTTCTTTATCCTCGCCTTATCCCGTTACGCGGGGTCGGCTTTCCTGATCCTGAGGCGCCAATTTGTCCGCTGGTAAGCATCGTCTTCAGAGAGGCCAAGTGTCTTCATATCCTTTTGGACATTCGTCAGCCATGATATTTGGGGCCTTCCTTTGCCTCGTTTTTTGGTAGCAATGGAAAGGCACTTTTTCACTACATGATCCTGGGGTCTTCGAATCACGTGACCGTACCATCTCAATCTAGCTTCTTTAATTTTTTCGGTTATTGGTGCGACCTTAAAACTCCCTCTTATGTGCTCGTTACGAACTCTATCCTTGAGTGTGACTCCTCCCGACCATCTAAGCATGCGCATTTCAGTAGTGTGGATCTTTTGCTCATTGATCTTCTATGACGCCCATACCTCACTACCATAGAGCAGTGCAGGCCTCACAGCAGCCTTGTAAACTTTGCCCTTGGTTCTAATCGGCATTTTAGTATCGCATAGCACACCAGTTAGTGTACGCCATTTGTTCCACGCTGCGGTAGTTCTATTAACTATATCTGCGTCTATTGTGCCATCTGCAGAAATAACAGATCCAAGGTATTTAAAGCGTGTTACCTTCGGCAATGGTGTGCCATCTAGCATGACATTTTCATGGCCAGGCCGACCGGGATCAAAATTGCAGAACATACATTCGGTTTTGGTGCGGCTGATACGGAGACCATTTTTTTCGAGCAATTCTCTCCACTGCTCTAAGTTTCTTTGCATTTCTTGAATATTGTCGGTGATCAGAACTACGTCATCGGCATACAAAAGGTTCCACGGGGTCGGCTTTTGAATTTTTGCTGTTAAATAATTAATCACGGTGTTGAATAAAAGCGGGCTTAAAGCGCTCCCTTGATGAACTCCAACTTTGATGTCAAAGCTCTCAGACAGACCCGCCGGACTCCTTACGCTAGTTTGTACATCGTGATACATGTCTTTGATAAGCCTAACATAGCATTCCGGTACCCCATGTGCTCTTAAAGCCTGCCAGATAACGGACCTTGGTACACGGTCAAAGGCTTTCTCGAGGTCAATGAAGACCATCCATATATTTTGCTTATTATCCCGGGCTTTTTCAACTACTGTTCTTACTGCGTGTATTGCATCAGTGGTTCCCTTTCCAGCCGTAAACCCAAACTGGTTTTCTGTAAGGGTAATATACTTGAGAAGGCGCTCATTTATTACTCTTTCCCAGATCTTTAGTGTATGTGATGTGAGTTTTATGCCTCGGAAATTTCCACAATCGCGAACGTCCCCTTTGTTTTTGTAAAACGGGACTAGTGTACTTTTCCTCCAAGCATCGGGCATACGTTCAGTCGTTAAGATGTTATTAAAGAGTTCAGTGAGCCATGCCACTCCATCAACTTTCAGCAGTTTCCATAGTTCAGCGGGTATTTCATCTGGTCCGCTAGCTTTATTATTTTTCATTTTGGCAATAGCTTTTCGTACCTCTGCTGCGGTAATTTCATTTGCAGGTCCACGAACTAATAATTCTTCAGTGGTTTGTTTTCTCGGGAATTCTTCATTTAACAGGTTTTGGTAATATTCATACCATCGCTTACGTATGTCACTATCCTCTGTAAGTAGAGCGCCTTCTTTATTTTTGATGTATTTTGTAGTTCTGAAGTCTTTGGTGTTGTTGTGTCTGTGTTTGGCGACTTTGTAAATTTCATTGTCTGCTGCATGTTCTAGCCTATCGTATAATGCTGAGTCAGCGTGTTCTTTTTCGATTGTGACAGTTCTCTTTGCGCTCTTTTTAGCTTCTTTATAGTTTTCTCTATCCTCATCGGAGCCAGTATTCTGCCAGGTTTTAAAAAGCTGTTTCTTCAAAGACAGTTTTTCCTGTACGTGGTCATTCCACCACTTTGTGTCTTTCGCATTGTGTAAGGCCCCTTTGCTGATACCTAACTCTAACTTAGCTGTTGCAATGCAGTATTTTTGAAATTTTGACCACACAGAACAAGGAGTATCAGTATCTGATGATGAGTTTTCGCACAGGTATGACATAATAGATTTTCTGAAAATTTCATCCTTCCCCGTACCCAATTCACGCCATTTATTGTTTCAATTTTCGGTTCTAAAAAATTAAATTCTAAAAAGCATTCTGATAAAAAAAAAAACATGCTTTTAAGAAAAAGTCCAACATTTTACAGATGAGCCAACAGAAACTGTATTCTTTCTCAAATGAAATAAAATATAAAAGAGAAAACAAAACACAACTATTAAAATTATGGCCGTGTTTATTTAGAGTCATTTCAACATAATGAAAACAATTTACTCAGTAATCATCGTTTTTAAAATCGTTTTTCTGCAGAATTGAAAATAATAAAATTGAAGAATTTATTTTGTAGAAAATGGATGATTGGTACTACGCATAAATTCCTAACCTTTCTTATTTGAAATTGTTTCAATAACCATTAGCAGTGTTTTCAGTTTTAAGAACGTTTTTTCAGGCTATTAAAATGCTTAAAATTACGCCTTTGGGAACCATTAGGGTGAGAAATAGATAATTGTTCCATTAATTTTAACTTTTTAAACTTTGTGAAGCTTAATTCTTTTGGCTGCTAAAGAGAGCCATACAACCTCAATAGCTTTTTTTTCACTAATAGTATTCTGTCTGTGCAATAAAGTGTATTTGATTTGATTTAGTTGATGCGTTTTAAATTCGGACAAAAGTTCAATGACACCTCCATACAAACTGACCTAAACTGATTTGAGTCAATGAACTTTCTACCACTCCTTCAATTCTTTGTTACCCCTGCATGGAAAAACTACTGAATCGATTTTAATGAAATTTGTAACACACATAGAGAATAACTTGGACTAACACATAGAATAGTTTTACCCCAAAAAAATTATCCTGTGAGATGCCATGGGATGTTTTTTAAATCCGACTTCCGCCCGCTAGATGAACATAAACTAATTTTCTATCTATTAGCTTAACTATTACCTATGTCAGACGTGGCGATAGTGACCGTATTTTTACGGCCGTTAATGCTCTGCCGAACCTGCAAGGGATAAGGGCGTGATATATGTATGTATTTATGTATATATTACAAGCAAAGCATCAACTTACCAATCTTTTTTTTGGCAGTGCCTAATCGGCGGAGATTCATCATGTTACCAGCCAGTGCTGCCATTCACCATCCCCAAAGACACCTTCGAAGCCTTAGTGAGGACGGACAGTGATCAGGCAGCCGTGATCCAGGCCTGCTATAAGCTGGAAAGTGATAGCTACCATCTAGAGAGCGATGACAAGTGGTAAGCACAAAAAACGTTGTAACATAACATGACATGACGTGACATGACATAACAACAAAACATAACATGAAATGACATCATGACTGTCAGCTAGTGCTGCCGTTCACCATTCCCAAAGACACCTTCGAAGCCTTAGTGAGGACGGACAGTGATCAGGCAGCTCTGATCCAAGCCTGCTATAGGCTGGAAAGTGATAGCTACCATCTAGAGAGCGATGACAAGTGGTAAGTACAAAAGACATTGTAACATAAAAACATGCGATAACATAACACAACACATTCACTTCTCGCATAAACTTTTTAGGTTTTGAGAAAGTGTCATTACTGAAACTAACGTGATTTTTTGTATTGAACAATAAAGAAAAATAAAATTCTATAATGCACTAAAACGGAACAACAGTATGCAGTTATCGCAATATTTTTAATAAAATGATATCATATCATATCATTGGCATAATATAATAATTAACATATAAAAATTTATATGTCTGCTCTTTCTTTTCCGACAGTCCCGTAAAAAAACTTTTTTCAAAAGACATTTCGATTACATTATTACGGTCATAACTATTTTATAAACATTACAATAAAAAGGTACCTACTCAGAGCATAAAGGAAATAGTTCAAAGCATAATTACACGAGAATAAATGCACTTGTTATAAAAACTGGACGACGTACAAACGTAAATACGAATTGTAAAAGCTTTTTGTACGAAAGTTTACACTAAAACTTTATGCGAGAGAGCTGTTTTCATTAGTTGAAATACAAAATTATTGTTGTTACTAGTTATGATAACGTAACGCGATATTATCTACATCATTTTGCGCAATTTTCTCAGTTCTCTTTTGAAATTAAGAGAAAGGATAAATTAAAGGAAATCCCATAATATCGCGGCATAGGCTACTGTTGTCATGGACAATAGCAACACGACGTCGCATTGTTGTGCGGCTGTCAAAAATTGCCTTTGTTAAAGATCTATCAATGAAATTATGATTTCAATTTTAGTTTCAGTTTGATTCAAACTAGTATGTGACCAGTAAGGCAACAGTACTACACTACATTTTGTGTCGTAGTATCGTCAATCGAATAAGCCAATTTTGACAACTATCAAACTCCAAAAACACGTGTAGACAAAGAAAAATACTGTAATTGGATAAATCATAGGATAAATCAAACAAAAAACATGAACTTTCTTTTATATATCTCTTTAATCCTATTGTTTCCCAACTTTCTTTTGTTGTGAGCAAATTAAATCTTTGTTCCGATTCTGCGGAGGGAATGATTCTCGTAAATTGGTTGTGGACTTGTAAAGATTGCATACATGCGGCATGATGATCCGGCTTTTGATGGCCAGCAAATATAAGGTGTAAAAATATTAGCTGCAAATATTTAAAGCGGTGAATCAGTCCATGAAACTGAACAACTTTCTCCAAGAAACATAAGTCGAAATGTGGGAAAATTTTTGGTACTCTCACACAAATTAACTTGGTCAGTCTCGGTCGGTAATTTTCAATTGGCGGCCCAAATTTTTTTTCATATTTTGAGAAAAGTTGTAAAGTTTCATGAGTTGGTTCTTCCCTAAAAATATTTGGGGCAATTTTTTTACACTCTGTGTATGGTAGACCCTGCCAGCTGCACACCTGTTGCGGCGCAAAACTACGCTTTAGGCGCATATAATGTGTTATTAAAATACCCAGGTCATTTATAAAAGTGATTTTATTTTGTAATTTAAACATTTGTTGACAATAAATGTACCCTGATTTGCGGTATAAGGCAAGATCAGGCAAGATATTGGGGTATTTGACAGCCAGCAACCAATAGACAATCTCTACACGGCGAGCGATGTGAGGCGTTTCTATACTTTCTTTCTATTCAAATTTATTTTCACTTTTCGTTTATAAACCCGGTTAAGAAAATTACCGCAAAAAGTGTGGTGCGTCTGTGAACCACTTTACCTTTGAGAAGTTTTTCTTTTATTGTTTTCGTCTCGCCTGTTCCCCGCCGATAATAATATTAGGAAGATTTTGATTATCCTTATTCCCTGGACCGTGTATTTGAGTTATAACCGACCCGTATACAAGCGCATGATAGTGCGCCAGCCAAGTTCTGAGTACAGCTTCGAACAACTCTCCTGTATCTATGTACATAATTAACAGAACAGAATGAAACTGACTTGCAAAGTGACGTCATAAAGATCGCTTCGGAGACCGACTTCATCAAGAGGCTTCCAGTGCTACAACACCATAACTCGACGAATCCAGCAGGTTGATATTAAAAACACAGATACTAAAGCGTAGGTATTTACACAATGCCGTTTCAATAATAAACGGGTCACGTGAGTTACAGATCTGTTACTCAAATGAAACACTTTCTGCTAATGCAAAATTCTGTAAGTAAACTTCAGCAACTGTTTATCAATCAACATTTTAGATCAGTTACGTTTTTTCGAATTACGGATTTTTAAGTGTTGGGGACCAGCACATATATTCTGGTAGCCTTTTAATGTAGTCATTTTAATAAAAAGTTATAGACTCAAGGAAACCGTAAAGGTACTCACTGACTAACTAACTGACTGACGACATAGCTCATCAATATGTTTGACCACGATTTCTTTAGGCATAAGAACTTGGCCTCTTTTTTTACATTTATGTTTTTGATGAGATAACTATTTACGACTAGCTTTAGGACCGGAATCCAATTAGATATGGGCCATAAAACAAATAATTTCGGAAGGGGCCTATTCCGCAAAATGATACGTCCACTACCTAGAAAATGTCCCATCTTTATAGGCGCATCAAGGACCAGACGTAATAAAGTGCAAATTGAGAAATTGTTACAGGCTAAAGGGTTCTTTTTTCCTTAAATAACATTTAAGTAGGTAAGGTAAAGTATCCACTCTAAAACGAAATATAGGTATATATATTTTTTTAAACTTGCAAGATTCTATTTATCTGACACGGTGGAGTATTTTATGAATTGATATTCAACAAAATATCAGAAATGTATCTAAAAAAGTTAAACACAAAAACGACCTAAAACGACTTTCCATACATAATCTCTATCGGCTGGTAGATGATATATTTACATTTACATGCATTTGACGTTCAAATATTTACTTATAGGAAGAGTTCTTAAGTGTCAAGACCTGAATGCCCTATCAGTATTCGGAGGGCTGTCCTTAAACCATAGAAATAGCTGATGTTGATGCTACATATCGATGCCTTATACCCTGTATCTCTTCTCTCTTCTGTTTTCTATCTCACCCTGGTGCCAGAAATTTTCAACAGCCTACTACTAGTAGAAAGTCTCTGACATGGTTGAGTAACGACTGCGGTCTAAGTTATTATAGACAGCAACCGGGACAACAATATGCAATATATTAAACCCTATAAAAAAAAACTTATTAGCCTTCAATAGCTCTTACCTTTATTTTACCCATAATATTCAGATGACAAGTTGTCAGGAATTCCCAAAACCACTCGGTTAATTGACTTGAGGGCTGAAGGGCGAAAGGATGTTCGTGATTTCCATCCTTTAATGCGAGCGATGCCACAAACTAGTGCCATTATACGCAAAAAAAATCTCTTGTATACCAAATTAAGAAAGAAAGTCAGTAAAGAGAAGCACTTTATTGCACAATAAGAAATAACAGAAAACAAGACATATTAAACTTAAGAAATGTGCCAAGATTCAGAACGCAGAGAGATTGGATTAGTCGTTAGGAATTAGTTGCAATACTATCCGGGTTGATGGAGACAAGTTACACGACCAAGATTCACTTGTATTTATAAAAATTTCGCAGGCAACGATTGAGCATGTTAGCCCAACTGGTAGGGAGGCGTTGCCAGTACTCATAGCGAAAGGAACAGGTTCAGGTCCTGCCTGCACAAGAAAATTTGGCAATTTTTCTAAAATGATTGGTTGTTGGTATAACATAAAATGGTCATCTTCGGAATTTTCATCAATACAATCAATAGCAAAAAAAATTGCTTTAATATCGCCACAAAATTGAACAAAATACATTGTGACGTATTGTTGCCATAATTATTATTAAAAGCAGTCCAAATAAATTTTTGTCGATGAATTTTTTCTATGAAGAGATGTTTTTTTTCTGAAGTGGCGCTAATTCTCGGCACCACTCGCCTTAATAAAACAACATTTTTAATGAAGTGTCAATAGACGAAGGGTCGTCATGCCCTCAAATGTTGACCCTGCGTCTCTGAATTAATTACATTTTGAAATGAGCTCCTGTCCTTAATTATTTTATCGCCACATTTTGCGCTGATTTTAATTTGAGAAGATTATTTACCATTATGAACCTAATTGCGAACTTAGATAGTTTAACGAAGTTTTGTCTACTTAAAATTTTGCTAAGCGTTCGTATTTAATTTTATTTGTGCTAAGTATTCTTTAGAAGGTAGTTTAATTTCATACGTATTTGTGTATGGTAGGTATACAAAAGATAAAGATAATATATTTCAAATTAAAAAAGTGCGTAAATACTCGTAAGTAGTTTTACAATATAGATGTGAAGTAGCGCATTTATTTATTAACCATTTTTTAAGTAAATAGAAAAAAACTTGTATCGTGGATACGAGGAAAGTAATAACTTTTCTTCTTATAACCTTATACGTAGCATACTATAATGTACAAAATGTTTTTTATATTCTTCCTTTTGTCATGTGTAACAAACGACCGTGGCGGCGCGCATGCGCTCCAAATACAAGTCCTGAAACGCGGTATCGAAGTGTTTCCGCCGATCGCTATACGGGGTATAAAGGACAACGTCCCGAATACTGATAGGGTGCAAGCAGACCATGAAACTGAACAACTTTCCCTTAGGAACATATGTCAGGAAACGTCAAACAATTTTTGGATTCCCATAGTAAATGCAGTCGGCTGATCGCGAATTATATGGGAGATCGAAAATTTTTTGTCGTTTCCTGACATATGTTTCTAGGGGAAAGTTGTTCAGTTTCATGGTCTACTTGCACCCTATCAGTATTCGGGACGCTGTCCCTGACACCCTGTATATACAACCTCTAAGTATATCCGGTTGGACCGGTCGGTCCCCTGGTCACAACACCCGACCAGGTGGATAGCTACCCTTTTCCCTTCTCCTTCGCCACTCGGCCAACTGGCCTCATCATCCATCACACCTCCTGAAGACCTATTGATGAACTTTGATATCTAACAAATATCTATTTTTTTTGCATGAGTACTTTTGCACTCACGTGCAGTACAATCCACTGGCCACTGCTAAAGATCACTTTCTTATTTTTTATTGTCTTTCCCAGGTTCAACAACCTCTGCGAGCGAGACGAGCAGCGCAAGCAGCTAGCGGAGGTGCAGAAAGCGTTCAACGAGCTAGCGCTTGAAGCGTTACCAGGAAACCCGAGCGTCACCGAGCTATTGAGGAGTCCTGTTGAGCTGCAATGCGAAGTAGCTTTAGGTATGTCGAGTCTATTGACCTTTGTTAGAGGGTTCAACAACCTCTGCGAGCGAAACGAACAGCGCAAGCAGCTAGCGGAGGTGCAGAAAGCGTTCAACGAGCTAGCGCTTGAAGCGTTACCAGGAAACCCGATCGTCACCGAGCTATTGAGGAGTCCTGTTGAGCTGCAGTGCGAAGTAGCTTTAGGTATGTCGAGTCTATTGACCTTTGAAAGAGTGGGTTCAATGACCGCTGCGAGCGAGACGAGCAGCACAAGCGGCTAGCTGAGGTGCACACAGCGTTAGCGCTTGATATTCTATGGTAGAGTTTTAGTTCTGTGATAGTTAGTCATATTTTTATGTTCCTATTTTTTTCCTATAATATTGTAAGTAGTACTCCATCAATCACGTAAGGAACACAAAGGATAACCTAATTTATTATTATTCATCATTACCTAGTGTTTCGATGCCAGCTGGAGAACGGTGGACTGTATGTTGAATAGTATAGCCGCTGTTGTCGAAATGTGTCCAAAACTACAGAAATTAAACTGAAAGCTCCTCAATACGCATATTTTATTACGAGGTCTATTTGAGTACAACCACTACAGTAGTATAAAATGTAAAAAAAAAAACTAAATAAAGACATAAAAGAGATTATGCCTAAGTATTTAATGTTAGGCTACATCCTAACAGCTAGCAATCTTACCTATACCCCTATGGCCAACTAAGAAACCAGGACTATGATGCAAAATGGAATATTAATCTTTATGTTAAATGTACCTAGATTTAAGGCAGCTAGATTTATGCCTATATATAGATAGGCATTGCGAAGCAGACTCTACCAGATAGCAATAACGTGTTATGCAGGCCGACTCCCGGTAGACTGCACCTCAATATAGAGCATTGCGATATGATTTTGAGTGAGGCAGGAATTGTCATGCAAATCTGTATATTTGGTACAAGCTAGGAAATAGGGAAATAGTGGCCAAAGCTAGCCTAGGGAAATAGTGGCCAAGGCTAGCCTAGAGAAATAGTGGCCAAGGCTAGCCTAGAGAAATAGTGGCCAAGGCTAGACTAGAGAAATAGTGGCCAAGGCTAGCGTCGTTGCATGACTTAGATAGTTAGATTCTCGGTGGGTCACTTACAAAGTTGATATTTATCACTTTGTGAATTAGTTCCCAGTCTGGTTAGGACATTGCGGGCTGAACCACCGATTGCCCGTAAGAAAGATGGTTTCGTGTTTCGGATGGCACGTTAAACCGTAGGTCCCGGTTGCTGTCTATGATTACTTAGAAGGCGGTCGTTTCACAACTATGTCAGAAGCCCTGCTACTTGTAGAAGGTGGTTGAAAAATTCTGACACTGGGGTTAATCGGGTCGTTGGAGTACTCGGTGTCACACACGAAAAGAGAAGAATTTAACAATAGTAGGTACCACAGCACATGACCATTAAGATTGACTCATTTTCTTGAAATGCTGAAAACACATACATAGAAAAATCATGCTTCTATCCCTCGAGGGGTAGCCAGAGCGTTAACGGACGTAAGATTACGGTAATTATCGCCGCGTATGGCAAATAATCGATAGTAATTTCAGATAGGTTGTACTCGTGTATCACTATTAGTGACAGATTTTTTTTTGTTATTTGCTACTGTCAATCTTAATAAGGGCACACATCTGCCAGCGTCTAGTGGGAAGCGAAATCAAAATAGAATAAAAATATTATGAAAGTTCAAATATATACATAGAGATACACAGATATATTGTTCAGAATATACAATTTTATTACATCCTTCTTAGCGTGCAGTCCCTTTCATAGAGCAAACGGTAGATGAATAAAACTAGCGTTTCATAGACAAGGTAAATAAAACTGGAACTCTTTTTGTGGCGTCTCTTTCTTGCTTTCCATTTACTTTTTTACTGCTTTTCACCAAAGAGAGTTTAAATGGAATTTAATAACTACTTTTTATACGTCGCTCAGTTTACCGGTTTTCTATTATTGAAAAGTTTTTTTTACCATCGTATTTCATCACTTCATAGTACAAAGCAAAGTCGTGCTAAGTCTGTATCATCCAGCGTCTGTTCCTAAGTCTGTATCATGTCTGCATGTATGCTTTAAATCTTTAAAACTACACAACGGATTTTGATTTTTTTTTACATTAAAAAAATATTCAAGAGGGATGTTTATAATTATCTATAATACTTGCTGGAAAAATGTCTTATTTCCTCTAGAAAACCAATAGAAGCGGGCGCAACCACTGGGCGGCTCGCTAGAGGAATATATTTGTGAAAGATACAATCCAGACCTTAAAATCTAATTAGAAACTTCACTTGCAGAGTTGCTGAAGACCGGTAGACATCCGAACGGCGTGATAGCGGTGGTCAGAGATACTCCAGACTTGGAACCTGAGGATTCGAAGCTGGTGGCGCTGGCGCAGCAGCGGCTGAAGGAACTGAGGAAGAAGCTGGAAGACGCCTTACCCGAAACACATGTCATTAGATTAGAGTAAGTATTTGGGGATGAAGCAAGGGTGGGGGTCGCTCGTTGGTATTCCATCATGGCGGGTCGTGTGTTGGTTATAATTTGATATTTCTTGTTCATTTGAGTGTTTGGTGAATAATTCTGATAGTGTATTAAGCAACAAACTATTCTGAAAGTGTGCATTAAATAGGAAATTATAATTAATGCATATATTCGGCATTGTGCAATAGTGACGAGCGGTCTCCACGTGGTGCAGAAAATTTTACTATCGAGTTTTTTGTACTACATAATTTTGCGCAACACAGCCCCTAGTCGTCAGACTAGGATCACTGTGTTGTGGACTCTCCCTCGGCGTAATGCCACTTAACTTTACATCACTCTAACCTTACCGACGACCTGACTACTTTGACATTGGCAAAATACGTCTCCACCCATGAGATGTGACGCCAGAATTAAAAAAAAAAAAGCAAGGGTGGGTAGGATACTTGAGGTAGGATGGACGGTGGACCAAAGCAATAACAGACTGACAGCCTAGAACAGAGAAACGTCCAGTAGGCATACCACCCGCTAAACCAACCGAATTTCGGATAGCACGTTAAGCCGTAGATCCCGGTTGCTGTCTATGATTACATAGACGGCAGTCGTTAAACAACCATATCAGAGGCCTGTTACTTATAGAAGGCGGTTGAAACATTCTGACACTACGGTTTATTGGGTCGTTGGATGACTCGATGTCCCACAGGAAAACAAAAGACCACCCGCTACATGGAAGGACGATCTGGTGACCATTGCTGGCAGACAGTGGATGTGGAAGTCACAGGACTGGGAAGAATCAGACGGCGAGAAAAAGAAGAAGCCTATACTCAATAGTGCGTAGGTGTGAGCTGATGATGATAGTGATGAAGGTTTAAACGAAGATTTGACTGTGAATAGAGATGAATGGAAGAGGAAGACATGTTGTGCCGACCCCAAATAAATTGGGATAAAGGCAGGTAGATGATGAATGATGGATGAAGTATTAAGAACTTTATTTTATTACGATGGCTGACGATGTTGGAATTTGGAGGAAGAGAATGTAAAAAATAGAACCGCCATGGGCGTGTCGGACACGCCCAAATCCGAGATTTAGTACCTAGTCTGTAGTCATCAAATACGTTGAACCGTATATTTGACGAAACGCTAGAAACAATCCTTTGTTTAAATGAATTGAAAAAGTTAGTTAGTTGTCATGAAAAACTAGACAGTACAAGGCTTGACTGTATTGGCGAAATTATACTTCAGCGTACAACTTTTGTGTTATTAATGACAGTCAACTAGCGAATTTCATACCAGATGGCGTTGTGGTTCAATATAAATTTTGATATATTTGAGTTATATTGGTGTTCTTCATGTGAATTTGAAAGTGCCATTTTTCAAAAGGTAGGATTATTTTACGAGATATACTCGTAGTTCTAAGATAGGATATAGATAGGATAGGAGATACATAGCCTAGTAAATAAAAAGCAGGCTCTGAGTACCAAATGTAAAAAAAAAACAAAGTTAGTAGTGCTTATATTTATTAAAAAAAAAATTTAAAAAATTATGGTTACTACATTAGTAGTTTCGACAACTCAGTCAAACATTGTACTATCTTGTTTTTCGACAACTAATCCCAATTAGTGTCTCAAAATACTACAGACTCATAGATTTAATAAGTATTATATATAGTAAATTTTTTATTCTTCTTCTTCTTCTTCTTTTTCGTGTGGGACACCAAGTCGTCCAACGACCCGATGAACCCTAGTGTCAGAATTTTTCAACCGCCTTCTACGAGTAGCAGGCTTCTGACATGGTTGTGTAACGACCGCCGTCTAAGTGATCATAGACAGCAACCGGGACCTACGGCTTAACGTGCCATCCGAAACACGGAACCATCTTACTTACGGACAATCGGGTGGTTCAGCCCGCAATGTCCTAACCAGACTGGGAACAAATTCACAAAGTGATAAATATCAACTTTATGAGTGACCCACCGAGAATCGAACCCGGAACCACACTACCACTGCGCCACATCGGTCATTTATTAATTAACAGAAAAACAATATATAAGGAGGTGTTTGACACCATCCAAAATAGCGCAATATTACGTCATACTTTTAGTATTTTCATACAAAATTTCGTTTGAAAAAATTGCTCATTTGACCTGTCCAGCATGTAGCCAATTATAAAAAGGGGCTAAAACTATCAAAATAAAAATTCCCTATTACAAGCCATGTTATTCTATTTCCTAATACCAGTATACTGGTATGTGGTACCTAATCTCTCTAATGGAAATTGGACAGGCGTAATCCATTGTATTGTAACTATACCGTATTTCGTATAGGTGTTTATATGCCCTTTGTCCGGACTATGCTCATTAGAGAACATCACAGACAGGCACCATTTGCCGATCGTATCGGCTAGAACAATTACACCATGACTTTTACTTACCACTGCCATAGAAAATACAACTAAACTACAGCAAATACATGCAACAGTAACACGCAAACTTGGCAGTTGTAATTTTGGTAGTGCTTAGTAACATAAAATAAGCTAGGAGACTTCTTTTGTCTAGGAATTGCATCGATTTTATTTTTATATACACCACAGTCAAATCAACTAAAGTATCGTCGTTCGAATAGGCCATATTTGACAGCTGTCAATATCATGTTAATGCTATGACATAAGGTCTATTTTTCTTTGTTGACATGTCTTTTTGTATGGGTTTGACAGCTGTCAAATATGGCCTATTCGAACGACCGTACTTTAATGTAGAGGCATGATCGATCGTATCACATTCTAAGGTATAAGGCGTACTCCAAACGAACTGAATTATTTTTCAGAAAAACTTAATCTGTTTTTCAAATTTCACAGTCCGTATAAGACACAGAAAAATAATACTTCTTTTCTTGTCGTCCAACAATCCAATGAACCAGATAGGCCAGTGATTTAAAGAGTGCGGCTGCTAGAGACATGGCGAAAACTGTATTTTTTGTGTGGGACTCCAGGTCGTCCTACGACCCGATGAATCCTAGTGTCAGAATTTTTCCACCCCCGTCTACAAGTAGCAGGCTTCTGACACGATTGGGTAACTACCGCCGTCTAAGTTATTATAGACAGCAACCGCGACCTACGGCAATGTCCTAACCAGATAGGGAACAAATTCACAAAGTGATAAAATTAATATTTGTTAGTGACCGACCGATAACCCGACCCATAGAACCAGGAACCTTCAGTGTTACAGGCAGTACCTTTGCATTGCGCCACATCGGTCGCCAGCCTGGTGACAGACACAGTTGGCTTTTTGGGCACGGAACCCTAAAATGCAAAACAGACTGATTCTAATTATCGACAAAACGTCGCCCCATATTATAAACGATAATCGAAACGTTGTGTTGTAGACATTATTAATCATCATTCATCACAATGTTTCATCGCCGCTCTCGTGGAGGACATTTATCAACTCAGCAACGGCGACAGTCTACACTAGGGATGCCAAAATACAACTGTCGATATCGATAAAAATCGACTTCAGTCGATATCGATATAAATCGACTTCAGTCGATATCGCTATTACCTCGAACTACTAGACGATATTAGAAAAATATACAGTGTGTTAGGAAAAGTACGAACTTCCTTTTAAGGGACGAACCAGCCCATGAAACTGAACAACTTTCCCAAGGGAACATAGGTTGAAAAACGGAAAATTTTTTGGACCTTACATACAACCTGATTCGGTCAGCTAGTACATTTTGTTTGGAAGGTCCAAAATTTCTTTCCGTTTTTCGACCTACGTTCCTTGGGAAAAGTTGTTCAGTTTCATAGAGTGGTTCATCCCTTGACTCAATACTTTTCCTACCACCCTGTAAAATTCGGTGACTGCACTATTATCAGTATTGCTAGTAAGTAGTAAATCTATTGTCAATAAGACATTAGGTTTGTTGTGATTGTAGTAGTAGTATTAGACGTCTTTACTCACCTGGTGGGTTTGATGAGCCTATCCATTCGATATTTGATTACTTACAATATCTTGATAATTTTCTATATAAACTATATTGCATGACTATTTGATATATCGATACTTTTGTGCTTCGATATATCGTAATTAGATATAATTATGTTGCATCCCTATTCCCAAGTTTAACACTTTATGTTCCTTTAGACGATTTGGCCAAGTAAATCAACTGTTGTTTGTGTTTCTTAGAAGTAAAACGGGTCATAATTTAACGATAATTACACTTAAGTCTCAAAGAAGAGACACTTAAGTTATTTTGAAACGTAGTAAAACAATTTTTATCTAACACTAGCAGCGCGTCAGCGGTTGTACCCGCTTATATTCCCGTGGGAATTAGACCTCTTCCGGCATGTTTTGTACGTATATATATAAACATTCACTTTGAATCTTTCTATCTGTTAAAAATCGCATCAAAACCGTTGTGTGGAGTTATTAGGAGAAATTAGTAGTCTATTTTACCTACTTATTCACACGTAACCAAGGCCCTAAGTCTGCTAAATGAAAATCGTTTCAGTTGGATGTCGATTGGATCTCAGTTGGATGATTTCGGTCATTTCATAGTCTGCTAACAGATTAAAGTATAGAAAAATCACAATGGCAATTGAATGACAGTTGAGTTTCGGTGGCGGTACAATACAATGACAAAAAATAGCAGACTTGGGGCCCAGCTTCGTAGAAACACGAAACCGGTTACGTAGGTAGCATTTGTTTCGTTGGCGGCCGAATATACTTTATTCTATCGTTAGAAACTTTTAGTAATTTAAAATTGAACGTTTTCACTATACATTCCGAAAATATGACGTGTTCTGGGATTCAGGTTTAATAACAATATCAACATGATGGATAGCAATTTTTATTTTAACGACTTTTGAGTCATAAGAAAAGTTTAGACATAAATAAAACGAGCGCCAACTCATAACTCATTAAACAACTTGATAGATGGCGCCATACCTGCTGGTTAATAACTGTTTTTAATTATATCACTTTGATGTAGGTACCTGGAGCTCTATGTTTTGATTTTTCATTGTGAAAATCTACTTACTGCTACTATACAACGTGTAACGTTAAATACGCAACACCTCAAACACCCTCAAACAGCCCATGAAACTGAACAACTTTCCCCAAGAAACATAGGTCGAAATGTGAGAAAAATATTCATACCTCATAGAAATTGACGTGGTCGGTCGGTAATTTTGCATGGGAGGTATAAATATTTTGTTGAAAGTTGTTCAGTTTCATGGGCTGCTTGAGGGTGTCTGAGATTTTGCGCATTTAACGTTACACGTTGTATATACCTAGTCTCTCTCTCTTTCGTGTAGGACACCGACTCGTCCACTGACCCGATGAACCCTGGTTCTTTATTTGTGCTGGACTGGAACATCATTTTGTGCTTGTATCACGCGTTCTACTACTGACTCAAAACCATTCACACATACCTACCCTAGTCACTTCCAACAAGTCTTAGACACTAACAGATTCGAGCAGTAGAAAATGTGATACGAATGGTTATGGACTAGTCGTTGCGGTACCGTGCCTGATTTAAGAAATCACACTTTGAAAAATTGAGCTCCTGAAGGTCTTCTTTTGAATGTGTGTCAATGGATAAGTGTAGTAGAATATGTGACACGATCACGATTCATAGACATACGCATGCGAAAAATAAAAAATAAGGCCTTGGCACCATTTCTGCTAGTTTATAACTTTTGTTTTTTCATTATATCAGCTTTTCCCACCTGGGGTGTTGCCAACTATTATGATGATTTCCCACGGGAATAAGTCGTAGTTGTCTGCGATATTAAAACAATATTTTAGTAAATAAGCTCTTTTTATATCACTTAATTAAAACTATGAAGTTATAAAGGACTTCTAGGAGATGAATTATGTTATGAGAGTCTAGAATATGGAGTAATAGAATTGGGGTGATGCTATTCTAAGCCGGCACCTGCCATTTATCAGAAGATTATTATCGGACCGAAGTTGTGTTCATATTATTGCCTAATTTTTTTTTATACTGATATTGTACATAAATCACGCCTTTATCCCTTACGGGGTAGGCAGAGCGTTAACCGCCGTAAAAATGTGGTAGCTATCGCCACGTCTGACAAATGTAGAGGGCCGTTTGAGATAACTTGTGTATCACTATAGTTACAGGTTGTCATCCTGTTGCCTGAAAGTTATAATTCACCTGAAACCCTCAAGTCCCTCAGTCGCCTCTTACGACTCCCACGGGTAGGAAATGGGGTGATGCTATTCTAAGCCGGCATCGCACGGCAATATTATATTGATATTGTGATGAATAACTCTCGTAACCTCCCACCAGGCCATCATCAGCCGACTCCTCGCGGACTGATGGCGCGTCAGACAACGAAGAGAAGTTGGCTCCGTTCAGGGAGCAGCTGCAGGCTGTGGTCAGCCACCTGGTGGACGAGAGCCTCAGCACCGAGCCCGACCAGGGGAAGGGAAGGAAAAAGACTGTACAGGTGATAGACTTTGAAAAATTTAGAAGGTTGTATTGAGGATTCAAGGAATTTGTAGGGATTGTTTTTTTGTTTTTGGCCGACTAAGTAGGTACTCAAAAATATAATAAAATATTGTTAAATATTGTTTATATTGTTAAATGTAATATTGTTTTAATTTAACTTTACGAGTACTAATTATTTAACCATCTTATTGCACACAAAAACAGATATAGGACAAATATAAGCAGAAAAAGGGCACAAAAGGCTCCGCTTATTTCCGAAACTTCTTTCTTTTCTGAATGATCTTTCTTATCTTTTGCGTGTGGGTCAACAAGTCGCTCAAAAAAAACCCAATGTACCATAGTATCAGATGATGATAAATCACACAGATGGCCACATTATCAATTACCCAGTCTAAATTAATAACAAAGGCTACTTTTTGCTACTTACGTAATTTATGCTACGAGGTTGTAGAGCCAATTTATTTTAGTGTAAGTTTGAGCACTTACTGTCGGATCATTTACAATAATGTTTAGTTTCTGTGAGTAACTGTAGTGTTAAGTATTAATAAGAACAAAATAAGATTCTTATAAATCGGTCGTTTGTCGACTCGGTGTACCACAAAAACACTGCAGAAGAACCGACTTCTACAATACTGCTACTTCTAAGGCGGTTGCAAAATGCTGGCACTAGGGTACATTGGGTCGTTGGACGACTCGGTGTCCCACATGAAAAGAAAGAAAGAGACCACAAAAAAGAAGAAGTCTACTATTATTGAAGCACGCCAATCACTTCGCAGATTTCGTTACAGTTAGCACATTATATATTGTAGTGTGCAACGCACCTCACTCACTTAGTTATAGTATTATATCTGATATAGCATGTAATTCCATTTATTCTTTAGTCAATAAAGCTACGTCTTAACAAACGGTTGTCTCTTTGACTGTCGCTCCGAATGCCCTCATCGCATGGCGACACTGCCAGGGCTGCCTTAATCGGCAGCTTTGAGCAACGCGAGTGAAATCTGAGATACGTTTTGCGATTTTATTGGACTAATAAATGAAATATTTTTATCGGACTAGTGAGTGATCTACTAATATATATAGAAAAATGTAGCTGCAGAAAAGGACAGAAGAGGAGTACCCAGAGGGAGAGTAAAATATATAAAAAGAAAACAGATGGAATAACAGTCATTATGGAAAAATAATAATAACAAGGAGTTTCGATTGTCATGATATCATCTAGATATCATGGATGTAGAGGAGCCGGAATGATGGAGTCTATATCACTATCTTGCAAAGAAGGAGGAGTACAGTACAGTTGCCAGGAGCCGGGAGTTGTTGCAGTCCTGGATGGAAGGATGAGTCGCAGGGCGCTGGGCGAAATGTTGGTGTCCAGATAGAGATGCGTGGATGGCCGATGATAGTTTGTTAGGGAAAGCATTGCGTAATGAGTAAAGACGGTAAACATCGCGGTCGACGAACGGTACGGTTTTAGATAGGTATGCGGAGTTACGGCGAAGTGGCAGATTGATTTTCCAGGAGGACATTGAGATGGTTTACAACAAGAATGGACAATAATAATTATCGGTTACGATGTGAGCTCCACCCCGCTGAAGAGATGGCATCTGGAAGATTTTAATTAAGGTATTTTTGCGTTTATTATCTTCGTATTTTTTTTTTAATCATTTTTGATTGGTAAAACAGATTACGCGACTGCAGCGCGTCGTATATAAATTTTGGTATATTTTTTTATTAATATAAGTGTGATTGATTAATTGTGAAAAAATAAATACTTTTTATAAGACAGAGGCCACGGGATAGTTAAATTAAATTAAAATACTTTGAAAAATATTACAAAATTATTCGTATGTTTATATTTTTACAGCTCCAGTAATCATGGCAGCAATTTCTTTTTTTATCGTCTCGGCGTCAGTCTTATAAAAATTAATTTTTATAATGTACTTTCAATACTTTTTCTTTACCAATATTAAAGACCTACCTATATGTCTTTCTAAGAAATAATAACCAGTTACGTGGTTACGTAACAAAGTAGCAGTTTTGCTCTATTGCAGTAGATATAAGTAGAAAGTAAGTAAGGTTGAACGGGTTTATTTACAACATTTAAATGAAAAAAAAAATGACTGCACAAATACGAATGTAATTCAGGACTACAAAAAGTTACTAATTTAAGAAGTTAAGGTAACAATATTTTACATCGACGTTTGTTTTAATTTATTATATTCATACAGAAACTTTTGCGGTTTTGTTCATATGTTTAACAAAAAAAAAAAAACAAATAAGTACCTATTGATAGAAAAAAAAAATGTTCTTTAGATAAGCCGATCGTAAAATGCCTATACTTATGAGTAGAAAAACTGTGAAAGAAATAAAAAATAGATTGCAATGTTAAAAAAAAGAACAATACTGAGCTGTTTGAATCATTTATAAATTTTATTACTACTGTTTATAAGAAAAATTCGCATAAAATATTTTTATGAAGTATATATTCATTAGGTACTATAATAATTACGATTTGATGAGTCTAAGAATAAGTAGGTACTATTTTTCAAAATTTGTCGGAAATTTAACATGCATTGAATACTTAATTAATTTGTTTTCTCTTTCTTATTAGTATTATTGTCTCTATCATGCCTCGTGTCACCTCATTTGATGCGCTGATGTCATGCTGGTGTCGACAGTTGCATGGTCAGCAGTTTACGCTTGCGCAAAATAAATGCATCTACCTAAGTAAGTACATACAGGGTTGATGGATGACGAAATGGATACCTAATAATTTTTCAATAGAAACATAATTTCCATATTTTTGTTAATTATGTACTCTTTTAAACCTAGTAAAAAAAATCATACAATAATCTTGTTATCTGTACATGCATTTTATTAGTTTTCAATTAGTATTTGTTGAAGTTACCTATGTGTCTCGTATCATAATACAAAGCAAAAAAGAATACTACATATTTGAACTTTTGTAAACTTACATTGTCACCGTAACAATTTGATAAAAATAGATGTATGCCAAGTCCAAAATGTTTTGTATCTGTGTTCAGTCAGTAGGTACATGTTATTAAAAAATATATACTGTCTTAATTATGTAGTTTTTAACAGCAGGATACTACTTTGTGGTTTGGTTCTTAATTGTATTTTCAGTCCATATTTTTGGAAAGGTAGAGCTGATACTTTTATAAAGCTTCAAATTGTTTTGTTCGTTACATATCTTTTATTTGTAACTATTTAATATATTGATCTTGGTAGTTAATCAGAAGGATTTCATGTACTATATCAATTAAAAGTCAGATAGCAATTCTTATAGTTTATACGTAAATTCATAATTGTTGAATTTCAAACAATTTAAATTCAAGATAGAACTGCAGAGCAACAAGGTTTATAGTTTCAGTATTCATGGAATGAATCTTCGTATCATATTGCAAGGAATGTATGCTTATTCATATAACCTTCTGACCTAAATAAAGTACTTACACTGATTGTTTTACGTTCGTAGCTAAATAATATTTCAAGGTTGATTTCAAGTCAAGTTCGAATAGGATGTTCATAGTTTTTGTTGTGTAGACAGTGTCTTTTGAAACTAAGCAAATATATTTGTTCATATTTTGTCCATATACATACATTACTCATTTTATTACAGATTATAAAATTTTTACGTGAAGTTTGATACCATGTTTCTGTGCACACTTCCAGTGTGTATACCCCACATGTGATACAGGTGTGATGTCATGTAATAAACTTTGTGCAATGTATGCATAAACGTAGGTAATACACATAGATATGGCATAAGGTATAACGTATCAACCTATTAATGAGCTGTCTTAACTTTTATTTTATTTGTGGTCAATAGTATGTAGAGTTATATTTGGATTTAGCGAACTAGTGAGTATCATAACTTCAAACTAGCAATTTTTTTTTACAGATTGGAACATATATTATGTTCTTATGTTCTTTGTGTTCTTATGTAAAATACTTTTATTTGTGCAGTCATGTAATTTTTTTTTCTCTAAGGGTGTACTAAAAACAAAAGTAGACTGTAAAGCTTCGTACTAGTAAAATAAAATCTGTAGTTAAGAAAATTTAGAGAACGAACCAGAAAACTATCCAAAATAACTGTTTTATTGTAAAATTAACGTTTAGTTTTATGAAATTGATTTTGTTCTGCTTCTTGTACAGTCCTAAATAAAATTTTGTACGAATATTGTTGATAAAACAAAATATTAACACTGGATATTGATTAGTGTTTATACAGTATGTATAGAATAGATAATGTACGGGAATTTTGAAAATGAAGGGTTTTCGGCGCGTATTAAATATCTTTTTGTAATCGCCAGAATTCAATTAGTTACGTGTCTGTAGGATCCAGGAATTGTTGTTATAGTACTGTACGTAAATGTATTAAATTTCTTTTTGTTGCCTAACATGAGTGCAATTAGTTACATTTACTATAGATTTGATGGCTACAGGTTAGAAATTGAGCTTAAAGCTAGTTTATTTAGCATGATCTAAAGTAAACCGTTTATGTATGGTTTGTCAGAAAAGTTAATATTGAATGGGATTATTTGGTTACGGTAATACTGATATACTCTGGACTGATCACCCAAGAGTAAAATTAGATTATTTGAACTAAAGAATTCAAGCCGAATGCGTAGATATTGTTTAAATTATGTTATAGAAAAGATTTATAGTACGAGAGATCAGAGAGGAAGAAATAAATATAATATCGGTACACATTACAAGGTACATAAGGGATCCGGCCCTTCGTCTGATCATGGTGCGAACGAGTTTTCCTCTGTGAAGATAGTTGGGGGTATTGGTAGTCTTAAATCGAGACCCTAATAGAGACCGATCCTTCAGCCAATGTTTTTAACTGTTGGAGACAAAGTTAGTCTTAAACCTTGGTCCTATTTAAATAAAGTTGTGCGCACAACAACAATGATAGGCACTAAGATGTCTATATTAAATTAATAATAATAAAAAAAATAACACGCAAAGTACGTGTAGAGTCGACTCATGTATAATGTACCTTAATTAATTAATAAAAATAATAAGAATGTGTACTAATGTTGTGGGACTGGCCATCCCAAGTGGTTAAATACCTAGAGTATATTTACCGATAAAATAAAATGACGTTATTAAGGAGAAAAATGATTGTTATGTAAGATTGTTGTTTACAAATTATGGAAGTGGAAATGTTATGTACAAGAAATATCTTTTGATTATTGTGACTAATTTCTTATGACATTGTTTTATCAATGAATATTACCTTTAAAAATAAAAATAAAATATTTAAAGATCAGAATAAACAATTGTGTAGAGACAAGTTATTAAGTTCAAGTACACTAGCAAAAAAATTAATTTTCATGATATTTGATTATAAATTAAATAAAAAAATATTTAAATAATATAAATTCAGATGTAATGTAAAAGTAGACCCGTCAACCTTAGGTATATTAAATAGAATAAGTATTAAATATATTTTAAATTGTTAAGTATGTATATTATGATAA
This sequence comes from Keiferia lycopersicella, assembly GCA_029255805.1. NCBI lineage: Eukaryota > Metazoa > Arthropoda > Insecta > Lepidoptera > Gelechiidae > Keiferia > Keiferia lycopersicella. The sequence continues at coordinate 2,512,996 of JARACZ010000026.1, forward strand.
TTTTAGGTACATTCAGTACCCATATAAGGCAGTAAATAAAAAAAAATGTATTTTAATAATTGCATATGTATACTCAAGCAAAATTTTGGTGAAAATTATTTTTGAAGCTTTCGAAACGACTTTTGGTTCTTTACAATATTCTTGACAATTTATTAAAACTGTAAGTATTAACTACAAATTATTTGAAAGATCGAAGTACTTTGAATACCTTTGCTAACACTATTTAATTACTCCAGATTAAAATTTCCATAGCAATGTTTCAGATAAACATAAAGGTATTTTTATTTTATATCAGGATTGTTATATTACAAAGTTTATCAAAACAAAATTAAATGTATGTTTCCATAGAATATCTAACAAAGTATAAGTAACTGTTAACTACTGTTATCGTCAAAAGTATACATATAAAAAAAAGTAATAAATTTTGCGTGTTTCACAGCATTAACTTTAGATAATTACTACTTAGTAATACAAAAAAAAAACAAGATTGTTAATGTTTTTTTTTTCTTCAAGGAGGGAGGTGTAGTGTGCAACGCACCTCACTCACTTAGTTATAGTATTATATCTGATATAGCATGTAATTCCATTTATTCTTTAGTCAATAAAGCTACGTCTTAACAAACGGTTGTCTCTTTGACTGTCGCTCCGAATGCCCTCATCGCAATATCATTATTATTTTCTAGATTCCCTAAAATAAATGTATTTGAATATATCATAAAAATGATCGAGCATTACTCGACTACACAATAATGAATGATTCAACAAGTGATTGATCTATTATTGATCTCCACTTGAAAGACGAACGACTCGAATCGCCGACACAAATCAAACGAATAGCCATATTGAGTCATACACTTGATTTACTACACACAAGCACATCTGACTGGACTTGAATTCGAATACTCGATTTACAGTTCAAAGCGGTCGTTCAGTCCAATCTGTTCAATGTATAGAGCTATACAATTACAGAATAAATGGGACTATCGATGAAAAGGTCATTCAATTTCACACACAAACAAATTACGCCTCTATCCCTAGCGGGGTAGGCAGAGCGTTAACGATCGCAAAATTACGGTCGTTATCGCCACGTCTGACAAGTATTGAGGGCCTTTTTAGATGATTCGTGTATCACTGTAGTGACAGGTTGTCAGCCTGTCGCCTAAAATTGTGATACACATGAAACCCTCGAGTCCCTTAGTTGCCTTTTACAACACCCACGGGAAGAAAAGGGGTGATGCTATTCTAAGCCGGCATCACACGGCAATTCAATTTCAATCTGTTCTATGCATGCGGCTGTTATTTTTTCAAAATAAACTGTCGATGAAAAGTGCTCTGAATATCTTACATTTCCCTAAACTAAATGAAAATAAGATTAAATTACTATAGAATATGTAAAATGTTATTAACGCAAAACGTCTACCTATCAGACGTTTAGGTAAATAACTTTTCAATTATATCTCTTTTTGAATAACACTTAATTTTATTGTGATAATTTGTGATCATGACAATTAACGAATTGGGTTATTGACATTTTACAACGACTTTTTTATTAATAGAGCAACTTCTAATATGACGAAACACCAGGTACATTATATGACTAATTAAGGTTTTGATGAGTATCTTTCGCCTCTGAGAGAAGGTCTGTGTGTGTATTCAGAATCAGCCATGTAAACATAGTTATTCGAATAAGCCATTGATTTTGCGGAATCGCAAGCTACAAGTGGTTGATACAATTTCTACTTAGTGGGAACTTGGTTGAAGCGGGTTTGAGCTTTTGAGTTCTCGAACAAAGCTTAGCCATTGTCATACAGCTTCGCAATTCTTTAGTGCATTTGGGAAAGAAAGAATAAGATTAAGGTTTCTGTACTTAAACTTATGGCCACAAACAATTTACCAACGGTCGGGGCCGTTTCTGACAGAATTATTATACAATGCTTGTAGGTTTTCAACCAAAAATAATGTACAATTATGGATTTGCCTACCTAATAAGTCGATTAAGCACTTAAAATTCAATCAATTATATAAAAGTTTCGTAATATCGGAAACAGTGGCTCATTGTATACTTATAGCCGTGTGATGCTGGCTTAGATTAGGACCATCCCATTTCTTCCCGCGGGTGTCGTAAGAGACGACGTAGGTACTTGGGACTGACAGGCTGACAACCTGTCACTACAGTGGTAAATGAATCATCTGAAGTGCCCACAAAATTTTGTCAAAAAGTGGCAATAGCGACCGTATTTTAACGGCCGTTATTGCTCTGCCCAACCCGCAAGGAATAAAGGCGTGAGATTTGTACGTATAGTAGTCGGTGAAAGCACCTTTCAAGTTTCAAGTGGTTTTGAAATTGATAAACTTTGTCTGTAAAGACTAGTAAAAAAATTAATGAGGCTTTGAAACTGTACGTAATTACACTAAAACAAAAACTAAGTACTCAATTAAAACTTTACAACTCAGTAAAGCAGCCTAGCAAAATTATAATGTCAATAAAGTATCAAAGTAATCAAAAAGAAGATAAACCTATCTTATGTAACTTATAAAATGTTTTTTGTTACAGGAAGTTTTTCTGGAACACATCACTCATCTTAGGATATGTATAGAACATAATAGTCGTCATAAGGTTAATATTAAGTCAATCGAAGACGCAACAAAGAATATTCTAAGTAACGCTAAGGAAAACTATGATAACAAAACGAGGCATTCGCCTGTTCTAGTATACGGACCGGACGCCTCAGGAAAAACTACCTTATTGACGCATTTATATAACAAGTCTGAAGAAATATTTCCAAAACCTGTGTTGAGGATAATAAGGTTCTCAGCATCGACACCTCGATCAGCGTATAACCTGGAGTTACTCAGAGTGATGTGCCAGCAGATATCTATAATACTAAACATTCCCGAAGGTTACTTGCCGAAGGACGCGAGTTTCGACCCTCTATACATAAACAACTGGTTCCAAAGTCTACTGCGAAGATGCGAAGACATGGAGAACGAGATTTTGCTGATATTTATTGACAACGTGCACAGGGTGAACCCTTTAGAGTGTGATATTGTCACCGGGCTGTCATGGCTGCCGATGTCTCTACCAAGAAATGTGTTTTTAGTCTGTACTAGTGCTGTATCTCTAGAGCAGTTACAACTGACTCCTGCGCAGAAAGAGAAGTTCAAGTCGCAGAACAGTTACTTCCTGTTGGACGCGATTGATGAGGCTGCTGACAATGACAGTTACGGAGATTATATTGACAGTGCCTTCGATAAGTTAGAGTCTGTCTTCGGTTCTAAAGCATTTAGTAAATTAGCTGGTACGTATAATAACTCAATATTCTTTTTCTATTATTTGGGGTACATGCAATAGTATGATTACCTGCTTTGAAATCAATCTATTTATGTAATAAAAGTAACAAAACAGTTTTTTCTGTACTTCTCTGCTGTGAGGCATTGAATGCCATGATACCTGCTAAAACATTGGAATTTTGTTGTCAATATCGGTTTTTGTCTACGAATGATGAGCTTTCGGAAGAATTTCCGAACGCTGTCACGGTGTCAGTGCATATCACAGAGAGAGAGGGAAACATGGCTGACAGCCGCCCTATCTTGATTTTCCAAGCCCTCATAATTCATTGCCCTAGATATAATGATGTATAGGGTTACATTTAATTAAGCTCAAATACAGTAAGGGAATTTTCTACTCTTAAAACTGAGCAACTTATGTCTGTAAGATTTTCGCAAAATATGAAAAAGGATATTGAACCTCCCGTACAAAATGTACCAGCTGACCATGTCACTTGTATAGGAGGTCCAACTTCTTTTATAATTTTTTATTTTTATAAATAGAACACACACTGAATATATTTTCTACTTAAAACCTAACCTAACAGCTACATTTATATAATTTACTACTGATGATATAAAAACTATCTATGACTACTCCATTGGCGTATCAAGACTTTCGATGAAATCTCGGCTACTTTTTACTATCTTTAGCAAATACACAAGCTAGTATCTAACACTATTGTAATGTTTCAGGTTATGTTACGTGTTCAGAGTTTGGGCTGTCGGAGTTAGAACTACTGGAGCTACTAATGCCTACAAGTAATAGTGACGCTGTCATACGGCTAAAAGACGCAAACTTCAACTTTTCTACGCTGTGTGTCGCTAAATATTTGATGAGTAAGTACACCAATTATTAATTGATACCGCACTTTTATTTTTTTTAAATTACACTAGTGTAATAAAGTTTTTTTTTTACTAGAATACTATGGAATTCCATCAGAAATCACAACATAAAATGATTAAAATGTAAATCACATCACGGTTATTTAAAATTTTGCCGTGTGTAGAACTTGACCATAGAGTAGATAAAAAATGAGGGCGCCACTTTCTTCACGATCTGTCAAATCTAATACGCTTAACTTTGGGAACAATTTTTAGTTTCATTTCATTTTATTTCTACTTTTTCTGGCCAAGCATCACCCTCTTTCATTTAACGGTGTCGTAAGAGGCCCCTAAGGGACTCTAGGGTTCTATGTGTATTATAAATTTAGGTGACGGGCCTTTTTTGTTATCCTGAATACTCCTAAAACCAGAGTTCATCGGGTCGTTTATAAACTAAGTGTTCCACACTACAAAATAAGAAAATGGCGTAATAAAATTATTTGTTATCATGTTTGAAAGTGCTCTAAAATTTTCCACTACTGTTGAAAACCGAAATCGAATTCATCTATCAAACTTTAAAGACAATAAGCCTAAATTTATAGCGTAATTTATTCAGAATATATAAGCGAGGCTTACTGTCTTAGACCAGAATAAATTTAATAAAGATCTAGTCATTTAAATATTATTGTTGTAGATATTTTAATACTATTGTAGAATATTTACTAAAGATCTTAGCTATTCAGAATGATTTGGCGATACAAAATGAAAATGAATTGAATTTCTTAAAAACAATGGAGGATTCGTAAATTCGATAACCAACTTTAGAAAATATTAAAATGATATGAAAACAAAAGACTTCATTGAAAGTATTGATGTCACAGTGATGACTGTTGAAATACAGAGTTGATTTTTGTCAAAGAATAAAGTAATAAAAATTGTGAGAAGATTGATAGTTTGGAGATTGCAACCAGGACTCCGGTAGCTCACTTGGTAAAGCCAGTGGAGCGTTATTTCACAGTCAATCAATTGCAAAATTTCTATGAAAGTGGATTTAATTTTTCGTTTTCCTACATATAAGTGGGAAAATTGTTCAATTTCACGGTTTAATCATGCCTGCATAATTTTATTTACATCATTCCCGCAAAATTTAGAGTCAGGCAGAAGTCAGGAGTAAACCATTAACACACTGATCTTACTTGAACCCGAATAAACAAAAAAAAAATACATAACTTAGAACATTCTTATAAAGAGGCGGGATACAGTCAATTACCGAACAAATTTTTCGGCCACTTTTTGCGGGAGGGGAGGTAAACACGTACAGCACAAAATGATTAATTTTACAACAATTTGACAACCACATACAAAGTGGCAACTGTCAGTTTCATACGAGTATAATACGCTGGGAAAATGGACTGAGGGGTAAACCCGGCTTTAGCCAATCCTTATATGAATACTCTAAATCTTGCACTATATAATGTCTAATGTCGAGTTTTTCGCACCAGAACCTCTCCTATGCGAGAACGTGGTATCCGGCCGGCTGACGTGGCGTTGGCGCGCGGCGGCTGCCAGCGCGCGCGCACGCCGGCGGTACGTGCGCGTGCAGAGCGCGCTCCGGGACACGCACTCCGACCTCGCCGCGCTGCACTTCGCCAACTTCCTGCAGGATGCTGACGATACTGACACTTCGGAGGCACAGGAACCAGGTAATATAAGATGAGATAATTCTCTATTTAATAAACCTAATTACAAACAGGTGCACAAATAGACTAAACTGCCCCACGCAGTTTGACAGCCGTCTAATCTAGCGAGTGTTATGCCGGCTGAGAATAGCATCTCTCTAGTTTTACTTATCGGTGTCGTAAAAAGCAAGTAAGGGATAAAATCACGCAGGGAATGGGAAGCAACATCCTGGCAATTAAGGGGCTGACACGAGCTAAAAACCGGTCCCTTTCTGACAAATGTCAAACTGCGCGCGTGCGAACGGGACGGAATCTTGCCGATTTAATGATATTTTCGTATTTTCGATGATAACTCGGTCTAAAATAAGTAATTTGAAAATCAAAAACAATATGTCGATAGAGTATTGTAAGGCGCTCATTCTGATAATAAACACTTAATTATTGCGTGGGTTTTGTTCGTACAGTTTGCGATATAATAGATTTTTAGAAGTAACTTTACGATGTTTTTCTATCAAGCTAAATTACTAATATCATGTTTTGGAAACAATAGCACTACAGCAAATATCCTGAAGATTATTACCTTTTTTTTTCATCAGTTTTTCTGCATTTTATCTAGGGTAGAAATCACTTATAAAAGTAGCTTTTAGCTCTACTCAGCCCCTTAATGCAACATCTTACACTTTACTTGCCAATCCGCCTGCCAAGTGGTAAATATGGCAAATACCTCCCAATCGGGGAAGGCCCATGTCCGCCAAAGGACTGTTGATGTTGAAGTTTAATGTTGTTCCTTATAAAGGGTTTATCTTTCTGTCTATCTAGTGACATGACGCTCGCTGATTTCAGTTACAAAGGAACCCAAGCTCAAGAGACAAGGGTGGTCGAGAGCAAAGAGCTAACTCATGAAATAATAAATAATAATTAATTTTGAAGCACTCTAATTCAAGTATTTTAGAAAAATGATAAAAAAGGGGCTAAAGTTATCACATTATTCTGCAAAAGTTGTGGTCTAAAAATGGTCTACAAATACTTCATTTACCCAGATTGATTATGTGACCCTTTCAGACTGCGGTTAGTTAGTCCAACATACTCTACCCTGACTTCCGAACCCTGAATAGTGTTTGTTAAAATTCAGCTCAATCACGCACCCTTTTAGGCACTTTTTTATGAAATTTCCTCCAAATGGAAGCTTTTGGATCGTATCAAAGGCGCTGGTAAAAATGATTTTATCGTTGACAAAGGGCCGACGAGAAATTTGAGGCAGCTTTTATGGATAATCTTCACAGCATTTTTGGGGTAGTAAATTTTTGCATATTCCAAAAATAAACACTTTTATAACGACACATACAAATCACGCCTATATTCCTGGCGCGGTAGGCAGAGCGTTAACGACCGTAATATTATGATCATGATCGCCACGTCTGACAAATGTTTGAGGGTCGTTTCAGATAAGTCAGATCACTATAGTGACAGGTTGTCAGCCTCTCGCATAAATTGCAATACACGTGAAACCTTCGAGTTCCTTAATCGGCTTCTACGACACCCACGGGAAAGTGGGGTGATGCTATTCTAAGCCGGCATCACACGGCTAAAACGGTTTGTTTAGCGAGGTTTCGGAATATAGCTTCTAACTAAATTATCCAATTGACTTCCTCCTCGTTTGTTTAATCCTTTATTTGAAATTGATTTCGAACTTTGTTACGAAATATACGGGTATTACGGGAACGTATCGAAAACTTTGCAGACAGGATCAAACCATGAAATCGAACAACTTTTATATGGAGATCATTATACTTAGGTATGTTGTCAGGTAAAAAAGAATTTCCGATTCCGAGCCAGTTAACCGATGGGATATTTCGTGTGGAATTGAAAAAGCCTTGTTCACAACATAAGCTCCATACGAATCAGTTGTTCAATTTCATGATCTGATCATGATGCCTACAAGATTTTGATAGACCGTCCCTTACGGTTCGTTCATAATTTTGACGTGACACACAAAACACTTCAAGCGGCGGCGATACCTCGCTCTGAGGCGTTCCATTTAAGACTTGTAGAACAAGCGAGAGCGCGGAACGAGCGACAAAGAGGCATAATCGGCCTTCGCGTTCGACAACGTATACCTTTCCAACAAACAAAAATTCTTATGAAAAATGCAACCATTCTATCAGTATTTTTTTATGACGTTGTCACGTTTAACACCGTCAGTAAACAGACTCTACAGACAACCGTTTTATTAAAGCTTATTTTGTCGTTTTATTTTTACTTAAGATATTGGCCCTCATTTGTCTACTATCTCACCTGATGGTAAGTGACAATTCAGACGATGATGGAACATGCTTGCCTAGATAATGCCCATTTACTCTTGCCTTGAAAAGGCCCAAGTCGTAATGTTTCGGAAACAGATCCGCCGGCAGGGCTTTCCTTTCCTTAGCTGCCTGCTTAATTCGATTTAATACATTACTAATTCATGCATTTTATTATTTATATTGGGTTATATTTTTATTATCTGGATGACGACCAATGTGGCGCAGTGGTAGTGCACACTCACATAGTTGATATTTATAACTTTGTGAATTCGTTCCCAGTCTGGTTAGGACATTGCAGGCAGAACCACTCGATTGTCCGCAAGTAAGATGGTTCCGTGTTTCGGATGGCACGTTAAGCCGTATGTCCCGGTTGCTGCCTTTGATCACTTAGACGGCGGTCGTTACACAACCATGTCAGAAGCCTGCTACATGTACAAGGCGGTTGAAAAAATCTGACACTAGGGTTCACTCACACGAAAAGAAGAAAAAGATCTGGATCAACCGTTTACATGAATATAGCCATATATAATCCCACCAGGCTGCGTGGATGACGACGATGCCTTGCTGGACTCCACACCGTTCCACTCCGCAAGCCGCACCGCTGCAGCCTTCACTCAGAGACACGTCGAGGAGTCCTGGCTCCATCTCCTGCTGGCCGGTGACTTCTCCAAGCTGAAGGACCTGACTGTCTGCAATTTTGACTTCTTACTTGCTGCTGTAAGTATTGCCTTTCATTTTTTTCTTATTAAAACTTATCGTTTGTGTCTTACTATTCCAATTTCTTTTAGGTACGTGTCATTGTGCCATCTTATATGAGGCCAGTCTCGAAGAACATCTTCTAGAAATAGTAGCTAAAAATGCCCACCTTTGTCCGGATGGTCTTTGCCCATCAGTAGGTTGTAAATCAGGCTAACCATTGCGCCATCTACTCTGAGGCCAAGCACGAAGACGACACCCATCCTGTTGAATAAGTACTCAAATTAGTTTTAACATGCATACATACACACACATATCATGCCTTTAGCCTTTGCGAGTAGACAAAACGTTAACGGTCGCTATCGCCACGGCTCATATAATATTGAGGGACCTTTAAGATGATTTGTTTATCACTGTATTAACAAGTTGTCAGCTTGTCGCCTAAAGTTGTAATACCTATGTAGTAAGAATTTTAATATTTATAAAAACCTGTAAAAACATAACAATTTTTTGCTTTGTGAACAAACAATGAATAGCAAATAATACACACACACACACACACGCACAAATCACGCCTTTATCCCTTGCGGGGTAGGCGGAGCGTTAACGATCGCAAAATTACGGTCGTTATAGCCACGTCTGACAAGTATTGAGTGCCCTTTTAGATGATTCGTGTAGAACTGTAGTGACAGGTTGTCAGCCTGTCGCCTAAAATTGTAATACACATGAAACCCTCGAGTCGCTTAGTTGCCTCTTACAACACCCGCGGGAAGAAATGGGGTGATGCTATTCTAAGCCGGCATCACACGGCATCAAATAATAATAATGAGGATAAAACTATGAACACAAAGAGATGAACGAACAATAAAGGAGAACCCTATTTGCAAATAACGAAATCCACGTAACGAGATAACATCCAAACTTACATACATACATACATATATCACGCCTTTGTCCCTTACGGGGTAGGCAGAGCGTTAACGGCCGTAAGAATACGGTCGCTATCGCCACGTCTGACATTTTTGAGGATTGTTTCCAAGGTTGTTCAAGAAAACATGTGTATCACTATAGTGACAGGTTGTCAGCCTGTCGCCTAATAATTGTAATACACCAATACCCTCGAGTCCCTTAGTCGCCTCTTACGACACCCGCGGGTAGGATGTGGGGTGATGCTATTCTAAGCCGGCATCACACATCCAAACTTCACAACATAAATCCAATCAGTTTCCAGCGACATTATCTACACAGGGTATTTTTTATCAGTACGCTAACTTTTCTGGGTAATGAGGATTTATTAGTTCAATTTTCCGGACGCGTTTTTTACATGTCCAATATTGTCCAAGCTGAAAATCTAATTAAAAAGTACTGTTACAGCATTTTTTTTTTTAATACAGGGTTATTTTTAGTAGGGTGTTTCTACTCATGGTTATGGACATCTTTTAATATGGGGCCACCTACGAAATCGAAAAGGAAATGGTTGTTCTATAAACCATAATTTTTATACAGATAAACTAAACTGACAGCTAAGAATGCCCTTTTTGTTTTAAAATGTTGTCATCATAAGTCTAGTGTTGTAGTTTGACTCATTTATTTTATTCATTGAACTGTTGTGAGATGAATTCTGGATGTAGTTATTTTTAAATAAATATGCATAATAAATACTTGACTTTCGGTCACGTAAAATAGTATACGTTACTTTACGTTTATACGCAACAAGTTTAGTTTAAAGAATTCAACAATGAATAATATTGAAAGTAATTTAAAATGTAATGTTGAATAAATTGGCATTGGTGGTTGTACGAATATTCCTTGCGCTTATAAATCCAATTTCTGTTATCTTTTGTTGTTGCGTTGTGTTGCACTCTTTTCTGCGACTTCTTTCTACTGGCCGGTTGGTGTGAACCTTGACAGACAGACGAGACAGACATTGAATTGACTTGACCAAGAGGACGATCGATGGACGGAAACTGACCAATTTATTAATGGAAATTTAAATTAACCTAATTTATTTTCAAAAAGATTCAATCATAATCTTTGAATCATATAACTTGATCATTCAGGGCACAACACTATTTTTTTATTACTTTTAAATAGAATAACGTGGCAACCCACCAAATGTCAATTTAGTCTATCTGGATAAAAATAATGGTATAGAAGAATTCATACCTACTCGGCTAAAATGTATGGAGCAGAACACCCAAAATTTTTAGTAATTTCGCAGGTGGCCCCATAATAAAAGTTGTTCAAATCATGAGTAGAAATACCCTACAAACTTTGTGTACTGGCTAAAAAATAGCCCAGTATACGGTTGGCCTCAAATGTGCGTATGATAATAATTAATACTAATTACTAATTGGGCAGGTCGCAAAGCAACACCTTGTCTGGACTAGGTGGCACTATTTTAGATTGAAGGATCATCAGTCAAGTTCAGTCCAAAAAAACGATTACTCCTATTTATTAGGATTTTAATCCTCACTTCTTTTTCTCTCCCTCTCTTTCTCATATCATAAGCCAAAATAAGAAATTGTAACGCTGTGTGATGCCGGCTTAGAATAGCATCACCCCACATCCTTCTCGTGGGTGTCGTAAGAGGCGACTAAGGGACTCGAGAGTATTGGTGTATTACAATTTTTAGGCGACAGGCTGACAACCTGTCACCATAGTGGTACACACACATGTTTTTTGAAACAACCTTGGAAAACAATCCTCAAAAATGTCAGACGTGGCGGTAGCGACCGTATTCTTACGGCTGTTGACGCTCTGCCTACCCCGCAAGGGATAAAGGCGTGATATATGTTCGTATGTATGTATAGTAAATATTTACTTACGAGGTATGTAAATTTATTACAATTTTGAGCTTTTCTATCATTCACACCGAGCGCTAACTCCAATGCCTACTAGGAACTGAACGAACAAAATGAATATTTTTAACATTTTGCTCACAATTGTGAGATACTTTCTACTTCAATAGGACCTTCTCCGAAAATATATGAAAAAGCTGATTTTCTATTCGTGATTTCAGATTTGGCCTTATAGTTAAAGTTATTTATAACCAAGAGTAAAATCAGCCTGCAAAAATTGCGTACAGACTAAAAATAGCCTTTTATAACATAAAACGTGTAATGCTGTGGTGATGACTGCTTAGAATAGCTTTACTCTATTTCTTACCTCAGGGTGTCGTAAGAGGCGACTAAGGGACTCGAGGGTTTCATTTGTTTCACAACACTGCACGACAGGCTGACCACCTGTCACTACAGTGATAAACAAATCATCTGTCCCTGAATATTTGTTAGACGTGGTGATTGCTACCGTATTTTCACGGCCGTTAACACTCTCCCCACCCCGCAAGGGGTAAAGGTGTGTTTTGTGTAAGTAAGTATATAAGGTGTAAAAATATTAGCTGCAAATGTTTTAAGGGGTAAATTAATCCATGAAACTGAACATCTTTCCCCATGGAACATAGGTCGAAATATGAAAAAAAATTTTGGTCCTCCCATACAAATTCACTTAATCGGTTGGTAATTTTCTATGGGAAGTCCAAAATTTTTAAACATATTTCGACCTATGTTCCTTGGGTAAAGTTGTTCAGTTTCATGGGCTGGTTCACCCATTAAAATATTTGCGGCTATTTTTTTTATACCCTGTTTAACTAAAACGACACAAATCTCTAAATATACCACATTTAATCGCACTAACGAGCTCTTTGTACACCATGTTGGTTGTCGATTGAGCTAAAATCAAGCGGCAAAGGTAGACCACAATTCCGCCATTGCGGTCTACCCACGGTCTACCTTGCTGCTGAATCGTCAACAAGGTGTACAAAGTGTGAATGTGTGTGTGCGTGTGTGTTAGTCCATTTTTTTCGACACCCACACGGGAGGGTTTGGGGTGATACTATTCTAAGCCGACACCACACGGCAAATACTTACGATGTATATGGTGTAAAAATATTAGCTGCAAATATTTCAAGGAGTAAATCAACCCATGAAACTGAACAACTTTCCCCAAGAAACATAGATCGAGATATGAGAAAAACTTTGGACCTCCCATACAAATTGACTTGATCGGTTGCTCTCTCTCTTTTCGTGTAGAATACCAAGTCGTCTAACGACTCGGTTGCTCATTTTGTATGGGAGGTCCAAAAATATTTTTCTTATTTCGACCTATGTTCCTTAGGGAAAGTTGTTCAATTTCATGGACTGATTCACCCCTTAAAATGTTTGCAGCTAATATTTTTACACCCTCTACTCTTCGTATACATACAGGGTGTAAGAGACTGTGTAACGAAAACTTTGCAGGCGTGATCAGACCATGGAACTGAACAACTTTTACTATGGGGGCTACGGGGGGAAACGAAAAAAGCTTTTCGAGTTGCCATACAAAGTCAGTCAGCTGATCAGGAATTTTGAATGGGAATTTTTGGAGGTCGAAAAATATTTCTCGTTCCCATAGAAAAAGTTGTTCAGTTTCATGGTCTGAGCACGTCTGCAAAGTTTTCGTTGCACCGTCCCTTACACCCTGTATTCACATTTGTTTTCTGTTTTCTTTGTTTTATTTTATAATTTTCACATTTTATACGAAGTACTTGCAATAAAAGGTATATTTGTCGTCCTCAGGTACAAACGGTGACGATATCCTACCTGCGCTGCATTCTGGAGCACGTCCGCTGCTACATCCTGGACCGCGACGTGGAGCTGGTCTACGGAGCCGTGAGGAAGGCCAGCGATATCCTCACCAGGGACCCCATGCAGCTGGGCGCCCAGGTAACATTGGATTAGATCATCATTATCATCATCTTCAAGCAGCATCGGTGGGCCAGAGCGGTTAAAACTCCGGTCTTACAATTGTGACACGCGAGTTCGAACCCCGCCATATATCAATGTGTTTTAGTAACATACATTTACCGACTGCTCTTACGGTGAAGGAAAACATCATGATGAAACCAAAACAAATAACATTTGAATTCAGATGATATTTGAATGTGATTTAACCCAGTATTTAGGGAAAGTTAGCTGGGTTGCAGAGGTCAGATGGCAGTCGCTCTGTGAAGAACTTGGTTCCACGTCAAATCGCCAACCCCGACAGAGAAACGAGATAAAGTAAGAAGAATTATATCAGCCTATAGCAGTTCACTGCTGGACGTAGGCCTCCCCCAAGGTACGCCATTAGGCACGATCTCCCGCTTTCCCAATCCAGTTGCTACTATTCGATTAGAGATGAATATTCGGCAATAGTTCGGTATTTGGCCTATTCGGCCACCGAATATTGGAAAAACAAAGTCTTAGTCCCAGAGCCCTGTTTAATATAATACAAAACTTAAATTAAAAAATATATAAATTACACATGAAATACCTGAGCAAAATAATAGCCAGCCCTCAAATCTCCAGTTGACTCAATGAGGCTCGTTGTGATTTCCCTTAAAAATAATTTGGCTTCAGGGCCCTGTGGACCCAATGTCTCAATAGCGAAAGGTAGAATAGATATGATCCCCAAACCTCAAAGTCCTGTTTTAACTAAATTTTATTCTATTACTCTATTCTTTGGGTACGGAACCTTAAAAACAGAAAGTTGAGAGTAACCAACAACTAAAAACACTTGTTAGGAAACTTCAAATTATAATGACGAGCATACTTCGTAGCACTTGCGCAACCGTAGAGGATGACGTAGCCAAACAAGCTACGCCACTCTTGCTACGAGTGGTTGCTACGGGGAAAGTTTTAGTGAAAAGATATTAGTATACTTTTTTTGCATCTTCAGTGAGATTACATGATTCATCTGTATTAATTTAATACACACACACACTCATATCACCCTTTTATCCCTTGTGGGGTAGGCAGAGAGTGAACGGCCGTAAAATACGACCCCTTTCACCAGGTCTGTCAATTTAATACATTTGGTCATTTTGGAGACCTTACACTTTCTTATTATGCATTAAACTAGTTTTACAGAATAATATTGAATATTTTGCCCATAATCTATTCAAACATTTGTCCAATGTTTGCTTACTAATGAATAGTATTTTATTATTCACTGTACTGTGTACAAAATGTGTGCCAATATGGTTTCAATTACACTCCTGTCATTAAAACGTATTGTTCGTATCTGCAACAGAACGCAGTCACAGTACAGTATAGGCTAAAACAGTAGGGAAACTTGGATCGTTGCGTTGAAAAAAAATAACTAGATACTGTCGGTTAAGGCTAGACCCGTTTCATATCTCTACAGATTCGTACGTGGGTAACAATAGTCTGATTACCACTAATTGGCAAGTGATTGAATACCAACGTAACCAATGAAGACTGCTCAGATTCAAATAGTCATTATAGAACTATAAGACATTATAACGGGTTTTAACTCACGGTAGGGATATATAATATTGGGTGCTCGATATATCCCTACCGTGAGTTAAAACCCGTTATAATGTCTTATAGTTTTAGTGATAATAACCACGGAACCTTAAAATCAAGTGTAGTCATTATAGGTTTTTGGGTAATTGTCAAATTCAAAATAAAAAAATATTTGTTTCGTTCTCACAAGTTAAAATAGCACATATTTAAATGTGGGGGTCTTCCTTTAAATTCTAAAGAAGAACCTGTGTCGGAGAACTCTATTCACTAACATACTTCATGTGGTGACACTTGAAGAGCCCTTTCATTACCAGCTCTTAGGCTACTTTTAACCGCAGCTTAAGGCACAATATCCTTAAAGTAATTCATTGAGTAATTTTAGCTTGACACGACAACTCCGAATTTCACCCGGCGAGAATCGGTAAGATGCAGTGTAGCTGCGTCATGCGTTTGTGTGATTTTCTGAGCGCTTTTGTGAAGTTTCCCTACTGCTTTATCTTTGTACTGTGGCCCAGCCGTCGGTAGCAATCCAATCGGCTTCAAATTGTTAATTCAATTTACTTTCAAGCTGCCGAGTTTGAAATTTAAATTAAAATTGACATTCCTAACTTGTACGAGAAATCCAAGAAATGAATATTCCAATAGGGAGGATGGAAGTCAGCTGTCATGTCTTTGTCCCGGACGGGATCTTGGAAATGTTGTGAAATAATTTTGGAAGCGTCGGGACGTCTCTGTTTACTAACAGATATAAATCAAGAAATCTGGATTGAATTATTCAAATGCTTGGTTTGGTCACTTTGAGATTTTGAATGAACAATATGGACTGGTTCATCCCTTGAGATGCAGTTAGTGCTTTTCCTTACACCCTGTACATGGCGAGTCTAGACGGGAACAATGGAGGAGCGCGTACCCTACTCGTTTAGGTTTAAAGATCATTTATTTCTCATTAAAGACAAAAACAATGTCACTTACATGAGAACAAAGAATGGTAGATAAAAGTTACACTAAGATCGTTCAATTTACACTGAGTTTACAATTTTATTTATACTAAAAATAAGACCATTCACATTTTAACATTCAAGTGCCTTTCCTTAAGAAGAATTTAATACATAACTGGCTAATTTAGTTTTAAACGAAATAATCGAAGTTATTTTTTTTAAAGTGGAAGGTAATTTGTTAAAAAGTTGCGCTCCTTCGTATGTGAGCATTCGCTTGCCGTAGTTAGTACGAAACCTGGGCAGTACCAAGTAGCTAGCTCGTCTTGTGCTGCGTTTAGACACGTTTTTTATTTGGGTAAGTAAGATTGATGTGTGAATAGATTTATGTAAAATTTTATACTCGTTTAAATATATAAATAAATATAAATATCCTGGACAATTCACACAGCGCCATCTAGCCCCAAACTAAGCAAAGCTTGTACTATGGGAACTAGATAGCCGATACTAATACTCCCTCTCCTTCTTCCACTTTTCCCTATCCTGATTAAAATTAATGGTAGACCATTAAAACCCTAAAAAGGTTATATTATACTACAGGACGTAAAGGACTACTTTCTGAATACTGATTGGGAGCACTCAGACCATTAAACTGAACAACTTCTCATAATAAAATGTTTTAGGAAAAGCAAAAATAGTTTTGATTCCGTAGTAAATTCAGTCAGCTGATCGTGATATTGTAGAGAAGGTGGAATTTTTTCAATTCCCGACATATTTTCCTAGGCGAAAACTGTTCAATTTTATGGTATGCATGCGCAGTCAGTATTCGGAGGAACGACCTTGACACCTCGAAATGAAGTCGTCTAGATACGCCAGCAAATCCATCCAAGTTCAAGTAAACAACTGGTTAATCTTTCTAAATACAATTCAAGTTATTTAGATATAGTTAGTTATAAGGGATTTAAAATCCCTAATTGGTTTTTGAAGGTCCCTCTGTCTTTACTGAAACCCTAAATGTAAAAACTTTCCAGACAAATGAACCGAAAGAAAGAATCTACCTTCATTTTGGCAACGAATTTATGATTGGAATTGTTACAATCTAATCCTTTTTTGGGTTAAAGCGCAAATTCAAAAAGTTTTAGTGGTAAAATTAAGCTGACATGAATGAATTACGTCAGATCGTTAAAAATGTTAAAAAACAAATAATGTGAATTAAATGTACGAGTAAGTAAGTATCTTTTTCTCATATTATTTATCTTTTTTTTTATTTTCCCAAGGCATTTGAAGACATTCAATTAATACAAACATACATACAACAGCCGTAAGAATACGGTCGCTATCGCCACCGGGTTGTTTCAGAAAACATGTGCATCACTATAGTGTCAGGTTGTCAGCCTGTCGCCTAAAAATTGTAATACACCAATACTCTCAAGTCCCTAAGTCGCCTCTTACGACACCCACGGGAAGGATGTGGGGTGATGCTATTCTAAGCCGGCATCACACAGCGGATTAATACTTCAATTAATACATACATATATCACGCCTTAATCCCTTGCGGGGTAGGCAGAGCGATAGTAGCCGTAACAATACAGCTACTATCGCCACGTCTGACATTTTTGAGGATTGTTTTCCAAGGTTGTTTCTGAAAACATGTGTATTACTACAGTGACAGGTTGTCAGCCTGTCGCCTAAAAATTGTAATACACCAATTCTCTCGAGTCCCTTAGTCGCTTCTTACGACACCCGTGGGAAGGATGTGGGGTGATGCTATTCTAAGCCGGCATCACACGGCACTTCAATTAATACTGCAGGATAAATCACCCTTAAATAGACATAATAAAATACCTAAAAATTCGAATGAATATAATACTGATATATGATATATGATACTTGTTATATATCTTGTAAAACTACTTTTTTGGAACGTATATGAAATCTATTTAGACCGATTTATCGAACCCAAAACCCCCTAAATAAAAAATATCATGACAATCGCTAGAACTGTTTCCAAGATCCCGATTATTAAATAAACATGCGAGATTTAATCATTAAAACATAATAGATCAATCTACCAACCCACGTATAATTCTACTAGTTATATTACATACATACATATATCACGCCTTTATCCCTTGCGGGGTAGGCAGAGCGTTAACAGCTGTAAGAATACTGTCGCTATCGCCACGTCTGACACTTTTGAGTATTGTTTTCTAAGGTTGTTTCGGAAAACATGTGTATCACTATAGTGACAGGTTGTCAGCCTGTCTCCTAAAAATTGTAATACACCAATACTCTCGAGTCCCTTAGTCGCCTCTTACGACACCCACGGGAAGGATGTGGGGTGATGCTATTCTAAGACGGCATCACACGGCATAGCCGGCATCACACGGCACTAGTTATATTCACTAAATAAATGGAATTTAATGAAATATACAATGACTAGTAGGTAGCCAACTTGCGACAAAAAATTGCTTTCGTTTGACCTAAATTTTCCCTCCGGTCGCATTCAAGCCAATTTCTATTGTCTGAGAATTCTACCGACAAAATAACATCACTGATTTATAAGAACGAAGAGGTACCTTTTAAATTCCCTCTGCTTATTTTTGTATATCGAATTCAATGCGATGTTTTCAAAGATACTGATGTAAACCACGTATTAGCCTTCACATATGTTATTGTGAAAATGTATCCAAAGAAACAAGAACATATTGTTTGTTACTCAAACTTTTATACAGCTAACCCCCCACCAATGGTAATTTAAGAATAATAAGCAAGGAAGCGGTTACAATATAAATAACCTATGATTTAGATTTTATTTTATATTCATAAGATATGCGCTACTCATGTAACCAGTATGACAAAATACTGTTCTAGAAATGTATCTAGGATGTATGTTAAAATTGCTACTTTTCCATTAATACTGGAAACAACTAGGGGATGGACAAGTTTCTATGAACGGCAAGAATATTCTTCTGTAATATGTGCACTTTGCACGTAATTTGTCACTTAGTACCAACTACCCAGTAAGAACGTATGATCCTGCGCTTTCCGAAAATCAAAATAAAATGAATGTAGTTAAAAGATTTTTCTTTATTAAAAAGAAATCATTTATTCATTCATTTATTTATTCACAAACATTACAAAAATTGTGTTTGAAAATTATACTTTAAATAAAATTCATATCTTAGTTAAACTAACAATAAAAATACAATTACAACGTAGGATAATGACAAAAATACCTATTTTCTTTTCGTGTGTACTTTCAATTACTAAATACGTAACTAAAACTAGAATTCCGAATTTCAACTCTAATATCGGTTACCGCTTTCAATTTTCAAAACTGGTTATGAAACTTTACATGCCCCATCTGCAGCCCCCCTTTCCATTACCTCATAGTTTCAGAACCGCCGAGTTTGCACAATATCCATCGTATCCACTCGTGTGTTCATTGAACCACGAAACGAATGCTCATTCTCCTTCGACTTTATCACTTACCTACATTATTTGTTATTTATTTGGTGTAGCTTTTGCGGGCCGTAATGTATTCTTTACGCAGCCACGATATATTGTCTGGGAGTCGTAAGTTCGTTCAACTTTTTATTGTTTCTTTTAGGGTCCCGTGCCCGAATTGTCAAAATTCCCATAACCACGTACATACATACTACTCGTAATCATGCCTCTTTTACATCCTTCCACTTTCTACGATACTGACATTCCTCTTTCGCTTCCTCAACATTCATCAGCCTTTTCTTACGCGCTCGTCGGTTTAGGGTACTTTTGACCTGACCTTTCTTTAGAACGTCCCTGATGTGATCCTATTACCACAGAATATAAAAGCACTATGATCTAAGTCTTTGCAGTTCGTACATTCGTTCGTACAAAGTAGTCAGGAAGTTGAAATTTTGACTTAGGATACCTTACAATGATAAAACGAATATTCTGGGGTCTAAACCATCACAGCGAGCAACACAGCGAGCGCCATATTTTCGTTATTTTTTATAAAGATAATACGGAACTCTTCAGGCACGAACCCTGCTCATACTTGCCGCTTTTTATTCGTTGCGACACACAATTTATATTTATCTTAACGCAACTGTAATACAGTCGCTTTGACAAAATAATAACGGCTTAGGGCTCCCTGTACTAACATCATTTTCCATTATACGCCTTCTCTAAAAGGTTTATTTGTGTTTATGTGCTTGTGTCGCGAGAAAATGAAAAGGATTACCCACTTTAGTAGAAGAAAGGCAACACACGGTGAAGGTACTATTATTTGAAGGAGCAAATTTTTTTCTGAAACGGTTTCGGCGATTTTCTCGAAACCCGCGTAAACTTTCAAAAAAAGTCTTTTACCTGTTTCTTGCTAGTTATTTTTAAGCTAACTACGCCATCTATCTTGATTGATTTATCGTTTCCTACATACAAAATGTATGAAAATTTTTGAACTCTTAGTGACAGCGCTCCACATACTGATAGGATGCATTCAGACCATTCAACTGAACAATATTTCCCCAGGAACACGTGTCAAAAAACGATCTTCCCTACAAAATCACGATCGGCTGCATTTACTCTGCGAAGGCAAAAAATATTGCAATATCCTTTAAAAAAATATGCGAAGTTGTTCATTTTCATGGTCTGAATTGGGACGCAACGCTGAATTGCTTACTCCCTGTATACAATAACACATCGTTTAACGATATTAGCTACATCTGTATAATTTGTTCGCAGATCATCGCGTGGCTGAGGCCAGCGGTGGCCCGGCGAGGCGTGCTGGCCACGCTGGTGACGTCAGCGATGGCCTGGTGCGACGGGTACGACAAACCTCTCCTCGTGCCTCTCAATGGATGGTGAGTGGTCCAATGGTCTTAGAACGTTCATTTTTAGACTACTTCTTCTTTACTTGTCGTATACTGAGTTGCCAACGACCCTATGACCCTTGGTATAAGAGGTTTTCAACCTCCTACTTCAAGGCTGCTAATTTGTCAGCGAGAAATAGCTGACGCCTTGGACAAACGCAGACGCTTTACAGTAACAGATATAAGTTCTAATAGCAAAAATCACAAATTCAAGCCATACATGCAGTAGGTGAAAAAAATTGCAAATATTCTAGAAAGAACTAGGTTTATTATTCAACACATAGACGTATTTAAATCTTGATATTCAATAGTAGATATTGTCTAATGTCACTTCTAACTAACGCATCTTTCCCGTAGAAAATTCACCCCAAACCAAAACCCCCTTTCTGAATTTGCGAACTACAGTACCTACTCTCAATGTGATGCAAACATACCCAAGCCATATTTGGCAGAACCTAAACCCACTACACATAGAACCATGAATAAAAAAATGGCTTTTCTAATCTACTATCTTGCTATGTGACGGAAAGTGACACCGCATTTGGAGTATGTTTTTAGTTAATACAAGTTAATTTCAAGTAACGTATCTTTCCTACATAGAATTCGCAAAAACCCCTATCTGAATTAGCGAAAAACGTGCTTACTCTCAAAACGTGATGCGTACAAACCCAACCTATGCTCGGCACGGCCAATTTGGCGTAATCACGTGGCAAGTAGGCTAACAGCCTAACAGCTGATCCCTACACATTGATCCCTCCAGTTAGGGGCTCGTAGTTCGATTCTATTTGACCAGCCACTTAGACCTTCTAACCGCACCTGTGCTCGCCACACGTTCGTACGAAAGTGTTGCCAGCCCTGCAGTTTTTAATGCCAAACCTGCAGTTTTTAGATAAAAAGTGTTAAAGATGTACTCCCCTATTGCGAACACAACATTTTCTCTTGGCATGAACTCGATGTTACTTTATTTACCACCTAACGTTACATGTTGTTTGGTTAGCTTGGCCAGCCCCGAGGCAGTGCTTTAGGGGCTGGTTTTAAGTTTTTAGTCCACCTGAGCCGCGTTTACACTAGGTTCATAAAATTGTTATTGTTAAAATTGATAATTTCTGACCATCAAAAAGATAAATGTAAAATTTACTACTTTGAATAAATAATTTGACTTTGAGTTTGATTTAAAGGGTAAACTATTCCATGAAACTGAAATACCACTTAACATAGGTCGAAGTATGAAAAAAGACTCGGACCTCCCATACAAAATGTACTAACTAAACAAATCAATTTCTACTCTTAGTTTTCAGTTAGGATCTCCAAATCTCCAAATTACTTATTCATGAGTTTGGTAAAATCACTAGTGAGCATTTCAATTCAAGATATTTTTATAATATGTCGGTCTCGAGCTGGCGACTTCTGGCGATATAGATAAAAGGCCAAGATACTCTTTTTATCGCGTCAATTTGAAAACGAAAAGGCATTGATAGAAAAAAAAAATGCTCTAATTAATTAAATGAATTCTTACTTTAATATGTCCCGTATGATGTTAGTTATGTAATAAAGTGTTTTACTTACTTAATTAAAAAGAAGTTGAAATTAAATTAAAAGTATTATTCTTTCATTACTTAAACATTGAAACTTAACTAACTACTCTAAGTGCTACAAATTACTACAAAAGATTAACAAACTGTTCCACCAGGAAGTTGTCTAAATTTATATCTCAAATATCTACAGCTTTAGTCTAAAGTGAGACTGGCAACACAGCTACAAGTGTTATTTTATGTTCGTACATACGTGCCTAAATAAGCACTGGGAGAAATTGGTACGTGAGAGAAAATTCTACGTGTTTGCAGTAACGTAACGGGCTTTGTTCGTGGAAAGTTTGTTTTGCTGCTGCTAGCATTCTGTGCCCTATTATATCAAACTACAGACTACAAGTGTAGAGGTGAAATTCGACCTATGGTCAGTTGTAGCACGTAAGCGACCAGGGTGTTCAGAAAGAATTGAAATGTTTAAAACAGTTTTGTCCCCAGAAATAATATTTTCTTGAAATGGATATGCCTTAGTAGAAAAATATTTAATTTATGCAAATCTATTGCAGTTTTCAACCGACATAAAAAAGGAGGTTCTTGACCTGTATGTATGTGTCCGCGATTATCTTGCGTTTGGATGAACTGATTTTGATGCGGTTTTCCGAAAAGTATTTGTCTGAATTAGGAGAAGCTACAAAAGAAATGCAGTTTCGTACTTTTTACGTCCGTTGAAGTTGGATCTCTTTTTAAATAAGTTATTATTATAACAGGAGAAAATACTAATTAGAGTCTTCTTAAGTACCTTATGTGCTATGACCGACTCATTGTTGTACAATGCGTAACTGGTTTGCCAGTAATATGACTCCATTATTAAAGTTAGTCAATGTACCTACTAAGAATCTCACCCATAGACTTGTAGCCTGTAGCTTGATAATACGAGCACTAGAGGGAGGTATTACAATCATGTAGCTGCTATGGGGTGTCGAGGGGTAGAGATATCTAAAATACTCTAGGGAAATAATAGAGATATCGCAACACTGTTTTCTATCACCTTCAGAAAAGCTTGTCATTCTTGATTTAATGTTGAGGTTGACTCAGTAAAAGACTAGATGTATTTTTTTTTCTGAATCAGATCAGGCCCAGTTTTTTATGGATTGATTGTTTTTGTTAATTTATTTTTTTCCGTTCCGATCCTTGGTTCCATGTTTCGGAGGGCCCGTTAAGCCGTAGATCGCTGTTGCTGTCTAGCTAACTGAGACGGCGGTCGTTACACCATCCTGTCAGAAGCTTGCTACTTGTAGTAGGCGGTTAAAAATATCTGACACCAGGATTTCATTGGATTGTTGGACGACTCAGTGTCCCACACGAAAAATTAAAAAGAATAAGGCCCATGTTATTCCGTGGGGAAAGTTGTTCAGCTCGGTTTACACAGCGATTTCGGTAAAGACGGCCATTCGGTAACATCCTGTATATACCGTGAAACTTTAGAAACCAATAGCTATCGCTCAGCAGAATTAAATTGGGACCAACTTGCCCACCTGGGGGCGCCATTAAATTACACTCTCACGATCCATTGGGAAACAATTATCGGCTATATTAGACCATTACTCTACTCTGAAGATAGCATTAACGTCCTTATTTATCAAGTTTTCGCCCTGTTTTTCGAAATCGTACCTACTTGACTAGCACACAAACTTTCGACTTTAAAAAAAGGAGGTTCTCAGTTTGACCTGTATGTATGTATGTTTGTCTGGGATTATCTCGCATTTAGCAGTACCAATTTTGATGCGGATTTCAGCCAAATGTTTGTCAGACTTAGGCAAAGGTTTTTGGCATATTAATCAACAACAAAATGGAGGCTCGCTATTTGACACGTTCATTTAAGTCGGTTCCTTTATTTTAAAATTTATTATTGAAATGAAAAATTAAATCTTTTTCCATGAATTTTGCAACCCACGCGTAGGCTTTATACAATAAATTCCAATAATTTTGCTGCCCGCATTTCATAGAATAGTAATAATACTTGTGTCCCACCAACCTACTCACCAAATCCCTGAATGTTTATTTTTGATACAATAATGTTTAAAAGTCAATACCTACGCGAACTTTACAGAGTTATACTATTCATGATTACAAAATTATCGTAAAAAAAGCACTATCAATATAATTTAATTATAATTCGGATTTTGAAAATAGCTCCAACGATTTTCTTTAAATTGTGTATAAAAGATGAAATTGTGTAATGTGGTTTTGGTGACGGTAAATCGATCTGGATATAAGTTTTTTTTTTCAAACATCATTTCGGCACCTGGTTTCGTGAGTTACTTTTTAACAAACAACGCCATCTATCAACGCGTAAAAAACCGAACCCGATCAGCTGGTTTTGATGATTTTTATCATTATTGGGGCATTAAAACTACCTACGCCGAATGGCCTAGTGGTGACCGAGGGCTCACCTGGAAATAAATAAATGGTTGTTCAAACAACCAGCCCAATCACGCTCTTGGAGCGAGACTGGGCTTAGGAGTTGTTCTTGGAAGAACAAATCGGACTGTATACCCGGTACATGCCGATATTTGCCTAAATGAGGCGCAAAGGAGGGACTTTGGTTTTCTCTCTTCCCTTTTCATGAAGTACACCGAGTCATCCAACGACCCAGTGAAAACCCTAGTGTCAGAATTTTTCAACCGCCTTCTATAAGTAGCAGGCTTCTGCGGGACTTACGGCTTAACGTGCCATCCGAAACACGGAACCATCTTTCTTACGGACAATTGGGTGGTTCAGCCCGCAATGTCCTAACCAGACCGGCAACAAATTCACAAAGTGATAAATATCAACTTTCTGAGTGGTCCACCGAGAATAGAACCCAGAACCTTCTGCGTAAAAGGCAGTCGCACTACCACTGCGCCACATCGACCTTGGTTTTGACGTAAGATTATTGTGTGCAGGTTACAACCGCCAATAGCATCAACAGTTCGAGTGGTCTCAGTCGGAGGATCGACTCCGGGGGCTGGAGCAAAGCTGCTGCAACTAGCGCCATCTGGACAGCATCTGGTCCTGGCTCCGTCTGCTGGAGATCCTCAACTGTGGCACGTCATGTCCAACTCCAAGGTCCACACGTTTAAAGGTACATACATACATACATATATCACGCCTTTATTCCTTGCGGGGTAGGCAGAGCGTTAACGGCCGCAAGAATACGGTCGCTATCGCCACGTCTAACATTTTTGAGGATTGTTTTCCAAGGTTGTTCCAGAAAACATGTGTATCACTATAGTGACAGGTTGTCAGCCTGTCGCCTAAAAATTGTAATACACCAATACTCTCGAGTCCCTTAGTCGCCTCTTACGACACCCGCGGGAAGGATTTGGGGTGATGCTATTCTAAGCCGGCATCACACGGCACAAAAGGTTTAAAGGTAAGAGCTTTAATTCAAAGATCTTTTTATACACACTCTTACCCTATTTCTGAGCAGGCAGAGCGTTACTTCCGTAAAAAAACGGTTGCTATCGCCGCGTCTAACAAATATTTGAGGGCCCTTTCAGATAATTCGTGTTACAATATAGTGACAGATCACTAGCCTGATGCCTAAAGTTGTAATACACATGTAACCCTCGAGTAGCCTCTTACGACACCCGCGAAAAAGAAATCGGATGATGCTAATCTAAGCCGGCATCACACATAATGTTATAACACAATATCCCTCATTAACACCATCTTATTTTTTAACGTAACTCTTAAACGTTATCACTCCCATTGGTTAAAGATAGACCAAATTAGGTAATCCTTTTTAAATGTAGATTCTGGAAATATTATTCATCTTCTTTACAAAACATTTTCAGGATTTTGACATATCGCGGTCGCTTAGGCTATTAGGCCTGGGTCAAACCCCGGTACGCTTTTAGTACCTATTTTATTTGAAGGCATATGACAGGCTCTCCGTCAAGGAAAACCCTATTGTATTGTTGTCATAAGTTTGCCCGTTACTAAAGAACGCTGGGATCCCTTATTTTTCACTTCTCAAGAAACAACAATGGTCTCACCAAAAGCGTATTTGTAAACTTGGTTTTACCCAACTATCGCAGAAAGAGGGTTAGGACGCGTTTATATGACGCCAATTATATCGCGCGTTGATCGCATGGTCGCCGCGCGAATGCAACACAGCTTTCTTGTAGGTACATACATACATACATATATCACGCCTTTATCCCTTGCGGGGTAGGCAGAGCGTTAATAGCCGTAAGAATACGGTCACTATCGCCACGTCTGACATTTTTGAGGATTGTTTTCCAAGGTTGTTTCAGAAAACAACAAGGTTGTTTTCTTGTAGGTGTCTACTTTAAACTCTGTTAACGTGACCACAAAGTCTAAATCCTTCAAATAATTGCGCTTTAACTAGCTAACTATAAAAACGGCGAAAGTTTTCGCGTCGTTTAATTGCATCGTCATGTTTTTCGTAAACAAGTAAAGTAAATTATTTTTTCAGCTTCAGGTCAAAAGCCGTGTGATGTCGGCTTAGAATAGCATCACCCCTTTTCTTCCCGCGGGTGTTGTAAAAGGCAACTATGGGACTCGAGGGTTTCATGTGTGTTACAATTTTAGGCGACAGGCTGACAACCTGTCACTACAGTGATACACGAATCATCTAAAAAGGCCCTCAATACTTGCCAGACGTGGCGATAACGACCGTAATTTTGCGATCGCTAACGCTCTGCCTACCCCGCTAGGGATAAAGGCGTGATTTGTGTATGCAGGTCAAAAGGCTGAAGGGTTTTCAGATGTGTTGTCTTTAGATTCGTCTCAGCAGCGCGAGTGACATTAGTTTATAATAAAATTTCATAATGTCAAAATGGCGAATAACTTTGATACCCGTCGTCAGCATAATGGTAAATGATAAATAATGCCTTTATTTGCTTGCCGTGTGATGCCGTGTGATGCCGGCTTAGAATAGCATCACCCCATTTCTTTCCCGTGAGTGTCGTAGAAATCGACTAAGGGATTAGAGGGGTTCATATGTATTGCAATTTTAGGCGACAGGCTGATAACTTCTAACTAGTGATACACGACTTATCTGAAACGACCCTTAAGCATTTGTCAGACATGGCGATCACGACCGCAATATTACGGTCGTTAACACTCGGCCTACCCCGCCAGGGATATAGGCGTGATTTGTATGTGTGTGTGTGTGTGTGTCAGCGTAATGTTTTCAAAACCTAAGTATGCTTGTAATGCAGTATAGCAGTTATACAAACTAAACTGCAAACTCACTGCACATTTGGTAAGTCAACATAAACCGCTCGTATTACCAAGTTAACTAAACAGAGCTAAAATATTCATGAAATGCTCCATATTTCCGCTTATTTTAGTTAAAACGCAATTAGAGATGCAATGATATAAGAAAAGTCCATGTATATCGATATATCGAAAAATCATAATTAATATATCACTACATGTCTGTATGTATGTATGCTTATATCTTTAAAACTACATAGCGGATTATGATGCAGTGTTTTTAATAGATAGCGTGATTCAAGGGAAAGGTATTAATGTATACTAATAACTACTAGTACTTACTGTACGTGTTGTATGTATGTCTACTTGCCATGAAAACATCTCGTTCCCACGGGAAAATGAGTTACAGACAGTATACATTATACAAAACCAAAAGTGGTCATTCATAATTCATAATTCATTTATTTGCTTATCACATGGTATTTTAAGATCTAATATTACAATATAGCGTATCACATATGACGCCCTTTTGAAGGCACTGCAAATTAATTAAAAAATTAAAATACGAGTTAAATTTAAGTATTACAAAACATGCGAAATAATATAATAATGTCCTAATTTAAAATCATTTTAGTCAAGTAGTCTTTTTGGTAAAGTAGACTTTATGGCTTTTTTTGGGGACCTAAAAGCAATTTTGCATTTTTTTGTCTGTATGTCTGTCATTGACACCGGTTACTCCTAAACCACGGAGTCACACCCTAATATATCGATATTGACGACTGAATATATAGGTTGATATATCGATAGTTGGACATATACATCCCTACACTATATCAAAGCGGGTCCGCATTTAGTTGGGTTTATTTTGCAAAGGTCACCGGTCCCTTGGTCTTGTTAGCTCTGTCAACACTCTGGCCGGTTTGCGAACCATATTTTGATTGCTAAACGACTGGGTTATTATGGTTATAGTGAGATTATGATTGTAAGTATAACAATAGATAAGATTAGGTATTAGTAAAAGTACTGCGTTCCCTTTGAACCACGCGTTCTATCGGGGTTATGGTCACTGACCGCTTGAAGGGTTTAACTGGGTCATTGGGGTATTCCGGAGGGTCATAGAGAGATTATGATCAATAATTTTACTATAATGAATAATACAGGGTATTAGTTAAAAGTTAAAAGTTCACGCGTTCTATAGGTGTCAATTATTGGTACATAGGTACATAAATCACGTCACTATCTCTCGCGGGGTAGGCAGAGTATTAACGACCGTAGAAAATGGCCGTTATCGCACCGTCTAACGACTATTCAAAGGTGATTTCAGATAATTCATAATATGTCACTATAGTGACAGGTTGTCAGCAAAATAAAGTAAAATACATGAATAAGCAATTAAATAAATTATGAATACAAAGCTAATTTTACCGAAGTCTATACAGGGTGTAAAAAAAATAGCTGCAAATATTTTAAGGGGTGAACCAGCCCATGATACTCAACAACTTTCCCCGAGGAGCATAGGTCGAAATATGAAAAAACTTTTGGACCTCCCATACAAAATCACCGACCGACCAAGTCGATTTGTATGGGAGGTCCAAAAATTTTTTTCGTATTTCGACCTATGTTTCTTGGGATAGTTGTTCAGTTTCATGGTCTGATTCACACTTTACAATATTTGCAGCAATTTTTTTTACAGCTTGTATTTTTAAAATAACGTGTTTATTTTACCTTACCTGCCTACCGTTCCATTTGTTAACTATTACATTATTAATTAGTTGACATAACTTCATTATACAAACTTTGTTGTACCTCGCCTTGTTTACAAAAGTTTGTTAGTTATGACCGGAAAATAGCAAATGGGTACCTGCCTATCCAATTTAGATAAGGGTATGACGCCACCGAGGGGAGGGTATGAGGGTAGTTTAGCAGTATGAAATTAATGACAAACAGCAATTATAACATTACAACGTAAACTCTTTTGTTTGCGTGTTGGAATTGAACATTATGGCTATTACGGCGATAAGTTCGGCGTGTGTTGAGCGCGTGTTTCTGAAAAACTCGATACGAAAAATCGTTTTTTTTTGTGGTACAGCCCCGAGTACCCTTACCATAAAACAACGCATATTAAATTGATATCTAAATTTTTAATTGTCATTCCGCTACGCACCTGCTACGACTGCTACGCCGTAGAAAAGCTCAATGTCGTAGCCATCGTAGCCTACTTAAGCACATCATCAAATCATCACATCAGCCTAATAGGAGTCCACTGCTCGACGAAGCCATCCTTTAGGGTACGTCACAAGGTACGATCTCTCGTTTCCTTCATTCAGACGTTAAATGCCGCCCTCTTTGAATCCATCTGGCTGGAGGACGTTCAACGCTACGGTTGCCGAGACGTGGCCTCCATTCAAGGACTTGCTTAGACTCCCGTCCATTAATTCCATGGCAGATGTGAGCAGTCTATTGCCACTTTAGTCAGGTTGCTATAAGAGTATGTCCGTCTACTTCAGCAGATCATGATCTGCTATCTATAGATATCTATAGATTTCCTTTCACAAAGTAGAATCTTAACCAGCTTTGTGATGCCGGCTTAGGATAGCAACATCCTATTCCTACGCGTCATAATAGTCATACAAGAAGCATTTCAACCACACGCCTCGCACAAGACTTTGGTAGCAGCTACCTACTTACGTTAAATATACAAAACCATAGAAAGTGTAAATCAATGCTTTTGACTTTATTTCCATATTAGCCGTCTCTTTTACGGAAGTAAAAATATGGATGTTTCCAACAGAAGACGTTTTCGTAGATTGCTCCCAAAAGACGACTTTGGCATAAAACCTGAGTCCTATGTCTGTTAAATGAAAATCTTTTCAGTTGGATGTCGATTGTATATCAGTTGGATGATTTCGGTCATTTCGTAGTCTGCTAACAGTTTAAAGTATAGAAAAATCACAATGGCAATTGAATGACAGTTGAGTTTCGATGGCGTTACAATGACAAAAACTAGCAGACTTAGGGCTGATATACAGCGGCTTTCCTTGTTGTAGTGTCTGTTAATGTTGATATTGATAATGTTATGTCTTTCTCAGGTCACTCCGGGCGTATCCTGTGCATGTGCGTGACCCGAGAGTCGCAGTACTTGCTGACGGGCTCGGAGGACACCAGCGTCATCGTCTGGGACCTGCACACGCTCGCCGTCAAGACTAAGATACTGTGAGTCGTAGGCGTAGTGTTTCCAAAAAAGTTTTTGTTTAGCTTTGCGAGGCAGTGGATGGAACAGCCGCTGCTGCTTGTTACTGTATAGTGAGTATTATGCTTATATGTATAACACGTTCTACTTTTCTATTGGGGTTTACCGCACTCACAGTGCTATATTATTCTCATAAATGAAAATAAGAACGACCAGGAATCGAACCTGGGCCGCGTGGAGAACCGATTTTTCGATTTCTTATTTTCATTTACGTTCTACTTTACCTAAAAATCCCCACATACCCTAATAAATTCACACATACCCTTGACTTTAAAACCTGTTAATAGACAAGTCGCTGCGGCCTTCACCTGTTTACGACGATTCAGAAATTGAGCACCTAGCTGCATTGCGTAACAAAAATTCATTAATTAACAAAATGTCCTTAGAGGCGACACAGTACTTTTAAACCTCAAATTTTTCTAGGAACTGAAGACAGTAGGTACTTGTTTGTAAGTAGTTAAATACCTACATGTTATTGTTAGAAAAACTCAAAAGATTATACTAGCCGATAGCGATCACATACAATAAAAATATCAATCCCGTGACACGTGACTTGATTCCCTCTTTCCTCGGATACACGGTCACTGAACACAAATGAAACTTCTTACGAACAAAATAGAAATAAAATCCAAAACATTTTAGACGCAACCTTCCGTACTTTAACTTTTCCTTACAATAATAAAGAAAAGTAACACAAATACGATCGAGTTCGATCGAACAATCAACAGCGAAACTTCAATGATTAGATTGGCATTGTTTTCCTTTTTTAGGGTTCCGAACCCAAAAGGGCTGCTTTCAGGAAGACTGGCTCTTCGTCCCTTCCCTTAAGACGTGAGGTTGGTAAAGGCTGTTATTGGACGCGCGCGCCGCCCGGCTTGTATGGACGGGGCCTCAGAGGTTAAACACGTCGTATCAGACATGTCTTTTCCAATGATGATGATAATAAAACCAACGCAGCAACTGCTGCAGCCATTGCGAGTAGATCATACCTACTCTACAAGCTATTTAAGCAGGGGCCGCGGGGGTCTCTCATTAGTGCTCTTTTTTGGGAGCTACCGGCAATTATACTGACCGGGCAGATTCATTCCGATCCGATCTTCCCAGAACAACTCTTAAGCCCAGTCTCGAACCAAGAGCGTGATTATTGCTGCTGCTTCAGCAACAAATACTCAAATTCAGAATAAGTAATACGATATTTGATTGCTCATTTTTTATAAACAAAATAGTGTCTACAGAACCCTTCGTACGCGAGCTCGACTCACTCTTACCCGTTTTTATTACCTGTAGAACACAGCCATCAGAACAGAACAGGCGAACTTTAAACTGGCTGGAACCAACGGAGGGAGCAAAACGAGTTTTCTATCCTTTGACCTTTTAAACCAATTTCGTTAAAGGGGAAAATGTCAAGAGCCATTGAATCAATCAACTCTCCAGTGGAAATCAGCTAATTGATCAGAAGGTTGGGAATGAATGATGAAGGTAACAAGGAAAATAAAAAAAACTGGTAAAAAATAAAGGTTTTTATTTTGGCGACATATTCCTAAACGCCTTGGCAGCCATGTAGGCGTATCGGGCTTGATTTCTGGCCCTGGGCGTCGTTTGTGCGTCATTTGTATCTATAAGTATGTGCCTCCCAAGCAGTGGCGTGCACAGGGTTTCATCACTGGGTAGGCAGTAGGTAAAACAAAGATGCTTTTAAATTTTTTTTATGTAGGTATTTTGAAGGTGTTTCGGAAACGAAACATTAACCGGATTTTACCATGGCAAACGTCACATTAATAAACGAACAAAATTACCTAACTATATTGGTACCTTATTCACAAAACATCGCGAGACAATTTGCAAACGTACCTTTCTTGTGAGTGTCATTTCCAAATCGGGTACACATCCATCTCTGCTTCTATCGCACACAGATCACATTATGATAAAACTTTTTACTAAAACTGGTGCCCTTTTTGTAAACACAATCATGTCATCTGTACTATAAACTTATTTCAACACAGACCTCATTCTTATTTTGTCAAAAAGAACCATAAGACCAAATAACCATAATACTAAATTTTACTACAATTTAAATAACAACGAAAACAATTAGTAAACAATACGCATCAAATAAGGGAGGTTATTTGCAATTTGTAAATACACGAACTTTGGATACGCACTAAAATCCCTCACGCACCACGCACGTTTTGCGAGCGGATGACTATGGTGATTTACTTTTTAAAATTCGTTTGGTTTTGTAGTTGAAATGTTGCTAAGGTATGTAGGTACATTTGTGTGTGTAGAAAGGTCACACCTACAATGTAGTTACGTTGATTTCACACATTCATACTTTTAGGCAGCGGGCGAGTCCACCTTTTCTGATTGACATTTCGATTCGGCGAATAGTGGCGCGAAACAGCGGGCGAGTCCATTTTCTTTGATTGGCATTTCGTACTTGATTGAGAGATATTCAGCCAATAGTGGCGCGTACGTAACAGTAATTGCGTTCCATTTTATGATAAAGTGTTGTTCTAAGATAATAAAAATTAAAATGAATTAAATGAATTAATTATTAAATTGTAAGCGGGTGAAAATCGCAGGGTAAGCAGTGCTTTTATGCCTTTATGGACCGCACGCCCCTGCTCCCAAGTAGGGTATCGCGAGTTTTTTTCTGCTATTGTTTAAGAGTAGTCTATAGTTAAGGTTTAGCGTAAGAAGCTGATAATGTCACAAGATAATACGTTTTAATACAAATTTTAATATGATTTGTGTGGTATCTACAGTTATTTTATCTATTCTAAATTATTTTGTTTGCAAGCGTATACATACACTCCAACACACTCCCAAGTGCTCAGATAGAAAACAGCTCAGAATAGGTAGTCTAGAGAAACGAGAAATCTTCAAATCACTTATTATGTAGCACAATGTAAGTTGGTTCCTAAATGTTTATAACTTTAATAATATTATGCAGTTTTACGCCACTTCTTTTTTATTTAGGTTTAGGCCTCTACGGTTGCAAAAAAAATGAGAATAACCAGATCACATAAATAACAAACTTGAATGTGGTTGTTGTACCTATAGGGAGCACATCGCGCCGGTGCTGTGTGTGGCAGCCATCGTGAACAGATCCCTGGTCATCAGCGGGGGGGAGGACTCGGCTGTCATCGTCACGTCACTCGTCGATGGGGCTTTGGTAAGTCTTTGTTCTATGTAAGTAATGTAAGGGGATTGCCGTGTGGTCCCGCTCTATAATAAATAGCATCGCCCAGTTTTCTACGGTTAGGTGTCGTAAAAAGCAACAAAAAGAATTGACTTTTGCCGTTTGCTTGTAAAAAATGAAGCTAGGAAGCAGATAAGTACATTATTGAATTGCGATAAGCATCAGATAACTAAAATAGTACGGTCGGTTGTAGCACAAAATGTACTAGTAGTGGTACTTCCAAGAAAAGGATTTATTTTACAACAATACATTTTTAATTTTATTATAATCTTACTGGAGACGTATATAATCTAGTGGCCAAGTGGTTAGGACACCGGTCTTACAATCGTCAGTTCGCCCGAGTTTGAACCCCATCATGTAGATACCAATGTGTATGTTTTTACTCGCGTACATTTTACCGACTGCTCTTAAGGTAAAAAAAAAACATTGTGATGAAACCCACATTCAAATACATTTTGATTTTAGATGATATTGAATGTAACTTAACCTAGGATTCGGGCCAGGTTAGCCTTCGGATTGCAAAGGTCAGATAGCAGTCTTGCGTAAAATCTTGATTCCACGTCAAATCCCCTTAAATAGCCGACTCCGACAGAGAACGGGATAAGGCACAATCCAGTGTTTTAGCACCCCTGCTGCTTTATGTGCTGCAACCAACTGTACACTAATAGCCACATTTCTCAAAGTGCATCGTAATTCAATCTAAATTGTTCCATTTAGTAAAGTGGGGCAGTGACCACACCACATTCCCTTTGCTAGTAAAGTGGTATAGTATTCTACCCCACATTCCCTTTGCATACACGCTCAAGTCCAATGCCGGTAGCCATTAATGTCAAAGGTAATAGGATGTGGTTGGCTCGCAGAAACTAATGAATTAAATACCTACGTATCTACTCTGTTAGATTGGAAGTTTGTGGTATGGGCCCACAGTTGGTAGAGCGGAGGTGGAGATGGTTAAAATAAAAGTTGGTTGCTAGATTGTGATAACGATTTATTTTCATAAAAGAGAGGAATGAATATTTAAAAATGAGAATAATCGAAAAATGGGATCGGTATGTACAAAAGTAGGAATGAATATGGATTGCACATTTACCTTAAAGGTCCAAAAGATTGATCCTTAATAAATGCTGTGGAACCGTTGGGGTAGTAGGCAATCGGTAGGTATTGCATTTCTGTCTGTTCATAGTCTGTTCGTAAGTTCAGCTGGCCTCATCAGTTTCTACCCACGAGGATGACTGAAAGAATAATGAATGGAGTGACGTGATTTAGAACGACAGATGAAAGTCAATAAAAAGTTTTGAAAGAATAAATAGAGGGAGTGGGGGTGAAGAGATGATGATATGGTAGGAGCTATGCTACAAGTTACAAACTAGTTAAATTAGCTACTACCCACTTAATTGTATAATCTGCCATAATATTTAAAACGTGACTATCATTGTAAACAATGGCGTGTAAATAAGACCATTGAAAAATCCAGCAGTGGACTATTTGGCCTATCAAAACATTTCAGCACCATATTTTCTACTCTCTCTTCTCTCTTCGTGTGGGACACTGAGTCGTCCAACAACCCAATGAAGCCTAGCGTCCGAATTTTTCAACCGCCTTCTACATGTAGCAGACTATATTTTCAACGAATCTAAATTACTTTTTTTCCCTAGGTGACCAAGCTCGACCACCACCGCGGCTCAATCACAGGCATCAAGGTTATCCAAGATGGCGAGATCCTAGTGACAGCTTCGCAAGATGGCACTGTTTGCACTTGGAACGTTGACAACTTCACACTGCTCAGCACGATCACGACTGGCGTCCCGGTCCACGCTATGGATGTGACAGATGACAATGTGTTCCTGATAACGTTGCAAGGAGACAATGAGTTGCACTTGAGGACCTTCATTACTGGGACGCATCTGCATGTGCTGAAGCGGCATAAGGCTAAGGTGAGTGGTCTCCTTCTTTCAGCTCCGTGTGGGACACAGAGTCGTCCAAAGAGCTGTTGAACCTGCCTACTAATTGTCTAACTTCCAACTTTCATGGACATCGTGATTAGCTTCGAGGCTTATACGGATGCTATTTAACGCGATTTCTCCACACAAAATCGATTAGCTTTTGTGATAGACTAAGTATTTGAAGAATGCAACCGGCTTCGAGGGACGGTCTCTCCGAAGCATTGAACCTGCGCCACCGAGAATCAAACCCAGGACCTTAACCGCAAGTAGTCACTAGGTCACACTACCACCGCGCAACATCGGTCGTAGAGTAGGTAGTGAAAGTTATGGATACATACAGGGT
The DNA here is from genome assembly GCA_029255805.1 of Keiferia lycopersicella. Taxonomy (NCBI): domain Eukaryota; kingdom Metazoa; phylum Arthropoda; class Insecta; order Lepidoptera; family Gelechiidae; genus Keiferia; species Keiferia lycopersicella. Next base: position 2,549,457 of record JARACZ010000026.1, read on the forward strand.
GTAACTGAATCCCCCTTCGAATACTGATTGATAGGGTGAATGAAACCATGATACTGAACGAATTTTCCCTAGGAATATTATGCCAGGAAACGACAAAAAGTCGACCTCATATAAATCACAATCAGCCTGCCTTTGCCTACTACGTAGAGCAAAAATTCGCGCTTTCTTGAAGCTTGAAATTGACGCCTCCTGTAATGTATTCCTAAGGGAAAAGCTGTTCAGTTTCATGGTTTAAACTCTGTATTTAATTCTATTTTGTCCCTTACAGCCCGTATTAGCAGTCAGAATATCTACTCGTAGCAATAAAAGAAGTAATTATTTATCAACTTTAGGCCGAAATATTTTGACTGAAGAAAGAAAATAAAATGATTCGTTTGGTCTACCCTTAAATTTGCTATTTTAGTCTAGAGATATTTTCTTGTTACTAAATAACTTAAGAAAGAGTTCAGTGAAGTATATTAAAAACTTTATCTTTTCTACAAACATCCTTTTCTCCTGTTTCTAAGCACGAAAACTTTATACTAACGATGAATTTATTGGACTTTATAAATTAAGAGGTCTATTGAAAATTGCTAGACAAAGTTGATCTTCTAAAACCCAGAGTTGGCTCATATTGAAAATTGCAGGAAGTAGCAGAAATTAATTACTTACAGGATTTTAAATTAATTGCGGATTTTAATTAGCGCTAGCGAATTGGTAAAATGCGCGCAGAACGCGTCGCATTCGTAGGGGTACCTTACATTTACGCAAAGGTTCCAGATTCGATTCTCGGTGGGTCATTCACAAAGTTGGAGTTTGTTCCCAGTCTGGTTGGGAATTGCAGGCTGAACCACCTGCCTGTTCGTAAAACAGAAGGTTCCGTGCTTTTAAGGGCACGTTAAACCGTCGGTCTCGGTTGCTGTCTATGATTGTTTGTACGACAGAGATCGGGGTAAGGCAAGTAGAATGACGATAATGTGAAAAAGTAAATTTATTCTCACGTGCTACACAACTCAAACGGCTACGTGGATTTTAACATTGTAAGTAGGTATGAGGTGTCGTTCATTCGTCTTTTATAGAAGCGCGAGTGACACGACATTCATACATGCATACATATATCACGCCTTTATCCCTTACGGTGTAGGCAGAGCGTTAACGGCCGTAAAAATACGGTCGCTATCGCCACGTCTGACAAAATATAGAGGGCCGTTTGAGATAATTTGTGTATCACTATAGTGACAGGTTGTCAGCCTGTCGCGTAAAAGTTGTAATACACCTGAAGTCCCTTAGTCGCCTCTTACGACACCCACGGGTAGGAAATGGGGTGATGCTATTCTAAGCCGGCAACACACGGCATTGACACGACTATATTAAAATTTCATTAATTCAAAATGGCGGATTTTAAACTCATAACTTTGAAATTACCGGTATCGAGTTATTTTTATAATACCTGTTTAATTAGCTCTAAAAATGGATAATCCACGTTTCGTTATTTCAAGAAATTTATATTTAAAGGATTTCGCTGAAACATTTCCACCGACTTTTCAGTTATTAACCCATTTAGAAGCAGATAGCTGCTCTTAATTGAATTAGCTAATTAATGCTTCTTGGACTTGAAGATGAAATTAATAGAAAGGTCGGGTGTCTAAGTTCAAATTACTTTAATTAACGTAAAGTATAAAATGGAATCACTTTTTGTGTTTCTTTATCTGGGCCCTAAGTTTGCTTAATGAAAATCAATGAGGATGTCAATTCGATCTCAGTTGGTTGATTTTAGTAGATTCGTATGCTAACAGTTTAAATTATTGAAATTCACAGTGGCAATGGTATGACAGCTGAGTTTCGATGGCGTTACAATGACAAAAATAGCAGACTTATCCTGTATTTCACGGACACCGCACTCCTTCTAAGCCACGCTATAGTTTTTGGTGCGGCTTTTTAGAATAGATATAGAGTGATTCAAGAGAAAGGTGTTGACGACCGATGTGGTGCAGCGGTTGTGCGACTGCCTGTGACGCAGAAGGTTCCGGGTTCGATTCTCGATTTATCGCTTTGTGAATTTATTCCCTATCTGGTTAGGACATTGCGAGCTGAACACCCGATTGTCCGTAAGAAGAATGGTTCCGTGTTTCGGATGGCACGTTAAGCCGTAGATCCTGGTTGCTGTCTATGGTCCGTATTTATAAATTGAACTTAAGTCTGAGATCGTTCTCAAGAGCGGTTTTGACAACTGTCAGTCAATACTAACAGCAACTCAAAGTCGTACTCAAGATCTATCTGAGAGTTGAGTACGGTTTATAAACACGGGCCTATGATTACTTAGATGATAGTCGTTACACAACCATGTCTAAAGTCGCTCCTTGTAGAGAAGGTTGAAAAATTTGGACACTAGGGTTCATTGAGTTGTCGGACGACTCAGTGTCTCACACGAAAAGAAGAGAGTGAAGAAAGGAAGGTCTTTATGTATTATACATTCCGGTAAACGTCTCATTCCTCCGGGAAAACGATTATCAACCACGACGGGGCGCTGATTCCTTTATAATAAGAAATAAATAGGAGCTTTAGCAAAAATAAGGGTGAATTTCGAAATGAAGACCGAGCGAGCCCCCTTCTGAGAGTCACGGTTCAAAAACCCATCTAAATGATGCATTCGCAATTCGCGAAGTGCCGACCCCACCATCTTTGATCTCAAATACTGCCTAAAGACTTATTTAAAGGTCGGATAATGTCGAGCACCCGAGGGTCTCTTTTGAACAAAGCCTTAGATATAAATATCGGTGAATAAGATTTATATATGCGTGTGGATTTGCCGCCCTTTCACCGTAATTGTGACTGACTAAATGGTCCAAAAAGTTTGGATGGATTGTGTAAAAGACGACATGAACAAAAAGGGTATAAATGAGGATTTTACTGCTGATAGAGATGAATGGAAGAAGAAGACATGTTGCGTCTACCCCAAATGAATTGGGATAAGGGCAGGCAGATGATGATGATGAAGTACTAACTTCTTCTTTGCGTGTGGAACACTGAGTCGTTCAACAACCCTCATTGGGTTGACACTTTAGTGCTAATTATGGAATAAATTATGTAGAGAATATCAAGAGACGGGAAAAGATCAGAGGTAAACTAATAGCACACTGACCTCTCACTTCGACCCGAACAAAAAACACCCTAGTGTCAGAATTTTTCAACCACCTACCACAAGCAGGCTTCTGATCTGATTGTGAAACGACCGCCGGGACCTCCAGCTTAACGTGCCCTGCGAAACACGGAAACATCTTTTCTTACAAACAATCAGGTGGTTCAGCGAGTAACCAGTGGTATAATGTCCTAAATTGCTTCGAACGCTTGTTAACAGAAATAAATTGCCCCCAATCTTTAATAGTGGCCCTCCGCCTTTCTATTAGGTTTTGGGAATAGAGGTTTTACCCAGCAATTTGTAGTGCAATTTTTCACGAAAGTTTTCGTGTAAGTACGCGTAGAACTTCTTTCCGTGCCCGGATTGTGGAGGTCGTAAATTTCCCGAAACTAAGTTGCTGCCGGTACATGCTCTGTTGGATAAAAGCTTGGTTGTTAATACATACAATGTCTTGTTTATTCTTTGACTTTACAACCTCTTTGTGTTGAGAATACTCAGGATTTACGATTTCTCTATGTATTAAGCAAGCAGGTATAGGTATAGGTAATAATGGGTGCTTTAGGAACATCGGATTTACGTTGTAGGTACAACAATGTCAAAATACCACCATATATTCTTTGTCGAGGATAAAAGTATTTTTCATTTACGTTCTTATATTGAGCAAACTTAAAATATAGGAAAGCATCTAAGTTTCTCGATTTCTTAGATACCAAAGGTAGATACTATCTTATCGAAACGGTAACCTTAACCAAATTATCTTAGTTCTTATCCAGTTTATTACATAATAGTAAAAACACCAGGACACCAAGTCTGCTATTTTTTGTCATTGTAACGCCATAGAAACTCAACTGTCATTCCATTGCCATTGTGGTTTTCTATACTTTAAACTGTTAGGAGACTACGAAACTACTAAAATCATCCATCTATCTGAGATCCAATCGATATCCAACTGAATCCATTTCATTTTGCAGACTTAAGGCCCAGAGTAGACAGATATGTTTTCCCACTATCTACAATACTTCGCTTTAAATTTAACCTAATTATGAATAATAAAACCAGGTGAAATGTTTCTGCGTGGGCCACGACTCGTCGCGCGCGGCTGTCGGCTGCGCGGACCAACGCATCTACGTGTACACGCTGCACAACGGACAACTCCTGCGCACGCTGGCCGCAGCGCACGATTTGGCTGCCTTAGCTGTCGCTGATAAGGACCACTTCTTATTGGCAGCTGGTGAGTGTAGCTTATAATATTGTGTAAGTTTTGCTGCGTTGCACACAACGCGTCTATGTGTAAACGCTGCACGATTTGGCTGCCTTTTCTGTCGCCGATAAGGACCACTTCCTTTTGGCTGCAGGTATGTGTAGCTCAGAATATTCTGCTAAATGTATGGACCGACGTATTTACGGACACATGTGACTTGGCTGCTTTAACTGTCGCCGATAAGGACCAATTTCTTTAAACTGCAGGTATGTGTAGCTAAATGTTAGTATTCTTACAATACGGAATACAGAGAGAGATAATATTTTCACTGATGTTGTATTTTTGTTGGCGCTATGATAACTAACACCAAACAATTTAATAAAATGTGAGAGGCTCCCATACAAAAAAATGTGCTTTATCGCTCCATTTTATCTGCAGTGAAGGCTGATCTAGGTAATGTACGGTAAACGTTACACAGTTGAAATTTTTTACTGAACATAGCATTCCTACTTGCGCTATAAAAACCAATGCCTATAATCCAAGAGTGCTCCCATACTACAAACATAATTATTATGCCAATTACGTGCGTGAGCCCGACTCGCACTTGGCCAATTTTAATTAATATAGCTATGTAGCGGAAATGTAATTTAATTATGAGTGAGTAGCTATTGCTTTAATCTACTAATTACTTGTTAATTCCACAACCGTGTCTGAGATTCCTTTTGAATCTTCCATACTAAGGACTATTTTAGTCTCTGACTTATGTGAGTGTGGATAAACCTTTAACATTGGTTTATCATTTATACCATTTACGTAGAAATAAAATTGGCTACTTAAATGTCAGGTCAAACGAGCTACTTTTTAGGACGACCAGTTTAGTAGTTTTTGGACAATACTTTCCTATATTCGGTACTTGACAGGGTAGGTAACTAAGTAAGCTACTATTTTTATTAGTTACCTACCCTGTCAAATACTGAATTTCAAAAGCACTTTCTACTGAGTGTACCTAATTAATTAATTAGCTTTTTGTTCTCTTAGGAGGAAACAGAGTAACGATTTATTCATTCCACACGGAAGACAACCTCACCAACTTCCGGCCGACGAAGCAGACGAACCGGCGGCAAACCAAATCTACAACCAACGTCAGTTTACTGCAGGTACGTCGTCAACCGTGACAGATGCCGGTTTAGAATAACATCATCCCAATGCTACCCGTGGATGGCGTGAAAAACGACTACAAGTATGGATAATTAAGGTGACGTACACCTAATAGAGCCGTATGCACCACATTGGCCGGAGTTCTGATGGTGTGATCATGTTTAACAGTTAAAGTTTTTTTGATTTCCGGACTTTGGCAGATTTGAAATGAAGGAAGAATTAGATTAAATTTTCGTCGCTAGGACCAGAGCCAAACGGTAAACACGTTTAACCCGGCAAATCAAAAGACCTATCGGTAGTGTGATTTTTTTCCACTTTTTCGTTTGATTATTTCGGTTGATCAAGTTCAGTTGGGCTAACATGCACGGCACGAGAAAATTTTGTCACGGTCGTTTGTCATGTTTTAACGTCATATGACTACTTATCGACTGTAGCTAACATGGCAGCACATTTTTATCATGTCGTTTTGTCAAATTTCGACAAATTCAAAATATCTCGACGATCCCTAACTTGCGCGGCAAATTTTATCATATTTTGACATAAACGCGTGACAAATTAGTCTTAATTTATCACCCTTATTTACTAACGACGACAGTGAGACGACAAAAGTAAAAAGATGGCTATGCCGTATTACAATTACATTAATACGATTTATAAAGAGAGGTGGATTAGACAAATCGAACGGAAACGGATAAGGGACATCTGTGACCCATAGCCGTGTGATGCCGGCTTAGAATAGCATCACCCTACATCCTTCCCGTGGGTGTCGTAAGAGGCGACTAAGGGATTCGAAAGTATTGGTGTATTACAATTTTTAGGCGACAGGCTGACAACCTGTCACTAAAGTGATACACATTTTTTCTGAAAATACCTTGGAAAACAATCCTCAAAAATATCAGACGTGGCAATAGCGACCGTATTTTAACGGCTGTTATTGCTCTGCCTGCCCCGCAAAGGAGGGAAGGCATACATGATGTGTATGTATGTATGTATGTGACCCATTCGATTTGACGGATTCGGAGTTTCAGAGCCTGTGGCGTATAACAAAACCCATGGCAATCTAAGACAAGCTGAGGGCTGATTGAGAGCCAAGAAATAGAGATTTGACCGAGGAGGCTTTTGAGCAAAAATTTAATGTGCCTAACATTATCGGGTTGGTGGACTGCACCCATGTGAAAATATTTCTACCTGCAGCACCACAAGGGACACAATACAATGTATACAAATAGAAGAAAGTGCGCTCACACATTAAATGTTCAACTAGTAAGAATATTATTTATTGACAAAAGAAAACAAACAGCCTGTCCCTGTCATAAACCATAAATCCGAAAGAGAAAGATATGTTAATCATTCGTTCAACTTGTGTATGGGTAGTTTTTTCTTTGGTATTGTGACATTTCTTCGTGAGAAGGGCGAGAGACTGTGAAATACTTGTCTCTCGTGGCGCGTATGTTACGAAATACGAGAAAATTATAGAAATCGACAAATTTTGTCATCTCGATAGTGAAATAAGTCGTGCCGCCCATGTTAGACGTACTGGCCGATAACTAAATCTCTAAATATAGTCATATCATCAGCATTCTACCCGATGCGGCACGTAGGTACTGGTCTGAGAGGTGCACGTATTTAACCAGGTTATACATACATACATACATATATCACGCCTTTGTCCCTTACGGGGTAGGCAGAGCGTTAACGGCCGTAAGAATACGGTCGCTATCGCCACGTTTGACATTTTTGAGGATTGTTTCCAAGGTTGTTCAAGAAAACATGTGTATCACTATAGTGACAGGTTGTCAGCCTGTCGCCTAATAATTGTAATACACCAATACCCTCGAGTCCCTTAGTCGCCTCTTACGACACCCGCGGGTAGGATGTGGGGTGATGCTATTCTAAGCCGGCTTCACGTGGCCGGCCCGCGAATTTTACACTGGTTACCAACCCGCCTGCCAAACGTGGTATGGCAATAGGGGGAGACCCATGTCCAGCAGTGGACTAATGTTACTGTAGAGGTAAGGTAAGGATGTCGTGAATCATACCACAACCATTACTAGCCGACTTTATGCGCTATAAAAGCTTTTATCACTATAATTAAAACGAACTAGGAGCTAGTGACTAGGTAATCTAATGAAATTGTCTATCGATTTTTCTGTCGAAAATACCAGTGGACGCTCTGCTTTTGGCTTAAGGGTAAACGGCAGACTAGTAGAGCTTCCAAAAAAGAAAAAAATCCCTGGCTGCAATCCCTGGCTTTTAACAACTACTAATATTACAAACATAATGTAAAACTATTGTTTGTACATATGTTTTGCCGATATTATGTATGCCAAAAATGTTAAACGTAGCCACCTTTTAGCATTTTTGGCATACATAAACATATTTGGCTTTTAACAAGACTTTATTGATTTAAATAATCTTTAAGGTTAGTGAATCTCGTTAAGTCATAATTGTGTTTCCCAATTGTCGGTTTTTTTCACTGAGCGGCGCTAGTATCTGACGCTGCATCTTAAACTCTTTTCGAGCTGAAAACAATTAGGCTGCTTTTTTTAGCCGGAACAAAGCGAGTTGATTCGATTCCGATAAGCTGCCTAGAAGTTTATTGATTAAATTTTTAGTAGTGATTGATAATTCATAATTTGGTATCCCAATCAACTACGCATTCAGCCAATGATTTGTTTTAAACTAAGCGGCGCAAGAGTCTGACGTTGTGCCTTTAACTCTGGTGCTTTTTCTGGCGGGTCAAAGCGATTTGATTTCCTTAAGCTGTCTGGATATTTGATAATTATAATTTGGTTTCTTAATAATTTTAGTATTTTATCAGCGTTTTCTTTTTCACGGAGCGGCGTTATGTCGCTTACGTTGCCCGTTAAACTCTTAGCGCTGAAGTGTAGCTGCTTTTTCAGGCGGAACAAAGAGAGTTGATTCCGATAAGCTATAAGGAAGTTTGTTGATTCTAAAAGTAGTGATTGATAATTCATAATTTGGTTTCCTAATCAACTGTTCATTCAGTCAGTGATTTTTTTGAGCGGCGCTTGTGACTCAAACTCTTTTAGCGCTGAAATGTAGCTGCTTTTTCAGGCGGAACAAAGCGAGTTGATTCCAATAAGCTGTCTGGAAGTGTCGCGGGACGGGCAGCTGGCTGCTAGCGGCTGTGCTAGAGGCCTCGTTCGTGTGTGGCAGCTCTCCACACATAGACTGCAGGTAGACTATGTGTTCCAGTAAATTTCTAAGTTTCCGAATATTGGCAACTACTTCTCTTCGTGTGAGACACCACCGCCTACCTACTTCAAGTAGTAGGCTTCTGTATGTAACGACCGCTGTATGTAAGTAATCATAGGCAACAATCGGGACCTACGGCTTAATGTGCCTGCGAAGCACGGAACCATCTTTCTTACGGACAGTTGGGTGGTTCAGCTCGCAATGTCCTAACCAAATTGGCGATTTGCCGACAGGTCAAATGAGCTTTTTAAGACTTTCAAAAACGTAGAGAAAATACTGAAAGTATGTCGTCACATTGCGCTATTTTAGATAACATCAAAATCATAACTTTTATTTTAATTTACTGTGGAAATGATTTTGTATTTGTAACGGCGTCGGGCGTACTACTAAATTGCAGGCTACCCTCAACGGACACATGGGTCATGTAACCTGCGTCACATTCTCTCCAAATAACCTTCTGGTCCTGAGCGGCTCGGAAGACAGGACTGTTGTTGTATGGCGGTTGGACGATAATTCTCCCTCGCTCACGTATAAGGTTAGCATGCTTTTCTCATTTATTTTTGAAATACTCTACATTTTATAAGTGAAATTGGTTTTCATCTGGTTTCTTTGAATGACTGTATCCCAATACACCAGTAGTAAATAGAGTACTTACTTATATTTTTTTCTTATGTTTATTGTGATGAATAAAAAAATTATGTACAGCAAATAATTTCAAGGGGTGTACCAGCCTACGAAAGGCACAACTTTCCCCTTCTTTATCTTCGTTTGGTGTGAGACACCGAGCCATCCAACGACCCGATAAATCCTGGCAACTTTACTTAACGCAGCATAGATACAGGCTTCCCATAACCATGCAAATTTTCTCATTTGTATAGGAAAAGTTGTTCAGTTTCATAAATAAACTCTCGATTGTCGTGTGGGACATATTATAGCCCTACTGTCAAAATTGTTCAACCGCCTTCTACACGTAGCTAGCTGGCCTCTGACATGGTTGTGGAACGACCGCCGTCTAAGTACCTACCTAATCATAGACAGTGAAATATTTGAACAAATTTTATTTACAATCTTACTATATTTTCGTAATTATTTTAGGGGCACACATCTGCTCTACAATCGTTGCTGATGATGTCCGACGGTCGGCGCGCGATGTCGAGCGATAGAGCTCGCAATGTCAACGTCTGGCTGGTGGACTCCGGAATCGTGCTGCATTCTACTACCGGGCCCAGCATGAGCTTGGAAGTCACGTTGAATATGAAATACGCGGTAAGTCTTGATTATCTGTCTATATACACATTTTCATTTCATTTCCCTTTATTGCTCAGTTTCAAATCGTGTTACTCAGTTTCACAGTCTTGTGAGACGAGCTTATCTTTACTTTCTAGAACTTAATACTCTTCATTTGATATCTTTGGAAAGCCCTACATCGGGGCTTTAGTTCAGAATGACATCAACTTTACACAGATTTTCAAAGGTCTTCCTTGATCGGCAAGCGTAACATTGAATGCCCTCCTGCCAGATGGACCGATGTCTTAAAGAGGGCGGCTGGTCGTGACTGGGTGGCGAAAACAGAAGAGCGCGAGCCTTGTGGCGGCCTTTATCCAGCGAGCAGTGATGATACAGGCTGATGTTTTTTATTCAAAGCTCTACCTTTGTTTTTCTGTAGTTATCTACTGATATCAGTACCTAAATTATCTTCTCCAGGTTTTGTCGGACGGTGACAACGCAGTTCGCATCTGGGCCCTGGCCGGTGGAGACAGTGGGGACGAAAGAAGGAACGTCTCCCACGCAGAGAGGATCACCTGCTTTGCCCTGACGGCAGATTCCCAGCATGTCGTCACAGGCTCCATGGACATGTCGCTGAAGGTTTGGCAGCTGGATGGCGGGAAACTGTCCCAGGTAAGTTCCTGATTACATAGACGATATTCTCTAGGTTTTGTTGGACGGCGACAACGCAGTTCGCATCTGGGCGCTGGCCGGCGGAGACAGTGGAGACAAGAGAAGGAACGTATCCCACGCAGAGAGGATCACCTGTTTCGCCCTGACGGCGGATTCCCAGCATGTCGTCACAGGCTCCATGGACATGTCGCTGAAGGTTTGGCAGCTGGATGGCGGGAAACTCTCTCAGGTAAGTTCCTGATTACATAGACGATCTTCTCTAGGTTTTGTCACACGGTGACAACACTGTCCGCATCTCGCGGAAAACTCTCTCAGGTACCTTCATTTCCCGGTTTTATATAGCTTCAATTCGCTTTTCCTATCCCGCAAGGTATAAAGGTATGATATGTGTATATATGGATAGTTTTCATTTTTCATGAACAAGCTGCTCCTGTTACACTGTACAATACAGGTTACGAAAAAGTTTAGAAATATTTAAAGGCGTAAATCAGGCCATTTCTGCAAAGAACATTTATTTCAAAATAGATAATTAGTGTTTATTATACAAAATGTACTTTATACCTACCTGACTGGTGACTTGAAATATACGCTCCCGCTCCCGACGCTTAATGTCCTAAACACACAATGACCAAAAACGTCAAGTTTTGAAATTCTCTTGGTCAAATTTTACGAACTTTTTAAGTGCCTATCCCAATCTTGTATCCTCGTCACATCCTAATTCTTTGTTTCTTCCAATAGGTCCTAGTAGGCCATTCAGATATCGTTACCTGCGTGGCAGTATCGATCACAAATAAAACGCAAGTGATATCAGGCTCGTGGGACTGCAATCTGATAGTATGGGACATAAACACAGGCTCAGAAATACATCTGCTGTCAGGTCATATTGGGAAAGTGACGTGCGTGAAGATCACTGGCGATGGGACTATTGCTGTGTCAGGTAAAATGTGTTTTTTTTTTGACATTTTGTTTGATGTAGTGTTTCTTTAAGTTTTAAGTAATATTTTGGCTGTGATTCCACCAAACAACTACTCTGACCTATAATATAACATACTTATAAGGTGTAAAAATATTACCTGCAAATATTTTAAGCGGTGAATAAGCCCATGAAACTGAACAACTTGCCCGTAGAGACATAGGTCGAAATGTGAGATTTTTTTGACCTTTTATACTAATTGACTTGGTCAGTCGGTAATTTTGTACCGGAGGTCCAAATTTTTGTTGAATATTTCGACCTACGTTCCTTGGGGAGAAATGTTCAGTTTCATGGGCTGGTTCAACCGTTTATAGATTGGCAGCTATTTTTTTAACACCCTGTATAATAGAGCTGTTATATTCGATTAGAAAAGGATAGGAGACATCTAGTCATGTCATTATTTTAATGTCAATGTGTTCTGTCTACGCCATTTCTAGTAAATTTAGTCGACATAGTTTTATAACGCTCATTACGCGCACTTTGCGTTAAAGTCATGTCTCATTCATTTACCAATTTGAAAGATAGTGGCAGAGCAATTTTATTTTAGGTAAAAAAAGCGAATTGCGGCCTTGTGAATCTGTTCGTAACGATTCCATTATAAAAGCCACGAGGCTTTAAATGGGCTTCGATAATGGAATGGTTAAAAGCATGATACGTTCGTATTGCTTTTTATATATGCTGGTGATATTTGTTGCGTGTCAATCATACTATATTGTAGCAATTACGACTTATATTTGCCGTTTATTTTCTAAAATCAAACAAGTATACAAGGTGTAAAAAATGCGCAAAACCTGACACAACCAAACTGATTTTATATTCAATTAACCTAAATCAAGAAAAGTTAAAAATATTATTATGTGTTACATATTTTTGGGTTATTTCGTTTTTCTGGCAATTCTGGCCACTTCTTTTGTCTGTGACGACACGTTAAGACAAATATAGATTCTTTTAAGAAAAATTGTGATAAACACAATTTTAACACTAGAAATAAGGATAAACTTGCTGCGCATATAAGCAGGCTTAGTAAAGTAAACAAATCTTTTAAAGGCAATTGTATACGCTTTTATAACAAGATTCCTAAAGATATCCAAGATTTACCACTAAATAAATTTAAGCGAGTGATAAAAGAAAAATTGTATAAGAAAGGCTATTACGAAATATCAGATTATATGCAAGATAAATCTCCGTGGGAGTAGTTACAAATGTACAAAGTAGACTTTATATGACGACACAGGTAGAATTATCTACTGTATATGATATATATTTTATCTTTTTAACGTAGCCGCTTTTGGCTATTAATATATTTTTGTTTCATATTTAGAAATTTAGCTAGGGTAGCCTAGGGCCTGACAAATTGCATTTTTAGAATAGGAGCACTTCTGGGCAGGTTTCTGGGTGGTTTACTGTCCAGGGGGTCCGGCTAACCATACGCATGTAACACAACATTTTCTCTTGGCATGAACTCGATGTTATTTTATTTACCACCTAACGTTACATGTTGTTTGGTTAGCTTGGCCAGCCCCGAGGCAGTGCTTTAGGGGCTAGTTTTAAGTTTTTAGTCCACCTGAGCCGCGTTTACACTAGGTTCATAAAATTGTTATTGTTAAAATTGTTAATTCTTGACCATCAAAAAGCGAAATGTAAAATTTACTACTTTGAATAAATAATTTGATTTGATTTGATTTGATTTGCTCTGATAAGGAGTCGGTAGTACTCGGTCGGTAGTAAGTAGAGTCCGCGTCGCGAACTCGCGAAAGAAGTCCCGCGAAAAAAGTTTTAATGACCATTATGGACATCAGATTAAGGGTCATGGAAACTTTTTTCGCGGGAGTTCTTTCGCGGCGCGAACTCTATAACCGCGCACCGCCGCCGTTTTTCGTGTGCATGGGTAGGAATGATTTATTAATAAATAGACATGGCAACGCTTATAATATTTTTATTTTTTTTTCAAAAAAAAGACCTATGGTAGAAAGCGGTTTAGTCGATTCTGTTCGTGATTCTGAACAAACTTTTTTTCAGGTTTTGCACATTTAAAGTTACACTTTGTATAACAAAACGATGGGACATGAACGCTATAAAACTGTCCGTTTGAATATTGTAGGAGCCGAAGACAAAACCCTGATCATTTGGGAGACAAAACGAGGGTTGGCCCTGACATCTCTGGCGCTGCACGTGCCCATACTTGGCTTCCAGATCACCAGCGACTGTGCACGAATTGTCGTGCATCTCTTAGATCGAGGTAAGGCTTCCACAGATCTTAAGGTCAGTTTTCTTTAAATGAAAATTTCTTTAGAGTCCCTGATAATTTTGGAAACACCAAACTAATGCGAACACCAAGCGTGTAGTAACTTGAACTAGAATTTGTGAATTCATGACTACATTGATGGTACTTAGGCAACATTGCTTACGGGTAGTCTCCTTTTTATTTGGTTTGTGAAAATACTTATCGTACTTTATTTTACACGGCAAAATTTATTGAACTGTTGCTATAGTTTATAAAATATAGCTTGATACCTGATGTTTGACAGATCCATACTAAAAGAGAAGTAAACTAAGGAAAATGGACCTTGCGTCATAGCATTTGCATTAAACTGACAGACTTCAAAGGTATCAAGCTATCTTAAAACATAACTTTAGTATTTATCTTCTTCGAATATTTTGTGATGCTTTAAAAAGGGGAAAACGTACTTGTTTATTATCTACCAATATTTATCCTCTCCAGGTTGTCTGCCAATTATTTGCCTACACAATACCCCGGCTACATACGTAAAGATTCCAACATACACTGCTCCTACGAAAGATATTGATGGTGAGTTCTGGCTGATATAAATCGTAGAAGTACAAGAAAGATCAAATCAAGTACCGTAAACCAAAGACCATGAAAAGGTTGATGAATGTTAAGGAAGCAGAAAGGATGTGCGAGGATCGTAGTAAGTGGAACGATTGCCTACCACTCCAGAAAATAGGCGTGATACACAGGCTGTGAAAAATTTGCAAATATTTTAACAGGTGAATCAGCCCATGAAACTCGTAGGTCGATATATGAGAATTTTTTTTGAACCTCCCATACAAATTGACTTGGTCGGTCGATAGTTTTGTATGGGAGGTCCAAATTTTTTTGTCATATTTCGACCTATGTTCCTTGGGGAAAGTTGTTCAGTGTGATGGGCTGATTCATCCCTTAAAATATTTGCGGCTAATATTTTTACACTCTGTATGTAGTAGGAATGAAATCGGTTTCTTGTTCTTCTTCTTCTTTCTTCTTCTTCTTTTCGTGTGGGACACCGAGTCGTCCAACGACCCGATGAACCCTAGTGTCAGAATTTTTCAACCGCCTTCTACATGTAGCAGGCTTCTGACATGGTTGTGTAACGACCGCTGTCTAAGTGATCATAGACAGCAACCGGGACCTACGGCTTAACGTGCCATCTGAAACACGGAAACATCTTACTTACGGACAATCGGGTGGTTCAGCCCGCAATGTCCTAACCAGACTGGGAACAAATCCACAAAGTGATAAATATCAACTTTGTGGTTGACCCACCGAGAATCGAACCCGGAACCTTCTGCGTCAAAGGCAGTCACACTACCACTGCGCCACATCGGTCGCCATCGGTTTCTTGTAAGTACTTCGTGTATTTGATAAGTATGGGGTAATAAAAATGCTACAAATATTTTAAAGCAACCATAGTCATCCGAGTCAACTTGTAGGCCCTGGTGAACCAATTGATTTTCTTTCTACTTCGAACTTCTATATTTCATGAAAAACGTTGTTCAATTTTATGCGCTGCTTCATCCCCTAAATAAATATTTTTTATACTTCAAATACTAAGAGCTACAATGCAATTAGGACGATACAGGACAGGCTTGTTCAGATAATACAGGGTGTATAAAAATAGTTGCAAATATTTTAAGGGGTGAACCAGCCCATGAAACTGAACAACTATGCCAAAAGAACATAGGTCGAAATATGAAAAAAAAATTTTGGACCTCTCATACAGTTGACTCCCTCGGCTGCTACATTTTGTATAGGAGGTCCAAAAGTTTTTATCATCTTTCGACCTATGTTCCTTGGGGAAAGTTGTTCAGTTTTGTGGACTGGTTTACCCCTTCAAATATATGCAGCTAATATATTTTCACCTTATATAAGCTACAAATTCTGTTTCTTTTAGAACTACGGCCACTGGCTCCCAAGCGGCCTATGAGAAGACTGCTGAAGAAGGAAGTGTCTTTGGACACGTACACCTGGCAGAAGAAGTATGGACATCTGACCTCCGCAGCCATGATGGCTCAAGTGGACGAGCGACTAAAGAGAAGGTATTAAAATGCACGAATTTGTAGGCCGTGTGATGCCGGCTTAGAATAGCATCACCCAATTTTTTTACCGCCATAAGAAGCGACAAATGGACGCGGGGGTTTCAAGTGTATTACAATTTATGCAATAAACTGACAGTCTGACATACGCATGAACCACTTGAAAGTGCCCTCAATATTCGTGACGTGGCCATACCTAGCGATCGTATTTTACAGCTGTTAACGCCTACTCTGCCAGGGACAAAGTCGTGATGTGTGTGTGTGAAACAAAGTTGATGGATACTAGCTATAGCTAGTAAATAGATACACTTCTCATCAAAGAAATTTGGGACACTTTGTTTTTATGATTTGATAAAACATGAAACATATAAATAACTATTTCGAATTTGAGACATTTTCATTAAGATTTTACTCACTATCACACGATATCAAACGCTTTTTCCAAAATAATCACAATTTTTGAATAATGTCATTCGTACATAACATAGACTTGCAAGGTGTCCCAGATTTTTTGATGAGAAATAGCTATAGTTTAAATTGTAATATGGCTCAAACTGTATTTCCTAAACTATACGTCTATATTACAGATTCTCAGTATCCGCATCGATGGAAGAGATCTCCAAGATCCAAGAGGCGAAGGCCAAAGACCTGGGCTCGCAAGTGAGCCTGGGCCCGGAGCAGGCGGCGCTGGCGCAGTCCCAGCACTTCGACCAGCTGGAAGCGCTGTGGAACAAAATATCTCCTCCACGACGCCGATCAAATAAGGTAAGAAATAAACATAAAGCTGAATCGTTAATTTCCTAAAAAGAAAAGCGAAGATGTAGACTCTATTATTACAGGGTGTTAGGGACGAATACAAATGGGGTGCACTTAGCATATGAAACTGAACAATTTTCCCATTGGAATATATGTCAGGAAACGTCAAAAAATGTTTGGTTTCCGGTAGTAACTGACATACATGTTCCTAGGGGAAAGTTGTTCAGTTTCACGGTCTGGTGCACCCTATCAGTATTCGCAGGGCTGTCGCCAGGGCTCTACACCCGGTATATAGAATTTCCAGATCCAAAGAATTCAAAAGTTTAATTTCCGAATAGATTCAATCCAATATTTTCATGTAAATGGATTAGTCCATGACTAATCATTGTAAAACAGAAAAAACTGTAAGACACTATTTTTTTTTATAACATATTTACCTTAAGTATAAACCGGACACTATATAGAAAAATTCATGACGCTCGTGATTCAATTTTAGATTCCATCGCTACCTTGGGAATCAATAGCAACACTCGCAATCTAAATTTACTTTGTTTTCTTGTAATTGTTTCAATTGGATAGACTTACATACATACATACATACATATATCACGCCTTTATCCCTTGCGGGGTAGGCAGAGCGTTAACAGCCGTAAGAATACGGTCGCTATCGCCACGTCTGACATTTTTGAGTATTGTTTTCTAAGGTTGTTTCGGAAAACATGTGCATCACTATAGTGACAGGTTGTCAGCCTGTCGCCTAAAAATTGTAATACACCAATACTCTCGGGTCCCTTAGTCGCCTCTTACGACACCCACGGGAAGGATGTGGGGTGATGCTATTCTAAGCCGGCATCACACGGCATAAAAAATAGGCAAGTCTATTAAGTCCGCAATTTGGATTAGCGGAAACGTAAATTTTATTTTTAGAAATCTGTAAATAATAACAAAAGGTATCAAAGTTCACGAGTGGGAGTCTTTACGTCACAGCTTATAAATTCGTACATAGGCGTGACGTCACGCGTAGTTTCAATTGTTATTAATTTATTTAGATGAAAAAAGAACAAATCGTTGGTAGGCATGCAATATTTTTTATAATCTAATAGCCGGTCTAATGTGATTTTTATTAACTTTTGTTTTAAAGCTAAAACAAACTACACAACCGGAAAAAAATCACGCCACTGATGGGATTCGAACCCACGATCTTCTGACTAGCCGGGTCAGACGTGTTAACCACTACACCACGGCATTGTTATCCACTTATTTCAATCACATATTTTTTCCTTACTTGACTTCTTACGATAGATTTTTCTAGTCTTCTAGCCTATCTACTGATTATTATATTTTTCAGTCGCTGTCCAAACAGAGCTCGCTGATCGAGACTAAGTATGACTCTTCGGATGAGGAACATACTCCAGTAGAAGAACAAGGTCAGTCATCATTTTACCTATTACTATACTCTATAAAATTTAGTTTGATACCTGTGACAGCTCTCTCATTAACTCATCTCAGTCGTAGAGTGTGACGGTACGCCATGTATCCCCTGTTCAAGCCCCGAACAATGCAAGCAGTTATTCAAGTTCTTATTTTCAATCTTCAGAAAAGCGTACCCATTTATTAAGAATTCATCGATATTTTGTCTTGTTTTCAGAACACATGGTGGAGTAAAATGAGTCTTGCAACGCTTTTATTAAGTAGTTTTTAGTTTATAAGTATTTATTATACTATTCTTAGAATTTCGATGAGCTGGTCTCATTATTATTGTTAGCAAAGTTTGTTGTATCTACTTTCTCGGGTAGAGCTATAATGTTTTATTTATGCTGTGTTTAAGATTTACAAAAGAACGAATATTGATTTAGTCATTTTAAACTCGAATTAAAATAATTTGTAGTACCTAACTAAGCCTCTATACAATGTGATCTTCTAGTCTAGATATATAATTTTTCTATCATTTCAACGATCCTTTTAGAATAGGAATAAGCATAAAAATAAGTTTAAGAGGTAGGTATGTAGCATACCTAAGCGATTCTAACAGTTCATCCATTATTTTGAAGGTTGTAAAAATGATTTTGTCATGGTTTTTCTGAAAGTTCTAGAATTCTGAAAATTCAAAAATAAGAAAATATTAAGTTATGTGCGTTCAATTTTGTATTATAAACCTACTCGCTAGATCTACTGAAGGTCAGAAACCCATTCGTATCCGAATCTTTTATTGATTTTCCTGTCATTCGTTATTTTATGCGCACGCGGATCTGGTCCTAACTATTGGAGGCTGCCCGCATCCTATCGTTTTATATACTGCACTGAAATGATTCAAAGGCATATTTTTGAATCTGTGATTTCACTCTGCATTCGCCACTAGTGCCAGTCTCTCATATCCCACGCAAACAGACCCAAACTGCGCGTGTTTGATAAATCGTATGACACAGTAACCCTACAGAAACTGCACCCCTATGCCTTTAAGCTGATATAACGTTGCATGTCAGATATAAAATTACCCTGTGAATAATTATTCAACTAGTTGATTAACCTCATTCATTAGTCATAGGTAAAGTCTCGTTACTGTAAAGATTGATTTTGAGATTATGTTGTCGTTGTATTACCTTTAGTTTAAATTGAAATATGTACTTACAAATTATAGGTGAATTATTCTAACTTTTGCTTAAGTGGTATTGATTGGCGGATAATTTGATTATATAATCAGATAATTTCAAAAATCTATTTGGTAATATATACCTGATTATTTTCATTGTGAGTTAAACAAGGACTCTGATTATTCCATGTAATGATACCTTTTTAAAATTAAATTAGATTCTTATTAAAAACTTGATTTCAACAATTAATACCCATACTAGAAATTTCCAAACTGTGATCCCTTATAAAGACTTCTACGTAAGTACACAATGTAATGAAAATATAAATTATCCTTAGTAGCTAAAAATTTAAAGTAGGTATATTAATCAGTAATATATAATGCATTAATCATCTATTTTAAATTAAGTAAGTAGATGACTAGATATACCTAATTACCTATAAATCAGTTATGTTTATCCAACTTAACAAAGAACAAAATGCAATTATAGTAGCTGCCATTCCTGCGATTGAATCCCGAGCCAGGAAAGGAGAACAAAATTGAATCACGAGCGTAGCAAGTGATTATAAAATAGAATCCTGAGTACAGTGAAGGATTCAAAAGAAAGGGGCAGCATATAGTTCTAGCGTTCTACATAGGTACAATTTTGCACCTAGTAAGAAAAATAAAGTTTTTGCTACTAAGATAGAATAAAAACCCACAGAAAAGTTTAAATGTGATAATCGAAATGCAAATCACTTTTCTTTACTTAGTCGAGAATTTTACCAATTGGTTCAAGAAATGCACCCCTTTTTAGGAGGGGTCTAAAGAATGCTATGAAGAAATGTCCACCAATTGTTTTTAAAATTAAAATTTACCACCCCCTATTCTTATGCTAGATTACGAAACCTACGAATAGAGGTAGGGTTTTTCTAGAAATATCTAAAGATAAATAATAAATAAATAGTTGTGACCTTATTTGATTTCCCCATTTATAAAAGTATATATCTAGTCTATCATTTTTATTAGGTTGCAATCTAGGTACTATTCCAGGTAGTAGCGTCGATGTACCGACCGAACCAAACCATAATTACTGTATACAAATGAAAGAAAGAAGAAAGAAAGAAAATACGTTTATTTTAGTTACAATATAAAAAAGAAATTTTCTTAAATTAAAATACATAGTATGCAACTTATGTAACTAAAAAGGGTCACCACTCAGCATAAGTTACAAGCAGTGGTGAGCTGCATGTAACGCTGGTCTTCCGTGGCGCCAGATGAGGACAGAAAAAAAAATGTGGACAATATATACTGTATACAAATATAAACATAGCTATTATAGTTAGTACCTATTCCATACATACATACATAAATCACGCCTTTATCCCTTGCGGGGTAGGCAGAGCAATAACGATCGTAAAATTACGGTCGTTATCGCCACGTCTGACAAGTATTGAGGGTCCTTTCAGATGATTCGTGTATCACCGTACATTGGTATTAGATACATTTTACATCGCAGAGGTCCCTCATTTTTTGGCTATTACCGGCATGTATTAGGTAGATTTAGTCCGATCCGTTCTTCCCAGAACTACTCATCATGAGATAATTAAACAGATGAAATTATCACAGAATATGACCCAAATACTATAACTATTGCCGCTATGAACCACAAAAAAACAGAAGTCTCTCTTTTCGTGTGGGACACCGAGACGTCCAACGGCCCAAAACAGAACAAAATTAATATTTAAGGAGTTGTAAGTTTGCTGTTTTATATGTTTTCATAGGGGAGCTCCCTATGGAAACATAAAAAACAGCAAACAATCAACAAGAAAAAAACTAGTATAATATATACTAGCTTTTTCATAAAATACACATGTTTTCTGAAACAACCTTGGAAAACCATCCTCAAAAATGTCAGACGTGGCGATAGTGGCCGTATTTTTACGGCCGTTAACGCTCTGCCTACCCCGCAAGGGATAAAGGCGTGATATATGTATGTATGTATGTAGCTTTTTCATTGGCTGAAAATGTTAGTTTTAGAAAAATTGGTTCCTTCAATGTTTGCGATCGGTACGTCGACTCTACTTGATAATAGTCAAGCATCTTTCAAAGTACATTAAATTATTTTATTTTGCGTAAATACTTATTTAACATTCATGTTACTATATCAGATTCCTTTTTAGGCCTCGTAAGTATAATATCAAAGTAAAATATGTATTGTATTAGAGAGTTGAGTAATGTTAAAATGTTTTTTGAAAACTTGCAAAACTTGCTACCGCAGGCAGGATTTGAAAGTGTGGCTTTTGCCATTCGAACTGGTCACGTCTCTTCCATCGTAGCTACCGCGACTCAATCGTTGCCTGCGAAATTATGCAAAAAAAGCAAGTGTATATCTTGGCTTGGTGGCTCCATCCATCGGGATATTTTTTCAACTAGATAATTAATTCTTAACTTAATGCCGCCTATAATCCATATGAGAAATACTACATTTTGAGATAACTTCATTATAATTCAAAATCATGGTTCGGGAGGAAATGCCTGCTATTGTAGAAGTTTTTGCAAGTTTTTCGAAATTGCACAGAGCAAAAATGATGTGTGTCGCTCGCTAACGCGCATGACATTTCTGGTGTGTGTAAACTCGTATACTTAACACGGGAAGTGTTTTTAAAATTTTGGGATTTAAAATAAATTAAAGTCTAAAAACTTCGGAGCCGAAAACTTTATAGTAGTAGAGACTTGTGTCTTAATTTTTAAAGTACCTATTAATGTTGGTATTAGATGTTTAAAAGTTTAGTGAATGCAATAATATTTCATAAGTAGCCTGCACTTACTCGTAGTCACAATTTAGGATATAGTATATCTTCTTAAAGATATTAAAATACAGGGTGTAAGGGACGGTGTAACGAAAACTTTGCAGGCGTGGTCAGACCATGAAACTGAACAACTTTTTCTATGGTGGCTATGTTGGAAAACGAAAAAAAAATTTCAAGTTCCCATACAAAATCACTCAGCTGATCGGAAATTTTGTATGGAAGGTCTAAGAAAATTTCACGTTTACTAACATAGACCCCATAGAGGAAGCTGTTCAGTTTCATGGTCTAAGCACGCCTGCAAATTTTTTGTTACACCGTCCCTTACACCCTGTATAGCTTGATACCTGTGACATTTGACAGCTCCGTACTAAAAGACAAGTAAACAAAGGAAAATGGACCTAATGCCATATCATTTTCTCGAAACTGACAGCTGTCACAGGTAACAAGCTAAATTATATAGAGCATTATCAGTTCATAAACTGAATATCACCGTTGTTTGGCACATGTCGACGTAGAGTTAAGAGCCTTCCAGGGTCTCGGTGTTTTCATACAAACGTATTCCCGTTTTCTTCCCAAAAAATTGTTTTCCATTGATAACTAAAAATGTATTTTTTCCATTTTCAATATGTAACTGTTTATTTAAATTATATTGTCTATAATTCCATTAACTTATATTTCTTTACAAGTTTATTATTACCTATAACTATTAACCCTAAATAATAAAATAAAATAAAAATAATCGTAAGTGTCCGCTCAGGTCGTACCTGATGCAAATGTGCTCAATACGCAGGCGGCATTTCCTCGTTGGATCACCAACGACATGTGCTGCATTTCCATTTTATATTATTATTTTCTCCGAATAGGAGCTATAATACTTGATCACATTAAGATGTAATCAAATATTATAGCTCCTATTCGATCAGAAAACAATGGAATACGTTTGTATGAAACGCCGAGAGAGCATATTTCAGCTATCACGCTTATACCACCAATGTTCTCCAAAAGCTATACCTACGCACATGCAACCAAACCCTAATTAAGTACCTTTAAGGGCAATTTGCCTTACCCACATTGAAGGACAAAATTTTTAATAAAATAATCATCCTAAAAAAGAAATAGATTTTGAGGTTTATAATTCTAAATTTCTAACTGACGACACGCAATCGTGCAATTAAAAAATACAAACGTCCCAAAAGTTTTGTCCTTAAGTGTTTTAGATCCTATTGCTACACAATAAGTTTTTAATAATCGTTAGAAACTGTCACCTTGTTGACTATTTGTATAGAATTTTTTATATATTTGTCGTTTCTTACACCTCACTGTTGGTGAGCCTTTATTTTTGACCTGTCGTGGTGTTATATATCTGAAAATATATTCTCTGTGTTTCCCTAACAATTGTTTTATTTTCTTAACCTTAGCAAATTCGTAGTCAGACTACAAAACAAAGTTAATAGTTATTAGCTCCGAGTTTTGCGATCAAAATTAAATCTCGATCTAGTGGAAAGAATCCAAAATTGATTTACAAGCGCAATTAGATGATTCTTTAAATGGACTGCCGTGTGATGCCGGCTTAGAATTTTCAAATTCATATTTCAATCGTTTATTTCCAAGTAGATTCACAACGAATTCTTTCAGAAAGTCAAAAATTTACAATACAATACTGTCGCTAAAAATAAATTAGTCATTGTAAAAAAGAGAAAATTGTCAGACACAATTTTCTCTTTTTTATAACAATTTTATGTTCCTAGTAGAAACGCGGCACGAGTGGGATAAAAAAGGCACTGCCTCGGGGCCGGCCAGGCTGACCACACAGCATGTAACTTACTAGCATGTAGCTATTAAAGTAAATATTTCAAAAAATATATTTACATGTGTCATGTAAATCAGCCGGACCCCCTGAACAGGAAAACCACCCAAAAACCTGCTCAAAAGTGCTCCTATTCTCAATTAACAATTTGTACCAGAGGACCTAAGCTACCCTAGCTAAGATTTAAAATATATTAATAGCCCAAAAGACGGCTACGCTAAAATAAAATAAAAGTACTACAGTAGATAATTCGATCTGTTTCGTCTTAATTAAGTCTTCCTTTCTATTTATGTCAATTTTAAGTTCCATGCACGTCCCGATTTGGTATTAAAAATGACTGCATGTTTCTTGTGCTGCGCTGGAAAATCAGAGGACAATGCCTCTTTGTCATTAACGTAATCATCTAAATTATAATAGGCTTTATAACATAATGTTTTCTTAATAATAGATTTAAATTTACTCTCAGACAAACATAATATCTTCCGGTATTTTGTTATAGTATCGTATACTTAAACCTTCAAATGAAGTCCTAACTTTAGCTAGTCTATGCTTAGGTTGATCTGATTTATTTTTACTCCTTATATTACGATTATGTCTTTCATGATTTCTTGTGAAAGTATGAATATTCTTTCTTACATACATGATATTTTCATAAATATATTGACATGGCACAGTCATAATATTAATTTCCTTAAACAGTTCTTTTAGAGAATCACGACTGCCAAGTTTATAAATAGCTCTAATGGTCCTTTTCTGAAGAATAAATATTGTTTCAATATCAGCTGCGCGGCCCCACAGCAAAATTCCATAGGACATAATGCTGTGAAAATAACTGAAGTAAACAAGTCGTGCAGTTGAAATATCTGTAATTTCTCTAATTTTACGTACTGCATAGGCAGCTGAGCTTAATCTTCCCGACAAAGATGTAATATGAGGGCCCCATTGAAGCTTTGAATCAAGCGTAATCCCTAAGAAAACTGTGCTGGTAGTAAATTCTAATTTTTCATTACTAAGCGTGACATAATTATTCAAAGAATGTACTACATTTGGCAAAGTGAATAATACACATTTAGTTTTTTTCGCATTTAGAACTAAGTTATTTGCAGTAAACCAACTATGAATTTGTCCAAGAGTGTGATTTACTTCGTCATAATTATGCGCTCGTCTATCAACCTTAAATATAAGGGATGTATCATCAGCAAATAATACAATTTTGGTCAAATTCTCTACCATGTAAGGCAAATCGTTAATGTAAATTAAAAATAAAAATGGTCCTAATATAGAGCCTTGCGGCACACCAATTTTAACACGAGATCCCTGTGATTTGGTGCCGTTTACTTGGACCTTTTGCGTTCTATTATCTAAATACGAATTCAGAAATTTCAGAGCTACGTTTCGAATACCGTAATGTTCTAATTTTACCAATAAAGTTTCATGATCTACGCAATCAAATGCCTTAGAAAGATCACAAAAAACACCAATGGCGTCCTTTGATTCTTCCCAAGCATTAAATACATGTTTGACAAGAGCAACATCAGCATCTGTGGTACTACGTCCCTTTGTAAAACCGAATTGCTGGTTGTGTAACAAGTTGTTGCTATTAAAATGGGACAGCATTTGATTGAGTATGATCTTTTCAAAGACTTTGCTGAGTACGGGCAGAATAGATAGAGGCCTATAGTTACTGGGATCTTGTTTGTCGCCAGCTTTAAACAGCGGAACTACCTTGCTTTCTTTCATTAAATCATAGAAATAGAATAGCATCACCCCATTCCTTTCCTGTGGTTGTCGTAGAAGCCGACTAAGGGACTCGAGGGTTTCATGTGTATTGCAATTTTAGGCGACAGGCTGACAACCTGTCACTATAGTGATACATGACTTATCTGAAACGACCCGCAAATAAATTGTCAGACGTGGCGATAGCGACCGTATTCTTACGGCCGTTAACGCTCTGCCTACCCCGTAAGGGATAAAGGCGTGATATATGTATGTATGTATAAATGGACTGTAGGCTTATGATGTGCACCGTAGAGAGGAGAACTCGGACGTTTCAAATCGCATGGATTTTATCAAAAAAACAAATGAAGATTTTTCTCAAAAAGGTGTAGAAAGAATTCGTGTTGCGGTGCGGAAGCGCGGAACACATCATAAGCCAAACAAAACACATAAGCGGATAGCACACTTAACGCATGACGGAGCGCTAAAACATCGCAGCGGTCTGTCAGATCCATACTAGAAACGTCACTCCCCATACTAAAACCGCACTCGACGGACGACGCTGCGACAGCGCTGCGTCAACAGCGGTTGATCTGACAGACCACTGCGATATTTTAGCGCTCCGTCGTGCGTCAAGTGTGAAATCCGCCTAAGTAAGCATCTTTTTGTAAAATTCTGTCTGTACACGTCAACAAAAACGAACTAAGTAAGTACCGAAACTACTGATCAGTAGCTAAATGAGGTAAGCCAACAGTTTTAAGAGTTCAAAAAGTGTTAAAAGTTCAAAACATTTCAATAGTTCGACAGCGGAATCCTTGTTTCATATGAATTGCAAATACTGTAGGAACAATCTCTCAAGCGGATTGCACTTCACCAACTCAAATTGAACTCAACTCGTGGAACAGCATAATGCCGTATATATGAACTGTTTGTTCCAAATGGGATCCTCATACATACACATATCACGTCTTAATCCCTTGCAGGGCAGGCAGAGCTTTAACGGCCGTAAAAATACGTCGCTATCGCCACGTCTAACAAATATTAAGGGTTTTCATATAATTCATGTATCACTATAGTGGCAGGTTGCTTAAAAAATTGTAATATACATGAAACCTTCGAGTTTCTTAGTCGTCTCTTGCGTCGCAACACCCATGGGAAAGAAATGGGGTGATGCTATTCTAAACCGACATTACAAGGCTGGGTAGGAAATGAGATTTTTCTATAGAAAAAAAAAACTGAAATAGACTTATCGCAACCACTGGCCTTTCTGGGAAATGGACCTTTGGCATCGCGCGGCTGTATTTGTAGCTAGAGAAATTTAGGTGACCTTCCATTCTAAACCGTGCCGTGTGATGCCGGCTTAGAATAGCATCACCCCACATCCTTCCCGCGGGTGTCGTAAGAGGCGACTAAGGGACTCGAGGGTATTGGTGTATTACAATTTTTGGGCGACAGGCTGACTACCTGTCACTATAGTGATACACATGTTTTCTGAGACAACCTTGGACAACAATCCTCAAAAATGTCAGACGTGGCGATAGCGACCGTATTCTTTCGGCCGTTAACGCTCTGCCTACCCTGCAAGGGCTAAAGGTGTGATATATGTATGTATGTATGTCTATTCTAAACCGTAGACTGCGCTACGGCGTAGACTGTGCTACGACGTGGACCACGCTACGCTTTGACCGTGCTACGCGGTATAAGCCAAATACCGTTGTGTATTTTAGGGGGAGTAAACGTACACATCACGCCTGTAACTCTTGCGAGGTAGACTGAGCGTAGGCGCCAGAAAAACGATCGTTATCTTATTATCACTGTGAAAAAGTATGAAAACTTACGTCATTAATTGATCTACCTCTTTCTTTCTTCAGAAAAATAGATACTATCTCTGATAAATTTATTGATAAATAACATTCAATCATCAGGCGCCTTTTATTACTAAAAGATAAACAGAACTATTATACAAGGTGGCACTGAACGTTGGACTTTCCTGAAAGGGATCCCTTTCGTTAGCATAATGTTTTTCCACTAATATGTTTTAGCATAACATGTTTCGCATAATTCTTTTTCCCCTTTTATATCTTTGTCATAAACATTTTTTCACATAATATTTATCTTGGCATAATACAGTTTATTTATGTCTAACAATTTTTTATAAACATTAGGTTAGGTTAGGTTAGGTTAGTATTTTTATAGACATTAGGTTAGGTTAGGTTAAGTTAGGTTAGGTTAATAAATTATGCTTAACGTGTTATGCCTACTATTTTTATGCGTAAGTATCTTTAGTTCAATGTACATTGTGCCAACCTATATTATGCGTAATATTTTTATGCAAATAGATAGGGAACCTATAACCTAACCTATTAGAAAACGCTTAGCTTTACAGGTCAAACTGAAAAACTTTCCCAAGAATTTATCGGAAAAAGTTGTGAGCCAAGTACATTTTCAAGTAATTTATACCAATAAGCGAGTTTGTGTCAGGCAGTAGTATGGTACCACTATAATATAAGGTGTAAAAATATTAGCTGCAAATGTTTTAAGGGGTGAATCAGCCTATGAAACTGAACAACTTTCCCCAAGAAACATAGGTCGAAATATGAGAAAATTTTCACCCCTTAAGATATTTGCAGCAATTTTTTTTACACCCTGTAAATAATAAACTAAATTATGATAAAAGATAGTCAAGATAGTCAGCCAGATAGATAGTCTCTTGACTATCTCTTGACTATATAAGATAGTAAAAGATAGTCAGCCAGAGAGGCCGTGACGGTGGCGCAGCGCAGGTCCTGGGCAACCCTACGTCCCATACTCCCATGCCACGCAGTGTCTGTGGAGTCGGCTTACACAGGGTGTAAAAAAATTTGCTGCATATAATTTAAGGGGTGAATCAGCCCATGAAACTGAACAACTTTCCCATAGAAACATAGGTTGAAATATGAGATTTTTTTTTGACCTCCCATACAAAATTAGCATTTGTATTGGAGGTCAATTTTTTTTTTCATATTTTTACCTATCTTTCTTGGAGCAAGTTATTCAGTTTCATGGGCTGATTCACCGCTTAAAATATTTGCGGCTGATATTTTTACACCTTATATAGCCACGAAAAGTCTTGCATCAGACACTGATTAAATCGTCTGTTACTAACCCAATAAGTCCAATGATGTGCCTACACTCTCTTTCTCTTTTCTTGTGGGACACCGAGTCGCCCAACGACCTACTAAAAAAACTCAATATCATATACACGTGTTAAACGTAGGTACGTTCAGGTAGGTATATAGGTACTAGACAGACTTTTATAAATCAGTCGACCAACAACAGGTGTAAAAAACAACAATTTAATCAAGTATTGTAATTCATAACATCGATTAATCTTATCTGTATGATATTGAGGAAATAACAGCTAAATTACTAAGATAGTCCAGCGAATCTGCACTTACTACGTGAACCGTAATTTTGATACTTTCAATAAAATCATCACACATTTCGGTAGCCTTCGTTTATTTTATAGTTTAGGCAAAAAAAGACCCTAATTTTGCACAAATATTACTCATCACAATTGTAATGAAAAGTTGTGTTTAATAATGGATTTAAGTTGTGTTGTTGTGTTTCGGATTTCGGATTAAGATGTCTATTGTCGTGGAAGTGTAATGCTTGTAACATGATGATTCAAAGACTGACATGAAGTGACTTTTTTGTGACAACAATCGCCAATAGAAAAATCCAGAATGACTTACTTTGGCTACGTGATGGAGCTAATACAAAGACTACGGGACAGAATGCCGGTTTCGCCAGCCGAGGTGGAACGAGGGCTGATCATAGGAGGCAATGGAACGTCGACATTTGTAGCTGTATTCACAATGACTGTGAGCTCCCTTGGAGTCATCCTATCAAGCCTTGCAGTCTTACTCCTACTCATCACCGCCATCTTCTTCGTGGAATGGAGAAGAACTTACAAGAATCAATTATTGATGCAGTTCATGATAGCCAGGTTCATCTACACAATCATCAGATTCTTTACGGACCTTTTTGACGAGGAACAGAGTTTTCTGCAATACCTCTCCAGGGGTTTTGTTATGGTGTACACGGAAATGGTTCTAGTGGTTTGGATGTTTATTTTTACGAGACAAATGTATAAAAGTCTGGCTAAAGTATTTGATACCAAACAGAACAATATTTGGAAGGTTTCGACTCTGTGTTGGTCAATACCATGTTTCTACACGCTGTTTATCTATATGCCATTTCTTTATTGTAACGAAAACATGAACGTCTATATCTATATCTCAATTATTTTTAAATGGCCAATTCTTATAGCCAATGCAATTTTATTAATTTTGATTACAATATCAATTGTCTCAACTAACATGACCAAAAAGTCGAGTAATTTTCGTATAGTGGGAATAATGATAATTCTAATAATTCATTTCTGTGTTCAACAAATGTTTGTTGATATTTGTAAAGTTCTGATTTACAGGTACATGGATAATTCGGAGAATGATAGTTTACCAAGAGAAGTATATTACGCCTTAGTCGCGTTCAACATTTATTCTTTGTACGTTTGTGCGTTTGCAATATTCTTCTGGTTATTTGGGAATGCGAATACGAGAAAATTTTGGAGATCACGTTTGAGGAGGAAAAGTGATATCAATCAGAATATTATTGAAAGTAAAACCAAATCACCGAATGTTGATTGGGGACTGAATATCTCATTGAGTCCACAATCAGAACCGGCACGGTTGCCGGAAAAAGAATTCTCTTCTATTACAAAAGCCAATAGTATATTTTGAATTAAGTGTAAAAATAAGGACTTAGTTTATTTAGTGTTAGAAATTAGTAGTTTATTTAGC
This sequence comes from Keiferia lycopersicella, assembly GCA_029255805.1. NCBI lineage: Eukaryota > Metazoa > Arthropoda > Insecta > Lepidoptera > Gelechiidae > Keiferia > Keiferia lycopersicella. Next base: position 2,579,844 of record JARACZ010000026.1, read on the forward strand.
GTTAGAAATAATAAAAATAGAATTTTACTATTAAAATGCGTTTTTGTCTTATTTCTTTCTACCTTTCACAGATAAAGGCGAGTACAAGTATAAAATCATCCAAAAGTATATTTTTTTTAAAGGCACTAGATTTTAGATTGCCAATTTAAAAAAAAATGGCTCTCAACTACTTCGTAGTATTTTTTTATTATTTTAGCTTTTATTATTAATGTGTAGCTTTACTCGTCGTCGTCGTCGTCTCAGCCGATAGACGTCCACTGCAGGACATAGGCCTCCCCCAAGGATCTCCACGATGATCGGTCCAGCGCCACCCGCATCCAGCGGCTTCCCGCGACCTTCACCAGATCGTCGGTCCACTGCCCTGTTATGACAAGACACTGTATTATGAGATACAGTGTTTTGTCACAATAGCGTCAGATATGCTCCAATGGACGTACACTGCACGTACATACCATTAAAACCTAAATTGGCCTTTATTTCATTCAGATATAGAAAGTAAAAAACACTGTATCACGAAAAGTCATAAGATTTATTTTGGTAATACACTGTATCAAATATTACCGTGTATTGCCATACCGCGCTCTACTTTCGCGCGTGATGGAAAAACACGGTACTTAAAAGTTACAGTGTTTTGTCAAAATAGCGCGGAAAAGAACTGCCATCTGTGCGGAAACGGATGCGGACTCCTTGGGAAATCTTACTTGACCACAACTGCTAATAAGGCAAATAGTGTAGTAAAGGGCACAAATGCGAGACACTTTGAAGTCATCAGGGGCCCCCTCCTCCATCTACATTGGAACGAAAAGTTTCCAAACCGCCGTGTGCGACTCCGTACCTCTAGGGTTGCCAGGTCCTCGCACCTGAAGGCTGGACAGACCTGCGAGTTTGGCCGGACATTTGGGTAGAAAAGCCGGACGGACACCTTACATTTTGAGGATTTTCGGGGTAAATGTTAAAAAGTGGAAAAAAGAACACCCTGGGGCCGATCTTTGGGGGCGACAGTGCTCGCGTCTAGCACGTGCTTGTTCCTTCACAATTCGGTCTCGACCCGTGCAAATTCCGAAATATAAAAAGCCTAACAAAAGCCGGACAGGCCGGACGCCGCTTACTTTGGCCGGATAGGCAACCAAAAAGTCTGATCCCGTCCGGCTAAAGCCGGACGCCTGGCAACTCTACGTACCACCATCTTGAAGTAGTTCACCCGGTATAAGGTCAATGGCAACCGCCGGATTATTAAGCTGCTGTCTGATGGCAGTAACAACCTCGTCACATGACAGGAGCTTGTCCAGCTCCGTGGCTAACGGCAGTTGAGGCAACAAACTGATATTATGCAGATCAGCTGATCGATTTACGTTAAGCAAGTTTTGAAAATGCTCAGCCCAACGTTTAAGTACATCCTCCTTGCTGGTCAGGAGGTGCATACCGTCTAAAGAACTTAAAGTTACTTTTGCACGGTAGGACGCACCAATCAGCTCACGCACTTTACAGTAAAACTCACCAATCTGGTTTGTATCGGCGAGCCACTGCATTTGACAAGCCTTGTCCTGCCACCACTTGTCTTTTATTTGTCGAGCTTGCGTAATTCTTGGTCACTCTCTTTGACCACCGCAACACTTCCTCCTCGCTGATTATGCCGTCGCAGGCGCTGTCGATGTTTGTCAAATGCTGCTTTAAGAGCCTCGCTATTATCATCGAACCAGTCTTCACTATGTCAGTCTTTCGTACGCAAAGTAGCAAAAGCGGTCACCTATGAGATGACATGACAAAACTTCCCAAGCAGCACTGACATCAGCTGTCTCAGTTATTGACAACGGCTTTTCAAATAAGGTTTCAGCATATTTCACCCTAACCTCGCGATCTTTCAGCCTGTCCACGTTTAAACACGCAGACTTCTTCACTGTGGATCTGCGAGGTCGACGAAGGTGGAGTCGTAGTTTAGTGACAATTAGTCTATGGTCAGTCAGTCCAACAGTGAGCACCGCGCATGACGCGGGTAACTAGAACTTGACTGATGTCTCGTTGCCGTATAATAGCAAAGTTGAGCAAATGACAGTGTTTGGAACGCGGGTGCATACACGTTATCTTGTGCTTAGCGGCAAGTCTGCACATGTGTTCAATATCGCTAGATCGTATTAAGCACAAAAACCGAGCAACAACAGACCATTGCTGTTCATATTGCCAACTCCGTGTCTTCCCAGAACTCCAGGCCGAGCCTCGTAGTCCCGTCTAACCCTGTCATTGAAATCGCCTAGCAACAAGATCTGCTCTCTGGCGTTTATACTATCAAGGCATTGTCTTAACTCCTCGTAGAATTTGTCCTTAATGTCATCAGACTTGTCTTACGTTGGAGTATAGACACTGATGACATTAAGGTAATTGTCTGTATCCAGGTGTAGGCGTAGTGTGGTAACGCGGTCCGAGATGTGAAAAGGACACTCTTCAAGTCACTTTACTAGATGATTTTTAATGGCAACTCCTACCCCTGAACATCGAGGTTCGGATGCAGAGGTACCCTTCCAGAAGAAAATGTAACCACCTTCATCTTCCACCAGTTCTCCTTCATCAGCAAGATGGGTTTCGCTGAGCACAGCCACATCCACGTTATAGCGATGAAGTTCTCGAGCTACGATGGCGGTTTTGCGTTCAGGACAGGAGTTGCCATCTCGATCAATGAGAGTTCTCACGTTTCATGCGCCAAATGTCATGACAGATGGTTTCATGCACATTTTTATTTTTTCTGTTGCGTCGACCACGAGTTAAATGATGCGGTGGCAGCCGTGGTTAGTACCTTTCTAGTTAGTTAGCACTTTTCTAGAGGACTCGAGGACACCTTTTCTAGCCCCCCCCCCCTCGGCTGGGCGAGGAATGGGGTGCCTCCCTTGAAAGGGCTGCTTTGTCATCCTTGGTGCTGCCGATATCGCATTGTCGCCACGATTTGCAATACAAAAGCGACCACGGCGTGTACTTACACTTCTAGGACAGCCTATGTGCAGGAATCAGACAAAGCCCAGCTGGCACCACGCCAGTCCTCTCTACCTCAACCCATAGCCACAGGACAGGACGCAGGCGCATGCCCTTAGTCCTCCCACTCCTTGATTCAGTGGGACGGAAAACCGTTACCTAGGAGAGGTCAGACGCAGCCAGTGTCTGGCCAACGGTAACTACCCGCGCCCTCTACCGTCGCCACCTTGGTCACCAAGGTCATCCACCTTGCCTTGCTGAGTCCGCCAAGCCCTTGTGCATATCTGCATTGGGTTGCCATTCTCGCCGAAACAGAATTTTTATTTGTTAAGCAAGGCAAGCAGAGGGAATTGCTTGTGTTGGACCTAGGAGAGAAGGGAACTAGGAGAGAAGGGAACTAGGAGTAGGAATAGAAAGGAATTTGGTGAAATTACGAGAGGAACACAGGTAGTGGGATGCTACTGACTGGGAGGTAGACAAAGACAGTAGAAGCTCTGGAAGCCGGGGTCGCATACCCGTATACTTTATCACAGCCCTCGATCCAAAGGCTGAGATGAGTACCCCTGAATAGTATTATATGATACTGAATACAACAAAGATTTCATACAAATTTTATTAGGGAGAAACACGTCAACATGAGTTACAGTGTTTTGCCATAATAAGGTGCATACAAAATTTGCTTTTCTGTTCATACAAAACAAGTTTTCCCTTTAAACTCTATTATTTTAATAGAAATCTAGTATTTTATTATCATAGACCGATAAAGTTCAATATTTTGCTTATATTCTGAAGAAATCAGCTCATTTGCTTCATTTAGATGGAAGTTACAATCAAAATTTTAATTAGAAATGTTATCTCGTTTCCTGAAAATCTACAAATTGAAAGATACAGTGTTTTGCCAACGCAGGGCAGTCCACCTTGTGGGAGGCCTACCTACGCTGCGTCTACCGGTCCGTGGCCGCCACTCGAGAACTTTCCGGCCCCAGCGGCCATCGGTCCTACGAGCAATATGCCCCGCCCACTGCCACTTGAGTTGCGCAATCCTTCGAGCTATGTCGGTGGCTTTGGTTCTTCTCCGGATTTCCTCATTTCTGATTAGATCGCGGAGAGAAACTCCGAGCATAGCCCTTTCCATTGCCCTTTGAGTGACCTTGAGCCTTCTTATGAGGCCCATTGTTAGCGGCCACGTCTCAACTCCGTAAGTCATCACTGGCAACACGCACTGATCCCAGACTTTTGTCTCAAGACAAAAGTAGCTTTACTCGATCAAATAAAAAGATTAAGATGTGAAAATAACAGCTTTATTTAGAGTTCGTGTATTTTTTAAATAGAATAAATTAAGGCCACAATACAATTTACAATTTATAAGGCCGGTGCATTCTTAAGCGTATATTATGTAGAAGTTTTTGACATACATATATTATATCACATTTTTATTAAAAAATATATTTGATAACATCTTACATGCAGGTACGGCAACTATAAATAAAAGTATAAATAAAATGAAGTCGCTTTTTATGTTTCTTTGTCTGTCAGTTTGTCTGTCATAGACACCGCTAACCCCTCCCAAACCACGCAACGGATTTTGATGCGGTTTTCGATTTGATTGTGTGATTTAGCAAGGCTAATATAAAGCCGGGAATACTTCTTATTCCCACGGGAAAACGATTACCAGCGGGTCTTATAATAATTTAAAGTACCTATTTATAATATTTTGGGGCCATTTGTATCGCGATATATACAACAAAGTACCCCAGTGTTTTGTGAAAACGAGAACGAAATATTTTTTTGTATTTACAACTAGTATTTGATACAAAAATGTATCGGCAACATGTGTCTGACTGGACTAAAACCAATGGATGCCTATATACACTATAGTAGATACGTAATATTATGATTCGACTCATCGTGTAACATTAATAACATAAATTATATATCTAAAATATTATGCATCTCATAATTACTTAAATACCCTTAAACATTATGTACAACATCACTCCGCATACATCAAAATTTTTAAAATAATCAACATTCAACATGCATACATTCATACTACTACGATAATGTAGGTATAACTACCCTCATCTACAAGTTGAACAAAAGGCAGTATAGACTCACGGATAGTTACTGGGTGGTACCGAATGATCTACTTCCCCGAAAACGCTAAACTCGAGGCGCCAAACGGAACTACTTTTCCCACGAAGCAAGGTCAAAATATTAAAAAATATTGCTACAAATAAATATTGCGCGGTATAGGTGATTCTTTTGTATTAAATTATAGTTTTTTCACTTCTGGTCCTTGGGGAAAGTTGTTCAGATAAACGAGTTCGCGTAGCCGTGAAAGTCGGTCTTTCCGTGTCACCTAATATACCATAACAAATAAATACTTCTCGAAGAATACACATAATTCAATGGTTGATACACAAAAAAATATATTAACTAACCTTACTTGTGATTTTATTTTCTCGGAGTTAATTTTAAACTTAAAACATGGTGGTGTCCATAAATTGCTGCAATTCATGGATTCGAGAATTTCAGTGTAAATTTGAAGGCACAGCGAAACTACCTTTTTCCTTCACTCCTTCACACTTCCCGCTAAATTCCATTCTACATTCTGTCACCCGCCACAGACCAAAAGCATTATGCATTTTTATCCACAACTTATGTCGTATCGTATCTGGTGATTATTTGCGATTTGACACTCTATGACGCTTCTGAAACACACTTGCTGTACCGAAGGCCAGATGACTTGAAAGTGGCGGCTGGTAGCGACTGGATAGCGAAAACAGGAGATCCGTTTTATGGCGTACCCTGGACGGCCTATGTCCAGCAGTGGACAGCTATATACAGGAATTTGTTCATCAGAAATCCGTGGTCACTACGTCCAGCAGTGGCCTATAGCAGTTGTAACACTATCTATAGTTGATGCCATATCTCGTAGCGACCTAGGGCGTATGTGTGGTAGCCACCGCAAGTAGTAGCGTCAATATTCAGAGATCTGATCATCAGAAATCCGTGGCCACTACGTCCAGCAGTGGCCTATAGCAGTTGTAACACTATCTATAGCTGATGCCATATCTCGTAGCGACTTGGGGCGTATGTGTGGTAGCCACCGCAAGTAGTAGCGTCAATATTCAGAGATCTGATCATCAGTAATCTGTGGCCACTACGTCCAGCAGTGGTCTATAGCAGTTGTAACACTATCTATAGCTGATGCCATATCTCGTAGCGACTTGGGGCGTATGTGTGGTAGCCACCGCAAGTAGTAGCGTCAATATTCAGAGATCTGATCATCAGAAATCTGTGGCCACTACGTCCAGCAGCGGCCTATATCAGGCTGTTTTACACTATCTATAGCTGATGCCATATCTCGTAGCGACCTAGGGCGTATGTGTGGTAGCCACCGCAAGTAGTAGCGTCAATATTCAGAGATCTGATCATCAGAAATCCGTGGCCACTACGTCCAGCAGTGGCCTATAGCAGTTGTAACACTATCTATAGCTGATGCCATATCTCGTAGCGACTTGGGGCGTGTGTGTGGTAGCCACCGCAAGCAGTAGCGGTACGTCATTCACGTCAATATTCAGGGACTTGGTCAAAGTCGCGATATCGCAGAAATCCGTGGTCATTAACATGTCTGCGAGTGTTTTTGATAACACGCAGAGTTCGCGGAGTTTGCCTTCGACGAAGGAGAGGCACTGGAAGAGAAAAAAAACTTGTTACATCTCATAATCTTTTACATTTTCTGTTTTGGAATAAATGGTCTAATGGTTTTGTTTACTCCGTGTGATACCGGCTTAGAATAGCATCACCCCACATCCTTCCCGCGGGTGTCGTAAGAGGCGACTAAAGGACTCGAGGGTATTGGTGTATTACAATTTTGACAGGCTGACAACCTGTCACTATAGTGATACACATGTTTTCTGAAACAATCTTGAAAAAAGATCGTGAAAAATGTCAGACGCGGCGATAGCGACCGTATTCTTGCGGCCGTTAGCGCTCTGCCTACCCCGCAAGGGATAAAGGCGTGATATGTGTGTGTGTGTGTGTGTGTATGGTTTTGTTTTGATCTTTAAATCTCTTACTTATAGCCCAAAATAACAAGCATAGATAACATGAGATTAAGTAAAATTTTCCCAGCAGACCCATCTCGCCCTAACAGACTGCAATCTTAGTTATCTACCTATCTTGTTTATCGTGTATTGCTGCGTTAGAATAGTATGAAAAACTTTGATACCAGGATCCATCGGGTGGTTGAAAGACTCGGTATCGCACAAAAATAATAGCACATAAATTTCGAGAGTATTGGCGTATTACAATTTTTAGGCTGACAACCTGTCACTACAGTGATACACATGTTTTCTGAAACAACCTTAGAAAACAATCCTCAAAAATGTCAGACGTGGCGATAGTGGTCGTATTCTTACGGCCGTTAACGCTCTGCCTACCCTGCAAGGGATAAAGGCGGGATATATGTATGTATGTAAATTACCCCATTTTAGGTAACCGTTACTTTGTATTTTCACGGCCTACCCCGCAAGGGATAAAGACGTGACTTGTGTATATAATAGTTACCTGATGCGCGGGCACCCTGGCGCTGCGCATAGCGGGCAGCGCATCGAGCATGGCCCCGACTAGGGAGGACATACCGCCAGCACCGCAGTCTCGCCCCATCACTACCACTTGCCTGCAAAGATGGACAAAATTACTTGAAACCTTTCAAACTGTTTCTTTTTTTGTACTTCATACTAGCCCTGAAAAGACGAAATGAAATTTTACTACCTATTTTCCAAATTAATTTGTGTTGACGAAAAGCAGAAACGTTGCACAAAATGTCGAGATTGAAAAAAAACTCTTCAAAAGCCAAAGCTTATTATAGAGGGCAGCAGGCGCGAATGTGCCCAAACGCACCAATTAGAAATAACTGAACTTTGACATTGACACGTTTTTGACTAATCACAGAAAAAAGATACAGTCGAGGTCAGGCAACGTTAGTTCTTCAGTTTACTGCCTCATTAGCAAACTTCTTCAAACATGATAATGTCTGTGGGCAGTGAAATCAGAAAATCAGACAATTTTGAACTGCGTTTCATACGGAAACTTCTTCAATTACTTACTACAGCTATCACATGCTAGTTGACCACTTAAACATTTATACAGTCTATAAAAATACTTACCAGTTGTTAGTGTTCCCGACAATAGCAACAGCCTGCGCGGGTGGTTCTAAAGTCTTGTTCAAAATGGTGGTGATGTTCAGATCCCTACGCAGCTCGCCTTCCCATTCTTGAGTCTGAGCGTTCGTTCCTGTCAAAAAAAACATAGTAGTATAAATGTTAACGCTCTGCTTACCCCGCAAGGGATAAAGACGTGATACGTGTATGTATGTAGTGTAAATAAAGCTACGTACACCTACATAGAAAATACCCTATAGGTCTATGAAACAGAAACCTAAGGAACGCGAGTCATTGTTCACGTTTCAAGTTAGAGGGAAGGAATAATCCATACAAATCACTTTCCTCCATAGGGATTAATTTTGGATTTTATACGCCATTTCTTGGGTTTATTAAACTGTTTTGATATTAGTACAATCGTATTCCTCTTTTTTTAATACTCGCAGGTGTAGTAGTCTAAAGCACTATGTATCACTTTGAAGAAAGTCCGATTACAAACTACCTTTAACTTTGTTAGTAAGCGGGCCCTTTTTTCCGCGTGTACATATAGGTACTATGGCTATTTTAAGTTCAAGACATAAGTAGGTTTTTGCTACGAGTTCTGCGATGGAATCCTGAGCAGCCTAGAACTGAATCATGAGCACAGCGAATGATTCTATGCTTAACTACAAAGCACAATCAACAATTTAAACAAAGTGAGCCGGTAAATTGAATTGACTTTTGCTCAACGTTTTACGCGACACAGCAACAGCTCCAATAGTCTACTATCGGACGTTTAGACTTCCCCTATTAAGTATATTTTCTATCGTCTCCACGCTTTGAATGCGTATTAGCAAGCGTAGAAACTGATGCCCGTTCCCTGAATGAATTTATCCCTAAGCCGCTTATTATGATAAACTCGGAAAGAAATGTGATGATGCTATTCTAAGGCAACACCGCATTATGGTAGTATTTGGTCCACTTAAATTGGGCAGTAGAACACCTAACGACGGATAATCAGAAATTGTAAATACGTCATCATTCATATCGTTTTATAGTCACAGTACAGATTAGCAAAGTAGCATAAAACTGTTCATATTTTTAAATTACAAACGGTTATAAGTTGATAATACAGTTTTATAACGTTATTTAGCCTTTTACAACCACTGCATGCAATTATGTTATCAGAAATAGACGAATTTTGCTCTGGATTAATTTGTTCAAACTCTCCCATCACGTTTGCAAACAGCATGACAAATCATTTACTATACTCACATGTCAATGTGTTGATATACCTATTCAAAACTATAAGTAAAGAAATGAACTTCTTTTCGTGTGAAATTTTCACAGAGTTTCTTTGAAAAGAGTTGTTCAGTTTCATGGGCTTGTTCACTCTTTTAAATATTGGTAGTTTCTTTTAACATCCCTATATCTACATATATACAAATATCATTACACCCTTTTAATTATACAGGGTGTAAGGGACGGTGTAACGAAAACTTTGCAGGCGTGCTCAGACCATGAAACTGAACGACTTTTTATATGGGGGCTATATTGGGAAAGGAAATTTATTTTTTCGACTTAGTATGGGAACTCGAAAATATTTTTGGTGTCAACATAGCCCTCATAGAAAAAGTTGTGCGGTTTCATGTCTGATCACGCCTGCAAAGTTTTCTTTACACCGACCCTTACTCGCCCCGTATGTTTGCAGTATTTTTACATCCTATATGCATAGCTGAAGTAAACATCATTATCACACTCACCTTGTAAAATGAGATCAGGGACGTAGTGGTCTGTTAACCCGCCGAGCAGCGAAGAATCGAACCCGGAACGCTCCGTTACCGGCAAAGGCAACCTTTTCACACACGGCATCGGAAACTCTATCACTTTCTTCACTTGTATTAGGACATCTTTCTGTCTCTCTTTCTCCGATTTCTCTATTTTACTCATAGGAGCTTCGATTGATACTCTTGGAGGTGATTCTAAGCGTTTGTTTACGTTGACCACTATAGTGTTTTCTTGACGCTGTCTGACGAAGGTTTTCGGTGATAATTCTCTATGATTCAAGCTGGACTCTTCAACTATAGTTTCCTTAGCGTATTGTGGTTCGATATGACGAGGCATATCGTTCATGTATTCCATTTCTGAGGCGTTAGTCGGAGTTTGTAGTAACGCTTCTAGCTGTTGGCACTTGTCACAGATTTCGCATTTTTCGTCTTGTATGGGAGGTACCACCGTTGGATCAAATTGGAAGTTATGTAGTTTCAAATTCCCTGGTTTGCCGATGTAATGTCTGTCTAAGATCTCTAGGTTTTTACTCTTCATATAGTTAGTGACTATCTGAGGGTATTTGTCGAATTCGAACTTAAATCCGGAATGTTTGATGGGTTTGGAATGTTGAAGTATCTGCGCGCAGCACTTGGCAGGGCTCTCTTTGCTTCTGGCTACACAGTTTTCTTTGGAACAAGCTTCAGTCTTCGCCTCGTCCTTTTGGAAAATCTCTTTCTGTTCTTCAGTTGATTCTTCAGACAGATTAACATTTTTCTCATGAGTTTCAGACAGTTTTGCAGTTTCTTTCGGTTGTTCACAAATGCTTTCCTTTTCCTGTTCAATCTGACTGTATTCTTGCATGTTTTCTTCAGTTTGACAGACTTTCTCAATATTTTCTTCAGCCATTTGAACATTTTCTTTCTCAACTTCTGCCGAACTGTTCTCTTTCTGTACCTCAGTCTCAATGAATTCTTCAGTTACTTGTAAGTTTTCTTTATCTACTATCAAACTGTTCTCTTTTTGTACTTCAGTCTGATTAACTGACTCCAAATGCGCTTTAGAAGATCTCTTCACAGCTTTACCGTTGTTAGACTTTTTCTTTAGGCCTACTAATTTCTCGTCGTCACCAAGAACAAAGACGACATTTTGCTCCGGTTCTCGTTCTTCTATCGAACTGAGACTTGAGTCGGATATCGCTGTAAAAGGAACCATAAGTGTGGGGTTCCGTCTTAGACTACTTGTGACCGGCGCTTCAACTGAAGTTACATTAAAGTCTGTTTCCGAATCTATAGAGAGCTTTTCGAAGTTCGCTAGCGTTGCCGACCGCTTAATACTAACATCACTCGCACCTAGCGTACTAACACTATTATCACTACCCTGAGTATTCACTGACGGCACTTTCAAAACGAAATCGTCAAGTTTATTCACAGTTTTCGTCTTTTTCATACCAGAAGGGGCATCATTATTCACAGAATTCACACGTATCACTTTGGTCTCTTTGAGCAGAGTTTCTTGGAATTTGAAGTCGGATCTTACGACTTCTCCCGACCGAATGAAGTATGTGAGGACCCTGAGGAGTCTGTCTATGAATTGCAGGTTCGTGGTGCCAGTGATGATGGTCCTGGCTGTTCTTGGGGGGAACCCTATGCTGCCGCAGAGGTCGCTGAGTTGGGCCCATAGAGCGTTGTAGGGACGGTTGGTCTCGTGGCTTTGGACTGTGTTCTGTGGGTCGAGGGTGTCGTATGGGCTGACTGTAGTCACCCATCCCAGGTGATACGTCAGCACGTGCGTGAGGAGAGTGCTGATGAAGCTAAAACAATTATTTGGTAATTTATTTAAATGTAGAAAAGTGTAGCTGAAAGATAAGATACTGTAATTCTCTCTTAATAAATATAATCGACATAATCTAAACGGTCGGTAAAGCATAGCATTCATCTTTCATAAAAATTATCAACTTTGTTTATTGTCATTTTATCCCTATTATCAGGGCATTTTCCAAACAAAACTGAACAGCTTTTTGACAAAATATGTATTTTTGACCGTCCAATGCAAAGTAATAATTTGATATGTTTTGTAGACAAAAGTCATACTGTAACAAAGAAACCACAAGACTACCAAAGGAACCAACCACTGGAGTTTAGTACCACTGATGGAACATAGATGTCGCTGTTGGTTTCTGAAACGCGCTAACGAAATGTTCATTGTACTTGCATATATTACCCTATCAAGACAAACATTGTATCTTCCTCGCTCAGGACTGGGATTGCAAAACTGCGCTTCTGCCTCCCTAGAACACAGTTTGAAAGTCTCAGCCCTCTAAAGCGTATCTAGACGCTACAGCGGCAAGCTATATTGCTTCCTGCATGGGAACTATATAGTTGAATGCGGTAGACTATAGTTGCGCCCCTCTCCCCGCATTGTGTATGTACGTTTATCCCAATAAAAGGGTATTACTGGATCTACTTACGTCGTTTCCCTTGCCGCCTGCTTCACCCCCTCACCACAATACTTATTTCAAAACAAACTTTTCAAGAGTAGTTGGTAATTTTGAGATCTATAATACGCCCTGAAAATACGCCCTTCTTACTCGCCTACTGCGTAACATTCTTCTACTCCTCTACAAGCAAGCTTAGTAATTCCTTTCGAAAACTTATAAGAAAAAAAACATCTACCTACGAACAAACAGTGAAAAAAATAAACAAATCATTCTCAATCCCCCGACGGGTGCGCCTACGCACCTAGTTGCACAACTGCTTAGATCAATTTGTAAGTGTCGGCTCATTCAGCAAACAGAGTCACGTGAATTTCTACGCAAACTTCATCCTTATAAAAAACAGCCAAGTGTGAGTCGGATTGGCGCCTGAAGGGTTCTGTACTACAGTGTATAAAAATGGCACAAAATTTCCTTTGTTCAATGGGATTGGGAGTCCCCTGAAATGTTAATTTTATTTTGCTTTTTACTATATTTCGTTCTGGCTGCAATAGTAATACGTAATCTGTGAAAAATGTCAAAAATGTCATACGTGGCGATAGTGGCCGTATTCTTACGGCCGTTAACGCTCTGCCTACCCCGCAAGGGATAAAGGCGTGATATATGTATGTATGTAATCTGTGAAAATATCACCAGCTAAATATTACTATTTATGAGTTAAACCCTCCGTACTGTTACAGATAAAATCGGGCAAAACAAAAACACGAACTTTTCTTTCATACCAATATTTTTTGTATTCGTTGTCAAAGCCACTAAAGACACACGGCATTTCTGAAATTTTTAACCTTCCAACTATCACCACGGTTATTGACATACTGTCCTGGCGATAGACGGACATACAACGAAGTAATATATTTCAGTAATAGGATTCCCGTTTTAGCCTCATGCGTACGGAACTCTGAAAAATATACGTTCTAAATATGTATACCGGGAGATATAAATAGTCAGCTAAATAAAGTAACGACTTATACGCGGCCACGGTTCGTTCATCGTTGATACGTTTGTGCTCGGAAATGTACCATTTGGTGTCGATTCGGTGATATCTCTTACCTAAAATTGACGCTGTCACTTTCCAGTAATTGTAGATATCATAGACTATTTTAGTCGTCATCATCATCATTCTCTTTGCCTCATCCCGTTCTCTGTCGGGGTCGGCTACCTAGCCTAGGATATTTGACGTGGAACCAAGTTTTTACACAGAGCGACTGCCATCTGATCTCTGCTACCCGAAGAGTAAACTGGCCTATTTTGGTTTCTTTCACCATTTCGCACATTTCCTTTATGTCTAGTTGCCAACTTTCTGGTCGTAGCTTAATTTTTACATTTAACGTGAAAGTACACATAATTTTATTCTCGACAATCCCCTAATCTTGTCTCACTAACTATTCGAATAAAAGTGTAGTTAAGAGAATTATCGAATCGACACCAATGTCACATATTTGAAATGAAATGTGAATGTCGCACTTTGGGCGCGTATTTTCAGTCTTAATTTGCGTCATGCATAATTCATGTAGATTTGGCTACTTGAATGACAGGTCGAATGAGCTATGTACTTTTGAAAACGAGATTTTTGTATCAAAATCTATACATATAATAAGACAGTAATAAGTCAGTGTTCAGTGACCCTATATAGTTTTGAGAAAACACAACGATTGCGCGTTTTAAAAGACGTGTGGCGGCATCTATGAATGAGTTTTGTACGATGTTTGTGTGTTTGTTTGTGTATATGCGGAAGCATCACGCGAAAACGACCGAACGGATTTTGAATCAAATTGTACCAAAATGTCAAGTAATTCACCGACCAGGTTATAGGCTAAAAAAAACATACCCCTAAAAGGGGGGTTGGCTGCTACACATAAAATAAGTTTGTAGGTCATGTGAATTTCATAGTGGCGCGTAGTAAAAGGATATGTATGGGCTAATTGGACCTGAGATTGATTTCAAATTTCGAACTGGCCAGCACGTATTGTGTCGCTTTGAATAAGCGCACAGGAAGAAAAAAAACATGAGGCCGTATTTATATTTTTAATCTGTATTTTTATAACCTCAACAAATGAGTTTGTAGAATTATTGCTCATGGTTACGACAAGGAAACTAAAATCTATGAATATGTCGACGACTACAAAAATATCTCTTTAATATTGGAATAATTTTCACTTTTAATAATTCAATAATTATTACCCTCGAAAACAAAAGTTCCGTGGTGCAAGACGTGCAAGTTGCGTGGCCAGACGATACAAACTTCATATAGGAATCGTTTTCTTTGTGCGTAATCTACGCGGAAAAGTTGCAAAAACTTTTTTGTTTTTAAATTTTCTCGCTAATTTGGTTAAGGCTATTTAGCCAATGTTTGTCTGGTACATGCAGTATGTTATAGGTTTTGCCGACAATACAGCTACATTATTTTCAGGGTGCGACAACTTTTTTCTGAAATATTCTTTGGAAATACTAATAAAAGTTGGACTTCCCACACAAAGTGACTCAATCGGCTGGTACATTTTATATAGAAGATACATTTTCCATATTTCTGTAAAATTTTCCTGACGAAAGTTATATTTTTATACGTTTGTGCCAGACGATCAAATCAGTATCTGAGATAAGACTTTTCGTGGCTATAGGTATAAGCCGATTTTCCACAGACACTGCTTTGTCTGGAGTGTAATTTTGGAAAACGCAGGGTTGCTCAAGACCTGCGCCACTCTCTCGGGCTCCCTGACTGACACCACAGGAACTTCGAGTCGATATGTGTGGAGCCAAATTGACTGCAGGATAGACCTCTGTCACACGCGTCTGACAAAGACTCCGTTCCGGGTTTAAATGTAGATTCTGTTGTCCTTCTCCAGGGCCGCCGGTCTTGGTCAGGTTTCTCCCTCGGTTGATTCTTACGACTCCCACGGGAAGAGAAGTGCTATTCTACTTTACCGGCAGCACACGACCTTAATTAAATAGCCTTAGGTACTTAATTAAACGTAACCCTAGCCGCGGCTCCGCCCGTGTGGAAATCGGTCATGGCATCACACAGGAACATTTTTTCGCGAAGAAAACTTTCCTATGCGTTAATCCAAGTTACCCCCTTAATGTCTGTGTTCAATTTCATGAATATCAGTTAAACAGTTTTTGCGCGAAGGAGTAACAAACAAACATATAAACTTTTGTATTTATATTATTAGTAGGAAGTAGGATAGGATAGGATTAGTAGTATGATTACTTGCTTTTGTTTTTATTTATTCACACTCATGAACTCGGTCTTCAGTCTTCCATCACAATGTCAAGAAATGTGGCATCAGTCTACTTCACGGAATTAATACTCTTGGAAGTAAATATTGCACGGTTTTAAAAAAATCTGCTAAAAATGGCATAAGAGGCGGAAAGTTGAAGATATAGGGAAGAGAACTGGAAAGCTAAAAAATCGTAGCAGGGAAAGACGACTTCAAGAAACTGAACCTTTAGGGATTCTAAAAGATTAACACTATAAACCAACCACCGTTTTCTTACTCTTTCTTGCATGTGGAAATTGAAATTTTACGATTTAACAGTTTTTTAAATTACTTACATATAGTCTGAGAAACCAAGTTTTCTGGTACCTACCTACCAACAATTTAATATTGGCTAATATTATTTTATGGTTCTTAGAGGCCTATGTTTAGCAGTGGTCGTCCTATATATAGCTGATAAATGATGGAAGATATATTATGGCGAAACGAAGTTCGCGGGCACCAGCTAGTATAGTAATATGACGTCATACTACACTATTTTAGATGACATCAAACAATAACTTTTATTTTAATTTACTGTTTTAAAATGCTAATCTTCTATATTTTGAAAAACGATGAATGGATCAAGTAGTATATTTGAATAATAATTTCCACAATATAACTTTAAAATTTTATTAACTTCCACTACTAACTTTTATTACTACCACTACTACTATTATTACTATCTTGCCTAGTACCCAAAGCTTTAGTATTTCGCACTAAACAACTTAAGCTTTTGATGCTAGAAAATTCGTTCTATTTAAAAGAAAAACGTTAAAACATACTTTTATGAGTAATTTTAGATAGTGTACACTTGATATTACAATATCAATGTACATATGATATGCAAAAATTTTGTTTATATACTGGTTGTAAGGGACAGTGTAACGAAAACTTTGCAGGCGTGATTAAACCATGAAACGGAACCACTTTTTCTATGGGGGCTATGTTGGGAAACGACAAAATTTTTCGAGTTCCAAAGTCACTCAGCTGATCGGGAATTTTGTATGGAAGGTAGAAAAATTTTTCTCGTTTCCCAACATAGCCGCCATATAAAAAGTTGTTCAGTTTCATGGTCTGAGCACGCCTGTAGTTTTGGTTACACCGTCCCTTACTTACACCCTGTATAAAGATCCAAGTCTAAATTATCTAGTCTAGGCGACGGTTCAAATCAGCTGATTTTCAGTTGATAATTTGAGTTAATCAAAATTGGATGGAGTCCAGCAGACAATTAACATTAACGTAAGACGCATTGTCAAGATCACCTTGGTTTTTAGAAAAACCGGTTTATTAAGGTAGAGCACTTGATATTATTTGGTATTCAAGTGTATTTTTTTTTGTTAATGGAAGATGGCATTTTTCTTATTTTACTCATCTTTTCTTAGAATAGTCTAGATGCTTAAAAAATCTAATAAGTCCGACTTTAAGATTATAAAAAAATATTGCATACGTATTTTTGTTGTTTCCTTCATCTAAGTAAATTATTGCGAAATAGATAGTTGAAATTGCACATGACGTCACGTCTATGTACGATTTTTACATAGAAGTGACGTCAGGCAGGACTTCGATACTCATTATTTCTGTTATTAACTACAGATTTAAAAAGGCGACTCCCGAAAAAAGACGTGTCAAACACAAAAAAAAAGAAAACAAAAAATACGTGTCCAATATTTTCCGATAATCTACATTACCTACGAACTAAACGAGTTTGCTTATTTTTTAACCTCTCATAACTTGGTCCGAAAATGGACACAAATACCATGACTAGTTACCAAAAATTAAAGCACGTTACTTCAATCTAGCTAACTGAAACCACTATGAGCGCTTACCCTTAAAATCATGTGATTGTTTACATTTGGTATAGGTTATCTAACCGGCAATAAAATTAACATCGTATGTTCAGAAATAAAGGCGGAATACCAGTATAATGGACGCGACGGACGTATAAATAATCACGTGGGACGAGCGTTAGTCATCCGTGTGATATGATAAAACGACTTCATATACAAGATGTTAGGAAAAATACTAAGTTCCTGAAATGAACAACTTTCCCCGAGGAACATGTGTCGAAATATAAAAAAAGTTTTGGCCATACAAAATTACTAACCGGCCAAGTCAATTTGTATGGGAGGTCCCAAAAAAGCCCATATTTCTTAAGGAAAGTTGTTCAGTTTTATGGGCTAGTTCGGCCCGTAAAATATTTGCAGCAAATTTTTTTACACCCTGCATACAAGATGATAGGAAAAATACTAACTTCTTTTCAAGGTATGTCCTCCCATACACAGGGTGTAAAAAATTAAGGGGTGCACTTATTTTAATGATGCAAATATTTTAAGGGGTGCACTAGCCTATTAAACTGAACAACTTTCACAAAGGAACATAGGACGAAATATGAAAAAAAAAATCGTACCTCCCATACAAAATGTACCACCACCACCGACTGATTCAGTTTGTAAGTGAAGTCCAAGGAGCGATCGATGATGAGGCCAGTTGGCCGAGTGACGACGGAGGAGGGAAAAGATTTGCTACCCACCTGGTCGGATGTTGTGACCAGGGGACCGACTGGTCCAACCGGACGTATTTGGAGGTTGTATATATAGCGATCGGCGGAAACACTTCGATACCGCGTTTCAGGACTTGTATGTGGAGCGCATGCGCGCCGCAACAGGTTTAAGCGTACAACTTTAGTGTTTTATTAATGACCTAGTCATCTAGCGAATTATGTTTACTATAATTTTTTTAAGCACCTTTAAATTATAGTGATAAGACGAAAATATATCTATTTAAAGTCTTAATTGGTGCCACGCGTGGAGATAAGTAATTTTGACGTAGCTATGCGGTTGTCACGGACGCAAAACGTTGGTTTTTAGGGTTCTTTACCCAAAGGGTTAAAACGGGATGCTGTTACTCAGACTTCGCTGTGGGTTCGTCTGTCAGAACAGGCTATATTTCACTAACCGTGACAGCGACTTATTTTCAAAGATGCCGCATTTCTGATTGCCAAATTTTTGCAAAAAAATAAATATTCGGAGGCAGTATCACACAAATGATAATAGTAAGGCCGTAATTTACACAGAATACGTAAAACTATTGTAGCTATAACAGAAAACATAAAACAACAGTTAATATACAGGGTGTAAGAGACAGTGTAACATATACTTTGCAGGCGTGATCAGACCATGAAACTGAACAACTTTTACGGGGGCTATTGTGGGAAACGAAAAAATTTTTTCGAGTTCCCATACGAAGTCAGTCAGCTGACCGGGAATTTTGTATGGGAGGTCGAAAAAATTTTTACGTTTCCAAACATAGCCCCCACAGAAAATGTTGTTCACTTTCATGGTCTGATCACGTCTGCAAAGTTATCGCTACACCGTCTCTTACGCCCTGTATATTAGAATTAAGTTAATACTTAAAGAGGCTCCTATCTCTCAGAGTAAACATGATTTTTATGTCTCACTATAGTACAGAACCTTTCGTGCACGAAACCAACTCGCCATCGGCATTTTTTTTACATACCACACGCATAGTATTATCGCGCTAAAGAAACAAACAGCTACGTTGCTATAGCATTAAATATGAACGATAATATAACTCAGTAGTCAAGGTTTGATTAATATATTGTTCCAATGACGTTTAGCAAGAAGTTTCTGGAATTTTGTTTTGAGGTTTATTTCAACACTTGAGTATTTGATAAACTGTTAGACTCTATCTGCCCACCCGTTAAAGATCTGTTGTTCCGTGATTATGGCCCATGTAACTGGGCCGAAAAATCGCACAATTCATACAAAAAAAGGTAAGTGAATCGTGGTAAAAACCCTGTTTTAATATTTTAGTCATTAGCTAGTATTTTAAACAACTGCACTTACAGACTGCTATATGTTCGAGAATAATATTTATCACCACATGGACTGTTTTTTTAGAGCTTTATGTCATTATTTCAATTTTCCCAGGCAATACTTAACCTTTCGTCATCGCAGTTCAGCACTCGTTCTAGCTCAATATGCTGACTAAGGGAATAAGGATTAAGGATATGCGTACAAAAGGCTTATCGTAAAGGACGAAACTCACGAGAGTTGTCGCAAGACACTTGTAAGACTTGCCTTGCATATTTGCATTCATATCCCGTCTGGACTATATCTATCCTTAGCATGTTAATCGTAAAATAATGTTTAAATATTGCTTTAAGTAGAACTTACAAGTTAGTATCCTTCGTGTCGCCCACAGCCAGAACTGAGCAGATATCTGTCAAAAGGGTCTCAGCTAACTTGTTCGCCGTCCGATAGTCACCCGTCACTAAGGACAGCCATACTGGTTGCAACCGAGGACCGTGGAGCAGTTCTGACAACCTGTAAGGAAGACAGTTGCGTGAAACGCTTGGCTATGCTGTCTAAAGTAGGATTCCAAATTTAGTAGAGCTCTGACGCTGGCAGCAGAAACATAACAAGAAATGAAAGCATTTGCGGCTGTGTATTATCTCTATTATTAAATTTATTAACCTTCTGACTCCTACTGGCTCCCCAGAGAACCTTACTATGCGCACTTAGAATTCAAAACTTTTTAAAAGACATAAAAAAGGCGTCGCTAGTACTATTGCCGAAGGTCGTAATTTAGTCAAAAAAAATGATTTTTTTCCGAAAACAACAAAAGCTGGGTTGCAAAGTTTTATGTCGAAAATATGACAATGTCAAAGTATGGCGACTTCTTATCGGTTAAGTATACTAGCGCTATGTGTCATATATGCTTCTGCAATATGCTTTGATTCTATATTAGGGTGCGTCTCCATTGAAGCGGGGCTGCGCTAAGCTAAGCGCGGCATGAATTGACCAATCATGAGCCTCAAAACCCCGCCCCGCTTCAGTGGAGACACTGAATTGGTCAATTCATGCCCCGCTCAGCTTAGCTTATCGCAGCCCCGCTTCAGTGGAGACGCACCCTTAGTCCTGCTGGCAAATCATGTCAGAGTTCAACTGAATAATGGATACTACTTTAGGTCTGATCGAGTCAGGCCAGTCTCAGACCGTTGTCAATCTTAGTTAGGGGGTAAAACAGCGAGAAAATATAAAACTGCGTTACGTTGAACACGGTTCTATATTGCGCGGCGTCTCATAGCAGTTTTTCTGACGATTATAAGGTTAACATAACAACATCATACTTCATTGCACAAAGCAGAACTATACACTGCAAACTAAAAACTATTATAAATAAAAAGATTACAAAAATGAGGCTTTACTGCCCTGGTTACTCTACCAAACCAAGTATCATGCACTTTTAAAAGTTATTGAGAGATTTTTTGACATTTTGGAATTTAATAAATACAGCCAATAAGACATATTTTCTTAGTGTCTGAATTTAACAATCACAAAGCTAGAAATATCAGCTCGGTTCGAGACTGTCATAAATTTACTAATTAATCCTTCGGTGCCGCTACGCACAGATATAATCTGCTGCTTTGACCGAAACGCATCGTAACGAAACTCGTCTACTCCAACAGACATGCAAAAAAATGTTAGTTAGAAAAATTTCTAAAATAAATACGCAATTCAACTTCATCGGCGACTGTTCTATGAGAATTTCCCGATGTAAAGTTGACGTCTTTACCTGTCAATAGAATCTTACCATCTGGCCGCATCGCAGGCAGCCCTGTGCAGGGTGGATACAAAGTTATGCCCTGCGCCGGCCGCTAAGGTGGCCATTCGCAACCGACACACGATTGCTTGCAGCTGCGTAGAGTGCTCCAAACACCTTCTCACTTCATCCCTGTTTAAGCGGACAGATGGGTATAAAACTAGATTTCTCGCTATCTCAGAGAAATGTACAGTTTTCAAGCGATGGGAAATGAGTATAGAAAGATTGAAGACAGAATGAATTTGAACTCTAGGCTATCATACTAGGTAAGTGGACTAAACATAAAATGAAAATGTGAAAAAAGGAACAGAAGGGTGTCTATGGTATGAATTTGATTAGAATTCTAGGCTATCATACTAAGTTGATAAATTGGACATAAAATGAACCGAAAAAAGAGACCGATGAAAAATGCAATAGGGTTGTGGAGTGCCAGGTCAAACGAGCAACTTTTTCTAATTTGAAATCGGTCTAAAACGGTATTTTGTATGAAAATATGAATGTATGACGTCATACATTGCTATTTTCGATGGCGTCAGAACACTTACTTGTATGTAATTTTTCTGATTATTAATACAAACTCTGCATAATTATGAATGAAGTTCGTAGTATGGACAATAGTTTTAAGCGAACAACTTTTTATATTTTATTAATGACCCAGTCCACAACCCAATTAAATTGAACTCTAGGTTATCATACTAGGAAAATCAACTTGTCATATTAATAGGATGATTACAAGTATAGTTTGAAATGATAGAATGCATTTGAGGACACAGAAAAGCAAACATAGAAGCAACAGTACTTACATCTCCGTACAGTCGCTAACCGTGATCAGCATGGCTAGCCCGAGCTTGTTTTTCTTCTGCGGCAAGTTCACGACTGCACTGGACAGACTCTCGTTCGTTCCACTGGTCGAGCTATTGCTGTATACCTGTGTTGAAAAATTAACATCTAAATATAGGGTTAATTTAAGTCATTAGGGTGTTTCTCCTACAGTGGACAGATGATCTTGTGAAGATCGCTGGACGCCAGTGGATGCAAGTTGCGCAGGATCGTTCACTTTGGAAATGTTTGGGGGAGGCCTATGTTCAGCAGTGGTCGTCTTCCGGCTGAAATTATGATGATGGGTGTTTCTACTCATGAAACACTTGGTAGGGTGTTTCTACCTGTGGTTTCTACCCATGATTCTGAACAACTTTTACTATTGGAGCCAACTGCTAAATCGCAAGAAAAATTTGCGTGTTCCATACATTTTTGCCGAGCAGGTATGAAAGGTATGTAACACCTTTTTTTGCGATTTCGCAGGTGGCCCCATAGTAAAAGTTGTTCAACTTTATCTACGCGCGTAGTTAAAACATAAAACACTTGTGTGTGTGTACATAACAGGGCCCTAAATAGTTTCAGTTGGATGTCGATTGGATCTCAAGTGGATGATTTCGGTCATTTCGTAGTCTGCTAACAGTTTGAAGTGTAGAAAAATCACAATGGCAATGGAATGACAGTTGAGTTTCGATGGCGTTACAATGAAAAAAAATAGCAGACTTGGGCCCAGAGCACGAAACTCTAAATGTTGTGTTGATTAGATATTTCTTTCTAAATCGGTCTTAATAAATTATGACTGCACATGCGAAAAGTACGACACCCGATGAAGTTCGATCATCTCAAGCATTCGATTGTCGTCATGTAGTTGTATCTACTGCGCAAAAGTAGTCACAGGCCGCGATTCGAGAAAACAATTAACTAACTTATAATAGCACTGTCACTTTCCGTCAAATTGGTTGAAAAAAAGTATAGCTGCTATCTAAGACGTCATGTCATTTTGACGCTAAATGCGAGTTATCTGTAAAAAAAAGGCGGCATATAAACGATAACGACGATAAAATTTGGTACCTACTTGACGGGTAATTAAAAAATTCAAAAGTTATATTTCAGAATCAGAATATTTGGGAAACAAATGTCTAAAAATACAACTAACCACACTCATAGTTTTTTTAACTATCGAAGATTAGAATCTTTAAACAGCAAATTAAAACAAAGGTTATTGTTTTGACGTCATCTGAAATAACGCGAAGTGACGTCATATTATGATATTTTCAAACAAAATGTTGTTTTGGTCGTCTTAAAAAGTAGTTACGTTTGGCCTGTCATTCTCAAGTAAGTGGCCAATTTGCTACATGACCGATGGGTCAAACGAACTACTTTTTATAACGATCTAAACGCTTTTTTGTATGAAAATACTGAAAGTATGATATTGCGCTATTTTGGATAGCTTCATAGTCATAACACTTGCTTTTATAATATTCTCTATTTATTAATTAAATTTATGAATATTTCGAAAAACTAGCAATGGAGTCTGTAGTGTTCTTGGACAACTTTCGTATTTTATTAACGACCAAGTCCACTAGCCAATTGTTTTCTAGAATCGCGACCAGTGTGCGTACGAAGTGGGTGTGGACTGTTGCAACCGGATTCCATAGTAGCTGCGTTCGATCTCATTCATCGAACATCTTGACGTCATCATTCAAACTTATTATTAGATAGAATTAGCACTTTGGACTAAAACGGCAAACTTGTACGTAGTTTTGATCAGACGTAATTAATGATGGTGCCAAAGGTTAGATAATTTACTACCATCACAGAAGTATTTTCGTTTCACGTCACATCAGTCTATGACAGTCCAATGTTCACCTCTTAAAATATCTGCCGTTTTTTTACATCCTGTATATCAAACTCGCAAGCCTTTTCAATAATATTCGTGCTTCGATAAGATGGGCCGTTAGACGACTCGGTGTCCCACACGAAAAGAGGTTCCATTATTACATTTTCATTAAATTGTGCATCGGGTCGATCGTAAACGAAAAAAGTTTGTACCGGATATTTCAGTGCAATTGAGTACCAAATTAATTAAGAACATTGTAAAGTCTCGAGTTTTATCCCGTCTAATTTTAACGATACTATTAATATGGTTATTATTGTCTGTTTGTCTGTTTGTACGTAGCAATAACCGTTATCTACCCAAGAAAGGTCATTTTCAACATCGACATTACCTATTATCGTTCACATGACTGTTGACGCGACGCTCATGTGATTATGTTTGTATCATAATTCATTAGTCACTATATAACCTACCCTACTTTTATCATGTGATGCTTTGTGTGGAATCGTTGTGATATATCTGTAGAATCTTGATTTATATAGGAAAACCACACACTGACACCGCTTATCCGTGCGGGATTACGACGTACGCGTCCGGATGTATTAGTATTGATGAGGATTCCTCTCCTGCCTCCTCATAAAGTGGAAGTTCTGCTATTTTTGAGGTTCTGCTACCACTTCCACATAAAAGAATGTTCAAAACCCTTGTTATGGTTCCACATTTTCACAGATTATGAGAACTCAGCAGGTTGGAGCTGCTGGAGGGCAGGTGGAACCTGATCGCTATGTTCTGAAAGGTTCTGCCACTTACCTGTGAATCAGAGCTGATGACATGAGTCCCAGCGGTGGGCACGCAACTGCTGGAAGGCTGGTGGCCCAGGCCGAACCTGGTCGCGATGTTCTGGAAGGTTCTGCCACTCACCTGTGAATCAGAGCTGGTGACATTAGTCCCAGCAGCGGTGGACACGCTCAGCAGGTTGGAGCTGCTGGAGGGCTGGTGGCCCAGGTCAAACCTGGTCGCGATGTTCTGGAAGGTTCTGCCACTCACCTGTGAATCAGAGCTGGTGACATTAGTCCCAGCAGCGGTGGGCACGCTCAGCAGGTTGGAGCTGCTGGAGGGCTGGTAACCCAGGTCGAACCTGGTCGCGATATTCTGGAAGGTTCTGCCACTCACCTGGGAATCAGAGCTGGTGACATAAGTCCCAGCGGTAGGCACGCTCAGCAGGTTGGAGCTGCTGGAGGGCTGGTGGCCCAGGTCGAACCTGGTCGCGATGTTCTGGAAGGTTCTGCCACTCACCTGTGAATCAGAGCTGGTGACGTTAGTCCCAGCGGTGGGCACGCTCAGCAGGTTGGAGCTGCTGGAGGGCTGGTGGCCCAGGTCGAACCTGGTCGCGATGTTCTGGAAGGTTCTCCGCTGCCAGCTCCCATTGCTTGATGTGCTGAGCTTGCGGCCTGGTGGCGCTAAGGAAAATAACGACATCAGATCAGCCAAGCGATTTCAGACGATGTTTTCCCGTGGTAAAAAGTAGCCTATGTTCTGTGACTGCATGGACCTCTTTGCACTATTATGTTGAAATACTTATAAAAGTAAAAAAAAAAACAATTAACATATATATCACGCCTTTATCCCTTGCGGGGTAGGCAGAGCGTTAACAGCCGTCAGAATACGGTTGCTATCGCCACGTCTGACATTTTTGAGTATTGTTTTCCTAGGTGGTTGCAGAAAACATGTGTATCACTATAGTGACAGGTTGTCAGCCTGTCGCCTAAAAATTGTAATACACCAATACTCTAGAGTCCCTTAGTCGCCTCTTACGACACCCGCGGGTAGGATATGGGGTGATGCTATTCTAAGCTGGCATCACACGGAAAAAACAATTAATTGCGAAATAAATAATTGTTTGGACTTTCCGCACAAAATGTGCCAACTGACCAAGTCAATCCGCATAGGGTCCAAATTGTTTTTCATATTACACCTATGTTCCTTGGGGAAAGTTGTACAGTAGGTGCGCATGCCGCGCGAGACGGTGAGCACCTGAGGCTGCTTGGTACTGGTTCATCCCTGAACATTTTTGAAGTAATTTTTTTACATCCTGTATTTATGCATTGAAAAGATTAACGGCAGGGAATTACAAACAGAAACATTTGTCTAAACATGTACCACGCATAAAGCCCATGACAGGTTGTCACCCTGTCGCCTTAATACTTACAATGAAATAAGAAGTCCTCCTGGCTGGTGTTCTCGTCCCAGACATCGAACGTGGAGAAGTAGTCATACGTAGACCCGACGCTACTGTATGGCGACTGGTCGCCGTAGAACCCTGAAAGATATTTAATATCAATGATGGATAACACTAAAGAATACTAACTATAGATAATAAATACCATTATATGCAAACATTAACCTTTATCAGCTCCGACAGTCCACTGCTGGACATGGGTCTCCCACTCGTATATGTCATAGTCGCCACGCTGGGCAGGCGGATTGGCGAGCGCAGTGTAAGATGTAACATTCACAAAATACCCCAAAATTTAAGATTAGAAGCCATACAAATGCCTGTTTTTTGCTAGATTTTATGGGTAAGGTTCAAAGGCGGCAGTTGAAATTATGACAAAAGATGCCGCTATAGCGATAAATAGATAAAATATTTAATTTCTCTCTCTTTTCCGACACCGAGACACCGAGTTGTCCAACGACTCCATGAACCCTAATGACAGAATGTTTCAATTAAATATACTAATATTTAATTAAATATATTATCTTGCTCCATGCCGCCTTTAGCAAGATAAACCCATGAAAAACATGTCGTAAGTAGCTCTTATGTTTTATCTATCATTCGGTGAATATGATAGTAATGGAATGCGATTGAGTGGAAGTTATCACCTTAATCTTTAGTTCTAGTGTTTCGTATTGAAATTCGACGTATCAAGTCCACGTGCGGTTAAATACTCAAACTGCCAGTGTAAATCCGAGTTTTTATTTATTTCTATGTTTTCCTTTTCCCTCTCCATAATCTTTACTAGTTCTTAAACCGTACCATAAACACCTCTACATAATAAGCGAACGATAAGCTGACATTGGCAAAATAAGTCTCGACTGATGTGTGACGCCATTTATAAAAAGAAAGATTGGGTGATGATACCTTCTTGAGGAGTATTTTGAAGTACACGTGTGTGTTCACCTTTATAGGTAAGATTCTCTTCCTACGATTCTGTCGATCACTACCAGAACTCACTTGACAGTCACGACAGTACGAACTCACAATGTCCTCGCGTTTATAAAAATGAAGTCTCCATCTACCCACCCGAAAAACATCAGCTTTTCCGTGATCATGGCCTATGTAACTAGGTTGAAATATCCGAAAAATAGTATGAATCGGTGAATTGTATCGCAGTCAGAATCCCCATAAATTATTGTGAGTCAATATGTGCGACCGCGAAAGTTTAAAACAGTTGAAAATCATAGCCTCCTGCAGTCCTGACTCACTAGGTACAAATCGTCATAAGACTTGGCTTTCTAACCGACAAGTCATTACGCTTGGCAAGCGCATTGTTGTCTGTTACAATGTGAGCAGTTACTATTAGATTTTAATGAGATAAAGCCAAGCCCTCCGCAGGTCTCGTGACAGTTCCAATTACGAGAGAACAAATCTAGATTATCACGTTCTAAAATATTATTTTTGCACAGGTCACATCACAAGACCGGGTATGAAGCAAAAGTTTATTTCATTCTACAGCCTCAACCGGAGAATAAGAACGTAACTTGAGAATCCATGTTAAACCATGTCAGTCGTCGATGAGTCCATTCTTACCGGCTAAAAACGCAAGGTGTCAAGTCAATGAGAAACAATCGAGTAACTTTGACTTTAGTCCTAGCCACAACAGTCTACTGCTGCTGTCCATTCCCTGGATCAATTTTCCCTTAGGTACTTTATCACGGATGGAATTAGCGTGATGCTATTTTTTGCCGTGTGATGCCGGCTTAGATTGCCGTGTGATGCCGGCTTAGAATAGCACCACCCCACATCCTTCCCGCGGGTATCGTAAGAGGCGACTAAGGGACTCGAGAGTGTTGGTGTATTACAATTTTTAGGCGACAGGCTGACAACCTGTCACTATTGTGATACACGTTTTCTGAAACAACCTTAGAAAACAATCCTCTAAAATGTCAAACGTGGCGATAGTGGCCGTATTCTTACGGCCGTTAACGCTCTGCCTACCCCGCAAGAGATAAAGGCGTGTTATATGTATGTATGTTATATGTATTTTAAGCCGGCATCACACGGCATCAGGGAGTATAAGCGTAATTTTTGTTATGTTATGAATAACATTCTAAGTCTTCAAAATGCTTTGGTTTTTTTTACACTAACAGGAAAATCAATGATGAAGTGAGGAAAATGTACGAGCCATAAAAGGACCGACGAGTTTCCTGCCAATTATTTTGTCTTCTTAATGAATATCCTTCAATTCAACTCCTTATTTCTTGTAAATAAGGCAGATACAGTAAATCTTGCTTGTATTTGTTACGTTCTCAAAAATCACGAAAAGAGCTTAGTGAGAAAGAGTTAGTAAGAGTTTAGTAAGAGTCTAGCTTCGTCGAGCGCCTCTTGTACAGTCCTTTTGGAAACCCAAAAAAAACAATGGATGTTTTTCGGATTGGTTCTAAATCGTTTAAGAATCTATATTTGTAATCAAAACTGCATTACCTTAACATCAGATAACAGAATTCTTTATTGCACAAAAAATGAACAACAGTAGAAAAATCACAAAGAAAATAACAACAAGTCGGCTTTAATGTTAGGTAGCATTCTCTAGAGAAAGTGCGACATTGGAAGCGGGATAGTGCAAGTATTACCTACTAGCACTACACAAGTATAATATACATACAATTTTACATATTAATATATAGATGATACCGTAGGCCCGTATTTTTAAACCGCACTTAACTCCGAGATCGATTTCAAGAGCGATATTCATAAATGTCAGGCAGTAATAATGGCATCTCAAAATCTCACTCAAGATCGATCTCGCAGTTGAGTGCGGTTTATAAATACGGGCGTTAGTAAGTCCAAAAACTAATATCCTCTACCTGAGTCCCCCCTGTCTAGTGAAAAGCTCAGTGCCACGCCCTCTTCCTTCACTGCAGGCACGTTCAGGGGTTTGGAGCTGATATGCTGCAGGTCCCCACTGCTCTCAGTGCCAGGTTTGACCTCCACCCGACTGATCTTCCGAGAGGACGGCACGCAGAATACTTTCGTGCACATCAATCTGGGGACAGAAAGAAGGAGACTGTCGGTCCTGGAGGCTTTGATAATGGCGACGGAGACGGTTCGTTAGACAACCATGTCAGAGGCTTACTAGTAGTAGTAGACGGTTTAAAACTATTTTCTGAACCAGCCAATAAAACAACTTTCCCAAAGGAACATAGGTCGGAGTATATAAAAAATTTGGAGCATGGGATACAAAATGTACCAGCCGACTAAGTCAGGATATGAGGTCCAAATATTTTCTTCATATTTCGACCTATGTTCCTTGTGGAAAATTATTCAATTTCATGGCCTGGTTCACCCCTTGGAAAGAAGTTAGTACTTTTCCTAACAACCTGTATGACCTTTGGCTGGGTAAGAAGAAAACAAAATAATTAAAGCTACATTGTAAGATGCATTAAACCTAACAGTCAAGGTCTCTATCACTTTCCTATTGGTAAACAAGACGTCAGCTTGATTTGTAGATAAGAAAACTGTCAACAGCAATATCTATGAACTTGGAAAGGTCATGGATGTTTTCTTTCAAACTATGCACATGCCTCACAAAGATATGGACAAAGTAAATGCAAGTACCGTATTCGATACGGGGCTTTATGCGTAACTGGTGAACGTGGCCGTAACATGTCTAAAAATGTTTCAATATCTGCAGCATGACCCCACACAAAAATTCTATAGGACATATTGCTATGTATGGACTGGATTATATGGATGTGTGCCAAAACAGGAAAAACGAACTATGTAAATACCTCCTACAGCCGTATTGTTTGTTTGTTGTTTTATATCGGTCGAAGTAATGAATTTACTCATTAATTCAAATACAAATTGTCTGCGTTAACACGCGTTACTAGATAAAGAAAGGATTCTATAAATAGCGGCAATTATCACAGTGTAATGGGGTAAGCAGGAACGGCTTGTTGGCTCACACTCCCCATAATACAAATAAATTTTTAGAAAACTGGAACAATATTCTACAGCAGACAGGATTGAACCTGCAACTTTCGTCATTAGTTCTGGCAACGTCTCTTTCATCTGGGCTACCAGGGCTCAATCTTTGTCTGCGAAATTATGTTAGTATGTTAAAAGTTGTATACCTAATACGAGGTTCTTAAATTTGATATTCTTCTTGCTTTTCTTTTCGAGTGGGACACGCACGACCCAATGAACCCTAGTGTCAGAACTTTTTAACTGTTCAACAGTAGCATTAGACATGGTTGAGTAACGATCTCAGGCTAAGTTTTATTAGGTATTGAAGAGAAAAGAATGTGAAACTTGCCTCCTGGGTTCTTCAATAATGTGGAGCTTCAGCGAGACGCCCTTGTAGTTCATGGCGACTGCTCCGAATATCATCTCACCGAGGACACTCGCATCCGCCGCTGGACCCTTGTACTGGACAAAGAAACATATAACCATGGACCAATAATACTAGAGGACTGACAGCCCCATAGTACCTTACTATTTTGGTCTTAAACCTAGATGGCGCCAAAAAATTGTTTCACAATGAATAAAACTTGCGTATGTTCATGAACTGTGGCTCTTTTTTGGAAGTTTACCTTTAAAAAAGTTGTTTTAGAATTATTTAATGTCACAGAATACTCCGAAAATAATTAAATTCAAATTTTCTTGTAACAACCCATCTCGCAGTAATAGAACCAAATATCAATAGATGGCGGTGTAAGCGCTAAGACAGCTAAGGTCTCAAATCATACTTAATATAAAGGATAGATGGAGTGTGGGGATATGTCATTTATTGGGTGGACATTTGCGCGGATAAAAATTGCGGTCACACGTATTTTTATTCAAGTGTACAACACTTACTTAATTAAAAATATGAAATATGTGTTACTAAAACTTAATCTGAAACCTGAAATCGGGGCTAAAACACACGTTCTTTGCGTGTCACACTCAGCTGATGCAAAATTCAAACACGTATAAAGTTTTATCTAGCAGGACATCATATGACTTTTCACCCATCAAAATAATCCTTATATGATACATCGAGGTAATATGTACTAGCGTACTGGTGTAGTTATTCTCAATGAAAGCATTGCGCGTGACCTTGCGGCGGGGCCCGCGCGGGACACGCGGGAGCGGCGGTGCAAGTCATAGAAAACGAGTAATGCGCGCAGATGCGACAAATTGTGCATTACGTCTACTTGACATTGTCAGTAGGAACTAATGATCGAGAATATAATAAAAAGAGTATAATATCTAATATTATATTTTAATTTTCTTTAAATAAAACAAGTTTTGTAAGTTTTTGTCGTTTTGTGTAGTGATCCGTGAATAATTTGATGGCAACCACGTTTCTTCGCTGCGATCTTTCTGTACAAATTTAATCCACGCCTCTCTTTTTTCACGACCCGGATGCGGAAACCTTTAAACAAACTCAAATAAAAATAAACAGCAAGAACGGAAATATTTATTAATTTGAACCTCATTTTCACTTTGCGTAGTCAGTTACAAGTATCAATATTTACAATACCATACTACAATAACATTTCCTAGCAAATTGACTGCTTTTTATTAAAATGACTCATCTAAAGTGTCACGTCTGTACATACTGTAATGTTGTTAATCTATGATTTTCGCCGAAATATGGCCGCCGCGTCCGAGCGCGCGGTGATTTTTTACAAAATTATGAAAATAATATTCCGATGCATGGTTTACTGATAAAATTAGATAACTTACATATGAAATGTTACTCCTTGGGCTTTGCTTGTGGTTCTCGAATTGTTTGAGCAGTATCTTAGTACACAGCCAGGCATTTTGAAACTAGCACTGACACGTGACGTCGCGGCAAGCGGTGGGCTCAAACTAAGCGAGTTAGAGCACATGTACTCTAACGAGTGTTACAAAAAGTGAAGTTGCGGTTGCCTCTAGTACGCTAGTACATATTACCTCGATGATAGATATGATATAGTAGATTTATAGAATATTATAAATTGGACAATATTTCATTGCATATACCTACCGATAAAAATTACAGTTTGTGTTTGTCACACGTTTTTGTGTTTTCTGAATACGTGGTCTATAACTAAGTGGCTCAACATAGTTAATTCTCAGGTCATAATGTTTTCGGTGGCTTCGTCTTATCCCGTGCTAGCTGTTTCATTATGACCTAAGTTTAAACGACTTGCATTACTGTGTTTTGGTGAAGTACCTCTACGTTTTGGCTGTTTACGAACAGCCTTCTTCCGGTGGTCGACAGATCACATACGACCACCCGTCAACTGTGATTGTCGAACACTGTAGCTGTTTCATGTCGGATGTCGGGCTGGCTGTGTCGTGTTTCAAGCAGGAGCAAATTGTCTGTGACTAGGTGCGTCGTGTCTTAACCAAAACTGAGGCGTCAGAGCGTCAGTCTGGTAGGCTGCGGTGACTTTTACTTCTATTCTACTTAGTTAAAAACAAAAGATGAAAAACTTTTATTCCTATATTTTGTTATAATAATTTCTTTGTCACTTGACTGGCGCAAAATGTCACGATGTCAGATGTCACGCCTGGCACCTATAATTTCAAAATTGAATTTTGACGAAAATTGTGGTTTATTTTAAGTGTTTTTTTCGTAAATAACCTTTTCATTAGGTCTTTATTATTATGCAATGATAAAATAACCATAAAACTAAAATATCAAATTTGCCAGGAAAGTGACCTGAAGAACCGTTTTCAAATATTCACCCTTATGAAAATAAGTACTTACCTACATAAGATCGTTGAATGCTTGGCACTTAGATTTTACAAGAATGATTTCTGGGATAAAGCTAGTTGTACAGTACACGGTGAAGTGATAATATTTCAATGCTAAATTACACGTACCTACCCTACATATTTTGTATGTTATGATATTGTAAAACCTATGTTTGTTTATAAAATATTGAAGTATCTTCACGATATCCGACGCGCTAGGCATGATAATGTTCCTTTGGTACCTACCTACCTATTCAGATCTGTTATAAAGAGAGGAGTCTTATCGTGACTACATTATTTTGAACTGCTACTACTTTACAATTTTAGGCGACAGGCTGACAACCTGTCACTATAGTGATACACGACTCATCTGAAACGACCCTCAAACTTTTGTCAGACGTGGCGATAATGACTGTAATTTTACGGTCCTCAGCGCTCTGCCTACCCCGCCAGGGATATAGGCGTGATTTGTGTGCGTGTGTGTTACTACTTTCGTATGAAATTATTCATCTTACACTCTCACTCACACGAATTCTGACGCGTCTCATCGTCGTCTCATCTGTGTGTTTTGCGCCCAAGGTGCAGCGGGCTATTCCGACGTGGGGCTATTACTCAATATTACAATAACAAAACTAAACATTACTAATATCCCTACGATAAAAAAAAGAATCTACTTTATGCTAGGATACTTTTCTTTCATATTAATTCAATATTTTTTAATCTACTCGCTCCGCTCGGGCGTAAAAAAACCTCAGTTGCTATTAATAGGTTACATCCTAGGTACGTAATCTACTATTTTCCATGGCGGTTGTACTTAGACGGTGACATCTATCATAAAACTGTTGAACTATTTCGCACTTGTGTAGGTCATACATGGCGGCTCAGTTTCACAAGTCGATGTTTGTTTACAAATGCTACTACCGGAGCCATCTATTTTTTACGCGTGAACTAATGAATGAGATTACGCTCTTTCGTATGGGGTTGCAAGTCCTCTAGTATTATTGGTCCATGATATAACTTAGATATTTTTCTCGGCTCCCGTGTGATGCCGGCTTAGAATAGCATCACCCCATTTCTTTCCCGTGGGTGTCGTAAGAGGCGACTGAGCGACTCAAAGGTTTTAAGTATATTGCAATTTTAGGCGACAGGCTGACAACCTGTCACTATAGTAATACACGACTTATCTGCAACGACCTTCAAATATTGTCAGACGTGGCGATAACGACCGTAATTTTGATCGTTATCGCTCTGCCTACCCCACAAGGGATAAAGGCGTGATATGTGTATGCCTGTATGTATGTATGTATTTTTCTTTTTTTCGGCCTTAAGGGTTTTTATGTGTATTAAAATTTTTAGGCGACAGTCTAACAATCTGGCACCATATAGTGATACACTTATTATCTGAAAAGGTCCGCAATATTTTATTAGACGTGGCGACAGCGATCGTATTTTTACGGACGTTATTCCTCTGCCTAACCCCCACGGGATAAGCGCGTGATATATGTATGTATGTATTTTTTTCGGCCGTGTGATGCCTGCTGAGAATAGCATCAAGCCATTTCTTTTCCATGCGTGTCATTATCATCGCTGGCCTTATACGTCTGTGACAGACGATTCAATCAGTGTCTAAGGATAGACTTTTTGTAGCTATTATATGCATGTCATACTGTACGAGGCGATTAAGGTACTCGAGGGTTTCATGTGACAGGCTGACAACGTGTCACTTTATAGTTTAGGATATATAATTTGAGCCGATTCGATTATGAAATGTCAAGGCGAATCGGCTCAAATTAAATATCTCAAACTATATCACGCGAATCATCTGAAAGGGCCCTTAACATTTGTCAGACGTAGCTATCGTAATTTTACGGCCATTAACGCTCTCCCTACCCCACAAGGGATAAAGGCGTCATATGTGTATCCTTATCTCTAGCAGTGTGACAACTGTTATAAAAAAAAACAATAGTTTCGCCACGTGTTACAAAATACTTTAGAGTATTTTCAGACTGTTAAGACTTGTGCGAACATAACACTATAGTGACAGATTGTCAGCCCGTCGCTTAAACAAATAAACTATAGTTTTCATTGTCAACATCAAAACGCCAACGGATTAATAGCATGTCGAGACAGTGAGATTTATGCAACAATAACGAGTTTACAAACATCACGAGTTCAAGAGCCATGAAAAAATCTAAAAATAAGGTTGTGTATTCGTAGCATCCATGCTCTCGATTCTAGCAACACATTTTCGTATTTAAATCTGTGCCTGAATTCTGCTGAATTAAAATCAGTTGTGTGTCGATAGCATTTCATTAGATTGTTTCTAGTCTACCAACACATTTTCGTAGCTAATCCTGTAATGAAGATTTTTTTGGACTGACAGCAATACTAGACCGAACTAGGTAACGCTACATACATACATACATATATCACGCCTTTATCCCTTGCGGGGTAGGCAGAGCGTTAACAGTTTTAAGAATACGGCCGCTATCGCCACGTCTGACATTTTTGAGAATTGTTTTCCAAGGATGTTTGAGAAAACATGTGTATCACTATAGTGACAGGTTGTCAGCCTGTCGCCTAAAAATTGTAATACACCAATACTCTTAGTCGCCTTTTACGACACCCGCGGGAAGGATGTGGGGTGATGCTATTCTAAGCCGGCATCACACGGCAAACGCTTAGGTAACGCTTTTAGCGCTTTTTCAGATTGAGAGATCATGTGGAAATCATCTGACAAGTTCAGAAAAGATCTGTAAATGGCGGCGGTTACTAAGTGTGAGAGAGAAAGCATGAACGCCTGGTATATGTAAGAACCTCAGTAGGAGAGAGAAAGCATGACAATCGGTAGCCATTTATACAGGTCCTTTCTTTAATCGCACGGCTTCTAGCATTATTTTTTCATTCATGATTAGCTGATTAATTTTGCATGGGACGCAAAAGTTTTTTCACACTGTCCATCCCCATCTCCATAGTGAAAATTGTTCAGGACAATGTCCTAAATAACGAAAGTACGTTTTAAAAACCAAAACGTACACTCAAAAAAAAATACAACTTATGTGTGTCTATATCTTTTTTTAAATACAAAAATGCCAAGTTTAAGCTAAGAAAGTTTCTGTCAGAATCAAGACTTTTGTTCATAAAACGTGCTAGTAATTCACACATAGCAGACATTCTAGATCACAGCGAATTTATGCGTGACTTTTATGCACTCCGAAAAGCTAATATCTAAGCGGACGACAGTTATTACGTAAATAAAGCAGAAATATCTTTATCCATTAGCAATTTTGCTTCACGAAGTATGACTAAGCAACAGGCTAAAACAAATATATCTGACTAAAAAAATCTACCTAATTATTCTAATCATTTTGCGCAGTGGTAATGCGACTGCCTTTGACGCAGAAGGTTCGGGGTTCAATTCTCGGTGGGTCAATCGCAAAGTTGATTTACACTCTTTGTGAATTAGTTCCCAGTCTGGTTAGGACATTGCGGGCTGAACCATCCGCTTGCCCGTAAGTAGGTAAGATGGTTCCGTGCTTTTGATGGCACGTTAAGCTGTAGGTCCCGATTGCTGACTATGATTACTTGACGGCGGTCGTTACACAACCATGTCAGAAGCCTGCTACTTGTAGAAGGCGGTTGAAAAATTCTGACACTAGGACTCATCGGGTCGTTGGACTCCCGTGTCCCACGCGAAAAGAAAAGAGAAGAGAGAAGAGATTCCAATAATTAATAATAATAATTAATGCCGTGTCATGCCGGCTTAGAATAGCATCACCCCACACCCTTCCCGCGGGTGTCGTAAGAGGCGACTACGGGACTCGAGAGTATTGATGTATTACAATTTTTAGGCGACAGGCTGGCAACCTATCACTATAGTGATACACATGTTTTCTGAAACAACCTTGGAAAACAATCCTCAAAAATGTCAGATGTGGCGATAGCGACCTTATTCTTGCGGCCGTTAACGCTCTGCCTACCTCGCAAGGGATGAGGGCGTGATATATGTATGTGATAATAATAAAATATTGCACATGTATTTTTCCTTTGCAAGAACGACCTGATGACCCGAAACTAAATAAAAGTGAAACACCCTGGACGTTTCGTCTTCGGTACTTCGACTTGGGTGACAGCTCTTCGGCACTGATCGGTTCAAGCTCATGAGATCTTTTTTGCAATTAAAATGTGCCAAGGTTTTAAATCATTTTCATAAATTCAAAACTGCGAAGTTTAAACGCCAAATATAATTTTGTAATTACCGCGATCGGGATTTTGTTTTTGAATAATTGTGTTTGCACCGACTTTGCTTAGATATGAAACCTAATGAGTTGTCGAACCTGTTTTATCAGTTTACCTACTTTTAGTAGCCCAAGATAACTGAGAGGATAAGATAAGGGAGGCGTTTGCTTAGCAGACAAGAAAAGACAGCCGTGCGTGTGATGTGATATAGTACATACATACATATATCACGCCTTTATCCCTTGTGGGGTAGGCAGAGCATTAACGGGCGTAAAAATACGGTAGCTAACGCCACGTCTCACAAATACTGAGGACTGTTTCCGATAATTCGTGTATTACTATAGTGACAGGTTGTCAGCTTGTCGCTTAAAATTGTAATATACATAAAACCCTCGAATCCCTTAGTCGCCTCCTACGACACCCGTGGAAAAGAAATGGGGTGATGCTATTCTAAGCCGGTATCACACGGCCTACAATAGTATCATTTCTTCTCTGTGGGTGTCATAAGAGGCGAATAAACCGACTTGGTCACTGTAGTGCCTAATACACGCGACGCTACGCTAGTAGCAATCACGAAATTTCTAAAACGACCCTAAAACATTTGTTAGACGTGGCGATAACGATCGTAGTTTTGCGGTCGTTAACACTCTGCCTACCCCGTAAGAGATAAAAGCATGATATGTATATATTATATGACAGACGATCTAGTCAAGTCCGCGGGGAAATGCTGGATGCAGGCCGCTTCTAATCGGACGAGGTGGAAATCTTTAGGGGAGGTCTATGTTCAGCAGTGGACGTCTTATGGCTGAAATGATGATGATGATGTGTACATTTATAAAAGATAGGTTATATGGCGTGTAAGGCACAGCCATCCGATAGAGATTGATAGTTTTTTACACCTTATATGATCGTCAGTAGATTTTTCCGCGTAATGTAATAGCGTAAGAGTTAAACAAATAAAATAATGACTAGAAATTACAAAAAGCCTGAACAAATATTGGCTGACAATCTGAAAACCATCGTGAAGCAGTAATTAAGACCAATTCATGAATAACTACTACGAGATAATAGTAGCGATTCTACATAACCGTCTAATATCTCTCTAAAAATAGCACTGTCACTTTGAATTCAGGTGAATACGCTAAGGCAAGGATAGAAAATGCCCATTATAGATAGAAAACGCCAATTTTTTCTATGACTTCACGCATTTCACGCGGTAACTGTTAAAATAAAAAAAATAGCCATATATGTATATATATATATAGAAGAATTGTGCGAAATGGCGAATTATAGGCATGAGGAGTATGGGACGTCAAAAATATATTCTTTTTCACATTTCGTATTATTGCTCTAGACTCTAGAGGCATTTCTCACTAAGAAAACAGGGCAATACTTTTGCATGCTAACGTCTAGCTGGGGTAACCGCTTAGGCTTGCTACTTATAAATATTAGAAGGTAACATGGAATTGAGATTAATGACAAGAGGCAAATATAGTCCGCAGCACGTGATGGCTATTAATTAGAATGAGGCTAAAATTACGGAGCCGCGATGCCGTTTTTCATTAGTGCCACTTATGGACCGTAATAAATACGAATAAAGGCTAACTCCTTAAGTGAGCTAAATATAGAACGGCGGATGTGAAAAAACTTAAATTCGAGGACGTTGTCACAATCGAAGGTCATGTTAAGCTATCGGCCCGGTTCAGTTCATAACTTATAGATGCTGGTGATATATGCCACGCTGCTGTACTTGCGGATAGGCAAGCACAATGCAAGATACTGTTTTTTTTTTTTTTGTTGGACATTACGTTTACGGCCCCGGGGCCATCAAAACTACGCCTGTCGGCTTGGTGGGGAGCACGTGCTCACCCGGAAATATTTTATTGGTTGTTCAAACAACCAGCCCAATCACGCCCTTGGGGCGAGACTGGGCTTAGGAGTTGTTCTGGGAAGAACTGATCGGACTGAATCTACCCGGTACATGCCGGTAATTGCCAAAGTGAGGCGTAAATGAGGGACCTCCGCGACCCCGCCGGCGGGGACGTCGGTTGCTTGAAGAGCTTGTGGAGTGTGATCTACTCGTAATGGCTGCAGTGGCGGCTTGGGTGATTTTGTCATCATCATCCGAAAGGACGTGTCTGGGACGGCGTTTGAAACGCGAGGTTGGATAGGGGTAGTAGTTGGACGCGGCAACTATTAGGGGATTTTTATGATGGGGAGCGTTGTCGAAGAAGCGACGGGACGCTTGTTTCATGTAATCTTTAATGGTGGGGAGACCTAAGTCAAGTGTGGAGATTGGCGTTCCGCAGGTACAGGGGAGCCCCTGTTGCCCTGCGCATAAATCAGTTTTGGATGACCTGCAGCATATTGAGATGCGACTTAAATGTGTGAGCAAAGACTACGCTAGCGTAGGTCATGATTGGCCTTACGCAGGTAGTGTAGATTCTCACCTTATTCCTAAGGGAGAGTCGGCTCCGTTTGTTCAACATCGGATGTAATCTGCCCAAAACGAACGCCGCGCGGTTGCGGACCGTCTTTATGTGACTACGGAAGTTTAACCTGGAGTCGAGGGTGACACCTAGGTATTTTGTCTCTTTTACCCAGGGGATGGGTCGGCCGAAGAGCTTTACAGCGGGGACTTCCAGTCGGTTAGAGCCCCTACGAAAGTGCACTGCTGCGCTTTTTTCAGGGTTGACCTCGATTCTCCATTTGCGGAACCAGCTCCCGAGGGAGTCTAGCGCGCTCTGGAGAGTGTCGACTAACTTGACATGGTTACGGTTGGATGCGTAAATGGCGGTATCATCAGCGAACATTGCAAGCTGAGATCCAGGTGATTTTGGGATATCGCTGGTGTACAGCGTGAAAAGAAGCGGGGACAGGACGGAGCCCTGAGGTACTCCTGCCTGTATGTGGTGAGGGGACGACAGAGTGCCTTCAACTCTATAGCGAAAACTGCGGTTCGACAGAAAGTTTCGCACTAGAAGTACGAGACGATCAGGCACACCGAGCTGGTATAGCTTGTATATCAGCCCGTTGTGCCAGACCTTGTCGAAAGCTTTCGCTACATCGAGGAAGACTGCTCCTGTGGGGGTCTGTTTGCACGAAGCATTTAGCTTGTTAAGAGCGTGTTCGACAATGCGATGCACTTGTTGAACACAAGAATGTCGGTGCCGAAAGCCAAATTGCTCCGCGGGGATGAGGTTATTGTTCTCCGCATGGTCACGCAGCCGAGCGTAGATCATGCGTTCGTAAAGTTTAGCGAGGGGGTTCAAGAGACTGATCGGGCGGTAGGAAGTGGGCTGGTTGGCCGGCTTCCCTGGTTTGTGGATGCCGATGACCGTGGCCTCTTTCCAGCATGCTGGAAAGGTGCAGTGGGCCATGGCGGCATTCAGAATGAGGGTCGGCATTCAGAATGAGGGTCGGCATTCAGAATGAGGGCAAGATACTGTGTTTCACATGAAAGGCTGCTGCCCATACCCTAGATTTTCCCCTTAGTCACTATACGACGCTCCCTGGTAGAAATGGAGTCATTTCATCATTCTCCTTGCCTTATCCTTTTTCTCTGTCGGGGTCGGCTCCCTTACCTAGTGGATTTCAAGTGGAACGAAGTTTTTACATAGAGCGACTGCCATCTGACCTCTGCAACCCGAAGGCTAACCTGGCCCGAATCCTAGGTTAAGTCACATTCAAATATCATCAGAATTAAAATTTTATTTGAATGTGTATTTCGTCACGATGTTTTTCCTTCACCGTAAGAGCATTTGGTACGTGAGTAAAAACACATTGGTACACGGCGGGGACCGAACTCGGGTCGATAGTGTTTTAACCACTTTGCCACCGATGCTCGGAGTGATATTATTTTAAGCTAGTATCACAGTTAGTAACAAAACAAATTACTGTAATCAAATGCTATCTAATTCGTGACGAAATTTAACAAACATTCCTATTTGCGTCACTGTGTTGTTGTATTACGGTCACTTAACTAGATTAAACAAAAGATAGCTCTTACTTCCAAACATGGGTATCTCTATTCAGTAAATATAGGTTTGAATTATGCTTTGATGTTCCGAAAAAAACACGCTTTTGTCGCTAGCGGGGTGCATGAGAGTGAGGTTGGGTGTGTAGCTCCTTACTTAAGCACACACATACATACATACATACATACACTGATGATGATTACGCCTACATCCCTGGCGGGGTAGGCAGAGCGTAAAATAACGGTCGTTATCGTTACGTCTGACAAATGTTTGAGGATCGTTTCCGATAAGTCATGTATCACATAATGACAGATTGTCAGCCTGTTGCCTAATATTGCACACGAAACTCTTGAGTCCCTTAGTCGGCATCTACGACACCCACGGGAAAGAAATGGGTTGATGCTATTCTAAGCAGGCATCACAGATATCTGGCCTTAATTCCTTGCGGAGTAGGCAGAGCGTAAAATCGGATATCTTAACAGAGCTTGTCAACCTGTCGCCCTAAAATGCAATACATATGAAAAACCTTGAGTTAAGGTTCCCTGTTTCTGTATAATGTTTTATGCAATGAAATTTAAAAAGCTATGTAAAAAATGGAATGATGATATTCCAAGCCCAAATTCAATAGCTCTTAAATTATAATTTTTTTATACTTCACAGTCAAGTCAGGCTTATTATAGATTTTACTTTACGTATCCATTAAACTTATTACCAGATCTAAGATAAAAGGCATCATTAAAACTCACCACATAAGAATATCCATCCGACACCTCGACGATGCAAGGCGCCACGTCCATCTGTCGGTCAGGCTTGTCATGTTTGGTGGCCGGGACCCTCTCAATAGTGGAAGAGTCAAACAACAACTTCCGTCCTCGCCAGTCACACTCTTTGAACAACAGCAGTCGCACTTGCTCTGGGGTTATCTGACAGGATCTATAGTGACAAATAAAACATGTACACTTCAATATTTCTGATTTCTTGATCTCTAACTGTGCAGGGTGTTTGATGGATGAGATTGTAGTGCATAAGTTTGTAAGTTTAACAGCTCCAATCAAATGTTAATGTGTATTATTTTTGTAATAAATTATTAATATAAATGAATGTGATTAAATATTTTCAGGGAATATTCCGAACTGAACAACTTTTTAATGAAATATTGAAAAATTAATTTTTCTGGACCCATAGTGATTTGTTATAGTTTAATATGCAGGACAAAGATATATGAAAAATAACTTGATAAATCCTTGGCAGAGTTTTATGACTATCTATTTACCTTAACCATAAAAAATACAGAACACTGATTACAAAAAATATTTAAAAATAAATAGTAAATTATTATCAAGCATTTTTATATATTATTTCTTTGTATTAAAGTAAATTTATTGTTTATAGTGAGCTTATTCAAAGTTTGTATAAATAAATTAGTGTAAAAACCTGATAAAATCATAACTGTGAATAGTGTAAACAACCATTATAGTTGAAATCTTTGTATCATACATAGTTGTTATGGATACAAAACAAAGCGAGTTAAAGATGCAAGCTTTCACTTTAGTTTGTAACCAAAAACAGTATACAAACAGATGAAGACACTACATAACTACTGGAACGCAAGAAAAGGTTATATTATAAAGTGTATGTAGTTCTAATGTAATGACATAGAAAAAGTTATGAATAAAAATATGTAACAAATATATGAAAAATTCCAAATGAGTCTACGAAAGCATGAGACACCAAAACAGAGATTGAAGGCACAAACTCTCAATTGGAAATCACACGAAGTCTCATAAAACCACAAACAAGTTCACACTGCCTCA
The DNA here is from genome assembly GCA_029255805.1 of Keiferia lycopersicella. Taxonomy (NCBI): domain Eukaryota; kingdom Metazoa; phylum Arthropoda; class Insecta; order Lepidoptera; family Gelechiidae; genus Keiferia; species Keiferia lycopersicella. The sequence continues at coordinate 2,622,734 of JARACZ010000026.1, forward strand.
AACAACATCCTACACCAACCTTATTAAGCTAGGTACTGAACAACTGGTGAAGGCCCGCCTAGACCTCACCAGACAGTCCATCAAGTGCCAATCAGAAGTCAAATTACCTAAATTTCATTTTATTTCATAGTAGCAAAGGTTCACACAGCTGTTTATTGGAACAGGCACAGCTGATATGCATACACACACTGCCGAACAAATGCAGGAGTTCACTTTAAATGCACATCGCGGCCGAGACGAGCGACGGCCTAGCGGACTGGAATGTGCTGGTATACTAGTAAGTAAACATTGATTGAGCGCGACGCCCCTCTATCTAATGACGTGATCGCGCGCTGCTTCGCCCGCGACCCGCGTTCGCGCCGAGCGCAACAGTCGTCACATGCTGTCAGCGCCAGCGAGCGTCGTCACCGCAAGTCCAGTCTACTAACCCGACCGCCCGGAATCCACCCACGTCAACCCACCTTTTACTCTCCGTACACAGTTTAAATATAGAAAACATGAATGAATACCGTTTACTATTGACGTACCTGTTGCGATTTTGTAATTCTCTATTACCATACTCGAATTTTATCTTTGTAAGCAGTCTACCAAACAATGCCATCGTCACAATGAGCGTCTCACACGGTCGGCGCTGGATCCGACCGCCGACACCATGGTATCCGGTTCAGACATGCTATCAGAATAAATTGAGCATTATTATATCTTGTAAAACTAGCAAAAAACTTTTCTTTCGAGTCCTTTTCGCGTAAGTAAATAAAACTGACAGATCACGTGCGAAAGTCATATGATTAGACATAGAGAATACTTTTTTACTTTTACAGAAAGGTCAAGGACGAAAATAAATCGGGCTATTGTACTGTAAATATTTCATAATAAATGCACATTAGTTTTTAACATGATAATATTAAATTCAATGTTCTATTTATTTTAAATAAATTCTTATTAAAGAGAAAAACGATCGATCAATATCGTTTTCATAGACAATTTAATGTCCATTTTACGCATATATTTTAGGATTTAGTTTCGTTTTGATAATTAGCTGCTTGCGTAAAAAGAATCGCTAATGTCAAGAAACATTTATGGGGCTGCCAGACGTATGAGAAATAGTATCATTATTTACATGAGTTACAGGTTTCTAATCGACAATTTTTATACAGTGAAATCATTAGTCATAAAAATATTCGTCTATACAAAACAACAAAACAAACAATGACCAAATAAGTCGAGCTCAAAACAAAATTACTATACGAGTGAAGGCCCTTATAGTTAAAAAAAACCGTGGACCTTAGGGGGCATTAGTTCCAGGTGAGGCCGACCTGTGAGGCCGACTTCCGAAAATATTTTGCTTTAGGCAAATTCTCTCAGTGCGACGATCTCTTCAGTGCGCATCCCGCCGGCGGGGTCGCGGAGGTTCATCACTTGCGGCTCATTTTGGCAATTACCGGCACGTACCGGGTAAATTCAGTCCGATTCGTTCTTCCCAGAACAACTCCTAAGCCCAGCCTCGCCCTAAGTACGTGATTGGGCTAGTTGAACCATTCAACTATTTTCAGGTGAGCCCTTGCTCCCTACTAAGCCGACGGGCGCAGTTTTGATGGCCCCACGGCCAAAAACGTGGAGTCCAACAGAAAAAAAAAATCAGTGCCCACAGGACTTTGTAGTAGGCACTAATCTACTCGTAAGAAGTCAAGTTACAAAAATATTATATGAATGAAGCAAGTGGTCTATGATTTCGCCGCCAGGGACAGAGCAAACCATGGTGTAGCGGTCACACACACGTTAGATCCGGATTGCCAACATGGCTTCAAATCCCATCGATGGCGTGATTTTTTTCCACTTCTTTCGTTATTATTAACTTTGTAAGTTTGTAACAAAAAGTTATTTACGATATGTATGGGTGGGGTGTGACGAGAAAAGGCATGCATTCGGTCCTGCCTGGCATGGCAACCCTCGAAGAAAAACCAAAACAAACCGACAGATTGCTAGTTGAAAGACTTTTTTATAAAAAATCGTGATTTCCAGAAAATCTGGTGCTTTTCTAGTCAAATTAACTCCTGTTTGAATCAGATTGAAATCAAAATGACGACTGTCTCTGAAATGTACGTGAAACTTGAAGAATATATGCCACAAGTGTGTTCATCATTGGAAGAGATTGAGGAATTGGATCTAGCTTGTAAGTCTATAATACATCGTTATCTAGATGACATTGAGGCTGTAGTACCATCAGATGCTAATAAAATCCAAGGCATTATCGATTACATGTACGAGCATGTGAATATAGGGAATTTTAGAGAAGTAAGAAAGTTCCTACGAAAAACTATTACAATGGCCTCCTATTTGAAATTATTGATTCATTTCAAATTTGCAACTGAGGTATCAGAGAAATTGGTCAAAGAGGCTTTTAAGATAATTGATTTTGGCATCATGTTTGGTTGTCCAATAGATAGTGAACCAAAACTGTTGCAAAATTGTGCCATAACACTTAGCCCTCTGCATTGTCAGCCTTTGGGTGAACTGTGCGTGAATACTACTAACAACAACAATGATACAGCCATTGTAGCTCACGTAAATACGGAGAAGAATAACATTATCCCATTAGAAGTACTGGATTGTCCCAGCATGGAGCATTTCTATACAAACTACATAAAGAAAGAGCAGCCGGTGGTGCTAGCCAACTGTATCAACCACTGGCCAGCATTGACTAAGTGGAAAGACCAGAACTACTTTATAAAAATCGCTGGACTGAGAACTGTCTCCATTGAACTGGGAAAAGACTACACAGACTCTGACTGGACTCAGAAAGTAATGACCATTGAGGAGTTTATAAAAAATCACATCTACCAGACTAAAGGCCCGATAGGCTACTTAGCCCAATATCCGCTTTTCGCGCAAATCCCTGAGTTGAAAGAAGACATTATTGAACCCGATTATTGCTCATTTTCTGAAAGTGATGACCCTGTAGATCTCATGGCCTGGTTTGGACCCAAGGGAACAGTCTCTCCTTTGCACCATGACCCTAAGAAAAACTTGCTAGTTCAAGTTGTTGGTGAGAAACAACTGTTCTTATATTCACCTAAAGATTCCGAGAATGTTTACCCTCATGAACATGAACTGCTGAACAACACAGCCAGAATTGACCCGAGGAATCCAGATTTGGAAAAGTATCCTAAATACAAAGATGCTAAGGCATACTATTGTGTACTGCGTCCAGGTCAAATGCTGTACATCCCACCTAAATGGTGGCATTTTGTTGAGTCACTTTCAGTCAGTTTTTCTGTAAGTTTTTGGTGGGAATGAGATGAGGAGTTGGCTGGGACATGTGAAGGAAAGAAACCAAGCTACCATCAGAACATAGGAATCAAAGGCCACAGGTATGTAACAAATTTGTATTTACAAAACACTGTATAAAAACTTTTTATTTAGTATATTTTGATCACTTGTATTCATTGTTTAGAGCTCTTCCAATAAGCATCCTTCTAACTTCTGATGTTCCAGCGCCAATTTCGTATAGTTTAGCATCTCTCAGTATTCTTCCAGTAGGGTAATCATTGATGTATCCATTTCCACCTAAAGGTAAACAAAAATGTTGTAAGCACTGGTTAATAAAAACCAATTAAAATAGTAATTTTCATTCAGATACAAGAACTAATTCCAGTCATTATTTTTGTATGCTCCAAAAGTTATGTTCTTATACAGAGCAGGCACAAGTAAATCGCCTTTTAATACCTATGCAGGCCATTCTGCCTTTCGCCAAATTAAAAACTTTATTCTAATTACATTGGAGCTCTGTTTCCATTTACCATTGAAATGGTTTGCACCATTATTTATAAATTATGTGGCAACTTAGCAAACTAGCTGGTCCGCCAGGAGCTCAATTTGTAACCTTTCAAGATTATGATCAATTTTAAACCATCCTTACCAAGGATCTGTATAGCATCCAAAGCGACTTTCGTGGCTTTCTCGGCGCAATAGAGGATCACCCCAGCACAGTCCTTGCTGTTGACGTGGCCTTCATCGCAGGCCCTTGCTACGCTGTACAAGTAGCTCCGACATGCGCTTAGAGTTGTGTACATGTCTGCCATTTTACCCTGGAATGGAAAAAGAAACTCATTGTTATCATCATCAACAGAAGCGAAGTGATTACTACTGGTTCTGGGCATAGTCCTCCCTTGAGGCGCTTCCACAGACCGCGATTTAGTTACGAATGCCGTTAGCAGGTGCCCGCAACTTTTTCTTTTCAAGGTGTTGGATCCGCTGGTAGGAGACGCTGCGCTTTTCGAGGCGTATGAATAATAAGATCATGTACATTCATTTAGAAACAATCATTTCTATATAAAATCAAGTAACTCGTCCAAATAAAGATTACCTCAGTAAATGTGCCTCAGTGCAAGCATGAGCCGTGGCCACTATTAACAGATCCTTTAGCACTGCTTCAACAATAGAAATTATGTTGGTCTGTTTCGCTAGTTCGTTATTCGAACAGTACCTGCAATAGTTGGAATTCTCCAATATTCTGGCCAAACTGCTTCCTGGTGTGCGCGTACTGGAAAGCGGTGTCTATCGCCGCCTGCATTAGACCAACTGGTCCTCCAGCCAGTACCAATCTCTCCAAGTCTAAACCTGACATGAGCACGTAGACTCCCTTGTTCTCTTCGCCTAGAATGTTTGCAGCTGGCACCTGGGATTCAAATAATTAAAATTAGTGACGGGTGTAGTTTTCGGATTATGTTTTAATCCTCAAAAGGATTAGGCTGCTATTCCTCTCAGATAATCGGAAAAAGATCACCTGACGTGTGAATACGCTCCTATCAACATCTGCCCCTAAAAGGTTGTTATATTCCGTCATTGTGTGGAATTACGAGTGCCCCTTAGAGCTTCCAGCGTCATCTTCAAGTCTATGTCAGCCTAATCTGACTCAAACTATGTGCTATGCCTATCGTCACTTCACGTACTTTTGCAACTTACCTTGCAGTCTTCAAACACCAATTCCCCTGTATTGGAACCCCTCATTCCAAGTTTGTCCAACTTTTGAGCAGTAGAGAAACCGGGAAAACCCTTTTCGATTAAGAATGCTGTTATACCGTGCTGCGGCTTGCTTGTCAGATCTGTTTTCGCGTATACCTGGGGATAGAATCAACATATTTGATGAAGATAAACCTGAACCCTGGGACCGTATATGGACGTAAAATTCCATTCAAATTAAGCTTCCAGGGTGTTACCCGACCTGGCGATCTCGATCTCTTTGTAACGGAATACTTTGTGATACCTAATGATTGATGAAGAGTTCGAAAAATGTAAAATCTTCAGCCACAAAAGTCGCTGCAGCAACACAGATAGTTTTTAAACATCTATTAGGGTACTACATACTACATAAAACATACACTATTTAAGCCATTGATGATGAATGATCAATAGTTCAATGAGCATAACTAGTTCGTTTTGAAAAAATATGTCAGTAAAAATCATCTATTTCTTACCACTAAAACATCAGCATCAGGTCCATTCGTAATCCAGAACTTGTTGCCATTCAGCACGTAGTAATCGCCCTTCTTCTCCGCTCTAGTCTTCATTGATACCACGTCACTTCCCGCGCCTGGCTCCGACATGGCCAATGCGCCCATGTACTCTCCTGAACAAAGCTGGAATTATAGATGCTTCTTTATATTCTGGTGGAATTGTGAGTTTGAATGACTCGAGGGTGTGCACAGAGATGTACCAAGTTGATTATCTCTTAGGTAGGAATGTTTTCGAGAGGTTTTTGGGGAGGCATAAGTATGTGGACCGCTGTAACGTGAGCATCAATATGTAACCGTCTCGTTCCTTCAATGCCAGTGGATGCGATTCTATGCGTGTGAGGTGAAATATTTTCCTGACACGGTTAGGACATTGCAGGCAGAATCATGCTTGAAGAAATCATCAAGACAATTACGGGCTTTGGAGAATTATTAGTTGTAGTCTAGTCTACCTTCAAATGGTAGACAAAATGCCCTCGATATTCATGACAAAAAGAGTGAGGAATGCAAAAAGAATCAGTTTACCTTAGGTAAATATTTGCTTTTCTGCTCGTCAGTACCGTTTCTGTTGATCTGATTGACGCATACGTTTGAATGCGCTCCATACGATAAAGTGACAGAACCGCATGCCCTGCAAACCAAACAAAAATGTTTCTGGTATGGAAAAAGCGTTTACCTTGGGTAAATATTTGCTCTTTTGTTCGTCAGTACCATTCCTGTTGATCTGATTGACGCATAAGTTCGAATGAGCTCCGTACGATAAAGCAATGGAACCGCACGCCCTGCAAAACAAAACAAACAAATGTGATGCAATTTGACATCATGTGAGGCGACTGTTGGATGGTTGGACAGTTGGATGAATGTAGGACACTAGCATGCCCTGACATTAGGTAGAACACACACTGCACTCGTCAAATTCCCCGCCTAGCGTGCTGTGTAATTTGCATTGCAAGCCTCAAAACGGGGACACCCATGTATAGCAGTGAAGTGAAGTGTTAACGAAGATGTGATGAGCATTAAAGGGACGAACTAGTATTGATAGACAAACAATATGATGCAGTCCGCAGGAAGCTCTAAGATGCCACATAATATGCTTGATTCAAAACGTGGAGATTTTTGAGGAGTCTAGGTGAAATAGAAAGATGGGCACCATATATTTTGTGGTTGGTAATGCTCAATGTTTACCTGGAGAGTTCTTCCATAATAACGACGTGGTCTGAATATTTCCCTCCTGTGCCTCCATATTCTGGATTAGCTGTGATACCTGTCGAAGATTCTCTGCTTAGTCAATAGCCCTATACATATATATATACGTAGTTTTACCTGACATTCATTGCTTCAAAGTCATCTCTCCAAGCTCTTTACTCTATAAAGATCTTTGAAGAAGAAAGAAAGGATGAAAAATGGTTTACCTAATAATCCTAGCTCTCCAAGTTTCCTCCAGAATTGTCTAAGTTCTGTAAAATTGTTCTGTTTGTCTATTTCCGCGGCTTTTGGCGCTAGCTCCTTTTGCGCGAAGTCGAACACTGTTTTTCTGAGCTGTAATAATGTAAATCAAGGAATTAAAAGATGTGTACGTATTCAGCTGGCAACAGGCTGATAACCTGTCAGCAAATGATTTACGATTTTACTTAAACCACCCTCACATATTTATCAGAAGTCAAAGATAACAAAAGTTTTTTATTGTCGTTGTCACTTTACAATACAAGGGATAAAGGCGCGGTATGGGAAATGTTATCAATCTACAAGCATCTCTATCTACCAACCACGACCTTTAATATGTTTTCGTACATCTAGGCGACTAGAATAAAATAATGTATTTATTAAGATACAAACACTGAAATTTATTTTCGTGGTCGTTGTTCGACACCGAGTCGAACAACGACCCGATGAACCCTAGTGTCAGAATTTTTCAACCGCCTTCTACAAGTAGCAGGCTTCTGACAACAAACACTGATATGAAAGTGTTAATTATAACTATCGTTACATCACAGTAAAATTTATTAAAATTAAGCCAGTCGGCAAATGTATCAACCTTTTATAAAGGTCAAGTTACGAAAACATTGTTTTCACTTTTAAAGAAGCACTGGTCGTTCAAGTCCAAGGTCTGACGCATACACATACAAAACAGATTCATTGACAAACCTTACTAATTTATCACTGTGTTATCTTTTAAATGCCTACTCTTGCTTTCAATTTGTGAACAACTTTTAAACTCTACTGACTTTTATAGTAAATAACGTTCTTCATACCTGTTGCTGTTCATCGGACAATCCAAATACATGCTCGTCAATAGGATAATACGACATGCACCGCCGTCCAGTTTTCCTTGTCAATAACCTCCTCACACAAACCAGCCGAGTCGCCATGATACACGCCTATCTGATAACGCGGTTCCGAACGTACTAACTAAAAACAAGTTGAATAAGTATTGCGATTAAATTATCATAATAACTGTGCTGGTAATAAGCTGTATTGCGAAGGCGTAAGAGCGATAGTCGTCAAGTTTTTGATTGTGATAGCGGCGTACAAATAATGTTATCGCTAAAGATTTTTGCTTCATTAATTTTACGTAATATTTATGTATTTTATTGACTACTAGCGGCCTAGCCAGTGATGCACCCGCTCTTAATCGTTTTCCCATGGGAATAATAACGTTTTCCGACATATATTGATGCCGGCTTAGAATAGCATTATCACCCGGTCACACCATTTCTACGCGTTGGTAGGTGTCGTAAAATTCATGGAACGCGTAGCAGTGTTACACATGTTATCACTACATAGTATAAAGCAAAGTCGCTTTTCCCGTCTGTTTGTATGTATGTTTGCTTAAATCTTCATAACTGCACAACGGATTTTGATGCATGTTTTTTTAATAGATAAGAGTGATTTAAGAGAAAGGTTTTTATGTATAATACTTGCCGAGAAAACAACTTATTTCCACGGGAAAATAAGTTACAGTGCGTGGACTGCTAGTATAATGTTATAAGCGAAACTAGTCCGTAAGTAAGATGGTTCCATGTTGTGGATGGCACGTTAAGCCGTAGGTCCCGGTTGCTGTCTATGATCACTAAGACGGCGGTCGTAACGAAACACAAGTCTGCTACTTGTAGAAGGCGGTTGAAAAATTCTGACACTAGGGTTCATCAGATCGTTGGTCCCACACGAAAAGAAGAATAAGCGAAACTATGGAGGTATTTTGTGGACGGGAAATGTGCAAAGCGAATTGGTTATTAAATAAATAAAAACAAGTGATGTAATGATAGATAATTATTTATTTCTTTATTTGTATAGGAATAAATCTTACTCGCTTCAGAAGCACCAATGTATTTTATATTACATACAACAGTTTAAACCTCTTATAAATTAACAATAATGTCCCATGTGTAATACTTACAAACATAATACAATCTGAAAATAATAATATTATATACAATTAATTGACAATTTCATCTATATAAACAAAAAACTACCATAAAAACATACATAATATGCAATATTTCGAAAAACTTAAAAGGAATGTAATTGTCGTACAATTATAATAAAACATGATTACGTATTGTCTTTACGTAGATAAAAACAAATATTATATTGTACTCAAAGTCTATTTAAGTACAGAAACAAAAAAAAACATCACAGTATTGGAAATAAAGTCAACATATAAAAATTGGTCATTTCATACCATTCCCTAAAGATTATGCCAATTGCAATGTATATGGTTAATTTAATTTGTGGGTTTTGTAAAATAAAATCAGTAGAATAAAAGTTGTGCACTTCGAAGGCGGGATTAAAAATATGTTCTATTCATGATGGTTTAATATGACCATAGAATATATATAACAAAATATTATTGTGACATCCACCCGCAGTTTAATTGTATCGGCAACTTAATATTGGGAGCTTGATATAATACGAATATTGGTAAATAATAACCGTTTAAATTATTATAAATAGTTTGAAAAGTTGGAAGAATTTTAAGTTGCATTGAAAATAATCGATTTTTACCGGAATCAACACATAGGTCACTAGTATTTATAAATCGTACTCAACTTTGAGATCGATCTCAAGAACGACTTTGACAGACGTCAGTCAATACTAACAGCATCTCAAAGTCGCACTCATGATTAATCTCAGAGTTGAGTGCGGTTTATAAATACGGGCCTGAGCGCCACATGCGGCGTTTAGCAAGCGAAAGTCGGAGAACGTACACATTAGAACCTCTTTTAAACTTTACCTAGATGTTATTATAGCTATTCGATTCATGGTAACAAAGAACAAGGTCTAGTTTCTTTCGTTGGCAGTTCTTGTCAGACATTTGTAAAATCAGGCTTCTTAAGATAGTGAAGTGTTGTTTGATTCAGTTGGTTTCCATCTTGGCCTTCAAGGACTGGTAGTAGTCAGCCAGTACTTTCCATGCGGATGGAGCCATGAAGCCTTTCGGAGGTTCCTTGCCCGACCGAGCGAAACCTGAAATGGTACAAAATATCAGTTAGATTCAATTTGACATGGCACACGTCCCGAGTCGGCAGAGCCATTTTTAAAACAGACCCGTAAAAATACAGACTAGTTGCATAACTGACTAGTGACTAAAGTGAATAGCCACAAAACTGATATATAGTCATAAATCTATCTAGGCGCAATGACTAGACACAAAACTGACAAGTCACAATCTGACAATTCACAAAATGACTAGTGACAAAACTGATTAATCTCAACAAAACTGACTAATTAAATTAAATTAATTTAAAATTCGTTTATTTCAGGCAAGATACCCATATTAACATTACATTGTAAATTGTCAAATTAAATTAAATTATATATTAATACAAAACTTACTAGAAAAACTGCCAATTTCGCAAATTTTCTAAATTTGAGTACCTATTAAAACCGCAATGCAGTGTTTTTATTTGATTGCGTACCACGGCGTACCGTTGGACGCTCTCCGGCCAGATGGACCGATGACTTAAAGAGAGCGGCTGGTAGCGACTGGATGGCGAAAGCAGGAGATCGCTCATTGTGGCGTACCCTGAGCGAGGACTATGTCCAGCAGTGGGCTGCTATAGGCTGATCTGATGATGTAATGACAAGTCACACGGCAGTTCTTAGCCAGTGTTACACGCAATTTATTTATAGTTTTCAAAATAAAAATTCAATTATTTGTTTGTTGCAGTATGCTCTCACCCCTCATCCTGGTGCCGGAGATGAAGTCGAAGTCCTCCTTGCGCGTGGGGTCGAAGAACGCCATCCTGCCCACCGACGTGTCGTACGCGGCCACGCGGAACGGGATTATCTGTACACGTATTTATTCACAATAAATGTTGTAGTCGTTGTAACCTGTTATTTTATTTCATTACAGTCCTCTTTTTTTCTTTAGTTTTAAAACTGAAAGTATTACCCACATCAAACCATAGCAATGAGAAAAAAATCAGCTCTTCTATAATTAAATAAATAATCTTCGAAATTCAATTCTTTATTATGCTTTACATGTACAATAATTAAAAAGGTCTTAAGATTAAAATAGACATGTGGCATGGTAACGCATAGATCTTGTGTCAAAATTTAAAAACTAATCTACAAAACTGAAAAGCAGGTTGTCAAAACCCAAAAAATGGTAGTCAAAACTGAAAAGTGACCCATCAAAACTGTAAAATGTATCGTCTAAAGTGACAAATTTGGAAAATTTATCATCAAAAGCGACAAAACTGTAAAATTTGTCAAAACTGTAAAGTTGGTAGTGAAAACTAAATAGTAACTCGTCTAAACTGAAAAGGAACTCGTCAAAACTAAAAAGGAACTCGTTAAAACTGGGAAAGGAACTCGTCAAAACTGAGAAGTAACTCGTCAAGCTGGAAAGCAACTCGTCAAATCTGAAAAGTTGACCGTCAAAACTGATCGTCAACAGCGAGAAAACTAAAAAAATTGTGACCATAACTGAATAGAAAAGCAACTCGTCATAACTGTAAAGTAGGTCATAAAAACTGACAACCTGTTCGTCAAAACAAACGCAGGCTGTCTAGGCGTATTATACCTCGAGCTCATTGAGTCCCGGGGCCATCTTGAGCACCATGGCGCCGTGTCTCGGGTCGTAGAGGTCCCCGGAGCCGTCCGGGTGCGGCAGGCCGGCGGGGTCGCGTCCTACGATGTAGTGGTTCGCGCCCGCGTTCATACGGCATTTCGCGTGCCATTGCACCTGAAAATAAATAAAATTAAATAAGCTGAACTGGTTTGCCAGCGTAATATGGATACTCTGACTCAAGTTGATTGACCGAGTCAGAAATACAACGCTTAGGGCTCGAACGCAAATTATTGATGTACGTCAGAAGTCAGCATACCTTAAATGGGATTGGGCTGGCTGGACATACAGCTAGAATGCCAAACACACTATGGGCAAATATCTAAAGATCTATCCATGGGACCTCTAAAGTGACAGGTTGTCATTACCTCGGTAGGACCTGCGTACATCATGGGCGAGGGGAATATGGCCAGCACTGTCGCATTAGGGTCCAACTCGCCTTCATTCAGGACTGCTTTGTGCTGGTTCATGCAGGAGAGTGACAGGTTGTCATTACCTCGGTAGGGAGAGCACTGTCGCATTAGGGTCCAACACGCCTTCATTCAGGACTGCTTTGTGCTGGTTCATGCAGGAGAGTGACAGGTTGTCATTACCTCGGTAGGGAGAGCACTGTCGCATTAGGGTCCAACACGCCTTCATTCAGGACTGCTTTGTGCTGGTTCATGCAGGAGAGTGACAGGTTGTCATTACCTCGGTAGGGAGAGCACTGTCGCATTAGGGTCCAACACGCCTTCATTCAGGACTGCTTTGTGCTGGTTCATGCAGGAGAGTGACAGGTTGTCATTACCTCGGTAGGGAGAGCACTGTCGCATTAGGGTCCAACACGCCTTCATTCAGGACTGCTTTGTGCTGGTTCATGCAGGAGAGTGACAGGTTGTCATTACCTCGGTAGGGAGAGCACTGTCGCATTAGGGTCCAACTCGCCTTCATTCAGGACTGCTTTGTGCTGGTTCATGCAGGAGAGTGACAGGTTGTCATTACCTCGGTAGGGAGAGCACTGTCGCATTAGGGTCCAACACGCCTTCATTCAGGACTGCTTTGTGCTGGTTCATGCAGGAGAGTGACAGGTTGTCATTACCTCGGTAGGGAGAGCACTGTCGCATTAGGGTCCAACACGCCTTCATTCAGGACTGCTTTGTGCTGGTTCATGCAGGAGAGTGACAGGTTGTCATTACCTCGGTAGGGAGAGCACTGTCGCATTAGGGTCCAACACGCCTTCATTCAGCACTGCTTTTTGCTGGTTCATGCGGACCTCTTAAGGAGAGTGACAGGTTGTCATTACCTCGGTAGGGCCTACGTACATCATGGGCGAGGGGAATATGGTCAGCACTGTCGCATTAGGGTCCAACACGCCTTCATTCAGCACTGCTTTGTGCTGGTTCATGCAGGAGAGTGACAGGTTGTCATTACCTCGGTAGGGCCTGCGTACGAGAGTGACAGGTTGTCATTACCTCGGTAGGGCCTGCGTACATCATGGGCGAGGGGAATATGGCCAGCACTGTCGCATTAGGGTCCAACACGCCTTCATTCAGCACTGCTTTGTGCTGGTTCATGCAGGAGAGTGACAGGTTGTCATTACCTCGGTAGGGCCTGCGTACATCATGGGCGAGGGGAATATGGCCAGCACTGTTGCATTAGGGTCCAACACGCCTTCATTCAGCACTGCTTTGTGCTGGTTCATGCGGACCTCTAAGGGCACGTCGTCGTCCTTAGTCCAACCACCTGGAAATAATAAATGTGTTAAAGAGAACCGAATTGATACCATAAAAATCTAGTCATATTTGACAGTGTAGCACTTTTGCTATTGTTTCCAGTTTGGTTACTGTGGACTGTATCTCATTGTTATCAAGGAAAAAGCTGACCATTTAATTTCAATGAAAATATTTCGAAAAAAAAAGGTTATCCCGTTTTTAGACGTGGCGGGCGGGTATCATTAAATGCCACTAAAACTAAGGGATATATCTAGGGCAAACAGTCTCTAAGAGGTGTCGTAAGAGGCGACTAAGGGACTCGAGGGTATTGGTGTATTACAATTTTTAGGCGACAGGCTGACAACCTGTCACTCTAGTTATACACATGTTTTCTGAAACAACCTTGGAAAACATTCCTAAAAATGTCAGCCGTGGCGATAGCGACCGTATTCTTTCGGCCGCTAACGCTCTGCCTACCCCGCAAGGGATAAAGGCGTGATACATGTATGTATGTATGTAACAGTCTCTATAAAATACCGTACCTTACAATGGGCTCACCAACCCTAGTTTCAAAAAGATGTTATCTCTTGCCGTGCGATGCCGGTTTGGAATAGCATCACCCCATTACTTCCCGCGGGTGTTGTAAGGGGCAACTAAGGGACTCAGGGTTAATGTGTATTACAACTTTAGGCGAAAGGCTGACCACCTGTCACAACAGAGATACACGAATCATCTGAAAGGGCCCTCAATATTTGTTAGACGTGGCGATAGCGACCGTATTTTTATGGGCGTTAACGTTCTGCCTACCCCGCAAGGGATAAAGGCGAGATTATTTATGTATGTATGCATGTTATCTCTTGTAAATAAATTCACGTACCTAGCGGATGCAAGAGCAGCACTGGCTTCTTGAACCCTCGCTCTGTGAGCTGACGATGCGTGTCCTGCATCAGCAGAGCGTGACCATTGTGGATCGGGTTACGCAGCTGTAAAAAGACAGTTTTAGCTTAGATGATTACAAAATTTTATACTTTAACTCCACACACCTTTAGCCCTCTGTTTTCCTATCTTTCATTTTCTTCCGATAAAAAAAATGTAATGAATTTTCCGTCACATTTTTTAAGCTAGGGCAGTACATTTTTAGTTGATTAGCAATGCTAGGCTGAGTTTTTCAACCCGTTTATATCTAGTATAACAGTTGTGATACTATAGTATGAAGTGTGTTTCGAATACTTCAATTGCACCTGCCCCGTTTTTTTACATGCAAGAAATAAACCGTGCTATAACATTATAAAAGCGAAAGTTTGTATGTTTATTTGTTACTCCTTCACGCTAAAACTGCTGAAGCACACAAATAGTGGCTAACTTGAATTTTGACACACAGGACAGTCGTTATCCCGAAAAAATGTTCCTGTGGGATGCTACGAAATCGACTTCCACTAGTAAATAATAAATAGCTAATGGGTATGAGTAACCCTATCTGCTGAAGACGTACCTGGAAGGCGAACACAGCATCGGCGTTAAGTTCCTTGAACCTCTGTCGCAGTTCGTTGGGCGTGAGGCGGTACGAGTCCAGCCCGTCGTTCCAGCGGATACGCTCGAACACTTCCAGGTTACCGCCAACCAGCCAATCGCCTGATTCCTCGATCATCTGGAAAAATGTATCATCTTTAAACTGACGAGCGTATTGCGACGACTTATTCTTTATCATATAAAGTATAGACTGTAAAATATAGGATGAGCTCGGTGAGGTTTGAGACCTTGGGGCAAATGCTATGACATAAGGTCCATTTTCCTTTGTTTACAAAAAAAGTCACAGAGATCATCCTATATTTACAAATTATAATAAAAAATATCTAATTTAAAAAGTTTACCTCCATTTTTATTAATCAACTAAACGGTTTTTGGTTTTCCGTTGAGATGATTTTTACATGCAACACAATATAAAAAATATTGTTACATCTTGAAATTATCATATCGTATAAGACAACACATCGTACAGGGCAGAAATATACGAAAAAGAACTAAAAAAGCTAGTCGGTCGTATTAGCTGAAATTATGGAAAAATGTAGTGTAGTAACACTTTTGCCAAACAATAAAAAATCAGAGCCTAGTTAATCAGTAGCCTTAAAGACACTAAACTATCTCGCACGTAAAATGTTTCGACTATTTGAAACGGGACACCCGGTATAACAGGAATGTCTACATTCCCTTGATGTAAGGATGTCCGGTGTGGTAGATGCCGAACTGGCGCGAACATCTCTCTACATTGCGATGCGGGTAGAATTCTGACACTAAAGTCTATCGAGTCGTTCGGCGACCAAGTGTCTTACACGACATAAAGAACTTGTTAAATAACTCTAACTTACTTTGGTGTTAGCTGTGTGGTGCCGGCGAATAACGTCACCCCATTTCAATTTCTTAAAAGAGTGTGGTGAGTATGACAATACCCCCCAATTTGGAGGAGGCCTATATTCAGAAGTGGAGTGTTGTGGCTTTGTAAGTAGTAGATGTTACCTTGATGTAAGGATGTCCGGTGTGGTAGATGCCGAACTGGCGCGAACACCTCTCTACCTTGCGGTGCGGGTAGAATTCCGGCGCGCGCAGGATGGCCACGGCTTTACCTGTAACGTTCGTATTAGGTATTATAGTAAAAATTTTGACTTTCTTTAATTAGATTCAGACGCGCCGCTTAAAAAATGTTATAAAATGTCTGTACAAACATGCATAGCGTTTTTTATTTGCACCATTTTTTTCGTATTTAAAAAGTTAACTTTTACATCAAGAACACGCTCGAAAGTTTCTACACACACTATAAGCGGTCAATGACTTCAGTAATGTTTGTTCATAGTCATCATATACGAATAACCTTGCAAATCCATGATGCGTTCTGACTATGCGCTTTGTTTACATCTTTAATTTGAACCAACAAATATACTAGCACCATTTGAGGTACGCTTTTCTGTTCAGGATTGTCTCTCTATACTTCCTCCACGAAATTCCTCCATCCTTCCTTCTGTCAAAAGCACCTAGAGTTTCTTGTGATGATTTTTTTTCTTTTAATCGTTTTCGGCCCCGAGGGGAGCACGAGCTCACCCGGAATTAATTCATTGGTTGTTCAAACAAACAGCCCAATCACGCCCTTGGGGCGAGACTGGGCTGGTTGAGTTGGGGGAGTTGTTCTAAATTTACCCGGTACGAAGCACCTAGAATGAGTGGCAAGGCTTACCGTTATAAACGAGCGCAATGGCAGTGGCTTGCGCGGCTCGCTCCTTGATCTCAGCGGAGACAGGCAACACCACCGGCACTGACTGGTTGATTACGGACCCATTGGGTAACGCGAGGCAGTTTGAGTGGAGAGCCTGTGGAATTGAAGGAAATTTGAGTAACATGGCTAGTCTTCAGGCAGTGCATTTTTTTTTACTTTACAAGTGACCCGCTAAATCACCGCTTATCGTTCTCCTGTGGCAATGAGACGTATTAACGGCATGTATTATACAAAAAACTTTGTCTTTAAACAGATAATCACTCTATTTTCTGTCTATTAAGTAAAACTGCAAAATAGGAGTTAGGTGTTTATGACAGACAGACAGAGAAAGCAAGAAGCAACTTTATTTTAAATTATGTATTAATTCCGCCCAAACCACGTTTTGTTTGTCAGGATAATTCAAAATTGCTATAAGTGAGAATAACTGTGTTGTACTTATTTTTAATGACGGATCGACAAAACTTGATTCGATTTTGAATGAGGCATATTTAGCCAAAAAAAAATTGCAAGGTAAACTACCTTATTAAGAAAAAGCATATACTTCTCACAGTTTATATGAAATAAACGATAAAAATAATATAAAAAATAATCGGATTATAACACCAACGTTGGTTTCATTGAATTTGCTTATTGATTAGATTACACAAATTATGATAATTATGTAATTTTATATTTTTTACATTATTTGTCACTCAGATAAATTAAATTGCATTATATTTCATATCTCAACACCTTAGATACATATCTCGATTGCTCTATTTGTACAAAATAAGCCTACATCAGTATTGTTGCCACTAAATAGCTGCGTCCAGATCGCCCGAGCAGCCACACGATCTCACCGCCTCGCGAGGCAAGCGTCGTAAGCGCGGTCGGTGTGGATATGCCTTGGTCGAGTCATGCAATTGAGCACTCGGCTGACTCAGTCGAGGCACATCCACACCGTCCGAGGCGTGCGACACATGCCTCGCGAGGCGGTGCTCGGGCGATCTGGACGCAACTAATGACATAACCGTAGATTATATACAGAGTGGTACGGAATGATGGACTTTCTTACAAACGGTAAGCTTAACAGGTTAAACTGAACTACTTTCCCCAACAAATATAGCTAAATCATTTAAATTAAATTTCCATAAAAAAAATGTTTTGTCAGCTGAACAACTTCTCATAGGAAAATATTTTCTCAAAGGATATAACTTATTAAAAGTGTAGTAGATATGGTAATATGGTAAACTGTAATTTACATAGTAATTTTGCATGTAGACTAAATGATTATTGGTTTGTATTTATGCCAAGGTTTAACGTTTAACTAGATGTTTACGCGTCTTTTTATTACGGACATTGTATGGTTTTGACTACAGAATTGTCTATGTATTCAAATGCGAAATTGTGTATTTATTATGTTTCGGAGAAAATGTATAGACAATTTATTTAGGACATCGTTCTGAGCAATTTCCACTATGGAACTTACGCTAAAAACGAGAAAAATATATCAAGCTCTCTAAAAGCTTTACCATCAGCTGACTGCTTGCTAATTTATATGAAACTTTGTATGAGAGTCAAAAACTTTTGACCCCATGAAAATTGATCAGTTTTTATTTTTATTATGCCAGCCCATAATACCCTTAATTTTACTGTCGTTAACGCTCTGCCTATCCCGCGAGGGATATAGGCGTGATTTGTGTGTGTCTAATTTAATACATTTTCTCAAAACACAGTGTAGGTTACTAGGTAAATGGACTATCCCACTTCCAATGTAGCACTTTCTCTTTTACTCTAAGATTGCCTGGTAGAGAATGCTACTTAGCATTAAGGTTGCCTTGTTATACTGTTTATTTTGAGTGCATTTTCTAAAATTGTACTACACATGAAGCCATCCATTCAACCCTACGTCGCTTTTTTGCGGCAGCATAAGAAATGGGGTGATGCTATTCTAAGCTGGCATCACACGGGAATAAGGGAATGTCATTGTGCACTTACTTGTAAATATTCATGTTCTCTCATGAATCCCTTCAAAGGATAAGCCCAGCCTTCTGACAGGACCTGAAAAGAATTAATGCCATTTTTTTATCTGTTTTTTTGTATCGTTCCTAGTAGGTGGCGCTCGGACGAATGATGTACAAACTCAGCAGTGATTTCCCATAGATAGTTTTTTTATTATGCACTAAACTTGACAGATACTTCTTCAATCTAATAAAGCGTCAACAGTGCCATCACTCCAAAAAATTATTAAAATGCAACTGTTTTAGTTATGCTATGCTTATTGGTATAAGTGCATATTTTGACTATCTTTTTAGAACTGGTTTATTTTCACGAACACATTCCTGGCAATTTAGTTTTTTATATAGGTATGTAGGTAAGTACGTAAGTACGCTACCACCACCACGCTACGCCACCACGTAGGCTTGAACAACACAAAATATAATCTATCATATACCCCGCAGACCAGAAAAGGTTGTAGTATGGACAGTTCCATGCCTGATGATCCAAATTGAAGGTGTAACAACTTGGAGTCTGCGTCTTCGGTACTTCGGCACTCTTCGGCTTAAATGCTGACTAAGTTATATGGGCTTACCTGCACCCACTGCAAGTCCAGCAGTGTGAGCGGCACCTGGGGCAGGTGCGCCGCCTCCTCGACCGCACTGGTGAGCCTGTTCCCAGTTATGAACAGTTCTTCCACGCCCAGTGTGGTGTTGTCGTGACGAGGAATTATGTCCTGCAAGAATGAGATGCAATTAAAAAATGTCACCCACAAGAAAAAACATGTCACAATGTCATGCACAAGAAAAATTGCCGTAAAATATTTCGATATAAAATATCATTGCAAATTAAGTGAAATGTAATTCAAAGTACTATTAAATAGAAAATTTTTTCGTAGTCCGAAAGCCCGAATCTATTCTTATGATATCACCGCTAACTAAATTGGTTTACGCGTTTGGATTTTCTGGTAAAAAACACAATATACCTAGTTAACTCTGAGAACAGTAGTAAACTTTTTGGGAGCAGTCGTGTAATAATAATAGCTTAAAATGTATCATCGATATTTTGACTGCGACTATGATTTGAACCCGAGGCTGTAAAGTACTGTTCCACTACTCTACTAACTGAACTGCCAGAGCTACTTCATACTCGTTTTAAAGCGACATTCATAACGTCTAATGTAAAGTAAGATTCTTTGTCGATCTCTTGTTTTCATGTATGAAAATAAGAAGTATTAGTTTTGTACTGACTTGTGATTCGAGCAGGCGGACCACTTCCATGGTGGACTCCTCAATAGACTGCCCCACGGTGTGGACCACCAGCTCGGGCGCCCCTGGACGCTCATACTCTTGACTGATGCCAGTGAAACCCTGAAAATATTCATGAAAATTAAATTACGACGAAAAGTAAAAAAAGATAAACATGTGCTGAAAGCGCGTTAGTGTAAAATATAGGATGATCCCTACGACGTTAGTGACCTTGGAGCAAATGCTATGAGATAAGGTCCATTTTCCTAGTAAACAAAGAAGAATGGACCTTATGTTTTATTTGGTCCAAGGTCACAAGCGTCACATGGATCATCCTATATTTTACAGACTAACCTTTATTCATTAAAAACTTTATTCTTGTACTTGAATTTTAAAGATGAATACAAACATGTAATCGTAATATAATATGCGAGAGACTGGTGTCTGTATATACGACACCTGAATCAAGTTACCAATATTTGTCCCTTTCACTCTAAAGAATTTTCTATTTCTTGCCATTCTGCTAGGATGCTAAGTTAGTGTGTAAAACATAGGATGATCCCTGTGACGTTTGTGACCTTGGAGCAAATGCCGTGACATAAGGTCCATTTATCTAGTAAACAAAAAAACAATGGACCTTATGTCATAGCCTTTGCTTCAAGGTCACAAACGTGACAGGGATCTTACTATATTTTACAGACTAAACCTTTGTCCATTAAAAACTTTATTGTTTGTACTTGAATTTTTAAGATGAAGCCAAACAAGTAATCATAACATAATGTGCGAGAGACCGTTCATTCCGACAGCTGAATTACAGAGAACGAAAAACTATTCGCTCTTTTAAGCAATTAATTTACCAATAGTTGTCTCTTTCACTCTAATGCGCTTCCTATTTTCTGCCACTCTGCTAGGATGCTTAGTTAGTATCCCTCTCCTGTTCTTACCTTGATCTGTCCCTCTCTGGCCTTCTTGTACAGTCCTTTAGTGTCCCTCTGCTCGCACACTTCCAAAGGGGTGTCAATGAACACTTCGAAGAATGGCAGGTCCGAGTCTGTGTGGATGCGGCGAGCCACTTCGCGGTCCTGTTGATGGAAAATCGGATTAGTTTTTTTTACAGTTAGTAAAATTATATGGCTGTTTATTTGGGTATGAACAACACAAATAAATTTCTGAAAAAGCACGCTAAAATATAACTCGCACAAATAAAGAAAGGACCTGTAAATCGCACAGGTTACCCGAGTGTGGTTCCGGGTTCGATTCTCTGTGAATTTGTGCCCAGTCTGGTTAGGACATTGCGGGCTGAACTGCTCGATTGTCCGTAACAAAGATGGTTCCGCGTTTCGGATGGCACGTTAAGCCGTAGATCCCGGTTGTTGTCTATGATCACTCAGACGGCGGTCGTTACACAACACAACCATGTCAGAAGCCTGCTACTTGAAGAAGGCGGTTGAAAAATTCTGGCACTAGGGTTCATCGGGTCGTTGGAGGGCTCGGTGTTCCACACGAAAAGAAAGAGACTTCCAGGCATTTTTTAAATAAATAATTCAGCATTTTATTCTGGATATCTAAAAACCGGTTTGATTGTATCAAATTAAATTTATAATTCGAGGAAAGTAGCCGCCTTATCATGAAACAAGCATATTAAAAAACAAATAAACGGTTGCCTGCTTATCAGTCGGATTAATTTATACGTTTTGTCGTATTGCCGACTACAGAACGATAGTTGATATTTATCACTTTGTGTATTTGTTCCCGGTCTGGTTAGGGCATCTTGTCCGTAAGAAAGACTGCTCCATGTTTCGGATGGCACGTAAAGCCGCAGGTCCCGGTTTCTGTCTATGATTACTTAGACGCCGGTCGTTATAAAACCATGTCAGAAGCCTGCTAGGCTGCTACTTTTAGAAGGCGGTTGAAAGATTCTGTCACTAGGGTTTATTGGGGCGTTGGACGACTCGGTATCCCACACGAATACAGAAAATCCGCCTTAAAAAAGTAGGTATGTATAATCGATTCATACCTGTAATAGTCAAATAGCCGTGAGAATCCTAAAATGTTCGAATAATTGTTAGATTTTATTTTTCTGAGAGCTAAATTCGAATTGAACCTGAGACTTTCGACGGGCGAGGTACTCGTGTCTCTGCCATCTGGGGGCCAATCGCGCTAATGTTGAACGATAATACCAAAACCAAACCGCAGCCAAAAACGCTACGTTACGCACTTTTCGTATCGCGCTAATTGTTTGAGCGGAAACGTTTCGACTTTTCTTTGGAAGTTACGTTGATATAGCGAACGTTCGAACTTTTGGTGTGCATCGGTATCGCGCAAATTTTTGACAGCGTATTTAACCACAACCGTTACGTTGGGAACGTCTCAAACGCTGTCAAATGAACGTTTTTGTAAAAGTTCCTCTCGAGCAGCTTTTTCTGACACGTTTGACGATCGTTGGTGGATTTTATTACGGTTTCAACCCAAAAAAGGAAGGAAATCATGAAAATTTGCTGTGGGGCTCTATCTCCACACCATTGAAAGTGTCCATGAGGTAGATGTGACCAAGAAGAAGCCTTGACCCGCCGTTCGACCTATAGGTACATGATGTTAGGAAAAGTACTGACTTCCTTTTAAAGGATGAACCAGCCCATGAAATTGAACAACTTTCCCTGAGAGACATAGATAATATGAAAATAAGTTTTGGACCTCACATACAAACTGACTCAGTCGGTTAGTACATACATTTAGTATGAGAAATCCAAAAAATTCGATCTGTTCCTAGGGCAAAGTTGTTCAGTTTCAAGGGCTGGTTCATACCTTGTAAGGAAGTTAGTACTTTTCCTGACACCTTGTATTTCTAGGGGAAACTTGTTTAGTCAATGAGACTGGTTCACACCTTAAAATATTTGCAGATGATTTATTTCATCCGTATTATGCATGAACTTATAGTAGTAGAATCACCTCAAGTGATGAACTATTTCCAATGGTCATGGGGGCGACCATCGGTTACAGTGACCATCCTGGTGGTCGACAAGGGGGGTGACAAGTGGGAACTAAGGCTGTCTAGCTGAGGGTGCAGTGAAATACTTTGTAAATAAAAGAAACATATATTGCACCTACTATATTTATTTAATTTTTCTTATTAAACTTATAGGCTAAGCTCTCAGGGCTCCATATCAGATGATGATACCTGAAACAAAATAAATAATAGTGTAGGTACCCCAAGTACATATGAGATATTTTCTTGCAGTTAGAAGTCGCCTATTTCTGATCATATTCCATCTCTTAGTTTACCATATTATTTTACATATTTCTCAAAGTAAAATTACAAAAACACTAGATTACAATATATTTTGCTAAATAGAAATATCAAATAGATGTACCTAGACACATGTCATGATTAGCATGTTCAGCCATACCATAGGCCATGGTAGCTGTCTATGACAGCTTAGACGGTGGTTGTTATGCTAACATGTCAGATGCCTGCAACTTGTAGTAGGTGAGTGAAAAACTAACTCACTGCTGATTGATTCATTGGGGCATTGGACAACCCGGTGTCCTACTAGAAAAGAAGAAGGAAGACTTACTTTGTGTTGAGCTTGAGTTTGGATTCTTGACGCTGTATGTGATTTCCACTGCCGCTGATGCTGCCGTGTATGATCTAGCATTGAAGCGAGGGATGGATGGATGGCTTCATTTGAGCTAAAACAGTGAATTAATAATCTTGAAACAAAGTCAATGTGTAAGTTTATTTTATTTATATGTATGAACAAACAAGCAGATGGATGGATAGATGCTGTCATCTCTAATGTTGAGTGGTGCACTAGTAGTGCAACTGTAATGCTTGGTACAGATTTAATTCTAGGTGGGACATTCACTAAGTTGCTTTTTACTACTCCCACAGGTCGAATGGTAGTGTTGTTATTCTAAGCCGGCATAGAATATTATGTACCTGTAAAACGGATCTTGGGTGATGTATGGAAGGCGCCCAATGTCTGTTTGTATAATATAAATCCAGTGCAGAGTGACTTTTGTCACGGGGCCACCTTGCTTTTCATGACATTCCACATCTGAAAAGTAATATACTAGTAAATATATGCACATACACTGATGTAGTAGGTATAAAATTAAGTCACTTTCCACATGTCTCAGTCTGTCTGTTATGGACAATGCCAACTCCTCCTAAACTACATCACAACACAACTAAATAATGGCTTATGATGTGTTTTTTTATTAACAGCAGCTAGGTTAGGTTTTCATTAGTATGCTAACCTTGGTCCACTCTTTGAGCTGCCTAGTTGGGCCCTCACAATTGAGTCTGTTGGCGCGATTGGCCCATAAGTAGTTCGAAAGAGCCCGCGCCTTGAAAGGTAGGTATACTCTGACCCGCCTTTTGAGCGGAGTCTGCCGAGCGCCAGCGCCAGCAAAGCAAATAATCCCTCGAGCAGCTTCAGCTGCCGCACGCTCGTCGTCTTTCTTAGGTCCATAGTCTCTATAAAAACACAAATCGTAAATAACACAGTTTCAACTATGGAACCATATTGATAGCGTCTAAATGGTAAATTAACTTTGTGTATGTAGGTATTCTATTAGGTACTTACAGAAAAGTCACGTCGACTGGGTGTCCCACGAAATTTTAGTTTAGTTTTAGTTCTTAACTAAAATAATTTCAAAATTCTACGAAAAACCACGGCGGTTGTTATAAACAATTAAACAACAACCTGACATTTTTACTTTTAAAATAGTGCTGCCCACTACGCGAAATGCACAATCGAGCATCGATTATAAAAAGATTATCTAGTATTTTAAAATACTCATTGCAAACTCTAAACGGTTGTGGTTTGGTTTCGATTGGGTAACGTCAACGATATATACGTTCAGAAAATTTACCGCGATAGCTTTTTTGACATTAACCAAATCCAAAACAAAACTAAATCGAAGCTAAATCGTCAACGTTACGTTGGAATGGTAAAATAGCGCGATTGGCCCCCTGGTGTACTGCGGCTCAAACGTTAGCTGCGGAATTATGCATTATGCCTTTTATGCCAAAAATGCGTGGCGTGTATACTTAAGTTGTTGCTAATTGCGACTTGTTTAGTGATAATTAGTAGAAAAGATAGATAGATTGTATATCGATGATAACGATCATGGAATACTTTTCATAGTAAATCGATAAAACTGTAGTATCAAAAGTATTCTCAATAAACAAGCCACATTCGTACTTCGTTATCATTAAAAAATAAAGCAATGAACTCTGTTTTGCGAGTATTTTTTCCAATGCTTTTTATTTTGTTTTATTTCGTACCAATTTAACACGATTTAAGAGCCACAAATATTAGCACATGCAACCATTCATTCTCATTCCAAAAAACATGTTTTAGCTGATTCCAAATTAATGTTTATAAAAAGGATTTAAATATGACGTTCCGATCATTATCAAGAAACTAGTAAGCCGTTAAAATTCTAAAACAATTATTAAATATGTTACAGATTTCAAGTTTGGTTTCATACTAAAGTAAATACAGTATTCGGTGAAAGTAAACAATAAATATGTTTGTCAAACTAGATGTTGCAATGATATTTTATATTGTTAACAGCAGATGTAGTATACTTAGAACAAAAGTTTAATGACTTCGTTCGAAAATATGCAACATAAATTATTCCAACCACAAAGATAAGAAACTGGGTCTCTTATTCACTGATACAAATAACTCGAACTTACATATTCGTGTAGTCGCTTTTATTTTTCTTTTAGGACACCGAACCTTAATAACATCAGCCTTGTTTACTTAAGACAAATATAAAACTTAAAAGTCAAAAATCACGTTTGCAAACTTGCAAAGCAGGATCGCTATAGCCGTATCCCACCTCAGCTCAAACTAAAAGGACGTCAAGATGGTATAATACCTAATGAGCCATTTTATTACGGCGGCGGCATAAAACAACTTAATTCAGCAGTGTTTACTTATAACTTTGTTGAACCTAAGTCTTAAAAGGATGCTTACCTCTGCAAAAGGCGGGACGAAGCTTATACTATCAGCAAACCGCATGGCCACTTCTCTGATGTTAATCTCGATCCTCTTTGGAAGTCCAGGTTCCTTGTAACTGTGCCTTGCTTCAATACTACTTACCTGAGAAACCTTAGCCTTTGCTGAGAAAGGCTGAGACGAAACTATACAAGCAGACCAGTCCACAGCCAGCAAACAGTTTGGCCACTTCTGCAACCCTTCTGATTTATTCTCTATCCCATTTGGAAGTCCAGGTTCCTTGCAACTGTGCCTTAAGTCAATACTACAGGATCCGGCATTCTCATAGCTCACTTCCGCAAAGGTAGTGACGAAACTGCATAAACAAACAACTCCACTATCAGCAAACAGCTACCTTTCTAATGTCCCCTTAGGTAGTACAGGTTCGTGCCTTGCCTCAATGCCACAAGATCAGGTATTATCGTTGCGAAGAGCTTAGCCACTTGGCAACCGTCCTGATGGGAGAGATCCCAGGTTTTTGTCCTTAAGGTATACTCTTAGCTCACCTCAGCGAAGGGAGAGACGAAGCTGCACAAGCAGACCACTCCACTGTCAGCAAACAGTTTCGCCACTTCTGCAACTCTTCTGATGTTTTCCTCTCTATCCTCTTTGCTGAAGCCCAAGTTCTTGTTCAGACCGGTCCTGACGTTGTCACCGTCGAGGCCGTACGCTGGGATACCTGTAGCAAAAGGAACTATTTAAAAAAACTGCTTCTACTATGTTAAAATAATGTAGTATAGGCTGTTAGAAATAATAATGCGTTCCTATTATAAACCGCGAGTAATATCTTGGACAGTGATGGAATGGATAAATTTTTATATAGTACTACTACCACATCGCCAAATTGGTTAAGTCTGATGAGGGCTATAAGGTCCAGGGTACAGGAGCCTATTTTTTTTTTTTTTGGTTTTGCAAGCGGAAACCTGCTACTAATCGTACTTGTATCACAAGTTCTACTAAACTTATCGATGTTATTCACACATATTTGCTCGTACCTTAATAAATTGACCCTTGACAATAAAAAAAATCGTACGTGTGAGTGGGACTGGAACCAGTCGTTGGGGACTTCCGTACGTGGAATTATATTAAGACATTTTCTAAATTGAGCTTCTTTACTGAGTTGACGAAGTATCTGCTAAGGTTGCATGCACGCAGTGAACCTATAGCGTTAAAAATAAACAATATCATCCACTTGAGATTAAACTGTTCAAAGACCACCTGTAACTTAGATAATGTCGTTCAAAATCCACCGAACAATCAACTAAGATAAATACACCTATCATATCAGTAAAGCGCATAAAACAAAAACATTATCGTGATATTGTGTCGCTTTATTTTTTTTATCATACACGAGTACACGATTTTCTATAATATCTGTCTGTAATCTACGATATCGAGTCACGAAAATATTCCATGTCACCGTATGGAAGTAAATCTTGAGTGTTTTGAGTATTTTGTTTGTGTAATGGGAAATTTTCTAGGCAATCCTGGAGTGTACTTACATGGCGCTAAACTAAAAAAAAGTATTTCCAACGAAATTTGTGTATCTATCAATAATAATTCAAATGACAAAATTTTAGTTTTACACAACGCCATCTGGTTTAAAACTCATTAAAAGGGCATATACTGTCAAATAAAAAGTGTCTCTCATTATATTATACGCTGCGCCAGCGCACCTGTAAGTAAACTATAGACGCGTATGAATTATTAATAGGATAGTTTCGAGAATGACGAAATCATATTATCTTCTTTTCGTGTGGGACACCGAGTTGTCCAACGACCCGATGAACCCTAGTGTCAGAATTATTCAACCGCTTTTCTACAAGTAGCAGGCTTCTGACATGGTTGTGTAACGACCGCCGTCAAAGTGATCATAGACAGCAACCGGGACCTACGCTTAACATGCCATCCAAAACACGGAACCATCTTACTTACGGACAATCCTTTTAGAAACCTTATCAACTCTTCATTTCATGACCGCAGACTCCTCATTCATCAGCGACATATGTGTGCTCAGTTCTATCAGATTACAAAATCTATCAGCTCCACAGCCATTATTTTAATCACGGCTTCTGTGGTCGAATCACATTATCTCTGTGGTTGGTTATCATTCATTACTTCCTTTTACGATAACCTTAGCACCTACAAGCCATTTGAATAGGAATGTCGATTCCTGCCGGTGCTATGCATTCTACAGATGCATTCCATAACTTCTGTCGCTTCATAAATTCTAAACGCAGAACCACGCAGAACAGTAAGCTGACATTGAAATTCTAACTTATTTATTCCGTGAGAGATTTGATAAAGAAGTAATCACTTCACTTTCTTTAAATACGTAAGTAAGAATTCAGACAACGTTATCCTAGCACTTTACTGTCACTGTAGTATTTTGTAGCGCTTGAATGCCCTGCTGCCGAGGAGGCTTCTTCGTTTTGAGCTCCTAATTTTGAATCCTTAGTTAGCTCTGTAACCTGGATTTGAAAACAATAATCGTCTTGCGTACTCCGGTTAACCCCGCGAACCAGACTGTGCTGCCTCTAAATAGTCCGCTGTCCAAGTGTCGATTGCTCGTTGCTCATTCCTGGTCCTTTACTCTGCAAACCAGATATGCTTCAAGCGCGAACGCAATACTGATCTTGCCGGCATCACTAAGCCCTGTGAACCAGCCTGTGCTGCCTCTGAAAGCCCTGCTTCCGAGGGCACTACTTCTATCCATTATGAACTCCTAGTACATTCTTACCTCTAGAAACCAGATAGGCTTCAAGCGCGAAGGCAATACTGGTCTTTCCGGCTCCACTAAGCCCTGTGAACCAGCCTGTGCTGCCTCTGAAAGCCCTGCTTCCGAGGGCACTACTTCTAACCATTATGAACTCCTAGTACATTCTTACCTCTAGAAACCAGATAGGCTTCAAGCGCGAAGGCAATACTGGTCTTTCCGGCTCCACTAAGCCCTGTGAACCAGACTGTGCTGCCTCTGAATGCCCTGCTGCCGAGGGCACGACTCCTCTTCGCTCTGGACACCTGGTGCTTTTGTTCCACTACATTTGTAGCTACTTGAGCGCACTGTGGACAAAAGAAAAATTACTGGTTAGAGTTTTTAAGTCAATTCGCTAGATGACTAGGTCATTATAAATACAAAGTTATACGTTTAAAACTTTTGTCAAAAAATATTACAGACAGACTCCTTTATAGTTTTTCAATATATTCAAAGTTTGAATTAAGAAACCACAAAATAATATAAAAGTAAGTGTTTGACGTGATCGAAAATAGTTCAAGTTCTTTATTGCATACTGAGGTATGACGTCATATCTCAGTATTTTCATACAAAATATCGTTTTAAAAAGTAGCTCAATTGACTTGCACGTCATCATGCCTATTCTAACAAAGGTTGTTTAAATTTTGCACCATCGTGCGGAAGTCTTCTGATATATAACCGATTTTTATATTATCTCAAATTAGGAAGTATTTACTAATAACAATTGCATAAAAAAGTAGTTGCAAAAGTGAATAGTACACGTCTTAATTGCATTTCCGTCTTGATTGATATTGCACACTACATTCACAAAACATATCAGAATGCACTAGGTAGCTACAATGAACCACCAAGGCTAGAGGCATTATTATATTATTGTATTATAATTATAAGTAAACAAAATAGTAAATCGTTTATGGCCACATGTCTGCAGGTAGGCATGTTTACTGAATGATTAGGTTTATGTAAACACCTATATGATAAATGATGAAAATGAAAGTATAAGAATCAGATAGCTAAGAGTTCCATGAAAAACATGGGTGATTAATGTTTTTAGTGATGCTAAACTCAATGAAACAAAAAAAAATGATGTAGGTGAGTATATATATTTGAAAAAGTGCACAGTAGAAAGTTGTTCAGTTTCATAGACTGGTGCACACCCTTAAAGAAATGTAGGTAATTTTTTCACATTTCATTTATTATACGGTTTTCTTTAGTTTACGGGCTCATTGGAATAGTACGAGTTTTCTGATTATGGAGTTTCATTATTTTTTTTATGAATGAAATGGAAATCTGACTAAGTAGTTTGATTATGGAGGTTGTTATCGCCACATCTGACATATACCTATTCTATTGTGCCTTACTTATGCCGTAAGTGCGTGTGGTGCCGGCTTCTACACTAAAGTATCCATTCACTGTCACAATCAACTCATAATAGTCCACGGCCTTAGTTTAAAGGCCAGTGTATTCTATGGTCCAATAAGTTTATTTTTCTTCTGCCTAAACAAAGTTGCTTTTATAAATCAATGTTTTTTTATAAAACAATATAAAAAACATTGCATAGAAGCGGTAGTTACTACGTCAAGGTCTCATCTTACGAATTAAAAAATAAAAACTGCTAATATTAGTGTAATTTGGTATGTAAAGTTTCCATATATTTTACATTTTTTTCTGAAAGAGCTTACTATTTTAAGATATCGATTTGTTTTCTTTTCGTTTATTTTGATATATTTGATCATCATTCTTAAAATATCTGATTTACTGACAACATTGCTGCATTTATGATACGAATGTTGTTTTGATTGCAAATTTGGAAGGTTTATTTATTTAGATTTTTATTTTATAGTAAGTATTTTGAGATATTTATTTAACGGATCTTATAACTGTTATTCACAATAAAAGTAATAGCAATAGCGACTACTGCTGATTGTAACCATTATTGCTGAAAAGTAATCTTTAGAGTTTCCGAAATAAAATTTAAGAAAGTTTTACATTAGTTGGACCAAAATATCTCCAAATTATTTTCTTATGTTTCCAAGCTAAGTTATCTAAGTAATATGGGTACTGAATCGAATGATTTATCAAGGTTTATAAAGCGAGATACAAATATACCAAATCATTAATACGTAAGACAAAATCTATTGATGCGTGAAGGTTGTAGGTACTTGCATACAACATTGCTTAACACTCACTACATATTATAAAGCAAAGTCGCTTTTCGCGTCTGTATGTATGTATGTTTGCTTAAATCTTTAAAACCACACAACGGGTTTTGATGCAGTTTTTTTTAATAGATAGAATGAATGAAGGGAAAGGTTTTAATGCCTAATACTTGTCCAGAAATCATCTAACATCTATGGGAAAATGCGTTACAGCGGGCGCAGCCGCTGGACGGGCCGCTAGTACAAGTATAAGTTTGGTGTGATATTATGTAAGTTTAAAACTAGCTTTTTTTTCTCAGGGTTTGTTCTTACTCATTATAAGATAATTTTTTTTGGTCAGTATTTTTATGTCATGTGGGACAACGAGTCAATATACGACCTATTATATATAAATTAAATAATAGTATAAATATTCTGTGTTACTAGTAGGGAACTGACATTGTTGTGTTACGACAGCCACGCAAGTCATCTCATCATAGATGAATGCTTAAAGATGATCAAGTATCCAGTCTACTTGAATTAAAACAAGTTTAACATACATACATACAAAAATCACGCCCTAATCCTTAGCGGGTTAGGCAGAGCATTAACAGCCGTAAAATTGCAGTTGTAATACAAAACCCTAGAGCCCTTTAGTAGTCTCTTACGACAACCACGGGAAGAAACGGGGTGATGCTACTCTAAGCCGGCATCGCAAGGCAAAACAGGTTCAATATTTGTGTTATTGTATCTAATGAACCTGTTCAATACACTTTACAAACTTGACTCATCGCGCTAGTGAAAGTGGTTAGTTAACTTTACGTAAAGTCGTAAACATAACGTAAACATAATACTGTATAACAGCTGACTGGAGTTCTATTTTTGATTATTCGCATGCGAAAGTTTTCTATTAATTCTGTGCGTTCACACTTTTTGCTACACTACGGCGGTCGTAGGTCAGAGGCCTGCGAAACTCTGATACCAATGTTCATCTTCTTCGTCTTTGCGTGTTAATTTTATGTGACCAATAATTTGCCACTGGAAGCCAACTGCGCAGAACAGGAAAGAGTGGCGCGCAGTTGTATCAGAGGCCAAGATCCACTTCGGGTCGCTGAGTCAGCATAGTATGTAATTATTTGCTACACTGACGGGATCATCCGGTTATTGGAAGACTCGGTGTCTCACACGAAAAAGAAGAAGACTACACTTATCAGTTCACGTATACTTTAATCAATTAAATCACACCCTAGAGATTAACACCAAAGTTTAATACGAGTGGTTGGACCAATCGTTGCGGATTTCCGTGCACGATTTTAGTCTAACCGCTCTTATAACAATTCCGAATACTCGTTTTTTTATACTCTATGTGTGTGTGATACGTGTAGTTAGACCAGACGTTGCGGAATTCCGTGCGCGGTTCGGTTCCAGAAATCACCGTAACTAGAGCTCCTTGTCACAAAAATAGAGCTCCTTGTCAAAGGAAATAACACGCAAGTAAAAGCGTTTGTTGTTATTTTTATCTATCATGCTATATTATGTTTTTTTTTTACAATTCTTAACTATTTTCGACTCAACTTTACGCATCTGGTATGTTCGCTGAGGCAAGGACAGACGACTTCTTTGCTATAATACGCAAAAGAACAGCGTCTGTACTTGCCAGGTTGCGCGGCAGCGACAACAGCATCCTCAAAACTCTGGCTGCCCTACCTGACTCACCAATGCTTGATCATTGGCAGAATACATTGGTGAGAAGGGTACGGGGCCAAAATCATGTTTAATTTTAAGTTCTTTTATTTTTTGTTGTCTAACTAACATAGTTTTTAAGTGTGTTTTGTTGTACTAACTAAATGGTCCTAAGTTGGCTTAATAAAGAAATTTATATTATTATTATTATTTACGAACAGGCTTTTATAGACCTATTGACGAAGAGTGACATCGTGAAGAGAAATTACTGAACTGACATATATTCTACAGTACTTCTACAGCCACAACAGTCCACTGCTGGACATAAGCCTCCCCCAATCGAGAAGGATTGTAGAAATTCACAGGGAACGCTGCTGCCCATTCCCTAAATAGGGAAATATTATAAGCCAGCACCACACAGGAATCTAAGCTTATTGAAATATTATAAGCCAGCACCACACAGGAATCTAAGCTTATTGAAATATTATAAGCCAGCACCACACAGGAATCTAAGCTTATTGAAATATTATAAGCCAGCACCACACAGGAATCTAAGCTTATTGAAATATTATAAGCCAGCACCACACAGGAATCTAAGCTTATTGAAATATTATAAGCCAGCACCACACAGGAATCTAAGCTTATTGAAATATTATAAGCCAGCACCACACAGGAATCTAAGCTTATTGAAATATTATAAGCCAGCACCACACAGGAATCTAAGCTTATTGAAATATTATAAGCCAGCACCACACAGGAATCTAAGCTTATTGAAATATTATAAGCCAGCACCACACAGGAATCTAAGCTTATTGAAATATTATAAGCCAGCACCACACAGGAATCTAAGCTTATTGAAATATTATAAGCCAGCACCACACAGGAATCTAAGCTTATTGCAGTATTTTTATCGAGTAGGTCTGTAGGTATGTAACTGCGATAAGGATTATTATTATATTACATAACCTGAGGAATTATCATGCCACCAGACACCAATGATAATAAAAAAATGCACAAACAAATTGATCTAAACAGTTTAGATTATTTTAAGTGTTTATATAAATATGGTTATAATGACAGCATGAACTTGCACTTCTAAGAAACAAAATCATTGTACTACATTATACTACATTGTACATACTTCATCTCCTTATTTGATTTGATAAACTGAATAAGATAAAAAAAATAATTCTTAATATACCTACTTAGGTATATTGCAGTTTTTTTATTATCATAAGTACTACCTACATCTCTTTCATAATATGATTTATTGAAGTTAAACAAGACAAAATTCAATTTACCTCAATGTGCCTACTTAGGTAGGTAAGAATTTAGAGTTTAGTGTTACAGTAACTTTAGGTATAGTAACATAAAGACAGCAAATTTTAAAAGGATAATTTTATTATAAGTTACAAATAGCGTAATCATGAATATGAATAGAATAATCATAAGTTTAAAATGTTTAAATTCTATAATCGGCTATATTCCGACCTATGTTCCTTGGGGAAAGTTGTTCAGTTTCGTGGGCTAGTTCACCTCTTGAAAGAAAGTACTTTTCCAAACACCCTGTATAAAGGATAGTCGT
The DNA here is from genome assembly GCA_029255805.1 of Keiferia lycopersicella. Classification (NCBI taxonomy): domain Eukaryota; kingdom Metazoa; phylum Arthropoda; class Insecta; order Lepidoptera; family Gelechiidae; genus Keiferia; species Keiferia lycopersicella. The sequence goes on from JARACZ010000026.1 coordinate 2,656,675, forward strand.
TTCCCGCGTCTCTCTGTATGCTTTGATCTTTAAAACAACACACATCGGATTTTGATGCAGTTTTTAAATGATTCAATATAAAGGTTTATAAGTATAAAACATTGTGGAAAAATATCTTATTTCCAGGGAAAACGATAGCAACGAGTGGGGTGTCTAATGTTAATGAACCTAATGTAATGGTACGATACCCGTTTTGTACCATCACACTAACATTATATTAGTGTACAATCACTCCACTTACTTGGCAATAACGCGCTAGGACAAACGACTTACATCCGTTAGCAGGATAATTTTTAGCTATTCTCATGTCGTGTGAAGCCGGCTTAGGATAGCATCACCGCAAGTAAGGGACGGTGTAACGAAAACTTTGCAGGTGTGATCAGACCATGAAACTGAACAACTTTTTCTACGGGGGCTATGTAATGTGGCGCAGGTTAAGGGAGAGTTCCAACAGCATTTTAAGATTAATTAGTGATAGACCTGACTGCGCGATACAGATTCAGTGGATGAAAAGACATATGGGGGGGTCCTATAAATATCTTAATTAATTGTTTTAAATCAATATGTACCGCGTATCGAAATTTAATCTATTACCTTTTATATTTTGATCTTTTATTTTTATTGTATTTTATCTTATTACGAAATTTTAATAACTAAGACTATTTATAAAATTAATTTAATTCTTATTATTATTTTCAACTGACAATTTTAAACTGAATTTTTGAATTTGTATTTGTAGGACTGAATTTTTGAATTTTTAATTTTTATTTGACATAGCTACTAACCATGTTTTTTAACCTGTGTAATACTAACACTATGGACTATGTAATTGTCTGAAAATAAACGATATTATTATATTATTATTATGTTGGGAAACGAAAAATTATTTTCTTATTCCTATGAAAGCTGATCGGTAATTTTGTAGAAAGGCCGAAAAAAAATTACGTATACCGAAAAAGCCTCCATAGAAAAAGTTGTTCGATTTCATGCAACCGTGCAAAGTTTTCGTTACATATACGTATGTATATATACAGACAGATGCGGTAAACAACTTTGCTTTATACTATTTGTAGTGATAACAAATATTAATCACGCCTTTCCACCTAGATGTGTAGAGATTATGAGACAACACAGGGAGTAAAAATGTACTGGATATATTTTAAGGGGTCATTCAGGCCATAAAACTCAAACAAAAACACTTGCACAAAGAACATAGGTCTAAATATGAAAAATTTAATTGGCCTCCCGTACAAAATCAGTCAGCTGGTCGTGTTTACATATCATCATCATACTTAAGAGCCATGCGCTGTTGTCGGTGGAGCAATTTCCATTCTTATTTGTTTCCTGCCAATGTTTTGACTTCTTGATAGGACACAACGTGAGCATTTTCTTTTATTTGAGTGAAGAATGTACGTCTTGGTCTTTGGTCTTGGTTACTGGTTTGTTTGTTGTATGGAAGGCCAAAAGACCAGACTTACCAGAGCGTCGGTGGCTAAGTGGTTAGGACTTAAAATCGTAAGACCCGAGTTCGATCCCCGCCATGTTCAACGTGTTGTTACTCATGTACATTTACCGGCTGCTCTTACGGTGAAGGAAAAACATCGTAATGAAACCCACATCCAAATAAAATTTGTATTGAATATGATATTTGAATGTGGCTTAACCTAGGTTTCGGGCCAGGTTAGCCTTCGGGCCGCAGAGGTCAGATGGCAGTTGCTCTGTGTAAAAACTTGGTTCCCCGTCAAATCCCCTAGGTTAGGTAGCCGACCCCGACAGAGAACGGGATAAGGCGAGGAGAATGACGAATGATGATTTCCAGAACTTACGCGATTTGTATTGAAGCAATTCCCAAAGACGTTTTTCAACACCATTTTTGTTATAAAAAAAGTGAAATATGATAGACACGTGTACTTGAATATGCAATAGATGCAGACGACTAATTTGTTTGGTTAATTAGTATCGAATTAATACTGCTAATGGGTTTCAATTAAGTCCCACAGTCATAACTTAAAAAAAATAAAAAACCGACTGCGGTGACTTCAAATTTATGTTTTGTTTCAAAATCCGCCAACTACAATGGATTTTTTTTAGTTAGTTTTCTAATGTACATATATGGCGCTCAGCTAAATCGAAAATGTTTCTTACCGAAGAAATGCATTTTGTCTAGTTAAGTATCAATAACTCATAATTATGTCAAAATTTGAACCTAAGACAACGCAATCTGGTATGACATCATAAACTATCTCGAGATCTGTCGGATACAGACAGATAGGAAAAATCCCATTTACGAGATTTTATTATACCAAGTATGTGCCGCCATATTGTGTCTATATTTCCCAGAGAGAGAGATGTCAATATACATACGTTTAGTAGTTTGGGCTGTAGCCCGTGAAAAAGAATTTACTTGTCCCTATACATGCATACCTCTACCTTTACATATATACTCTCGAAAAACATAACCTCCTTCTAAAGTAGTCGGGTAAAAACCGAAGTTTTGCGGTATTTAATAATCACAATTCTTCATTAGGCGTGAAGATCTAGCGCGACCGATTTAGTCCAATTACTTTGATAATTTTTCTTTGTTTCATATAATCTTCATACCTGTTTTACAGTAAGGTATGCCACGTAATTGTTATTTGGTTTTTATCCATAAAATTGGTTTTATATTCGCCACTATAAGTAATTTTTCGCGTCGTAACTAATCAATTTCGTTGTGGAATACAATTTTGTCGCTATTACCTATACATATTATTACATAGTACTACTGTGTGGTCTCGACTGTATTCTTTTGTTTTTTTTTTGTGTTGGACTCTACAATTTCGGCCCCGGGGCCATCAAATCTACGTCGGACGGCTTGGTGGGGAACTTGAGCTCTCCCGGAAATAATTGGTTGGTTGTTCAAACAACCAGTCCAATCACGCCCTTGGGGCGAGGCTGGGCTTAGGAGTTGTTCTGGGAAGAACGGATCAGCGTAAAGTCCCAGCTAAGAATAGTATTAACCCCATTTCTACCCGTGGGTTACGTAACAGTAAGGGAAGAACCCAAGAATAGGCAGCAGCGTTCCCTGTGAATACATCAGCACTGCGCTCGCCAATCCGCTTGCCAAGCGTGATGAGTAAATACGCACCGATTGTAGAAGGATTGTCCAGCAGTGGACTGTTGTGTTGTGGAAGTTGAAGTGAGAATAAAGTCCTAACTTGGTAATTCCATGCAGTCGTTTTTTTTTCAGCTTAGCTATTCCTACACTACCGTGTTAGGTCCGAGTCAGAGGCGGTTTAAAACTCTTAAACCCCATAATCGGGTCGTTCGTCAACCCAGTGTCTTACATGAGGAGGAGATATAATCTTTATGAAGATCATTTTAATCTTCATGAAATTATCTCAACTGAAATGTACCCGTGTTGTGGTTGTTTTCAGTATATAAAACAATACCAATTGTCTCATTATCTTTGTTATACATTTTCGTGTTTCGGAAGGCACATTACGTCAATCCCGACTCCCGACCGTTGTCCATGGTAGAGACAGATGCAGAAATACAAAAATTAATGTTTTATAATGAAGTTGAGATGCATAAGAAAGTTATAAGGAAGTTAAGTAGCCAGTGAAAGTAGAAACATGTTTCCTTTCAAGAAACAAAATATTCCAGTTACAAGTCGTTAAATGCATTCACATTTTCGTTCGAAATTAATCTTTCTGTTTCGTTTATAAATTCTTGTAAAAATATAATCCGGATTGGTGAAAAAAAATATACTAACCGAACGGACGCCATTGCCCCATTCCGAGATATTGAACTTCTCAAAGGTCTCGGCCACCTTCTTGTTTCTTTGTTCCAAACTCATTTTGTTTTAAAAAAATATATAGCAGAAACGACCAAAAAGTTTCAAAAAACACTTTCGCGCCAAGTTGCGTTCGAAATTCAAACCGGTCTGTGGGAATGCGGCAGCGCACGCGGCGCTCTATACAACACTGGCGGCAAATCGGCAAACGATTCCTATTTTAAATTGCACTACAATAAAATGAAGTGAAAATCTTTTTGTATCAGCCAGGTTTATCAGGAAATAAGATAAAGTAATTCAACTGATTATTTTGAGTAAGAAAACGACTATTATATATCTCAGACAGGGCCTGTTTCGGCATACATTGCTGGCTGTCTTGAGCTTATTGCAATGACGCATTTGTCATAAACAGCAGTGTATGCAAAATCGAGCCCTGTCGGCATGTAATAGCCATTTTAGTACACAAAATAGCCCCTCTGCAACTTTTTTTGCATTTTTAGGGTTCCGTAGCACAAACGATCAAAATGGGTCTGTCTGTCTATCAACAACTGGCTGTATCTGTACCAAAACTTTCAAGGTAGTAATGATAATGATCGATATTTAAAGCAATAAGGTTCAATTAATATTTATTGACTACGAGTGTTGGCCGAGTTTTTGTTTATTGCATTTGCCATTTGCAGTAGGAACGACGGCTATTACCTAATTTTTTTTTTTTAAAAGAGGACCGACTTCAACGGACGTAAAAAGTGCGAACCTCCATTTTTTTTGTGGGTTACTATGCCTAAAACCTTCTTGTCTAACAAATACTTTTCTGAAAACTCCATCAAAATCGGTTCATCCAAAATTCCAAACGCAAGATAATCGCTGACAAACATACATACATACAGGTCAAACTGAGAACCCCCTTTTTTTAAGTCAGTTAAAAACAAACAATTTCTTTATGTAGGAAGATCGTATTACCTATTAGAAATAAATAAAAGTCTGATTTGAATGAAAGATTGCCAAATTACGTACCGAAAGTTAAGAACCTTTTTTTTCGGGATTAGGACCGAAAATTTCTATGGAATTTCATTTTTGTGGTGTCTGTGTACCTCTGCTAACCTGACGCCTTGAGAGAGTTCATTTGGTATTCTTTTTTTTAATAATGACGCCTTTAACAAGCAAATGTAAGAAAAAATATTTCGACCTCGCATACAATATTCACAATGTTTTTTTTTGTTTTATGTGTTGATCCCACACACATACACACACACTCTCCAGAAATGTTAGACGGACATTTAATTTATGTTAAAAATATACAGAAAACACTACATCTAGACATGGGTATTGTAATGCTTTAAGTCTCATTTTTTCCTTAATATTGTTATGTTACTAACCAGACTTTCTTTTTTTATTTATAAGTATTTTCAAAATATTCTTTTATACAGACATTTTTTATTATTAGAAGTTCATTTCAGATTTATTAAAATAAATGTTTATTTATTATTTGTGACTGGTTCCTGCATCCACACTTACTCGTATCATCAAGGTAACTGATGATGATCATTATCTCTCCGACCGATTTCAGCCATGGCGACCACTTCGACTTCCAATCAGATTGGCGCTGATGCGCCCGGAGATGGCTATTGTAGGCAATTTTGGCAATTAAACTCCCGTGCGCATTGTGGACAATTGAGTTTGCCATTTACATAATTATAGATATTCAAGGTAACTATTTAGGTAATAGTTATAGCAATATTTTGATAGTTGTATTTACTAATTGATCCATTGATGAGTGAGTATCTGATTCATCCATTAAAAAATTGCAAAGTAGGGTGATACCTGACTGGTGGTTGGCTAATATTGTTTAGTGTTCGCCCAATACGCTAGATAACTGCCAGGTCAAATGAGCTACTTTTTAAAACAAAATTTTTTATGAAAATACGAAGAGACCACGTCATGTCTCTGTAGTTTCGCTGGCGTCAAAACACTTTCTTTTATATTTTTTTTCTGTTTAGTAATGCAAACTTTGCATATTTTGAAAAACTATAAACGTATTTTTGGACAGTTGCGTTAAGCGTACTAATTTTTTATTTTATTAATCACCCAGTCATCTTGCGAATACGCTAGATAACTGCCAGATCTAATGAGATACTTTTTAAAACAATCTACAACGGTATTTTAAAGAAAATTTGAAGTCATGTGTTGCTACTTTGGATGTCTTGAGAACGCTAACTTTTAAATATTTTTTCTGTTTAGTAATTCAAACTTTAAATTGAATTGTGTCCTTAGTATTTTTGGACAATAGCTTAAAGCATACAACTTTTATATTTTATTAACGACCCAGGAAACTAGCGGATTCCATAGTAACTATAAGGTTACATGGCTATTGGTAGGCACAACAACAAGGTAGGCACTCCTTATCTAAGATCAGAAAGGTAATATCACTATAGTAAGTATTCTCTGGTAATATTGAAGGGAATCAAGTAAATAATCTAATTAATTCTAACACTGTGGCATCTCAAACCATCTTCCGCGTTTGTGGCTGTCGGCTGAGCTGGCTAGGTGTTGATGAAATAATAAAGTAAAGTAACTATAGTTTAGCCTACTATACCTAGTTGCTAGGTAAACTACATAAGATATGATAGAAAAATAATAACTTACAGTTTTCATCTTCTTCTTGGGGCCTTCCATGATATATTTTGCACTGACAATAAATAGAATATACGAAGAAAATTTGAATTTAATACATAAATGCTATTATTTTTCTTATAAAACTGAATATTTTCTTTTACAAATTTTCGAAGGGAGTGGAACGGCGGGGAACGAGAGGAGAGACGGACGAGGGGAAGTGGGAAGGGAAGGGAGGAAATTGACACTTGACAGCGTTGACGTAGCGGCCTGTGCACACGAGAAACTTATGGATGCGTGACCGATTTTTTCAACCGACTATTTGACGGACTGCCCTGCGAGGGCAAAACACTGTATCTTTCAAATTGTAGGTTTTCAGGAAACGAGATAACATGTCTAATTAAATTTTTGATTGTAACTTCTTTATTAATGAAGCAAATGAGCTGATTTTTTCAGAATAAAAGCAAAATATTGAACTTCATCGAACCATGATAGTAAAATACTAGGTTTCTATTTAAACATTCAGAGTTAAAAGGGAAAACTTGTTTTGTCTGAACAGAAAAGAAAGTTTGAGCGCACCTTATTATGGCAAAACACTGCAACTCAAGTTGACGTGTTTCTCCCTAATAAAATTCGTATGAAATTTTTGCTGCATTCAGTGTAATATTACTTTATTTAGTGAATAAAACAATATTGTTACAGTATATTTATATAAAAATTTATTAAAAAATATAAAATGAAAAAAAATATGTTATGTCGGAACTTGTACCAAAAACAACATACATACACATGTCACGCCTATATCTCTTGCGGGGTAGGCAGACCGTTAACAGCCGTAAGAATACGGTCGCTATCGCCACGTCTGTCATTTTTGAGGATTGTTTTCCAAGGTTGTTTCAGAAAACATGTGTATCACTATAGTGACAGGTTGTCAGCCTGTCGCCTAAAAATTGTAATACACTAATACTCTCGAGTCCCTTAGTCGCCTCTTACGACACCCGCGGGAAGGATGTGGGGTAAACAAAAAACAACTTAAGAAATATTAATTTAACAGTGGCTTAATTTAACAGTCACTGTCCAAATTACTGTCCAAATCTTTTTTTTTTATATGTAACAGGCCCGCATTTGTCTGCTATCTCACCTGGTGGTAAGTAGAGATGCAGACGAAGATGGTTCATGCTTGCCTAGATAATGCCTATTCACTCTTGCCTTAAAAAGGCCCAAGTTATATTGTTTCGGAAAAAGATCCACCGGCAGGGAATTCCACTCTTTAGCCGTACGCATGATAAAAGTTAAAGCGAAACGCTTAGTGCGGATTAGAGGTATATCTACAACATAAGGGTGGACCCCAGTCGGCGCCTCGATCTCGGAGATGGAATGGGGAAGGGGGTATCAGGTCATGGAGTGTTTGAGCACACTCTCCGAAATGCATCCTATAGAATACCGACATGCATGCAACTTTACGACGGTGTTCAAGGCTCTGCAACTTAGCCTCAACCAGTGTTTCGTCTGCTATGAGCTTCTTGGCGCGTGTTTCAATGGAGTCTAAGGCGGCCAGTTGGTATTTGGCAGATCCATCCCAAAGGTGGCAGCAATACTCCATTCAAGATCGAACTTGAGCTTGATAGAGTTGTAGAAGCTGTTCTGGTGCAAAATAGCGCCTAACCTTTGAGATAATACCAAGTTTTTTTGCTGCAGTCGTGGCCAAAGATTCTATGTAGCGTCCAAAGTTCAGATCTGACGTAAGAGTCATGCCAAGAAGATCAAGGTGGTCAGAAATCGGTATGGATCTCGGAAAGTCGGAGTAAGTGTGAAGAGACTCCGTTTAGTCGAGAATAGATAGGCCTGTGTCTTTGATGCATTAAACTTCACTAAATTGGCATCACCCCACTCGGATATTGCCTTTAGTGAAGAGTTCAGATGTTGGACTATGGACTCTCGACAAGACTGGGTGGTTTCACTGCTGGCCTTTGCACTGGACAGGTATCTGTCAACAACCGTGCTGTCATCTGCGTACCCAAAGGTGTCGTGTCGGGCGTCAGCATGTCGTTGATATGCAGCAGAAATAGTGTTGCAGACAGAACTGATCCTTGAGGGACTCCAGCATCTATGGCCTGTTGGTCCGAGGAGCGGCCCTCTAGGACCACTCGTATCGACCGTCCCCTCAGGAAGTCAGAGATCCAGTTGCAAAGATCAGCAGTTAGTCCGTAGGCGGGCAGCTTGCTAATAAGGCTTGCGTGCCAGACCCTGTCAAATGCCTTTGAGATATCAAGAGACACAGCGAGGGCTTCGCCATGTCTCTCGATAGCCTCGCTCCATAGGTGGGTGGCATGCACGAGGAGATCACCTGAGGATCGCCCAGGACGAAATCCGTATTGGTGATCGCTCAGAAGATCGTTGTCCTCGAGGTAGCCCAGGAGTCTGTTATTTAGTACACGCTCCATAGTCTTGCAGAGTATGGAGGTGACCGATATGGGCCTATAATTCGCAGGGTCAGCTCGGCTTCCATTTTTGGGCACAGGTTGCACGTTTGCAAGCTTCCACGATTCGGGAACCACGCCAGTCTCTAGTGACAGTCGGAACAGGCGTGTTAATATCGGAGACAACTCAGGCGCACAGTTTCGCAGAACAATTGCAGGGATACCGTCAGGGCCGCCTGCTTTGTTAACACCTAGATTCCGCAAGACTTTAAGTACCTGTTTTTGTGGAATACAGACGGCCGGCATAGAGCAGTCTACTCGAGGTACAGTTGGAGGAATAGTACCTGCGTCTTCAAGACGCGAGTTTTCTGCAAAGAGGTAGGCAAAGAGATTCGCTTTTTCCTCTGCAGTGTGGGCAAGTAAACCGTCAGGTTTCTGCAGCGGCGGTAAAGTAGGCTGACAGAAACTGGTCTCAACTGCCTTTGCAAGAGACCAGAATGCCTTACTTCCAGCTGGATATGAGGCAAGTCTAGCGCCTACGCTACTGATGTGCCTGAAGCGTGTTCTGCGTAACTCCTTCTTTCTTAATTTAGAGGCCTTGTTATAGGTTTTCTTCAGGTCTCGAGTATTCGGAGCTTTGCGCAGTCGAGCATCAGCCCAGGCTAGGAAAGCAGTCTGTTTAGACGCTTCTGCGCGGTTACAGTCTGCATTGAACCATGGGCGAGCTTTGCTACCGGTAGGAATGTCGGAGTAGGGTATAAAATACTCCATACCTTGACGCAAAACTTCCGTTATAGCAACTGCGCAGCTCGACGATTCTCCTGTAGAAATAACGTAAGGTATGGGAATAACCACTCCTTGTGGTGGGCATTAAAATCCCCCAGGATGACTAGCTGCACCGACGGGTATCTTTGCAGAGCCTCATCAGCAGCTTCACTAAGGTGTTGAAAAAGTTTGGTTATCTCCACTATGTGAAGGATAGACACATGCGTAAATGTTTTTGGCTACTCCAGTGTCGACCAATACCCACAAAACGGAAAAACTAGGTGCCTCGACATTTTTGAGGCGCTTGACGCAGATGTCGTCGCGAACATACACGCAGACTCCAGCCCGGGACATAAACTTGTGTTCCAGTGTGTAGCCAGGATAGCTGAGGTACGCCGCGTCAGTCGGACATCTGATCTGCGTCTCAGTGAGGAACAGCAGATGCGGTTTATCGGTCTCAAGATGATGGTGGACAAGATTGATATTTGAGTGCAGACCTCGAATATTTGAGAAGTGCACTTTCAGTGGGAAGACGTGCAACCGCTGTTTTACTACTTTCCGTTTTGTACTTTTCATTTACTGTTATTGGTGTAGGGGAATAGGCAGGAGGAGGTACTGCAATGCTTTACGCTAGGGAAGAGAGCTTATCACGACCACACGCAAAGTTGGTTGACTTGGAGACCGCGGGGACGCCCGAACCCCCCCGGGGTCGCCACCTTTTCCTCCCATCCGGTTGCCAACCGGCAAGGTGGAGCCGCCCGGGATTTTTCGTCAGGTGGCGGGGCAGCCTTTCACGGGTGGCTTTCCCGCTACTTGGGCCCCCAACTTCCTACGGTCAGCCAGCGGTGCACCGTGCTTCGGATCCCGCTACCCTCCAGAGCCAACCACTCGCTGTCGCATTATTAATTCATTTCGGTATTTGACACGGCTGTCATTTTTGAAGATGATCATATTTTTATCATATTCTTTAACACTACTCATTTTAAAATTCTAAGTAATTAGCACCTGTTTTCTTACGCAACAAATAACAAATGATCAGATAATGGCGACTCATCAAATCGGTCACTCGCGTTTTCGCGCGCTTTACCCCTCCCGCAGCCCGCAAGGCCCGCGCTATTTTGACAATACACTGTAACTTTTAGTACCGTGTTTTTCAATCGCGCGCGAAAGTAGAGCGCGGTATGGCAATACACGGTAATATTTGATACAGTGTATTATCAAAATGAACCTTATGATTTTTCGTGATACAGTGTTTTTTACTTTTTATATCTTAATGAAATAAAGGCCAATTTAGGTTTTAATGGTATGTATGTGTAGTGTACGTCCATTGGAGCATATCTGACGCTATTGCGACAAAACACTGTATTTCATAATACAGTGTCTTGTCCTAACAGGGCAGCGGAGAGTAAAATTATGAAGTTCTTTCGTTCATTGAATAGCTCTCGTGAGTCTCGTGTTAGTCAGGTAAATAATTTTTGAAATCTCACAGTAATTTTGCTATATATTCGTAGTGAAAAGGCCGGCAACAACTACAGCTGGGACCATTACATTTGAGAGCCGTTTAAAAAACATACATTACTACGCACACCGAATAAAAATAAAATAAAGAAAAAATACTTTTAGTTACCTATGCATAAAATATTGCCATCGACATTTTTGTTAGGATTTTGTGGATTTGAGTATGATGTGTGTGTGAGTGTGTGTGTGATCAAACACATTTTCCAACTGTATAAATGCTTTTCCTTGTCCGCTAGTGTGAAAATAACATAAAAGTATCGAAGTATATATTTTCGACCACATTATGTTTTGTTAAAATGATGGTGTTTTTTTTTGTTATGATTAAACAATTTGGTTCGCGTAATCGGTCGTCTGCAAGCATCCGTAGTTTTCGTTCAGAAATTCGTTTTTATCTTGTAATCTGTGCCATAGTGTTATTTCTTATCTGTGGCTTGTACTACTGTATTATTTTTGTTGCCAGATTAGGCAATTTGCCTCTAATTATATAATATTGATGGAATTTGGCACATAGTTAAAGGGTTACTCGGATTAACACTTTTACGATTAGAATAGTTCTTATTTCAAAAAAATGTTCTTGTGGGATTGCTGCGGGATTAAAACCCACTTCCACGCGGGCGGAGCCGCGGGCGCCCGCTTGTTTAATATAAATTCTACTCCACTAGTGGACTCCCGCGGCTCCGCCAATGTGGAAGTCGGGTTTGATCCCGTAGCATCCCATAGTTTTTGGGACAACAACTGCCTTAACCCAAGTTACCTTCTTCTAGTTGTGTACCAAACTTCATAAAAATCAGTTTTGTAGTTTTTGCTCCAAGGAGTAACAAACATACAAAAACCTCGCATAGTAGGATTACTCTTTTGCAGGTTTTTTATACCAGTCACACGAGCGCGACAAAAAAAAGCTCTCAAAATAGTGCTGGCTGTTTTGTTTTGATTAATCATTAAAAAAAGCGACCACTGCTTGCTCCGCTCGGTGGCTGGCTGGCAGCATCTGGCAACCCTATTATGCAGGTTGTTTGCTGATCGAATCGAATTTCCAACAATTTCACATTTAATACAACCATTTTCATCACTATTTGCTGGAATATCCACATTGTAAACGAAAACTCATCAACATCTACAACTGAGTGGACAGCTAGAAGAGGACTAACACGTTTATTATATAGTGAAAGCAAGCAGACCAAAATGCCTGCCGTGACGGCTACTGCCGAAGAGCAAAATGAACAGGAGCAGAAGATGTGGAATGCTCTTAGACGATACATCATACGGGAAAGACAGAGAAAGAAAGAAGGTAACTGATTCCGTGATCAAAACATGCATTACTTCACTGAAAACCTACTTTTATTCACTGCAACCTATACAGGCAACTATTCGTGCTTTGCTCAGACATAATGCGTATTTCTGCGTATATAGGAATACTGCAAACTGCCGTTTACGTATTCCATGTCAGAGTACTTAAGAATTCATGTCTAATAAGCTTCATATCTTACTATACAGTTTTGTTTAATCCGTTCATGTCAAAACAACTCCTAAGCCCAGTCTCGTTGCAAGGGCGTGATTAGGCTTGTTGTTAGCCCGACAAAACTAAAAGAGTGCGAGCCCTCGCTCCCCTCTAAGCCATCTGGCATAGTTTTCATAGCCAAAGGCCAAAAAATACTCTATTTACTGTTATGTCATCTTACCTTCATTAAGTAGAATAGATACACGGAATTGGGTCATGTTTGTTTGTACACAATATTGTTTTTTTACAGAGTATGAAGCAGAAGTGGAAGAAGAGAGACTACGAAAAGAGCGGGAAGCCAGGGAAAGACAGGATGTTATGACTTTAGGTTTGTATACTGATAAAAAAATTACAGATTCAGTTTTTAATGAATAAATTTGGCTCTGCTGTCTGCTACCTAAGTACAGGGTGTACAATTCTTTTAGAAAAATAGTTTCAGAGCCACTTAGAATAGCAATAAAATGATCAAGATATAGGGGGATTATGTTTGGAAATGAAAATAATTTAGTAAGATTGAAGACTTACATGATTGCTTGCTTGCAATCTCTCTCTGAAATCCAGAATTTCTAGAATAACTTTTTCTATGATTCAATGCTATTGACGATAATAATACCTAACAATTTCTTGATGTTAAGGCAGATTTACACAGGGTCAGTAACTGACTTCAAATTCGAAGCAAGTCAGTGCTGACCCGAAAAAAACCCTGTGTAAATTGATTTGAAGTCAGTACAGCATCTTGAAGTCAGCGCTGACTTGAAAATTCAGCCGCGAATATTTTGAAGTCAGTCGGCGCCCCCGCCACCCGCGCACCCCCGCGCCAGCCAAACAAACCCCGTGTAAACAGACAAGTCAGTGCGTGGTCAGTCGCTGACGCTGCGTTGTAGAGTGACCACGATATTTTCGCTGCAATAAAAATGACAAAAATGAATTTTAGTTATCTTACTTTCTACCATTTCTATTAACTCATTCAATAGCAAACTTGATAAATTTTTCTACAAATAATTAAATTTCGGTTTCAGTTTTTTTTGGCGAATTCATTTTTCCCACTGACTTTAAACACGTGTGCTCACCGTGAAAAATGCACCACTTCTACTTACTCCATGTAAACAGTACAGTCTACTGACCCTGTGTAAACCAGCCTTTATGGTGTTTTAAAGATTATGTAAGAGTTGAAAACAAAGATAAGATAAATAGGTGTGCTGGAAATGATTTCTTTTTAGAAATGAGTTGACACCTGTTGTGTATATTGTTTTTATATTTTGTCCTCTGTCTTTTACTGTGAACAATAAACAGTTAAATAATTAGATTTTAATTGTAAGACATCATTTTTATAGAGGAAACAAAAGAACAGATAGAACAGCTGGAGCAGAAGCTAAAGCAGCTGGAGAAAGAGAAGCAGCAGCTGTTTATGCAGCTGAAGAAGGTGCTTAATGAGGATGAGGTCCGCAAGCGCCAGCAGCAGAAGGACAAGTGAGTCCAGCTGTAGTGTCTACTTTACATTTACATGTTTACCTTGTTTTGGTATTTAACCCCTATACTCCTACCTTTTCCTACTTCACTACCAGAAACTAAATACTCTTGAACAACCTTGTATACTTCTAGACTCGGTCAGGCCAACACACCAGCTCTCACCTCACCACCATAACCTTATTTACCTTAGCAATCCTTCAAATTGTAATGCCCAACTAGGACCCTTAAAAATTTTACTTTATATGCTGCCGAAATTGGGCTTTCTATACTGCGAAAATAGGGCTTTCTACGTATATGGCCAAAGCTGGGTTTTCTTTACTGGCAAAGTTGGGCTTTCAGTAATGCTGCCTGCCAAAATTGGATTTTCTTTACTGCCAAAGTGGGGCTCTCTGTACTGCCAAAATTGGCCTTTCTATACCGCCAAAACTGGGCTTTCTATACCGCCGAAAATGGGCTTCTATGCTGCAATAAGTGGGGTTTCTGTACTGCTACAAATAAGCTTTCTATATTGCCCAAATTAACACACACACACAAATCACGCCTTTATCCCTAGCGGGGTAGGCAGAGCGTCAACGATCGCAAAATCACGGCCGTTATCGCCGCGTCTGACAAGTATTGAGGGCCTTTTTAGATGATCCGTGTATCACTGTAGTGACAGGTTGTCAGCCTGTCGCCTAAAATTGTGATACACATGAAACCCTCGAGTCCCTTAGTTGCCTTTTACAACACCCGCGGGAAGCAATGGGGTAATGCTATTCTAAGCCGGCATCACACGGCACAAATTAAGCTTAATATATTGCCAATATGAGGCTTTCTGTACTGCTAAAATAAGCTTTATTTTCCATATTGGCCTCTCTTTGTTGCTAAAATTGGTCTCTACTGTCATAGTAACCAACCACATGAATTACTCGTTCCAGTGAGATGCAAGGCATGAAGATGGCGATGAACAACATGCAGGTGCCGATGATGCCGATGCCGATGGGGCAGCAGGAGCAGCAGCAGCAGTCCAGGCCGCCGCCGCTCTCCTCGCACATGCTGAATAAGGTATGTCCCACTCGCCTATACACGAAAAGAGAAACAAGACCTGACCTGTTTACGTAGTCCAAGGGAAAATTCCAAAATTTGGGCATCACTAGCTGTCGATCTGTGGTACTAGTGACAGAAAATAGCTTTTCGGTAAAAAGTTACGGTCGATATGTTTGTTGTGCCATGTTCCATATTTGAGGTTGCCTCAAGTACGCCATTTTTACGGTGCTTAACTTATGGTGGATCTCGCTGTTTTTTATGCAACAGTTTTTATGAGATTTAATAGTAATGTATATTTTTTTTCTAATTGCCTACCACATTTAAAAACTCTACTAAAGATAATATGAATATATATAAACTATATATCTTGTGCCTTTTAACTAATAAATATACTCTACTAAAGGTAATATGAATATACATACATACATATATCACGCCTTTGTCCCTTGCGATATATATGAATATATATGAACTATAATTACGTGTCCACAGCAAACGCTAGTACGTGGGCCTATTCAGGCGGGCGTCAAACGCACACGCAGCCCGTCACCCACGTACGCGTTGTACGCACACCGACTGCACCAGCCCATGAAACATCAGACCGTGTACTCCGATCACAGTAAGTCTATAGTTTATTCCTACTGTAGCATAGCGAATATAAGTACATATAGCGACCTCTGGTGGCTACAACACGAAGCGTACTCAAGTAGTTCGCAAGCAAGACGCAACAAGAGTTCTCAACATATTCTATAGATGGCGCCACGTGTCTGAACAATGGGCCTGAAACGCGGTATCGAAGTGTTCACCGCGCAACGCATATATAAGACTTCCAATTCAATCCAGGTGGACCCGTCGGTCCCCTGGCCACAACACCCGGCCAAGCGGGTAGCTACCCGCCTCCCGACACCACTTGTATCCCTGCTGTCACCCGCCATATATATTTCAGGCACAATAAATCTGCACAGGTCGCAGTGGCTGTTGGTCTTCTCAGGCCAACTCCTATTCACCCAAATAATAGCGGATATATCGTATTTTATAAATGGTATTTGATACTGTTAATTAGAATAGCATCGCTCCATTTCTTTTCTAGTAGTATTGTAAGAGGCGACTAAGGAACATGATGATTATGTTACCTTAAAATATAACTTAGCTATTTGTCAGTCATATGCAGACATAGCAGGCTGTTTCTACTCAAAATAAATAACTTTTATTATGGGCCCTTCTTTGAAATCTACTAGCAAAAAGGGCTCTTCCATACATTTTGTCACTGCAGATATTGTTCGTGAAAGTGGTATTTTTTGTTTGTAATCAATCATGAATAGAATCACTCTGCTTGCGTACTGACTATAAATTATCCATGTATGTGCCAGACATAGCAAAAACTACTTTTACGACTGAACGTCGCTCACGTTGTTCCGACACCTCAAGGGATAATGGCATGATTATGATGTACCTGTATCTAGTGATAAGAGAATGATTTTGCGATTTTTTCCAGAAGTAGAAGACGGGCGCCGGGCCCCACAGATGGCCCGCGCCGTGCTGTGGAACAGTGAGTTTTATGTCACTACGCATAGTGTCGCTTCTCGTCTGTCCTACTCTTCATACTCTATCTAATCCATTTTTCACCTTTTTTTAACCCTTTCATGTTACTTTCTTCCATCTATACAGGTTGTTAGGAAAAGTACTCACAACCTTTCAAGGGATGAACCATCCCATGAAACTGAACAACTTTCCCCAAAGCCAAAATATGAGAAAAATGGACCTCTCATACGAACTGACTGAACTGATTCGGTTGGTATATTTTGTATAGGTGTTATAATTTTTTTTTTCATATTTCAACCTATGTTCCTTGGGGAATCATCCATTGAAATGAAATTAGTACTTTTCCTCACACGCTGTATAATAAACTGTTTCTCAAAGGCAGTATTCAAAAAGTGTGCTCACATTTTAATCTGACAATTCGTGCATATTGTTGACTCAAAAAGTTCATTCGGAATTTTCTTATTTAATATGTCAATTCAACTAACTATGGCATGAGTAACGGATTTCGTGGAAATCTTAATGGCGTTTAATTTTCATCATCTTAACCACTCATGGTATAAGGAAAATAGCGAATTAAATAGTTTCGAATAACTCATCGCATGAAAATGATGAATTATGTCTAACAATTTTTGAAATTTTTTATTAAAACTAATCAAATAAAAAATAAAATAAACAATCAACATTTTCAGTCTGCCCACGAAAGGTTTCTTTATCACGTTATATTATTAACATTCTTCGATAAAAAATGTTTTTTTTTTAAATAGTGTTATGCTTGCGTGATGTTGTGTTTTACTTTTTCGGTGTATCAATACTTAGTAGTTTTTTATTGGTATATTGCTATTATTTTTGAGTTTGTGTTTTCTTAGTCGTGTTAGTGTAAATCTTACGAAACTATCCAAAAAAATCCAAACTTGAAACAATACCTATACAGAGTGTTAGGAAAAGCACTGCGTTTCTTTAAATTTGTTCTGTAAAAAAAAGATGTTAAGCATTATAACTTATACAAAATAATCCAGGGTTTTAGCCCCAAACTCAGTTTTTTTTTTGCAATTTCTAGTAGCAATACAGCCAATTCGAAAACAAAGTGAATACAGTAATCTTCCTCTTCTGTGCGTGTCGCGGTGAATTTAATCTCACCAATAATTTGCTACACACACACTGTGACACACAATAATATTATGTACACACTATACAATAATATGTTTGTGGAATGGAAAACTTGCAAGATTTTCAACACGTTAATAATATGATATTTTTATATAAATATCCCCAATTCCAGAGCCCCAACCGCAATACTCGACCGGCAACCAGCAAGTCTCATCAGCGTACTACGCGATGCCCACGTCGGGCGTGGTGGGCGTGGTGGGCGAGCGCCCCCCGCCGCTCCTGTACGCGCACCACGCGCACACGCCGCATACCCCACACACGCCCCACCATGCCAACTTGATGTATGCGGCGCCGCAACCGCAGCTGTACCTCGATATGCTGAATAGGGATCAGCATCAGCACCAGGACTCTAAGAAGGACCAACAGGTAATGTGAACCTATATTTTTTGTGCAACTGCTATTACTATAATTAAACGAACAAGTATGACTCATTATGTGAAGAATTACAACTTGTTTTAGTAAGTTGTTATTCTATACATAACTGTTATCATTGTAGTGACCTGTGGTAGTGACAACATGTCACTACATACAGTATACTAATTCTGTGATACTAATGGATGAAAGAATGTATAGTGAAAGAACAAAAAGAAACAAAAATGTTTATTTGTTACCAAATATAGTGCAACGCAAGTTGTAAGAAGATACAGTGATTCTTAAGCCAGTACACAAACTTTGTAGGGTATTTACTAAGGTGTGTACTGACTCAAAAATAACCCAGTAAGTTTGTTCCCATTAGGATTATGTCCGATTTTATTTAAAAATCCTAAATAACCTTTTATGTTATTTTTATCGCGACTCATGGAGTACATTGTGAAGAACATTCTCTGCTACATCTACAGCCACAATAGTCCTCTGCTAGACATGGGCCCCTAAATTAGTGGGGTTATGCCATAATCACCACGCGTGGCAGGCAGAATGTCAGATATTGTAGATATTCACAGGGAACGCTGCTGCCGGTCCCATAGATGCATCCCTTAGTCGCCTTCTACGACGCCTACGGGAAGAAATGGTTTCATGCTATTCTAAGCCGGCACATTCTCTACAAACTTGTCAAAAGCTTGTATGTCTTATTCCTTCCAGCCCCAAGTGCTGATCGGGCTGAGCGAGGCGCACCACCCGGCCGTCAGCAGCGGCGTGGTGTACGCGCAGCCGCCCGTCAGCAGGCATCTAGCCATCCACACACACAGCTCCATACAGGTTAGACTCACATCTCACTCAGGACACAGATAATAAAATACTACTAAAGTAGTACAGATATCTTACGTCATAGAGTTCGATTGCCCTAAGATGGCTACTTGGGCAGGCTATTTGATATGTCGACTTAGTAGCGCGTGCGTGGCTAGCGACATCCAGCTTATTTATTTACGTTATTTACTCCGTATTGACGTTATTTGTATTGAAAAATATTGCAAAAGTGTGAATAATTTCGCGTGTTTTCCGCCTCAAAACATCTTAAATAATGTATTTATAATTTTCCAATACTTTGTTTTTGTAAATTTGCTTTTGTGTCAGTCTTTTGGACTGATTTCCTTTAGTAAGGAATGAGACCCCATGCTCAGGATAACACAGAGTAATCTTGCAGCCGCCGGTCAGAAGCCATCTAGCCATCCACACACACAACTCCATACAGGTGACACTCATTCACATTTTGTGACTTTGAACCTTTCACTGAGGTCACGACACTATTTTTGAATCACGAGCGTTGCGATGTTTGACATCTCGGGATTCAATATTAGCACTCGAAGCAAAATTACTATAAGTTACTTTATACTACACCTCCCTAGAAAATGCCCTATATAGCTTTAAGAAACATAGAGAGGAACGTAAGTCGTTGTTCACGGTTCAAATTAGCGTGAGAAAATAATCCATGGATACAAATCTCTTGCCTGCCGTGGGGACAAGATGCAACTGCCAAAACTTTTGTAAAACGGAATGTGGTGACTCTAATAATTTATCAGAGAGAATGGAATAATTCGATGAATACCTTTAACATTGGCTTTGTACGATATTAATTTAAAAAATAATGTATCACGCGAATTTGCTCTGGATTTTTTATATTATTTTTGAACTGTTCTGCTTTTAGTACGCTCGTATTCCTTTTTTTATTCTTGACGGTGTAGTATAAAGCACTATCAATGTGTCACTCGGAAGAAAGTCTGAAAGCAAACTCGTGTGTATTGATGCCCTCAGCTGCGCTTCGGGCCTCAAACTACAACCTCGTTATCAGTCGGTTCCTTTCTTAACGCGTGTCCAATATTGATCTCTTGTACTAATAAAGTATTTATTTACATTTCCAGTCAAAACCAGGCAGCATAACTCAGGGGTACCCCGTGCAGCACGGCAACCAGAATGTACAGAACTCCAATATATATCCCACTCGGCCGGCGAGGTATTAGCTAGTGATCATCCGGCGACATCTCGCCAAGGGCGCTCCCTGACCCGCCCCACCCGGCCCGCCATACTAGGCCCGCCACACTAGGCCCGTCATACTGGGCCTGCCACACTCGGCCCGCCATACTAGGCCCGCCACATTCGGCCCGGCAGTCTCGGCCTGCTCCAGTCGGCCCGCTTGCACGTCAGTGATAGAGAATACTAGAGAAAAGGAATAAGAATGATTTTGTAGAGCAAATAGAAGGAAAAAGAATGAATAATTTGTCCAGATTTCGAATTTGATTCGTTTATGGAAACTATAGAACTTACAAAACCGTTAGAGAAATGGAATAAGAATGATTTTTAAGAGCAAATAGAAGGAAAGAGACACATAGAAATTGTTTTTATTTCGGTACGGATTTGATTCGTTTATGGAAACTATAGAACTTACAAAACCGTTAAATATAAGGACAGAAATGACAAAAAATTCAAACTTACGAGTGATTTATCATTTAATTGAAGCTAAATCAAGAAGCATTTCATTTAAATGTAGGATCAATTTATATTATAAATTATGTTCTCGACATATACGTATAATAGAGATGATGACAAGATCAAACATATAAGTTTTTAACAAGTCTAAAAGCTTGGATATTGATGAATTAGGTACTGCAATTGAAATCAAGTTTTCTTGAATTAAATAGTAAAAGTAAAAAGTTTGACGACGAATTTTGGTTCTACGTAATGAAGGTTAGCCTTCGGGTTGCAGAGGTCAGATGGCAGTCGCTCTGTGTAAAAATTGGTTCCACGTCAAATCCCCTAGGTTATCGCCGACCCCGACAGAGAAACTAGGTAAGGCAAGGAGAATGATGATAAGAAGATTACAGGCAAAAGATTATAAGAAAAATAATGGTTTATGTGAAAGTAATGCAATAAAAGTAGTGAAGTGAATTTTGATTTGACAGAATGAAGGATCAGTGCATAAAGCGAATAAACTACAGTAGTGAAACTAAATAGTGACATATCCATACAGTGTTATTTAGTGTTAATTCTGTTATAGTATAGTTAAGTTTCCTATAAGTGATCTGATGCTAAATTCGCTAGATGACTGGGTCATTATTAAAACAAAAAATTATATGCTTAAAACTACATACTCCATATATATTTTTCAAATATTCAAAGTTTGAATTTATCATGAAAAGTAATATAAATGTTAGTGTTTTGACGACAAACAAATAAAGAGATATGACGTCATCTATTCGTATTTTCATATGAAATATCTTTTGAAAAAGTAACTCATTTGACTTGCCCTGCCAGTCATCACGCCTAATGGTCGCTTTATATTATATCTATACATACATACATACATATATCACGCCTATATCCCTTGCGGGGTAGGCAGAGCGTTAGCGGCCGTAAGAATACGGTAGCTATCGCCACGTCTGACATTTTTGAGGATTGTTTTCCAAGGTTGTTCCAGAAAACACGTGTATCACTATAGTGACAGGTTGTCAGCCTGTCGCCTAAAAATTGCAATACACCAATACCCTCGAGTCCCTTAGTCGCCTCTTACAACACCCGCGGGAAGGATGTGGGGTGATGCCATTCTAAGCCGGCATCACACGGCAAATCTATATAATATTATATCTATATTATCCTGCAATACAGGTACAGTCAAACTCAGGCTCAATAGACTTTGGACCCTTGTTGGCGGGCGTGAGCTTGACTGTACCCACTCAATCCAAATTCTTACTGACTCTGTAAATAATGTAATCCATATAACAAATATGCAGTTGTAATAGAATAGGACATATTTATCGGAATGTTATTAGTTGCGTACATATCGCCCGAGAAGCCTCAGTGTGGACGTTTTTCGCCCGAGGGAGCGCAGGCAGAGCCAAACTTTGCGTCGGCAATACATATGGCGACTCAAAGGCGCGTCTAAAACGTTTATATACGGACGAATTCGCCTCAGCCGAACATGCGCCGTATGCCGAGAGCGGCGGTGGGCACCTGAGGCTGCTCAGACGGTCTTCTTCTTCTTTTCGTGTGAGACGCCGAGTCGTCCAACGACCTACGTACGCGTCTATTGAGTATGCGAAATTATCTGTACAAATATGATATTTTAAACCACTATAATAACTATCTTAAGCAAATCAGCTTGTAATATTTGTATAATTTTAGGAAAAAGTAGTTCTGTATCTGTGTACAAATACTAATCAATGTAATCATGATAAACACTCTGTAAATGTACAAATCTCTATTTCATGAATTTCTGATGATTATCATATAAATAGAAAATAATAAATTAAAATATGAAATACATTTAACCAGTTTTATTTTCAGTCACTAAGCTTTTTGCTTGTTGTTGTTAGTTTTATATAACATAAAATGTAACAGAGATATAAAATTCGCGATCAGCTGACTGACTTTGTATGGAAAATCGAAAAAAAAATTTCGTTTCCCAACATAGCCCCCATACAAAAAGTTGTTCAGTTTCATGGTCTGTGGCCTATGCAACGAAACTATAGGCTACAATTCTACAGGTGAAATTCGATGTACATTTCGTAGCCGGTGAGACATTATAAAACCAGGTTTTTTGGCCCGCTACGCAATGTACATTGAGCTTCACCTGTAGAATTGTAGCCTGTACAGCCTGTAGTATCGAAAAACGAGGCGCTGATTACGCCAGCAAAGTTTTCGTTACACCGTCTCTTACATCCTGTATAAATACTCAAAGAGTTCACTGGTTCACGCTCTGTGATGTTTGTGTGGGTTTACATCACGTTCTGTCATTCTCTTTACTCTTTGGGTTCACGTCAAAATTACAAATCAAACAATAGTTTTCCGGGATTACAGTAAAATATTTCAGTTTTATGCATCGTTTTCAATCTGCAGTTTAACAAAAGAATGGGCAAGGATTCCAACAATACCCGGCTTCTATGATTTCCTCGTAGGTAAGTGCTTTGTTTTCTCGTACGTTCGTATCGATGATGAAAGAAACCCCTCTTCACTGGAAAATAATTTAATCTAATCTACTTCCGATTTCGGTGCTTTGGAGAGTACGTGCCCATCCGTTACTTACCAGTAGGCGGTTGAAAAGTCTGCTACTGCTGCTACCTACAAACCCTCCACTTGATTACCTTGATATCTCACACACACAAATCACGCCTTTATCCCTTGTGGGGTAGGCAGAGCGTTAACGCTCGTTATCGCCACGTCTGACAAGTATTGAGGGCCTTTTCAGATGAGTCGTGTATCACTGTAGTGACAGGTTGTAAGCGTGTAATCCGAAGCACGGAACCATGTTTCTTTTCGAACAATCAAGTGAGTCGGCCTGCAATGTCCTAACCTGCTTGACGAAGAAAGATAGAAGCTACGCTACCTAAAACCGGTGTTTCGTTTGTATTGTGTAACAAAAAGTTAATACGGTACATAAACATCCAAAACGGTCTCCGCCAAAACTACGTGTGTAGGTAGCTAAATACAGCATCACCGTGAATGAAACTCTACCCCCAGAAGGGTAGACTACCCCTCCCATTGGGGTGCAAAAGGGGAGGGGGGTACGACCCGCAAGTAGGTCGGCTGCACCCACATCGATCGTTGCAACCCCCGTGTAGGTTAACCAAACGTTATGCAAGAGTTGTAGAGGGCTATTTTACACTTACGGCAAAAATTCAGCATGCATACAATGCTGGTTACCTCAAGCCACGACAGTCCACTGCTGGACATGGGCCCGTATCAAGATTCAAGATTCAATCGTTTATTTCCAAATAGATTCACAATGAATGCTTTTAGAATGTCAGATATAGTCTGTAAGTTTAGGTACTTATCTTTTTGTAAACACACTTTGTATGAAACTGACAGTTCAGAAGTGTCACTTTCGTGCAAAGTTTGTTTACAAAAAGATAAGTACCTAAACTTACAGACTATAGTTACATTGTAATACTATCACTGAACAAATGAGTTAGTCATTGTAAACAATGACAATTTTATGTTCCTAATAGAATCGCGGCAATCGGAGGGTATTACCATATTAAAAAAAGTAAAAAGCAAATTTTCTAATTTGAATCTTTGAATTAATTTAATTTGAATTTGAATCTTTCACTCACTACGCTTGACGACCGATGTGGCGCAGTGGTAGCGCGACTGCCTTTGACGCAGAAGGTCCCGAGTTCGATTCTCGGTGGGTCACTCACAAAATTGATATTTATCTCTTTGTGAATTTGTTCCCAGTCTGGTTAGGACATTGCGGGCTGAACCACCCGATTGTCCGTAAGTAAGATGGTTCCGTGTTTCGGATGGCACGTTAAGCCGTAGGTCCCGGTTGCTGTCTATAATTACTTAGACGGCGGTCGTTACACAACCATGTCAGAAGCCTGCTACTTGTAGAAGGCGGTTGAAAAATTCTGACAATAGGGTTCATCGGGTCGTTGGGCGATTCGGTGTCCCACACGAAAAAAAAAAAAAAAAAAAAAAAAAACTCACTACGCTTGCCAGGCGGATTAGTGAGCGCAGTGTAAGATGTTGCATTCACAGAGAACGCTGCTGCTTAATTTCTGAATGAATAAAAATATTTATCCCAATTTTACGACAATTCCAGTGGAATTTTTACGACCCCCACGGGTGGGATTGAGGCGATGCTATCCTAAGCCAGCACCACACGGCAAACGGCATGTCATTGCTAGATATCTTTAATTCTTTGTAATAAAACAAGTAAACCAACCAGCAAAGTATGCGAAATGCCCAAACGGCAGGGTAATGTGATAGAGTCTGTAGATTTTACGCCGCGCTCGAGGTTGGATGAATGTCACTCAGTTTTTTATAGACTCCATTGTTGTATATTCTATTTTCTACTCAACACATACCTTCTACTATAAAAGTCCACTACTGGACATGGGCTTTCCCGTATTGGGGGTTTTTACCATACCTAGTTACTTACCTACAAAGTACAATAGAAGAAAATAGGGTACAATATAGGCGGCCTTATTGCTTATGTAGCAATTTCTTGTAGATATTCACAGAAAACGCTTCTGCCCATTCCCTAAATTCATCCCTTACTCGCCTTTTACGTCATCTAGTGGTAGAAATGGGATAATGCTAT
The DNA here is from genome assembly GCA_029255805.1 of Keiferia lycopersicella. Classification (NCBI taxonomy): domain Eukaryota; kingdom Metazoa; phylum Arthropoda; class Insecta; order Lepidoptera; family Gelechiidae; genus Keiferia; species Keiferia lycopersicella. The sequence goes on from JARACZ010000026.1 coordinate 2,681,940, forward strand.
TCTAAATCGGCATCACACGGGCATATCTCAACATGTGCTTTAGTTTTTCATTGTTGCTACGTGAATATTTACTTAGCTTTGAATAAACTTGAGTTGACCTTATTTCTTTGTACACCTACCTACCTTTTGGTTTTAGTATTGAAGGTAAATGTTTAGTTATTTTAGAATCGGTCATCCATCTTTCTTTTTTATGTGACTCTACAGTATACAACCGCTGCCGTCTCAAAGTAATAGTAGATACGGATAAGGAGTAGATTTAATTTTAAATCTCTTTTCGTGGAGACACCGACTCGCCCAACGACCCGATGAACTAGTCTAGCAGCCTCTGACATCGTCGAGTAACGACCGCCGTCTAAGTTATCAAAGATAGCAACCGGTACTTACGGCTTGACCTTCCGAAACACGGCAGTTCTTACGATACGAACAATAAAATAAAGTAAAAGAATAAAAGTCTAAGGTTCACTGGGTCGTTAGGCGACTCGGTGTCGCACACGAAAAGAGAATAAGACAGTAGTAGATAAATAGTATTACTTGAGATTATGTAAGAATCAAAGGCTGTTTAGTTAGCTATAGATTGCGCTCTATTGCTTAGCGTTTGGATTCCTTCCAAATTAACTAGACAAACAACGAAAACAAGTAAAACTAAGTACGTAATAAACGTACTCACAATATTTTCTCGATAATATATGTAATAGACTAGTACATATATCACGCCTTTATTCTTTGCGGGGTAGGCAGAGCGTTAACGGCCGAAATACGGTCGCTATCGCTACGTCTGACAAATATTGAGGGCCGTTTCAGGAAAATTCGTGTAGGTGTCACTGAAGTGTGATAGGTTGTCAGCCTACAACAGCCTTAAATTGTAATACACATGAATGAAATTATCTAGTTCCCCTTGAGTTTCTTAGTCGCCCCTTACGACCCCGCAGGAAAGAAATGGGATGATGCTATTTAAGCCGGCATTACACGGCAAAATTTACTTATGAAAAAATTCAAAATATTGAGCTAATAATGTGAACTTCTTCTTTTATCATGTCGGCCACAGAGTCGAAGGACGACCCGATGAACCCATTCAACCCGCTTCTTATATTTGCGTAACAAAAACCTCGTGTTCACATTCGTATTTTAACTTGATGATACTGCGCAGTTACAATTTCTTATTTTTATTTTATTCCTATTGCTCAGTTTAATAAACAAGGCTATAACAATATTATACTAATAAAATTATATTAGTAAACTTCTACGAAAGACCTTAATTGAAATTGCTACGTTTTAGTACTTGCTACGATAGGTAGTCCTCCTAGGGCTGCTACGCCGTAGTGCGTTGCTACGAGTGCGAAATGCTTTCAGCCTTTTTTGTATGGGGAGCTTACAGAAACTTTTACGTTAAAAAGTAGGTAATAATTTGGGAAATATATTTTATGAACTGTCATGGACAATCAGCTCAAATGATATTTCCTATACTACTTATACTTAAAAGCCAAATTACAAGCTACATCAAGTTACTAAACGAAAATTCATACCTATCTACCCGTTTATAAAATTTTGTTATCTTACTAAATAGTATTGTCTTTCAATCCTATTTCTACTAATCATACCTACAATTTAACTGTTGTTTCTATAACTGCACAAATATTTTCATTTTCAACCTAAACAAAGTACAAAAAGTGGAAAAAACTACATAAGGTTGCGATTCCTACCGTCTTACGCTGATAAAAGTGTGCGATGTACCCAGAAGCGCGAACTGCGCATGCGTGGGGCTATCGACCTCCCCCCCACTTCCACCCGCGAAACCTGATCCGTGCTGCTCAGGACTAATAGGTCTCAGGATGTAGACTGCGATCTAGGTTTATATATATAACCTAGGTTAAAAAAGAGGTGCTGTGCGATGCCGGCTTAGAACAGCATCATATTTCTTACCCATAGGGGTCGTAGAATCCGACTAAGGGACTCAAGGGTTTCAGGTGTATTGCAATTTTAGGCGACAGGCTGACACTCGTCAAGTTATCACTTGATGACTAAACTGAAACGACCCTTAAACATTTGTCAGATGTAAGACCGGTGCCCTAACCACTTGGACACCGACGCTCCACGAAACATTTTGCATCATAGTACATACATACATATACCATGCCTTTATCTCTTACGGGGTAGGCAGAGCGTTAACGGCCGTAGTAATACGGTCGCTATCGCCACGTCTGACAAATATAGAGGGCCGTTTTAAATAATTTGTGTATCACTATAGTGACAGGTTGTCAGCCTGTTGCCTAAAAGTTGTAATACACCTGAAACCCTCAAGTCCCTCAGTCGTCTCTTACGACACCCACGGGTAGGAAACAGGGTGACGCTATTCTAAGCCGGCATCACACGGCAAAATGCCTATAAAAATATTAAAATTGGATTGTGCTATGATAACAGCACGCACGATATTATGAGTTATTGATGTTAAATAAATAAGGATAGATAATATTGATATTGAAAGGGAAAGGACTATACTACTGTTCAAAGCTCTTGTTTGTCTGTATTTCCATCAGGCTGATGAGGAATACATATAAGAAAACAGCTTTAGTTACTATACTTCATAAAATTTTTGCTTGATACCTGTGATGTTTGACAGAAAGAAAAGTAGTAAAAGAGAAGTAGGTAAACAAAGATAGACCTTAGGTCATAGCATTAACGTGTTATCAGTTATTTATTTGCATGCTTTTGACAGCTGTCAAATATGGCCCATTCGAATGGCTATACGTACGTCGCAATTTATGACCTCCACGGAGACAAATAGGATGATGCTATTTTAAGCCGGCACCACACGGTAGGTAATACCAGGCAATTTTATGTATGGATAGAGCAAACTTTCATGTTATCAATACATGCCTTTATCCCTGGCGGGGTAGGCAGGGCGTTAACGTTCGTAAAATAACGGTCTTTATCACTGCGTTTACCGACTGCTCTCACGGTGAAGGATTAACCTAGGATTTGGGCCAGGTTAGCCTTCGGATTGCAGCGGTCAGTGTAAAAACTTGGTTCCACGTCAAATCCCCTAGGTTCGGTAGCCGACCCCGACCGAGTAACGGAATAAGGCAAGGAAAATGATGCTAAATTTTTCGTTATTGTTTGTTGTTTTGATATCTTAGTGGTTTTATGCTCTAAGTTTGATATATATGTTATCATGCTCTAGAAGTGTACAATCTATTAAATTGATCTAATTTCTTGGCCCAAAGGATCAAATAAAACTGTTTTTCTAAGAAAACGCGTATTGCGCAACTTGTTTTGAAGTATCGAATACGCTCGAGTGGCGTAAGTGGGTCGTTTTATGAATGGAACGCAATTTCAGCTATTATGCATGCTCTACGATAGAATCGAAAATATATATTTGTTGGTGTGTTTACCAAATGTTACAGAATATTACGAAACATGATGATCGAATGATGATAGTCTGGATCGGCGCTTTCATCCAATCGCGCATTTTCAAAAGCAAAATTTTCTAGGCCTTAAAATTAGCCTAATTATTCAGTTACTCCGGGAATTGCGTCATTGAATTTTGTAACGGTGATAGGTATCTATTGTAATTATCTTTTTTTACTTTAATTTCATACAAGAAAAATGAAGTACCAGTCAGACCCCTTTGAGCAGTTTCATACAAACTTGTTCCCCTTTTTTCTTCATGAGTAATGTCTCTAGAAATTAAATTCTTTTTTTATCAAAATAAAAATAAATGATAGTATCATATATGCATGGCCAAACATCGTAAATGCATCAGTTACGAGAAGAATTTGTGCGAATATGTTTTAGAAAACTCTTTCCATAAAAAACATAAGTAGTAGAAGAATATGAAAGCCATTATTGTCGTTTCGTAATTAAAAACAAATAGAGGCAGACCTGCAGACCTGCCTTAAAAACATCGCTAGAGGCATTACTCGGGAAGACAACAGGCATCCTCTTAATATTGTTTACCTGTTTATGTTTACCATGTAGTGTCCTCTAGCCTAGTTCATCTTGTAGCACAGATGGCGCTCGTAGTACCGGATGCACCAAGGTTGCACCGAGCTGGCTATTTGCGTCGCTTCCCGACCTACCCCTGTATCGATCCCTTTTCCAGAACTTTCTGTGTGGGTGTGTTCTGAGCGCATCCAGGAAATCTATTTTTGATATGCAATTTGAAAATGTCTGTTTTGTTTATGCCGTCTATTGCTTATCGTGATGGAATATTTAGAACTTTGTGTATCCTAACGGACTTTGCAGGCTGACTCACCTTATTTTCCGTACTTCACGTAAAGCTGGAGGTTCCGGTTTCTGTCTATGATGACTGAGACGGTGGTCGTTACTCAATGTCAGAGGCCTGCTGCAAGAAGTAGGCGGTTGAAATATTGACACCAGAGTTCGTTGGGTCATTCGACGACTCGGTGTCCTACACGAAAAGAGAGAGAGTTCGTGAAATCTGATAGGCGAGTACAATGAGAAAGTGTTACGACACATTTTGACGTGACACTCTGAGGCGTTCCATTTAAGGCTTGAAGTGCAAGCGAGAGCGCGGAACGAGCGACAAAGATGCTATATCGGCCTCTGCGTTCGACAGCGTACATCTATCAGACAAATAAAACTTAAATATGCTTTTGAAACCAACCATTCCATCAGTCTTATCTTAAGTTGTCACGTTCAACTATCGTCAGTAAACCGACTTTACAGACTACCGTTTCTTTTTTGTAGATTTAATATTGCAGCTTTTATTCAACAACATTATATGCCTCAACTAGCCTTCACACGTGTGTGATATCCACAAAGTCGTTGCCTCGACCTGAGGCTGAGTTCATGGCTCTCATCCATGGCCGTTGCAGCCCTGATGCTTACGTATACCGTTTTTACCGCAAAATTTTTTTGTTCTCTGTTTATGTTCGAAAAGTTATGAAAATGTTTCAGTGTAGTTGTTCGTAGCCTATTTTATTACTCTCATAATGTGTAGTTTCTATAAATCTGAACTAGTATGATTCGCATTAAAACATAAGTCCTAATTAATACGTTTTTTCACTGCTCCATAGTCCCGCTGCTCCATATTTCTTGTACCTTGGTTGCCTGGAAGAGATTGCGCATTAGCAAAAAGGCTGCCAAATTGCACGCTATTTATCTCATTCGTTATTTATGTAAAAAATCCTCTTGTGTGCAAATAAAGTATTCTTAACTTATCTTATAATAAGCCGTAGGTCCCGGTTGCTGTCTATGATCACTTAGACGGCGGTCGTCACACAACCATGTCAGGAGCCTGGTACTTGTAGAAGGCGGTTGAAAAATTCTGACGCTAGGGTTCATCGGGTCGTTGGACGACTTGGTGTCATACACGAAAAGATAAGAAAGATAATTGTTTGATAGAGTTTGTCGGCAGTCAATAATTTATAACATTCCTAGATGCTCCGAGCTCACATTTTTTTAGTGATTCTTCAGAAACCATACAAAATCAATTTGCTAAACGAGTTTTCTAATAAACCCTGACGTCGTAAGCTAACTGTGAATGAGATTTTTTATTACATACATACATACACAAATCACGCCTTTATCCCTTGCGGAGTAGGCAGAGCGTTAACCAAGTATTTGAGGGCCCTTTCAGATGATTCGTGTATCACTGTAGTGACAGGTTGTCAGCCTATAGCCTAAAGTTGTAATACGTGGTAATACACATGAAACCCTCGAGTCCCTTAGTTGCCTCTTACAACACCCGCAGGAAGAATTGGGGTGATGCTATTCTATGCCGGCATCACGGTAAGATTTTTTATTGTTTATCCATATTTCCCTCTTGAATATTGAGTTTTCCACTGGGTCGTTGGACGACTCAGTGGCCCACACGAAAAGAGAGAGATATAGGAGTTTTCATTTTTAACAAAGTTTAAATCACCATTAAGTTAGTCTTGAACTAACTTTCTAGCACTAAATCTAGAACTTTAAAATAGCTTCTACCCAGTGGCCATGGCCGCCTATTGGCCGCTGAAGTCTTTAACTATCCATAAAACGAAGGACCAAGGGCAGATGCACCAGATGCACCAAGCTTGCACCGAGCTGCAATTATTGCGACGCAGTTTACAACACTGACCTACCTCCACGATCATTAATACAGGGTGTAAAAAAAATTGCTGTTAATATTTTAAGAGGTGAATCAGCACATGAAACTATTCAACTTTCCGCAAGAAACATATGTCGAAATATAAGAATTTTTTTTGACCTCCCAAATTGACTTGGTCGGTTGGTAATTTTGTAAGGGAGGTCCAATTTTTTTTTCATATTTTGACCTATGTTCTTTGGGGAAAGTTATAAGTATGTTCCTTGTTCAGTTTCATGGCCCAATTCACCCCTTAAAATATTTGCAGCAATTTTTTTTACTCCCTGTATAGCGACGCAGTTACCACAACACTGACTTACCTCCACGACTATTTATACTTGTAAAAATTTCTGTGGTTATGGACAGAGGCTTAATAGCCGTATGTCGTGTATAGAGGTTATTATATAAGCATTCATATATATTTTTTTTAATATTGTTGTATTACAGTACATTTCTGGGTACTTCCTCAACATTAAATATGTTTTGTTTTAAAAAAATAGCAAATATTTTTTTATTAGACGGACATCAATGCTTAGTTAGCTTAGTTCTAAGTTCTAAGCTACTACGGCGTAGCAGGAGTGCTACGCGCCGTAGCTGATAAATTAAGCTCTACAACTTTCGAATTTCAATAAAACTATCATTTAAAATAGTTTTTTGAATCACCATTCAATTATTTCCGCGTGAGTCCTTGCTCCCCACCAAGCCGACATGCGTAGTTATGGTGGCCACGGGGCCAGAAATGTAGAGTCCAAAATAAAACAAAAAATAAAAAAGTCTAATACTGGCAAAATCAGAAGCTATTCTGTTTTTTTTATGCTTCTGATTATAACGCTAAGTCTCGTGATGCCGATTTAATACAGTATCACCCTACTTCTGCCCCCCAAATAAAGGGAGGCGGAGGCATGGGCCTCAGACCACTGTTGGACATGGGTCCAACAGTGGTCTTTTGCGGCTGTCTAATACAATAGCTTTACGGAATTTTACAAGAACAGTGGATAGTTGTTATTGTCTACTCTAATCGTTTGATAAAATCAAGTAGTTATAATTGAATAATTGACTGTCCCGATGGCGTAGCGGATAGTATGACTGCCTTCTACGCCGAGGGTCGTGGGTTCGATCCCCACCGGACACAAATATTTGTTAAGTCAATTTTCAAATATTTGTGTTGAGTCTGGGTGTTTTCTATGTATAATATGTATTTATTTACAAAAAAAAAAAAAAGTATATATGTATTAGTATCAGCTATCTAGTTCCCATAGTACAAGCTCTGCTTAGTTTGGGGCTAGATGGCGCTGTGTGAATTGTCCAGGATATTTATTTATGTCCAGGATATTTAGTTTCTAGTGGTTACACCTTGACAGACAATTTAGCCAGTTAAGACTAGTAGTGGCTGCATTTTAATAGTATTGCACAACATGCTATTAGATGTAATGTTCTTGACAAGGCTCAGATAAATCCATGAAACCAGGATATCGTTACTCACAATTGATTTTTTATGTATATAAGTAGGAGGCCCAGAGCCGAGCAGGGTGGAAAGAGAGTATGAGACAAGAGAGGCCTTTGCCCAGCAGTGGGACGATGTAGGCTTATTAAGAAAGATAAACAAATAATAATAATAATAATAAAAACACACAGAAAAAATACAAAAATATATTCCCCTGGCAGAAGAAATACGAGCTATGTGGCATCAAGATCAAGTTCGCATAGTCCCTATAATAATCTCTTCCACCGGTATAGTCCCAAAAACACTGCACAAGGCAATAGGTGAATTAAAACTCCCAAAATCAACATACGTAAACATGCAAAAATCTGTCATCCTTGACACATGCTCTATAGTTCGGCGATTCCTCACAAATGCGACCATCTTCCAAACAGAAACCGATGTAGCATCAGAACCAAGTCACTTGGCTTAGCCCGTACCTGGTTTTGTATACACCGACATATTCTTAATGTCGAGATAAGTAGATTCAACTACAAGAAAATAATAATCCTTTTATTTCAGGCTACTGAGGCCCATAGAATAAAATAATATGATACAATATAACTTAAAAATCTATAAACATACTATAAATACACTACAATAACATTACTTAATAAAACTATGTTGGCACTTTTCGTGACGGCGACTCACGTTGCACGGGGGGTCGATAGCGCCTGAATACGACACCCTGTGGCCAGAAATCTTCTCGCAGGAACCCGCACACATGTTTCTGGGGAACCGACAGAACAAAAGACTTAAAATTGGTAGAAATTTTAGAGTCTAGCTGTCGAATTTCCAACATCAATCCGGTGGGGATCCGTACAAGATCCCGGTGATGCTTGCACATCTGCTGCACATGCTGCATGATGTCCTCCGCTGTCGTACAATCCAAGCGGTGCAGTCCAAGCGGGACACATACAGCTGCGCGATGGGTTCTGCAGCCTTGAGCGTTGTAGAGACTGCGGTGACGGTGCCGCGCTTATTGCGGTTGCGACGAAGTCGATGTTTTCTTGTTTCTACAAGTAATCAAAATCAATGTATCAAAGAAACAAACAAGTTCTTAGCTGCATAGTTACAAGTCTAACCATATTTGTAATAAAATTTTACGGTAGTTGACGCTCTACCTACTCCGCCAGGGATAAAGGCGTGATATATGTATGTATGACATGTATGTAATAAAATATAGACACAAACTCAACCAGCTACTAGCAAGAGAGTAAGGCTTACATCAGACGCACACACACACACACACATCCATACACACACACATTACCTAACTTATCTGTATCTCTTGTCAGGGTATGCAGAGTAGAATATTGCAATAATAACTTCTCGAATCTAATTATAGAGCGCCATCTGCCTGCACGGTAGTTTACCTAGTTATTTCACGTCGCTGAAACTTTTAGTTTATGGGGCTGAGTAGAGCTAAAAGCTACTTTTATAAGTGATTTCTACCCTAGATAAAATGCAGAAAAACTGACGAAAAAAAAAGGTAATAATCTTCAGGATATTTGCTGTAGTGCTATTGTTTCCAAAACATGGTATTAGTAATTTAGCTTGATAGAAAAACATCGTAAAGTTACCTCTAAAAATCTATTATATATCGCAAACTGTATGAACAAAACCCACGCAATAATTAAGTGTTTATTATCAGAATGAGCGCCTTACTCTATCGACATATTGTTTTTGATTTTCAAATTACTTATTTTTGACCGAGTTATCATCGAAAATACGAAAATATCATTGAATCGGCAAGATTCCGTCCCGTTCGCACGCGCGCAGTTTGACATTTGTCAGAAAGGGACCGGTTTTTAGCTCGTGTCAGCCCCTTAAATGTGAAAGGTACGAACAGGGAGCAAAACTAGCACGCGGGGTGCAGATGACTCACTTGGTACATACATACTACATACTACGTTTACTTTTACGCCGCCGGTGCACCCTGCAATAAATAAATAAATATCCTGGACAATTCACACAGCGCCATCTAGCCCCAAACTAAGCAAAGCTTGTACTTTGGGAACTAGGTAGCTGATACTAATACATATATACTTTTTTTTGTAAATAAATACATATTACACATAGAAAACACCCAGACTGAACACAAAATTTCCAAATATTTGGAAATTGACTTATTAACAAATATTTGTGTCCGGTGGGGATCGACCCCACGGCCCTTGGCGTAGAAGGCCGGCATACTATCCGCTACGCCATAGGGACAGTCAAAATGATAAATAAATCTTTAATCGTAATGTTTCTTGTTACTGGTGTAGAAAAAGGAATGCTAAGATGGTTTGGTCACGTTGAGAGAATGGATGAAAGAAGATGAACTAAACAAGTATATATGGCGAGTGTGAATGGAAACGTTGGAAGGGGAAGACCTAGACGAACGTACCTAGAACAAATCGGGGATGTTCTAAAGAAAGATCAGGTCAAAAGTATCCTCAACCCACAAGCATATATGAAAAGGCTGATGAATGTTGTGGAAGCGAAAGAGGTATGTCAGGATCGTAGAAAGTGGAAGGAAACTCTGCCTACCCCTCCTAAAGATGCCTGATTATATGTATGTATGAATGTAATCGTCATGTGGTTGCAGTGAATATAACTAGTATCATCATCATTGGCCTCGTACGTCTGTGACAGATGATATAATCAGTGTCTGAGGTGAGACTTGTCGTGGCTATATAAGCCGATGCGGGAGCGGCATGACTTTCTGCACACTGATACACTACTGCACTGCACTGGTGTAGGTGATATTTAGAGACTGCAACATGCATGTTTAGACGTCGTTTTTGCCTTTTGTTGACGAGATCAGAGAATCAGGTATTGTCGTGAATCTTACGCCCTAGTAACTAGTACGTAGTACCATTTATCTATACAAGTTGACCATTGTCTATCTACACCTCTTAAGTTTGAGATCCTTAAAGTATTACTAGCAACTCTTTCATAAGTGGCCCAAATCACACTTCTATATTCTTTGCTTTGTGACCCAATCGCGTGGGAGTATCACCAAGTGCACTGGTGCTACAGCTCATTCTCTTGGATAGTGTCACGACCAGCGTAACTTGACCACAATGCTCAATACACACACGTATGGGCGCGTACGTCAGTTACGCTGGTCGTGATACTATGTAAGCGAAGTAAGTATGCCAGTAAATTCTGGTGGGCTATTTTCGTCCACTACCCACGCTCGGCCTGGTAATTACAGCTCGCATCCCGAGATGCATTTGTGCATAGAAAGATAGCTCTTGTTCCTGAATCGCCACGACGAAGTTTCTAGTACTTTTGCGTTTGAGGGTAGATATAGTCCAGAATGAACTATGAATGCAAATCTGCGAGACATAGGTCTCATTTAATAAGGTTTACTATGGTACAGTACAAGTGGCTAATCGTAGAGGGCAAAACACACAACAGTTTTTGAAAGACATTCGTGTAACCGATAATACCTCACAGATGTGCAATAATAGTCCACCTGGACCATTGATATGAAGTTATCTACGCACTGGATAGGTTGTCCCATACAAATGTCAGCTAGTTTTGCGGCCCTTATTAAAACGCCACCTACGAGAGTACCGCGTACTTTCGTATTTGCTTTCCTTAACAGCCACCGCCAAGGCTGAATTCATGGATTACCTTGGCCAGTTTGGAAGTCCCTGAATAGACTTCGGACCCAAACTGGCCGGAGCAAGGAAAACATGGCCAAGTGGGGCTTCTTGGAGGGTGCCGACGTAAGCTGTTTGTGTGGTGCAGTCCAAACGATGCACCACCTAATATCGTGTCCGGCGTGCCCCAACACCTGCACAAAGGACGACCTTATGACAGCGTCTGCCAGCGCTGTTAATGTGGCCAAGTTCTGGGCTACGACGGTGTAGTGTCTGCCATCGACACGCTAAGAAGAAGACCGCCAAGGCGATTTTCAATGAGTGCCACCAATATTGTAGCAACAACCAGTCCACAGCTAATTTCAAATTAGTATAGTTTTATACGTGCGTACATCATATCATATATTTCAGACTGCGCTAGTTATGTTGGCCTTATTGCGTGTTAGAAGGATAAACACAACATTACAGTCTTCAGAACGATGCTCTTATGATAGATATTATGTGCAAACAATGAAACTGTCGATAAACAATATAATAAAGATGTTTTATGCGATTATGTTTATTTTATACTGAGCTTTATACCTACTTAACTATGATTTGACGAGACCAAAAATTAAGGTGAATAAATATGTACCACATATTGGTTTCTGCTGAACATGGGCCTTCCCTAAATGGGGGTAATTGCCAGACTTTTCACGCCTGGCAAGCAAATTGGCAGGTTACATTCCCAGGGAACCCTACTGCCCATTCCTCGGGTGAATTAATTGATTTATTGCTTAGTTGCTTATTATGACACCCAACGTTTAGAATTGGGATGATGCTATTCTAATCTGGCATCACACGGTATATAAAGACCTAGGTTACATAATATAACAAAATCAAAACCGTTAATTAATAAAATTTTGAACCCGCCCTTAGACCAAATGTTTTTAATTAATGAACTTGATACCTTTTCAAGCACCTTTGGGCACCCTTGGGGGCACATTTTCTGTCATTCCCATAACCCTATATCTATTAGGGCGAAACCCGCCCACTGTCAAGGCCGCATCGATCGTGATGCGTGAGACAGCAATATCGATAGACATAGCTCTCTCTTTCTAACCGGGAATCTTCACGGAAAATTCTGTCTGTTTGTAAACATGACACCGGGATAATAGGATGTTAGATAATTTGTTTGAGTGAGGTGCTACGTGATGCCAGCTGGGATAAAGCCAATGATTTGTTCCCAGTCTGGTTACGGCTTTGACGACCGATGTGGCGCAGTGGTAGTGCGACTGCCTTTGACGCAGAAGGTTCCGGGTTCGATTCTCGGTGGGTCATTCACAAAGTTGATATTTATCACTTTGTGAATTTGTTCCCAGTCTGGTTAGAACATTGCACGGTGAACCACCTGATAGTCTGTAAGGATGGTTCTGTGCTTCAGAGGGCACGTTCAGCCGTGGGTCCCGGTTGCTGTCTATTATGTGGTCGCTACACAACCGAGGCCTGCTTCTAAACTTTGACAACAGGGTTCATCGGGTCCTTGGACTCGATGTCCCATTTGAAAAGAAAGAGAATAGAGCGACCGTATTTTTACCGTGGCTGACAGTCTGCCTAGTGCCTACCCCACAAGGGATGAAAGCGTGAAATGTAAATTTGTACGTATTTGAATAATAATAATAATAATTATACATGAAATAATTAAAGATAAAACAGACCTTAAAATCGACTACATACATACACTATTATACTGTGCAGCAACTGCATTAACAACATATATAAACCCTAAAAAAGAAAAAACAACGAATAACAAGGCAGACAAAACCAGAACTGAGAGCAAACCTGGATGGGAGCGACGCTTGGAGAAGAAGATAGGAACTTTAAGGAAGGAAATAGGTCAACTAACGCAATATTTGGCGGGAAGGTTATCGTTAAATAAACAAAGAAAAATTAACCCTAACAATCTTAACACAGAACAACTGAGAGAAGAAAAAGACAAAAAAACACAAACCCTTCAAGCCTCTGCAAAACGATTAAAACGGTATCTTAAATCAAAACGAAGAAAATTGGATAATAGAAACTTCTCCAATAACCAAAAACTTTTTTATAGAACGTTAAATAATCAAAACAGTAACGCAATAACCGACCCACCAAGTATTGAAGATACCAAAAACTACTGGAGCGACATATGGTCCAACCCAAGTGACTACAAAACAGATGCTCTCTGGATAGGAAACGTGGAATCCACCAACACAGGAGTTAAAACTATGGATGAAATAATAATACTAGAAGAAGATATCAAAAATGCCACCAGCGCAATGCTAAACTGGAAAGCCCCGGGGCCAGACAAGATCCAAAACTTCTGGCTAAAAAAACTAAAAGTTTTCCATAAACCTTTAGCCGCGATATTTAATACCTTTATGGAAAACCCAGAACAAATACCCCATTTTCTTACCCAAGGTATAACCTACTTAAAGCCCAAAGATAACGACACTAAAAACCCAGCAAAGTACAGACCAATAACATGCCTACCTACACTATACAAACTTCTAACATCCATCATATCACACAAAATAAACTCACACATCACTCGAAATAACCTTATAGCCGAAGAACAGAAAGGATGCAGTAAAGGTAGCAGAGGTTGTAAGGAGCAATTAGTAATAGACAGTGAAATTCATACCCAAGCCATAGATAAACATAGAAACCTATACTACAGTTACATCGACTACCAAAAGGCATTCGACAGTGTTCCACATTCATGGCTCCTGAAATGTCTTGAGTTGTATAAAATAGACCATAAAACTATAAACTTTCTTAAAATTATTATGACGCAATGGACTACAACGCTTAATATCAAAACCCATAAAGATAACTTAACATCCGATAAAATTAATATCAATAGAGGCATATTTCAAGGGGATTCTTTGAGCCCACTTTGGTTTTGCCTAGCTCTTAATCCCCTCTCACAATTACTAAACAACTGCAGTGAAGGATACTTCATCGACAGAATAAATAAAATAAAAATAACCCATTTACTTTACATGGACGACATAAAGTTGTATGCAGCCACTCGAGAACAACTGAACCGATTACTCAAAATAACTAAAACATTTAGTAAAGATATTAACATGAAATTCGGAGTAGACAAATGTAAAATCAACAGTATATTAAAAGGAAAACATCAACACCAAGAACCATTCAATCTTGCAGAACGATCTGAAACAATAGAAAGCCTTTCTCTAAATGAAACTTATAAGTATCTTGGATTTCATCAAAGCCACAAGCTAGATCACAAAAAAATTAAAGATGAACTACAAACTAAATACAAACAACGGCTCATTAAAATATTAAATACTCAACTGTCAGGTAGAAACAAAATAAAAGCTATAAATACCTACGCAATCCCTATCCTTACCTATTCATTTGGAATCATAAAATGGACCGACACTGAATTAGAAGCACTTAACACACTCACCCGAACCACATGCAACAAACACCTCATACATCACATTCACTCAGCAGTTGAAAGATTTACATTAAAAAGAGAGAAAGGAGGGAGAGGACTAATTGACATCAAAAATTTACACTATAGACAAATCTGCAACATGCGAACCTATTTTCTTGAAAAAAGAGAAACAAGCGAACTACACAAAGCCATATGTTTAAGACCAAACTCAACCCACGGAACACTAGAACTCAACGATCCAAATTTTAAACCCAAAGATAAAATAACAACAGAGGAAGCTAAATTAGAAAAATGGAAGTCAAAAGCTTTACATGGAAAACACATAGCAAATTTACAGAAAGAGCACATAGATTACACGGCATCAAACACATGGCTAAAGAAAGGCAACATTTACGCAGAAACAGAAGGATTCATGATAGCCATCCAGGACCAGATTATTAAAACTAAATCATACCAGAAACGTATAATAAAAGACCCCACCGTAACCTCAGATAGATGTAGACTATGCAATCAACAACAAGAAACAATAGACCATATAACAGGAGGATGTAATTACCTAGCCAACAAACAGTACACAGACAGACACAACAATGTTGCCAAACAGATCCACGCCCGACTAGCCAAAAAATATAATTTGATTGAAACCATAGAGCCCTACTACAAATATAAACCTCAAAATGTTCTCGAAAATGAAATAGCTAAACTTTACTGGGACCGCGACATTATTACAGACAGAACCACACAAAACAATAGACCAGACTTAACCCTTACACTAAAATCAACTAAAATAACGTACCTCATAGATATCTCCGTACCTAACACAGACAACCTACAAAAAAAACACACAGAAAAAATACAAAAATATATTCCCCTGGCAGAAGAAATACAAGCTATGTGGCATCAAGATCAAGTTCGCATAGTCCCTATAATAATCTCTTCCACCGGTATAGTCCCAAAAACACTGCACAAGGCAATAGGTGAATTAAAACTCCCAAAATCAACATACGTAAACATGCAAAAATCTGTCATCCTTGACACATGCTCTATAGTCCGGCGATTCCTCACAAATGCGACCATCTTCCAAACAGAAACCGATGTAGCATCAGAACCAAGTCACTTGGCTTAGCCCGTACTTGGTTTTGTATACACCGACATATTCTTCATGTCGAGATAAGTAGATTCAACTACAAGAAAATAATAATAATACGTGCTGTCAGTCATGTATTTTTGTGAATTCTTCTTTCTTTGTCGCGTGGAGCATTGAGTCAACAAATGACCCGATGAATCTGGGTGTTAGTTTTTCAATTGTCGCATTTTTAGGTGACCTTAAGTTATGGAATTGAGTGCTTATAAGGGGCGGGTTCTAGACGTTCTAGATGCATACAGGGTGTAAGAGACGGTGTAACGAAAATTTGCAGGTGTGATCAGGCCATGAATCTGAACAACTTTTGCTACGGGGGCTATGTTGGAAAACGAAGAAATTTTTTCGAGTCTCCATACAAAGTCAGTCAGCTGATCAGGAATTTTGTATGGGAGGTCGCAAAAAATTTTCACGTTTCCCAACATAGCCGCCATAGAAAAAGTTGTTCAGATTCATGGCCTGATCACACCTGCAAAGTTTTCGTTACACCGTCTCTTACACCCTGTATAAACAAAATTGATATTTTTTATTTACTTCCGCCGCGGCCAATCCTATTAGGAGGGGCGGTAGGTACGAATGATTAGTCCAAACAAAGTCCCATTGTAAAATTTTCAAGATTTTCCGTGTACAATGAGTTCTTACCCACTCCACTTATTATAACTTTCAAATGAGTTTATTGAAATAATAATTTACATGAAAGGCTAACCTTGTGAACAATTCATATGATTTCCTTATTAACTGGAGCGAGAAGTTTTAGGTAAGACTTTTGTACAGTTAAACTTTAATTTGAGTTAAGTAGTAAGTAAAAGTTATAGTAAAAACCAACAGCAACCCACACCTTTCGCGTTTAGAAATAACTTCAATCTCATTCATAGATAGAAAATATCATTTCAACTTTTTGCGTGCGTGTGAACTCAATTACTGAAAGTGTGATTTCTGTAAAATCTGCAACGACTCGTCTAACCATTCGTATCACAATTTCTACTACTCTATTTTTGAATGTCAGGGTTATATTTTAATTTATTAGGGTATGTGTGAATGTACAATTTAAGTATAACGTGTGTTACGAGCACAAAATTATAGTCTGTAAAATACAGGGTGTAAAAAAATTTGGTGCAAACAAATAAGGTGAACCAGCCCATGAAACTGAACAACTTTCCCCAAGGAACATAGGTCGAATAACGAAAAAAAAAATTTGGACCTCCCATAGAAAATTACCGATGGAACAAGTCAATGTATATGGGAGGTCAAAAATTTTTTATCATATTTCGACCTACGTTTGTTGAGGAAAGTTGAGGAAATTTTCATGGGCTGATTCACCCGTTAAAATACTTATTTGCAGCTAATATTTTTACACCTTATACAAGGTGTTACAGAATGAACAATAAAAATGTTTTTTTTTGACATTGTTTATTTTACGAATTTGTGGGGTTTATGAAGTGGCGAAAAATATCTCCTGGTAAGAGTAATGAACTTAACATTGTAACAATAGTGGCTGCGACGCAAGTATTAAAATCAAGCCAAATTTATTAAAATCAATATTTTTTATGAATTTTCAAACACGACATTACGGCTTTAATTATTTCATAAATAGACTCTTTACAATGGACCCGTCAACACTCTTTCAGCTTTATTGGTCTTTTTGTAACACCCTGTATAGAGCTCCAGATCTCAACTTCTGGCGTCCAAAGGAAGTTATTCACTCTATCTGAGCGTTCACACATGAGTGATTCTTTCGCTCAGCGCGTCTTTACTTTCCAACCTTTGCCTTCGGATCAAGTCAGTTAAATTCCACGCATATATTCCGCCTTTATTCCTTGCGGGGTCGGCAGAGCGTTAACGGCCGTAAGAATACGGTCGCTGTCGCCACTCCGATATTTTCGAGGATTGTTTTCCTAGGTGGTTTCAGAAACCATGTGTATCACTATAGTGACAGGTTGTCAGCTTGTCGACTAAAAATTGTAATACACCAATACTCTCGAGTCCCTTAGTCGCCTCTTACGACACCCGCGGGAAGGATGTAGGGTGATGCTATTCTAAGCGGGCACCACACGGCAAGTTAAATTCCATTACGGATTAAACAAAATTTACTTCTCAATCGGAAAGCTATCTTTAGTGGTTCATTTTGAAGTTTCAACAAACTTTTATTCAGTTTCTTTACGATTCACAAGCTTCCATGACTTTTAAAAGTCAAAAGTTAAACAATCAAAACAGTTTTTACTGAATCGCAAAGATGAAGAGATCTATTTACCTATAGACTTGTTTAAAAATCTATAAACATTACGAACATTGTCACAATTTTATATTTACAATTTATACACACAAATACACACACACACACACACACACAAATCACGCCTATATCCCTGGCAGGGTAGGCAAAGCGTTTACGACAGTAAAATTACCGTCGTTATCGCCACGTCTGACAAATGTTTGAGGGTCGCTTCAGATAGGGCGTGTATCACTATTAGTGATAAATGCCGTGTGATGGCGGCTTAGAATAGCACCACCCCATTTCTTTCCCGTGGGTATCGTAGAAGCCGACTAAGGGACTCGAGGGTGTCATGTGTAATGCAATATTAGACGACAGGCTGACAACCTGTCACTATAATAATTTGTAAAATGTGTAAAAATCGATTGATCTTGGAAGAAAACACATAATTCACATCTACCAGTATAAGACAACTAGGTCTTAAATTCTAATATCCAAACAATCTTCTGGAATGTTCACTTGGGCTTCACAGCAAGAAATAGAATAACCTAAATAACTTAATCTAATCAGCCCGTAGGTCTCAGAAATTGGGTCTTCATTTCCTTCCCAACTCCCTCAGAGTAAAGAAAAGAAAGCCAACTTTCAAAGTGAAGCCATGATACTCGTATAACCTCGCGGCACGGCACGGTCAGTCCTGTTACCGAAATTATACATCCCTAAATTTCTACTTCCTTGACCGACCCTTTCTCTGAACGTCCATTTCCTTCAACGCTCACTTCACTAAACCTCAACTTCATAAATTGTGCACGTTTGAACCACGTTTCGTTCTAAGTCTATTTTCGGAATAGGTTTGCTTAGAAAATGCAGGGAATGGTTTTGTGATCAATGCAATCTTAGGAACGTCACAGAGTAGTTTTAAAATTGATTTCAGATTATATATATTACTTTTAATTGTCATTGTAGTACAAGTTATGAAGGGCACGTAAAATCCTATTGAGACGGCTTTCGTGTCTAGCTCCGGTTATTTACACTTGTCCCCTCTGAAACTTTTTATTTGTCTGTGCCTTTTGTTTATTATTTTGGGGACGAAAGTTCTGACAAGCTATCTCTTTACTTCCCAAGTCATTTACCAAAAGTAATCTGGAACATTAACTTACTTGTAATCTTGGCATTGTAACTTAGATGCTTTTTGTTTACAAGTTATCTCAGAACGTATACGAGAAGGAATGTCGTGTAATGCCTTAGAATAGCATCATCTCATTCCTTTCTCGCGGATATCGCTAGACGACTGGATCATTAATAAAATATAAAAGTTGTACGAACTTCTATTATATCCAAGAATACTAGATAAAAAAACTTTTAGAACAAATCCCATTTTATGTTCCTCCCCATCACCCACACGACCTGCGTCCCCGTCAAACGGTGACATTCCACGTCACGTATGGGCGCACAAAGTCGCTCTCTACCACACCTATGGTGGAGGCGTTAACACTCCTGAATCAAGTAATGATTTACACTAATTTGGACATCTTTGCTTGTACAGAGAACAGATTCCTAGCATCAGCAGGACATTACTTAGACATTACTTTCACAAAAAGTAGCTTAATAGATATCTAATAGATTTTACTAGTTTATATTAATATGTTAACTAGGTTAAGGCTTACATGTGTGGCTAGACTGTAAATGTAAGTTTTGAAATAAATAAATGATAAATGATAAAATTATGAATAGAGTCATAGTTTTCCGAAATATTCAAAGTTTGAAATTAATAAACAGAAAAAGAATAGAAAAGTAAGTGTTTTGACGCCAGCAAAACTAAGACATGACGTCACCTCTTCGTATTTTCATACAAAATATCGTTTTAAAAAGTAGCTCATTTGATCTGCAAGCTTCTGTGATAATGCAATAAACGTTTGAAAAATTTAAATTTTAAAATTGTCATCGTGCCCATTGTCGTTCTTTCAGACGTGTTCTTTGGTGAATTGTTTTTCAACTAACAACGCCATCTATTGAGGCCCAAAAAAGCTGAGCGAGCTCGGTCTACCATCTAAATCAGCTTGTTATTTATTATTCCAAGAGCGAAGTCGATTGCAATTATCTCCGAACGGCCTCTGGAGAAATTCAACTTCTCGCTGAGACGCCGTACTATGTGAGATGAGACGATGGTTTTGCATAAATCATACCTATGCTCCTTTAGGGGTACGCAGAGCTTGTCAAGTCAGACTAGTGCTAGTCGGACTCCCAGTATTTGGGGAATGAGTGTTTAATAAGCATAACTTTAAAGTTATATTTTGCGATTAAAATAATATAGCTGGCTTAAGTGACACTAGCGAGACAAATCTTACGACACCTCATAATACATTATGTTGAATTCACGTGCCTATAAAATTCAAATGGTTTCAGGCTTCAGGATCCCTCCTTCTGATTCTAATTGTGAATATGTGAGCACCTCGTAGTGATTCACATTACATCAGATCAACCCATAGCAATAGACAAAAATGTCTCGGTTTGACTAAAAACTGTTGCTGCTTTGGACCTTCTGTAAACCACCTGTATTGTTTACTAAATAAATAATAAAACTAAACAAAATGAGAATAATAATCTAAGGCCTCCCCGGGGTACGTTATAAGGCACGATCTACCGTCGCAATCCAGTCACTGGGTATCTAGTAGGTATACACAAAAATATATTCCCAAAACTGAGTAGTAACCTAACTTAATAACCCCGGTTAGGGGGTCCCCCCATTGTGGGAGACCCAGTAGTAGACTGTTGTACATTTGTGGAGGAGCTAATCGCACAAAATATCACTGTCTGCTTTTTGAAGTCGGGTGAAAATAGAATGACGCTTTTATTTTGAGTAACGGGATCGGACACGGATGCTTTCTGTAATAATTAGGTAATACATTAACAAAAAATAAGTAATTTTTCTTTCTTTTTCGTTTGGGACACTGAGTTGTCCAACGACCCAATCAACCCTAGTGTCAGATATTTCAACCGCTTCCTACAATGAATTGAATCAGCTGGAATGATTCAGCGTAAAAATCAAAGGTCCTTTTTCAATATTCCTTTGAGATAATGTAACATACATTTTTACACAAATCATGCTTTTATACTGCACGGGGTAGGTAGACAGTTAACAACCGTAAAATACGGTCATTATTACCACGTCTGTCAAATTTTTGAGTGTTGCTTCAGATAAGTAGGGTATCACTATAGCGTTAGTAACTTATTATTAATCTGTGACTATAGTGACAATTTTTCAGCCTGTCGCCTAAAATTGCAATACTTACACATTAACACTTGAGTCCCTTAGTCGCCTCTTACAATTCCCACGGGAAAGAAATGGGGAGATGCTATTCGAAGCCGGCATCACACGGCAAAATGCAACACCAAGTCTATATCCAGTATCCAGGCTTTAAAACTCAAAACCGTAGGCGTTTTCAATCAGTTAGGTCATTCCTTTTTCAATAGTAATTTTGTACAAAAAAGAAAACATTGTGTAATATCCAATGCTGTTTAATAGTACTGTGGTTTTTGTTCTCACAGAGGTTAAGTAGAGATGCATGGTGTGGCGATCGATAGAACCGTGAGTCGTGATTTTCCGGGCGGGTAGAGGTAGGTACAGCACTACCTAGGTAGGTAGGTAGGTAGTTATACAGTGCTAGTGAGAGCCGGCCGGCGGCAGGCGTGCGCCGAGCCATGTTTACAGTCGATTGGTAGGGATTGGTAATTGTCGATAAACTGTGATATCGATAGCTCGAATGATGGCTTAAATCAATTCAATGCTTAAAAAAGGGATCGCAATTCTTTGAAAACTTTAACATTTAATTATTTCACATGCTTGGGTAAGATCGGCTTTTTTTCTTGTTTGAATACGTCTACTCTTCAGGCGGCAGTGATGGTGGTCTAATGATGGATTGCATAAATCGAGAGAACTCATGAAATCCCCTAGTACTAGTGAAATCGGTTTCAACACAATGATGTTTACGAATTTTTAAATATCATTGTATAATAATTGAGAAAAATGTTTCCATCATATGCTTAACCTAAGTCAGAAAAGGTTCTCGTACATCAACTAACTTGTATTAGTTAGTACCTTAACGTTATTTTTTACGTCGTTTTGAAGAGCTTCTATTGTAGTTGTTTTTCGAAATATATCGAACTTGTTGTCTTCATAACAAATATGTCAACTTATGTATAGCGTTTTCTTTTGCTTTAATACCTATTTTAGGCGCGCATTCAAAGCGCTATCATCTTTTTATGGTAAGACCCTTTGTGTTTGACTCCATTTTTTATCGACAAAATGTTCTGTTGTCATCCGCCCACCACTAATCTGCGCCTCCCGCCCGCCCCAGCCTTCAGTCGGTTTCGCCGGGCGCCCGCGATCAGACCTGCCTGTCTAGGTCCGCCATTTTGATTTGCGACGCCATTCCGTGACACTTCCTAAACAGTGGACCCAGGATCATCGACTTGTTGTAACGGATTGCTAAAATTAACGGAATTAATACGGTAAGTCTGATTTTCAGTCATTTTAGTCCTCAAATTTTGTGATTGCGATGAGAGAGTGTTAGATTCTCAAGGACGTTTTTGTTCACGTTCGCACGGTGGTAAATAGTAGGTGTTGTTGATAAATTCATGTAGGAAGGTAAATTTCGTTTATTGATGTATATTGATTATTATTTTTTGTTAGTATTATTTACCACCGTGAGATATTGGAAAAAGACTTTGCGGAGTAGGAAATACCTATACAGGAAATTCGGATCCAAGAAATCTTCGTCGCTCGTTTTATGATTGTAGAATGCTTTCTGCTCTGTTGTTGCCTTCCATTTGGGGTACACGAGATATAATCTCTCTCTCTCTATCTCTTTTCGTGTGGGACACCGAGTCGTCCAACGGCCCCGTAAATAAATATATTGAGACTGATTATTGAAAAAAAAAACATGAAAATGTTGCTTTTCGCTTTATTGTTAAGACTTTTGTAAATTGCTATTAACCAGACTCTTTCAAGTAAGACTAGATTTTGAGAAGACCTACAAAAGCTTCCTAAACTTTTGTTTCTGACTGCTATTCTTTGGCTTCTTACGACCAACTTATTTCAAAGTAGGCATAAATTATGAAAACTCTTTTGAAGTAATTTTCTGGCACGTTCTTCCGGTAATCTCCTTGATTTTTAAAGAAAATTTTGATCTTACATTTCACATCCTTACTAGTAGATGAAAGATAAGTTCCGTCGGGTGTTTTTCCTAGTAGGTTGGTAAGTAGCAGCCGACACGCCCACACGGCGAGCAACGAACCCGGCGAAACCAGGTCAAACCCTGTGATCTAACGTTTGTAACCGAGGTCTCTCAGAATAATGGACCTGAGAGAATATATAAGTTTTATTATCAGCTACCTATTTATTTGGCTACAAAACACTCGCGATTTTGCTACTCATTTTGACTCTTGACCGGGTCACTTGCGATAGTTTTAAGGTGAAATATGTAGCCGTGTGGCGCCGGCTTAGAATAGCATCACCCCATTTCTACCGTTGAATAAGGGACTCGAATATTTCATGTGTATTGCAATTTTAGGTGACAGGCTAACAACCTGTCACTATACACGATATATATGAAATGATTCTTAAATATCTTTTGGACGTGGCGATAGCGACCGTGATTTTACAGTCGCTAAAGTTCTGCCTACCTAGCAAGGGATAAAGGCGTGATTTGTGTATGTTATGAACTCTACTATAGAAGTAAGAGTTTTCCAACCACAAGTAGCAGGCTCTGACATAGTTGTTTGTGAATACCGCTGTCTTAGTGATCATAAACAAACAGCAACTGCCCTCTGAAGCATGGAACTATTTTTCTTCTAAATAGAAATATTTTTCATACATAACTCAGTAGCGTCAAAATGCAGTCACGTCTAAAAGCAATAGTATCGAAGGTCGGTCATACAGTATTTTCGAAATTAAATTTCGTATACACTCTGTTATATCGAAATTTAGTATGTCTTAATTCAGTGGTGCCGAACGTCTATTGTCGAAGTAGCGTAATGTCGAAATTTAGTTACGTCGAACATGTCTATTGTCGAAGTAGCGTAAGTCAAAGTTCGCTTTTCTGGTCATAACTGGAGTCATGCTCGTCAAAGAAATTCCCCTGGCGATGAGAATGCTGCAAAAGCTATTCAAGCTAAAATAGCTCTTTGTCTTGAAACAAAGAATAGCTCGTAGTTTGACTAGCTTATTTTGTTCAAAGTGAAATAGGAATGTTTCTCGTTTAACACAGAGAAATAGTTTCCACTGAAATGCTAATAAGTTAATTTAAGATATTCAAGAGAGAGTTGTTTTCAAATTGCTTGCGCAATTTGGATAGTTCCGTTGTGTTCTTTGACAAGGAATGTAAACAACTTTTATTACAAACTTTATATCTTTTGGTACAAAATACTGGTCCTCTACAAGTCCGGCGTAGATTTGATCGCCCCGGGGCGGAAATCGAAGCTCCCAAAAAAAAAATCAGTTCTCTATACAAATACTGTTGCGGCAAGTATAGCATTGGACGCCTCCAGCCAGATGGACAGATGACCTAAAGAGAACGGCTGGTAGTAACTGGATGGCGAAAACGGAAAATCGTGCCTTGTGGGGTACCGTTAGGGAAGCGAGGCCTACGTCCAGCATTGGATTGTTATAGGCTGATCATCATTTTCCTTGCCTTGTCCCGTTCTCTGTCGAGGTCGGCTACCTTACCTAGGAGATTTGACGTGGAACCAAGTTATTTACACAGGGCGACTGCCATCTGACCTCTGCAAGATATATGTCACAATCAAATATTGACATCTGAATTCAAATTTTATATTTTGTAGCTTTCATCACGATGTTTTTCCTTCACTATAAGAGCAGTCGGTAAATGTACACATTGGTACATGGCGGGGATCGAACTCGGGTCTCACTTTTCCACTTTTACACCGACGCTCTAATGCTATAGGCTAATGTGATGATACAAATACCAACTGAGAATCACCTATACAGGATGATCTCTTAAATGGATTACTTACACTTATACTTATACTTATACTTACACTTACACTTATACACAGTTTGTCTGAAAATTTTGCAGACAAAGGTTCTTAGATTGTTGAGTTGGGTTTAAGAGTCGTTCAGACTGAAGCCCTTACTCTATCTGATGTGGAATAGACAGTAACGACACGTTCTGAGTTCAAATCCTAGTTCCCTTTCTGATGTGACAAGTTATTAAAACTTTTTTTTTCGGAAAATTTTACAGAGAAAAAATCTTCAGGATGTAAAAATATTCGCTTCAAATACTTTAAGGGGTTGTTCAGCCCCTAAAACTGAACAAATTTCTCCAAGAAACATAGGTCGGTATATAAAAAAAAATCATATATCGACCGAACGAATCTATTATTTTTCCTGTTTACAGAGAACAGGAAATTGTACCTTCCTTTATAAGCTTACTTTTTTTACCCTAAACAATATAGGTACCTATGCCTCCGACCAATTCGAATTATATGTTATTTCAACTTTTAATAAACAAAACCAGCCTTGGGGCATATAAAACAACGCTTGCGAATGGGGAAAATAAGCTGGAACAAAAGCTTTGTATACGAGATGGAATCTAAAAAGTTTTATTGCCTTCACGTGTGTGGGGCTTGTAAATTTAAATTAAGTACAAAATATGTAATGTTATTCAAGTTTATATACATACATTTACTTATTTTATGAAAGGTTCCTTAAATAAAAATCCTTTTTTTTATTCTTCTACATTCCAAAGTATCTTTTATGGTACCACAAATAACAAGTACCAAAATAAAACTTCGTAGCTTGAGCTTTTCGTAGCGCTACGAGATGCTACGGAAATCCGGCTACGACGCAAAGCCTCGCTACGCTACTACGCAGTTCCCAAATCCGCTACGAGTCACGCTTTTGCGCAGTTAACAAGTTGAGGGTCCTCTGATAATTTGACTTGACCTTGGAAAACAATAAGGGCTTTATTTTCATCTTCTAAGGAAAAGCTCGAATGAAACAGTGACACTCAAGTTTCTTTTGATGATATTTCGTTAGTTATTTTATCGTATTTTTGCAACAATTTGGTAGTCTTTTTATAGAAAGCTTGCATTTCAGCTCGTTTTAAATTCTTGGTCTAGAGTATATTTTATGAAATTGACTAGTACTCATTTCAATTGTTATTAGGCAGTACTAATTTCAATTGTTATTAAATTTAATATTTAAGAGGGTTTCCATAATAATATTTAAAAAATGGTGCGGAACTCTTCATTCTCAATTCCAACTTCGACTTTGTTTATTTTTAGAACTCACTAATCATTATCCTTCGCCTCTTAGGTCTGTGGCAGACGATTTAATCAGTGTCTGAGGCAAGACTTTTCGTGCCTATATAAGCCGATGCGCGACTTTCCGCACACACTACAGGTGAAGTTGAAATTAGAGACTGAAACATGCACTATTGAATTCACTATTCATGCAACCGCAAATTTTATTAAGCCTGACTGCTAATGGTCACCTTCTTATAATAGGATTTGAATACCTGATTTAAACTACTATTTAAATAAATAATCCTATTGCAGACAATCCTGTCTTATTATTAGCTTATTTTAGAAGTATTCTTCTACAATTATATTGACCTTACGAGTAGTGTAGTAAATATACAGAAGTACCAATTAGACTTCTTATAGTTATTCCTGAATTGATCATACTGAAATAGCTGTTCATTACCATACTTAAAAAGTTGTTAAGGAAGTAAAATAGATCTTGTACAAAAGGACAGACAGAAATCTAGCAGCTGCTTTTAAAATTCATCTGTAGCATTATTATTTTTGTTCAGATATCGAATATATACATCGACGTTCTGAATTTCGTAGAAAGTGGATTCAAGAATTGAATTATTGATAAATTTCTCGTCAGGCAGGCAAGGTCATATACGAGTATTTCCCGCGTAAATTTGATTTTATTCTAACAGGGAACCTTTTACACAAAAGTAGGTAGCTTTTTGTATGCCTAACTCATTTAGGTAGTCACTAATGTGTCTATTACCTGGATCTGTAATGCTTCTAACTCTTTATTTAATTTGCTCGTACCTACCTAGGTAGGTATAGCTAGTTATAGTACCTAGATAAAATGAAATCTTCTAAGGGAAACAGCGGTGTAAAGGAATCATTAGAAATTTGAAGGTTTTTCTGGGTAACAAAGTTATTAGTAATCACTACATAGTATGAAGCAAATTCGCTTTTCGCGTCTGTATGTATATTTGCTTAAATCTTTAAAACTATACAACGGATTTTGATGCAACCAATTTTGCCTTTTTAAATAGATAGAGTGATTCAAGAGGAAGGTTTTTATGTATAATACTTGTCGAGACAACATCTTATTCCCACGGGAAAATGCGTTGCAGCGGGCGCAGCCGCTGGGCGGGTAACTAGTAACTCATTAACTATAGATTTAAATCCAATCCCAGAAATTAAAATTAGTATAATATTGAAACCTAAGTTATTACAATATGCCCTACCACAGATTCCTGGATTCTTTAGCGCCTGTTACATCAAAATGCAAATAAAATCTCAACTCAGTAAGCGTGTTTGTGGCCCTGTAGGCCGAAAGATGTCGATATCAACATTGAAAACTTGCCAACCCCGGGTCAAGGTCAACGAATAGGCTTCACGAGTATTGAGTTTAGCCCATCCATAGGTCATAGGTCAATATTTATGAACTTACAAAAAAAATTGATTTGCCGTGTGATGTCGGCTTAGAATAGCATCACCTCATTTCTTCCCGCGGGTGTTGTAAGAGGCAACTAAGGGACTCGAGGGTTTCATGTGTATTACAATTTTAGGCGACAGGCTGACAACCTGTCACTACAGTGACAGTTGATATTTATCTCTTTGTGAATTTGTTCCCAGTCTGGTTAGGACATTGCGGGCTGAACCACCCGATTGTCCGTAAGTAAGATGGTTCCGTGTTTCGGATGGCACGTTAAGCCGTAGGTCCCGGTTGCTGTCTATGATCACTTAGACGGCGGTCGTTACACAACCATGTCAGAAGCCTGCTACTTGTAGAAGGCGGTTGAAAAATTCTGACACTAGGGTTCATCGGGTCGTTGGACGATTTGATGTCCCACACGAAAAGAAGAAGACTACAGTGATACATGAAATATCTGAAAGGATCAATTTCTGTCAGACGTGGCGAAAACGACCGTAATTTTACGATCGTTAACGCTCTGCCTACCTCGCAAGGGATAAAGGCGTGATTTGTGTGTATTGTGTACAAAAAAAAATTAAGTCCTAAGTTAATATTTTCGGAAATTATTTGATCAACTGAAAATTCTTACAAAAATTGTAACACAGCTTCACCAAGCCATTATAGACCTTATGTTCAAAAACTAGTCAATTATCACGATTGACTGACGCATTGTATGTCTGCTTATTTTATCAAATAGGTATATCATTATAATTCGCTACAGGAAAACACAAGCTTTTAAGCACTACCAACGAGGTAAAATATACAAAATACAAATTAGAAAACCCGCTATGACGTCAGTGGTTCCCACAAGTGATAATGATAAGCAAATACGCAGTTTTGTATAAACCCAGACGGCGGTTAAAATAGAACGCATATTACATCGATAACATACATCAGGCGTAAATACCACTGAGACGACTCACTGCCATTTGTAGGACAGAAATATTTAGAAAACATAATGTTTTCTACGAGAGAACTGACTCTTTATACAGTGACTCTATTATTTGTAACTGTGATCAGTGCTAAAGACTTAAGAGGACTTGATGTTGACCCAAATGTGAACTATATAGAACTTAATAGTGAAATAGACCCGGTAGTGAATGCTCAACATTTTGAAGGTGAAAAAGTTCAAGTACAAACTAAAAGTTCGGAAACTGCTAGTGAAGTGGAAAATGAGAAAAGTGACGATGAGTTTTTAGTAAAAGACATTGAAAATGTGAGTGATAGTGAAAATGTAAATGTCGCTGAAAATATGAAAGTAATTGAAAATGTAAAAGACATTGAAAATGTGAAAGACATTGAAAATATGAAAGACAATGAAAATTTGAAAAACATTGCAAATGTGAAAGGCAATATAGATGTGAAAGACAAGGAAAATGTGAAAGTCATTGAAAATGTGAATGATAGTGAAAATATAAAAGTTATTGAAAATGTTAAAGACATTGCAAATGTGAAAGATATTGAAGTTGTGAATGATGAAGATATAAATACGAAAGTAGCTGATGAAGTTACTAGCGAAGTTATTGAGGATTTCATGACCCAACCACAAGCAGAAATGGCTCCAATGTTTGTACGTCACAAACATCATCATCACAAACGCTTACCGCCTCCAGATTTCATTAAAGACATGTATAATAAGAAAACTACAAAAAAACGTTCCAATAAATAAAATTGTGTACTTATTTAGCCTGGTTTTATTTGAAACTAGCAGCCTGCGCCTGCCCCAGCGGCTGCGCCCGCTGCAACTCATTTTCCCGTAGGAATAAGGATTTTTCTCGGCAAATATTACACATAAAAACCCTTCTCTTGAATCACTCTATCTATTAAAAAACCATTACATCAAAATCCGTTGCGTAGTTTTTAAGATTTAAGCACTTCTGACAAATATTGAGGGCCCTTTCAGGTGGTTCATGTATCACTGTAGTGACAGGTTGTCAGCGTTTCGCCTAAAATTGAAATACACGCGTAATCTTCGAGTCCCTTATTGTCTGTAAGTTTAGGTACTTATATTTTTGTAAACAAACTTTGTACGAAAGTGACACTTCTGAACTGTCAGTTTCATACAAAGTTTGTTTACAAAAATATAAGTACCTAAACTTACAGACTATAGTTGCCTCTTACGACACAGCGCGGGAAAGAAATGGGGTGATGCTATTCTAAGCCGGCATCACACGACACGGCAACAGGAGCCACTGATTTTAAATTATAATAACAATTGAGTTATTCATGTATATTTTGTCACATTCCTTGTTAGAGATAAAGTCGAGAGATAATTGCTATAAAATATGACTCGACCTTTGTATCTGATTCCATATCTAATTAACCAATAAACTAATGATGATGGTAATTGAGTATTCGTATCTAACTTGGTATGTCTTTGTAAGAGTAAAATTACATACAACGCTTGATTACAAATATACATACACACACATATATCGCGCATTTATCCCTTGTGGGGTAGGCAGAGCGTTAACGTAAAAAACATTGCGCCAATGTTTTAAGGGGTGAACTAGCCTCTGAAACTGAAGAACTTTCCTCAAGGAACGTAGGTCGAAATATATATATTAAACATAATGTACCTCTTAAAAAATTTGCCGCATTTTTTGACATACTGTATGTATATATACCTCACAAAATTATAATAATCGTCTGGGAATTAACATGTTTTTAAACATTATCTGCGTACATTAGACAATATTTCGATAGATTGTAAGTTAACGAGATATATTGTAATCTATCGTTGTTTGTAATTTTACGGTGACATGTAATGGATGAACAAAGTAGGTACAACAGTTCCTAATGTGATTACTAGCACGCATGAGTGACCGTCAACGTATAATAATTAAATAAAAAGCCCTAGTTGAATTTTTATACGTATCTGAGCACATGTATTTTTTTACTTTAGTATATAACGTGTGATTTTTTTACACACACTTTGTAGGGTGTTTCTACTCATGATTCTGAACAAGTTTCATATGGGGCCATTGGGGCCACTTGCGACATAGTATAATGAAAATGGAAGTTCTATACATTTTTGCCGTGTAGGTATGAGTTTTTGCGAATTATGAGTATAAGGCTGGTTTCAGAGCGGCGCGTCTCAGCAGCGCTGCCCAGGCGCGCGCGGCTCGGGCGCGCGCCTGGGCAGCACGTTCGCTGTGAAACGACATTCAGACGCGCGCGCTTCGTTGTGGTGTACGGTCGAGTGCAGAGAATCATTATGCCAGCAAACGTAATCACTATATTAGCTATATACGTTATATGGAAAAGAGTGCAACAACGACGTCTTAAAATATTGCAAGTCGACGCTACTGGCAATCGAAGGAGATCCGACCGCGGCGCGGCCGAGACGCGGCCCAACACGCGTCACTATGAAACGCTACATACAATCTAGTGTAATGCGAGGCGCGCGCGGCTGGGCAGCGCTGCCGAGACGCGTCGCTCTGAAACCAGCCTATATACTGTATAAAGCATGTGTACTGAACTACTGATTAAAAAATAACCCTGCATAGTTTAAAATATTTGAATTGACAACGTCTTATAATTCGATAGAACCGGCTGCACGCACCAAAAAACATGCCTCATACGGCGTTACCTAGCTCTTGAAGCGTTTCATTTAAGGCTTGTAATGGAAGCATGAGCGCAGAACGAGCGACAAAGAGGCATTCCATCAGTCTTTTCTTACGACGACGTTGTCACGTTCGACAATCGTCAGTAAACCGACTTTACAGACAAGACAACTGATATTTTTGGTATGTTTTGTCGATGCCGGACGTGGGCATGGGTCAATTTGGTATGAACCGTGAACTTCTTCTTTCCTACTGATACGCGTGTACACATTATGCGCATTTCAATGCAGTCGTAACGCCATGCATGCAACGCCTGCGTGCGTAGTGCACGCGCAATAGACTTCGTATTAAAGAGCGTAGAAACTGCGTTATAATGTAAAAATCACGTCGAGGTCAAGAAAGTCTAATATGATCTTGTTTTTGCATAACTGTTACTCATGACAATATGACTATTAAAAGAACAACTTAAAGTAAATGAAGTTTAGTTACCCAGTACCATAGCTTATTAATCCATACAAGATCGAAGTTTGACGGCCGATGTGGCGCAGTGGTAGTGTGATTGCATGCGACGCAAAGGTTCCGAGTACGATTCTTCATGAGGCGATTCAGGCGCTCACAAAGTATGATTTATCACTTTGTTAACTTCACAGTCTAGATTTGCAGGCTGAACCATCTGAACTCAGGGTTCATCGGGTTGTTAGACAGTTAGCAAAAAGATTACGAGAAAAAGAATCTAAACAGGCTCCTAGATCTAACAAAGTAATTATCTAACCTATAGACGGTCTCCATCAGTTCTACTTTCACCTTGTGGAACCACAACCAACTCTGAGATCGATCTCAAGAGCGATTTTGACAAATGTCAGCCAATACTAACAGCATCTAAAAGACGCACTCAAGATCGATCTCAGAGTTGAGTGCGGTTTATAAATACAGACCTAAGTGTGCCTCCTTGACTCATTCCATGCCCATGGCTCTCCTTGACTTTTGATGACGTAGGCTAAGGGCTACGTGAGGACTACGTGATCTACGGCGTAGCGTGCTTGCTGGCTATTTGTAGACCGCAAACGCTTTCGAACGCTTTCACAACGGTTGAACTTTTACATGTAGATCGATTTATTATACCTTACGTGTTACATAAGTATATAGAGATATACAAGGTGTTAGAAAAAGTACTAAATTTCT
The DNA here is from genome assembly GCA_029255805.1 of Keiferia lycopersicella. Taxonomy (NCBI): domain Eukaryota; kingdom Metazoa; phylum Arthropoda; class Insecta; order Lepidoptera; family Gelechiidae; genus Keiferia; species Keiferia lycopersicella. The sequence continues at coordinate 2,714,398 of JARACZ010000026.1, forward strand.
TTCAAGGGTGAACCATCCCATGAAACTGAACAACTTTCCCCAAGGAACATAGGTCGAAATATGAAAAAATATTTGGACCTCACACACATAAACAAACTGACTGACTCTGGTTGGTTGCCAGTAAATTTTGTATGGAAAGTACATTTTTTAAAATATTTTGACCTATACTCCCTGGGGATAGTTGTTCAGTTTCATGAGCTGGTTCACCTCTTGAACGGAAGTTAGTTCTTTTCCTAATACTCTGTGGAAGGTGGATGGTAGCGACTGGATAGTGAAAACTGGAGATCGTGCCTTACGGTCGGTAGAGGAGGCTTACGTCCAACAGTAGACTACTATAGACTGATGTGATATGGTGTATCCTTACCTACCTATATGTAAAAGTATGTACATCTATTGGTATTGGGTAGTTATGGTATGACGTCAGTGGTAAAAGTGGTCGTTATGGTGATTGATGAAACAAGCAATCGAGTTTATTTAATATATTTCTGATGTTCCGGAATATTAATGATTGATTATATTTTGACAGGCGATATTCCAGAGTTATTTCCTTATTTTTAGCGTCCAGTATTAATAATAGTCATCGTTGTCTTTAAATGTCATTTTATTTGTGTTTTTCTTTGTTTCAGATCAAAACAACCATCAAAATTCATCGTAACACAGCATTAGTGAACTCAGTGCAGAAAGAACACCAAAATGACAGACGATAACTGATCCATCAGTGACTAAATTCCCAGTCTAACGTCAGTGCAGCAACAAAAATGAAGAAGTCTTTATAAGAGCGTAGAGCAAGCGCTCCAATTAAAGTTTTGGCAGATCAATGCTAAATTACAGACTAGTGTCAACGCATTTCTTGAAACAGCCGTGACTTTTGTGCCGCGCTTTATCACTGACTGTTGTGACCGTACCATTATGTGTAGAGACCGTGATATGGTCGGCAGATTCGGCGTCAGTGACATCATAAAATAAACTGTAGTGTAACATAAATATCTGTTTTATAATCGCCAAAACGGCGCTCGTTATAGGTTTGCCGTTCCGTTTTGTTTTGTTCGCTTTGTTTTATATAAAAGGTTAAACAATAAGCCGGTGTTTAGTGTTAGGTTTTCATTTTCCGCCCGGTAGAGGGCGCGCGTACGACGCTGGCAAGCCGAGCGCGCGATAACATTTCCCGGATATTGGACTCCATAATCGGCGCTGCGAGATATTGCATTGTGAGTATGAACAGTCACTTTATAATCATGTCTGAGCTAAGCAATAGTCCTTCAGTCGATTGTTTTTATAGACGAACTCTTTTCTATTAAAAAAAAAACTCTGAGCCCCTTTGTTGCGTCATCGAAATATCGAATCACGAAAATTAGTAGCTCACTCAAATCACTTAAACTACTAATTACTATTATTATAAACCGCAATCAACTCTGAGATCGATTAAAAGAGCGACATTCACATTTGTACGGTCTCGTACGACCGCACAGCCTGAATCAGCTAATTTACTTTTTACCTATGTAACATAAAATCAGTTCACGTCATACAAGCGCATCGTGCACTCGCTTTCGTTAATATTAACAAGTTATTATCGATTGTCACATTGTAACAAGAAATAAAACTTCATTATTCAAGAATACCATCTATCATTCAACAAGACTGCATCATCTTCGTAAAGATTGTATAGTCTAACAAGAAACTATACATCAATTGGTCCTTCGAGCAAACACGTGTTTCTTGTGAATTTCCGTGCGGGGCGAATCGGCTCTCTGGCCTCCCACCAGCGGGTCTCACCAGACGAGTTGAGAAGGCGCCATACCAAACGGACGATTACGAGGACACTGAACAAGGCCAATAGAAGAAGGAGTTAAGCAACAACAACAAGTGCTTTTACTTCTTTTCAAGCAAGTGTGGTGAATTTTGTGTTTTTAAGTGAAAGTGCGCACAAATCACTTTTAAACACACAAGGCGCTATACTAACAAGAACCAGCAAGCTAAGGAAACATAGTTCCAAAGGATATTTCCATCAAGTCAACAAGGATTGTAATCAAGGACATTATTAAGTCATCAAGGACTACAAGTGCACAGTAAAATAATTTTCAACAAGAAAACAAGCAGGTACCAATTAACAAGCTATCTTGCGGTTCCCACTTGACTGCTGGGCCAAGACAAATAATTAAACATAATCGTTATAAACAAGTTAACAAGTTAATTTAACAAGTTAATTTATCAAGATTGTATTATCAAGACTACAACAAGTTCACTCATCAAGCTTTTGAATACAACAAGTTATTATGGATGAGACAGAACCTCTCTTAACCAATCAAGCTACAGTTCAACATGAACTGGAACGAATATTAATCAACTTCGAAAAAGATGGTGCAGACCGGCAAACTCCTGAACATTACAAGAAACGTTTCAATAAACTAGATTCGTTGTGGCAGAAATTTACAGACGTTCACTTAGATCTAATGGAATTATTGCCTGAAGATCATACCTACATTACCGACGGAACGTATGAAGAGACAAGAGCCCAATACTTGAGAACAAAAGCAATAATTGAAAAGGAGTATCTAAGGCTCTACCCACCCACCAGCGGTCAAAATAATGACAGTGACGACAAAAATTCGGGAGAGAAGAATAACTCACAAAATAATAACGAGCGTAACAAGGGCTCCAACTTCAGTAACACCGGCACCAACAGCAAGTTAGACGAGATGATGAAAAAACAGTTGAGCAATTTCAAGGCCTTTGCTCGAACTGTATCCAACATCAACCCCGAAGCCATTAAAGAGAAATGGGAGTTTGAAGATTGTCTCAGAAACCTGCAAACCCGGTGGAACGTTATCGATTCTCTGCACTGGGACATCGACAGCGAACTGGGGGGTACCAACAAGCAGTATGAAGCCAGATTCACTGAACACGAACAAAAGTTCAACATCATGAAAAGAGCTATAAATAGCAAGATGTGGTCAGTGGCACACCGAGAGAAATCCACTCCACAACTCGACATACCAATATTTAGTGGAAATTACCAACAGTGGGTGTCATTTAAGGACCTGTTTAGTGAAGCTATACATAACAACCCTTCCTTATCGAATGCTCAAAAGCTACAGTTCCTAAAGAGCAAGCTGAGGGGCGAAGCTGAGCGTTTGATACAGCATCTACAGATTAGTTCAGAAAATTACCGTACAAGTTGGGAAATCCTGAACCACAGGTATAATAACAAAAAACTTATATTTACTACGCATCTAAACACCCTCATGAACCTCCCAGCGATGCAACAAGCTACATCGAACAATATAAAACGCATTCACGACGTCACATCTGAATGTTTAAACGCCATCAAGAACCTGGGTGTTAACATCGATACCTGGGACCCAATTCTAGTACATATCTTAGTACAGAAATTGGATGCTGAAACCCATAATGATTACCTCGAGTCATTAAAGGAGCCAAGAGAACTACCAAGTCTGAGTGAATTCTTAAATTACATGGAAAATAAATTCACTTCAATGGAATCAGCGCGCCGGAAACAAGAAAATTACCAGCAAAAATCGTCAGCGCAGCCTTCTACGTCATACAAGCAAGAAAGGTCATACAACTTTAAATACACGAGCAACAAGGCAATTTCGCAACCAAACTACAAGCATTTGACACCTAAAATAAAATGCGCAATTTGCAATAGTGACGAACATCGCATTTATTATTGCAAACAATTTGCAGAACTCACGCCAAACCAACGGCGACAAAAAATAGCACAGTTGAATTTTTGCATCTGTTGCCTATTTAACCACAACGGCCAGCCATGTACATCAAATAATCGCTGCCGCGTTCAAGGATGTAATGAAATACATAATACATTACTACATGAAGCATACGCTAAGGGAAATAATTCTTCACCGGCCAAATCCACTGCGTATCAGGGTAACCCTGTTAATACAAAGCGCGGAGAGCACCACAGCTACGTGGCTCAAGAAGATGATGAGTCAGAGACACTCTTAGCAACCGCTCAAATAAAAGTTCAAGGCGCCGACGGAGAATACCTAACACTACGAGCTCTTATTGACCCCGGCTCTCAAGTTTCATTGCTAAAATCGAATATCGCACAACTATTGCGTTTACCTCGCCAGAAGTGCAGAGGCATCATCACCGGCGTTGGCACCAAGGACAACATATGTACCGGAAAGATGAAGCTAACATGCCAATCGAGTACTGAAAACTTCACATTCAATACTGAAGTCTACATCATGAAAAGTTTAACAAATAATTTGCCAAACACATCTTTCTCAAAGCCAGCATGGAGTTTCCTAGAAAATATTCAACTCGCCGATCCCGAATTCAATATAAGCAAGCCAATTGATATTTTACTCAGCGCTCGAGTTTACGCTACTATAATTCAACAAGGAATGTACGAAGTAGCTGACGATGCAATTACGATTGCACAACAAACAAGACTAGGTTGGATATTGTTTGGCGAAATACAAAATATGCCAAGCTTTCAATGCAACGTAATTATAAATAACACCGATGAAATACACAAGTTCTGGGAAATTGAAGATATTCCCGAAAACTCGACTTTTACAAATGAAGACAGCAAGTGCGTCGAGTTCTACAAGTCAACGACAACAAGGTCGAATGACGGAAAATATCAAGTTCGTATTCCTGTGACGTCAGAAATTAACAAGTTGGGTCAATCCAAAAAGAAGGCTGTCGCCCAGTTTTTAAATTTGGAGAAAAAATTCAACAAAAACAAGGAACTAGAAAAAGAATATAAATTATTTATGCATGAGTATGAAAAACTGGGTCATATGAAGCTCGCCGGCGGCAAAACGACACCTGAGTATTACTTCACCCATTTTTGTGTACAACGCGAAGAATCAACAACAACTACGCATCGCGTAGTTTACAATGGAGCAGAGGTTACGTCATCAAGTCTTAGCCTCAACGACTGCATGTGCAAAGGGCCTAACTTACAAAAAGATCTTATGGAAATTATATTGAGCTGGCGACAATATAAAGTAGCTTTTATTGCCGACATAGAAAAAATGTTCAGGCAAATATGGGTTCAAGAAATTGATCAAGGATTACAAAAAATCGTGTGGAGAGCAAGCCCTCATGATTTATTACGAGAGTATCAGCTTACAACTGTTACTTACGGCACCAAGGCCGCGCCATTTTTGGCGATGATGACACTGCAACAGTTAGCCGAAGACGAACAAGGATCTTACCCGGAAGCTGCGCATGTTGTCAAAAACTACTTCTACATGGATGATTTATTACATGGGACTCATTCATTAGAATCAGCACAAGAACTGAAACAAGATCTCATAAACTTGATGAAAGCTGGTGGATTCAACCTGAGAAAATGGAATTCTAATTTTCAAGAGTTACTGCAAGACACAGACAACCAAAGCCAAAACTTCAACTTCAAACAAGCTGAATCCACAAAAACACTTGGCTTAATTTGGAATCCAGATCAAGATGTTTTCCTATTTAAATCAAGAATTACTAACAGAGAAACCCAAGATAACACTAAAAGATCCTTGTTATCAGAAATATCTAAACTGTTTGACCCGTTAGGATGGTTGACACCCTTATCGACCAAATTAAAGTTGCTTTTCCAACAAGTATGGAAAACGAACCTAGAATGGGATGATAAACTCCCTGAAAACATCAACATGGAGTGGCAAAAAATCAAGGCTGACATCGAAAACATAAATAAAATAGAAATTCCCAGATGGTTCGGCACGACTGACGTCACATGCACGCTCGAATTGCACGGCTATAGCGACGCGTCGATTAAAGCGTACGCTTGCGTCATTTACAGCAAGATAATAAAATCAGACAAGTCTGAAATAAACTTACTTGTCGGCAAATCCAGATTGGTTCCGTCCAGCAAGGAAGTTTCACTACCAAGATTGGAACTTAGTGGGGCCCTTCTTCTATCCAAACTCATGAACAAAGTTTTACAAGCCCTGTCACCGAACCAAAACATCAAGATCTACGGCTGGATTGACTCTACCGCAGTTTTGGGTTGGTTACAAGGAAACCCAGACCGCTGGAAGCCGTTCGTCAGCCACCGAGTTCGAAAAATTACGGAAATCATGCCATCCAACTGCTGGCACTATGTCAAGTCATCGGAAAATCCTGCTGACAGCGCTAGCAGAGGCCTAACAGCAAGCCAGTTAAAAGAACATACCTTGTGGTGGCGGGGACCTCCATCACTGCAAAACAATGAAACTTATGAACATATTGAGAAAAATTACATCACTAACGAAGAAATGAAAAAAGAGAAACAAGTAAACCTCGTGACCACAGAAAATAGAGCCCACGACAGCATTGTTGATCAACTGTTAAACAAGTACAGCTCATTCACCAAGGTTGTACGCGTTCTAGCTTGGGCACGTCGGTTCATAACCAGAAAACAAGAAAGAAAACAAACTACATGGCTTCATTTGTCAGAAATACGAGAAGCTAAAGAAATCATTATAAAACAAGTACAGCAAGAAGTTTTCAAACAAGAAATAGAAAACTTGCAAGAAGACAAAGAGATTGCAAACAAGAGCAAAATCTTATGCCTCAACCCTTACCTAGATGACAAGAAAATTCTACGTGTATCAGGGAGGCTGCGAAACGCAAACATTAATCCAGATATGAAAAACCCGATTATCTTACCTCAAAATCACCGTTTGACGGATTTAATAATAAACCATGCTCACCTACTCACATTACATGGTGGAGCTAGAGTCACGCTAGCATTCATTCGACAAAAATATTGGGTGCTAAGCGGCAACAGAACAACAAAGAAATACATTCACCAATGTGTGACCTGTAAAAAGCAAAAACCAAACCTGCAACAACAAATAATGGCTGACCTACCTGGAGCCCGAGTTAATCCCACTTCCACCCCATTCAAACATACAGGGGTGGATTTTACCGGACACATATACCTAAAGGCCAACAAGGGTCGTGGGATAAAGACGACGAAGGGATATGTAGCAGTCTTCATTTGCATGGTCACAAAGGCCGTCCATCTTGAGCTGGTCTCCGACCTAACCACCTCATCATTCTTGGCGGCGCTAGGAAGAATGGCCAACCGAAGAGGTACTCCAGCGCACATGTACTGCGACAATGGGCGTAACTTTGTGGGTGCAAGCCGAGTACTACAACAAGAGTATCAAGAGCTCCAACAGATATTCAATGACGAGTTCATGAAAGAAATAACAGATATGGAAATCAAGTTCCATTTTAACGCACCTTCATGGCCATCGGCAGGCGGCCTCTGGGAAGCCGCAGTCAAAAGCTTCAAATTCCACCTGAAGAGAGTAGTCGGCGAAACACGTCTGACATATGAGGAATTTTCAACAATCATTTGTCAAATCGAAGCTGTGATGAATTCAAGGCCACTTTGTGCTATATCGGAAGACCCTGAAGATCTAGATTACTTAACTCCATCTCACTTCCTTTCAAGTGGGCCTGTATTAACAATCGTCGAAACAGAAAAAGATCTACGAACACGATGGGCGCTAGTACAAAAAATAAATCATGATATTTGGAATCGCTGGCGATCTGAATACTTATCTCAGCTGACAACAAGGTCAAAATGGAGACAACCACACAACAACATGAACATCAACGATGTAGTTCTCGTCCACGATGATAACCTCCCTCCAGGCAAGTGGATCATGGGCAGAGTAGTGGAGCTACATCCGGGAAAAGATGGATACACTCGAGTTGTCACTCTGAAAACAAAGAGTGGATACATGAAACGTCCTATCGTCAAGTTATCCTTACTAACAGGACATGAACAAGATACAATCCCAGATGAAAGTCTTACAAGAGATAAAGAAACTGAAAACGTGACAACAAACAAGCAAACTAACAAGAGAACCAACAAGAGGTCATGTTTCACCACCTTATTCACCACCTTATTCACCGCCTTATTATTTTTAATGACCATCATAACAAGCACTGAAGCCCATGTAAATATTACCAAGTTCAGAGAGAATCAAACCTTTTACTTTGACAAAGTTGCAAACATGCTTCTTATCAAAGACGAATGGAAACTCGTGGTATACTATAAAATGGAACCTTATTGGCAAGGAAATACGGCACTCCATAAATACATAGAAGCACTCGACACGTCATGTAAAACGATACAAGATCTATCACACTGCAATGCAATACTACTCCAGCTACGTCACGGCTACGCCGAACTGGACTACTACAATCAGCTATTGTTGACTCAACATATGGGCGAGCGTACTACGAGAACACGCTCCCGACGCGGCCTTATCAACGGAGTGGGCTACCTCGCTAACACCCTATTCGGCGTATTGGACGAGAGTTTCGCCGAACAGTACAAGAAAGATATAAGCATGCTGAGAGAAAACGAAAATCACATAGTAGAGCTTTGGAAAAATCAAACATCTATTGTAGAAGCCGAGAACAACTTATTAAAGCGAACTGAACATATTATGAACCAACAACATAAAACTATAAATCAACATTTGATTACGTTGCAAAATACTCTACAACAAGTAAAGTACGCTACACAAGGAAACGGCGCCATTTCTGATTTCGCAATAGGAGCCATTATAGCAAGCAATGTTCTCCACAATTTACGAGAAACACAAAATGCATTAATAGACACCGTGACAGACATATATCAAGGGCGATTTAACCTACATCTGTTGACGCCGGAACAGCTGATCGATGAACTTAGTACTATATCAAGTAAACTTCCAAAAGACGTCGCCTTACCTGTGGATAACATTCATTCCGATTTGCGAAAATTATACAACTTGCTGAATATCAAAACAAGGATGATGCGAGAATATCTGATTTTTGAGATAAAGATACCACTTATCAGCCGAGATACTTATGAGATCCTGCAAATATATTCAATCCCCAAATTACAAGCAACAAATACTATCAACTTACTACCAGTATCAGATTTCATAGCAATGAACATGAAGAAAGACACTTTTATACCCATGACTGAAATGAATGTCAGAGCTTGTTTTACACAGACATCTACATACCTTTGTCATAGCAAGCAACCAGAATATCGAATCAAGGACGATAAAAATCTATGTATAATGGACAAACAAGAATGCCAATATACTATAAATAAATGCAAAAACAAGTGGCAGGAGAGCTATGCTATGAATACGTATATTTATTTCTGCTGCAATAATTGTCACGTGAAAACAATGTGCGAGGATCGTATGACCGCACATCAGCTGACTGGAGCCGGCCTTATGACGGTCGATTATGGTTGCCTTATCAAAACGGAAGAGTTTACCATACACACCCATAAACCTCACACAAGCGAGGTACAGATATCAGCTGATTTACTATCTCCAATTACCATCTCACCAATTAACCACATGATCAACATAACTATCCCGCATTTCATCATAAATAACAAGACGCATATAGAGCTAGAACAAGAGACAACTGCTATTCAAAACAAGATAAGAGATTTAAAGGAAAACGCAGTATTAACTAATGACGTAACTTTTCATGACATTCACCATTACGCAATGATATACGTGCTATTCTGCATTATAGCGATCGTAGGCATCGTTGTCGCAATCAAGCGCGTTCAATGTAAATGGAAGATAAGTCAAAGCAGTAGAACAGATCCTAGAGAAGCCATAGAGATGACGGTAGCACCACCGGAACCTGCCTCGCGAGCCTCGAGAGTGTCGACGCTTCGAGAAGATCCACTACACAGCGGGCGCGCGAGACCAACAAGACCAGCAACAAGCGCGGGCGGCGGCGGCGCAAATAATAAGCGACTAAAAGACAAGTCAACGAGCCCCGTCTTCAGAAAATTCGATGTCAATGAAGATTCTGTTTAATTAAGCATTTATTTCTAAATTCGATTTTCTTAATTTTTCATTATGTTTGTATAAATTTTTGCTTTCTCTTCTCCCCCGGGAAGATGTACGGTCTCGTACGACCGCACAGCCTGAATCAGCTAATTTACTTTTTACCTATGTAACATAAAATCAGTTCACGTCATACAAGCGCATCGTGCACTCGCTTTCGTTAATATTAACAAGTTATTATCGATTGTCACATTGTAACAAGAAATAAAACTTCATTATTCAAGAATACCATCTATCATTCAACAAGACTGCATCATCTTCGTAAAGATTGTATAGTCTAACAAGAAACTATACAACATTAAAGTCAGGCAGTACTAAAGATATCTCAAAATCGCACTCAGGAGTTGAGTGCGGTTTATTAATACGGGCCTTAGAGTCTGCTAAATTTGCTATAACTTTGACGCGAAAAGTTCGATGGGACATTGTCCCTACTTTTTCATTCTTATGATACCTACCTAAGTCGATTATATTCTTTGCAACGTGAAACTAAAGGACTATTACAAGCTCTAAATAATATACCTACGTACTAACGAGACGAAGAAGGTACTTTCTGAAACTTGGTTACAATATGATACTCAATTCGTTTCTGTTAGATTTAGTTTGTATGGAAAAAATGAATGCCTAATAGAAAGAGCTGAAAGCTGGAGCGAGCTAAGTGCCTGTAGAATTTTATTTAGTTTGTTTTTGTTTCCTGTGCATCAGCACAAAAATGATTTAATTTCAGAATCGTCAGTATACGGCCGAAAGATTTGGAAAATTGGGATTTATTTTCAAGTTAACATGGTACAATTGGATTTTATACAGGTACATAACTTACTTTTGAAATGGGGCTTCATTCAAATACCATTCCCGTACCCTTAGTGATAAAATATAAATGTAATTTATTAACTTTATATTACAGCGTGTAAAAAAATTGCTGCAATTTTAATTTATGAGTGAATCAACACATGAAACTGAAAAACTTTCCCCAAAGAGCGTAGGTCGAAATATGGAAAAAACTTTTGGAGCTCCCATACAAAGTTATTAAATAACCGGCGGCAAAGTAAATTTTTATGGGAGGTCCAAAATTTATTTTCTTCGTATTTCGACCTTCGGGCTGATTCACCCCTTGAAATATTTGCAGCTAATATTTTTACACCTTACTATAACGATAGCTTTATAATCCGCTTTGCTAAATGAAGGGCATCGGAAAAGTGTAATTTCGTAGTAAATTGGATCCCTATCTATGGGAAATTGCTGCTAAGCTTTTCCAGCACTCGCACCCACCCAGTTTCCAGTACTAGAAACCAAACCTGGTGAACCAAACGAACAAAACAAAAATGTCCCATTAGAAATAGCTGAACTTTAAAATTGACGCATTTTCGACCAAGCACAGAAAAAAGGCGCAGTTCAGAGACCGAGAGTGGCTCCATTAATTCCCCAATTTGCGGGCTCATTAAAGAGAAAACCGTTTTTCCTGGGGTAAAAATAGACCCGTAACTTTCACGTCGCGTGCAACGTGACGATCTGCGTTTTGATTTGTTATTTTAGTAGACAAAACTTTTCCTGTGACCTTTTGATTTGAATGTTTAGGTACCTTAAATTTACCTTTAAATTTGTAGAATGTGTAACGTTGCTTCATTAATACTCTGTACCAAATGGCAGTTAGAAATTTAGATTAGCTTCTATGCCGGAATATAATACAAAATACTTTACATATATTTACAATGTTACATAAATTCTATCTATCTAAGTATGTTTAACCCTCAACACTAATCGATCATCAGAACACCAGCTTTTACCCACAACTTTTTATCTACCACAAATCTACTCTACGCACTTGACAATGATACATTAACAAAGAAAACTATGGTTAGGGTTACGGGCACGATCCCGAGTGCCAAGACGACAGGCGCGTTGTAATATCTGACACCACCGGGTGGCGTGCGCAGTGCTGCGAGCGGGACGAGCGAGACGAGCGGGCCACCGAGCAGAGGGAGACGGAAGATATGGCGGCGCCCGAGTGCGAGCGAGAGGCGCGCAAGCGGCGCGAGCGCAGGGACTCCGGGTGCGCCCACGAGCGCAAGGAGCGACGGCCGCATAGCGAAGAGCGTATGCCGCCGCCGCCGCCACCGCCGCTACATGACTCAAATAGACTCGAGGTAAATAAAGTAAGGCCGTTCTAATAGGCCATATTTGACAGCTGTGTAAATCATGGTAATGCTATCACATAAGGTTTATTTTTCTTTGTGACATGTCCTTTGGTATAGGTTTGACAGCTGTCAAATATTTACCATACTTTAGATTTGATAATAGTCTCGATTTCATGTAACCGTCTAAAATCGCTATTTTAGAATAGCGCTCTCACTTGCATTTGAATAGGTTTAGAAAACGATAGGAGATGATCTCCATTTTATTGACCCATTTCCCATTTTCGCAAAACACCTACAGATACTTGTTTGTTTCAATGATACGACCAAATAATGTTCAGTAATGTGACTAGTGTGGTGTTGTTACGACAGCCGGAACAGTATTCGGCAATCATAGGATACGGACGGGCGTTTGTGATCTGTCGACTTCCGGAAAAAGGCTGTCGTAAACATCCGAAACGTAGAAGCCCCACTCTCTATCAAAACTAAAACAACAAAGGTCTTTGAAACTTATATAATGAGTGATACTTGTTCGTTTAAAAACAGTAATGATATATTTTTATACTACCTAAATGATCCCCCAGAATTAAACTAATCGACGGAAATTAAGGAATTCTATAGCTGGAAATTTCTCGTTCACTGCCCCGCCTTATCGCACATTTCTCTCTAGATTATACAGAAGGACATGATATGATGAAACGGGTCATCTCATTTCCTTCCAGTCCGAACGTCGAGCCGAGCGTCTCTCCCGCGCTCGCCGACCCCAATATGGCGGCAAGAGACGTCGGCCGCCGGTGAAGATCCCCAAGCAACCCAAGGAAAATGACTTCATCACCACCAGCGTTGAGGAGACTCGAAGCATTTCCCCAGCGTTACAGCTCGAGTACATTGACTCTCTGAAACCACAATGTAAGTTGTTCATTCTTTCTAGCGTGCCCATGGCAGACGCTATACGGTCGCGACTCAGAACAGTCGCTGACATAAGATCATCTAGAAACCAGTTGTTAGAACACGCAGCATACGATGGTATGAGGTTCACTGTTCGAACTGCACCTGTTATTCAATCTCGTGGGCCATTCAGAGGACGTCATATTGGATAGAAAATTTGCTCCGAAGCTGTTTCTATTCGTTTATCTACTTCTTCAAGTTAATGTCAAGCAGAAGAGCCAGAATTGTTTCTTCTAGAGACCGAAACCAACCATATAACAAGCACAGTTATAAATTTGATTTGACTGTCCTAATCTTGACATTATTCACAGTATGCGCAGAACCTGAAGAGCTGGACGCAGGTGCTCTAGCCACTACCGAACGCTGGAGCGACAACTGCGCGCGTACGGAGCGCGCGCGCAACGACGAGCGACACGCCGCACCGCGCATGCCCGGACCGCGGCGAGACGCGGGCGGGGCTGATACTACGCTAGACAAGATCACCAAGAAGGTGGGTAAAGCACCAATGGATTTAATACGACGAACTCCATGCCTCGCAGTCTGGCACCTGGGCGGGGCTGACACCACGCTTGACAATATCACCAAGAAGGTGGGTAAAGCATCATACCATTCAATATGACGAACTCCATGCCGCGCCCCGCATTCTGGGCTGACATCACGCTCAACAATATCACCACATCGCACAACATTGAGCATCATGCCATTCAACACTTTAAGGGTCTTGCCGCGCTATACATGCCGGACCCGTACGTATCCTATTCCGGATCCGGCATGTGTCGCAGGGCATGTCTCGATAAAATCACCACGAAGAGGGATAATGTCAAGGACCATAAAGATGTCAACAGAAGAAGAGTAGGTAAGTCAGCAGGAAGAAGATGAGTACAACGTCGGCGCACAGCAATATGTGCTACGCCACACAACGATCAGGATTAAAACGCTCCACGCAAATCGGCTTCGTGTTGCAGCACGTGCCCCGGATCCGAGCGTGTGCCACCACGTGGCATGGCGTGAGGCTTCCAGCGAAGCGGCTCGCTAATCAAATCATCAAGAAAGAAGCTTGAGGGGGACTAGAAACAAAGGACCACGAGTGAGAGTAAATGCACGATCACACATACCTTGAAAAACTTTTTACGTAAACTTTATTCTTAAACTAATACACCATTTATCGTTTTCCAGATATCGGTCCTGAAGAAAAGCATTGCCAAACACGAAACCGACTTCGAACTACAACACGGCCACACAATAACCCCTCGCGAACGCATCATCGACGTTCAACTCACGCGGATGTACGAGAGTCTGCGAAGACTTCAGGAAGAAAAGAAATGTATCAAAGCAGATCCCATTGAATATGCAATGAAGGTCCAAGCAGCCAAGCAACAGAAGGAGAGAGACGAAAAGCTTGATGCAGCGCTGCAAAGCGAAAAGACTATGTGCGAAGTTGTGCGAGATATTGAAGAGGTAAATATGTAGCTAGACATATTAATAAGCATTTTTTTCTTTACAATTGCTGAGCGAGAAAAGAAAATATGAAAGAAGTACCTACTGACATTTTCTGTGATTAGTTCCATTAAAAAATTTTTTTGTAGCCAAATTCTTTTTTCCGAAGTGGCTCTACTGTTCAACGCCTAAGCAATCAAATATACACCTGACTTAGCTATTTAAGATCAGACCATGATATAAAGGTTTTGACATCATTCCAGAAAAAAAGCAGTTGTTTTATGTTATTTTAGTCGACTTAAAATATGTTGATTAGTTTCAGATGAGGCCACCGTACTGTGAAAACTTCGTAAGTAATTATGTGTTCGATGTTCTCTCTCAAATCTACAACTGAGACAAACCTTCTTAGAGTCATTTCATGTAGGTGCCTGCCTATAATCATGGCTGACTATCTATGTGCAACTTTCTAACTGTTAAAGAAACAAAATTTCATACATTTCTCATGAAGTTTTCACAGTAGGTAACCGGTATGTAACTTTGGCTACTTGGTAGGCCGCATAAACATATTATAAGGTGCAAAAAAATCAACTGCAAGGTTCAAGAAACTTTACAACTTTCCCCAATAAACGTTGGTAGAAATAAATAAAAGGAAAATTTGGACCTTATACAGATTGATTCGCTCGGCTAGTCGTTTGTACGGTAGGTCTCCAAATTTTATCCATAGTTCTACCTAGGTTCCTTGGGAAAAGTAATTCAGTTTCATGGACTAGCTAGTTCAACAGTTGAACTATTTGCAGTTGTTTTTTTTAGATCCTGTCCATGAATGATCAATCGCTTATAACTAACTGTGCTTCTTGTCATATTCATTTGACTGTTTCATCTATGTGTGCTCTGGTCTTCGGATTAATTTCGCAATTATCAAAAACAGTGGCTCGAAGGCTGTCGCCAAGCTTCTGGAAGATCTGCTGTGCTGGAATCCAACTGGTCTGCAGTGCAGCTTGCAGCAGAAAAGGCTTGCGTTCAGCGCGCGTTGCTGCGATTGGAAGCGGCCCGGGGAAGACCTCCAGCGCATTCTGCTGAGCGAGGAGCCGCCAGGCACCTGTACGAGAGATACCGAGCCGTGAAGCGAGCCCTAGCTACTGCCAGGCCTGATGTCGTGAGTATCAAGTCTACTACTGAACAAGGCATTGGCCAGACACCTCTACAGCGTACCAAGCCGCGAAACAAGCCCTAGTTACTACTAGGCCTGATTGATTACGTGAGTCTTGTGAGTATCCAATATCTGAACTGGTCAGGATCGCAACTCGCGGAGGAGAAGCCTAGCTCTTTGCCGTCAAACCGTCGATCTTAGATTAGTTACATTATTAGCTTATTTGCAGTTCACTGCTGGAAGAAGTCTCCTCCAGGGTACATCATAAGGCACTATCTCCCGTTATCGCCATCCATTCACTACCAGTTGCAATCTAGGTTCTTTATTGACTAGAAATTTTCCTGTTTCAGTGCATTGGTGGCACGAACGGGGAACTGGCGACCATCCATGAACACGAAGCCATGCTCTTCAGCACCAGTGTAGACAGTTCCAGCGATTCACAAGACAAACCATCGGATGCTTCACAGGTAGAAATAATAGTTACATTCACCTATGAATCGATCTCTTCTTACTAAAATTTTACCTACCTACGAACACGACGTACCTATTTGAACAAGATTTTACAAATTTTTTCAAGCATTTCCATGCGCAATTTTATGATATCAACGACATTTTTCTGTTCTGGCAAAGGGTCGATAGATAAACGGTTACTACAATCACACACACACACACACACTCATACAAGCATCACACCTTTATTCCTTACGGTGTAGGCAGATCGTCATCGGCCAGAAAATATGATATCAAGATGGTATTAACTGGTATCAAGAAAGTTTTAAAATCAATGGTGATTTCAGGAGACAACAGAGACACCTCTCCAGTCCCCTCCCACTAAGGAAGTGGAACCGCTACCTTCAGAAGAAATACCTTCATCGACATCCTCAGCACAGACCAGCGAGGAAGCGACGCCTTCCAACGAGGGCCTCCACTGCCTTGGCCTGGAGGACCTGTCTCGAGCGCTGTCTGAAGCTAAGCTGCAAAAATGTGTAAGTATAACGTATAACTCTTCACCTATACCACCCACGACTTCGAGTTTCTCTACACTTGTAGGCAAAATTATTCACTTGTTTTGATAAAATCCATACGATTTGACACTTGTGAAGTATTTTCGCCTGCGAGTCTCTATTCTATAGGTACTGTGCGCATCATAAAGGGGCAGGAAAAGATTTCAGGCGTGTCAAAACGTATGTATTTTTGCCCCTGAAAATATATAGCTATGATATGACTGTGGCTGCATCACACGCCTTTTTCTCTTCTTTTCGTGTGGGAAACTGAAAAGGGTTCATCGCGTAGTAGGCCACGCTTGAACTTGAACATCTGGTGAAAAAGAACATCAGTCTCTCTCTATATATAACTTATTTACTTGTGCAGGTTCTCCGAAGAAGCATCAAAGAGTACGAGACGAACTTCGAGCTGGTGAACAGCAGGAAAGCCCAACGAGACGACAAGAAGGGAAGAGAAGACGAATACATCCGGTACAAGGGCATCAAGGCCCGGATCAAACTGCTCAACGCGCTCATCAACAAACAGAAGACTTTGAATAAATAAAGAATTAAGAGAAGTATTACATCGCCTAGAGCCAATCGTTTGACCCGGCAAGTCAAAACATGTGGGTTCGAATCCCATCGGCTGCGTGCACGGAGGCTCTCCTCCGTGGCTGCGTGACTTTTTTTTGCACTTATTTCGTTTTTTTTTACGTTGTAACAAAAAGTTTATAGTATAGAAGTATATTGGACTAGAAGCCAGTCTAGAGGTTTCGCCCGCTGCTAATCATTTTATCGTGGATTTGGTATTTTCTCGTGGTAAAAAGTAAGTCCATGTTACTCGTGGACGTTGTATATAAGAATTACAAATAATATTAGAGACTGACAGGAGATGCTATTGGGCATTTGGAGAAATATTGAAAATTTCAGAACAAGGAATGTGGTCAGATAGAGCTCTTTTGAACAGGCAGATTGAAGCCATGACAACACTCCCTTGCTGTGACTGAGCTCAACTATTGCCCTAACTATGTACCATTGATCTTCTTCTTCTTCTTCTTCTTTTTCGTGTGGGACACCGAGTCGTCCAACGACCCGATGAACCCTAGCGTCAGAATTGTTCAACCGCCTACTACAAGTAGCAGGCTTCTGACGTGGTTGTGTAACGACCGCCGTCTAAGTGATCATAGACAGCAACCGGGACCTACGGCTTAACGTGCCATCCGAAACACGGAACCATCTTACTTACGGACAATCGGGTGGTTCAGCCCGCAATGTCCTAACCAGACTGGGAACAAATTCACAAAGTGATAAATATCAACTTTGTGAGTGACCCACCGAGAATCGAACCCGGAACCTTTTGCGTCAAAGGCAGTCGCACTACCACTGCGCCACATCGGTCGTCGGTGTACCATTGATTGTCAACATGGATATTAGCGTTTCAATCAATGCAGACGTGCTAAACTTTGAAATCTACTAATGTTGGGATAACTTGACCTGACGAAACTTGGGTCAGATTTTCTTGGTATTCTTATATACCCTTACCAGATAATTAGCAAAAAAAGGATATTGGACAAGATGAACAAAAAGGAGAAAAGTAAATGTAACACTTGATTGCCTATACTACGTGTTGTTTTAACTGTTTGCTATTTACATGGTTTTAATAATGTATCTTTGAAACTTTTTGTGGATAAGTGTTGGAATTTTTTTCTATATTTTAATAGCTCATAAGTTAGTGAAATCTTGTGCTTCCCTCGTGTTAAAAATACATCTCATAGAGGATTCTAACGCATCAAGATTAGCCTATAATACAAAATCAGTGTACAAACTTTTTTCTAATTCAAAATGGAATTGTATAGTTAGTGCCAAATATAGTCAACATTGACATTCTATACAATTTTATAGTCAACATGGAGCCAAATCTTTGTTTTTATAAAAAAGTAAAAAGATTTTATATAATTAAAGATATGGCGAAAGATTGACACAAGACTTAAAAGTATGATGTATGTTAATTGATAATATAAATACACTGCCTACTCTCAGGTAATACATACGAGTACTAAGTAGGTACACGATCACGTTAATCCTAATTGATAAGTAGCTTCAGGATTCAGGATCCAATTTATAATAAAAAAATGTTTGTCTTATAAAAAAATATACAAATAGACGTCATCCAGAAAGTAGCTTGTATTTAGTTTGAACTAAGATATTGCAAAGAATTTGTAATACGTAAGTCTATAATGCATAAAATTAACTGTGAATCGGCACTACGAAAATATAACACCCTAATTGAAAAAAATCATTAAATAAATATAACATCTAAATGCAATACAAATATTATAAAGAACTACGATATGTAATCAAATTCGTAAAATTTGCAAAGACATGTATAGTAACTTATTCTCATATTGCATTGTGCATTGCTTATAAAGAGAGTTAGTTATAACTAGAGTCGTATAGAGTGGTGAAGTACTTACAAGAACTAAATTACTATTAAGTGATACCCAAGATCACAAGGAACATGTTCAAAAGGGGTTTGACGATATATCTCTTTTTTAACAACTTATAATAGTTTTAATCGGCGTTTACACAAATAACGAAAGTCCCAAACCCCTTTACATCGTTCAAAATATATAAATTAATACAAAAGTGCGTATTATTCGCGATTATGGATTCCAACCGCCTAATGTGTTAAATGTTTGTGTAGATGTATTACTTTCTTTATATGTTGTTATTTTTTATATATATATTTCTTAACATTAGCATTACAACTTGTAAAGTATAAAGGGTTTATCTTGAAAAACCCAAAGGCTTCTCTTAAAGAGACTTTTATTATGTAGAGGATAATAATTATGTATAGTGATAATGTACTTACCTGTGATTTTATTATAAATATTCTTGTTTGACAAGAAACTGGCGTTTTTCCATCAAAGCGGAATAAATATGTTATATTGTATTGTTTCTTGTCACGTACGTAACTAATACTTTCTTTATTTTGCACAACAATTATACTCATCACAAAAACAGTTTTAACGGATTTAAAAATAAAATTGTTTCATTGTAATGTGCGTAACTGTATGCAATTCTTTCTTTAGGTGCATAATGTCTAACTCGCAAAATGTGCAGTTATTAAAAGGTCCAGTTCTCATGGACATTTTGCGAATCGGAATTTATGAACCTCAAGGAAATATTTACTAATTGTTATTTACTTTTTTAAATATTTGTGTTTAATTCAAGAAATGAGACTATTTATTTGTAAGTTCAGGAACATTCACAGTTTCAATTTATAATATCTTAGATATATATGAAATTAATGCAGTTCTTGTGATTATTTTTATCACTAACATTTTTGTTTAATGTGAGTGTTCCTTTTTTATTGAGAAATAAAGTAAAAGATGTGCTTGTCAATGATAAGGCGTGAAATAAGTAAGTAATTACATGTTAAAAACTTATAATCTTTATTATTATGGATATATAAGGCGATTTCGTGTACCTGCTGTTTCGGACAAGCATGACTAATGTGGAAGTCATATCAACAAAATTTGTATATTTCGACCACAAAACCATTTTGTACTCGACCTTTAAACACTTGTGTACCTAACTTTATTTAGTCCTTTACATGCGTACCTAAATATCAAGTATTAGAGTCCAAAGTAGTTAAATAAAGTAGAAATCTGGAAATTACGAGTTAACAAAGAAATCTGCATACAAAAACACCTACATAAGTATATATACTTGTTGCGTTCGTAACATTAAAATATCAGTGTTGTACAATATGGACTCTATTAATCTAGTAGTTCACAAATGCCATACATACATTAATCATTATATACGTACATATAATTAAATTACGTTAAAATAAACAATAAAACAACAAATACGGCCTGTTATTTGAATCCACGAAGAAGAGATTAATTCGTAACTTATTTTTCTTCGTTTTTACAATATAAAATTGTTTACCTACTGTTTTGGATAATTTGATCATTCATATATAGGGGTTAGTTAAGCACAAATATTTGAAAGACGTGTTTTAGACATAAAACTGAACCACTTTTGTCTGAAACTTAGTATTAAAATATTTTAAAAAAATTAGCCTCCCATACAAAATGTACCACCCGACCGAGTCACTAGTATTTTTTTTTCATATTTCGACAAAAGTTGTTCAGTTTGGAGTCCAGATATACATACATACACATATCACGCCCCCATCCCTTGCAGGGCAGGCAGAGCGCTGATGGCCGTAAAAATACGGTCGCCAACGCCACGTTTGACAAATTGAGGGCTCTTTCAGACACACCCTTAAAATATTTGTATTTAATTAAAAACCTTATATAATATTATCGACATCTTCGATTTCTTCTGCACTGTATTCTTTTGTTGATGTGTATAAATGAATTATCTTATCAGCTGGTAAAAACTGGTAAAAAGGAGCGTTGTAAGAATCAGTCTGATTATTCACAGCATCATCAGAATCAATATGATCACTTGTCATATCATAACTCTTCGTCTTTGTCTTCGTTTTCTTTAATACAATACTTGTATTTCCTGTTAGCAATTCTTCTTTTCCTGTGACTGCAATTTTTGTCTTCGTGACTTCTATATTAATTGTGTGTTCAGGGTTTTCTAAGTTTATTGCATTAGCACTTTCACGGCTCCTTAAATCTTTTCCACTGATCACTGTTAGAACAAATAATATCAATATGAAATGTAGATACATTTTTGTTAGCAGTAACATTTTTTTTATAGTCAATGAGTGTGTCTGTTTTTGCTATCGGTGTAGCAATGTGGTATAATTTTAAATGCGTCCGTGAAACATGTATTATACAGAGTGTTACAAAAAGTAATATAGATTGATATTAATATTGATTTGTTTCCCAAAGAATTCTGAAAATACAAATAAGTTCATCAGTAAGGGAGTTCAGAAGTTAGGCGGTGTTATCCATGATGACAGACACACAGACAGAGATTTTATTATTTGATTGATGAGAATTGGATTTAATTTGAGAAGCTACCTATACCGTATACCGACCTTGAATCAGTTTATAAATTGCACAACTTTTATTTTGTTGTTGTCGGAATTTATTCTACTACTTAGAAACAGTTTTTATCATTTGCTTTCGTTAACCTATTGAACTTTGCCTAAAGCGAAATCAAGTTGTTCGACGAAATTGCTATCGCTAACTTCGATATCGGTCTCTACTTCAAATTTGAGGAAGTAAGTGGGTAGGTATATTAAAAAATTGAGGATAGGCTCTATTCATACATTCACCCAAACCTTGACATTAAAATTCAGAAAACACACAAGATTTCAGAAACACACTTTTTAAAATACACTTTGTAAAGTTTCCATTGATCCACCTATTGTATCAAGTTACTGTCCCGATGGCATAGCAGATAGTAGGATAGTAAACCTGCCTTCCAAGGGTCGTGGAATTAAATCCCACAGGTATAGTTTATCAATTATTTACATACATACATATATCACGCCTTTATCCCTTACGGGGTAGGCAGAACGTTAACAGACGTAAAAATACGGTTGCTATCGCCACGTCTGACAAATATAAAGGGCCGTTTGAGATCATTTGTGTATCACTATAGTGACAGGTTCTCAGCCTGTCCCTGAAAGTTGTGATACACCTGAAACCCTCAAGTCCCTCAGTCGCCTCTTATGACACTCACGGGTAGGAAATGGGGTGCTGCTATTCTAAGCCGGCATCACACGGCATCAATTATTTAATGATTTCTTATACCGAATTGCACCACAATAAAAATAAAACTAAACATAAACAATTAAAAAACTATTTCTTTTTGTTCTGGGTGTTTTTTACGTATAATATGTAATTTTAAAGTGCTAAAGTAATAGCTAAGTGCTTAACATCAGCAATTTCAAACTAATAACTCCCCTAGTACCTACAAGTTTTTTTTTGGGCTAGATTATAATATAAAAATGATGCTGTGTTTTCCCAGTAGCTAAATTTCTGAAAAGGCGGAATCTCATTCCGTGCACGGAAATCCGCAAAGACTAGTCTCACCACGCGTATTTATATTAAATATACTACTCGATCTTCTTATAGTTAAGGGTATGTGTGAAGTTATTAGGGCATGTGTTAATTACATGATGTGTGAATCAATAAGTAAAGTAAAACATGACTAGCACAGTTAGCTGATTTCCGCACGGAATCGAACTACGACTTTTCAGAAATTGAGCTCCAGGATAATTATACTTACTAATAATATAAAATACATTTAAACATACACATATCACACCTTTATCCCTGGCAAAGATGTTGGGACACCTGATACGACATGACCAGCTATTCAAAACAATTATTGAAGGAAAGAGAGGGAGAGGCAGGCTAAGAAGAAGTTATTTAGATCAAGTGAAGGAAAGAATAATGGCCATGACGTATATGGAGGCGGAGGATAGAAACATCTTGCGGATTCTCCACCGACAAGAGCAATGAGCTCTTAAATATAAGAAGAAGAAAGATCCCTGGCAGGGTAGGCAGAGCGTTAACGGCCATAATACGGTCGTATCGCCACGTTTGACAAAAATATTGAGGGCTCTTTCAGATGATTCGTGTATCACAGGTTGTCAACCTGTTGCCTAAAGTTGTAAAACACATGAGAAATCCTTGAGGCCCCTAGTCGCATTTTAGGACACCGGCAGGATTAATTGGGGTGATGCTATTCTAAACCGGCATCACCCGGCATAATTAATTAATTATTACATTAGTATGGAAAAGTATTAGGTACATTATGGAGATGTCTTGTATATTGCTTGTTGTGTCATATAGTCTCGATAACCTAGCGTTATCACAGCGCGAGGGTCATCGGATTCAACGCTGACAATGCGATCGTTTAGCCGAACCAGTAGGGGTATTCTGAACGCAAACGTAACAGGAAAAATATTCTAAAATTGCGTGAGGCGGTCTTATGGCTGAGAGCGATCTCTATTGGGCAACCTTTGGGGAGGAGAAATGGAAGAAAAGTGTGTCTTGTACCACTCAAGAACCAAATCGCGGGGAATATTCTGTAGGATACAATTTTAAGGGTTATAATGGCATGGATAATTGTGCTTCTACATACATGTTGGCGACTGTTGATTAAGTAAGATTACATACATACATACATATATCACGCCTTTATCCCTTGCAGGGTAGGCAGAGCGTTAACGGCCTTACGTATTCTTACGAATACGGTCGCTATTTGGCAATAGCGACATTTTTGAGGATTGTTTTCCAAGGTTGTTTCAGAAAACATGTGTATCACTATAGTGACAGGTGTTGAATATTGTGTAGGTTATTTTCGGATGTTGCCATATATCACTTATTGTTGTCGGCTTTATTCGGTTTTTGAAGACTCGTGTTGCCAGCACAGATATAAGAATGTTGTCAAATGTTTCTAACATGTAATTACGAGCACCATTAGAAAGACAAGATAGATGATGATGTCGACATAAGGTCTAGTCTTAAATTATAAAGTTTTAAGCTAAGTGGACTGTCGTGTGCGGTGTGATGCCGGCTTAGAATAGCATCACCCCATTTGCTACCCGTGGGTGTCGTAAGAGGCGACTGAGGGACTTGAGGGTTTCAGATCAATGACAACTTTTAGGCGACAGGCTGACAACCTGTCACTATAGTGATACACAAATTATCAAACGGCCCTCTAAATTTTTCAGACGTGGCGACAGCGACCGTATTATTACGGCCGTTAACGCTCTGCCTACCCCGTAAGGGATAAAGGCGTGATATATGGATGTATGTATGGACTGTCGTGGTTGTAGAAGAAGAAACTAGGTAGAGTAGGGAGTTCGCTGCGTCAGGTACATACTGCATTAGATGCAATTCACACGTGCGCAATTAAGTCTTTATGTACGTAACTAGGTCCATAATGTATTCTATTTTTTTCTTGTATAATTCCAATCTATTGAGGATAATCATAATTTTAATACTCGTATGACGAACTATTTGCTCCTGTAGGTATTACGAGCCAGTATTTATTTTGTGGTATTAATTATATCATCCATCCATCACATTTGCCTATATTAAGTAACTACGTAGATAACTTTGACAGAAGTAGTAGGCTGGTTGCCTTGGCGGTTGCAAAAACTCTGACACCATGTCGATTCGATGCGCCGATAGAAGAAGAAGCTGCAATCCAAAATCTAACAAACTGAAATCTTACCCAATAAATAAATGCTTAAAAACACACACATATACACACATGTACACAGGCACACCCACCCATACACACATTATATAGCACATTACATCTAGGTACTTTTTACTTAAAGCTACCATTATCCTTATGTACTAGACTATGCTTATTTTTGGTGATTAAGTTAGGTAGGTACTAATAAATCGCACTCAACTCTGACACTGATCTCAAAAGTGTCTCAACGATCTCAAGATCTATTGACGAACGTCAGGCGGTACTAATGACATCTCAAAATCGTACTCAAGATCGATCTCAGAGTTGAGAGCGGTTTATAAAATGTAGACCTAAGTTTGATAAGTAATAAGTTTAATTTATATAGGTACTTATTGCAATAAAATAGGCTATCACCAATACCATACATACAGACGCTGTATGTTTGTCTAAATCTTTAAAACTACACAACGGATTTTGATGCAGTTTTTTAATAGGTAGAATGATTCAAGAGGATTTTTTATGCATAATTTCTTGCCGCGAAAACAACTTATTCCAATGGGGAAAAATAGTTACAGCGGGGCGGGCCACTTGTGTACCATAAACATGAATCTCAATATGAGTATGAGATAGAGTCGCGTACAGAATCCCCGCCAGGATGAATCAACGGTGTGTCGTATAAAATGTGGCGTTGGGATTCGGCTCGGCTCAGTCGTTCGCCTCAACTAAGCAGGAATACAGTGCCGCCATGTTCTTCAAGTTATTATTCGTCGCCGTTCTGGCCGTCGGTAAGTGTTTCATTGTGATTGTGAACTTTGTGTAAAGTGATTTATGATAAAATTTCATTTTATGGCCAAATGTATGCTCGTATTTATAAACCGCACTCAACTCTGAGATCGATCTTGAGTGCGACTTTGAGATGCTGCATTGACTAACATTTGTCGTAGCTCTTGAGATCGCTCTCAGAGCTGAGTGCGATTAATAAATACGGAACTTAGAGTTGTTCAATTTTTTCATTCGGAATAAATAATTATGTAAGTATTTTGACCGTGTGGTGCCGGCATAGAATAGCATTCTTGTTAATATCTACAATATCTTGCACTGCACTCGCCAATCCGCTTGCCAAGCATGGTAAGCATGGCAAAACTCCCTAATTGAGGGAGGCCCGTGTCCAGCAGTGGACTGTTGTGACTGTATAAGTAGTAAGTAATAGTACTAATAATTTTCCCTAAATGTTGCAATAAGGATACATATAAAAATAGTATTATAACGGCCATTTACGCTCTGTTTACCCTGTATGGTAATAGGTGATGCAATTTGGAAGAACTATTCATGTTAAGCTGATAGTGAAATCTGCCATTAAGTGTGGATAAAGTTAAAGAAAGTAGATAGATAGATAGATAAACTCTTTATTGCTTACAACAAACAC
The DNA here is from genome assembly GCA_029255805.1 of Keiferia lycopersicella. Taxonomy (NCBI): domain Eukaryota; kingdom Metazoa; phylum Arthropoda; class Insecta; order Lepidoptera; family Gelechiidae; genus Keiferia; species Keiferia lycopersicella. The sequence continues at coordinate 2,740,503 of JARACZ010000026.1, forward strand.
AATATTAAAACACAAAACGGTACAATATACTATAACTAAAAGTAAGCAAAGGCGGCCTTATCGCTTGTAGCGATCTCTTCCAGGCAACCTCTACCTTTACAGAGACAGCTTAACAATTTGCAAGTAGTTGCAGGAGCAAAAGAAAGTTAAACTTTACAACATGTTTTAGTTGTAGTTGTAGTTAGCATGTTTTGATCATTAAAGTCTATATGAATTGAAATTACATATGTAATTGATATTATCATTCACACTGTGTGTTTGTGTGAATGATAGCGGCTTTTTTTATTTTGACACAATCATTCTAATGCTTAAACTATTTTTTATATATAAGTAACAAGGAAAACGAATTCCAGAAGTTCACACAACAATTTTAATTGTTTTCATCATGTTTGTCTATTGGACACGTACATTTACCGACTGTTCACGGTGAAAGAAACACATTGTGATGAAACCTGTATTCAAATAAAATATCAAATCAGATAATATTTGAATGTAACTTAACCTAGGATTTGGGCCAGGTTAGCCTTCGGGTTGCAGAGGTCAGATGGCATTCGCTCTGTGTAAAAACTTGGTTCCATGTCAACTCCCCTAGGTTAGGTAGCCCACCCCGATAGAGAACGGGATAAGGCAAGGAGAAGGATGATGTCTATTGGACAGGCACATGACAGGTCTTCAAATACGACATTTTTTTTTATATTATTATTTATTTATTTATTTGTTTTTTTTTTTTATTGGTTTATGCGGTTTTTATGGAAAGTTTTTGAATTTTAAGAGGAACCTATAATACATAATGGGAAAAAGAAAACAGTTTGTAGCGGATGCACACGCTGGGCAAGCAGCCAATCTTCCATAAAGCGTAAATTGTTTATAATTGTTGTTGTTTAATTGTTTGTAAATTGTTGTTTGTGGCATCAAGCAAACAGTGTGTAAAATCCAATGCATTTCCTCTGCCACGTGATGAACACAAGTACATACATACCAAGCATTCTTGTACGGTCTAAGACAGAAGTGGAGTCAGTTCTCTTTTCATTGTACCTGGTCAAACTCAGGCTGACTCGGTCTAAGGCTGGTTTCAGAGCGGCGCGTCTCAGCAGCGCTGCTCGGGCGCGCGTCTGGGCAGCGAGCGCGTTCGCTGTGAAACGACATTCAGACGCGCGCGCTTCGTTGTGGTGTACGGTCGAGTGCAGAGAATCATTATGCCAGCAAACGTAATCACTGTATAATAGCTATATACGTTACATGGAAAAGAGTGCAACAACGACGTCTTAAAAGATTGCAAGTCGACGCTACTGGCAATCGAAGGAGATCCGACCGCGGCGAGGCCGAGACGCGGCCCAAGACGCGTCACTATGAAACGCTACATACAATCTAGTGTAATGCAAGGCGCGCGCGGCTGGGCAGCGAGCGCGTTCGCTGTGAAACGACATTCAGACGCGCGCGCTTCGTTGTGGTGTACGGTCGAGTGCGGAGAATCATTATGCCAGCAAACGTAATCACTATATTAGCTATATACGTTACATGGAAAAGAGTGCAACAGGGCATTTCTACAGAGACGCCGTTTTTTTTGTCCTGGTCCAGAAATCGTGTTAAACATATAAACTAAAATCTCAAAAAAATTACACATAATCCTTAATGTATGTTCTATTTGGAGAGCATAATTATTATGACTAATTTAAAAATACTTTCTTCTAAAAAAAATACCGAAATGAAAAAAAACACCAAATTTACCTGATTTAGGCCTGTCCCTTTGGCGGAATTGAATCTAAATTGGTCCATAATTCGAAAATTTCCGGAATTTATAATAATGTTCCTATGTTCACATGTATATAGATGTATGACAAAGGTTTATTTATTACCAAGATGGCTATAATGTTTTATTTTGTACCACTTATGTCACTTTAAATATTTGTCCCGAGCTTATGACTTAATTCGGTATCACTCACAAACTCTTACGCACATCTGTAAATACGCGCGATTTGCACATCTTTATCCGATTCACATAAACTGCCAGTTGCGTCCGAGTAGGCGAGTGCAGTGAACCTGTGACATGCTGCCGGGATTTACCATTTTCAAAGATAAGAAATTTTACTTCGTCTTTGGTGCAGGGTAATTTCTCAACTCCGGATCATAAATATTTTTGAAACTATAAGAGCTAAAAGGTTGTTACTTTGTGTAATTTGTGCCTCGATAGTATACCAATACGTAGGTAAAATTGAATTTGCACAAAGTTATACTGTGAGAGAGAAATTTCAAAGAAATCAGCTTTTTCTCAACTCCGGGAATCTGAACTCCGTGTGCATTTGTTCACGGAGTTGAGAATTTTGTTCACGGAGTTGAGGTTTTTTATAAAACTGTGATTAGAATGATGTCGTGTGGTACCGGCGTAGAATAGCATCACTCCAATTCTACCTGTAGGTGTCGTAAGAGGCGACTAAGAAACTAGCTCGAGAGATGATTAACGACGATTAACTCTTGTAATTTCTAAACTCCGTGAACAGTCAAAATTCAAATTCGATTATTTCAGAATCTGCAAGAGGAAATGGGGAGAAATTTATCTTATTTTGTTTATTCATTTAAAAAACAATAAATCACTTTGAATGAGTGCATGAAAACCTTAAAACAAACGTGCACTCTCAACTCCGTGAACACTCGAAATTAAAATTGAATTATTTCAGAATCTACTGAAGCAAATGATGGCAAATAAAATTAAATATATTTCTATTTTTTTTTCCTATTTTTTCAGTATAATAAAGTCAATAAAATGTTAAGAGTAAAATTGCACACGGAGTCACGGAGGTGAGAAAAATTTACTCCTGCCGTAGAAATGCTCAACAACGACGTCTAAAAAGATTGCAAGTCGACGCTACTGGCAATCGAAGGAGATCCGACCGCGGCGCGGCCGAGACGCGGCCCAAGACGCGTCACTATGAAACGCTACATACAATCTAGTGTAATGCGAGGCGCGCGCGGCTGGGCAGCGCTGCCGAGACGCGTCGCTCTGAAACCAGCCTAAGTTAAACAGTTTGGACTTTGGATCGTTCTTATGTCGAGCGCATAAGACTTACATTGGCAGATCTGGTCCGGACTGTACTAGGCATGATGACTGGCAGGAACCATCACCGTTCCCGCGGGTGATGACACCCATGAGACATGAGAGAGAAAGGGACTATAGAGAGTTTCACGTGTATTACAACTTTAGGCGGCAGGCTAAAAACCTGTCACTACAGTAATATACTAATCATCTGAAAATGGACGACTCGGTGTTCCACACGAAAAGAAGAAGATGTGAAAATGCGCTAAATATTTGTCAGATTTACGATTACGATTACGATTTACGATAGCGACCGTATTATCACGGTTGTTAAAACTCTATGTACCCCGCGCGCGAGGGATAAAGGCGTACATATCAACTTTAGTTGGTATTTCACACAGTTTTAAGAAAATCCACTATAAGTCGATTGGGTCGTTGGACGACTCGGTGTCCCACACGAAAAAGAAAGAAGTCGATCACTTAAAAGAGTACGTTGACTGGTAGATGTCTGCTTATAGTACCTATAGTAGCATACGAGTTGCACTGCTCTCTCCGCCCCAGGAAGTGGGGTCATTTATCAATTTACCTCGTCAAGCGATCGGCGCATCAGCGTATTTTTAGCTTTGACCCTATAATGATGGGCTTTCCTGTCTCGACATTCAGGTCTCGAAATGTGCATAGGTAATTTAGGAGAATTCCTGCCTCGAATCCCCTATTTTTTCTAGAGTAGACGTATTCCCAAAATGTATATTCATTAAACCTTTGTGGTGTCCCATATGAAAAGAAGAAGATTTAATCCCTTCTCTTGTAAAAAAACCGCTTCAAAATCTGTTGCGTGTGAAGTTAGCGTCTTAACAGTTTTCATGAAAGACAGACAGAGAAGCGAAAAGCAACTTCATTTTTATACAATGTTTGATGAAAGTAGCTTCAGATTTAGATCCTAGCTATGATTTTTTATATCCAGTAAATGTAATGTCTTCTTCTACCTAGAAACAGACATGAGCATCGTATTCGATACTTCATATCATGGTGGCAAAATAATATAAGCTACCACTGGTGTTCTCTTTCAACTTTTCTGAATAGATATAACACATAGGTATGTAACTTTATTCCATTAAGGCGACCTCACGAGACTAGGTGCTACCCCCATGACTTAAAACTTTATTAATACTTATTGAAATAATTCGTTAGTTTTTGGGTACGTAACTTTATATTGTTGGGCCCTATCCGGGTACATGTTAAAGGCCCTGCTTTATGTACTTATATACGTAATGTACAAATATCTTACGGAACCCCATTTTTTTCCAAAATAAAATATAGTCTATGTTACTCGTGGATAATGTACCTTTCGGATGGTGAAAGAATTTTTAAAATCGGTCCAGTAGTTTTTGAGCCTATTCATTACAACCAAACAAACAAACAAAGTTTTCCTCTTTATTATAATAGTGTAGATGTAGATGTAGAAGTGTAGATAACATGGTGTGCATTGTGCAATAAATAATGCATACTGAATACTAAAAACATAACTGAAATTCGCTGGTCGCAATTAAAGTTTAATTATACGAGTATTCTATTAGTAGAGAATGATTCGTTGCAGTGTGGTAGCAATGACCCGAATCAGACGACTAGAATTCGATATTCGGTATTGTACTTATACAATGTCGATCAGTAGAATCCGTTCGATTAAAGATCGATTGTCATGGTTTCTCTCTCCCACTGGGGCTCTAACAGATACCAGATGCTTTCTCCCTCACGCTTAGATAACCACCAAGGATCCTTTTTTATCCGATGTGATCATATATAGGGTGTAAGGGACGGCGTAACGAAAACTTTGCAGGCGTGCTCAGACCATGAAACTGGCCAGCTTTTTATATAGTGGCTATGTTGGGAAACGAAAAAAATATTTCGACCTTCCATACAAAATTCTCGATTAGCTGAGTGACTTTGCATAGGAACTCGGAAAACATTTTTTAGTTTCACAGCATAACCCCCATAGAAAAAGTAGTTCAGTTTCATGGTCTGATCACGCCTGCGTTTTCGTTACGTACAGTAAGTATGTCCCTTACACCTCATATCTTTGATAAATTATATTTTTATCCGCGTTCCCACGTTTGCATACCAGCCATTTGGGTCAACATTTCTCACCAAAACTTAATTATCTTTATCTTCCTACAATAAGACAGTAATTTCATTAATTACTCAGTCTATACTAACTTTAGGTCCTCAAAATTAATTAACCTTCAGTAGGTAATTATAGCTTGATTAGTTTGTAGTAACATTAGTAGTTAGTTAGTTAAATATTTTCTCTATCCGACAAAGGTGAATGATCTTTTGTACATAAGGAGGTACTTATCTAATTAACTTATGTAATTAAATTGTTTGCTTCAACAACTTTGGCCATTTTAAGGTCAAGATAAACGGTGCGTGTTGGCGAGTTTCGATAAACATGTTTACATTTCATTCAAACATAATAATAAGTATTAACTTGATGATTTCGAGAGTATTGGTGTATTACAATTTTTAGACGACAGGCTGACAACCTGTCACTATAGTGATACACATGTTTTCTGGAACAACCTTGGAAAACAATCCTCAAAAATGTCAGACGTGGCGATAGCGACCCTATTCTTACGGCCGTTAACGCTCTGCCTACCCCGCAAGGGATAAAGGCGTGATATATGTATGTATGTTTGTATGATTTAGAGAAATTCATCCATATCACACCTTGCGGGATAGACAGAGCGTTAACGTTAGACATATTCAGACTGTGTAACTGAACGACTTTGGTGGATTGCATACTTGATAAATAAATAAATAATAAATAAATAAATAAATATCCTGGACAATTCACACAGCGCCATCTAGCCCCAAACTAAGCAAAGCTTGTACTATGGGAACTAGATAGCTGATACTAATACATATATACTTTTTTTTTTTTGTTAATAAATACATATTATACATAGAAAACACCCAGACTCGACACAAATATTTGAAAATTGACTTAACAAATATTTGTGTCCGGTGGGGATCGAACCCACGACCCTCGGCGTAGAAAGCAGGTGTACTACCCGCTACGCCATCGGGACAGGTTGATGCACGACGGAGCGCAAAAATATCGCAGCGGTCTGTCAGATCCATAATAGAAATGTCAATCCCCAACCACTCAACCGCTGTCGACGCAGCGCTAACGCATTGTCGTCCGTCGAGTGCGGTTTTAGTTTGGGGAGTGACGTTTCTAGTATAGATCTGACAAATCGCTGCGATGTTTTTGCGCTCCCTCGTGCGTCAAGTGTTTCCCATAGAAAGTTATGTCGGGAAACGAAAAAATAAAACGATCTCTCATACAAATTTACGATCAGCTGAGTGCTCTTCTATGCACACTATGGGAAGTAAAAAAAACGGTGTTACGTGAAATAAATTGTTCAGTTTCATGGTCTCTCTATCAATATTCCGAGACCGTCCTTCTCTCTCTTTTCACTGACACCGAGTCGTCCAAAGACCCAATGAACTTAGTGACAGAATTCAACCGCCATCTACAAGTTTCTTGCCTTGTCTCGATCAGTGCACTTTTGCGCAGGTTTTTCAGGTTTTTGGGTGGTTTTCCTGTTCAGGGGGTCCGGCTGATTTACATGACACATGTAAATATATATTTTTTTAAATATTCACTTTAATAGCTACATGCTAGTAAGTTACATGCTGTGTGGTCAGCCTGGCCGGCCCCGAGGCAGTGCCTTTTTTATCCCACTCGTGCCGCGTTTCTACTAGGAACATAAAATTGTTATAAAAAAGAGAAAATTGTGTCTGACAATTTTCTCTTTTTTACAATGACTAATTTATTTTTAGCGACAGTATTGTATTGTAAATTTTTGACTTTCTGAAAGCATTCGTTGTGAATCTACTTGGAAATAAACGATTGAAATTTGAATTTGAAATTTGCAAAAGCACGCATGGGTACCACAGAATACCAGCGCTGTAATACCTGCTTCGTATTATGGCATATGCTGGGTGGGATATACCTACCTATTTCAAAGTACAACCTGTGCCTAGTATGTAAGTTCCTTATGTTGTACGAGTATTGTTTCATGTACTTTGAAATAAAGATTTCAATTCTATTCTTCAATAGGAAGCAGTCTTCCTATTTCTTACACCCTTTATTTTTACATTGCAGGTGTTCTGGCCGAGTATGAATTGTCGGAGATTCAGAAGCAGCAGTTGAGGGGCATGCTCACAGAGGCATGCAAGAAAAACGGTGCTGAGGACAAAGTGGACGACGTCGAGGTGGGTTGGCAAGCGCTTTACATGAACCACCTAAGGCACGGAACGATGCTCACTGCACATTTATAACGCATCCGTCTGCCAGATACAGGGTGTAAAAATATTGGATGCAAATATTTCAAAGGGTTAATCAGCCCATGAAATTAAACAACTATTCCTAAGCAACATGGATCGAAAAATTTTAAAAAAAATTGGAGCTCCCAAGTTAATTTTACACAACTACAGACCGACCAAGTTAATTTGTATGGGAGATCCAAAAAAATCCTCATATTTTGAGCTATGTTTCTTGGGGAAAGTTGTTCAGTTTCATGAGCTGATTCACCCGTTAAAATATTTGCAGCTAATATATAATAATATAACATAAAGAAATGGGGAGGAAATCTCAAAGCTTACTGCAGATGGTAGCAGGCGCAACTGTGCTTAAACACACTATTGAGGAGTAAAGTAACAGAACTTTGACATTGACACGTTTTTGACCAATCACAGAAAAAAATGCACAATCTAGAGTGGCGCCATTATTTCCTCAGTTTCCTATCTCATTCATTACACTACTAAAATAAAAACCGATTCTTTCGCCGGAGTAACGCATAAACTTGCGTCGACGGATGACGACGTTTGACAAATGCAGCACGTGCGTTAGATGTGGAAGCCGCCTTAACTGGCCACTTTCGATGATGTCACATAAATATTTTTTCTTGATGCCTTAACGCATGCGTCTGTCGGATGCAAGAAAATTTCTATCCTCATACCAAAACAGGCATTGACACATGAGCAGCGCATAGGTAGGTAAGTTTGCGTTATTTGACAGACTCATCGAACAACGCAAGCTCATGTGAAGCGCAAGGTATTTTAGGGAAGTATCAAAATGAAGGGTGCACAAGATTTTTCGCGGAAGGCTTCATAACAGATTTTTCGTTGACAGAAAGCCCTCACCGAGTTCATCGGGTGCGGCAAGGCGATCATCGACCCTGATGTCATAAAGAAGGAGATCGAGGATGCCAAACCTCTGGGCGCGTTAGATGAAGTTTTCGCCAAGTAAGTGCAGCATTGGTATTGTAGCGACCTCTAGAAGGCACCACAAGAAGTTCATTCAAGATAGTTCTCTAGCAAACAAGAAAGTGAATGATATGAATCTCAAAATGACGCCTTCTTCCCTTATTTTGGTCCCCTACTCCGTCCCCTAACAGTAGATTATGGTAGTAGCCAAAAATGGACCAATTTCTGGTCGAGGAACCCTTCCCAAGTGAACGAGACCAGAAATTGGCATTTTGGCTGAGGCTAGTATACTCACAGAGCCTCTGTTAGTATGATGCTTTTAGTATGGAAGACCATTTGCGAGGAAACATCATAAAAAAACATCAAAAATATCGTGGTGTGCCAGGAAGTCAAATCAATGGCGGAGGCACGATATAAGAAAAGTCTTTGTTTCTCTACCGACAAGAGCTGAGATTAGAAGTCACAAAACCAGGCCAGGATAGCTGCGTAGTCTTTTTCCCATCACCCCTTCCTTCATTTTGCCTGCTGGCAACTCTTCCTTTGTAAGGCTGTGAGACCCTTTTGTCGTTTTTAGAGTGATTCACGCTTATTCTTAAGCCAGGTTTTAGGTCACAATCACAACCCATAACACCATAGTGTACAGCAAATAAAAGAAAATGCTCATGAAGCTCGGAGATGAATGCTTATGAGAGGACTTCTACTTCTTCCTTGTGTCAATGACTGAAATATATCTTTTCTAGCCAGTATTTGGCGACGGCAATGGCATTACCTATCAGTCGCCAACTTCAGCTCTTCTTTACAGTGACCGGTAACAGAGGGCAAACCAGTTAATTACAGTAGCATTACTCTCTCTTTTCATGTGAGATGATTTCATGGTTTACTCTCGATATTTGCAGGTACTGCGCGAAATCCCCCGAAATGAAGACCTGCATCTCCAACGTGCTCACTAAGGCCAGCCCGTGCATGGACGCCACTCTCAGGGACCACATCGTTGATGCGAACAACGCCACCGCCCAATTCATCGACTTCATCTGCTACAAGGACGGTGACAGGATTGCTCGTAAGTTGCCTTTACATACGAGCATTCACTTTCAGTCAGAACGTGTATGAAAGTGTCTGTTTGTAAGTGTATAAAAGAGAATGGAAGTGTCTGAAAGTGACTATTTGTTAGTGACTGAAACTGTCTACAAATGACTGAAGGTGTAGGTATAAAAGTGCCTGAGAGTGTCTGTTTGTAAGTGACTGAAAGTATCTGAAAGTGTCTAAAGAAAAGTTAATAAAAGTGTTTGAAAGTTACTTGTCTCGTAGTGTGTGAAATTGACTGAAAAAGTATGTTTGTAAATGACTAAAAGTTACTGAAAAAGTACGATAGTTTAAGGGTCTGTTTGTAAGTGATTGAAATTATGTGAAAAAGGTGTGTAAGAGAGTCTAAAAGTGACTGTTTGTCTCTGAAAGTGACTGTTAAAGTATGAAAGTTTTTGTAACTGTTTGTAAGTGACTGAAAGCGAGTAAGTTTCATTTCTTTAAATACTAAACCGCCCTACGTGGCTACAGCCGTCCGTGTGGAATATTTTTCAGTGTTCATCGCGGAGCAGGGTCCGGAGTGCATCCAGGGTAAAGCCAACGAGATCCGCGAGTGCGCCACCAGCCTCAAGAACAGCGTGCCCTCCGTCGAGGAGGCCAAGAAACTTACCCTACAAGTAAGTAAAGATTGAGAAGAAATGCGGCATAATCTTTTTGCAAAAAAACAATTTACCACCGGCGATAGATATCACTGGGGGTATGGCGGGTCTTTTGAAGACATACGGTACGGTAACCTCCTTGTTAAAACGGAATCGTCACATTGCTGAAAGATAAGAGCTACTGCTAGCTCGAAAAATACAGGCTACAACAGCCAAAGTAGTCCACTGCTATATGGGCCTCCCCCTATTGGGGGGTATTGCCGTACTCACTACGCTTGGCAGGTGGATTGGTGATCGTAATGCAAGATGTTGCATTCACAGAGAACGCTGCTGCCCATTTCCTAGAAGATTATACCTTAGTCGCTTTTTAGTGATCCTATTCTAAGCTGGCATCGCAGTAATACGGCATAACATTTATAAAAAAGATCATATACCTTTACCACAGAATAAAATCATAGTACCTACTAGTGTCTTCACGGTAAATCTGCGCTACCGCTCAATAATTGCCTGCGAAATTATACAATGTATCTTGGCATCTGTACAGGAGCAGTGCGGTAAATACGACCAGCTGTCGCAGTGCATCGTCAGCTCGCTGGAGAAGTGCTCCACGCCCACCCCTGCCAATATGGTGGACTCCCTGCTCAAATTCGTGCGCAAGTCATCCCCGTGCGCTAAATGAGTGAGTACCTTAAAAACTGAACAGTATAATAATACCACGCATAATAATAATACGTAAAATTTTAAATAACTTTACGTATCTCATGCTCTAAAAATTGGTCAAAAATTAAAGTAAGCACAGAATGGATAATAGTACTGGCGTACTGTAAGTTCAAATTACAGTCGAGATTTTGAAAGTAGGCGTAGGCATGTAGGTATAGTCCAGCAAAAATGAGTAGACAAAAAATGAGGGCGCCACTTTCTTCGCAATCTGTCAAATCTGACGAATAACGCTTAAATATGGCAACAACATTTCATACAAAATTTTAAGTTCCATTTTGTTTAATTTCTACTCTTTTTTGCTGCACTGTAGTCGTAAGTTGAATATACAGAAATACCACTAAGCCATTTGAATTTGAAGCCATATTCTACTTTTTTTCTTGACATCCACACATCTTCCACAATATTTTCCATTCAGGCAGTTACCAGACTCTAATAAGCCAAATATAGTAGATATCTTACATTGAAGTAGGAACTGACCTTTATATCTTGTTTTTATTGTTTCAGAGTATACCTACTGCAGAATTGGAAGATCAAATTCAAGAGTGCCATTAATTAGAAATAATTTGCCAAAAACTGAAACAAATTAAAATTAATTAACAATTCTACTTGTTTTGTTTTTACAGCTGTTCAATAGAGGTCCTAGAATTAGAATATAAGGTGTAAAAATATTGGCTGCAAATATTTTAAGAGGTGAACCAGTCCTTGAAACTGAACCACTTTCCCCAAGGAACATAGGTAAAAATAAGAAAAAAATTGGACCTCCCACACAAAATGTAGCAACCGAGCGAGACAACTGTATGGGAGGTCCAAATTTTTTTTTTCATATTTCGACCTTTGTTACTTGGGGAAAGTTGTTCAGTTTCATGGGCTGATTCACCCATATTTGCAGCAATTTTTTTACACCCTGTATACTAGCGTAATCCTTGATTTCATAAGCTATAATTAAATTTTCAAATGATTTGGGTGCGCGCATTATGCAACAAAAAAAGCAAACGAAATATTCAGCACAAAATTTGCAGCAAATATCGCGCCAGAAGCAGGAATGCCAGACTATTTGTCTATCCTTGTCACTCTTACGCAAATTTTATATTACCATCCTGCAAATTTCGGGCTGAACATTTTTCGTATGAATAGTAGTAAATGGTGGATCAGTTTTATCACCAGATAGATTTAAATGAAGCACGAAGAATGCAGAGATTTTACTTTCCGGGAAGATCATAACTATTCGATTGTTTCCTGGATCAATAATATTATTTCATTAATAAAATATAAAAGTTGTACGTTTAAAACTATTGTCTAAAAATACTTCGGAATTCATTCATAATTTTGCGAAATATTTAAGTTTGAATTAACAAACAGAAAAATAATATAAAACTCAAGTGTTTTGACGCCATCCTACTTGGATGACTTCCTACTTACGGCATGACGTCATACTTTCAGTTTTTCACACAAAATACAAATCAGTCATACAAAGTACCGTTTAAGATCGTTTCATGCGACCTTTTTAAAAAGTAGCTCATTTCACCTGTTAGGAATGTAGCCTATTGTATGTATTGAAATAAAACATAAACATTTACCTTATCCCTCTTTATTGGTTTCACCAACATATCACATTTTACGTAAACACCTACAACACGATACACCAATCACAATTACGTACCTAAGAACCTATACTTAATTTCAAACTAAGGTACTTCTTATATTAAATATAAAACTTAGTAAAAAAGCTTTTGTAAAATCACCCTTCATAAGATAAAACCTCAGGATAAAATAATATATAAAAAATAAAATTTTTGAACCTTCATCGACCGTTCATATACCAGTGTAAGGATCAGTATCCTAAGCTGAATATTAGTAACAAAAGAGGATCTGTCACTTTCCTCTGTGATATTAGCCAATCAAGTGTACATCCAGAATTAGGAGCAATATAATAATAAAATCACCACCTCTGGGTAAAGTTTAATAAAAAAAAGCTACCAAAAAACTACCGATTGATTTAAAGTATGGCGTAAAAATCTGGACTTAAAAAGATGAAAAAGCAGTATGGGTATATCCAATTTCCACAACCATTAATTTTTTTTTAAACTTAAGATTGATTGAGCGATGTACACAAAAATATTTTTACTGCAAAATATTTAAAAATCCATACGTATACAAAACCAATACGCAGAATTTAAGAACTCGCAAAAAATGCAGTTAGTATGGAATGTAGTTCAAATGAAATCTTAAGTACAATAGAAATAATCACAGGAATCCAAAATATCACGGTAAAATTCGTAAAAAAGTCAAAAAGCTGACATACAAAAAATATGATTTGTTACGCTTTATCTATTACTACGATGTTTTTCTTATAACCTACATTATTATTTCACTTTGAGGTTAATCAATTTGTTTGGCAAGATAATCAGACGGACTAAAGAATTAATGAAAGAAAAGTATGCTTACAAAAATATGAAAAATTCAGAAAGTATCACATAAAAGTGCTGGATTGATTTTGATCGTATTTGGCACAATCTTGCATTTTGGAAAAACCGTACTTCCAAGCGGACTCACAACTTTTTTTAAAGCAATTTTTGTTGTTTTTATGGTATAACCCTACAAGCATGCATAAAAAGATATGAATGTAGGGGAAGCGAAAGAATTTTTGTAAGAATTAATGTAAGGAATTTTTCGGAAAAGAGGCGTCATTTTATGTATTTATGTATTTCTCCACAATGGTAAAGGTTGAAAGTGATACTCAAAGATTGAGTAACTAGTGTCGTGAGATGCCGGCGTAGAAAAGCCTCACCTCATTTCATTGCCGTCCCGCGGGTGTCGTGAGAGGCGACTAAGGGACTCGAGAGCTCCTGTGTATTACAACTTTAGGCGACAACCTGTCACTACAGGGATACACCATCTGAACGTGCCGTCAATATTTGTCTACCGCGGCGCTAGCGGCCGTATTTTTACAGCCATTAACGTTCTGCCTACCCCGCAAACGATAAAGTTGTGATATGTGTATGTGAGTGAGTCCACTGTGGGAAGTAAGACGTATACTTAAGAAACATACTTCTACTAAACTGCCACTAAATTACGTATTACAAACGACTAATTACCCCTTATTCTAAAATAATATTATTTTTATCATTTGGCTGGATGGAAGCAAAGTCGTTTGGCCGGTATGAATTGGCATATTTTTTCTTATAGATATGTATCTTACGATATAGCTACACTTGAAGCTTCCACTACTTATCTACTTCATCGCAAAAACTAATATAAAATTGATTTTTCCTATCTAATTCGACATCCGACTTGGCAAAATCGTTTCCCTATATATTCCGATATGCATATCCTTGCTAAATTGTTCTCAAATGAAAATAAGAAATCGAAAAATGTAATAATCAGTTTAAGTTGTAAAAATATCTACTGGATGTCGCTAAATCGCCTCGAGACGTTAAAATTTTGTAAGGGTCGAACGAGGCGACAGTTGCTCAGTGCCCTTTTTTGGCAATAGGCTTGTTTCCTGAGAGGTCAAATGAACTACTTTTTAAAACGAACTAAAACGGTATATTGTGTGAAGAACTAGGAAAATGTTGTCACGCTGTAAGTATTTGGATGGCGTCAAAACACTTGCTTTTATATTATTTTTCTGTTTATTAATTCTAACTTTGAATATTTTGAACAATTTTAAGCGTACAACTGTTATATTTTTTATGGAAACTAGCGAATTACCGGAATGTACCGGGTAGGTTCAGTTCGTTCCGTTCTTCCCAGAACAACTCCTAAGCCCAGTCTCGCCCCAAGGGCGTGATTGGGCTGGTTGTTTGAACAACCATACAAATATTTCCGGGTGAACCCGCCCTACCCACCAAGCCGACAGGCGTAGATTTTATTGCCCCAGGGCCGAAATCGTAGTCCAGCAAAAAAAAAAAGCAGGACGGTACTCCATGTGTCCAGGGTTCGATCCTCGGTTCGACATTTTTCAATTTCTTATTTTCAACATATCCTTACACACTAATCGATATTAGTTTTTGCGATTCTCAATTCAATAATAACTTACATAAAATCGTGTCATGTGCGTGTCTATGGCACCGATTTGAGCCTATGGAGCATTTTATGCAATTCGTTTTTTTCTCTATAAAAAGCAGTCTATGTGACGTCATGGGGCAGTCGATGATCATAAAAATATATAAAATATATAAGGTGTAAAATTATTATTTGCAAATATTTTAAGGGGTGAACAACTTTCCCCAAGAAGCTATGAGAAAATTTTTGGACCTCCCATACAAATTGATATGGTCGGTCGGTATTTTCTTTTTTATATTTCAACCTATGTTCCTTTGGGAAAGTTGTTCAGTTTCATGGGCAAGTCCACCCCTTAAAATAATTGCAGCTATTTTTTTACACCCTGTATTAGGCCATGCCTTATATTATAATGTACTTTTTGTTCTTCTTGTTCGTATAGCTTTGGTTACTCGTACTCTTATCATCTATATCTACGTTTAAGTATACTAAAATGCTATTACAGTATAGCCACTTTTGAAGGCCTATTTTGATACCTGTCATTTCCATTCTGAAGTAGATGTCAACAAATGGTGTACTGTAAGGTATAAAACTATGAGCTGCAAATATTTTAAAGGGTGAATCCTCCCATGAAACTGAACAACTTTTCCCTTTGGCTTGGTCTATTTTTTTTCTAATATTTCGACCTATGTTCCCTGGGGAAAGTTGTTGAATTTAATGCTGGTTCACCTCTTAAAATATTTGCAACAATTTTATACACCTGTTTATGCCTTAATATTAGTGCGAATCTGACAGCCGTCAAAATGGGCTTAAGATGGCCTTACTGTAATTGTGACATCATAAGCTTATTTTTAATTTGTTTGTTACCAAGCACAACCAGTTGCACTAAACACCTACGGGTACTATTTTTAAGGTAAAATATGCTGGATATATTTCAACGCCTACCCCGCCAGGGATATAGGCGTGATTTTTGTATGCATATATATATTTCAACAATCCAACCCTAAACTGATAAATGATGCTAAACTTTTGTCAAAGAATAAAAAAGGTAACATTGTAACAGAAGGCTCGAAAATTATGGATACGGCGGAATTCAAAATTTGTGACTCGCTATCCATATTTTTTTCTTAACAACTAAGACAAGTTATCTGACTTTACCACTAAAAGGAAAGTTCAGTTTATAAGCAGAAATATCACTTGAAATATATCCAGCATTTTCACATATACAATAGCAAGTATGATTCTAACAATGCGACATGACACGCAGCTAATATCAAGCTGAGGTAGTTTACAAGATGGCCGCCGTGAAGGCTAACAAAATGGCGGCGAAGGAAACGGATGCGGCGACGGCCGAGCCTTTGGGTTCCTGTAAGAAAACAATACGATAAATATGATTTACTTTACTGAATAGTTATAGAAGGCACATGAAACAAAAATTGGGAACAGAATACAAACAATCAACAAAGGCAAGTAGAACATGGCCTACAAATAAAATATTATTTTTTAAACAATACTAGAGTTAATAAGATAAAATAAAGTTCAATTTCAAAGTTTCAAAATCCAAAACTAAGGTAGGGTAGCCTAGGGTCCATACAAATTGTTAACTGTAAATAAGAGCACTTCTGGGCAGGTTTTTGGGTGTTTTTTCTTCTCCAGGGGGTCAAGCTGATTATCATTTAACATTTTCTTTTTTTAATTTTGACTTTAATTTAATCTCACACGGTGGTGGCGTTTGGTTAGCCTGGCCAGCACCGAGCTTTTATTTAAAATTTTTATCCCACCTGTACCGCGTTTTGTTCTTGGACTTTCAAATTGTTATAAAAGTTCTTCATTCTTTGTGAATTTACTTGAAAATAAAAACATTTGATTTTGATTATGAAATCGTAAAAAAGCACGTAACCTAACCTAACCTAACCACACTTTCTACTTCTCGAATATTATAAAGTTAAGTTAGGATCTTGAACAGTTGGAATTGAATCAAATTCATTCACACAACACCCTGATTCCAGCAACAAATTATTAGCAGGTTTTCGAAAGCTTTACATTTCCTGACAAGTTTTTTTTATACCTAGGTAATGAAGTCAGCAACATAACAACAACTGAAAAGAACAATAGGCGAGTAAATAACATCATTCCACATAACAATAAGCAAAAGAAAACTGTAACATAACAGCACAATACAACACACATAGTCATATAGACTTACTCCTTGCACCTGGCTCCTTGGTTTCGCCTCGGTCGGGCCGGTCGGGCCAGACTAAAAATATTAGTATTGTTAGTTGCTTAGTTTAAAAATTAGTTTACTTATAAGTTACTGGTGCTCGTAAATCACAATGTAGAATCCCTTAGCTGGACATTTTCATACAAACGTATTCCCCTGTTTATATTTTTATTAAATAAAATTAGTGCTTACTAAGGTCATGCCGTCAAGGCCATGCAAGTTATTTTCCATTTGGAAAAATAATAACAAGTAGAAAATATGAAAAATTTTCAATAAAACACTTCCAGCAATACGGTCTTATGTCCCGTTGCAGAAAAAAACATGCGCAGGAGATCTGGCTTAAAAAGAATCATGAATGATATAGTTATCACTAACTACATACCTACAGGATGTATAAAAATCAACCGCATATCTTTTGGGGGGGGAACTAGTACTAATTTTGTAAGGAAGATGCATATTTTTTTGTTGTTCAGTTTTATGGACTGGATTCCCTACCGTCACATTCATGTCAAAGCAGTCTACTGCTGGACATGGGCCTCGCCTCCCCCAATTGGTGGCATTGGCGTACTTACCACGTTTTGCAGGCGGATTGGCGAGCGCAGTGCAGATAGATATTCATAGGAAACTCTCTGCCCGTTTCCCGGATTCATCCCTTATTCGCCTTACACCCGCGGGCAGAAATGGGGATGATGCTATTCGCCTTCACCACACGGCATACTGGTTGCCGAGCTGGTTCACCCCTTACAATATTTGCCGTTTTTTTTACAACGTGTAACAGAAGGGGGGGGGGTCTAATGGAGTCACCTTGACCTCCAGCTTGCAGGGCGTGGCCTGCTTGGCGAACTTGAACAGAGACTCGACGATGTTGCCGGTGGTGGGCGCAGCACTTCTCCAGGCTATATAGGGGGGGAGGGGGATCAAATGGAGTCACCTTGACCTCCAGCTTGCAGGGCGTGGCCTGCTTGGCGAACTTGAACAGAGACTCGACGATGTTGCCGGTGGTGGGCGCGTTGCATTTCTCCAGTGAGGAAACAACGCATTTCTGAAGGCTGTCCAGCTGACCGCATTCCTTCTCCTGGAAACATGTATTTCGCGGTCAGATATACCCAAGTAAAAGGAAATTTATTCCATAATACTCGTAAATGGCGTCATTTTACAAAAAAAGTATCCCACCGAAAACATTTTCATGTCAAGATGTAGCCAAACCGAGCGAAAAAAACATCAGATCTCAAATAGAGCCAAGCTTCTCAATCTGTATACCGTAAGTGCATCAACTCAAATTTCATAAATTTTACATCTTATCTTAATGAACCACCCGACCATAAGTTGGTCTATTTTTGGATACTGCCATAATGTACTATTTTATCCACACACACACGTCAGCCTAATTGTCTTGTTAATCTACTGCTGGACGTCGGCAGCAAAACGGAATCCTTTCTCTCGCTTGGATAAAAACCAACTTAGGTAAGCGTTCTTCACCCCTTCAGCCAGGTGGCCCGATGACTTAAAGAAGGCGGTAGGTAGCGACTGGATGATGAAAAACGGCAGATCGTGCCTTATGGCATACCCTGTCTAGCCCTAGACTGCTATAAACTGATGGTATGAGATGTGAAGAGAACTTCGAAAAGGGGAAAAAAATTGTACTAGTTTAGTTTGACATGTTCATAACTTACTCCGAAGTTGATCTCCGGTATGGAGTTGGCAGTGATGTTGTTGGGGTCGAACTTGTACTCTTCGCCGTAAATGTTCTTCACGCAGTCCTGGATTTGTTCCTGCTTGTCCTGGATGCACTCAGGGCCGCCCTCCGCTATGAACACTGGAATAGTCAAACAAATGCTCAACATTCTCCTTGCCTAATCCCGTTTCCCTGTCTGTGTCGGCTACCTAATCTAGGGGATTTGACGTGGAACCGAGTTTTACACAAAGCAGCGTACAGCGCCTGCCATCTGACATCTACAAGCCGAAAGCTAACCTGGCACATTGGTACATGGTTGGGATTGAACTCGTGTCTCACAAATGATTGTAAGTCCGGTGTCCTAACCGCTTCGCAACAGATGTTCTTCATACAATGCAGGTCTTTTTTATTATCATATAATCACATCAGACCAAGGAATGATCTGTTAATGGCGGCGGCTACCTAAGTGTGAGGGAGAAAACATGAACGCCTGGTATATGTAAGAGCGAAAGCATTACAATTTGCCGCCAAATATAAATCTGGAGTCCTCTGGCAGTACAGCTGGCATAGAGTCCATTGAAACTTACTTCGCATGCGAAAGTATCGCACGTTAAACCACTCCTTCGACTTTCGAGAAATTACTTGAAAAATACACTTACTGCTCGGCTCATGTAAGATAAAGCATGGCTTTGTACGTGTTTCAAGGGTTTCCTGGCAGTTTAAACCATTCGCTTAGACAGTGTCGCAGGACAAGACCATAGGCCTCCTTCGACCATTGGTTCTACGACAGATGTGACCAGCCCACTGCCACTTCAGTTTGCTACATTTTCGGACTATATCTCTTACTTTGGTGAGGGTGAGGCTGAATTGAGTGAACTTACAAGCAATCCTATCGCCGTCCTTGTAGCAAATGAACTCCGCCAGCTGCTCCGAGATGTTGTACACCACTTTCATGTTCTTCTGCTCGTCCACCGCGAAGCAAGGCTTGATGGAGTCTGCCATGTCCTTGAAACACTGCTTCGCTTCGGGCCGCTTCTGACAGTACCTGGAATTTGACAATACGACTGTCAAATAAGGTGTAGGACAGCCTGCCGAATACTGATTGGGTGCATTCAGAGTCAGACCATGAAAGTGGACAACTTTAGAATGGTAATTTTTTTAAATACTACTCATAGTAAATGCAATCAGCGCTAATCGTGATTTTGTATGGACAGTCGATTTTTTCGTTTCATGATATTTATGTCCCTACGGAAGAGATGTTCAGTTTTGTGGTCTGCAAGCATCCTATCAGTATTCGGAGGGCTGTCCTTTACACCCATAATTCACATCGGCTTTAAATATCGCTGATCATCTAAACTGAATTAGAGAGTTAGAGGGAGGTGAGGGAGAACACTTACCCACAGCCCGATTTAGAATACAATGCTAGTTATCTCGAATTTATAGTAATAATGAAGACTATTTAACGGAAGCCCTGCGATTTGTAAATGGCGACGGTTACTTATGTGTGAGGGAGAAAGCATGAACGACAGGTATATGTGAGAGAGAAACTCTGACAATCAGCCGCCATTTACATATCCTTTTATCGCACGGCTTCTAAACAAAACCGTCTGTCAGGCCTGTAATAGCCACGTAAAAACTGACTGCACTCACTTCTGGAAAACCTCATCCACAGCGCCATTGGGTTTAGCTGCTTCGATCTCTTCCTGCAGAACCTTTGGGTCCTGGAGGCCTAAACTGTCCTTCACGCATGTAGGGAATTTCCCGTATGCTTTCTGTAATGAAAAACAAGGTATGTTTTACATAAAAATGCATGTTTAAATTCAACTCCATTCACTTCAAAAATAATAATAATTTGTTTAGAGTAAATTAAGTGCCATCCCTAGCGTCGGAAAGAAAACAGAGGAATACATTTGTATGAAAAGGCTGAAAACCAGGCGCTCTTAATCTGTGGTGTATTATTTTTTCCAGAGATGTTACTGTAAATAAAAAAATTGTGACCAAACTCAAACCATATATAAACAAACATATATAATTAGTTGCTATACAGTTTTCCCCATAATACTTGACTCAATACGAAGTACCTAATTTTAATTAAGAACCAGTTATTGATATAATTTACAGACGTAAGTAACTGGTTCTACGGATTATGACCAAAAGGTAGTAAATCCAGATGAAGGGAGGTGCAATGTAACTTTTTATACCTGTGAAAGATTTTTAAAGATTATGACGTATGGGGTGAAACTGCTGGCCAAAAAACCGGTATAGACCTTCCAAAAGGTGTCATGGTTGTACGGTCAAGATCAGGCTTGATTAACAGTTTTGGACTTTGGACCGTTGTAATGCCGCGCGCGCGTATAGGTTCACCAGCGGTTATGTCTAACCGTGAGCTTGACTGTACTTAAATTATAATTATTTTATGATAAAGGTAAGGCAGCATCACTTGGTTCTCGTAGGGTTTTTTTTTTCAAACTGTACATATCGGTTAGAAAATTTCGCGAATACTTTTACGATCGGCTGACTGACTTTGTAAGGGAGGTTAAAAGTCCAATGTTCTAAAAAACGTGTCCAATTTAATGCATGTCCTGTTGATAAGATAAAAAATAAAATGGCGTTTTCATGCGAGTCATGTGTAACAAAAATTATTATTACAATTTTATATTATAATGTCACTTTTTAGTGAATCAGGAAACGCAATTATCTTATCATACATTATCGCCATTTTTTTAAATATATTTTTATTAGAAAATATAAACTTTTAATTTTTCATGAGTTTCCATCACTGTCTGTATCAAGACAGCAGGTGTAATTTTATCAATGTCACTATGTCACAATTTAAAGAGTAAAGATAATATATTTTCGTAATTTATTATCACTATCTCATTATTTTATTGATTATTAATCGACTTCAGTAAGTTACCAGATAGCATCCGTAATCCACAAGGTTAAAAGAGATAAGTGGGAAAAGAATTACATGCAACATACATAAATCACGCTTATATCACTTGAGGGTTAGGTAGAGCGTAAGGCCTTCTTCTTCTTTTCGTGTAGGACACCGAGTCGTCCAACGACCCGATAAACCCTAGTGTCAGAATTTTTCAACCGCCTTCTACAAGTAGCAGGCTTCTGACATGGTTGTGTAACGACCGCCGTGTAAGTGATTATAGACAGCAACCGGGACCTACGGCTTAACGTGCCATCCGAAACACGGAACCATCATACTTACGGACAATCGGGTGGTTCAGCCCGCAATGTCCTAACCAGACTGGGAACAAATTCACAAAGTGATAAATATCAACTTTGTGAGTGACCCACCGAGAATCGAACCCGAAACCTTCTGCGTCAAAGGCAGTCGCACTACCACTGCGCTACATCGGTCATCGGTAAGGCCGTAAAAGGTAATTCAGGGTAATTTCATTAGACTGTGTATTAACATATTAACATGTTGTCAGCCTTTCGCCTAAAATTGCATGCAAAATGTCGCATTCACAGAGAATACCATGTCCCTAGGTCTATCCTATCCCTTACTCGAATACCGATATATACACCTTGCGATGGAAAATTGTGCAAGATTTCCAAAACATATTCCTTTGTAATTTTTTACGAAACCCACAGGTAGAATTGGGGTGATGCTATTCTAATCCGGCGTTACTCGAACTAAAATTTTAAAGCTTACTAATAAACAGGAGGAAAGGAATACTACAAACTCTAATGTATAGTATGTATGATGACTTGAAAAAGGCGGCTAGTAGCGACTGGATGGCAAAAACGGGAGATCGTGCCTTATGGCGTTCCCTGGGGGAGGCCTACGTCCAGCAGTGGACTGCAATAGGCTGAAATAGAAATAGAATAGAATGTATAGTAAGCTTCGGCTCTTTATTAATATTACAGCGAGTAGCTTAGTATAGTTAGTATTCTTTGATAATGATAATACTAAGTAGGTATAGTTGCCAATAAGTCCAAATAATCTGCAATCTGTCGTGCAGTTACTATGCACATAATTATCACATTTTAGTGAAGGACAAATGTACGTAATAGTTTATTACACAAATACGAGTACGCACTGTACTTGTTTTTCTACTATAATTAGTAGATAGATACCTGGTTCGCCGAGCACTGCTTTTTTGTTGGTTAAAAGTTTTCTTTATAACGAGACCTAGCTAAAACAATTTATCACTTCCCAGAACATCATGTCCTTCATATTAATCTGCAAAAAAATAGTTGTAGCTATTAGAGGCATGTAGGCCTACATTATTCTAGAATAAAGACTCATTTTTACACGAAGATTTTAGTATCCTTCGTTATCACGGGCGCTGGTACTATCATTTATGCTGTGCCACGTAATTTAAAATTATTTAAATTTTTAAGTAAAAAAAAAACTTTGCTCTCATACAAATAACTATTTTATTTTTTATAGTTTTGTTTCAGTTAGAGGCAGAATGCTTCAATGGAGATCATTGTTCAACTGCGTTCGATATTTAAATAAAAACACTATTAAACGAGTGTAGATAAAACCGTTTTAAACAGTCACACACAATGCTGCCACCTAATTTAAAGACAAGAGATACACATATCACGCCTTTATTCATTGCGGGGTAGGCAGAGCAATAAAAGCTACGGCTAATAGAGCAATACGGTCGCTATCGCCACGTTTGACAAAACATTGTGGGCACTTCAATTGATTCATGTATCACTTTAGTGACAGATTGTCAGACTGTCGCCTAAAGTTGTAATACACATTAAACCCTCGAGTCCCTTAATCGCTTCTTACGACACCCGCGGGAAGAAATGGGATGGTGCTATTCTAAGCCAGCATCACACACAAGAGATGATACTTCAAGTTATAGTTTAGATAACAAACGATCCGAAACGGAACAGTAGGTAATTTATTTTATCACAAAGGTTAACTGTTCAAAACGAGAGGACGATGACTCGTACTAAATGTGTCAGAAATGTTTTGTTATTGGTAACAAATTGATAACTTATAATATAAATTACTTAAAGTACTACTAAAATAAGCCGTTTTGTATAAATAAGTGCCGTGTGATGCCGGCTTAGAATAGCATCATCCCACATCCTTCAAAAAATCAAATAGAACAAGTAACAGAGATTTTATTTAGTACAATAGAAAAGACGTTGTGTGAAATTTTTCGCCCAGAATTTACGTTTATTACATAAACTACGTTTATAAGCAAGATGTTTTTTGATATTTTTCATATTTTTTTTACCACCTGACTTGTAACAACCGAATATTCTAAAATAACGCAAAAACAAGGAATATAATATAAAATACGGATAACCTTTAGGTATACCTTATCATTTAAATAAATCCTAATATACTACCTTGTAAATTTTGTCAAAAATTATCGAGAGTATAGTATCTTGTTCAGTAATGACACACCTAGAAGACAACAAATTGTGACTGATAAACAATATGCATACAGAAAGGATAGATCAACAATATCGGCAGCACATGAGCTAGTTGATATTATACTTACGGGTATTGATGATAAAATCAAAACAGCTGGTATAATGTGTGATTTATCAAAGGCATTTGATGTCATTGATCACAGCCTTCTCGTATCTAAATTATCCTGCTATGGAATTGACAGCACCCCTTTAAAATTATTATCGTCTTTTCTAACTGAACGGAAACAAACTGTGGAAGTTCCGTTACATGGGAAAAAATACCGATCAGACGTTGGCATTGTAAATATAGGAATCCCACAGGGGTCGGCACTGGGCAATACACTTTTTTTGGTATTCATTAATGACCTCGCCCACTATATGAATAACCATAATATTGTACTTTTTGCTGATGACACTACAGTCATAGTGAAGGGTTCTTCATATGAAGAACTTAATACTAAACTCAATGTAACCTTCAATCAGCTGAGTGAATGGTTTAGAGTAAATGGCCTCATCTTGAATAGCACTAAGTCTAACACAATACTGTTTTCTGGAAAGGCGCTACAACATCGACCGATTATCGATTGCCCAGCACCCATGTGTAGTACTAGCAAATTTTTGGGCCTCCACATAGATTCTACTCTGTGTTGGAAAATACACATTGACAAACTGTGTGCACGACTGGCCAGTGCTACATATGCAATAAAAAAGATAAAACCAATTGTCAGTAAAAAGACTCTCCGTATGACATACTTTGCTTACTTTCATTCACTGCTGTCCTATGGCATCATATTATGGGGAGATAGCACTGATTGTGATCGCGTACTCATAGCTCAGAAACGAGTTCTAAGAGCCATGGTGGGAGCAGATAAGCTAAAGTCCTGTAGGTCAATTTTCAAGGACAATAAAATAATGACGCAGTGCTCTCTGTACATATACGAAGTGATAGCTTTTACAAGGCGAAACATCTCATCTTTCTCGCGCTATGAGGGCCGCACTCGTCAAAATGGTAAGCTTAGACCTGTTCCCCACCGCTCCGCACAAGCTACAAAGAATCCTCGCGTGATAGGACCTGTGTACTATGAACACCTTCCGGATGCAATTAAAAACGTAAAATGTGACAAGATATTTATGCATAAACTGAAAAACTTCCTGTTGGATAAACCTTACTATTCTGTAACTGAATATTTAAATGATAGTTTTAAGCTATAGAATATTGACTTAATCATTATTATAAATTATATCATAAACACATTAGAGCTTCTTATATTATATTCTCATTTTAATCTTATTGAAATACTCTAGGTACTACTTATATTTGTAATACCAAATTGACTTTCTCGGTACATACCTTATATTATAAGTACAATTATTTGTAATATGTAGATTGTATTTTGAGAAAATAAATGAAATGAAATGAAAATGAAATAAATCAAGTATCCGAATGACTCTGAAGTTGTAAATGTCTCAACGCATTAGCCTAATTTAATTACTAACTGAATGACACACTTAACAACATTTTTGATAAGTAGTTTATCGATAAATCGAAATGATATCAAATAGGATTTCGCTTGTTATTTATGTCAACGTTGCCGTGTGATGCCGGCATAGAATAGCATCAACCCATTTCCTTCCCATGGGTATCGTAAGAGACGACTAAGGGACTTAAGGGTTTTAGGCGTGTTACAATTTTTAGGCAACAGGCTGACAACCTGTCACTATAGTGATACACGAATCAGTCAGTCAATCAGTCAGACGATAGTAACTGTATTTTTATGGCTGTTAATGCTCTGCCTACCCTACAAGGGACAAAGGCTTGATATATGTATGTAGTATGTATGTAATAAAGAAGTGATGAATGTATGTTATTTGATAAGGCTTTTTTTTTTCGTTTCAAATGTTTTAAAGCGGAATGACTTACACAAGTTTTTGTTTTCTACGAAATGTTTTCAAATGTAAAAGTTCAGATGGTTTCGTGCTTCGGAGAGCTCCGACCGTCGCTTCCTGTTTGTTATAATATAACTTAGACAGCGTTCGTTACACAACCATGTAAGAGAACTACCTACAAGTCGTAGGTGGCTTAAAACTCTGACACCAGGGTTCATCGGATCGCTCTAAGACGCAGTGTCCCACACAACTAAGGCAGATTACGTGTGGTTTCTGTTCGCTTTTAAAGTGCATATTCGTAATTTAATGGTCTTCCTCACGATTATAATGATGCGCGGCTTATCTGAAACGACCCTCATACATTTAACCCTCGTAATTTTGCGGTCGTTAACGCTCTGCCTACCCCGTCATAGATATAGGTGTGATATGTGTGTGTATGCAGTATTTTATACGGATGCATGAACACTCAATTCCACCTATGGGTGTCATAATCATCCAGGGTGGGTTAAACAATCGTCCAGGAAATGGACGGCATCGTCCAATAAGCCAGTGCTGTGTGGTGCGGTGCCGGTCGGTTTAGAACAGCATCACCCCAATTCTACCCGCGGGTGTCGTAAGAGGCATCTGCAGGAATTGAGTATTCAAATCTACTACTGGCTGTCACTGTGTGCTTCTTCTTTTCGTGTGGGACAACGAGTCGTCGAACATCCATAGATGCTAATGGGCATTCATTGCTGACAAGATAAATTATTTACGTTGCAGTTTACCTAAACAGAGTGTGATATGATAGCGATACAGTTCTCGAGTTCATGTCAATAATTCCTAATGTTATCTGTATCATATTTCACATTCACACGGTGTAGTTTGTTTATGCATTTGCATTTACTGAGGTTTTTTTTGTTTTTTTTTTTTCGTGTGGGACACCAAGTCGTCCAACAACCCGATGAACCCTAGTGTCAGAATTTTTCAACCGCCTTCAAAGTAGCAGGCTTCTGACATGGTTGTGTAACGACCGCCGTCGTAAGTAATCATAGACAGCGACCGGGACCTACGGCTTAACGTGCCATCCGAAACACGGAACCATCTTACTTACGGACAATCGGGTGGTTTAGCCCGCAATGTCCTAACCAGACTGGGAACAAATTCATAAAGTGATAAATATCAACTTTGTGAGTGACCCACCGAGAATCGAACCCGGAACCTTCTGCGTCAAAGGCAGTCGCACTACCACTGCGCCACATCGGTCGTCTACTGAGTCGTCGTCATCGGTTTACTGAGGTGCATTATTATCTTCTTTCAATAATACAGGATGTAAGAAACGGTGTAACGGAAACTTTGCGGGCGTGATGAGACCATGACACTGAACAACTTTTTCAATGGCGGCTATGTTGGGAAACGAAATAAAATTTTCGAGTTCCCATATAAATTCACTCAGCTGATCGGGAATTTTGTATGGAAGGACGAACAAAATTTCACGTTTACCAACATAGCTCTCATAGAAAAAGTTGTTCAGTTTCATGGTCTGAGCACGCATGCAAAGTTTACTTTCACCGCCCGTTACACCCTGTATTAATGATGATATACATACACATACACATATCACGCCTTTATCCCTTACGGGGTAGGCAGAGCGTTAACGGCCGCAAGAATACGGTCGCTATCGCCACGTCTGACATTTTTGAGGATTGTTTTCCAAGGTTGTTTCAGAAAACATGTGTATCACTATAGTGACAGGTTGTCAGCCTGCCGCCTAAAAATTGTAATACACTAATACTCTCGAGTCCCTTAGTCGCCTCTTACGACACCCGCGGGAAGGATTTGGGGTGATGCTATTCTAAGCCGGCGTCACACTGCAAAGATGATATACCTAGATTTAAAAAGATAAGCTGCTCGATGATAGTTTTCTCCTAAGATAAACAAAACAGTGACACTATTGTGTCTATTTTCTTTATTTTGTCCAATAAATAACGTTTCTCGTGTACAATAAATTCTTAACACACCCGTTTTTAAGAATTTAATCCGTGAATGGCCAAATTTGATTCAGTTATACTAGACTGGCTTTATAACTATGGTTAGTTTTACACTAGCAGAATTAATTTTTCATAAAAACCTATTTAGTTATTTATTTTTTTATTATAAATTACAACCAGTACGCGAGTGAGTACGAGCTGCGTACGCCGGCGGTGTGCTCTGCCCTTAAAATTTACCTATAGCCTGTAACATATAGGATGATCCCTGTGACGTTATTGTGTACTTCGAGCAAATGACACAAGGTCAATTTTCCTAGTAAACAAAGGAATTTATACATTGTCGTTTCGGGTGTCTAATATAACCGAACGAGACCTTGACTGTACAATGTCCAATAAAACGTCAGAGTAATAGAAAATAGCAAACCTTTGTACGCAACAGTACTTTGATCTAAAAACAATGATAATTCTCATCGCAGTGTAAGGTAATAAATACAGATTCCGCAATTTAAACAGCGATTATAGCTCAAAGGTCATATCTATTCGTTTCCGCGTTACAAAGCAAAACAGAACGCTAGCTAACTAACATTACTATTACTACCAAAACAAATTTACTATGTTCTCTGGGGAGAGTTGTTCAATTTCATGGACTGGTTGACCCCTTGTAGGAAAGTTAGTACTTAGCTAACCTATATTACTACTTATTACTACCTAAATAATTTACTATGATCTCTGGGGAAAGTTGTTCAATTACACAGGCTGGTTCTCCCATGCAAGGAAGTTAGTATTTTTCTTAACACCCTATGTATAATAGAATTAGCAGTAAGGCTTTTTCCGGTGTTAATAAGTTTTTTTTCGGTAAGTAGGTAGGTATTATGTACACATGAACTTTCATCTTGAATCACTGTATCTATGCTTCATACTACGTAATAATGGACAGTACAACCTAGTAAGTGTATTTAGTAACTTGTTTATACCTACAATTTAAATGCATAAATTAACTTAGAAGGTTAAAACATTATATACCTTTGAATGTTATTGCTCTAAAGTGTTTAAAACCTGTTTGAGTCATTAGTTTGAGGTAACAAACTCGTCCTTTGAATGTGACAAGTCAAGAATAACAGAATAAACAACATATATCTATAAAAAACAAAACCCGACTGCGTTTTAAACCCGCCATTTTTAATTTAGTGTGCCTAGATGTTTGGGCTGTAACCCGTGAAAAATCATACATACACTCGTATACATACTCTCACAAGATACACCGTGTTTCGGAAAAAAATCTTGATTTCTCATACAAAATCATGACTAACTTTGCATGGGAGGTCGAAATTTTTTTCTTGTATTCCAGCACTGGTCCCAAGTTGTTCAGTACGATGCCCTAAATAACGTCTCCAATTCAATGCATTTCCTCCGAAACACGGTATAAATGTCCTCCTTTTGAGGAAGTCGGGTAAAAAACGAAGAAAATAAAAAAAGGCTAAGTTCACTGCCTGCAGATTGCCGTGTGAGATGCATCTTCCAAAGTTGGGGATTTCCCATACTTTTAGTACCGCCGTACCGAGGGATCATGGACTTGGTCACATTTCTAGTAGACCTACAACTAAATTTGGAGCCTGCTATACAATGTGTTACCTGCAGGCAGACACAATATTTAAACTAGTGATTCTGTGATTTTTTTAAATACCATCTGTGAAATCACGAAAAAAACTGCTGTTACAAAACCTTATACTTCCTACTAGTGGCTACTGCTAGCTGCTTTCGTGAACTGAACTTACACATAACTGGAGTGGATATTCTGGATATTGTGGGGATTGCATTATTACTGGATATTTTGGGCACTGCACTGGGCATTATGCCTAAACCTATCACCTCTCCTGATAAAGCTCTTAGGTAGTTTCTAGTTGGCTTAGTGAAGACAGATTACGGGAATAGGAAAAAATATCTATTCAGTTACTAAACATATTTTATGGGTGCTAAGTAGATACCTCCTCGTGTGTTAGGGTGGTATCAGTCCACAGGGGGACACGTCTACCTATGGTACAAGACCATGGGGAGACGGGTCTCTTGTGGAACGTTACCATTCTTTCCTGGTGCACCTGGGCAACAGCGGCTAGTAATAAGTTTTTAGAAACTTTTACTAGCTGATGGCTAAAGTCTACTCGATTTCACTGAGTGATGTGGGTGAGCTCAGGGAAGTATCCCCCCCCCGCCCCTCCCCCCTCCTCCCCCTTCCCATCCTCCCCTCCCACCTGCGCTAGGACCTGCGTAGGAGCGCCGAGTGCCGGGATGACGGAGTCCTGGGGGGTTGAGCCGAGCGGTGCTGTGGGTTTTCGCATCGTTAGGCAACACGCCCCCTTTGGTCCCGATTTCAGGCTTCACGGCGGCCTTGTCCACTAGCCACGGGCAAGGAAATGGCCATGGTGCCCCGTCAGAGGGTCACCGGCGAGGGCTGTTGGGCAAGATGGAAAGCCATGCTGAAGGCTTGCGGGAGGTGATCAGTTCCGGAGGCTACAATGGATCCGCCAACGTAGTCCTCTCGGCCGCCGATCAATAGCCTGATGTCGCGCTGAAAGTCCCCCAATGTCCCTATATCTTCCTGGTAATCCTAACGATCCGAGGCTTTAAGCTTGTAGGACGTTCCCATATTGCGGGCTCGATGGAGGGTGGGAAACCAGGGAGACGAAACTCAAACAATAATGTATGGACAAGGATCCACAGACAAACCCAAAGGGTTTACAGGTTCGGAGGCGCAAGCAACCGGAACCACAAACAGCGGAGGTACGGCTTCGGCCGGATTTCCGACCGCGACCGGTATGGGCAAACCAGATGGTTGCTTGGAGGGGAAACCCAACCCGAGCACCCAGGGGGTGAACAAACCGGTAGCGATACAAGCTCAGGTGTCTGACGGCACCGAGAGCTCCCACGCACGGCAAATAGAGCAGGCCTGGCAAGTGGTGGAAAGAAAGAAGAAGCACTCGAAGAGTGCCAATCTGAAACCTGCCGCAAACCAGGCAACTGAGCAAAAGCCGAGAAAGCCAAGCCAGAAGCAGCGAAGACGAGCCCAAGAGAAGGCTAGGGCTGCGGCAGCTGCAGCTGGAAAGATACAACCCCCCGGCAAATCCCATACCCAGACGAGCGGTACGGCTGCTGGTGGCTCGGGTGGTGTGATCGGGCCTGGGGAAACCCGGCATTGTGAACAACCCCGAGTCACTGGCTCTGGTCCCGGCACTGTTAGTCTGGTTGAGGGTGCCGAAGGGCAAAAACAAAAGAGCGCCAACAGGCCTGACAAAAAGGCGCGAGCCCGCCTGGCTAAGAAGCGAGCTCGCATGAATGAGACTATCTCGCCAAGCGGTGAGCAGAAAAAGCCAAAAGTGGACAGGCCACTAATACAGCCTCGCCAGAACTACGCGGAGGCGACGAAACAGGACCACGCAGTAGCCATCACACAGGTGAGCGGCATCCTGTCACAGGAAAGCGCGGACTGGATCCTCAAAGAGATACAGCTGAGGATGATCAGCGAAGCCCGTGCCCGATCACCAGAGGACAAAGGCCCGGTCTTCAGGGCGAAACCTTCATATGCGGAGGGCTACCTGCGCGTATGGGGTGACGACCAGAGGACTGTGGACTGGCTGAAACAAAAGGTCTCCACCATGACGCTGCCATCTGGAGAAAAGCTCACGGTGAAGACCCAAGCAGAGATACCGAAAAGGACGCGAGTCGGTATCCTCATTCCGGACCCTTCGGGAGTCTGGAAAGACACAAAAGACATCGGTCACGTGCTCGCCTGGCAAAACGAGTGGGCACAGTGTGAGAGATGGCTGGTGCAAAAAGCATTGAAACAAGCGGTCGGTTGGTTCATGGTTGTGTCCGTCCCAAACGACCTAGTGCCCATACTGGTGGCGAAGAGGCGCTGTCTCTCGTGCCTACTAGGAGCCGTGTACATACGGTTTCAGGGGCCGGGGGGCAAGTACTACGAGACGCCACCAGAGGACACCATACAAGGACCCAAGGGGGGCCTCAAAATCACAGGCGTACAAATGCCCAGCACCAGCAGTCCCGTGCAGGAGAGCAGTACCATGTCAGTCGCCGAGGAGGAATCCGCGGCGACCGACAGCGACATGGACGAGACTCGGAAACCTGCCGAGGAGGCGACCTTGAAGGCCTTCGAGGAACTGCTGCTTGATTCGGAGGGGGAGATGTCGTCGAAAGATGGCGTCCCCTTCGTCTGAAATCGAGGTAATACAGGTTAACCTCCAGCACAGCGTAACAGGTACGGCTCAAGCTAGAAAATGGCTGGAGGTTAACCGCACAGCCATAGCCCTGATCCAAGAGCCGTGGATCAGCGGCGGACGCATACGAGGGCTCTTCAATCTTGGAGGTAAGCTACTGGTATCTACCGACCATGAGAAACCTAGAGCCTGTATATACATTACAAAAAACATAAATGCACAGCCTTTAACAGAGTTCTGTTCCAGAGATCTGTATGCTGCAAGGCTACAAATACCAAACCATGAAACTATGTCAGAACTGGTCGTCGTGTCGGCCTACCTGCCCGAAGACGATGAATCGCCACCACATGACTTCATCAGACTCGTGGACTTCTGTGAAAGAACAGGGTTGGAAGTACTGGTAGCGACTGATGCAAACGCACACCACTGCCTATGGGGAATGGACACAAGCAATAATAGAGGTAAGGCATTAGTTGTAGTTACCTATTCACTACAAATCTGAACTTACTCAATACAGGCTCAGAGCCAACCTTTGTCACTAAACGCTGTAAAACTATTATCGATCTCACTCTAGCTACAGATAAAGCAAGAGACCACATCAGGAACTGGCATGTCTCCACGGAGGCGTCGTGCTCGGACCACAGATGGATACGATATAAAATACAAGTAAACATACCCTCAATCCCACCGAGCAGGAACCCACGCAGAACCGATAAAGTAAAGTACAAAAAACTACTGGATCGGAAACTTGCGGAGCTCCCTGCCCCTGAGGTACTAGAAAACACTGCACAAATAGAAACACAGGTAAATTCTGTCACCAGCTCCGTGATAGAATGCTATACAGAAACATGCCCGCTGACCGCCCCATCGGACCAACCACCTGGCGATGGCAAATGGTGGGGACCAGAGTTAGAGCGCTTAAAGAGTAAGGTCAGGAAATTACTGAATAGGGCCATGAACACATCCGCAGACCGAGATTGGGACGCCTACAAGGCGGCCAAATCTAAATACAAAAAACGTCTAAGATACAGAAGTACAGCCTCGTGGAGGAAATTCTGTAGTAATATCACGACGTTTGAACAAGCAAACCGGGTAAGGAAACTCCTATCCCAACAACCGCAGAACGAGGTCGGAAGCTTACGAAAACCCGACGGCTCATACACAAGTTCACCAGACGAAGCTAATAGACTACTCCTGGAAACTCACTTCCCCGGTTGTGAGATAGTACAAGAAGTCAACTGGCAGGACACTAACGAAAGCATTCCCACATCACAAGATTGGGAATACGCCCATAAGGTAGTATCCTTAGATAAGATAATATGGGCCATAAACAACTTCCAGCCATACAAGGCGGCGGGGCCGGATGGTGTATTCCCTGCGCTTATGCAGTGGGGAGGACGAAATCTGGCTGTGCACCTGGTACGTATCTATAGGGCATGCCTGGCGCACAGATACATCCCAAAAAGCTGGAGAGAAGTCACAGTAATATTCATCCCCAAACCAGGAAAGGGGGACTACACCAATGCCAAATCCTTCCGTCCCATCAGCCTTACATCGTTTCTACTAAAGACCATGGAAAGGCTGTGCAAACGAGAACTTAGGGATCAGGTATTAAAAAACAAGCCACTACACGGTAACCAACACGCCTACACATCAGGTAAATCGACTGAATCAGCCTTACATATGGTGGTAAGTCAGATTGAGGCAGGCATACAGGGCAAAAGCATATGCATGGGCACCTTTATAGATATTGAGGGAGCCTTCGATAAAACAAACTTCACCAGCATCAGCACAGCCCTCCTTAGCCATGGGGTGAACATGATGCTGACAGAATGGATTACAAACATGCTACGCAAACGCAGTGTCAGGTTTGCAGGTAATAAGCAACAGGCTATAGTGGCAAAAGGATGCCCCCAGGGAGGTGTTCTCTCACCACTTTTGTGGAATATGGTAATAAATAGCCTGATAACAGAACTTAACAGAAACCATTTCTTTACAATTGGGTACGCGGACGATCTAGCCATACTAATCACAGGTAAGATGGCCAGTACAGTCTGCGACCTCACGCAAGCAGCCCTGCGTATCGTGGAACGCTGGTGCAGCAGATATAATCTATCGGTAAATCCCACAAAAACCGAAACGGTCATGTTCACGCTAAAACGGGTTTTGGGAAACTACCATCTACCAAAACTGTTCGGAACAAGACTACAACTTTCAAACGAGGTCAAGTATCTAGGGATAATCCTTGATCAGAAGCTAAACTGGAACACCCACCTAGACAACAAACTAAACAAGGCCTGCATCGCGTTTTGGCAGTGCCGCAGGATGATCGGCAAGAAATGGGGGCTCTCGCCGAAAATCATCCTGTGGTTGTACAAAATGGTAATCCGCCCGATGGTGTGCTACGGTGCACTAGTATGGTGGACAAGGTGCAAGCTCGCGACAGGTATGAATAAACTACAAAAATTCCAAAGATTGACTTGCATGGCAATCACGGGGAGCATGAGAACAGCCCCGACTGCTGCCCTGGAAGCTATGCTGGATCTGCCACCGCTCCACCTGTTTGCCAAGCAGGAGGCAGCTGCTGCTGCGGTAAGGCTCAATTCTTTGAAACTCTGGCGAAACAACAACACCCCACATACCAGCATCTTAAATGAAGCGCATGCAGACCTGCCATTACTCGCAGCTGTAGGTGACAGGATCCCAAAACAATTTATATTTGATAAAAAATATAAAATACAACTTCACGAAGACGACTCATACGAGGGCCTTACCCCAAAAGAGCTTAGGATCTTTACGGACGGCTCTAAGACAAAGTCTGGTACAGGATCCGGTGTTTTCTCGGAGGACTTCAACATCAGACTCTCTACACCACTGGGAAGCCACAACACAGTCTTTCAAGCTGAATGTTTGGCGATATCGGTAGCCGCAACAGCCATAGCTGCCAGGGAAGTGAAAGGTCATTCCATCCGAATACTCTCAGACAGCATGTCTGTACTGCAGGCACTGAACAGTCATGTAATAACCTCAGGGCTAATATACGAATGCCACCAACGGTTAATGGAGGTATGTCAACACAACCAAGTAAGGTTACAATGGATCAAAGGACACAGCGGCTCTAGGGGCAATGATGCTGCAGATGAACTGGCCCGAAGAGGATCGGACACCATAGCCTACGGGCCGGAACCGATCATACCTATCCCGGTAGGCAAAATCCGCTCCCTATTAAGAGAACGCACCAAAAACGAACATAACACACACTGGACCGGTTTAGAAGACTGCAGGCAGGCTAGAGAAGCCCTGCCGACAATATCTAGCCGCCTATCCAAGAAGTTGCTCCGACTGAAGAAAACCCAACTTCGTATGGTAACCAGCGTCATAACCGGTCACGGTCACTTCAACAAGCACCTCTCAGTCATAGGTGTTACTGACAGCCCCCTATGTAGGGCATGTATGGAGGAAGAGGAAACAGCCGCCCATGTGGTGTTACACTGCAAAGAGGTGGCAGCATACCGGGCAAAATACCTCGGAAACCCGAGGTCAATCCCCGAGGTACTTAGTGATTTGGTAGGGTTACTGGGCTTCCTTGGGGAAATAGGATGGCTCGAGTAGGGAGCCCCCACCCTTTACGCAAAATAGGCGCATGCAGACGTCGAGTTGCGGAAAACAGCCCGTCTTACCATTACCATTACCATTACTAAACATACCATTACCATTACATTACCATTACTAAACATATGTGGAAGTGAATTGTTTCCTAAGACGACATTGTGCATTATCTACCTATAGTTAATTACAAATTACGATTGAAAATATCCTCGATTTGTAATTTTCTGAGCAACTCATGAAAAGGAATGATTGTGTAGTATATAGGTACTTCGACGCCAATGGTATGAGTGTAATGAAAAAGTTCTCTTTTTATGAGAGAAAGTGTCAGGAATAGATTTTTTAGCTAGTAAATGTCTGTAAGGATCACTTTCTGCGTCACTTTCTTCGCGATCTGTCAAACCTGACAAGTAACACTTACATCAGGACCGAGCAAATCGACGTCGGCAATATGGAGGCTCAAAGGCGCGTCAAAACACGTCCACATACAAACCAAATTTGCCTCACCCCAGCATGCGCCGCACAGATATAAACATGTTGATGTCCTAGATAGGGCCTATACAAGATGTAGAGCTATTTATGTCTCTCAAACATGAGCAGTAATTTTGCCATGAAAGTCCACCAGTTTTAGTTCGATGTCAAAAACATAAAGTACAAACATCTATTTTCTATTTCTATTTCAGCCTATTGCAGTCCACTGCTGGACGTAGGCCTCCCCCAGGGAACGCCATAAGGCACGATCTCCCGTTTTGCCATCCAGTACAAACATACCATTGCATTATCATATGCCTCGGGCCCTCCATTCTTCATACACTTCTCCCTGAACAGCTCCTGTGATTTGTTCTTCAACACTTCCACTTCGCTGGTATTCAGCTTGCCCTGCAGTTCCGGAGGCAAGTTGTTGTAGACATCGTCAATAGATGGCTCTGTCTGAGCCAAACAGAGGCCCAGAAACCCTGTTAACAATTGGCACTGGTCAAGGTGGTCAACAAAAATACATTAAGGAAAAAAATGATTCATTTAAAGAAACCTTTCTACAAAAAGTTACTCACATTAAATGTGACTAAAGTTTTTATGTCTGGAGATAATTTTTAAATTGTCCTCAACACTCATTAAAATTTGTCAGCAAGTTTTTAACCTGGTGTGAAGCAGATTCAACATAATAATTAAATACATATATAAATGGAATAACAGCAAATGGTAAACAAATTAATAAGTAAAACAAGAATTTGAGATTTATTATGTGCAACCTAAAAATTAACATGGAATTTGAATTTGCTATTGTAAGCCTCCATCCAGCCTTTAGTATTGCCCCAAGTTTCTATTACATATGGGTGAGAAAATAAAATAAGAAATCTACTATCCCTTTGGGAATGAATAAAGTGGACTATTATTTATATCTTTTTTTTCTTGGGGATTAGCTTGCGGTCCCTGGGTCACATTTCTTTCACTACCTTAATCCCTAGCAACGTCTCTTCAGATATTATGACTTACAGATTATGATTCAGTTTTTGTTTGGAGTTATGAGATCAGAGTATACCTGCTATCAAAATGAGCAACCAGATAGAGAAACAAGAGCTTAGGGCATCCCCTCTTGGAAAGTGAGGAAATCCTTCCCATTACATACATTTTGAGGCATGACAATGACTATATTTATTTGCTACTTACTTTTACAATAAAATATTGCGAATAAAAGTATAGGTACCTACTCTAACTATTTATATGTAGGTAGCCCTCAGTATGTTCTACGAACACATAACCGTACATGTTTTTGGCCATCTCCTAAGGAGTCTTCAAGACAAATTTCAAAAATTACTTACCGCTTAGAAACGCTGCTACAAGGAAATGTTTCAAATCCATTATTTATCCACCAAATCGATAATTTCTCACAAAAATTACGGCAAGTTCAGAAAACCGGTTTTATCACACACACTTTACAATGATATTTAGGTATTATATTTTCACACAACACACAACGTCACAAGAAATATAAATGCGGCCTGCGGGCGGAATAAGGAAATTACCTACAAAGTTTATTGAATACAGTAAATTAATGAAATAATGGACACAAGTAGCCGCAGCCGACCATACGTAATAAAATAAAAATCCACAGATCAGACAGACACAGCCACAACAGAGAGCGGAACGGGCAGCACAGATCACTATAATATATGCGGGCAGACAGTCAGACAGATGAAAATGATGAGCAGAATATGCCAGTGCTGCCACAACTATAATTCCAAACGACACTAAAAATGAGATTTTAGGGCTTTAGATTCAGTCAATACCTTAAGGTTAGTTCACACGCTTTTGCAAGGTGTTTCTGCTCATGTTTCTGAACAACTTTTTCTATGGGGCACCTGTGAAATCGTAAAAAATGGAATGAGTGGAACTTTCTATGTAATTATACAACACTGCACTGCGTTCGCCAATCGCCACTAACCTACAGTCCAAAAAAAAGAGTAGAAAAAATGAGGCGCCACTTTCTTCAAAATTTTAACAGTTCCATTACATATATTTAGTTTCTATTTTTTTTGGCGAACTCTATATACAGGCGGGCGCCCATATCCACCCATATTCTTCAAGATTAGCGTTTTTATCATTTAGCTGGCAATACTGATAGCTGAGTTGCCAAAAAGACTAGTATCCAGGCTAGAAAAGGTTCTCAGATAAAAGGTTACAAAAAAACAGCTGAGTTTTTTATTTTATTTTCCTTCCGGTAACGGCAATATAAATAGCTCTATCAGCGTTTACGCGGGAATATTAAAAATGATATTATTTATTGTAAAAGCATAATAATTTTGTTACAAATGAGAAAATTAAAATTAGTCATTCTCTTTACATTATAATAAAGTTACATCATAACTCAAAAATATTATTTATTATTAGTATTACAATAGTAACAATGATGCGGCCATGAGAACGGAGCCAGAAGCAATTTTATTTATTGCAGAATTGCCAGAAGTATCATTCGATGAAGGCTGAAATGTTGAAAAAAATTGTTTTAGTACCAGCTTTAAAAGTAATCCTTTACATTCTATTCTGTGGTGGTGTCTAATACTCGAATGTGTGAATACTTAGATAGATGAATTTAGTAGAAGCAGTAGTGAAAATTCATAAATAGGGTAATTTACATACCCTTCTATACCCGTACAGATAAAGAAACGATCTGTAAATGGCGACCGTTTGTCATGCTTTCTCTCTTCCACTGAGGCTCTTGCATATACCAGGCGTTCATGCTTTCTCCCTCACACTTAGGTAACAGCCGCCATTTGCAGTCCCTTTCTTTATCTGTACGGGTTCTTGTAAGGGAATACGATGCGTAGGTACCCTCAAAAGGGAAATTTCTGAAAGGTCGTAATTAGATTCCGTGCACGGAAGTCCGCAACGACTTGTTTGTCCACACGTATTTAAATTTCTACTACCTAAACAACATTTTATAGTCAAAGGTTTATGTGTGAATTTATAGGGTATGTGGGAAAGTAAAGAAGAACGTGTGATACAAGCACGCACATGCCCTCAAAAATTCACACATATTTTTGATTATAAAAACATCAAGTAAAAGAAATAAAAAATCATGGTGGTTAGACCAGCCGTTTTGGACTTTCGTGCACGGAACCGAAAGCGAACGTTTCAGAAATTGAGCACCAGGGTGGTTATTCAAGTTTTCGTTTGCAGGAAAAAATATGTTATAGCAAAATTTTTGTAGTTACTTACTATCTGAGCAATGAGTTCTGTAAACAATTGGTCAGTAATTTTGTTTACATCGGAGCACTGGGCGTCTGCGTTCCATACGTCGTTAATGCATTTTTGCAAATCTTGGGCCTTTTTCAGTGCCGCCGCCTGGGAACATACAAATGAGTCATTACTATTACGTATTATTTAATATGTGAAAGTAGGCCCCGGTCGCTGTTTATGATTTGATTACAATTATATAGACGGCGGTCGTTACACAACCATGTCAGATTCCTATTACTTATAGAAGGCGGTTGCAAAATTCTGACACTAGGGTTCATTGGGTCGTTGGACGACTCGGTGTTCCACACGAAAAGAGAGATACGTGAAAGTACAAAGAATCAGGAAACCAATTTTTTTTTACTTTTTTTTTCGTGTGGGACACCGAGTCGTCCAACAACCCGATGAACCCTAGTGTCAGAATTTTTCAACCACCTTCTACAAGTAGCAGGCTTCTGACATGGTTGTGTAACGACCGCCGTCTAAGTAATCATAGACAGCAACCGGGACCTACGGCTTAACGTGCCATCCGAAACACGGAACCATCTTACTTACGGACAATCGGGTGGTTCACCCCGCAATGTCCTAACCAGACTGGGAACAAATTCACAAAGTGATAAATATCAACTTTGTGAGTGTCCCACCGAGAATCGAACCCGGAACCCTCTGCGTCAAAGGCAGTCGCACTACCACTGCGTCACATCGGTCGTCAGGAAACCTATACAAGTTGTAAATAGGAAGGGCTCCCACAGACCAGCGCAGCCCCACTTTATAATTTAGGTAATATAATTTGAGCCGATTTAACTATAAAGTCTGCTAAACTATATCTGCGACAACTCTGGGTCATTTTTCATACTCGAAAAAAGACTAGAAAACGCCTGAAATTATTTGTACTTAATTA
This sequence comes from Keiferia lycopersicella, assembly GCA_029255805.1. Lineage (NCBI taxonomy): Eukaryota > Metazoa > Arthropoda > Insecta > Lepidoptera > Gelechiidae > Keiferia > Keiferia lycopersicella. Next base: position 2,780,839 of record JARACZ010000026.1, read on the forward strand.
ATAGTAGATTACGTACTTAGGCATGTAACCTATCAATAACAACCGAGGTTTTTTAACGCCCGAGCGGAGCGACGGCGGTACCTTTCCGAGGTTGTTATTGATGTTACATCCGTGGTACGTATACTGCTTTACATATCGAATGAAAAGTGAGTAAAATAAATCGATAAATACAAGAAAACGATCCATAAATGATGATTGTATCGTCTGTTATTCAAATTGCACCACTAAACTTTTTTTTCTATGATTGAAAAATATTGAATTGATATGAAAGAAAAGTATCCTAACATAAAGTAGGCATTTGTCTGATCGTAGGGATTTTAGTAATTTTTACTTTTGTCATTGTAATATTGAGTAATAATTCGACAAACTCATTTATTGAGGTTATAAAAGTACAGATAAAAAATATAATTCCTGCGTTCAAGCAACACAATTCGTAGCGGCCAGTTCGAAATTTAAAATCGTATACAACTAATTCGATGTAACTCCTATTAAAAATAAGAAGAAATTGATTTTAACTTTTTAATTGCCGCGATTCTATTGGTTCTTTTTCTAGTTCCATATTTAAAATTACTTACAGGCTTAATTTCGAAACCTCGCCTGTAAGTTCAACTTACAGGTCGTGTTTTTTGTCAGTAATGACCTACTTTCAGAGCATGAGATGTGTAAATACTTTTATTAACTTTTTGTAAGAAAGTTAATACTTACATACGAAACAAGTGGAAAAATTCACGCCACCGATGGGATTTCAACCCACGTCTTCTGACTTGCCGGGTCAAATATTAAAATGCAATAAATATTTTAACCCTATAAATACTTACTTGGAAGTTTAAGACCATCATCTCTTTAGCCAAGAGATATTCAGAGCCTAGCTCATTAGCCAGGTGGTCCAATCCGGGAATATTATTTTTGACGCACTCTTTCAATTTTTCTTTTGAATCATTGATACATTTTACTCTCTCAGGTGTTAAAATACCTGCAAAATAAACATTAATTAATAAATACCTATTACTTGATACCTATTGTTTTTATAGTCAAAAATACGTGTGAATTCTTGAGGGTTTCTGGGAATCGATAAGTACAGTAGAATAGAACGTGTGATACAAGCATTCAAAGTAGCAAATTTTCGCATGAATCTAAAACGAAAGTTTCAGAAATAGAGCTTTGAAAGAAAACAATGCGTAGGTATTACAATGTAGGTGGCCTTAAAGCTAGGTACGGTAGCTATTTCTTCCAGACAATCTACTATAGGTACCTAATACCAAAGAATACTGACGACTGTGATTTTACTAAGAGTTTCGGTGGCATAGTGGTTAGGATACCGGTCTTACAATCGTCAGACCCGAGTTCGATCCCCACCATATACCAATGTGTTTTTACTCACGTACATTTACTCACTGCTCTTACGGTGAAGGAAAAACATTGTGATGAAACCCACATTCAAATAACCTTCGGGTTGCAGAGGTCAGACGGCAGTCGCTCACGTCAAATCCCCCAGTATAACCTACAGAGAGCCGACCCCGACAGAGAAACGGGATAAGGCGAGGAGAATGAATGACATACCTTTATTTACTACCGATATATTCATCATAGACCTAATAACTTCGAGAGCCCATGAAGTACTCTGTTCAGATTTCCCACACGCGCCAGCGGCATTCTGGACGGGGGCGTTTAGTGACAACGTGTCATCAATGGTCCTGCAGGTTCTGAAAAAAAAATGCACTAAAATATGGCCGTTCGATTAAGCTATAGCCCATAGCTATCAAACCCATACTAAATTACATTTCAACAAAGCAAAATAGACCTTATGTCCATAGCATTATCATGATTTTGTTTGACAGCTGTCAAATATGGCCTATTCAGACGGCTATACTTTAATTTAGAGGAAATGTTGGATTGGAACAGCACTTGTAGATCAGTGTAGAACAGGAAAACGGGCTTTATTTTTGAAACGTCGTACTTAATACGATTCCGCGCACGAAGCTCCACCGTATCGACTGGTCTAACCACATGTATTTAAATTTCTGTTACCTTACTTGATATTTATAGGTTCAATGATATATTTGAATTAATTAGGGTAGGTATTTGAGAAGCAAAGTAAAACATGTGAATTGTGATACAAGCATATTATAGTCTGTAAGTTTAGGTACTTATCTTTTTGTAAACAAACTTTGTATGAAGCTGACAGTTCAGAAGTGTCCCTTTTATACAAAGTATGTTTATAAAAAGATAAGTACCTAAACTTACAGACTATAGTAAGCTGCAGATTTTGGCACAGAATCGAACTATGTTTAACGTTTCAGAAATTGCGCTCCATCGAACCTCCGAGCACGAATCAAGTTTTAACGGTGTTCAGTCAAGGGTGCCAACATAACGTCATAGGAAATATTCGTTGAAAGGGACTCTATTTAGGTAGGTACCTACTTAGCCTAAGGGATCGGTGGTACTTACAGTGAATGTGAACTTCCTTTTTCTTCTGATAAGCTATTCTTGTTCAATAGATCGTTTAGACATGTTCTGAATTTTGATAATTTCTCCTGTAAATAAAAAAAATGCCATATTTCTCATTTCTTATCTTATCTACCAATAAGTATCGTCCTACTGGTGGGAAAAGACCTCCATCTTCTCTTTACATCCATCTTAAATAATAATAATAATTACGGACACAATTACTGGCAAGCTTTCGCATGCGAAAATTCAAAAATATCAATGATCAGAAACATCAATTTCTAGACTTAACTAATAGTCTGAGGTAATGGCTGCCAAAAGGGACGAAGAACTGTCCTTTTTGGTACGGTCGTCTGGCAACTTTGCTCTAGATTATCTGTTACATTTAAATCACTTTCAAAGAGTACCTTTTATTATTTTGATCACTCTCTCGACTTTACGAACAACTATAGAGACGAATGAATTTTTATTTAAAAAAAACCGTTGGTGTAATTAATACAATATTTGTATACTCACGTTAATTTCCAGAAAATTAGCACCGTTTGGTGAATCGCAAGGTTTCGTCTCTTCGCCTTTCGTAGTTGACGGCGAAGGCTCGTTCGATGCTACAACGGCTGCAAAATACTCAACCATTAAAATGAGGTAATCCATAAGTATGATGTATACATACATACATACATATATCACGCCTATATCCCCTGCGGGGTAGGCAGAGCGTCAACGGCCGTAAGAATACGGTGAGATACGGTCGCTATCGCCACGTCTGACGTTTTAGAGGATTGTTTTCCAAGGTTGTTCCAGAAAACATGTGTATCACTATAGTGAGTGACAGGTTGTCAGCCTGTCGCCTAAAAATTGTAATACACCAATACTCTCGAGTCCCTTAGTCGCCTCTTACGACACCCTCGGGAAGGATGTGGGGTGATGCTATTCTAAGCCGGCATCACACGGCTAAGATGATGACGGCTATGATGTATGACACTATGAAACTAGTATATTATACGTATACAGGGTGTAAGGAAAAGTACTAACTTCATTTCAAGGGTTGAACCAGCCCATGAAATTGAACAACTTTCGCTTACATATATCACGCCTTTATCCCTTACGGGGTAGGCAGAAAAATACGGGGTGTAAGGGACAGCGTCCCGAATACTGATAGGATGCAAGCAGACCATGAAACTGAACAACTATCCCCTAGGAGCATATGTCAGGAAATGTAAAAAAAATTTTGGTTTCCCATAGTAAATGCAGTCAGCTGATCGCGATTTTGTATGGGAGGTCGAAATTTTTTTGTCGTTTCCTGACATATGTTCCTAGGGGAAAGTTGTTCAGTGTCATGGTCTGCTTGCACCCTATCAGTATTCGGGACGCTGTCTGTCTCTAACAGCCTATATAGAGGGCCCATTTTGAAATAAATTTGTGTATCACTATAGTGACAGATTTTCAGCCTACCGCCTAAAAGTTGTGATAAAAGTCGCTTCTTACGACACCCACCACGGGTAGGAAATAGGGTGATGCTATTGTAAGCCGGCATCACACGTCACGCCAAAAGTCGATATATGGAAAAAAGTGTTTGGACACTTTGGACCTCCCATACAAAATGTGCTAACCGACTGAGTCAGTTTGTATGGGAGGTCCAAAACTTTTTTTAATTCGACCTATATTGCTTGGGGTAAGTTCCTAGTATAATGATACTAGCCTCAGCCAAAATGGCAGTTTCTGGCCTCGTCCACTTAGGAAGACCTTGACTTCGTCTCGTCCTTCCAATATTCATCATCATTTATTTATGGGCATTGCCCTTATCGGTGGAGTAGGTATCCGCCTTCCAATATTAGTGGACCAGAAATTGGTCCACTTTTGGCTACTGGCTTTAATTGGCGGATCGCACACTTAACGCTAAAATATCGCAGCGGTCTGTGAGACCCATACTAGAAACGTCACTCCCCATACTAAAACCGCACTCGACGGACGACGCTACGATAGCGCTACGTCGACAGCGCCTGACAGCGCGAGCTATTACGCGGTTTTAGTATGGGGATTGACATTTCTAGTATGAATCTGACAGACGCTGCGATGTTTTAGCGCTCCGTCGTGCGTTAAGTGTACTATTTATTACCTGTGATAGCGACTGCCAGAAGGATGGTATATTTGATGATCACCGCCATGTTATCCACTCAACACACACCCAGGGAATGCCCAGCACTGCAGTTTAAATTATACTAAGCCATAGAGTCTGTTGTACTACAGTGCCGATAGGACCATATTTGGCATACATTGCTGAGCATTCTATAGACGTCATCACAACAACCTCAGGATACCCGCAATGAATGCGTGATTGGAATCCCAGTGCAGGATAAATGTAATAGTCACCATACTGAAACTTCCTTAAACGACTTACGTATATACGACCGCAACGGGAAATTAACAACGTTATGTTATTGATATACCTAACAAATAGCTCATCACTTGCCAATTTACCTTATTTGGACAAACATTGCAACCAAGTAGGTAATCAAGTAATCAATCAGCAATTTCGCCTCGTTAAACACTGCGTTGCCTGGGACGCAATTATGGAAAACGCAGGGTTGTCCAGGACCTGCGCCACCCTCTCTAGCTCAGTATGCAGTGCTATAAACCGTTTTAAATCTGATTAAGGGCTGAAACTTGGCACAGTTGTTGCTTAGGTCATCTTGAGTAGATTAAGACCGGGAGGCATCGAGAGGCACCGCGCGGGTGGCGGGGGGAGGGGGAGGAAGTTTGAATGTGCCGCGCTCCACTTTGACACCCATATCTCTTAAACTATAGGTACTATGGCACGTGTGGTATTATTTTCGGATAACTCGAGGACGATGAATCTATTTCTGAAACCAAATTTTTAACTTTCCTAACAAAAAAACGGAGTATTTAAAAAAAATCAATAATTCGTGATTTAATTTTATTTACATAACTGTCATTTACTATTTAACCATAAAAGGTATCAGTATGAAAAAAATATATTCTGAAAGCCACATTTACTAGAATCACAAAAATATAACTTTTGTTGGAAATTTGCACTAAAAACTGTATGAAAAAAAATTATGTTCAATGCAAGGCCGAGTGGTGCAAAGCGTTCGGCACTTACCTTCTTGACTATTCGTCGTCAAATGGATATCTAAAAGATGGCAATTATGCTATTAGCTCAGATTACGGAAAAACTAGGCCTCAAGCCCCAAGCTTCACACACATAAACACAACATCTCGAGAACTAAGCGTCCAATTCCACAGGTAATAGTAATTGCACAAGCTATCAATTACGCTTTATTGTACCTACTGTACAAACATATAAGTCTATCTATTAGTAACTAAAATAATAGACCCAAACAAGAAGAATTATGTATTTGTGTAACAGGTGCCATTACATAAGCACAAATTTGAGCACTTTAACTGTCGACTCCGGCAACTGGACCTCGTACCGCATTGTTTTTTACATTTACACCTAACCATTTCAAGGCATGCATCGGTAGCAATGGGCAACTCCGTCCACTTTGGCTGCCAGTTGTCCCCTACTTTTACCCATCCCCAATTAACAGGACAGGGTAGGCTTTAAACTGGTGCCATTTGCCCCCATACGTGCACGCCTTGATATACAGCCCTTAAGAAGTGCTGGTGTAAAGCGGCTTTTGTTGGTGGGAGGTGCTCAATTTGCCGGTCTTTTTTTTGTAAATAGGTATTTACGACATTCGTTGACTGACCAGCATTTACTGGATCTGAAACATAATAAATTAAGTAGGTATTCCAAGTTATTAATAAATCAATTATAATTTTACGAAGGTCAAATTTTCATAATCTAAAAGGTAATGATCCAAGCAATCACTCCCTTAAGTTTGTCGCACTAGTCCTTAGACACACTGTAATAGTATATTATAGCCGCACTGCAAGAACAACACACCGGGGGCCGAAAAGGCCTCTTGCCGCAGTGAACGTGTTAAACGTAAAAGTGTTCTTCGACAGAATTATTGAATCTGGTACTATTCCATCAGCCTTTAGGTTCGCAAAGGTTATCGCCTTATTGAAACCGGGAAAATCACCTGACGAAGCATCCATCTACAGACCCATCTCTCTTCTTTCCGTCACATATAAACTGTTGGAAAGAATTTTGTATAGCAGAATATATCCCACTGTAGATGCAGCAATACCACCAGAACAGGCTGGATTCAGGGAAAATAGAAGCTGCGCAGACCAAGCTCTTGCTCTGACCTCTTACATCGAGGCTGGTTATCAACGGGGCCTAAAGACCTCAGTAGCCTTCGTTGATCTAAGCGCGGCCTACGATACAGTCTGGTTAGACGGGCTGCTGAGCAAAGTCTGTGAAGTTATCCCCTGTCGTACGACCTTACGCCTCCTCAAAGCTCTGCTTGGCCCGCGGTATATAAAAGTTCATCTTGGTGAAGACTGCAGCCGCTATCACCTCATCAAAAATGGACTTCCCCAGGGATCGGTACTGGCCCCCCTTCTTTTCAACATCTACACTCGCGACATGCGACATGACACAAGATCTTTCAAGTTCGCATATGCTGATGACCTTGCACTAGCCTATCAGTCGCGGAGTTTTGAAGAGGGAGAACAGGCACTGGCAGAAGATCTTAACACCATGACTGACTATTACACCCAGTGGCGTCTGCACCCAAATCCTACTAAGACCGAAGTCTCATCCTTCCATCTCACGAACTGCCTTGCCAAAAGAAAACTAAATGTCATGTTCCCTGGTGTAAATCTAAAACATAACTACACACCAAAATACCTTGGAGTCACACTTGACCGCTCACTTACATTCAAACAACACCTAGAGAATGTCAAACAAAAGGTGAAATCAAGGATTAACATCATTCGAAGGCTGGCAGGCACAAGCTGGGGCGCATCTGCACCAGTCCTCCGTACATCTGCCCTAGCGCTTGTGTACCCAACAGCTGAGTACTGCGCGCCCGTATGGAGTTGCAGTGCACACGTACACAAGGTCGATACCCAGCTCAACGAGGCTATGCGCCTGATTACGGGAGTTATCAAATCCATTCCACTCCCATGGCTGCCCGTCCTAGCACATATACCTCCGCCAGCGCTACGCAGATGTGCGGCAACTGCAAAAGAATGGGAGAAATGCTCTCAGCTAAACCGCTTAGGCCCCATGCCCATAAGGAACACCTTAGACGACCTTCCTGTTTCCCGTCTGCCGTCAAGATCACCCATTTGGACTGACGAGCGTATTCAACAGAAGATCTCCATAAATGAGGCATGGCGATCGGAATGGAGCCTTTTCGAGAGTATAAACTCGGGTTTGGTACCAGATCCCACGATAAAACTGCCTGGTTTTGACGCCAGCCGGAAAACTTGGACTCGGCTAAACCGGTTTAGGACCTACCACGGGAAAACAAATCACCACCTTCACAAATGGGGTTTAAAGGAGTCACCAAAATGCGACTGCGGAGCATCT